>OV702281.1:21992663-24579330 GCA_916181665.1 Avena sativa
GATTAAATTGAATCCTAAAACAGAAAAGTCAAATGTCCAGTTTGAAAGTCAAACGGCTAAAACAAGAAACTGTGGGAAACAAGCAAGAGGTGGTTGGAACCGACTTGGGGGAGGAGTCCCTCCAAGCCGGCGCGCCAACCAAGGCCGACTTGGGGAGGGACTCCCCTCCCCTTGGCCGCACCTCCCACCTATAAAAGGAGGGGCAGGGCCTCCTCCTCTAGACACACAAGTTCCTATCTTCTACCTCCGGTTTAGAGCCGTTTCGGTTTAGAGCTTCTAATTGCTTTAGCCTTCGGTTTAGAGCCTTCTAATTGGTTTAGAGCCTTCTAATTGGTGTGTCTAATTACTAGACCACTAATAGCCTCTCTCATACTCCACCATACTCGCACCGGCTTAAGGCGAAGCCCTGCGGGATCTCCCCTCTACTTCCGGTACCACGCCGTTGTGCTGCCGGAATCGCGAGGAGAGTGCTACAACCTCCGCTGCCTGCTGGAACAAGGGAGAGAAAGGTCTTCGTCGAGTACCGAACGTGTGACCGACTGCGGGAGCGCTGCCGGAACGCAGCGCCGGAAGGATCGTCTGCGCGATCTTGAGATCGGAAAGAGTACGACTACATCATCCACGAGAATCTGCTCTCGTTAACCGCTTTGGAATCTTCGAGGGTAAGTTATTCCATCGACTCGTTGCTACAATCTAGTAGATAGATCTTGGCTTGTTTGTTTGTATGCGATAGAATTTTTTTGTTTTCCATGCTACGAACCCCTACACATAGTTGTTCCCATCGTAGGAATTTTTTTGTTTTCTATGCTGCGAACCCTACAAGCTTTGCTAGCTACTGCAATCAGGTCTGAAATCATTGAGAAGGTAAAAAAGGAAAAATACTTCTCAGTGACTATACTCCTGATGTAAGCCACCAAGAACAAATGTCTTTGATAATAAGGTATGTTGATGCATCTTCTGGTTCTGTTTGTACCGAGGAATCTTTCATAGTTCTTTTTGGATGTGGATGATACCACTGGGCAAGGATTGTTTGATGTTCTATAAGAGGTATTGAAGAGGCTTGAACTTGATATAAACAATGTGAGAGGACAAGGATATGATAATGGGTCGAATATGAAAGGAAAACATCAATGGGTACAAAGGAAACTTTTGAATATAAATCCAAGAGCTTTTTATTCAGCTTGTGGTTGTCATAGTTTGAATTTAACACTATGTGATATGGCATATTCTTGTCGTAATGCAACTAATTTCTTTGGAATTATCCAGCGCATCTATACAACATTTGCTAATTCTACTAAGAGATGGCAAATTCTCAAAGAAAATATTACAGGATTGACCCTTAAGTCATTGTCAGCTACCCGTTGCGAGAGTCGTGTTGATAGTATTAAGGCTATAAGGTTTCAAATGCCAGATATAAGGGAGGCTTTGCTTCAAGTGGCTGAAACAGATAAGGATCCATTGACAAGTAGTGTAGCTCAATCATTGGCAGAAAATGAACTTGATGACTTTCAGTTTTTATTTTCTATAATCATCTGGTATGAAATATTATCTTCTATTGATTTGGTAAGCAAGCAACTACAGTCAAAGGATATGATTATTGATATTGCAATTGAGTTTTAGAGTTGTTGGTGTCCTTTTTCACTAAGTATAGAGAAACTGGCTTTTCGAAAGCATTGGAAGATTCTAAAGTAATTGCAATGGAGATGGATATTAATCCAGTGTTTCGCAACAAGCCTAAAATTACAAGAAAAATATAGTTTGATGAGGGTCCAGCTGATACACCTACTGAATCACATTATGCAGAGGATTCATTTAGGATCAATTATTTCTTACATATTGTTGATCAAGCTATTATTTCACTTAAAACCAGATTTGGACAATACCAGGAGTATGAAAAAACATTTGGTTTCTTGTTTACTTCGGATAGGCCGCGATCTTTGGATGAGAAGAGTTTTATGGATGCTTGTGTCAAACTAGAGGCTGCACTTACGCATAAAAAAACTCTAATGAAATACATAAGGATATTGATGGTGAAGAATTATGCAAGGAGTTGATTTTCATCAAGGATTTACTTGAGAAATCTATGGGTCCGCTTGATATTTTGAAGTTTTTGGAGAAGCGGTCCTTTTATCCTTTTGCTAATATTGCATACAGAATTTTATTAACCATTCCGGTTATTGTTGCATCTACGGAAAGAAGCTTTTCTAAACTCAAGTTGCTGAAAACATATATGCATTCTACTATGACACAAGAACGACTCAGCGGATTGGCGACCATAGCACTTGAGAATGATATCTTGGAGAAGATTAATTATAAAGACATGATTGAAGATTTTATTTCAAAAAATACTAGACGAATGATGCTTTTTGGTAGAACATAAGGTTTGTTTACAATTGCTATGTTTACCTAGTGCTATGTTTACTATTTTAGAATAAATCTTGATATATTTTTGAACATTGTATGAAATAGCACATTCTAAAGTTATATAATTAGTAAACATTTTATTTTCATTTTACTAGTTATCGAGGTTGAACAAAATTTGGGGCCTTATTTTGTAAGTTGCACCGAGACCACAAATCTTGGAGACGGCGCTGGTGTTAGGACATACTACCTTCGTCCCAAGGCTCAAGGCATATAACTTTTTTCAAAAGTCAAACTACCTAAAGTTTGACCAAGTTTTTAGAGAAAAATATTAATATTTACAATACATAATCCATACCCTTTCATACATCATGAAACATATTTTCACATAATATCTATATAAAATAATAGTTTTTGATAGTTTTTTCTAAAAGTTTGGTTAAACTTTATATGGCTTGACTTTTCAAAAAAGTTATGTGTCTTAAGCCTTGGGATGGAGGGAGTAGTATGTAGGAGTTCCATTGACAGCTTAGAGAGGCTGAAAGGACTATGTTTTCCCTGCTATTTTGGTGATGATGGCAATCCAACTTGTGATCTTAACTGTGTGCTTGAGTTTCAGGTTAATTGTTTATTGACGGAGCTTATGGAGTGTGTGGATGCTATTCTTGGAATCTCGTGAAGACGGCGGTCTTTCGTTTTTCTATTTCTCTAATTTTATTGTTTTAGATCACTGTACTATCAAGAGGGGGTCCACCTCGGAAGGCTGTGGAGAATCATTTGTTCTTGCACAAACTATATTTACACCGTCACAACATCCTATTCATTAGCGAGAGAGAGAGAGTTTCTGATTTGTTGATGCAGTTTTTTTCTGATCGAAACTTCACAACCATATGCTTTTTTCCTTTGTTCCCTTATTGCTATATTTCAGTATCGTTGTATCCTTCGGCCGTTTAGGTTTAATTTAAATGCAAAATAATGACTTCTACATTAAAATACCACTCTCTCAAAAAAATGTGATCTAATTATTATGTGCACCTCTCGATCAAATAATAGGATCATTGTATCAAGTTCATAGCCGACTAAATAAAGTAGAAAAAGCGAATTGCATTATGCCTTGGAACAGTTCAAACCATTCACGGTCATAAATGGAAATCAAATAAGAAAAGGATCGTGCTTCGCGTCCCCCGAGGGATGGAAACTTTCCATCCCCCGGGTCCCCAACTGTTGGATCGAAACAGATGAACGATCCAGATCTCTCTCTCCTGCCTTTCTTCCCGCTTTTGCTACATTTGTTCCATGTTTGCTACAAATTGCCCCGCTTTTGCTACGTGCAGCAGAAAATGGTCCGCATCAAAAAATGGAATAAAAAGACTGTTTCGCTGGAGGCTTCGCCGGAGACCTCGTCGGAGATGTTATAGCAAAAAAGTTGTGCTAATGTAGCAAACTCGACCTCACCGGAGACTCGTCGGAGACTTTCGCCAGGAGACCTTGTAGCAAAAAAATTACGCCGTGGTAGCAAAATAACTAAACGGTTGTAGCAAAAAAATGTTCTATTGTAGCAAATCCAATTTCACCGGAGATCTCATAGCAAAATCAACTTCACGGGCGACTTTCGCCGGAGAACTCGTAGCAAAAACTTTACGATATTTTAACAAAATCATAAAATAGTTGTAGAAACTAATTTTTTCTATTGTAACAAACCCTATTACGGAGGAGACCTCACCGGAGACCCACGAAGACATCTAAGATATTGTAGCAAACAATACATGCTATTGTAGCATTTTGAGAAAACAAATGTAGCAAAACAAATTTAGATATATAGCAAATCTCAATGGACACGAAAAAAATCTCAAACACAAAAATCAACTGGCCAATGGTAGCAACGACGATGCCCGTCGGTAGCACCAACGATGGTCGTCCGTAGCAAGTCCACTAGCTGTTAGTAGCAAAACACCCATCACAGGTAGCATGCACGGGGATGCACCACCTCAAATCAACCGTCCTCTAGAGGTGGGGGGAAGGGGAACGCGTCCGGCGAGGCCAGCGGCGGCGGCTGCAGTGGTGGAGGCGGAGGGTCCGTCCCTGTAGCACGCACGACGGACGGGACACACATCCTCCTCCACGCCAACGGCATGGCAACAACTGGGATGGAGGCAGAGGGTCCGTCCATGGTGGGGGAGAGGTGCGTCTCAGGAGTTCGTCCATGGTGGCACGGCAGCCGACGCGGCGGAGGGCGTAGGGAGCAGCAGGAGCTAGTCCATTGTCGCGAGATGGCCGACTGTGATGGTCTCATGGCTCCCAGGAACACGGCAGCGAAGGGCGGAGGAGCTAGTCCATGGTGGAGCGCTGGCCGGCAGGGGACTGCCCCATGGCTCTCTCAGGGACGCGGGCCCGGAGTCGGGCAGCAACGGAGGGACGCGCACGGCGGAGCCGTGCAGCAGCAGAGACGCGCGGCGACAAGAGAGTTTTGCGGAACCTTCTGTCCTTCTGTTTACGGGAGAGAATAAGGTAAGGAACGGGCCACGTCTTGTTCGAGCGAGCCGGGGGATCAGAATGCGCGATCCCCCGGAGGATCCGTATCATTTTCCATAAGAAAAACATTCACTCTTTAATATTCTAATACAAGAAAATGATTGTGAAGACACACGGACAGGGGCGGATCTAGGTCTCGGGCAGCCTGGGCTACAGCCTGGGTCTTGGCCCACGTAGTACTTGTTCACTCTTGATAAATTGTACAGATAATTTATAGCTTAAGCAGTCCAGCCCATGTCCTTGAGCAAGAGTGGCCCGGGCTAATCCACAAGCCCAGCAATAGCAAGGCAGCAATCCACAGCGGAGGCACGTACTCCCTTGCTAGCCTTTTGTTTGACCGAGAGAAACTACTCTATGCGTCGCTTCTCCCTGAAAAAAGAGTGAAACCTGTTCGTGTTTCCATCGCCGCTCGAGCCCTTACAGAATTCACGCCTGGCGGCTAGCGCCACCTCGCTTGATCGCGGCGCCACCCTGACGGTCGGCGGCAGGGCCCTTAGAAGAAGTCGATAAACAGGCCCCTAAAGATAATATATATGTACGTATAACTAGATATATATATATGATATATGTGCCAATTTAACTTGCAAAATATTTAAAAGCATATAACCACACGTTCATAGTCGAGATGTCTATAAATAATTGTCAAGCACTAAAGCATTATGATATTTAGATAGAAAAAATAAAAATAATAGGAAAATATAACAAGTATTTCATGCTAGTGAATACCTCACAAACACCCAGCCTCCAATTAGTTCATCGACAATTAAGCTTCAGTGCTTCGTAAAAAGCTTCTTCGTGCATTTCTAGATGCAAAATCATCAAGGACACTATCAAGATTAATGTTGTCCAATATATCCTTCTCAATACAACACGTAGCCAAGCCATTCAATCTGTCTTGTAACATAGTTGATCTCAAACAGTTCTTCAATAGCTTTATTTTAGAGAATCTTCTTTCAGCTGAGGCCACAAGTCAAAAGGATCCGATAGGCAACTGAGACATTTGGATAGAAATCTACGGTTGTAATGAATTAAAGAATCTTATGCGCTGACATCAAATTATCTAGAGAAGTTACCTGCAATACCTTTAACTCAAAGAAAAAATTATTAAGATCGACATCACATGAATTCTCATGAGTAAAAGTTTCTGCAAAAATAGTGCAAGATTTTCGTAGATTACTTTCATCCATGGACTTCAGATTCTTTGAGTTGAATAAGAAACCAAACACCTTCTCAAATTCCTTCATCTGCTCAAATTGACTATTCAATGAAGAAATTGCAGTGTCAACAATGACAAGAAGTAAGAAACTCTGAAAGATACAATAGCTGACAACTGTAATTCTTCTTCTTTATCAAAATGCTTCTTTCTTTTACTTTGACGTTTTGTACGAAATTCGGCAATCATTTCAACCGTGCCTATAAAATTTCCATTACTATCTTGATACAACTTCTCATTTGATCCACGAAAGGCCAAATTATGTTTTGCAAGAAACTTCACTGCGGCAACTATTCTTTGCAAAACCTGTCGCCAACGCTCTTTTTCCTTTGCAACCAACCGTTGCATGTCATCATCAGTTGTTTGCTTTTTGATTAACCTCAACCTTAGTTCATTTCATGTATTCATGTTTGTCAAATGCTCAACACTCTTCTCATGATCTTTGAGTCTTGGACTAAGACGCTGCCAATCTCTCAATCCATCAGATGCTAGCAAGAACTTATTATTATTTGATTTGAACAACTTGCAGCGAAAACAATAAACTTTGTCCACCTGTTTGAAGTAAACCAACCACTTTCTATCAACAACCTCACAATTGGCTAACTTTCTGGAGTAGTATTTATCAGAAAAATGTCTACCTTTGTCATCCTTAGGAAACTCCAAACCCAATTTTCTCACAGGCCCCTTTTCAATTAAAATATCCCTTTTGCAATTATCAAAATTATTCCATATGCTAGGATCATAGATAGATGAAAGAGAATCATCCTGTTCATCACCACTAGGAGCATCTGCATGGTAAACAAAAAATTGTAATTGGTTACTTACTTACTTACACTTGGAAAAATTGATGCTAGTTAGTTATTTACCGTTTTCCGGAGATTGTTTATCATCAGGCTATATTATCCTTATTAATATTAACATCTGCATGACAAACAAAAGATTGTAATTAGTTATTTATTTACAATTGGAAAAATTGACGCTAGTTAGTTATTTACCGTTTTTCGAGGATTGTTCATTGGCCTCAAAGTTTGCATTTGAATTATTCTCATCATCTTCTCCGAGATCAGATTCTTGCCTTTGATTATCATTGTTGACATCAACACTACTTTTTGTTAGAAAAAACTTATTTAAAGCACCTCTTTGTGAATCAATAAGCTCATTCTCTCTCTTTCTTTTCTTCTTTTTCGCAGCACCCGACAATTTCTTCCCCATCGTAACACCTATCAAAGATTAATGTGAGAAAATTTATATCAAATTGTAATCTAAAAAATTTATAACCCGAATCAAGAGATTAATTAGAAGTATTAAACCAGGGATGAGATGTAAACATACAGTCACAGAAGCAGGGCAGTAGAAACTCGGGCGCAGCGCACTAGCGCAGGCAGGGCAGCACAGCAGGGGCGCAGGGCGGCACAGCGGCAGACGGGCAGAGCAGGCGCCAGGCAGGCCGCCAGGCGAGCAGCATGGCAGCAGCAGCAGGGGGGCCGCGTGCACCGCATGGCTGCCTTCGATCTTCCTTCCAGGGGCCAGGGAGTTGGCGTCTCGCGTGGGCGAGTGCGTGTCTCGCGACTCGCGTCTGGCGATGCGGCAGGCGGGCAGGGCGACGTTTCGCCGTTTCGGTTGCTTCGATCGATCGATCTGGCGTTCTGGACGTTTCGGTTCCTTCCAGGTCTGGCTGCTTCGATCGATCGCGTCTGCTGCTTCGATGGATTTCCTCTGGCCTGGGCTCTTGTAAAGTTAAAAAAATTTGGACCCCCCTCTGGCCTGGGCCCTTGGCCATGGCACAACCCTGCCATGGGTTAGAGCCGGCCCTGGTTGGCGGAGACATGCTCGTCTCAATCACGGCAAGACGTTCGACCTGGGAACCCATGAATCGCTACATCCAGGCCGCACCTAGGATCAGGCGCTTGGTCACTTGCATATCGTTGGCTAATTGGCTAGGTAATTTGTTCGTTTGATCGATTCCAGTTTAAAAGTGCTTCAATTAGTTTAAGCTGACTATGAACTTTTTCAGATTTATTAATTGAATTTGATTATATAAAAGATGAAGGGGACAAAGAGATTAGAGAGTTTCATCTGAGTCACAACTTCCAGTTTGAGGTCACGCAGGAAACAAATACCAGGATACAGCACTACAGCTAGTGGTAAATTATTTTCTTACCGGTACAACTTGTGTATACTGTTTTTGGTTTATTTTCCTGGTCTTTATAGGTTCTTGTTCTGCACCAATGATTGATGGGGAAATGGTAGGCCAGGATTATTGCAAAGCTTCGTTGTTTTATCACTTAAAATGTGAATTTTTAGGGGCCCTTAAAATGTGACTTGGTTATGTGATTATGCAACTACAATTTTTTTGTCCTTTCTGGTTTGGTTAAACATTGTATTTTTTCAAGTCAAAACACCATTTATTTAATTTTATTATAATTCGGCTGATATAATATATTATTGGGAGGGGATTGGAAGATAATAATTTTTCATAGTTTCTAGGCATTAAAAGTTTAGCCCTCGTCTTGTCCAAATTCTGGGTCCGCCACTGTACACGGACATACATAAGGTACGACAAGTGAAGATATATATATGCTGACCACAGATTAACAGCGACATCATTCTCTGAACATACTACTTCCAAACTAAACATAGTTTAGAGCATTACGGTAAAGCAAACCGGCCTAACAGAAACAGGTAACATAATACTAGATGTGTGAGACTGCACAAAGTCTGTCTCAGCTGATCCCTGCAACTTAATACTACAGTCGAAGTAATTAACCAAAAAGGAAGCAAAACACTCCAGCCTCGCACCATTTATAGAGTGAGATCAGCTCATCAACTAGCACTTCAATCACTGTGGTCATCCGCCTCATCATCCTCATGCTCCTCGAAGCTGCTGTCATCAGCATCGTCCTCCCATTCCATCTCGTCCTCATCATCGAGGATCTTTTTCATAATAAAGATGCCCTTGAGCAATGGAGCGACTTCTCCCTGAACACTTGGCAGAAGACGGTAGGAGCAGCAGTTGTCCTTGGGTAACCCATCAGACAGGGATGAGTTGGTGATGTTATCCAGCCAAACATTCTGAGAACACCGGTGGCTCCGCCATTGGTAGGTGAAGGAGCATGTGAACACCGGCGTTGGTCGTTCAGTACTGTTTGCCTGGACAGAGACGAGTGAGACCCTGAGATCACCGGCGGAGTCGAGTGACGCCACGTTGAGCAGGAAGATGTGACCGTCGTTGGCACGGAGGATGTGGATGCCAGGAACTGCGGGGAGATCAAACCGTGCGCCGTAGCTAGGAATCGTGACCGCCCACTTATGATGGGTGGTGAAGTGGTCGAGCAGCGCCGCCGGCCCGTTGGCCTGGTGAAAAAGCCGCAGCCGGGTTCCGGGCAGAAGCACGGCCCTTTCTTGCACACCTTCCCGTGCGCCTCCTGGCCGTAGTAGGTGATGTTGTCGCCGCATCCGTGCCTTCTGGCCGTAGTAGGTGATGTTGTCTACGCGATCTTGAGATCGGAAAGAGTACGACTATATGATCCACGAGAATCCGCTCTTGTTAAACACTTTGGAATCTTTGAGGATGAGTTATTCCATCGACTCGTTGCTACAATCTAGTAGATAGATCTTGGCTTGTTTGTTTGTATGTGGTAGAAATTTTTTGTTTTCCATGCTACGAATCCCTACAGAATGGTGTTGACGGCGTCCTCGATGGCGGGGCAGCGTCGGAACTGGACTCCGGAGCAGGTCTTGCACTTGCTCTCCGGATGGAGTTTGCCGGAGCAAGATGAGCAGAGGAAATGCGGGTGACCCAAGCAGCACTAGAAGAAATTTAAGCAAAATAAGGAAGATTGAAGATTCAGTTGATCGATCTGATAACAGTATGTGTACGTAGTGGTACAAGAAGGGAGCGAGCATATATACCTGGAAAACAGGGGGGCTCAAGGGCTGAGAGCAACCGCGGCAGTCTAGGAACTCCATGGAGTCCTGCCTCTTGAGGAGTCTTGACGCTGCCTAGCTTCTCCCTCTCACGAAACTTGTGCGATACTTCTACTACCTTGGTTCTCAACTCTGAAGGAGAGGAAGGTGATATAGCTAGCTACTCAGATGTGGCTGCTGGAAGTTGGAGGAAGGTGGTGCCTGCCGGGAAGGAGGAGGCCGAAGCTGGTTTTCTTGCTTTCACACGGTAGCTAGGAGGATGCCAGCCCGAGGCTTATAAAACGTCTGCGTGCTTCTGGTAGTCTAGGAACTCTATGGGGTCCTCTGCCTCTCGAGTCTTGACCCTGCCTAGCTTCTCCCTCTCACGAAACTTGTGCGATACTTCTACCTTGGTTCTCAACTCTGAAGCAGAGGAAGGTGATAGCTATGTGCGATACTCATATGTGGCCGTTGGAAGCTGGAGATAGAAATAGTGGTGATAGAAATAAAGGTACCACCACAGTTGGGTCTAGGGTTTTAAAAGGCCATCAAAACATTTAAAAATTTCAGAAAGCACCGGATTTGGGGCAAGAGGTTGTAGATAAACACTTATTTGGCTTTGACGCGGTTCTAAGAACGAATCTGATAGGTGGAACACGGTGGTCGGACGACGTGGCAAAGATAACAACCAATAGGTACTTACATATTAGAAGTTTTAAACTTTAGATTTTTTTGTAAATTTGCATCTTTAATCTATCCTCCTCTCTCCCTGCCGGCGAGCTCCGGCCAAGGTCAACGCGAGCTCCATCACGCCGGTGCTTCTCGGCCTTCGCTCGCCCTGACCTCACCAGCCGCTCCACCGTCGAGCCGCCACCCCGTCCTCCTCTCCTCCAGCCAATGGGGGCGCCGGCGAGCTCCGGCCAGAGTCACCCCTCCCTTGTTTCTCGGCCTCTAGCCGGCCGTGCCCGACCACATCCGGCTGCGCCAGCGCACTCGTCCGGTGCTCGACGCTCGCCCGTGGCTGCTCCCATAGTCGTCAATAACATCTCTTATAAAGAAAGTACAAACACTCGAGTACGTAATGGACGGCTTGGAACATATGGGTCCATTAATGTTGTTTCTTGACGCAGGTGAATAAGGAAGAAAAAAAAATATAAAAGACCGACCTTCACAAAGACCAATTGGTGCAATGCGAAGCTAGACTGACAGGAGAGTCATTTCTCTCACAGTATCCTTCCTGGTGCTTTTCAATGATGACCACAAGAGGAGTGATTTCCCTCAAAGGGGATTCTGTAGGGAAGTCCAATTTCTCTTTACCTTTTTTATTGGGAGCAAATTACCTTTCATGCCTCTCAAAAATATTGATCAGTCATTAACATTTAATAGATTAAAAGTGGATTCTCTGCCCTAACTTTAAATTATTTAATCTTTGCTTAGTGTGTTGTTTCTCAAAGAAAGTAAAGAGGGTGTGTTTGATATCAAGAATGTGTTGACCAGATATTGTAATGATTTTTTCCAACAGATTCATATGGACAAGTCTTCTGTTTTATTAGTATAAAGGATGTCCACATGCGATGCTAGAAAGTATTAAGGTGGATCTGGAGGTGCAGCGAGAGAGCTTAACGAGAAATATCTTGGTATGCCATCAGATGTGGGTAGATACAAGAGTGTTTCTTTAAAATATCCGAGAGACAACGTCTAAAAGAAGGTGTTCGGATGGATGGAACAATTCTTATCATGTTGATGGCATACCAAGATATTACTTATCCATCGGGAAAGAAATATTGATTGTTAGTTGCCCAAGCATTTCCTACATTTCAATGGCATGCTTTAAGCTTCCCAAGGTCTTATGCAAGAAAATAAATTCCTTGCTTTGTAAATTTTTGTGGAGAAGTGAGGATGGAAAGAGCGGGTCGAGTTGGTCTCGTGGTAGATAATGACATAGCCAAAGTGTGCTAGGGATTAGGGTTTCGTGACATCTAACTCATTAACCTCACTTTCCTTGATCGGCAGGTGATAACCAAGAAGTGTAGTGGATCAAGTATATGATCTTTCAATAAGTAATGAGTGTTCAACCCATGAGGAGCTGAAAGAATTGGTTAGCATATTTAGCAAGTAAAACAATAAAGATGCAAAGTTTTGCATTTTCGGGTTTATGGTTTGTAGTAAATTTAAGATCAAGCTGTTGACACCCCACCAGGGGTTGAACCCTTCTCTCTCCACCATGTGGGTTCATCTTTTCGGAGTCCCGGACAAGGACAAGACTAAGGAGATTATTGCACTTAGCGTTTGACAAGTTCCTTGAGGTCGACGAGGGTTCACTCACAAGCCACGACATGATCCCACTAGGGATCGTGTGCCCGGACCCGGGCGTGTTCCCCGTCACCCTGTCTCACTTCTACTTCAATACATAGGGCGGTGAACTTGTCGTTGAGATTGACATGGACCCCACCGGGACACGGTCTCTGTCTCCCTCACTCCGTCCTTCCGATGGGCACACTGGGGCTGGCGGTGGCTCCCTACGGGAGAGACCTCTAAGGACAAAGAGACAAACAAGGGCAAGAATCCTCCGATAGATGAGCACAAGCCTCCACCGCCCTATCCTACACCCTCCTAAGCTGGAGCGCCCACCCACATTGCAGCATTGACCTAGGTAGCTTCTGTTGACCCTTCTTCCTAGCTAGGGGCCTCTCTCATGGAGTGTGCCAGCTAAGTTGGCTTCCGTCACACTATTAGGAAAACAACTATCCATGGGTTGCATACCAGTGGCACACCCCTAAGGTGATGTGCGGCACTGGTTGTTCACTTAGTTGTGGCGCATCACCCCAACCGTGCGCCATGGGTAAAGTGGCACCGTGCATAAGACTTATCCATAGCATACCACATAGAAATTCACCACCGATATATTTGTTACCCGTGGCGCACCAATATGGGGCGTGCCATGGGTAAGGGGGGGGGGTTTGGAGGCCGATTTTGGTCCCCACATAACTGTGGCGTTGGCGTATCAATATGGGGTGCACCACGGGAATGTGTGCTCTCAACCCTCTCACCCCCCCATCGTCGTTTTCAGTTTTGGAAAAAATAAAAGAAAATGATAGATACTTCAAATTTCAAAATACTTTAAGATGTAGATATGTTACTTGATTTAGTTTATAGGAAAATTAACAAATAGGAATTTCAACATATTTTGCAAAAAAAAAGTTATGTTTGGGTAAAACGGACATAACTTTTGCATACGCATCGGATCGAAAAGTTTTTTATATGGAAAATCATCTACGCCAAAAGTTACATCCGAATTTTGTAAAATACGGGTTGGTACAGTTGTGAAACACAACTCAAGGAAAGATTATGCGGGGAATTTTATAGGCGAGGGGAAACGACAAGAACAATATGAAAGGTCATATTTCGATCAAAACATTCACAAACGATTTTAGTAAAATAAATATTTTCTGACGAATATAGAAAAATGTGTTTGATGACTAATATCCCAAATGATTTTTGAAGTGAAAACCATGGACGATATAAAACGATCAAACTTTCCATAGATGTATAAAACTAATATAGTTCTTACTCCTCATAATCAGAGGAGATATATATGATCTCCTCTTTGACGGTTGACGAGGTTGCTGCTACACCAAAGGCAGATGTCTCGGCATCGTTAGAAGAAGTGAAATTGCCGGCCTTTGTCGTGCGCTCTCTGCCTTCCACTTGTTTCTTCACGAAGTATACTAGCAGCATCGTCTAATCCCCAAGCATCTCCTACTACTCCTCCTCGGTTTGCCGTGTTAGAATTATATTAGGAGTTTTCTCTTTATTATTATTGTAACCAATATGGAGTAGTACTCCAATTGGACTTTGTCTCTATCTTGTAACAACCGGCTTGTGTTAAACTATATAAACACGAAAACGTACCGAGGCCAAGGTATCGTTAACACCAAAACCTAATATGGTATCAGAGCAGGCTCTTCCCTGACTTTGCTGCCGAAACCCACATCGCCGCCGCCGCTGTAGATCTTCTACGCCGCCGACTTGATTCTGCCGTCGCCTCTCCACTACTAGGAAAACGGCCTTTAGTGGCGCACCTAAAACCATCATCTGTGGCGCACCTGCAGTGCGTCACGGGCCTTGTGCTACGGCTATCTCTCAGCCGTGGCGCACTGCCTAGTGCGCCACGGTTGTGTAGAGATAGGCGTAGCACACCTCCTAGTGCGCCACAGAAGTTTGGCGTGGTGCGCTACCCTTGGATCTTCTGTGGCGCACTACCTAGTGCGCCACTAAACATCCATGGTGCGCTTTAGGTGTAGTGCGCCACAGAAGGTAGACCATGTGCGCCACAGATGTATTTTTTGTTTTTTTTAATTTCCAAGCCAGATTATATGCAATACAGATTATATACAATATTACAGCAGATATACACACACAGATACAAGATATACAATTATATATATAAATACTCAATATGAAAAACAAGATTGAAACAAATACATATAGATAAGTCTCATACATGAATACATAGTCCAGGTTACATTGTTTTGATCATGTTACAAAGTAGTAGTTGGTGACATGCGAATACATGTGTCGATCGAACAAGTTAGAGATCGGAAGCTCGCTTAGACATCTAAACTAGCTAGCTAGACACAAACGCGGGATAAATAACCAAAGAAGATAAGCATGATCACCGCCGCGACGAAGGTGTAGGTCTTCATCCGGTTCCATGTCCTAACTACCGCTAGATAGCGCGTGTATCTAGCTTCCGCCTCCGCCATAGTGTTGTACCCTTTGTAGCTATTGCCGCTGAAACGGTGCACCTGTCTCCGGCAGTCTTCCCAATCATCGTAGACTCCGGGAACCCGTCCCTTGTACACGACTTACCACGTCATCTACAAGTTGACAATAATAACTAACCGGTGATTGAAAAAACATGTATAATTAAAGTCGCATATGAAGATACACTTATAGAAAGTACTCTTAAATCAAAAAGAGCAAACTCAAAAAGCATGCCTCATATATAACTAGGTTGTTGGACACAGGAATATGCTTATGACGGGACTGTTAGCCAAGTAGGATGTACAATTCCTGGACTTGTGCATATCACAAGGCTAACAATCCCGTCATAGCACATTCACATATATATTGTGCCACGACATTTTAATCATCGGCATATTCTCGAAAAAGACAAAAATAACTCGAAAAGCATGCCTCATATATAACTAGGTTGTTGGACACAGGAATATGCTTATGACGGGACTGTTAGCCAAGTAGGATGCACAATTCCTGGACTTGTGCATATCACAAGGCTAACAATCCCGTCATAGCACATTCACATATATATTGTGCCACGACATTTCAATCATCGGCATATTCTCGAAAAAGACAAAAATAACTCGAAAAGCATGCCTCATATATAACTAGGTTGTTGGACACAGGAATATGCTTATGACGGGACTGTTAGCCAAGTAGGATGCACAATTCCTGGACTTATGCATATCACAAGGCTAACAATCCTGTCATAGCACATTCACATATATATTGTGCCACGACATTTCAATCATCGGCATATTCTCGAAAAAGACAAAAATAACTCGAAAAGCATGCCTCATATATAACTAGGTTGTTGGACACAGGAATATGCTTATGACGGGACTGTTAGCCAAGTAGGATGCACAATTCCTAGACTTGTGTATATCACAAGGCTAACAATCCCGTGATAGCACATTCACATATATATTGTGCCACGACATTTCAATCATCGGCATATTCTCGAAAAAGACAAAAATAACTCGAAAAGCATGCCTCATATATAACTAGGTTGTTGGACACAGGAATATGCTTATGACGGGACTGTTAGCCAAGTAGGATGCACAATTCCTGGACTTGTGCATATCACAAGGCTAACAATCCCGTCATAGCACATTCACATATATATTGTGCCACGACATTTCAATCATCGGCATATTCTCGAAAAAGACAAAAATAACTCACACTTGTCGTCCGAGAACCAAAGAGTAAGCAAAAAAACCAAAGAGTAAGCAAAAAAACCAAGCATTGATTGATATATAATAATAATAAGCAAAATAAGTAAGCGGTGATTCATAAACCTAATAAGATAAGTACACTTGTCGTCCACACACACACACAAAGGTCATCTATAGTTTGCAACTACAACTAGGCCAACATTAAGCCTTCTGGCTCGGCTTAGGGAACGGGAGGACGCCCTGTCTCGTCATGAACTTCCTATAGTCACCCTGCATCTCTAGGCGATCTTCTATGTCACGGTTATTCGGGATATTTCCTCCGTAGAAGATCCCCCCCGAAGTCATGACATCACGAAAGATGATTGCCCCAAACAGCTGCTGGATGCGATACATCTCTTGTCTAATATCCGAATCATTGATCTTGGCCTTTGCTTCGGCCCACTATTTGAGATGATCTGGCAGCGTAGAATTCTGCTGGTCAAGTAGGAACGCCCTCATGTGATGGAGTGCGTAGTAGGCTTCCTTCTTACTGTTTCCGGCTGCTTCACGCAGGGGAACTCTGTTACGTGGTTGAAGACGTGCCTGCCGAACTTGACCTTCTTACGCACGAAGCTGGTGCCTTCCGTCGAGGCAAAGCCAGTGAGAGCATCATCCAGAACTTCCTTGATCTTGTCGTAGTTTTTCTTCTTTTCTAGACTCCCCGAGTCGAAATACGTGGCGTGGGAATGCTTCGGCGATAAGGAGATGAGCGTGCAGTGTTCATCTCTGCGCAAAAAATTCAAATGGAATGTGTTGAAAAAAGAATGATGATGATCTAATAAAGCCAATCGACGGTGGCGACTGAATAACGACTTACTCGGGAAAGTAAGGCACGAGAATGTATTCCTTTGTCTTGTTCGCCACGAGGATTCTTTTTAGGTACGAGGCCACGATACGTCGTTCGGCGGGGGAACCCAAGCAGCCTTCACGCATGTAGTAGGGGTCCACTATAGCGATGCCCGGTGTGTTCTCTCTAATGATCTGCGTGGCCAGGCTGAGAGAAAAGAGACGGACCATGGTATAGTGCAGCGGGTATAGGTGGAACATATTGAAGATGTCCTCGAACCGCAGGAAGAACAGATCCGCGGGGGCAGTGTCGACGAAGCCCAAGCCTGGTGGCACCTTAACTACGAATACCGGGTGCGAGGGATCTTTCTCCGATAGAAGGCGTCTCTCTATCGTCAGCACGCCGTCATGCACACTCTGCAGTTCCGAACTGGCGAGCTTCCGCAAATTCTTAGGTAGCATGGGCTCACCCGCCACATGAATCCTCCACATAATACCCTCGGGTCTTGGTGGCCCGTCCCGAAACCTGATCGGATTCGCAGTTGTTGACGCCACCGGCTGGCTCGAGCTGCTAGATTTTCTTTTCCTGCCCTTTTTTCCTTTTGGAGAGCGGGCATGCACCGCAATCTGAGCACCGGCCGCACTATGTAGTGTGTCAGGGCTTAGAATAAAGGGCCGGTTGGTTGTATCAGCTGGCTCTGTAAGGCGCAAGCTGGAGGCGTCTCCTGAGAACCAAACAGACGCTTGGTGATAGTGGCTTTCTCTGTGGGGCCACCAGCTAGGTCTTCTTCGTTGCCAAACTGAGTGCTGAAGAAGTGATCATTCCAGTCTTCGTCGTCCTCGACCGGATCCTGTGCCATGTGCATATCATCAACATGATCATCCGACCCACCGCGTGGAGGTGACGGCGAGGGCGGTAAGGGGGCCTTGCCACCGCTTGTCGCTGGCACGACAGGCGGTGCTGTTGTCTGTGGCGTGATGGCCCCCGCCGTCTCCAAACGGATCATGCTCTTTGGCCATAGCAAGAACAAGCCGAAGCAACTTCTGAGGACAGGCGACTCTTCTTCATCCGCTCCTCGGGGTTGAATGGGAGGTTCCAGGTCGTCGCAGCCCCTTAGCACCCGACTAATTTTAACCCTGTGCACGCTATTTGGCATCGGTTTTGAGTGGAACGTGCGCTGCAAGGGTTGAACGATGGTACCCTTGGCAACATCCCTCAGCTCGTTGTTCACGTAGCATAAGAGAGTGCAAGGAACATCCGTCTGCAGAAAACATGTACGGCGTCGTTAGAGCGAGATGCCACAAGAGTAATATATAGATGGCATGAAAGGCGGTAATTAAAGAAATTTGTTTACCGTGATGGCGTCGAGATCGGCTAATGTCGACGCACCGCATACGGCGACGGGCGTGCAAGAGACGGAAGGGCTGCTTGATGGCGCGGTGCTGGCCGCCGGTGTATTCTCCCTACCGACGGGTGCTTGGAGCTCCGGTGCCACCGCGACGATGGCAGGGGGGCACCAACATGTACTCCGGCGCCGCGGTGATGGCAGGGGGAGTCACCAACACTTGCGGCGCCGCGGTGCTAGCGGGCGGAGTCACGAACACGTAGTTCGCCTGATTCGTCGGCGCCGCGTTGTTCGAGTGGCTGCTGACCATGCTTGGAATCGGGCATGGCCCTACTCGACCACCCGCACTCCAGTTCTCTATTGACTCCACCAAGGTAGGCAGGAAGGACGTAAGGGTGATTGCCAGGTTGTCTTGGACGATCTGCGGGATCCGCGCCACTTGTGCCTTAAGTTCTTGAACCTCTCTGTTTTCCTCCTCGCTCCTTCCCGACGGCGCCACATGCGTCCTCGGCGGTGGACCAAAATGATCCACCCAATTCTTACCCCCGAGGCCGGCCAGACGGCCAGCCGACGACGGCTTCTTCGTAACCGGCTCTATTTTCTTGGCCCGGTTCATCGCCCTGTTAAAAGGGTTATCCCACCGGGTGGCCGCCGTCGACCCCTGGGATGAGGAACCCTGGGATCCATGACTAGCAACAATTTCCTCCTCCTGCAGAAGAAGTAACAGTGAATCATTTAGATCATCGATTAGATTGCAATCGTGTTGATCCGCGGTAATTAGATTATACTTACCACAATTTCCTCGAATTCCTTCACCGCAGGATCCGCGGTGAGTTGTTTGGTTTTTGGGTCCACATGGTAACGGGCCCTGATGAAGTTTCGAACCTGCCCGGGTTCGAATTTAGCAAAGGGGTTTTCTATCCCCTTGGATCTATACTCTTCGTCCTCCTTATTCCATTTGGCCTCCGCGGTTCTGTATCCACCAGATCCGAGATGGTGATGACCTATATTCATCGCCTGCAGCACCTTTCCCCGATTACTATTGGCCAGGGCTCTTTCGGATTCACACCTCTCCTTGAACTCCCGGAACTGATCTTCGGTGATCTGCGGGTCAATCTTCTGGATCTCCTCGAGACTTTTGCCTTCTTTATAGATCTTCTTCTTTATCCGGGTTCTCCAGCTGGCCAGGGCGGTGCTCATCTTTGTGAGGGCGGATTTGTTTACTTCGTTCCCATGATAATTTGTGTTCTGATATTGTGCGGGGAACTTGTATCTGGCGTGCAGCTTCTCGAAGAGGAGTGTGCGCAAGTGGCCATTATCTTTATGCCGGAGATTCTCGGTGTTGATCGAGATGGTTGTCCGGGTGATCGCTGCCACTTGCCCACCGTACCCTTTGACGACAAGGGCGGGCTCCAAAGGAACCCCTGATGGGCTCACTTCGGTAATTTCCTCCCTGACCATGCCGACCGTGTTCGGGCGCCGGTCCTTCGGCTTCTTCTTCTTAGGAGGGTTGCTACCACTCCCTATGCCCTCGCCGCCATCAGTGGTTTCATCGTCCGCCGTTCCTTCGGCTTCTTCCTCCGCGTCTTCCATCTCATCATCCTCGCTCTCCGAAGGATGGTATTCTTCATCGTCTTCTAGACGCTGGGCCGCCTCCCAGAATGTCAATTGTTTATTCGGAGGTCTGAGTTCTCCTTTAGCGCTGATGCGCTTAGAACATCCAGCCTCGTCGTTGTCACACATCTTTGCACTAATAAAAAACAAATAATTGGTTAAATGCACGGAAAAATCCGGCATGACCTTTGCTAAGTTTCTTAAACTAGGAGTGTCCGATTTCTGCCAAAACGGAAGTTAATCAACATTCCGGCAAAAATCGGGACTCATTTCATACAAGAACCTGCATACACACATAATAAAGTGCTTCATATACAAGCACAAGCACAATTTCAAGGTGCTGTTGTCCCAGCACAGATAGTAGTAGAAGCACATGAGTAGCACCACAGATAGTAGTAGCCAGAGCAACACTAGGATGGATATAAGGAACAGATAGTAGTAGCAGCATAGATAATAGAAGTAGTAGCAGCTCAAGTAGCATAGAACAGCAAGCACAACACAGCAAGCTCATGTTCCAGACTAAGAAGAAGAGCAAGCACAACAATGACAACAGCAAGCAGAGCAAGCACAACACAGCAAGCATATTGCTGTCATTTGTACTATTTCAGTTGGAGAAAACATTGGATTCACCAGGCTATTATTTGGATGAAATATGCAAAGATCATATTTCTATCAGTATTAGCTCAGTAATCTCAAAACATTATATACCAAACTTATGTTTTCTGAAAGAAAGAAATTGTAGAGCAACTGAATGTGTACATCAATCATATCTTAAGTACTGACTGCCCAATATGCTTTTTTTTCTGGAAGCTGGTTTAGAAGTACTAACTTCCCAATATGCATTTTTTTTACAAAACACCCAGCACAAACTCTTGCTTGAACTTTTGCTATGAATACATACAGAAACCAACTAAGCTAGTAATTAAGGCAAGATTTTCACAAGATTTTAGTACTCAGATTTTTTACAACTTGAATCTTGCTACTTGCTTAAGTATAAAAGTACTGAAGCAGCAGCAGCATCTAACACTACTTTCTAAACCTACTACTACCAATAACACACCATCCATTTCTAGCAAAGGTACTACTACCTGGACACTGGTAACAGAAGCAGCAACAGCACTAGCAGGACCTCCTTTTTTACTGTTTTTCATTAACTAACATGCTACCAGTTGGTGTATGCCACACAGGCATAATGTCCATCTTAGAAGCATCCACACAGGCAAGCATACAATCATGCAGAAATAAAAATTCAGAATAATGTTCATCTCAGAATAATTTATCTAGGGGCTAAGACAACTAGGAAAGGAAGCTGCTTGCAGTGTAATCCATGAACCATGAAGACAAAACCACTGTTATGATTTCATACTACCTAAGAACATTTCCTAACTCTGAATCCTAACTCTGAACCACTACTCTAAATTTCCTACTCCAAATCTGAATTTCCTACTCTAAATTTCCTAACTCCAAATCTGAATCCTAACTCCAAATCTGAATTTCCTACTCTAAATTTCCTAATCTGAATTTCCTAACTGATTAACATTTCCTAATCTGAATTTCCTAATCTAAACATTTCCTAACTGAATTTCCTAAGAACATTTCCTACTCTGAGCATTTCCTAACTGAACCCTATTCTGAATCCTAAGAAAATCTGAACATTTCCTACTCTGAATCCTAAGAACCCTAACTGAACCCTAACTTTGAACCCTTACTCTGAATCCTACTCTGAATCCCCTAAGTGAATGGATGCAACGAGAGGGGAGAGAGGGGGAGAGGGGAGAGGGTGATTCTCACCTCCGAGACAAGGACGACGGCGAGCACGCGGACGATGAGGGCCTTCTCCTTCACGGACTGCGCGGCGACTGCGACCTCCTCCTCCACGAAACGAGCGCGACCCCCTCCTCTTGGCGTGGCGACTGCGACCTCCTCCTCCTGGACTGCGACCTCCTCCTGGGCACGGGCCTGCTCCTCCACGGCAGCGCGGCGACTGCGACCTCCTCCTCCATGAAACGAGCGCGACCCCTCCTCTTGGCGTGGCGACTGCGACCTCCTCCTCCTGGACTGCGACCTCCTCCTGGGCACGGGCCTGCTCCTCCACGGTAGCGCGGCGGTGGCAGCGGTGGCGGTGGCGGCGGTGGCGGTGCGGCCTCGAGAGCAGATTGATGCGTGTGGTGTCTGTGAGATGCAGCCGTGCGTGTGGTGTCTGTGAGATGGATCGAGCGGCGCAGTTGACTAGTCCAACCCACACACACGTAGCGCACCCTGGCCAAGTGCGCTACGGATAACTGTAGCGCACTTGGCCAGGGTGCGCTACGCGTGTGTGGGTTGGACTATCAGATAAGAGGGCGGCCGTCCCACTAGTTAACACTAGTACTGTCTTACCCCACTGGTTCTGCCCTTAGCTCTATTCTAAACGATGAGCACCCAGGTTCGAATCCTGGTGCTCCACTATTTTATTTTTACTTTAAAAATACTTTAAAATGTTCCAAAAGTGGTGATACATGCCATACAAATTTTTTTTTGTTTTTAAAATACTTTTAAATATTCCAAAAATGCTGAAAAGTGATAATATATGTCATAAAAGTGTTACAAATATGATTCAAAGTATAACTAAATTTCATAATACTTTGTCCATGAATATTACAATCTTTTTCGACCACGCGTTTTACAATATTTTTTGAGCTAGCATTTTACAATCTTTTTTCCCTTCTTTGTCGCGGTTGAATAATTTAGCCCCGGCACTTTAATGTTTCTTCTTTCGAACGGGCTACCTTTTTTGGGTAGGGTTGTCCTTTTCTTCTTGTGATGTATGTTGCTGCATCGTAGTCGTCGTCATATTCAATCTTTGGATCGCCGTACTGGTCGAAGTCTTGATCGTTGGCGACTCCATCCATTCCGATGATGTTTCTTTTTCCTCTCCTCACGACAACACGGCTAGGCTTTGTCGGGTCGGTAATGAAAAAACATTGGTCCACTTTGGTAGCCAGTACCCACGGTTCATTTTTCGCGGCCACGTTTGCACCGACGGCCTTGGATTTGGCTGCTTCGGGTATAACCATGGTTGTGAAATACCAGTCTTCTCTTTCGACGCTCTTTGCCCATCTGACACGGAACATCGGCACCTTTTCTCCACAGTAGTCGAGCTCCCAGATCTCCTCGATTCTTCCGTAGAATCTTTCCTTCACGTTGTCATCGGTGTAGAATTCCGACGTTACGCCTGCGTTCTGATAATCACACTTGTTGTCCTTTTCCTCCGTGTAGAATGTGTAGCCGTTGATATCATACGCCTGATAGGTCACCAGGTTTTGCATCGGTCCTTGCGACAAGGTGAATATGATCTTTTCCGTGTCAGAAGAATGCGAGCGCGGGGGATTATCAAGGAGCGTCTGCCTAAACCAATGCGTGAAATCTGAGTTGTGCTCTTTGATTATTTCTCCCTGCGTCCTCTGTATGCCCCGGTCACTGTACTTCTTCTCGATTAACCTTTTGTGCTTTTGTACCCAAGGATCGACCAGTTCTAAATGCTGTAGCGCGACGAGGTTTGCTCGATCAAAGTCTGTGCGTCGAAAATCGAAGTCTGCATGCAGTATGCGACGACCCTCTCGGTGACCAGATCCGTCGAGCTTGCCAAGGTGTTTGTTGACGGGAAGACCGACAGGGTTCTCGATGTCTAGATAATTCGTGCAGAAAGAGATGCACTCTTCGGCCAGAAAGCCCTTGGCTATGCTTCCATCTGGACGGGACCTGTTGCGAACGTATCCTTTGATGTGTCCGTTCATCCTTTCGAACGCCATCATGCTACGGAGGAACATCGGCCCGAGTTGTACGCTGTCCTCCACGACATGGACCAGCAGATGCACCATAATGTCGAAGAATGCGGGTGGGAAGTAGACCTCAAGCTCACATAGTATCACCACGATCTCCTCCTGTAGCCTTCCGAGCTGATTCAAGCCAATCGACTTCCTAGAGATGACGTCGAAAAACTTGCATAGGCCAAATAACGTTTCACGGACGTGCTCGTCCATTATCCCTCTTAGTGCGACCGGAAGTACCTGCGTCATTAGCACGGCACAGTCGTGAGACTTCATGCCACTGAACCTCTGCTTCGCCTCGTCTAGGTATCTGCTTATCTTGCCCGCGTAGCCGTAAGGAAATTTGACTCCTAGAAAGCACTTGAAAAACTGTTTGATCTCATCCTGGCTTAGAGTGAAGCAAGAAGGAGGGCAGTAATATTCGTTCTTCTTGAACTTTTTACCCTTCCGACGACCTTGTGTCGTCTCCGACTCATGATCATCGTCATCTTCCTGATCATCAGGAGTAGTGCGTCCTCCGTGAAGCTCCTTCCGGATACCCAATCATATCAGGTCGTGCCTTGCTTTCGGACCATCTTTCGTCCTATCTGGCATGTTGATTATGGTGGCGACCAGACTCTCGCACACGTTTTTCGTGATATGCATGATGTCGAGGCTATGAGGCGTGCGGAGAAACTTCCAGTATGGCAACTTCCAGAAAACAGACCTTGTTTTCCATACCTTCATCAGCGGCTTGTCTTGTTGCTGCCTCTTTCGCTTCTTTCCAGGCTTAGGACAATCTTTCCAGTTTTTCAGCAACTCTTCCACTTCTTCGCTGCTCCTACGCTCTGGGATTCCTCGGGTCTCTGATTTGCCATCGAACAGGTCTCCACGTTTTCTCCATGGATCATTCTTGCCGAGCCACCTCCGGTGCGCCATGAACACGGTTTTCGATGACCCTGGATCTTTCTCTAGTTGGAGATAGCTTGTGTTATCCATGCACCTAACGCATGCGCAGAATCCTTGGATAACCTGCCCCGAGATATACCCGCAACCTGGATAGTCTTGCACCGTAGTGACCAACGCGGCTCTCATAGTGAAATAATCTTGTGCGACGGCGTCGTAACTATTGGCTCCAGATTCCCATAACGTGGCTAGCTCCTCTTTCAACAGCCCGAGATACAGATTGATGTCGGTACCAGGTTGTTTCGGCCCTTGAATTAGCATACTCATTTGTATGTACTTCTTCTTCATGCACAACCATGGAGGGAGGTTGTACATCCATACAAACACGGGCCAAGTGCTGTGCGTGCTGCTTTGGCTACCGAACGGATTGAGTCCATCGGTGCTCGCACCAAGCCTGATGTTCCTCGAATCTCCACCGAATTCTGGGAATTCGAGGTCCAATGCTTTCCACTGGATAGCATCTGAAGGGTGCGTCAGCAGCTCATCCTTTTCGGGGTCATCATCATCTCCTGGCTTCTTCCTTTCCGCATGCCATCGCATGAGCTTCGCTTCCTTAGGGTCCGCGAAATAGCGCTGCAGACGAGGGGTGATAGGAAAGTACCATACCACTTTTCGAGGTGCTTTCTTCCCTTTCTTGTATCGACTCACGCCGCACACCGGACATGTGGTTTTCTCCGCGTCCTCGCCCCGATAAATGATGCAGTCGTTGATGCATACGTGATATCTAACGTGCGGTAGATCGAGAGGACAGACGATTTTCTTGGCATCCTCGATACTAGTTGGACATGTGTTCCCCTCCGGGAGACGATCGTGCCAGAATGCCATCATATCGTCGAAGCTTGCGTCGCTCAATTTGTGCTTTGCCTTCATCTCCATAGCCTTGAGCGTTACATTCAACCGGGTATCATCGGGCCTGCATCCTTCATACAATGGAGTAACCGCGTCTTTCTCAAGTTGCGCAAGCTTGGCTTTCTCTCTAGCGGCAGCCCTGGCGTTACTCGTCTACTTGAGAAGCAGCTCTTGCACATAAGGGTCCCGCACCCAGCCTGACGTTGTTCCATCGTTGTCTGCTCCTCCGACATCTAGAGCATCATCATCCCGGTCTGCTTCCGCACCTTCACCATCTCCAGGAGCCTCTTCATCATCTCGCCCGTTCTCGCCGTGATGATGATCATCGTCATGTTGGCCACCTTCTTCACCGTCTCCATCATCTACGCCATCGCTTATCCAACGAGTGTATCCATCCATGAAACCATGGCGGAGCAGGTGCGCCTGCAGATTCCCGGAATCTGGGTCGATCACCCAGTTGAGTTTGCATCTTCTGCACGGACATCTTATATCTGTCTTGTTATTTCGTATCATGTCGGCCGTCGCACATTTCAAAAATCTAGCCACAATGCCTTCGCTCATTATGCGGACCATTTTTGCCTGCACGATGTACACGGTACAATTTTGAAGTCTATTAGAACCACATAATGAATGCATGCATGCAATGGTCGATAGAAAATTTCGGCATGACCTATCCTAAAATTAGGACCTTTGCGAAATGCCAAAGTCTTGCCAAAATGGAAATGAATCAACATTTTGGCAAAACAAATGGCAACTTGTTCACATACAAACACAAGAGAGAGAGACCGATCCATACACACATGAACATATCATTATCCTCTCCATACACACATGCATGAGCATCATCGATACTCTCCATATACACACACATATGACCATCGATCCTCTCCACACATACACACATCATGAGCATCGATCATCTACATACATATGAGCACATGCATCATCCATATACACATGAACACATCCTTACATGGACAACTTACCGAGATGAGAGACCGATCGCGAGAAAGATGGAAAGGAGAGGTGCGCGCGTCGACCGGAGACGGATAGATGAGAGACCGGAGACCTCCTCTATTACTTATGTAACATCCAAAGCAAGTTTTACATGCTAAAAATGGTGAATGTATGGAGAAATTGAGGTGGGAAGGAGAAGATCCCGACTAGATCTAAGGAGGAAGAAGAAGGGGAAAGTGAAGTGTGGGTGGTGGATGTGTGGGCACACATGTGCACATAAAGTGTTGTCCTAAAAGAATCGACACATCCGTGGCGCACACGGCCCTAGTGCGCCACAGGGAGTACAAACTTCTGTGGCGCACTAGGCCGAGTGCGCCACAGATGCTCCTAGTCCCTGTGGCGCACTAGGCGGAGTGCGCCACAGAAGTTTGTGGCCGTTTCAGAGCAGAGGGGGGCATGCGCTTAGTCATAGCGCACCAGGCACACGTGCGCCACAGATGACCCTAACAACCGTGGCGCACATGACTATAGTGCGCTACAGATGTTTGGCGTGTGGCCAACAGCGCCCTGGCCCACACACATCTGTGGCGCACAATAGTCATGTGCGCCACGGTTGTTCTAGTTATTAGTAGGGCACTGCCCACCGGTGAGCCACGCCTGTTTTAGCCGTGGGGCACTTCAACCATGTGAGCCACGGATGTGTTGATTACCTATAGCCGTTTTCCTAGTAGTGCTCGGTCTCCGACGCTGCCGCAAAGACTACAACCCTAAAAACCAAAGCCCTGCCGCCGCGAAGTCTTTCCTTCGCCGCCGCCCACAAACAAAACCCTCACACAAACCCTACCGCCGCCGCAATTTCTTGCTGCCGCCGCCATGTCTACCTCGACAACGTCCTCAGTTACTGCGCTGGCCGCAGCTCTCAGAGTGCCGCTAGCCCAACTTCTCACCCGTGACAATCCACTTGTTTGGAAAGCTCTTGTCGTTCCTGCCCTACGAGGAGCTCGGGTCCTAAATCTTGTGAAGGGCCTCGAGACTGTTCCTGCTGAAGAGATTGAAGTTGCCGATAGCACCGGTAAACAGATCAAGATCGAAAACCCTGACTATTCTGCTTGGATCACCCGTGATCAACAGGTTCTGCGCTACCTCTTGAATTCCTTGTCCCCCGACCTGTTATCGCATGTCATTGGGCTTGACACCTCTGCAGAGGTATGGAAGGCGATTGAGGCCCTCACCACTACCCCATCTCGTTCTCGGGCTCAACAGTTGCGATCTTCCCTCAATGATACAAAGAAGGGTGACCTCTCTGCTGAAAAATATTATGACAAGATGAAGGCGATTGCATCTGAACTTGCTGCTGCTGGTAAACCACTGGATGATGATGAGTTAATCTGGTCGATTCTGCATGGTCTTGAGGATTCATACAACACACTAAAGGTAGTTGTCAATGCTAATCCTAACACCACCCTGTCTGATCTGGTGAACCAGCTTAAAGCTTTTGATCAGTTACACAATGCTGGAGATGTCGGTGTCGTGTTTGTGTCCTCTGCCCACATGGCACGTCGCACTGCCGATCGTCCTCCTCCTTCTCGTCATGATGACCGACCCCGCCAGGAAGACTATGGACGACAGGACCGCTATGATGGTGATCGCCGAGATCACTACGAAGATCGCCAGGATGACCGTGGTCGTCAAGATCGCTATGACGATCGTCGTGATCGCTTTGATGATCGTCGCCCTAGTGGCAACCGTGATTGTCGGTATGATGATCGCCCGCGCCGGCGTGATGATGATGCTGGGCGTCGGCGTGATGATGGGCGGGATGATGTGCGTCGTCGTGGTCGTGCGCCCACTCCATATGTTAATGTCGCATGCCAAATTTGTAAGATTCATGGTCATCCTGCAAATGACTGTTGGTGGAGGTTTCAGTCTAATCGAGATCGCCGTGATGATGATGGAGTCCATGGGGTTGATCGTGCTAGTGACAAGGGTGCTAATGCAAATATGGCTTACTATGGAGTTGATACAAATTGGTACTCTGACACTGGTGCTACTAGTCATGTTGCCAATGATATGAGCAAGCTTTCTGTCCATGAGAAGTACACATGACGTGATCAAGTTCACACAGCCAATGGCAACGGTATGCAAATTTCTCATATTGGTCATTCAATGTTGCAAACTCCCCACAATTCTTTACATCTTAGAGACATCCTCCATGTTCCAGATGCTTCAAAGAATCTTCTTTCTGTCCATAAGCTTACACTTGATAATAATGTCTTTCTTAAATTTCACCCTCATTTTTTCTTGATTAAGGATCAGGCCACAAGGAGAACTCTGTTTGAGGGGCCATGTCATGATGGTCTCTATCCTCTAATGCCTCTATCCCAAGGGTCATCCAAGCAAGCCTTCATTACAATAAAGCCGTCGTATTCTACATGGCATCACCGCCTAGGACATCCATCCTCCTTTGTGGTGCAGCAAATCCTTAGGAAACATCATATTTCTCATACCCCTGAAATAAATCCATATATTTGTGATTCGTGTCAATTAGCTAAGAGTCAACATTTACCATATCCTGTGTCCACTTGTGTTTCTACTACTCCCTTAGAACAAGTTTCCTCTGATGTATGGGGTCCAGCACCTACCTCTGTTGGCAAACATTCATACTATGTAAGCTTTATTGATGATTATAGTAAATTTACTTGGATTTATTTGCTTAAGAAAAGATCTGAGGTTTATCACGTCTTTCTTAATTTTCAACAACTTGTTGAAAGGAAATTTGATAAGAAAATTATCACTATGCAAACTGATTGGGGTGGTGAATATGAAAAACTTCACAGTTTCTTTCAAAAAGTTGGCATCACCCATCATGTCTCTTGTCCTCATGCTCATCAACAAAATGGTTCAGCTGAACGCAAACATTGTCATATTGTTCAAGTAGGTCTTGCCTTACTTGCCAATGCATCTATGCCACTTAAATTCTGGGATGAAGCTTTTCTCACAGCCACTTTTCTTATAAACCTACTTCCTAGCAAAGTTATAAATTCAGAAACCCCTGTTGAGCGTCTCCTTCACACATCACCCAACTATGAATTTATTAGAGTGTTTGGCTGTGCCTGTTGGCCTAATCTTCGTCCATACAACAATAGAAAACTAGCTTTTCGTTCCACCCAATGTGTGTTCTTGGGCTATAGTCCTCGTCACAAAGGTGTCAAGTGTCTAGATCCCAAAACAGGTCGTGTTTATATCTCCAGGGATGCGGTATTTGATGAGAATGTGTTTCCGTTTTCTACCTTGAATCCTAATGCTGGTTCTCGTTTAAAAAATGACATCCTCCTTTTGCCTAATAATAATGGGGAGACACACATTGATGATCATATGAATTTGCTTGTTGTGCAAATGTTACTAATCATGATCATGTTTCTTTAGATATTGATACACTTGCAGATCAAACTCCAGTCCAGCAAGAAATAGTACAAAATTCTGGCCAAAACTGTGCTACAACTGATGCTAGTACATACGTCAAGGTTGATTCCTCGTCTGTCTCGGATCACGCGCTCGCAGACTCTGAAGCTGATTCCCTGCATGCAACCAATGAGGCGCCCTCCCGCCTTAGTTGTCCCCTACACGCGCTGCGCCCTCTGATTCCTGGTCCCCGATGCATGCCGCCAGGTCTTCATCGCATGCAGCCGACAGCCCCAGCCACTCCTCACCGCATGTAGCTGACAGCGACAGCCCCAGCCACTCCTCACCGCATGCAGCTGACAGCGACCAGGGCTCTGCTCACATGCATGCTCGTGGAACAGGAGATGATGACGCCAGAGAGAGCAATAATCAAAGTGGTAGTGGCACTAATACTAATGAATAAAATCAATCTGATCATGAAGCGGATGGTAATGTGACACCAGTACAACTTGGACCTCGCACTCGGTTACAAAGAGGTATAAGACAGCCTAAACATAATATTGATGGTACTATTCGCTATGGTCTGTTTACCTCTACAGGATAACCGTCTACACTCTCAGAATCTCTTAAAAGTGATCAATGGTGCCAAGCTATGACTGAAGAATATAATGCTCTCTTAGAGAACAAGACTTGCCCTCCACATTCTACAAAGAATCTTATTGATTGTAAATGGGTGTACCGAGTGAAAAGAAATGTTTATGGTACAGTTGACATATTCAAGGCACGTTTGGTTGCAAAAGGCTTCAAACAAAGATATGGCATAGATTATGAAGATAACTTCAGTCCTGTTGTGAAGGCAGCTACTATTATACTGGTTCTTTCAGTTGCTGTCTCTCGTGGCTGGAGTTTACGGCAGCTAGATGTCAAGAACGCGTTTCTTCATGGCGTTCTGGAAGAGGATGTGTATATGAAACAACCTCCAGGTTTTGAAGATCCTCAAACTCCACACTATATCTGCAAACTTGAAAAGGCCCTTTATGGTCTCAAACAAGCCCCTCGAGCATGGTATTCCAGACTAAGCACAAAATTGCAATCACTTGGTTTTGTTCCTTCTATAGCAGATACTTCACTTTTTCTCTACAAAAAGGCAGGCATTATGATATTTGTTCTAATACATGTTGATGATATAATTGTTACAAGTTCATCTGATCAGGCAATCTCTGTTCTGTTAAGTGATCTAAAGGATGATTTTGCTCTCAAGGATCTGGGAGATCTTCAATTCTTCTTAGGCATTGAGGTGAAAGTAAATAATGGTCTACTGCTCACACAGGAAAAGCATGCTACTGATTTGATTACAAGAGTTGGCATGAAGAATTGCACAACATGTCCTACACCTCTTTCGTCCACTGAAAAATTGTCCCTTAATGAGGGTACTCCTCTTGGCTCTGAGGATATTACTGAATATAGAAGTATAGTGGGTGCATTACAATACTTGACATTGACACGACCTGATATTTCCTTCTCGGTTAATAAGGTTTGTCAGTTCTTACATGCACCAACAACTTCTCATTGGACAGCTGCTAAAAGGATATTGAGATATATTCAGGGTACACTGAAGGTTGGACTTATTTTTCAGAAGTCTTCTTTAAGCTTGCTTAGTGCTTTCTCTGATGCAGACTGGACAGGTTGTCTTGATGATAGAAGATCTACAGGAGGTTTTGCTGTGTTTTTTGGACCAAATCTAATATCTTGGAGTGCTAGAAAACAAGCTACAGTGTCTAGATCCAGTACTGAAGCTGAATACAAATCACTTGCCAATGCAACAGCTGAGTTAATATGGGTTGAGGCTCTTCTTGGTGAATTGGGTGTGTTACTAAAAGTGAAACCATGTTTGTGGTGTGACAATCTAGGAGCTACATACTTATCTGCAAACCCTGTGTTTCATGCAAGGACCAAGCATATTGAAATTGATTTTCACTTTGTCAGAGACAGGGTAGCTAATAAACTTCTTGACATCAGATTCATTTCTAGCAAGGATCAAATTGCAGATGGGTTCACTAAGGCACTACCTGTCAAGGAACTTGATGAATTTAAACATAATCTCAACCTTCACAAGGTTGTGATTAAGGGGGGCTGTTAGAATTATATTAGGAGTTTTCTCCTTCTTATTATTGTAACCAATATGGAGTAGTACTCCAATTGGAATTTGTCTCTATCTTGTAACAACCGGCTTGTGCCAAACTATATAAACACGAAAACATACCGAGGACAAGGTATCGTTAACACCAAAACCTAATATGCCGCTCGGCCTCCTCCACCATTCGAGTTACGATAAATTATCTTTTGGCATCACAGTCATCGCATCCTCATCGTTCTCCAAAGTCCTTTCGTAGTCATTGTCTAAGGGGAACCAGCCGGAGTACAATGGATCCGGTAGCGGGGACTGCTCCTCCTGAAACGGAGATGCTTGCTTCTCCTCTACCACTGGAGGTGCTTTCTCAACACAACGACACTATGCCGGCAGGCACTTCCAGACGCAAAAGAGGCGATTTGAATTATTGTTGTGAGCCATATCGAAGTATGTTGTGTCTGCCATAGAGCAAGGCCAGCGGTGCCGGACTTCATGCCGCGTAGCCCAGGAAGCTGCATCATTCCTAGTGCGTATGAAATCGGAAGAGGCTATACACACCGAACAGAATACATGGAGAGAACCTCGAGAACACATTACAATCATGACCATTTATTTCTCACCGTTTGAGATGGTAAAAAGAACTATGCAAGTAGCCTAAAGGTCACAAAGATTCCGCACACAGTTCCACAGAAGCAATCGTGTGGAAAGATATTACGCAGACGATTTTAGATTCAGTAGTAGTGTGCGATGCATTTGTTATGGTCCACAGATACAGGTCGTGTTCAAGTTCCAGCGCAAGACCTCGTCCGGGACACAGACAGACTGTCAAAGTTTTGGGATATCGGCGTTCTTTCGCACCTCACAATAAAATGGGCTTCCGCATATGACGGGATCTTAGAAAGCCTGTTCTGTACTAGTGGATGTAGCTAAGGTGAATAGTCCATGCGATTGGGTGCTGCGATAGGTGTAGTTGCGAGAGGACATAATGGACAAGAGGATCAACATAGGCACCACACACCAATGGAATATTGGAATGGGACTGTTTAATAATTCAATTCAGTTTCTATTCATGTTGTGTTAGAATTTAGAAATCCAATTGAATCTAATTCTTAGAAGCCAAACGAGGTACTAGTAGAATTTCTATATATCAGTGAGGCTGAATTGCGCGTCTCTGAAGGACATCTTGCTTATATTAGGACTATTCGGTGGTGGTGAAATGGCCCGAAGAGAACAGGAGCATCATCCTACGCGGCAACATATTTCAACAAGGATCAACAGTACTATGGTTGACAACTTTGTTGCTTAGACTCGTAACACATTGCAAAACAAAACGGAGATTATTCGGTGCAGTTTCGTTTTGTCGCATTGGTCTCACCGATTGGTCGCAACCATTCAAAAAAAATTGTCACACAAGTGATTTTTGGTTTTGTAGCCGGATGATTGATACATTTATCGAGTAGAAGATGAATTAAGACATTGTAAAATTTAGGCAAACTTGGGTACTTGATGGGAAACAATTAGTAAACTAGCTAACAAATCGGCAACACAACGATAACATGTGTAGCAGCATGCGCGATGCAAATAGATTGCCTTGCTTCGGTCTACGCATGTCATGCAGTCGCTACAACATTGGGGATTATTGCGAGGTTACTCGTCCATCTTGACATAGGTTACAAGCGCATCTAGAAACTCATCGGCGCGTCCGTGGAATCCAATGATCCTGCCGCCAGGTGCTGCTGGGAGCTCGAATTGCTTGCCAATCTCCTCTCCGTACGGGCCGAAAGTGCGCCGATTGCTGATAAACGTGAGCGACGTCACGCAGAGCAAGGTATAATCGGCTATGTACCCTTTTACGCAGGTCAGGTACTCGTCCGACTCCAAACAGATCTGTACATGGCAAAGAGAAACCACTGAATCTTCATCGGCGCCAACTCGTTTCATGAATCAATGGTTTCTCTCTGAAACATAACAAGAAACACAATATGATGGGTATACCTCTGAGCGCTTGATTGCAGGTTGACCCCAGGTCGGGGTGGTCTTCTCCTTGCCATCCTGCTTGTACACCACTTTCATGGCGTCCACTGCGTAGCCATGCCAGACAACCACCTTAACGATATGGTCGATACCGCCCACCTCCATCTCAAAGTTGTCGCTGTCATTGGCACCGCAGGGACCCATCTTCAGAACCGAAGCATTCCGCTGCAAGACAGCTTTGAAGGAACACTTGTTCTGGTGCTCCGCCATCTCGTGGCAGAGCATCTTCTCCGCAGCACATCCGTGGATGGTGTTGGGGCAATCCAAACGCACAGATCGAAGGATACCTTCGACGGCGTGGCAGCGGCTGTAGCTCGTCGGGATGAAGCTCACGGGGATGAAGCAGGATATGCACTTGTTCTTGTCCGGGAGATTGTCGTGGCAGGAGGAGCAGATCAGGTGTCCAGCAGCACACTGTAATTAACACAGGTACCAGATGAGGTTATGCTAGAGTTGTGTAAATCAACTTCATATATACACTGTACTAGGACGTAGACATATTGTAGTACCTGTAAAACTGGAGGTGCAAGGAGGTGAAGGCATCTGGGGCAGCAGAGGGCCTTCGGATTGACATCCACGGCGATCACCTCGGCAGCGGCCGACGTGCTCCCTTTGACGGTGCTGGAGGTCTTCTCCATCTTTGATGCGTCTGTGTAAGTAGGAGGAGGTCATCGCCGTGAGCAATATATATATACACACAGAGTTGAGGTTGTTGATTCGATCGATTTCAAATCCACGGCATGCATGCGAGGAAGTAGTAATAATTGTGGCCACGGTACCGAGAGAAGTCGGAGGGCCAAACTGGTTTGCTTTCCCAGGTTTATACAGAAAACCATGTTAAATTTGCACCCGTTCCCACCACGCTTGAGTGAATATTTAATCGTGTGTTTTCTTTTTTTCGATGGCATGCAATTTATTGCCTCCATTTTTCAATGACATGCAATTGGGTTATTAATTTGTGTACCAGTAGTATACCGCCTTTGATAATGGAGTGTTTCTTAGCACATTTTCATATAAGCAATTAAAACTTAAAAAATAACTACTCCCTCCGTTTCGGTTTACAAGTCTTGCACGTAGTCCTATGTCGCTAAATTGAGCAACTTAGTATGATGTATATATTATAAAAAATATATCACCGAAAACTTTAGACTTTCTATTTTTCAATGATATAATTTTTATATTATATATTTCAAATTATATAGGTCAAATTGATAACCTAGATATACGCGCAGGACTTATAAACCGAACCGGAGGGAGTAGTTAGAATGCATTGTTTCTTAAGTGGAGTATCTACATTTAATGATTTAGAGAGTATGCATGCATGTGATTGGTCTAGCAATGCTTTTTGCATATGGTTCCGTTCAAGTGGTCATTCTTACTCCCTCCGTCACGGTTGAAGGAAATTTTAGAGGGATTGTTGGAACCTAGGTGGACACTGATTGGAGCCAGATTTGTGCCAAAAACATGCGCTCATTAATTATTTAGCACCCTATTAAACGTAATTACTCAATGAAATGAGGAGTTTAGGCGCATGCATTGGTGGAGTTGCATGCGATAATTAATTCCTTGGCTGCATGGAGTAGGAAGTGGGAAGGAAAAAGAGGGCATTAATTCTGTAATTAAGTCTAACGCACCTAGGAGGAGAGGAGTTTTCAAAACGCATGACTCTTATAAGACGCCCTCCAAACCGTGACGGAGGGAATATCTAAGATACAACCTCACTCTCTTTCCTCATTAAGTATAGTGCCACATAAGCAAAATGCCTAGGATATGGAGCTAAGAAACCCCATTGTGAAAGGCCTACTACTGGTATGCACAGAGTTGCTGACTGGAGTTGCGTGCAACAATCGTGCACCTGTAACCGTGGAAGGTGCACCGCGGTGGTTCACAATAAGCAAGCAAGATTTATTTTCTCCGTCCTCGGAAAAAACCGAAGAGCATATTCTCTGCTATGTGGCTTTATGTACTCTTTATAAGGGGGGCTAAAAACCAACTCTTTCGCTTTTTCACTAGTGCAGACCCCCCTTTAACTCCGGTTGGGAGGGCCCTGTAACAACGGTTCTACAACCGCTGTTGAGGGTTCGGTGTTAGAGGGGGGCCCCCTTTAACACCGATTCTTATACGAACCGGTGTTAAAGGGTGGCGCACGTGGGGCTGCCGCAGGGCTCAGCCCCCCTTGTTACGAACCGGTGTTAAAGGTTCTCTGCCGTGGCAGGAAAACGGCCTGAATCTCTGCCACGGCAGGAAAACGACCTAAATCTCTACCGCGGCAAAGTTCTGCCTCTGCCCCGTTCTGGGCGTATTTCTGCGGGAGGGGGGAGGGGGAATCGATCGGGAGCGGTATACACATACATCGTCATCGGTACATACGAGTACATGAATAATTAAGCAACTATTATTATACACAAACATTGTCATCGGCACATACATCGTCATCGTTCATTTTGGTGGATATCTAAAGAGTTCTCCGCCAGGCGTGACAACCTCATCAAGTATGAACCCCGCCAATTCCTCTTGAATGTCTCGTATGCGTTCAAATGGTAGGAGTTGGTCCCGCATCCGTTCGATCTGAATATATATGAAGAATGGGGTCAATATATATATATGAGAATAAAACGCAACAGAATTGATGGTAATAAAATAATGTTGTGGACTTTGTTTACTTACTCTAAGTTGTTCTAGTGCGGCTTGGCCCGTCGCACATATCGTGTTGCGAATGAACTCACAAACATAGTATCCACATAAGTTATTGCCGTGTCCCTGATGCGCGCACTTTACGAGAATAGAGAGTTCAATCGAAATAATAATCAATAAAGCATGATATAATGGAATTGGAAGCAGAATCAAAGAGATACGCAGACCTAGCTAGCTATTATTACTTACATTTTGGTCTACAAATTTTAGTTCTTCTGACCATTCACCCACGGCCCTGTCCGTGAACCTTTTCTAAACCCTGTCCGGCAAAGAAAATGGATAAAGGAGTAATTAATTACTTGTTGTCACGAAAGTTGCCGATCTAGTGCGATAATATGATTGAAATTACCTCTGGAGCATCTCTCTAAAGTCTGCCCATATCTCTTTTTCTTTTCGTAACGAGTCCATGACAAGGACTTTTCCTGAGTCGGGTTGAATGACCAGCAGAATAAAGTGGAACCTACGCACGCATAACTCATCATCAGTTACACTTAACATCGAGTAAGCCGAAACAGAATGTGTACAAGAGAGAGGGTAACAATACTCACGAGAAGTTGTAAGGCAATAGTATTTCCCTTTTGGTTTGTTGTCTCAGTAAAGACTTTAGCAAGTAATCTTCTGTTTGCCCGGGTTTGGTTCTTACCACTTCTTCATGAACTCTATTTGGGTCAACGAACCCAATGTCAAAAGGGCCTCCTTTCATGCATTCCATAACCTTTTTCCTGCATAATAGTATATACATATATGGTGAGCATATATATATATACATGCAATTAATGAAGTGAATGAGAGGAGATATAAATTACAGAAATAGTACTTACACACAATAAAGGCTGATGACAGCTTTGTCGAGTTCCTTCTGATTGAATAGAAAATGCAAGTCTTGAATGTTGAAGTCGATCGCGTCGTCTCCGCACAAGAAAATCTGATCTCTTATATGCGCCGTGATCCATTCTTCCTTTCTCGTCTTGCAGAAATCAAGGTACCACTTGTGCAATCTTCGCATCTTTGTTGGTAGATTCTTGAGCTCCTCTTTCTTGACGAGATTCTTCCCATACTTCCATGGCTGTATGGGGTTGGCATCGCATTTGGGCAAGTTGTCTCCCATGATGTTCAAGTATGCAATGTAAGTCATCCCCATCTCATTGGCCTTTCTTTGTAGCTCTGCCTCGTAATCATTTACAGGAGGAGCGTCCCATGTGTCGAACACTTGGAGCGGGGCGCATGATTGGTTTTCCTGCTCTCCGAGCATGGGAACTGTTTTTTGGGGTGCCGCACGACTGCTACTTTCAGTCTCCCTAAGGTGCCTTGCATCCCCCTTCAAAATCTGGCGCTCGTAGTTCGGCACAAGTGGGGTTTCAGGTTTAAAAAGATTATTGTAAAACTTCTCCACCACCGCCGGATCTATTTTCTCCTTTGGCTCGGCCCGTTTAGGTGCAAAGAATTTATCGACCTCTTCTTCCGAGATCCTATTGGTCTCCTCGTCGCTGCGATTCCACGGTAAAACCGGCAATGGCTTGGCGGAAGGCTGCGGGACATAGTTTTTTGAACTCTTTGCCGTACGGTTTCCTGCGGATTTGTTTGTGGCAGTGCTACTGATGCTCTTCGTGGCAGTGCTCTTCCGCTTACGCTGAGGAGATGGCTGAAGCACCGGAGATGGCTGACGGGCAGGAGATGGCTCGCGCGCTGGAGATGGCTGCCGTGCAGGAGATAGCTGAAGCGGCTCAGACTGCTGACGCTGCGGAGACGGCGGGGGTGCCAGTGGCCTCCAATTTGGAAGCACGATGTGTTCCTTCTTCCAAAGAATGGTTGTTTTCACTACAAATTTGAGTTGAGTTTCCCCTTCACCTGTAGCATGGTCAAGTTGTGCTTCCTCATATTCCTTCACAACCTCATCCACCCCGACAATAGCATAGCCATCTGGAATCGGTCGGCAGTGGTAAGTTCCACCAGCTACAGGAGGTAAGCCATAGCCGACAACCACCTTAATGGATAAGCCCATTAATCTCACATGCAGCTCAGCGTGTTCGCTCTCCGTGATCTCATCCACGGGGTATCGAGGACCCGCCATTTCAAGCGTGGGCTGCACGTTCTCCGCGGAAGCCACGCTGCTTTTCCGCGCAGAGTCTGGGCCGCCGGCAGCTTCCAATGCAGGCTCTTCGTGCCACTGAGATGGGCCGGTAGCTTGATGGCTCTGTTGTGCATTCACTTGCGCCTGCAGCGCCACAAGTGCATGTTCTATCTATGTCATCCGCTCTGTACGGTCTTTTTCTTTTCTGCTGCGCCATCTGTAAGAGTCGCTCCACTCGGCAAACCCATCCTTCCACGTCATACCCCCTGTGCCTCGTGCATGTCCAGGGTGTTCTTTTTTACCGATGGTGCGTGTGAGCTGGTCATTCTCTCTGTCGGGATGGAAGGTCCTGGCGGATGTTTCCTCGTATGCCGTGATGAGTTCAGTGACGGGTTTGGCAAGGAGGGTTGGGAAGATACACAATCTTGTTTCTGGGTCCAACCTTACCCGATTCCGTAGAACCAAGTCTTTGCACGTAGGTCCCACCCATCTGTCTGGGGTGTGATCCCTCTAGCGCGCAGGGCCTTCTCAACTTCCTCCCACTTAGGCCTCTGAGATATGTAGCCACCTGACCCCGTCCTCTAGTGATATTCCTTCTTCTGGGCATTAAGCGTATTGGTTTCTGACCTCTTTTTAGCTATAGCACCTTTTTTATATGTCACAAATTCGGGCCAGTGAGGTCTTATCTTCGCAAAATATGCGTCTTCGAAATTTGGAGTCTCGCCAGCTTTGACAAATTTGTTCAATTTTGTCTTCCAGTTGCGGAAAGCGTCAGCCATCTTCTTTAGAGTCCACTCTTTGACCTTTTCCTTTATAACCGGGTTGTTTTCATCTTCGTCTGGCGGAAGGGTGAAATTTACCAACAACGAATTCCAAAGCGTTTCTTTGGATCTTTCATCGACAAAGGTACCGTCGCCCTTCTTTGGCTTATTCCTATTTTCAATTATGATTGGGATTTGGTCCCTAACAAGAACTCCAGCCTGACGTACAAATTTGTCTGCGGCCTTCTTGGGCTCCATCGTCCTGCCATCAACACGAACTGCTTCGATCGTGAAATTTGCACGATCTTTCAACCGATGGCTCGCGCCTCGCTTGCTCTTTTTCGTAGAAGAAGATGGTTGCTGGCTGGTCGATCCAGAGGGCTAAAATAAGAAAGAAGCGTTAATTAATACATGTAGAAGAAGATTGTTGGTGGAAGTCAGGAGAGGCTTAATCAATGCATATACCTCGCTGGACTTTGTAATCACTAAATTGCGTTCACCGGAGTCTTCATCTTCTCCATGACTACTTGAGCTGTCATCATGTCCCTCTAAGTTCAGATATTGTGAGGTGTCCTCATCAATAATGTTCTCCATTATTTCTTCTTCTTCAAGGTTTCTACTAAGTGGATCCATAGTTTCTAAAACAAATATACATATTATTCATACAAAAATACACAAATAAATACACAAATGAAATTAAAACCCTAAGGATGCTTGATCATTTTAAACGAGTTCCGAGGGGTCCAAACCCTAATTCAGAGAAATCACGGATGCATATGAGAGGGGCTAGCTACAGTGGCTGACCGGAGGCTGGCGGCGTTGGAGAGCGACCTAGGGCGCGCGAGGTAGCGTGATGCGGCCTACCTAAAACAGGCGTTTTTCGAAAGAGGAGGCCGAGGCAAACATTATAGCGACGTCAAACAACTTGGCAGAACATATACAATGTGGAGGGGATGTCCCCAAGATAGGCCCCAGACCGAGGGGAGAAGCCACGACGCTCGCCAAAGAGCTGCCCGCGCAGTCCACCTTCTAAGGCCACCATCGACATCCTTGAACTCTAGCCACCACTCCGACGACCAACGACACATCGCATCACCGAAGAGAGGGACGCCGTTCCGTCGTTACCAGCGGATACACCTGCAACCCAGAAGGACCATGCATACACCCCGACATCGCTGGCATAACGCACCCCACCTAGGCCGCACCGGAGCTCGCACCCCACCTAGGCCCCATCGCGAGCTCGCACCCCATGGCCACCACCGGAGCTCGCACCCCACCTAGGCCGCCCCCTCAGCCGAGAGGGGAGGCCGTCCCCGTACCGCGCCTGGGCCCTGGGCCTCCCCGACGAATCCGCCTCCCTGACCCATCCCCTCCACATCCCTATCGTTGGCCCCAATCCGTGGACGCACTCGCTTAGCCGCTCCTGCCCACCACACCCGATGACGCGAGCTACCATCGACAATGCGAGCTCGAAATCAGGTTTGGGTCTTCCCCTATCAAAGCTGTCTTCGTGTCCAATTTGATCCTACTACTAATAAGTACAATGGTTTGAAATCATACTTTCTACAAAGCTTGTTCGATTTCATCTTGGTACATCTGTTTCGTACCTACATTCCTATTGCAGTTTTCGTGTCCGATTTAATCCTACTACTAATAAGTACAATGGTTTGATTTATATACAGAAGTATATGAAATTGAATAAAAAATCAGAGTAGTAAATTTTGAACCCTCTAGCTTACAACATTTTTTGTAGATTGTAAATGGAATCAATAGCAAAGGATGAATCTTCCTCGAACGACCCAGAGGCGTGGACGACCGGCCGGCGGCGCCACCTCCACCGCGCGAGCTCCAGTTTGCCGACAGGAGACGCCACCGCGCGAGCTCCACACCGCCGCCAGGAGGAAACAGAGAAGGGAGAGGAAATAGAGGGGACGACCAGGCACGGTCCGCTAGCTCACCACGGCGTCGGGGTTCTTGTAGGCGCCGACGTCGTCGGCGGCTTCGGTGGCGCGCGTGGTGGCGGTCGTCGGCTTCGGTGGCGCGCGCGCGGTGGCTGTCGTCGGCTTCGGTGGCGCGCGCGCGGTGGCAAGGGCTGGAGGGCTTCGGTGGCGAGGGCGCGCGATGGCGACGGTGAGGGGTTCGATCGATCAGGATCTGGGGGGAAGAAAGGAAGGGGATGGCGCATTTAATACCCCCCTTTAACACCAGTTCGGGGCTGGAACCGGTGTTAAAGGGAGGGGGGAATTCGTTTCACGCGCGCATTTAATACCCCCCCTTTAACACCGGTTCCAGCCCCGAACCGGTGTTAAAGGGGGGGGGTGCGCGCGCGAAACGAAATAAATGCGCCCCCCCTTTAACACCGGTTCATGTCTGGAACCGGTGTTAAAGGGGGGGGCATTTATTTCATGCATTAAAGGGGCATTTTTAATTTAAAAAATAGGATATGAATTTAGAAAATTCATATCTTTTTCATTTCAACTCAGAAAAATATGAATAATATATCATAATTTTTAGAAAAAATAATATCTATCCATTCATGTAAAAACATTTTATATTTACTTTAGATGAAAATTTTCAAAATGATTAAAACACTTACATATAAATTTTGATTATTCAATTCATACAAAAATAAATTGTCAAATCCTAAAAATTTGAACATAAGAAATATTAAGCATCTAAAAAGGAATCTAACCCTATTTTATTAGAGCAAATCATATTTTAATGCCGCATCTTTTGTATTAACATTTTTGAATTGATTGGATATTTAAATGCCGCATCTTTTGTATAAACTTGAATCTGACCAAGCCTCGCTCAACTTGCATTGGTTTTTTGATAAAATAGCATATTGTGAACCTAAAAATGATTTTTCTAAAAAATCATGAGCATCGTATCATGTACCTGTAGTTCATATCTGACCCACTTCCTACCGATTCGGTTGGAATTTGTCTTTTTCACCAGAGGTGGACGGAAAGGTTTCAGATTCCCCTATTGGTACATTGTCCATATAAGGTGGTCTAGTATTTTTTTAAAATGTGTTGGTGGTTTTTTGAAGTACCATTTGGTGGTTGCTTCACAAAACCGTCCGTTTTTTATGCTCGGAAAATGGAAAATGCCTTTTTGGTGCGATAAAAAAGAAAACTTCCTCTTGCAACATTGTTTGCCATGCCATGATGCACATGTATGCACAATATGGCCATATTATAACAAACTATGCCTTGATTCTAGCCATAACATTGGTCATTTGACCCGAAAGCCAAGAAACCTTAAATGAGATAGTTCATTTTGTGAAGGTTTTTTTGAGACATAATCAATATACCAAGTTTGAGATTTTTCCTTCTAACTATGTCACATAATATAACACCACGCGAAGGTTTCGCACTGTTTCGATCTTTTTTTATTTTTATCCCTGTTTTAATATATCGTCAAACTTTGTCGAACAACGGGCATGAAGATTCTTAGCTCGGGGCCAAGCCTCGCTCAACTTGCATTGGTTTTTTGATAAAATAGCATATTGTGAACCTAAAAATGATTTTTGTAAAAAATCATGAGCATCGTATCATGTACCTGTAGTTCATATCTGACCCACTTCCTACCGATTCGGCAGGAATTTGTCTTTTTCACCAGAGGTGGACGGAAAGGTTTCAGACCCCCTGTTGGTACATTGTCCATATAAGGTGGTCTAGTATTTTTGTCAAATGTGTTGGTGGTTTTTTGAATTAGCCATTTGGTGGTTGCTTCACAAAACCGTCCATTTTTTATGCTCGGAAAATGGAAAATGCCTTTTTGGTGCGATAAAAAGGAAAACTTCCTCTTGCAACATTGTTTGCCATGCCATGATGCACATGTATGCACAATATGGCCATATTATCACAAACTATTCCTTGATTCTAGCCATAACATTGGTCATTTGACCCGAAAGCCAAGAAACCTCGAATGAGATTGGTCATTTTATGAATGTTTTTTTGAGACATAATCAATATACCAAGTTTGAGATTTTTCCTTCTAACTATGTCACATAATATAACACCACGCGAAGGTTTCGCACTGTTTCGATCTTTTTTTATTTTTTTTATCCCCGTTTTAAACTATCGTCAAACTTTGTCGAACAACGGGCATGAAGATTCTTAGCTCGGGGCCAAGCCTCGCTCAACTTGCATTGGTTTTTTGATAAAATAGCATATTGTGAACCTAAAAATGATTTTTGTAAAAAATCATGAGCATCGTATCATGTACCTTTAGTTCATATCTGACCCACTTCCTGCCGATTCGGCATGAATTTGTCTTTTTCACCAGAGGTGGACGGAAAGGTTTCAGATCCCCCTGTTGGTACATTGTCCATATAAGGTGGTCTAGTATTTTTGTAAAATGTGTTGGTGGTTTTTTGAATTAGCCATTTGGTGGTTGCTTCACAAAACCGTCCGTTTTTTATGCTCGGAAAATGGAAAATGCCTTTTTGGTGCGATAAAAAGGAAAACTTCCTCTTGCAACATTGTTTGCCATGCCATGATGCACATGTATGCACAATATGGCCATATTATCACAAACTATGCCTTGATTCTAGCCATAACATTGGTCATTTGACCCGAAAGCCAAGAAACCTCGAAGTTAGGAGGAGGTGGGACGTCCTCCTCGTGCCTGGCGAGCGCCCTCTCATGCCGATCCACGAAGAAGGCTTCCCAAGTAGGGAAATAGTCGGGATGCCATCTGGGATTCCTCCGCTGCTCCGGCGTGAGCTAGAAGTAGTAGTGGTTCATGATGGCCATCCGGCGCGCCACACCTAGAGGGACAGGAGGAACCGGCACGCCTCCGGCGCTCAGCATCCAGCCGACGGGGACATAGTAGCCCGGCGGGCAGGGGTAGTTCGAGGCGCAAAGCGCCTCCGCCTCCCTGGGGGTTAGTGCTATGGTGGAAGCCATGGGAAAGAGTGATGAGGCTGCAAATATGAGTCTAGAGATGTGCAATGACAATGGAGGCCAACCCTACATATATATATATATATAGTGAACTGGCGGGAAGAACTGGGAGGGAAGAACTGGTGGGAAAAAATGGCGGGAATTAAAATGGCGGGAAGAAAAATGGCGGGAAAAAATATGGAGGGAAGAAATAGAAGGAAGAAAAATGGCTCATTTAATACATATACTGTTAACAGAAGAAATATGACATTGTTCTAAAAATGGGACGGTTGGAGGGATTTCAGGCTGGTCCAGGCAGCACTAATGATAGGGGTGAGTGTCGACATTATGTCGTGCGGCGTGTACCTTGTCCCGGATGGTGTCACCAACCGGGACTAAAGATGAACCTTTAGTCCCGGTTGGAGACACCAACCGGGACAAAACACGAGTCAGCACTAATAATAGTGGTGAGTGTCGGCATTATTTCGTAAGTGTCGACACTATGTCGAGTTGCTTGTACTATAAATAGGCATCCTTGTGAGTCTAGTCCTCCAGCCAGTTTGAGGCATCTCCGAGATGGTTTTCGAGAGCAGGGACACCACTACGGCCAGTTTCAGGGAGATGCCGACGGAGCCCAGTCTTCCAGCATCTCCGAGAAACTGGTCATAGAGGCACTCCCTAATATGTGAAATTAGTTAGGTCCCAGGTGTATTGATCTAGTTAGAGAAGTTACAAGCTACAAGATGGTTTTTGAGAGCAGGGAAACCACTACGGCCAGTTTCAGGGAGATGCCGACGGAGCCCAGTCCCGGTCCGGTATCTCCGAGAAACTGGTCATAGAGGCACTCCCTAATATGTGACCGCGCGCGTTTGGAGATCAGATCTTAATGGTCAGTACGAATCGGGACAACTTCTTCTCATAGTCCCGGTCCATCCACAAAACAAGACTAACACTCAAGACATTTATTAATATTAAAAACATGAACTAGAGTTACATAATATGAGCATGAACTTCTTGGCATATGTCCTTCCTTATGATCGCTTCAGACGTAACCATGGAGCATCTTCTTTAATTAATGGAATGCTTGGGTCAGTTTTCACTGTGAATGGCGGAATTTCATCAAACTTATTATAATCTTCTGACATGTCTGTCTTGTCCTCGATTCCCATGATGTTTCTTTTCCCTGAAAGAACTATGTGACGCTTTGTCTCATCATATGATGTATTCGTTTGCATATTTTTTCTTTTTTTTGGTCTAGAGGACATGTCCTTCATTGTCGTGGGAAAGGTCACGGCAGATGCTGCAATCGGCAGCGAGTAGTAGAACGAGGGGCAAGGGCGGCCAGCCATCTGCGGTGCGAGATGAGGGCAAAGACACAAGATTTTACCTAGGTTCGGCCCCCCGGAGGGTAAAGACCTACTCCTGCTAGATTGTATTATGGAGGTGTTACAATGGGCGAGCTCGGCGGCTAGGCGGCGAGTCGCTTGGGTGTATCAGGGAACGTGTCTCTACTCACCCTATAGGGAGGTTTATATAGGCTCACCTCCCCTAGGGTTTACATATCTCAACCGATTCGGTTACAGCTTCAGTAGTCGTTTAACCTAGTCCGACTGGGCCTATCTACTCGCCCGGGCCTCCAGCTTCCAGTCGCTCGGTACCTTGCTGGGCTTCAATGCACACGCCGTTCTGCAGGCCCACTCGCCAGCTTACGGGCTAGTCGGAAACGTCCTGCTGGGTATACCCCAGTAGGCATATCCCCATCAGTAGTCCCCGAGGCCGTCGTCGATTAGGCGTAAGTGGCTGCTGACAGTCGGAGTATATGGCTTCAGAGTAGGCATCCAGTCGAATCGTCGGCGGGCTCCTGTATAAAGGAGGAAATCCGACGAACCAAGTCGCGGCTTCGGCGAGTCGAGTCGGCGAGACGCGGTCATAGTGATTGACTTGGCGAGCCGAGTGGCTGGAGTTGGACCGTCAGGCGCGGTCAAACTAGCCGTTGGGGTAATCCAACGGTAACTTTTGGCGTAATCATCGCACGGTAACGGCCTCCTGAATTGGCGGGTAACTCCCGCTATATAAGAGGAATGGCAGGCAATCGTAGAGTCAACTGCTCACCACTTCTTCCGAGTGCGCGCATTTTCCTTCCTTCGCTCCGCGATCCAGTCGACCCGAAATCCTCCGATCTCCAACCAACCTCTCGGTTATGGCCCTTCTCACCGAACCATGGGGCAGGTCCAAGTGCACGAGGGCGCAGCTGGCCTCTTTCGAGGAGGCCGGAATCCTGCGAGCCGGCTGTTGGCGTATCCCCGCAGCCGGAGAAACGACCCCAAACCCGCGAGAGAGGGAATTCGTCTGTTTCACCAGTCATCTCGAGCGGGGGCTAGGGTTTCCCACGTCTTTGTTCTTCCGGCGTTTTTGCGCCTACTACGGGATCCAGCCTTCAGATCTGGGTCCCCACAGCATCGAGCAGCTCGCCATCTTCGTGGCGTTCTGTGAGTTCTACTTGGGCTGCCGGCCCTACTTTCCCTTGTGGCAAGATCTGTTCCACGGACGGATCAGCCGCGAGGAGGCAGGCGGCCCAATGCTAGCCGCGGGCGGCCTGACGTTCCAGCTCAAGTCCAAAGCTTCTTTCTTTGACCTGATGCTACCCGCCAAGGCAGCGAGCGACTGGAAAAAGTCGTGGTTCTACGTGACCGAGGCGACCTCGGAGGGCGAGGCGGCGATCCCGCGGTACTCCGCTAGTCGTTCCGAGCCGCGCCATCTCCAAGTTGGCAAGCTCCCCGACGACCAGCGGATGGTCGTTGACAAGATGCTCCAGACCATCCGTGGTCTGAAAAAGAAGGGCCTTCAAACGATAAATTTGTACAATTGCTGGCTTGGGTGGCGGCTCGTTCCACTCGCCCAGCGCGACCACTACATGTACGAGTACACGGGCCGGGGTGACTCGACGAAGGCCTGCCTCGACGAGTGGAAGCTGGAAGATTATCTCCCAGCGTTGAAGAAGATTACCCAGGCGGTGTACCTGGATGCGCAGGCCGGCATCGCCCACTACACCGCGAAGCGTCCGGCTCCAACGGTAATTTCTTTACCTTGTTCGCAGTCGCAGTGTATGCAGTCACGGTAATTCTGATTCTGTTTTGTATTCATCGCAGCTATTCCAAGTGGTGGAAGGGTGGCTCCCACCTTCGGATGATGAGAGCCCGGGCCCATCCGCCTAGGACATAGGCGAATCGCCACCCGCGAGGGGCAACGAGGACGACGAGGACGAGTCCGAAGAGGAGGTCGCCCCGCTGGTCCGAAAGACCCGCGGGCAGCGTCAGCGCGAGATAGAGGCGAGCAGAAGCCTCGAGCGTCATGATGACGACGATGAACTCCCAGAGACCACCTCGCGCCATCAAGCCACTCCGTCGAAGAAGAAGAAGAAGGAGAGGGAGGCGAGGGCCCCCCCGAAGAAGAAAACGAAGCCGTCGAGGACGGCCTCACCGCCGCACTCGGCGAGCAGCTCCGATGCTCCCAGCCCAGCTGGTGACGGCGCGCCACCAGCGACAACCGCGCTGGACACGGCGACCGTGGAAGTGCCGCTGGCCTCAATGCCTCCGCCAATCGCCCCAGTCTCTGGGCTGGGGGAGGCTCCGGTTGTGGCGACTTCGCCTCGCAAGGAGGCTCCGGCTGCGGCGGCTTCGCCCCGCGAGGAGGCTCCGGCTGTAGAGGCTCCAACTCGCGAGGAAGCTCCCGCCGAGGATGTCCCAGAGGCACCAGCTGCGGCCTCAACGACGAAGAAGCCGTCCGTGTCTTGGGCACGCGACGTCCTGGAACTGGGGCTCAGTCGCCGACTGGGCCCTGAACTGGAAAAACCGGCCGGCCTTCGTACGGGGCTACGTTTCATCCGAGTCGCCAAGTGAGTGCGCTCACCCCTCCTTATTTTCCATAACTATTTCAATTGTCTTTGTTGATTCGATTAATGCGCAGGACCGGAGTGAAAAGGATGGGCCATCCGACCGTGGCCAAGGTGCCCTCCGCTGCTAGCGAGGAGGATCCTTCCCGCAAGAGGAAGGCAGACGAGGTCGTCGCCTCAGCGGATGGCAGTAAGAAGGCCAAGGGCGACGACATCGTCACTATCTCTGACGACACGACGACCGCGCCGGCCGGGCCCGCGGTGGAGGCAGCCGCGTCTACGAAGGAGGGAGCTTCCTTGCTTGGAACGGCGGAGGCGACCTCCCTTGGAGCGGGTGCCTCTATCGCTACCTTCCCCCACTTCGTGACCAAGGCGGCCACGGCGAGTGGGGCTGCGCCCTCGAGCCACGCTCCTGGGACCGCCGATGCTGAAGTCGACCAGCGTCGTGGGCACACGCCAGCGTTACTCGCGTCCGTGGACGCGATACAACTCCATGGCATGCTTGGCGCAGCCATCCAGGTACGTCCAGTCCCCGAGGATCAGGTCGGTGCTTTGCAGCGGCGTGATTCTTTTAATTTCTCGTTTTTTATTTTCGTATCCAGTCCCCGAGTGCGCACGCGCTAAATTTTAGCGGGTGGGCACTTAGGAATTTCTTGATCACCAGTCCCCGAGTGCGCACGCGCTGAATTTCAGCGGGTGGGCACTTAGGAATTTCTTGATCGCCAGTCCCCGAGTGCGCACTCGCTGAATTTCAGCGGGTGGGCACTTAGGAATTTCTTGATTGCCAGTCCCCGAGTGCGCACTCGCTGAATTTCAGCGGGTGGGCACTTAGGAATTTCGTTTTAACTAACTTTTTCGGTGACGTGCAGGGTCTGCAGCTTGAGTCGGTGGACCGATTATCCGCGAAACAGCGCGCGGAGAAGGAGCTGGCCATCGTCCAGGAGGCGAACAAAGGGCTTCAGGCTGTTGCTGCGAAGGCAGAGGAAGATCGCCAGGGGCTTGTCCCCGCTGGTGAGTTGGTGGCGACACGATCTGCTCTGGGTGCCGCTGAACAGCGGATCGCCGACCTCGAGCGTGAACTGCGGGAGGCGAGAGAAGAAGCGAGCTCGGCGGATGGGCGAGCTAAGGCCGCCATTGCGGCCGCTGAGGAGGATCGCAAGGTGTCGGAAGTCCTTATTGCTGGGCTTCAGGAAGACCACACGTCGCTTCAGTGCTTCATCACGGAACTGGCCCGCCCGTTGCTTGGTGAGTGCATCCTCCCTTTCTTATAGTTGTGGTTTTTGTGGTGTCCGTCGTACTCATCATTGTCTTCTTCTTCGCAGGTCGCATCATTGATAGCGAAGAAGAGGCAACCTCGCTCGACGCGAGGCAGTGCGTAAGCATGCTTGTCGACTCGGCGACGCTGTCGGTGACCTGCATCCGCGCCTACCTCCAAGAAATGTCGCCCACGGAGGTGATTCCCAGCGACCTCGTTGAGGTGTGGAAGTATTTGGAGAAGGCACCCGCGGTCGTTGAATTCATGACGCGATCGGCGTTTCGGCGTGGAGCATCAACGGCCCTGAGCCTTGGACTCGCCAACTTCCCCGAAGATTTCGACATCGACGATGTGACGAGTGGATACCCATCGTCAACTAGCGCGGTGGAGCTGTCCGAGGTTCTCAAGTTGCAAGAGCGTGCCGCCACGTACTCGGAACGTGTCTGGGCAATGGGCGACCTCCTGCCGTACCAGGAGACGGTTATCGCGCCGAACGACCCCGAGCCGCCGCATCGTGACTTCAAGGTCGAGCAGCCTTTTCGCGCGGCGATGGCGGGTGAACTGATGATGTATCCATCAAACCCATACACGGCGTTCATCCGCAATCGCCGGGATGCTGGCGAGTCGTCATCGAAGCCTGCAGAGTAGGGTAGTTTGCCTTGTGGCGTTAGCGGCAGTTCTGCCACGCGGGCATATTTTCTAACAGGAAACAATGCAACATGCGATTGAACGAGACGACGTGTCTATTTTGATATTTGTTTGTGTGCTTTGGATTGATTTTGGACGAGTCCCCGAGCGCGTCCGCCCTTTTGTGGGGTTTACCTCGTATATGATGTGTGTGTTGTTATCATGTGTTTTGTTGTTTTGGTCGACTCGCCCGAGCTCGGAGAGCCAGTCGCAAGGCGACTCCCTTGAGTGCTCTGTACTTTACCGTTTTCCCGTGCACGAACGAGGTCGGGTGGCCGATTCCCCGAGCGTGGTACTTGGTAGTTCTAGGCGCGACTCGAGGGTGGTTGAGGACTTAGCGCGTTGGTGTGAGCGCATCACTCCTGCCTGGCCCGTAGGGTCAGTCGCGTGGCGAGTCCTGGGCATGCTCTCTTACTTGGCGTTTTCCCTGACCGCTCGCGACGAACTGGTCTTCAGTCCCCGAGCGTGGTACTTAGCCGTTCGAGTCGCTATGCCGAGGATGCGGAGGACCAAGGTCGCTGTGAGAAGCGAGGGCAGTTGTCTTGGCTCGTAGAACCAGTCGAGCTAGGCGACTCCAATGGGGCTCCGGGTTGGCGTTATTCGTGGACGATGCAAGACCTGAAGTGATTCAGTGCTCTTACACCGCACTACTTAGCCGTGCCGATCGCAGTACCAAAGGTTGACTTCTGCGTTTAGCGTAACGCTGTTTTTACGAGTGCGAGTGGCACAAGTCATGGAGAGTAGGAGCAATTTGCGGTAACCGTTTCTTTTAATTCATAGCGACTGGAGAGTACATGTGTGGGGTTCTAGGAGTAGAACTTCCGGAGGAGGTTTACATTCCATGGTCGCTTGACGTCGAGGTCGCCGTCCCCGCGGACGTCGATGAGGTAGTAGGCGTCGTTGCCGAGTATGCACCCGATAGCGAATGGGCCTTCCCACGGAGGGGAAAGCTTGTGCATGCCCTTCTTGTCCTGTATGAGGCGTAACACCAGGTTGCCTTCCTGGAAGGTGCGAGCTTTCACCCGCCGGCTGTGGTAGCGGCGGAGTCCTTGCTGGTAGATGGCAGTGCGTGACCGAGCGAGGTCGCGTGCTTCGTCAAGCTGGTCTACCCCGTCTTGGCGGGCCAGCTCGTTTGCGGCCTCCGTATAGTGGACGACCCGCGGCGAGTCGTGTTCGAGGTCGATGGGCATGACTGCTTCGACACCGTAGACCATGAAGAAGGGAGTGAATCCCGTCGATCTGTTGACTGAGGTGCGGATCCCCCAGATGACAGAGGGCAACTCCTCGACCCAGCACCCGGCGGTGCGCTCGAGTGGTACTTGGAGTCGCGGCTTCAGGCCGTGGAGGATGCTTTGGTTGGCCCGTTCCGCCTGGCCGTTGGATTCCGGGTGGGCGACTGACGCGAGGTCGAGCCGGATGTGGTGCTCTTAGCAGAATTCGGCCATGGCTCCCTTGGCGAAGTTGGTGCCGTTGTCCGTGATGATGCTGTTTGGGAACCCGTAGCGATATATGAGTTCGCGTAGGAATTTAGTGGCGGTCTTCCCGTCGCATTTCCGGACTGGCTTGGCCTCCACCCACTTCGTGAATTTGTCGACGGCGACTAGCAGGTGGGTGTAGCCGGAAGGGGCCTTCTTGAAGGGGCCTACCATGTCCATGCCCCACACAGCGAATGGCCAGGTGATGGGGATTGTTTTGAGCGCCGAGCTCGGTACGTGCGTCTGATTGGCGTACTTCTGGCACCCGGCGCATCGCTGGACGATGTCGACAGCGTCGGCGTGTGCGGTGGGCTAGTAGAAGCCGTGTCGCATAGCCTTGGCGACCAGGGAGCGAGCGGCGGCGTGGTGGCCGCAGTCACCTGAGTGAATGTCGTGGAGGATTTTGCGTCCTTCAGATGGTTGGACGCAGCGTTGGAACACGCCGGTGACGCTGCGCTTGTGGAGCTCGCCGTCGATGATGGTGTAGGACTTGCATCGACGAGCGATCATTCGAGCGTCTGTCTCGACTGCTGGCAGGGTGCCGGCTTCCAGGTAGGCGATGTAGGGCTTGGTCCAGTTGTCTGGCTCGTTGACGAGTGCGACCAAGGCTGCCTCTGGTTGGAGTGGGACTCCGATGTCGATCTCCCTCGGGGGAGAGACTGATGGCTTGGAGATAGTGTCGAGGAAAACGCCGGCGGGTGGTGCGAGTCGAGCCGACCCGATGCGAGAGAGGGCGTCGGCCTCCTCGTTTTTCCGCCTATCGATCCACTCGACAGAGTAGCCAGTGAAGTGGCCGCCCAGCTTGTCCACCGCTTGGCGGTACGCCTCCATGGTAGGGGAGACGGCGTCGCAGGTGCCGGCGGCTTACCCCGCGACAAGGTCGGAATCTCCGTAGCAGCGGAGGCGATTGACGTTCATCTCCTTGGCGGCTCGCATGCCGTGGAGTAGGGCCTCGTATTCAGCCATGTTGTTGGTGCAGGGCGTGAAGTCGAGGCAGAGGATGTAGCAGAGCTTGTCGCCCTTTGGTGAAGTCAACACTATCCCTGCGCCTGCACCGTCCGCGTTCTTGGAGCCGTCGAAGTGCAGGCTCCAGTAGTGGAGGTACGGCAGCTTCTCTGGCTGCTGGGCTTCCTCCCAGTCGGCGATGAAGTCTGCCAGTGCCTGCGACTTGATCGCCTTTCGTGGCTCGTATTTGATGTTGTGGACGTCGATCTCGACGGCCCACTTGGTGACCCGCCCGGTCGCCTCGCGATTGCGGATGATGTCTTGCAGTGGTGCTGAGGAGACGACCGTGATCGGGTGCTCCTGGAAGTAGTGCGGCAGGCGCCGCTGAGCCCTGAAGACCGCGTATACTAGCTTTTGGTACTGTGGGTACCGCTGGCGCGACTCGGTGAGGATCTCGCTGATGTAGTACGCCGGCCGCTGAACCGGGCGCTCCTTTCCTTCCTCTGGTCGTTCGACGACCATCACGGCGCTGACGACGCGCTCGGACGCCGCGACGTAAACCAGCATGGGTTCTTTGTCGGCGGGGACGGCGAGTAGTGGTCCGGCGAGTAGCACCTTTTTGAGGTCGCGGAGCGCGTCGTCCGCCTCCTTGTCCCACTGGAAGGTGGGGTTCTTGCGCATCAGGCGGTATACGGGCATCGCCTTTTCCCCCAGGCGGGGGATGAAGCGACTGAGAGCCGCTACTCGCCCGGCCAGCTTCTGGACATCGCGCAGGCACTCGGGTTTGCCGAGCCGGGCGATCGTGTCGATCTTTGTTGGGTTCGCCTCGATCCCTCGTTTGGAGACGATGTACCCCAGTAGTTGTCCAGCGGGTACACCGAAGGTGCACTTGCCTGGGTTGAGCTTTATCTTGTATCTTCGCAGGTTGGCGAAGGTTTACACCAGGTCGGCGAGTAGGTCACCTTGGCGAGCGGACTTCACGACCACGTCGTCGATGTAGACGTGGATGTTGCGGACAATTTGTCTCGTGAGGCATTCTTGCATGCACCGCTGGTAGGTCGCCCCGGCGTTCTTGAGGCCGAAGGTCATGGCGGTGTAGCAGAAGGCTCCGAATGGCGTGATGAACGCCGTCTTCTCCTCGTCTTCGACAGCCATTTTGATCTGGTTATACCCAGAGTAGGCATCGAGGAAACATAGCGACTCCGAGCCCGCGGTTGAATCGATTATCTGGTCGATCCGCGGGAGGACGAACTGCTCCTTTGGGCAGGCGCTGTTCAGGTTTGTGTAGTCGATACACATTCTCCAGGTCCCGTTTTTCTTATCGACCAGGACTGGGTTTGCCAGCCACTTGGAGTACTTGATTGGCCGGATGAAGCCGGCAGCGAGTAGACGCTGCACTTCCTCGGCGATTGCTCGACGGTGCTCTTCATTGAAGGGCCGTAGCGACTGCTTGACAGGTCGCACTTTGGGGTCGGCGTTCAGCTTGTGCTCAGCGAGCTCCCTAGGGACACCGGGAATGTCGGAGGGTTTCCATGCGAAGATGTCCCTGTTCTCATGGAGGAACTCGATGAGCGCGCCTTCCTATGCTGGGCTCATGCCTGTCCCGATCGTCACCGTCTGGCTGGAGTCGCCTGGGACCAGCTCGACGGTGCGAGTGTGCGTCGTGGCCTCAAAGGTTGAGGTGTTTGCGCCCTCTAAGTTGGGCTTCTTGAGTATTGTGGGGTCGTCATTGTTGACCCCGCTTGCGTACTTGGCGAGCTCATCGACGTGATTAGTCTCCGCCGCGATGACAGCGTCGGCGAGCTCGGCTCCTTTGGCCTCGCACTTGGCGGCCATGTCGGGGTCACCGTTGATGGTGATGACGCCGCACGGCCCAGGGAGCTTCATCGCGTTGTACGCGTAGTGGGGCGCTGCCATGAATTTAGCGAACGCCTGGCGCCCCAGGACGCAGTGGTAGGGGCTGTCGAAGGGCACCAGCTCGAAGACGATCCGCTCGGTGCGGAAGTTTGCCGGTGTGCCGAAGGTGACTAGCACCGTGACCTTGCCGATCGGGTACGCCTTCCGACCGGGGACGATGCCGTGGAACGTGGTGTGGGTCGTCTCGATCATCGACTGCGGGAGCCGCAGCCGCCTGAAGGTGTCGAGGTAGAGGATGTTGATGGAGCTACCGCCGTCCATCAGTGTCTTGGGGAGCCAGTAGTCACCAACCTTGGGCTTGACCACCAAGGCGACTCGTCCTGGGTATTCGATGCGTGGCGAGTGGTCTTGGCGGCTCCAGGTGATGGGCTGCTCCGACCAGTTCAGGAACTGGGGGACGTCTATTTGGTCCACCGCGTTGACGGCGACGGCGCGGGCGATGACCTTCTTCTCGCGCTTCGTGTTGAAGCCTGTGAAGGTGTGGAGCGAGCCGGCTACTTTGCCAAACTTTCCGCCATTTGGCGGGTCGTTGTTGGGGTCCTCCCGCGCTTGCCGTGCCTTCTCGATTTCCCTGAGGGTGTGGCAGTCGGCGGTGGTGTGCGTTGCGGGCTTCCCTTCCCTGCTATGGAACGCACATGGTTGGTTGAGGAGGGCCGCGGGGTCGAACCTTGGCTTGTTCTTGTAGTTGCCGCCGTCGCGGTGTTGCCCTCCGTCGCGGCGGAAGCTCTTGGGCTCGCGCTGCGCGTGCCCGGCGTTGGCGACGAAGTCGACTCGCCCGTCACTGCGGCGCTTGCCAGTGAGGCGAGTGCCGCTGTAGCGTAGGTCGGTTTGGCGTCCGCCGTCGTTGCCGCCTCCGTGGCGTTGACCTCCTGACTCGTCGTCAGTTTCCTGGTTTGGGTCTTCCTCGGCGTACCGTTTGGCGATCTCGAGGAGGTCTGGGATGTTGTCGAGTGTGCGGGAGTGTCGCTTGAGCTTGGCGACTAGGGGCTCGTAGCGTCACGAGGTCTTGAAGCAATGGATCGCTGGTGTCCGGGTGGATACCGACCGCGTTGTACCAAAGCTCTTGCCACCGTTGGACCCAGTTGCGGGTCGACTCGCGGGGTCCCTGGACGCACCGTTCCAGGTCCTCAATAGTGGTGGCGTGGGTGTAGGAGCACTCGAAGTGCCTGACGAAGGCGTCGCGCATTTCCTCCCAGGAGTCGATACTGTCCTGGGGGAGAGTGTTGATCCACTGCCTGCACGTCCCCTCCATCATCAGGGGAGGTAACGGGCGGCGAGCAGGTCAGTGTGACCCGCGATCCCCATCGCCATGAGGTATGTGTCGAGCCAGACGGCAGGGTCGTACGAGGAGTCGTACTTTTCTATCTCTTTTGGCGCCTTGAAGTTTGGCGGGTCCTTCTCGCCTCGGATCATTGGTCCGAAGCACTTGGGTCCGAGTCGACTGAGCGACCCCATAGGCTCGCCGTCGCGGCGATTAGTTAGGGTGTGGCGCAAGTCGTCGGGCTGGCGTGCGCGACAGCTTTGGTTGTTGATGATGTGGGTGCGGGCGTCGATGGGTTGCCCGTTGGCGGCGACGAAGTTGGTCGCCGGCCTGGGGTCGTTGGTGGAGAGTGCCGCGTTCGCGGGTCGGTGTTGGAGCTGCAGTGGCTCTGGTGGCGGGCAGTTGAGGGTGTTTGCCGCCGTTGGGCGGCCGCTGGAGGCCGCTCTGCTTCCCGAGGAACGCGAGTATACTCGACCTGCCGAGTCGGCGCCCGCTTTTTGATGCTCGACGGCCTTCGCGAGCAGGGCCCTGACGTATTGGATCTGTAGGGCGCCGTCGCCGGTGGTCGTGATGCTGTCGGCTGCTGCTCGGCCTGCCACGACGTTGTCCATCGGGGTGGAGAACATTGGGAGGACGTTTGCGTCTCGCTCCTGTGAGGAGACTACTATCCGCGGCTAGTCCCTGGGAGGGGTGCGGTTGGGTGGAGGTGGGGCGCCCATCGCCGTTGATCCTGGCGGGGGCCGGGCGCTTCCTCCTGGTGGCGCGTTCTCGCGGATTGCGCGCTCGGCTACGCGGGCCGGGTCATTTTTGTCGTCGAAGTTCAGGGCACGCCCTTGAACGGTGGGGTTCAGACATGACCTGATCCGCTGCTGGTGGTAGCGTGACAGCTCCTGCGCCGTCACCTGCTCGAGGCGAAATTTTTCGCGCTCGGCTTGCTCTTTGCGCACCGCCTCCGCCAGTTTCAGGCGGAGTTCCTCGACCTCCGTTGCCGTGGCGTTAGGAGGGATTGGGGTGGAGAAAGGATCCTCCGGCGGATCGGCACCGGTGGCCATGTAGGCCGCGGCGTGGCGACCGGTTCCGTCGCGGAGGTCGGCGGAGTTCTCTGACCCAGAGTCGAATTCGAAGATCCCGAGGATGGAGGGGTCCTCGAAGTCTCCCGCGTTGGAGACCTGGGCGATGGAGCCCGCGGACGAGGCCGCGGTGATGGATCCGGCGAGTGACGCCGTGGTCGCCGAGTCGTTGTCGTCGGTGAGGGCCGCATCCTCTGCGGCCACTGAATTCCCGGCCATGTTGCTGTGGGCCGAGTTGTACTCGGAGGCGAGGCGGTGGATCGTGCGGATCTGGCTCTTGGAGAGCCGATCGCGTGGCGGCGACTCGCGGATGCGAGCCGAGTCCTCCGAGGCGATGACGTCGGTGAGGCCGACGAAGAGGCTGATCGTGCCGATAGGCAGGATCACGCTGTGCGTGACGGGTCGCGCCGCCGGGACGTATCTGCTCAGCAAGATCTGGAGCATCTCGCCGATCGCTATCATGCGGCCGGTGGCGACCGTCTCGTTGATGGGCAGATAGGATCTCGCCGCAGAACACCGGCTAGACCGGCCAGGCCCCACGGTGGGCGCCACTGTCGTGGGAATGGTCACGGCAGATGCTGCAATCGGCAGCGAGTAGTAGAACGAGGGGTAAGGGCGGCCAGCCATCTGCGGTGCGAGATGAGGTCAAAGACACAGGGTTTTACCCAGGTTCGGCCCCCCGGAGGGTAAAGACCTACTCCTGCTAGATTGTATTATGGAGGTGTTACAATGGGCGAGCTCGGCGGCTAGGCGGCGAGTCGCTTGGGTGTATGAGGGAACGTGTCTCTACTCACCCTATAGGGAGGTTTATATAGGCTCACCTCCCCTAGGGTTTACATATCTCAACCGATTCGGTTACAGCTTCAGTAGTCGTTTTACCTAGTCCGACTGGGCCTATCCACTCGCCTGGGCCTTCAGCTTCTAGTCGCTCGGTACCTTGCTGGGCTTCGATCCACTCGCCGTTCTGCAGGCCCACTCGCCAGCTCACGGGCCAGTCGGAAACGTCCTACTGGGTATACCCCAGTAGGCATGACGACTTGCGGCACACCCTAACTAATCGCCGCGACGGCGAGCCTGTGGGGTCGCTTAGTCGACTCGGACCCAAGTGCTTCGGACCAATGATCCGAGGCGAGAAGTACCCGCCAAACTTCAAGGCGCCAAAAGAGATAGAAAAGTACGACTCCTCGTACGACCCCGCCGTCTGGCTCGACACATACCTCATGGCGATGGGGATCGCGGGTCACACTGACCTGCTCGCCGCCCGTTACCTCCCCTGATGATGGAGGGGACGTGCAGGCAGTGGATCAACACTCTCCCCCAGGACAGTATCGACTCCTGGGAGGAAATGCGCGACGCCTTTGTCAGGCACTTCGAGTGCTCCTACACCCGCGCCACCACTATTGAGGACCTGGAACGGTGCGTCCAGGGACCCCGCGAGTCGACCCGCAACTGGGTCCAACGGTGGAAAGAGCTTTGGTACAACGCGGTCGGTATCCACCCGGACACCAGCGATCCATTGCTTCAAGACCTCGTGCCGCTACGAGCCCCTAGTCTCCAAGCTCAAGCGACACTCCCGCACACTCGACAACATCCCAGACCTCCTCGAGATCGCCAAACGGTACGCCGAGGAAGACCCAAACCAGGAAACTGACGACGAGTCAGGAGGTCAACGCCACGGAGGCGGCAACGACGGCGGACGCCAAACCGACCTACGCTACAGCGGCACTCGCCTCACTGGCAAGCGCCGCAGTGACGGGCGAGTCGACTTCGTCGCCAACGCCGGGCACGCGCAGCGCGAGCCCAAGAGCTTCCGCCGCGACGGAGGGCAACACCGCGACGGCGGCAACTACAAAAACTGTTGGGAATATGCCCTAGAGGCAATCATGTATGATGAGATTTCCCATTGTATTCATAAAGTTATTAAGTAGTCCTTGTATAAACATCTGATGTGTATCATTGAATGTGTGATTCAGTTGTGGAACTATGCATTCATGTTGTTTGTACTAAATATCCTTGGTCATTGAGGTTGTGCTGGACACACAACTTAGACCAATGTGAAAGTTGGCTTGATGACTCGGTTCCACTTGTCATGGGCATGGAGATGCTATTCCAACTTACACAGACTAGGCTAAAGAGTTTAGCGAGTCGGATTGACCCATATTGAGGTACAACGAACTAAGTTGTCATTTGTATATCTCAATCAATGTAATCCTTAGACCTGAGGTTGTTGCATAGTCCGAGTTGAGGATCACCGACTTAGGTTCTGTCAAACGCTGATCCGTAACTGGGCAGTTATAAAGGCAGGGTTCGGGTCGACTGAGAATCAAGCTGCGTGATGTGAATAACCAAGATGGGATTTTGCCCCTCCACTCGGAGAGATATTCTCTGGGCCCTCTCGTGAGATATGATTCGGAAAGCATGACCATGCACGACTCGGTTAAGTGTTAACCCAGGCGATCGACTAAGAGTTAGTCGGGTGAATCACTTATCTCGGATCGAGAAGAGAGTCGGACTATTTAAGGGATGACATATATTCGCCTATAGTCTGACAAGGTATATCGTGAGGCAAAAGGGACTCAGACGTAAGTCGCATTGGAAAGGCAAGTCGTCATGACTCTTTGGTACTTGGGAATCGGCATGTTCTGCTAGGAGCCGATGCCGATTGATCGATTGTGAGTTGGACTCTAATCGTGTCCAAGTAACCATGAGCCTGCGGGGTCACACACTTAAGAGCGGGAGCAGGTTCGGATTGGATCCGAATCATATAATCTGGTTGGGTTGGACCTAAACCGGATTAGGATTGAGTTAGTGAGTTGGACTCACGGTGAATAGTTTTATATGGGCTTTAGTGAATGGGTCGTGCGAGCAGAGCCCACGTTCACTCCCTATATATAGTGGAGCAAAGTAACCCAGAAAGGTTAATCGTTGTTCGGTTAGGTTATTCCATGTGTTGGAAACCCTATCTCCACAGCAGTCCAGCCGCCGTAACGAACCTAGCAGTTCGCCGCCGGTGCTCCTCCTTGTACGTGTGGATACCAGCAGAGGTGCTGTACGATCAGCACCAGGACGATCGGATCGTGAGGACTGCACTGCATCAACTGACGCGCTTCATCAGTAATCCGCAACCGCGCGTCTAGTGGTAAACCTCGTGGCCTTCTACCTCAGCTAGATCTTGGGATCACCACGTTAGAGGAAAAGTTTTGTTTTATCTATGCGTGGCCCAACAGTGGTATCAGAGCGATAACTTCTGGTTTTAGGCTCGAGATCTCGCATATGTGATATGCGGTAGGCTATAGATGAGATCTATGTGCTGTTTTGGTGGTCGATCTATGAGATAGATCGGTTTTGTATGAAGTTGATTGGATCAACTGTACTCGGGGAGTGGTAGATCTGATTTCCGTGATCATACTGCTGAGGTCGTGGAACGACATACCCCTACCGGTCGGCTTCCGCCATCGGGGTAGACTGTGACACGTAAATCCAGAAGCGGTGATCGAAGATCAAAGAGTTTGATCGAATCGGGACCGCCGGCTTCGCCCTGTCGTAGCGCCTTAGATGTCGTTGCGAGTTTCACAACGCCGGTAGATATTGTATCTATGCATAACTTGTTTTTGCAGGAAGTTGTGAATGGTATGGTTCATGTGCATGTGATGTATGTGTGTAATCCATACGTGATCTGCGAATCACGGTTTTTGTCAGCCGGCTGGAGCCTAGGTGCTGTCATTTTATTGTATAACGACCTGCGTGTCGGATTCTCTATGTAATTTACTTTACTAAGCTAGTGTAGCTGTTTGAGAACCCGGAAGGCATGCAAGGCGTTGTACATGTCGGCGACATGGAGTAAGACGGCAAGTGACAAGAGTTGGCACGAGTCGGATTACAGGCTTTGTGGAGATGGAGATCGCCATGAAGAGAGCCATACCATTTCACATTATAATTGCTTTATTTTGTTTTATTGTTATGTCTCAGTTTTACCTCTATTAGATAGTCGGTAAAATTTAATCCCTCAAAGAAGGTCTAGTCGGTTTTCCGGCCAGTGTTTGCACCATCACAAGTCGGACATTTTTGGTAGTGGGCTCATAAAATTGAGGTGCTGCCAATTCTTTCTGACTAGGTGGGTTCGAGTCGGACTCTTACTGCAGAAACACTTGGTAAGCTAGACGGGTCTATCACAACGGTTGTGGGACTCGGGGAAAAGTCGGATGGGAGCCGGGGCATGTGATGCCACCCGTCCAACAAGAGTCGCATGAGATGCGATTGACTAGGAGTTGTCTACCTAGATCACTTGGCGGCTAGCAGTGATGCTAAAGCTCACTAGCCGACTTGCTTATTTAGGATCCTGAATCACTAAGTAACCATCGGAGGGGTGTTGGTTCTAGTGGGAGCATAAAATATTAAAATGTTTAATATGCTTGCTCTTTTATGAATACATGTCTTAAGTGTGTTGCATATTTTCTGTTGTAGATCATGGCACCAAGTAGCAGTCACTCTCAGATATCCGGTTTTGCATTAAGAACCATTCTTGAGAAAGATAAACTGAACGACACTAATTTTACCAACTGGTATCGAAATCTGAGAATTGTTCTCAAACAAGAAAAGAAGGACCATGTCCTAGACAACCCACTTCCAGATGAGCCGAATGAGAATGCGACTGTCGCAGCCACTAATGCCTACCGTCGGGCTAAAGATGAGTCCACGGATATTAGCTGTCTTATGCTTGCTCACATGGAACCGGACTTGCAAAAGCAGTTCGAGCATGTTGAGGCCTACGATATGATCGAAAGCCTCAAAAGTATGTTCCAGGCTCAGGCGAAGACTGAGAGGTATCAAGTCTCTCAGGCTTTGCTGAGTTGCAAGCTTAAGGATGGTGATCCACTGAGTCTGCATGTGATCAAAATGGTTGGTTACGTGCAAACCCGAGTGAATGCGCGACGTCCAGAAGCTGGCCAGGCGAGTAGCGGCTCTCAGTCGCTTCATCCCCCGCCTGGGCGAAAAGGCGATGCCCCTATACCGCCTGATGCGCAAGAACCCCACCTTCCCGTGGGACAAGGAGGCGGACGACGCGCTCCGCGACCTCAAAAAGGTGCTACTCGCCGCACCACTACTTGCCACCCCCGCCGACAAAGAACCCATGCTGGTTTACGTCGCGCCGTCCGAGCGCGTCGTCAGCACCGTGATGGTCGTCGAACGACCAGAGGAAGGAAAGGAGCGCCCGGTCCAGCGGCCGGTGTACTACATCAGCGAGGTCCTCACCGAGTCGCGCCAGCGGTACCCACAGTACCAAAAGCTAGTATACGCGGTCTTCAGGGCTCAGCGGCGCCTGCCGCACTACTTCCAGGAGCACCCGATCACGGTCGTCTCCTCAGCACCACTGCAAGACATCATCCGCAATCGCGAGGCGACCGGGCGGGTCGCCAAGTGGGCCGTCGAGATCGGCGTCCACAACATCAAATACGAGCCACGAAAGGCGATCAAGTCGCAGGCACTGGCAGACTTCATCGCCGACTGGGAGGAGGCCCAGCAGCCAGAGAAGCTACCGTACCTCCACTACTGGAGCCTGCACTTCGACGGCTCCAAGAACGCGGACGGTGCAGGCGCAGGGATAGTGTTGACTTCACCAAAGGGCGACAAGCTCTGCTACATCCTCTGCCTCGACTTCACGCCCTGCACCAACAACATGGCTGAATACGAGGCCCTACTCCACGGCATGCGAGCCACCAAGGAGATGAACGTCAATCGCCTCCGCTGCTACGGAGATTCCGACCTTGTCGCGGGGCAAGTCGCCGGCACCTGCGACGCCGTCTCCCCTACCATGGCGGCGTACCGCCAAGCGGTGGACAAATTGGGCGGCCACTTCACCGGCTACTCTGTCGAGTGGATCGACAGGCGGAAAAACGAGGAGGTAGACGCCCTCTCTCGCATCGGGTCGGCTCGACTCGCACCACCCGCCGGTGTTTTCCTCGACACGATCTCCAAGCCATCAGTCTCCCCCCGAGGGAGATCGACATCGGAGTTCCACTCCAACCGACTGGACCAAGCCCTACATCGCCTACCTGGAAGCCGGCACCCTGCCAGCAGACGAGACCGACGCTCGAATGATCGCTCGTCGATGCAAGTCTTACACCATCATCGACGGCGAGCTCCACAAGCGCAGCGTCACCGGCGTGTTCCAACGCTGCGTCCAACCAGCTGAAGGACGCAAAATCCTCCACGACATTCACTCAGGTGACTGCGGCCACCACGCCGCCGCTCGCTCCCTGGTCGCCAAGGCTATGCGACACGGCTTCTACTGGCCCACCGCACACGCCGACGCTGTCGACATCGTCCAGCGATGCGCCGGGTGCCAGAAGTACGCCAATCAGACGCACGTACCGAGCTCGGCGCTCAAAACAATCCCCATCACCTGGCCATTCGCTGTGTGGGGCATGGACATGGTAGGCCCCTTCAAGAAGGCCCCTTCCGGCTACACCCACCTGCTAGTCGCCGTCGACAAATTCACGAAGTGGGTGGAGGCCAAGCCAGTCCGGAAATGCGACGGGAAGACCGCCCCTAAATTCCTATGCGAGCTCATATATCGCTACGGGTTCCCAAACAGCATCATCACGGACAACGGCACCAACTTCGCCAAGGGAGCCATGGCCGAATTCTGCGAAGAGCACCACATCCGGCTCGACCTCGCGTCAGTCGCCCACCCGGAATCCAACGGCCAGGCGGAACGGGCCAACCAAAGCATCCTCCACGGCCTGAAGCCGCGACTCCAAGTACCACTCGAGCGCACCGCCGGGTGCTGGGTCGAGGAGTTGCCCTCCGTCATCTGGGGGATCCGCACCTCAGTCAACAGATCGACGGGATTCACTCCCTTCTTCATGGTCTACGGTGCCGAAGAAGTCATGCCCACCGACCTCGAACACGATTCACCGCGAGTCGTCCACTATACGGAGGCTGCAAACGAGCTGGCCCGCCAGGATGGGGTCGACCAGCTCGACGAAGCACGCGACCTCGCTCGGTCACGCACCGCCATCTACCAGCAAGGACTCCGCCGCTACCACAGCCGGCGGGTGAAAGCTCGCACCTTCTAGGAAGGCGACCTGGTGTTACGCCTCATCCAGGACAAGAAGGGCATGCATAAGCTCTCCCCTCCGTGGGAAGGCCCATTCGCTATCGGGCGCGTACTCGGCAACGACGCCTACTACCTCATCGACGTCCGCGGGGACGGCGAACTCGACGTCAAGCGACCATGGAATGTAAACCTCCTCCGGAAGTTCTACTCCTAGAACCCCACACATGTACTCTCCAGTCGCTATGAAATAAAGGAAACGGTTACCGCAAATTGCGCCTACTCTCCATGACTTGTGCCACTCGCACTCGTAAAAACAGCGTTACGCTAAATGCAGAAGTCAACCTTTGGTACTGCGATCGGCACGGCTAAGTAGTGCGGTGTAAGAGCACTGAATCAGTTCAGGTCTTGCATCATCCACGAATAACGCCAACCCGGAGCCCCATTGGAGTCGCCTAGCTCGACTAGTTCTACGAGCCAAGACAACTGCCCTCGCTTCTCACAGCGACCTCGGTCCTCCGCATCCTCGGCCTAGCGACTCGAACGGCTAAGTACCACGCTCGGGGACCGAAGACCAGTTCGTCGCGAGCGGTCAGGGAAAACGCCAAGTAAGAGAGCATGCCCAGGACTCGCCACGCGACTGACCCCACGGGCCAGGCAGGAGTGACGCGCTCACACCAACGCGCTAAGTCCTCAACCACCCTCGAGTCGCGCCTAGAACTACCAAGTACCACGCTCGGGGACTCGGCCACCCGACCTCGTTCGCGCACGGGAAAACGGTAAAGTATAGAGCACTCAAGGGAGTCGCCTAGCGACTGGCTCTTCGAGCTCAGGCGAGTCGACTAAAACATCAACACACATAACAACAACACATATATCATACACGAGGTAAACCCCACAAAAGGGCGGACGCGCTCGGGGACTCGTTCAACATCAATCAAAAGCACACAAACAAATAACAAAATAGACACGACGTCTCATTCAATTGCATGTTGCATTGTTTCGCGTTACAAAATATGCCTGCGTGGCAGAACTGCTGCTAACGCCACAAGGAAAACTACTCTACTCTGCAGGCTTCGTCGACGACTCGCCAACATCCCGACGATTGCGGATGAACGCCGTGTACGGGTTTGATGGATACGTCGTCAGTTCACCCGCCATCGCCGCGCGAAAAGGCTGCTCGACCTTGAAGTCACGATGCGGCGGCTCGGGGTCGTTCGGCGCGACGACCGTCTCCTGGTATGGAAGGAGGTCGCCCATTGCCCAGACACGTTCCGAGTACGTGGCGGCACGCTCTTGCAACTTGAGGACCTCGGACAGCTCCACCGCGCCAGTTGATGATGGGTACCCACTCGTCACATCGTCGATGTCGAAGTCTTCGGGGAAGTGGGAGTGTCCAAGGCTCAGGGCCGTCGATGCTCCACGCCGAAACGTCGATCGCGTCATGAATTCAACGACCGCGGGTGCCTTCTCCAAGTACTTCCACACCTCAACGAGGTCGCTGGGAATCACCTCCGTGGGGGATATTTCTTGGAGGTAGGCGCGGATGCAGGTCGCCGACAGCGTCGCCGAGTCGACGAGCATGCTTACGCACTGCCTTGCATCGAGCGAGCTCGCCTCTTCTTCGCTATCAATGATGCGACCTGCGAAGAAGAAGACAATGATGAGTATGACGGACAGCACAAAAACCACAACTATAAGAAAGGGAGGATGCACTCACCAAGCAGCGGGCGGGCGAGTCCCGTAATGAAGCACTGAAGCGACGTGTGGTCGTCCTGAAGCCCAGCAAGAAGGACTTCCGACACCTTGCGATCCTCCTCTGCGGCCGCAATGGCGGCCTTAGCTCGCCCGTCCGCCAAGCTCGTTTCTTCTCTCGCCTCCCGCAGTTCGCGCTCGAGATCGGCGATCCGTTGTTCAGTGGCACCCAGAGCAGATCGCGCCGCCACCAACTCACCAGCGGGGACAAGCCCCTGGCGAGCTTCCTCTGCCTTCACAGCAACAGCCTGAAGCCCTTTGTTCGCCTCCTGGACGATGGCCAGCTCCTTCTCCGCGCGCTGTTTCGCGGCCAATCGGTCCGCCGACTCAAGCTGCAGACCCTGCACATCACAAAAAAAAAGTTAGTTAAAACGAAATTCCTAAGTGCCCACCCGCTGAAATTCAGCGATTACGCACTCGGGGACTGGCGATCAAGAAATTCACTAAGTGCCCACCCGCTAAAATTTAGCGCGTGCGCACTCGGGGACTGGCGATCAAGAAATTCCTAAGTGCCCACCCGCTAAAATTTAGCGCGTGCGCACTCGGGGACTGGCGATCAAGAAATTCCTAAGTGCCCACCCACTAAAATTTAGCGCGTGCGCACTCGGGGCCTGGATACGAAAATAAAAGACGAGAAATTATAAGAATCACGCCGTTGCAAAGCACCGACCTGATCCTCGGGGACTAGATGTACCTGGATGGCTGCGCCAAGCATGCCATGGAGTTGGATCGCGTCCACGGACGCGAGTAACGCTGGCGTGTGCCCACGACGCTGGTCGACTTCAGCATCGGCGCTCCCCGGAGCGTGGCTCGAGGGCGCAGCCCCACTCGTCATGGCCGCCTTGGTCACGAAGCGGGGGAAGGTAGCGATAGAGGCACCCGCTCCAAGGGAAGTCGCCTCCGCCGTTCCAGGCAAGGAAGCGCCCTCCTTCGTAGACGCGGCTGCCTCCACCTCGGGCCCGGCTGGCGCGGTCGCCGTGTCGTCAGAGATAGTGACGATGTCGTCGCCCTTGGCCTTCTTACTGCCATCCGCTGAGGCGACAACCTCGTCCGCCTTCCTCTTACGGGAAGGATCCTCCTCGCTAGCGACGGAGGGTACCTTGGCCACGGTCGGATGGCCCATCCTTTTCACTCCGGTCCTGCGCATTAATCGAATCAACAAAGACAATTGAAATAGTTATGGAAAATAAGGAGGGATGAGCGCACTCACTTGGCGACTGGTATGAAACGTAGCCCCGTACGAAGGCCGGCCGGTTTTTCCAGTTCAGGGCCCAGTCGGCGACTGAGCCCCAGTTCCAGGACGTCGCGTGCCCAAGACACGGACGGCTTCTTCGTCGTTGAGGCTGCAGCTGGCGCCTCAGGGACATCCTCGGCGGGAGCTTCCTCGCGAGTTGGAGCCGCTACAACCGGAGCCTCCTTGCGGGGCGAAGCCGCCGCGGCCGGAGCCTCCTTGCGAGGCGAGGTCGCCGCAGCCGGAGCCTCCCCCAGCCCAGAGACTGGGGCGAATGGCGGGGGCATTGAGGCCAGCGGCACTTCCACGGTCGCCGTGTCCAGCGCGGTTGTCGCTGGTGGCGCGCCGTCACCAGCTGGGCTGGAAGCATCGGAGCTGCTCGCCGAGTGCGGCGGTGAGGCCATCCTCGATGGCTTCGTTTTCTTCTTCAGGGGGGCCCTCGCCTCCCTCTCCTTCTTCTTCTTCTTCGACGGAGTGGCTTGACGGCGCGAGGTGGTCTCTGGGAGCTCTTCGTCGTCGTCATGAAGCTCGAGGCTTCTGCTCGCCTCGATCTCGCGCTGACGTTGCCTACGGGTCTTTCGGACCAGCGGGGCGACCTCCTCTTCGGACTCGTCCTCGTCGTCTTCGTTGCCCCTCGCGGGTGGCGATTCGCCTATGTCCTGGGCGGATGGGCCCGGGCTCTCATCATCCAAAGGTGGGAGCCACCCTTACACAACCTGGAATAGCTGCGATGAATACAAAACAGAATCAGAATTACCGCGACTGCATACACTGCGACTGCGAACAAGGTAAAGAAATTACCGTTGGAGCTGGACGCTTCGCGGTGTAGGGGGCGATCCCGGCCTGCACGTCCAGGTACACCGCCTAGGTAATCTTCTTCAACGCTGGGAGGTAATCTTCTAGCTTCCACTCGTCGAGGCAGGCCTTCATCGAGTCCCCCCGGCCCGTGTATTGGTACATGTAGTGGTCGCGCTGGGCGAGTGGAACGAGCCGCCGCCCAAGCCAGCAATTGTACAAATTTATCGTTTGGAGGCCCTTCTTCTTCAGACCACGGATGGTCTGGAGCATCTCGTCTACGACCATCCGCTGGTCGTCGGGGAGCTTGCCGACTTGGAGATGGTGCGGCTCGGAACGACTAGCGGAGTACCGCGGGATCGCCGCCTCGCCCTCCGGGGTCGCCTCGGTCACGTAGAACCACGACTTTTTCCAGTCGCTCGCTGCCTTGGCGGGTAGCATCAGGTCAAAGAAAGAGGCTTTGGACTTGAGCTGGAATGTCAAGCCGCCCGCGGCTAGCATTGGGCCGCCTGCCTCCTCGCGGCTGATCCGTCCGTGGAACAGATCTTGCCACAAGGGGAAGTAGGGCCGGCAGCCCAAGTAGCATTCGCAGAACGCCACGAAGATGGCGAGCTGCTCGATGCTGTGGTGACCCAGATCTGAAGGTTGGGTCCCGTAGTAGGCGCAAAAGCGCCGGAAGAACAAGGACGTGGGAAAACCTAACCCTCGCTCGAGATGACTGGTGAAACAGACGAATTCCCTCTCTTGCGGGTTTGGGGTCGTTTCTCCGGCTGCGGGGATACGCCAACAGCCGGCTCGCAGGATCCCGGCCACCTCGAAAGAGGCCAGCTGCGCCCTCGTGCACTTGGATCTACCCCACGGTTCGGTGGAAAGGGCCATGGCCGAGAGGTTGGTTGGAGATCGGAGGATTTCGGGTCGACTGGATCGCGGAGCAAAGGAAGGAAAATGCGCGCACTCGGAAGAAGTGGTGAGCAGTTGACTCTACGGTTGCCTGCCATTCCTCTTATATAGCGGGAGTTACCCACCAATTCAGGAGGCCGTTACCGCGCGATGATTACGCCAAAAGTTACCGTTGGGTTACCCCAACGGCTAGTTTGACCGCGCCTGACGGTCCAACTCCAGCCACTCGGCTCGCCAAGTCAATCACTATGACCGCGTCTCGTCGACTCGACTCGCCGAAGCAGCGACTCGGTTCGCCGGATTTCCTCCTTTATACAGGAGCCCGCCGACGATTCGACTGGATGCCTACTCTGAAGCCGTATACTCCGACTGCCAGCAGCCACTTACGCCCAATCGACGACGGCCTCGGGGACTACTGATGGGGATATGCCTACTGGGGTATACCCAGTAGGACTTTTCCGACTGGCCCGTGAGCTGGCGAGTGGGCCTGCAGAACGGCGAGTGGATCGAAGCCCAACAAGGTACCGAGCGACTGGAAGCTGAAGGCCTAGGCGAGTGGATAGGCCCAGTCGGACTAGGTAAAACGACTACTGAAGCTGTAACCGAATCAGTTGAGATATGTAAACCCTAGGGGAGGTGAGCCTATATAAACCTCCCTATAGGGTGAGTAGAGACATGTTCCCTCATACACCCAAGCGACTCGCCGCCTAGCCGCCGAGCTCGCCCATTGTAACACCTCCATAATACAATCTAGCAGGAGTAGGTCTTTACCCTTCGGGGGGCCGAACCTGGGTAAAACCCTGTGTCTTTGCCCTCATCTCGCACCGCAGATGGCTGACCGCCCTTGCTCCTCGTTCTACTACTAGCTGCCGATTGCAGCATCTGCCGTGACCATTCCCACGACATGGGGTGTGTGGGCTGCGGTGTCTTATATAGCCCCCCCTTAACACCGGTTCATGCCAGGAACCGGTGTTAAAGGGGGGGGGCTGCGCGGGCCACTGTTGCAGGGTCCTTTAACACCAGTTCGTGGCACGAACCGGTGTTAAAGGGGGTCTCCTTTTTTGCCGCACGGGCCATGCTGGTACGGCCCCCCCTTTAACACGGTTCATCAACGAAAAGCCTCGTTTCCGCTAGTGTTTCTCTACGAAGTCCTGTTATATCTTTTTTTTGCAGGGGAAAAGGAATTTCATTCATGAATTGGGAAGAGGATTACAATCTGCTACTATAGCACCTTCAACTTACTGGGGGAAGTGTCGGAGCCAGGTTTTGGTAATGCCCTAAACTCTGCCCAGGTTCGCTAACATATGACTAACAATATTACACTCTCTGCCAATCTTGGCTATTACAATCTTCCTCTTTCGAATCATTTCCCTACTGATTTCTATTCTCGACGCATCCTTAGTTGTGTTTGGGACAGTCTTGCTCACCAGCGTAATAGCTTCAGTCTGATTCCAGAATAATTTTATCTGGCCTACTAGACAGTGCCTATGCTGGTCCGAGTTCCATAACCACGAGCTCGGTCTCTGTCGCATCCGAGCAGTGATGGGTGTGCTCACATGAAGTGAAGATCATCTTGCCCTGGTGATCGCGAAGGACGGTGCCCACACCTGGATTCGCATTATCGTCAAACGAGCCATCCACATCCAGTTTCAGAGTGCCTACATCTAGAGGCTTCCATTTCTGCTTCAGCTTGTTGGTATAGGTACGCAAACACTTCGGGCGTTCTGTCCTAGACTATGATAGCACCATTTTTCCTTTCTTGATGTCCCCTGTTGAGAACTGCTTGATCACTTGAGCGAATACATGTACCTCATCAGGAAGCGTCATGAGCCTTCAATGTTGGGCAAGTTTTTGTCGTGGGTTACTTCATTATGGGCGAACCATACTCTCCACAGAACCATGAGCATCCTCACCCTCTCCTCCTCCGTGATTTTACTCAATAGCTACAACAATCATTTCGTACCTCCCTGGTTCAGCATTTTGCCGCCTGGCAGATCCTAGACTTTCTTCATGGCACTCCAAAGATTTCTCTTATGTGGGCATCACATGAACACATGGTATGTATCATCCACCTCCTGACCACAGATAAGACACGTATCAAGTGTCTGTATACCTCTTATCCTTTTATTTTGTTGGGTTGCTAGTGCGTTCTTTGCAATTCTCCAGCGCAGGTGACGGACTTTTGGCAGGACTGGGCATTGCCATATGAGTTTCCAGAATGGTCTTCTCCCATCTGGTTGTAAACTGGACGCCTCTAGCCCATGCTTCAACATGTGATCCTTAAGGGCAAGATTGTATGCGCTTTTAATAGAGAAGGTCCCTCCCTTATTCGGCTCCCAGGTCAGGAAGTCTGCAACATTATGCTTGGACGTTTTAATCTTCAGTATTTCCGGTATATCCGCTGATTGAAAAAAACTGCTATAGTCGAGGTAAATTCCAGGAATTATCTGCCATTAGGTAGTCTGAAATCCACCTATATCTGCAACGAACTTGCTTTGAGACTGGCCTGTATTTTGTGTTTCCAGGTATCTAGGGGTCACGCCATATACGAATGTTTTCCCCATTACCGACTCGCCAGACAATTCCTTTCTTCAATAGTTGGAGCCCATGCTCGATCGCGTGCCAAGTAGAAGATCCATTTCCTGTAAAAAAAGTGTCCACCAAAACCCCATTAGGATAGTATTTAGCTTTTAGTAAGCGGGAGCAAAGCGAGTCAGGGTGTTCTATTAGACACCAAGCTTGGCGAGCCAAGAGGGCTTGATTGAAGAGCATCATATCTGTCAACACCCGGATTTTTAATCCCAGATGCCTGTTATGCCATACATCGCAATCCCAGGATTACCATTTTTGCGAGACAGAACAGAATTGGATACCATAGTACATCATACATTACAACCGTACATAAGTTCTTACACAAATAGGGATCTCATGATCCAGTTCTTAATACAACATCAAGCAGCGGAATACGTAATAATAACGGTAGCGTAGGCGAAGCTCCATCTCCGGGGTCACAGGCAATGCTGACGATGGGAGATGATCCTAGTTGTCGTAACCTTCCTGGGGTCCATCCTCCAGGTACTCCTCTTCATAGTCTGGCCATGGGAATAGCCAGGGACAAAGCCATGAGTACTCTTTAAGTACTCGCAAACTAATACTAACAAGGGAAAGGGGTTTTTTGATAATAGGACACTATGCTCTAGGGTTGTTTTGCAAAAGCCAGATTTATCTCTACTAAGTTTAGAAGCAACGAATGCTAGTTGAAGTTTTATAACACCGAAATGGGAACTTGTATTTCATATCACAACCCGGTTGTGGTCAAGTCAAAGTCTCACTTTGTTTCACAAGTCATTTTGAAAAGTCTGATGGGGGAACAGTATGGCCACTCCAACTGTCCATAACCGCGGACGCAGCTATTCGAATAGTTTGACACTCTACAGAGATTGTACACTTTCACCACAACATTCGATACATCCGTCAGGAACAAATCCTGAATTCACCATACTCAGTATGCGGATAATCAATCCTAACCTTTCAATTACACGCCCTAGTATAAGCACCTCTCTTGTGAGTTTGGCCTCCCAACCATGACCAACTATCATCTTGGGTACTGCACAGGTGGACCATCTTCACAAGGTAGCCTCAGCTCAGACCTTGGCCGTGAGGGAACTAATACTAAGGTATATAAGTTTCCAGTCAAGCCCTACCCAATCTTCGGGTAGTGTGGTTGTACGATATAATTGGAATGGTATTGCATCTAGACAACCATCAGTTTTATAAAGGGCTAAGGCTCATGCCTCAACATTTTCATCACCAAAATCAACAAGTGTTCGGAAACACATGTCCAAAACATTTCAATAGAATGATCCATCATTCCAAGGTTTTCATAACCATTTTTCCACCAAGTATTCCCATCGAAAGTTGATCAAGTTTTATGCTTAGCACTAGCATCTACAAGTGGGGGTAAGCACTAATGAGGGGTGGTAAACTAGTGGAGTTTCAACTAAGTTCAATCTCATGCCTTAGGATGACATCAAGATTATCTAGCTTAGGCCAAATTTTATGCTCTTTATACAACCTTCACATATATCTTTCTAGAATCTACAAGTCACTTAAGTAAACTCCAAGTAATAGCTTTGATAAAGAAATAAAATAGAAATCCTGTAAATAAAACTAGGATTGGGTATCATCAAATATGTCTAACCAAGCATGCTTAGTGCATTGCATAGGTTATCTAACTTTCATAATTGCAAGTGTTAGCTTGCCTTGAGCAGAGCAGTGGTTGAAGTTCTCCTCGGCTTCTTCTTCGTAGAATCATCCTTCCTCCTCGTATCCTTGGTCGGTACTAGCGTCTATAAATAAATACGAGGTACACAATCACCAAACAATACTTAACTACTTGCAATCATCACACACAAGGGTCCTATAGATGACCTAACATCAGCTCTAACATTACAAGATTAAGGCTTGGTTTAATTCCTTTTATTTTTAGAAAAGTATTTTTTACTCATTAAAAAACTACTTAAGATTTAATATTCTCCAAACCAAGCATGGGATCATGTTGACACATGTCATCACCACATATTTTAGTCCATGGGAATATGATTTAAAGTGGTGTCACAATTTAATAAGGTTTTACCCTTTTATTTTAATTAAATAAAGTGACTAGAAATGCCTATGTAGCATTCTTTTATTACTTGAACATTATTTCTGCAAGTAAACCTATATATTTTTATATGTTCTTAAAGGTATGGTTAAATGTGATTTTTGAGAGTTGGAATCAACTCAAAATCTATTACGGTTTAAATTTGAAAAATGTTTGAATGCAGAAAAGCTTCTGCATTGTTATTTTTACCATGGGTGATCTATATATCCAAATGACTTGAATCCAACGGGCTTGGATTCAGCATTCCCAGACCTTTCTAACAAAATTAGTTTCATTCAATTTGGTGCATTGAATCGACCTGGGTTGATTTTTGAAATTGGGTATAGAAGTGTGTTTGAAATTAAATGGAAAAGGTTTAATTCAAATAACTGGGCTACGCGGGAAAAGTTAACCGGCCGGTCAGCTAAGCGTAGCGCTTCCGCGGGATTCTTAAGTGGCTGTCCCCACTCGTCAGTGAGACAGGGGGTGCGAAGAGGTATGGGGCGATGTGGGGCGTTCGATCTAGTTCTAATCCAACGGCTGAGAGTCATCGTCGACGTTGGGCAACGCCGGCGAGACAGAAACCTAGCGCGGCCAGTGGGGGTTGCTGGGGGCTCACCCGGGTGCAGGCGAGGGTCGGCGAGGCGGGCGAACGACGAAGTCAACGACGGCGAACTCAGGGGTGGTAGTGTCAGCTCCTGGGTGGATGAAATCGATGGCGCCCTTCTTCTCCAGAGGCGGCGGGCTCCGGTGAAATTCCGGCGATGCACTGTTCGCCTTGCTCCGGTACTGAGGTGGGGTGGTTCTGGGTGAGAGAGGAGTGGAATGGTGTGAAGAATTCGAGCGGGGGAGTCCTCTATTTATAGTCTCGACGGTGAGACCGAACGGCATGGGCGGGCGACGGTGGCGACATGGCTATGGGCTGCTAGAGGCATGCCCGGCGGTGGCGATCGCTTGGTGGTCTCCTGGCGATGCTCTATGGCTTTAATGCGTTTGTAGGGGCGGTTTGGTTTGGTCTGGAACACGCGACGCTCTGCGTGGCAGAGGCGGCGTCTTCGACGGCGAGCGGTGGCTGTGCGTCACGGGGCGGCGAACGGGGATGTCTGGCGGTCTCCTGGGTCGGTGGTGATCGTGTATGCACGCGGTGAGGGTGGCACGCGCTCTGTGGGCTTCGGTCGACGGTGGCGCTCTGGCGCATGCTCGGCACGGTTGGCAGAGGCACGAGCGCGGTGTTCCTGGGTGATCTGGTCGGTGTCTTCGAGGCAGGGCTGGTTGAGAGGGGGCGGTGAGGCATGGGTGATCTCCCAGACAAGGTTGGCGTGGCTAGTTTCCTTCCTAGCTTGCTGTCTACACTGGGGTGGCAAGGGTGGCTTCGGCAGTTCACCATTGATGATATTGGCAAGCTCACAGTGGTGCTAGTGTTTGTTTAATCTTGCTAGATGATCTACTGAGATGGTTGTGAGCTAGATAGGGAACCAGTTAGGCTCAAAACACTACACACTATAGTGTTTTGATTTTGGTTGATTTGTGTCTGCCAAGTGTTTGATGAAATGTCCGCATGAATTAAAGTTTTGAATTTTGAAAAGATTTTTGGTGGGTTTTCTAGATTGGTGCTGGTGAGTCTGCAGATGCTTGGGTTTTGAAAGTTGAGCTTGTTTGAGTGGTTTTTGAAAAAGTGGGATCTTCCCATATGATAAAGATTCAATTTTGAATTGTCATTTAAACTATGTATTTGAAAGTTTCTGGATGATCACAAAGTGGGCCTTGATACCTTGTTATGAGTACAATCCAGGGGTGCAAAGATCGAGAGAAGTTTCTGTTAGGTTCTGAAAGTTTGAGACAGCCAAAGTAGGCATGGGAGTTAAATTGGTCAAAATGACCATTCCTTTATGTTATTTGTTTTGATTTACTTGTCTTTGGGAAAAGTGTGGGAAATTTTTTAGATGATGTTTATTTCACCTAAGAAACATTTTACAAGCAAGGAAACACACAAACAAGGTGGTTCAAAAGAATTTCAAATTCAATGCATACTCATATGCATGCATTCATAACTTTATTTAGAAAAGTTTTTGTTAACCCTAATTTTGATGCTTAGAGTTTGATGATCCAAGTTCAATATTTTTGGGATGTTACAAACCTTCCCCCCTTAAACAAAAATCTCGTCCCGAGATTTGAAAAAGGACGAAAAGATTACCTAGGATTTCAAGAGATCGGGAAACTCTGTCCTGATGTGATCTTCGCGCTCCCAGGTAGCTTCCTCTTCTGTGTGGTTGCTCCACTGAATCTTGAGAAACTTGATGCTTCGGGTTCGGGTAGTTCGAAAAGATTCTTCCAAAATACGGATGGTTACTTCGGGATAGGTCAGGTCATCATTGATCTCTAAGGTCCGATGGTCGATATTTTGAACACTTCGGTCTTCTCGGGGACTTCGAGAAACTTGCGAAGTAATGAGATATGGAACACATTGTGCACGGCTGACATATCTTCGGGTAGTTCCAATTGATACGATACTTCTCCTCGATGGTTCAGAATCTTGAAAGGTCCGATATATCTAGGGGCTAACTTTCCCTTGAGTTGGAAACGCTGCATTCCCTTCAATGGTGACACTTTCAGATAAACATAATCTCCTATGTTGAAGGCGAGATCTCTACGTCTCTTGTCGGCGTAACTCTTTTGTCTGGATTGGGCTGTCTTAAGGTGCTCATGAATCTTGTGAACCTTCTCTTCTGCTTCTCGTAGGATGTCGGGTCCGAAGATCTGACTCTCTCCTACTTCCGACCAGTTCAAAGGGGTGCGACACTTCCTTCCGTACATGAATTCAAAGGGGGCCATTTGCAAACTGGCTGATAACTGTTATTGTAGGAAAATTCTGCAAACGGCAGACAGTCTTCCCACTTGGATCCATATTCTAACACACATGCTCTCAGCATATCTTCGAGTATTTGATTTACTCGCTCCGTTTGTCCATCGGTCTGAGGGTGATATGCGGTGCTGAAATCTAGACGGGTTCCTAAACCTTCTTGGACTTTCTTACAGAATCTCGAGGTAAACTGAGTTCCTCGATCCAATACAATGTTCTTGGGGACTCCATGCAAACTAACGATTCTAGCGATGTACAACTCTGATAGTTTCGAACTCTGATAGGTGGTCTTGACGGGTAAGAAATGGGCGACTTTGGACAATCTGTCCACTATGACCCAGATAGAGTCATTTCCCCTACTAGAAGTAGGCAGTCCAGTGATAAAGTCCATACCTACAGAATCCCATTTCCATTCTGGAATCTACAAGGGTTGCAACAATCCAGCGGGTCTTTGATGTCCTGCCTTGACTCGCTGACATATATCACACTTGGCGATATAGCTTCCGATTTATCTCTTCATCTTATGCCACCAAAATTGCTCCTTCAAATCTTGATACATCTTAGTTCCTCCGGGATGGATAGAATAAAGAGTATCATGAGCCTCCTTCAAGATAACTTCTTTCAACTCAGAATCTGATGGTACGCAAAGGCGTCCTTTGTACCACAAAACTCCTTCTTCGTCCTCGGTGAATCCAGGTACTTTGCCTATACCGATACGACACTTAATTCCATCAATACTAGCATTTCCCTTTTGCGCCTCTTTAATCTGACTGATCAAAGTGGGCTGGAGTTCTATGCTAGCCAAAAATCCTTCACTTACTAATTCTATCCGAAAATCTTCCATCTCTTTGTGCAAACTTGGTTGCTCCTTCAAAATCATGGAGTTCAAGCGGCACGGTAATCTGCTAAGGGCATCGGCTACCACATTGGCTTTACCAGGGTGATAGTGAATGTCCAGGTCGTAATCCTTGATTAGCTCAATCCATCTTCTCTGCCTCATATTCAGCTCCTTCTGAGTGAATATATACTTTAGGCTCTTGTGATCTGTATAGATCTCACAACGGTTTCCCATCAGGTAATGTCTCCATGTTTTCAGGGCTAGAACTACTGCTGCGAGTTCGAGGTCATGTGTGGGGTAGTTTTTCTCATGTTGCTTCAGTTGTCGAGATAGATAAGATATAACTTTGTGTTCTTGCATTAGCACACATCCGAGACCGATCTTGGATTCGTCACAATACACATCGAAGGGCTTCGTGATATCTGGCATGATCAAGATTGGGGCTGAAATCAATCTCCTCTTGAGTTCTTGAAAACTCGCTTCACATTTGTCGGTCCATTCAAACTTCTTGTCCTTCTTCAGGAATTGGGTCATGGGTCTGGCGATACTCGAGAATCCTTCTACGAATTTGCGGTAATATCCCGCCAATCCGAGAAATGCACGAACTTGGGTTTGAGTGGTTGGGGCTTGCCAATCTTCTACATCTTTCACTTTGGCAGGGTCAACGGCAATTCCTCCGGCTGATACAATGTGACCGAGGAATCCTACCTCCTGTAACCAGAATTCACATTTGCTAAACTTTGCATACAGCTGATGCTCTCTAAGGGTTCCAAGAATGGTCCTTAGGTGTAGCTCATGTTCTTCTTCTGATTTGGAATAAATCAGAATGTCATCGATGAAAACAACGACAAACTTATCCAAGAAGTCCATAAAAATCTTATTCATGAGATTCATGAAATAAGCAGGGGCATTGGTTAGTCCGAAAGACATGACTGTATATTCATACAATCCATATCTGGTGGTAAAGGCAGTCTTTGGAATATCCTCTACACGAATTTTGAGTTGATTATAGCCAGTTCTAATATCAATCTTAGAGAACACTTTGGCACCGGTCAACTGATCAAACAAATCTTCTATCTTGGGCAAGGGTTACTTGTTCTTGATGGTGACATCATTCAATTTCCGATAATCCGTACACAAACGGTTACCTCCATCCTTCTTGTCCACAAACAAGACATGTGATCTCCATGGTGACGCACTTGGTTGAATCAATCCAATTTCCAGCATGGAATCTAGTTGCTTCTTCAATTCTGCTAGCTCGGACGGGTTCATACTATATGGTCTCTGGGCTATGGGTCCTGTTCCAGGGATTAGTTCGATGATAAACTCGATATCCCGATCTGGGGGCATACCAGGCAAAACATCTAGAAATACATGAGGGTATTCACAGACTATCCGGACTTGGTCAATGGTGGGTTGGGCTATACTCTTGTTACACTTGAATTGACAAGGTAAGGTTTCGGATATTTGCTCGACTGATATTCCGGCTGTACTGGTCATGGTTATGGCTTTCTTGGCACAGTCAATCAATCCTTTATGTTTGGACATCCAATCCATTCCTAGTACTACTTCCAAACCTTTACTTCTGAGTACTATCAGATTTGCATAAAAATCTATGCCATGGATTCGGATAGGGACGGCTTTGCAAATTTGCCTAGCCTTAGTGGTTGATCCGGGAATTTGAACAATCATAACATAATTCAGTTTGGTTGGTTGAATTTTACTAGTTCATGCAAATTCTTCGGTGACAAATGAATGCGATGCACCAGAATCAAACAACACTCTTGCTAGTACTGAATTAACAGAAAACATACCCAGCACGACGTTTGGCGCTTCCTAAGCTTCTTCAGCATGCATGAGAAAAAGACGGCCGTTGCGGTTGAGTGAATTCCCTGGGGCAAATCTTCTTCCGGGCTGAACACGACGCTGCTGCTGAGCTGGGAAATTGGCATTGGGGGATGTAGCATTCTTCTTGTTGGGGCACTCATTGGAATAGTGGCCTTTATTTCCACAGTCATAACAAGTCACTTGCGACTTGTCCTTGGCTGCTGCAGGCACAACATTGCTTCCAGTCCTAGGGGCAGTGTTGGTGTTGGCAGTAGCATTGTTGTTGTTGAATTTGGGTGGGGCACGATTGAAATTTCTAGCGTTGCCGGGGTTGTTGTGATTTCCTCCGGGCCTAGGGTTTCCACGGTTGGGGTAGGTCGGACGGTTTATCGGGGGTCTGTGGGTTCTTGGGGCAAATCCTGGAGATGGGTTGGGGCGATACTTTGGGGTTTGATGGGTTCCTGGTTGATGCATCATGCGACACTTGCGGTTCTCATTGGCTTGGTTGATCTTTCATTCCATCTGGATAGCTGAGTCGACAAGGGCTTCAATATCATCAAAGGGGATATTAACTAACACAGTCTGCATCTCGTCATGCAGACCATTCAGGATTCTTTCTTTCTTCTTGGCTTCGGTGTCGATCTCATCCGGGGCATACCTAGATAATGACAAAAATTTGTCACGGTATTCCACTACAGTCATCCTTCCTTGCTTCAACTCTCTGAACTCGTCTCTCATTCTCTTGATCAAACCTGGTGGCACATGGGTTCTGCTAAACTTGACCTTGAATTCTTCCCAGGTCATCATCTGGCCTCCGGTCATTGTGCGAACACTGTTCCACCATGCCATGGCATCTCCGGCTAGATAGTGGGTGGCGAACAAAACTTTCTCGTTGGCTTCCACTCTAGCGACTTCTAGGTTATTTTCCATGGTTTGCAGCCAATCATCAGCGTCTAGGTGTTCTTCTAACTTAGTGAAAACATGTGGGTTGGTATTCTGGAAATTCTTGAGCTTAGATCCATGGTTGTCCTGATTTCCATGGCCTTGGTTGTGGTAGGCTAGCTGGGCTATCTGCTGAAGGGTGGCTAGGTTGGCTTGACGTTCCACTCTTTCAGCTTCGCGGTCAGAGGTCAACATTTGCAGAATCTGCAACATCGGGTCCGGGGATGAACCACTTCCTCCACGTGGCATCTGAAGATTGATATAGATCGTAAGAAAAGAGGGAAATTTCTAAGGTCTTGGGTCTTTGAATTTTTTTTTAAAGTTTGACTCAGATTTTCTAGCAACTTTCTTTTTCATTCATTCATTCATTCATAGCACACGATACAACACACACCACCACAAAGAAAAATAGATGGTTTTAAGAACCATTCTGAGAACTACGATACAGTGGGACCAAATACTACTCACTACGCTAGTGCTCAAGTGCTACTACTCCTCGGAATCTGTGGCCTCATCATCCTCATCATCATCGATGAAGGCTAAATCGTCTTCATCGGTGAAGAAATCCATAGCCTGATCCTCCAGAAAATCATCGTCATCGCTGAGATAGGAGTAGGGGTCTCCACGAAGACCCTCTCCGGCATTCTCCCTTTCCTCCAATTGCATGTCTCTCTCGTGGATGGTCTCCTCCAAAGATGAGATGCGGTGGCGAAGGCGGGCAATGATGCGCTCCATCTTGTCGAGCTGACGGCGGCGAGACTTGCGATCCTTTGCTAGCATGGCGATGGTTTGGTCCTTCGTCTTGATGATGGCAGACTTGTGGTTGGAGTAGTCACGGCAGTTATCCAACTCCTGCTGACAATCGTACATCATGAAGCTAAGGTGGTCCAATTGAGTCTTCAGCTCAGGGTGGTATGGGGCTTCTAGTGGTTTTCCATTTGCATCACGCCTTGGGCAAAACTCAAAGCGATTACCCTTGATCTGATTGATGCTCTCCCCACACAGACGGGGAAGAGCTTCCTGCATGGCCCTGGCAAGTCCATCGAGCCAGTTGTTCTCTCTTAAGGTAAACTGAATTCCTTCCGCAGTGGGAGGTTCAATCTTTCCACCGAGACTTGCAACAATTAGCCACTACAGATCTTCTCCTCCTTGATCATTGAGCTGAGCCCCGAAGAACTCGGGGTGCAGACGCTCCAGAAGTTCCGAAAGCTGGTCCAAATCCCTCTCAAAGATAAGGTCTCCTCCATTCCCCAACTGATAAAACTTGTTGTACTTCACGTCCATCTATAAGAATATAGGATGAGTAAGTTAGTAGAGTGATCAAGTGTGTCAAAATTTTATGTATTTTGCAAGAGTTTTTGAGGAACATGAATTTTTATGAAAGAATCAAAGGGATAAGAATGAGAATAAGTTTTTGTAAATATTTGTTTTCTTTGGTTTTTGAAACTAAGTTTTTGATTCAACGTCCAATCTAACTAGGGTCTCCTATGGTCAGGATGGCTCTGATACCAACTTGTCAACACCTGGATTTTTAATCCCAGATGCCTGTTGTGGCATACATCGCAATCCTAGGATTACCATTTTTGCGAGACATAACAGAATTGGATACCATAGTACATCATCCATTACAACCGTACATAAGTTCTTACACAAATAGGGATCTCATGATCCAGTTCTTAATACAACATCAAGCAGCGGAATACGTAATAATAACGGTAGCGCAGGCGAAGCTCCATCTTCGGGGTCATAGGAAATGCTGACGATGGGAGATGATCCTTGTTGTCGTAACCTTCCTGGGGTCCATCCTCCAGGTACTCCTCTTCATAGTCTGGCCATGGGAATAGCCAGGGACAAAGCCATGAGTACTCTTTAAGTACTCGCAAACTAATACTAACAAGGGAAAGGGTTTTTTTTGATAATAGGACACTAGGCTCTAGGGTTGTTTTGCAAAAGCCAGATTTATCTCTACTAAGTTTAGAAGCAACGAATGCTAGTTGAAGTTTTATAACACCTAAATGGGAACTTGTATTTCATATCACAACCCAGTTGTGGTCAAGTTAAAGTCTCACTTTGTTTCACAAGTCATTTTAAAAAGTCTGACGGGGGAACAGTATGGCCACTCCAACTGTCCATAACCGCGGACACGGCTATTCGAATAGTTTGACACTCTGCAGAGATTGTACACTTTCACCACAACATTCGATATATCCGTCAGGAACAAATCCTGATTTCACCATACTCAGTATGCAGATAATCAATCCTAACCTTTCAATTACACACCCTAGTATAAGCAGCTCTCCTGTGAGTTTGGCCTCCCAACCATGACCAACTATCATCTTGGGTACTGCACAGGTGGACCATCTTCACAAGGTAGCCTCAGCTCAGACCTTGGTCGTGAGGGAACTAATAATAAGGTATATAAGTTTCCAGTCAAGCCCTACCCAATCTTCGGGTATTGTGGTTGTATGATAAAATTGGAATGGTATCGCATCCAGACAACCATCAGTTTTATAAAGGGCTAAGGCTCATGCCTCAACATTTTCATCTCCAAAATCATCAAGTGTTCGGAAACACATGTCCAAAACATTTCAATAGAATGATCCATCATTCCAAGGTTTTCATAACCATTTTTCCACCAAGTATTCCCATCTAAAGTTGATCAAGTTTTATGCTTAGCACTAGCATCTACAGGTGGGGGTAAGCACTAATGAGGGGTGGTAAACTAGTGGAGTTTTAACTAAGTTCAATCTCATGCCTTAGGATGACATCAAGATTATCTAGCTTAGGCCAAATTTTATGCTCTTTATGCAACCTTCACATATATCTTTCTAGAATCTACAAGTCACTTAAGTAAACTCCAAGTAATAGCTTTGATAAAGAAATAAAATAGAAAGCTTGTAAATAAAACTAGGATTGGGTATCATCAAATATGTCTAACCAAGCATGCTTAGTGCATTGCATAGGTTATCTAACTTTCATAATTGCAAGTGTTAGCTTGCCTTGAGCAGAGCAGTGGTTGAAGTTCTCCTCGGCTTCTTCTTCGTAGAATCATCCTTCCTCCTCGTATCCTTGGTCGGTACTAGCATCTATAAATAAATACGAGGTACACAATCACCAAACAATACTGAACTACTTGCAATCATCACACACAAGGGTCCTATAGATGATCTAACATCATCTCTAACATTACAATATTAAGGCTTGGTTTAATTCCTTTTATTTTTCAAAAAGTAATTTCTACTCATTGAAAAACTACTTAAGATTTAATATTCTCCAAACCAAACATGGGATCATGTTGACACATGTCATAACCACATATTTTAGTCCATGGGAATATGATTTAAAGTGGTGTCACAATTTAATAAGGTTTTACCCTTTTATTTTAATTAAATAAAGTGACTAGAAATGCCTATGTAGCATTCTTTTATTACTTGAACATTATTTCTGCAAGTAAACCTATATATTTTTATATGTTCTGAAAGGTATGGTTAAATGTGATTTTTGAGAGTTGGAGTCAACTCAAAAGCTATTATGGTTTAAATTTGAAAAATGTTTGAAAGCAGAAAAGCTTCTGCCTTGTTATTTTTACCATGGGTGATCTATAGATCCAAATGACTTGAATCCAACGGGCTTGGATTCAGCATTCCCAGACCTTTCTAACAAAATTAGTTTCATTCAATTTGGTGAATTGAATCGACCTGGGTTGATTTTTGAAATTGGGTACAGAAGTGTGTTTGAAATTAAATGGAAAAGGTTTAATTCAAATAACTGGGCTGCGCGGGAAAAGTTAACGGGCCGGCCTGCTAAGCGTAGCACTTCCGCGGGCTGCTTAAGTGGCTGTCCCCACTCGTCAGTGAGACAGGGGGGTGCGAAGCGGTATGGGGCGATGTGGGGCGTTCGATCTAGTTCTAATCCAACGGCTGAGGGTCATCGTCGACGTTGGGCAATGCCGGCGAGACAGAAACCTAGCACGGACAGTGGGGGTTGCCGGGGGCTCACCGGGGTGCAGGCGAGGGTCGGCGGGGCGGGCGAACGACGAAGTCGACGACGGCGAACTCAGGGGTGGTAGCGGCAGCTCCTGGGTGGACGAAATCGATGACGCCCTTCTTCTCCAGAGGCGGCGGGCTCCGGTGAAATTCCGGCGATGCACTGCTCGCCTTGCTCCGGGACTGAGGTGGGGTGGTTCTGGGTGAGAGAGGAGTGGAATTGTGTGAATAATTCGAGCGGGGGAGTCCTCTATTTATAGTCTCGACGGTGAGACTGAACGGCATGGGCGGGCGACGCTGGCGACATGGCTACGGGATGCTAGAGGCATGACCGGCGGTGGCGATCGCTTGGTGGTCTCCTGGCGATGCTCTACGGCTTTAATGCGATTGTAGGGGCGGTGTGGTTTGGTCTGGAACACGCGACAGAGGCGGCGTCTTCGACGATGAGCGGTGGCTGTGCGTCACGGGGCGGCGAACGCGGATGTCTGGCGGTCTATTGGGTCGGTGGTGATCGTGTATGCACGCGGTGAGGGCGGCGCGCGGTCTGTGGGCTTCGGTCGAGGGTGGCGCTCTGGCTCATGCTCGGCACGGTTGGCAGAGGCACGGGCGCGGCGTTCCTGGGTTCTCTGGTCGGTGTCTTCGAGGCAGGGCTGGTCGAGCGAGGGCGATGAGGCATGGGTGATCTCCCACACAAGGTTGGTGTGGCTAGTTTCCTTCCTAGCTTGCTGTCTACACTGGGGTGGCAAGGTGTCTTCGGCTGTTCACCATTGATGATATTGGCAAGCTCACAGTGGTGCTAGTGCTTGGTTAATCTTGCTAGATGATCTACTGAGATGGTTCTGAGCTAGATAGGGAACCAGTTAGGCTCAAAACACTGCACACTATAGTGTTTTGATTTTTTTTGTCTGCCAAGTGTTTGATGAAATGGCCGCATGAATTCAAGTTTTGAATTTTGAAAAGATTTTTGGTGGGTGTGCTAGATTGGTGCTGGTGAGTCTGCAGATGCTTGGGTTTTGAAAGTTGAGCTTGTTTGAGTGGTTTTTGAAAAAGTGGGATCTTCCCATATGATAAAGATTCAATTTTGAATTGTCATTTAAACTATGTATTTGAAAGTTTCTGGATGATCACAAAGTGGTCCTTGATACCTTGTTATGAGTACAATCCAGGGGTGCAAAGATACCGAGAAGTTTCTGTTAGGTTCTGAAAGTTTGAGACAGCCAAAGTAGGCATGGGAGTTAAATTGGTCGAAATGACCATTCCTTTATTTTATTTGTTTTCATTTACTTGTCTTCGGGAAAAGTGTGGGAAATCTTTTAGATGATGTTTATTTCACCTAAGAAACATTTTACAAGCAAGGAAACACACAAAAAAGGTGGTTCACAAGAATTTCAAATTCAATGCATACTCATATGCATGCATTCATAACTTTATTTAGAAAAGTTTTTGTTAACCCTAATTCTGATGCTTAGAGTTTGATGATCCAAGTTCAATATTTTTGGGATGTTACAATATCTCTGAAACCCATGCCTCCATTAACCTTGGGGCGCAGCAAACTGTCCCATGAGACCCAGTGTGCCTTCCTTTTGCCTCCTTCAACGCCCCACTAGTAATCACAGATTAGTTTCGTGATCTCATCACAAAGACCGAAAGGCAATTTAAATATCCCCATGACATATGTTGTGAGGGCTTGGGATACCGCTTAATTAAGATCTCCTTTGCAGCTTGAGATTTATGGTTATCATCTCACTCGACTAAGTATTTGGCTATCTTTGCTTGAAAGCTCTGAAATCACCCTTTATGCATCCTTCCTTCTGGTGTTGGCAAGCCCGAATATCTGGGTTCGAAGGTATCCTGTGTCACCTCCAAAATGACATTGATCTCATCCTGTATAGCCTCCTAGCAAGAGTTCCCAAACATTAGTGAGCATTTGTTTGGGTTTAGTAGTTGGCCAGTACTCCGTGCATAATCCTCGAGCACCTCTTTAATTCTCTAGGCTTAAGCTCGGTTTGCCTTAAAGAATAATTGGGTATCATTTGCAAAAAGAAGATGAGAAATTCCTGGAGCGGTACGACAAATTTTCACCGGCTCAATAGAGTTATTTTGCACCTCATTTTGCAAGAGCGCTGAGAGTGGTCTGGTTGATAGTGGCGATGGCTCTCCACGTCTCCCCTTCTCCTCTCTCTCTACCTCCACGGTGGTTAGCTCCGACGATCGTCGGGGGTTGATCGGGAGCTGGAGGGCCATAATCCGCGAGGTGACCGATGATCTGATTAGTCCTTGCCGACGGGGCCAGATCTCGAGAGAGTGCTCGGGACAGGTGTCGTTGTGGGATGCTTCGGGGCAGTTCCTAGCGAGTTGGTGTTCGGTGGTGATTTTTTCGTACGGGACACGTTTGGTACACGAGCGATGGCACGTTCTCGTGGGTCCGCTGATGGTGGCGAGGGCAATTTCTGGCGGTGTCGCCGATGCGTCGCCCTACGTGCGTACGTGCCGGGTGATACGTCTCGGTGGTTGTGGGAGAACAGTGCGTGCTGATGGTGGGGTTTCACTGGGGGAGGACCACCTGCCAGGGGAACTGCGGAGTACTAATACGGCGGAGGGCGAGCCGCGGTCAGTTTCGTTTTCCATTTGTGTTTTCCCTAACCCTAAATCGAGAGCAGTTTCCCCTTTCGCCATTTCTAGATCTCGAGGTGTGTGTGGTGTGGTGTTCGTTCGGGAACCGCCTCTCGTTCAACCATCGTCGCCGCGGGTTGCTGTTCCGGTGAAGTGGAGCGGTGTGGTGTCAGGTGATTCTAGATCGTTTGCTCAGGTGGTAGCTGCAGATTTTGACATGGATCGGAGATTTCGTGGTGGGCGTGGTTCGCCTTCTCGTCCCCCAGTCCGATCTGGTCCCTATGCGAGCAGATTCGGATCTGGGTATGGTCAGGGTCGTTTTCCTGTTGATCGCAGAGGTTTGGAGGGGGATTCTAGGGAGAGTGGGTGGATCCGTGAACAGGAGCGGCGGCGTGAGGAGCAGGATGCTCGGCGTCGTGATATGAGGCATCATGATGAATTGAGGCAGGCGGAAATTGAAGCCCGATTGGAGGATCAGCGCAGGGAGGCTCTGGCACGGGAGCCTGCGTTGTCGGAGGCTCGCCGTCGTGAAGCAGATCAGGCTCGTAATCGGGGCCGGTGGAGCCATCGCCCGGAGATGCAGCAAGGCTCTGGATCTGATGCGACGTCTTTCCCTGGCAGATCAGGTAATTCTGACTCAAATCCTAGAAGAGGGGAGCCTTTGCACGAACTGTTGAGCAAGTTAATGTGCCTAGAGTTGTGCTGAATACTTCTGTGCCTACCTTTCGATCTGCTTCTGGTATAAACACATCGGCATCTACTTCTGTTAATGTGCCTGTGGGGGGGAATCGCCCTGTAAGTTTGTCTCCAATTTTATCAGTTACTCAGCCGGATGTTGTGGCTACTACTCTGGTGGGGTCCTCTGTACTACCACCAGTAGTGAGTATGCCGAGAGATGGTGGTGTGGCTGGTGGTTCTGGAGATGTGCAGTTGCTTGATGTGATTGAGGAAGAGGCTGTTTGTGATAATTGTGGGAAAGATCATAGCATTTTGGTCTGTCAAGAGAGGAAACCATGGGAGTATGTTCCTCTCTTCTTTGGCAGTACTGATTTTGAGCAGGGTTTTCATTCTATTCCTGTAGTGGAGTCCAATGTTCAGTCTATGGAGCAGCTGCATTATGCTCATATAAGTGTGGTGAGGGGTGATGTCACTGGCAAGGATATGGAGAAGGAATTTCAGATTTGGGCTGATGCTTTGGGATCTGGATGGAGATTCAATGCCAGGTCTATTAATGATGTGGAATTTCTGATGAGGTTTCCTTCTGCCAGGTCTATTGATGATTTCCATTTTGGGAAGGTCTTTATGAAAACAATTCCTGATGCTGTGATTCAGCTGTCTAAGTGGAATGGGGATTTGCAACCTGTTGAGTGGTTGGAAGAAGCCTGGTTCAGAATTGTGGGTATCCCTATGAAGTACAGGGAGAAATCAACTGTCTTCTATGTTGCTTCTTTAGTAGGCAAGCCTGTGGCCCTGGACAGGAATAGCTTGAGGAACCTGGCCTATGTGAGAGTGAAAATTTCCTGTTTAGATGTCTCTTTGGTTCCTAATACCAGAAGGGGGGAGATGCAAGGTGGGATTTATGAATTCAAATATACAAGGGATATTTTTGCTCCAGATGCTGTATCTAATCTGCCTTCTGCTGTGGGGATTGAAGGACAGGATGGTAATGTTGGGGGGAATAAGGAGAATGAAGGTGATGATGTGCTTGGGAGGCCTGCTGATGATAATGGGCAAAGAACTGTTGAAGGACAGGATGGTAATGTTGGGGGGAATAAGGAGAATGAAGGTGATAATGTGCTTGGGAGGCCTGCTGATGATAATGGGCAAAGAACTGTTCCTGGTGCAAGCAATGCTGGAAGTGCTGGGGGTCGTCAACATGGTGGGAGTGGTGCTGGTGAGACTGGTTTGGACAAAGGAAAACAGGTTGTGGTGGAACAGGAAGACTCTGGGGGTGTTTCTTTTGGGACTAGAATGGCTAACATATGGGTTACTGAGGGAGGTGGTGGTCGTTCGAGGGGGCTAGTGATTAGAGAGAATGTAGCAGATGGCTCTAGTGTTGATGGTGGGAAGGGCATTCAAAATAAATCAGGTGCTGTAGGAATGCAGGTTGATTCTCAGGAAAATGTGGCTGGGGGAGATGGGATGGGAGGTAATCTCATGGATGTGGAGCAAGATCTATCTTCTAGGGGGTTAAAGAGGTTAATACTGAGGTTTCTGCTGGTCCTCAGAGGTTTGATGACTTTATCAAAGGGCTGTTGAAGGATAAGAAGAGTGACAAACATTATGAACTCATGAAGCAATATGGGCATCTGCTGGAAGAGGAGAATGAGCAAGAGGAGGGTGCACAGGGAAGGAATGATAGTACTTCTACTGATACTTCATTTGGGTCCTCTGTTGATAGTGAGCAAAAAGATGTTATTGAGGGTTCTGGGTTGAGGGGTGCTCAGGACATGGAAGCTGTCAATCAGGATCAGGAAACAGTGGTTATTGGTTTGTCTCAACCTGATGGTTCTACCCAGGAAAGTGTGGATTCTCAATCTGATCCGGTGGTTGGTGTGGAAGAGCAGCAGGGCATTAGAAGAAGCTTGAGGGTGATTGATCAGGGTGGTGCTAGAAACTTGGTTGAAGGGCATTTGGCTCAACAAAATCCTAGAGACCTTTCAGGTACAAATCTAAATTTACATAATTCTTTTGCTGTTCTGGATGATGAGGTTATTATGCATAGAACGTTGGAAATGGGGATAGATGCTTCTTCTATTTCTTTGGAACATATTAACTCTTTAAAAGAATTAGAGATTGCTAGACATAGTTTGCAGGATAGGAGACAGGTAGTGAATGAATGTGTTCCTGATATGAATGAGAAGGTTTTGTTTCTGGATTGGAAGGAGGCCAATAATGATGAAGAGGAATTCACTCCTGTGGTTTCTAGGAGACAAAAGAAAAAGTTGAGGATGGGTTCTGTTATGAGGGAGAGAAAGTTAAAAGCTGCTGCTGTGAAGGTTCACAATTACCACCCTATGAGTGGTATTGTGACTGGAACAAGGGAGAGAAAATCTGTTTTATGATAGGGGCTATTCTGAATATTAGGGGTGTGGGGAAGAAAGGGGCAGGTGCTTACTTGAATAATTTGTTGAGGCAGGAGAGGGTGGATTTTATTGGTTTACAGGAAACTATTAAGAAGGACTATTCTGAGGCTTTTTTCAGGAGAATTGATCCTATGAATCAATTTTCCTGGAGTTGGTTGCCATCTGTTGGGAAATCTGGGGGCATTTTGGGGGGCCTACGTTCCTCTAAATGGACTCAGGTTGGTGTGTCTGTGGGTAAATTTCATGTTAAGTTGAAGGTGTTCGATATTTTGAAACAGATTCAATGGCATCTGGTGATTGTGTATGGGGCTGCCCAAGAGGAGAATAAAGAGGATTTTTTGGTAGAATTAGCTGAGGTTTGTCAGGATCAAACTATTCCTTTGTTGGTAGGAGGTGATTTTAATGTGATCAGATGTGTTTCTGAAAAGAACAAAGGTCATGTTTTGAACAAGTGGGGACATATGTTTAATTCAATTATCAATGCTTATGGGTTAAGAGAGATCTGTATGTCTGGTGGGCAATTTACTTGGTCTAACAATCAGAAGAATCCGACTTTGGAGAAACTGGACAGAATAGTTTGTAGAGAATGGGAGAAGTTGTTTCCTCTTACTACAGTACACAAGTTGTCTAGGGAGGTTTCTGATCATAGTCCTTTGATCCTGGATACTATGGAAGTGCAAGAACCTGGGGGTAGGGAGTTCAGGTTTGAGAAAAGTTGGTTACAGTGTGATGATTTTTTGGCCAGAGTGGAGAAAGATTGGAAAAAACATGTGAATGGCAAGAACAGTTTGGATAGATTGCAGAAAAAGCTCAAAAATGTCAGAAATGATTTGAAAGGTTGGGGGGTACATTTAAGGGGAGAGGAAAAGAAAAGGAAGAAGAGGTTGGTAGATGAATTGATGGAACTTGAAAGTATTGAGGAATTGATTTTACTTTCTGCTGAGCAACTTCAAAGAAAGGCAGCTATTCAGAAAGAGCTGCTGGAGGTATATGAAAATGAGGAGAGATTTTGGCAGCAAAGGTCGAGGGACAATTGGTTGCTTAGGGGTGACAATAATACTGAGTATTTTCATAGGATTGCTAATGGGGTGAGGAGAAAGAAAATGATTTTTTCAATGAAAGATGGGGAAAATGAGATTCGGGGGACCTATGATCTCCTGAAGCATGCAACTAGTTTTTACAAATCTTTGTTTGGGCCTGCTGGTGGGTTTTCTATTAGGCTTGCTGATGATAATTGGCAGGATTGGGAAAAACTTAATGATGATGATAGAGAGAAAATGGGAGTGCCTTTTACTGAGAAAGAGATTAAGGAGGTTATTGATCAGATGGAGAAAAATAAGGCTGCTGGTCCTGATGGGATTCCTATTGAATTCTATCAGCATTGTTGGGGAGTTATTAAATCAGATGTTATAGCTGTGTTTGATGATTTCTTTGCTCATAAGATTGATTTAAGTAGTATTAACTATGGGGTGATTACTCTGCTGCCAAAAGGTGATGATGCTGACAGGATTCAGAAGTATAGGCCTATTTGTCTGCTCCAGGTGTTGTTCAAAATTTTTACCAAGACCCTGACAGTTAGAACTGAGCCTGTGATGGGGAAATTAATTGCTGCTTGCCAAACTGCTTTTATTAAAGGGAGATTTATTGCAGATGGTGTGACCTTATTGCATGAGATTTTGAAAGAGTCGAAAAGTCAGAAACAGCAGGGTGTGGTTTTGAAAATTGACTTTGAGAAAGCTTATGACAAAGTCAACTGGGATTTTTTTGTTCTATTGTTGTAAGCAGAAAGGTTTTAGTGATGATTGGATGATTTGGCTAAAAAGTGCTGTGACTCAGGGTACTCTCAGTGTTAAGGTCAATGGGGAAACTGGTCCTTACTTTGGCAGCTTTAAGGGGGTGAGGCAAGGGGACCCCTTTTCTCCTTTTCTGTTCAATTTGGCTGGGGAATGTTTGGCTAAGATGGTGTCTAATGCTCAGACTGGTGGTTTGTTCACTGGTTTGGTTGGAAATTTGTTTGATAAAGGAATTGCCATTCTACAATATGCTGATGATACCATTCTGTTTATTAAGGAGGATCCCGAGGGGGCTCGAAATTTAAAATTGTTGTTATATTTGTTTGAATCCATGTCTGGTCTCAAGATTAACTTTGAGAAGAGTGAGGTGCTGATGGTGTTAGAGGATGAGGAGAAATTGTCCAATTATGCTGAGATGTTCAACTGTCAGAAGGGTAACTGGCCTATTAAGTACTTGGGTTTGCCTGTTGCTAGCAGGAGATGTTCAGTAGCTGAAATGGGCTTTGTTGGTGATAGGTTGAAGAAAAAATTGGATGGTTGGATGGGGGGAGCTTTGTCCTTGGGAGGGAGACATGTTAAAATCACTGCTTGTGTATCTAGTGTGGCTGTTTATCCTATGACTATGTTTCTCTTACATAGGTCGAATGTGGAAGAAATTGAGAAACTGACTAGAGCTTTCTTTTGGTATGGGAAAGTGGGCCAGAAGAAATATCATCTGGTGAAATGGAAGTATGTGTGTAGGCCCATGAAAAAAGGTGGACTGGGGATTAAGAATATCAGGCTCTTTAACATTTGTTTGCTGTGTAAATGGTGGTGGCGTCTTGAATCTGAGGAAGGACCCTGGCAAGATTTTGTGAGGAGGAAATATTTGAAAAAGGGTGGGATTAGTAATGTGAAACACAGGCAGAGTGACTCTCCATGTTGGCATGATTTGATTAAGCTTAGGGGCTTCTATTTGGCTGGTAGGAGAATGAAGATTGGTAATGGGGAATTGACTGACTTTTGGCATGATGCTTGGTGTCTGGGCTCACCCTTGAAAGATAGGTTTCCTGATTTATTTGATGTTTGTCAGAACCAAAAAATCACAGTGGCAGACATGGCAAAAAAAAGATGGTGTTTATCTTTTAGGAGATGGTTGGATATTGAGGGGTTAAATCATCAGGAGCAGCTGAGAAATTTGTTGTCTGGGGTGTGTCTGAATCAGGAAAAGGACAGGCCAGTGTGGATGTGGAGTAAATCTGGCAAGTTTTCTGTTAAGTCAATGTATACACATCTGTCGAATGTGGGGATTGATAGAAGTTTTAAACATCTGTGGAAAGCAAAACTCCCTCTGAAAATTAAGATTTGGTTGTGGCTCATTTGGCATAATGAAATTCTCACCAAAGACAATATGAGGAGAAAGAAGTGGGTTGGAGATTTTACCTGTCGGTTTTGTAGGAAGGATGAGAGCATTGGGCACCTGTTCTTTTCATGTGTGGCTGCTAAATATGTTTGGGGGGTGGTTGCCAGAACTGTTGGTGTTGCACATAGACCTGGTTCCTTTTCCCAGTACTTTTGGTGGGCTTCTCAGCATGTGGGGGTTAGTAGGAATGTGCAGATTACGGTGGTGGCGGCTATTTGCTGGGCTATGTGGAAACTTAGGAATAGAGCTTGCTTTGATAAAAAGCTCATTAACTCACCTGTTGATCTGATCTTATATGCTTGTGTATTCATTCGTTATTGGGCAGGTTTGCATGGGGAGAAAGACCGTGTGGTGCTGCAAGCTGGGGCAGACACCCTTCAGCAGAATGTGTTGGCTGATGCGGCGGCTGTGGATGTGGCCCCTGTTCCTTTCTTAGGTCTGACTACAATTCCTGGAGATCGTGGTCGTGAGGCTCCGGAACTGGAAAGAGGGAGGGAGAAAAGAAGGAGAACTGGGAGATAAAGGCATTTGAGGGACTGGCAGAAAAAATAAAAAGCTTGGCGTTGGTGTGGCTTTCAGTTCTTGTGCTCCTTTTGGGATGTTATGTTTTGGATAGTTTCTCACTAGCCTGCGGGCGGTGTTCTTGCGTCTCCATCTTCCTTCCTTTCTTTCTGTCTAGTTTGATTAGTGTGTAAGTTGAACTTCTGTTTCCTTTTTGACCCCCTAGGTGGGTCAGTACTATGACGTTTGTGTGTGGTTGTTGTTCCGTTATCTGATGATAATGGAACCCGATCCCTCTTTCTGGGGGATTGTATGGAAAAAAAAAGAGCGCTGAGAGTCCATTTGCCACAAATAAGAAGATGAAGGGGGACAAAGGATCACCTTGTCGAAGGCCCCGAGTAGGCGAAAACGAGTTCAGAATGGTTCCATTAAATTTAACCATATACCTCACTATGGTCACGCATGTCATTATCAAGTCGACCCACCGGGGAGCGAAACCCAATCTTTGCATCGCTTTTTTTAGGAATCCCAGTCCATCCTGTCATAGGCTTTAGACAAATCAAGCTTGCAGGCACAAAAGTTCTTATTGGGGTTAGTGTTTTATTCAATAAAATGCATACACTCAAAAGACACTAAAGCATTATCAGTAATCAAGCGACATGGGATGACGGCACTCTGATTAGCAGAAATAAGCCCGCCCAAGATAGGTCGCAATCTGTTCACCAGGCACTTGGCAAGAACCTTATACAAAACTGTGCACAAACCGATGGGCCGGAAGTCCTTGAGTGTCTCAGGTTGCTCTATTTTGGGAATAAGCACTATAGTCGTGTCATTTACACCTTCTGGCATTTGGCCTAACACAAAGAAAACTTTGACCGCATTGATTACTTCTTCTTTTAGTACTGCCCAGTTGCGTTGATAGAATATTGTCGGAAACCCATCTACTACAGGAGCTTTTAGTGGTACAATCTGAAAGAGTGCGTCACTGATTTCTTTGTCTGTGAACTCTGTGCATAATTGTTCATTCATCTCCATAGTCACCCTCTCCTGAAAAAGGTTAACCAAGTTATCAACCTCCGAAGATGGATCAAGAGTGAACAGCTCCTGAAAATAGGATGTGGCAATCATTTCCATCTCCGATGGCACCTCCTTCCATATCCCATCTTCATCTTTCAGCTTTTTAATTTTGTTTTTCCGAGCTCTCCAGATGGCTTTTTGGTGAAACAGTTGGGTATTCCGATTGCCTTCCTTGAGCCAATTGCGGGAAAGTTGCATCCACAACATTTCTTCGTGGTATAAGAGTTCATGCATGTGATCGGTCTCCTTGCTTATCTCTCTTCGATCAGCATTATTAGATACAAGCTCCTCTAGTTTCCTCCTTGACTTATCTAACTCACGCAGAACATTGCCAAATTTCCTTCGGCTCCAGTTCTGCAATTCTTGCATTACCTTGTACAGACCTTGTGGTACTGAACCTAGATCACCTTTTGAGCCAGCACTCTCCCATGCCGCTGCGATACGTTTAGGTAGCTCCATAGAGCGCTCCCAAAACAGTTCATATTGCCTTCTTGAGCCTCTTGCTTTGCTTCTTTGTTCCTGCATTAGGCTAATCAAAATGGGAAAGTGATCAGAACAAGGTGAAACCAAATGTTTAACTGTTGTCTCACTAAAGATATTCCTCCAGGCATGTGTAGATACAGCATGATCGAGCCGCGCTTTAACATTGGCATTCCCACCTCTTTTGTTATCATATGTGTATGGGGCTCCCGAGAACCCCAAATCATGCAGATTGCAAATATTCAAGGTCTCTCTAAAGAGTTCCATCTGCTTGGCTAAGCGAGGTGTACAAATGCTCCTCCGGCCAAAGACACTCATTAAAATCCCCAAATAAAAGCCAAGGAAAATCGGACTGAAGGTTTAAGCTTTGTAGAACTTCCCATATTAAGTGTCTATTCTCAACCTGGGGCTCAACATACACACAGGTAAGGCACCACAGCGGCTCAGTAGGGGACACACTCACATAGCGATCGATATAATTTTTATTCAAAGATTTTATGTCTACAGACCAGCTCTCATGCCAATACAAGGCAAGACCGCCACTACGACCTTCTCTACTAACACCATCGAAACCTTTAAGACCTAACCTACACCTAAGAGGACACATTTTATTTTTTTGTTGCCTAGTATCACAAAGAAAGACTAACTGAGCATCACACGACTGGGAAATCGACATAATATCGCAAACTGTCCGAACATTCCCCGCACCCCGATAGTTGAAGGATAAGCAATTCATTGTCCCTGATGAGACCACACATTTGGTCTCGTCAGTTTACCGGAAGCCCCATGTCCAGTTGCTGCCAACCTGCCTCTTCCCATCAACTTGCCTTTCCCCCTCTTGGCTCTTGCATCTTCGCCTTGCTTGTCCGCTGCTTGCCTCTGTCCATACTGGTGTATCCCATCAGCTTCATCCCAGAGGTTTGGTATGCTCGAAGGTACATGTCATGTTGCCCTCGTGTTCTTGCCCCTGCTATAGATCAGCTCCACGTTCCTTGTGTCGCCCTCTCCCTGTCAAGCCCCATGCATCTTCCCTCTCTTCTGCATCATATCGTCGCTCAGGGCACCATAGTTCAGTGACAGCCTAAGGTCCAGCCGAGGCCCCTATACCTCACTTTCCTTCGGAGCTCGTTCCCCAAGATCGTATCAGCAGGAGTCATAGTCACATCAGTATCCGAGCCAAAAGAGACATGCAAGTTAGATAGGTTCTACATTGCTGGTATCATGTCACTGGACATTGGTACCCGACTTCCACTGCCGCTTGCCACCCCAGCTAACTCAATATGCTGCATATACTCCATCATCCCGGGCGCCATATGTTTAGCCGATCAACCCCAGCCTCCTCAGCTACAGCAGCCTCATCATCTGGGAATTGGACAAAAGGCTTCTTTGTGGCCCTCCCCTCAAAGCGACCAGAATGTGCAGAACGTGCTAACGGCTTCATCTCCACTTCTGCCATGATTGGTTTTGCTTCCTCCTCAAATCCATCATACAACCCAATATGCTCTCCATCATACTCTCTTGGCGGTTTTGCGTCCATAAATGGTGGCATGTCGTCCTCATCATCAGCCTCATGCGACCCAACTTGTGGTGTTGGGCTGCGTCGCTCCTGTCTGTGGTTCTTCCACTGAAACTCGTGTGAGGACCTTCCAGATTTATGTGACTCCGCAGTTCCAAAGATTGCAAAACTCAAGTTGCGTCGCGCTAATGCCTGCCCAGGGGGTGGGATCTAATGTGCACGATGTTCATACTTTTTGTAGGGTCTACACCTCACCTCATAAGGATCATAGTCCAGGGATGGAACCCCACGCCGTTCCTTCTTGCATTCCTCTTTACGATGTCCCATAAAACCACAGTGTGAGCAATAGTACGGAACACGCTCATATTTTAGCTTGAACACCTTAACCTTGCCAGGCTTCCCCTTGACTCCTGTAGTTATCTGCGTTTGCAAGCGCCTGTCATCGGGTAATTCAACACGAACACGCAGAAACTCGTTCTCATCTTGTTCCTTCGAGGGCACATCAACCTTTAGCGCCTCCCCTAGACCGTCACCATACCTCATGCCCCAAGTTTTGTTCTGTTTTCGCCACGGTACATCAAATATGCGTACCCATACTAACACTGAATCAAGGACAGACGACGGCTGCGCTGCAACATCAAACTTCTCGACAATCAGGGCGTGCTGTTTGAAAATCCAAGGACCTCCCTCGTGAAAAAGTCATAGTCTCCCTTGGAAAATAGAGTAATCATGTAATAGTTTTTCCCACGTTTCGAGTATCTAATCCCAGTACAAAGCTTCCAAACCTCATCAGTAAAGCGATCGAACATTGACTTTGTGTTTGGTTTGAAATTTACCATGTACCTCGCTACTCCCTCCGTTTTAAAATATAAGATGTTTTAGCTTTGGGAAGCAAATGTATCTATACTTCTTTTAGTATATAGGTCCACTCAGGTTTGGAGCGAACCTACACACTACTAGATACATTTTCTTCACAAACCTAAAACATCTTATATTTTGAAACATAGGGAGTAGTAGCTTCCAAGTACCAGGATCTGTCGCCTCTGTGGCTGCCTCCTCCTCCTCATCAAATTCCAGGTAGACATCATCTTCCATATCAACTACTCCCCCAACCTTTGATGCCGATCCTTGCCTAAATCAACGACGCCGCTGAACCATCACCGTTTTGCTATGGGCGGGTAGATCTCTCAGCGATCCCCCTTTGTCGCCCCCACCAGCCGGCGGCGGCATCAGCAGGCCCACGTGCCTTGTTGTTGCAAGATATTTCTTCGGCAAGGGCCAAATCAGGGCCTCTTGCAGGGCATCGTGGAGCCGCCGCTCTGACACCACCAACCTGGCGCCCTTGGCCTGGTGCCCTGCCTGCCTCCATCTGCCTTCCCAGTCGTGATTCCATCGCCTGCAAGTTCCGATCTCCTACGTGATCTAGAGCCACGGGTTGTTGGTGCTTTGGGGTTACCCCCGGCTCAGATTTTATGGATCTATCCACCTATTATTCTCCTGCGGTTTTGACATGGACTCTACTTGAATCCCCTTCCTGTACATGACGCGTATACTGCGAAGACTCTCTGAGCATCCTCCGGTGATCTGATGGACTCTCGTATAGGGGAGGCGGCGGCCGCGGCTGGGCAGAGTCGCCCATATCGCCAGAGCAACCCTAAATAGAGCAGACTTTTTTCTGTTGTTTGTGAGATAGATGTAGAAGTCCTGTTATATCTACATCTACACTAATATAAAAATACCCATAGGGTCAGATCCAACTAATTGCGACCGCAAAATCGGAATATCCAACGGCTCACAGGCAGCCTATGTTTGATGGTTCATCATCCTGAGTAGACAACACCCCGTGCTATTTTTTCTCACTAATTAGTCGGACAAACCATTCAATTACCAGAACAACGCCTTTGACATCCCCTCTGTTGTGCATGCCGCCGCCACAGCCCTCCAGCCGCACCCGCTGAGGTGAATCACCAAAGATAGTCCTCGATGCTTATTCAGCGGCCTGATGGAAGGTCGCCCTCAGCCATCTATAGCCTTCACATCCAAAAACCACTATCGAGGTTGAGCACAAGCCCTAAGATACGGGCAAGCCCCTACCCCAGGTCGGGGCGCTCGTGGCATGGCGTGTCAGAGTAGAAAGGATGCAGTGGTGGATACCTAGGTCCAGACGAATTCATCCTACCTCCTCCCACCGTTAGCGATACCTACAACTTACTATGTGTCATTGTGGTGCTCCATCAACAAAGGAGCACGAGTCCCTCCAACCCCCAGGTTTGGTAATTCTCTACCTTAATTAATCTCATTAATGCCTCTTCTGGTCTTAATCGACTTCCTCAAGAGTAATACTTTTGTTCTTGGAGTTGACCAAGGGGAGGGAGCTAGAGTATCCAAGATCTTAAATTGCAAGGAGTGTGCCTTCCCCTTCAATTACCGTGGGTTCCCTATGGCCGACAAAAAACTTACTATGACAGACCGGGAGAGTCTCATTGTTGTTATGGGTCGTAGGGTGGATCCATGGCAAGGTCTCTTTATGTCTTTACCAGTTAGACTGACCCTAGTCAATTTCTCCCTATCCAGCCTCCCTATTTTCTACATGGGCTTATATTTCCTAGCGGATGGCACACATGCATGTTTTGACAAACACATTGCGAGATTCTTTTGGGAGGGGGTGAGTGATAAGAAGAAGTACCACTAGGTCAATTGGACTGACATCTATAGGCCTAAATACTTCGGGGGGGGCTTGGGGTTCTGAACACTAGGATCATAAATGGTTCCTTGATGCTAAAATAGATTTGGAGATTGAATAATCCTAAGGTGAGCCAAAACCTATGGCATAAGTTGCTGCTGGCCAAGTAACAAAATGCCAACAATCTCCGCAATCTCCATTGCTGGGTGGCTCTCAGTTTTGGAGAAGTTTAAGTAGAATGAAACACATTTTCTGTTTGGGCACCTGGTTCACCATTGGGAATGGGGCAAGGTTGCACTTTTGAACGGACTATTGTCTTAGGGAGGAGCCCATTGCTACTAGGTTACTATTTAATATCAGCTCTGACCGGATGTTTTTGTGGCCCAAGCACGGACTATGAATCGTTGGGATACAACTGATGACTGCAAGTGCACAGATCAATTGTAGCTAGTTTCGAAGTAAAGATATCGAACCCACCGAGAGCTATTCTTAAAGGTCTTAATGCCCTCATCACTATCTACCAAAGGATACTTGTAAGTTGACATTGATCTCAAGTAAAGAGTGTTTGAAAGGTTTTTGGTTGTGTGTGCAGAAAATAAATTAAAAAAATTAAAAAAATAAAGTAACAAGGTGGTATGAAAGCGTGGTTGAACGCAATAGGGCTAAAACGATCTCAGGGATGTAGGATACACCTCTAGCATGGTATTGTTATTATTAATAATTTCAGACAATGTTAAGGAAATCGGTAATCGTTAGCTGCTCGGTTGGCTTGGGACTGATTAATCGGAATTCGGATGATTAACTGATTTAATCGGTCGGCTATTAATCGGTGCAGCCTATAAAAATTAGCACCTAAAACACGTATGAATCCTCAGCCTTAAGCTCCCGGATGAGATCCTCAAGGCGCTCGAGCTCTTGTATCTGAGGTCTGGTCGGCAACTACGAGGAACTGGTCAACAACGACAAGGAACTAGTTGGTGATGGCTGAAATCATGCTCCTGGAGGCACGGATCGAGCGGGAGCTTCGCAAAACCTACTTCATTGGGGCGGGCTAGCGGATGGATGAGCGATATGTGTTGATAATTTTGCAACTTATTTGACCAAGTGTAGTGGTTAATCGGGAACATACCTAGTAATCAGAGTGTCAGACCTATTAATCGGGCTAAACGATTAACACAAAGGATTAGTGGTAATCGACACGGTCAGGTCCCTAGTAGCGATTAATCGGTCTATTAATCGTTGATTCGGCCTATTTTTTGAACATTGATTTCAGATAACATACTTCTTGTGTCATGAAATGTTTGGAGAGAGCTCCATAATAAGATGTTCACTACAAGGCTCGTAAGAAGCCACTCTGTTGAGCCAAGAGTGAGGTCACCTCTAAATAACCACTGCGATATCTGAGAGCAGTCACTATATACACCACCTGCGGTGAGCCAGCATACCATAGCATGATGTAGTACACTATAGTCGTTGACATAACACCAATGTAACACCATTCACTAGTATTACATCCCTTAGAGTGGTACAAAAGAAACATAGTGATGCGTGTTGAATGCCCCGTTGGGAAACCCCAAGAGCAAGGTATGATGCAGCAAAACAGCAAGTTTTCCCTCAGTAAGAAATTGAGGTTATCGAACAAGTAGGAGGAAGGAAACACCTCAAAGGTGTTGCAAGCAACGTGGAAACCTGCAAAACACAAACTCAATACTTTGCCCCAACTAATAGTGAGGTTGTCAATCTCACTGGTTGCTGTAACAAAGGATTAATTGTATGGTGTGGAAGGTGCTGATGGTTTGCAGCAAGTAAACAGTAACAGTGGAAGTAGGATGCTCTCCTTAGATAAACAACATGGCATGAAGGGTAAAAAAATTACAGCAGGGCAATTGACAGGAACTGAGCAAGGCATAACAATGCAATACTAGACAAAAAGATCCTATGACATTTGATTGGGCAATACAACAATATACACAGACCGCCATCCAACTGCATCTATGACTAGAAGTCCACCTTCAGATTATCATCTGAACCCCCTCCAGTATTAAGTTGCAAGCAACAGACAACTGCTTTAGGCAAAGTGTGTAAGGTAAAAAATCCACTTGTTCCATGAACAAGAGACCGTTGTTTTATCCGTACTAGTAACATCACATCTACAACCGAAGAGATTTCTATCACTTCCCTTAGAAACTAGAGGCATGAACCCACTATCGAGCATAAATACCCCCTCTTGGAGTCACTAGCAACTACTTGGCCAAGATAGCTACTAACAACAGAGAGAATGCAAGATCACAAACAACACAGACATGATAGAATCAATAAGACATAACCATTAAACAATCTGACATAGTAATATCAATATCCATCGAATCCACGCAAACACAACATGCATGATTACAAATAGATTAGATCTTGATCATGAACGGAGATCACCAGATCTATACATGAAAGCACAAGGAGGAGATACAACCATCTAGATACTACATGGACCCGTAGTCTAAGGTGGAACTACTCACGCTTCATACCGGAGGCTGGCATGATGAAGAAGAAGGCCTCCGGGATGATCTCCCCTCTGGCAGCATGCCGGGAAGAACTTCAGATCCCCCCGATCTAGGGACGATGGTGGCGGCGGCTAGACGGTTTTGTGGAGTCACTAGTGGAAACGAGGCTTTTTGTTGATCCTGGAAAAGGGCTATGAACCGGTGTTAAAGGGGGGGCCGTACCAGTGTGGCCCGTGCGGCAAAAAAGGAGCCCCCCTTTAACACTGGTTCGTGCCACGAACCGGTGTTAAAGGACCCTGCAACAGTGGCCCGCGCAGCCCCCCTTTAACACCGGTTCCTGGCATGAACCGGTGTTAAGGGGGGGCTATATAAGACACCGCAGCCCACACACCCCACTCTTCCATTTTTCCACTATCTCATTTTGGAGCCTAGCAAGAGGGTGTGAAGAGTGCTAGTTTGTGTTTTTTCATTTGCACAAGAGGTGTTCGGTGAAATGCCCGAGAGCTTAAAATAAGTTTTCTCGTTGCTCTTTCCTTCTCGGTTGAGGTCAACAACTATCCTTTCATGTGTCATTGATGTACTATATATATAAATGGCCATCTCCCTATTAATTTTTTATATATACTACATATTAATGCAGATGAACCGGCAATGGATGTACGGTGACCGCCGCACTTCCGAGTACATTATGGGCCTCCAAAATTTCATCGTTGTGGCTAATGCAAACCGTGGTCACAATGGTTTTATGTGCTGTCCGTGTGTTCACTGTCAGAACAAGAAAGACTACTCAAATACCAGGACCATTCACGCCCACCTGCTTCAATCCGGTTTCATGCCCAGCTATAATTGTTGGACCAAGCACGGAGAAAAAGGGGTTGTGATGGAAGACAACGAAGAAGAAGAGGATGATGACAACTATCATAATATGTATCTGAATATGATGATACTGCAACGGGGTAGATAATGAAGATCAAGAGGGAGCAGATGGGCCCGCTGATGACGATCTTGGTCGGGCCATTACTGATGCAAAGGAAGAATGTGAAACTGAAAAGGAGAAGGAGAAGCTGGAGCAGATGTTAAAGGATCACAAAACATTGTTGTATCCAACTTGCGAAGATGGCCACAAAAAGCTAGGTACCACACTGGATTTGCTGCAATGGAAGGCAGAGAACGGTGTGACTGACAGCGCATTTTCAAAGTTGTTGGTAAAAATGAAGAATCTTCTTCCAAGAAATAATGAGTTGCCCGACAGTACATACCAAGCAAAGAAGGTTGTCTTCCCTCTAGGATTAGACGTGCAGAATATACATTCCTGCATTAATGACTGCATCCTCTACCTCGGTGAGAAGTACGAGAATTTGGATGCATGCCCGGTATGCACTGCACTGCGGTATAAGATCAGACGAGACGATCCTGGCGATGTTGAGGGCGAGGCCCCTAGGAAGAAGGTTCCTGCCAAGGTTATGTGGTATGCTCCTATAATACCACGGTTAAAACGTCTCTTCAGAAATAAAGAGCATGCCAAGTTGTTGCGATGGCACATGGAAGACCGTAAGAAAGACGCGATGTTGAGACACCCCGCTGATGGGTCACAGTGGAGAAAAGTCGAGCGAGAGTACCCGTACTTCGCACGTGATGCAAGGAACTTAAGGTTTGGTCTAAGTACAGAAGGCATGAATCCTTTTGGTGAGCAGAGCTGCAGTCACAGCACCTGGCCTGTGACTCTATGTATCTATAACCTTCCTCCTTGGTTGTGTATGAAGAGGAAGTTCATTATGATGCCAGTGCTCATCCAAGGCCCGAGGCAACCCGGCAACAACATTGATGTGTACCTAAGGCCATTAGTTGAATAACTTTTACAGCTGTGGGCCAAACCAGGTGTACATATGTGGGATGAGCACAAAGGGGAGCCATTTGACCTATGAGCATTGCTTTTCTTAACCATCAATGATTGGCCTGCTCTTAGTAACATTTCAGGGCAGACAAACAAGGGATAAAATGCATGCACACACTGTTTAGATGAGACTGAAAGTTTATATTTGGATAAATGTAAGAAGGTTATGTACCTAGGGTATCGCCGATTTCTTCCAAACCTGCATCCAGTAAGAAAGAAAGGCAAGCATTTCAAACGTCTGGCAGAACCCCGAAGGAAGCCTATCCTCCGTACCGGTGAGGAGGTATTTGGTATGGTCAAGGACCTAGAAGTAATCTTTGGAAAAGGTCCTGGCAGTCTATCTGTTCCGAATGACGATGCTGGACACGCGCTCATGTGGAAGAAGCAATCTATATTTTGGGACCTACCCTATTGGAAAGTCTTAGAGGTCCGCTCCTCAATCGACGTGATGCACGTGACGAAGAATGTTTGCGTGAAGCTGCTAGGCTTCCTAGGAGTGTGTGGGAAGACAAAAGATACACCGAAAGCACGGCAGGACCAGCAATGTCTGAAAGACCCTGAAGAGCCTATGCATCCTGAGAACGCGAAGGGTAAACGATGCCACTTAACTCCAACCAGCTACGCTCTTACCAAAGCAGAGAAGGAAATCTTTTTTGAATGTTTGAGAAGTATCAAGGTCCCGTCTGGCTTCTCGTCGAATATAAAGGGAATAATAAATATGGCAGAGAAAAAATTCCAAAACCTGAAGTCTCATGACTGCCACGTGATTATGACACAATTGCTTCCGATTGCATTGAGGGGGCTTCTACCTGAAAATGTTCGAGTACCCATTGTGAAGCTATGTGCATTCCTCAATGCAATATCTCAGAAGGTAATCGATCCAGAAAGCCTACCAGGGTTACAGACAGATGTGGCCAAATGTCTTGTCAGCTTTGAGTTGGTGTTCCCACCATCCTTCTTCAATATTATGACGCATCTCCTGGTTCACCTAGTAGAAGAGATTGCCATTCTCTGTCCTATATTTCTACACAATATGTTCCCCTTTGAGAGGTACATGGGAGTCTTAAATAAATATGTTCATAACCGTGCTAGGCCAGAAGGAAGCATCTCCAAGGGCTATGTAACAGAGGAGGTCATTGAGTTTTGTGTTGATTTTATTTCTGACCTTAAGGCGATTGGTGTTCCAGAATCACGACATGAGGGGAGACTGCGTGGAAAAGGCACCCTAGGATGTAAAGCAATGATATGTAGGGACGGGCATTCTCTCAATCAAGCACACTACACGGTTTTACAAAGATCTATCTTGGTTGCCCCGTATATCAATGAACACAAGAATTTAATACGCCTCAAACACCCGGGGCAGTCTGATGAATGGATTATAAGTGAACAGATGGCGAGTTTTGGCGGCTGGCTGCAAAGAATTCTCACGAATAACACCACTGTTGGGGATCAGTTGTACTTGTTGGCCAGGACACCATCTTCGACTGTATGTACTTTCCAAGGGTACGAGAGAAATGGGTATACATTTTACACGATAGGCCAAGATAAAAAGAGCACCAACCAAAATAGTGGTGTCCGCTTCGATGCAGCAGAAGACAATGGGCAAAAGACCACGTATTATGGGTTCATAGAGGAGATATGGGAACTTGACTATGGACCTAATTTTAAGGTCCCCTTGTTTCGATGCAAATGGGTCAAGCTAACAGGAGGAGGGGTTGAGGTAGACAAGAAGTACGGAATGCCAACGGTGGATCTCAACAATCTTATGAAGGTAGACAAGAACTTAGACGAACCATTCGTCCTAGCCAATGATGTGGCTCAGGTTTTCTATGTGAAGGACATGTCCTCCAGACCAAAAAAAGAAAAAATATGCAAACAAATACATCAGATGATGAGCCAAAGCGTCACATAGTTCTTTCAGGGAAAAGAAACATCGTGGGAATCGAGGACAAGACAGACATGTCAGAAGATTATAATAAGTTCGATGAAATTCCGCCCTTCAGAGTGAAAACTGACCCAAGCATTCCGTTAAGTAAAGAAGGTGCTCCATGGTTACGTCTAAAGCGATCATAAGGAAGGACATATGCCAAGAAGTTCATGCTCATATTATGTAACTCTAGTTCATGTCTTTCGCGGTTTGTAGCTTGACCGAAGGATATCTTTCGCGGTTTGTGGATTGACCGGGACTATATATAGGGGGGACCGGTTTTGTAGTCTCAGTTTTTAATATTAATAAATGAATGTTAGTCTTGTTTTGTGGCTGGACTGGGACTATGAGAAGAAGTTGTCCCGATTCATACTTACCATTAAGATCTGATATCCAAACGCGCGCGGTCACATATTAGGGAGTGCCTCTATGACCAGTTTCTTGGAGATGCCGGAGGACTGGGCTCTGTTGGCATCTCCCTGAAACTGGCCGTAGTGGTGTCCCTGCTCTCGAAAACCATCTTGCAGCTTGTAACTTCTCTAACTAGATCAATACACCTGGGAGCTAACTAATTTCACATATTAGGGAGTGCCTCTATGACCAGTTTCTCGGAGATGCCGGAGGACTGGGCTCCGTCGGCATCTCCCTGAAACTGGCCGTAGTGGTGTCCGTACTCTCGAAAACCATCTTGGAGATGCCTCAAACTGGCTGGAGGACTGGACTCACAAGGATGCCTATTTATAGTACAAGTAGCTCGGCATAGTGTCGACACTTATGAAATAATGTCGACACTCACCCCTATTATTAGTGCTGACTCGTGTTTTGTCCCGGTTGGTGTCTCCAACCGGGACTAAAGGTTCATCTTTAGTCCCGGTTGGTGACACCATCTGGGACATGGTACACGCCGCATGACATAATGTCGACACTCACCCCTATCATTAGTGCTGCCTGGCTCAGCCTGAAATCCATTTTTCTTCCCTCCATTTTTCTTCCTTCTATTTCTTCCCTCCATTTTTCTTCCCGCCATTTTTTCTCGCCATTTTTCTTCCCGCCATTTTTTCTCGCCATTTTTCTTCCCGCCATTTTTACCTTCCAGTTCTTCCCTCCAGTTCTTCCCGCCAGTTATTCACTATATATATACATATATATATGTAGGGTTGGCCTTCATTGTCATTGCACATCTATAGACTCATATCTGCAACCTCATCACTCTTTCCCATGGCTTCCACCGTAGCACTAACCCCTAGGGAGGCGCAGGCGCTTTGCGCCTCGAACTACCCCTGCCCGTCGGGGTACTGTGTCCCCGTCGGCTGGATGCTGAGCGCCGGAGGCGTGCCGGTTCCTCCTGTCCCTCTAGGTGTGGCGCGCCGGATGGCCATCACGAACCACTACTACTTCGAGCTCACGTCGGAGCAGCGGAGGAATCCCAGATGGCATCCCGACTATTTCCGTACTTGGGAAGCCTTCTTCATGGATCAGCGTGAGAGGACGCTCGCCAGGCACGAGGAGGACGGCCCACCTCCTCCGAACTTCAACGAGGCCGGCCGTCGGCTATGGTGGCGCGGTCGGACTCTCTAGAGCGTCATGGCCTATGACACTGCCGCCGACTCTAACCCCCGTCTACGCTACCCTCAAGTCCAGCCCACGCGTACTCAACCTTCAAGGTTCAATTACGGCGACCCCGACGACGACAGCGATGACGGCAGAGGCGAGTACGACGACTACAGTGGCGAGTATTACAGGTGTAGGCAGGGGCATGACTGAATCACTCCAACATTCCGAAACAAGTTCGGCCGATTGTTACTTAATCTGGCCATGTATCTTAATTTTCAGTTCTTTTATGTATCTTAATTTTTAGTCATGCTTTATGTAACTTACTATTAGTTTCATTCTGTATTTTAATTCCAGTTGTATCTCCTTCACAAAATGACCTATCTCATTCGAGGTTTCTTGGCTTTTGCGTCAAATGACCAATGTTATGGCTAGAATCAAGGCATAGTTTGTGATAATATGGCCATATTGTGCATACATGTGCATCATGGCATGGCAAACAATGTTGCAAGAGGAAGTTTTCCTTTTTATCGCACCAAAAAGGCATTTTCCATTTTCCGAGCATAAGATGCGGCATTTAAATATCCAATCAATTCAAAAATGTTAATACAAAATAAAATATGATTTGCTCTAATAAAATATGATTTTCTCTAATAAAATAGGGTTAGATTCCTTTTTAGATGCTTAATATTTCTTATGTTCAATGTTTTAGGATTTGACAATTAATTTTTGTTTGAATTGAATAATCAAAATTTATATGTAAGTGTTTTAATCATTTTGAAAAATTTCATCTAAAGTAAATATAAAATGTTTTTACATGAATGGATAAATATTATTTTTCTGAAAATTATGATATATTATTCATATTTTTCTGAGTTGAAATGAATAAGATATGAATTTTCTAAATTCATATCCTATTTTTTGAATTATAAATGCCCCAACCCCTTTAATGCATGAAATAAATGCCCCCCTTGAACACCGGTTCCAGCCACGAACTGGTGTTAAGGGGGGGGGGGGGCGAACCGGTGATAAAGGGGGGGGTGCGCGCCACCGAAGCCGACGCCGACGCCGGCGCCTACAAGAACCCCACCGTCGTGCTCGTGGTGAGCTAGCGGACCTCCTGGTCCCCTCTGTTTCCTCCCTTTTGCATTGTTGTCCCGATGAGCACCTTGCACGTACATGGAGGCGGCGGTGGAGCTCGCGGTGGTGCCCGACAGTTTTCAGTGGCGGCGACGCGCGCGGTCCTTGGTGTCTGGGTGGGGGATGGCCCAGGCCCAGGCGCGGTACGGGGACGGCCTCCCCTCTCGGCTGCGGGGGCGGCCTAGGTGGGGTGCGAGCTCCGGTGGTGGCCATGGGGTGCGAGCTCGCGCGGTATGCCAGCGATGTCGGGGTGTATGCATGGTCCTTCTCGGGTTGCAGGTGTGTCCGCTGGCAACGACGGCACGACGTCCCTCTCTTCGGCGATGCGATGTGTCGTTGGTCGTCGGAGTGGTGGCTAGAGTTTGCGGATGTCGGTGGCGGCCTTAGAAGGTGGACTTCGCGGGCAGCTCTTTGGCGATCGTCGCGGCTTCTCCCCTCGGTCTAGGGCCTATCTTGGGGACAACGGGCGGGGCAGAAGACGGGGAAAACCCTTTACCATAGGTCTCTGGGGCCGCCGATGCTGCTACCTTCTTCGTAACAGGGATCCGGGTGAAAACCCTTTACCATAGGTCTCGTTGGTCGTTACCCTCTTGGGGGCGTTGTTGTGGAGCTCTGACTCATCTTTATCTTGGATCATTGACTTTGGTGGCAAGTTTAGGTTCTCTGCGGTTTTTCTTGCTTATTTTGATCTGCTTTATAAAAGGGATATCCCCTCCACTTTGTATCTGTTCTGCCAAGTTGTTTGCCGTCGCTCCGGTGACCATACTGAGGCGGCGCCGCCACTATAATGCTTGCCTCGGCCTCCTCTTTCAAACAACGCCCGTTTTAGGTAGGCCGCATCACGCTACCTCGCGCGCCCTAGGTCGCTCTCCAACGCCGCCAGCCTACGGTCAGCCACTGTAGCTAGCCCCTCTCATATGCATCCGGGATTTCTCTGAATTAGGGTTTGGACCCCTCGGAACTCGTTTAAAATGATCAAGCATCCTTAGGGTTTTAATTTCATTTGTGTATTTATTTGTGTATTTTTGTATGAATAATATGTATATTTGTGTATGAATCCAAGTCCACTTGAATGTTTACTCTCTTACTCTAGATAATATTATTGTTTTAGAAACTATGGATCCACTTAGTAGAAACCTTGAAGAAGAAGAAGAAATAATGGAGAACATTATTGATGAGGACACCTCACAATATCTGAACTTGGAGGGACATGATGACAGCTCAAGTAGTCATGGAGAAGATGAAGACTCCGGTGAACGCAATTTAGAGATTACAAAGTCCGGCGAGGTATATGCATTGATTAAGCCTCTGCTGACTTCCACCAAAAATGTTCTTCTACATGTATTAATTAACGCTTCTTTCTTCTTTTAGCCCTCTAGATCGACCATCCATCAACCATGTTCTTCTACGAAAAAGAGCAAGCGAGGCGCGAGCCATCGGTTGAAAGATCGTGAAAAGTTCACGATCGAAGCAGTCCGTGTTGATGGCAGGCCGATGGAGCCCAAGAAGGCCGCAGACAAATTTGTACGTCAGGCTAGAGTTCTTGTTAGGGACCAAATCCCAATCATAATTGAATATTAGAATAAGCCAAAGAAGGGCGACGGTACCTTTATCGATGAAAGATCCAAAGAAACGCTTTGGAATTCGTTGTTGGTAAATTTCACCCTTCCGCCAGAGGAGGATGAAAACAAACCGGTTATAAAGTAAAAGGTCAAAGAGTGGACTCTAAAGAAGATGGCTGACGCTTTCCGCAACTAGAAGACAAAATTGAACAAATTTGTCAAAGCTCGCGAGACTCCAAATTTTGAAGACGCATATTATGCGAAGATAAGACCTCACTGGCCCGAATTTGTGGCATATAAGGAAGGTGCTATATCTAAAAAGAGGTCAGAAACCAATACGCTAAATGCCCAGAAGAAGGAATACACCAGAGGATGGGGTCAGGTGGCTACATATCTCAGAGGCCTAAGTGGGAGGAAGTTGAGAAGGCCCTGCGCGCTAGAGGGATCACACCCCAGACAAATGGGTGGGACCTACGTGCAAAGACTTGGTTCTATGGAATCGGGGCAAGGTTGGACCCAGAAACATGATTGTGTATCTTCCCAACACTCCTTGCCAAACCCGTCACTGAACTCATCACGGCATACGAGGAAACAGCCGCTAGGACCTTCCATCCCGACAGAGAGAATGACCAGCTCACACGCGCCATCGGTAAAAAAGAACACCCTGGACATGCACGAGGCACAGAAGGTATGACGTGGAAGGATGGGTTTGCCGAGTGGAGCGACTCTTACAGATGGCGCGGCAGAAAAGAAAAAGAGCGTACAGAGCGGATGACACAGATAGAACATGCACTTGTGGCGCTGCAGGCGCAAGTGAATGCACAACAGAGCCATCAAGCTACCGGCCCATCTCAGCAGCACGAAGAGCCTGCATTGGAAGCTGCCGACGGCCCAGACTCTGCGCGGAAAAGCAGCGTGGCTTCCACAGACAACGTGCAGCCCACGCTTGAAATGGCGGGTCCTCGATACCCCGTGGATGAGATCACGGAGAGCGAACACGCTGAGCTGCATGTGAGATTAATGGGCTTATCCATTAAGGTGGCTGTCGGCTATGGCTTACCTCCTGTAGCTGGTGGAACTTACCACTGCCGACCGATTCCACATGGCTATGCTATTGTCGGGGTGGATGAGGTTGTGAAGGAATATGAGGAAGCACAACTAGACCATGCTACAGGTGAAGGGGAAACTCAACTCAAATTTGGAGCGAAAACAACCATTCTTTAGAATAACGAACACATCGTGCTTCCAAATTGGAGGCCACTGGCACCCCCGCCGTCTCCGCAGCATCAGCAGTCTGAGCCGCTTCAGCCATCTCCTGCGCGGCAGCCATCTCCGGCGCTTCAGCCATCTCCGGCGCTTCAGCCATCTCCTGCGCATCACCCATCTCCGGCGCGCCAGCCATCTCCGGCGCGCCAGCCATCTCCTTCCCGTCAGCCATCTCCGACGCTTCAGCCATCTCCTCAGCGTAAGCGGAAGAGGACTGCCACGAAGAGCATCACTAGCACTGCCACAAAGAAATCCGGAGGAAACCGTACGCCAAGGAGTTCAAAAAACTACATTCCGCAGCCTTCCGCCAAGCCATTGCCGGTTTTACCATGGAATCGCAGCGACGAGGAGACCAATAGGATCTCGGAAGAAGAGGTCAAAAAATTCTTTGCACCTAGACGGGCCGAGCCAAAGGAGAAAATAGATCCGACGGTGGTGGAGAAGGTTTACAATAATCTTTTGAAACCTGAAACCCCACTTGTGCCGGACTACGAGCGCCGGATTTTGAAGGGGGGTGCAAGGCACCGTAGGGAGACTGAAAGTAGCAGTCGTGCGGCACCCTAGAAAATAGTTCCCATGCTCGGAGAGCAGGAAAACAAATCGTGCTCCCCGCTCCAAGTGTTCGACACATGGGACGCTCCTCTCGTAAATGATTACGAGGCAGAGCTACAAATAAAGGCCAATGAGATGGGGATGACTTACATTGCATACTTGAACATCATGGGAGAAAACTTGCCCAAATGCGATGCCAACCCCATACATCCATGGAAGTATGGGAAGAATCTCGTCAAGAAAGAGGAGCTCAAGAATCTACCAACAAAGATGCGAAGATTGCACAAGTGGCACCTTGATTTTTGCAAGACGAGAAAGGAAGAATGGACCACGGCGCATACAAGAGATGAGATTTTCTTGTGCGGAGACGACGAGATCGACTTCAACATTCAAGACATGCATTTTCTATTCAATCAGAAGGAACTCGACAAAGCTGCCATCAGCCTTTATTGTGTGTAAGTACTATTTCTGTAATTTATATCTCATCTCATTCACTTCATTAATTTCATGTATATATATATGCTCACCATATATGTATATACTATTATGCAGGAAAAAGGTTATGGAATGCATGAAAGGAGGCCCTTTTTACATTGGGTTCGTTGACCCAAATAGAGTTCATGAAGAAGTGGTAAGAACCAAACCCGGGCAAACAGAAGATTACTTGCTAAGGTCTTTACTGTGACAACAAACCAAAAGGGAAATACTATTGCCTTACAACTTCTCGTGAGTACTGTTACTGTAAGGTTCCCAACCTTTAATAAGGTAGAGATCCCTATGTTTGCAATGCTAGTCCCTGGATCAATAGCTAGCATCCACAGTTAAGATGTAATATCAAGAAACAAAGGTCATAATACAACTTTATAACCAGGAATAAAATAATTTTATTACATCTTACATAGCTCATTTGGCTATCTCATTACAATGCAACAGAATATAACAATATCATGGGGTCCTTCATCTTCAAAGTGCCACAGGCAGACATGTTGGTTGTAGACTTCTAATCCTATTTCACTAATATCAAACAAACCTGCAACATAACAAGTTACAACCACAAGGGTCAATACATTTGAATTGTATTGGCAAGTGATACTATGGTAGTATAGTGGAGTCTATCATCTATATGCATTTGGCTAAGTGGAGCTTAGGCTTGCATTGCTCAAAATAGATTTTCCTTATCATTTGAAAACACTAAGTTTTTGCTTGACAAAAATCTTTCCCAAGGCATCCCCCAATAGAAATTGGTGATCCTTCAACCCTTGTTCAACCACAAGATTTTAACTTAGAAATTGGGATGAGGAGATTCTTGATAGCTTCCATGTCTTGATGCTCAAATTGTCCTTTACCAGGGACATGGCTAAGTACTTAGATTTTACACTCTGGAGAGGTGGTGCACTTTCCCCACAAGACTTGGTTTCACCAAGACAAGATCTTTCAGAAGCCTTCCCTTAGACCAGAATGGACGCGTTCCAACCTATCATCCCCTACCACCAACTGTCCATTTGGCTAAGTTATTGCAACCTATGTGATCCAGGCAGAGCCCATAATGCCAAGTGGCTGCACTTGAAGCTTCTCAACATTTGACATCTCAAATCTCTTTGTTCCTGGGTGGCCATCCACAAGTGAGATACACAAGGTAAACCATAGAAATGGGCCTTGTGAACCACTCAACACAAACCATTCATTCCATTCCACCCAGGTGATTCATTCACTTAGTTGTTTTATTAAACAAAACAAAAGTCCACAGACTTAGAAATATTTCATAGCATGAATATATAGTCCACCCTTGTATTCTACTAGCTAAGCTAAGCATGATAGTAGTAGGAATCTTAACTTAGGAAAATTCTACTAAGGTTTCATCTACTAGGATTTCCCATGGCATAGTTTACACTTAGCAAAATTCCATGCAAGTCCTACTTAGAAATATCACTAATGCATAGTGAAACTAATGGGACAAAAGTATGAAGCATCACTTGCCTTTTTGGTAGAGAATATAAGTTCACTCCTTGATCTTGCAACAATCACACTCTTCAAAATCCACTACAATTCAATCAAGCAAGCAATATTTCAATCTACCATTCAAGCAAAACATCACATAAAATAATAGAAACAAAACAATGCATACAAGCATGCCAAACTTTGTTTTATTTACAAAAGTGGTTTATAATAGCTTATAAACATTCTAAAACACTTATTGGTCATTTTATAAAGTGGAAAAACTATTTGCAAAAGATTTTACCTATAAACCATTTTTAAACCAAACCATTATTTTATGTGGTTGAAAATGCCTTTATCAAGGTAGTAATCTTTATAGGGTTCACTAAATACATTTTTAAATCATAAAAATTGGTGTTTACGGTCAGAGAGTCTAAATCAAAATATTTCCCAAAGGTTTTCTTCCAAAAGCATTTTTAATAAATAAACAATATTTTTATTTGACTAGAAATGGTTTAAATCAAAGTCTCATTCTTTTGCTTCACCAAATACATTTTTGAAACCACCAATTGATTTCTATGGTCAGTAGGTTCAAAACAAACCATTTGCCAAAAGTTTTATCTCAAAAACATTTTAGAACAATTTTTATATTCTAAACATGCATACACAAGTTTCTGCAAAAACAAACAATTTAACAGAAGAATTTTACTAAACAAAGTGCATGGTCAGAAAGTACTTGTCTTGCTGAATCCATTGATATAAAATTTGCAAAATTTGGACGTGTGGTTTGATAGTTATAAATTTTGCAAGTTTACTAATTCAATAGATCGAATTCTGTTTTTAAATCAACACACTGGCCACGCGTCGGGCTGCGATTGGTCGGTACCGCTTCGCTCGGATCGATCGCTGACAGCCGTTGGATCTAAGTGAAATTTTTCGGCTCTGGTTCAAACTTACCTCTTTGCCTAGATCTAATCCTAGCCAGTCAAAATGAATCCTACGGCTACAAGGCGCTTGCCAGGAACTGGCGGCGCGAGCGACGGTGGCTGGCGGCGGCGCGGTCTGACAGTGGTGTCGCCGGCGATGTAGGAAGCGGGAGAGGGTGGGAAGATGCTCACCGAGTTCTCCGTGTCGTGGGGAAGCTCAAGGTGCTTGCGAGAAGGCAAGGGGCGCATGGTGGTGGCGTGGATTCCTCGCCGGAGTTCGCGAAGGCGTCGGGTGCTCTCTGTTGAAGACGGTGGCGAGGCTACGGTGCACGCCAGAGAAAAATAAAGGTGGTGTTAGATGCGTAGGGTCGTGGCGATTATACGCGTGTGAAAGAGAGGGAGAGGGGAGGTCTGGTCTCACCAGTAGTGCTCGTCGGAGCGGAGGCAGACGGTGGCGCTGCTCTGGCGGAGACGTTGTCGAGCTTGGAGGGCACGCGCATGCGAGTTGGAGTTACTGGGAGATGCGTACGGGAATCCTGGTTGATCTCATGTTGTCCAGGGGCGGTGGGGAGGTCTAGCTTCGCCGGAATCGTCTGGGAAAGGTCGTCGGGGCAGCAAGGTTGCAACGATAAATTCGGGTAGCCTAGGGGCGGAGAGTGTGTGGCGCCTGAGGGGAAAAGAGAGAGGGGACATGGGCGATTAAGAGGGCGTCGTTGCAGCGAGGGATTAATTGGCCATTAACGCGAATTGAAGGCGCGCAATCACGGCAGAAACAGCAGCGAGGTTTGGGGATGAATAGGTCGCGGGGTTGACGATGATGACGGGGCAGTGGGGCTGCGTTGTCAGCGAGAGAGAGAAAAAGAAAGTGGGGTCCAGCGGTCATACTCTGTGTGGGTTGAACTTCTGAGTGAAAAACGAATCGCTGCGGGGGTGAGCAGGTGGGCTGCTGATGGGCTTAGTGGGCTGCCAGATGGGTTGGGTCGACCTTGTTCACTTTTTTTTATTCTGAATGATTGTCTCTTTTTCCATTTCTAATTTCTGTTTTGATTTTGCTTAATTAATTCAAACATCAATTCAAATTCAAACCGCAACCAAAATTTGTGTAGGTTTAAATACTGATTAGTAATATAATTTGAAGTCAATTTTGGAATAAATTTTTATTCTTTTTGGGGTCTTTTAATTATTCAAAAGGCCTTTGTTTTAAATCAAATAAGATTTAATAATATTTTCAAACACCATTTAAATTCTTAAACCTTCCAAATCTTTTAAGTAGGTTTTTATTTGTTTAATAGGGTGTCAAAATATTCATCTAGAATCATTTGGAAAGTATTTAATATAATTCATAAATCATTTGAATTGGGTATTTGTTTTATTTCCAATGATATTAAATATAGTTTTAATTCCATAATTTTATTTAGAAGATTTCTTTTATTTTATTTAAGTTAATTTAACAACTTTTATTCCACTTGGGTAAATTCCAAAATACTATTTTCTCATGAATTATATAATTATTCTTATTAGAAATTTGTCTTTATTAAAATAGGGATAGAATGGTTTAATGCTATTTTTATTTTATTTTGGAAATTCTTTATCCCTTTATTTTACTTGGATTTGGATTCCATTCATTATATTTGCTTAATGGATTAGGCCAAGATTTAATTTGGTCTTTAAATATTCTTTATTTAATATTTCTTTCTTTATCTTATAAAATCCATAACTTTTTATTTATAGATCCAAACTTGGTGATTCCAATTTGTAAAATCTTATTTGATATTTGTTTATCCTTTTAAATATCTTTAGGATTATTTGCTCACCATTTGGTATGGATTTTATATAAGGGCTTTATTAGCTTTGGGAATTCAATTCCTTTATCTTATTAAATTCATAAGATTTTATCCATGGTTCCAAATTAAGTGAAACCAATTTCTATGGTCTTATAATATTTCTATTTGTCTTTCTTGATCATTTGTGAATGTTTGTTGACCAATTTTTATATGGATCAAATCCATAGGCTTGGAGATAACTTGGAAATGATTTTTATTCCATTTAGGGTTTAGGGTTTGGATTTATTTTCCAAGTGTTTAAATTTACAGATGCATTTAATGAGGAAAGCATTTATCTTGATTTGGATTTTGTTGAATTCAAACTTTAATTAAAGTTTGTTCAAGATGGGATTTTAAGTTCCCATTTAAAAACAAAAATTTCTTTTTACCCTAAAATTCAACAATTGTTTATTTTGTTTATTTATTTTTCACATTACAAGATTTGGAAAATTTTGGGATGTGACAGGCTACCACCCTTAAAATAAATCTCGTCCCAAGATTTGGGAAGGCTAGGGGTTACAAGTTGGGTCAAAGCAACTAGGGTACTACCACCCTTAAAGAATTTCCAACTGGATTACATCTTGGCTTTCTTGGGATCTTGTTGAAACTTCTCTGGACACTTGTATGCATAATGGCCTAGCTCTTTGCATTGGAAACACATCACTTGGCTATTATCCTTCTTCTTCTTTGCACTAGAGGAAAAAGGGCCATCCGTTCGCGACCCCTCGGAGCATTAGTCCCGGTTGCGCCACCAACCGGGACTAATGCTGGCACGCGTCCCGGTTGGAGCGGGCACGGGGCCAGGGGGCATGCGTCCCGGTTGGTAAGGGGGAATACGTCCGGTTGGAGCCACCAACCGGGACTAAAGGTTTGGCCACAGCCACGTGGCTTGGCACGCACCTTTAGTCCCGGTTGCTGGCTCCAACCGGGACTAAAGACCCCTGCCCTCTATAAATGCAACGCCCCAGCCCCCTCTGCCTCCACTCTGTTTTTTCGAATGGTGTAAGGTGTGAGGGTGTGTGCTAGTTTTTTCTCATGCATGCATTGAAGGTGTTTGTTGAAATGTTTGAGTGAAAAATCCCGTTGAATTTCTCATAGAACAAAAATATAGAAGGTGTCCGAGACGCACTTGAGCTTATTTCCCTCGATCGAGGTTAGCAATCTTATATTTTCTAGGTCATTGATACAATTCATGTGTCGGTGTGAATTGGTTATTTCACTATTTATGATGTCCTGTTTTTTGATAAACTTACTTATATGATGCAGATGAACGGTCGGGAATGGATGTACGGTGACCGGCGGGTAGCCGGGTATATCAAAGGCGTGGATAAATTTATCGATGTGGCTACGGCAAACAAAGAGAATGGATTTATATGTTGTCCATGTGTTCAATGTCGGAACAACAAGGAGTACTCTTCCTCGAAAATCATTCGCGGCCACCTGATTATGAAAGGTTTCATGCCCAACTATAATTGCTGGACCAAGCACGGGGAAAGAGGGGTTATGATGGAAGATGGTGAAGAAGAAGATGATGATAACAACTATCATCATATGTTTCCTGAATACAGTGCTACTGCAATGGAAGACAATGGAGAGGAAAAAGGTGAGGAACGGGCATCAGATGAGCCGGCTGATGAACTTGGTAGGGTCATTTCTGATGCAAAGCGAGACTGTGAAACAGAAAATGATAAGTTGAAGTTAGAGGGCATATTAGAAGATCACAAGAAATTGTTGTACCCAAATTGTGAAGATGGCAGCACAAAGCTCGGTACCACACTGGAATTGTTGCGATGGAAGGCAGAGTGTGGTCTAACTGACTCCTCATTTGAAAAGATGCTGAAAATAATGAAGCTGAAGTTTCCAAAACATAACGAACTTCCCGAGAGTACCTACGAAGCAAAGAAGACTCTCTGTCCTCTAGGATTAAATGTGCAAAAGATACATGCATGCATTAATGACTGCATCCTCTACCGCGGTAAGGAGTATGAGAATTTAGATAAATGCCCGGTATGCAACGCATTGCGGTATAAGATCAGACGAGATGACCATGGTGATGTTGAGGGAGAGCCCCTCCGGAAGAGGGTTCCTGCTAAGGTTATGTGGTATGCTCCTATAATACCAAGGTTGAAACGCATGTTCAGAAACAAAGAGCATGCCAGGTTGTTGCGATGGCACAAAGAAGACCGTAAGAAAGACGGGGAGTTGAGACACCCTGCTGATGGGTCACAGTGGAGAAAAATCGAGAGAGACTTCCCATACTTTGCAGCTGACGCAAGGAACTTATGGTTTGGTCTAAGTACGGATGGCATGCATCCTTTTGGGGAGCAGAGCTGCAGTCACAGCACCTGGCCTGTGACTCTATGTATCTACAACCTGCCTCCTTGGTTGTGCATGAAGCGTAAGTTCATTATGATGCCAGTGCTCATCCAAGGCCCGAAGCAACCGGGCAACGACATTGATGTTTACCTTAGGCCATTAGTTGAAGAACTCTTACAGTTGTGGGGCAAACCAGGTGTACGTGCGTGTGATGAGAACAAACAGGAGCCATTTAATCTACGAGGGTTGTTATTCGTAACCATCAATGATTGGCCTGCTCTTAGTAACCTTTCAGGACAGACAAACAAAGGATATAAGGCATGCACCCACTGTATAGATAAGACCGAAGGTACATATTTGCATAAATGCAAGAAGGTTGTGTACCTGGCGAATCGACGATTTCTTCCGACCAATCATCCCGTAAGAAAGAAAGGCAAGCATTTCAAAGGTGAGGCAGATCACCGGAAGAAGCCTGAACTCCCTGCTGGTGATGATGTATTTGGTATGGTCAAGGACATAGAAGTAATCTTTGGAAAGGGTCCCGGGGGTCAATCAGTTCCGAACGACGTCGCTACAGGACACGCACCCATGTGGAAGAAGAAATCTATATTTTGGGAGCTGCCATATTGGAAAGTCCTGCGTGTCCGCTCTTCAATCGACGTGATGCACGTGACGAAGAATCTCTGCATGAACCTTCTAGGATTCCTAGGCGTGTATGGGAAGACAAAAGATACACCTGAAGCACGGGAGGACCAACAAATTATGAAAGACCCAAAGAACATGCATACAGATAACAAGACGGATAAAGGGCGTCACTTAAGTCGTGCCAGCTATGCTCTTACCAAAGCAGAGAAGGAAATCTTTTTTGAAGTCCTTTACAGTATCAAGGTGTCGTCGGGCTTCTCATCTAATATAAATGGGATAATAAATATGGCAGAGAAAAAGTTCCAAAACCTGAAGTCTCATGACTGTCACGTGATTATGACGCAGTTGCTTCCGATTGCATTGAGGGGGCTTCTACCGGAAAATGTTCGAGTACCCATTGTGAAGCTGTGTGCATTCCTCAATGCAATATCTCAGAAGGTAATCAATCCAAATATTCTGCCAAGGTTACAGAAGGATGTGGTACAATGTCTTGTTAGTTTTGAATTGGTGTTCCCACCATCCTTCTTCAATATTATGACGCATCTCCTGGTTCATCTAGTGGAAGAGATTGCCATTCTCGGTCCGGTATTTCTGCACAATATGTTCCCCTTTGAGAGGTTCATGGGAGTCTTAAAGAAATATGTTCATAACCGTGCTAGACCAGAAGGAAGCATCTCCAAGGGATATGGAACAGAGGAGGTCATTGAGTTTTGTGTTGACTTTATTCCTGACCTTAAGCCGATTGGTGTTTCTGACTCGCGGCATGAGAGAAGACTAAGTGGAAAAGGCACGCTGGGAAAGAAAGCAATGATATGTAGGGACGGGGATTCTTTCACTAAAGCACACTACACAGTTCTACATAATTCCACCTTGGCAGCTCCGTATATCGAGGAACACAAGAATATTGTACGCTCCAAAAACCCGGGGAAGCCTGAATCATGGATTACAGATGAACACATGAAGTCTTTCGGTGGTTGGATGCGGACACATCTCTTGAATGACACCACTGTTGGAGATCAGCTATACTTGTTGGCCGCGTCACCATCTTCTACTGTATTGAATTTCCAAGGGTACGAAATAAATGGGAATACATTCTACACGATCGCCCAAGATAAAAAGAGCACCAACCAAAATAGAGGTGGCTGCTTTGATGCAATAGACGAGAATGGACAAAAGGACACATATTATGGTTACATAGAGGAGATATGGGAACTATACTATGGAGTCTCTTTTAAGGTCCCTTTGTTTCGCTGCAAATGGGTCAACCTGAATGGGGAAGGGGTAAAGATAGACCAGTTGTACGGAATGACAACAGTGGATCTCAACAATCTTGGTTATAGAGATGAACCATTCGTCCTAGCCAATGATGTGTCTCAGGTTTTCTATGTGAAGGACATGTCCTCCAGACCGAAAAAAATAAAAAATAGGCAAACGAATACATCATATGATGAGCCAAAGCGTCACATAGTTCTTTCAGGGAAAAGAAACATCGTGGGAATTGAGGACAAGATAGACATGTCAAAAGATTATAATAAGTTTGATGAAATTCCGCCCTTCACAGTGAAAACTGACCCAAGCATTCCGTTAAGTAAAGAAGTTGCTCCATGGTTACGTCTGAAGCGGTCATAAGGAATGACATATGCCAAGAAGTTCATGCTCATATTATGTAACTCTAGTTCATGTCTTTCGCGCTTTGTGGCTTGACCGAAGGATATCTTTCGCGGTTTGTGGCCTTTAGTCCCGGTTTTGTAATCTCAGTTTTTAATATTAATAAATGTCTTGAGTGTTAGTCCCGTTTTATCGCTGGACCGGGAGTGCCTCTATGACCAGTTTCTTGGAGATGCCGGAGGACTGGGCTCCGTCTGCATCTCCCTGAAACTGGTCGTAGTGGTGTCCCTGCTCTCGAAAACCATCTTGCAGCTTGTAACTTCACTAACTAGATCAATACGCCTCGGAGCTAACTAATTTCACATTTAGGGAGTGCCTCTATGACCATTTTCTTGGAGATGCCGGAGGACTGGGCTCCGTCGGCATCTCCCTGAAACTGGCCGCAGTGCTGTCCCTGATCTCGAAAACCATCTTGCAGCTTGTAACTTCACTAACTAGATCAATACGCCTCGGAGCTAACTAATTTCACATATTAGGGAGTGCCTCTATGACCAGTTTCTCGGAGATGCCGGAGGACTGGGCTCCGTCGGCATCTCCCTGAAACTGGCCGCAGTGGTGTCCCTGCTCTCGAAAACCATCTTGCAGCTTGTAACTTCACTAACTAGATCAATACGCCTCGGAGCTAACTAATTTCACATATTAGGGAGTGCCTCTATGACCAGTTTCTCGGAGATGCCGGAGGACTGGGCTCCGTCGGCATCTCCCTGAAACTAGCCGTAGTGGTGTCCCTGCTCTCTAAAATCATCTTGGAGATGCCTCAAACTGGCTGGAGGACTGGACTCACAAGGATGCATATTTATAGTACAAGCAGCTCGGCATAATGTCGACACTCACGACATAATGTCGACACTCACCCCTATTATTAGTGCTGACTCATCTTTAGTCCCGGTTGGTGTCTCCAACCGGGACTAAAGGATCATCTTTAGTCCCGGTTGGTGACACCATCCGGGACAAGGTACAAGCCGCACGACATAATGTCGACACTCACCCCTATTATTAGTGTTGTCTGGCCCACTCTGCCGCAATCCCTTCAGTCGCGGTTGGTTTCTCCAACCGGGACTAAATATGAACCCTCTCTTTATATAGGCATTTCCCTCTATTTATTAGGTAACACTTAAGACATTTATTAATATTAAAAACCGGGACAAACCGGGACTAGCTAACACTCAGGCCTAAAGCCGCCCCCTTTAGTCATAATCATGCCTAGTCCTATAGTACACAGCTTCAGGGTCTTCATCGTCGTCGTCATCATCATCGTCATCGTCACCTGCCACTCCGGGGATCCTCAGCCCATCCATGGCATATACCAGGGGCCATTCCAGCCTCGGATTCACGGCGGGTGGGAGAGGGGTCTCCTGGAAGACGATGCCGCTACCGCCGGGACAGTGTGGGGCCTGTGGCGGGTGGACTCGTGGGCACCGTAGGAGAGGATGGTCTCCCCCGGCGATGTAGCGCATCACTTCGATGATAGTACGGTTCGCCCACCACAGACGACGGCCGACTTCGTTGTGGTTCACCGGTGGCGGGCCATCACCCTCGTACCTGGCGAGCTCCCTTTCCCGCCTATTAGCGAAGAAGGCATTCCAGGTGTCATAGTTGTCGGGATCCCACTGGGGATCCATCCGCTGCTCCGGCGTGAGCTCGTGGTAGAAGTGGTTTGTGATGGCCGCCTGGCGTGCGGAACCTTGAGGGACAGGAGGGACAGGAACCCCTCCAGCGCTCAGCATCCAGCCCGCGGGCGGCCGGTACCCCGGTGGACAAGGGTAGTTGGAGGCACACAGCGCCTCGGTCTCCTCGAGGGTCAGAATGGCCCAGTAGGCGTTGTCCATTGTTCTAAGAGAGGAAGGTGTGGATGTGTGGATAGCCATGACAGGATCACCCTAAATATAGAGGGAAAGGACGGAAAACTTGGCGTGAAGCTTTGGGAAATGGCGGGAAATATCTTTAGTCCCGGTTAGTGACTACATCCGGGACTAAAAGCTCTAGTAGAAAGGAAAGGCCGGGAAAACTTGGCGGAAGAGGTGGGAAATGGCGGAAAATATTTTTAGTCCCGGTTTGTGACAACATCCGGGACTAAATTATGATGTTGTGCCCATATAGTTTGTGATGTTGTGCCCATATTATGCATGTGTGTGGACATTGGTATGGAGAACAATGTTGCAGGAGGAAGTTTTCCTTTTTGTCGCACGGAAAAACCCTTTTCCATTTTCCGAGCGCAAAAAACAGGTCGTTTTGTGAAGTAACCACCAAAATGCCGTTTCAGAATGCTGCCGTCTTATTTTCCTAAAATACTAGACCACCTTACATGGACTATCTCCCAACCGGTACATCTCAAACCTTTTCGTCCATCCCGGGTAAAAAGGACAAATGTCTGCCGAATCGATAGGAAGTGGGTCCGGTTTGTACTACAGGTACATGATCTATCGCCCGTGATTTTTTGAAAAAATCATTTTTAGACTCGCAATATGTGGTTTCTTCAGAGATCCAATGCAAGTTCTATCGATGCTCGTCCCTTATCTTCATGCACACCGGTTCGACCATAGTTAGAAATTCAGATAATTCAAAACGGGCATAATAAATTCAAAAAAAATCCGAACAATTAAAATCCTTCGCGTGGTGTCATATTATGTTACATAGTTGAAAGGAAAAATACCAGACTTGGTATATTGATCATGTTTCGAAAAAACCTTCACAAAATGACCTATCATGTTCGAGGTTTCATGGCTTTCGGTCCAAATGACCGATGTTATGTGCTGAATCACGGCATAGTTTGTGATCTTGTGCCCATATTATGCATGTGTGTGGAGATTGGTATGGAGAACAATGTTGCAGGAGGAAGTTTTCCTTTTTGTCGCACGGAAAAGCCCTTTTCCATTTTCCGAGCGTAAAAAACGGGTCGTTTTGTGAAGTAACCACCAAAATGCCGTTTCAGAATGCTACCATCCTATTTTCCTAAAATACTAGACCACCTTACATGGACTATCTCCCAACCGGTACATCTCAAACCTTTTCGTCCATCCCGGGTAAAAAGGACAAATGTCTGCCGAATCGGCAGGAAGTGGGTCCGGTTTGTACTACAGGTACATGATCTATCGCCCGTGATTTTTTGAAAAAATCATTTTTAGACTCGCAATATGTGGTTTCTTCAGAGATCCAATGCAAGTTCTATCGATGCTCGTCCCCTATCTTCATGCACACCAGTTCGACCATAGTTAGAAATTCAGATAATTCAAAACGGGCATAATAAATTCAAAAAAAATCCGAACAATGAAAATCCTTCGCGTGGTGTCATATTATGTTACATAGTTGAAAGGAAAAATACCAGACTTGGTATATTTATCATGTTTCGAAAAAACCTTCACAAAATGACCTATCATGTTCGAGGTTTCATGGCTTTCGGTCCAAATGACCGATGTTATGTGCTGAATCACGGCATAGTTTGTGATGTTGTGCCCATATTATGCATGTGTGTGGACATTGGTATGGAGAACAATGTTGCAGGAGGAAGTTTTCCTTTTTGTCGCACGGAAAAGCCCTTTTCCATTTCCGAGCGCAAAAAACGGGTCGTTTCGTGAAGTAACCACCAAAATGCCGTTTCAGAATGCTACCGTCCTATTTTCCTAAAATACTAGACCACCTTACATGGACTATCTCCCAACCGGTACATCTCAAACCTTTTCGTCCATCCCGGGTAAAAAGGACAAATGTCTGCCGAATCGGCAGGAAGTGGGTCCGGTTTGTACTACAGGTACATGATCTATCGCCCGTGATTTTTTGAAAAAATCATTTTTAGACTCGCAATATGTGGTTTCTTCAGAGATCCAATGCAAGTTCTATCGATGCTCGTCCCCTATCTTCATGCACACTGGTTCGACCATAGTTAGAAATTCAGATAATTCAAAACGGGCATAATAAATTCAAAAAAAATCCGAACAATTAAAATCCTTCGCGTGGTGTCATATTATGTTACATAGTTGAAAGGAAAAATACCAGACTTGGTATATTGATCATGTTTCGAAAAAACCTTCACAAAATGACCTATCATGTTCGAGGTTTCATGGCTTTCGGTCCAAATGACCGATGTTATGTGCTGAATCACGGCATAGTTTGTGATCTTGTGCCCATATTATGCATGTGTGTGGACATTGGTATGGAGAACAATGTTGCAGGAGGAAGTTTTCCTTTTTGTCGCACGGAAAAGCCCTTTTCCATTTTCCGAGCGCAAAAAACGGGTCGTTTTGTGAAGTAACCACCAAAATGCCGTTTCAGAATGCTACCGTCCTATTTTCCTAAAATACTAGACCACCTTACATGGACTATCTCCCAACCGGTACATCTCAAACCTTTTCGTCCATCCCGGGTAAAAAGGACAAATGTCTGCCGAATCGGCAGGAAGTGGGTCCGGTTTGTACTACAGGTACATGATCTATCGCCCGTGATTTTTTGAAAAAATCATTTTTAGACTCGCAATATGTGGTTTCTTCAGAGATCCAATGCAAGTTCTATCGATGCTCGTCCCCTATCTTCATGCACACCGGTTCGACCATAGTTAGATATTCAGATAATTCAAAACGGGCATAATAAATTCAAAAAAAAATCCGAATAATGAAAATCCTTCGCGTGGTGTCATATTATGTTACATAGTTGAAAGGAAAAATACCAGACTTGGTATATTGATCATGTTTCGAAAAAACCTTCACAAAATGACCTATCATGTTCGAGGTTTCATGGCTTTCGGTCCAAATGACCGATGTTATGTGCTGAATCACGGCATAGTTTGTGATGTTGTGCCCATATTATGCATGTGTGTGGACATTGGTATGGAGAACAATGTTGCAGGAGGAAGTTTTCCTTTTTGTCGCACGGAAAAGCCCTTTTCCATTTTCCGAGCGCAAAAAATGGGTCGTTTTGTGAAGTAACCACCAAAATGCCGTTTCAGAATGCTACCTTCCTATTTTCCTAAAATACTAGACCACCTTACATGGACTATCTCCCAACCGGTACATCTCAAACCTTTTCGTCCATCCCGGGTAAAAAGGACAAATGTCTGCCGAATCGGCAAGAAGTGGGTCCGGTTTGTACTACAGGTACATGATCTATCGCCCGTGATTTTTTGAAAAAATCATTTTTAGACTCGCAATATGTGGTTTCTTCAGAGATCCAATGCAAGTTCTATCGATGCTCGTCCCCTATCTTCATGCACACCGGTTCGACCATAGTTAGAAATTCAGATAATTCAAAACGGGCATAATAAATTCAAAAAAAAATCCGAACAATGAAAATCCTTCGCGTGGTGTCATATTATGTTACATAGTTGAAAGGAAAAATACCAGACTTGGTATATTGATCATGTTTCGAAAAAACCTTCACAAAATGACCTATCATGTTCGAGGTTTCATGGCTTTCGGTCCAAATGACCGATGTTATGTGCTGAATCACGGCATAGTTTGTGATGTTGTGCCCATATTATGCATGTGTGTGGACATTGGTATGGAGAACAATGTTGCAGGAGGAAGTTTTCCTTTTTGTCGCACGGAAAAGCCCTTTTCCATTTTCCGAGCGCAAAAAACGGGTCGTTTTGTGAAGTTACCACCAAAATGCCGTTTCAGAATGCTACCGTCCTATTTTCCTAAAATACTAGACCACCTTACATGGACTATCTCCCAACCGGTACATCTCAAACCTTTTCGTCCATCCCGGGTAAAAAGGACAAATGTCTGCCGAATCGGCAGGAAGTGGGTCCGGTTTGTACTACAGGTACATGATCTATCGCCCATGATTTTTTGAAAAAATCATTTTTAGACTCGCAATATGTGGTTTCTTCAGAGATCCAATGCAAGTTCTATCGATGCTCGTCCCCTATCTTCATGCACACCGGTTCGACCATAGTTAGATATTCAGATAATTCAAAACGGGCATAATAAATTCAAAAAAAAATCCGAACAATGAAAATCCTTCGCGTGGTGTCATATTATGTTACATAGTTGAAAGGAAAAATACCAGACTTGGTATATTGATCATGTTTCGAAAAAACCTTCACAAAATGACCTATCATGTTCGAGGTTTCATGGCTTTCGGTCCAAATGACCGATGTTATGTGCTGAATCACGGCATAGTTTGTGATGTTGTGCCCATATTATGCATGTGTGTGGACATTGGTATGGAGAACAATGTTGCAGGAGGAAGTTTTCCTTTTTGTCGCACGGAAAAGCCCTTTTCCATTTTCCGAGCGCAAAAAACGGGTCGTTTTGTGAAGTAACCACCAAAATGCCGTTTCAGAATGCTACCTTCCTATTTTCCTAAAATACTAGACCACCTTACATGGACTATCTCCCAACCGGTACATCTCAAACCTTTTCGTCCATCCCGGGTAAAAAGGACAAATGTCTGCCGAATCGGCAAGAAGTGGGTCCGGTTTGTACTACAGGTACATGATCTATCGCCCGTGATTTTTTGAAAAAATCATTTTTAGACTCGCAATATGTGGTTTCTTCAGAGATCCAATGCAAGTTCTATCGATGCTCGTCCCCTATCTTCATGCACACCGGTTCGACCATAGTTAGAAATTCAGATAATTCAAAACGGGCATAATAAATTCAAAAAAAAATCCGAACAATGAAAATCCTTCGCGTGGTGTCATATTATGTTACATAGTTGAAAGGAAAAATACCAGACTTAGTATATTGATCATGTTTCGAAAAAACCTTCACAAAATGACCTATCATGTTCGAGGTTTCATGGCTTTCGGTCCAAATGACCGATGTTATGTGCTGAATCACGGCATAGTTTGTGATGTTGTGCCCATATTATGCATGTGTGTGGACATTGGTATGGAGAACAATGTTGCAGGAGGAAGTTTTCCTTTTTGTCGCACGGAAAAGCCCTTTTCCATTTTCCGAGCGCAAAAAACGGGTCGTTTTGTGAAGTAACCACCAAAATGCCGTTTCAGAATGCTACCGTCCTATTTTCCTAAAATACTAGACCACCTTACATGGACTATCTCCCAACCGGTACATCTCAAACCTTTTCGTCCATCCCGGGTAAAAAGGACAAATGTCTGCCGAATCGGCAGGAAGTGGGTCCGGTTTGTACTACAGGTACATGATCTATCGCCCGTGATTTTTTGAAAAAATCATTTTTAGACTCGCAATATGTGGTTTCTTCAGAGATCCAATGCAAGTTCTATCGATGCTCGTCCCCTATCTTCATGCACACCGGTTCGACCATAGTTAGAAATTCAGATAATTCAAAACGGGCATAATAAATTCAAAAAAAAATCCGAACAATGAAAATCCTTCGCGTGGTGTCATATTATGTTACATAGTTGAAAGGAAAAATACCAGACTTGGTATATTGATCATGTTTCGAAAAAACCTTCACAAAATGACCTATCATGTTCGAGGTTTCATGGCTTTCGGTCCAAATGACCGATGTTATGTGCTGAATCACGACATAGTTTGTGATGTTGTGCCCATATTATGCATGTGTGTGGACATTGGTATGGAGAACAATGTTGCAGGAGGAAGTTTTCCTTTTTGTCGCACGGAAAAGCCCTTTTCCATTTCCGAGCGCAAAAAACGGGTCGTTTTGTGAAGTAACCACCAAAATGCCGTTTCAGAATGCTACCGTCCTATTTTCCTAAAATACTAGACCACCTTACATGGACTATCTCCCAACCGGTACATCTCAAACCTTTTCGTCCATCCCGGGTAAAAAGGACAAATGTCTGCCGAATCGGCAGGAAGTGGGTCCGGTTTGTACTACACGTACATGATCTATCGCCCGTGATTTTTTGAAAAAATCATTTTTAGACTCGCAATATGTGGTTTCTTCAGAGATCCAATGCAAGTTCTATCGATGCTCGTCCCCTATCTTCATGCACACCGGTTCGACCATAGTTAGAAATTCAGATAATTCAAAACGGGCATAATAAATTCAAAAAAAAAATCCGAACAATGAAAATCCTTCGCGTGGTGTCATATTATGTTACATAGTTGAAAGGAAAAATACCAGACTTGGTATATTGATCATGTTTCGAAAAAACCTTCACAAAATGACCTATCATGTTCGAGGTTTCATGGCTTTCGGTCCAAATGACCGATGTTATGTGCTGAATCGCGGCATAGTTTGTGATGTTGTGCCCATATTATGCATGTGTGTGGACATTGGTATGGAGAACAATGTTGCAGGAGGAAGTTTTCCTTTTTGTCGCACGGAAAAGCCCTTTTCCATTTCCGAGCGCAAAAAACGGGTCGTTTTGTGAAGTAACCACCAAAATGCCGTTTCAGAATGCTACCGTCCTATTTTCCTAAAATACTAGACCACCTTACATGGACTATCTCCCAACCGGTACATCTCAAACCTTTTCGTCCATCCCGGGTAAAAAGGACAAATGTCTGCCGAATCGGCAGGAAGTGGGTCCGGTTTGTACTACAGGTACATGATCTATCGCCCGTGATTTTTTGAAAAAATCATTTTTAGACTCGCAATATGTGGTTTCTTCAGAGATCCAATGCAAGTTCTATCGATGCTCGTCCCCTATCTTCATGCACACCGGTTCGACCATAGTTAGAAATTCAGATAATTCAAAACGGGCATAATAAATTCAAAAAAAAATCCGAACAATGAAAATCCTTCGCGTGGTGTCATATTATGTTACATAGTTGAAAGGAAAAATACCAGACTTGGTATATTGATCATGTTTCGAAAAAACCTTCACAAAATGACCTATCATGTTCGAGGTTTCATGGCTTTCGGTCCAAATGACCGATGTTATGTGCTGAATCGCGGCATAGTTTGTGATGTTGTGCCCATATTATGCATGTGTGTGGACATTGGTATGGAGACCAATGTTGCAGGAGGAAGTTTTCCTTTTTGTCGCACGGAAAAGCCCTTTTCCATTTCCGAGCGCAAAAAACGGGTCGTTTTGTGAAGTAACCACCAAAATGCCGTTTCAGAATGCTACCGTCCTATTTTCCTAAAATACTAGACCACCTTACATGGACTATCTCCCAACCGGTACATCTCAAACCTTTTCGTCCATCCCGGGTAAAAAGGACAAATGTTTGCCGAATCGGCAGGAAGTGGGTCCGGTTTGTACTACAGGTACATGATCTATCGCCCGTGATTTTTTGAAAAAATCATTTTTAGACTCGCAATATGTGGTTTCTTCAGAGATCCAATGCAAGTTCTATCGATGCTCGTCCCCTATCTTCATGCACACCGGTTCGACCATAGTTAGAAATTCAGATAATTCAAAACGGGCATAATAAATTCAAAAAAAAATCCGAACAATGAAAATCCTTCGCGTGGTGTCATATTATGTTACATAGTTGAAAGGAAAAATACCAGACTTGGTATATTGATCATGTTTCGAAAAAACCTTCACAAAATGACCTATCATGTTCGAGGTTTCATGGCTTTCGGTCCAAATGACCGATGTTATGTGCTGAATCACGGCATAGTTTGTGATGTTGTGCCCATATTATGCATGTGTGTGGACATTGGTATGGAGAACAATGTTGCAGGAGGAAGTTTTCCTTTTTGTCGCACGGAAAAGCCCTTTTCCATTTTCCGAGCGCAAAAAACGGGTCGTTTTGTGAAGTTACCACCAAAATGCCGTTTCAGAATGCTACCGTCCTATTTTCCTAAAATACTAGACCACCTTACATGGACTATCTCCCAACCGGTACATCTCAAACCTTTTCGTCCATCCCGGGTAAAAAGGACAAATGTCTGCCGAATCGGCAGGAAGTGGGTCCGGTTTGTACTACAGGTACATGATCTATCGCCCGTGATTTTTTGAAAAAATCATTTTTAGACTCGCAATATGTGGTTTCTTCAGAGATCCAATGCAAGTTCTATCGAGGCTCGTCCCCTATCTTCATGCACACCGGTTCGACCATAGTTAGATATTCAGATAATTCAAAACGGGCATAATAAATTCAAAAAAAAATCCGAACAATGAAAATCCTTCGCGTGGTGTCATATTATGTTACATAGTTGAAAGGAAAAATACCAGACTTGGTATATTGATCATGTTTCGAAAAAACCTTCACAAAATGACCTATCATGTTCGAGGTTTCATGGCTTTCGGTCCAAATGACCGATGTTATGTGCTGAATCACGGCATAGTTTGTGATGTTGTGCCCATATTATGCATGTGTGTGGACATTGGTATGGAGAACAATGTTGCAGGAGGAAGTTTTCCTTTTTGTCGCACGGAAAAGCCCTTTTCCATTTTCCGAGCGCAAAAAACGGGTCGTTTTGTGAAGTAACCACCAAAATGCCGTTTCAGAATGCTACCTTCCTATTTTCCTAAAATACTAGACCACCTTACATGGACTATCTCCCAACCGGTATATCTCAAACCTTTTCGTCCATCCCGGGTAAAAAGGACAAATGTCTGCCGAATCGGCAAGAAGTGGGTCCGGTTTGTACTACAGGTACATGATCTATCGCCCGTGATTTTTTGAAAAAATCATTTTTAGACTCGCAATATGTGGTTTCTTCAGAGATCCAATGCAAGTTCTATCGATGCTCGTCCCCTATCTTCATGCACACCGGTTCGACCATAGTTAGAAATTCAGATAATTCAAAACGGGCATAATAAATTCAAAAAAAAATCCGAACAATGAAAATCCTTCGCGTGGTGTCATATTATGTTACATAGTTGAAAGGAAAAATACCAGACTTAGTATATTGATCATGTTTCGAAAAAACCTTCACAAAATGACCTATCATGTTCGAGGTTTCATGGCTTTCGGTCCAAATGACCGATGTTATGTGCTGAATCACGGCATAGTTTGTGATGTTGTGCCCATATTATGCATGTGTGTGGACATTGGTATGGAGAACAATGTTGCAGGAGGAAGTTTTCCTTTTTGTCGCACGGAAAAGCCCTTTTCCATTTTCCGAGCGCAAAAAACGGGTCGTTTTGTGAAGTAACCACCAAAATGCCGTTTCAGAATGCTACCGTCCTATTTTCCTAAAATACTAGACCACCTTACATGGACTATCTCCCAACCGGTACATCTCAAACCTTTTCGTCCATCCCGGGTAAAAAGGACAAATGTCTGCCGAATCGGCAGGAAGTGGGTCCGGTTTGTACTACAGGTACATGATCTATCGCCCGTGATTTTTTGAAAAAATCATTTTTAGACTCGCAATATGTGGTTTCTTCAGAGATCCAATGCAAGTTCTATCGATGCTCGTCCCCTATCTTCATGCACACCGGTTCGACCATAGTTAGAAATTCAGATAATTCAAAACGGGCATAATAAATTCAAAAAAAAATCCGAACAATGAAAATCCTTCGCGTGGTGTCATATTATGTTACATAGTTGAAAGGAAAAATACCAGACTTGGTATATTGATCATGTTTCGAAAAAACCTTCACAAAATGACCTATCATGTTCGAGGTTTCATGGCTTTCGGTCCAAATGACCGATGTTATGTGCTGAATCACGGCATAGTTTGTGATGTTGTGCCCATATTATGCATGTGTGTGGACATTGGTATGGAGAACAATGTTGCAGGAGGAAGTTTTCCTTTTTGTCGCACGGAAAAGCCCTTTTCCATTTCCGAGCGCAAAAAACGGGTCGTTTTGTGAAGTAACCACCAAAATGCCGTTTCAGAATGCTACCGTCCTATTTTCCTAAAATACTAGACCACCTTACATGGACTATCTCCCAACCGGTACATCTCAAACCTTTTCGTCCATCCCGGGTAAAAAGGACAAATGTCTGCCGAATCGGCAGGAAGTGGGTCCGGTTTGTACTACAGGTACATGATCTATCGCCCGTGATTTTTTGAAAAAATCATTTTTAGACTCGCAATATGTGGTTTCTTCAGAGATCCAATGCAAGTTCTATCGATGCTCGTCCCCTATCTTCATGCACACCGGTTCGACCATAGTTAGAAATTCAGATAATTCAAAACGGGCATAATAAATTCAAAAAAAAAATCCGAACAATGAAAATCCTTCGCGTGGTGTCATATTATGTTACATAGTTGAAAGGAAAAATACCAGACTTGGTATATTGATCATGTTTCGAAAAAACCTTCACAAAATGACCTATCATGTTCGAGGTTTCATGGCTTTCGGTCCAAATGACCGATGTTATGTGCTGAATCGCGGCATAGTTTGTGATGTTGTGCCCATATTATGCATGTGTGTGGACATTGGTATGGAGAACAATGTTGCAGGAGGAAGTTTTCCTTTTTGTCGCACGGAAAAGCCCTTTTCCATTTCCGAGCGCAAAAAACGGGTCGTTTTGTGAAGTAACCACCAAAATGCCGTTTCAGAATGCTACCGTCCTATTTTCCTAAAATACTAGACCACCTTACATGGACTATCTCCCAACCGGTACATCTCAAACCTTTTCGTCCATCCCGGGTAAAAAGGACAAATGTCTGCCGAATCGGTAGGAAGTGGGTCCGGTTTGTACTACAGGTACATGATCTATCGCCCGTGATTTTTTGAAAAAATCATTTTTAGACTCGCAATATGTGGTTTCTTCAGAGATCCAATGCAAGTTCTATCGATGCTCGTCCCCTATCTTCATGCACACCGGTTCGACCATAGTTAGAAATTCAGATAATTCAAAACGGGCATAATAAATTCAAAAAAAAATCCGAACAATGAAAATCCTTCGCGTGGTGTCATATTATGTTACATAGTTGAAAGGAAAAATACCAGACTTGGTATATTGATCATGTTTCGAAAAAACCTTCACAAAATGACCTATCATGTTCGAGGTTTCATGGCTTTCGGTCCAAATGACCGATGTTATGTGCTGAATCGCGGCATAGTTTGTGATGTTGTGCCCATATTATGCATGTGTGTGGACATTGGTATGGAGACCAATGTTGCAGGAGGAAGTTTTCCTTTTTGTCGCACGGAAAAGCCCTTTTCCATTTCCGAGCGCAAAAAACGGGTCGTTTTGTGAAGTAACCACCAAAATGCCATTTCAGAATGCTACCGTCCTATTTTCCTAAAATACTAGACCACCTTACATGGACTATCTCCCAACCGGTACATCTCAAACCTTTTCGTCCATCCCGGGTAAAAAGGACAAATGTTTGCCGAATCGGCAGGAAGTGGGTCCGGTTTGTACTACAGGTACATGATCTATCGCCCGTGATTTTTTGAAAAAATCATTTTTAGACTCGCAATATGTGGTTTCTTCAGAGATCCAATGCAAGTTCTATCGATGCTCGTCCCCTATCTTCATGCACACCGGTTCGACCATAGTTAGAAATTCAGATAATTCAAAACGGGCATAATAAATTCAAAAAAAATCCGAACAATGAAAATCCTTCGCGTGGTGTAATATTATGTTACATAGTTGAAAGGAAAAATACCAGACTTGGTATATTGATCATGTTTCGAAAAAACATTCACAAAATGACCTATCATGTTCGAGGTTTCATGGCTTTCGGTCCAAATGACCGATGTTATGTGCTGAATCACGGCATAGTTTGTGATGTTGTGCCCATATTATGCATGTTTGTGGACATTGGTATGGAGAACAATGTTGCAGGAGGAAGTTTTCCTTTTTGTCGCACGGAAAAGCCCTTTTCCATTTTCCGAGCGCAAAAAACGGGTCGTTTTGTGAAGTAACCACCAAAATGCCGTTTCAGAATGCTACCGTCCTATTTTCCTAAAATACTAGACCACCTTACATGGACTATCTCCCAACCGGTACATCTCAAACCTTTTCGTCCATCCCGGGTAAAAAGGACAAATGTCTGCCGAATCGGCAGGAAGTGGGTCCGGTTTGTACTACAGGTACATGATCTATCGCCTGTGATTTTTTGAAAAAATCATTTTTAGACTCGCAATATGTGGTTTCTTCAGAGATCCAATGCAAGTTCTATCGATGTTCGTCCCCTATCTTCATGCACACCGGTTCGACCATAGTTAGAAATTCAGATAATTCAAAACAGGCATAATAAATTCAAAAAAAAATCCGAACAATGAAAATCCTTCGCGTGGTGTCATATTATGTTACATAGTTGAAAGGAAAAATACCAGACTTGGTATATTGATCATGTTTCGAAAAAACCTTCACAAAATGACCTATCATGTTCGAGGTTTCATGGCTTTCGGTCCAAATGACCGATGTTATGTGCTGAATCACGGCATAGTTTGTGATGTTGTGCCCATATTATGCATGTGTGTGGACATTGGTATGGAGAACAATGTTGCAGGAGGAAGTTTTCCTTTTTGTCGCACGGAAAAGCCCTTTTCCATTTCCGAGCGCAAAAAACGGGTCGTTTTGTGAAGTAACCACCAAAATGCCGTTTCAGAATGCTACCGTCCTATTTTCCTAAAATACTAGACCACCTTACATGGACTATATCCCAACCGGTACATCTCAAACCTTTTCGTCCATCCCGGGTAAAAAGGACAAATGTCTGCCGAATAGGCAGGAAGTGGGTCCGGTTTGTACTACAGGTACATGATCTATCGCCTGTGATTTTTTGAAAAAATCATTTTTAGACTCGCAATATGTGGTTTCTTCAGAGATCCAATGCAAGTTCTATCGATGCTCGTCCCCTATCTTCATGCACACCGGTTCGACCATAGTTAGAAATTCAGATAATTCAAAACGGGCATAATAAATTCAAAAAAAAATCCGAACAATCAAAATCCTTCGCGTGGTGTCATATTATGTTACATAGTTAAAAGAAAAATTCCAGACTTGGTATATTGATCATGTTTCGAAAAAACCTTCACAAAATGACCTATCATGTTCGAGGTTTCATGGCTTTCGGTCCAAATGACCGATGTTATGTGCTGAATCACGGCATAGTTTGTGATGTTGTGCCCATATTATGCATGTGTGTGGACATTGGTATGGAGAACAATGTTGCAGGAGGAAGTTTTCCTTTTTGTCGCACGGAAAAGCCCTTTTCCATTTTCCGAGCGCAAAAAACGGGTCGTTTTGTGAAGTAACCACCAAAATGCCGTTTCAGAATGCTACCGTCCTATTTTCCTAAAATACTAGACCACCTTACATGGAATATCTCCCAACCGGTACATCTCAAACCTTTTCGTCCATCCCGGGTAAAAAGGACAAATGTCTGCCGAATCGGCAGGAAGTGGGTCCGGTTTGTACTACAGGTACATGATCTATCGCCCGTGATTTTTTGAAAAAATCATTTTTAGACTCGCAATATGTGGTTTCTTCAGAGATCCAATGCAAGTTCTATCGATGCTCGTCCCCTATCTTCATGCACACCGGTTCGACCATAGTTAGAAATTCAGATAATTCAAAACGGGCATAATAAATTCAAAAAAAAATCCGAACAATGAAAATCCTTCGCGTGGTGTCATTTTATGTTACATAGTTGAAAGGAAAAATACCAGACTTGGTATATTGATCATGTTTCGAAAAAACCTTCACAAAATGACCTATCATGTTCGAGGTTTCATGGCTTTCGGTCCAAATAACCGATGTTATGTGCTGAATCATGGCATAGTTTGTGATGTTGTGCCCATATTATGCATGTGTGTGTGGACATTGGTATGGAGAACAATGTTGCAGGAGGAAGTTTTCCTTTTTGTCGCACGGAAAAGCCCTTTTCCATTTCCGAGCGCAAAAAACGGGTCGTTTTGTGAAGTAACCACCAAAATGCCGTTTCAGAATGCTACCATCCTATTTTCCTAAAATACTAGACCACCTTACATGGACTATCTCCCAACCGGTACATCTCAAACCTTTTCGTCCATCCCGGGTAAAAAGGACAAATGTCTGCCGAATCGGCAGGAAGTGGGTCCGGTTTGTACTACAGGTACATGATCTATCGCCCGTGATTTTTTGAAAAAATCATTTTTAGACTCGCAATATGTGGTTTCTTCAGAGATCCAATGCAAGTTCTATCGATGCTCGTCCCCTATCTTCATGCACACCGGTTCGACCATAGTTAGAAATTCAGATAATTCAAAACGGGCATAATAAATTCAAAAAAAATCCGAACAATGAAAATCCTTCGTGTGGTGTCATATTATGTTACATAGTTGAAAGGAAAAATACCAGACTTGGTATATTGATCATGTTTCGAAAAAACCTTCACAAAATGACCTATCATGTTCGAGGTTTCATGGCTTTCGGTCCAAATGACCGATGTTATGTGCTGAATCACGGCATAGTTTGTGATGTTGTGCCCATATTATGCATGTTTGTGGACATTGGTATGGAGAACAATGTTGCAGGAGGAAGTTTTCCTTTTTGTCGCACGGAAAAGCCCTTTTCCATTTTCCGAGCGCAAAAAACGGGTCGTTTTGTGAAGTAACCACCAAAATGCCGTTTCAGAATGCTACCGTCCTATTTTCCTAAAATACTAGACCACCTTACATGGACTATCTCCCAACCGGTACATCTCAAACCTTTTCGTCCATCCCGGGTAAAAAGGACAAATGTCTGCCGAATCGGTAGGAAGTGGGTCCGGTTTGTACTACAGGTACATGATCTATCGCCTGTGATTTTTTGAAAAAATCATTTTTAGACTCGAAATATGTGGTTTCTTCAGAGATCCAATGCAAGTTCTATCGATGCTCGTCCCCTATCTTCATGCACACCGGTTCGACTATAGTTAGAAATTCAGATAATTCAAAACGGGCATAATAAATTCAAAAAAAATCCGAACAATGAAAATCCTTCGCGTGGTGTAATATTATGTTACATAGTTGAAAGGAAAAATACCAGACTTGGTATATTGATCATGTTTCGAAAAAACATTCACAAAATGACCTATCATGTTCGAGGTTTCATGGCTTTCGGTCCAAATGACCGATGTTATGTGCTGAATCACGGCATAGTTTGTGATGTTGTGCCCATATTATGCATGTTTGTGGACATTGGTATGGAGAACAATGTTGCAGGAGGAAGTTTTCCTTTTTGTCGCACGGAAAAGCCCTTTTCCATTTTCCGAGCGCAAAAAACGGGTCGTTTTGTGAAGTAACCACCAAAATGCCGTTTCAGAATGCTACCGTCCTATTTTCCTAAAATACTAGACCACCTTACATGGACTATCTCCCAACCGGTACATCTCAAACCTTTTCGTCCATCCCGGGTAAAAAGGACAAATGTCTGCCGAATCGGCAGGAAGTGGGTCCGGTTTGTACTACAGGTACATGATCTATCGCCTGTGATTTTTTGAAAAAATCATTTTTAGACTCGCAATATGTGGTTTCTTCAGAGATCCAATGCAAGTTCTATCGATGTTCGTCCCCTATCTTCATGCACACCGGTTCGACCATAGTTAGAAATTCAGATAATTCAAAACAGGCATAATAAATTCAAAAAAAAATCCGAACAATGAAAATCCTTCGCGTGGTGTCATATTATGTTACATAGTTGAAAGGAAAAATACCAGACTTGGTATATTGATCATGTTTCGAAAAAACCTTCACAAAATGACCTATCATGTTCGAGGTTTCATGGCTTTCGGTCCAAATGACCGATGTTATGTGCTGAATCACGGCATAGTTTGTGATGTTGTGCCCATATTATGCATGTGTGTGGACATTGGTATGGAGAACAATGTTGCAGGAGGAAGTTTTCCTTTTTGTCGCACGGAAAAGCCCTTTTCCATTTCCGAGCGCAAAAAACGGGTCGTTTTGTGAAGTAACCACCAAAATGCCGTTTCAGAATGCTACCGTCCTATTTTCCTAAAATACTAGACCACCTTACATGGACTATCTCCCAACAGGTACATCTCAAACCTTTTTGTCCATCCCGGGTAAAAAGGACAAATGTCTGCCGAATCGGCAGGAAGTGGGTCCGGTTTGACTACAGGTACATGATCTATCGCCCGTGATTTTTTGAAAAAATCATTTTTAGACTCGCAATATGTGGTTTCTTCAGAGATCCAATGCAAGTTCTATCGATGCTCGTCCCCTATCTTCATGCACACCGGTTCGACCATAGTTAGAAATTCAGATAATTCAAAACGGGCATAATAAATTCAAAAAAAAATCCGAACAATGAAAATCCTTCGCGTGGTGTCATATTATGTTACATAGTTGAAAGGAAAAATTCCAGACTTGGTATATTGATCATGTTTCGAAAAAACCTTCACAAAATGACCTATCATGTTCGAGGTTTCATGGCTTTCGGTCCAAATGACCGATGTTATGTGCTGAATCACGGCATAGTTTGTGATGTTGTGCCCATATTATGCATGTGTGTGGACATTGGTATGGAGAACAATGTTGCAGGAGGAAGTTTTCCTTTTTGTCGCACGGAAAAGCCCTTTTCCATTTCCGAGCGCAAAAAACGGGTCGTTTTGTGAAGTAACCACCAAAATGCCGTTTCAGAATGCTACCGTCCTATTTTCCTAAAATACTAGACCACCTTACATGGACTATCTCCCAACCGGTACATCTCAAACCTTTTCGTCCATCCCGGGTAAAAAGGACAAATGTCTGCCGAATAGGCAGGAAGTGGGTCCGGTTTGTACTACAGGTACATGATCTATCGCCTGTGATTTTTTGAAAAAATCATTTTTAGACTCGCAATATGTGGTTTCTTCAGAGATCCAATGCAAGTTCTATCGATGCTCGTCCCCTATCTTCATGCACACCGGTTCGACCATAGTTAGAAATTCAGATAATTCAAAACGGGCATAATAAATTCAAAAAAAAATCCAAACAATCAAAATCCTTCATGTGGTGTCATATTATGTTACATAGTTGAAAGAAAAATTCCAGACTTGGTATATTGATCATGTTTCGAAAAAACCTTCACAAAATGACCTATCATGTTCGAGGTTTCATGGCTTTCGGTCCAAATGACCGATGTTATGTGCTGAATCACGACATAGTTTGTGATGTTGTGCCCATATTATGCATGTGTGTGGACATTGGTATGGAGAACAATGTTGCAGGAGGAAGTTTTCCTTTTTGTCGCACGGAAAAGCCCTTTTCCATTTCCGAGCGCAAAAAACGGGTCGTTTTGTGAAGTAACCACCAAAATGCCGTTTCAGAATGCTACCGTCCTATTTTCCTAAAATACTAGACCACCTTACATGGACTATCTCCCAACAGGTACATCTCAAACCTTTTTGTCCATCCCGGGTAAAAAGGACAAATGTCTGCCGAATCGGCAGGAAGTGGGTCCGGTTTGTACTACAGGTACATGATCTATCGCCCGTGATTTTTTGAAAAAATCATTTTTAGACTCGCAATATGTGGTTTCTTCAGAGATCCAATGCAAGTTCTATCGATGCTCGTCCCCTATCTTCATGCACACCGGTTCGACCATAGTTAGAAATTCAGATAATTCAAAACGGGCATAATAAATTCAAAAAAAAATCCGAACAATGAAAATCCTTCGCGTGGTGTCATATTATGTTACATAGTTGAAAGGAAAAATTCCAGACTTGGTATATTGATCATGTTTCGAAAAAACCTTCACAAAATGACCTATCATGTTCGAGGTTTCATGGCTTTCGGTCCAAATGACCGATGTTATGTGCTGAATCACGGCATAGTTTGTGATGTTGTGCCCATATTATGCATGTGTGTGGACATTGGTATGGAGAACAATGTTGCAGGAGGAAGTTTTCCTTTTTGTCGCACGGAAAAGCCCTTTTCCATTTCCGAGCGCAAAAAACGGGTCGTTTTGTGAAGTAACCACCAAAATGCCGTTTCAGAATGCTACCGTCCTATTTTCCTAAAATACTAGACCACCTTACATGGACTATCTCCCAACCGGTACATCTCAAACCTTTTCGTCCATCCCGGGTAAAAAGGACAAATGTCTGCCGAATAGGCAGGAAGTGGGTCCGGTTTGTACTACAGGTACATGATCTATCGCCTGTGATTTTTTGAAAAAATCATTTTTAGACTCGCAATATGTGGTTTCTTCAGAGATCCAATGCAAGTTCTATCGATGCTCGTCCCCTATCTTCATGCACACCGGTTCGACCATAGTTAGAAATTCAGATAATTCAAAACGGGCATAATAAATTCAAAAAAAAATCCGAACAATCAAAATCCTTCGCGTGGTGTCATATTATGTTACATAGTTGAAAGAAAAATTCCAGACTTGGTATATTGATCATGTTTCGAAAAAACCTTCACAAAATGACCTATCATGTTCGAGGTTTCATGGCTTTCGGTCCAAATGACCGATGTTATGTGCTGAATCACGACATAGTTTGTGATGTTGTGCCCATATTATGCATGTGTGTGGACATTGGTATGGAGAACAATGTTGCAGGAGGAAGTTTTCCTTTTTGTCGCACGGAAAAGCCCTTTTCCATTTTCCGAGCGCAAAAAACGGGTCGTTTTGTGAAGTAACCACCAAAATGCCGTTTCAGAATGCTACCGTCCTATTTTCCTAAAATACTAGACCACCTTACATGGAATATCTCCCAACCGGTACATCTCAAACCTTTTCGTCCATCCCGGGTAAAAAGGACAAATGTCTGCCGAATCGGCAGGAAGTGGGTCCGGTTTGTACTACAGGTACATGATCTATCGCCCGTGATTTTTTGAAAAAATCATTTTTAGACTCGCAATATGTGGTTTCTTCAGAGATCCAATGCAAGTTCTATCGATGCTCGTCCCCTATCTTCATGCACACCGGTTCGACCATAGTTAGAAATTCAGATAATTCAAAACGGGCATAATAAATTCAAAAAAAAATCCGAACAATGAAAATCCTTCGCGTGGTGTCATATTATGTTACATAGTTGAAAGGAAAAATACCAGACTTGGTATATTGATCATGTTTCGAAAAAACCTTCACAAAATGACCTATCATGTTCGAGGTTTCATGGCTTTCGGTCCAAATGACCGATGTTATGTGCTGAATCATGGCATAGTTTGTGATGTTGTGCCCATATTATGCATGTGTGTGGACATTGGTATGGAGAACAATGTTGCAGGAGGAAGTTTTCCTTTTTGTCGCACGGAAAAGCCCTTTTCCATTTCCGAGCGCAAAAAACGGGTCGTTTTGTGAAGTAACCACCAAAATGCCGTTTCAGAATGCTACCATCCTATTTTCCTAAAATACTAGACCACCTTACATGGACTATCTCCCAACCGGTACATCTCAAACCTTTTCGTCCATCCCGGGTAAAAAGGACAAATGTCTGCCGAATCGGCAGGAAGTGGGTCCGGTTTGTACTACAGGTACATGATCTATCGCCCGTGATTTTTTGAAAAAATCATTTTTAGACTCGCAATATGTGGTTTCTTCAGAGATCCAATGCAAGTTCTATCGATGCTCGTCCCCTATCTTCATGCACACCGGTTCGACCATAGTTAGAAATTCAGATAATTCAAAACGGGCATAATAAATTCAAAAAAAAATCCGAACAATGAAAATCCTTCGCGTGGTGTCATATTATGTTACATAGTTGAAAGGAAAAATACCAGACTTGGTATATCGATCATGTTTCGAAAAAACCTTCACAAAATGACCTATCATGTTCGAGGTTTCATGGCTTTCGGTCCAAATGACCGATGTTATGTGCTGAATCACGGCATAGTTTGTGATGTTGTGCCCATATTATGCATGTGTGTGGACATTGGTATGGAGAACAATGTTGCAGGAGGAAGTTTTCCTTTTTGTCGCACGGAAAAGCCCTTTTCCATTTTCCGAGCGCAAAAAACGGGTTGTTTTGTGAAGTAACCACCAAAATGCCGTTTCAGAATGCTACCGTCCTATTTTCCTAAAATACTAGACCACCTTACATGGACTATCTCCCAACCGGTACATCTCAAACATTTTCGTCCATCCCGGGTAAAAAGGACAAATGTCTGCCGAATCGGTAGGAAGTGGGTCCGGTTTGTACTACAGGTACATGATCTATCGCCCGTGATTTTTTGAAAAAATCATTTTTAGACTCGCAATATGTGGTTTCTTCAGAGATCCAATTCAAGTTCTATCGATGCTCGTCCCCTATCTTCATGCACACCGGTTCGACCATAGTTAGAAATTCAGATAATTCAAAACGGGCATAATAAATTCAAAAAAAAATCCGAACAATGAAAATCCTTCGCGTGGTGTAATATTATGTTACATAGTTGAAAGAAAAAATACCAGACTTGGTATATTGATCATGTTTCGAAAAAACCTTCACAAAATGACCTATCATGTTCGAGGTTTCATGGCTTTCGGTCCAAATGACCGATGTTATGTGCTGACTCACGGCATAGTTTGTGATGTTGTGCCCATATTATGCATGTGTGTGGACATTGGTATGGAGAACAATGTTGCAGGAGGAAGTTTTCCTTTTTGTCGCACGGAAAAGCCCTTTTCCATTTTCCGAGCGCAAAAAACGGGTCGTTTTGTGAAGTAACCACCAAAATGCCGTTTCAAAATGCTACCGTCCTATTTTCCTAAAATACTAGACCACCTTACATGGAATATCTCCCAACCGGTACATCTCAAACCTTTTCGTCCATCCCGGGTAAAAAGGACAAATGTCTGCCGAATCGGCAGGAAGTGGGTCCGGTTTGTACTACAGGTACATGATCTATCGCCCGTGATTTTTTGAAAAAATCATTTTTAGACTCGCAATATGTGGTTTCTTCAGAGATCCAATGCAAGTTCTATCGATGCTCGTCCCCTATCTTCATGCACACCGGTTCGACCATAGTTAGAAATTCAGATAATTCAAAACGGGCATAATAAATTCAAAAAAAAATCCGAACAATGAAAATCCTTCGCGTGGTGTCATATTATGTTACATAGTTGAAAGGAAAAATACCAAACTTGGTATATTGATCATGTTTCGAAAAAACCTTCACAAAATGACCTATCATGTTCGAGGTTTCATGGCTTTCGGTCCAAATGACCGATGTTATGTGCTGAATCACGGCATAGTTTGTGATGTTGTGCCCATATTATGCATGTGTGTGGACATTGGTATGAAGAACAATGTTGCAGGAGGAAGTTTTCCTTTTTGTCGCACGGAAAAGCCCTTTTCCATTTCCGAGCGCAAAAAACGGGTCGTTTTGTGAAGTAACCACCAAAATGCCGTTTCAGAATGCTACCGTCCTATTTTCCTAAAATACTAGACCACCTTACATGGACTATCTCCCAACCGGTACATCTCAAACCTTTTCGTCCATCCCGGGTAAAAAGGACAAATGTCTGCCGAATCGGCAGGAAGTGGGTCCGGTTTGTACTACAGGTACATGATCTATCGCCCGTGATTTTTTGAAAAAATCATTTTTAGACTCGCAATATGTGGTTTCTTCAGAGATCCAATGCAAGTTCTATCGATGCTCGTCCCCTATCTTCATGCACACCGGTTCGACCATAGTTAGAAATTCAGATAATTCAAAACGGGCATAATAAATTCAAAAAAAATCCGAACAATGAAAATCCTTCGCGTGGTGTAATATTATGTTACATAGTTGAAAGGAAAAATACCAGTCTTGGTATATTAATCATGTTTCGAAAAAACCTTCACAAAATGACCTATCATGTTCGAGGTTTCATGGCTTTCGGTCCAAATGACCGATGTTATGTGCTGAATCACGGCATAGTTTGTGATGTTGTGCCCATATTATGCATGTGTGTGGACATTTGTATGGAGAACAATGTTGCAGGAGAAAGTTTTCCTTTTTGTCGCACGGAAAAGTCCTTTTCCATTTTCCGAGCGCAAAAAACGGGTCGTTTTGTGAAGTAACCACCAAAATGCCGTTTCAGAATGCTACCGTCCTATTTTCCTAAAATACTAGACCACCTTACATGTACTATCTCCCAACCGGTACATCTCAAACCTTTTCGTCCATCCCGGGTAAAAAGGACAAATGTCTGCCGAATCGGCAGGAAGTGGGTCCGGTTTGTACTACAGGTACATGATCTATCGTCCGTGATTTTTTGAAAAAATCATTTTTAGACTCAGAATATGTGGTTTCTTCAGAGATCCAATGCAAGTTCTATCGATGCTCGTCCCCTATCTTCATGCACACCGGTTCGACCATAGTTAGAAATTCAGATAATTCAAAACGGGCATAATAAATTCAAAAAAAAATCCGAACAATGAAAATCCTTCGCGTGGTGTCATATTATGTTACACAGTTGAAAGGAAAAATACCAGACTTGGTATATTGATCATGTTTCGAAAAAACCTTCACAAAATGACCTATCATGTTCGAGGTTTCATGGCTTTCGGTCCAAATGACCGATGTTATGTGCTGAATCACGGCATAGTTTGTGATGTTGTGCCCATATTATGCATGTGTGTGGACATTGGTATGGAGAACAATGTTGCAGGAGGAAGTTTTCCTTTTTGTCGCACGGAAAAGCCCTTTTCCATTTTCCGAGCGCAAAAAATGGGTCGTTTTGTGAAGTAACCACCAAAATGCCGTTTCAGAATGCTACCGTCCTATTTTCCTAAAATACTAGACCACCTTACATGGAATATCTCCCAACCGGTACATCTCAAACCTTTTCGTCCATCCCAGGTAAAAAGGACAAATGTCTGCCGAATCGGTAGGAAGTGGGTCCGGTTTGTACTACAGGTACATGATCTATCGCCCGTGATTTTTTGAAAAAATCATTTTTAGACTCGCAATATGTGGTTTCTTCAGAGATCCAATGCAAGTTCTATCGATGCTCGTCCCCTATCTTCACGCACACCGGTTCGACCATAGTTAGAAATTCAGATAATTCAAAACGGGCATAATAAATTCAAAAAAAATCCGAACAATGAAAATCCTTCGCGTGGTGTCATATTATGTTACATAGTTGAAAGGAAAAATACCAGACTTGGTATATTGATCATGTTTCGAAAAAACCTTCACAAAATGACCTATCATGTTCGAGGTTTCATGGCTTTCGGTCCAAATGACCGATGTTATGTGCTGAATCACGGCATAGTTTGTGATGTTGTGCCCATATTATGCATGTGTGTGGACATTGGTATAGAGAACAATGTTGCAGGAGGAAGTTTTCCTTTTTGTCGCACGGAAAAGCCCTTTTCCATTTTCCGAGCGCAAAAAACGGGTCGTTTTGTGAAGTAACCACCAAAATGCCGTTTCAGAATGCTACCGTCCTATTTTCCTAAAATACTAGACCACCTTACATGGACTATCTCCCAACCGGTACATCTCAAACCTTTTCGTCCATCCCGGGTAAAAAGGACAAATGTCTGCCGAATCGGTAGGAAGTGGGTCCGGTTTGTACTACAGGTACATGATCTATCGCCCGTGATTTTTTGAAAAAATCATTTTTAGACTCGCAATATGTGGTTTCTTCAGAGATCCAATGCAAGTTCTATCGATGCTCGTCCCCTATCTTCATGCACACCGGTTCGACCATAGTTAGAAATTCAGATAATTCAAAACGGGCATAATAAATTCAAAAAAAAAATCCGAACAATGAAAATCCTTCGCGTGGTGTCATATTATGTTACATAGTTGAAAGGAAAAATACCAGACTTGGTATATTGATCATGTTTCGAAAAAACCTTCACAAAATGACCTATCATGTTCGAGGTTTCATGGCTTTCGGTCCAAATGACCGATGTTATGTGCTGAATCACGGCATAGTTTGTGATGTTGTGTCCATATTATGCATGTGTGTGGACATTGGTATGGAGAACAATGTTGCAGGAGGAAGTTTTCCTTTTGGTCGCACGGAAAAGCCCTTTTCCATTTTCCGAGCGCAAAAAACGGGTCGTTTTGTGAAGTAACCACCAAAATGCCGTTTCAGAATGCTACCGTCCTATTTTCCTAAAATACTAGACCACCTTACATGGAATATCTCCCAACCGGTACATCTCAAACCTTTTCGTCCATCCCGGGTAAAAAGGACAAATGTCTGCCGAATCGGCAGGAAGTGGGTCCGGTTTGTACTACAGGTACATGATCTATCGCCCGTGATTTTTTGAAAAAATCATTTTTAGACTCGCAATATGTGGTTTCTTCAGAGATCCAATGCAAGTTCTATCGATGCTCGTCCCCTATCTTCATGCACACCGGTTCGACCATAGTTAGAAATTCAGATAATTCAAAACGGGCATAATAAATTCAAAAAAAAAATCCGAACAATGAAAATCCTTCGCGTGGTGTCATCTTATGTTACATAGTTGAAAGGAAAAATACCAGACTTGGTATATTGATCATGTTTCGAAAAAACCTTCACAAAATGACCTATCATGTTCGAGGTTTCATGGCTTTCGGTCCAAATGACCGATGTTATGTGCTGAATCACGGCATAGTTTGTGATGTTGTGCCCATATTATGCATGTGTGTGGACATTGGTATGGAGAACAATGTTGCAGGAGGAAGTTTTCCTTTTGGTCGCACGGAAAAGCCCTTTTCCATTTTCCGAGCGCAAAAAACGGGTCGTTTTGTGAAGTAACCACCAAAATGCCGTTTCAGAATGCTACCGTCCTATTTTCCTAAAATACTAGACCACCTTACATGGAATATCTCCCAACCGGTACATCTCAAACCTTTTCGTCCATCCCGGGTAAAAAGGACAAATGTCTGCCGAATCGGCAGGAAGTGGGTCCGGTTTGTACTACAGGTACATGATCTATCGCCCGTGATTTTTTGAAAAAATCATTTTTAGACTCGCAATATGTGGTTTCTTCAGAGATCCAATGCATGTTCTATCGATGCTCGTCCCCTATCTTCATGCACACCGGTTCGACCATAGTTAGAAATTCAGATAATTCAAAACGGGCATAATAAATTCAAAAAAAATCCGAACAATGAAAATCCTTCGCGTGGTGTCATAATATGTTACATAGTTGAAAGGAAAAATACCAGACTTGGTATATTGATCATGTTTCGAAAAAACCTTCACAAAATGACCTATCATGTTCGAGGTTTCATGGCTTTCGGTCCAAATGACCGATGTTATGTGCTGAATCACGGCATAGTTTGTGATGTTGTGCCCATATTATGCATGTGTGTGGACATTGGTATGGAGAACAATGTTGCAGGAGGAAGTTTTCCTTTTTGTCGCACGGAAAAGCCCTTTTCCATATTCCGAGCGCAAAAAACGGGTCGTTTTGTGAAGTAACCACCAAAATGCCGTTTCAGAATGCTACCGTCCTATTTTCCTAAAATACTAGACCACCTTACATGGAATATCTCCCAACCGGTACATCTCAAACCTTTTCGTCCATTCCGGGTAAAAAGGACAAATGTCTGCCGAATCGGCAGGAAGTGGGTCCGGTTTGTACTACAGGTACATGATCTATCGCCCGTGATTTTTTGAAAAAATCATTTTTAGACTCGCAATATGTGGTTTCTTCAGAGATCCAATGCAAGTTCTATCGATGCTCGTCCCCTATCTTCATGCACACCGGTTCGACCATAGTTAGAAATTCAGATAATTCAAAACGGGCATAATAAATTCAAAAAAAATCCGAACAATGAAAATCCTTCGCGTGGTGTCATATTATGTTACATAGTTGAAAGGAAAAATACCAGACTTGGTATATTGATCATGGTTCGAAAAAACCTTCACAAAATGAGCTATCATGTTCGAGGTTTCATGGCTTTCGGTCCAAATGACCGATGTTATGTGCTGAATCACGGCATAGTTTGTGATGTTGTGCCCATATTATGCATGTGTGTGGACATTGGTATGGAGAACAATGTTGCAGGAGGAAGTTTTCCTTTTTGTCGCATGGAAAAGCCCTTTTCCATTTCCGAGCGCAAAAAACGGGTCGTTTTGTGAAGTAACCACCAAAATGTCGTTTCAGAATGCTACCGTCCTATTTTCCTAAAATACTAGACCACCTTACATGGAATATCTCCCAACCGGTACATCTCAAACCTTTTCGTCCATCCCGGGTAAAAAGGACAAATGTCTGCCGAATCGGCAGGAAGTGGGTCCGGTTTGTACTACAGGTACATGATCTATCGCCCGTGATTTTTTGAAAAAATCATTTTTAGACTCGCAATATGTGGTTTCTTCAGAGATCCAATGCAAGTTCTATCGATGCTCGTCCCCTATCTTCATGCACACCGGTTCGACCATAGTTAGAAATTCAGATAATTCAAAACGGGCATAATAAATTCAAAAAAAATCCGAACAATGAAAATCCTTCGCGTGGTGTAATATTATGTTACATAGTTGAAAGGAAAAATACCAGACTTGGTATATTGATCATGTTTCGAAAAAACCTTCACAAAATGACCTATCATGTTCGAGGTTTCATGGCTTTCGGTCCAAATGACCGATGTTATGTGCTGAATCACGGCATAGTTTGTGATGTTGTGCCCATATTATGCATGTGTGTGGACATTGGTATGGAGAACAATGTTGCAGGAGGAAGTTTTCCTTTTTGTCGCACGGAAAAGCCCTTTTCCATTTTCCGAGCGCAAAAAACGGGTCGTTTTGTGAAGTAACCACCAAAATGCCGTTTCAGAATGCTACCGTCCTATTTTCCTAAAATACTAGACCACCTTACATGGACTATCTCCCAACCGGTACATCTCAAACCTTTTCGTCCATCCCGGGTAAAAAGGACAAATGTCTGCCGAATAGGCAGGAAGTGTGTCCGGTTTGTACTACAGGTACATGATCTATCGCCCGTGATTTTTTGAAAAAATCATTTTTAGACTCGCAATATGTGGTTTCTTCAGAGATCCAATGCAAGTTCTATCGATGCTCGTCCCCTATCTTCATGCACACCGGTTCGACCATAGTTAGAAATTCAGATAATTCAAAACGGGCATAATAAATTCAAAAAAAATCCGAACAATGAAAATCCTTCGCGTGGTGTAATATTATGTTACATAGTTGAAAGGAAAAATACCAGACTTGGTATATTGATCATGTTTCGAAAAAACCTTCACAAAATGACCTATCATGTTCGAGGTTTCATGGCTTTCGGTCCAAATGACCGATGTTATGTGCTGAATCACGGCATAGTTTGTGATGTTGTGCCCATATTATGCATGTGTGTGGACATTGGTATGGAGAACAATGTTGCAGGAGGAAGTTTTCCTTTTTGTCGCACGGAAAAGCCCTTTTCCATTTCCGAGCGCAAAAAACGGGTCGTTTTGTGAAGTAACCACCAAAATGCCGTTTCAGAATGCTACCGTCCTATTTTCCTAAAATACTAGACCACCTTACATGGACTATCTCCCAACCGGTACATCTCAAACCTTTTCGTCCATCCCGGGTAAAAAGGACAAATGTCTGCCGAATAGGCAGGAAGTGGGTCCGGTTTGTACTACAGGTACATGATCTATCGCCTGTGATTTTTTGAAAAAATCATTTTTAGACTCGCAATATGTGGTTTCTTCAGAGATCCAATGCAAGTTCTATCGATGCTCGTCCCCTATCTTCATGCACACCGGTTCGACCATAGTTAGAAATTCAGATAATTCAAAACGGGCATAATAAATTCAAAAAAAAATCCGAACAATCAAAATCCTTCGCGTGGTGTCATATTATGTTACATAGTTGAAAGAAAAATACCAGACTTGGTATATTGATCATGTTTCGAAAAAACCTTCACAAAATGACCTATCATGTTCGAGGTTTCATGGCTTTCGGTCCAAATGACCGATGTTATGTGCTGAATCACGGCATAGTTTGTGATGTTGTGCCCATATTATGCATGTGTGTGGACATTGGTATGGAGAACAATGTTGCAGGAGGAAGTTTTCCTTTTTGTCGCACGGAAAAGCCCTTTTCCATTTTCCGAGCGCAAAAAACGGGTCGTTTTGTGAAGTAACCACCAAAATGCCGTTTCAGAATGCTACCGTCCTATTTTCCTAAAATACTAGACCACCTTACATGGAATATCTCCCAACCGGTACATCTCAAACCTTTTCGTCCATCCCGGGTAAAAAGGACAAATGTCTGCCGAATCGGCAGGAAGTGGGTCCGGTTTGTACTACAGGTACATGATCTATCGCCCGTGATTTTTTGAAAAAATCATTTTTAGACTCGCAATATGTGGTTTCTTCAGAGATCCAATGCAAGTTCTATCGATGCTCGTCCCCTATCTTCATGCACACCGGTTCGACCATAGTTAGAAATTCAGATAATTCAAAACGGGCATAATAAATTCAAAAAAAAAATCCGAACAATGAAAATCCTTCGCGTGGTGTCATATTATGTTACATAGTTGAAAGGAAAAATACCAGACTTGGTATATTGATCATGTTTCGAAAAAACCTTCACAAAATGACCTATCATGTTCGAGGTTTCATGGCTTTCGGTCCAAATGACCGATGTTATGTGCTGAATCACGGCATAGTTTGTGATGTTGTGCCCATATTATGCATGTGTGTGGACATTGGTATGGAGAACAATGTTGCAGGAGGAAGTTTTCCTTTTGGTCGCACGGAAAAGCCCTTTTCCATTTTCCGAGCGCAAAAAACGGGTCGTTTTGTGAAGTAACCACCAAAATGCCGTTTCAGAATGCTACCGTCCTATTTTCCTAAAATACTAGACCACCTTACATGGAATATCTCCCAACCGGTACATCTCAAACCTTTTCGTCCATTCCGGGTAAAAAGGACAAATGTTTGCCGAATCGGCAGGAAGTGGGTCCGGTTTGTACTACAGGTACATGATCTATCGCCCGTGATTTTTTGAAAAAATCATTTTTAGACTCGCAATATGTGGTTTCTTCAGAGATCCAATGCAAGTTCTATCGATGCTCGTCCCCTATCTTCATGCACACCGGTTCGACCATAGTTAGAAATTCAGATAATTCAAAACGGGCATAATAAATTCAAAAAAAATCCGAACAATGAAAATCCTTCGCGTGGTGTCATATTATGTTACATAGTTGAAAGGAAAAATACCAGACTTGGTATATTGATCATGGTTCGAAAAAACCTTCACAAAATGAGCTATCATGTTCGAGGTTTCATGGCTTTCGGTCCAAATGACCGATGTTATGTGCTGAATCACGGCATAGTTTGTGATGTTGTGCCCATATTATGCATGTGTGTGGACATTGGTATGGAGAACAATGTTGCAGGAGGAAGTTTTCCTTTTTGTCGCATGGAAAAGCCCTTTTCCATTTCCGAGCGCAAAAAACGGGTCGTTTTGTGAAGTAACCACCAAAATGTCGTTTCAGAATGCTACCGTCCTATTTTCCTAAAATACTAGACCACCTTACATGGAATATCTCCCAACCGGTACATCTCAAACCTTTTCGTCCATCCCGGGTAAAAAGGACAAATGTCTGCCGAATCGGCAGGAAGTGGGTCCGGTTTGTACTACAGGTACATGATCTATCGCCCGTGATTTTTTGAAAAAATCATTTTTAGACTCGCAATATGTGGTTTCTTCAGAGATCCAATGCAAGTTCTATCGATGCTCGTCCCCTATCTTCATGCACACCGGTTCGACCATAGTTAGAAATTCAGATAATTCAAAACGGGCATAATAAATTCAAAAAAAATCCGAACAATGAAAATCCTTCGCGTGGTGTAATATTATGTTACATAGTTGAAAGGAAAAATACCAGACTTGGTATATTGATCATGTTTCGAAAAAACCTTCACAAAATGACCTATCATGTTCGAGGTTTCATGGCTTTCGGTCCAAATGACCGATGTTATGTGCTGAATCACGGCATAGTTTGTGATGTTGTGCCCATATTATGCATGTGTGTGGACATTGGTATGGAGAACAATGTTGCAGGAGGAAGTTTTCCTTTTTGTCGCACGGAAAAGCCCTTTTCCATTTCCGAGCGCAAAAAACGGGTCGTTTTGTGAAGTAACCACCAAAATGCCGTTTCAGAATGCTACCGTCCTATTTTCCTAAAATACTAGACCACCTTACATGGACTATCTCCCAACCGGTACATCTCAAACCTTTTCGTCCATCCCGGGTAAAAAGGACAAATGTCTGCCGAATCGGCAGGAAGTGGGTCCGGTTTGTACTACAGGTACATGATCTATCGCCTGTGATTTTTTGAAAAAATCATTTTTAGACTCGCAATATGTGGTTTCTTCAGAGATCCAATGCAAGTTCTATCGATGCTCGTCCCCTATCTTCATGCACACCGGTTCGACCATAGTTAGAAATTCAGATAATTCAAAACGGGCATAATAAATTCAAAAAAAAATCCGAACAATCAAAATCCTTCGCGTGGTGTCATATTATGTTACATAGTTGAAAGAAAAATACCAGACTTGGTATATTGATCATGTTTCGAAAAAACCTTCACAAAATGACCTATCATGTTCGAGGTTTCATGGCTTTCGGTCCAAATGACCGATGTTATGTGCTGAATCACGGCATAGTTTGTGATGTTGTGCCCATATTATGCATGTGTGTGGACATTGGTATGGAGAACAATGTTGCAGGAGGAAGTTTTCCTTTTTGTCGCACGGAAAAGCCCTTTTCCATTTTCCGAGCGCAAAAAACGGGTCGTTTTGTGAAGTAACCACCAAAATGCCGTTTCAGAATGCTACCGTCCTATTTTCCTAAAATACTAGACCACCTTACATGGAATATCTCCCAACCGGTACATCTCAAACCTTTTCGTCCATCCCGGGTAAAAAGGACAAATGTCTGCCGAATAGGCAGGAAGTGGGTCCGGTTTGTACTACAGGTACATGATCTATCGCCCGTGATTTTTTGAAAAAATCATTTTTAGACTCGCAATATGTGGTTTCTTCAGAGATCCAATGCAAGTTCTATCGATGCTCGTCCCCTATCTTCATGCACACCGGTTCGACCATAGTTAGAAATTCAGATAATTCAAAACGGGCATAATAAATTCAAAAAAAATCCGAACAATGAAAATCCTTCGCGTGGTGTAATATTATGTTACATAGTTGAAAGGAAAAATACCAGACTTGGTATATTGATCATGTTTCGAAAAAACCTTCACAAAATGACCTATCATGTTCGAGGTTTCATGGCTTTCGGTCCAAATGACCGATGTTATGTGCTGAATCACGGCATAGTTTGTGATGTTGTGCCCATATTATGCATGTGTGTGGACATTGGTATGGAGAACAATGTTGCAGGAGGAAGTTTTCCTTTTTGTCGCACGGAAAAGCCCTTTTCCATTTCCGAGCGCAAAAAACGGGTCGTTTTGTGAAGTAACCACCAAAATGCCGTTTCAGAATGCTACCGTCCTATTTTCCTAAAATACTAGACCACCTTACATGGACTATCTCCCAACCGGTACATCTCAAACCTTTTCGTCCATCCCGGGTAAAAAGGACAAATGTCTGCCGAATAGGCAGGAAGTGGGTCCGGTTTGTACTACAGGTACATGATCTATCGCCTGTGATTTTTTGAAAAAATCATTTTTAGACTCGCAATATGTGGTTTCTTCAGAGATCCAATGCAAGTTCTATCGATGCTCGTCCCCTATCTTCATGCACACCGGTTCGACCATAGTTAGAAATTCAGATAATTCAAAACGGGCATAATAAATTCAAAAAAAAATCCGAACAATCAAAATCCTTCGCGTGGTGTCATATTATGTTACATAGTTGAAAGAATAATTCCAGACTTGGTATATTGATCATGTTTCGAAAAAACCTTCACAAAATGACCTATCATGTTCGAGGTTTCATGGCTTTCGGTCCAAATGACCGATGTTATGTGCTGAATCACGGCATAGTTTGTGATGTTGTGCCCATATTATGCATGTGTGTGGACATTGGTATGGAGAACAATGTTGCAGGAGGAAGTTTTCCTTTTTGTCGCACGGAAAAGCCCTTTTCCATTTTCCGAGCGCAAAAAACGGGTCGTTTTGTGAAGTAACCACCAAAATGCCGTTTCAGAATGCTACCGTCCTATTTTCCTAAAATACTAGACCACCTTACATGGAATATCTCCCAACCGGTACATCTCAAACCTTTTCGTCCATCCCGGGTAAAAAGGACAAATGTCTGCCGAATCGGCAGGAAGTGGGTCCGGTTTGTACTACAGGTACATGATCTATCGCCCGTGATTTTTTAAAAAAATCATTTTTAGACTCGCAATATGTGGTTTCTTCAGAGATCCAATGCAAGTTCTATCGATGCTCGTCCCCTATCTTCATGCACACCGGTTCGACCATAGTTAGAAATTCCGATAATTCAAAACGGGCATAATAAATTCAAAAAAAAATCCGAACAATGAAAATCCTTCGCGTGGTGTCATATTATGTTACATAGTTGAAAGGAAAAATACCAGACTTGGTATATTGATCATGTTTCGAAAAAACCTTCACAAAATGACCTATCATGTTCGAGGTTTCATGGCTTTCGGTCCAAATGACCGATGTTATGTGCTGAATCATGGCATAGTTTGTGATGTTGTGCCCATATTATGCATGTGTGTGGACATTGGTATGGAGAACAATGTTGCAGGAGGAAGTTTTCCTTTTTGTCGCACGGAAAAGCCCTTTTCCATTTCCGAGCGCAAAAAACGGGTCGTTTTGTGAAGTAACCACCAAAATGCCGTTTCAGAATGCCACCATCCTATTTTCCTAAAATACTAGACCACCTTACATGGACTATCTCCCAACCGGTACATCTCAAACCTTTTCGTCCATCCCGGGTAAAAAGGACAAATGTCTGCCGAATCGGCAGGAAGTGGGTCCGGTTTGTACTACAGGTACATGATCTATCGCCCGTGATTTTTTGAAAAAATCATTTTTAGACTCGCAATATGTGGTTTCTTCAGAGATCCAATGCAAGTTCTATCGATGCTCGTCCCCTATCTTCATGCACACCGGTTCGACCATAGTTAGAAATTCAGATAATTCAAAACGGGCATAATAAATTCAAAAAAAAATCCGAACAATGAAAATCCTTCGCGTGGTGTCATATTATGTTACATAGTTGAAAGGAAAAATACCAGACTTGGTATATTGATCATGTTTCGAAAAAACCTTCACAAAATGACCTATCATGTTCGAGGTTTCATGGCTTTCGGTCCAAATGACCGATGTTATGTGCTGAATCACGGCATAGTTTGTGATGTTGTGCCCATATTATGCATGTGTGTGGACATTGGTATGGAGAACAATGTTGCAGGAGGAAGTTTTCCTTTTTGTCGCACGGAAAAGCCCTTTTCCATTTTCCGAGCGCAAAAAACGGGTTGTTTTGTGAAGTAACCACCAAAATGCCGTTTCAGAATGCTACCGTCCTATTTTACTAAAATACTAGACCACCTTACATGGACTATCTCCCAACTGGTACATCTCAAACATTTTCGTCCATCCCGGGTAAAAAGGACAAATGTCTGCCGAATCGGTAGGAAGTGGGTCCGGTTTGTACTACAGGTACATGATCTATCGCCCGTGATTTTTTGAAAAAATCATTTTTAGACTCGCAATATGTGGTTTCTTCAGAGATCCAATTCAAGTTCTATCGATGCTCGTCCCCTATCTTCATGCACACCGGTTCGACCATAGTTAGAAATTCAGATAATTCAAAACGGGCATAATAAATTCAAAAAAAAATCCGAACAATGAAAATCCTTCGCGTGGTGTAATATTATGTTACATAGTTGAAAGAAAAAATACCAGACTTGGTATATTGATCATGTTTCGAAAAAACCTTCACAAAATGACCTATCATGTTCGAGGTTTCATGGCTTTCGGTCCAAATGACCGATGTTATGTGCTGAATCACGGCATAGTTTGTGATGTTGTGCCCATATTATGCATGTGTGTGGACATTGGTATGGAGAACAATGTTGCAGGAGGAAGTTTTCCTTTTTGTCGCACGGAAAAGCCCTTTTCCATTTTCCGAGCGCAAAAAACGGGTGGTTTTGTGAAGTAACCACCAAAATGTCGTTTCAGAATGCTACCGTCCTATTTTCCTAAAATACTAGACCACCTTACATGGACTATCTCCCAACCGGTACATCTCAAACCTTTTCGTCCATCCCGGGTAAAAAGGACAAATGTCTGCCGAATCGGCAGGAAGTGGGTCCGGTTTGTACTACAGGTACATGATCTATCGCCCGTGATTTTTTGAAAAAATCATTTTTAGACTCGCAATATGTGGTTTCTTCAGAGATCCAATGCAAGTTCTATCGATGCTCCTCCCCTATCTTCATGCACACCGGTTCGACCATAGTTAGAAATTCAGATAATTCAAAACGGGCATAATAAATTCAAAAAAAAATCCGAACAATGAAAATCCTTCGTGTGGTGTCATATTATGTTACATAGTTGATAGGAAAAATACCAGACTTGGTATATTGATCATGTTTCGAAAAAACCTTCACAAAATGACCTATCATGTTCGAGGTTTCATGGCTTTCGGTCCAAATGACCGATGTTATGTGCTGAATCACGGCATAGTTTGTGATATTGTGCCCATATTATGCATGTGTGTGGACATTGGTATGGAGAACAATGTTGCAGGAGGAAGTTTTCCTTTTTGTCGCACGGAAAAGCCCTTTTCCATTTCCGAGCGCAAAAAACGGGTCGTTTTGTGAAGTAACCACCAAAATGCCGTTTCAGAATGCTACCGTCCTATTTTCCTAAAATACTAGACCACCTTACATGGACTATCTCCCAACCGGTACATCTCAAACCTTTTCGTCCATCCCGGGTAAAAAGGACAAATGTCTGCCGAATAGGCAGGAAGTGGGTCCGGTTTGTACTACAGGTACATGATCTATCGCCCGTGATTTTTTGAAAAAATCATTTTTAGACTCGCAATATGTGGTTTCTTCAGAGATCCAATTCAAGTTCTATCGATGCTCGTCCCCTATCTTCATGCACACCGGTTCGACCATAGTTAGAAATTCAGATAATTCAAAACGGGCATAATAAATTCAAAAAAAAATCCGAACAATGAAAATCCTTCGCGTGGTGTCATATTATGTTACATAGTTGAAAGGAAAAATACCAGACTTGGTATATTGATCATGTTTCGAAAAAACCTTCACAAAATGACCTATCATGTTCGAGGTTTCATGGCTTTCGGTCCAAATGACCGATGTTATGTGCTGAATCACGGCATAGTTTGTGATGTTGTGCCCATATTATGCATGTGTGTGGACATAGGTATGGAGAACAATGTTGCAGGAGGAAGTTTTCCTTTTTGTCGCACGGAAAAGCCCTTTTCCATTTTCCGAGCGCAAAAAATGGGTCGTTTTGTGAAGTAACCACCAAAATGCCGTTTCAGAATGCTACCGTCCTATTTTCCTAAAATACTAGACCACCTTACATGGAATATCTCCCAACTGGTACATCTCAAACCTTTTCGTCCATCCCAGGTAAAAAGGACAAATGTCTGCCGAATCGGCAGGAAGTGGGTCCGGTTTGTACTACAGGTACATGATCTATCGCCCGTGATTTTTTGAAAAAATCATTTTTAGACTCGCAATATGTGGTTTCTTCAGAGATCCAATGCAAGTTCTATCGATGCTCGTCCCCTATCTTCACGCACACGGGTTCGACCATAGTTAGAAATTCAGATAATTCAAAACGGGCATAATAAATTCAAAAAAAATCCGAACAATGAAAATCCTTCGCGTGGTGTCATATTATGTTACATAGTTGAAAGGAAAAATACCAGACTTGGTATATTGATCATGTTTCGAAAAAACCTTCACAAAATGACCTATCATGTTCGAGGTTTCATGGCTTTCGGTCCAAATGACCGATGTTATGTGCTGAATCACGGCATAGTTTGTGATGTTGTGCCCATATTATGCATGTGTGTGGACATTGGTATGGAGAACAATGTTGCAGGAGGAAGTTTTCCTTTTTGTCGCACGGAAAAGCCCTTTTCCAATTTCCGAGCGCAAAAAACGGGTCGTTTTGTGAAGTAACCACCAAAATGCCATTTCAGAATGCTACCGTCCTATTTTCCTAAAATACTAGACCACCTTACATGGACTATCTCCCAACCGGTACATCTCAAACCTTTTCGTCCATCCCGGGTAAAAAGGACAAATGTCTGCCGAATCGGCAGGAAGTGGGTCCGGTTTGTACTACAGGTACATGATCTATCGCCCGTGATTTTTTGAAAAAATCATTTTTAGACTCGCAATATGTGGTTTCTTCAGAGATCCAATGCAAGTTCTATCGATGCTCGTCCCCTATCTTCATGCACACCGGTTCGACCATAGTTAGAAATTCAGATAATTCAAAACGGGCATAATAAATTCAAAAAAAATCCGAACAATGAAAATCCTTCGCGTGGTGTAATATTATGTTACATAGTTGAAAGGAAAAATACCAGTCTTGGTATATTGATCATGTTTCGAAAAAACCTTCACAAAATGACCTATCATGTTCGAGGTTTCATGGCTTTCGGTCCAAATGACCGATGTTATGTGCTGAATCACGGCATAGTTTGTGATGTTGTGCCCATATTATGCATGTGTGTGGACATTGGTATGGAGAACAATGTTGCAGGAGGAAGTTTTCCTTTTTGTCGCACGGAAAAGCCCTTTTCCATTTTCCGAGCGCAAAAAACGGGTCGTTTTGTGAAGTAACCACCAAAATGCCGTTTCAGAATGATACCGTCCTATTTTCCTAAAATACTAGACCACCTTACATGGACTATCTCCCAACCGGTACATCTCAAACCTTTTCGTCCATCCCGGGTAAAAAGGACAAATGTCTGCCGAATCGGCAGGAAGTGGGTCCGGTTTGTACTACAGGTACATGATCTATCGCCCATGATTTTTTGAAAAAATCATTTTTAGACTCGCAATATGTGGTTTCTTCAGAGATCCAATGCAAGTTCTATCGATGCTCGTCCCCTATCTTCATGCACACCGGTTCGACCATAGTTAGAAATTCAGATAATTCAAAACGGGCATAATAAATTCAAAAAAAAATCCGAACAATGAAAATCCTTCGCGTGGTGTCATATTATGTTACATAGTTGAAAGGAAAAATACCAGACTTGGTATATTGATCATGTTTCGAAAAAACCTTCACAAAATGACCTATCATGTTCGAGGTTTCATGGCTTTCGGTCCAAATGACCGATGTTATGTGCTGAATCACGGCATAGTTTGTGATGTTGTGCCCATATTATGCATGTGTGTGGACATTGGTATGGAGAACAATGTTGCAGGAGGAAGTTTTCCTTTTTGTCGCACGGAAAAGCCCTTTTCCATTTTCCGAGCGCAAAAAACGGGTCGTTTTGTGAAGTAACCACCAAAATGCCGTTTCAGAATGATACCGTCCTATTTTCCTAAAATACTAGACCACCTTACATGGACTATCTCCCAACCGGTACATCTCAAACCTTTTCGTCCATCCCGGGTAAAAAGGACAAATGTCTGCCGAATCGGCAGGAAGTGGGTCCGGTTTGTACTACAGGTACATGATCTATCGCCCATGATTTTTTGAAAAAATCATTTTTAGACTCGCAATATGTGGTTTCTTCAGAGATCCAATGCAAGTTCTATCGATGCTCGTCCCCTATCTTCATGCACACCGGTTCGACCATAGTTAGAAATTCAGATAATTCAAAACGGGCATAATAAATTCAAAAAAAAATCCGAACAATGAAAATCCTTCGCGTGGTGTCATATTATGTTACATAGTTGAAAGGAAAAATACCAGACTTGGTATATTGATCATGTTTCGAAAAAACCTTCACAAAATGACCTATCATGTTCGAGGTTTCATGGCTTTCGGTCCAAATGACCGATGTTATGTGCTGAATCACGGCATAGTTTGTGATGTTGTGCCCATATTATGCATGTGTGTGGACATTGGTATGGAGAACAATGTTGCAGGAGGAAGTTTTCCTTTTTGTCGCACGGAAAAGCCCTTTTCCATTTTCCGAGCGCAAAAAATGGGTCGTTTTGTGAAGTAACCACCAAAATGCCGTTTCAGAATGCTACCGTCCTATTTTCCTAAAATACTAGACCACCTTACATGGAATATCTCCCAACCGGTACATCTCAAACCTTTTCTTCCATCCCAGGTAAAAAGGACAAATGTCTGCCGAATCGGCAGGAAGTGGGTCCGGTTTGTACTACAGGTACATGATCTATCGCCCGTGATTTTTTGAAAAAATCATTTTTAGACTCGCAATATGTGGTTTCTTCAGAGATCCAATGCAAGTTCTATCGATGCTCGTCCCCTATCTTCACGCACACGGGTTCGACCATAGTTAGAAATTCAGATAATTCAAAACGGGCATAATAAATTCAAAAAAAATCCGAACAATGAAAATCCTTCGCGTGGTGTCATATTATGTTACATAGTTGAAAGGAAAAATACCAGACTTGGTATATTGATCATGTTTCGAAAAAACCTTCACAAAATGACCTATCATGTTCGAGGTTTCATGGCTTTCGGTCCAAATGACCGATGTTATGTGCTGAATCACGGCATAGTTTGTGATGTTGTGCCCATATTATGCATGTGTGTGGACATTGGTATGGAGAACAATGTTGCAGGAGGAAGTTTTCCTTTTTGTCGCACGGAAAAGCCCTTTTCCATTTTCCGAACGGAAAAAACGGGTCGTTTTGTGAAGTAACCACCAAAATGCCGTTTCAGAATGCTACCGTCCTATTTTCCTAAAATACTAGACCACCTTACATGGACTATCTCCCAACCGGTACATCTCAAACCTTTTCGTCCATCCCGGGTAAAAAGGACAAATGTCTGCCGAATCGGCAGGAAGTGGGTCCGGTTTGTACTACAGGTACATGATCTATCGCCCGTGATTTTTTGAAAAAATCATTTTTAGACTCGCAATATGTGGTTTCTTCAGAGATCCAATGCAAGTTCTATCGATGCTCGTCCCCTATCTTCATGCACACCGGTTCGACCATAGTTAGAAATTCAGATAATTCAAAACGGGCATAATAAATTCAAAAAAAAATCCGAACAATGAAAATCCTTCGCGTGGTGTCATATTATGTTACATAGTTGAAAGGAAAAATACCAGACTTGGTATATTGATCATGTTTCGAAAAAACCTTCACAAAATGACCTATCATGTTCGAGGTTTCATGGCTTTCGGTCCAAATGACCGATGTTATGTGCTGAATCACGGCATAGTTTGTGATGTTGTGCCCATATTATGCATGTGTGTGGACATTGGTATGGAGAACAATGTTGCAGGAGGAAGTTTTCCTTTTTGTCGCACGGAAAAGCCCTTTTCCATTTTCCGAGCGCAAAAAACGGGTCGTTTTGTGAAGTAACCACCAAAATGCCGTTTCAGAATGCTACCGTCCTATTTTCCTAAAATACTAGACCACCTTACATGGAATATCTCCCAACCGGTACATCTCAAACCTTTTCGTCCATCCCGGGTAAAAAGGACAAATGTCTGCCGAATCGGCAGGAAGTGGGTCCGGTTTGTACTACAGGTACATGATCTATCGCCCGTGATTTTTTGAAAAAATCATTTTTAGACTCGCAATATGTGGTTTCTTCAGAGATCCAATGCATGTTCTATCGATGCTCGTCCCCTATCTTCATGCACACCGGTTCGACCATAGTTAGAAATTCAGATAATTCAAAACGGGCATAATAAATTCAAAAAAAATCCGAACAATGAAAATCCTTCGCGTGGTGTCATATTATGTTACATAGTTGAAAGGAAAAATACCAGACTTGGTATATTGATCATGTTTCGAAAAAACCTTCACAAAATGACCTATCATGTTCGAGGTTTCATAGCTTTCGGTCCAAATGACCGATGTTATGTGCTGAATCACGGCATAGTTTGTGATGTTGTGCCCATATTATGCATGTGTGTGGACATTGGTATGGAGAACAATGTTACATGAGGAAGTTTTCCTTTTTGTCGCACGGAAAAGCCCTTTTCCATTTTCCGAGCGCAAAAAACGGGTCGTTTTGTGAAGTAACCACCAAAATGCCGTTTCAGAATGCTACCATCCTATTTTCCTAAAATATTAGACCACCTTACATGGACTATCTCCCAACCGGTACATCTCAAACCTTTTCGTCCATCCCGGGTAAAAAGGACAAATGTCTGCCGAATCGGTAGGAAGTGGGTCCGGTTTGTACTACAGGTACATGATCTATCGCCCGTGATTTTTTGAAAAAATCATTTTTAGACTCGCAATATGTGGTTTCTTCAGAGATCCAATGCAAGTTCTATCGATGCTCGTCCCCTATCTTCATGCACACCGGTTCGACCATAGTTAGAAATTCAGATAATTCAAAACGGGCATAATAAATTCAAAAAGAAATCCGAACAATGAAAATCCTTCGCGTGGTGTCATATTATGTTACATAGTTGAAAGGAAAAATACCAGACTTGGTATATTGATCATGTTTCGAAAAAACCTTCACAAAATGACCTATGATGTTCGAGGTTTCATGGCTTTCGGTCCAAATGACCGATGTGATGTGCTGAATCACGGCATAGTTTGTGATGTTGTGCCCATATTATGCATGTGTGTGGACATTGGTATGGAGAACAATGTTGCAGGAGGAAGTTTTCCTTTTTGTCGCACGGAAAAGCCGTTTTCCATTTCCGAGCGCAAAAAACGGGTCGTTTTGTGAAGTAACCACCAAAATGCCGTTTCAGAATGCTACCGTCCTATTTTCCTAAAATACTAGACCACCTTACATGGACTATCTCCCAACCGGTACATCTCAAACCTTTTCGTCCATCCCGGGTAAAAAGGACAAATGTCTGCCGAATCGGTAGGAAGTGGGTCCGGTTTGTACTACAGGTACATGATCTATCGCCCGTGATTTTTTGAAAAAATCATTTTTAGACTCGCAATATGTGGTTTCTTCAGAGATCCAATGCAAGTTCTATCGATGCTCGTCCCCTATCTTCATGCACACCGGTTCGACCATAGTTAGAAATTCAGATAATTCAAAACGGGCATAATAAATTCAAAAAAAATCCGAACAATGAAAATCCTTCGCGTGGTGTAATATTATGTTACATAGTTGAAAGGAAAAATACCAGACTTGGTATATTGATCATGTTTCGAAAAAACCTTCACAAAATGACCTATCATGTTCGAGGTTTCATGGCTTTCGGTCCAAATGACCGATGTTATGTGCTGAATCACGGCATAGTTTGTGATGTTGTGCCCATATTATGCATGTGTGTGGACATTGGTATGGAGAACAATGTTGCAGGAGGAAGTTTTCCTTTTTGTCGCACGGAAAAGCCCTTTTCCATATTCCGAGCGCAAAAAACGGGTCGTTTTGTGAAGTAACCACCAAAATGCCGTTTCAGAATGCTACCGTCCTATTTTCCTAAAATACTAGACCACCTTACATGGACTATCTCCCAACCGGTACATCTCAAACCTTTTCGTCCATTCCGGGTAAAAAGGACAAATGTCTGCCGAATCGGGAGGAAGTGGGTCCGGTTTGTACTATAGGTACATGATCTATCGCCCGTGATTTTTTGAAAAAATCATTTTTAGACTCGCAATATGTGGTTTCTTCAGAGATCCAATGCAAGTTCTATCGATGCTCGTCCCCTATCTTCATGCACACCGGTTCGACCATAGTTAGAAATTCAGATAATTCAAAACGGGCATAATAAATTCAAAAAAAATCCGAACAATGAAAATCCTTCGCGTGGTGTCATATTATGTTACATAGTTGAAAGGAAAAATACCAGACTTGGTATATTGATCATGTTTCGAAAAAACCTTCACAAAATGACCTATGATGTTCGAGGTTTCATGGCTTTCGGTCCAAATGACCGATGTGATGTGCTGAATCACGGCATAGTTTGTGATGTTGTGCCCATATTATGCATGTGTGTGGACATTGGTATGGAGAACAATGTTGCAGGAGGAAGTTTTCCTTTTTGTCGCACGGAAAAGCCGTTTTCCATTTCCGAGCGCAAAAAACGGGTCGTTTTGTGAAGTAACCACCAAAATGCCGTTTCAGAATGCTACCGTCCTATTTTCCTAAAATACTAGACCACCTTACATGGACTATCTCCCAACCGGTACATCTCAAACCTTTTCGTCCATCCCGGGTAAAAAGGACAAATGTCTGCCGAATCGGTAGGAAGTGGGTCCGGTTTGTACTACAGGTACATGATCTATCGCCCGTGATTTTTTGAAAAAATCATTTTTAGACTCGCAATATGTGGTTTCTTCAGAGATCCAATGCAAGTTCTATCGATGCTCGTCCCCTATCTTCATGCACACCGGTTCGACCATAGTTAGAAATTCAGATAATTCAAAACGGGCATAATAAATTCAAAAAAAATCCGAACAATGAAAATCCTTCGCGTGGTGTAATATTATGTTACATAGTTGAAAGGAAAAATACCAGACTTGGTATATTGATCATGTTTCGAAAAAACCTTCACAAAATGACCTATCATGTTCGAGGTTTCATGGCTTTCGGTCCAAATGACCGATGTTATGTGCTGAATCACGGCATAGTTTGTGATGTTGTGCCCATATTATGCATGTGTGTGGACATTGGTATGGAGAACAATGTTGCAGGAGGAAGTTTTCCTTTTTGTCGCACGGAAAAGCCCTTTTCCATATTCCGAGCGCAAAAAACGGGTCGTTTTGTGAAGTAACCACCAAAATGCCGTTTCAGAATGCTACCGTCCTATTTTCCTAAAATACTAGACCACCTTACATGGACTATCTCCCAACCGGTACATCTCAAACCTTTTCGTCCATTCCGGGTAAAAAGGACAAATGTCTGCCGAATCGGGAGGAAGTGGGTCCGGTTTGTACTATAGGTACATGATCTATCGCCCGTGATTTTTTGAAAAAATCATTTTTAGACTCGCAATATGTGGTTTCTTCAGAGATCCAATGCAAGTTCTATCGATGCTCGTCCCCTATCTTCATGCACACCGGTTCGACCATAGTTAGAAATTCAGATAATTCAAAACGGGCATAATAAATTCAAAAAAAATCCGAACAATGAAAATCCTTCGCGTGGTGTCATATTATGTTACATAGTTGAAAGGAAAAATACCAGACTTGGTATATTGATCATGGTTCGAAAAACCTTCACAAAATGAGCTATCTTGTTCGAGGTTTCATGGCTTTCGGTCCAAATGACCGATGTTATGTGCTGAATCACGGCATAGTTTGTGATGTTGTGCCCATATTATGCATGTGTGTGGACATTGGTATGGAGAACAATGTTGCAGGAGGAAGTTTTCCTTTTTGTCGCACGGAAAAGCCCTTTTCCATTTCCGAGCGCAAAAAACGGGTCGTTTTGTGAAGTAACCACCAAAATGTCGTTTCAGAATGCTACCGTCCTATTTTCCTAAAATACTAGACCACCTTACATGGACTATCTCCCAACCGGTACATCTCAAACCTTTTCGTCCATCCCGGGTAAAAAGGACAAATGTCTGCCGAATCGGCAGGAAGTGGGTCCGGTTTGTACTACAGGTACATGATCTATCGCCCGTGATTTTTTGAAAAAATCATTTTTAGACTCGCAATATGTGGTTTCTTCAGAGATCCAATGGAAGTTCTATCGATGCTCGTCCCCTATCTTCATGCACACCGGTTCGACCATAGTTAGAAATTCAGATAATTCAAAACGGGCATAATAAATTCAAAAAAAATCCGAACAATGAAAATCCTTCGCGTGGTGTAATATTATGTTACATAGTTGAAAGGAAAAATACCAGACTTGGTATATTGATCATGTTTCGAAAAAACCTTCACAAAATGACCTATCATGTTCGAGGTTTCATGGCTTTCGGTCCAAATGACCGATGTTATGTGCTGAATCACGGCATAGTTTGTGATGTTGTGCCCATATTATGCATGTGTGTGGACATTGGTATGGAGAACAATGTTGCAGGAGGAAGTTTTCCTTTTTGTCGCACGGAAAAGCCCTTTTCCATTTTCCGAGCGCAAAAAACGGGTCGTTTTGTGAAGTAACCACCAAAATGCCGTTTCAGAATGCTACCGTCCTATTTTCCTAAAATACTAGACCACCTTACATGGACTATCTCCCAACCGGTACATCTCAAACCTTTTCGTCCATTCCGGGTAAAAAGGACAAATGTCTGCCGAATCGGCAGGAAGTGGGTCCGGTTTGTACTACAGGTACATGATCTATCGCCCGTGATTTTTTGAAAAAATCATTTTTAGACTCGCAATATGTGGTTTCTTCAGAGATCCAATGCAAGTTCTATCGATGCTCGTCCCCTATCTTCATGCATACCGGTTCGACCATAGTTAGAAATTCAGATAATTCAAAACGGGCATAATAAATTCAAAAAAAAATCCGAACAATGAAAATCCTTCGCGTGGTGTCATATTATGTTACATAGTTGAAAGGAAAAATACCAGACTTGGTATATTGATCATGTTTCGAAAAAACCTTCACAAAATGACCTATCATGTTCGAGGTTTCATGGCTTTCGGTCCAAATGACCGATGTTATGTGCTGAATCACGGCATAGTTTGTGATGTTGTGCCCATATTATGCATGTGTGTGGACATTGGTATGGAGAACAATGTTGCAGGAGGAAGTTTTCCTTTTTGTCGCACGGAAAAGCCCTTTTCCATTTTCCGAGCGCAAAAAACGGGTCGTTTTGTGAAGTAACCACCAAAATGCCGTTTCAGAATGCTACCGTCCTATTTTCCTAAAATACTAGACCACCTTACATGGAATATCTCCCAACCGGTACATCTCAAACCTTTTCGTCCATCCCGGGTAAAAAGGACAAATGTCTGCCGAATCGGCAGGAAGTGGGTCCGGTTTGTACTACAGGTACATGATCTATCGCCCGTGATTTTTTGAAAAAATCATTTTTAGACTCGCAATATGTGGTTTCTTCAGAGATCCAATGCAAGTTCTATCGATGCTCGTCCCCTATCTTCATGCATACCGGTTCGACCATAGTTAGAAATTCATATAATTCAAAACGGGCATAATAAATTCAAAAAAAATCCGAACAATGAAAATCCTTCGCGTGGTGTCATATTATGTTACATAGTTGAAAGGAAAAATACCAGACTTGGTATATTGATCATGTTTCGAAAAAACCTTCACAAAATGACCTATCATGTTCGAGGTTTCATGGCTTTCGGTCCAAATGACCGATGTTATGTGCTGAATCACGACATAGTTTGTGATGTTGTGCCCATATTATGCATGTGTGTGGACATTGGTATGGAGAACAATGTTACAGGAGGAAGTTTTCCTTTTTGTCGCACGGAAAAGCCCTTTTCCATTTTCCGAGCGCAAAAACGGGTCGTTTTGTGAAGTAACCACCAAAATGCCGTTTCAGAATGCTACCGTCCTATTTTGCTAAAATACTAGACCACCTTACATGGACTATCTCCCAACCGGTACATCTCAAACCTTTTCGTCCATCCCGGGTAAAAAGGACAAATGTCTGCCGAATCGGCAGGAAGTGGGTCCGGTTTGTACTACAGGTACATGATCTATCGCCCGTGATTTTTTGAAAAAATCATTTTTAGACTCGCAATATGTGGTTTCTTCAGAGATCCAATGCAAGTTCTATCGATGCTCGTCCCCTATCTTCATGCACACCGGTTCGACCATAGTTAGAAATTCAGATAATTCAAAACGGGCATAATAAATTCAAAAAAAAATCCGAACAATGAAAATCCTTCGCGTGGTGTCATATTATGTTACATAGTTGAAAGAAAAATACCAGACTTGGTATATTGATCATGTTTCGAAAAAACCTTCACAAAATGACCTATCATGTTCGAGGTTTTATGGCTTTCGGTCCAAATGACCGATGTTATGTGCTGAATCACGGCATAGTTTGTGATGTTGTGCCCATATTATGCATGTGTGTGGACATTGGTATGGAGAACAATGTTGCAGGAGGAAGTTTTCCTTTTTGTCGCACGGAAAAGCCCTTTTCCATTTTCCGAGCGCAAAAAACGGGTCGTTTTGTGAAGTAACCACCAAAATGCCGTTTCAGAATGCTACCGTCCTATTTTCCTAAAATACTAGACCACCTTACATGGAATATCTCCCAACCGGTACATCTCAAACCTTTTCGTCCATCCCGGGTAAAAAGGACAAATGTCTGCCGAATCGGCAGGAAGTGGGTCCGGTTTGTACTACAGGTACATGATCTATCGCCCGTGATTTTTTGAAAAAATCATTTTTAGACTCGCAATATGTGGTTTCTTCAGAGATCCAATGCAAGTTCTATCGATGCTCGTCCCCTATCTTCATGCACACCGGTTCGACCATAGTTAGAAATTCAGATAATTCAAAACGGGCATAATAAATTCAAAAAAAATCCGAACAATGAAAATCCTTCGCGTGGTGTCATATTATGTTACATAGTTGAAAGGAAAAATACCAGACTTGGTATATTGATCATGTTTCGGAAAAACCTTCACAAAATGACCTATCATGTTCGAGGTTTCATGGCTTTCGGTCCAAATGACCGATGTTATGTGCTGAATCACGACATAGTTTGTGATGTTGTGCCCATATTATGCATGTGTGTGGACATTGGTATGGAGAACAATGTTACAGGAGGAAGTTTTCCTTTTTGTCGCACGGAAAAGCCCTTTTCCATTTTCCGAGCGCAAAAACGGGTCGTTTTGTGAAGTAACCACCAAAATGCCGTTTCAGAATGCTACCGTCCTATTTTGCTAAAATACTAGACCACCTTACATGGACTATCTCCCAACCGGTACATCTCAAACCTTTTCGTCCATCCCGGGTAAAAAGGACAAATGTCTGCCGAATCGGTAGGAAGTGGGTCCGGTTTGTACTACAGGTACATGATCTATCGCCCGTGATTTTTTGAAAAAATCATTTTTAGACTCGCAATATGTGGTTTCTTCAGAGATCCAATGCAAGTTCTATCGATGCTCGTCCCCTATCTTCATGCACACCGGTTCGACCATAGTTAGAAATTCAGATAATTCAAAACGGGCATAATAAATTCAAAAAAAAATCCGAACAATGAAAATCCTTCGCGTGGTGTCATATTATGTTACATAGTTGAAAGAAAAATACCAGACTTGGTATATTGATCATGTTTCGAAAAAACCTTCACAAAATGACCTATCATGTTCGAGGTTTCATGGCTTTCGGTCCAAATGACCGATGTTATGTGTTGAATCACGGCATAGTTTGTGATGCTGTGCCCATATTATGCATGTGTGTGGACATTGGTATGGAGAACAATGTTGCAAGAGGAATTTTTCTTTTTTGTCGCACGGAAAAGCCCTTTTCCATTTTCCGAGCGCAAAAAACGGGTCGTTTTGTGAAGTAACCACCAAAATGCCGTTTCAGAATGCTACCGTCCTATTTTCCTAAAATACTAGACCACCTTACATGGACTATCTCCCAACCGGTACATCTCAAACCTTTTCGTCCATCCCGGGTAAAAAGGACAAATGTCTGCCGAATCGGCAGGAAGTGGGTCCGGTTTGTACTACAGGTACATGATCTATCGCCCGTGATTTTTTGAAAAATCATTTTTAGACTCGCAATATGTGGTTTCTTCAGAGATCCAATGCAAGTTCTATCGATGCTCCTCCCCTATCTTCATGCACACCGGTTCGACCATAGTTAGAAATTCAGATAATTCAAAACGGGCATAATAAATTCAAAAAAAAATCCGAACAATGAAAATCCTTCGCGTGGTGTCATATTATGTTACATAGTTGAAAGGAAAAATACCAGACTTGGTATATTGATCATGTTTTGAAAAAACCTTCATAAAATGACCTATCATGTTCGAGGTTTCATGGCTTTCGGTCCAAATGACCGATGTTATGTGCTGAATCACAGCATAGTTTGTGATGTTGTGCCCATATTATGCATGTGTGTGGACATTGGTATGGAGAACAATGTTGCAGGAGGAAGTTTTCCTTTTTGTCGCACGGAAAAGCCCTTTTCCATTTCCGAGCGCAAAAAACGGGTCGTTTTGTGAAGTAACCACCAAAATGCCGTTTCAGAATGCTACCGTCCTATTTTCCTAAAATACTAGACCACCTTACATGGACTATCTACCAACCGGTACATCTCAAACCTTTTCGTCCATCCCAGGTAAAAAGGACAAATGTCTGCCGAATCGGCAGGAAGTGGGTCCGGTTTGTACTACAGGTACATGATCTATCGCCCGTGATTTTTTGAAAAAATCATTTTTAGACTCGCAATATGTGGTTTCTTCAGAGATCCAATGCAAGTTCTATCGATGCTCGTCCCCTATCTTCATGCACACCGGTTCGACCATAGTTAGAAATTCAGATAATTTAAAAACGGGCATAATAAATTCAAAAAAAATCCGAACAATGAAAATCCTTCGCGTGGTGTAATATTATGTTACATAGTTGAAAGGAAAAATACCAGACTTGGTATATTGATCATGTTTCGAAAAAACCTTCACAAAATGACCTATCATGTTCGAGGTTTCATGGCTTTCGGTCCAAATGACCGATGTTATGTGCTGAATCATGGCATAGTTTGTGATGTTGTGCCCATATTATGCATGTGTGTGGACATTGGTATGGAGAACAATGTTGCAGGAGGAAGTTTTCCTTTTTGTCGCACGGAAAAGCCCTTTTCCATTTTCCGAGCGCAAAAAACGGGTCGTTTTGTGAAGTAACCACCAAAATGCCGTTTCAGAATGCTACCGTCCTATTTTCCTAAAATACTAGACCACCTTACATGGAATATCTCCCAACCGGTACATCTCAAACCTTTTCGTCCATCCCGGGTAAAAAGGACAAATGTCTGCCGAATCGGCAGGAAGTGGGTCCGGTTTGTACTACAGGTACATGATCTATCGCCCGTGATTTTTTGAAAAAATCATTTTTAGACTCGCAATATGTGGTTTCTTCAGAGATCCAATGCAAGTTCTATCGATGCTCGTCCCCTATCTTCATGCACACCGGTTCGACCATAGTTAGAAATTCAGATAATTCAAAACGGGCATAATAAATTCAAAAAAAATCCGAACAATGAAAATCCTTCGCGTGGTGTCATATTATGTTACATAGTTGAAAGGAAAAATACCAGACTTGGTATATTGATCATGTTTCGAAAAAACCTTCACAAAATGACCTATCATGTTCGAGGTTTCATGGCTTTCGGTCCAAATGACCGATGTTATGCTGAATCACGGCATAGTTTGTGATGTTGTGCCCATATTATGCATGTGTGTGGACATTGGTATGGAGAACAATGTTGCAGGAGGAAGTTTTCCTTTTTGTCGCACGGAAAAGCCCTTTTCCAATTTCCGAGCGCAAAAAATGGGTCGTTTTGTGAAGTAACCACCAAAATGCCGTTTCAGAATGCTACCGTCCTATTTTCCTAAAATACTAGACCACCTTACATGGACTATCTCCCAACCGGTACATCTCAAACCTTTTCGTCCATCCCGGGTAAAAAGGACAAATGTCTGCCGAATCGGCAGGAAGTGGGTCCGGTTTGTACTACAGGTACATGATCTATCGCCCGTGATTTTTTGAAAAAATAATTTTTAGACTCGCAATATGTGGTTTCTTCAGAGATCCAATGCAAGTTCTATCGATGCTCCTCCCCTATCTTCATGCACACCGGTTCGACCATAGTTAGAAATTCAGATAATTCAAAACGGGCATAATAAATTCAAAAAAAAATCCGAACAATGAAAATCCTTCGCGTGGTGTCATATTATGTTACATAGTTGAAAGGAAAAATACCAGACTTGGTATATTGATCATGTTTCGAAAAAACCTTCACAAAATGACCTATCATGTTCGAGGTTTGATGGCTTTCGGTCCAAATGACCGATGTTATGTGCTGAATCACGGCATAGTTTGTGATGTTGTGCCCATATTATGCATGTGTGTGGACATTGGTATGGAGAACAATGTTGCAGGAGGAAGTTTTCCTTTTTGTCGCACGGAAAAGCCCTTTTCCATTTCCGAGCGCAAAAAACGGGTCGTTTTGTGAAGTAACCACCAAAATGCCGTTTCAGAATGCTACCGTCCTATTTTCCTAAAATACTAGACCACCTTACATGGACTATCTACCAACCGGTACATCTCAAACCTTTTCGTCCATCCCAGGTAAAAAGGACAAATGTCTGCCGAATCGGCAGGAAGTGGGTCCGGTTTGTACTACAGGTACATGATCTATCGCCCGTGATTTTTTGAAAAAATCATTTTTAGACTCGCAATATGTGGTTTCTTCAGAGATCCAATGCAAGTTCTATCGATGCTCGTCCCCTATCTTCATGCACACCGGTTCGACCATAGTTAGAAATTCAGATAATTCAAAACGGGCATAATAAATTCAAAAAAAATCCGAACAATGAAAATCCTTCGCGTGGTGTAATATTATGTTACATAGTTGAAAGGAAAAATACCAGACTTGGTATATTGATCATGTTTCGAAAAAACCTTCACAAAATGACCTATCATGTTCGAGGTTTCATGGCTTTCGGTCCAAATGACCGATGTTATGTGCTGAATCATGGCATAGTTTGTGATGTTGTGCCCATATTATGCATGTGTGTGGACATTGGTATGGAGAACAATGTTGCAGGAGGAAGTTTTCCTTTTTGTCGCACGGAAAAGCCCTTTTCCATTTTCCGAGCGCAAAAAACGGGTCGTTTTGTGAAGTAACCACCAAAATGCCGTTTCAGAATGCTACCGTCCTATTTTCCTAAAATACTAGACCACCTTACATGGAATATCTCCCAACCGGTACATCTCAAACCTTTTCGTCCATCCCGGGTAAAAAGGACAAATGTCTGCCGAATCGGCAGGAAGTGGGTCCGGTTTGTACTACAGGTACATGATCTATCGCCCGTGATTTTTTGAAAAAATCATTTTTAGACTCGCAATATGTGGTTTCTTCAGAGATCCAATGCAAGTTCTATCGATGCTCGTCCCCTATCTTCATGCACACCGGTTCGACCATAGTTAGAAATTCAGATAATTCAAAACGGGCATAATAAATTCAAAAAAAATCCGAACAATGAAAATCCTTCGCGTGGTGTCATATTATGTTACATAGTTGAAAGGAAAAATACCAGACTTGGTATATTGATCATGTTTCGAAAAAACCTTCACAAAATGACCTATCATGTTCGAGGTTTCATGGCTTTCGGTCCAAATGACCGATGTTATGTGCTGAATCACGGCATAGTTTGTGATGTTGTGCCCATATTATGCATGTGTGTGGACATTGGTATGGAGAACAATGTTGCAGGAGGAAGTTTTCCTTTTTGTCGCACGGAAAAGCCCTTTTCCAATTTCCGAGCGCAAAAAATGGGTCGTTTTGTGAAGTAACCACCAAAATGCCGTTTCAGAATGCTACCGTCCTATTTTCCTAAAATACTAGACCACCTTACATGGACTATCTCCCAACCGGTACATCTCAAACCTTTTCGTCCATCCCGGGTAAAAAGGACAAATGTCTGCCGAATCGGCAGGAAGTGGGTCCGGTTTGTACTACAGGTACATGATCTATCGCCCGTGATTTTTTGAAAAAATCATTTTTAGACTCGCAATATGTGGTTTCTTCAGAGATCCAATGCAAGTTCTATCGATGCTCCTCCCCTATCTTCATGCACACCGGTTCGACCATAGTTAGAAATTCAGATAATTCAAAACGGGCATAATAAATTCAAAAAAAAATCCGAACAATGAAAATCCTTCGCGTGGTGTCATATTATGTTACATAGTTGAAAGGAAAAATACCAGACTTGGTATATTGATCATGTTTCGAAAAAACCTTCACAAAATGACCTATCATGTTCGAGGTTTGATGGCTTTCGGTCCAAATGACCGATGTTATGTGCTGAATCACGGCATAGTTTGTGATGTTGTGCCCATATTATGCATGTGTGTGGACATTGGTATGGAGAACAATGTTGCAGGAGGAAGTTTTCCTTTTTGTCGCACGGAAAAGCCCTTTTCCATTTCCGAGCGCAAAAAACGGGTCGTTTTGTGAAGTAACCACCAAAATGCCGTTTCAGAATGCTACCGTCCTATTTTCCTAAAATACTAGACCACCTTACATGGACTATCTCCCAACCGGTACATCTCAAACCTTTTCGTCCATCCCGGGTAAAAAGGAAAATGTCTACCGAATCGGCAGGAAGTGGGTCCGGTTTGTACTACAGGTACATGATCTATCGCCCGTGATTTTTTGAAAAAATCATTTTTAGACTCGCAATATGTGGTTTCTTCAGAGATCCAATGCAAGTTCTATCGATGCTCGTCCCCTATCTTCATGCACACCGGTTCGACCATAGTTAGAAATTCAGATAATTCAAAACGGGCATAATAAATTCAAAAAAAATCCGAACAATGAAAATCCTTCGCGTGGTGTAATATTATGTTACATAGTTGAAAGGAAAAATACCAGACTTGGTATATTGATCATGTTTCGAAAAAACCTTCACAAAATGACCTATCATGTTCGAGGTTTCATGGCTTTCGGTCCAAATGACCGATGTTATGTGCTGAATCACGACATAGTTTGTGATGTTGTGCCCATATTATGCATGTGTGTGGACATTGGTATGGAGAACAATGTTGCAGGAGGAAGTTTTCCTTTTTGTCGCACGGAAAAGCCCTTTTCCATTTTCCGAGCGCAAAAAACGGGTCGTTTTGTGAAGTAACCACCAAAATGCCGTTTCAGAATGCTACCGTCCTATTTTGCTAAAATACTAGACCACCTTACATGGACTATCTCCCAACCGGTACATCTCAAACCTTTTCGTCCATCCCGGGTAAAAAGGACAAATGTCTGCCGAATCGGCAGGAAGTGGGTCCGGTTTGTACTACAGGTACATGATCTATCGCCCATGATTTTTTGAAAAAATCATTTTTAGACTCGCAATATGTGGTTTCTTCAGAGATCCAATGCAAGTTCTATCGATGCTCGTCCCGTATCTTCATGCACACCGGTTCGACCATAGTTAGAAATTCAGATAATTCAAAACGGGCATAATAAATTCAAAAAAAAATCCGAACAATGAAAATCCTTCGCGTGGTGTCATATTATGTTACATAGTTGAAAGGAAAAATACCAGACTTGGTATATTGATCATGTTTCGAAAAAACCTTCACAAAATGACCTATCATGTTCGAGGTTTCATGGCTTTCGGTCCAAATGACCGATGTTATGTGCTGAATCATGGCATAGTTTGTGATGTTGTGCCCATATTATGCATGTGTGTGGACATTGGTATGGAGAACAATGTTGCAGGAGGAAGTTTTCCTTTTTGTCGCACGGAAAAGCCCTTTTCCATTTCCGAGCGCAAAAAACGGGTCGTTTTGTGAAGTAACCACCAAAATACCGTTTCAGAATGCTACCGTCCTATTTTCCTAAAATACTAGACCACCTTACATGGACTATCTCCCAACCGGTACATCTCAAACCTTTTCGTCCATCCCGGGTAAAAAGGACAAATGTCTGCCGAATCGGCAGGAAGTGGGTCCGGTTTGTACTACAGGTACATGATCTATCGCCCGTGATTTTTTGAAAAAATCATTTTTAGACTCGCAATATGTGGTTTCTTCAGAGATCCAATGCAAGTTCTATCGATGCTCGTCCCCTATCTTCATGCACACCGGTTCGACCATAGTTAGAAATTCAGATAATTCAAAACGGGCATAATAAATTCAAAAAAAATCCGAACAATGAAAATCCTTCGCGTGGTGTAATATTATGTTACATAGTTGAAAGGAAAAATACCAGACTTGGTATATTGATCATGTTTCGAAAAAACCTTCACAAAATGACCTATCATGTTCGAGGTTTCATGGCTTTCGGTCCAAATGACCGATGTTATGTGCTGAATCACGGCATAGTTTGTGATGTTGTGCCCATATTATGCATGTGTGTGGATATTGGTATGGAGAACAATGTTGCAGGAGGAAGTTTTCCTTTTTGTCGCACGGAAAAGCCCTTTTCCATTTTCCGAGCGCAAAAAATGGGTCGTTTCGTGAAGTAACCACCAAAATGCCGTTTCAGAATGCTACCGTCCTATTTTCCTAAAATACTAGACCACCTTACATGGACTATCTCCCAACCGGTACATCTCAAACCTTTTCGTCCATCCCAGGTAAAAAGGACAAATGTCTGCCGAATCGGCAGGAAGTGGGTCCGGTTTGTACTACAGGTACATGACCTATCGCCCGTGATTTTTTGAAAAAATCATTTTTAGACTCGCAATATGTGGTTTCTACAGAGATCCAATGCAAGTTCTATCGATGCTCGTCCCCTATCTTCATGCACACCGGTTCGACCATAGTTAGAAATTCAGATAATTCAAAACGGGCATAATAAATTCAAAAAAAATCCGAACAATTAAAATTCTTCGCGTGGTGTCATATTATGTTACATAGTTGAAAGGAAAAATACCAGACTTGGTATATTGATCATGTTTCGAAAAAACCTTCACAAAATGACCTATCATGTTCGAGGTTTCATGGCTTTCGGTCCAAATGACCGATGTTATGTGCTGAATCATGCAATAGTTTGTGATGCTATGCCCATATTATGCATGTGTGTGGACATTGGTATGGAGAACAATGTTGCAAGAGGAAGTTTTCCTTTTTGTCGCACGGAAAAGCCCTTTTCCATTTTCCGAGCGCAAAAAACGGGTCGTTTTGTGAAGTAACCACCAAAATGCCGTTTCAGAATGCTATCGTCCTATTTTCCTAAAATACTAGACCACCTTACATAGACTATCTCCCAACCGATACATCTCAAACCTTTTCGTCCATCCCGGGTAAAAAGGACAAATGTCTGCCGAATCGGCAAGAAGGGGGTCCGGTTTGTACTACAGGTACATGATCTATCGCCCGTGCTTTTTTGAAAAAATCATTTTTAGACTCGCAATATGTGGTTTCTTCAGAGATCCAATGCAAGTTCTATCGATGCTCGTCCCCTATCTTCATGCACACCGGTTCGACCATAGTTAGAAATTCAGATAATTCAAAACGGGCATAATAAATTCAAAAAAAATCCGAACAATGAAAATCCTTCGCGTGGTGTCATATTATGTTACATAGTTGAAAGGAAAAATACCAGACTTGGTATATTGATCATGTTTCGAAAAAACCTTCACAAAATGACCTATCATGTTCGAGGTTTCATGGCTTTCGGTCCAAATGACCGATGTTATGTGTTGAATCACGGCATAGTTTGTGATGCTGTGCCCATATTATGCATGTGTGTGGACATTGGTATGGAGAACAATGTTGCAAGAGGAAGTTTTCCTTTTTGTCGCACGGAAAAGCCCTTTTCCATTTTCCGAGCGCAAAAAACGGGTCGTTTTGTGAAGTAACCACCAAAATGCCGTTTCAGAATGCTACCGTCCTATTTTCCTAAAATACTAGACCACCTTACATGGACTATCTCCCAACCGGTACATCTCAAACCTTTTCGTCCATCCCGGGTAAAAAGGACAAATGTTTGCCGAATCGGCAGGAAGTGGGTCCGGTTTGTACTACAGGTACATGATCTATCGCCCGTGATTTTTTGAAAAAATCATTTTTAGACTCGCAATATGTGGTTTCTTCAGAGATCCAATGAAAGTTCTATCGATGCTCGTCCCCTATCTTCATGCACACCGGTTCGACCATAGTTAGAAATTCAGATAATTCAAAATGGGCATAATAAATTCAAAAAAAATCCGAACAATGAAAATCCTTCGCGTGGTGTAATATTATGTTACATAGTTGAAAGGAAAAATACCAGACTTGGTATATTGATCATGTTTCGAAAAAACCTTCACAAAATGACCTATCATGTTCGAGGTTTCATGGCTTTCGGTCCAAATGACCGATGTTATGTGCTGAATCACGGCATAGTTTGTGATGTTGTGCCCATATGATGCATGTGTGTGGACATTGGTATGGAGAACAATGTTGCAGGAGGAAGTTTTCCTTTTTGTCGCACGGAAAAGCCCTTTTCCATTTTCCGAGCGCAAAAAACGGGTCGTTTTGTGAAGTAACCACCAAAATGCCGTTTCAGAATGCTACCGTCCTATTTTCCTAAAATACTAGACCACCTTACATGGACTATCTCCCAACCGGTACATCTCAAACCTTTTCGTCCATCCCGGGTAAAAATGACAAATGTCTGCCGAATCGGCAGGAAGTGGGTCCGGTTTGTACTACAGGTACATGACCTCTCGCCCGTGATTTTTTGAAAAAATCATTTTTAGACTCGCAATATGTGGTTTCTACAGAGATCCAATGCAAGTTCTATCGATGCTCGTCCCCTATCTTCATGCACACCGGTTCGACCATAGTTAGAAATTCAGATAATTCAAAACGGGCATAATAAATTCAAAAAAAATCCGAACAATTAAAATCCTTCGCGTGGTGTCATATTATGTTACATAGTTGAAAGGAAAAATACCAGACTTGGTATATTGATCATGTTTCGAAAAAACCTTCACAAAATGACCTATCATGTTCGAGGTTTCATGGCTTTCGGTCCAAATGACCGATGTTATGTGCTGAATCACGGCATAGTTTGTGATGCTATGCCCATATTATGCATGTGTGTGGACATTGGTATGGAGAACAATGTTGCAAGAGGAAGTTTTCCTTTTTGTCGCACGGAAAAGCCCTTTTCCATTTTCCGAGCGCAAAAAACGGGTCGTTTTGTGAAGTAACCACCAAAATGCCGTTTCAGAATGCTATCGTCCTATTTTCCTAAAATACTAGACCACCTTACATAGACTATCTCCCAACCGATACATCTCAAACCTTTTCGTCCATCCCGGGTAAAAAGGACAAATGTCTGCCGAATCGGCAAGAAGTGGGTCCGGTTTGTACTACAGGTACATGATCTATCGCCCGTGCTTTTTTGAAAAAATCATTTTTAGACTCGCAATATGTGGTTTCTTCAGAGATCCAATGCAAGTTCTATCGATGCTCCTCCCCTATCTTCATGCACACCGGTTCGACCATAGTTAGAAATTCAGATAATTCAAAACGGGCATAATAAATTCAAAAAAAAATCCGAACAATGAAAATCCTTCGCGTGGTGTCATATTATGTTACATAGTTGAAAGGAAAAATACCAGACTTGGTATATTGATCATGTTTCGAAAAAACCTTCACAAAATGACCTATCATGTTCGAGGTTTCATGGCTTTCGGTCCAAATGACCGATGTTATGTGCTGAATCACGGCATAGTTTGTGATGTTGTGCCCATATTATGCATGTGTGTGGACATTGGTATGGAGAACAATGTTGCAGGAGGAAGTTTTCCTTTTTGTCGCACGGAAAAGCCCTTTTCCATTTCCGAGCGCAAAAAACGGGTCGTTTTGTGAAGTAACCACCAAAATGCCGTTTCAGAATGCTACCGTCCTATTTTCCTAAAATACTAGACCACCTTACATGGACTATCTCCCAACCGGTACATCTCAAACCTTTTCGTCCATCCCGGGTAAAAAGGACAAATGTCTGCCGAATCGGCAGGAAGTGGGTCCGGTTTGTACTACAGGTACATGATCTATCGCCCGTGATTTTTTGAAAAAATCATTTTTAGACTCGCAATATGTGGTTTCTTCAGATATCCAATGCAAGTTCTATCGATGCTCGTCCCCTATCTTCATGCACACCGGTTCGACCATAGTTAGAAATTCAGATAATTCAAAACGGGCATAATAAATTCAAAAAAAATCCGAACAATGAAAATCCTTCGCGTGGTGTAATATTATGTTACATAGTTGAAAGGAAAAATACCAGACTTGGTATATTGATCATGTTTCAAAAAACCTTCACAAAATGACCTATCATGTTCGAGGTTTCATGGCTTTCGGTCCAAATGACCGATGTTATGTGCTGAATCACGGCATAGTTTGTGATGTTGTGCCCATATTATGCATGTGTGTGGACATTGGTATGGAGAACAATGTTGCAGGAGGAAGTTTTCCTTTTTGTCGCACGGAAAAGCCCTTTTCCATTTTCCGAGCGCAAAAAACGGGTCGTTTTGTGAAGTAACCACCAAAATGCCGTTTCAGAATGCTACCGTCCTATTTTGCTAAAATACTAGACCACCTTACATGGACTATCTCCCAACCGGTACATCTCAAACCTTTTCGTCCATCCCGGGTAAAAAGGACAAATGTCTGCCGAATCGGCAGGAAGTGGGTCCGGTTTGTACTACAGGTACATGATCTATCGCCCATGATTTTTTGAAAAAATCATTTTTAGACTCGCAATATGTGGTTTCTTCAGAGATCCAATGCAAGTTCTATCGATGCTCGTCCCGTATCTTCATGCACACCGGTTCGACCATAGTTAGAAATTCAGATAATTCAAAACGGGCATAATAAATTCAAAAAAAAATCCGAACAATGAAAATCCTTCGCGTGGTGTCATATTATGTTACATAGTTGAAAGGAAAAATACCAAACTTGGTATATTGATCATGTTTCGAAAAAACCTTCACAAAATGACCTATCATGTTCGAGGTTTCATGGCTTTCGGTCCAAATGACCGATGTTATGTGCTGAATCACGGCATAGTTTGTGATGTTGTGCCCATATTATGCATGTGTGTGGACATTGGTATGGAGAACAATGTTGCAGGAGGAAGTTTTCCTTTTTGTCGCACGGAAAAGCCCTTTTCCATTTCCGAGCGCAAAAAACGGGTCGTTTTGTGAAGTAACCACCAAAATACCGTTTCAGAATGCTACCGTCCTATTTTCCTAAAATACTAGACCACCTTACATGGACTATCTCCCAACCGGTACATCTCAAACCTTTTCGTCCATCCCGGGTAAAAAGGACAAATGTCTGCCGAAGCGGCAGGAAGTGGGTCCGGTTTGTACTACAGGTACATGATCTATCGCCCGTGATTTTTTGAAAAAATCATTTTTAGACTCGCAATATGTGGTTTCTTCAGAGATCCAATGCAAGTTCTATCGATGCTCGTCCCCTATCTTCATGCACACCGGTTCGACCATAGTTAGAAATTCAGATAATTCAAAACGGGCATAATAAATTCAAAAAAAATCCGAACAATGAAAATCCTTCGCGTGGTGTAATATTATGTTACATAGTTGAAAGGAAAAATACCAGACTTGGTATATTGATCATGTTTCGAAAAAACCTTCACAAAATGACCTATCATGTTCGAGGTTTCATGGCTTTCGGTCCAAATGACCGATGTTATGTGCTGAATCACGGCATAGCTTGTGATGTTGTGCCCATATTATGCATGTGTGTGGATATTGGTATGGAGAACAATGTTGCAGGAGGAAGTTTTCCTTTTTGTCGCACGGAAAAGCCCTTTTCCATTTTCCGAGCGCAAAAAATGGGTCGTTTCGTGAAGTAACCACCAAAATGCCGTTTCAGAATGCTACCGTCCTATTTTCCTAAAATACTAGACCACCTTACATGGACTATCTCCCAACCGGTACATCTCAAACCTTTTCGTCCATCCCAGGTAAAAAGGACAAATGTCTGCCGAATCGGCAGGAAGTGGGTCCGGTTTGTACTACAGGTACATGACCTATCGCCCGTGATTTTTTGAAAAAATCATTTTTAGACTCGCAATATGTGGTTTCTACAGAGATCCAATGCAAGTTCTATCGATGCTCGTCCCCTATCTTCATGCACACCGGTTCGACCATAGTTAGAAATTCAGATAATTCAAAACGGGCATAATAAATTCAAAAAAAATCCGAACAATTAAAATCCTTCGCGTGGTGTCATATTATGTTACATAGTTGAAAGGAAAAATACCAGACTTGGTATATTGATCATGTTTCGAAAAAACCTTCACAAAATGACCTATCATGTTCGAGGTTTCATGGCTTTCGGTCCAAATGACCGATGTTATGTGCTGAATCACGCAATAGTTTGTGATGCTATGCCCATATTATGCATGTGTGTGGACATTGGTATGGAGAACAATGTTGCAAGAGGAAGTTTTCCTTTTTGTCGCACGGAAAAGCCCTTTTCCATTTTCCGAGCGCAAAAAACGGGTCGTTTTGTGAAGTAACCACCAAAATGCCGTTTCAGAATGCTATCGTCCTATTTTCCTAAAATACTAGACCACCTTACATAGACTATCTCCCAACCGATACATCTCAAACCTTTTCGTCCATCCCGGGTAAAAAGGACAAATGTCTGCCGAATCGGCAAGAAGGGGGTCCGGTTTGTACTACAGGTACATGATCTATCGCCCGTGCTTTTTTGAAAAAATCATTTTTAGACTCGCAATATGTGGTTTCTTCAGAGATCCAATGCAAGTTCTATCGATGCTCGTCCCCTATCTTCATGCACACCGGTTCGACCATAGTTAGAAATTCAGATAATTCAAAACGGGCATAATAAATTCAAAAAAAATCCGAACAATGAAAATCCTTCGCGTGGTGTCATATTATGTTACATAGTTGAAAGGAAAAATACCAGACTTGGTATATTGATCATGTTTCGAAAAAACCTTCACAAAATGACCTATCATGTTCGAGGTTTCATGGCTTTCGGTCCAAATGACCGATGTTATGTGTTGAATCACGGCATAGTTTGTGATGCTGTGCCCATATTATGCATGTGTGTGGACATTGGTATGGAGAACAATGTTGCAAGAGGAAGTTTTCCTTTTTGTCGCACGGAAAAGCCCTTTTCCATTTTCCGAGCGCAAAAAACGGGTCGTTTTGTGAAGTAACCACCAAAATGCCGTTTCAGAATGCTACCGTCCTATTTTCCTAAAATACTAGACCACCTTACATGGACTATCTCCCAACCGGTACATCTCAAACCTTTTCGTCCATCCCGGGTAAAAAGGACAAATGTTTGCCGAATCGGCAGGAAGTGGGTCCGGTTTGTACTACAAGTACATGATCTATCGCCCGTGATTTTTTGAAAAAATCATTTTTAGACTCGCAATATGTGGTTTCTTCAGAGATCCAATGAAAGTTCTATCGATGCTCGTCCCCTATCTTCATGCACACCGGTTCGACCATAGTTAGAAATTCAGATAATTCAAAATGGGCATAATAAATTCAAAAAAAATCCGAACAATGAAAATCCTTCGCGTGGTGTAATATTATGTTACATAGTTGAAAGGAAAAATACCAGACTTGGTATATTGATCATGTTTCGAAAAAACCTTCACAAAATGACCTATCATGTTCGAGGTTTCATGGCTTTCGGTCCAAATGACCGATGTTATGTGTTGAATCACGGCATAGTTTGTGATGCTGTGCCCATATTATGCATGTGTGTGGACATTGGTATGGAGAACAATGTTGCAAGAGGAAGTTTTCCTTTTTGTCGCACGGAAAAGCCCTTTTCCATTTTCCGAGCGCAAAAAACGGGTCGTTTTGTGAAGTAACCACCAAAATGCCGTTTCAGAATGCTATCGTCCTATTTTCCTAAAATACTAGACCACCTTACATAGACTATCTCCCAACCGATACATCTCAAACCTTTTCGTCCATCCCGGGTAAAAAGGACAAATGTCTGCCGAATCGGCAAGAAGTGGGTCCGGTTTGTACTACAGGTACATGATCTATCGCCCGTGCTTTTTTGAAAAAATCATTTTTAGACTCGCAATATGTGGTTTCTTCAGAGATCCAATGCAAGTTCTATCGATGCTCGTCCCCTATCTTCATGCACACCGGTTCGACCATAGTTAGAAATTCAGATAATTCAAAACGGGCATAATAAATTCAAAAAAAATCCGAACAATGAAAATCCTTCGCGTGGTGTCATATTATGTTACATAGTTGAAAGGAAAAATACCAGACTTGGTATATTGATCATGTTTCGAAAAAACCTTCACAAAATGACCTATCATGTTCGAGGTTTCATGGCTTTCGGTCCAAATGACCGATGTTATGTGTTGAATCACGGCATAGTTTGTGATGCTGTGCCCATATTATGCATGTGTGTGGACATTGGTATGGAGAACAATGTTGCAAGAGGAAGTTTTCCTTTTTCTCGCACGGAAAAGCCCTTTTCCATTTTCCGAGCGCAAAAAACGGGTCGTTTTGTGAAGTAACCACCAAAATGCCGTTTCAGAATGCTACCGTCCTATTTTCCTAAAATACTAGACCACCTTACATGGACTATCTCCCAACCGGTACATCTCAAACCTTTTCGTCCATCCCGGGTAAAAAGGACAAATGTCTGCCGAATCGGCAAGAAGTGCGTCCGGTTTGTACTACAGGTACATGATCTATCGCCCGTGATTTTTTGAAAAAATCATTTTTAGACTCGCAATATGTGGTTTCTTCAGAGATCCAATGAAAGTTCTATCGATGCTCGTCCCCTATCTTCATGCACACCGGTTCGACCATAGTTAGAAATTCAGATAATTCAAAATGGGCATAATAAATTCAAAAAAAATCCGAACAATGAAAATCCTTCGCGTGGTGTAATATTATGTTACATAGTTGAAAGGAAAAATACCAGACTTGGTATATTGATCATGTTTCGAAAAAACCTTCACAAAATGACCTATCATGTTCGAGGTTTCATGGCTTTCGGTCCAAATGACCGATGTTATGTGTTGAATCACGGCATAGTTTGTGATGCTGTGCCCATATTATGCATGTGTGTGGACATTGGTATGGAGAACAATGTTGCAAGAGGAAGTTTTCCTTTTTGTCGCACGGAAAAGCCCTTTTCCATTTTCCGAGCGCAAAAAACGGGTCGTTTTGTGAAGTAACCACCAAAATGCCGTTTCAGAATGCTACCGTCCTATTTTCCTAAAATACTAGACCACCTTACATGGACTATCTCCCAACCGGTACATCTCAAACCTTTTCGTCTATCCCGGGTAAAAAGGACAAATGTCTGCCGAATCGGCAGGAAGTTGGTCCGGTTTGTACTACAGGTACATGATCTATCGCCCGTGATTTTTTGAAAAAATCATTTTTAGACTCGCAATATGTGGTTTCTTCAGAGATCCAATGCAATTTCTATCGATGCTCGTCCCCTATCTTCATGCACACCAGTTCGACCATAGTTAGAAATTCAGATAATTCAAAACGGGCATAATAAATTCAACAAAAAATCTGAACAATAAAAATCCTTCGCGTGGTGTCATATTATGTTACATAGTTGAAAGGAAAAATACCAGACTTGGTATATTGATCATGTTTCGAAAAAACCTTCACAAAATGACCTATCATGTTCGAGGTTTCATGGCTTTCGGTCCAAATGACCGATGTTATGTGCTGAATCACGGCATAGTTTGTGATGTTGTGCCCATATTATGCATGTGTGTGGATATTGGTATGGAGAACAATGTTGCAGGAGGAAGTTTTCCTTTTTGTCGCACGGAAAAGCCCTTTTCCATTTTCCGAGCGCAAAAAACGGGTCGTTTTGTGAAGTAACCACCAAAATGCCGTTTCAGAATGCTACCGTCCTATTTTCCTAAAATACTAGACCACCTTACATGGACTATCTCCCAACCGGTACATCTCAAACCTTTTCGTCCATCCCGGGTAAAAAGGACAAATGTCTGCCGAATCGGCAGGAAGTGGGTCCGGTTTGTACTACAGGTACATGATCTATCGCCCGTGATTTTTTGAAAAAATCATTTTTAGACTCGCAATATGTGGTTTCTTCAGAGATCCAATGCAAGTTCTATCGATGCCCGTCCCCTATCTTCATGCACACCGGTTCGACCATAGTTAGAAATTCAGATAATTCAAAACGGGAATAATAAATTCAAAAAAAATCCGAACAATTAAAATCCTTCGCGTGGTGTCATATTATGTTACATAGTTGAAAGGAAAAATACCAGACTTGGTATATTGATCATGTTTCGAAAAAACCTTCACAAAATGACCTATCATGTTCGAGGTTTCATGGCTTTCGGTCCAAATGACCGATGTTATGTGCTGAATCACGGCATAGTTTGTGATGCTATGCCCATATTATGCATGTGTGTGGACATTGGTATGGAGAACAATGTTGCAAGAGGAAGTTTTCCTTTTTGTCGCACGGAAAAGCCCTTTTCCATTTTCCGAGCGTAAAAAACGGGTCGTTTTTTGAAGTAACCACCAAAATGCCGTTTCAGAATGCTATCGTCCTATTTTCCTAAAATACTAGACCACCTTACATAGACTATCTCCCAACCGATACATCTCAAACCTTTTCGTCCATCCCGGGTAAAAAGGACAAATGTCTGCCGAATCGGCAAGAAGTGGGTCCGGTTTGTACTACAGGTACATGATCTATCGCCCGTGCTTTTTTGAAAAAATCATTTTTAGACTCGCAATATGTGGTTTCTTCAGAGATCCAATGCAAGTTCTATCGATGCCCGTCCCCTATCTTCATGCACACCGGTTCGACCATAGTTAGAAATTCAGATAATTCAAAACGGGCATAATAAATTCAAAAAAAATCCGAACATTGAAAATCCTTCGCGTGGTGTCATATTATGTTACATAGTTGAAAGGAAAAATACCAGACTTGGTATATTGATCATGTTTCGAAAAAACCTTCACAAAATGACCTATCATGTTCGAGGTTTCATGGCTTTCGGTCCAAATGACCGATGTTATGTGTTGAATCACGGCATAGTTTGTGATGCTGTGCCCATATTATGCATGTATGTGGACATTGGTATGGAGAACAATGTTGCAAGAGGAAGTTTTCCTTTTTGTCGCACGGAAAAGCCCTTTTCCATTTTCCGAGCGCAAAAAACGGGTCGTTTTGTGAAGTAACCACCAAAATGCCGTTTCAGAATGCTACCGTCCTATTTTCCTAAAATACTAGACCACCTTACATGGACTATCTCCCAACCGGTACATCTCAAACCTTTTCGTCCATCCCGGGTAAAAAGGACAAATGTCTGCCGAATCGGCAAGAAGTGCGTCCGGTTTGTACTACAGGTACATGATCTATCGCCCGTGATTTTTTGAAAAAATCATTTTTAGACTCGCAATATGTGGTTTCTTCAGAGATCCAATGAAAGTTCTATCGATGCTCGTCCCCTATCTTCATGCACACCGGTTCGACCATAGTTAGAAATTCAGATAATTCAAAATGGGCATAATAAATTCAAAAAAAATCCGAACAATGAAAATCCTTCGCGTGGTGTAATATTATGTTACATAGTTGAAAGGAAAAATACCAGACTTGGTATATTGATCATGTTTCGAAAAAACCTTCACAAAATGACCTATCATGTTCGAGGTTTCATGGCTTTCGGTCCAAATGACCGATGTTATGTGTTGAATCACGGCATAGTTTGTGATGCTGTGCCCATATTATGCATGTGTGTGGACATTGGTATGGAGAACAATGTTGCAAGAGGAAGTTTTCCTTTTTGTCGCACGGAAAAGCCCTTTTCCATTTTCCGAGCGCAAAAAACGGGTCGTTTTGTGAAGTAACCACCAAAATGCCGTTTCAGAATGCTACCGTCCTATTTTCCTAAAATACTAGACCACCTTACATGGACTATCTCCCAACCGGTACATCTCAAACCTTTTCGTCTATCCCGGGTAAAAAGGACAAATGTCTGCCGAATCGGTAGGAAGTTGGTCCGGTTTGTACTACAGGTACATGATCTATCGCCCGTGATTTTTTGAAAAAATCATTTTTAGACTCGCAATATGTGGTTTCTTCAGAGATCCAATGCAATTTCTATCGATGCTCGTCCCCTATCTTCATGCACACCAGTTCGACCATAGTTAGAAATTCAGATAATTCAAAACGGGCATAATAAATTCAACAAAAAATCTGAACAATAAAAATCCTTCGCGTGGTGTCATATTATGTTACATAGTTGAAAGGAAAAATACCAGACTTGGTATATTGATCATGTTTCGAAAAAACCTTCACAAAATGACCTATCATGTTCGAGGTTTCATGGCTTTCGGTCCAAATGACCGATGTTATGTGCTGAATCACGGCATAGTTTGTGATGTTGTGCCCATATTATGCATGTGTGTGGATATTGGTATGGAGAACAATGTTGCAGGAGGAAGTTTTCCTTTTTGTCGCACGGAAAAGCCCTTTTCCATTTTCCGAGCGCAAAAAACGGGTCGTTTTGTGAAGTAACCACCAAAATGCCGTTTCAGAATGCTACCGTCCTATTTTCCTAAAATACTAGACCACCTTACATGGACTATCTCCCAACCGGTACATCTCAAACCTTTTCGTCCATCCCGGGTAAAAAGGACAAATGTCTGCCGAATCGGCAGGAAGTGGGTCCGGTTTGTACTACAGGTACATGATCTATCGCCCGTGATTTTTTGAAAAAATCATTTTTAGACTCGCAATATGTGGTTTCTTCAGAGATCCAATGCAAGTTCTATCGATGCCCGTCCCCTATCTTCATGCACACCGGTTCGACCATAGTTAGAAATTCAGATAATTCAAAACGGGAATAATAAATTCAAAAAAAATCCGAACAATTAAAATCCTTCGCGTGGTGTCATATTATGTTACATAGTTGAAAGGAAAAATACCAGACTTGGTATATTGATCATGTTTCGAAAAAACCTTCACAAAATGACCTATCATGTTCGAGGTTTCATGGCTTTCGGTCCAAATGACCGATGTTATGTGCTGAATCACGGCATAGTTTGTGATGCTATGCCCATATTATGCATGTGTGTGGACATTGGTATGGAGAACAATGTTGCAAGAGGAAGTTTTCCTTTTTGTCGCACGGAAAAGCCCTTTTCCATTTTCCGAGCGTAAAAAACGGGTCGTTTTTTGAAGTAACCACCAAAATGCCGTTTCAGAATGCTATCGTCCTATTTTCCTAAAATACTAGACCACCTTACATAGACTATCTCCCAACCGATACATCTCAAACCTTTTCGTCCATCCCGGGTAAAAAGGACAAATGTCTGCCGAATCGGCAAGAAGTGGGTCCGGTTTGTACTACAGGTACATGATCTATCGCCCGTGCTTTTTTGAAAAAATCATTTTTAGACTCGCAATATGTGGTTTCTTCAGAGATCCAATGCAAGTTCTATCGATGCCCGTCCCCTATCTTCATGCACACCGGTTCGACCATAGTTAGAAATTCAGATAATTCAAAACGGGCATAATAAATTCAAAAAAAATCCGAACATTGAAAATCCTTCGCGTGGTGTCATATTATGTTACATAGTTGAAAGGAAAAATACCAGACTTGGTATATTGATCATGTTTCGAAAAAACCTTCACAAAATGACCTATCATGTTCGAGGTTTCATGGCTTTCGGTCCAAATGACCGATGTTATGTGTTGAATCACGGCATAGTTTGTGATGTTGTGCCCATATTATGCATGTATGTGGACATTGGTATGGAGAACAATGTTGCAAGAGGAAGTTTTCCTTTTTGTCGCACGGAAAAGCCCTTTTCCATTTTCCGAGCGCAAAAAACGGGTCGTTTTGTGAAGTAACCACCAAAATGCCGTTTCAGAATGCTACCGTCCTATTTTCCTAAAATACTAGACCACCTTACATGGACTATCTCCCAACCGGTACATCTCAAACCTTTTCGTCTATCCCGGGTAAAAAGGACAAATGTCTGCCGAATCGGCAGGAAGTTGGTCCGGTTTGTACTACAGGTACATGATCTATCGCCCGTGATTTTTTGAAAAAATCATTTTTAGACTCGCAATATGTGGTTTCTTCAGAGATCCAATGCAATTTCTATCGATGCTCGTCCCCTATCTTCATGCACACCGGTTCGACCATAGTTAGAAATTCAGATAATTCAAAACGGGCATAATAAATTCAACAAAAAATCCGAACAATAAAAATCCTTCGCGTGGTGTCATATTATGTTACATAGTTGAAAGGAAAAATACCAGACTTGGTATATTGATCATGTTTCGAAAAAACCTTCACAAAATGACCTATCATGTTCGAGGTTTCATGGCTTTCGGTCCAAATGACCGATGTTATGTGCTGAATCACGGCATAGTTTGTGATGTTGTGCCCATATTATGCATGTGTGTGGACATTGGTATGGAGAACAATGTTGCAGGAGGAAGTTTTCCTTTTTGTCGCACGGAAAAGCCCTTTTCCATTTTCCGAGCGCAAAAAACGGGTTGTTTTGTGAAGTAACCACCAAAATGCCGTTTCAGAATGCTACCGTCCTATTTTCCTAAAATACTAGACCACCTTACATGGACTATCTCCCAACCGGTACATCTCAAACATTTTCGTCCATCCCGGGTAAAAAGGACAAATGTCTGCCGAATCGACAAGAAGTGGGTCCGGTTTGTACTACAGGTACATGATCTATCGCCCGTGATTTTTTGAAAAAATCATTTTTAGACTCGCAATATGTGGTTTCTTCAGAGATCCAATGCAAGTTCTATCGATGCTCGTCCCCTATCTTCATGCACACCGGTTCGACCATAGTTAGAAATTCATATAATTAAAAACGGACATAATAAATTCAAAAAAAATCCGAACAATGAAAATCCTTCGCCTTGTGTCATATTATCTTACATAGTTGAAAGGAAAAATACCAGACTTGGTATATTGATCATGTTTCGAAAAAACCTTCACAAAATGACCTATCATGTTCGAGGTTTCATGGCTTTCGGTCCAAATGACCGATGTTATGTGCTGAATCACGACATAGTTTGTGATGCTGTGCCCATATTATGCATGTGTGTGGACATTGGTATGGAGAACAATGTTGCAAGAGGAAGTTTTACTTTTTGTCGCACGGAAAAGCCCTTTTCCATTTTCCGAGCGCAAAAAACGGGTCGTTTTGTGAAGTAACCACCAAAATGCCGTTTCAGAATGCTACCTTCCTATTTTCCTAAAATACTAGACCACCTTACATAGACTATCTCCCAACCGATACATCTCAAACCTTTTCGTCCATCCCGGGTAAAAAGGACAAATGTCTGCCGAATCGGCAAGAAGTGGGTCCGGTTTGTACTACAGGTACATGATCTATCGCCCGTGATTTTTTGAAAAAATCATTTTTAGACTCGCAATATGTGGTTTCTTCAGAGATCCAATGCAAGTTCTATTGATGCTCGTCCCCTATCTTCATGCACACCGGTTCGACCATAGTTAGAAATTCAGATAATTCAAAACGGGCATAATAAATTCAAAAAAAATCCGAATAATGAAAATCCTTCGCGTGGTGTCATATTATGTTATATAGTTGAAAGGAAAAATACCAGACTTGGTATATTGATCATGTTTCGAAAAAACCTTCACAAAATGACCTATCATGTTCGAGGTTTCATGGCTTTCGGTCCAAATGACCGATGTTATGTGCTGAATCACGGCATAGTTTGTGATGTTGTGCCCATATTATGCATGTGTGTGGACATTGGTATGGAGAACAATGTTGCAGGAGGAAGTTTTCCTTTTTGTCGCACGGAAAAGCCCTTTTCCATTTTCCGAGCGCAAAAAACGGGTCGTTTTGTGAAGTAACCACCAAAATGCCGTTTCAGAATGCTACCGTCCTATTTTCCTAAAATACTAGACCACCTTACATGGACTATCTCCCTACCGATACATCTCAAACCTTTTCGTCCATCCCGGGTAAAAAGGACAAATGTCTGCCGAATCGGCAAGAAGTGGGTCCGGTTTGTACTACAAGTACATGATCTATCGCCCGTGATTTTTTGAAAAAATCATTTTTAGACTCGCAATATGTGGTTTCTTCAGAGATCCAATGCAAGTTCTATTGATGCTCGTCCCCTATCTTCATGCACACCGGTTCGACCATAGTTAGAAATTCAGATAATTCAAAACGGGCATAATAAATTCAAAAAAAATCCGAACAATGAAAATCCTTCGCGTGGTGTCATATTATGTTACATAGTTGAAAGGAAAAATACCAGACTTGGTATATTGATCATGTTTCGAAAAAACCTTCACAAAATGACCTATCATGTTCGAGGTTTCATGGCTTTCGGTCCAAATGACCGATGTTATGTGCTGAATCACGGCATAGTTTGTGATGTTGTGCCCATATTATGCATGTGTGTGGACATTGGTATGGAGAACAATGTTGCAGGAGGAAGTTTTCCTTTTTGTCGTACGGAAAAGCCCTTTTCCATTTTCCGAGCGCAAAAAACGGGTCGTTTTGTGAAGTAACCACCAAAATACCGTTTCAGAATGCTACCGTCCTATTTTCCTAAAATACTAGACCACCTTACATGGACTATCTCCCAACCAGTACATCTCAAACCTTTTCGTCCATCCCGGGTAAAAAGGACAAATGTCTGCCGAATAGACAAGAAGTGGGTCCGGTTTGTACTACAGGTACATGATCTATCGCCCGTGATTTTTTGAAAAAATCATTTTTAGACTCGCAATATGTGGTTTCTACAGAGATCCAATGCAAGTTCTATCGATGCTCGTCCCCTATCTTCATGCACACCGGTTCGACCATAGTTAGAAATTCAGATAATTCAAAACGGGCATAATAAATTCAAAAAAAATCCGAACAATGAAAATCCTTCGCGTGGTGTCATATTATGTTACATAGTTGAAAGGAAAAATACCAGACTTGGTATATTGATCATGTTTCGAAAAACCTTCACAAAATGACCTATCATGTTCGAGGTTTCATGGCTTTCGGTCCAAATGACAGATGTTATGTGCCGAATCACGGCATAGTTTGTGATGCTATGCCCATATTATGCATGTGTGTGGACATTGGTATGGAGAACAATGTTGCAGGAGGAAGTTTTCCTTTTTGTCGCACGGAAAAGCCCTTTTCTATTTTCTGAGCGCAAAAAACGGGTCGTTTTGTGAAGTAACCACCAAAATACCGTTTCAGAATGCTACCGTCCAATTTTCCTAAAATACTAGACCACCTTACATGGACTATCTCCCAACCAGTACATCTCAAACCTTTTCGTCCATCCCGGGTAAAAAGGACAAATGTCTGCCGAATAGACAAGAAGTGGGTCCGGTTTGTACTACAGGTACATGATCTATCGCCCGTGATTTTTTGAAAAAATCATTTTTAGACTCGCAATATGTGGTTTCTACAGAGATCCAATGCAAGTTCTATCGATGCTCGTCCCCTATCTTCATGCACACCGGTTCGACCATAGTTAGAAATTCAGATAATTCAAAACGGGCATAATAAATTCAAAAAAAATCCGAACAATGAAAATCCTTCGCGTGGTGTCATATTATGTTACATAGTTCAAAGGAAAAATACCAGACTTGGTATATTGATCATGTTTCAAAAAAACCTTCACAAAATGACCTATCATGTTCGAGGTTTCATGGCTTTCGGTCCAAATGACCGATGTTATGTGCTAAATCACGGCATAGTTTGTGATGTTGTGCCCATATTATGCATGTGTGTGGACATTGGTATGGAGAACAATGTTGCAAGAGGAAGTTTTCCTTTTTGTCGCACGGAAAAGCCCTTTTCCATTTTCCGAGCGCAAAAAACGGGTCGTTTTGTGAAGTAACCACCAAAATGTCGTTTCAGAATGCTACCGTCCTATTTTCCTAAAATACTAGACCACCTTACATGGACTATCTCCCAACCGGTACATCTCAAACCTTTTCGTCCATCCCGGGTAAAAAGGACAAATGTCTGCCGAATCGGCAGGAAGTGGGTCCGGTTTGTACTACAGGTACATGATCTATCGCCCGTGATTTTTTGAAAAAATTATTTTTAGACTCGCAATATGTGGTTTCTTCAGAGATCCAATGCAATTTCTATCGATGCTCGTCCCCTATCTTCATGCACACCGGTTCGACCATAGTTAGAAATTCAGATAATTCAAAACGGGCATAATAAATTCAACAAAAAATCCGAACAATAAAAATCCTTCGCGTGGTGTCATATTATGTTACGTAGTTGAAAGGAAAAATACCAGACTTGGTATATTGATCATGTTTCGAAAAAACCTTCACAAAATGACCTATCATGTTCGAGGTTTCATGGCTTTCGGTCCAAATGACCGATGTTATGTGCTGAATCACGACATAGTTTGTGATGTTGTGCCCATATTATGCATGTGTGTGGACATTGGTATGGAGAACAATGTTGCAGGAGGAAGTTTTCCTTTTTGTCGCACGGAAAAGCCCTTTTCCATTTTCCGAGCGCAAAAAACGGGTCGTTTTGTGAAGTAACCACCAAAATGCCATTTCAGAATGCTACCGTCCTATTTTCCTAAAATACTAGACCACCTTACATGGACTATCTCCCAACCGGTACATCTCAAACCTTTTCGTCCATCCCGGGTAAAAAGTACAAATGTCTGCCGAATCGACAGGAAGTGGGTCCGGTTTGTACTACAGGTACATGATCTATCGCCCGTGATTTTTTGAAAAAATCATTTTTAGACTCGCAATATGTGGTTTCTACAGAGATCCAATGCAAGTTCTATCGATGCTCGTCCCCTATCTTCATGCACACCGGTTCGACCATAGTTAGAAATTCAGATAATTCAAAACGGGCATAATAAATTCAAAAAAAATCCGAACAATGAAAATCCTTCGCGTGGTGTCATATTATGTTACATAGTTGAAAGGAAAAATACCAGACTTGGTATATTGATCATGTTTCGAAAAAACCTTCACAAAATGACCTATCATGTTCGAGGTTTCATGGCTTTCGGTCCAAATGACCGATGTTATGTGCTGAATCACGGCATAGTTTGTGATGCTATGCCCATATTATGCATGTGTGTGGACATTGTTATGGAGAACAATGTTGCAAGAGGAAGTTTTCCTTTTTGTCGCACGGAAAAGCCCTTTTCCATTTTCCGAGCGCAAAAAACGGGTCGTTTTGTGAAATAACCACCAAAATGCCGTTTCAGAATGCTACCGTCCTATTTTCCTAAAATACTAGACCACCTTACATAGACTATCTCCCAACCGATACATCTCAAACCTTTTCGTCCATCCCGGGTAAAAAGGACAAATGTCTGCCGAATCGGCAAGAAGTGGGTCCGGTTTGTACTACAGGTACATGATCTATCGCCCGTGATTTTTTGAAAAAATCATTTTTAGACTCGGAATATGTGGTTTCTTCAGAGATCCAATGCAAGTTCTATCGATGCTCGTCCCCTATCTTCATGCACACCGGTTCGACCATAGTTAGAAATTCAGATAATTCAAAACGGGCATAATAAATTCAAAAAAAATCCGAACAATGAAAATCCTTCGCGTGGTGTCATATTATGTTACATAGTTGAAAGGAAAAATACCAGACTTTGTATATTGATCATGTTTCAAAAAAACCTTCACAAAATGACCTATCATGTTCGAGGTTTCATGGCTTTCGGTCCAAATGACCGATGTTATGTGCTGAATCACGGCATAGTTTGTGATGTTGTGCCCATATGATGCATGTGTGTGGACATTGGTATGGAGAACAATGTTGTAAGAGGAAGTTTTCCTTTTTGTCGCCCGGAAAAACCCTTTTCCATTTTCCGAGCGCAAAAAACGGGTCGTTTTGTGAAGTAACCACCAAAATGCCGTTTCAGAATGCTACCGTCCTATTTTACTAAAATACTAGACCACCTTACATGGACTATCTCCCAACCGGTACATCTCAAACCTTTTCGTCCATCCCGGGTAAAAAGGACAAATGTTTGCCGAATCGGCAGGAAGTGGGTCCGGTTTGTACTACAGGTACATGATCTATCGCCCGTGATTTTTTGAAAAAATCATTTTTAGACTCGCAATATGTGGTTTCTTCAGAGATCCAATGCAATTTCTATCGATGCTCGTCCCCTATCTTCATGCACACCGGTTCGACCATAGTTAGAAATTCAGATAATTCAAAACGGGCATAATAAATTCAACAAAAAATCCGAACAATAAAAATCCTTCGCGTGGTGTCATATTATGTTACATAGTTGAAAGAAAAAATACCAGACTTGGTATATTGATCATGTTTCGAAAAAACCTTCACAAAATGACCTATCATGTTCGAGGTTTCATGGCTTTCGGTCCAAATGACCGATGTTATGTGCTGAATCACGGCATAGTTTGTGATGTTGTGCCCATATGATGCATGTGTGTGGACATTGGTATGGAGAACAATGTTGCAGGAGGAAGTTTTCCTTTTTGTCGCACGGAAAAGCCCTTTTCCATTTTCCGAGCGCAAAAAACGGGTTGTTTTGTGAAGTAACCACCAAAATTCCGTTTCAGAATGCTACCGTCCTATTTTCGTAAAATACTAGACCACCTTACATGGACTATCTCCCAACCGGTACATCTCAAACATTTTCGTCCATCCCGAGTAAAAAGGACAAATGTCTGCCGAATCGGTAGGAAGTGGGTCCGGTTTGTACCACAGGTACATGATCTATCGCCCGTGATTTTTTGAAAAAATCATTTTTAGACTCGCAATATGTGGTTTCTTCAGGGATCCAATGCAAGTTCTATCGATGCTCGTCCCCTATCTTCATGCACACCGGTTCGACCATAGTTAGAAATTCAGATAATTCAAAACGGACATAATAAATTCAAAAAAAATCCTAACAATGAAAATCCTTCGCGTGGTGTCATATTATGTTACATAGTTGAAAGGAAAAATACCAGACTTGGTATATTGATCATGTTTCAAAAAAACCTTCACAAAATGACCTATCACGTTCGAGGTTTCATGGCTTTCGGTCCAAATGACCGATGTTATGTGCTGAATCACGGCATAGTTTGTGATGCTGTGCCCATATTATGCATGTGTGTGGACATTGGTATGGAGAACAATGTTGCAAGAGGAAGTTTTCCTTTTTGTCGCACGGAAAAGCCCTTTTCCATTTTACGAGCGCAAAAAACGGGTCGTTTTGTGAAGTAACCACCAAAATGCCGTTTCAGAATGCTACCGTCCTATTTTCCTAAAATACTAGACCACCTTACATAGACTATCTCCCAACCGATACATCTCAAACCTTTTCGTCCATCCCGGGTAAAAAGGACAAATGTCTGTCGAATCGGCAAGAAGTGGGTCCGGTTTGTACTACAGGTACATGATCTATCGCCCGTGATTTTTTGAAAAAATCATTTTTGGACTCGCAATATGTGGTTTCTTCAGAGATCCAATGCAAGTTCTATCGATGCTCGTCCCCTATCTTCATGCACACCGGTTCGACCATAGTTAGAAATTCAGATAATTCAAAACGGGCATAATAAATTCAAAAAAAATCCGAACAATGAAAATCCTTCGCGTGGTGTCATATTATGTTACATAGTTGAAAGGAAAAATACCATACTTGGTATATTGATCATGTTTCAAAAAAACCTTCACAAAATGACCTATCATGTTCGAGGTTTCATGGCTTTCGGTCCAGATGACCGATGTTATGTGCTGAATCACGGCATAGTTTGTGATGCTGTGCCCATATTATGCATGTGTGTGGACATTGGTATGGAGAACAATGTTGCAAGAGGAAGTTTTCCTTTTTGTCGCACGGAAAAGCCCTTTTCCATTTTCCGAGCGCAAAAAACGGGTTGTTTTGTGAAGTAACCACCAAAATTCCGTTTCAGAATGCTACCGTCCTATTTTCGTAAAATACTAGACCACCTTACATGGACTATCTCCCAACCGGTACATCTCAAACATTTTCGTCCATCCCGGGTAAAAAGGACAAATGTCTGCCGAATCGGTAGGAAGTGGGTCCGGTTTCTACTACAGGTACATGATCCATCGCCCGTGATTTTTTGAAAAAATCATTTTTAGACTCGCAATATGTGGTTTCTTCAGAGATCCAATGCAAGTTCTATCGATGCTCGTCCCCTATCTTCATGCAGACCGGTTCGACCATAGTTAGAAATTCAGATAATTCAAAACGGACATAATAAATTCAAAAAAAATCCGAACAATGAAAATCCTTCGCGTGGTGTCATATTATGTTACATAGTTGAAAGGAAAAATACCAGACTTGGTATATTGATCATGTTTCCAAAAAACCCTTCACAAAATGACCTATCATGTTCGAGGTTTCATGGCTTTCGGTCCAAATGACCGATGTTATGTGCTGAATCACGGCATAGTTTGTGATGCTGTGCCCATATTATGCATGTGTGTGGACATTGGTATGGAGAACAATGTTGCAGGAGGAAGTTTTCCTTTTTGTCGCACGGAAAAGCCCTTTTCCATTTTACGAGCGCCAAAAACGGGTTGTTTTGTGAAGTAACCACCAAAATGCCGTTTCAGAATGCTACCGTCCCATTTTCCTAAAATACTAGACCAGCTTACATGGACTATCTCCCAACCGATACATCTCAAACATTTTCGTCCATCCCGGGTAAAAAGGACAAATGTCTGCCGAATCGGAAGGAAGTGGGTCCAGTTTGTACTACAGGTACATGATCTATCGCCCGTGATTTTTTGAAAAAATCATTTTTAGACTCGCAATATGTGGTTTCTTCAGAGATCCAATGCAAGTTCTATCGATGCTCGTCCCCTATCTTCATGCACACCGGTTCGACCATAGTTAGAAATTCAGATAATTCAAAACGGGCATAATAAATTCAAAAAAAATCCGAACAATGAAAATCCTTCGCGTGGTGTCATATTATGTTACATAGTTGAAAGGAAAAATACCAGACTTGGTATATTGATCATGTTTCAAAAAAACCTTCACAAAATGACCTATCATGTTCGAGGTTTCATGGCTTTCGGTCCAGATGACCGATGTTATGTGCTGAATCACGGCATAGTTTGTGATGCTGTGCCCATATTATGCATGTGTGTGGACATTGGTATGGAGAACAATGTTGCAAGAGGAAGTTTTCCTTTTTGTCGCACGGAAAAGCCCTTTTCCATTTTCCGAGCGCAAAAAACGGGTCGTTTTGTGAAGTAACCACCAAAATGCCGTTTCAGAATGCTACCGTCCTATTTTCCTAAAATACTAGACCACCTTACATGGACTATCTCCCAACCGGTACATCTCAAACCTTTTCGTCCATCCCGGGTAAAAAGGACAAATGTCTGCCGAATCGGCAGGAAGTGGGTCCGGTTTGTACTACAGGTACATGATCTATTGCCCGTGATTTTTTTGAAAAAATCGTTTTTAGACTCGCAATATAGTGTCTTCAGAGATCCAATGCAATTTCTATCGATGCTCGTCCCCTATCTTCATGCACACCGGTTCGACCATAGTTAGAAATTCAGATAATTCAAAACGGGCATAATAAATTCAATAAAAATCCAAACAATAAAAATCCTTCGCGTGGTGTCATATTATGTTACATAGTTGAAAGGAAAAATACCAGACTTGGTATATTGATCATGTTTCGAAAAAACCTTCACAAAATGACCTATCATGTTCGAGGTTTCATGGCTTTCGGTCCAAATGACCGATGTTATGTGCTGAATCACGGCATAGTTTGTGATGCTGTTCCCATATTATGCATGTGTGTGGACATTGGTATGGAGAACAATGTTGCAGGAGGAAGTTTTCCTTTTTGTCGCACGGAAAAGCCCTTTTCCATTTTCCGAGCGCCAAAAACGGGTTGTTTTGTGAAGTAACCACCAAAATGCCGTTTCAGAATGCTACCGTCCTATTTTCCTAAAATACTAGACCACCTTACATGGACTATCTGCCAACCGGTACATCTCAAACATTTTCGTCCATCCCGGGTAAAAAGGACAAATGTCTGCCGAATCGGAAGGAAGTGGGTCCAGTTTGTACTACAGGTACATGATCTATCGCCCGTGATTTTTTGAAAAAATCATTTTTAGACTCGCAATATGTGGTTTCTTCAGAGATCCAATGCAAGTTCTATCGATGCTCGTCCCCTATCTTCATGCACACCGGTTCGACCATAGTTAGAAATTCAGATAATTCAAAACGGGCATAATAAATTCAAAAAAAATCCGAACAATGAAAATCCTTCGCGTGGTATCATATTATGTTACATAGTTGAAAGGAAAAATACCAGACTTGGTATATTGATCATGTTTCGAAAAAACCTTCACAAAATGACCTATCATGTTCGAGGTTTCATGGCTTTCGGTCCAAATGACCGATGTTATGTGCTGAATCACGGCATAGTTTGTGATGTTGTGCCCATATTATGCATGTGTGTGGACATTGGTATGGAGAACAATGTTGCAAGAGGAAGTTTTCCTTTTTGTCGCACGGAAAAGCCCTTTCCCATTTTCCGAGCGCAAAAAACGGGTCGTTTTGTGAAGTAACCACCAAAATGCCATTTCAGAATGCTACCGTCCTATTTTCCTAAAATACTAGACCACCTTACATGGACTATCTCCCAACCGGTACATCTCAAACCTTTTCGTCCATCCCGGGTAAAAAGGACAAATGTCTGCCGAATCGGTAGGAAGTGGGTCCGGTTTGTACTACAGGTACATGATCTATCGCCCGTGATTTGTTGAAAAAATCATTTTTAGACTCGCAATATGTGGTTTCTTCAGAGATCCAATGCAAGTTCTATCGATGCTCGTCCCCTATCTTCATACACACCGGTTCGACCATAGTTAGAAATTCAGATAATTCAAAACGGGCATAATAAATTCAAAAAAAATCCGAACAATGAAAATCCTTCGCGTGGTGTCATATTATGTTACATAGTTGAAAGGAAAAATACCAGACTTGGTATATTGATCATGTTTCGAAAAAACCTTCACAAAATGACCTATCATGTTCGAGGTTTCATGGCTTTCGGTCCAGATGACCGATGTTATGTGCTGAATCACGGCATAGTTTGTGATGTTGTGCCCATATTATGCATGTGTGTGGACATTGGTATGGAGAACAATGTTGCAAGAGGAAGTTTTCCTTTTTGTCGCACGGAAAAGCCCTTTTCCATTTTCCGAGCGCAAAAAACGGGTCGTTTTGTGAAGTAACCACCAAAATGCCGTTTCAGAATGCTACCGTCCTATTTTCCTAAAATACTAGACCACCTTACATGGACTATCTCCCAACCGGTACATCTCAAACCTTTTCGTCCATCCCGGGTAAAAAGGACAAATGTCTGCCGAATCGGCAGGAAGTGGGTCCGGTTTGTACTACAGGTACATGATCTATCGCCCGTGATTTTTTGAAAAAATCATTTTTAGACTCGCAATATGTGGTTTCTTCAGAGATCCAATGCAAGTTCTATCGATAGTCGTCCCCTATCTTCATGCACACCGGTTCGACCATAGTTAGAAATTCAGATAATTCAAAACGGGCATAATAAATTCAAAAAAAATCCGAACAATGAAAATCCTTCGCGTGGTGTCATATTATGTTACATAGTTGAAAGAAAAAATACCATACTTGGTATATTGATCATGTTTAAAAAAACCTTCACAAAATGACCTATCATGTTCGAGGTTTCATGGCTTTCGGTCCAAATGACCGATGTTATGTGCTGAATCACGGCATAGTTTGTGATGTTGTGCCCATATTATGCATGTGTGTGGACATTGGTATGGAGAACAATGTTGCAGGAGGAAGTTTTCCTTTTTGTCGCACGGAAAAGCCCTTTTCCATTTTCCGAGCACAAAAAACGGGTCGTTTTGTGAAGTAACCACCAAAATGTCGTTTCAAAATGCTACCGTCCTATTTTACTAAAATACTAGACCACCTTACATGGACTATCTCCCAACCGGTACATCTCAAACCTTTTCGTCCATCCCGGGTAAAAAGGACAAATGTCTGCCGAATCGGCAGGAAGTGGGTCCGGTTTGTACTACAGGTACATGATCTAAATGTTTTTGAATTTATTTAAATGGTTAATTCATTTTTAATTGTAAATGGTTACATTAATTATTTTTTAAAACAGAAAATGTTTTTGAATTATTTATTTAAATCCAAACACTTTTTATGTTTAAAATTTTTCTAAATTCCAAATTAATATTCAAAAATATAAGTTAATTCATTTTAAAAGGTTACATTAATTAATTTTTAAAAATAAAATATGTTTTTGAATTATTTATTCAAATCCATACACTTCTTATGTTTAAAGTTTTTCTAAATTCCAAATTGATATTAAAAAAATATAAGTTAATTCATTTTTAATTGTAAATGGTTCATATTTTAAATGGTTACATTAATTATTTTTTAAAACAGAAAATGGTTTTGATTTATTTATTCAAATCCAAACACTTTTTATGTTTAAAGTTTTTCTAAATTCCAAATTAATTATCATTTAAAAAACAATACAAATTTAAACCCCAAAATAAAAAATAAGGCGGGAACAGAGAGAAAATACCTGAAATTTTTTGAAAACAGGGGAATATATCCCGGTTGGAGCCACCAACCGGGACTATAGACCCCCTGCGCGCCAACCCTTGGTCTGCTGAAAATATTGGAGTATAGGTCCCGGTTGGTGGCTCCAACCGGGACGTATAACCCTTTAGTCCCGGTTGGAGCCACCAACCGGGACTAAAGGTCCTTTGGTTATAACCCTTTAGCCCTTCCTCTTCTTCTTCCCTTCCCCATCACTTCTCTGCTTCACCGACGCGCGCACAACCGCCCCCGACGCCGGAAGGCTGCCCGAGCTCGCCGCCCCCGACGCCGTTAGGCTGCCCGAGCCCACGCGTCGCCGTCAGGCTCCATCCGCCAGCACCGCCGCCTCCGTCCGTGCGCGCACCAGTCGTCCCCCACGACTACGTCTTCCTCGACCCCGACCGTGCTCGCCGGCGTCGATTCGCTCAACCTCGACCTCCCGCGCTCTCTCCGACCAACCTCACGCGCTCAGGGTGAGCAAGCGAACCTTCTGGATGCCTCCTTCCTTCCCCTCTCACTATAGTTCATGCCTGCGCCGTTAGATTCCGCGTTCGCCGCCGTCGGCCGTCGTTGTACCACCTTCTCCAGCAACCAATAGAGGGCGGCGCCGCCAATTTTGAGTAGGCGCGGGCGGCGCTGGCGAGTAGGCGCGGCGGCGCGGGCGGCGCTGGCGATCAGTAGGTGCGGGCGGCGCTGGCGAGCCGCGGCGTCACGCTGACGTGGCCCACGGGCCCGCTGACGTGGCCCACGGTGGCTTGATGATGTGGCCTAGGGCCCAGCACTCAGTGACAGTGGCTAGGTTCTGTCTTGGTAAAAAAAACCCAACCCTTTGCTGATGTCATATTGACACAGTAATTCAATTTTAAATGATTTAATAATTCCAGAAATTGATATAAACTTGTAAATTCAATATCTTTTTATTTATAAGTCAGAAAAATACAAATAATATATCAAATTGTTCAGAAAAATGAAACCTATCTATTTAACTTATAATCATGCATTGTTCAACAATTTAAATGACAAGTATAATTAGAAGAACAAATGCACCCCTCTCATATGTTCCGGAGTTTCCCCGAGTTAGGGTTTTCACCCGTCGGATCCCCGATTAAATCGTCGAGCATGTCTTAGGGTTACATTACAATGAAAATTAACTTGTCATATCATCATACTTGTTTGAGCATTGCATCGATGCCATGTGTTGATTGTTTCCCTTTCTTTTCGGTGTTTCGATTATTAGGTTTATTATTAGTTAGGTATTATTATGTTTATTAATTAGTTTGGTATTACTGGTCTTCGGCCCCACTGGTCAGTCAATGTGGGTAGCCCCAGACCCGATTCACATTGTCAGTCACTGTGGTTAGATAAGGAATCATTAATACCCCTTAGGTGCATGTGGGTTCGACGATGTGCCTTCGCCAGGGCATTCTGAACCCTCTTAAATCGATTCCAATATGGTATTTTGTTAGTATCTAGTGTTACCTATCTGCTGGATAGTTTCCCTTTTGTAGCCTTATACTCATTTTCCCCTCTCATATGCATCCGAGGTTTCTCCGAACTAGGTTACACCCCTCGGAACTCCGGAATATTGATTTTAGTTGATTTTAGCTAGAGTTACCTATCTACTACCTGGTTTCCTTTTTGTAGCTAGGTTTAGGGTTTCTCTTCATTTTTATTATTGTGTATGTATATATTAGGGTTTCTCCTTAACTTTCTCCTTTAGCCGCTTTGAATTATTCGTTTTTCCACCTATGCAGAAAATATGGACCCACACGTCAGAGACGAAGAAAAGGAAGAGTTGATCCAAGGTGTGATCCATGGGGAAGATAATTTAGACGTATCAATGTTTCTGAACAACTCCGGTGAGGGTGATCCTCTTTTTACCGGAGTAGACAACTTGTTTGAGGTTGAAGGTGTTGCCTTCCGCGAGGGAGAAGGCGATGCCTTGTGTAATCGAGAAGACGACCGCTCCGGCGAGGTGCATGTAATATAAATCAATTCATTAATTAATCATCTGCTATCTATATAGAAATAGTAACGATGATCTTTCTTCTTTTAGCCCTCCGGATCGAAGGAATCTACTGAAAAGAGCAGACGAGGCCCAACCAAAAAGTTGCAAGACCATGAGAGGTTCAGGATCGAAGATGTCGCTGAAGACGGCAGACCGACAGCTCCCGAAGTTGTCGCAAAAAAATTTGTGGCACAATGCGGAGTAATCGTTAGGGACTTAATCTCGATCACCATTAGAAATTGGAATAGGCCTGCTAATGCGGATGAAGAGGGAACATGTTTATTTGTCCCTAACCACGCCAAAGATTTACTGTGGAAGAGGCTCATGGTTAATTTCAAACTACTGAAGATAGAGCTGGACCAAATGCGGAGGATCCAGTTGAGGCCGCGTTACAACATGGGAGAGCCATGGAGGCTAAGGTCAGGGAGTGGGCTTTGAAGAAGATGGCCCAGTGTTTCACCAACTGGAAGAAAAGATTGCACCTTGACTATGTCGTGAAAAAGAAGACTCCCGATTTCAAGAATATTCAGTTTGAGAAGATAAAACCATTCTGGGATGAGTTTGTGGAATACAAGAAATCAGAAAAAGCTAAGAAAATGTCTGAAACGAATAAGCTGAATGCTGCTAAGAAGAAGTATCACCATACTATGGGGCAAGGTGGCTACAGGGTTGGCATTCCTAAGTGGGAGAAACTTGAGCAGGAACTACGTGATAAAAATATCACCCCAGAGACAGACGATTGGGTAGAACGTGCAAGGAATTGGTTTTACGGGCATGGGGGCACGTTGGACTCGGAAGGGAGGTGTATATCTAACATACGACATAAAGAAGACCCCTTGCCAATCGAGAGGATCAGAAAAGCAGTAAAGGCTGTTAAAGATGGGGACTTCATTCCCGATAGAGAGAATGATGAGCTCACACTCGCCCTTGGAAATAAGGAACATGATGGACGAACACGAGGCACAAGAGGATCCCAATCATGGAGGACTGGGTTTCCCGAAGAGAGGAAGAAATATCCTGATAGAAGCCGTCAGAGGAGAAAGGACAGGGCGGCAGTTGAAGCAGAAAGTCAGAAAGAGCGAATGCGTTTAATTGAAGAACGATTAAAGCAACAACAAGATGAAATTAACACACTTAAAGAGCAAAGTACTACCGGCGCCCCATCTCAGCAGCACACTGCATTCGATGCTACCGGCCTATCGAATAATCGAAAAAGCAGTGTGGCTTTCACCGAGGTCCCGGGTGATGACAATGGCGATGCCGATGATGCACCGACGATGGCTCCTATTGGCTACCCAGTGGATGATATCACAGAGATGACACACTGCGAGCTACATGTCAAAGTTGTGAACATATCAATGAAGGTGGCGGTCGGCTATGCCTTACCAATTGGACCCACACACCCTTACCACTGTCGTTCGGTTCCAGAGGGCTACGCTGTTGTCGGCATGGATGAAATCATGCCCACCTTTGAGGTTTTGGATCTTCACTACCCTGCTGGTGAAGGGGATGTGACTGTGCTGGGTGACGCAAAAAACGTCACCATTCTATGGCCGAAGGATTGTATCGTGCTTCGAAATCACACGCCAAGGCCATATTCGCCGCCGCCTCACCCGTCTCCTGCGAGGTCGTCGCCGCCGCGGCAGCCGTCTTCGTCGCCTCACCCGGCTCCGTCGCCTCACCAATCTGCGGTGCAACCATCACCGCGGGAGCCATCGCCGGTGCCTCAGGATAAAAAGCGTAAGCGTACCGCTACTGTGCGTCGTAAGCGATCGCCGAAACGTAAACAAGAGCCTCTTCCAAAAGTACCAACGGTTCCTCCCAAGAGAGCTTATGACTTTACTGAAGAGGAGACTGCGGCGATCGTTGATGCGGAAACGACAGCGTTTTTCGCTAAGCTGAGGCGGCCGAAAGATCCAGAGTTCCCCAGCACCAAAGAAGAAAAAGCCAAAGTGTTGAAAATGCTAAAGAATCTTCATCAACCCGAGCCAAAGCTGTCATCAGACTATGAGCGTTCTATTCTCAAGTCACATGCGGCACAAAAAGCCTCGAAGAGCAGTACTGATGCAAGCGGGAAATTTGTTGCCCAGCTCGGAGAACAAGCAAAACAGACTTGCGCCCCTCTCAAGGTGATTTCTCAAACCAATGTGGGGTCGAGCAAATATGGGGCCGAAGAGCAGTATGATCTAGAGGTAGTTGCACAATACGGAGAAGCTGCCGCTGCTCAAGGTATGAGTATTGCCCAGTACTTATCCCAGTTAGAGTTCTTCCCCGTGAGTGAAGTAGCATACCAATACCAGTACGGAAAACCTCTCGTCAAACCTGAGGAGGTAAACAATCTTCCAACAAAAATGCGAAGATTGCATAACTGGTACATGCATGCCACAAGGGCCGGGGCTAACTGGATAGTACTAAGGGTTACAAAAAAGCATCATGGGAAAGATAAGGATGACATGATATCCATTGATGGTGGTGGTGATGGTGGTGATGGTGGACGGCGGGCGCGACACGGCGGCACAGCGGGGCAAGCGCGGCGCGGCGGCGAGATCGAGCGCGGTGGCACGGCTAGTAGATAGGGTTTGGGGGAAGTGAAGAGGGAAGAAGCACCGCGCGGCTCAAAACGGCCAAGTCACAAAATTCTGTGGCGCATCTGTTAGATATGCGGCACCGAATTTTTACCAAAACGGCCAAGTCACAAAATTCTATGGCGCATCTGTTAGATATGCGCCACAAAATTTTTACTGATGGTACAACAACGCTCGTTGCACATATGTGATATCAAACACAACTCACTGCATTGGTTCAGCGCTTGCTCCACCACACTGATTCGCCAGGTTCAATTCCAGGCGGCCCCAATTTTTTTTAATTTTTTTAAAATATTTTAAGGATTGTAAATATATATTTAAGGCAAGAACTAATATATTTTACTATTAAAAACAAGAATGAATATATTTTCCTATTAAGGATGGTAATAATATATTATATATGCTTGTCACACCCACACCCACATTAATATATCCACATGCATTAATTAGTACAAAAAAAGGCTTCAAAAACCGCTAAGTCGGCTCCGAGGTAGCACTAGTGTCTCTTCACAACAACTTTCTTGTCCTTCTTATTTGCGGTACAATACTTTAGGACGGCCACCTTGAGATTTCTTCTCGTGTACGGGCAACGTTTAGCCGGTAGGGTGGTCTTCCTTCTTACTTTAGCATAAGTAGTAGGCTTGTCAAAGTACATGTCGAATTCCTCTTCGATCTTGGGATCGCCGTTCTTGTCGATGTCTTGCTTGTTGGCAGGTCCTTCGATTCCGATGATGCTCCTCTTGCCCCTCCTCACGACAACACGGCTTGGCTTTGCCGGGTCGGTAATGAAGAAGCATTGATAAGCTTGGCTAGCGAGCACCCATCTCATTTTTTGTGGAGGCGTTCTTCGATTTGGCATCGGGTATAACCATGGTGGTGAAAAACCGGCCATCTTTTTCGACACTCTTGGCCCATCTGACATGCAACATCGGCACCGTCACTCCGTAGTAGTCGAGTTCCCATATCTCCTCGATCCTTCCGTAGAATCTTTCCTTGACATCAGTCTCGTCATCGGCGTATGATAGCATAGTTACTCCTGAGTTTTGGTATTCGCTATTCTTGCCCTTCTCCTCGGTGTAGAATCTGTAGCCATTGATGTCGTATGTCTGATAGGTCCTAACGTTGCGCCCAGGGCCCTGTGAGAGTGAGAATATGAGTTTCTGATCTTCAGTATAAGGCGTCGGCATGGGAGTTTCCAGTAGCCTTTTCTTGAACCACCCCGTGAAGCTGGCGTTGTGCTCTCTGGTTACGTCTCCCTTCTTCCTTGTCTTGCCCAGGTTATTAGCGAGCTTCTGCTCGATTAAGGTTTTGTGCTCATCCACCCAGGGGCCGACCAAATCTATGTGTTGTAGCGCGACTCGGTTTGCCCTGTCAAAGTCAGCGCGTTCGATTTCGATGCCGACGTGGAGTGCACGGTAGCCCTCGCGGTGACCAAATCCAGTGAGCCTCCCTAGGTGCTTCCTGGTGGGCAGACTGACATCCTGGTTCTCGATGCTTAGGTAGTTCTGGCAGAAGGATATACACTTGTAGGTCAGAAAGCCCTTGGCCATGCTTCCATCTGGACGAGACCTATTGCGAACGAATCCTTTGATGACACCGTTCAGCCTTTCGAACAGCATCATGTTGTGCAGGAACGCCGGCCCGAGATGGATGATGTCATCCACGACATGGACAAGCAGATGCACCATGATGTCCAAGAACACGGAAGGGAAGTAAATCTCGATCTCGCATAGTATCTCGACGATCTCTTCCTGTAGCTTGTCGAGCTGCTTCACGCTGATAGACTTCCTAGAGATGATGTCGAAGAATTTGCAGAGGCCAAACAGCGTCTCACGGACGTGATGGTCCATTATCCCTCGGATCGCAACGGCGAGTATTTGCGTCATCAGCACGTGACAGTCGTGAGACTTCATCCCACTGAACCTCTTCTTCTCTACGTCCAGATATCTGCTTATCTTCCCAGAGTAGCCGTGCGGAACCTTGAGTCCTATGAGGCAACTAAAAAACCTATGGAGCTCCTCCTCGCTAAGAGTAAAGCATGCAACTTTAAGCACCACCCCATTCTTATTAGCCCTTTTGCGGCGACCCTGGGTCCCTTCCGTCTGTTCATCGTCATCGCCAGCATCGTCACTATCGGGGTACTGAAGTTCCTTCTTAATGCCAATCAATTTTAGATCGCTTCTTGCTTTCGGCCCATCCTTGGTCCTATTCGGCATGTTCATCAGAGTGCCGAGAAGGCTCTCGGTAACGTTCTTCTTGATGTGCATCATATCAAGGCTATGGGGCGTGTGGAGGACCTTCCAGTAAGGCAGGTCCCAGAAAACATACCTCACCTTCCATACTCCATGCAATGGTGGCGCTGTTCCCTCGGCCGCTTCTTTCCCGACGCAGGGCACTCTTCCCAATTGTCTAGAAGCTCCTTGATTTCTTCGCCGCTCAAAGGTCGTGGGGCATTATCAAGCTTGTCTTTTCCATTGAACAGGCCTCCGCGTTTTATCCACGGGTGATCCTTGCAGAGCTACATTCGAGTCCTCTGGAACATGGTTTTCGAAGACCCGGGATCCCTCGGCAGTTGCAGATGCGGGGTCTTGTCCATGCACCTAACACATGCACAGAATCCATGGTTCACCTGGCATGCTACATATTCGTAACCAGGATAGTCGTGCACCATCGTGAGCAACACGGCTCTCAGGTAGAAATAATCTCCAGTGTAGGCGTCCCACGTACGTGCCGGTGTCTCCCACAATGTCGCTAACTCCTCTTTCAGGAGCCCGAGATACAGATGCATGTCGACACCTGGTTGTTTCGGCCCCTGGATAAGGATACTCATGTGTACGTACCGCTGCTTCGTGCACATCCAGGGGGGAGGTTGTAGGGCCATACAAACACGGGCCAGGTGTTGTGCGTGCTACTCTGGTTGCCAAAGGGATTGAGTCCGTCGGTGCTCATGCCCAGTCTGACGTTCCTTGGATCGAGCCCGAACTCATCTTGGAATTTGATGTCTAGCGCATTCCACTGGCAAGCGTCCGCTGGGTGTGTCATGATCTTGCCCTTCTCCAGATCATCTTCCGGCTTCTCCCTCTTCGTGTGCCATTTCATGAGCTCTGCTTCCTTAGGGTCTACGAAATACCGCTGCAGACGAGAAGTGATAGCAAAGTACCACACCACTTTTTGGGGAACTTTCTTGTTCCCTCTCTTGTACCGTCCCTAGCCGCACACTGGGCATGAGGTTCTATCCTTGTACTCGTTCCGATAAAGTGCGCAGTCGTTGATGCATGCGTGGTACTTCACGTACGGCATGTCTAGTGGGTAAACTACTCTCCTCGCCTCCTCGATACTTGTTGGCAGTGTGTTGTCCTTGGGAAGACGAGCGTGCCAGAATTTCATGTGAGCGTTGAAGCTAGTGTCGGTCCATTTGTGCTCCGCCTTCATCTCCAAAGCCTTGAGCGTTACACTCAAGCGTGTATCCTCGGGCCGGCACCCAAGATACAATGGAGTCCTCCCGTCTACCTCCATCTGTGCCAGCTTGGCTTTCTCTCTGGCTGCAGCTTTCGCGTTGGTCATCAGCTTGAGGAGAATTTCTTGAAGATGAGGGTCCTGCAAAGCCGAAGTTAGCGCCGTGTCCGTGCTCCCTTCTTCTCCGCCACCACCACCATCTGCTCTGGCATCATCTCCTTCAGGATGATCGTGTTCGTCGGCATCTCCTTCTTCATGATGATCATCATGTTCTCCTTCATCATGATGACCATGTCCGGGGGACCCTTCGTCTTCTCCCCCGCCCCGGCCACTTCTTCATCATGGCCACCGCCATCTGCCGGCGGCTCATTCACTAAGAAGTCAGGAATGAAACCACACGTGAAAAGGTGAGACTCCAGTTGTCCGGAATCAGGGTTGATCCACTTCCGGTGTTTGCACGTTCGACACGGACATCTTATCTTCGTCATGTTGTTCTGAACCATATCGGCCACCACGTCAACCTTGTATCTAACCACCCAGCGTTCGCTCATATGGATGACCATGGTCGCCTGCGCGTGAACATAGACGAAATTAAAGAGAGAGTGTTAGAACCATGCACACACACATGAAGCGCACACATATATGCATGATCGCCAGAAAATTTCGGCATGACCTATCCTAAAAGTAGGACGTATGGCTAGTGCAGAAATTTGCCAGAATGGACGTGTATCAACATTTCGGCAAACCTCCATGCACCCGGCGCCAGCAACATGCATTCAAGCACAACACAAAGCTCCTCAAGAACCAAGCATGCATGCATTCAACAAACAAAACACAAAGCAAACGAACATCATCTCACCATCGTACACCTCCCGCGGGACCAATATTCACCTACAAAACATCCATATATACATGCATGCTCCGAGACCCGCCGGTCATACAAAACATGCATCACACACAAGTACCCATGCACACCTCACAAATCCACAACCATAGGCATAGCGGTGGAGGAGCAAAGTATGGGTAGGTGTAGTACCTTTACAAAGTAGGAGTAGCTTCCCTCACAAGTACATAAACCAAAGTAGGTCTAGATATCAACAATGGAGGTGAGTATGAGCAAAATGGAGTGGGAGGGAGGAGAGGGACGAGCTAGTTGGAGGAGGGAATAAGGGAAAGGGTGCTGGTAGGTAGGAGGGGATGCCACCTTTTTTAGATCTGTTTCGCACATTCTGTGGCGCATATGGCTATATGCACCACAGAAAGTGAGAATTCTGTGGCGCATATGTTGTATGCGCCACAGGAAGTGAGAGTTCTGTGGCGCATATGCCAAAGAATTCTCACTTTCTGTGGCGCATATGCTATATGCGCCACAGAACTCTCACTTTATGTGGCGCATACAACATATGCGCCACAGAATTCTCACTTTCTGTGGCGCATATGCTATACGCGCCACAGAATTCTAGCATGCCCATGTGCTGGGTCAGGCCAACATGGGGCCCACAGAAATTCTGTGGCTCATATGGCTATATGCGCCATAGAATGCTCACTTTCTATGGCGCATATAGCCATATGCTCCACGGAATTAATTTTAGTGGAACATTTTCCCTATATGCGCCACAGGATTAAAATCTACCTATAATCATTTTCCTAGTAGTAATGTGTTTGGTAAAGGCAACATGCATATCACTAGCATCAGGACTTCTAGCAAGCTTTTGTACGAACATAATCACTTCAGAAATATTGCAACCATCAATATCAATGTCAAACTTAGCATCACTAGTAGTAGGCTCAATAGGCTTAGGCATAGTAGGAGGAGGAATAGGGACTACTGGTGGTTTAGTGGTGATGGTGCACACACTATTGTTTCTATCAATTTCAGCTTCCCTTTCCCACTTAGCATGAAGTTGAGCTAACAGCCTAACATTTTCATCAATAGTAACTTGTATGGCATGAGCAGTAGCAAAAGTGTTTTCCATATTTTCAGGTTTAGCAGCCATTTTATTAATTAAAGAGGACTGAGCTTCAGACAAAGAGGATATATTTTTCTCAACAGTTAAAAGTTTTTCCTCTATAGTCTTATTGAAAGTGGTTTGTTTACTAATAAAGTCCTTGAGCATGACTTCAAGTTCAGAGGGGGCACTTCTAGCATTATTGTAAGAGCTTCCATAGGAATTGCAATTATTAGGAGGATAAGGCCTATAATTGTTGTTGCATACCAAAATTATTCCTATAGGCATTGTTGTTGAAATTGTTGTTTCTAATGAAGTTCACATCAACTTGCTCTTCTTGAGCAACCAAAGAGGCTAAGGGAACACTATTAGGATCTAAAGGAGCTTTCCCGTTAACAAGCATAGCCATAATAACATCAATCTTATCACTCGAAGAGGAAGTTTCCTCAACAAAATTTACCTTCTTAACATGTGGAGCTCTCTCAACATGTCATTCAGAGTAGTTAACCATCATATTATCGAGGAGCCTTGTTGCAGCACCCAAAGTGAGGCCCATGAAGGCACCTCTAGCAGCTGAATCCAGCAGGTTCCTTGAGGAGTAGTTCAAACCTGCATAAAAAGTCTGGATAATCATCCAAGCAGTGAGTCCATGAGTGGGACAATTCTTAACCAAAGTTTTCATTTTTTCCAAGCTTGAGCAACATGTTCATTATCAAGTTGTTTAAATTTCATAATGTCACTTATCATAGCAATAATCTTAGCAGGAGGATAATACTTTCCAATAAAAGCATCTTTGCACTTAGTCCAAGAATCAATACTATTTTTAGGCAAAGAAAGCAACCATTCTTTAGCTTTTCCTGTCAAAGAGAAAGGAAAAAGCGTGAGCTTAATAATATCTCCATCTACATTCTTATATTTTTGCATCTCACAAAGTTCAACAAAGCTATTGAGATGGGCAACAGGATCATCAGAACTAACACCAGAAAATTGCTCTCTCATCACAAGATTCAACAAAGCAGGCTTAATTTCATAAAAGGTAGCATCAGGAGAAGGTGGAGCAATATGAGTGCTTAGGAAATCATTGTTGTTGGTGCTAGAACTAGTAGAAAATAGGCCATCCGTTCGTGCCCCCTCAGAGCATTAGTCCCGGTTACGCCACTAACCGGGACTAATGCTGGCACGCGTCCCAGTTCGAGCGGGCACGGGGCCCGGAGGCATGCGTCCCGGTTGGTAACGGGGCATACGTCCCGGTTGGAGCCACCAATCGGGACTAAAGGTTTGGCCACAGCCACATGGCGTGGCACACACCTTTAGTCCCGGTTGGTGGCTCCAACTGGGACGTATGGTCCCGCCCTCTATAAATGCAACGCCCCAGCCCCCTCTGCCTCCACTCTGTTTTTTCTCTTGGTGGAAGGTGTGAGGGGTGTGCTAGTTTTTTCTCCCCTATGTATGCATTCAAGGTGTTTGATGAAATGTTTGAGTGAATAATCCCGTTCAATTTCTCATAGAACAAAAATATAGAAGGTGTCCGAGACGCACTTGAGCTTTTTCCTCTTTATTTCCCTCGATCGAGGTTAGCAATCTTATCTTTTCTCTGTCATTGATACAATGCATGTGTCGATGTGAATTGGTCATTTCACTATTTATGATGTCCTATTTTTTGATAAACTTACTTATATGATGCAGATGAACGGTCGGGAATGGATGTACGGTGACTGGCACGTAGCCGGGTATATGAAAGGCGTGGATAAATTTATCGATGTGGCTACGGCAAACAAAGAGAATGGTTTTATACGTTGTCCATGTGTTCAATGTCGGAACAACAAGGAGTACTCTTCCTCGAAAATCATTCGCGGCCACCTGATTATGAAAGGTTTCATGTCCAACTATAATTGCTGGACCAAGCACGGGGAAAGAGGGGTTATGATGGAAGATGGTGAAGAAGAAGATGATGATAACAACTATCATCATATGTTTCCTGAATACAGTGATACTGCAATGGAAGACAATGGAGAGGAAGGAGGTGAAGAACGGGCATCAGATGAGCCGGCTGATGAACTTGGTAGGGTCATTTCTGATGCAAAGCGAGACTTTGAAACAGAAAATGAGAAGTTGAAGTTAGAGGGCATGTTAGAAGATCACAAGAAATTTTTGTACCCAAATTGTGAAGATGGCAGCACAAAGCTCGGTACCACACTGGAATTGTTGCGATGGAAGGAAGAGTCTGGTCTAACTGACTTCTCATTTGAAAAGATGCTGAAAATAATGAAGCCGAAGTTTCTAAAACATAACGAACTTCCCGAGAGTACCTACGAAGCAAAGAAGACTCTCTGTCCTCTAGGATTAGATGTGCAAAAGATACATGCATGCATTAATGACTGCATCCTCTACCGCGGTAAGGAGTATGGGAATTTAGATAAATTCCCGGTATGCAATGCGTTGCGGTATAAGATCAGACGAGATGACCCTGGTGATGTTGAGGGAGAGCCCCTCCGGAAGAGGGTTCCTGCTAAGGTTATGTGGTATGCTCCTATAATACCAAGGTTGAAACGCATGTTCAGAAACAAAGAGCATGCCAGGTTGTTGCGATGGCACAAAGAAGACCGTAAGAAAGACGAGAAGTCGAGACACCCTGCTGATGGGTCACAGTGGAGAAAAATCCAGAGAGACTTCCCAGACTTTGTAGGTGACGCAAGGAACTTATGGTTTGGTCTAAGTACGGATGGCATGAATCCTTTTGGGGAGCAGAGCTGCAGTCACAGCACCTGGCCCGTGACTCTATGTATCTACAACCTGCCTCCTTGGTTGTGCATGAAGCGTAAGTTCATTATGATGCCAGTGCTCATCCAAGGCCCGAAGCAACCGGGCAACGACATTAATGTGTACCTTAGGCCATTAGTTGAAGAACTCTTACAGTTGTGGGGCAAACCAGGTGTACGTGCATGGGATGAGAACAAACAGGAGCCATTTGATCTACGAGGGTTGTTATTCGTAACCATCAATGATTGGCCTGCTCTTAGTAACCTTTCAGGACAGACAAACAAGGGATATAAGGCATGCACACACTGTTTAGATAAGACTGAAGGTACATATTTGCATAAATGCAAGAAGGTTGTGTACCTGGCGAATCGATGATTTCTTTCGACCAATCATCACGTAAGGAAGAAAGGCAAGCATTTCAAAGGTGAGGAAGATCACCGGAAGAAGCCTGAACTCCCTGCTGGTGATGATGTATTTGGTATGGTCAAGGACATAGAAGTAATCTTTGGAAAGGGTCCCGGTGGTCAATCAGTTCCGAACGACGTCGCTACAGGACACACACCCATGTGGAAGAAGAAATCTATATTTTGGGAGCTGCCATATTGGAAAGTCCTGCGTGTCCGCTCTTCAATCGATGTGATGCACGTGACGAAGAATCTTTGCGTGAACCTGCTAGGATTCCTAGGCATGTATGGGAAGACAAAAGATACACCAGAAGCATGGGAGGACCAACAAATTATGAAAGACCCAAAGAACATGCATATACATAACAAGACGGATAAAGGGCGTCACTTAAGTCGTGCCAGCTATGCTCTTACCAAAGCAGAGAAGGAAATCTTTTTTGAAGTCATTTATAGTATCAAGGTGCCGTCGGGCTTCTCATCTAATATAAAGGGGATAATAAATATGGCAGAGAAAAAGTTCCGAAACCTGAAGTCTCATGACTGTCACGTGATTATGACGCAGTTGCTTCCGATTGCATTGAGGGGGCTTCTACCGGAAAATGTTCGAGTACCCATTGTGAAGCTGTGTGCATTCCTCAATGCAATATCTCAGAAGGTAATCAATCCAGATATTCTGCCAAGGTTACAGAAGGATGTGGTACAATGTCTTGTTAGTTTTGAATTGGTGTTCCCACCATCCTTCTTCAATATTATGACGCATCTCCTGGTTCACCTAGTGGAAGAGATTTCCATTCTCGGTCCGGTATTTCTGCACAATATGTTCCCCTTTGAGAGGTTCATGGGAGTCTTAAAGAAATATGTTAATAACCGTGCTAGACCAGAAGGAAGCATCTCCAAGGGATATGGAACAGAGGAGGTCATTGAGTTTTGTGTTGACTTTATTCCTGACCTTAAGCTGATTGGTGTTTCTGACTCGCGGCATGAGGGAAGACTAATTGGAAAAAGCACGCCGGGAAAGAAAGCAATGATATGTAGGAACGGGGATTCTTTCACTAAAGCACACTACACAGTTCTACATAATTCCACCTTGGCAGCTCCGTATATCGAGGAACACAAGAATATTGTACGCTCCAAAAACCCGGGGAAGCCTGAATCATGGATTACAGATGAACACATGAAGTCTTTCGGTGGTTGTATGCGGACACATCTCTTGAATGACACCACTGTTGGAGATCAGCTATACTTGTTGGCCGCGTCACCATCTTCTACTGTATTGAATTTCGAAGGGTACGAAATAAATGGGAATACATTCTACACGATTGCCCAAGATAAAAAGAGCACCAACCAAAATAGTGGTGTCCGCTTTGATGCAATAGACGAGAATGGACAAAAGGACACATATTATGGTTACATAGAGGAGATATGGGAACTATACTATGGAGTCTCTTTTAAGGTCCCTTTGTTTCGCTGCAAATGGCTCAACATGAATGGGGAAGGGGTAAAGATAGACCAGTTGTACGGAATCACAACAGTGGATCTCAACAATCTTGGTTATAGAGATGAACCATTCTTCCTAGCCAATGATGTGTCTCAGGTTTTCTATGTGAAGGACATGTCCTCTAGACCGAAAAAAAGAAAAAATATGCAAACGAATAAATCATATGATGAGCCAAAGCGTCACATAGTTCTTTCGGGGAAAAGAAACATCGTGGGAATCGAAGACAAGACAGACATGTCAGAAGATTATAATAAGTTTGATGAAATTCCACCCTTCATAGTGAAAACTGACCCAAGCATTCCGTTAAGTAAAGAAGATGCTCCATGGTTACGTCTGAAGCGATCATAAGGAAGGACATATGGCAAGAAGTTCATGCTCATATTATGTAACTCTAGTTCATGTCTTTCGCGGTTTGTGGCTTGACCGAAGAATATCTTTCGCGGTTTGTGGCCTTTAGTCCCGGTTTTATAGTCTCAGTTTTTAATATTAATAAATGTCTTGAGTGTTAGTCACGGTTTGTGGCTGGACCGGGACTATGAAGAAGTTGTCCCGATTCTTACTTACCATTAAGATCTGATCTCCAAACGCGCGCAGTCACATATTAGGGAGTGCCTCTATGACCAGTTTCTTGGAGATGCCGGAGGACTGGGATCCGGCGGCATCTCCCTGAAACTGGTCGTAGTGGTGTCCCTGCTCTCGAAAACCATCTTGCAGCTTGTAACTTCTCTAACTAGATCAATACGCCTCGGAGCTAACTAATTTCACATATTAGGGAGTACCTCTATGACCAGTTTCTCGGAGATGCCGGAGGACTGGACTCCGTCGGCATCTCCCTGAAACAGGCCGTAGTGGTGTCCCTTCTCTCGAAAACCATCTTGCAGCTTGTAACTTCTCTAACTAGATCAATACGCCTCGGAGCTAACTAATTTCACATATTAGGGAGTGCCTCTATGACCAATTTCTCGGAGATGCCGGAGGACTGGGCTCCGTCGGCATCTCCCTGAAACTGGCCGTAGTGGTGTCCCTGCTCTCGAAAACCATCTTGGAGATGCCTCAAACTGGATGGAGGACTGGACTCGCAAGGATGCCTATTTATAGTACAAGCAGCTCGGCATAGTGTCGACACTTACAAAATAATGTCGACACTCACCCCTATCATTAGTGCTGACTCGTGTTTTGTCCCGGTTGGTGTCTCCAACCAGGACTACAGGTTGATCTTTAGTCCCGGTTGGTGACACCATCCGGGACAAGGTACACGCCGCACGACATAATGTCGACACTCACCCCTATCATTAGTGTTGGCTGGCCCAGCCTGCCGAAATCGTCCATCCCGGGTAAAAAGGACAAATGTCCGCCTAATCGGCAGGAAGTGGGTCCGGTTTGTACTACAGATATCCAATGCAAGTTCTAACGATGCTCGTCCACTATCTTCATGCACACCTGTTCGACCATAGTTAGAAATTCAGATAATTCAAAACGGGCATAATAAATTCAAAAAAAATCCGAACAATGAAAATCCTTCGCGTGGTGTCTTATTGTGTTACATAGTTGAAAGGAAAAATACCATACTTGGTATATTGATCATGTTTCGAAAAAACCTTCACAAAATGACCTATCATGTTCGAGGTTTCATGGCTTTCGGTCCAAATGACCGATGTTATGTGCTGAATCACGACATAGTTTGTGATGTTGTGCCCATATTATGCATGTGTGTGGCCATTGGTATGGAGAACAATGTTGCAGGAGGAAGTTTTCCTTTTTGTCGCACGGAAAAGCCCTTTTCCATTTTCCGAGCGTAAAAAACAGGTCATTTTGTGAAGTAACCACCAAAATGCCATTTCAGAATGCTACCGTCCCATTTTACTAAAATACTAGACCACCTTACATGAACTATCTCCCAACCGGGGCATCTCAAACCTTTTCGTCCATCCCGGGTAAAAAGGACAAATGTCTGCCGAATCGGTAGGAAGTGAGTCCGGTTTGTACGATAGGTACATGATCTAACGCCCGTGATTTTTTGCAAAAATCATTTTTAGACTCGCAATATGTGGTTTCTTCAGAGATCCAATGCAAGTTCTAATGATGCTCGTCCCCTATCTTCATGCACACCGGTTCGACCATAGTTAGAAATTCAGATAATTCAAAACGGGCATAATAAATTAAAAAAAAATCCGAACAATGAAAATCCTTCGCGTGGTGTCATATTATGTTACATAGTTGAAAGGAAAAATACCAGACTTGGTATATTGATCATGTTTCGAAAAAACCTTCACAAAATGACCTATCATGTTCGAGGTTTCATGGCTTTCGGTCCAAATGACCGATGTTATATGCTGAATCACGGCAGAGTTTGTGATGTTGTGCCCATATTATGCATGTGTGTGGACATTGGTATGGAGAACAATGTTGCAGGAGGAAGTTTTCCTTTTTGTCGCACGGAAAAGCCCTTTTCCATTTTCCGAGCGCAAAAAACGGGTCATTTTGTGAAGTAACCACCAAAATGCCGTTTCAGAATGCAACCGTCCCATTTTCCTAAAATACTAGACCACCTTACATGGACTATCTCCCAACCGGGACATCTCAAACCTTTTTGTCCATTATTTTCCAGTTCTATCCTAATCAAATTTTCTTTCCGCACATTATTTTCCGTCCTTTGTTTCCACCCATTAAAAACAGAAAATGGTTTTGAATTACTTATTCAAATCCAAACACTTTTTATGTTTAAAGTTTTTCTAAATTCCAAATTGATATTAAAAAAAATATAAGTTAATTCATTTTTAATTGTAAATGGTTCATATTTTAAATGGTTACATTAATAATCTTTTAAAACAGAAAATGGTTTTGAATTATTTATTCAAATCCAAACACTGTTTATGTTTAAAGTTTTTCTAAATTCCAAATTAATATTCAAAAAACATAAGTTAATTCATATTTAATTTTAAATGGTTACATTAATTATTTTTTAAAAATAGAAAATGGTTTTGGATTATTTATTCAAATCCAAACACTTTTTATGTTTACAGTTTTTCTAAATTCCAAATTAATATTTAAAAAATATAAGTTATTTCATTATTAATTTTAAATGGTTCATAGATTAAATGGTTACATTAATTATTTTTAAAAACAGAAAATGGTTTCGAATTAGTTATTCAAATTCAAACACTTTTTATGTTTAAAGTTTTTCTAAATTACAAAGTAATTATCATTTAAAAAACATTACAAATTTAAACCCCAAAATAAAAAAAAAGGCGGGAACAGAGAGAAAATACCTGAAAATTTTGAAAACAGGGGAATATATCCCGGTTAGAGCCACCAACCGGGACTAAAGACCCCCTGCGCGCACGCCCCTTTATCTGCTGGAAAATTGGAGTATACGTCCCGGTTGGTGACTAAAGACCCCTTGCGCGCGCGCCCTTCCCCTTTATACACGACGCCCCTTCTCCTTCTCCTTCTTCCCCGTTCCTCATCAACCGCAACAGATCATCGCCGCTGCCGCGAGGACAAGCGCTCGACGCCGTCAGGATGCCCAACCACCGCCCCGCTGTCGGCCTCCACGCGCTGCCCCGCCGTCGGACTCCACGCGCTGCCCCGCTGTCGCGCCTGCACGTGCTCCTCGCCGGCGCTCCAAGCCTCGCCGACTCCGGCCACCGCCTCCACCGCTGATTCCGGCCACCCCGAACCCCTCCGTCTAGTTTTTCGAGCTCCCGGTGAGTATCTGAAGCTCAAGGCGAGCTCCGTTTGCCTGCTTGCTTGCTGTAGCCGCCGCGCGTCGTGTCCGAGCAAGCTCCGCCGCTCGCCGCCATCGTGACCACTGTTCCGATGACCACAAGCGGGCAGCGCTGCCACCACTGGGTCCGCCTCGATCTCCTCTTTCCAACTAGCCTACCCACTAGCCCGCGCGTGCAGCGAATCGACGGATTCGAGCCCAACCCGAGGATCGCCATTGCTGATGTCATGCTCACATCAGCATGAGGCAATATATCCTTTTTCTTGGAAATAATTATAATAACCCATGGGGCCCAGACATCAGTGACCGTGAGTAGCCCCAGATCGAGTGAGAAATGTTTCCCAGCCTATGGTGACGTCAGCCTGAGGTCATAAATGTTTTAAAATTGATTAAATAAATTTCAGAAAATGATTTAATATTGTAAAATTAATAACTTATTATTTATATGTTAGAAAAATATGTATAATATACCAAAATGTTCAGAAAAATGAAACCTACCTATTTAAGCTATAATCATGCATTGTTAAGCAACTTAAATGACAAGTTTGATTAGAAGAACATAGTAACCCCTCATAGGTGATTCCGGAGTTTCCCCGAGTTAGGGTTTGCGCCCCTCGGAACCCCGTTTAATTTGTCGAGCGTGATTTAGGGTTACTTTTCAATACAATTTAACTTGTCATATCATCATACTTGCTTGATCATTGCATCGATGCTTTAGGGTTTCCCTTTCTTTTTTTGTGTTTGGATTATTAGGTTTATTATTAGTTAGGTATTATTAGGTTTATTAATTAGTTTGGTATTATTGGTCTTCGGCCCCACTGGTTAGTCACTGTGGGTAGCCCCAGACCCGATTCACATTGTCAAACAACTTAAAAGCCCTATCTTAGATAAGGAATCATTAATACCCCTTAGGTGCATGTGGGTTCGACGATCTGCCTTCGCCAGGGCATTCCGAACCCTCTTAAATCGATTCCAATATGGTATTTTGTTAGTATCTACTGTTACCTATCTGCTGGATAGTTTCCCTTTTGTAGCCTTATACTCATGTTCCCCTCTCATATGCATCCGAGGTTTCTCCAAACTAGGTTTTACACCCCTCGGAACTCCGGAATATTGATTTTAGTTGATTTTAGCTAGAGTTACCTATCTACTACACAATTTCCTTTTTGTAGCTAGGTTTAGGGTTTAGGGTTTCTCTTCATTTTTATTATTGTGTATGTATATATTAGGGTTTCTCTTAATTAGGGTTTATATCTCTCAACACCGTACCTAACTTTCTCCCTTAGCCGCTTTGACTTATTCGTTTTTCCACTTATGCAGAAAATATGGACCCACACGTCAGAGACGAAGAAAAGGAAGAGTTGATCCAAGGTGTGATCCGTGGAGAAGAAAATTTAGACGTATCAACGTTTCTGAACAACTCCGGTGAGGGTGATCCTCTTTTTACCGGAATAGACGACTTGTTTAAGGTTGAAGGTGTTGCCTTCCGCGAGGGAGAAGGCGATGCCTTGTGTAATCGAGAAGACGACCTCTTCGGCGAGGTGCATGTAATATAATTAATTCATTAATTAATTATCTGCTATCTATATAGAAATAGTAATGACGATCTTTCTTCTTTTAGCCCTCCGGATCGAACAAATCTACTGAAAAGAGCAAACGAGGCCCAACCAAAGAGTTGCAAGACCATGAGAGGTTCAGGATCGAAGATGTCGCTGAAGACGGCAAACCGACGGCTCCCTAAGTTGTCGCAAAAAAATTTGTGGCACAACGTGGAGTAATCGTTAGGGACTTAATCCCGATCACCATTAGAAATTGGAATAGGCCTGCTAATGCGGATGAAGAGGGAACATGTTTATTTGTCCCTAACCACGCCAAAGATTTACTGTGGACGAGGCTCATGGTTAATTTCAAACTACCGAAGATAGAGCTGGATCCAAATGCGGAGGATCCAGTTGAGGACGCCTTAGAACATGGGAGAGCCATGGAGGCTAAGGTCAGGGAGTGGGATTTGAAGAAGATGGACCAGTGTTTCACCAACTGGAAGAAAAGATTGCACCTTGACTATGTCGTGAAAGAGAAGACTCCCGATTTCAAGAATATTCAGTTTGAGAAGATAAAACCATTCTGGGCTGAGTTTGTGGAATACAAGACATCAGAAAAATCTAAGAAAATGTCTGCAACGAATAAGCTCAATGCTGCTAACAAGAAGTATCACCATACTATGGGGTAAGGTGGCTACAGGGTTGGCATTCCTAAGTGGGAGAAAATTGAGAATGAACTGCGTGCTAAAAAGATCACCCCAGAGACAGACGATTGGGTAGAACGTGCAAGGAATTGGTTTTACGGGCATGGGGGCATGTTGGACTCGGAAGGGAGGTGTATATATAACATACGACATAAAGAAGACCCTTTGCCAATCGAGAGGATGAGAAAAGCAGTAAAGGTTGTTAAAGATGGGGACTTCATTCCCAATAGAGAGAATGATGAGCTCACACTCGCCCTTGGAAATAAGGAACATGATGGACGAACACGAGCCACAAGAGGCTCCCAACCATGGAGGACTGGGTTTCCCGAAGAGAGGAAGAAATATCCTGATAGAAGCCGTCAGAGGAGAAAGGACAGGGCTGAAGTTGAAGCAGATAGTCAGAAAGAGCGAATGCATTTAATTGAAGAACGGATAAAGCAACAACAAGATGAAATTAACGCACTTAAAGAGCAAAGTACTACCGGCCCATCTCAGCAGCGCACTGCATTCAATGCTACCGGCCTATCGAATAATCGAAAAAGCAGTGTGGCTTCCACCGAGATCCCGGGTGATGACAATGGCGATGACAATGGTGCACCGACGATGGCTCCTGTTGGCTACCTAGTGGATGATATCACATAGATGACACACTGCGAGCTACATGTCAAAGTTGTGAACATATCAATGAAGGTGGCGGTCGGCTATGCCTTACCAATTGGACCCACACCAACTTACCACTGTCGTCCAGTTCCAGAGGGCTACGCTGTTGTCGGGATGGATGAAATCATGCCCACCTTTGGAATTTTGGATCTTGACTACCCTGCAGGTGAAGGGGATCTGACTGTACTGGGAGACGCAAAAAACGTCACCATTCTATGGCCAAAGGAATGTATAGTGCTTTGAAATCACACGCCAAGGCCATCTTCGCCGCCGCCTCACCCGTCTCCAGCGAGGTCGTCGCCGCCACGGCAGCCGTCTTCGTCGCCTCACCCGGCTCCTTCACCTCACCCGGCTCCGTTGCCTCACTAATCTCCAACGCAGCCATCGCCGCGGGAGCCATCGCCGGCGCCTCAGGATAAAAAGAATAAGCGTACCGCTACTCTGCGTCGTGGTAAGCGATCGCCTAAACGTAAACAAGAGCCTCTTCCAAAATTACCAAAGGTTCCTCCCAAGAGAGCTTATGACTGTACTGAAGAGGAGACTGCGGCGATTGTTGATGCGAAAACGACAATGTTTTTCGCTAAGCTGAGGCAGCCGAAAGATCTAGAGTTCCCCAGCACGAAAGAAGAAAAAGCCAAAGTGTTGAAAATGCTAAAGTCTCTTCATCAACCCGAGCTAAAGCTGGCATCAGACTATGAGCATTCTATTCTCAAGTCACATGCGGAACAAAAAGCCTCGAGGAGCAGTACTGATGCAAGCGAGAAATCTGTTGCCCAGCTCGGAGAACAAGCAAAACAGTCTTGCGCCCCTCTCAAGTGGATTTCCCAAACCAATGTGGGGTCGAGAAAATATGGGGCCGAAGAGCAGTATGATCCAGAGGTAGTTGCACAATACGTAGAAGCTGCCGCTGCTCAAGGTATGAGTATTGCCCAGTACTTATCCCAGTTAGAGTACTTCCCCGTGAGTGAACTAGAATACAAATACCAGTACGACAAACCTCTCGTCAAACATGAGGAGGTAAATAATCTTCCAACAAAAATGCGAAGATTGCATAACTGGTACTTGCATGCCACAAAGGCCGGGGCTAACTGGATAGTGCTGAAGGTTACTAAAAAGCATTATGGGAAAGATATGGATGACATGATATCCATTGAATTTGATGAACTATTTCAATTATTCAATCAAGACGCCTTGGACAAATCGATCATTAGTGCCTATTGTCTGTAAGTACTAATTCTGTAATTAATTTAGTCTCTAGCTATCTCACCTTGTTTATTGCATGTAAATAATCATATTGTAATATGCAGAATGAAGATTCTTGAATGCAGCAGAGGACAAATCTATGACATTGGCTTCATTGACCCATATTGGGTTCATCAAGCTAATCTCAAAACAAACCCCCAGGATACGGAGGATAATATAGTACACGCGTTAAGGTTTCAAGAAACCAGAAGGGAAATACTATTTCCTTACAACTTCGAGTGAGTGTTATTGTCTTGTATACACTTTCTATTTCGCTTACTCGATGTTAAGTATATAATTGATTAGTTATGCATTCGCAGCTACCACTATATTCTGTTAATCATTCAACTTGACAAAGGGCGTGTACTAGTCATGGACTCGAAACATAAACCCCTTGAGACGTGGAAGGACATGCAGATACTTCTCCAACGGTAATTCTAATCATTACGACAATATATCGGCAACGTTCGTGAATTTTATGATATCAAGTACTTAATAACTTATTTTATTCGTTTTCTTCGCCGGGCAGCGCTTGGAAAAGGTTCACCAAAAAGGCTAGGGGTGTTTGGAAAGAGGAGCTTACATTTGAAGCACTAGATGTAAGCACCACTAGCTATATCTGCGCATCTCTTTGATTCTAGTTTTGATACAATTATTATCATGCTTGATTATTATTTTGATTGAACTATGTGCTCGTAAAGTGCCTGATGCAGGGACTAGGTAACAATCTATGTGGATACTATGTTTGCGAGTTCATCCGGCAGACGTGCGATGAGAAGGGCATAAATTTAGAGCAACTCCACGTACGTAAACAATTTCCATAGTTTTTAATTATAATCAAATTGTGTTTAGTTTCATTCATATAGGCTGACTCCTTTTTAAATCAGATCGAACGTCTACGGGACGGTCTTCTGCCAAAGGATCGCGTACGAGCAATTCAGGAGGAATTGGTGGGATTCTTGGATGCAGAAGTCCTAGACCCAAAAGGGGAATACTATTCGGCTGTATATAGACAATAGGGATTGTACAAAGAGCAACTTTTGTATGTAGTGCATGAACTCGATCCGTGTATCGAATGTAATATTGTCATGATGATCTTGTGTAATATAATGGTTCCTTCATTGATGAGTGCAAAACACTCAATAAACAATAAATCAACCTAAATGAATTCTCTGTCGTGGCACAAAAAGTGGCGAAAATGCAGCTGCGGCAACAAAATGTGCCAAAATGAATTCTCTGCCGCGGCAGAGAAATGGGCCAAATCTCTGCCGCGGCAGAAGGTTATTTGTCACGGTTCGTGTTACGAACCGAGACTAATGCTCCACCCCCCTCGCGCTCTGACGCCGCCACGTGTGCCCCCATTTGTCCCGGTTGGTGGGGCAACCGGGACTAAAGGGTGGGGCTTTAGTCCCGATTGCCCCGTCCCGGTTGGGCAACCGGGACTAAAGCCCCTTACCAACCGGGACGCATGGCACGTTTTCTACCAGTGTAGTGAAGTCACACAACTTGGTGTTCTCGGCAGAGTTCATTTTGGCAAAGGTGGGCAAGCCAAAAACAGCAGCAGCAGCTAGAACAGGAACTATTTTTTTGTGTTATTTGAAAAGAGGCAAACAAAACCAAGCAAAATAAACAAAGCAAACTAAAAATAAAGTAAAGAGAAAGGAAGTGAAGGACTCCCCTTGTGAAGACGTCCTTAGCCTCCCCGGCAACAGCGCCAGAAAATAGCTTGATGGCGCCCCGCACTTGTCGTGGGATGCTTCGTTGGAAACCCCAAGAGCAGGGTGTGAAGCAGCACAACGGCAAGTTTCCCTCAGTAAGAAACCGAGGTTATCGAACTAGTACGAGGAAGGAAATGTCACACAGGTGTTGCAAGCAATACGGAGACATGCACAACACAAACTCAAGACTTTGTCCCAACGAATCAGTGAGGTTGTCAAGATCACCGGTTTGCTGTAACAAAGGATTAAACGTATGGTGTGGAAGGTAATGGTTTGCAGCAAGTAAGCAAGTAATAGTGGAAGATGTATCAATGGTAAAGATTGGACCGAGGTCCATAGTTCATTAGAGAAGCTCTCCTTAGATAAATAACATGGAATTAAGGGTAAACAAATTAAAGCAGGGCAATTGACAGGAATTAAGCAAGGCATAACAATGCAATTACTAATCAGAAAGATCCTATGAGATTCGATTGCACAATACAACAAGATACATAGACCGCCATCCAACTGCATCTATGACTAGAAGTCCACCTTCAGGTTATCATCTGAACCCCCTCCAGTATTAAGCTGCAAGCTACAAACAACTACTTTAAGCAAAGTGTGTAAGGTAAACAGTCCACATGTTCCATGAACAAGAGACCGTTGTTTTCTCCCTAGTAGCAACAACACATCTACAACCTAAGAGATTATTGTCACTTCCCTTAGAAACTAGAGTCATGAACCCACTATCGAGCATAAATACCCCCTCTTGGAGTCACTAGCAACTACTTGGCCAAGATAGCTACTAACAACGGAGAGCATGCAATATCACAAACAACACAGACATGATAGAATCATAAAGACAAAACAATTAATCAAACCAACATAATAATCTCAATATCCATCAGATCCCCGCAAACACAACATGCATGATTACAAATAGATTAGATCTTGATCATGAACGGAGCTCACAAGATCTATACATGAAAGCACAAAGGAGGAGATACAACCATCTAGCTACTACATGGACCCATATTCCAAGGTGAAACTACTCACACATCATACCGGAGAGAAGGCCTCCGGGATGATCTCCCCTCCGGCAGGGTGCCGGGAATAGCTTCAGATCCCCCTAATCTAGGGACGATGGTGGCGGTGGCTTCAGACGGTCTCGTGGAATATTGATCAGGTGCTTAGGGTTTCTGCATCAGGGGCTTCTTATAGGCGAAGGGGGAGGCGGAGGAGGCGAAAAGGGGGGCCAAACCCTAGCTAGGCACGGGCCCACCCCTGGTCGCGCCTGGGGGGTCTGGCTGCCCTGGCCCGCTTCCTCGTCTCCCCTCTGGACTTCTTGTTCCCCACAGAAAGTAATTGACTTTGACGTTTGTTCCGTCCAATTTCGAGAATATTTCTTTACTAACTTTTCGGAAACCAAAAACAACAGAAAACAGGCATCTGGCACTGTTGCAACTTGTTAATAGGTTAGTACCAGAAAACATGTAAAAAGCACCTCAAAGTGTAGACAAGAAAAGCAAAGTAGATGCTAAACAAGCATGGAGCATCAAAAATTATCGATACATTTCTGACGTATCAGTATGCAGAACCCATATGGGGTAGCGCCATTCTCAATTGCTCATCGGAACAGGGAGTACGACGACGGATGACGATGGTGAACTAAGTCCAACGATGCGGACATGCTCAGACCACGGGGAAATGAGATAGGGAGCGCTGGAGGTTCGTGAGCTCACCAGGAATCTGAATAGGTTGATGGCAAAGCTTGTGGTGGCCTATAACGGTGATGAAGTCATGGTGGAGATCGGTCGGAGTTCGGGAACAAAATGATGTGGGGTTCGATTCCGAGAACCCTAGGTCAATTCCTCCGGCTTATCTCTCTAGGGAAGCATGCAGGTGCTCACGGTGTGCTCAGACTGCCACGGGGAGGCTTCGAACGCCGGGAATCGATGGCAACCCTAATCTAGGGTTTCAGTTTCTTGTTAGGGAAAGAAGGAGAGAGGCGCGCACGAGGAAGATAAGACCAGGGGGAGCTATGGAGAGAGAAGCATGGCATTCTTATCCCCATCCAGGACGGCGGCGAGCATCACGACACACGACGACGACGGACGGCATCGGTAGCTCCACCGAGCTGCTTCCAGCTGGAGGAGGAAGATGACAATGATTTTTGTAGAAAACCCCCTGGAGCTTTTGTAAAAGAACCCGGGGTACCTGCCCCATCTTATAGTGAGAGAACGATGGTTGTTGGGCTGGTTTGGCTGGGCCAATATGTGGGCTACTGTGGGGTGCTCGTGGGTAACAGATAAGCAAGTGAGTGAGTGGGTCGTGGGCTAGTGTCGTTTTTCTTTTATTCTCCTTTTCTATTTTAAGAATTTGTTTTAAATTCAAATTTCCTCAATGATTTAATACCCTAAATTTCGTACATTATTCCAAAAGTTCCAAAGATAATTATACTAATTTATTGCTCTAATCATGTTGGTATTTTTCAATACTTATAATTATATAAAAAGTTATTTATTAAGTAGAATAAATCATCAAAATATCACCTTGATAATTGTATAGTTAAAGATTTAAGTATTAAGGTTCTTATAATGGTAAATCCTATTATTCAAAATCCACTAATATGTGAATAATGTTTTAATAATTTTGGTTATAACATTAATTATACATTTATAATTAGGATTGAAATAGAAGTTAGGGTTTAGAATTAATAAATGTTACCATGATTTTTAGGAGATTTAATATACTTGTATTATTTTATAAATGTGGATAAACATTATGGGGAGGACATATTGCCCTCATGTTTATGATCATGAATGTTATCACTTTTTAAAATAGCAAGGTTATTCTCTAGAATGACTTATGGAAAAGAATTGAGAATTATAATTTCTAGACACATATGATTTTAATGTTTTGAAGTGACAAAGATATGATTAAGTGATTTCCTATAGGAAAATATTCCTATAATCCATTGTGGAAATAAGATGATTTATCAAACATATGAGATGGATATTATGTTTGGTTATAGAATTAAGGTTGAGTGTTTACCAAGAATTCCTATCTTACATATTTCATAATTCTTGACTTCTAATTAAGGAATTCCTTTCCTAGATATACTACTTCCTCATATCCATCATCATGTGTTAACATGATGAGCTTTACTTCACAAGATTATTCTCATCAATACTTTTTCTTCTAAATCCATTTGTAAATCCAATGAGCTTGACACTAAAGCTCTATATGATCTTCTCATAGAGATAACTCTCATCTCTAGGATACTTATTATAAATCCAAGTCCATTTGAATGTTTACTCTCTTACTTCATAATTACTTTGTAATCTCACTCATAAATCTTAGAAGCTTGTCACTGAAGCTTTTCATAATCTTTTCATATCTATACTTCGTTATATCAAACTATTCTGCTACTGATAACCTCCAACCCAACAAGTAGTTAATTCAAACTCCATTCATACTCTTCCTTAATAATCCAACCTAATATTACTCCAATAGATGTATATATCCAATTCTACTTTCCTCAAAAGCTTACTATCCTTTAAGAGGAATAACACTACTTCAATAGCTCCATGCTACTCTAGCTTCAGCTTAGTCATACTATCTTATCTCTACTTATCTCCAGTAACTCATACACCAACTTCTCATTATACCATTGTGACTTGTCATGACTAACCTAGGGTAGAATAGCTATACTAGGGTATAATCATGTTCTATGCACCAATGTCACTTATACATGATAAAATCGTTCACTCTTAGTGACTTGAGCATGATCATAATAATCCTTTGATCATTTATGGCTTAGGTTTCCAGTTGGCTAGTCAAGGCTTCATCAATACAACATTACAGTTGTATTATACTATCTTCTTAGTATCTCTATTTGACTAGGAGATTTATTCATTGTCTATACCTACTTGACCCAATAGGATTACTCCTGGTAACTATCTTCAGAATTCATCCTTATGATACTCTTTGTCACCACATATATCTTTATTTCAAATAACTCTTCTATCTACTCAGGAGTGAGTTAACTCCATCAATTATCATATTGCTTTGATTCTCTTCAAACACTCCCATCCTATAGATGATATCTAAAACTAGCATTACTACTTACCTCTTCTTACTTCTTTCTTTAAAGGCCTTAAGTGAATGCTATGATAAGGACAAGAGTTGATAGATCAATAATTGATAGGCTAATAATTGGTGAATCAATAGTTGATTACTCAACATTTATGAACAATAGATATTAAAATAGATTCCATAAGGATTGATATGGAAAGGAAGATATGTGGTGAATTGTCGTGAATTGGTTTCCTCCCTACTCCATATAATTAAAGAGTTAGGGTGAAGTATTACCATGATACTCATGGTATAAATAGATAAGGATAAGATAGGTCAAGATTTAGTTATTAAATTCTTGTTACTTGAGCTATATTCATATCTTGGTATTCATGGGTTGTTGGGATGAATATTATGATATGATCACTTAAGGATCTGATATTAATCATATAAGAAATGTATTATGGCTTAATTTTATTACATTTAATCTACCCTTATATCAAATCATGTTTACCCAAAATAAGGTTTTAACAAAGGTCATATTGAAACTTATCGCAGTCAACTTGATGATCCACTTCAATTCCATCAAGTTGAGAGAAGCTTCACTCACTTTGATAAGTTTTTATTTAAAAGCGCGAAAATTATTCGGATTTTCTATGCATGAATGCAATGCACACATCTGTGTTCAGTTTATTTCTAACCTCTAATGTTGGGATGTTACACCACCGCAATTAAGGGTTTACCCGTGGATATCATAATTAGCTTATGGAGTCCCTCTTTATTCCTCCTTTGACTGCGTAGTTCACGATTCGGCGCCAATCTGTCACGGAGCCATTCCAGGTACGATCCTAAAGCACGTCCAATGGATTTCTCCCTCCCTTTAGTCCCAAGGGAAAATGGTATGTGGTCGACTACACATACCATCTAAAGAGACAGATCAAACACAAATAATAAATCAATCATACACCGGCAAGTCATATGGACACAAGAATAGATAATCTTTATTGCAAATTCATAATAGTGCTAGGGTTTCTCCATCTCCCCATGAAAAAGGAACCACTCACACATGGAAGAGATCAACAACATCATCATAATCAAATGGATGGATAAAAGTACTGAAATAGATCTAATGCAAACCACAATTAAATCTGAAATTACAATAAGATCTAATGGATGAAACATGGGGGTAATGGTGGTAATGTAGATACAGCGGTTGTGATCATAGTTTTAAAAACCGGACAGGTTAATGAACCGGTGAGGTGACTGATTCACTGGTTTGCTGGTTGGACCACCGGTTCATTATGTTCGATGGCGACAAAAACCCGTTATTTTCCATCAAAATTTAAGCAAAATTTGGAATAAAAGATATATATATAATGTATATTTCAATTTTGAATCACAAAAACATGGCGTGTCCAAATGGTATTGGGATTTACGTGTTCAATATCTTTTTTTCTGGTTTTTTGCTATTTCGACATATACCTCTTAAAAAACCGATGAGTCCTTCGGTTCAGGTTTTTTATGGTTAAACCATCGAACCGGTCCGGTTTTTAAAACTATGGTTATGATGAAGGGGATGATGCGTTGTCCTCCAATGATCCGTGAAGCAGCTGATATTTTACCCCAGCCAAGTTCCTCCTTCAGATCCCTTCCATATGTGGTTTTTCGTGGTTTCTGGTGGCTGTAAATGTCAGATATCTATCTCCCGTCTTCCCCATGAGAAATTATTTGATGAGGAAAACCCGATGACACATGGTACGTGTGGACGGTTCAGGCAGGGTCCACCCGTACCACCGATTATTATTGGCACTAGTTGCTTCCCCTTGTTTGGCAATTTCCCAGGTGGGAAGGTAAATCCATAAACTTACTTTTATCACTTAAAAATATCATATTATAGCATAATATGATAGCTCTAATTGATATGTTCATATAAGACTTATTGATTCGGGATCCTGTTGAAATAAAGACAAAAAGGTGCGCGTGAACGCCGTGAAATACAAAGATCCCTACTCTATTTATGCAAAATAAAAGGTAAATATGCTTTAATTTTGGACTCATCCCAAGCTAGGCTCTTGCTCGTCCCCGAGCAAGATTGTGGCTTACACTACTAGGAAAAGGCTTATCAATGGCGCACCATTTTTCAACTTCTGTGGCACATATGGGATGCGCCACTGTTATCACGCCACTAAAGTGTAGTTCTGTGGCGCATATTCAAATACACCACAGAAGTCTCAACAACTTCTATGGCGCATATAGTAATATGGGCCACATAAGTCCCCAACCAGATCTCAAACTTCTGACAAAAGTTTTTTCAAAATTCAAAAAAAGGCCAGATCTGGACGGAGGTGGGGATCGCCGGAGGTGGGGGTCATCGGAGGAGGTCGCCAATGGAGGAGGCTGCCGGTGGAGGAGGGGCTCGCCGGAGGAGGAGGTGTGGGTGGAGGAGGAGGAGGTGGTGGAGATCACCGGGGTGGAGGAGGAGGGAGGAGGAGGAGAAGGTAAGGAAGAAGGGAAGGAGAAGGAGAGAAGAAGTAGAGGAGGAGAATGGTGGAGTAGGAGAAGGGTGGAGGAGTGGAAGAGGATAAGAGAGGGAGAAGGGGCGGCGTGATTCAAATTTTGAATCCCGCCCAATACTTCTGTGGCGCATATGGAAGAAATGCGTCACAAAAGTTTTTCCTCCTTTTTTATTTTTTTGAAGAAAAAAACGATCTTTTAGCCATAACTTTTTTACTCTTTTCGAATTTTGAAAATCTAAACAATCTCTAAACAACCAAAGGTCGTTGCGAGCGGATGAGAAACCGCGTTCTGGTTATTTTGGTATATTATACGTATTTTTCTGACATCGTATGAAAAAGTTACGTTCATTTTACCATGCCATGACATATTTTTGCATAAAAAATCGAAATGCATGTTTTTTTAATTTTCCTACAAACTAGACCACATTACCTACCACTATATGAAAGGATTTTATTTTTTGAAGTGTTTTCATTTTCTATTATTTTTTGCAAGGCTAAAAAGGCGATTCACTCGGGGGATCAGTTTTTCCTACTCCAATTCTATGGCGCATACCTCTATATGCGCCACAGAAGATGAACCCTTCTGTGGCGCATATGGTCACATGCGCCATAAAATGTTGGTAAGAGTACAGTCAACGAGATTCCATGGTAGGGTCCACCCGAGCTTTTTGCGGCGCATATGTCCATATACGCCACATAAGTTCCAACTTATGTGACGCATATGGACATATGCGCCACAGAAAGTGAGGGATCCTAACCCCGGTGGCGGGTCCACCAAACTTATGTGGCGCATTGTTTCCCTATATGCGCCACAGAAGTGTGAAGATTTCTGTGGCGCATTGCCTGAAATACGCCAGTGGAGTTTATCTGTGGCGCATGGTCACACATATGCGCCACAGAAGATTTGTCTATCTATAGCTGGTTTATTAGTAATATTATGTACAAGATCATCATTTTCATGATATACGAGTCGTTATAATAAATAAAGTAGAAATTAAAACAGGAATACAACATCGGATGTAGAGAAACATCGAGGGTATTACCATACCCTTACACATTACATGAATTAGAGGCTTCCACATCTTCTCTAGTATTAGCGAAATTATAAGAAGCTTCTAATGATTTAACATATCATATACTCATTAAGTTTAGAGGTATCGATCACTTAGTTTATTAATGAACATTTATGATCATTCTTCTTTTCTTCTACACTTGAATTTTTTGATATTTGTTCTCTCTTATCGCCTCCTTTCATATCTTTTCTATCTATCTATATTTTTATTCATTCCTTATTTTCTCTATTTTTAGTACAACTATTTGATCATGCTCACTACTTTGATGGCTGCAAAGAAAACTCTTAATTATAATATGCTACCAGAGTTCTTCTTCTCATAGCCTAGTCAATACTTTTATTGGTGTAGAAGTCTCTAAAATCATGACGGTTGTACAAGTATCATAACACTCAACCTAGTTCAATCATCTAATATAATAATCGTGAATCATGACATAACTTCAAATATCATAAAATTTCGCAACCCAACGGATATAAATCTTCTCTTGAACAAAGGGAACTCGAAGTTGATGCAACTAATGCAAACCCTGGAATTAGAGTCTAGCATGCGTGCATGAAAGTAAACATGCTAAAAATTGTAAGATAGATTACAAGTATCTCACATATCCCCCAAGCTTGGAATCAAACCGGGTGGATCAAATAATACCTTGCGTTTATTTGATACCGTGGCGTGCCCTTTTAGTCTGTAGAGGTCTTGCTGGAGATTGTAGCTCGAAGTCTCTTGTTTGTTTCCTCAAGGGAAGTTATGCAGTGCAGGCACTTCTGCAGATCCGAACGCAAGAGGAACATCCCGTCAGCGACTTTATTCATCGCGACATTAAGTTCCTTTTTTCCTTCAAGATCCAAGAGGCTGATGAGTTCTTATTTCTGAAACTTCTCTAATTTACGGAGGCGTCGTTCATCGTTCAGTGTCCGAGACATGTGCACGCATTGGCACATCTAGAAGGTTGAACCCCTAGTCCTTTTGAGCCTTCACGATCATACGTACGTAAATGGTGATTATGTTTGTTCTTGAAGTGTGCTCCATGGTACCCTTGTAAGTTCCTACATTGGGATGGTTAGACTTCTTACACTTTGGCAAGGAGTAGTCGAACGCGATGAGCTTGAGTGACTCCGTGCAACCCTTACCATGGGGCTTTTTGGCTTCCTCTTCATCCTCGAGCGTCACCATGGCCAAGTAGGGTGGCTGCTGCCACCCCTCTTTGTTTGCTCCATGAAGGTCTCATACTCTTCATCATCGGATTCATGCCCATCAAGGAAGTCTGGAAGCTATCCCATGAAGGAGCCATGAGGTTTAGAGGATTTCCTTTTCCTTGAATAGGGTAGCGCATTAGATAGATTGGATATGTTGATATGAGAGCGAGAAAGATCTCTATGGAGGCTTATTAAGGGTCAAAGGTAGAAAGAAATTCGTAATGAAAGGAAAAGGGTCGGCCAAGAAAAGAATCTTAACAAATATGGAAAGAAATAAACAAAAAAGGAAGAAATCATGACCGTAACAACCACCTGGTACGGTCGGACGCCCGTACGGCGCGCCCATACTGGGTCATTCCGAAGTAAACTCGGCTTTCGAAGGCGGTAACTAGCAAACCGACTAAGAAGTACGAGTAGGTACCTCTGTCCGTCTGTACTGACTTTACCGACTTCAGTTTTTTAATAGACACATGGAACAAAGAACATGCGATGAGATACCGCATCGGTGATGACCGACGGTACGGGCGAATGCGCCTGTACTGCAGGGTCATACCAAAAATGTTAAAAACAAAACAAGAGTACCGCCTACTTAACAATCAGTGGTACTGGCGGATCCGGTCGTACCGCTTGCCCGTACCTACCTCACAAGACCAACAGTATGTTCAAAAAAACAAAAAGAAAACAGAAATGCAAAAATAAATAACAAAAAATCTTTGAGAACAGAGGTATGTTCAAATTTCACATACCATGATCATTCTTAGAGAGAACGAGATCATTTAGGTACCTTCTCCTTTCTATATCATCTTTTTATTTTTCCCTTCAAACATAGTTGTTTGCAGGAAATAACTAAAACCATTGCAAGGAGATATCAAGAATTTTCTTTTCAGCAGTATGGTTCCCACATGTATGTAAATGGATGACACTTCTTTTGGTGGATCAATCTCTTCAATGTCCATGGAAGTCTATTCTATCTCTTCTTTTCTTTGTAGAATCTGCAAATCAATTTTTTACAAAAGTAGAGTCCAACAGGATCATCCTTGACTTAACGTTACTCCATTTTAGGATTTCCTTTAAGCCAATACAATCAGTATGACCCTAGCTTTTGAGTTACTAATATACTGTCAAATTTTATCACATGAGAAAACTACAGCGAGAAATTCCTTTCGTACCATAGGATAATTCTTTTAGGCCCCGTTTAGGGTGCGGCTAGCATGATGAATGATATTAAGATCATCACCATCATACTAGCAAAGAATTGCTCCCACAACTTCATGACTAGCATCACAAAATAACTCAAAGGCTTTCCTCCAATTAGGTGGTTTTATAATGGGAGCTTCAATGAGATCTTGCTTTAATATGTTGAAAGCGTTTAGACATATTTCATCAAAATTGAAGACAATACCTTTTTTAAGAAGATTAGTTAAAGGTTTAGGAGTTTTTTAAAAGTTTTTAATGAACCTTCTATAAAATCCAGCATGGCCTAGGAAACTCCTTATACCTCTCACATCTCGAGGAGGGGGAAGTCTTTCTATAGCTTCAATCTTTGTTTTATCAACTTATATACCCTTACTGAGATTTTGTGACCAAGAACTATACCTTCTTGAACCATAAAATGGAATTTCCCCCAGTTCAATACTAGGTTAGTATCTTCACACATCTCTGCAAAACTTTAAGAAGATTATGGAGACAATGATTAAAGGAAGTTCCATAAATAGAAAAATCATCCATCAAGACTTCCAGAATACTTTCAACATAATCGGTAAATATAGAAGTCATACACCTCTAGAAAGTAGCAGGAGCATTACAGAGATCAAAAGTCACACGTCGATAAGAATAAAGACCATAAGGACAAATAAAAGTAGTATTAAGTTGATTATCAGGATGAACAACAACTTGAGAAAAACCAGAGTAACCGTCTAAGTAACAAAAATGAAAATGCATAGGTAGCGTCTCCAAGGTTTGATCTATAAACGATAGTGGATAGTGATCTTTCCTGGTTTATTTATTTAGTTTTCTATAGTCATGCACATCCTGTGTCCAACAACAGTCCTTGTAGGTATCATCTCATTATATTTATTCTCAACAACAGTAAATCCACCTTTGTTAGGAACACAATGAACAAGACTTACCCATTCATTTTCTTCTACATGAAAGATGATTCATGCATCTAACAAACATATTATTTCTTTTCTTTCCTCCTCTTTCATGTGAGGTTTGAGTCATCGCTGAAAGTCTATGGGTGGCTACCGAAGGACTGATCATCTTCAAGTCACTCATCGAATACCCAAGACCATTTCTATGCATCTGAAGAACCTTCATTAAATTCTCCTCCTCTTTTTCTGCAAGGTTAGAACTTATAATGACAGGAAATATTTTTGTCTCACCAAGAAACCTACATTTTAATTCTTTTGGTAAAGTTTTGAGGATAGGAGGGGGAAGATCCCCATCTACCTTTCTTATGGGTTCTTCATATTGTTGATTAATCTCGGCACCCACCTCGGGTGTGGAGTCAAGTTAATCACCTATTTCAGTTTTTCTATGTCATGGAGGATATTATTATTATTGACTAAGCTTCTTGCTAAATCATCATCAACATTCTCAATGACTACTGAAGCTAAATTAATGATATTACCTTCTTCCTCACGTTCATACTCATCGTCGTCTAGTTCTTGAATAGCCGAGTTATGGTCAAATTTGGAGAAATGAAAATCCATTTTCTCTTCACCAAACTTGAGAGACAAAGTTTGTCTCTTACAATCTATTGTTGCTCCTACGGTATTTCAAAATTTTCTTCCAAAAATTATGGGACAACAAACATCACTATGCATATCAATTAGCACAAAATCAATGGGGTATTTGTATGTTCCAACGCAAATTAGAACATCTCTAATTATTCCCATGGGGACTCCGAGTGTTTTATCGGCAATAATTATAGTCATGTCTATATCCTCTAGTTCGGCTGGTGTTTGTTCATTTTGAATTTTTAAATAAAGGTTAAAAGAAATCACGTTAACTGGCGTCCCCATGTCACAGAGTCCATAATAGGAACTTCCTCTGAAGGTACAAGGGGGAATAGGCTTACCAACTTCTTTAGCTTTTACCTTACCTTCAAAGAATTGTGAAGCTTTGGTATATAGCTAGGCTTACCAACTTATTTAGCTTTTACCTTACCTTCAAAGAATTGTGAAGCTTTGGTATATAGCTCAATCACGTTGCAATGAGCAAACATGGTTAGAATATCTTCCTTTGTTGATTACCCTATCTCTTGTATATTTACCTCTTTAATTTTCCTTACTTGTGCCTCTTCTTCTAGCTTCTTCAGGAATAGCTCTTCTTCTCGTTGATCCTCTAACTGCTGAGCCATCATATTTTTCCTCGCCGTCCTTGGGAAAGGAAGGGGTTCAACATATCGGGATACTTCCCTTAATGGTTCAATAGGAGCTGTGATTATTGGATCATCTTCTACAGCTGGCTCGGGTGACGGGGTGTAATAAATCCAGTCCTTCTTGGGAGCCTCAATATGTTCTATAAAAGACTGAAGGATTTGCAAAACAATATCATCACCAAGTTGAAGTTCATCAGCAGTTTCTTTCACTTTATAAGATTCTTTATAAGAATTGATATTCAATTTCTATACCACCTTCGTCGCCTAAATCAAATCCCCATGATTCTCTATTACGACGAAATTGTTCCAAAAGTTCCCAAGCTTTAACTATAGTTAACTCCATAAAGGATCCTCTAGAATTAGTGTCAAGATCATGTTTAATTTCTTGATTAAGTCCTCCCTAGAAAATAGGTAAAATATACCATTCAGGTAAATCATGATCAGTACATTTATGAAGTGAAGTCTTATACCTTTTGAAGGCCCTTACCAAGCCTTCACCTGGGTGGTTCTTAAAGTTTGTAATTGCCCTTCTTACTTCAGTAGTTTTTACCTTGGGAAAGAATCGAAACAAAAATTCTCCTTTAAGTTTCTCCCAAGTATCAATTTTCTCTACAGGGCAAATTCTATACCAAGCCAAAGCAGTGTTGGTTAGAGATTCGCTAAAAAGTTTAAGTTTCAATTCATCATCAGAATTATCTCTCAGTTTAAGAGTCCAATATAGCTCAGTAAAATGCATTAAATGAGTGTAGGGATCCTCATCTAGATCATCTCCTACAAAAGTATTTTCTTTAATAATAGCGATAAAGCGAGGATTGACCTCGTATTCTGGTCCGCTCCCACTCGGGAATTCCTTGATGAGTCCTCTATTGAACTTTCTGAGGTATTTAGTGGCATAGAGATGATTCATCAGCCTGAGTGCAGTCATGGTGCTTACCTGAAACTAATAAGCAACTTTATTAAAATAAACAACTAATAACAAAGACCAAAAGCGCTTACCTCCTCGGCAACGGCGCCACAAAATAGCTTGATGACTGCAAGTGCACATATCAATTGTAGTTAGTTTCGAAGTAAAGATATCGAAACCACATATAGCTATTGGTAAAGGTCTTAATGCCCCTCGTCACTATCTACCAAAGTATACTTATAAGTTGCCATTGATCTCAAGTAAAGAATGTTTGAAAGGTTTCGAGTTGTGTGCAGAAAAGAAACTAAAAAAATTCAAAGAAAGAAAGTAACAAGGTTGTATGAAAGCGTTGTTGACCTCAATAGGGCTAAAACGTTCTCATGGATGTAGGATACACCTCTAGCATGGTATTCTTATTATTAAAAATTTAAGATAACATACTTCTTGTGTCATTAAATGTGTGGCGAGAGCTCCATAATAAGATGTTCACCACAAAGCTCGTAGGAAGTCAGTTTGTTGAGCTAAGAGTGAGGTCACCTCTAAATAACCATTGCGATATCTAAGAGCATACAAACCACCACAATTAATGGTTTCCCCATGGATATCCTAATTAACTCAGGGAGTCCCTCTTTATTCCTCCTTTGACCGTGCAGTTCACGAGCCGACGCCAATCTGTCACTGGGCCATTCCGGCTACGATCCCAAAGAACGTGCAAAAGATTTCTCCATCCCTTTAGTCCCAAGGGAAAATTTGTTGGAATTATGCCCTAGAGGCAATAATAAAGATGTTATTATTATAATTCGTGTTCATGATAAAGTTTATATTCCATGATATAATTGTATTAAGCGGAAACTTTGATACTTGTGTGGTTTATGAACAACACCGTGTCCCTAGTACGCTTCTATGGACTAGCTCATTGATTAATGATGGTTAAGGTTTCCTAACCATAGACATGAGTTGTCGATTAATAATGAGATCATGTCAGTAGGATAATGATATGATGGACAGACCCAAATTAAGCAGAGCAATTAGACCGTGTCATCGTGTTCATCTTTGCGAAGCTTTTTCCTATGTCAAGTATTGTATTCCTTAGACCATGAGATAATACAACTCCCTGGTATCGGAAGAAAGCTTTGAGTTCATCAAACGTCATCCTATGTGAGGGTGGTCATAAAGGTGTCTCTCGGGTAATCGGAAAGTACTTGTTGGGTTGTATGTATCGAGATGGAATTTGTCCCTCCCGAGTCAGAGAGATATACTTTGGGCCCACTCGGTAATCGATATCAACACCGCTTGCAAGCACGTGGTTAAGGAGTTAATCACAAAGTGATATCAGATTACGGAACGAGTAAAGTACTTGCTGTGAACGAGATTGAACTAGGTATGTCGATACCAACGATCGAATCTCGGGCAAGTAAAATATCGCGTGACGAAGGGAATACATATATGAGATTAATTGAATCATGGCATCGTGGTTCATTCGATATGATCATCGATGAATATGTGGGAGTCAATATGGGTTTCCAGATCCCGCTATTGATTTTTGATAGAAGATCATGTGTGCATATTCTCGAACCCATAGGGTCACACGCTTAACGGGCATCAACGCTAGGATAGAATGGATAATTGGTTTATGAGTTTTTGTTCGGAGTCTCGGATGAGATCCAGGACATCACGATAGGTTCCGGAATGGTCTGGAGTATAAGATTCATATAAAGGAAAGCAGTTTTTGGATTTCGGAATCGTTTCGGAGCTTATCGATATTGTACCGGATGGTTCTAGAAGGTTCCGGAGTGGGACCAACATGGGCCCACTTGTCGGAGGCCTGCGTGGGCCCAAGGGGAAGTGCCCTGGCCACTTTGGGCCAGGGGCACAAGGCCCCTAAGGCCCAGCCAGCCAGCCCTAGGGGAAACCCTAGGGGAGCCTTCTAGAAGGAAGGGGGAAGACTTGCCCCCCACTCCACCCCTTGGGGCCGCCGCCCTAGGGCTTGGAGGAGGGGTCAAGGGGGTCGGCCATCCCCCTATATAAGGAGGGCAGGGGCGAACCCTCCCCCCTCCCATTCTCCAACCCTAGCCTCCAACTGCTGCCCCTCCATCTCTCTCTCTCTCTCCCGACTGCGTGTAGGCGAAGCCCTGCCGCAGAAACTCTCCACCATAAGCACCACACCGTCGTGCTGCAGATCCAATCTATCTCTCCACCATACTTGCTGGACCAAGGAAGCAGGAGACGTCACGACACCGTATGTGTGCATCTCTCGGAGGCGCCGCCACTTGCGGCGTAGGATCGGATCGAATCACGAGGAGGAGACGGCGAGTACGACTACGTCAACCACGTTCTGTTGAACGTTTCCGCTGTGCGATTTCTTCAAGGGTATGAAGATATCATCAATCTCTCTCGTTTGATTACATCTCCTAGATTAGATCTTGGCTTTCTTGTTCGCATCCGTAGGAATTTTTTTGATTTACTATGATGTGAATCCCTTCAGTGGTATCAGAGCTAGATCTATGCGTAGATGTGTTTCACGAGTAGAACGCAACATGCTTGTTGCGGGCGTTGATGTTTTCTGTTGCAAACCTCTTGTTGTGTATTTCTTATGGCGCGGCATAGTGAGATCGAAGCGGTCCATGCCAACTTTACGCGACCTCGTTCGCGAGACTAGCTCCGCACTTGACGTGTGGCTTGTTCCACACATGCGGCTGGTGGATGCCAGTTTCTCTCACTATAGTAGTCATGGGATTTACAACGGATGTTAGCAACCATAATATCACCGTTGTGGCTTTCCGTAGGTAAGAATCGTTCTTAGCTTGTTACTCCCATAAGCCACGTAAAACATGCAACAACAAAGTAGAGGCGTCTAACTTGTTTTTGCAGGGAGTATTTTGTGATATGGTATGGCCCAAGACATGATGTGTATGAATTGAGATGTATGCAATGATGTTTTGTAATATTTCACGACTTGCATGTCGATGAGTTCACAACCGGCAGGAGCCGTATGGTTGTCTTTATAATTGTGTATGACCTGCGAGTCAACTTCTTATACGCCATGTAATAGCTTTATTTTATCGCTAAGAAGTTAGCAATAGTTGTAGTTGCTATTCGTGGTGGAGGCAATCATGGTGGAGTGGTGGAGATCATGCTGGCGCGCACAAGATGGAGATCATTGCGCGGAGATTGGCTATACCATGTCACATAAAATTATATGCATGTGATGTTTATCCTTTTATGTACCTTATTATGCTTAGATCGTGACGGTAGCATTATAAGATGATTCCTCACTTAAAGATCAAGATAAAATTGTGTTCTTCCCATGTATGCACCGTTGTGAAAGTTCGTCGTGTTCAAGCACCTCGTGATGATCGGGTGATATAAACTCTACGTTCACATACAACGGGTGCAAGCCAGTTTTGCACATGCGGAAATACTTGGGTTTGACTTGGCGAGCCTAGCATGTACAGACATGGCCTCGGAACACACGAATCGAAAGGTTAAACATGAGTCATATGAATAATATGATCGACACTTTGTTGTCCACCATTGAAACAACATCTCTTCTCGTGAAGATCGGATTAGGTGTGGTGAATTTGGATCGTGTACACTAAACAACTTGAGGGATGTTGAATTTAGTGGGAGTTCATCTAGTAATTTGATTAAGTTGAACTAGTTATCATGAACATAGTCTAAATTGTATTTGCAAATTTTGTAGATCAAATGGCTAAGTCCAACTTCAACTTCAACATTTTTGCTGAGAAAGAAAAGCTTAAAAACAATGGGTCTAACTTCACCAACTGGTTCCTCAATCTGAGAATCATTCTCGCTGGCGGACAAAAGGACTATGTACTTGAGAAAGCGCTAGGTGACGCCCCTTCTACTGATGCGCCGGCTGATGAAAAAGCTGTATATCAATCACGCAAATATGATTATAGAGTGATTAAGAGTACCATGTTGTTTGCTATGGAACCGGAACTTCAAAATCGTTTTGACGAGTTCGCCGGGCCCTTTGAGATACTTGAGGAACTGAAAACCATGTTTCAGACTCAGGCCCGTTCTGAGAGATATGAGATCTCTGAGAAGTTCTTTAACTGCAAGATGGAGGAAGGGAGTTCCGTTAGTGAGCACGCCATTAAGATGTCGGGCTACACTCAACGTCTTGAGCAACTGGACTGCAAGATTCCAGAAGAGCTCAAGATTGACAGAGTTCTGCAATCACTCCCTCCTAGCTACAAATGTTTTGTAGTTACTCACAATCAAATTGGTTCCACTGATACGATCACTAAGCTCTTCGCTAAGCTGAAAGCTGTGGAGGTGGATATCAAGAAAGATAATCATGTGTCGATGGTCAACAAGACCACTAGCTTTAAGAAATCTAAGGGTGCAAAGAAATCCTTCAAGAAAGGCAGCGGCAAGCGCGTTGCCCCTGCTGAGAAGAAGCTCAAGTCTGGACCTAAGCCGGACACTGGGTGCTTCTATTGCAAGGACAAGGGTCACTGGAAGCGCAACTGTCCGAAGTACTTAGCGGACAAGAAGGCTGGAACCATTAAAGGTATATTTGATATACATGTTATTGATGTTTACCTTACTAACGCTCGTTGTAGTGCCTGGGTATATGATACTGGTTCAGTTGCTAATATTTGTAACTCGAAACAGGAGCTACGGAATAGACGGCGGCTAGTAAGGGATGAGGTAACGATGCGCGTTGGCAATGGATCAAAAGTTGATGTGATGGTCGTCGGCACGCTCTCCTTAGTTTTACCTTCGGGATTAGTTTTAAACCTTAATAAGTGTTATTATGCGCCTGCGTTGAGCATGAACATTATATCTGGATCGTGTTTGTTGCAAGACGGTTATTCATTTAAATCAGAGAATAATGGTTGTTCCATTTATATGAATAACATCTTTTATGGTCATGCACCTGTTGTGAATGGTTTATTTCTTCTAAATCTCGAAAGCAATGAAACGCACATCCATAACATTGAGGCTAAGAGATGCAAAGTAGATAGTGATAATCCAACTTATTTGTGGCACTGCCGTCTAGGTCATATTGGTGTAAAACGCATGAAGAAACTCCATTCTGATGGACTTTTGGAGTCTCTTGATTTTGAATCATTTGACACGTGTGAGCCGTGCCTCATGGGCAAGATGATCAAAACCCCGTTCTCCGGAATCATGGAGCGAGCAACGGACTTATTGGAAATCATACATACCGATGTATGCGGACCAATGAGTGTTTCGACGCGCGGTGGATATCGCTATTTTCTCACTTTTACTGATGACTTAAGTAGATATGGGTATATCTATTTAATGAAACATAAATCTGAAACGTTTGAGAAGTTCAAAGAATTTCAGAACGAAGTGGAAAACCATCATAACAGGAAAATTAAATTTCTATGATCCGATCGTGGAGGTGAATATTTGAGTTATGATTTTCTCACGCATCTTAAAGCAAGCGGAATCGTTTCGCAAGTCACGCCACCCGGAACACCACAGCGCAATGGTGTGTCTGAACGCCGGAATCGAACTCTATTAGATATGGTGCGATCAATGATGTCTCTTACAGATTTGCCATTATCATTTTGGGGTTATGCATTATAAACCGCTGCATTCACTTTAAATAGGGCACCATCTAAATCCGTTGACACGACACCGTATGAACTATGGTTTGGTGCTAAACCTAAGTTGTCGTTCCTTAAAGTTTGGGGATGCGAAGCTTACGTCAAGAAGTTGATGCCGGACAAGCTTGAACCCAAAGCGGAGACACTAGTAGAAAACGCGCTATAGGTCCCGGTTGGTAAGGGGCATTAGTCCCGGTTGCCCAACCGGGACGGGGCAATCGGGACTATATCTCTAACCTTTAGTCCCGGTTGCCCCACCAACCGGGACAAATGGGGGCACACGTGGCGGCATCAGAGCGCGAGGGGGGGTGGAGCATTAGTCCCGGTTCGTAACACGAACCGAGACTAATAACCTGCTGCCGCGGCAGAGATTTGGCCCATTTCTCTGCCGCGGCAGAGAATTCATTTTGGCACATTTTGTTGCCGCGGCAGCATTTTCGCCACTTTTTGTGCCACGGCAGAGAATTCATTTGGGTTGTTTTATTGTTTATTTAGTGATTTGCACTTGTCAATGAAGGAACCTTATATTACATCATGATGACAACATTATATTCAATACACGGATCGAGTTCATGCACTACATACAAAAGTTGCTATTCGATGCTACCGGCCAATTTCTTGAAAGTTGCTATTTTTACAATTCCTATTGTCTATACACAGCCGAGTAGTATTCCCCTTGTGTGTTTAGGACTTCTGCATCCAAGAATCCCGCCAATTCTTCCTGAATTGCTCGTACGTGATCCTTTGGCAGAAGACCGTCCCGTACACGTTTGATCTGATTTAAAAAAGGAGTCAGCCTATATGAATGAAACTAAACACAATTTGATTGTAATTAAAAACTATAGAAATTGTTTACGTACGTGGAGTTGCTCTAAATTTCTGCCCTTCTCATCGCACGTCTGCCGGATGAACTCGCATACATAGTATCCACATAGATTGTTACCTGGTCCCTGCGTCAGGCACTTTACGAGAACAGAGTTCAATCAAAATAATAATCAAGCATGATAATAACTATATCAAAACTAGAATCAAAGAGATGTGCGGATATAGCTAGTGGTGCTTACATCTAGTGGTTGAAATGTAAGCTCCTCTTTCCAAACACCCCTAGCCTTGTTGGTGAACCGTTTCCAAGCGCTGCCCGGCGTAGAAAACGAATAAAATAAGTTATTAAGTACTTGATATCACAAAATTCACGAACGTTGCCGATATAGTGTCGTAATGATTAGAATTACCGCTGGAGAAGTATCTGCATGTCCTTCCACGTCTCAAGGGGTTTATGTTTCGAGTCCATGACTAGTACACGCCCTTTGTCAAGTTGAATGATTAACAGAATATAGTGGAAGCTGCAAATGCATAACTAATCAGTTATATACTTAACATCGAGTAAGCGAAATAGAAAGTGTATACAAGACAATAACACTCACTCGAAGTTGTAAGGAAATAGTATTTCCCTTTTGGTTTCTTGAAACCTTAACGCGTGTACTATATTATCCTCCGTATCCTTGGGGCTTATTTTGAGATTAACTTCATGAACCCAATATGGGTCAATGAAGCCAATGTCATAGATTTGTCCTCTGCTGCATTCGAGAATCTTCATTCTGCATATTACAGTATGATTATATACATGTAATAAACAAAATAATATATCTAGAGACTAAATTAATTACAGAATTAGTACTTACAGACAATAGGCACTGATGATCGATTTGTTCAAGGCGTCTTGATTGAATAATTGAAATTGTTCATCCAATTCAATGGATATCATGTCATCCTTATATTTCCCATGATGCTTTTTTGTAACCCTCAGCACTATCCAGTTAGCCCCGGCCCTCGTGGCATGCATGTACCAGTTATGCAATATTCGCATTTTTGTTGGAAGATTGTTTACCTCCTCAGGTTTGACGAGAGGTTTTCCGTACTGGTATTTGTATGCTACTTCACTCACGGGGAAGAACTCTAACTGGGATAAGTACTGGGCAATACTCATACCTTGAGCAGCGGCAGCTTCTCCGTATTGTGCAACTACCTCTGGATCATACTGCTCTTCGGCCCCATATTTGCTCGACCCACATTGGTTTGAGAAATCACCTTGAGAGGGGCGCAAGTCTGTTTTGCTTGTTCTCCGAGCTAGGCAACAGATTTCCCGCTTGCATCAGTACTGCTATTCGAGGCTTTTTGTGCCGCATGTGACTTGAGAATAGAACACCCATAGTCTGATGACAGCTTTGGCTCGGGTTGATGAAGATTCTTTAGCATTTTCAACACTTTGGCCTTTTCTTCTTTGGTGCTGGGGAACTCTGGCTCTTTCGGCCGCCTCAGCTTAGCGAAAAATGCTGTCGTTTCCGCATCAACGATCGCCGCAGTCTCCTCTTCAGTACAGTCATAAGCTCTCTTGGGAGGAACCTTTGGTACTTTTGGAAGAGGCTCTTGTTTACGTTTCGGCGATCGCTTACGACGCACAGTAGCGGTACGCTTACGCTTTTTATCCTGAGGCGCCGGCGATGGCTGCACCGGAGACTGGTGAGGCGACGGAGCCGGGTGAGGCGACGAAGACGGCTGCCGCGGCAGCGACGACCTCGCTGGAGACGGGTGAGGCGGCGGCGAAGATGGCCTTGGCGTGTGATTTCGAAGCACGATACATTCCTTCGGCCATAGAATGGTGATGTTTTTTGCGTCACCCAGCACAGTCACATCCCCTTCACCAGCAGGGTAGTGAAGATCCAAAACCTCAAAGGTGGGCATGATTTCATCCACGCCGACAACAGCGTAGCCCTCTAGAACCGGACGACAGTGGTAAGTTGGTGTGGGTCCAATTGGTAAGGCATAGCCGACCGCCACCTTCATTGATATGTTCACAACTTTGACATGTAGCTCGCAGTGTGTCATCTTTGTGATATCATCCACTGGGTAGCCAACATGATCCATCGTCGGTGCAACATCGTCATCGCCATTGTCATCACCCGGGACCTCGGTGGAAGCGACACTGCTTTTTCGATTATTCGATAGGCCGGTAGCATCGAATGCAGTGTGCTGCTGAGATGGGCCGGTAGTACTTTGCTCTTTAAGTGCGTTAATTTCATCTTGTTGTTTCTTTAATCGTCCTTCAGTTAAACGCATTCGCTCTTTCTGACTATCTGCTTCAACTGCCGCCCTGTCCTTACTCCTCTAACGGCTTCTATCAGGATATTTCTTCCTCTCTTCGGGAAACCCATTCCTCCATGGTTGGGAGCCTCTTGTGCCTCATGTTCGTCCATCATGTTCCTTATTTCCAAGGGCGAGTGTGAGCTCATCATTATCTCTATCGGGAATGAAGTCCCCATCTTTAACAGCCTTTACTGCTTTTCTAATCCTCTCGATTGGCAAGGGGTCTTCTTTATGTCGTATGTTATATATACACCTCCCTTCCGAGTCCAACGTGCCCCCATGCCCGTAAAACCAATTCCTTACACGTTCTACCCAATCGTCTGTCTCTGGGGTGATCTTTTTATCACGCAGTTCCTGCTCAAGTTTCTCCCACTTAGGAATGCCAGCCCTGTAGCCACCTTGCCCCATAGTATGGTGATACTTCTTGTTAGCAGCATTCAGCTTATTCGTTTCAGACATTTTCTTAGCTTTTTCTGATGTCTTATATTCCACAAACTCAGCCCAGAATGGTTATATCTTCTCAAACTGAATATTCTTGAAATCGGGAGTCTTCTTTTTCACGACATAGTCAAGGTGCAATATTTTCTTCCAGTTGGTGAAACACTAGGCCATCTTCTTCAAAGCCCACTCCCTGACCTTAGCCTCCATGGCTCTCCCATGTTGTAAGGCGTCCTCAACTGGATCCTCCGCATTTGGATCCAACTATATCTTCGGTAGTTTGAAATTAACCATGATCCTCTTCCACAGTAAATCTTTGGCGTGGTTAGGGACAAATAAACATGTTCCCTCTTCATCCGCATTAGCAGGCCTATTCCAATTTCTAATGGTGATCGGGATTAAGTCCCTAACGATTAATCCGCATTGTGCCACAAATTTGGTTGCGACAACTTCGGGAGCCGTCGGTTTGCCGTCTTCAGCGACATCTTCGATCCTGAACCTCTCATGGTCTTGCAACTTTTTGGTTGGGCCTCGTCCACTCTTTTCAGTAGATTCCTTCGATCCGGAGGGCTAAAAGAAGAAAGATCGTCGTTACTATTTCTATATAGATAGCAGATGATTAATTAATGAATTGATTTATATTACATGCACCTCGCCGGAGCGGTCGTCTTCTCGATTACACAAGGCATCGCCTTCTCCCTCGCGGAAGGCAACACCTTCAACCTCAAACAAGTTGTCTACTCCGGTAAAAAGAGGATCACCCTCACCGGAGTTGTTCAGAAACGTTGATACGTCTAAATTATCTTCCCCACGGATCACATCTTGGATCAACTCTTACTTTTCTTCGTCTCTGACGTGTGGGTCCATATTTTTTTGCATAGGTGGAAAAACGAATAAGTCAAAGCGGCTAAAGGAGAAAGTTAAGTACGGTGTTGAGAGATATAAACCCTAATTCAGAGAAACCCTAATATATACATACACAATAATAAAAATGAAGAGAAAGGGAAACTGTGTAGTAGATAGGCACATCGTCGAACCCACATGCACCTAAGTTGCTTGACAATGTGAATCGGGTCTGGGGCTACCCACAGTGACTGACCAGTGGGGCCGAAGACCAATAATACCAAAGTAATTAATAAACCTAATAATACCTAACTAATAATAAACCTAATAATCGAAACACCGAAAAGAAAGGGAAACAATCAACACATGGCATCGATGCAATGCTCAAGCAAGTATGATGATATGACAAGTTAATTTGCATTGAATGTAACCCTAAGACATGCTCGACGATTTAATCGGGGTTCCGAGGGGTGAAAACCCTAACTCGGGGAAACTCTGGAACATATGAGAGGGGTGCATTTGTTCTTCTAATTATACTTGTCATTTAAGTTGTTGAACAATGCATGATTATAGTTTAGATAGATAGGTTTCATTTTTCTGAACAATTTGATATATTATTTGTATTTTTCTGACTTATAAACAATAAGTTATTAATTTTACAATATTAAATCATTTTCTGAAATTAAAAAAAAGGCAAATAGTTTTTACACTGGGGCGCCCCCTAGCCAGTGAGACTGACAGAAGGGCCCCAGTGCCAACTCAGCCTCCACGCGTACAGATCATTTTCCTACCACAGAGAAGCCTACCCACAGAGGCTAACTGATGGGCCCTATGCCACATCAGCTGCCACGCGAGCACGAGTGACGTCAGCACGACGTCACGTTGGCGATAAGCTCCCAGGCAGCGGCAGCGGCAGTGATAGCGGGCACCCCTGGACGCGCGGATGGGCGCGTTAGAGAGAGCGCGGTGCAGGGAGAAAGGGAGTGGCGGTGCCACTCCTTGTTGGTCACCGGAGCGTCGCCTCCGTCGAGCTCGAGTGGCGGCGTCGTCGGGCACACGCGGGGTGAGTAGTACAGGAGGAGAGGGAGAGAAAGAAGAACACCGTGAGGATCAGCAGCTCACCAGGAACACGACGGAGGTGGTGGCGAGGCCGGGCGAGCTCGGGAGACGCCGGAATCGACGGAGGCGACGCGCGGACGGAGCTTCCAATCCAAGCGATTGAGGTCACGCGCGAGGAGGAAAAGTAGCAGGGGCGCGCGTGGACGGAGGCAGCGGTGGTGGCGGACGGAACGCGCGGGTGGCGGCGAGCTCGGGCAGCCTGCCGGCGTCGGGGGTGCGCGCGTCGGTGAGAAGCAGAGAATTGAGATGGGGAAGAAGAAGAGGAGGCGCGTCAGTTATAAACGAAGGGTCTTTAGTCCCGGTTGGTGGCTCCAACCGGGACTAAAGGGGCATACGTCCCGGTTGGAGCCACCAACCGGGACGTATAGTCCAATATTTTCAGCAGAACAAGGGTTGGCGCGCAGGGGGTCTTTAATCCCGGTTGGTGGCTCTAACCGGGACATATTCCCCTGATTTCAAATTTTTTCAGTTATTTTCTCTCTGTTCCCGCCTTATTTTTTATTTTGGGGTTTAAATTTGTATTGTTTTTTAAATGATAATTAATTTAGAATTTAGAAAAACTTTAAACATAAAAAGTGTTTGGATTTGAATAAATATTTCAAAACCATTTTCTGTTTTAAAAAATAATTAATGTAACCATTTAAAAGATGAACCATTTACCATTAAAAATGAATTAACTTATATTTTTTTAATATCAATTTGGAATTTAGAAAAACTTTAAACATAAGAAGTGTATGGATTTGAATAAATAATCCAAAACCATTTTCTATTTCTAAAAAATAATTAATGTAACCTTTTAAAATGAATTAACTTATATTTTTGAATATTAATTTGGAATTTAGAAAAACTTTAAACATAAAAAGTATTTGGATTTGAATAAATAATTCAAAACCATTTTCTGTTTTAAATAACAATTAATGTAACCATTTAAAATATGAACCATTTACAATTAAAAATGAATTAACTTATATTTTTTTAATATCAATTTGGAATTTAGAAAAACTTTAAACATAAGAAGTGTATGGATTTGAATAAATAATCCAAAACCATTTTCTATTTCTAAAAAATAATTAATGTAACCTTTTAAAATGAATTAATTTATATTTTTGAATATTAATTTGGAATTTATAAAAACTTTAAACATAAGAAGTGTATGGATTAGAATAAATAATCCAAAACCATTTTCTATTTTTAAAAAATAATTAATGTAACCTTTTAAAATGAAGATAGGGGACGAGCATCGTTAGAACTTGCATAGGATCTCTGAAGAAACCACATATTGTGAGTCTAAAAATGATTTGTTCAAAAAATCACGGGCGATAGATCATGTACCTGTAGTACAAACCGGACCCACTTCCTACTGATTCGGTAGACATTTGTCCTTTTTACCCAGGATGGACAAAAAGGTTTGAGATGTACCGGTTGGGAGATAGTCCATGTAAGGTGGTCTAGTATTTTAGGAAAATGGGACGGTAGCATTCTGAAACGGCATTTTGGTGATTATTTCACAAAACGACCCGTTTTTTGCGCTCGGAAAATGGAAAAAGGCTTTTCCGTGCGACAAAAAGGAAAACTTCCTCCTGCAACATTGTTCTCCGTACCAATGTCCACACACATGCATAATATGGGCACAACATCACAAACTATGCCGTGATTCAGCACATAACATCGGTCATTTGAACCGAAAGCCATGAAACCTCGAACATGATAGGTCATTTTGTGAAGGTTTTTTCGAAACATGATCAATATACCAAGTCTGGTATTTTTCCTTTCAACTATGTAACAAAATATGACACCACGCGAAGGATTTTCATTGTTCGAATTTTTTTTGAATTTATTATGCCCGTTTTGAATTATCTGAATTTCTAACTATGGTCGAACCGGTGTGCATGAAGATAGGGGACGAGCATCGTTAGAACTTGCATTGGATCTCTGAAGAAACCACATATTGCGAGTCTAAAAATGATTTTTTCAAAAAATCACGGGCGATAGATCATGTACCTGTAGTACAAACCGGACCCACTTCCTGCCGATTCGGCAGACATTTGTCCTTTTTACCCGGGATGGACGAAAAGGTTTGAGATGTACCGGTTGGGAGATAGTCCATGTAAGGTGGTATTTTAGGAAAATGGGACGGTAGCATTGTGAAACGGCATTTTGGTGGTTACTTCACAAAACGACCCGTTTTTTATGCTCGGAAAATGGAAAAGGGCTTTTCCGTGCGACAAAAAGGAAAACTTCCTCCTGCAACATTGTTCTCCATACCAATGTCCACACACATGCATAATATGGGCACAACATCACAAACTATGCCGTGATTCAGCACATAACATCGGTCATTTGGACCGAAAGCTATGAAACCTCGAACATGATAGGTCATTTTGTGAAGGTTTTTTCAAAACATCATCAATATACCAAGTCTGGTATTTTTCCTTTCAACTATGTAACAAAATATGACACCACGCGAAGGATTTTCATTGTTCAGATTTTTTTGAATTTATTATGCCCATTTTGAATTATCTGAATTTCTAACTATGGTCGAACCGGTGTGCATGAAGATAGGGGACGAGCATTGTTAGAAATTGCATTGGATATCTGAAGAAACCACATATTGCGAGTCTAAAAATGATTTTTTCAAAAAATCAGGGGCGATAGATCATGTACCTGTAGTACAAACCGGACCCACTTCCTACCGATTCGGCAGACATTTGTCCTTTTTACCCGGGATGGACGAAAAGGTTTGAGATGTACCGGTTGGGAGATAGTCCATGTAAGGTGGTCTAGTATTTTAGGAAAATGGGACGGTAGCATTGTGAAACGGCATTTTGGTGGTTACTTCACAAAACGACCCGTTTTTTGCGCTCGGAAAATGGAAAAGGGCTTTTCCGTGCGACAAAAAGGAAAACTTCCTCCTACAACATTGTTCTCCATACCAATGTCCACACACATGCATAATATGGGCACAACATCACAAACTATGCCGTGATTCAGCACATAACATCGGTCATTTGGACCGAAAGCTATGAAACCTCGAACATGATAGGTCATTTTGTGAAGGTTTTTTCAAAACATCATCAATATACCAAGTCTGGTATTTTTCCTTTCAACTATGTAACAAAATATGACACCACGCGAAGGATTTTCATTGTTCGGATTTTTTTTGAATTTAATATGCCCATTTTGAATTATCTGAATTTCTAATTATGGTCGAACCGGTGTGCATGAAGATAGGGGACGAGCATTGTTAGAAATTGCATTGGATATCTGAAGAAACCACATATTGCGAGTCTAAAAATGATTTTTTCAAAAAATCAGGGGCGATAGATCATGTACCTGTAGTACAAACCGGACCCACTTCCTGCCGATTCGGCAGACATTTGTCCTTTTTACCCGGGATGGACGAAAAGGTTTGAGATGTACCGGTTGGGAGATAGTCCATGTAAGGTGGTCTAGTATTTTAGGAAAATGGAACGGTAGCATTCTGAAACGGCATTTTGGTGGTTACTTCACAAAACGACCCGTTTTTTGCGCTCGGAAAATGGAAAAGGGCTTTTCCGTGCGACAAAAAGGAAAACTTCCTCCTGCAACATTTTTCTCCATACCAATGTCCACACACATGCATAATATGGGCACAACATCACAAACTATGCCGTGATTCAGCACATAACATCGGTCATTTGGACCGAAAAATCCATGAAACCTCGAACATGATAGGTCATTTTGTGAAGGTTTTTTCGAAACATGATCATTGTTCGGCAGACATTTAGTCCCGGATGTACTCACAAACCGGGACTAAAAATATTTTCCGCCATTTCCCACCTGTTCCCGCCAAGTTTTCCCGCCCTTTCCTTTCTACTAGAGCTTTTAGTCCCGGATGTAGTCACTAACCGGGACTAAAGATATTTCCGCCATTTCCCAAAGCTTCACGCCAAGTTTTCCCGCCCTTTCCCTCTATATTTAGGGTGATCGTGTCATGGCTATCCACACATCCACACCTTCCTCTCTTAGAACAATGGACAACGCCTACTGGGCCATTCTGACCCTCGAGGAGACTGAGGCGCTGTGCGCCTCCAACTACCCTTGTCCGCCGGGCTACCGGCTGCCCGCCTGCTGGATGCTGAGCGCTGGAGGGGTTCCTGTCCCTCCTGTCCCTCAAGGTTCCGCACGCCAGGCGGCCATCACAAACCACTTCTACCACGAGCTCACGCCGGAGCAGCGGATGGATCCCTAGTGGGATCCCGACAACTACGACACCTGGAATGCCTTCTTCGCTAATAGGCAGGAAAGGGAGCTCGCCAGGTACGAGGGTGATGGCCCGCCACCGGTGAACCACAACGAAGCCGGCCGTCGTCTGTGGTGGGCGAACTGTACTATCATCGGAGTGATGCGCTACATCACCGGGGGAGACCATCCTCTCCTACGGTGCCCACGAGTCCACCCGCCACAGGCCCCACACTGTCCCGGCGGTAGCGGCATCGTCTTCCAGGAGACCCCTCTCCCACCCGCCGTGAATCCAAGGTTGGAATAGCCCCTGGTATATGCCATGGATGGGCTGAGGATCCCCGGAGTGGCAGGTGACGATGACGATGATGATGACGACGATGAAGACCCTGAAGCTGCGTACTATAGGACTAGGCATGATTATGACTAAAGGGGGCGGCTTTAGTCCTGAGTGTTAGCTAGTCCCGGTTTTTAATATTAATAAATGTCTTGAGTGTTATCTAATAAATAGAGGGAAATGCCTATATAAAGAGAGGGTTCATATTTAGTCCCGGTTGGAGAAACCAACCGCGACTGAAGGGATTGCGGCAGAGTGGGCCAGGCAACACTAATAATAGGGGTGAGTGTCGACATTATGTCGTGCGGCTTGTACCTTGTCCCGGATGGTGTCACCAACCGGGACTAAAGATGAACCTTTAGTCCCGGTTGGAGACACCAACCGGGACTAAAGATGAGTCAGCACTAATAATAGGGGTGAGTGTCGACATTATGTCGTGAGTGTCGACATTATGCCGAGCTGCTTGTACTATAAATATGCATCCTTGTGAGTCCAGTCCTCCAGCCAGTTTGAGGCATCTCCAAGATGGTTTTAGAGAGCAGGGACACCACTACGGCCAGTTTCAGGGAGATGCCGACGGAGCCTAGTCCTCCGGCATCTCCGAGAAACTGGTCATAGAGGCACTCCCTAATATGTGAAATTAGTTAGCTCCGAGGCGTATTGATCTAGTTAGTGAAGTTACAAGCTGCAAGATGGTTTTCGAGAGCAGGGACACAACTGCGGCCAGTTTCAGGGAGATGCCGACGGAGCCCAGTCCTCCGGCATCTCCGAGAAACTGGTCATAGAGGCACTCCCTAATATGTGAAATTAGTTAGCTCCGAGGCGTATTGATCTAGTTAGTGAAGTTACAAGCTGCAAGATGGTTTTCGAGAGCAGGGACACCACTGCGGATAGTTTTAGGGAGATGCCGACGGAGCCCAGTCCTCCGGCATCTCCGAGAAACTGGTCATAGAGGCACTCCCTAATATGTGAAATTAGTTAGCTCCGAGGCGTATTGATCTAGTTAGTGAAGTTACAAGCTGCAAGATGGTTTTCGAGAGCAGGGACACCACTACGACCAGTTTCAGGGAGATGCCGACGGAGCCCAGTCCTCCGTCATCTCCAAGAAACTGGTCATAGAGGCACTCCCGGTCCAGCCACAAAACGGGACTAACACTCAAGACATTTATTAATATTAAAAACTGAGACTACAAAACCGGGACTAAAGGCCACAAACCGCGAAAGATATCCTTCGGTCAAGCCACAAACCGCGAAAGACATGAACTAGAGTTACATAATATGAGCATGAACTTCTTGGCATATGTCATTCCTTATGACCGCTTCAGACGTAACCATGGAGCATCTTCTTTACTTAACGGAATGCTTCGGTCAGTTTTCACTGTGAAGGGCGGAATTTCATCAAAATTATTATAATCTTCTGACATGTCTGTCTTGTCCTCGATTCCCATGATGTTTCTTTTCCCTGAAAGAACTATGTGACGCTTTGGCTCATCATATGATGTATTCGTTTGTATATTTTTTCTTTTTTTCGGTCTGGAGGACATGTCCTTCACATAGAAAACCCGAGACACATCATTGGCTAGGACGAATGGTTCATCTCTATAACCAAGATTGTTGAGATCCACTGTCGCCATTCCGTACAACTGGTCTATCTTTACCCCTTCCCCGTTCAGGTTGACCCATTTGCAGCGAAACAAAGGGACCTTAAAAGAGACTCCATAGTCTAGTTCCCATATCTCCTCTATGTAACCATAATATGTGTCCTTTTGTCCATTCTCGTCTATTGCATCAAAGCGGACACCACTATTTTGGTTGGTGCTCTTTTTATCTTGGGCGATCGTGTAGAATGTATTCCCATTTATTTCGTACCCTTGGAAATTCAATACAGTAGAAGATGGTGACGCGGCCAACAAGTATAGTTGATCTCCAATAGTGGTGTCATTCAAGAGATGTGTCCGCATCCAACCACCGAAAGACTTCATGTGTTCATCTGTAATCCATGATTCAGGCTTCCCCGGGTTTTTGGAGCGTACAATATTCTTGTGTTCCTCGATATACGGAGCTGCCAAGGTGGAATTATGTACAACTGTGTAGTGTGCTTTAGTGAAAGAATCCCCGTCCCTACATATCATTGCTTTCTTTCCCAGCGTGCCTTTTCCACTTAGTCTTCCCTCATGCCGCGAGTCAGAAACACCAATCGGCTTAAGGTCAGGAATAAAGTCAACACAAAAATCAATGACCTCCTCTGTTCCATATCCCTTGGAGATGCTTCCTTCTGGTCTAGCACGGTTATGAACATATTTCTTTAATACTCCCATGAACCTCTCAAAGGGGAACATATTGTGCAGAAATACCGGACCGAGAATGGCAATCTCTTCCACTAGATGAACCAGGAGATGCGTCATAATATTGAAGAAGGATGGTGGGAACACCAATTCAAAACTAACAAGACATTGTACCACATGCTTCTGTAACCTTGGCAGAATATCTGGATTGATTACCTTCTGAGATATTGCATTGAGGAATGCACACAGCTTCACAATGGGTACTCGAACATTTTCCGGTAGAAGCCCCCTCAGTGCAATCGGAAGCAACTGTGTCATAATCACGTGACAGTCATGAGACTTCAGGTTTTGGAACTTTTTCTCTGCCATATTTATTATCCCCTTTATATTAGATGAGAAGCCCGACGGCACCTTGATACTGTAAAGGACTTCAAAAAAGATTTCCTTCTCTACTTTGTTAAGAGCATAGCTGGCACGACTTAAGTGACGCCCTTTATCCGTCTTGTTATGTGTATGCATGTTCTTTGGGTCTTTCATAATTTGTTGTTCCTCCCGTGCTTCAGGTGTATCTTTTGTCTTCCCATACACGCCTAGGAATCCTAGCAGGTTCACGCAGAGATTCTTCGTCACGTGCATCACATCGATTGAAGAGCGGACACGCAGGACTTTCCAATATGGCAGCTCCCAAAATATAGATTTCTTCTTCCACATGGGTGCGTGTCCTGTAGCGATGTCGTTCGGAACTGATTGACCGCCGGGACCCTTTCCAAAGATTACTTCTATGTCCTTGACCATACCAAATACATCATCACCAACAGGGAGTTCAGGCTTCTTCCGGTGATCTTCCTCACCTTTGAAATGCTTGCCTTTCTTTCTTACGGGATGATTGGTCGGAAGAAATCGTCGGTTCGCCAGGTACACAACCTTCTTGCATTTATGCAAATATGTACCTTCGGTCTTATCTAAACAGTGGGTGCATGCCTTATATCCCTTGTTTGTCTGTCCTGAAAGGTTACTAAGAGCAGGCCAATCATTGATGGTTACGAATAACAACCCTCGTAGATTAAATGGCTCCTGTTTGTTCTCATCCCACGCACGTACACCTGGTTTGCCCCACAACTGTAAGAGTTCTTCAACTAATGGCCTAAGGTACACATCAATGTCGTTGCCCGGTTGCTTCGGGCCTTGGATGAGCACTGGCATCATAATGAACTTACGCTTCATGCACAACCAAGGAGGCAGGTTGTAGATACATAGAGTCACGGGCCAGGTGCTGTGACTACAGCTCTGCTCCCCAAAAGGATTCATGCCATCCGTACTTAGACCAAACCATAAGTTCCTTGCGTCACCTGCAAAGTCTGGGAAGTCTCTCTCGATTTTTCTCCACTGTGACCCATCAGCAGGGTGTCTCAACTTCCCGTCTTTCTTACGATCTTCTTTGTGCCATCGCAACAACCTGGCATGCTCTTTGTTTCTGAACATGCGTTTCAACCTTGGTATTATAGGAGCATACCACATAACCTTAGCAGGAACCCTCTTTCGGAGGGGCTCTCCCTCAACATCACCAGGGTCATCTCGTCTGATCTTATACCGCAACGCGTTGCATACCGGGCATTTATCTAAATTCTCATACTCCTTACCGCGGTAGAGGATGCAGTCATTAATGGATGCATGTATCTTTTGCACATCTAATCCCAGAGGACAGAGAGTCTTCTTTGCTTCGTAGGTACTCTCAGGAAGTTCGTTATGTTTTGGAAACTTCGGCTTCATTATTTTCAGCATCTTTTCAAATGAGGAGTCAGTTAGACCACACTCTGCCTTCCATCGCAACAATTCCAGTGTGGTACCGAGCTTTGTGCTGCCATCTTCACAATTTGGGTACAACAATTTCTTGTGATCTTCTAACATGCCCTCTAACTTCAACTTCTCATTTTCTGTTTCACAGTCTCGCTTTGCATCAGAAATGACCCTACCAAGTTCATCAGCCGGCTCATCCGATGCCCGTTCTTCACCTCTTTCCTCTCCATTGTCTTCCATTGCAGTATCACTGTATTCAGGAAACATATGATGATAGTTGTTATCATCATCTTCTTCTTCACCATCTTCCATCATAACCCCTCTTTCCCCATGCTTGGTCCAGCAATTATAGTTGGGCATGAAACCTTTCATAATCAGGTGGCCGCGAATGATTTTCGAGGAAGAGTACTCCTTGTTGTTCCGACATTGAACACATGGACAACGTATAAATCCATTCTCTTTGTTTGCCGTAGACACATCGATAAATTTATCCACGCCTTTTGAATATACCCGGCTACGCGTCGGTCACCGTACATCCATTCCCGACTGTTCATCTGCATCATATAAGTAAGTTTATCAAAAAACAGGACATCATAAATAGTGAAATAACCAATTCACACCGACACATGAATTGTATCAATGACCTAGAAAAGATATTATTGCTAACCTCGATCGAGGGAAATAACGAGGAGAAAGCTCAAGTGCGTCTCGGACACCTTCTATATTTTTGTTCTATGAGAAATTCAACGGGATTATTCACTCAAACATTTCAACAAACACCTTCAATGCATGCATGAGAAAAAACTAGCACACCCCCTCACACCTTCCACCATTTGAAAAAACAGAGTGGAGGCAGAGGGGGCTGGGGCGTTGCATTTATAGAGGGCAGGGGGTCTTTAGACCCGGTTGGAGCCAGCAACCGGGACTAAAGGTGCGTGCCACGCCACGTGGCTGTGGACGCAATCTTTAGTCCCGGTTGCTGGCTCCAACCGGGACGTATTGCCCTTACCAACCGGGACGCATGCCCCCGGGCCCCGTGCCCGCTCCAACCGAGACGCGTGCCAACATTAGTCCCGGTTGGTGGCGCAACCGGGACAAATGCTCTGAGGGGTCGCGAACGGATAGCCCTTTTTCCACTAGTGAGAAATGCGTCTTCATAGGATACCCTAAGGAAACAATTGGGTATACCTTCTACCACAGATCCGAAGGCAAAGTGTTTGTTGCAAAGAACGGATCCTTTCTTGAGAAGGAGTTTCTCTCGAAAGAAGTGAGTGGGAGGAAGGTAGAGCTAGACGAGGTTATTGAACCTTCTCTCGAGTTGGAGAGTAGCGCAGCACCTGAAATTGTTCCAGTGCTGTCTGCACCAACAAGAGAGGAAGCTAATGACGAGGATCATGAAACTTCAAACGATGCTACTACTGAACTTCGCAGGTCGACAAGGTCACGTGCCACTCCTGAATGGTACGGCAATCCTGTCTCAACTGTCTTGTTGTTAGACAACAGTGAATCTACGAACTTTGAGGAAGCAATGATGAGCCCAGACTCTGAGAAATGGCTAGAGGCCATGAAATCCGAATTGGGATCCATGAGCGAAAACCAAGTATGGACTTTGGTGGACACTCCTAGCGACCGTAAGGCCGTTGAGTGCAAATGGATTTTGAAGAAGAAAACGGACGCGGATGTTAATGTTACTGTCTATAAAGCTCGGCTTGTCGCAAAAGGGTTTCGGAAAGTTCAAGGTGTTGACTACGATGAGACTTTCTCTCCTGTAGCGATGTTTAAGTCCATTCGGATTTTATTAGCAATTGTTGCATTTCATGATTATGAAATATGGCAGATGGATGTCAAGACTGTGTTCCACAATGGCAACATTGATGAAGAGTTGTATATGATGCAGCCCGAAGGTTTTGTCGATCCTAAGGATGCTAATAAGGTGTGCAAACTTCAGCGTTCCATTTATGGACTGAAGCAAGCATCTCGGAGTTGGAACCTTTGTTTTGATCAAGTAATCAAGAGTTTTGGATTTGTTCCAAATTGCTACGAAGCTTGTATATACAAGAAAGTGAGTGGGAGCTCGGTGACATTTTTAGTGTTGGGAATATGCCCTAGAGGCAATCATGTATGATGAGATTTCCCATTGTATTCATAAAGTTATTAAGTAGTCCTTGTATAAACATCTGATGTGTATCATTGAATATGTGATTCAGTTGTGGAACTATGCATTCATGTTGTTTGTACTAAATATCCTTGGTCATTGAGGTTGTGCTGGACACACAACTTAGACCAATGTGAAATTTGGCTTGATGACTCGGTTCCACTTGTCATGGGCATGGAGATGCTATTCCAACTTACACAGACTAGGCTAAAGAGTTTAGCGAGTCGGATTGACCCATATTGAGGTACAACGAACTAAGCTGTCATTTGTATATATCAATCAATGTAATCCTTAGACCTGAGGTTGTTGCATAGTCCGAGTTGAGGATCACCGACTTAGGTTCTGTCAAACGCTGATCCGTAACTGGGCAGTTATAAAGGCAGGGTTCAGGTCGACTGAGAATCAAGCTGCGTGATGTGAATAACCAAGATGGGATTTTGCCCCTCCACTCGGAGAGATATTCTCTGGGCCCTCTCGTGAGATATGATTCGGAAAGCATGGCCATGCACGACTCGGTTAAGTGTTAACCGAGGCGATCGGCTAAGTGTTAGTCGGGTGAATCACTTATCTCGGATCGAGAAGAGAGTCGGACTATTTAAGGGATGACACATATTCGCCTATAGTCTGACAAGGTATATCGTGAGGCAAAAGGGACTCAGACGTAAGTCGCATTGGAAAGGCAAGTCGTCATGACTCTTTGGTACTTGGGAATCGGTACGTTCTGCTAGGAGCCGATGCCGATTGATCGATTGTGAGTTGGACTCAAATCGTGTCCAAGTAACCATGAGCCTGCGGGGTCACACACTTAAGAGCGGGAGCAAGTTCGGATTGGATCTGAACATATAATCTGGTCGGGTTGGACCTAAACCAGATTAGGACTGAGTTAGTGAGTTTGACTCACGGTGACTAGTTTTATATGGGCTTTAGTGAATGGGTCGCGCGAGCAGAGCCCACGTTCACTCCCTATATATAGTGGAGCACAGTAACCCAGAAGGGTTAATCGTTGTTCGGTTAGGTTATTCCATGTGTTGGAAACCCTAGCTCCACAGCAGTCCAGCCGCCGTAACGAACCTAGCAGTTCGCCGCCGGTGCTCCTCCTTGTACGTGTGGATACCAGCAGAGGTGATGTACGATCAGCACCAGGACGATCGGATCGTGAGGACTGCACTGCATCAACTGACGCGCTTCATCAGTAATCCGCAACCGCGCGTCTAGTGGTAAACCTCGTGGCCTTCTACCTCAGCTAGATCTTGGGATCACCACGTTAGAGGAAAAGTTTTGTTTTATCTATGCGTGGCCCAACAGTGGTATCAGAGCGATAGCTTCTGGTTTTAGGCTCGAGATCTCGCATATGTGATATGCGGTAGGCTATAGATGAGATCTATGTGCTGTTTTGGTGGTCGATCTATGAGATAGATCGGTTTTGTATGAAGTTGATTGGACCGCCGGCTTCGCCCTGTCGTAGCGCCTTAGATGTCGTTGCGAGTTTCACAACGCCGGTAGATATTGTATCTATGCATAACTTGTTTTTGCAGGAAGTTGTGAATGGTATGGTTCATGTGCATGTGATGTATGTGTGTAATCCATACGTTATCTGCGAATCACGGTTTTTGTCAGCCGGATGGAGCCTAGGTGCTGTCATTTTATTGTATAACGACCTGCGTGTCGGATTCTCTATGTAATTTACTTTACTAAGCTAGTGTAGCTGTTTGAGAACCCGGAAGGCATGCAAGGCGTTGTACATGTCGGCGACATGGAGTAAGACGGCAAGTGACAAGAGTTGGCACGAGTCGGATTACAGGCTTTGTGGAGATGGAGATCGCCATGAAGAGAGCCATACCATTTCACATTATAATTGCTTTATTTTGTGTTATTGTTATGTCTCAGTTTTACCTCTATTAGATAGTCGGTAAAATTTAATCCCTCAAAGAAGGTCTAGTCGGTTTTCCCGCCAGTGTTTGCACCATCACAAGTCGGACATTTTTGGTAGTGGGCTCATAAAATTGAGGTGCTGCCAATTCTTTCTGACTAGGTGGGTTCGAGTCGGACTCTTACTGCAGAAACACTTGGTAAGCTAGACGGGTCTATCACAACGGTTGTGGGACTCGGGGAAAAGTCGGATGGGAGACGGGGCATGTGATGCCACCCGTCCAACAGGAGTCGCATGAGATGCGATTGACAAGGAGTTGTCTACCTAGATCACTTGGCGGCTAGCAGTGATGCTAAAGCTCACTAGCCGACTTGCTTATTTAGGATCCTGAATCACTAAGTAACCATCGGAGGGGTGTTGGTTCTAGTGGGAGCATAAAATATTAAAATGTTTAATATGCTTGCTCTTTTATGAATACATGTCTTAAGTGTGTTGCATATTTTCTGTTGTAGATCATGGCACCAAGTAGCAGTCACTCTCAGATATCCGGTTTTGCATTAAGAACCATTCTTGAGAAAGATAAACTGAACGACACTAATTTTACCAACTGGTATCGAAATCTGAGAATTGTTCTCAAACAAGAAAAGAAGGACCATGTCCTAGACAACCCACTTCCAGATGAGCCGAATGAGAATGCGACTGTCGCAGCCACTAATGCCTACCGTCGGGCTAAATATGAGTCCACGGATATTAGCTGTCTTATGCTTGCTCACATGGAACCGGACTTGCAAAAGCAGTTCGAGCATGTTGAGGCCTACGATATGATCGAAAGCCTCAAAAGTATGTTCCAGGCTCAGGCGAAGACTGAGAGGTATCAAGTCTCTCAGGCTTTGCTGAGTTGCAAGCTTAAGGATGGTGATCCACTGAGTCCGCATGTGATCAAAATGGTTGGTTACGTGCAGTCTCTGGAAAGGCTTGGCTACCCCATAAGCGAAGAGTTCGCTACGGATATAATTCTGAACTCTCTTCCTAGTGCATATGGGCAGTTCATTTCGAACTACCACATGCATGGTATGGATAAGAAGCTCACTGAATTGCATGGGATGCTCAAGCAGGCAGAGGCGGATCTCAAGAAGGGCACCAGTCAAGTGTTGATGGTGCAGAATAAGGCTAAGTTCAAGAAGAGTTCTTGGACTAAGAAGAAGGCTAAGTCAGGAGGAAAGCAGGCTCAGGACCCTGTCCCAAGCGCTTCCTCAGGGACTAAGCCATCTCCTTCAGCCGGATCCACTTGCTTCTACTGCAAGGCGGATGGCCATTGGAAGAGGAACTGCAGCAAGTACTTGGCCGATAAAGCCAAGAGTGGAGGTATGACTTCCGACTCAGGTACACTTGTTTGCAATGCTATAGACATATATCTTGCTGATGCACCTAATAGTTCTTGGGTATATGATACCGGATCAGTTATTCACATCTGCAACTCGTTGCGGGGAATGGTAAGAACTAGGAGCGTAGCAAGAGGCGAGGTTGATATTCGAGTCGGCAACAAAGCAAGAGTTGCTGCGTTGGAAGTCGGCACGATGCAACTTCATTTACCTTCCGGATTCATTATGGAACTAAATAATTGTTATTATGTTCCAGTGCTCAGTCGAAACATTATTTCTGCTTCATGTTTGATGAGGCAAGGCTATGAGTCGAATATCAAGAATAATGGTTGTTCTTTGTATTTGAATGATATGTTTCACGGCTTTGCACCCGTCCAGGACGGGTTATTTATTTTGAATCTTGATGGTGAGTCGGTTTATAACATAAATGTTAAAAGGTTGAAACCAAATGATCTGAATATGACTTACTTTTGGCACTGTCGGCTTGGTCATATAAGTTGGAAACGCATGAAGAAGCTCCATGATGATGGACTCCTAACTTCGTTCGACTTGGAGTCGTTCGAGACATGCGAATCTTGCCTACTTGGCAAAATGACCAAGACACCTTTTGCAAAGAGTTGCGAAAGGGCGTCCGACTTGTTGGGACTAGTACATAGTGATGTATGTGGACCAATGAGCACGACAGCCAGGGGTGGTTATGAGTACTTCATTACCTTCACTGATGATTTGAGTAGGTATGGGTATATCTACTTGATGAAACATAAGTCGGAAGCCTTTGAAAAGTTCAAAGAATTCCAGAATGAAGCACAGAATCAACTCGGCAAGAAAATAAAGTTTCTTCGGTCGGACCGAGGAGGCGAGTACATGAGCCATGAGTTTGATGACCATCTGAAAAGTTGTGGAATAGTTCCTCAACTTACTCCGCCAAGAACGCCACAAAGGAATGGTGTTTCGGAAAGGCGGAATCGGACCTTGTTGGACATGGTACGATCAATGATGAGTCGGACAGATCTGCCTTTATCATTTTGGGGTTATTGTCTAGAAACAGCGGCGTTCACACTAAACAAAGTACCATCAAAATCGGTAGAGAAGACACCGCATGAGATGTGGACAGGCAAAAAGCCGAGTTTGTCTTTTCTTAAGATTTGGGGTTGTGAAGCTTTTGTCAAGCGACTTCAGTCGGACAAGCTTACGGCCAAGTCGGATAAATGTATTTTCGTGGGGTATCCGAGGGAAACCTTGGGTTACTACTTCTACAACCGAGAAGAGGGCAAAGTGTTTGTCGCTCGGAACGGTGTCTTCCTTGAGAAAGAGTTTCTCAGTCGGGGAGTAAGTGGGAGCACGGTGCAACTCGAAGAAATTCGAGAGGAATCGGCTAATAGAGAATCGGCAAAAACCTTGGAGGTTGAGCCGATCGTGGCAGATGAGCCGACAGCAGCACCTGTACTACGAAGATCGGCAAGATTACGAAGTGTTCGTGATGTGTTACTGTTGGACAGTGATGAGCCGGCAAATTATTCGGAAGCGATGGTGGAATCTGATTCCGAGTCATGGCTTGGAGCCATGAGATCTGAGATAAAGTCCATGGATGAAAATCAAGTTTGGAACTTGGTGGATCTGCCAGACGGTGCAAGACCCGTCGAGTGCAAATGGGTCTTTAAGAAGAAAACTGATATGGATGGAAATGTTTCAATCTATAAAGCACGCCTTGTCGCGAAGGGGTTCCGACAAGTTCAAGGAGTTGATTACGACGAGACTTTCTCGCCCGTAGCGATGCTTAAATCAGTTCGGATCATGTTAGCTATAGCGTCCTATTTCGACTATGAGATATGGCAGATGGATGTCAAAACGGCTTTCCTTAACGGAAATTTAACCGAGGACGTGTATATGATATAGCCCGAGGGTTTTGTTGATCCGGCTAATGCTGACAAGGTATGCAAACTTCAGAAATCCATTTATGGGTTGAAGCAAGCATCTCGGAGTTGGAATATTCGCTTTGATGAGGTAGTCAAATCGTTTGGCTTCATCAAGAGTGATCATGATTCTTGTTTGTACAAGAAGTTTAGTGGGAACAAAGTAAATTTTCTAATCTTATATGTGGATGACATATTACTGATTGGAAATGATGTCCAGATGTTGCAAGAAACCAAGGAATCATTGGAAAGGAGTTTCTCAATGAAAGACTTGGGTGAGGCAACATACATCCTTGGAATCCGGATCTATAGAGATAGATCAAGGAGGCTCATCGGATTGAGTCAGAGTACTTATTTGGACAAAGTGTTGAAGAAGTTCAACATGGAATCGTCTAAGAAGGGGTTCTTACCGATGTCCCATGGTGTAAAACTTAGCAAGACTCAGTGTCCTTCGACAACTGATGAGCGAAGTCGGATGAGTGCGATTCCATATGCTTCTGCAGTTGGATCCATCATGTATGCCATGATTTGTACTAGGCCGGATGTTTCCTATGCTCTAAGTGTTGTGAGCAGATACCAGGCTGATCCTGGAGAGATCCACTGGACAGCGGCTAAAAATATCCTAAAGTACTTGAGAAGGACTAAGGATATGTTCTTGGTTTATGGTGGTGAAGATGAACTTAGTGTAAAGGGTTACACGGATGCAAGTTATCTCACCGACTCTGATGATTCTCGTTCGCAATCCGGATACGTGTTTATTATAAACGGAGGTGCTGTGAGCTGGAAAAGTTCCAAGCAAGAGACTGTGTCTGCGTCTACAACAGAGGCTGAGTATATTGCTGCCTCGGAGGCAGCAAAGGAAGCTGTTTGGATGAGGAATTTCCTCATGGATCTTGGTGTGGTTCAGGGCTCGTCCAATCCGTTGGACGTGTATTGTGACAACAATGGTGCTATTGCACAAGCCAAGGAACCTAGACAACACCAGAAGAACAAGCACATACTCATGCGGTACCACCTGATTCGCCAGTTCGTGGATCAGGGTGATATCAAGTTATGCAAGGTACACACGGATGCAAATATTGCGGATCCGTTGACAAAGTCGTTACCCCAGCCGAAGCATGAGGCGCACCTGAGAGCCATGGGCATTAGATGCTTAGACATGTGATGTCGGAAGATTGACTCTAGTGCAAGTGGGAGACTGTTGGGAATATGCCCTAGAGGCAATCATGTATGATGAGATTTCCCATTGTATTCATAAAGTTATTAAGTAGTCCTTGTATAAACATCTGATGTGTATCATTGAATATGTGATTCAGTTGTGGAACTATGCATTCATGTTGTTTGTACTAAATATCCTTGGTCATTGAGGTTGTGCTGGACACACAACTTAGACCAATGTGAAAGTTGGCTTGATGACTCGGTTCCACTTGTCATGGGCATGGAGATGCTATTCCAACTTACACAGACTAGGCTAAAGAGTTTAGCGAGTCGGATTGACCCATATTGAGGTACAACGAACTAAGCTGTCATTTGTATATCTCAATCAATGTAATCCTTAGACCTGAGGTTGTTGCATAGTCCGAGTTGAGGATCACCGACTTAGGTTCTGTCAAACGCTGATCCGTAACTGGGAAGTTATAAAGGCAGGGTTCGGGTCGACTGAGAATCAAGCTGCGTGATGTGAATAACCAAGATGGGATTTTGCCCCTCCACTCGGAGAGATATTCTCTGGGCCCTCTCGTGAGATATGATTCGGAAAGCATGGCCATGCACGACTCGGTTAAGTGTTAACCGAGGCGATCGGCTAAGTGTTAGTCGGGTGAATCACTTATCTCGGATCGAGAAGAGAGTCGGACTATTTAAGGGATGACACATATTCGCCTATAGTCTGACAAGGTATATCGTGAGGCAAAAGGGACTCAGACGTAAGTCGCATTGGAAAGGCAAGTCGTCATGACTCTTTGGTACTTGGGAATCGGTACGTTCTGCTAGGAGCCGATGCCGATTGATCGATTGTGAGTTGGACTCAAATCGTGTCCAAGTAACCATGAGCCTGCGGGGTCACACACTTAAGAGCGGGAGCAAGTTCGGATTGGATCTGAACATATAATCTGGTCGGGTTGGACCTAAACCAGATTAGGACTGAGTTAGTGAGTTGGACTCACGGTGACTAGTTTTATATGGGCTTTAGTGAATGGGTCGCGCGAGCAGAGCCCACGTTCACTCCCTATATATAGTGGAGCACAGTAACCCAGAAGGGTTAATCGTTGTTCGGTTAGGTTATTCCATGTGTTGGAAACCCTAGCTCCACAGCAGTCCAGCCGCCGTAACGAACCTAGCAGTTCGCCGCCGGTGCTCCTCCTTGTACGTGTGGATACCAGCAGAGGTGTTGTACGATCAGCACCAGGACGATCGGATCGTGAGGACTGCACTGCATCAACTGACGCGCTTCATCAGTAATCCGCAACCGCGCGTCTAGTGGTAAACCTCGTGGCCTTCTACCTCAGCTAGATCTTGGGATCACCACGTTAGAGGAAAAGTTTTGTTTTATCTATGCGTGGCCCAACATTTAGTACTATATGTGGATGACATATTGATTATTGGAAATGACATTGGTATGCTTAACGATGTGAAGAGTTATTTGAATAAATGTTTTTCAATGAAAGACCTAGGAGAAGCTGCTTATATATTAGGCAACAGAATCTATAGAGATAGACAAAGACGCCTAATAGCTTTAAGCCAAAGTACATATCTAGACAAAGTTCTGAAAAGGTTTAGAATGGATAAAGGAAAGAAAGGTTCATTGCCCATGTTGTCAGGTAAGCTATTGAGCAAGGCTCAGTGTCCAGCTATGGTAAACGATAGAGATACTATGAGCAAAGTGCCATATGCCTCGGCCATAGGTTCTATCATGTATGTCATGCTATGTACTAGACCGGATGTGTCCAATGCTCTTAGTTTGACGAGAAGATACCAAAGTGATCCAAGAGTGGAACACTGGACAGCCGTAAAGAACATCCTAAAGTACTTAAATAGGACTAAAGAAATGTTCTTGGTCTATGGAGGTGATGAGCAGCTCGTCGTAAAAGGTTACGTCGCCACTAGTTTCGACAACGACCCGGATGATTCCAAATCTCAGACAGGATACGTTTATATTTTGAATGGTGGAGCTGTGAGCTGGAGAAGCTGCAAGCAAAGCGTGATCGCGGGATCTACAACAGAAGCGGAATACATGGCTGCTTCGGAAGCGTCAAATGAAGGAGTTTGGATCAGGAACTTCATCACTGAGCTTGGTGTGGTTCCAAGTGCCTTGGACCCACTGGAGATATTGTGCGACAACACTGGCGCCATAGCACTGGCTAAGGAACCAAGATATCATCCAAAGACCAAGCACACCAACCGCCGTTTTCATATAATTCGAGATTATATAGCAGATGGAGATCTGAAGATTATCAAAGTACATACGGATCTGAATGTCGCAGATCCGTTGACTAAACCTCTTCCATGAGCAAAACATGATCAACACCTTAATGCCATGGGTATTATATTGTTGCCAGATGTAAACTAGATTATTGACTCTAGTGCAAGTGGGAGACTGTCGGAATTATGCCCTAGAGGCAATAATAAAGATGTTATTATTATAATTCTTGTTCATGGTAAAGTTTATATTCCATGCTAGAATTGTATTAAGCGGAAACTTTGATACTTGTGTGGTTTATGAACAACACCGTGTCCCTAGTACGCCTCTATGGACTAGCTCATTGATTAATGATGGTTAAGGTCTCCTAACCATAGACATGAGTTGTCGATTAATAATGAGATCATGTCATTAGGAGAATGATATGATGGACAGACCCAAATTAAGCAGAGCAATTAGATCGTGTCATCGTGTTCATCTTTGCGAAGCTTTTTCCTATGTCAAGTATTGTATTCCTTAGACCATGAGATAATACAACTCCCTGGTATCGGAAGAAAGCTTTGAGGTCATCAAACATCATCCTATGTGAGGGTGGTCATAAAGGTGTCTCTCAGGTAATCGGAAAGTACTTGTTGGGTTGTATGTATCGAGATGGAATTTGTCCCTCCGAGTCGGAGAGATATACTTCGGGCCCACTCGGTAATCGATATCAACACCTCTTGCAAGCACGTGGTTAAGGAGTTAATCACAAAGTGATATCGGATTACGGAACGAGTAAAGTACTTTCTATGAACGAGATTGAACTAGGTATGCCTATACCAACGATCGAATCTCGGGCAAGTAAAATATCACGTGACGAAGGGAATACATATATGGGATTAATTGAATCCTGGCATCGTGGTTCATCTGATATGATCATTGATGAATATGTGGAAGTAAATATGGGTTTCCAGATCCCGCTATTGATTATTGATAGAAGATCATGTCTGCATATTCTCGAACCTGTAGGGTCACACACTTAACGTGCATCGACGCTAGGATAGAATGGATAATTGGTTTATGAGTTTTTGTTCGGAGTCTCGGATGAGATCCAGGACATCACGAGAGGTTCCGTAATGGTACGGAGAATAAGATTCATATAAAGGAAAATAGTTTTTGGATTTTGGAATCGTTTCGGAGTTTATCGGTATTGTACCGGAAGGTTCTAGAAGGTTCTTTGGGCTAGGGGCACAAGGCCCCTAAGGCCCAGCCGGCCAGCCCTAGGGGAAACCCTAGGGGAGCCTTCTAGAAGGAAGGGGGAAGACTTGCCCCCCACTCCACCCCTTGGGGCCGCCGCCCTAGGGCTTGCAGGAGGGGTCAAGGGGGGCGGCCAGCCCCCTATATAAGGAGGGCAGGGGCGAACCCTCCCCCCTCCCATTCTCCAACCCTAGCTTCCAACTGCTGCCCCTCCATCTCTCTCTCTCCCGACTGCGCGTAGGCGAAGCCCTGCCGCAGAAACTCTCCACCATAAGCACCACGCCGTCGTGCTGCAGATCCAATCTATCTCTCCACCATACTTGCTGGACCAAGGAAGGAGGAGACGTCGCGGCACCGTAAGTGTGCATCTCTCGGAGGCGCCGCCACTTGCGGCGTAGGATCGGATCGGATCGGATCGCGAGGAGGAGACGGCGAGTACGACTACGTCAACCATGTTCTGTTGAACGTTTCCGCTGTGCGATTTCTTCAAGGGTATGAAGATCTCATCAATCTCTCTCGTTTGATTACATCTCCTAGATTAGATCTTGGCTTTCTTGTTCGCATCCGTAGGAAATTTTTGATTTACTATGCTGCGAATCCCTTCAAAATTGTATGTGGTCAACTACGCATATCAGCTAAAAAGAGAGATCAGACACAAATCATAAATCAATCATAGACTGACAAGTCATATGGACACAAGAATAGATCATCTTTATTGCAAATTCATAATAGTGCTAGGGTTTCTCCATCTTCCCTAGAACAAAGGAACTACTCACACATGTAAGCAATCAACATCATCATCATAATCAAATGGATGGATAAAAGTACTGAAATAGATCTAATGCAAACCATAATTGAATCTAGAATTACAATAAGATGTAATGGATGAAATATGGGGGTAATGGTGGTGATGTAGATGCAGCAGTTGATGATGAAGGGGATGATGGGTTGTCCTCCAATGATCCGTGAAGTAGCTGGGATTTTACCCCAGTCATGTTCCTCCTTCAGATCCCTTTCAGATGTGGTTTTTCGTGGTTTCTAGTGGCTGTGAATGTCAGATTTCTCTACCATATTTTCCAGGAGAAAGTATTTGACGAGAAAAACCCGATGACAAATGGTACGGGAGGACGGTATGGGCAGGCTCCGCCCGTACCACTGGTCGTTATTGGCACTGGTTGCTTCCCCTCGTTTGGCAATTTCCCACGTGCGAAGGTAAATCCATAAAATGACTTTTATTACTTAAAATATCATATTATAGCATAATATAACAACTCTAATTGATATGTTTATATAAGACTTATTGATTCGGGATCATGTTGAAATAAAGACAAAAAGGTGCGCATGAACGTCATGAAATACAAAGATCCCTACTCTATTATGCAAAAACAAAAGGTAAATATGCTTCAATTTTGGATTCATCGGCAACCTTCAGAAGAACCATTGGTGCAGACGAAGTGATCAAGTGGGGACATTTGACTCGGGAGCTGGCAGGGGTGCACCTCTCTGAACAAGATGACTCCATCACTTTGGCCCTTGTGCCATATGGTGTGTTTAATTTTCATTGGCATCTATGTGCAAAAGATTTATTATGGGGTATAATTCGACGGTGAACGATGTCATACGAAAGGAAAATCTTTCACTAAATATTAAGATCTTCTCATGGCAATTGTGCAGAGGGCGATTGCCCGTCAATAAACAAAACAGTGAGTGGCATGGACCCACAGATGGCAAGTGCTGCCCCTGTGGGGAGGAGGAGACGGTGTAACACACCTTCTTCTAGTGTGTGCTAGCTCAATTTTGCTGGAGTGGAGTGAGAGTTATGCTAAATATCACCTAGAGTCCGGCATATTTTGATGAATTCATTATTATCTTGCTCACTCTCTTCCTTCCAAAGCTAGCTGGATTGTGTGGATTTTTTTATACTCAGTGTTGGGCTTTGTGGAACATTCGAAACAAGTTTACCATTAAACAAAAAAATTCTAACTAACTAGTTGTTGACTGTACAGTCAAATAATATATTTGTACTGAGTTGGAAGAGAGAGAAAAGAAGAGAGAAGGAGAGTGGGATCTCATGCAAGAGTCATGCATTCAATGCATGCAGCCGGCCAAACGTCTCACTTTAGGTTGCATGCTGGCTCTACCTGCTTTGGTTATTGCGCTATAGCCGGCGCTAGCTGAAGAGCCTGCTCCTTTCTCTCTCTTTCTTTCTCTCAGCTCCACCTAGGATCTTGCTGACGTGGATTTGTTTATAGCCTTCTGAGTAGGATTTATTGTACTTTCTCTAAGAGCAAGTACAATAAGGTGACATCAGCTGGCTATAAGACATTAAATAATATATTTGTGCTGAGTTGGAAGAGAGAGAAAAGAAGAGAGAAGGAGAGTGGGCTCTCATGCAAGAGTCAGCTCTAGCACGTGCTCCTAGACACTTTGTGAGAGTGAATGGTGGACATATTATTGATAAAGTAGTATAATTTTATAGCTTGTTGTTGTACATATTGGCCATTTGGCTGACTATAGATGACATGACACTACCTTATAGTCAGCAGCTGACTATACTATTGTTCTTTCTCTAAGCCAGATCCAGCATCCCTCTGTTGCCCTCTTTCGTCCTGGCATTCGTCATGTAGGCGCTTGGGTTGCCGACATCATGGTGGTGTCATTCCCAAAGCTCCAGTTCCCCTCCCCATGCCAGTGTCGGCGGCCTCCCTGTCCACGTCAACCTCTTCCGCCGCGCTTGCCGCAACTGCCCTTGCCTCCCACCGGGAAGAGCCTACCATTCGAGGGCAGATCATGGTGATGCGCCCCAAGTCCAAGGCGAGAATACCTTTGTCCCAGCTGCGTGGCCAGTCGCTCCTGCTCCAATCGCCAGCCCATCGCACTCGTGGCCTGTTCTGGGCTTGGGGGTAAGTCGCCGCCTCTACCCGACTGCGCGCCGCAGGGCCTCATTCTAAGCACCTGCATGCTAGATCCAGCTCCCTCCTGAGCTCATGCGTGCCCCAGTCTGTGCTGGTTCAGCGTGTAGATGGCTACTGTGACTTCGCCACCCCTCTCTACAGTGTCATGGCCTTCCTCGTGGGCCTCTAATACTAACAACGATAATGCCGAGGAAGATGAAGAAGAGATGCCCCCTAGACGCCGCCAGCTTCCATTGCTGATGTTGTCGAGGAGCAAGGCAATGACTAGGTGGAGGTGAACCCACCCCCACCCCCCACCCCCACCCGCCACCCCCCCCCCCCCTCCCCCCACACCTGGGACATTGTTGGCTGCCTCGACTCTACTGCGATGTTTCCCCTTGCGACCACAACCGAGAGGCCTTGTCTCTGATGTCTCGAGACTGTGTGCCCTTCTCCTAGAGGAACTGTTAAGTTTAGTTGGTCTATGGGTGGTTTGGTACTTGATATGGACCTCGTGCTCTATATGCTAAGTATTATCTATCTATTTGGAAGATTTATTGTGCATGTTGTTGCTTTCAACCATTATGGTTGCGTGAGCTGCAAATTTTGGATCAAGCGTGTTGATTATGCATTCCTGTCCATATGCATTCATATCCATAGGTATAACAGGGCCGGCTCTATGTTTTTAAGGGCCCTAGGGCGAGGTCGACAACATGGGTCCTATAAGGCTATATATATTCACACGTATATATTAATGTATAAAGAAGTATGAATGGCTATTTTTACTTGCAAAGTATTAAGAGTTAACATCCGACAACACATTCTTAGTTCAGGATACATAAACATGATTATTAAGCACTTAAACCATGCCATATAATGACAGAGAAAATAAAAGAATAGTTAAATAACCTGTTGCTGTAAAATCATCTTCTCCAGAATCAGATTCTTGCAATTGATTATCCTTGTTGATATCAAAACTATTAGTTAATCGGGAAATACTTATTTTAAAGCACCTCTTTGTGATTCAATAAACCGACTCTTGATTTTTAATTTATTTTCTCAATGCGGGACTTATGTTTTTCGGTTAACATTTGAACACCTATAATTGTGAAGGAATTAAATAGTACTTAAAACTAAAACTCCAAGTTCCTAATCTCATATTAGAATTGGATTCTGTGGCGATTGAACGTACCAGGGGCCAAGACAGCAGAGAAAAGGCCATCAGGAACGGGAAGGGACGCAGATGGATTCATAAGTTCAAATGATCAATTCTAGTTCCCAATAGGCAGGCAATGACGAATTGGCGATCTCCAATGTAGAGCAGGGCGGCTAGGGTAGTCCGCAGTTGAAGACGATAGTAGGAAATTGGGATACAAGCAGGTGAACACGAACTAGACTAGACGGGAGATCGATTCTTGATTTGTTTTGGTCCGTTATTTTTCTATGCTAGATATTTTAACTGGTTTTTTAACGCAAAACCAAACAGCTGACTAATAAAGAAGCATGCAAATCATGGGCCCCCGAAAGACATGGGCCCTTGGGAGCCGCCCATGTTGGCCATGGGTCAGAGCCGGCCCTGGGTATAAGAAGAACGAAGTGGTACCAGTAGACGAACAAACTGGTCTGGTCTGTTCTGGTCATTTGGGTTGTGCGCGAAAAGGTCCCTGGTCACAAATTCAAAACCTGGTCACAATACTTTATTTTGTTGCCTTTTAATTTCTATTATTAAACGGATTGACAGTACAACCAAAATTATGAGAAACAACCATGAGACTCAGTGCTACCGTGAGATTTTTTTGAATCAGTAATTACAACTTAAGTGATATTAGTAAATCCGAAAGTTATATTACACATAATTCTGAAATCTACTACATAGAATTTTGAAAGCTACCACATTGAATTCTGAAAGTACTAAAACTAAATACATTACAAATTTCTACTTCAAATAGACCTGAACATGCTAGCTAGCAAATAACATAGGCTTATGCCCTATATATTTCATCGGCGTCGGCTCCCCACTGTTGAAGCATATATTCATTGAACTCCCTCTGCAGTGTGCTGTCAATATCTGGTCCATACGGTAAGGCCTCGGTATACGTTCCAGATCATAATACCTAAGTCATCTACAAGTGTTGGTCCCCATTCCGGTCCTTAAGGCAATGATTGTATGCTCTGATATAAGACAAATCCGTGTAGTAAATGCAAATGTCTTGGACTGTGAGGTGCACTCTAGTGTCAACTGATCGACCGCTTGTAATGAACGAAGAGGGCATGGCTGCCAATGTTACTAACGGCCTAGAGAGAGCATTTCTCTATGTCCACCCGATACATCACCAGTTGACCTTTGGTGAAATCCCTGCACAACACAAGAAGCATATCACCATGAATCCACATGGTAGAACTTGGAGGCTCCACTATCTCTTCGAATATTATACTCAGAATTATTTTGGCCATCTTGATCGTGCTCGTGTGCTGCTCCAACTGGATGTTAGTTGAAAAGATATCTCCGTTGACCTCAAGCATTGCATATACTTCACCAAAGAACGACGACATGCACTTCAAAAGCACACCAGGTCCCAGATAAATTCCTTCTCCAAATACTACAATGAAATCCCCCATCGGGGTTATTCATCGGCACAAGCAATAGCCCTCTGATAATTTGCGGAAACAAACAACATCATCGGGGACTTCACCATGCTGACATCTGTCACAATATCCGATGGTATCTACACCTGAAACTCAGATGGCTCCCTCCACCACGCCCCCAATATCCAGAGCTCGGAGTCCCGATCGCAGATGACTACTCTACCGGAGCTGCCCCCCCCCCCCCCTCCCCACAATGGACAATGCGAGGTCGAGCAAGAGGAACCTCAAGGTGGGTCGGCGCTGAACGGGGAGTATTAGGCAACGAAGGCGTCAGGTGCGGCGGCGGCACGGGACATGGGATGAGGGCGCGTCGGCTCACAGGGAGACGGCCTCCGATGAACCTGCTTCCTTCCTCGTGGGCTAACAGCTGTTGAGCCCCGTCGCCTCTAGATTTCTATGAGGGGCGCACGGTGAAGGATGGCTGAGGGCGGGTGAAGGGCGCATCGGCGAGGTTAGGGTGCGCAAATTGTTGGGGATAAAAGAATCAAGGGACGGAAGAAAAGTTAGGAGGAAACATGATAAGGTTGGGTTGGTCCCACCATCCTAGCACGTGGGCTTGCAGGAGCGAAGGAGACCTGAGGGAGCGAGGCGTGCGACCCGGGGTGGATTCGTTCGATCCTCCGGGAGCATAATATCCTTTTTCAAAATGAAAGCCACAAAGTGTGGTAAAACTTGATAATAAATTCACTCTATGACTAGTGGACCATGCATGTGGTTAATAAAGTGTGGCAAACCAACATGTGGCAAAAACCAAACGCATACTAACTTGCCAAACTTTCACTTGGAAAATTGTGGCCGGGAACCAAACACCCTCTAATGTATGTACACCACTGATAGCCAACTTGAATTTGTTTCAGGGACATCATGCAAGAGATTCATTGTCGTAGTCGTCAATAAGATCTCTTATAAAGAAAGTATAAACACTCTAATTATGCAATGGATGGCTCGGAACACATGGGTCCGTTAATGTTTTTTCTTAACTCATGTAGATAAGGAAGAATAAAAATTGTAAAAGGCTGACCTTCACGAAGACCAATTGGTGCAATGCGAAGCTAGACTCATAGGAGGAGTCCTTTCTCTCACAGTATCCTTCTTGGTGCTTTTCAATGATGACCACAGGAGGAGTGATTTCCCTCGAAGGGGATTCTGTAGGGGAATCCAATTTCACGTTACCTTTTTTATTGGCAGCATAAGACCTTTCATGCCTCTTCAAAAATATTGACCAGTCATCACCGCTTAATAGATTAAAAGTGGCTTCTCTTCCCTAACTTTAAATCATTTAATCTTTGCTTAGTATGTTATTTTCAAAGAAAGTACTGACGGTGTGTTGACCAGATATTGTAATGCTTTTGGCCAACAGATTCATATGGACAAGCCTTCTATTTTATTTAATATAAAGGATGTCCACATGTAGTGAGAGATAGTATTAAGGTGGATCTGGAGGTGCAGCAAGAGAGCTTAAACGAGAAATATCTTGGTATGCCATCGGATGTGGGTAGATCCAAGAGTGGTTCTTTCAAATATCTAAGATAAAAGGTTTGGAGCAAGGTGCTAGGATGGATGGAACAATTCTTATCCGTGGGTAGGACAGAAATTTTGATTGTCAGTTCCCAAGCAATTCCTACAAATTCAATGACATGCTTTAAGATTCTGAGGGGCTTATTCGAACAAATAAATTCCTGCTTTGTAAATTTTGGTGGAGAAGTAAGGATGGAAAGATAAGGTCGACTTGGTCTCGTGGTAGACAATGAATAGAAAAAGTGTGCCGGGGGTTAGGGTTTCATGACATCAAACTCATTAACCTCACCTTCCTTGCTCGGCAGGTGATAACCCAGAAGTATAGGGGATCAAGTATAGTATCTTTCGATAAGTAATGAGTGTTCAACCCACAAGGAGCTGAAGGAATTGGTTAGTATACTTAGCAAGTAAAACAATAAAAGATGAAAAGTTTTGTACTTTTCAGGTGGATGGTTTGTAGTAAATTTAAGATCAAGTAAAGTAAATGCAAGTAAAGTAAATATCTCTTTTAAGAAATAGCCCAATTCTCTGTGTAGCAAGAGAACAAACTAAAGTGTACTTATATAAAACAAGTGTTCCCGAGAACATCATGGATTTCCCTAGCTTATAGATTTCCTAACATAATGTGGTAAGCATCTTGTCAAGTTTTATTCATATTTGAGCGGAGCCTTGCTAAAATAGGTGGAACCATATACACACAATTATACCCTATTTATTGGTCCAAAGTCCACTATCATGCGTAACTAAAAGATTTATTAAGACATAAATGTCCAACCAATGCTTTAATGTTTTGGGATCCCTGATCACCCTATTGTGACTCCAAAATTTAGGATACGATTTATGTCCTCTCCGTCCATCCCTCCTCTCATTGTTACTCTAAGGTGCTACTTTATGAGCCCATATAGGCGAAACAACATAAAGTCTACGTGGGGAACAACTCACAAAAAATAGAACTTGACAAAATACTCATAACACACTATTTAGAAATCATGACTAAATCATTCTATTCCCTTAGGAACGCATGGGGAACAACTCACAACGATTGAATATGATAATGATCAGTAGTATATGGTTAACAACACAATCTGAAAGTATAGCTTTACCACAGAATAATGACAAGTTGTCAAGCACAAGCATGCACAAGACACTAGGAACATATTCCAAGTTCCGATCTACCACAAACTATGAGGGAAATGATGTTGATCTCGATAATGGATATTGTTATAATATTGATGGTGATGAAGACCATATGACTTGATGGACTCCATCAAATGGTGAAAATCCCTTCACCAGATGTGTCATTCACCATAAAGAAACGAAGAAAGTATTGTTCAACTTTTACCTAGGCACCAAAGATATTCACACATCGAACCAAGCAACCATTTTCTCTTGGTGACTCACATGTAGGGTACAACCAAGAATAACCCATAAATGTTTGGCCTTTTTAACCAGCTTTAGAATTGTGTATGTAATGCTAGAAGACATTAGAGAAATCAACTCATTCTAAATTCCATGACTAAAATAATGATAATGAATCTCTTTGTTTTGACACTGTCTAACGTGGTCTTGCATTATCAAGTCAAATTATGCAATCATCTCAACAAAAGATAATAAATTACCAATATCGTCATTGTAAAGCTGCTCATTGGATCACATAAATGTCAAACTGCGTTTACCGTGAAATTGCACAATAGAAACTACACTTAGTAAAACTTTCCTTATGTACTCTTTCTCCTTTATAATTTGATGATGCAACCCCTTATCAATTGTTTCATATTTTCTCAATCTAGTTCTCATCCCAAGAGATCATGCTTGCAATAAGCTCGACACTAGCTTCATATTCTTTGAGTATATTAGTGATATGTTTCTAGACTATAAACCCATCATGCCCCAAAGTAATTTTTCGTTTGATAGGATTCGACAACTTATATAAAAATAAAATATGTTGTCAACAATTCATGAATATACTAGCCATTTGCGAGCAACGCGCCGCTCTATTGCGTATGTGTCTAGAGTAATGAGAATATAAAAATTTCATGAGTTTCTATATGAAGGAATAGTAATATGTTCTTTTATGATAGGCCCCTTCTCCATTAGTGTGTCCCTTTCTGTGTTATCAAGGCTAGGCCAATTTACCGGATCATAAATATTCACATTGCCTTGTTTATCATCAACATTAGAAGATTTTGTGGTAGATTAAACAAAGTGCTCATGACCACTCACATTGTTATCATCTTCTAGATATCAACCTTTTTCCATTGGGAACTCATCTTCTTGATCAATAGTACTTTGTTCCCCAACAAGAAATAGCGGCAACTCGTCTGGATTTCCCGAAGATCTCGTGTTACTCTTCAAAAGTTTGTAAATAGACCCTCTATGTGATGCTATCTATCAACTTATGTTCATGTTCTTTCTTTTTTCTTTTTGGACTACCGGATAGAGGCTTCATAACAACACTCAAAATAATAACTAATTAGGAACCAAAATTAGGGCATAGAGGCATAGACTAACTTAAAGTGTAACACGTACATCAATATGTTTACCGGAGAATTACAGAACAAGAGGATTCATCAATCAGACGATTACCATACTTGTTTTCGGATCACCTGCCGGCAGGCACCTTGGTAGATTGTATTGGCTGGACAAATTACCAGCGAAGGAATAAGGCGATGAGGGCCTGTGAGAGACGAGAGGCGAAGAGTTTCGTCTATAATCAAGTATATATAGAAAAGTGACAAGACTCGTGTGGGCATGGCTAAGTCGAACATCACACACTACAGGAATAGGATGCTACGCCAACGGCCGTTCGCTACTCCGACAGCCAAACGTCGGGGCCGTCGGCATAGCCATCGTTCAGGCCAGCCTCGCCAAGCAGCCGTCGGGGCCCTTGTTTTTTTTAAAAATCATATTTAGGTTGATAATATGCTATTTTATCAAAGATCCAATGAAATTTTAGCGAGGCTCGGCCCCGAGCTAAGAATCTTCATGCCCTTCGTTCGATAAAGTTTGACGATAGTTTAAAACAGGCATAAAAAATTCAACAACGATCAAAACAATGTGAAACCTTTGTGTGGTGTTATATTATGTGACATAGTTAGAAGAAAAAATATCAAACTTGGTATATTGATTATGTCTCAAAAAACCTTCACAAAACGACCTATCTCATTCGAGGTTTCTTGGATTTCGGGTCAAATGACCAATGTTATACCTAGAATCAAGGCATAATTTGTGATAATGTCCCCATATTGTGCATACATGTGTATAATGGGATGGCAAACAATGTTGTAGAGGAAGTTTTCCTTTTTGTCGCACCAAAAAGCCATTTTCCATTTTCTAAGCACAAAAAATGGATGGTTTTGTGAAGCAACCACCAAATAGATAATTCAAAATACTACCACCACATTTTATAAAAATACTAGACCACCTTATATGGACAATGTCCCAACAGGGGGATTTTCTGAAGCAACCACCAAATAGCTAAATCAAAAATGGAGGGTTTGTGATTAGTTGATATGGATATCATATTTGGATTCCTCTTATTTTATGATCAATTTAGACATATTATTTGTCGAATTCCGATTTAAGAATTGAAAGATATTAATTATTCCATATTATATATAAAAATACAAAAAAGTAAAATTATTATATTTTTATTTGAATTCAATAATATTTTTACTTATTCATTAATGTTTACTTAAATAATTGTTTGTAATTTCAAAAAATACAAACATGTGACATGATGATATAAGAGTTAATAGGATTGATATCATAGTATTGACAATAATATATGAATTACTTTGCAGAAACAGATTCTAAAGGAACGAGGAAGTTAAGCGTGCTCGAGATGGAGTAGTATTTGGATGGGTGACCGGCCGGGAAGTTTGACCAAGACTGTAATTTAATTAAATATTAAGTGTAATTGGTGTTAAAAATGTTCAAAGTGAGAGATTAATGAGTCAAACAATTCAAAAATTGAGAAAAAATTTAAAAAATATATTAAAAAAAAGTTTTTGCAACTTGTCGACAAGGTATGTCGACGGCTGCTACGCCGAGGACATTGCCCTTGGCGTAGCATACGCCGACGGTATTTTGATGAGAAAATTCCTTATTTGATACTATATCTTAATATGATTCCTTATTTGACACCGAATTTTTTTCACTTCCTTATTTGGCCATTTGTGTAAACTTTTTTCCTTATATGACACTTTAGTTTATTTGCAGAGCTAACAGGGTTAACTTGGCACCTACAAAGACGTATTTGGCATTGGTACAAAATCTGACAAATTAAGACCAAATATTGTTGTACGTGTGATGAAAACAATTAATCAAAGCATGTACACTTGAGAATCAAACCGTGTATGTGATCATTTGTGAATATGTACTATTGGGATGCAAATTGTGAAATGTACTATTGGAGTAATTTTTTTGTAGTAAACCAGTAGATGGATAATCTCTACTCCTACTTGATTGCCAATTCTGATAAGTAAAGGCTTTGAGATCAGTAGATAATTATCAGTGCCTTTTATAGATCAGTTGATGGATAATTATAGATACAATAGTGGTTTTGTAGTATCAACACAGACGATTAATTTGCAATTGAATTGCATCTCGAAACAAACGACACACACAACTGACTTTTAAGACTTGATCGATTTTCTTCCTCGCAGAACCAGTTCTAGCAACTTGTGACCCAAACACTCGAGCTCCCGATCAAAAACACAGATACATATAGCAACCATACGACACGACGACAAACGCATAAAAAAATTGGGGATAACTTTCACGACAACGAAGATAACTGGTCTCGCTCCGGCCCGACCACCGCTCAGTTCCAACGCTGCCCGTCGGAGCCGCCGCTGCCGCGCTGGCCGCCGTATCCGCCACCACCGCCTTGTCCATAGCCGTCGTCGCCCTGGATGTAGCCACCACCGCCTTGGCCGCCGTAGCCGTAGCCGCCGCCTCCGCCGCGCTGGCCGCCGCCCCTGCCTCCGCCACCAGAGCGGCGGGACTGGTCCCCCAATGTTGCGCCGCCGCCGCTAGTGTTCAGACAAGAGGAGGGAAAGAGACAAGGGCGGGGGCGTTCGTGTGTTTTTTTCCAGGGATCGTGTGTTTCTCAGGAATCAGGACTGGTCATGTGTGCGTGTTAGACTAGGGGCATTTTCGTCCAGACGAAAACAATTTTACGGATCCATTTGACGGAATGGACGGCAGTGTCGTATGCAAAAAATTTACACAAATTGCCAAATAAGGAAGTAAAAAAAATTCAATGTCAAATAAGGAAACATATTGAGAAGTAGTGTCAAATAAGGAATTTTCACCATTTTGATACGCCGACGGCGTCTATGTGCTCCGCCGAGGGAGACCTTTGCCGAGGAGGATACGCCGAGGGCAGCCGTCGGCGTACCATACGCCGAGGGCATTTTGGCCTAAGCCGACGGCTTTTTGCCCTCGGCGTAGCGCGCGCGTCCTGTAGTGACATGTCATCGCCAGGTCTAGGTACACTAGTGCACACACAGGCCTTTAAAACCGGTTCGGACCAGCCTCTAACAGCGGTTGTAGAACCGCTGTTGGCGGTTCGGTGTTACAGCCCCCCCTTTAACAACGGTTCTTATACGAACCGATGTTAAAGGGTGGTGCACGTGGGGCTGCCGCAGCGCTCAGCCCCCCTTTAACATCGGTTCGTAAAACAAACCGGTGTTAAAGGTTATGTGCCGCGGAAGGAAAAAGAGATAAATCTCTGCCGCGGCAGAGTTCTGCCGCGGCAGGAAAACGGCCTAAATCTCTGCCGCGGCAGAGTTCTGCCGCCGCCCCGTTCTGGGCGTATTTCTGCAGCGCGGCGGGGACGGGGAGGGGGAGGGGGAATCGATCGGGAGCGGTATACACATACAGCATCGTCGGTACATACGAGTACATGAATAATTAAGCAACTATTATTAGACACAAACATTCGTCATTGTGTGGTATTCTCCGTAAACGTTGAAGCATCAAGTACAAGACAAACACGTTCAAGCATATATACAACGTTCATTTTGGTGGATATCTAAAGAGTTCTCCGCCAGGCGTGATGACCTCATCAAGTATGAACCCCGCCAATTCCTCTTGAATGGCTCGTATGCGGTCAAATGGTAGGAGATGGTCCCGCATCCATTCGATCAAAATATATATGAAGAATGGGGTCAATATATATAAGAATAAAACTCAACACAATTGATCGTAATAAAATAATGTTTTGTACTTTGTTTACTTACTCTAAGTTGTTCTAGTGCGGCTTGGCCCGTCGCACATATCGTGTTGCGAATGAAATCGCAAACATAGTATCCACATATATTATTGCAGGGTCCCTGATGCGCGCACTTTACGAGAATAGAGAGTTCAATCAAAGTAATAATCAATAATGCATAATATAATGGAATTGGAAGCAGAATCAAAGAGATACGCAGACCTAGCTAGCTAGTATTACTTACATTTTAGTCTACAAATTTTAGTTCTTCTGACCATTTACCCACGGCCCTTCCCGTGAACCTTTTCCAAACCTTGTCCGGCAAAAAAAATGGATAAAGGAGTAATTAATTACTTGTTGTCACGAAAGTTGCCGTCTAGTGCGATAATATGATTGAAATTACCTCTGGAGCATCTCTTTAAAGTCTGCCCATAGCTCTTGGTCTTTTCGTAACGAGTCCATGACAAGAACTTTTCCTGAGTCAGGTTGAATGACTAGCAGAAAGTGGAACCTACGCACGCATAACTCATCATCAGTTACACTTAACATTGAGTAAGCCGAAACAGAATGTGTACAAGAGAGGGTAACACTCACGAGAAGTTGTAAGGCAATAGTATTTCCCTTTTGGTTTGTTGTCTCAGTAAAGACGTTAGCCAGAAATCTTCTGTTTTCCCGGGTCTGTGTCTTACCACTTCTTCATGAACTCTATTTGGGTCAACGAATCCAATGTCAAAAGGGCCACCTTTTATGCATTCCATAACCTTTTTCCTGCATAATAGTATATATATACATATATATGGTGAGCATATATATACATGCAATTAATCAATTGAATGAGATGAGATAGAAATTAAAGAAATAGTACTTACACACAATAAAGGCTGATGGCATCTTTGTCGAGTTCCTTCTGATTGAATAGAAAATGCAAGTCTTGAATGTTGAAGGCGATCTCGTCGTCTCCGCACAAGAAAATCTGATCTCTTCTATGCGACGTGATCCATTCTTCCTTTCTCGTCTTGCAGAAATCAAGGTATCACTTGTGCAATCTTCGCATCTTTGTGTAGGGGTTCGTAGCATGGAAAACAAAAAATTTATACCGCATACAAACAAACAAGCCAAGATCTATCTACTAGATTGTAGCAACGAGTCGATGGAATAACTCACCCTCGAAGATTCCAAAGTGTTTAACAAGAGCGGATTCTCGTGGGTGATGTAGTCGTACTCTTGCCGATCTCAAGATCGCGTAGACGATCCTTCCGGCGCTGCGTTCCGGCAGCGCTTCCGCAGTCGGTCACACGTTTGGTACTCAATGAAGACCTTCCTATCCCTTGTTCCAGCAGGCAGCGAAGGTTGTAGCACTCTCCTCGCGATTCCGGTAGCACGACGGCGTGGTACCGGAAGTAGAGGGGACATCTCGCAGGGCTTCGCCTTAAGTCGGAGCAAGTATGGTGGACTATGAGAGAGGCCTCGGTGATCTAGGGTTTAGACACACCAAGGAGAGAGAGCTATGCCGACGGCTAGGGCTTGGGGAAGCCCAAAGTCGGCGGCTCGGGTTTGCCCTAGGGCGGCGGTGGCTGCAGGAGGGCCGGTGGCTAGGGCTAGGGTTTTGGGTGGTGGAGTTGTGTGTTTGGAGGGGCAGCCCTGCCCCTCCTTTTATAGGTGGAGGGCGCCGGCCAAGGGGGAGGGAGTCCTCCCCCAACTCGGCCTCCAAGGCCGGCGGTGGAGGGAGAGGAACTCCTCCCCAAGTAGGTTTCCTACTCTCCATCCACTAAGCAAACTTGCCGTTTGACTTTTCAATTGACGTTTGACTTTTCAAACTAGGATTTCTTTTATCCCTTTATATTGCTTAGCGATGACACCTAGTACATGATGCAAACATTCCAACTTGTTATGACACATTCATGTACCCTTCCCCTCCGGAGTGCCGGATCTTCCGGAACCTTCTAGAACATTTCAGATGAAAACACCGGAACCATTCTCACTACTAGAGAAAAGGCTATAGGAGACATGCTTATCCGAGGCACATTTAGACATATGCGCCTCCTATAAAAATAGGCGAGGCGCACTTTGCGATATGCGCCTCTAGTATAAAAATAGGCGAGGCGCATATGATAAGAATGCGCCTCCTATAATCCCTGTACGGATAGAATCTAGCAGCCCCATATTATGCGAGGCGCATTCTAGTCATATGCGCCTCCTATATATTAGATAGCCGAGGCGCATATGGGCAGAATGCGCCTCGCATAATCTGTGTGGGCCCGCGTGTTGGTTGGTGCACGAATATGCGAGGCGCATATGGTTATATGCGCCTCCTATATTTGATAATATGCGAGACGCATATGACCATATGCGCCTCAAGTAACTCCTGCGGGCCCGGACGGAGGTAGGTGGCCGAATATGCGAGGCGCATATTGCTATATGCGCCTCCTATAGTTTGAATTATAGGAGACGCATATTGTGCAATATGCGCCTCGCATAACCTAGCAGTAGCTTTCTTGTTAGTAGCCTCTGCGTGGAAGCACCCCAGGAAGCTGCGTTGCGTCTGCGTGGAAGCACCCCTGCTGGTTCCGAGCAGAGCCAGCGCCGCCACTCCAGGCCGATCCCCGTCCCCGCCTCCTCGTCCCCAAGCCCGACCCCGACGCGCCCCCCACGATCCTGCTCACCCCCGAGCTCTGCGCCGCCCTCCACCGTGAGTACGGCACCAAGTCTGACCCCGACGCCCCGCCCGCGGCCCATGGACAGGATGAGACCACGACGAAGCCGCTCACCGCCGAGATCTGCGCCGCGCTGCATTGGGAGCTCGAGCCCTCCCCCGACGAGAGCTCCTCCACCGCGTCCTCGCCCTGCTGCCGGTGGTCGAGGCCGTGCAGACCTCCGGGCTGGCCCGCCGGTGGCGCCACCTCTGGAAGCGCATGCCCGTGCGAGCGAGCGGCTGAGCCGACATCCGCACCCTCGCTCGCACGCACAAGGCCGGCGGCAAAAACCCTAGATGGTGCCGGAGGACGGCGCGCGAGCGGCTGCCGCAGCGGCGGAGGAAGCGGTAATGGATACGCCCGCCGCCGTGGAGGCACCCCCGGTGGACGCGTTCCGGCGACAGGTCGACGACCTCGCCTTCAAGACCGACGTGGTAACGCCTCCCCTCGCTAACCTCCGCAGTAATCCGCCCCTTCCTCCCTAGCACAGAGGATGTGAATCTAACTGCCGATCAAGCAAAATTGCCCAATAATTTGGGTGGTGCCGAATTAGGCGTCAGGTCCTGCGGTTTCCTATTGCGTTTTCCTCCAAAGAATTGGGGAAAAGTGATCTCAGATCGGGACTGGATGCTGATGCGGTTTGCGTGTTGCAGCTGGAGAAGAGGGTGAACGAGGTGGTACGGTTCTACGACGTCAAGAAGCATGGCAGCGGAGTGCGCAAGGCCGGCGGTAGAACGGTGCAAGGGACAGCCACTACAAAGGGGTGCCCGACCTTACGCGCCAGCTTGGTGGTATCATTCGTCAGGTGATCATTCAGTTGCGTTGGTTTATCTTCGCTGGCCTAGTTGTTCTACATAGATAAAACATGCAATCTACTACTTCTCGGCTTAAGGTGTAGTTCTGCGTTTTCCCTATTTATTAGTTTAAAATATCTACCCAAAGTTTCTACCAACCTCAATTATTTCGTTTCATAAGCTGCAAAACTTGAGTTTCTAATTTTCTTATACTTGTGCAATTTGTCCAGCACATCTAAAAAAAGGATCTGGAATGTTACCCCACATTTGGCAGATTAAAGACTCTATTGCTTGACATGTGGTGTAGGGCTATTGACCTATATGCACTAGTTCGCATTCTTCAGTTCTCGCCAGCAAGTATATTCTAAGTTTTTATTAGTCATCATTTAGAGTTACAATAACAGCATCTATAATGGCATCTACATTCTTCTTTAGTACGAATTGATGGAGTTCAGAAGGGGTACATATCTCACCAGGATCTGGGTGCCACTAATAGTTGAAATACATTTCCATGGTGTATTGGTGCCTATAAATCTGTACCCCTTGACTGATTAATTTTTCTGACATAAACAGTACTAGTAGTTTCCATCATGCAATATAGTTTACCTCTACTGTATTTAATTTCATGTATTCTATCCTTCTAAGAACCACCAATTGGCGACCACCTAAAATAGCTACCAAGGCAATGAGAGTAGAGAGATGGCGGAAGAGAAGTGGAGGAGGCATGGAAGGAAGAAGTGGAGGAACTTCCTCGTGATCACCACCTTGTTGCTCTTCATGGTAGGTTATGTGTTCTACTTCATCTAGGTAGAGCTACGTCGTTGGAGTTGTAATGTGATTGTGAACTTGTACTCGAAGGTGTAATGTGATTGTGAACTTGTACTCGGAGGTGTGAACTTGTGGCACAAACACTTGATGTATGAACTTGTATGTCATGATTGATGTGTAATGTATTGTATTTATGTTGGTTCTATTATACTTTGGCAAATTGCAAGTTTCTGAAAAATTATGTGCTCTTTATACTGTATTTTGGACTATATTGTATATTTGAATATCTGTATATTATTATTTATAGTGGTCTGTAAAACTTGAATTTCGAAAATATTACCGGAGGCGCATATAGGATACTATAGGAGGCGCATATACTATAAATATCCGAGGCGCATTGTAAAACATATGCGAGGCGCATATGATATGCGCCTCCTATAATTCACATAAGCGAGGCGCATATCGATATGCGCCTCGCATATGTGAATTATAGGAGGCGCATATCATATGCGCCTCGCATAAGAAATACCCGAGGCTTGAAGCTAGAGGCGCATATGATATGCGCCTCGGATAGGCTTTTAGGTGCGCCTCGCATAGGCTTTTCTCTAGTAGTGTCTCCAACCCCGAAACAGGACTTTCCTTATATAAATTTTATTCTCCGGACCATTCTGAATCTCCTTGTGATATCCCGGATCCCATCCGAGACTCCTAACAACATTCGGTCTCTTACTCATCATTCCATAACTACTCAACAACATCGAATCCTTAAGTGTGTCTCCCTACGGTTCGTGAATTATGCGGACATGATCGACACACTTCTCCGATCAATAACCAATAGAGGAATCTGGAAATTCATATGGTTCCCACATATTTCTACGATTAATTTGTGATCGAATGAACCACTTACATACGATGCCAATTTCCCTTTGTCTCACGATAGTTTACTTATCCGAGGTTATGATCGTCGATATCTCTGCATACCTAGTTCAACCTCGTTACTGATAAGTACTCTTTTCTCGTTCCCGTGATATGTGATCCCTTGTGAGCCAGTCACATGCTCGCAAGCCAATTGGATGACATTCCACCGAGAGGGCCCAGAGTATATTTATCCGTCATATGGATGGACAAATCCCACTCTTGATCCATGTGTCTCAACCAATACTTTCTGAACACTCAATGCCACCTTTATAACCACCCAGTTTCGGTGTGGTGTTTGATGTCATCAAAGCATTCTTCCGGCGATGGTGATATGCATGATCTCATGGTCGAAGGAATTAGGTTACTATGTATCAGAAAGCATATAGCAATTAAACTATTAAAATGACTTGATCTTTATGCTACGCTTATCTATAGGAGTATGTCCATCATATCATTCTCCTAACGATATGATCTTGTTGTTAATAATATCTCAATGTTCATGATAGGGAACCATAATCATTTATTAACCAACAAGCTAGTATTATGAAGAGGCTTTACTAGGGACTCTAATTTAGTTTACAAATCACACAAGTATTAATGTTTCCTTGTTAATACTATTATAGCATGAATGTAAACATTTATCATAAACACAAAGATATAATAATAACCACATTTATTATTGCCTCTAGGGCATATCTCCAACAGTCTCCCACTTGCACTAGAGTCAACTAATCTAGATTACATGGTAATATACCGAACACCCATGGCAGTTTGGTGTTGGTCATGTTTTGCCCTCGGGAGAGGTTTAGTCAACGGATCCGCCACATTCAGATCTGTATGTACTTTGCAAATCTTTATGTCACCATCTTGGACATGTTCTCGAATAGCGTGAAAACGTAGCTTGATATGCTTCAGCTTCTTGTGTGACCTTGGTTCTTGCGCTTTGGCTATGGCGCCCATGTTATCACAGTAGATAGACATTGGGTCCAGCGCACTTGGAACCACACCGAGCTCTATAATGAACTCCTTCATCCATATCGTTTCTTGTGAAGCCTCCGAAGGAGCTATGTATTCCGATTTAGTTGAAGATCTCGCCACAACGCTTTGCTTTGCACTCCTCTAGATAACTGCTGCACCATTCAAAGTAAATGCGTATCCATATTGAGATTTAGAATCATCCGGATCGGTGTTCCTACTAGCATCGGTGTAACCATTAACAACGAGCTGTTCCTCACCTCCATAAGAAAGAACCATATCCTTAGTTCTTCTTAAGTACTTAAGGATGTTTTTGACCGCTGTCCAATGATCCACTCCTGGATCACTTTGATATCTGCTAATCAAACTAACAACATATGCAATGTCGGGTCTAGTACATAGCATGGCATACATTAGAGATCCTATGGCTGAGGCATAGGGAGTCTTACTCATCCTTTCTCCATCTTCTGCCGTTGCTGGACTTTGAGTTTTAATCAAGGTCATATTGGGCAACATGGGCAAGAACCCTTTCTTGCTATCTTCCATTCCAAATCTCTTTAGAACTTTGTCCAAATATGTACTTTGTGACAATGATATTAGGCATCTCGATCTATCTCTATAAATCTTTATGCCTAATATGTAAGCTACTTCGCCAAGATCTTTCATTAAAAAACTATTATTCAAATATTCCTTGACACTATTAAGAAGGTCTATATCATTTCCAATCAACAATATGTCATCTACATATAGTATTAAGAATGCTACAGAGCTCCCACTCACTTTCTTGTAAATACAAGCTTCTCCATAAGTTTGTATAAAACCAAAACTTTTGATTACCTTATCAAAACGTTGATTCCAACTTCGGGATGCTTGCTTCAATCCATATATGGACCGTTGAAGTTTGCATATCTTGTTAGCATATTTAGGATCGACAAAACCTTTCGGTTGCATCATATACAACTCTTCATCAATGTATCCATTGAGGAATGCTGTTTTGACATCCATCTGCCATATCTCATAATCGTAATATGCAGCGATTGCTAACAAAATCCTCACAGACTTTAGCTTCGCTATTGGTGAGAAAGTCTCATCGTAGTCAACTCCTTGAATTTGTCGAAACCCTTTTGCGACAAGTCGAGCTTTATAGATAGTAACATTACCATCAGCAAATGTTTTCTTCTTGAAAATCCATTTGTTCTCGACAGCCTTCCGGCCGTCCGGTAAGTCCACCAAAGTCCATACTTGGTTTTCGTACATGGATCCAATTTCGGATTTCATGGCTTCTTGCCATTTATTGGAATCTGGGCTCATCATCGCTTCCTCATATGTCGCAGGGTCATCGGTGTTATCCACCAACATGACACTCATGACGGGATCATACCAATCAGGAGTGGTACGAGTTCTCGTTGACCTGTGAGGTTCTGTAGCAACTACAACGAAAGTTTCATGATCATCGTCATTATCTTCCTCTCTTATTGGTGTAGGCACCATAGGAACTTCTTTCGGTGCTGCCCTACTCGTAAGTTCGAGAGAAGGTTCGACAACCTCGTCGAGTTCTACTTTCCTTCTAGACACTTCTTTCGAGAGAAATTCCTTCTCTAGAAAGGATCCATTCTTGGCAACAAAGATTTTGCCTTCGGATCTATGATAGACGGTATACCCAATAGTTTCCTTTGGGTATCCTATGAAGACGCATTTTTCTGCTTTGGGTTCAAGCTTGTCCGGCTGTAACTTCTTTACATAGGCTTCGCAACCCCAAACTTTAAGGAACGACAGTTTAGGTTTCTTACCAAACCATAATTCATACGGTGTCGTTTCAACGGATTTAGATGGTGCCCTATTTAAAGTGAATGCGGCTGTTTCTAATGCATAACCCCAAAATGATAGCGGTAAATCTGTAAATGACATCATAAAACGAACCATATCTAAGAGAGTTCGATTACAACGTTCGGACACACCATTACGCTGTGGTGTTCCCGGCAGTGTCAATTGTGAAAGTATTCCGCATTTCTTCAAATGCTCGCCAAACTCGTAACTTAGATATTCACCTCCACGATCAGAACGTAGAAATTTAATCTTCTTGTTACGTTAATTCTCCACCTCACTTTGAAATTCATTAAACTTCTCGAAAGTTTCGGACTTATGTTTCATGAAATAGATATACCCATATCTACTCAAGTCATCCGTGAAGGTAAGAACATAACGATAACCACCCCGCGATGCTACACTCATTGGACCACACACATCGGTATGTATGATTTCCAATAAGTCCGTAGCTCGCTCCATCATACAAGAAAATGGAGTCTTAGTCATATTAGCCATCATACATGCTTCGCATCTTTCAAGTGATTCGAAATCAAGTGATTCAAGAAGTCCATCGGAATGGAGTTTCTTCATACGCTTCACTCCAATGTGACCAAGATGATAGTGCCACATATAGGTCGAGTTATCGCTTGATTTCAAACGGTTAGCTTCAATATTATTAATATGTGTATTTCCACTATCAAGATTCAATAAGAATAGACCATCTATCAAAGGTGCATGTGCATAAAACATATTACTCATATAAATTGAACAACCATTATTCTCGGACTTAAACAAGTAACTGTCTCACAATAAACGAGATCCCGATATAATGTTCATGCTTAACGCAGGCACCAAATAACAATTATTTAAGTATAAAACTAATCCCGATGGTAGATGAAGAGGTAGCGTGCCGACCGCGATCACATCAACCTTTGATCCATTCCTACGTGCATCGTCACCTCGTTCTTCGCTAGCTTCCGTTTATTCTGCAGCACCTGTTTCGAGTTATAAATATGAGCAACCGAACCAGTATCAAATACCAAGGCACTACTACGAGTACTAGTGAGATACACATCAATAACATGTATATCGGATATACCTTTTTTCTTGATGTTGTCGTTCTTCAAATCCGCCAAGTACTTTGGGAAATTCCACTTCCAGTGACCTTCTCCCTTGTAGTAAAAGCACTCAGTATCAGGCTTAGGTCCAGCCTTGGTCTTCTTCGTCGGTGTGGTAACTTTCTTACCACCCTTCTTGAAGTGTCCCTTTTGCTTAGACTTTCCTTTCTTGAATTTGGTGGTCTTATTGACCATCGAAACTTGATGCTCTTTCTTGATATCCACTTCTGCAGATTTCAACATGGAGAAGAGTTCTGGCAACTTCTTGTTCATGCTTTGCATATTGTAGTTCATCACAAAGTTCTTGTAACTTGGTGGTAGTGATTGGAGTACACGGTAAATCCCCAAAGCATTAGGAATCACTATACCCAAGATTTTGGAGTTTGTTTGCGTGCCCAGAAATCTTAAGCACATGCTCACGGACGGAGCTGCCCTCTTCCATCTTGCAGTTAAAGAACTTTTTCAGAAGCCTCATAGCTCTCAACTGCCGCGTGAGTCTCAAATATCAGTTTGAGTTCACGGACAATATCATGTGGGTCTGAATTCTCAAACCTTTTCTGAAACTCCGATTCTAAACCATACAAGATAGCACACTGAACTGTGGAGTACTGATTCTTCCGAGCGAGGTAAACATTCTTTACTTCATCGGTAGCATCAGCTGCAGGCAGGTCACCCAGCGGTGCATCCAGCACATAGGTCAAATTACCAGCATTGAGGACAATCCTCAAATTGAGGAACCAATCCGCGAAGTTGCTTCCATTATTTTTCAACTTTTCTTTCTCTAGGAACGCATTAAAATTGATGGTAGGGGCCGCCATTGATCTACAACATATTTGCAATAGTTTAGACTAAGTTTATGACAAATTGAGTTCTATTTAAATTAATCTAGGTGAACTCCCACTCAAAACAATATCCCTCTCATTGTTTTAGTGATCACACGAACCAAATCCACCACATCAAAACCGATCATCACGAGAGTTGATGTAGCTTCAATGGCGAACAATCGACATGTTCATCATATCTACTATATGATTCATGCTTTACCTTTTGGTGATCCGTGTTCCGAGACCATGTCTGTACATGCTAGGCTCGTCAAGATCAAACCTTAGCTTCCGCATGAGCAAATCTGGCTTGCTCACGTTGTATACACTTGCAGAATCTAACACATCCGATCATCACGTGGTGCTTCGAAACAACAAGCTTTAGCAACGGTGCTTACTAAGGATGAACACTTTAGAACTTGAAATTCATGTGCATGAGGGATCATCTTATAATGCTACCGTCGTTAACTAAGCAATACAAGATGCATAAAGGATTAACATCACATGCAATTCATAATATGTGAAATGATATGGCCTTTCTTCTTTGTGCTTCCGATCTCCATCTTCAAGCACGAACATGATCTCCATCATCACCGGCATTGCATCAAGGTCAATGACGCTGCTCCATGGTTGTCGTCCACCAGCTTCAACTATTACAACTACTTTGAATAGACACGCGGGTTTAACAGAAATTAAAGACAACCATATGGCTCCTGCCGGTTGCCAACTTACAAGAAGGAACATTGCATACATCAAATATAATCACAATCATGGCCATATCACATCACAGCACACCCCTGCAAAACAAAGTTATACGCCTCTAATTTCTTTGCATATTTTACGTGGTTTGGGGCTTTCAATAAGTGTCGATCTAACTTACGAACAAGAACCACAACAGTGGTATCAGAGCCGTGTCTATATTAGATCTTCAGGGTCAGACACCGGGGCTCTTCAGGGTCTTTCAGACGTTGCTGGTCCTGCCGTGCTTCCGGTGTATCTTTTGTCTTCCCATACACTCCTAGGAAGCCTAGCAGGTTTACGCAAACATTCTTTGTCACGTGCATCACGTCGATTGAAGAGCGGACCTCTAAGACTTTCCAATAGGGTAGGTCCCAAAATATAGATTGCTTCTTCCACATGGGCGCGTATCCGGCATCGTCATTCGGAACAGATAGACTGCTAGGACCTTTTCCAAAGATTACTTTTAGGTCCTTGACCATACCAAATACCTCCTCACCGGTACCGAGGACAGGCTTCCTCTAGGGTTCTGCCAGACGTTTGAAATGCTTGCCTTTCTTTCTTACTGGATGCAGGTTCGGAAGAAATCGACGATACCCTAGGTACACAACCTTCTTACATTTCTCCAAATATACACTTTTAGTCTCATCTAAACAGTGTGTGCATGCATTGTATCCCTTGTTTGACTGCCCTGAAATGTTACTAAGAGCAGGCCAATTATTGATGGTTATGAAAAGCAACGCTCGTAGGTCAAATGGCTCCCCTTTGTGCTCATCCCATATACGTACACCTGGTTTGGCCCACGGCTGTAAAAGTTCTTCAACTAATGGCCTTAGGTACACATCAATGTCGTTGTCGGGTTGCCTCGGGCCTTGGATGAGCACTGGCATCATAATGAACTTCCTCTTCATGCATAACCAAGGAGGAAGGTTATAGATACATAGAGTCACAGGACAGGTGTTGTGACTATAGCTCTGCTCACCGAAAGGATTCATGTCATCTGTACTTAGACCAAACCTTAAGTTCCTTGCGTCACGTGCGAAGTCCGGGTACTCTCGCTCGACTTTTCTCCACTGTGACCCATCAGCGGGGTGTCTCAACATCGTGTCTTTCTTACGGTCTTCCATGTGCCATCGCAACAACTTGGCATGCTCTTTATTTCTGAAGAGACGTTTTAACCGTGGTATTATAGGAGCATACCACATAACCTTGGCAGGAACCTTCTTCCTAGGGGCCTCGCCCTCAACATCGCCAGGATCGTCTCGTCTGATCTTAAACCGCAGTGCAGTACATACCGGGCATGCATCCAAATTCTTGTACTTCTCACCGCGGTGGAGGATGCAGTCATTAATGCAGGCATGTATCTTCTGCACGTCTAATCCTAGAGGACAGACAACCTTTTTTGCTTGGTATGTACTGTCGGAAAACTCATTATTTCTTGGAAGCAGATTCTTCATTTTTACCAATAACTTTGAAAATGCGCCGTCAGTCACACCGTTCTCTGTCTTCCATTGCAGCAAATCCAGTGTGGTACCTAGCTTTTTAAGGTCATCTTCACAAGTTGGGTACAACAATTTTGTGATCCTTTAACATCTGCTCCAGCTTCTCCTTCTCCTTTTCAGTTTCACATTCTTCCTTTGCATCAGTAATGGCCTGACCAAGATCGTCATCAGCGGGCCCATCTACTGCCTCTTGATCTTCATTATCTACCCCCGTTGCAGTATCATCATATTCAGGATACATATTATGATAGTTTTCATCATCCTCTTCTTCTTCGTTGTCTTCCATCACAACCCCTTTTTCTCCGTGCTTGGTCCAATAATTATAGCTGGGCATGAAACCGGATCGAAGCAGGTGGGCGTGAATGGTTCTGGTATTTGAGTAGTCTTTCTTGTTCTGACAGTGAACACATGGACAACACATAAAACCATTGTGACCACGGTTTTCATTAGCCACAACGATGAAATTTTGGAGGCCCGTAATATACTCGGAAGTGCGTCGGTCACCGTACATCCATTGCCGGTTCATTTGCATTAATATATAGTATATCAAAAATTAATAGGAAGATGACCATTTATATATAGTACATCAATAACACATGAAAGGGTAAAGTTGCCGACCTCGACCGAGAAGGAAAGAGCAATGAGAAAACTTATTTTGAGCTCTTGGGCATTTCAGCGAACACCTCTTGTGCATAGGAAAAAAACACAAACTGCTAGGCTCCAAAATGAGAGAGTGAAAAAATGGAAGAGAGGGATGTGGGCTGCGGTGTGTTATATAGACCCCCCCCCTTTAACACCGGTTCAAGCCACGAACCGGTGTTAAAGCGGGGGCTGCGCGGGTCACTGGTGCAGGGCCTTTAACACTGGTTCGTGGCACGAACCGGTGTTAAAGTGGGTGCTCCTTTTTGCTGCACGGGCCACGCTGGTACGGGCACCCCCTTTAACACCGGTTCATAGAAGAACCGGTGTTAAAGCCCATTTCCGACCTCAACCAAAGGCCTCGTTTCCACTAGTGGTCGAATCTAAATCGAAACGAAATTGAATCATGGAGGGCCCCGATGCTCGATCTTCTCCTCTCTATGTGCGTGCTGGAAATAGAAGAGTCCAATAAATTTTAATTTTTTCCTGCACTACGTGTTGGAAACAAGCTGAATTATTGGGCCTATATAAACATCCACAGACCTCAGCCCCAGCCCCCTCAAGAGCCGGCCCGGGTCGTAAAACATAAGAAAATTGTACAAATCAAATTGGTCCATACATAAAAAATGTAAAACATTATTTAAAAAAAATTGTACAGAAGAAATATTTTACATCGTTGCTGAAACTTGTTCTTATAGTTCATAAATCTAACTTTTCCCTCAGGTAGGGTTAAGGGGATTCTCTAAATGATCGGGCATGTTTGAAAATGTAGTGATGCTATTGCCCTGGCATGGGACCGTGTGGTTGTGGTCAGGAGATAGATTCTGAGAGAAGTGGAACCCTTGCATGGCTGCAACTCTGGTGTAGAGCGAGATCTACAACTATAGTGTGGCAATCATGGACAAGCGGCATCGTGTTGAAGCCATACACGGTAGGAGTACTTAGTGCAATTTTATTCGGTAAATTCGCAATATTTTGCAAACTAAAATAGAAACCAAGAGCACGCCTTCTTTTTTTTGTTGCATCGGTGTTAGTAATTTTAAGCAACAGTTTTATACAGTTGTTGCACAGCTTAACTTGTTTTGTAGCTGGATGAATGGCGCTATTGGTACGTAGAGTCGTAAATATCATCCATTAATTCGGTGACTTCGCAAATGTTAAACTATGATCCTAAGATTCAGCAATAGAAGAACCACATGAATGGTAACATGCAAAAATCACAGTACAAATTGATCGTTGAAAATAACAGCAGAATACGATGCTCGGTCATGAAGCACCATTTAACTTATTGTTCATGCAGCAGGATCGTCGAAGGCTAAGATCAGTAGCGATTAGACGGCCATCTTAACGTAGGTGCCAAGTGCGTCGAGGTAACTTCTAGAGCGTCCATGGAAACCGATGATTCTACCTCCTGCTGCGGGGAGGTCGAACTCCACGCCTTCCTCCTTCCCATATGGGCCAAAGGTGTGCCGGTTGCTGATAAAGGTTAGCGATCTAACGATAAACATGTCGTTGTAGTGGTCTATGTACCCTTTCACACCAGTGAGGTACTCGTCCGACTCCAGACATATCTGGACAGGGCAAAAAAAAAAACAATGAAACTTCATTGCCCTCCATGTCGTTCCATGAATTACACGTTTCTTCAAACTAGACACAAAAGCAAATATTACCTTCGAGGGCTTCAAACCAATCGAAGGTTCGCCCCATTTGTCGGTCTTCTCCTCCCGGTCATCCCGCTCATAAATCACACACATGGCGTCAACCATGTCGACGCGGTGCCAGACAAACACCTCACGGATACGGCTGACGCCGCGCACGTCCATGTCCCTTACGCCACCACGGCGGCCACCGCAAGGACCCATCTTCACAACTGATCTTGGGAGGCCGCCGGAGTCGGCTATGCTACATGTCTTCTCGTGCTCCGCCATCTCGTGGTGGGGCATCTTCCCTGCAGTGCATCCGTGGATGGCGTTGGGGCAGGCGACATGGACGGAACGAAGGATACCCTCGACGGCGCGGCAGCGGCTGTAGCTCGTGGGGGTGAAGCTCTTGATGAAGCAGGACAAGCACTTGTTCTTGTCCGGGAGGTTGTCGTGGCAGGAGGAGCAGATCAGGTGTCCAGCCGCACACTGTGACACAGGAAACGGATTTAGGTATAGCATGACCTTAAACTGATCGTCGCTGCGTGCAAGTTCAAATCTACTTGTTGACGACTGAGTAGCTAGAACGCTAGATATATTGTACTCTACCTGCAAAACTGGAGGCACGAGGAGTTGAAGGCATCTGGGGCAGCAGAGAGCCTCCTGATCTACCTCCACGGCAGTGGCCGACGTGCTCCCTTTGACGACGGCCATGGTGCCGGTGGTCTTCTCCATCTTGCGCAGCTTCTCCCTCTCACAAATATTCTGCATGCGGAGTACTAGTACCTTTTGCTTGAGCCGGAGCGGGTTTTATAGCATTGCAGATATGTGGCCGGCCGTTGAGTCGATCGATTTGGAGTGAGATGGAAATAATGGTGGCAACATTACCCAGAAGGAAGTTGACCCGTTGCCAGCATATACTTCCGTGCAATTTATTGTCTATCGTTTTCAACGACGTGCATTTGGAGTATTCTACAGCTTTTTTATCACACGGGAGTACTAAGAATAAACCTTTTGAATTTTGATTTACAAAGTGCCTTGATGCAAATTGCGGATTCGAGTTGTGTGCACCAGATCAGCCACGTGCAAGTGTGGAACGTACACCATTCGGGTTCACAGGAAGCAAGTCCTACTCCTGCATGGCGAAAAAAAAAGTAAAAAGCAATTTAGCTGCTCTGTAACTTCTTTTTTTTTTAACGTTGACCGGTCCCCAAGGACTAAGAACATGCATTAACTTTCAGATACATTTTACAAGAAGGACCCTAGAGAAAGAAAAATTACATCAAGGTCCTTACAATAAGCACTTAGAACACCCCACATCTATCGCCAGAGACGCGATATGATCGGGTCCAGCTCCACTTCCACCACGCCTACCTAAGCTGTTTTTATTTTCAAAATGCATTCGTCAAACTCATCATTGATTCCCTTCCAATAGGCACTAGATTGCTGCTGGTGATTGGTTCAAAAGAGACGGCAGCCTAGGCATCACACAAACACTTGTCATCGAGGTTTTTCCACAATGGACCTTGGTTCCCATTCCTCGGCTTGTCATGTTCTTCTGCACCGTCGACACTACGGGAAAAAATGTCGCTGCCGTGTAGACACGTCTTTGCCGTGTGTCAAACGCACCGGAACACGGCAAAGACAGTCTTTGCCGTGTGTAACTCAGAAAATACACGGCAAAGTACGTGAACACGGCAAATTTCTGAAAAAGAACACGGCAAAGAAATATACACGGCAAAGACCCATAAAGGAACACGGCAAAGAAAATACATTCGACAAAGTTGACAACGGCACACGGTATAGGTGTTATCACGGCAACGAGGTGGGACCCGTGACCCCATAAGTCCATTTAACGGGAGGAGCTAACGGCCGTAGACGGTGGTCTCTTTGCCGTGTGCCCTTGCCGGTCCTTTGCCGTGTGTATTCGGTAGTACACACGGCAAAGGGCCTTTGCCGTGTGTATTCCGTAGTACACACGGCAAAGGGCCCACGGCAAAGTCTTTTTTTCTTTTTTTTTTGCCTTTTATCACATTACTCTTAGGAAAATCATAAAAAAATCATTCTAATTCAGAAAAATACAAATAATATATCAAAATTTGCAGAAAAATAAGATCTATCTATGTACACTCAAAATTAGATATTTATATTGAATAAGAATCTTCATGCTCGCCGGTTTGACCATAGATTTAAACATGCATAAAAAATTCAAAAACGATCGAAACAATGCGAAACCTTCGCGTGGTGTCATATTATGTTACATGGTTGCAAGGAAAAATATCAAACTTGTTATATTGAATATGTCTCAAAAAAACCTTCATAAAATGACCTACTATCTCATTCGAGGTTTCCTCGCTTTCGGGTCAAATGACCAATGTTATGGCTAGAATCAAGGCATAGTTTGTGATAATCTACCCATATTGTGCATGCATGTGCCTCATGGAATGGTGAACAATGTTGCAAGAGGAAGTTTTTATTTTCGTCGCACCAAAAAGCCATTTTCAATTTTCTGAGCGAAAAAAACGAGAGATTTTATGAAGCAACCACCAAATGGATAATTTAAAATGCTACCACCCCATTTTTCAAAAATACCAGACCACCTTAAATGTACAATGTCCCAACAGGGTGATCTCAAACCTTTCCGTCCACTCCAGGTGAAAAAGACAAATTCCTGCCGAATCGGCAGAAAGTGGGTTAGATATGAACTACAGGTTCATGACCGGATCGACATGATTTTTTTAAAAAATCATTTTTAGATTCACAATATGCTATTTTATCAGAGATCCAGTGAAAGTTTAGAGAGGCTCAGCTCCGAGCTAAGAATCTTCATACCCGTCGTTCGACAAAGTTTGTCGATAGTTTTAAAGAGTCAAAAAAAATTCAAAAACGATCGAAATAATGCGAAACCTTCGCGTGGTGTCATATTATGTGACATGGTTGTAAGGAAAAATATCAAACTTGTTATATTGAATATGTCTAAAAAAACCTTCACAAAATGACCTATCTCATTCGAGGTTTCCTGGCTTTCGGGTCAAATGACCAATGTTATGGCTAGAATCAAGGCATAGCTTATGATAATGTGCCCATATTGTGCATGAATGTGCCTCATGGAATGGTGAACAATGTTACAGGAGGAAGTTTTTCTTTTCGTCGCACCAAAAAACCATTTTCCATTTTCTGAGCGAAAAAAACGAGAGATTTTATGAAGCAACCACCAAATGGATAATTTAAAATGCTACCACCCCATTTTTCAAAAATACTAGACCACCTTAAATGTACAATATCCCAATAGGGGGATCTCAAACCTTTCCGTCCACTCCAGGTGAAAAAGACAAATTCCTGCCAAATCGGCAGGAAGTGGGTTAGATATGAACTACAGGTACATGACCGGATGGACATGATTTTTTTTAAAAATCATTTTTAGATTCAAAATATGCTATTTCATCAAAGATCTAGTGAAAGTTTAGAGAGGCTCAGCTCCGAGCTAAGAATCCTCATACCCGTCGTTCGACAAAGTTTGTCGATAGTTTTAAAGAGTCATAAAAAATTCAAAAACGATCGAAACAATGCGGAACCTTCGTGTGGTGTCATATTATGTGACATGGTTGCAAGGAAAAATATCAAACTTGTTATATTGAATATGTTTAAAAAAACCTTCACAAAATAACCTATGTCATTCGAGGTTTTCTGGCTTTCGGGTCAAATGACCAATATTATGGCTAGAATCAAGGCATAGTTTATGATAATCTGCCCATATTGTGCATGCATGTGCCTCATGGAATGGTGAACAATGTTGCAGGAGGAAGTTTTTCTTTTAGTCGCACCAAAAAGCCATTTTCTATTTTCTGAGCGAAAAAAACGAGAGATTTTATGAAGCAACCACCAAATGGCTAATTTAAAATGCTACCACCCTATTTTTCAAAAATATTAGACCACCTTAAATGGACAATGTCCCAACGGGGGGATCTCAAACCTTTCTGTCTAGTCTAGGTGAAAAAGACAAATTCCTGCCGAAACGGTAGGAAGTGGGTCAGATATGAACTACAGGTACATGATCTGATGGGCATGATTTTTTACAAAAATAATTTTTAGGTTCACAATATGCTATTTTATCAAAGATCCAGTGAAAGTTTAGAGAGGCTCAGCTCCGAGCTAAGAATCTTCATAACCGTCGTTCGACAAAGTTTGTCGATAGTTTAAAAGAGTCATAAAAAATTCAAAAACGATTGAAACAATGCGAAACCTTCGCGCGGTGTCATATTATGTGACATGGTTGGAAGGAAAAATATCAAACTTGTTATATTGAATATGTCTCAAAAAACCCTTCACAAATGACCTATCTCATCCGAGGTTTCCTGACTTTCGAGTCAAATGACCAATATTATGGCTAGAATCAAGGCATAGTTTGTGATAATCTGCCCATATTGTGCATGCATGTGCCTCATGAAATGGCGAATAATGTTGCAGGAGGAAGTTTTTCTTTTAGTCGCACCAAAAAGCCATTTTCTATTTTCTGAGCGAAAAAAACGAGAGATTTTATGAAGCAACCACCAAATGGCTAATTTAAAATGCTACCACCCTATTTTTCAAAAATATTAGACCACCTTAAATGGAAAATGTCCCAACGGGGGGATCTCAAACCTTTCTGTCTAGTCCAGGTGAAAAAGACAAATTCCTGCCGAAACTGCAGGAAGTGGGTCAGATATGAACTACAGGTACATGATCTGATGGGCATGATTTTTTACAAAAATAATTTTTAGGTTCACAATATGCTATTTTATCAGAGATCCAGTGAAAGTTTAGAGAGGCTCAGCTCCGAGCTAAGAATCTTCATACCCGTCGTTCGACAAAGTTTGTCGATAGTTTAAAAGAGTCATAAAAAATTCAAAAACAATCGAAACAATGCGAAACCTTCGCGCGGTGTCATATTATGTGACATGGTTGGAAGGAAAAATATGAAACTTGTTATATTGAATATGTCTCAAAAAAACCTTCACAAAATGACCTATCTCATTCGAGGTTTCCTGGCTTTCGGGTCAAATGACCAATGTTATGGCTAGAATCAAGGCATAGTTTATGATAATCTGCCCATATTGTGCATGCATGTGCCTCATGGAATGGTGAACAATGTTGCAGGAGGAAGTTTTTCTTTTCGTCGCACCAAAAAGCCATTTTCTATTTTCTGAGCGAAAAAAACGAGAGATTTTATGAAGCAACCACCAAATGGCTAATTTAAAATGCTACCACCCTATTTTTCAAAAACACTAGACCACCTTAAATGTACAATGTCCCAACGGGGGGATCTCAAACCTTTCTGTCCACTCCAGGTGAAAAAGACAAATTCCTGCCGAAACGGTAGGAAGTGGGTCAGATATGAACTACAGGTACATGATCTAATGGGCATGATTTTTTACAAAATTATTTTTTAGGTTCAAAATATGCTATTTTATCAAAGATCCAGTGAAAGTTTTGAGAGGCTCAGCTCCGAGCTAAGAATCTTCATACCCGTCGTTCGAAAAAGTTTGTCGATAATTTAAAAGAGTCATAAAAAATTCAAAAACGATCAAAGCAATGCAAAACCTTCGCGTGGTGTCATATTATGTGACATGGTTGGAAGTAAAAATATCAAACTTGTTATATTGAATATGTCTCAAAAAACCCTTCACAAAATGACCTATCTCATTCGAGGTTTCCTGACTTTCGAGTCAAATGACCAATATTATGGCTAGAATCAAGGCATAGTTTGTGATAATATACCCATATCGTGCATGCATGTGCATTATGGAATGGCGAATAATGTTGCTGAAGGAAGTTTTCCTTTTCCTCGCACCAAAAAGCCATTTTCCATTTTCCGGGCACAAAAAACGGGGGGTTTTATGAAGCAACCACCAAATGGATAATTCAAAATGATACCACCCCATTTTCACAAGATTATATGGATGTCATATTTGGATTCCTCACATTTTTCTGATCGATTTAGACATTTTATTTGTCGAATTCCGATTTACGGATTTAAATATATGAATTATTCCATATTAAATAGAAAAAGGAAATAAAATAAAACCATTTTATTTTTTATTTGGATTCAAGATTATTATTACTTTTCATTATTGTTTACTTAAATAATTGTTTGGAATCTAAAATTGAGATGTGTGACATCATGGTCCAAGAGTTAATATCATTGATATGGAAGTATTAGCAACAAGGTATGATTTCTTTCTTGGTAGCTCATTCGGAAGGAACGAAGAAGTTAAGCGTGCTAGGCCTAGAGTAGTGTTAGGATGGGTGACCATAGGGGAAGTTTGATTATGAGTGCAATTTGATATAATATTTAACATACAAAGGGTTCAAATATTCTATATGAGATTATCAAGTAAATAATATTCAAAAAAGTTTGAAACAAAATTATTTTTTTTATTTTTTTTAAAAAGGCAGTTTCTTTGCCGTGTACTTTTTCCACGAGACACACGGCAAAGACAGCTTCTTTGCCGTGTACTTTTCAAGAAGACACACGGCAAAGACAACTTCTGTACTTTTCAAAAAGACACACGGCAAAGAATAGACACCGTCATCTCCGCGGGAACCATTATCTTACTTTACTTTGCCGTGTCTACGCATGAGACACACGGCAAAGCCTTTGCCGTGTCTTATTTAGAAAACACACGGCAAAGGGCCTTTGCCGTGGCGAACGTTGCCGTGTGGCATTTGCCGTGTGTATACACACGGCAAAGCCTTTGCCGTGTTCCGAAAGGCCTTTGCCGTGTCTTTTGCCCACACGGCAAAGAGCCTGTGTGCCGTAGTGCGAGGTTCTTCTACATCGGCGGGTTCTTCTGCACCATTGTCTACCTCCTCCTCTTTAGCGTCCTCATCCTCATATTGCTCTTCATCATGTTCAAATGCATGTTGGGTGTGGCATTGTCATTAATCATGTTATACATTGTCGCTATGATTGTCCTTTGCACACAAAGTCGCATGCTAAAGCCACCGACGGCTGCAATCGATCATTGTTTGCACCAAAAACAATAAGGGGACAAATGATGATGTACCCACGTTTCGTTGAACACATGGTCAGCGGCGGACCTACAGGGTATGCCGGGTATGCGGCGGCATACCCTGCGGGTCTAGCGATGTTACATACAGGTATTAGTATACGATAGGGAGTAGGTGAAAAAAGAGAGACAAATCGATCGTGGCTACAAAACTGATTGGCTGTCACCTGCACACTCCAGCCACCGTACGCATCTGGCAACAAAAATATTAGATATTGTGATCCAGTGTTCTGTTGCTTTCGTCTCATAATTTGGTTGCATAAGTCAATTTGGTTGTAGCTTGAGTTCCATCGATGAGAAAGAGTCATGTGAGTAGGAGGCTGCCAAGTTTACATTTAAGTTAGTTACTTAATTTGCAGAAAATAAACTTGGTTATCAAATCGCCAACACGAGAACCACAGGCAACTTGCATGCTGGAATAGAAATAGATGGATTGTCCAGACTAACAGCGACTCTCATACATTTGTTCGGTGACCAAGCACGCATACATTTGCTTCAAGCCTTCAATACGATCAACGACGCTTGGAGAGCAAATGGCTAGACGTCCATCCTGACGTATGTGCCAAGAGCATCGAGGAGGCTGCCAGAACGGCCGTGGAAGCCGACGATCCTACCGCCGGCTGCAGGGAGCTGAAACGGTGCGCCTTCCGCCTCTCCGTATCGGCCGAAAGTGCGGAGGTTAGTGACGACCGTGAGCGATCTCACAACGAACCAGTCATTGTAATAGCCGATGTGTCCTTTCACGCGCATGGAAAACAAAAAAATTATACCGCGTGCACACAAACAAGCTAAGATCTATCTACTAGATTGTAGCAACGAGTCGATAGAATCACTCACCCTCGAAGATTCCAAACCGGTTACGAGAGCAGATTCTCGTGGGTGATGTAGTCGTACACTTGCCGATCTCAAGATCGCGTAGCTGATCCTTCTGGCGCTGCGTTCCGGCAGCGCTTCCGCAGTCGGTCACATGTTCGGTACTCGATGAAGATCTTCCTCTCCCTTGTTCCAGTAGGCATCGGAGGTTGTAGTTCTCCCCTCTCTATTCCGGAAGCACGACGGCGTGGTGTCGGAAGTAGAGGGAAGATCCCGCAGGGCTTCGCCTAAGCCGGTGTGAGTTATGGTGGATTAGGGTTTCCCGGAGATCTAGGGTTTAGATGACCGGGAGGAGGAGGTGTCGGCGGCGGCTTGGGCGGCGGCGATGAACCGGCGGTGGCGCGGGAAGGCGGCGCGTGTGTGGGGAGGGCTTGGCTCTTGTGGTGTTGGGGCAGCCCTCCCCCTCTATTTATGAGAGGGAGGGGCAGTCTTGGGAGGGGTGGGTTTGAATCCAAACCCAAACCCATGTTGGATTGAGAGAAGGACTTGTTTCTTTTTCCGCAAGGAAACCATTGTTCCAGTTTGACTTTTCAAACTTTCCGTTTGACTTTCTATTAGAGCTTTATTTCTCTCTTGAAAATGCCAACACCAAGTGACCTAGGATATGATCCAATCATTCCACATATCCATGACACATTCATGGATCATTCCCCTTCCGGTCTGGTGAACCTTCTAGACCCTTCTAGAACCTCTCCATGAAATCATCGGAAACTTTCCCGAACTACGGAATCGGACTTTCCTTATATGAATCTTATTCTCTGGACCATTCCGGATCTCCTCGTGATATCTCGGATCCCATCCGAGACTCCGAACAACATTCGGTATCCCTTATTAACATTCCATATCTACTAAACAACATTGAATCCTTAAGTGTGTCTCCCTGCGGTTCGTGAATTATGCGGACAGGATCGAGACACTTCTCCGATCAATAACCAATAGAGGAATCTGGAAATTCATATGGCTCCCACATATTTCTACGATTACTTTGCGATCGAATGAACCACTTACATACGATACCAATTTCCTTTTGTCTCACGATAGTTTACTTATCCAAGGTTTTGATCGTCGGTATCTCTGCATACCTAGTTCAACCTCGTTACCGATAAGTACTCTTTTCTTGTTCCCGTGATATGTGATCCCTCGTGAGCTAGTCACATGCTTGAAAGCTAATTGGATGACATTCCACTGAGAGGGCCCAGAGTATATCTATATGTCATATGGATGGAAAAATCCCACTCTCGATCCATGTGCCTCAACCCATACTTTCGGAACACTCAATGCCACCTTTATAGCCACCCAGTTACAGTGTGGTGTTTGATGTCATCAAAGCATCCTTCTGGTGATGGTGATTAGCATAATCTCATGGTCGAAGGAATTAGGTGACTATGTATCAGAAAGCTTATAGCAAACGAACATCATACCATTCTCCTAATGATATGATCTCGTTGTTAACAACATCTCAATGTTCATGATCGAGAAACCACGATCATCTATTAACCAACAAGCTAGTATTATTAAAGAGGCTTTACTAGGGATTCTAATTTAGTTTACAAATCACACAAGTATTAATGTTTCTGGTTAATACTGTTATAGCATGAATGTAAACATTTATCATAAACACAAAGATATAATAATAACCACTTTTATTATTGCCTCTAGGGCATATCTCCAACAGTCTCCCACTTGCACTAGAGTCAACTAATCTAGATTACATGGTAATATACCGAACACCCATGGCGGTTTGGTGTTGGTCATGTTTTACCCTCGGGAGAGGTTTAGTCAACGGATCCGCCACATTCAGATCTGTGTGTACTTTGCAAATCTTTATTTCACCATCTTGGACATGCTCTCGAATAGCGTGAAAACGTAGCTTGATATGCTTCAGCTTCTTGTGTGACCTTGGTTCTTGCGCATTGGCTATGGCGCCCATGTTATCACAATAGATAGACATTGGGTCCAGCGCACTTGGAACCACACCGAGCTCTGTAATGAACTCCTTCATCCATATTGCCTCTTGTGAAGCCTCCGAAGCAGCTATGTATTCCGATTCAGTTGAAGATCTCGCCACAACGCTTTGCTTTGCACTCTCCAGCTAACTATTGCACCATTCAAAGTAAATACGTATCCAGATTGTGATTTAGAATCATCCGGATCGGTGTTCCAACTAGCATCGGTGTAACCATTAACAACGAGTTGTTCATCACCTCCATTAAAAAGAACCATATACTTAGTTCTTCTCAAGTACTTAAGGATGTTTTTGACCGCTGTCCAATGATCCACTCCTGGATCACTTTGATATCTGCTAGTTAAACTAATAGCTTATGCAATGTCGGGTCTAGTACATAGCATGGCATACATAAGAGATCCTATGGCTGAGGCATAGGGAGTCTTACTCATCCTTTCTCTATCTTCTGCCGTTGCAGGACTTTGAGTTTTACTCAAGGTCGTATTGGGCAACATGGGCAAGAACCCTTTCTTGCTATCTTCCATTCCAAACCTCTTTAGAACTTTGTCCAAATATGTACTCTATGACAATGATATTAGGCGTCTCGATCTATCTCTATAAATCTTTATGCCTAATATGTAAGCTGCTTCACCAAGATCTTTCATTGAAAAACTATTATTCAAATAATCCTTGACACTACTAAGAAGGTCTACATCATTCCCAATCAACAATATGTCATCTACATATAGTATTAAGAAAGCTACAGAGCTCCCACTCACTTTATTGTAAATACAAGCTTCTCCATAAGTTTGTATAAAATCAAAGCTTTTGATTACCTTATCAAAACGTTGATTCCAACTTCGGGATGCTTGCTTCAATCGATATATGGACCATTCAAGTTTGCATACCTTGTTAGCATCTTTAGGATCAACAAAACCTTTGGGTTGCATCATATACAACTCTTCATCAATGTCTCCATTGAGGAACGCCGTTTTGACATCCATCTGCCATATCTCATAATCATAATATGCAGCGATTGCTAACATAATCCTCACAGACTTTAGCTTCTCTACTGGTGATAAAGTCTCATCGTAGTCAACTCCTTGAATTTGTCAAAACCCTTTTGCGACAAGTTGAGCTTTATAGACAGTAACATTACCATCAACATTTGTTTTCTTCTTGAAAATCCATTTTTTCTCGACAGTCTTCTGGCCATCCGGTAAGTCCACGAAAGTCCATACTTGGTTTTCGTACATGGATCCAATCTCGGATTTCATGGCTTCTTGCCATTTATTGGAATTTGGGCTCATCATCACTTCCTCATATGTCGCAGGGTCATCGGTGTTGTCCACCAGCATGATACTCATAACAGGATCATGCCAATCAGGAGTGGTACGAGTTCTCGTCGACCTACAGGTTCCGTAGTAACTTCAACCGAAGTTTCATGATCAACATCATTAGCTTCCTCTCTTATTGGTGTAGGCACCACAGGAACTACTTCCGGTGCTGCGCTACTCGCAAGTTCGACAGAAGGTTCAACAAACTCGTTGTAACTACCTCGGTGAATTACGCTCCTAGTTACAAGCCTGGATGAGCGGAAATGGTTGAAATAGTACGGTGGGGCCCAAATGCCACTCACGGGTAGACCTTTCGGCTGTCCCAACCATTTCCAACCCATCGGGACAAGAACGGGCGGCGTAATCGGCAAGCGAAGGGATCAACTACATACACAAATGAGTATGTATGCAAGCCACCATACAACAGTACATCAGAGCCATTCCATCTAAAAAGAAAGGAAATATAGCAACGCCATACGGCAAGATTCAAATGTCCTAGATAGATATGATAGTTAGGATATCTCCTCATACATCACACATCATAGTATCATGCGGAAGCGGCAAACAAGATCCGAGTACGGATAAGAAGCAAATCGGCATAAGATGCCCCATAAATAAGCACATCCCGCCCACAGATCTCACGGATCCCCGATCCCGGAATCTCTACACCGAACGATCGTTGCCCACATCATCCGCCTCCTCCACCCAATATCCATCTTGTGCGTGTACCTGTTCATCTGAATCAAATAATTTATCGTGTGAGACCCTAGGGGTACTCAGCAAGTCTTTATGCCTCTAAAGGGGACACAACCTGGGGTGACGCAATTGCAGCAAAAGATAAACCCTAACAGTTCTATAGATAATCGCTAACCATCCGCCTAACCAATGATAGACGGATGTCCGTGAATTAATGACAACAGTTATAACAGTAATATCCACCGATCCATCCTCCTCCTCGCTTGCCAACGAGGAAGCGGACGAACAACCCCCTAGCCGTTGGCAGTTTTATTATCCATTACATGAGCGTTGCACTATTTACTAGTCAGTTACTTAGTCAAATTAAAATCGGTACTTTAGTTATGCTTGTCTATGATCGAGAAACTGTGCTCCAAATCGTCCATAACCGCGGACACGGCTTTCAGAAAGTTTTACCCTGCAGGGGTGCACAAATAGCAACACACACTCGATCAACCTCGGAAAAACCAAATCAAAACCCAACGAGGCCTTCACGACAAAGCAATCACAGGATTCAGAATATTTCAGGGGGCCACCCCATTGAGTACACCCGCAACGAAGTTAGCTGACTCCGAGACGGACTCAAGGTTTGCGCCAGTGGCTGTAAACGACTGGGAACCCAAAACTGGGCTTGTCGATACCGCGAAAACACTCCGCTTACCTAAACAGTACAGGTGCTCCTCGCACAATCGTAATAAAGCAGTAAAGCATGGCATAAGTACAAGATAGTAAATAAAACCTCAAACTAGTTTGTGGCCCCAAGAAATAAGACTGAATCAAGCTCTGGCTCAGGGGGGTCCCATAAGCCTCCCGGATGTGGATAGCGCGAATAATCAAGGAACAGGAATCAAGTACTCGGGGTCCTACGGGACACAAGTGAGCAGGAAAAACCAAATAGCAGATATTGCTCACCGGTGCCACTTTCATTAGTTATCCCATTACTACTCAGGTTAAGTTGTTTAGGTACCTCGTTATCCATCAGACTCTCACATACCCTACACATGCTGTTCTACGACTCGCATGGCTCAAACATCTCCTATAGTAATGGCTCATGGGATGGGGGAACAAGCTTCGGTGGGGTTTAAAAGTAAAGGCTATGCAATACTTGGGATTCAGTTTAATGCAATCGCGACTCAATGATGCAAGAATAAGATAGAGGCAATAGGTACTGTATGTGTGCAAGCATGTGGTAGTGCTTGACTGTCAGCTCAGTTGAAGCGAGAGACGGATCTGGGTAGTGCTCCTGGTTTTCTCGATATATCCCCTGCTCAGCGTCTATTCGAAGAAGAACCAAACAAACAAGGGCCAACATAAATAAAGTGCACAAGCACAAGGGTAAAATGCGACAAGCAAACAATCATGCCATGATGAATGATGCACAATTTGCATGGCAATAAAGTAGCATGGCATGGGTGAGGTGTGGAATACAAGAATAAGCATTTTATTGAGTTTTGGCCACATTTTATCCTCATAATAGTTGATGTTTGCATTATATTTATATGATGCATGCTGCAAAACAGAACATGGAATGCATAAACAGAAAGGTCTCGTCGAGCTGATCATTTTAGACATATCATTTGTTAAATTTGGAGTTGTGAAACAAAATTTATTAATTAATTAAGAAAAGGGCATTTTATTGTAATTTTAATCAACTTGGAAATTTAAAGTGTTCAAATAATATTTTGAATGGCATATTTGAAATCCTCACATTTTTCTGATTTGAAAACATATATTATTTGTGTTATTTGGAATTATGAATTTAATTTCATTTTAAAGTAAAAATTAGTCAAATTAAGTCAAAGTCAAAGGGTTGACTATTTAAATTAATTCTGAAAATATTTGATTGAAGATTTGAATTAATATTCAAAAACCAAACATTTTTCATATTAAGTTTGAATTCAAATTCCAAACCATTTGAAATTTATGAATTAATTCATATTTAAACAGATTTGAAAATTGAATTTGAATTGATCTAATTTGAAAAGAAAAGAATTCAAAACAGATATAGGAAAATACTTTTTGCACTCAGGCAATTCTAGCCACTACCATTGACAGGTGGGGTCAGGCGCTGACTGGGCATAGGACATGTGGGTTGAGGACCGCGGGTTGAGGATGGAATAACGTGGGTGCCTTTTTACAAAAAGCTCTTAAGGGAGGGACTGCGGTTTGAGTGGACAAAAAGTCTAGGGGCTTTTTAGAAAACCTCCCGGAGGTTGTCTGACGAAACTGAATTCGATTTTGCAAAAACTGCTAGCTGAACTCGATTTTAGGATGAAGTTAGCGAGTAAACGGTTAGGAATTTCATGCCTACGCAAAAACCAAAGTTGTAGAGGACACAGAGACCTACAATTTTTGTTTAGGCTAGATTTACAGAGGAGGGCTACAGAGACCGGTAATCAACGAGAAACAGAGGGGGTTCATATGGTCAAATACGACCGAAACTGAACACACGCGAACAGAATTTTGCTCGAACTTTGGCAGAAGAAAAGGAGAGCTACAAGACTCGGATTGGAGTGCCGTTTCCTCCTACAGGTAGCTGGATGAACCCTCTACGCGTGAGTAAGAGATTCGGCGCCGGAGGAGAGCTGAGGCGGCTGGAAAAATTACGGGAACAGAGGGCTCCGCATCGGCACGACACTGCAGTCTGTGCGCGTGCTGCTGTTGCTGCTACGACAGGCCGAGCGTGCGTGGGTTCTGCCGCCGGGGAACACAACGGCGATGGTGGCGAGCTACTGGCTAGCAGGGAGGACATAGGAAGGAGGGGAATGGAGAGGGGGGCTTACCACGAGGCCGGCGGTGGTCTCGGAGGGCTCGGGGGTGGTCGGGGATGGCGGCAAGGCGAGGCCGAAGATGGCTGCGCCCGCAGGTTCACCCGAGAACGATGACGGGAGGACAGCATGCAGATGCGCCCAGCTCCTCCTGGCCCTGCAGCTTGACGCGGTGGAAGACGTGGACCGGCCTCCCGCGCTCACCGGCTCTAGAGGAAGATCATGGAGACGACGCGATGACGCTCTCCTCGACGCTGCTCTCGGGCAAGGGGAAGACAGATGGGAGTAGGGTAGAGGAATGGCGGCGGAGAGGAGGGGAAGAGGGAGGCTAGGGTTCGAGGAGGCCTCCGCGGCTTGGGGGATAAGAAGAGGAGGGAGATGACGCGGCTGATGGTGGAAGACGGTCACATGCCTCCTCCGTTGTCTGCTGCAGAGAGGAGGAAGGCGACGGAAAGAAGAGCAACAGGAGACGGCGTCGGGTGGAGGGGTACTAGGCCAGCGAGAGGGAGGAGGGAAGGCTCCTGGGCTGCTGCGGCTGGGCCCAAGGTGGCTGCTGCTGCTCCTCTCTCACTATTTTCTTCTCCTTTTTGATTTATTGGTTTTGTTTGTTTCAAATCCAACAAGCATTTTATTTCAAATCCTTTTGAACCATGTAGATAATTTTGAGCAGAGAAATTGGGAATGCCAAAGATAGAAAGGAGGAAAAAAAATAGAAGTGGGGATGAGTGATGCCCACATACATAATGTGTATGTGTCAATTGGGGCATTTTACAAGAATATGAAGATTTGAGGTTTTGCAATTTGGATAAAATCATTTGTAGAATTAGTGAACCTTCACATGGAGCCAAAGCTTGTAGAAAACAAAACAGAGGGAGAGAGATGAGATGGGAGATGATCCACTCAAGAATTCAAATAAAACTCAAAGAGGTCAAAGGATGGTTATGGTTGCATGGCCCATGCAAGGGTATTAAATGCCATGTCTTAATCTTGTGAAAACAAAATAATGAGCATGGCATTATTCCTATGCATCCCCAAATGTGGAGTAAAGGCCAAGCAAAAGAATTTGAATTAGATCCATCCTATCTCCCATGAGCTAGATTAAAACCCAAAAGAAAATAATTACAAGCTCATGGATAATGGGATGGTGGAATTGTAATGTGGTGAAAGAAAGGTGGTGGAGTTGATTAAAAGATATGCCCCCAACTCAACTTGGGCATTTAAACAATATATCAAGAACCAAATACAATATCAAGAGGGAAATACAAATAATAATGCATATGAGATAAGAACCAAAACACAAAGAGTTTTATATGATGCTCAAAATGCAAGGTGGCATGATGACATGAGCATGAAATAATGATGATGCAACAATTAGATCTATGAAGTAGCCATTATATTACTAGATCAAGTAGCATTACAGTTGTTAGACAAATGGGATGCTACACTCGTCGAGTTCTACTTTCCTTCCAGTCACTTCTTTCGAGAGAAACTCCTTCTCGAGAAAGGATCCATTCTTGGCAACGAAGATTTTGCCCTCGGTATCTATGATAGAAGGTATACCCAATAGTTTCCTTCGGGTATCCTATGAAGACGCATTTTTCCGCTTTGGGTTCAAGCTTGTCGGGCTGTAACTTCTTTACATAAGCTTCGCAACCCCAAACTTTTAGGAACGACAATTTAGGTTTCTTCCCAAACCATAATTCATACGGTGTCGTTTCAACGGATTTAGATGGTGCCCTATTTAAAGTGAATGCGGCTGTTTCTAATGCATAACCCCAAAATGATAGCGGTAAATCTGTAAGTGACATCATAGAACGAACCATATCTAAGAGAGTTCGATTACGACATTCGGACACACCATTACGTTGTGGTGTTCCTCGCGGTGTCAATTGTGAAAGTATTCCGCATTTCTTCAAATGCTCGCCAAACTCATAACTTAGATATTCACCTCCACAATCAGATCGTAGAAATTTAATCTTCTTGTTATGTTGATTCTCTACCTCACTTTGAAATTCCTTAAACTTCTCGAAAGTTTAGGACTTATGTTTCATGAAATAGATATACCCATATCTACTCAAGTTATCTGTGAAGGTAAGAACATAGCGATAACCACCGCGCGATGCTACACTCATTGGACCACACACATCAGTATGTATGATTTTCAACAAGTCCGTAACTCGCTCCATGATACCAGAAAATGGAGTCTTAGTCATTTTACCCATCATACATGCTTCGCATCTTTCAACTGATTCAAGAAGTCCATCGGAATAGAGTTTCTTTATACCCTTCACTCCAATATGACCAAGACGGCAGTGCCACATATAGGTCGAGTTATCACTCAATTTCAAACGTTTAGATTCAATGTTATTAATGTGTGTATTACTACAATCGAGATTCAATAAGAATAGACCATCTATCAAAGGTGCATGTGCATAAAACATATTACTTATATAAATCGAACAACCATTATTCTCGGATTTAAACAAGTAACCGTCTCGCAATAAACATGATCCGGATATAATGTTCATGCTCAACGCAGGCACAAATTAACAATCATTTAAGTATAAAAATAATCCTGATGGTAGATGAAGAGGTAGCATGCAGACCGCGATCACATCAACCTTTGATCCATTTCCAACGCGCATTGTCACCTTGTTCTTTGCTAGCTTCCGTTTATTCTGTAGCACATGTTTTGAGTTACAAATATGAGCAACCGAACCAGTATCAAATACACAGGCACTACTACAAGTACTAGTGAGATACACATCAATAACATGTATATCGGATATACCTTTCTTCTTGATGTTGCCGTTCTTAAAATCCACCAAGTACTTTGGGCAATTCTGCTTCCAGTGACCCTCTCCCTTGCAGTAAAAGCACTCAGTATCAGCCTTAGGCCCAGCCTTGGTCTTCTTCGCCGGCGCAGTAACTTTCTTACCGCCCTTCTTGAAGTTTCCCTTTTCTTAGACTTGCCTTTCTTCTTGAATTTTGTGGTCTTATTAACCAACAACACTTGGTGCTCTTTCTTGATCTCCACTTCTGCAGACTTTAACATGGAGAAGAGTTCTGGCAACGACTTGTCCATGTTTTGCATATTGTAGTTCATCACAAAGTTCTTGTAACGGTGGTAGTGATTGGAGGACACGGTGAATCCCCAAAGCATTAGGAATCACTATTCCCAAGCTTTGAAGCTTGCTTGCGTGCCCAGACATCTTAAGCACGTGCTCACTGACGGAGCTGCCCTCTTCCATCTTGTAGTTAAAGAACTTTTCAGAAGCCTCATAACTCTCAACTGCCACGTGAGCCTCAAATATCATTTTGAGTTCACGGACAATATCATGCGGGTCATGGTTCTCAAACCTTTTCTGAAGCTCCGATTCCAAACCATACAACATAGCACACTGAACTGTAGAGTACTGATTCTTCCGAGCGAGGAAAACATTCTTTACCTCATTGGTAGCATCAGCTGCAGGCGGGTTACCTAGCGGTGCATCCAGCACATAGGTCAAATTACCAGCATTGAGGACAATCCTCAAATTGTGGAACCAATCCGCGAAGTTTCTTCCATTTTTTTCAACTTTTCTTTCTCTAGGAACGCATTAAAATTGATAGTAGAGGCCTCCATTGATCTACAACATATTTGCAATAGTTTATACTAAGTTTATGACAAATTGAGTTCTAATTAATAGTTAAATTAATCTAGGTGGACTCCCACTCAAAACAATTGTTTTAGTGATCACATGAACCAAATCTACCACATCAAAACCGATCATCATGAGAGTTGATGTAGCTTCAATGGCAAACAATCAACATGTTCATCATATCTTCTATATGACTCATGTTTTACCTTTCGGTGATCCGTGTTCCGAGACCATGTCTGTACATGCTAGGCTCGTCAAGATCAAACCTTAGCTTCCGCATGAGCAAATATGGCTTGCTCACGTTGTATACACTCGCAGAATCTAACACACCCGATCATCACATGGTGCTTCGAAACAATGAGCTTTAGCAACGGTGTTTACTAAGTATGAACACTTTAAAACTTGAAATTGTGTGCTTGAGGGATCATCTTATAATGCTACCGTCGTGAACTAAGCAATACAAGATGCATAATAGGATTAACATCACATGCAATTCATAATATGTGATATGATATGGCCTTTCTTCTTGTGCTTCCGATCTCCATCTCCAAGCACGAACATGATCTCCATCATCACCGGTATGGCGTCAAGGTCAATGGCACCTTTCCATGGTTGTCTTCCACCAGATTCAACTATTACAACTACTTTGAATAGACATGCAGATCTTAACGGAATTTAAAGGACAACCATATGGCTCCTGCCGGTTGTCAACTTACAATAAGGAACATTGCATACATCATATATAATCACAATCATGGCCATATCACATCACATCACACCCTTGCAAAACAAAGTTAGACGCCTCTAATTTTCTTTGCATATTTTACGTGGTTTGGGGCTTTCAATAAGTGTCGTTCTAAGTTACGAACAAGAACCACAACGTTGATGCTTGATCTATCAAGTGCCCGTTGTAAATTGAATCTATACTATGATGGGAGAGACAGACACCCGCAAAGCCACTTATGCAATACAAGTTGCATGTTGAGCGTGGAGCAAGTCTCATGAATGATGTCATGTAAGGTTAGCCCGGGCCGCTTCATCCCATCATACCGCAAGATGCAAAGTACACAAAAAGAAATTGATAATAAAAGCACCACCGCCCACAATGACCATTGTGTTCTACTCGTGCAACAGATCTACATATAGACACGGCTCTGATACCACTGTAGGGGTTCGTAGCATGGAAAACAAAAAAAATCTACCGCATGCACACAAACAAGCCAAGATCTATCTACTAGATTGTAGCAATGAGTCGATATAAGCACTCACCCTCGAAGATTCCAAAGCGGTTAACGAGAGCAGATTCTCGTGGGTGATGTAGTTGTACACTTACCGATATCAAGATCATGTAGACGATCCTTCCGGCGCTGCGTTCTGGCAGCGCTTCCGCGGTCGGTCACACGTTCGGTACTCGATGAAGACCTTCCTCTCCCTTGTTCCAGCAGGCACTGGAGGTTGTAGTTCTCCCCTCGTGATTCTGGCAGCACGACGGCGTGGTGTTGGAAGTAGAGGGAAGATCCCGCAGGGCTTTGCCTAAGCCGGTGCGAGTTATGGTGGATTAGGGTTTCCCGGAGATCTACAGTTTAGATGACCGGGAGGAGGAGGAGGTGTCGGCGGTGGCTAGCGGGGCGACGACGAACCGGCGGCGGCGCGGGGAGGCAGCACGACGGCGGCACGTGTGTGGGGAGGGCTTGGCTCTTGTGGTGTTGGGGCAGCCCTCCCCCTCTATTTATGAGAGGGAGGGGCAGCCTTGGGAGGGGTGGGTTTGAATCCAAACCCAAACCCAAGTTGGATTGAGAGAAGGACTTGTTTCTTCTTCCACTAGGAAACCATTGTTCCAGTTTGACTTTTCAAACTTCCCGTTTGACTTTCAATTTAGAGCTTTATTTCTCTCTTGCAAATGCCAACACCAAGTGACCTAGATATGATCCAATCATTTCACATATCCATGACACATTCATGGAACATTCCCCTTCCGGTCCGGTGAACCTTCTAGACCCTTCTAGAACCTCTCCGATGAAATCGTCGAAAACTTTCCCGAACTCCATAATCGGACTTTCCTTATATGAATCTTATTCTCCGGACCATTCCAGATATCCTCGTGATATTCCGGATCCCATCCGAGACTCCGAGCAACATTCGGTATCCCTTATTAACATTTCATATCTAGTAAACAACATTGAATCCTTAAGTGTGTCTCCCTACGGTTCGTGAATTATGCGGACATGTTCGAGACACTTCTCCAATCAATAACCAATAGAGGAATCTGAAAATTCATATGGCTCCTACATATTTCTATGATTACTTTGCAATCGAATGAACCACTTACATACGATATCAATTTCCTTTTGTCTCACGATAGTTTACTTATCCGAGGTTTTGATCGTCGGTATCTCTACATACCTAGTTCAACCTCGTTACCGTGATATGTGATCCCTTGTGAGCTAGTCACATGCTTGCATGCTAATTGGATGACATTCCACCCTGAGGGCCCAGAGTATATCTATCCGTCATATGGATGGACAAATCCCACTCTCGATCCATGTGCCTCAACCCATACTTTTCGAACACTCAATGCCACCTTTATAGCCACCCAGTTACGGTGTGGTGTTTGATGTTATCAAAGCATCCTTCTTGTGATGGTGATTAGCATGATCTCATGGTCAAAGTAATTAGGTTACTATGTATGAGAAAGCTTATAGTTAGCGCATACGTTTTCTTGCTGGGGCGGACACGGATTTCTCTCTAAAGGCGAAGACTCTGAAGAACAAACTATTTAAATGACTTGATCTTTATGCTACGTTTATCTATAGGAGTATGTCCATCATACCATTCTCCTAATGATATGATCTCGTTGTTAACAACATCTCAATGTTCATGATCGAGAAACCACGATCATCTATTAACCAACAAGCTAGTATTATGAAAGAGGCTTTACTAGGGACTCTAATTTAGTTTACAAATCACACAAGTATTAATGTTTCCGGTTAATACTGTTATAGCATGAATGTAAACATTTATCATAAACACAAAGATATATTGCCTCTAGGGCATATATCTAACAGAATCCTAACTATCCTAAACTATCATAACAACCATATACGTACAATACTCTAACAGTTTCGATCGTTTTTGAATTTCTTATGTCCATTTAAACTATATGTAATATTTTTATATTTTACTTTTTTTTATTCATAAATGTGTAATATTTGAGTGTAGATAGATAGATTTATTTTTCTGCAAATTTGGATATATTATTTGTATTTTTTATAAATCTCGTTTATGAGTTGTGATCTATATAGGATAAAAGTTATGGGCGATACATCCTTAACTACTATAGTATTTGCTAGTGACATACTATAGACTTTTGTCCAACAACTACACCATGGTCAGCGCGGGGTTACGCGTTAATTAAATAAAAGATACCAATGCCTTATAATCATGACGTAATCCTCACTCCCAAATAGATCTCTAAACATCTACTATAGTCCCTTGCTTTCACTGGGTTATCCAATATCAAAACCACAACACAATACTTCATGTTGGATGATTCACATAACTCTGCAAGGCTATGCCTTAGCCCACGACCCGTGATGACTATTCACTAATGATTAGATTAAAAATCATAAATATTGTATAAAAATTATTAAGACAAATACCAAATAGTCTTATGATATTGCCAATAACAATTAGGAACCCTAGGTTTTGTAAAAAGTCAATATTTTTTAAGTTTGACCAAGATTATACACAAAATTATAAATATTTACAGTACCAAATCAATATTTATAGATTTATCATAAAGTATGTTTTCTTAATGTGTTTATTCCATAATATAGATGTATCTATTTTACCTAAATATTTGGTCAAGTTAGCAATATTTGACTTTTGACCAGTCTCTTAGGCGCCTTATATTTTGAAAGGAGGGAGTATGTCTATGGTAGGGAAATAGAGATTGAGAGGAGGGAATACTATGGTGATGTCTATGGTGGAGCCACGGTGGATCTTCTCTACTCATATGTGAATGACTTCAGATGTGATATGTTGTGGCATTGCGTTAGGTTTTCGGTGGCTCCAATCTGAATTATATATAGGTGTCTTCATGAAAGTTGCTAGGTTTCACAAAGCGTAGGAGGTGACACTTGGTAGTATGCTCGTTAAAGCCTCTAGATGCCCCCTACGTGGCCTCTTTGACTTGGGAAAATGCGCATCATAATTTTTCATTAACTAGCCTAGATTTTGCCATAAAATTTATATTTCTACATGGAGAAAAATCGAAGAGTGGTTTTTAACATCTATGCAATAATTAGTCATTAATGAAAGCTAGAAAGATATTTTATCAATTAATCGACGAATATGAGGTTTAAACATAGAGAAAAATGGTTGAATTTTACAACCATCAAGTTCCTCAAGTTTAAACGTTGATCGTCCCTCGAGGTAAAAAACAAAATCATAAGGAACTTATATAACATTTAAACTAAAAAGATGAGAATGCAAGTTCACTTACAATTAGTAATCTAATGCACCCATCACTTTTTTCAATCTGAAATTTTAGCATAGAAAAAGTAGTGACCAAAATATCATACAGGCTTTGTTAAGTCAAGGTAATCAGAATAAAGATTTCATCAACATGGATAACTAGATGAATAAACTGTTATTCCAATTTGTCTAGTTAACTCTCAGCTTGCCAAAAAATACTGGTAAATTCATATTAACAATTAAGAAAGAGAATTGCGACGACTTGGGGGGAGGAGGCATAGGAGAGGATTGGGGGAGAAGATGCGAGGGGCGGCTCAGCCGGACGCGTGGCTCCCTAGGCCGAGAATGGTGCACGAAGGTGACGTGGATTGGGGAGTACGAGCAGGCGGCAGGGATTGACCTAGGGTTTACCCCATGGGGAGCCCTGATTTATATGACCGTGGTGAAAGGCTTCCACGCGCGCCTCGTATGAAACAACTTGGCATCGAATTTTACGCCCTCTGCCCTCAGTGACATACTGTATTGGCTAGGCATCGAATTTTACGCCCTCTGCCCTCAGTGACATACTGTATTGGCTAGGCAGGAAATGAATACTGCCTCCGTTTCAAGACTTAAGGCGCACACGCCTTCCAAAGCAAAGATTGACCGAAAGAATTGAGCAACAAAATCTTGATTATATTGTACATAATTAGTACCGTTGGATTCGTATTGAAAAATATTTTTCAGTGATACTAGTTTTATATCAAAACTCTTTACGTATTTAGAGTAATTCTTGGTCAAAGAAAAAACACGCAAAACGAGAACGCCTTACGCCCTGAAACGGCGGCAGGATGTGTGGCTGGCATGATCGGACAGCTGAAAATTGCTGATTTTTGTGGAGGCCCAATTTGTTCTCTCTTGTACCTACGCTTGTCAGGTGGACATCGAACTATTTCGGGATATGATTTTTTTCCTTTGTTCCCTTGTTGCTATATTTTAGTATATTTGTAACCTTCGGAAGTTTGTGTTTAATTTAAATACAAAAAATAATGCCTTCTACCTTAAAAACCACTCTCTCAAAAACCACTGCTCCTCCCGTACGTACCCCTCCCGCGTCGCTCCCGCGAGCGACTGGGGGGAACCCTACCGCCGCGGCCGGGCCGTCCCCCTTTTCGCTCCTCCTGCATCGCCGCCGCTGGGACGCGCCGGCGGCAAAGCCGCTCGGTGTCGGTGGCGGCGGGGTCCTCTTCTCCCCCCGGTTCGCTAGATCTAGGCGCGGGCCAAGATCGACGACCGGCGGTGGCGTCCGGCTAGGTGGCGCGGTGGTGTCACCCTGTTGTGGTGAGGAGAGCTGCGTGGAGCGGTGGTTTCGTTTTTGGGGCCGGCGGCTGCTGGACCGGGGCGGCGAGGGCCGTGGGCGGCGTTGATCGGGATCTGGAGGAAGCGGCAGACATGGTGCTGCAGGATGGAGGCGATGGCGCACCCTTAGTGGCGGTGCTAAGCCTACTCGATCCATTCTCCGAAAACCTGCCGGCGGTGTTGGGATCGCTGTGTCGGATCTAATAAGGAGGTGGTCCTTTGGTTTCTTTGGCACGAAGATGAAGATCTGCTTGATGTCTGCCCTCGTTGATCTGGTCTAGAGAGGCAGGTTTTGGAAGGCTCCGCCGGCGAACTCCCATGGGTGTATCATGCCCGGATATTGCTGGATCGGAAGGTATTCGGTCATGCGCACCTTGTTCTTCAGGCCGTTTGGTTCCAGCGGGAGCGTTGTGAAGCTCTGTTGTTTGTTCCCATCAAGTGCCATTCTTAGAGCCATGGTGAAGTCAGATGTGGAGAATGTCAGAAAAGCGGAAATATGAGGGTAGCGATGGTGATTTTTGTTCTTGTGGTGATGAAGAACTGGCTGCGTAATCTGGGACTCGTTGCAGCGACTGTTGGTACGGGAAGACAACACAGGGGGGGTTCCCAGTCTTACCTTGCAGGGTGAAAATCCAAGGTCTGGCCTTAACTGGTTGTGTCTAGCAATAACCTTGTTGAAGGCATTGTTTTGTGAGCGAGGACTTTTTACAGGGTGAAAACCTATAATCTTTGATCGGGCAACGACGGCGCTTGGACACTGTTTTCTTCTTGAAGGTGTTGTTATTGGAGTGGAGGACTACTGGTGTTGTTCTGATGGTGTCAGTGTCGTTGCTTTGAGGATTAGTTCTCTGTAGCAGGACTATTTTTTAAAAATTCTTTTTTTTTTTGGTTGTGTGCATCCGTAGGACCGCTAGGGCATGCATTGTTGCAGAGGTTGGGTGTAATCGGTATCCCTGTGATACTAATATATACTCTTTTCAAAAAAAACATGTCATGTACTTATGTGGACCTCTCGATGACATAATAGGATCATTGTATCAAGTTCATAACCGTCTAAATAAAGTAGAAAACGCAGATTGCATTATGCCTTAGAACAGTTCAAACCATTCACGGTCATAAATGGAAATCAAATATGAAAAACATTGACACTTTAACATTCTAATACAAGAAAATGATTGTGAAGACGCATGGACATACAGAAGGTACCACAACTGAAGATATATATATGCTGACCACAGATAAACAGAGACATCATTCTCTGAAAACATTGATCAACTATGTCTACTACTTCCAAACTAAACATAGTTCAGAGCATTACGGCAAAGCAAACCGGCCTAAATGATTGTGAAGACACATGTTTCATTGACACGGACATACAGAAGGTACGCTGACCACAGATTAACAGAGACATCATTCTCTGAACATTGATCCACCATGTCTAGTACTTCCATCCTAAACATATACTAGTTCAGAGCATCACGGTAAAGCAAACCGGCCTAACAGAAACAGGTAACATAATACTACCTCTTTCACGGTTTGCAGGATGCCTAATCAAATTTGGGTTTTTCCAAAATTGCAACTTTCCTAGACGCATAAGAATTAATTTTTAATTAATGTAGCATCTTTCTTCCCAACTTCTATGCATGCAACAGTCTTCCACCAATGCATGCGCCTTAATCGCTCACTAATAACCCTAATTTTCAGCCAATACGCTTCACGTCTAAGAGTACTAGATGTGTGAGACTGCACAAAGTCTCTGATCCCTGCAACTTAATACTACAGTGGAAGTAATTAACCAAAAAGGAAGCAAAACACTCGAGCCTCGCACCAACTAGCACTTCAATCACTGTGGTCATCCGCCTCATCATCCTCATCATCCTCGAAGCTGCTGTCATCATCGTCATCCTCCCATTCCATCTCGTCCTCATCATCGACCTTCTTCATAATAAAGATGCCCTTGAGCAATGGAGCGGCTTCTCCTTGAACACTTGGCAAAAGACAGTAGGAGCAGCAGTTGTCCTTGGGTAACCCATCAGACAGGGATGAGTTGGTGATGTTATCCAGCCAAACATTCTGAGAACACTGGTGGCTCCGCCATTGGTAGGTGAAGGAGCATGTGAACACTGGTCGTTCAGTGTTGGCCTGGACAGAGACGAGCGAGACCCTGAGATCACCGGCGCAGTCGAGTGACGCCACGTTCAGCAGGAAGAGGTGGCCGTCGTCGGCACGGAGGACGCGGATGCCCGGACCCGCGGGCAGACCAAATCGTGCGCCGTAGATAAAAGTTGTGGCTGGCCAGTTATGATAGGTGGTGAAGTGGTCGAGCAGCGCCGCCGCCGTTGGCCCGGTGAAGCCGCAGCCGGGTTCCGGGCAGAAGCACGGCCCTTTCTTGCACACCTTCCCGTGCGCCTCCTCGCCGTAGTAGGTGATGTTGTCGTCGCATCCGTGCTTGCAGGGCAGAAGAATGGTGTTGACGGCGTCCTCGATGGCGGGGCAGCGTCGGAACTCGACTCCGGAGCAGGTCTTGCACTTGTTATCCGAATGGAGTTTGCCGGAGCAAGATGTGCAGAGGAAATGCGGGTGACCCAAGGAGCACTAGTAGAAATTTAAGCAAAATAAGGAAGATTGAAGATTCAGTTGATCAATCTGATAACAGTACGTACTAGTACAAGAAGGGAGCGAGCATACCTGGAAAACAGGGGGGCTCAAGGGCTGAGAGCAACCGCGGCAGTCTAGGAACTCCATGGGTCCTACCTCTTGAGGAGTCTTGACGCTGCCTAGCTTCTCCCTCTCACGAAACTTGTGCGATACTTCTACTACCTTGGTTCTCAACTCTGAAGGAGAGGAAGGTGATATAGCTAGCTACTCAGATGTGGCTGCTGGAAGTTGGAGATAGAAATAAATAGAGGTGGTGCCTGCCGGGAAGGAGGAGGCCGAAGCTGGTTTTCTTGCTTTCACACGGTAGCTAGGAGGATGCCAGCCCGAGGCTTATAAAACGTCTGCGTGCTTCTGGTAGTCTAGGAACTCTATGGGGTCCTCTGCCTCTAGAGTCTTGACCCTGCCTAGCTTCTCCCTCTCATGAAACTTGTGCGATACTTCTACCTTGGTTCTCAACTCTGAAGCAGAGGAAGGTGATAGCTATGTGCGATACTCATCTGTGGCCGTTGGAAGCTGGAGATAGAAATAGTGGTGATAGAAATAACGGTGCCGGGAAGAGAAAATTATAAAAAAACACCATAATTGGGTCTAGGGTTTTAAAAGACCGTCAAAACATTTAAAAATTTCAGAAAGCACCGGATTTGGGGCAAGAGGTTGTAGATAAACACTGATTTGGCTTTGACGCGGTTCTAAGAACGAATCTGATAGGTGGAACACGGTGGTCGGAATGCCAGGGTTCCCGGCCCTCTTCTCTCACTCTCTCAGACCGAATGCCAGGGTTGTTGACACCTTTCAACTCGGCCTGTCAAGCCAACTAACCACTCGGCTCTCTTCAATCGTTTATCGCTTCCTCCGAATTTACCTCCCTCAATGATGCTCTTGCTAGCTTCACTCTTAGGGGAGACGTCGCTGATAAACGTGTTTGCTTCACCACTAACCGTAGCCTTTTGAACAAAGATTTCTATGTTAATTCTTCAGGCACCTGCAAAAGGATGTGCAGGCAGCCGGAATCTGGAAGTGTGCTGCTCCCCTCAAGAGCAAAATCTTCCTCTGGCTGGCCTGGCGTCGCCGTCTCCCCACCAATGAACGCCGCTTCCGCCACCAGTTGACGAACGCTGCAACTTGCCCTTCGTGTCCCATGGCTGAAGACACGGATCACCTGCTTGGAGGCTGTCACCGGGCGCGTGAAGTTTGGGAATTCTTCCTCGATCCCCCCCCCCCGGAAAGACTTGACTCAATTCTTTCACCGAGCTCCTGCACCTTCGAGAAAAGGACCATCTACACCGCCATTGCTTGGAACATTTGGAAGCGTAGGAACGCCCTGATCTTCAGTTTCAGAGATGACAATCTTCAGGTTACTATTCGCAACTGTCTTGAAGACATTAGACTGTGGGCTTTCATATGCAACTCCTCCTCCTCCTCTAAAATAAATTTGTGGTGTAATAGGTACGATCCGCCTTGAGTGATCTCGATGTATCTTCTCTGTTCTTGGTTCCTCTTCCTGTAATAGCTCTGTAAACAAACCAGTTGGATTCTATGAAAAGTTCAGGCCGGCGTAAGCCCGCCGTAGTCAGGCTCAAAAAAAAATAACACGGTGGTCGGACGACGTGGCAAAGATAACAACCAATAGGTACTTACATATTAGAAGTTTTAAACTTTAGATTTTTTGTAAATTTGCATCTTTAATCTATCCTCCTCTCTCCCTGCCGGCGAGCTCCGGCCAAGGTCAACGCGAGCTCTGCCGCGCCGGTGCTTCTCGGCCTTCACTCGCCCTAACCTCACCAGCCGCTCCATCGTCGAGCCGCCACCCCGTCCTCCTCTCCTCCAGCCAATGGGGGCGCCGGCGAGCTCCGGCCAGAGTCACCCCTCCCTTGTTTCTCGGCCTCTGGCCGGCCATGCCCGACCACATCCGGCTGCGCCAGCGCGCTCGTCCGGTGCTCGACGCTCGCCCGTGGCTGCTCCCACGCGCCCGCATTGTCCCGTCCCGTCTGCTCCCCGTGGTCGTGGCTGCTCCCACGCGTCGGCGTCGTCCCGCCCCGACTGCTCCCCGTGGCCGTGGCTGCTTCCCGCCGGCGGCCGTGACTTCGCCCATGCGCCCCAGTCGTCCCGCCCCGGCTGCACCGCCCGTGTCGTCCTCGATTATTAGGAAAATAAAGAAATAGATAAATAAAAAAATATAAGAAGGAACTGAAAAAATAGAAAAAAGGACCTAAGATTAGAACTTATAATATGTGGAGGTGTTTTGGTAAATAAACATAGCCACGTCGGCCTGACCACCTGGTCCCATCCGTCATTTCGTCATTAGAACCGCGTCAAAGCCAGATCAGTGCTATTTGTGATATCTTGCCCCTAAGTCCGATGCTTTCTAAAAAAATTAAATTTTTTGATGATCTTTTAAAATCCTAGGACTAATTGTGGTGTTTTTTTATTTTCCCGTGCCGGGAACACTAGTAGAAAAAGGTCTTTGGTTCGGTCCAGAGTCTAACACTAGTTCTGATTTGTTACGGGACAGGACTAGTATGAGCACTAGTTCCGGTTCGTACCGTTTTTGATGGCTAGAAGCCCGAGGAAACTCTAGTCCCGAGTCGTTTCGGACCTTTAGTTCCGGGTCGTGATACGACCGGGACTAAAGGGGGTTCGGACACGGACAACACCCTTTAGTTTTGGGTTGTGATACGGCCCAGGACTAAAGGGGTGGGGACCACGGCAGGAAAATTTAAAATGGCTATAATTTTTTAGTACAATGTCGAAAAAAATATACAACCTATCAAAATGTGCGGAAAAAATTGTGAGTTCAATTTCAACGGCCTTAGGCCGTTTTGGCTTATTTTAGATTTTTAAAATTCAAAAGGAAAAAATTTATTAAAAATTAATATTTTTTGAAAATTTTATTTATTCCATATGTGGATTCCTCACATTTTTCTGATAATGATGGATATATTATTTTTCGAATTTAGATTTACAGATTTAAAATATTATTTATGCCATATTAAATGAATAAATGACAAAAAATGAATAAAATATTATTTTATTTAGTTTTTTACTTTCATTGGATTAAATATTATTATTACTTATTTATTGTTGTTTACTAAAATAGTTGTTTGTAATTTTAAGAAATAAAGATGTATGGCATATTGATATGGCCAATAGGATTGATATGTTAGTGTTCAACAAGGTATAAATGGGCTTCGCGTAAGGATATCCTGATGAAACAGAGAAGTTAAGCGTGCTAAGGATGGAATAGTGCTACTCCCTCCGTCCAGGTTTATTAGGCTAATATCCCTCTGCAGCGCAGCCAAGGCAGGTATCTATTGGGCTCAAATTTTGCCGTTGCCGAACGTACTTCCTCCGTTCGTCTTTATGCCGTCATAATGGCGAGGAGGTGAACAATCGAGCTGACTATTTGCATGCACAAGATCGAATCCGTAGATGGGATCTCCAGGCCACGATTTGCGCATGCACCGGCCGATCCTTTTTTCACGTGGATCGGCTCCTTCTTCCCCGCGCACACCAAGTCCCAAAAGTTCCTCCCGCCGATCTTCCCCCGTCAAAATTCATGAAAATTTCGAGTTCAAACACATCCCGCCGATGCAATTCGATCCCGCCGAGAGTTTGCGGATCCATTCTGAAAGTTTTCGCGAAGAAATCTGGCGCCAAGGTTGTCTTTATATCCATGGCGCCTTGGCCTTCTCCATCACCAAGTCCTGACGGTTCAGTCCACCAAAAACGATGGCTCCTGAGCGCCCCGACGAGGAGGCCCGCCGTCCGCGGTCTCTCGGTTTGGTTGGTCGTTCCAGTGGAGGTTTCCTTCCTCCACGCGGCCAGACCGATAGGTCTGCTCGTCCGCCGCCGCTGGGCATTGGAGGGTTCCAGGCTCGAGTGAGAGTTGCACCTGTGCCCAAACCCCGTGTCGGCCTGCAGAGGCCACGCCGTGCTCCTCCCACAGCCGATGAGAGCGGCCCATCAAACTGGGCAAGATCCTCTGCCGGCGGCGGAACTTCCTCTAACTATGTCGGCCTGACGATGGCCGGTTTGGGAGGGCTCGGCTTCTCCTTCGGCAGCGACAACTCCACCGGCCCTACGCTCCTCAACATCGACAGCTCCAACTCCGGTCTGCCTCTGGGCAGTAGCACGAGGAGGTCCACGTTGGGCAGCAACGTCACCACTGGGACGCCTCTCGACAGAGGTACTGACACAACAAGGGTGTAAACGACCAGCAGCAGACGGACGTCGACGACCGGCAGCAGACGGACGTCCTCGACTGGCAACACCGGCAGCACTTCCGGGATGCCTTTCAGCAACAACACAGGCACTCGTTTTGCCAACGTGAGCAACCCATGGTCTGTTTTCATCAGAAGCGATGGAGGCAGATGTGTCCTACGCAGTGAAGACGAAGAAGGAGGAAGTGGTGGCGCTGATTTCTCCACCATGTTCGAGAACGCCGAAAAGTTTGCACCAAGCCAGGCAAATGTCGAAGCTCCACCACAACCGGTCATTGATCTGAGTAAGATTACCTATGCTTTCACATGTTTACTTTTTCAGATGTATAGATTATGCATGTTTCCTTTTCCTTTTTTATAGATTACACAAACAGAATGTATGATCGTGTGTCCTTTTTCAGATGTTTTGGCGAACCGGCAAACAAGAAATTACTATGATACTGACACGAAGCGCCATATATACGCGACATGTTTGTACCGCAATGGCAGGACAAGTCGTTTGAAGCGTGGTGTTCTATCAGCTGTTAGTAGGGAACTTGATGTTCCTACTCGTGTTGTCGGTAGGATCTGGAGGATGGGGCGCATAGGAGGAACTGTAAACGCCGTGAAGTGCAAGCGCAAAATGAATTCGGGAAGGAAGAAGATCCCATTTGACATAGCCCTCATGGAGTCTATACCGCCAACCGAGCGAACAACCTTATATGCACTATCAAGCGCAATGAACTACAAGAAGTCAACACTTCATCAGAGGTACTTTTCTGTTGTGCAACCATCTTTACTCCATGTTTGTACCACCTAACTTGTGAAGCTAACAATGTGGTTATTCTTGACAATTTGAAGGTTGAAGGAGAAGGAATTCAGAAGGTGCACGAGTGAAATAAAGCCTTCTTTGACCGCTGAAAATATGAAGCAAAGGGTGGATTATTGTCTTAGAAATCTTGAGCCCGTTAGCTTAGCGGTAGAACCCACTTTTAGGGCTGCGTTCAATGTCGTTCACATAGACGAGAAGTGGTTCCACCGCACCAAGAAAAACACAAATGTATATTTGAGCAACAATGAGGAACCCCCGAAGAGAGAGACCAAGAACAAGGGTCACATACAAAAAATTATGTTCTTGGCGGCAATGGCAAGACCAAGGTACGATAGAGATGGGAATTGTACATTCGATGGCAAGATCGGGGTGTGGCCATATGTTGAGTGGGCTCAAGCTGTAAAAGATAGCAAATGCAGGTTGGTTGTTTGTTCTTGTTCCATACATGATTTAAAACATGATCATAAATAATGGTCTAATGTTTTGTGTACTTTGTAGGTTGAAAGGAACTTGGGAGCTAAAGCCAATGGAGCATGTCAGCAAGGCGGATAGTCGTGAGTACTTGTTGAAGTATGTGATACCGGCTATCAAGGAGAAGTGGCCCTTAGGTGACAGATGGAGCACCATTTACATTCAACAAGACAATGCAAAGACGCATGTCCCTTGTGATGACCCAGTTGTTCATGCGGAGGCGGTTAAAGGTAATTGGGACATAAGGATGGTTTTTCAGCCACCTAATTCTCCCGACACAAACATTCTAGATCTTGGGTGGTTTTCATATATCCAAGCGATGTTTGCGAGAAAATTCCCAAAAACTCTTCCCGAGATCGTGACGAAGGTGGAGGCGTCTCTTGTGGAGTATCCGCACCAGAAACGAAATAGAATATTTTTGAGCCACCAAAATTGTATGAGAGAAATCATCAAACACAAGGGATCAATTCACTTTGACCTCCGTCACATGAAGAAGAAAGCTCTCGAGAGACAAGGGTTGCTGCCTGTAAGGCTGAAGGTGGACAAGGAGTTTGTGGAGGCTGCGGTTGAATTTCTGAACTCGCAATGAGAAAATGTGTTCCATGTTATCCTGCCGCAGCAGAGAAAAGAGCTAAATCTCTGTCGCGGCAGAGAGTTCTGCATGTAAAACGCCCCATTATCCTGCCGCGGCAGAGAAAAGAGCCAAATCTCTGCCGCGACAGAGAGTTATGATTGTGTTTCCCAGATTATTCCTTGAACATTGGCATTGCAATCTTAGTCTCATAAATTATAAGGTAAACAATCATTGCAAAAGAAAATAAACTTTAGGGAGATGCAATCTTGTTCACCTACATAGACATATATAGTCCAATACAATGTCGTTCACTCCTCGGTCTCGGGCACAACGGTGTCATCGCCAACAACATAGTCTTTGGGACAACGCTCGCAAACGAAATAGACCCCGGCTTTGCTCACACCATACGTGCGAGCACAATCCTTGCACCAGTACTTCGGCTCGACGATACCATTCCCGCAAGCGATGCAAATGCGTAGATCTTTCTTCACCGGCAGCCGACAACCGCGACAAGCAAAAACGCTAACATCACCAACGACGCCGCACCAGTCGCACACGGGAGGGAAGATGCATCTGTCACATGTCGAAGGAACATAGTATGGCACGGGGAGAGCTAATACCACGCCCTCGCCATGATCTTCCTCGGACTCCACGTCGCATGCTTGCCCTTATCATGCTCGTCGGCAAGAACAATTGCCTTGCCCTCGCGAAGCTTGACCTCCTCTGCCTCCATCTTCATGGCCACCGTGGCCTGCTCGACGGCCATCATCTTCCCCGCTGGTCCATGCCCAACCTCCTCCTTGTTGTCCAGAACCATGAGCTCGCCCTCGCCATGATCTTCCTGGCCATGGTCCACCTCCAAGACCACGATCTCCTCAACCTCGCCACGATTTTCCTCGTTGGCCCTCGCCATGAGCTCGCCCTCGCCATGATCTTCCTGGCCATGGTTCACCTCCATGGTCTCCATCCAATCTTGCATCTTTGGATCGACAAGATCGATCCAACTCCCTCTCTTCTCCCTCTCCCAACGAGGCCAATCCATACCTCCACCTTCTCCCTTGTCGTTCTCCATGCAGTGGTGCCTCCCAGATCAGGATCCATTGATTTATAAGTGGGTGGATGGGTAGAAGAAGAGGCAAGCAAACAATTCCCGATCGATTTCACACGAGTCATGCAGATCATGCAAACCGATCTGGTGAGAATTAATTGGGGAGAGGAAACGAGAGGAGGAAAGTCCAACGGGAGGAGGAAAGTCCAACGGGATGAGGAAACGGAAGGAGTAATTGTCGGCAATTAAAACTGCTAGTGGCCTAATATTTCCATCCAACTCTAAAACGGCTAATAGTCTAATAAACCCGGACGGAGGGAGTAGGATGGATGACCGATCGAAAAGTTTAACCACAAGTATAATTTAACCTAAGATTAAATATACTTAGTGCTAAAAATATTCTAAGCGAAAGTATTACGAGTCAAACTATTTAATAGTTTAAAAAAATCGAATTTTTTTAAAAAAAATTAAAAAAGAATCTTTAGTCCATAACCGTATTATGATCCGAGACTAAAATTTCTTCGTCCTGCTGCAAAAACTGTCGTGCGATAGCATCTACTTCCGAGTAGTAACAAACCGAAAGTATATGCACTTTTTATGAAGGAGGAGGCAGTCGAAGCTGGTTTTCTTGCTTTCACACGGGCCTCTGACTGCACGGCGCGCTGCGTATCGGAACAGGCTTTGTATGACTCGTCCCGTCGTTGTGGGCAGATCGAGGCCACCACTAGACAGGTTTGAATATATAAATTGATGGCAACTAGCAGTACAAATAGTAGTGGTTTCTTTCAAGTTATCCTAAGAAGAAGGCACTCGTATGTTCTATCAATAACGGAGTACTCCAAATTACTCTGTACACATGCTCACCTAGGTGGTTAGTACTCTGTTATTTTTCATTCAAAAAATTCTGAGATTTTTGAAATAGATAGTATAGAATGTATACTACGTATTCCAAAAATTGCAGAAACTTTGTGAATAAAAAATAAGATAGTACTAGCTTATCTAGATTAGCGTACGTGCAAAGTAATTTGAAACCAGGAAGTATTTGTTTAGATCCATGTTATCCCGTTGATCTATAATAAGTATTATAGTTTTGAACTAAGATTAGTTTAAAATAGCGACACTTAGGATCGGAGGTAATAGTATTTTGTCTAGATAAAAGAGAACACGGATGATTCGGTATTTTCTTTCCCAAGTGCACTACCAGGGATAGGGTTGATGAATGGTTAAACAGTTAATTTTGCGAAGTAGTTTTGGATTATAGGTCTAATACGTACTTTGAGAAAATAGTTTGACCATAAATTTGGTCAATAATATATGAATCATATATCATAAAAATTATACCATTGAAAGCGTATTTTGAATATGAATTAAATGGTATAATTTTTGTTAAATATAGGTTGTATTTTATTGAAAAAAATTACGGTTAAACTATTTTCTCGAAGTACGTAATTGCCTTATAAACTGGAATAGAGGTAGTATATTCTTTCGTCTTGGTTTAAAAAATATATATTAAGAATCATACAATCTTAAAACTCTTTCATCTTCTAGACTCATAAACATTCATTCCAGAGAAAGAGGCAATCAAAAAAATTAGTGATAGCCATTTAGCCTAATCACAGAAAGCTTAGAGCCTCTAGATTTGTTATATATGCCCTTTAAACCGGGACAAAGAAAGTAAAAACCTATCACTTTAGCCAGTGGCGAAGCCAGAATTTTTATATTGGGTATTCGGAGTTAAAAAAATCCAACACATAATATAGTATATATAGGTTCTTTGTCATCATTGTTATGTGTTTTCACTAGTGTCAACTGCAACTCAGTGAAGGGAGGATCACTCACATTTTCATCTTGTTTTTGGCTATCAGCTTACATAGATATCGGCGTCGGCGTTAATGTGGAAGCAGTCTTCAGTTTCTTTGCAGCTTTATTCCACATACGTTTTAGATCGCTACACGTGTCCTGCTTTTGCTTGTTCTTCATTCTTCAGACCTACAATGTGTTTTTAACTAATTAATGAGGATCTCAATTGGAGAAAATCATAATAGAAAATTGCAAGTGAAGAACTTCTTACTGTGAGACTCACTTCTGATTCTAAATGCAGTGTAGAAATAACACCAAGTGACCACTTCTGAATCTAATTCCGAATTCAAATTAAATGGGATCAATTCTGATTTAAATTCAAGGTTAAAAAGAAAATTATAACTTAGCACGTCTCTTTTCTAGTTTTTACTTTGCTGATCAAGCCATCAATCAAGGTACACTGCTACAGCTAGTCTGCTACACACGTACCTATACAATTGCAGGCCTGCAGGGGGGCGGACGGATGGGAACACGGCTGCCGGATGCGACTGTGGCGGAGCGCCGGCGAGCGAGAAGCTGGCTTCGAGACGGACAGGTGCCGCGGCGGCGTGCGGCGAGCAGGACCTGGAGGCGAGGCGGGCAGTTCGCGTCGTATGTGCTTGGATTAGATCGATCCAATCGCTGCCAGAGGAGGAGTTATGCCTCGGTATGAGCCCAACTAAAGCCTAAGTTGGGCTTTTGGCCCAGGTTCGTATGGATGAAGTCGGGAGCGCTCTTTTCAGCTCGTTTTCAAGATTTTTACCTGTCCAACGCCTACAGAAGAACCCTAACATGTATATATATACATACAGGAGTCTATATACTGATTTCTTTTTGCAAAAACTATTGGGTATTCATTGCATACCCATGAATAGTTCTAGCTCCGCCCCTGACTTTAGCCCCCATAAAAGGTTCACAGGTGACGATGAGAGATAAATAAAAGAATGTAGTAATACTTAACCAGGATAAAAGAAGTGACAAATAATGGAGTATTTCCTTAGAGCATACCCAACGGTATGTTTCAAATTGGACACGAAATGTATTCCCTCCGATTCATATTACTTGTCATTAAAATGGATGTATCTAGACATGTTTTAGTGCTAGATACATCTTTAACGACAAGTAATATGGATCGGAGGGAGTATCAATTTGGGGCATGCCCAGGACCGGTTGTGCTTATCTGCGGGTGCACCCAACGGGGAAAAAAACTTAATTGAAATTTCTATCGTACCAAATATATTACATAGTGGCAAATAACTTCAATAAAAACAAACTAAAATAAAAACAAACTATATCCAAACTCCAGTCATGTCGACGGTGGCCTAGTAATCGTCCTCATCGGCGGCGAGGTCGATGAACTCCGGCTACACCCACGGCCACTCTGGGTGAGGCGGCGACGCCAACAGGCATGGTAGTGGTGGTAGAGGCATCTGGCGGCAGCATGTATGGCGACGGCGGGGGTGCATGTGCGCCGCGGCCCAGGCCTCCATAGCCGATTGCATGCAGGGTCTGGAAAGTGCCTTGCCAGCACGCCTCCTCCGCGAGCGATGCCTCCTCCTCCGACTAGCGCATGGCGAGGGCGAGCGTCTCTTCGTTGGAGAGGCCCGGTGGCATGATGGCCGCAAGCACCTCCGGCTTGACCTCCACCTCCTCTTTCTCCTCCCATTTGATCTCCACCTCGTCCTCATCCTAGGCGTCCCCCAGTCAGAGCCGTCGGAGTTGTCGTCGGTGATTTCGATCTCTGGTAGGTTGTCGGTGGCCACCTCCAGGTTGAAATCCCACAGATGGTGCTCCACCGCCGATCGTCGTGTTCCCACCAAAGGAAATCCGCCCAAAAATGGGCCTCAGGGTGGTACGCGGGGTCGGCGTGGCGGTGTGGCGGGAGCAGGGGAGGTGGCGCTCGATCTCGGCATCCCACGCCAGCCCTTCCGGAGGGACAGGTGGCACTGGAATCCTATCCTGATTGAGGTGCCACCAATGCGGGAGGTAGACGCCGCGGTGATGGCATATCGTCCCCATATGCCATTGCCATCACGCATGTACTCTTTTACTCATCACGTGTTTTCGATGTTCCTGTGATCAACACTTCGATCACGGGTCTGTTCAAACGATGACGAACAACATAACACATGGGTGGCAGTTCCCACAACTACATGATACATAACCTTGACATACTATCTGATAAGAGTGAAGACCAACTTTATCATTACCCAGTTACGAAGTAAATTTTTATGGGCTCAGCCATATCCATATCGGATCCATCCAAGTATGTATGTGTCTTATGGTCAAACAATCATTTAGTAACATCAATAAAACATGAAATATAGAATAATACGACTTATTATTGCTTTTATGACATATTTCCAACACGGCAAGCACACACAGGTCAACGAGGAAGAGGAGCATGAAGAGGCGCAACGCAAACAAACATCGATCGGTGGCGAGATGGAGAGTCGGATCTCTCTCTACGTGTTTTTGTATTCCACAAAATTATGTAAAACATTAAATTTGAAAGAAGGGATAAAAATAAATAATTATTATTATTATGAAACCATTCGAATTTTAGGAAGTTCAAAAAATAGGGACTTGTAGATTGCTAGAGTAGATATTACCTTATTTGCTCAAAATATTTTTCATTTTCACGCTAGTAGGAAAAGGCCTAGTAACGGCGTTCGAAAAAGGAGGTTAGTGGCGTTGAACCAGTACGCCACTAATCTCACGCCACTAGTAGAAGATAGTAGTGGCGTCCTCAGTGAACGCCACCGGTAGTTGATCTTTTGGTGACGTTTACACGAAATGCCAACACTATATGTCATAATAGTGGTGTTTCCTGTAAGCGCCACCATTAGATACCTATTTCTGGCGTTCCTATTATTTTGAGCGCCACAATTCAGTTTTTGAAAATTAAAAAAATTTGGTGCATCCAATTGAATATTCACAACACAACAGGATGTATTCACACTACAACGGGATATATTTATATATTTAACTACATATAGTAGCACATTATTACATTCAACTATATATATATATATAGTTGAGCTAGCTAACAATATAGCACTAACTACTAGTTCTCAAAAGGATTATTGGCAATGTCCGTGCCATAGCTAATGACAGCAGCAGGAATCTCGTCATCTGAAGAAGCGTCAGAGTTTGTCAATGATTCGGGGCATAGGTAGTTGAAATAGCTCGTGCGATCTTCACATAGATGAAAGACCAAACTATCCCTGCTGTCACAACGGCCAATCAAAATGGTACATGAACTCAACTCTAAAGTTGCAGGGTATGTTTTGCATCTAGAATCATAAGAAAGCAACAACTAGCATATAATTTAGTTGCAGGGTATATGTAGTTTGATTGCTTGTGAATGAATATACCATACTGAATTCGCAATTATAAGGAAGCACTATGACAACCTTCTTGTTCTTGCACCCTGGGTAACCAAAATGCTCACACCCATCATCATTCATTATACCTATATATGATCATGCAAACTTATTTATATATACTATTTTAGCATCATAAGTAGCACAATATATCAACATAACACATAAGTAGTATTATCTAGCATCATGAGTAGCACAATATATCAACATAACACATAAGTAGTATGATAGGTAGCATAACAGTCACACGAGAACATCCTAAACTCGAGTAGACCCAGTGTTAGTGACGTCGTCGTCACCCAAGCTGTCCCAGAAAGAGGACGTCAGGCTGTCAGAGTCGTCCTATTGCGTGCCGAAGGGGACGGGCTGACACGGTTGCTGTGTGCCGGAGGGGATAGCCTCGTCCTGCCCGCACTGCTGCCACTACCGGCTCTCGCTAAGGACCTTATACTAGACCGCCATCACTTGGGGATCAAGTATAAGATCCCTGACCAAGAGTTTATCCTCCTCGCGGCGGTGGCGCGCCGGTTGCCTCTCTGCCTAGCGGTGCTCCTTCTCCTCGTCCCTCGTGGCGATTCTCATGCCCTATGGCACTAACAGATGCGCCACATGACGTTCCTCCTCAATGTTGAGGACCACTCTCATTCCCAAGTACTAGACCGCGGCACAGTCGTAGGCATGGGCCACCTACCACGAGCACTTGAAGGTACCTAGCTGGATCTTCCTATTGTTCATTATGAGCTGAGCTATCCAAGTCGGGGTCCTCATGGGTTCCCGGTGAACACCACGAAACCTCGGCTCCGGCTTCGGCTCCGACATGATACTAATTAAACAGCAACATTTTCATATAACAGTTAGTCAACATATAAGAAATGAAAATATATGTACAATAAATTATCTACATCTATACTAAATCATCTACACTAAACCATCTATATTAAAATCATCTACACTAAACCATCTACACTAAATCATCTATACTAAATCATCTACACTAGAATCATTTATACTAAATCATCTACAATAAAATCATCTATACTAAATCATCTACACTAAATCATCTATACTAAATCATCTACAATTGTCTACTCTAAAATCATCTACACTAAATCATCTAAACTAAATCATCTACAATGGATATACATTAAATCATCTATACTAATAAAACAAATAAAAAGAGGAAAAGGGGGCTCACCGACGGAGGCGGCGACGGGGGAGACGGGGACGAGGCGGTGACGGAGAGACGAGGACGAGGCGGCGATGGACGATGTGGTCGAGGTGAGGGCGACGACGAGGGAGATGGGGACAAGGCGACGTTAGTGATATGGGGACGAGGAGGTGGTGGCCGATGTGGTCGAGGCGGGGGTAGCAACGGGGAGAAGGGACGAGGCGGCCAGTGAGATGGGGACGAGGCGGAGTCAGCGTGACGAGGCAGCGGTGGCCGATGCGGTCGAGGCGGGGGCGCATCGGGGGTCGACATGGAGTTGGGGAGTGAGAGGGAGAGTGAGAAGGGGAATTGCGGCGAGATGCGGTTCTCGCGGGGTGGCGCGGGCGAAAAATGTCGTCTAGATTGGTGGCATTTGCAAATTCCAAACACCACCTCTAAATCTGGCCCGGATCCACTTGTGGGTCCGCTTTAGTAGTGGCGCCATGGAACGCCACCATTAGGCTGGTCATAGTGGAGAGTAACATGAGCTAGTAACATGCATACGTTACTACTCCCTCCTTTACGGTTTGCATGGCGTCTAATTAAATTTAAGTTTTTCCAAAATTGCAATGTTCCTAGGCGCACAAGAATTAATTGTTAATTAATGTGGCAGCTTTTCTCCCAACTTTCTATGTATGCGCCTTCCACCACTACATGCGCCTTAACCGCTCACTAACAGGCCTAATTTTCAGCCAATACGTTTACGCCTAAGTCCGTAAGATTTTTGTAGAGCGCCCTGCAAACCGTGAGGGAGGGAGTAGTCTATGTTACTATCTTCATAGTGAGTAGTAACTTGTGTCTAGTATCATGCAAGGTCTTATTTATTAGCATATAGACTCATCTTATATTGGGATGTGTGATGTTATGGTAATACCACAATGTTCTCTTTCATCATTTACTGACATGCCACATCATTAAGTTGCCTAGTTGGCACTGTATATAGATGCATGTTACTCCCACCATGAGTAGCCTTAAGGCTGAGGTAGTATCATACAATTAATATCATGCATATGATACTAGTGTATGATACTATCTTCATTATGCATGGTATCATATGGTAGTATCATACTAGTACTATATTAAATGATTTGTAGAATCTCAATACAAAATTGTATACAAGATTTATTTGTATGAGAATTTTCTAGTTTTACGTGCTATGATACGGTATCTATCTATGATACGGCATCTATCTATGTTTTACACTCCACTAGAAAAATGACTATAAGCTTTTTACTACTAGTGTCAGCGCTAAGAAATATTAATTATAGAATAAACTGGGCTACCATGAGGAATAGTACTAAATTTACTATAGACAATAACAATAGTTGCATTTTTTTGACAAATTCTAGACTTCCTACAGTCCAAAATATGTCCCAACTTTATCCAAATACATGTGTGCGTAGACTAACTTTGACTCTAAGGAAGTACTAGTATTTTGGTTATCAAACCTACACTATAGAAATTGAGGAACTGCTAAACTTACCGTAGACATTAACAATAGTTGCTAAAGATGAATATATGATAAATCTAAGTTGTGTGTATCAGCCGATCCAGAGTCCCGAAGTTTTATCCTTTTTGAAAAAAATCTGATAAATCGAAACCATGAGACTTTGCTTAGTCAGGCCAAGAAACAATAGAAGTTACTACTCCGAGTAGAAGACAAACATGATGACTTGCTTAAGCACGACCAGTTACTTCAAAGTACTACCAACTTATAAACTTAAGCGCGATTTTCTTCAAAGTACAAGCTCAATCTCCTCCCGACATGGTGCGATCTTTTTAGTCGTCCATCTTGACGTAGGTGCCGATCGCGTCGAGGAAGACGCCGGAGCGTGCGTGGAAGCCGAGGATCTTGCCGCCGCCCGCCGCGGGAAGCGCGAACGGCACTCCGTCCTCCTTCCCGTACGGCCCGTAAGTACGAGTGTTACTGACGAACTTCAGCGACCTGATGACGAACTTGCCCTCGAACTGGCCGTAGTGGCCTTCCACGCTCGTCAGGTACTCGTCCGGCTTCAGACGGAACTGAAAATTGTAAAGAAATGTTAGTCAATGTCAAGCCCTTTCAGTCTCTCGAGCTCGCGACCGCGGAAATGGTGATGAATTTAGCATACCTCAGAGCGCTTCCCGCCTTGCCCACCCCACATGCCGGTCCGCTCCTCCAAGCCGTCCCGCTCGTAAACGACGGCCATCGCGTCCACGGCGTTGCAGTGTCGGACGACGACAAGGACGATGCGGTTGACCCCGCGAGTGTCCATCTTCACGGCGTCACCGCCTCCGCCGCCGCATGGACCCATCCTCACGACCTCTCCGGCCTGCTTCTGAAAACAAAGTGCACGCGATCGACCTCAGAAAAAAGAACCGCAAGATTCGAAAATCCCAGTCTAGATATACGTGGGCGTTCCGGGCTTATCCTGGACGTTCAGTTTTACATCAAGATCTGTGCAACCACTTCTCTACATTGCAAAGAGCCCCTCGATGTATTATTCTTTTTAGTGCAAGAAACACCTCCAGTTTATGCACCACTTACTCTGAAATCCCTATTTACTAGTACAACTCTTCCATAAATGAACATCAAATGACGAGAAGATTTACTGGAATCAATAGAAGGAAGGTACCCTTCAATCAAGCTATTTTCTGTTCTGGAGAAATGAATAGAAGGAAGGTATTCGTCAATTTTCTTTCACTTATTCGTGACAACACTGAGAATCATGAAGCATTAAAAAGAAAGATCCCCGGAGAATTAGAACAGTCCTTGAATCAAGCAATTTGCTTCCAAGACAGAAAAATCATAGGACCAGAAGAAAATCACCTTCAAAGTAACCAAAGCAATTTGCTTCCATGGAATCAAATGCCTCATCTTTTGTGGAACCACTGGATCTGAGGCGGAGAAGAACATGGCAGCTGGATACGGCTTGACCGCTGGGTGGTCCTTCAGGTACGAATTCATGGCGCGGGACATCACGTCGTCGTCTTCGACCAGGAGCGACTCGGCCAAGACCCGTTACGAGCTCATGGATAGGTTGCGGGGACAGTAGCCATGTCTCGACCAGGATGCTGGCGGCGGCGTGTGTTCAAGCCCGTCATGATGGTGGTGTGGATGGAGGACGTGAGAGGGGAGACTGAGCCGCCGCCCACTGCAGTCTCTCAGGAAAGGATAAGGTGGATCCATGGATGAGGAGAGGAGTCAGGAGAGAACAAAATGTCCATGTACACCTTCGGGGCTATAGGGGCAGGAAAGTGTACAAGTCCAGGGTCAAGAAGGCAAATTGTCCAGCACAAATCATGGAACACTAAGAACCGTTGGATAAGACCGTGACCCTTACGAGGTTGTAGAATCGCTGCGTTGCGCAAGATTGTTCCAGCAAGGAGTGAAATTTCTCTTGCTTGTCGTGTACCTTTGCTGTCTTGCTGGGAACGACTTCCGTTTCTCCACCATGACCGGCACCGATGCTGATGGTGACGGTGGCCAGGCCGTGGCGCACCAAAACGGTTGTGGCTGACGTCGACGACGAGGATCCGGCCGTCACCTGCGTGGCACCGTTTCCGTGCGTGCACTCCTTAGCGTGCCCCTCCCGCTCGTGGAGCAACATCTGGACGACGCACCCGCGCGCGGCGTTGGGGCAGGGGACTCGGACGGACCTGAGGATGCGCTCGACGGCGTAGCAGCGGCCGTACTCCGTGGCGGCGGCGCAGACCTGGCACTTGCTCCTGTCCTGGAGCCTGTCGCGGCACGACGAGCAGACCACGTGCCCGGCCGCGCACTGGTACACCGGAGGCTGGAGCGGGTGGTAGCAGATGGGGCAGTCCAGCGCCTCCGGGTCGACGGTGACAGAGATCACCGCATCGGCGGCGCCGTCGCTGGAACTGCTCCCGCCGTGACGTAGCTGCTGCGGCGACTCCGCCTTGACGATCATCTTGCTCTTGTCCATCTAGGAGTACTAGCTTGGAGCGTTGGAGTATTACTAGGTACAAAGTGACCGATGGGGAGGCCGGCATAATATATGCGGCGACTGGGTGATGGTCTGATGGAGAGGCTCTTGTTGCTTCGTCTTCCATGGAGTACGAATGTGCCATCGCCGATGAGGATTTGATTAACCAACTTTGCCCCGTCCCTAGGATAGCGGAGTAAATTGACAGTTCTCGGGAAGTGCGCCAGCCGGCGGCGTACACAATGGAAAGGAGTGCTGCAGCTGCTTCGGAGTAGGTAAACCCTTGCTTTCGTTTCAACTTCCTAGTAGTACTAATATTTTTTTTCGGTAAACAAGTTTCATAATAACCTCAGACTAGTCACAACGAGAGTATTATATAGTACTAGCGCATGCATATGATATTACTTCCTCTCTCCCGGTTTAAAGGACACAATTTGTAAACCATGCAATCTCAAAATACTTAGACACAAAAGCATTTAATCTCTGTAGTTACTCCTGTGTGAAAGCAATAAAATTCGTGCATGCACATGTGTGAACAAATGTGAACACTTTTCTAACTCTTTTTCTCCTTATGCATGTTTTACTTCATACTCCCTCCAACAATATAAAACTAGTATCATTGGAAAGTATTTTTCAATACGAATCCAACAGTACTAATTATATACAATATAATCAAGATTTTGTTGCTTAATTCTTTTGGTCAAACTTTTCTTTGGAAAGCGTGTGCGCCTTAAGCCCTGAAACGGAGGTAGTACTATTAAATAGACAATTAGATGACACCTAGGTCCCAGAGAATTGTAAATTGTGTCCTTTAAACCGGGACGGAGGGAGTAGTATACATATACCATCTTTATAATGCATAGTATCATGTAATAGTATAATAGTTTAGGATATTTATTGTTTTGTAGAATCTCAATGTAAAATTATTTATTTTAGATTGTTTTTAGTTTTATATGCTATGATACCGTATCTACCTATGATATTAACACAATCTATCTCATTATTAATTACAGTGACATATAAGTATTTTGCATGCATATAATACTACCTATGATACCCGCATTGGGACTAATCTCAGCGCAAGAATAATCACATCTTCTTGTTTTCTCTTCCATGTGCCTACGGGGCACTCCCAAATGCTGTCAATTTGGGGCATTTTGGTAAAGTGTCCCAAAATTTAAAATAGTTTGGGGCATTTTGATATGATGCTCTAAAAGATAGTATTATTTTGATACCATTCCCCTCCCCCTTCTCCATTCCCCATCCATCCCCACCCTAGAAGAGCAGGAGCGGCCAGGCGGGCGCCCGAGTCTAGAGAAGGCGACGTTCGCGAAGACGACGGCCAGACACGCGCTCGCGATGACGACGGCCAGGCAGGCGCTCGCGAAGACGACATCCACACGCGTGCTGACGATTACTACAGACGGGTAGCTGCGACCTACGACAACCACCGATCTGTTCAGGCAAGTTCATCTGTTGTTCTCCTCAGATCCTCCAATTCCATGTCGTGCCATGACTAGAGTTATGCCATTAGGATTTTGTTCCATGCCTAGGGTTAGGGTTAGAGTTTCTTGCCATGCCTAGGGTTTGGGTTAGGGTTTCTTGTCATGCCTAGGGTTTCACATGAGTTTCTTACCAATCCTAGGGTTCGGTTAGGGTTTCTTGCCATGCCTTCAGGTTAGGTTTGCTTGCCATGCCTAGGGTTCATGCCGTTAGGGTTACATTGCCATGGGATTTTAGGGGTTTCATTGCCATGGGATTTAGGGGACGATTTTCTGAAAATAACACGCCTAGGGTTCGTGTTAGAATTTTTTAAAGGAACATGTTGTATTCCATTACTACTCCATGTCATATCGTATTTATGACTATGATAAGATGGTTTGCTGACTATTATATTGCGGACTATTGCTCATAAAAATACATGTTGTATTTCTAACTATGATAAGATGGTTTGCTGACTATTCTGATACAAATTCTGGGAAGTGGCCAAACCAAGTTTCATAATTACCCTTCCCCATGCATACCCTTCCCTCCAACTGTAGTTTAATTTCCTGGGCAGAGCTTTCATACTTTTTTTTTGGAACAGGATAGAAAGAAGAGAGGTGAATCGCAGCAAGAAAAAATCAAACTAGAGCTCGCCAGCACAACTGTACTGAACAGCTAAACAGGGTATATTGCAATGTTTGCTTGTTGCTTGCTTACTGTAACATAGTAGTATAGTTACTGCTCTTGTTGCTTGCTTGTTATTTGCTTGCTTTGGCATAAGCAACAATAGTAGTAGTATAGTTATTTGCTTGCTTTCTGTAATATAGTAGTATAGTTACTACTCATGGTGCTTGCTTTCTTTGGCATAAGCAACAATAGTAGTAGTATAGTTACTTTCTTGTTGTAACATAGTAGTATAGGTACTGCTCATGATAGTAGTAGTACTATAGTTGCTTCCTTGCTTGTTGTAACATGTTTCCTACATTATAGTTACTTGCTTGCTTGATCATGACATCCTTATTTTTTTATTTTGTTGTTATTGGTTTGGCATAAGCAACAATAATTACTGTTGTAACATAACAGCATCTAGATAACATTACATGCTAGTTTACTTGTTTAGCTACTGCACAATCAGGAAAGGCATAAGCAACAATAGCAAAATTTGAACAATGTGTATTGAACATGATGATTCCAATTTATCTATGGTGAATCTAACTCTTGTCCACTCTTTTTTGCGAGATATTATTGCAATTGGACATCATCAAACTAAAACTATCGAGGATCCAACAACACCGACATCATCCATAACAAGGATGACTAAGAAGACACTGTTGGTTGGTATGGAACTTGCACTTACATTGTTAGTTTGTGTCTCTATGTTTATATGAAACATGTCAAAAATTCTTACCCATGTTTTGTTTGCAATCTGGTAGTTGTTGTCCATTGACATAATATGAATAATCTGTTATATTCTGATTGTCATCTTAGTCTACTAGTAGTAAATAGAAATATAAACTAATAGCATACTTATAGTTGTTTGAGTTATAATGCTTGTCAATGCATTTCGACCATACATCTAATAGTATGTTTTTTCTATCTATGTAAAGAAGGCTGCTCATAGAAATCGAGAAGCTTAGGGCTAGAACAATGATGCGGAGCAAAGCTTAGGGCTAGAACAATGATGCAGAACAACCGTATATTCCAGTCACTTGGCATCAATGCACTAGTGTCAATGTTTAGGAATTCAAATGATGGTCCAACAGTTAGTGGAATTACCAATGCTGCCTCAACATCTGAGATAACACATGGCGAAATCTTAGAATACAATCCTCGAGATGCTGAAGTCATTGATGAAGAGGAGGTCAATGACAATGTTGTGGGCAAGAATGTCAAGACACAAACTTTAACCTTGTTTGCAGGGGGGTTTACTTTGTTTTCTTTTGTGCTTTATTGTCTTCCTTTCATTATGTGCTCACACAATATTTGTACTTGTGATCTAATGCTATTATATTTGTTGTTCATAGAAGGCCAAGAAGGTTTCTAGGAGAAAGAAGAGTGTTGTGAAGAATCCTAGGAAGAAACTAGAAGCATCTAGTGCAATGGCTCTAGGAAGGGTGTTTGCGGTAGCTCCATGAGCATCAAAGATCATTTTGGAAGCTGATGTACGCTCCTACTAGAGTGACTAGGCAGAAAGTGAAGGAGACTCATGTGCAAAGCTCACGACGCCTTGATGATGAGTTTCAGTTCACAGGAAGCTTTGTCTGCATGGACCTCAACCCTGTGGCCAGGAGTAGGTGATTCAACTCTGCTGCCATTTTTGAAGAAGCTGGAAAACTTGAGCATCATAATCAAGGCAAGTTTATATACTGTTATTCTCTTAGTAGTTCATTCCCTAAATATAAGCAACGCATGCCTGTTTGGAAGAACCATCCCTTGACTTGTACTTGTTATTAATGTGGTTAATTTCATTTTCAGAGATCACCCCAGTGGCCAAGCGTACCAAAGGAAAGGGTCGAGGGTGTGTCTCCATAGATGAAGCAAGCTATGCCTACATGGACCTCTGCCCTATCAACATGGATCAACGACTCCGCGCAGCTATCATTCTTTAAGAACCCGAAGAACATGAAGAACCCGAGCACGCAATGTGTGATCAAGGCAAGCTCGTCACCTCTGTTTTTTCTAATTCATTTCCTAATTGGAAGCAATGCGTCTATGAACCACTCTTTCATTGTACTTCTTATTAATGAGGTTAATGTCATTTTTAGAGATAATCCTTGTGACCAAGCGTAACAAAAGAAAGGGTGTGGGACTCGAAAGGATGACCAAGACGCTGGGTACCAAGGTGAAAATACACATTTCCGAAGGGATGAAGGATCCACAAGATCCTGTGCAGGCTGCATTGCTTCCCTCTGAGTGTGGACTTAGCGCAAGAACTCATACGTCGGTGCTGCCACATTTCAAGGACTACAAAAAGGACACGAACCTAGTGGAGAACTACATTGGGAAAGTTGTTGTAAGTTAATTCTCTCATAGCTGGGTGTTTTTTCTTTCTCACTGTAACACCTGCCATATGACCACTAACCATGTCCTTGCCTTGTTTGTTGTCTTGGCAGGCGAACTTTGTGATGGACACCAACTCAGAGATCATTAAGAATGCATGCACTGATATGATGCAGAAGGTATCAAAGAACAAACGGCACAAAATCAAGAAGCTATTCTTTGATGATGTACCAGCAAATCAAGTTAGCATCAAGTCTTCGGTTAAAGGCCTGTCGGATGATGAATGGCAAGGTTTGGCTGCGTTGTGGTCTACCCCAAGACACAAGGTATGGTTGTGTTTGTGCCCTTAGTCTTTTCTACATGTATTAACTATGTTGGGTGTTGTTTCTTGTGCTAGCTGGCTGGGTGCTTATAGTCTGTTTTTTGTAGCAAACTTGTGAGTCGAACAAGGACAATCGAGAAAAGGTCAAGTTCCAGCAGAAAACTGGTTCGAGGTTGTACATTGTGCATATATTAGCCACCATAAGACTTGATTTTATTTATGCCCACATAACTATTGTCTCGAAAGCTTTTGCTTTGATTCTGATTCTTGTTGAATAACATTTGAGAGGGAGGATTGCCATGGTGAAGAGCTATCTCCCATTGATCTGTCAAAATCACACACAACAGCAAGAAAGTTGGCTTTTCATAGCAAGTGAATGAGGCTATTGTAAGTAAATATGTGAATTCACATGTGACTTGTTTCTTGCTCTGATTATAAGTAAATAATACTATTGGTTCTATAGTTGTTCAATTGTGTACTGCTTTTCAATAGTACTGCTGGTTCTGAGTCCTAACAATATATTCTGTCAATAATGTGCAATCCTCCATGTACCAGGTCCAGATGGAAAATATGAAGGATGAACTTGTACAAGAAGGCGAGCAACCAAATTTTGATGTTGAGGTTGTTGCTGCAGTGTTTGCGACGGCGGATTGCAAGTCAAGTACGTCCTTGACAAATGGTAGGCTCAAGTCATCTAGAAACAAGGTCGGCAAATCCAATGTTGTTGTAGTTGCACATGTATGTGACCTAGAAGACAAGCTGTATAGGTCTCGAGAGGAAGTGGCCATGCTCAAGAAGAGGTCGGAGGACTCTCAAGATGCACAGGTTGCACGTGACAAAGAGTTTAAGCTATTGCGCAAAAATACAGAAGAAAATGGCGCGAGGTATGCTCAGTTGATGGCAATGCTTGGTGGTAAAGCATCTAGGAACTAGAGTTGATGCATCTGTGTTGGGTAACCATATGGGAACTAGCTGTGTTGCTAGAACAGTTCTGGGAACTAGTATTTCTATGACTTGTGAACCAGACTTGTTGTTGTTGAAAATATAAGCAATAATCCATATGATTTAATCCGAAAAATAAACTGATAAAGCATGATCATACAGACGGTACTAAAACCAATCATGCAGATCAACAAAGTAGATGAACAGATTACATCTATACAAGATAAACCTATCACATCTACGCCAAATGCTAGACCTAGAAACTCTAGCAAAATCCAAAAGAGAGAGATTGGGATCACAAACGATGCAGTTGCGGCAGTAGTCGCGGCGGTAGCAGTAGCAGAGTTGTCGCCCATGTTGAGGTTGCTGAAGAGGTCGCTGATGTCCGGGAAAAAGTCGTCGTTCGGGAACTCGTTGTTGGATGACGTCGTGTTTGACAGTAGTCGCGCTTGAGCGCTCCCCAAAAACCTGACTGCCCCTCACCCATACAGGTTCGCGAGAGGCGGGGTTCCGGAGGCCTACTGTCCCGATCTTCGGTGCGCGCCACAAGCCGGGATGGGGAAGACGAAGACGGTGGCGCAAGGTTCTGGAGGTAGGCGCGTGTGTGAATTGATCATCGATTAGGTTTAGCGCAGGCGCTTATATAGTGCAGGTCAGGGAGATCGTGGTACACATCCCACGTCCGAGTTGGTAACAACCCACGTCCATAAAAACTAGAAACGGTTGAAATTAACGCGTCTGTTAATGACTCATAAATAATTTTTCCAAACAGCAAAATAAAGCTCGGCTCAGTGAGATTCCCGCAACGCGCGCACGGGTAGTGACAAGGCGAGGCGAGACATGGCGTGGAGTGACGAGGCGGGCGGCGTCAGAGGAGGACTGCGCGAGGGCTTCTCTCCTTATCACACCTTAGTGAGTGGTGCAACACTCTACTATATAAGGTGGTCCAACTCCCCTTCCACTAGCAATGTGGGACTAAACTTTAGCACCACTAGCATAGCCATATGCTACCATATACAAGTGGGCCAAAGAGAATTTCAGAATTTTTCTAATGGGCCAACTGACCAAAACTCATCAAATTCCAACAATCCCCCACAAAGTCTCATTGGCACATCACATCACTTTATTCCAGAACATTGTTTTATATACTGGTGTGTAGTGGAGACTGCTAAGTTGAACTTCCATGTTAAACTTCATGCTACGCTAGCTAGCAACTTGAATAGTGGACTATGCCTTGAACTACAAGTTTTCTGCGCACTAGTTTCACACAAAATCTAGACCGGTACAGGGCTGCCATTGGCTTCCCCGCGGTTTGGAGTTTATGCGTCATACTCTAGGGCCTTTCATGAGTTTATTAAAGAGCACCCAACTCTCACGGATAGCGACGTTTACAGTCAGACTCATATAGGTGTGTTCCTTAAGAGATGTTCTGCAAGACAACATCTCTGCTTATAAAAGCCACCTGGAACACATTAAGATAAATATCAACCTGCCATGCAGATTAAGAGAGAATTGCATATTTATGGAGATGTAAATATAATATGGAAATACTCTCCTCTCAGCTGACCAACAGCTTGTCTCCCAACTCTAATTCACGGGATCTCCGATCACATAGAGTGGGTTACCACTGCGATCAACTCATAGTGTGCGTCTCAAACCCATCTCCCTCGATGCATTATCTATCACATTACGTGATAATACCTTTGTGAAAGGATCTGTCGGATTATTAAATTTTTGGATATAATCCAACGCAATAACTCTAGAGTTTCTCAGTTTCCTAACAGATTTCAATTTCCTCTTCACATGCCTTGATGACTTCATATTATCCTTAGAACTGTTTACTTTGACGATCACAGTTTGATTATCACAGTTTATAGGGATGGCGGGTATTGGTTTTTCAACCACGGGTAAGTCCATCAAGAGCTCATGAAGCCACTCTCATTCAACAGTGGCTGTGTCTAATGATGTGAGTTCTGCTTCCATTGTTGACCTCGTTAAGATGGTCTTCTTGCAAGACTTCCAAGAAACAGCACCACCACCAAGTATAAACAAATAACCACTTGTGGTCTTAATCTCATCAGCATCATATATCCAGTTTGAATCACTATAACCCTCAAGTATGTGGTGACCCAGCATACCACTGCATGTTGTAGTTAAGCATGTGCATAGACGGGTTCGGTGGTCCTACCTGGTTTTTCAAACATGTGAAATATTCTCCGGTTTTGATCGGATTGGTTTGGTTTCAGGGGTTTGATGTCAGGTACATACGTGGGTTGGTTTGGCCTGGTTACACGGTCTGTACAGTTTTGCACCGTGAGCGATGGAGAGCGACGAAGACAAGCATAGCTTGACTCCGGCTGGCCCAAGCGCGAACAGGGTTTCCCATCATTCCATGGCCGTCAGGTCGCACATCTCCTTTGCCGCACAGAACGGCACCAGCCTTTTGTCGACATCGTCAGCACTCAGCAGCAACATCCCCCATGGCGTCCCCGACGGAGGCGAAGGAGAAGGTGCTGTTGGCAAGAACGGCGCGAGCTCCGCGGGGATATACTCGGCGTGACTGACCGAGTAGACCAGGCAACGACAGACGACGCGGAGCTTGAGGAGGGCAATTTGGTGTAGTGGTTTACTGTCCTCTGAGGCTTGGAGCTCTGGCGCCCTTCATGGCATCATCATCACCACTCTTACGACGCCCAAATTTGAGCTCGATTCTGGTGCCCTTAATCTTCACCGCGTTATCACCACTTCACGAGCTAGCGCCTGCGCCACCCATGTCCTTGAGAAGCAACGGCCAATTGAGCAATGGAAACTGGACCAAGAACTCTATAGCGAGAGCGCCGGATCTCAATCTAAAGCCGCCACCCACCACCTCCTCCTCCTGTCGCTCGGCACCAAAATGTCACGCGCCAGCACCGCACTGGCGGCGGAGTCGCTCCTCCCTTGCGGGTTGCGAGCGGAGTACCTGCAGCGGGACGTGGTGGTGTTGACGTACGAGAGTCAGAACTCGCGGCGGGCGAGCACGGGGATGCCTGCGGCGTTCGGGCATGAGGCCGGACAGAGCTCTCTGGAGAAGACGGTGTGGCTCTTCCCCGATTGGCATATGCACGCGCTCACTGCCTTCGTCTTCCCCCATGATAACCGTAGCCGCCCCAAGCGCCTAATTGGGGATTTTCACCTCGACGGTTTTACTGTGGTTTTGCGGGTTCCAAACCAGCTAGCACCGCACCGCGCTGAATTTTCACAGATTCGAGCCAATAAACAGTAAAACCCGTGCTGAAATTTTTGGTTGGTCTGGAGTGGATTGGTTTGTCGGTTTGACCGGGTTCAAACCAAATTATGACCGGGCTTAGTTGTAGTATACTATAGTCGTGGACATAACACTCACGGAGTACCATTCCGCAAATATTACATCCTCAAAGTGGTACAACAGAAATAAAGCGGGTCCACAACATACATTATTATTATTACAACCAGAAATTACATGACGACTTCGAGATCCTCCTAGGTCCGTAGAGGTATCCCGATGACTCATGGCTAAACTATAATAACTTTGAGAACAAGATGAACAAGCAAACTAAACTTTAAGGTTGATACGAGATTTGATATAGATAGAGGATACAGATATATGCTACTGGACTAGATCACTATATATGATACATCTACACTTCAGATATGTTGGTCTCCATTCCATAGATATTTTCGTAATTGTTCCCTTCGACGCTTCCGGATACTTCTGGTTCTTCATAGAGGAATTCTTCTTGGTCTTCAATTGGATATAGTATTTCCTCTTCCTGACCGTTATTGTATTCAGAATCTAGCAAGGGTTAAGAAGATATGTTGAGTACGAGCGTACTCAGCAAGTTAACTAAAAAGGAGTGTTTGATGCACTATATCTATAGCCACAGACCATAGGTCGTAGGAAATGCAAGTTTTCGTAAACATTTCTTCAAAGTTTGCTTTTATTCTGAAAATCTATGTCCGTCAGCCTTCATAGGTTTACCAGAACTTTCATGGAGTTCCTTTCCTATAGCGTTCGTAGCTCCTTTCCAGAACAAAGAGTAACAAGTTATAGTTCTTACACTCTGCAGAGGTGCGTTGCTTTACCCATGAGAGACCTTAGTTTTGTTGCACATCCGGGCGCGCATTCCCGTTCACACTTCCTTGGTATGGGGCCCAGACTAAGATCCAAGCCAATCATTGTCCTTCTCCGCGACCCCGCATACACCGCAATTGTTGTATGCCCAAACTCAAGGTAGACTTTCCACATATAAAATGGCTATACCTTAGTTGGATACACACAACAACCATTAACACTAGAAATCTGTCTTTTGTAAGCCTAGATCCACGGTAGACCTTTCCCCGTATAAAACGGCTATACCCACGATCTGCAACTTACAAATGCCCAGAACAGTGTCCAATGCATGCGAAAGGGAGCCAATCCAGCTGACTTCTCTGTCCCAATCCAAATCTCATGGTTAACGCGTAATATACGGCGTAAGAATCACTGGCGACATTGGTTGTTAAGTCCTAGATAATATGTTCCTTTACCACCAAAACTTTCATACAAGGTTATTACCTCATGGTAAATAACCTATAATCATATTGTTATGAAAATAGTGTTTTCTGACCCTTTTGAAATGCAGGTGATGACAACACTAGATTTGCAAAATACTTTACAGAAAATAATCAAAGGACATGAGCATAGTGAACTTGCCTTGATATAGCGGAGTATTGTAGTCGAATGTCTCGACTTGACCCTAGACCTTGGGTTCTACAAGAATACCATCATTGCCCGGTAAAGACAATGTTTAAAGAAGCAATATGCTGTTATGCATAAGTAATGAGATGCATGTTGTAAAACCTTAACTAATTTCCCAACATTACATGTGAGTTGGATTTAGATGATTTGTTTAGGAGGTGATTTATCTTTAAGTTTACTTCATAAAAGAGTGTAGTTGTAAGGGTTTTTGGATAACATATAAGACATGAAAGTAATGTATAATCACAATACAATTCTAAGATTGATTGATATCATGTAATCATTACAAGGTTTATGTTTTAATTTAGTTATGGCTTAAAAGAAATGGTATAGTGTTTCTTTTGAAGTGGCAAAAAGAATAACATTTGAAGAAAATATTCTTTATGTTAAGTTATTCAACTCTAAAGATTAATAAGATTAAAGTTATGGTTTCTGATAAGGCTTAAATGATATTGAGACATTATATATCTAGCTTATGATATATCAGACCAAAGTTAACTATAAAAATATAATTGGACTTGGGATATAACATTTATGGTATTAACAATAACTAGGGTTTTTCCTAAGCATAATGAAATTTAGTATTAAAGACTTAAGATGGCATATTTAATATTTAGAGATTATACTATAAGATTTTTTTATATAAAGAAAATAGGTGAATTTCCTTTATGATATATTTAGTGAATACCAAGTTTGTTAAATAAAATTATATATGAATTGAGATCACTTAGTTCTAATTTAAATTAATGATTTGCAAAACTAACTTTGTAAATCTTGGACTTATAGTTAATTAAGAAATTTAAAGGAATATTATAAAATTGTTTGTTTATATTTGGATAGTATTTAAAATTATAATTATGGTTTAGACTATTTTAGAGTTAAAAGATTGTGTTTTGAACATGATTATTTCTTACTTAAGAAATAATATTAAATAATTAACAAAACAACTATCTCATTTTAATAATAGAAGATATATGATCTAAGAATTTTAAAATGTTTTTGGAATAATATATTTAGTATTATCCTAGTAAGTATTCTTACTTAAAATTTCAAAATTATTTTTTTTAAAGTATTATCTTGATTTTTTATAAAATTTCTCAATTAATGAATGTCTTTAAATATTTGTTTTAAGTTTTATTTGTAAAATTTTAAGTTAGTATTTTTATTATATAAGAGATTTATTTTTATGCATGGAAGTGATTTTTATTTACTTTTTAGGAATTGATCTGAATTTATTAAATTTCATTTAGTTATTTAAGGGTCTTAAGGTTTATTTGTATTTTATTAAACTTCAATAAATATGTTTATATTTTTCTTAGGTGGAGATTATTTTAATAAACATTTTGATGTATTAAATATATTTTTAGGATTTTTCTACATTTTTCTAGAAATAAAATAGTGTACATGGGTATCTTGGTCATTACTTTATTTTATCTTTTTCTTATGCCCTCTTTTTTTTATTCTGGTCTATTTGGTTGGACGCATGACTGGCTTGACCCAGCCAGGTCTGGCTCGAGGTCAAGCCGACCCCGGCCCCTTCACCCTTCTCACATCTCGCTCCTGGGACAATCCCGAGCCTTCCCCTTGCGACACCCACTACCGCCGCTCGCCAAATCCCGACGAGCACCGGTTGCTGCGGCCACCGCCGCCAGCCACCATAGCTCCGTCGGCCGTAGACCTCCTCTTCCATCCAATTTGATTTGCAAATGGTGCCCAATTGATCTTTCCCCCCTTCGATTGTCTGGTTCTAGGGTTCTCACTGCCCATGGCTCTCAAGGTTGATGTCGACCTCGTTGGTTTGTGGTGGTATCCTGGTGAGGCAGAGAGGGTTTGGTGGTGGTGTGTTCATGGTCGTTGGCTACAGCCGCTTGCGGTGACGATCTGGTGTTTTTTCGCTGTGGTGATGTCCAGCACCACTGTGCTTCTCCTCGGCTGTCTTGATTGCAGCCTAGGCGCGGGTTGCAGCGCCTCTAGGTTCTCCTCGTGCCGTCGCCCTAGCTCCCATCACCACTATGTCACCACCGTCTACTTCCTCTTCTTGTTGTGCGAGGCCAATTGGGTAAGCTTTTCTCTATACCCCCTCTCTCTCAGTATGAACCCTAATTTGGGTTCCTCACTTTGGTTCATGATACACTACAATAGCTTTGCTACATAGCTTGCTCACTGAATTTGGCTTGTAAGTTTATCTATTTGTATTGGATAGTGTATGGTACTGGTTTGTGACTACAGGATAATGAATTTATTCTTATATGAGGTTTGGCTGGTTGTTGATATTAATTGGTTTTGATCTAGTTGGCTTATGGAATTGTTTGGTATTGGCTCCATACTAGCTAACCTGTGTTGTTGCACTACTGGTATGGCTTACACAATCATAAGTTATGTACTGCTGGAATTGGTGCTATAACTTGTTGTGTAATTATCTAGGAATAGCAGTGATATTACTCCAATCCACCCTGTTAATCCTATGATCCAATGGATCATATGGTTTTGGGTTGCATGCTTATCTCACCTACTGTGATCTGCTGTGAGCATCCATTAGAACCTTGTGAGATTCATACTTGGCTTGGTATGGTACTGCCTTGCAGGACCAATTGGGTTTCTAAAACTTTATAATTGTTAAAGATGGTCGTGGAGTTATATGTGCTTGATTCTTAGGGACAATGCCTGGTGATTCACTAGAATGATGGTTGTGACTTTGATATTGATTTGCAATCTGGGAAAGGATCTGACTTCATGTCCTTATTGATAGTAAAAGATTGTATACATTTGATTCCTAGATTCTTCTACTAGGAAAATGATGCATAAGCTGAGGCCCAATTATCCTCTATGATGATTCTATCATAGCTATTCTATGCTACACTGAGAGCCTTCTCTCCCTAGATGATTAGATTTCTTGAAATGATAAGAACTGGTACTACATAGATCTCATACCAACCTGTTGTTTGTGTGTGATCTATGGAATGCTAGAAATCTTGATCTTCTTGAGTTACTATAACTTCCTGCTACTAACAACCTGCTTCTCATCAAACTGCTGCTAATCTTGATCTCCTCCTTGTCCTAGCTCCTAGATGGCTCCACTGAGCAACCAGAGTTAGGGATGTGGTGGTGATCTGGGTGAGTCTTGTGGTGTTATGAGAGAAGTTTGTTCTTGAGTGTGATAAACAGAAAAGGAGTAGGGAGTTGGTTGATGTCCTAACCAGTGGTACTAATGAGTGATACGGTTGTGTTCTCCCTTTTGTGCTCCATGTGAATGCTTCATGTGTCGACAGCACATTACTTGCATGTTGTGACTGTGCTGCTGTCAAGTGGGACCCCTGGGGTTCAAGTTTCAATATAGGGATATTTATTGGTATGGATCAGCTCGGCTGGTTGCTATTATGTCAAGTTTGTCTTTATTTTTGTGTTGCCAAGTGGAATGGATTCCTTTACTATTCTTCCAAGGTGAAACTTGCCCCTTTTGTCCACTGCCAATGAGGTTGTTCTGAGGCAAAACATACTGATAAGAACAAATATTCTTTTGGTGAAACTTGCCCCATTTTAATATACTCAATGATGTGACAAAACAGTGCATCTCACTATTACTACTGAGAGTATTAATACTAACCCCTAACCCCTTCCTTCTGTCTGTTTAGTATTTGTTTGCAGGTACTAAGAAAGAATACAAGAAGTCAAGTAGATAGGAATTCTAGCTTAGGTTTTTATCTATTGTAATCTTCTTATTTTTATTGTAATAACAATGTAACACTTCTATATTTTATTAAAGCTTTTCTTTTTCTTTATTTGTAGTTATTCATCTATGTAATGACTTTGAATTTACTTGTATTGATTAAATCTTTGTATTAAATAAAGATTTCTTCTTATTTGTATTGCTTTGATTTCCATTAATCTATATGATTTCTTCTTTTTTATTTACTGTATTGGACTTTATTTTTATTCTTTTATTGTAAAAGAATAATGTAATACTTCATGTATTCTTTTTTATAAATAATCTTGTTATATCCTTGTTATAATCATTTCTTTTTATTCCTTTGTTCTAAAATGATAATGTAATATGCATATATTCTTTTAATAAAGAACTCTTCTATTTGTTTCATTAATGTAATTCATTTTATATTTTCCTTATTCATTTAATTAATATTTTATAATCTTTTCTTTATTCTTTTATTATGAAAGAATAATGCAATGTTGGTCTTAAAGAATCTTTATACTTTTGTTGATAGCACTTGTATTTGTCTTATTGTGAATAATTATTTATAATTCAAATTCCTCCCCTCATAATTCAACAAAACAACAGAGGTCATATAAAAATTCATCACACTCCCCCCTTGGATGACACTAAACCTAATTCATCAGAGTGAGAATTCTATCTCTCTAGCCTTTTAATTTGGCGAAAAATTTACCAGGATTTTCAGATGCATGCATGCAGATGCACAAAATCCTAAATCTACCCTTCGTTTTGTCCTAAATGCTGGGATGTTACATACTTCCCCCCTTAAATTAAACTTTGTCCCAGAGTTTGTGGTTTCTTGTTCATGAAGGTTTCAGATAAGCTCGTCTTGAGTTTCTTCTTTCCTCCCAGTTTCTTGTCTTCCCAAAATGATTTTTTTAGTAAACTCGCCTTTCCTTGAGTTTACTTTTAACCTTGATGCAGTTATGGTTAATGCCTAATTCTAAATTTAGACTTTCTCCCGAAACTTCATGAAATTGCTTTTGACCTTGAACACCATTATTGACGAAGAACTACTGATGCTAAGCATACCTATTATAGCCTTGCCAGTGTTGTTCCACCCGAAGTCTCCAACTCTTGATGGTAATCCTTCTCCTCGAGTAACCAACATGTTGGGACATTCAGATCTCTTATGTTCGTCTAGACCACACCTATAACACACCTTATCGGTCTTCCAACAATTCCTGCTTAGGTGACCTGAAGTTCCACACTTATTTCATATGATTTGTTTCTTTTGTTTTGATGCCTCATGTTTTGGTGTACCATTTATGGATATGAACCTGGGCATAAAACTTAAGTTTGATGTTGACTCTGGAGATTGAATCTTCTTTGGTTCCCTTATAGCTCTTTTCTTAGCTAATTTCTTTCTCTCTTCCACTAGCATATTGTAATCATCCTCAAAAGTAATTAATACATCAACCAGCTCTTGGAAACATCGTGTTGAAGCCCCTCATATTTTCATCTTCATATAAGGGTTTAATCCTTCCAAGAACCTTCTCTTGCGCTTCTCCTCCGTATTTACCTCATCAACTGCATAACGAGATAATTTACTAAACTTGCCAATATATTTCATCACCGTTTCGTCATTTTGCCTTAAGTCCTTGAATTCTCTCCTCTTAAATTCCATAATGCTCTCTGGAACATGATACTCACGAAACTTCCGCTTGAATTCTTCCCAAGTGAATATCTCTTCTGGTGTGAGCATGGCTAATTGATTTTCCCACCAATTTGTGGCAGGTCCGGATAGAAGAAATTTTGCATAACATAACTTCTCCTCATCATTACATCCAACTGTTTTAAGCTTCCTTTCTGTATCCATCAGCCAATCCTATGCATCCATAGGTTCTGGTGCAGATACAAAAGGAATTGGTTTGGCATTTTGGAAATCAGAAAGACTTACTCTGATATCTTTGTTATCCTCTCCGGGTCTAATCCGTTTGAGTATCTCCTGCATGAACTTATTCTGATACTCTTGCATCATTTGCATATATTGCATGAAATTATCCTCTTTCAATGGACGAGTTGATGGTCCAGTTGCGGTTACATGCTCATTACTTTCCCTCTGCTTAACTTCTTGGTCCATACGTTGTCCTTCAGACCCAGCCTCTACTGACGTATCCATACCCTCTCTAGTCCTTTTACATAAAGCGAATACTCATACTTACATCATGCATATGTTTTCTGAGCTCAACTCTATGCATAGTGCTAGTCACACAAGGAAATCAAGAACCAAATTCAGATAACAACCAAACCTATACCATGTATTACACATGGTATTTATAAACTATTACAAACAATCCTCACCATTACGGCTTAACTCTCAACTAATACATTACTCGTATTTTTTCAAACCCCACTTACTCACATGAGCATACTCTCACTTATTATGTCACGCCTCACAAACACTACAATACACATTACTGGATTTGTACATTATTTAAGCCCTCTACTTTTGTGGATTGTCTCTTCTTACTTTTCTCCCTCTTCTTAGTACTTCCTGGAATTCCATCCATGATGACGTGAAGTCCTACGACTACCTTCTAGAGTATATAAACATCCAGAGTATGCACACTCTTGATTAGAAGTACTTATATTGAGGTTAGCCATTGAGAAATGACTAGAAAATGCGTGATTCTCCCATGGAATTCTCAGGTCCACCTTCAAACGCACTTTCAAAGTAAGATGTATTCTCTCTTTTTTCCATGATTCAGTTATACATATAGATGTAATAAATGTCAATGCCTTCTTCCATGTCAATAGGATTGGTATTACCCCCATATGGATCATTGGTTACATGCTAATCTTGCTGGTTTCTACTCCTTTATTAGGATCACAGGGTATAGGATTCTCCCTGGTTCCAGTCTAAGATTCTACTCCCCATCCATCGTAATTCCAAACTGGAATACTTGGATTGGATGTTTCCTAAGTTTCATGTTTTCTTTTATACTTGTCCATGGTCTACATGATTATAAGGCCCATTCTGATAATTGGGCATAGGACTATGGTCCCTCAAACTCATTCTCGGCATACACCTCTTTTGAGAAGACTATTCTAAGATGCCTAGCTTCTCTATCTGACTCCTTTTTTCTATTGCTTTAGTAGGATCAACATAATCCTCAAGGTTGTATCCAACTCCTGGACTAGAACCTTAATCTGTGTCATGATAGGTACTGAATAATGTCCTATTATGATCTATGTACTCGGAAGCTAAGGTAGATTTAGTTTGCAAAAATGCGGCATGATCCAACTTAAGTTCCGAATTTATGGAATCTTGAGGTATAGTAGCATAAATACTACCTACCAATTTCCTTGGATTCCTGTTTTCGAAGCCTTGTTATTGCTTCTAAAATTGCAATTTGATACGCCGCTGCCATACATCTCATCTTCCCAGTTGAAATTTCTTCACTTATCTCCAACTTTTTGGTAAGATAAGCACTACATGGTACTTGACTAACACCTTCCCGTAATGGAAACTGTAAACCTTGACGAAAAGTCAAGATTTTCAATTCCATATTCCATACAAATTGTCTCAAAAGTTCTGTCCAATCACCTACATAGTCCTCTAAAGTCCTATACATCACTTAAACATTCCGATTTGAGTACCGAGATGCCATTCCTTACTGTAGGTAAGAGATTATAATTAGTCCTACTAAGTTACAACTTATTTTTATTACCCTAATTGCATCATAATAAAGAATTATCGCACTAGAAACATGACAATGTAATTCTCAAGTGAATACTCATCATATTTCTAGATAACTATTTACCGTTGCTAACATACTTCCTACAAGTTCTACCCCATTTAATAGGTTTCCAACCTAAGGTCAAAGCTTTTGCTCTGATACCAGCTGTGGTGACCCAGCATACCACTGCATGTTGTAGTATACTATAGTCGTGGACATAACACTCACGGAGTACCATTTCACAAATATTACATCCTCAGAGTGGTACAACAGAAACAAAGCGGGTCCACAACATACATTATTATTATTACAACCAGAAATTACATGACGACTTCGAGATCCTCCTAGGTCTGTAGAGGTATCCCGATGACTCAAGGCTAAACTATAATAACTCTGAGAACAAGATGAACAAGCAAACTAAACTGTAAGGTTGATACGAGATTTGATATAGATAGAGGATAGAGATACATGCTACTGGACTAGATCACTATATATGATACATCTACACTTCAGATACGTCGGCCTCCATTCCATAGATGTTTTCGTAATTGTTCCCTTCGACGCTTCCGGATACTTCTGGTTCTTCATAGAGGAATTCTCTTGGTCTTCAATTGGATATAGTATTTCCTCTTCCTCACTGTTATTGTCTTCAGAATCTAGCAAGGGTTAAGAAGATACATTGACTACGAGCATACTCAGCAAGTTCACTAGAAAGGAGTGTTTGATGCACTATATCTACAGCCACAGACCATAGGTCATAGGCAATGCAAGTTTTCGTAAACATTTCTTCAAAGTTTGCTTTTATTCTGAAAATCTATGTCCGTCAGCCTTCATAGGTTTACCAGAACTTTCATGGAGTTCCTTTCCTATAGCGTTCGTAGCTCCTTTCCAGAACAAAGAGTAACAAGTTATAGTTCTTACACTCTGCAGAGGTGCGTTGCTTTACCCATGAGAGACCTTAGTTTTGTTGCACATCCGGGCGCGCATTCCCGTTCACACTTCCTTGGTATGGGGCCCAGACTAAGATCCAAGCCAATCATTGTCCTTCTCCGCGACCCCGCATACACCGCAATTGTTGTATGCCCAAACTCAAGGTAGACTTTCCACATATAAAATGGCTATACCTTAGTTGGATACACACAACAACCATTAACACTAGAAATCTGTTTTTTGTAAGCCCAGATCCACGGTAGACTTTCCCCCGTATAAAACGGTTATACCCACGATCTGCAACTTACAAATGCCCAGAATAGTGTCCAATGCATGAGAAAGGGAGCCGATCCAGCTGACTTCTCTGTCCCATTCCAAATCTCATGGTTAACGCGTAATATACGACGCAAAAATCACTGGCGACATTGGTTGTTAAGAGATAATATGTTCCTTTACCACCGGAACTTTCATAGAAGGTTATTACCTCATGGTAAATAACCTATAATCATATTTTTATGAAAATAGTGTTTTCTGACCGTTTTGAAATGCAGGTGATGACAACACTGGATTTGCAATTATAGAAAATAATCAAAGGACATGAGCAAGTGTGAACTTGCCTTGATATAGCGGAGTATTGTAGTCGAATGTCTCGACTTGACCCTGGACCTCGGGTTCTACAAGAATACCATCATTGCCCGGTAAAGACAATGTTTAAAGAAGCAATATGCTGTTATGCATAAGTAATGAGATGCATGTTGTAAAACCTTAACTAATTTCCCAACATTACATGTGAGTTGGATTTAGATGATTTGTTTAGGAGGTGATTTATCTTTAAGTTTACTTCATAAAAGAGTGTAGTTGTAAGGGTTTTTGGATAACATATAAGACATGAAAGTAATGTATAATCACAATACAATTCTAAGATTGATTGATATCATGTAATCATTACAAGGTTTATGTTTTAATTTAGTTATGGCTTAAAAGAAATGGTATAGTGTTTCTTTTGAAGTGGCAAAAAGAATAACATTTGAAGAAAATATTCTTTATGTTAAGTTATTCAACTCTAAAGATTAACAAGATTAAAGTTATGGTTTCTGATAAGGCTTAAATGATATTGAGACATTATATATCTAGCTTATGATATATCAGACCAAAGTTAACTATAAAAATATAATTGGACTTGGGATATAACATTTATGGTATTAACAATAACTAGGGTTTTTCCTAAGCATAATGAAATTTAGTATTAAAGACTTAAGATAGCATATTTAATATTTATATATTATACTATAAGATTTGCTTATATAAAGAAAATAGGTGAATTTCTTTTATGATATATTTAGTGAATACCAAGTTTGTTAAATATAATTATATATGAATTGAGATCACTTACTTCTAATTTAAATTAATGATTTGCAAAACGAACTTTGTAAATCTTGGAATTATAGTTGATTAAGAATTTTAAAGGAATATTATAAAATTGTTTGTTTATATTTGGATAGTATTTTAAATTATAATTATGGTTTAGACTATTTTAGAGTTAAAAGATTGTGTTTTGGACATGATTATTTCTTACTTAGGAAATAATGTTAAATAATTAACAAAACAACTATCTCATTTTAATAATTGAAGATATATGATCTAAGAATTTTAAAAAAAAATTGGAATAATATATTTAGTATTATCCTAGTAAGTATTCTTACTTAAAAAAATTTAAAATTAAATTTTTTAAGTATTATCTTGATTTTTTATAAGAATTCTCAATTGTTGAATGTCTTTAAATATTTGTTTTAAGTTTTATTTGTAAAATTTTAAGTTAGTATTTTTATTAGATAAGAGATTTATTTTTATGCATGGAAGTGATTTTTATTTATTTTTTAGGATTTTTTCTGAATTTATTAAATTTCATTTAGTTATTTAAGGGTGTTAAGGTTTATCTGTATTTTATTAAACTTAAATAAATATGATTATAATTTTCTTAGGTGGAGATTATTTTAATAAACATTTTGATGTATTAAATATATTTTTAGGATTTTTCTACATTTTTCTAGAAATAAAATAGTGTACATGGGTATCTTGGTCATTACTTTATTCTAGCTTTTTCTTATGCCCTCTTTTTTTTTGGTCTGCTTGGTTGGCAACATGACTGGCTCGACCCAGCCAGGTCTGGATCGAGGTCAACCCGACCCCGGCCCCTTCACCCTTCTCACATCTCGCTCCTGGGACAATCCCGAGCCTTCCCCTTGCGACACCCACTACCACCGCTCGCCAAATCCCGACGAGCACCGGTTGCTGCGGCCACCGCCGCCAGCCACCATAGCTCCGCTGGCCTCAGACCTCCTCTTCCACCCAATTTGATTTGCAAATGGTGCCTGATTGATCTTGCCCCCCCCTTCGATTGTCTGGTTCTAGTGTTCTCATTGCCCATGGCTCTCGAGGTTGATGTCGACCTCGTCGGTTTGTGGTGGTGTCCTGGTGATGTGGAGAGGTCTAGTGAGGGTGTGTTCATGGTCGTTGGCCACAGCCGCTTGCGGTGACGAGCCGGTGTTTTGTCGGTATGGTGATGTCCAGCACCGTCGTGCTTCTCCTCGGTTGTCTTGATTGCGGCCTAGGCGTGGGTTGCAGCGCCTCTAGGTGCTCCTCGTGCCGCTGCCCTGGCTCCCATCACCACTATGTCACCACCATCTACTTCCTCTTCTTGCTGTGCGAGGCCAATCAGGTAAGCTTTTCTCTATCCCCTCTCTCTTAGTATGAACCCTAATTTGTGTTCCTCACTTTGGTTCATGATACAATACAATAGCTTTGCTACATAGCTTTCTCACTGAATTTGGCTTGTAAAATTTATCTATTTGTATTGGATAGTGGATGGTACTGGTTTGTGACTACAGGATAATGAATTTATTCTTATATGAGGTTTGGCTGGTTGTTGAGAAGATCCAATATTAATTGGTTTTGATCTAGTTGGCTTATGGAATTGTTTGGTATTGGCTCCATGCTAGCTAACCTGTGCTGTTGCACTACTGGTGTGGCTTAGACAATCATAAGTTATGTACTGCTGGAATTGGTGCTATAACTTGTTGTGGAATTATCTAGGAATAGCAGACCCTGTTAATGATATGATCCAATGGATCATATGGTTTTGGGTTGCATGCTTATCTCACCTACTGTGATCTGCTGTGAGCATCCATTAGAACCTTGCGAGATTCATACTTGGCTTGGTCTGGTACTGCCTTGCAGGACCAATTGGGTTTCTGAAACTTTATAATTGTTAAAGATGGTCGTGGAGTTATATGTGCTTGATTCTTAGGGACAGTGCCCGATGATTCACTAGAATGATGGTTGTGACTTTGATATTGATTTGGAATCTTGGAAAGGATCTGACTTCATGTCCTTATTGATAGTAAAAGATTGTATACATTTGATTCCTAGATTCTTCTACTATGAAAATGATAAATCGGTTTTAGCTGGAATTATTGAGTGGTTGGTTAATGTGATGATACTCCCTAATGGCTTCTGTGCATAAGACTGCCATCGTGGTGTCTCTATTTTGGAAGGTGCGCAGTGGTAGATCTTATGTGCATGATTTGTTGTTAGTTTTGTGGCTTCTGCTGCCCTTAGATCTTCTGATGTGGTGCCCCCTTGAGGTGTGTGCACAGCAGTGGATCTAATCAGCATGATCAGCTGATATGCCCCTGCCAATGATGCATAAGCTGAGGCCCAATTATCCTCTATGATGATTCTATCATAGCTATTCTATGCTACACTGAGAGCCTTCTCTCCCTAGATGATTAGCTTTCTTGAAATGATAAGAACTGGTACTACATAGATCTCATACCAACTTGTTGTTTGTGTGTGATCTATGGACTGCTGGAAATCTTGATCTTCTTGAGTTACTATAACTTCCCTGCTACTAACAACCTGCTTCTCATCAAACTGCTGCTAATCTTGATCTCCTCCTTGTCCTAGCTCCTGGATGGCTCCACTGAGCAACCAGAGTTAGGGATGTGGTGGTGATCTGGGTGAGTCTTGTGGTGTTATGAGAGAAGTTTGTTCTTGAGTGTGATAAACAGAAAAGGATTAGGGAGTTGGTTGATGTGCTAACCAGTGGTACTGGTGAGTGCTACGGTTGTGTTCTCCCTTTTCTGCTTCATGTGAATGCTTCTTGTGTCGACGGCACATTACTTGCATGCTATGACTGTGCTGCTGTCAAGTGGGAGCCCTGGGGTTCAAGTTTCAATATAGGGATATTTATTGGTATGGATCAGCTCGGCTGGTTGCTATTATCTCAAGTTTGGCTTTATTTTTGTGTTGCCAAGTGGAATGGATTCCTTTACTATTCTTCCAAGGTGAAACCTGCCCCTTTTGTCCACTACCAATGAGGTTGTTCTGAGGCAAAACATACTGATAAGAACACATATTATTTTGGTGAAACTTGCCCCATTTTAATATACTCAATGATGTGACAAAACAGTGCATCCCACTATTACTACTGAGAGTATTAATACTAACCCCTAACCCCTTCCTTCTGTCTGTTTAGTATTTGTTTGCAGGTACTAAGAAAGAATACAAGAGGTCAAGTAGATAGGAATTCTAGCTTAGGTTTTTATCTATTGTAATCTTCTTATTTTTATTATAATAACAATGTAACACTTCTATATTTTATTAAAGCTTTTATTTTTATTTATTTGTAGTTATTCATCTATGTAATGCCTTTGAATTTACTTGTATTGATTAAATCTTTGTATTAAATAAAGATTTCTTCTTATTTGTATTGCTTTGATTTCCATTAATCTATATGATTTCTTCTTTTTTATTTACTGTATTGTACTTTATTTTTATTCTTTTATTGTAAAAGAATAATGTAATACTTCATGTATTCTTTTTTATAAATAATCTTGTTATATCCTTGTTGTAATCATTTCTTTTTATTCATTTGTTCTAAAAGGATAATGTAATATGCATATATTCTTTTAATAAATAACTCTTCTATTTGTTTCATTAATGTAATTCATTTTATATTTTCCTTATTCATTTAATTAATATTTTTATAATATTTTATTTATTCTTTTATTATGAAAGAACAATGCAATGTTGGTCTTAAAGAATCTTTATACTTTTGTTGATAGCACTTGTATTTGTCTTATTGTGAATAATTATTTATAATTCAAATTCCCGCTCATAATTCAACAAAACAACAAAGGTCATGTCAAAATTCATCACACTCCCCCCTTGGATGACACTAAACCTAATTCATCAGAGTGAGAATTCTATCACTCTAGCCTTTTAATTTGGCAAAAAATTTACCCGGATTTTCAGTTGCATGCATGCAGATTCACAAAATCCTAAATCTACCCTTCGTTTAGTCCTAAATGCTGGGATGTTACAAAGTACCCGTGGATACCCGGTATAGTGAATACCATAACTCGCAGTACATTTCAAATAGCGCAAAACTCTTTCAAGATCATGCCAATGATCATCTCCAGGATTTGACACAAATCGACTCAGTTTGCTTACAGCAAAGGAGATGTCAGGTCTAGTGGCACTGGCTAAATACATGAGCGAGCCAATAATTTGAGAATATCTCAATTGATCTTTAGCAATCCTTTGATTCTTTTGAAGTAGCATACTCGGATCATAAGGCGTTGGAGAAGACTTGCAGTCACTATACCAGAAGCAACTCAATATATTTTCCACATAGTGAGACTGGAGCAATGTAATCCCACCATTGTCATCCTTTAGTAGCTTGATGTTTAAGATTACATCAGCCACTCCCAAGTCCTTCATCTCAAAGCAGCGAGATAGGAACTCTTTGACCTCCTCAATAACAGCGAGGTTGGTCCCAAATATCAATATGTCATCAACATAGAGACACATAATAACTCCCTCGCCCCACCATGGCGATAGTACACACATTTGTCAGCTTCGTTTACAACAAAGCCTTCAGCAATTAAAGTTCTTTCAAACTTCTCGTGCCACTGCTTAGGAACTTTCTTAAGACCATACAAAGACTTCACTAACTTACACAACTTCCTTCTTGACCATCTACTACAAATCCGTCAGGCCGCTCCATATAAATTTCCTCATCTAGCTCTCCATTTAGAAAAGTTATCTTAACGTCCATTTGATGAACGAGAAGACCATGTGAGGCAGCTAAGGATAGTAGTACTCGACTAGTGGTCAATCTAGCTACAAGTGAGTACATATCAAAGAAGTCTTCACCTTATTTTTGGGTATAACCCTTGGCCACAAGACGTGCCTTGTATTTTTCAGTAGTACCATCAGGTCTAAGCTTTTCTTGAACACCCACTTACATCCTACAGGTTTTCACCCATAAGGACGATCAGTGACTTCCCAAGTACCATTAGCTAATATGGAGTCCATCTTGCTTCGGACAGCTTCCTTCCAGTAGTCAGCATCTTGACATGCATAGTCTTCTGAAATAGAAGTGGGAGTATCATCCACAAGGTACACAATGAAATCATCACCAAACGAATTTGCAGTCCTTTGCCTCTTGCTCCTTTTGGGAGCTTCATTGTTGTCCTCCACGGGATTATCAAAGTGTTCTATCGGCATAGGGGGTTTAGGAATTATAGAAAATTCCTGACTAGACGAACTAGTCATCCCCTGATTTGATGAGCTAGACATACCTTTCATAGGAAAGATGTCCTCAAAGAAATTCGCATCATTCGACTCCATAATTGTACCAACATGCCTGTCAGATACCTCAGATTTTACTATAAAAAATCTATAGCCAATGCTATGAAAATCATATCCCAAAAAAACAGAATCAACAGTTTTTGGTCCAAGCTTTCGCTTCTTGGGTATTGGAATATTGAATTTTGCCAAACAACCCCAAGTTCGTAAGTAAGAGAGTTTAATCCTTTTTATTTTCCCATTCCTCAAATGGAGTCATGGTTTTATCCTTTACGGGAACACGGTTTAGGACATGACACACAGTCATTAGTGCCTCCCCCCACCATTCCTTGGAAAGACCCAATGTATCTAACATGGCGTTAACCAAATCAGTTAGAGTGCGGTTCTTTCTTTAGGCCACCCCATTTGACTGAGGTGATTAGGGAGGCGTCCTCTCATGTATAATACCATGTTCCGCACAGAATAAATCAAATTCATTTGAAAAGTACTCTCCACCATGATCTGGCTTTAGCCGCTTGATTTTAAGGTCAAGTTGGTTTTCTGCCTTAGCTTTATAGATTTCGAAGTAGTTCATAGCTTCATATTTAGATTTCAGAAGATAAACATAGCAGTATCTAGTAGAGTCATCAATAAACATCATAATGTATCTTTTTCCACCTTTTGTCAACACACCATTCATCTCACAAAGATCTAAATGTACAAGTTCTAGTGGTGCTAAGTTTCTCGGTTCCGCAGCCGTATGAGACTTGTGGAGTTGCTTTGCTTCCACACAAACTTGGCACTTAGAACATTTGACAGTGGTAAATTTCGAAATTAAACTCATATTGGCTAGCCGCATCATGCAACCAAAGTTAATATGACAGAGTCATGAATGCCAAACATTGGACTCATTATCATTGCAAACATGATTAATAACTTTAGTACATGAGTCTGACAAAGATAAGAGGAACAGGCCTCCGCACTCATAACCCTTTCCAACAAATTGTACATACTTAGAAATTACAACTTTATTGGACTCAAAAACCAACTTAAAACCATCTCGATGTAAAAGCGATCCGCTGACAAGATTCTTATTGATGGAGGCAACGTGCTGCACATTCTTCAGTTGTATGGTCTTCCCCGAAGTAAACTTTAGATTTACTGTACCACACCATGAACAGAAGCACGTGAGTCATTTTCCATCAGCACGGAAGAAGTCCTTGTGACCTGATAAGAGGAAAACATGTAAATATTAGAACATACATGTGTATTAGCACCCGTATCTATCCACCAATCAGGAGAATGGCATACTAAAAGGATAGTAGGACAAATACCATACCCAACATCCTTCATCTCAGTATCGCTAGTAACAACATTAGCGGCCTTGCTGCTGTTCCCATGTTGATGCTTGTCAAAGCGATTAGGGCAGCTAGGAGCCCAATGATCAGGATCACCACCACAGACGTGGCAAGAGCCTTTCCTATTATCATTTTTCTTATTGAATTTGGTTGAGTGTGTGGCCTTGTTCTTACCATCAAACATCCCCTTTCCTTCAGTTTTGTTCTTATTCTTTAACTTGTGGGATTGGAAGTTTTTCCTCTACACCAAATTGGCAGTAGAACCTCCCTCAAATCCTCGAGCAGTTTTGTCCTTTGCTCTCGCGTTCTCTTCCACATGTAGAGACCCAATGAGATCCGTAACAGAAAACTCTTGTCTCGTATGTTTTAGAGAAGTTGCAAAGTTCCTCCATGAGAGAGGAAGCTTGGAAATAATGCCACTGGCCACAAATTTGTCCGGTAAGGAACATTTGAACTGCTCAAATTCTTTGGCAAGTGATTGTATCTCATGAGCTTGCGCGACGACGGAGCGCTCATCAATCATCTTGTAGTCATAGAATTTCTCCATGACATAGAACTCAGTGCCAGCGTCCGAGATCTCAACTTGTCCTCGAGCGCTTCCCACGTGTTTTTGCCATTATCAAATGACATATATGGGTCAACAATGTTGTCCCCAAGAACACTGAACAAAGCCGCCATAAACATGGTATCGGCTTTCTTAAAGGTCGCTTCCTGCTTAGCACAAATATTTCCTTCAGGCTTGCCAAGAGTGGCGCTATAGCAGTTTAGGTTTTCAAACCAGAGAACTGCTCTCTTGCGCTATCTCTTATAGTGCATGCCATCAAAAGTAGGCGGCCTAGTAGCCACGGATACACCAGTGGAATTCAGTTGCCTGTAATCAGGTTTTTGGATTGTTGAAAAAGCAATATTCCATATGATTTAATCTGAATAATAAACTGATAAAGCATGATCATACAGACGGTACTAAAACCAATCATGTAGATCAACAAAGTAGATGAACATATTACATCTATACAAGATAAACCTATCACATCTACGCCGAACGCTAGACCTAGAAACTCTAGCAAAATCCAAAAGAGAGAGATTGAGATCACATACGATGTAGTCGCGGCAGTAGCCGTGGCGGTAGCAGCAGCAACGTTGTCGCCCATGTTGAGATTGCCGAAGAGGTCGCTGATGTCCGGGAAGAAGTCGTCATTCGGGAACTCGTCGTCGGATGACATCGTGTTTGCCAGTAGTCGCGCTTAAGCGCCCCCCAAAAACTTGATCGCCCCTCACCCGTACAGGTTCACGAGAGGCGGGGTTCCGGAGGCCTACTGTCCCGATCTGCGGTGCACGCCGCAAGCCAGGATGGGGAAGACGAAGACGGCAGAGCAAGGTTCTGGAGGTAGGTGCGTGTGTGAATTGATCACCGATTAGGTTTAGCGCAGACGCTTATATAGTGTAGATCAGGGAGATCATGGTACACAGCCCACGTCCGAGTCGGTAACAGCCCATGTCCGTTAATGACTCATAAATAATTTTCCCAAACAACAAAATAAAGCTCGGCTCCGCGAGATTCCCGCAACCCGCATTGGTGAAGTTGAAAATCACATGAGAAGGACGAGCATTGGTGAAGTTGGAGTATACCTTGAGCATGTGTTGTTCATGCCAATGGAACCATCGCGGAACCTAATCATTGTGTCTTTCGTACGATTTCTGCTGGCAACATTCCTTTGTTCTGGATACCACCTATGAAGATCTTCAGTCTAAATCTCGAGAGTTGAGTTGCCTGATTCTCCGACCCATGTACAGAGTTGATAGTTGGGTCCGGGATGGACTGATCACCCTACCCGACTCTTACTGTTCGCTCTGTACATCGAACTGGTGGATCAATGTAACTTTTCCCTCTTCTAATGGAAGTTAGAGGTGGCCTTATCGTTTGATACCTCTACCTTCGTCCTTTGTTCTCCGGAGTGTTCTCTCGACGATCAGGAACAACGACCCTTTGTTGGTGGTCTCACCGATTTCAAGATGGAGGATGGACCCTCGTTAGTGGTGTCGCGAGGATCTACACGAAGTGAGAAGACGAGGATCGCCGACCTTCCTTCCGGTGCCATGAGGCGGATCTCGAGGGCGAGATCCTTTGTTAGTGGTGTCGAATTGTGGCATCCCGCAAAACCACTACTAGAAAATCGCGTTGAATTTGTGCATTGCATCGTCATCAACATGCATTGTTTGCCAAAACTATTTTCGCAAAGCCGTGATGTTTTCTAAAAACGCCCCGCAAATTATTCAAACGCCAAAACCCGGGTCGCCGGACTAATTTGTTTTGTCTGTTATCGGGTTGCAAAAGACTTGTTCGAAACAAATAAAAATATTTATTATTTTAGCGGGGGCAGTCGAACGGGCCAGATCGACCCGAACGACCACCCCCAGGATTTTTAAATCGGTCCAACTAGTCTGCCCCTCCAAATCCTAAACCTACCCAACTTTCTACCCTCTCTCCCCCTCCACATCACTCCCTACAATAGCATCTCGCCACCTCAGCTCCCCTCTCCCCTCTACCCAATCCCCACCTGCCACTTGTCCTAGCCCTCACCCTCTCTCTCTAAGCCACCCCCCACTCAGCACACCGCCAGCACACAACACACACACTACACGCGCGCACGCCCAACCCTATCCCCCTGGAACCGCGCCCTTGGCCCACCTGCAGACCCCGACTTGGCCCTACCCGACCCCACCAGCCTCGCTCCCTGTTCCTCTTCCTCTCTCCCCCCCCGCATCCCTCTCTCTCTCCCCGTGTCGGCCTCACCACGCGAGTGGCAGCCCGCGACCTCCCTCTGCCGGCCGCTTCTCCTCCCGCGAGCGCGCGCCGCCGGGCGCCTCCCCTGGCCGCCTCTCCCTCGACCACCTCTCCGCCGCCAAGTTCTCTGCCGCCCGAGCCACCCGCCGCCCTCCAGCTCCGGCACCGCCCTGTCCGCCTCTCCTCCCCGCCCCAGCACGCCACCCGCGACGCCCTCCTCTCCTAGCTCGTCCGCGCAGAACCCTCGCCGGCCCCGGCCCGGCTCGCCCGCGACGACACCCCAGCGACCCTCCTCCGCTCGCGCACGCCGACCGCCGCCTTCTCTGCGTCCGCCCGCAGCGCCGAGGTTCCTCGCCGCCGACCCGTCCTCGCCTCCCTCCTCGCCGGAGCGCCCCGCGACGGCGCTCGAGCTCGTCGCCCGCGGACACCACCAAGCTCGCCCCCTCGACCGCCCGGACGTCTCCTCGCCCTGCTCTGGCCCCCTCGTCCGCGCGCCGACCGCCGCCTCGCGCAGACTGCGTCGCTCCTCAAGTCGTCGCCCCGTTGGCCCTGCAACGCCCCCTCATCTCCGTGACCTCTTGCAGGACCCCGTCACCGCAGTCCGCTGCCGACCTCTGCATGCTCGCGCCATGCATAGTGTTGGTGTTGGAGTTGTTGGACGATGTGCCGATAAGGTGTTTGTAAGGGGGTGTCCGCAAGGTTGACGAGAAGACCAGGTGCTACATCCATTCCGCGGCTCCCTTGTGATGCTTAATGTACAGCTATGAAGCCTACAAAACAACAAGATGCGTCCGTATGTGTGTGTGCCGAGACAACCGTCGGTGTCCCCCAACACACCCGCGGCCAATACAAATCGACATCGACAAACCAAGGGGGAACCACAAGATTCCCGAGAGAGGACATCAAGATCTTCGACGTTAATCCAAGATCGTCGACCACACTCGCAACGGGAAGCATGAGGTGGATAACGCCGCACGCCCAAAACTCCTTCACGGATGCGACAAGATCCTCCACCGGGACCCGAAGACCGTACCTTCGCTGAAAAAGTTCGCGGCCAACGACCAAAGTCGGAACCCCAAGGTCGACAGCACGGACTCGGAGGATCCCCGGACGACGAGCCCTTCATCTCGGACGCCAAGTTTGACGAGCACCCGACCGTCAAGATCACCATAGAACGACAAGTGCTTCATCCCGGATGCGACAAGACCTACCCCGATGGCCGAGAATGTTACGACGAGATCGAACCCTAGGCCCTGGACCCTGTCGAACCCCGAACCCCCCGGAACCCCAAGTTCGTCGAGGCCCCTTAAATGTGTGAACCCCTTCCCGAAACCCTATTTTATAATATAATACAACTTGTCGCATAATAATTGTCTTGCATGCATACACTCATGTGGTTTGGGGGCCTTATGCCGATTCACCTAATAATTAAATATGGGGCCATATGCGGGCAAAACTAGTCTCATATCGGCCTCATTTAAACTTGTGTAGCGAACCGGTATCTTATCTTGCCTTGTTTTAACAACATTTAATTTGCGGGGTAGTTAAATAACTTGAGCCACCTAATTAATTGTCGGACCCCGGTCCCGTTTAATATGACCTAATTGCATCGCACTTTGCCATGCCATCCATCATACATGCATCATGCCGATCTTCTGCCGTGGTATTAAATCTTGCATCCGGTGTTTCTTCTAGTGTTTTGCTTCTTCGCGGATAAGGCCGTTGAGTTGATGTGAGCTTCGCCCCGATCTTCGGTTGAATCCTTCGACAATGTTTTCAGGCGAGCATCTCCCCCTTTCTACCTATCTTACTTTTATAGTCTTTATTCCCTCCTGTTGATCTATTGCTATCTGTGTTGCGATGCTTTAGTTTCCGTACCTGTGATATACCGTGCAGCCCTATATTGCCTTGGACACATCCTATTACCTGTTGTTTGGTAGATAGTTGGACTTGCGCGTCGTAGTTGCTTGCTCAAGTGCGGATGTGAGTCGTCATAAGCCACAGTTGTTGATGTATTGCCGCATGTTGATGATGGAGATGATTCTAGTTTTACTTATCATCACTTTAATTTCTGTTTAACAACTAAAATTGAAATAAGCAGAGGCATCGGTGGGTGATAGATAATATTTGGTTTCCGAACGCCCACTTGTGTCCCGTAAGACCCCGAGTACTTGATACCTGTTCCTTGCTTTATCGCGCTATCCACATCCGGGAGGTATATGGGACCCCCCTGAGCCAGAGCTTGATTCCGTCTTATTTCTTGGGGCCACGAACTAGTTTGGGGCTTTATTACTATCCTGTACTTATGCCATGTTTTACTGCTTTATTTACGATTGTGCGAGGAGCACACTGTACTGTTTAGGACTTGTGACCCGTTTACGTGGTATCGACAGTCCCCGTTTGGGGATCTGCTGTCGTTTACCGCCGGCCCCACAAACTTTGGGGTCCGTCTCGGAGCTAGCTTACTTCGTTGCGGGTGTACTCCAAGGGGTGGCCCCCTGAAATATTTCTGAATCCTGTGATTGTTCAGTCGTGAAAGCCTCGTTGGGTTTTGATTTGGTTTTTCCGAGGTTGATCGAGCGTGTGTTGCTATTGGTGCACCCCGGCCGGGTAAAACTTTCTGAAAGCCATGTCCGCGGTTATGGACGACTTGGAGCACAGTATCTCGATCATAGACAAGCATAACTAAAGTTTACTGCTATAAATTTGACTTTATAATGACTAGTAATCAGCTTCACTATAATGGAATGGCTAATTAATACTGCCCACAATTGCTTGTTTGGAGTGTCGCTTGCGACCATTGTACCTGACTAGTAAGTGTTGCAACTACAACAGAATGGCTGAATAAAAGTACCAACAACTGCTGGGTTTTGGGTTTATCTCATGCTAATTGTATCTGACTAGTAAGTGTTGCCACTATAACGGAATGATTAACTAAAAGTGCCCACTGCTTACTTTATCAGGATGAATATCTAAACCTGACTAGTAATTGCTGCCACGATAACTGAATAAGTAAAACTGCCAACTGTGTGGGTTCCTCGGTTGACTTCCTCGTTTGGTCTCGAGGGGGAAATACCAGGATGGGTTTGTTTGGTGTTAGCTTCAGGTTGGATCCGAATAGGTCTTTCTTACCTCTCTCTGATTGCCGCCAGTTGTATCGTGTCTCTATAGGTTGTTTAGTGCATGCTGCCGCTGCCGCTTCAGTCCACCATACCTATGTAGGCGAGGACCGCCGAATTCTAGCCTCGCCGTGTACTGGCCTCAGTACTGACGCTCCTTCTTTTTCCTTTGCCCTTTGTCGGCACCCCTTTTGTTTAAGCAGGTTTTGATTTCGACGCCGTTAGCAGGGTTACCCTTCCGGCTTGGCCTGGGCAGGGTTATGGACGCCATTGGTTATTCTTCAGGGCTCTTAGTCCATTTGCATCTTGTCCGTAGCTGGACGCTCTATCGTTTTCAAGGTGATTTGGATCTTTGTATATTCTATCTGTATTCTTGACTCCTGGAGTCGCTGTTATATAAATCTGTTCTGTGGGTCCCATCGAGGACTGTTGTGTAATGTTATTACTTCGTTTTCCACCCGCACGAAAGTGCCTGGTGGGCACCTTTGAATCGTTTCTATGCGGGTTTGGGGAATTTTGCTCAAACTTGCATAGGTCCGATTCTGAGGGTGTTACAGAGTGGTATCAGAGCTCAGCAGTTGCGATACCCCACAAGTCCAGCCTGTAGGATAACCTAGCTAACGGCCGAAGTAGAGTGTCAAAACTATTTTTCAAAATCGGTTGGATAGTTCTGATTAGGTCTGATTTTACTCCTTACCCCTCTGCTGTTCCCCTCTTACCTCTACGTGTTTTGAATCCGCTCTCTTCTCTCTCTTCGAGTCCAGGATTTCTCGTGGTTGGGTTTCCGTCGTACCTTCAGGGTTTCGCCTTCTCCCTTTTTGTAACGGAGGTGCTACGATCATCAATCTGTAACTTGTCTGTTGTACCCTTCCTCCAATCTTTTGTTCTTGAGCTCTTTATCCATATGTGTTCCTTGCCGGATATCAGTGTCGTTGAAAATCACATGAGAAGGACGAGCATTGGTGAAGTTGGAGTATACCTTGAGCATGTGTTGTTCATGCCAATGGAACCATCGCGGAACCTAATCATTGTGTCTTTCGTACGATTTCTGCTGGCAACATTCCTTTGTTCCGGATACCACCTATGAAGATCTTCAGTCTAAATCTCGAGAGTTGAGTTGCCTGATTCTCCGACCCATGTACAGAGTTGATAGTTGGGTCCGGGATGGACTGATCACCCTACCCGACTCTTACTGTTCGCTCTGTACATCGAACTGGTGGATCAATGTAACTTTTCCCTCTTCTAATGGAAGTTAGAGGTGGCCTTATCGTTTGATACCTCTACCTTCGTCCTTTGTTCTCCGGAGTGTTCTCTCGACGATCAGGAACAACGACCCTTTGTTGGTGGTGTCACCGATTTCAAGATGGAGGATGGACCCTCGTTAGTGGTGTCGCGAGGATCTACACGAAGTGAGAAGACGAGGATCGCCGACCTTCCTTCCGGTGCCATGAGGCGGATCTCGAGGGCGAGATCCTTTGTTAGTGGTGTCGAATTGTGGCATCCCGCAAAACCACTACTAGAAAATCGCGTTGAATTTGTGCATTGCATCGTCATCAACATGCATTGTTTGCCAAAACTATTTTCGCAAAGCCGTGATGTTTTCTAAAAACGCCCCGCAAATTATTCAAACGCCAAAACCCGGGTCGCCGGACTAATTTGTTTTGTCTGTTATCGGGTTGCAAAAGACTTGTTCGAAACAAATAAAAATATTTATTATTTTAGCGGGGGCAGTCGAACGGGCCAGATCGACCCGAACGACCACCCCCAGGATTTTTAAATCGGTCCAACTAGTCTGCCCCTCCAAATCCTAAACCTACCCAACTTTCTACCCTCTCTCCCCCTCCACATCACTCCCTACAATAGCATCTCGCCACCTCAGCTCCCCTCTCCCCTCTACCCAATCCCCACCTGCCACTTGTCCTAGCCCTCACCCTCTCTCTCTAAGCCACCCCCCACTCAGCACACCGCCAGCACACAACACACACACTACACGCGCGCACGCCCAACCCTATCCCCCTGGAACCGCGCCCTTGGCCCACCTGCAGACCCCGACCTGGCCCTACCCGACCCCACCAGCCTCGCTCCCTGTTCCTCTTCCTCTCTCCCCCCCGCATCCCTCTCTCTCTCCCCGTGTCGGCCTCACCACGCGAGTGGCAGCCCGCGACCTCCCTCTGCCGGCCGCTTCTCCTCCCGCGAGCGCGCGCCGCCGGGCGCCTCCCCTGGCCGCCTCTCCCTCGACCACCTCTCCGCCGCCAAGTTCTCTGCCGCCCGAGCCACCCGCCGCCCTCCAGCTCCGGCACCGCCCTGTCCGCCTCTCCTCCCCGCCCCAGCACGCCACCCGCGACGCCCTCCTCTCCTAGCTCGTCCGCGCAGAACCCTCGCCGGCCCCGGCCCGGCTCGCCCGCGACGACCACCCCAGCGACCCTCCTCCGCTCGCGCACGCCGACCGCCGCCTTCTCTGCGTCCGCCCGCAGCGCCGAGGTTCCTCGCCGCCGACCCGTCCTCGCCTCCCTCCTCGCCGGAGCGCCCCGCGACGGCGCTCGAGCTCGTCGCCCGCGGACACCACCAAGCTCGCCCCCTCGACCGCCCGGACGTCTCCTCGCCCTGCTCTGGCCCCCTCGTCCGCGCTCCGACCGCCGCCTCGCGCAGACTGCGTCGCTCCTCAAGTCGTCGCCCCGTTGGCCCTGCAACGCCCCTCATCTCCGTGACCTCTTGCAGGACCCCGTCACCGCAGTCCGCTGCCGACCTCTGCATGCTCGCGCCATGCATAGTGTTGGTGTTGGAGTTGTTGGACGATGTGCCGATAAGGTGTTTGTAAGGGGGTGTCCGCAAGGTTGACGAGAAGACCAGGTGCTACATCCATTCCGCGGCTCCCTTGTGATGCTTAATGTACAGCTATGAAGCCAAGATGCGTCCGTATGTGTGTGTGCCGAGACAACCGTCGGTGTCCCCCAACACACCCGCGGCCAATACAAATCGACATCGACAAAACAAGGGGGAACCACAAGATTCCCGAGAGAGGACATCAAGATCTTCGACGTTAATCCAAGATCGTCGACCACACTCGCAACGGGAAGCATGAGGTGGATAACGCCGCACGCCCAAAACTCCTTCACGGATGCGACAAGATCCTCCACCGGGACCCGAAGACCGTACCTTCGCTGAACAAGTTCGCGGCCAACGACCAAAGTCGGAACCCCAAGGTCGACAGCACGGACTCGGAGGATCCCCGGACGACGAGCCCTTCATCTCGGACGCCAAGTTTGACGAGCACCCGACCGTCAAGATCACCATAGAACGACAAGTGCTTCATCCCGGATGCGACAAGACCTACCCCGATGGCCGAGAATGTTACGACAAGATCGAACCCTAGGCCCTGGACCCTGTCGAACCCCGAACCCCCCGGAACCCCAAGTTCGTCGAGGCCCCTTAAATGTGTGAACCCCTTCCCGAAACCCTATTTTATAATATAATACAACTTGTCGCATAATAATTGTCTTGCATGCATACACTCATGTGGTTTGGGGGCCTTATGCCGATTCACCTAATAATTAAATATGGGGCCATATGCGGGCAAAACTAGTCTCATATCGGCCTCATTTAAACTTGTGTAGCGAACCGGTATCTTATCTTGCCTTGTTTTAACAACATTTAATTTGCGGGGTAGTTAAATAACTTGAGCCACCTAATTAATTGTCGGACCCCGGTCCCGTTTAATATGACCTAATTGCATCGCACTTTGCCATGCCATCCATCATACATGCATCATGCCGATCTTCTGCCGTGGTATTAAATCTTGCATCCGGTGTTTCTTCTAGTGTTTTGCTTCTTCGCGGATAAGGCCGTTGAGTTGATGTGAGCTTCGCCCCGATCTTCGGTTGAATCCTTCGACAATGTTTTCAGGCGAGCATCTCCCCCTTTCTACCTATCTTACTTTTATAGTCTTTATTCCCTCCTGTTGATCTATTGCTATCTGTGTTGCGATGCTTTAGTTTCCGTACCTGTGATATACCGTGCAGCCCTATATTGCCTTGGACACATCCTATTACCTGTTGTTTGGTAGATAGTTGGACTTGCGCGTCGTAGTTGCTTGCTCAAGTGCGGATGTGAGTCGTCATAAGCCACAGTTGTTGATGTATTGCCGCATGTTGATGATGGAGATGATTCTAGTTTTACTTATCATCACTTTAATTTCTGTTTAACAACTAAAATTGAAATAAGCAGAGGCATCGGTGGGTGATAGATAATATTTGGTTTCCGAACGCCCACTTGTGTCCCGTAAGACCCCGAGTACTTGATACCTGTTCCTTGCTTTATCGCGCTATCCACATCCGGGAGGTATATGGGACCCCCCTGAGCCAGAGCTTGATTCCGTCTTATTTCTTGGGGCCACGAACTAGTTTGGGGCTTTATTACTATCCTGTACTTATGCCATGTTTTACTGCTTTATTTACGATTGTGCGAGGAGCACACTGTACTGTTTAGGACTTGTGACCCGTTTACGTGGTATCGACAGTCCCCGTTTGGGGATCTGCTGTCGTTTACCGCCGGCCCCACAAACTTTGGGGTCCGTCTCGGAGCTAGCTTACTTCGTTGCGGGTGTACTCCAAGGGGTGGCCCCCTGAAATATTTCTGAATCCTGTGATTGTTCAGTCGTGAAAGCCTCGTTGGGTTTTGATTTGGTTTTTCCGAGGTTGATCGAGCGTGTGTTGCTATTGGTGCACCCCGGCCGGGTAAAACTTTCTGAAAGCCGTGTCCGCGGTTATGGACGACTTGGAGCACAGTATCTCGATCATAGACAAGCATAACTAAAGTTTACTGCTATAAATTTGACTTTATAATGACTAGTAATCAGCTTCACTATAATGGAATGGCTAATTAATACTGCCCACAATTGCTTGTTTGGAGTGTCGCTTGCGACCATTGTACCTGACTAGTAAGTGTTGCAACTACAACAGAATGGCTGAATAAAAGTACCAACAACTGCTGGGTTTTGGGTTTATCTCATGCTAATTGTATCTGACTAGTAAGTGTTGCCACTATAACGGAATGATTAACTAAAAGTGCCCACTGCTTACTTTATCAGGATGAATATCTAAACCTGACTAGTAATTGCTGCCACGATAACTGAATAAGTAAAACTGCCAACTGTGTGGGTTCCTCGGTTGACTTCCTCGTTTGGTCTCGAGGGGGAAATACCAGGATGGGTTTGTTTGGTGTTAGCTTCAGGTTGGATCCGAATAGGTCTTTCTTACCTCTCTCTGATTGCCGCCAGTTGTATCGTGTCTCTATAGGTTGTTTAGTGCATGCTGCCGCTGCCGCTTCAGTCCACCATACCTATGTAGGCGAGGACCGCCGAATTCTAGCCTCGCCGTGTACTGGCCTCAGTACTGACGCTCCTTCTTTTTCCTTTGCCCTTTGTCGGCACCCCTTTTGTTTAAGCAGGTTTTGAGTTCGACGCCGTTAGCAGGGTTACCCTTCCGGCTTGGCCTGGGCAGGGTTATGGACGCCATTGGTTATTCTTCAGGGCTCTTAGTCCATTTGCATCTTGTCCGTAGCTGGACGCTCTATCGTTTTCAAGGTGATTTGGATCTTTGTATATTCTATCTGTATTCTTGACTCCTGGAGTCGCTGTTATATAAATCTGTTCTGTGGGTCCCATCGAGGACTGTTGTGTAATGTTATTACTTCGTTTTCCACCCGCACGAAAGTGCCTGGTGGGCACCTTTGAATCGTTTCTATGCGGGTTTGGGGAATTTTGCTCAAACTTGCATAGGTCCGATTCTGAGGGTGTTACAGAGTGGTATCAGAGCTCAGCAGTTGCGATACCCCACAAGTCCAGCCTGTAGGATAACCTAGCTAACGGCCGAAGTAGAGTGTCAAAACTATTTTTCAAAATCGGTTGGATAGTTCTGATTAGGTCTGATTTTACTCCTTACCCCTCTGCTGTTCCCCTCTTACCTCTACGTGTTTTGAATCCGCTCTCTTCTCTCTCTTCGAGTCCAGGATTTCTCGTGGTTGGGTTTCCGTCGTACCTTCAGGGTTTCGCCTTCTCCCTTTTTGTAACGGAGGTGCTACGATCATCAATCTGTAACTTGTCTGTTGTACCCTTCCTCCAATCTTTTGTTCTTGAGCTCTTTATCCATATGTGTTCCTTGCCGGATATCAGTGTCGTTGAAAATCACATGAGAAGGACGAGCATTGGTGAAGTTGGAGTATACCTTGAGCATGTGTTGTTCATGCCAATGGAACCATCGCGGAACCTAATCATTGTGTCTTTCGTACGATTTCTGCTGGCAACATTCCTTTGTTCCGGATACCACCTATGAAGATCTTCAGTCTAAATCTCGAGAGTTGAGTTGCCTGATTCTCCGACCCATGTACAGAGTTGATAGTTGGGTCCGGGATGGACTGATCACCCTACCCGACTCTTACTGTTCGCTCTGTACATCGAACTGGTGGATCAATGTAACTTTTCCCTCTTCTAATGGAAGTTAGAGGTGGCCTTATCGTTTGATACCTCTACCTTCGTCCTTTGTTCTCCGGAGTGTTCTCTCGACGATCAGGAACAACGACCCTTTGTTGGTGGTGTCACCGATTTCAAGATGGAGGATGGACCCTCGTTAGTGGTGTCGCGAGGATCTACACGAAGTGAGAAGACGAGGATCGCCGACCTTCCTTCCGGTGCCATGAGGCGGATCTCGAGGGCGAGATCCTTTGTTAGTGGTGTCGAATTGTGGCATCCCGCAAAACCACTACTAGAAAATCGCGTTGAATTTGTGCATTGCATCGTCATCAACATGCATTGTTTGCCAAAACTATTTTCGCAAAGCCGTGATGTTTTCTAAAAACGCCCCGCAAATTATTCAAACGCCAAAACCCGGGTCGCCGGACTAATTTGTTTTGTCTGTTATCGGGTTGCAAAAGACTTGTTCGAAACAAATAAAAATATTTATTATTTTAGCGGGGGCAGTCGAACGGGCCAGATCGACCCGAACGACCACCCCCAGGATTTTTAAATCGGTCCAACTAGTCTGCCCCTCCAAATCCTAAACCTACCCAACTTTCTACCCTCTCTCCCCCTCCACATCACTCCCTACAATAGCATCTCGCCACCTCAGCTCCCCTCTCCCCTCTACCCAATCCCCACCTGCCACTTGTCCTAGCCCTCACCCTCTCTCTCTAAGCCACCCCCCACTCAGCACACCGCCAGCACACAACACACACACTACACGCGCGCACGCCCAACCCTATCCCCCTGGAACCGCGCCCTTGGCCCACCTGCAGACCCCGACCTGGCCCTACCCGACCCCACCAGCCTCGCTCCCTGTTCCTCTTCCTCTCTCCCCCCCGCATCCCTCTCTCTCTCCCCGTGTCGGCCTCACCACGCGAGTGGCAGCCCGCGACCTCCCTCTGCCGGCCGCTTCTCCTCCCGCGAGCGCGCGCCGCCGGGCGCCTCCCCTGGCCGCCTCTCCCTCGACCACCTCTCCGCCGCCAAGTTCTCTGCCGCCCGAGCCACCCGCCGCCCTCCAGCTCCGGCACCGCCCTGTCCGCCTCTCCTCCCCGCCCCAGCACGCCACCCGCGACGCCCTCCTCTCCTAGCTCGTCCGCGCAGAACCCTCGCCGGCCCCGGCCCGGCTCGCCCGCGACGACCACCCCAGCGACCCTCCTCCGCTCGCGCACGCCGACCGCCGCCTTCTCTGCGTCCGCCCGCAGCGCCGAGGTTCCTCGCCGCCGACCCGTCCTCGCCTCCCTCCTCGCCGGAGCGCCCCGCGACGGCGCTCGAGCTCGTCGCCCGCGGACACCACCAAGCTCGCCCCCTCGACCGCCCGGACGTCTCCTCGCCCTGCTCTGGCCCCCTCGTCCGCGCTCCGACCGCCGCCTCGCGCAGACTGCGTCGCTCCTCAAGTCGTCGCCCCGTTGGCCCTGCAACGCCCCTCATCTCCGTGACCTCTTGCAGGACCCCGTCACCGCAGTCCGCTGCCGACCTCTGCATGCTCGCGCCATGCATAGTGTTGGTGTTGGAGTTGTTGGACGATGTGCCGATAAGGTGTTTGTAAGGGGGTGTCCGCAAGGTTGACGAGAAGACCAGGTGCTACATCCATTCCGCGGCTCCCTTGTGATGCTTAATGTACAGCTATGAAGCCAAGATGCGTCCGTATGTGTGTGTGCCGAGACAACCGTCGGTGTCCCCCAACACACCCGCGGCCAATACAAATCGACATCGACAAAACAAGGGGGAACCACAAGATTCCCGAGAGAGGACATCAAGATCTTCGACGTTAATCCAAGATCGTCGACCACACTCGCAACAGGAAGCATGAGGTGGATAACGCCGCACGCCCAAAACTCCTTCACGGATGCGACAAGATCCTCCACCGGGACCCGAAGACCGTACCTTCGCTGAACAAGTTCGCGGCCAACGACCAAAGTCGGAACCCCAAGGTCGACAGCACGGACTCGGAGGATCCCCGGACGACGAGCCCTTCATCTCGGACGCCAAGTTTGACGAGCACCCGACCGTCAAGATCACCATAGAACGACAAGTGCTTCATCCCGGATGCGACAAGACCTACCCCGATGGCCGAGAATGTTACGACAAGATCGAACCCTAGGCCCTGGACCCTGTCGAACCCCGAACCCCCCGGAACCCCAAGTTCGTCGAGGCCCCTTAAATGTGTGAACCCCTTCCCGAAACCCTATTTTATAATATAATACAACTTGTCGCATAATAATTGTCTTGCATGCATACACTCATGTGGTTTGGGGGCCTTATGCCGATTCACCTAATAATTAAATATGGGGCCATATGCGGGCAAAACTAGTCTCATATCGGCCTCATTTAAACTTGTGTAGCGAACCGGTATCTTATCTTGCCTTGTTTTAACAACATTTAATTTGCGGGGTAGTTAAATAACTTGAGCCACCTAATTAATTGTCGGACCCCGGTCCCGTTTAATATGACCTAATTGCATCGCACTTTGCCATGCCATCCATCATACATGCATCATGCCGATCTTCTGCCGTGGTATTAAATCTTGCATCCGGTGTTTCTTCTAGTGTTTTGCTTCTTCGCGGATAAGGCCGTTGAGTTGATGTGAGCTTCGCCCCGATCTTCGGTTGAATCCTTCGACAATGTTTTCAGGCGAGCATCTCCCCCTTTCTACCTATCTTACTTTTATAGTCTTTATTCCCTCCTGTTGATCTATTGCTATCTGTGTTGCGATGCTTTAGTTTCCGTACCTGTGATATACCGTGCAGCCCTATATTGCCTTGGACACATCCTATTACCTGTTGTTTGGTAGATAGTTGGACTTGCGCGTCGTAGTTGCTTGCTCAAGTGCGGATGTGAGTCGTCATAAGCCACAGTTGTTGATGTATTGCCGCATGTTGATGATGGAGATGATTCTAGTTTTACTTATCATCACTTTAATTTCTGTTTAACAACTAAAATTGAAATAAGCAGAGGCATCGGTGGGTGATAGATAATATTTGGTTTCTGAACGCCCACTTGTGTCCCGTAAGACCCCGAGTACTTGATACCTATTCCTTGCTTTATCGCGCTATCCACATCCGGGAGGTATATGGGACCCCCCTGAGCCAGAGCTTGATTCCGTCTTATTTCTTGGGGCCACGAACTAGTTTGGGGCTTTATTACTATCCTGTACTTATGCCATGTTTTACTGCTTTATTTACGATTGTGCGAGGAGCACACTGTACTGTTTAGGACTTGTGACCCGTTTACGTGGTATCGACAGTCCCCGTTTGGGGATCTGCTGTCGTTTACCGCCGGCCCCACAAACTTTGGGGTCCGTCTCGGAGCTAGCTTACTTCGTTGCGGGTGTACTCCAAGGGGTGGCCCCCTGAAATATTTCTGAATCCTGTGATTGTTCAGTCGTGAAAGCCTCGTTGGGTTTTGATTTGGTTTTTCCGAGGTTGATCGAGCGTGTGTTGCTATTGGTGCACCCCGGCCGGGTAAAACTTTCTGAAAGCCGTGTCCGCGGTTATGGACGACTTGGAGCACAGTATCTCGATCATAGACAAGCATAACTAAAGTTTACTGCTATAAATTTGACTTTATAATGACTAGTAATCAGCTTCACTATAATGGAATGGCTAATTAATACTGCCCACAATTGCTTGTTTGGAGTGTCGCTTGCGACCATTGTACCTGACTAGTAAGTGTTGCAACTACAACAGAATGGCTGAATAAAAGTACCAACAACTGCTGGGTTTTGGGTTTATCTCATGCTAATTGTATCTGACTAGTAAGTGTTGCCACTATAACGGAATGATTAACTAAAAGTGCCCACTGCTTACTTTATCAGGATGAATATCTAAACCTGACTAGTAATTGCTGCCACGATAACTGAATAAGTAAAACTGCCAACTGTGTGGGTTCCTCGGTTGACTTCCTCGTTTGGTCTCGAGGGGGAAATACCAGGATGGGTTTGTTTGGTGTTAGCTTCAGGTTGGATCCGAATAGGTCTTTCTTACCTCTCTCTGATTGCCGCCAGTTGTATCGTGTCTCTATAGGTTGTTTAGTGCATGCTGCCGCTGCCGCTTCAGTCCACCATACCTATGTAGGCGAGGACCGCCGAATTCTAGCCTCGCCGTGTACTGGCCTCAGTACTGACGCTCCTTCTTTTTCCTTTGCCCTTTGTCGGCACCCCTTTTGTTTAAGCAGGTTTTGAGTTCGACGCCGTTAGCAGGGTTACCCTTCCGGCTTGGCCTGGGCAGGGTTATGGACGCCATTGGTTATTCTTCAGGGCTCTTAGTCCATTTGCATCTTGTCCGTAGCTGGACGCTCTATCGTTTTCAAGGTGATTTGGATCTTTGTATATTCTATCTGTATTCTTGACTCCTGGAGTCGCTGTTATATAAATCTGTTCTGTGGGTCCCATCGAGGACTGTTGTGTAATGTTATTACTTCGTTTTCCACCCGCACGAAAGTGCCTGGTGGGCACCTTTGAATCGTTTCTATGCGGGTTTGGGGAATTTTGCTCAAACTTGCATAGGTCCGATTCTGAGGGTGTTACAGCTGCTCCCCAACTCCCATATGTAGCGCTAGCCGAGGTCGCGGCGGCTCGCCTTGGGCCATTCCGGTGACCTCCCGCTGCCTCGGCATCCCCGCTACCACGGCGTCCGGCAGCAGGAGTGGGGGACGTGGGTGGCCGAGAGCACCGACCAGAACACCATTTGGCGCATCTGACTCGGGTCCTTCCAGAGTGTGGCGAGGAGGCACGATATCGATAATTTCGGCCTCCACGGCGACGAGTGCGGACCGCACAACTTCCCTCTCGGTACCCCCAGAGTCGGTGCCAAGATCTTCTCGTCGTGCTCCCGCGGCCGTGCAGACCGGATTGCGAGGGAGGACCGTGAGACATGGGAGCGCATCAAGGCAGAGAGAGAGGGCAAGCGGCGGATGGCCGAGCTCCGGCGGCTAAAACCAGGACGTGTGGCGGAGGAGGCGGCGGTGTTCGCCAAGTTCGCGGCCAGGAAATCGGTCCCAGCCTCTTCGTCCTCGTCTCTGGCCAGATCCGCGACAGCTTCGTCCTCAGCTCCATGTAACATCCCAAAAATATTAATCAAGGTTATCAATTCCAATCACCCAAATTTAGGGTTAACAAAAACTTTTGTTAATTAAAATCATTATGAATGCATGTGTGTATGTGATGAATGCATGAATGCTTGAATGGACTTGTTTGATTGTTGTGAATGGCAAGGATTGGTTTAAGTATGAAAAAACACCATCTAAATCATTTCCAAGCAGAATCAAATCATTAGAAATTCAAAAACAAACAAAATAAGCAAATGGTTATTTTTGCCAATCTTGCTCACTAGACCACTTTGAGTGTTTCTAGTCCAAGATTTCAAACAGAAACAAATCCAATTATTTTCACCCCTTGCTAGACCAAGTGAAAGTGAACCCAAGCCCACCTTGCAAACCCATAGAAACATTTGGCAACCCTATGCAAATGACATCTGAAAATTGAATCTAGTTCATATGGGAAGATCATCATTTCTCAAAACCCAACCAAACCAGTGCACCTTGACAAATCTAATCAACCAGAGACTACCTAGTGTGTGACCAGTACACCCACCAAGTTTCACCCAAAAATTCAAATTTGAATTTCTTGCGGCCATTTCATCAAACACTTGGAGACAGCAAATCAAACTGGCCAAACTTCACTGTTTTGAGCAGTAATCTTTGTAAGCATTGTTCACCATTGATCATACATGTCTCCCCCAGTGCCAACCAGTTCCTTGAACACCCCTAGCTCCTACCTAGTGCACCATGCCATGCCAACTCGAGAGAACCCTTGCCAGCCGACCATGGCTAGCTAGCCAGAGCAAGCGCCGAGCCTAGCCACCGTGTCTAGCAAGCACGCCACCGTCCACCGCCACCACCTATCTAGCCCTGCTAGCCACTGGACCACCCAGAATGCACACGCCCATTTCTCTATGACCATGTCCAGAGCGCCACGCTCGACACGCTCGCACAGACCGCACCCCGTCTTCGCCGCCCGCGTGCGCGATCACCATGGCCCCAGGAACCTCCGACACAACCCCGTTCGTCATCGTGCGACCCGTATACGATATGCGCCATTAAAACTGCTGTCGGTGCCACTCGGAGCGTCGACGTGTTCCGACCGAACCACACCGCCCCACGCCTCGCCATCAAGCCGTTGAGCTTCGCCATGAGACAATGCATCGTCCCCTACCTTGGGCCATTCTCATAGCTCGTTGTATCGCCGACCCCGATGAGCTTAGCCCGCACCCTTCGGTTCCCTCGTCGCACTATAAATAGAGGCCTCCCCTGTTCGATTTCTTCAAACCATTCTACTCCCCACCTCTCACTGATCGTGCCCACTTCTTCCCGGAGCAAGGCGACCGCGGCATCTCCGGAATTTTGCCGGAGCCTACCGCTGCTAGAGGAGAAGGGCGTCGTCAATTGGAGCCACCCCAGGAGGAGCCACCAGTATCAGGAGGATCGCCGTCATCGACTTCGTCATTCGCTCCCATCACCGACCATCGCCTGAGCCCCGGTGAGCCGCCACAGACCCCCACTGGTCGCGCTAGGGTTCGAGCACGTCATGTTCTATTCGACGAGGACGATGGCCGTGAGCCGTTGATCCTCGATCTAATCCTACGGTCGTAGTTAGCCCGTACCCCTTCGCACCCCCTATCCCACTGATGCGTGGGGACAACCACTTAAACCGCCCGCGCATGCGCTGTGTGCAGTGGGCTGGCCCAGTTAGAATTCTCCCGCGACCCAGTTAGTTCAAATTAGAATTTTTCATTTTAGTTTCAAGCCTAGTTCTGTCTGTTGATTAAAAAATCAATTCAGAGAGTTTTACTAAACCAAATAGCATGAAACCAATTTTGTTAGGAAGATATGGAAATTCTTAATCCAAACCCGTTGGATTCAAACCATTTGGAATTATAGATCACCTATAGTAAAAATAACAAGGCAGAGACTTTTCTGCATTCAAATATTTTTCAAAATTCAACCATAAATGCTTTTGAGTTGTTTCAACTCTCAAAAATCAATTTGATAATACCTTTATGAATATATAAAAATATCTAGGTTTACTTGCAGAAATAATGGACAAGTAATAAAAGAATGCCCCATAGGCATTTCTAGTCACTTTAATTAATTAAAATAAAAAGATTAAACCTTATTAAATTGTGACACCACTTTAAATCACATTCCCAAGTACTGAAATATGTGGTGATGACATGTGTCAACATGATCCCATGTTTTAGTTGGAGAATATTAAATCTTAAGTAGTTTTCCAATGAGTAGAAATTACTTTTCTCAATTAAAATAAATAAAACTAGTGTCTTAATCTTTGTGATGTTTGTGATGATGCTAGATCATCTAGTGAAAACCCTGATGTGATAAGTAGAATTAGTTAAGTATTGTTTGGTGATTCTGTACCTCGTATTTATTTATAGACGCTAGTACCGACCAAGGATACGAAGAGGAAGGAGACTACTACAAGGAAGAAGCAGATGAGAACTTCAACCACTGCTCTGCACAAGGCAAGCTTACGCTTGCAAATTGGCAAGCCTAATACTACAAGTGTATTATGCAAACTAGAGGCATTAGGAATATGTGATTATACCCCCTTTGATTACACCAAATCCCAGTTTTACTTGCAAGCTTGATTCTTTTTATTTCTTTATAAAAGCTTTTTAGCTATGTTTACTTAGTGACTTGTGAAGTTTTTGGAAAGAATTAAAGGTAGCATAAAGAGCATAAAACTTGGCCTAAGTTAGATAGATCTTGATGTCATCCTGAGGCATGATATTGAACTTAGATAAGTCACACCTGATTATCACCCCTCATTAGTGTTACCCCCAGCTTTAGTGGCTAGTGCTAAGCATAAAACTTGATCACTTTAGATGGGAATACTTGGTGAAAATGATTATAAAAACCTTAAAATGATGAGTCATTCTAATGAAATGTTTTAACATGTGTTATTGAACACCAGATGTTTTTGATGATGAAAATGTTGAGGCATGAGCCTTAGCCCTTTATAAAACTGATGGTTGTCTGAATGTGATACCATTCCAATTTTACCATACAACCATAATATCCAAATTTGGGTAGGGCTTGACTGGAAGTTTATATACCTTAGTATGGGTTCCCTTGCGGCCGAGGTTTGAGCTGAGGCTACCTCGTGAAGATTGACCACCTGTGCAGTTTCCAAGATGACAGATGGTCATGGTTGGGAGGCCAAACTCATAGGAAAGGTGCCTATACTAGGGCGTATAATTGAAAGGTTAGGATTGATTATCCGCATACTGAGTATGGTGAATTCAAGATTGTTCCTAACAGATGTGTCGAATATTATGGTGAAAGTGTGCCACCTCTGCAGAGTGTCAAACTATTCGAATAGCCGCGTCCGCGGTTATGGACAGTTGGAGTGGACATATTGTTTCATCATCAGATGTTTGCAAAATGACTTGTGAAATAAATCATGACTTTGACTTGACCACAACAGGGTTGTGAAAGTGAAAACTGAGTTCCCACTTAGGTGTTATAAAACATTAAACTATCTTTCTTTGCTTCTAAACTCAGTTAGAGATAAACCTGGCTTTTTGCAAAACAACCTAGAGCTTAGCATTCCTACTCAAACCATTTACCTGTTACGACAGTGTTTGGATGTAAGAATTCGGTCATGGAATCGTGCATCTGGAATTTAGCGGCCCAATTCGCCTGTTTGGATGCGCTAGGAATTTGGCGCTAGAAATGGATCCTAATTCCGAGCAGACCCCACGCGTGTGTCCGCTCTGTGTCGATAGTTTCTGAGCTCGCGACCATGAAATCGCTTGGAAACGAGTCCCTGACCACCCGCGTACCCCTTCGTCGCTAGGGAAACAGGAACACTTCATTCTTGGGTTCCTGTCGACGGGAGACGACCTGCGACCTGAAGGTACCCGGCGGCGCTGCAACCGGTTAGGCCCTCCCTGCCCTCATATTCCTCTTCCCTCCCCGCCCCTCTCCCCATCTCCAACCTCCTCCAAAGCCCGCAACTCCGACGGTCGTCCTCCCGTCCGCAAGGTCGCCGCTAACCCTAGATGCGACCAGGCTAGAGGAGGAATGGCGACGGGAGGGATGACTAGTGGTGGTTAGGGGAACGGCAACCTCTCCCTGGCCTCCCTAATCTGACATTTCACATGGCCCTCCACTTCCCATCGCACAACTTGTGCCTCCTGCTCCCGATGCCTCTCGATTGATAATGTTCTGAAAATGCTCCGTTGCTAATTCTGTGTTGTTTGTAAACTGCAGGTCTCTGGAGAATTAGTAGCTGAGTCCAGCTGAAAATAATATGTGTTGTTTGCTAGTCTGTGTTGTTCGTGAACTGCAGGTCCCTGGAAAATTAGTAGCCGAGTCGCGTTGTCTGCTACTGTGTGTTGTTTGTGAACATAAGGTCACTAGAGAATTAATTTGTGTTTCTAATGTGTGTTGTTTGTGAAATATAATATATAAACATCAGATACACACATGTATTAGAGAAGTTTATATTGTCAAAACTCAAAAAGACATTCAATTCCATGGTTGTACATCCAAACAGGATTCGGATTCGGATTCGGGTCCTATCGTTTGATTCTAACATCAAATTTCATGCACATCCAAACAACAGAATAGAAAATAGAGACCATTTCCTTTCTATCTTGGATTTGGAATTTCCAATCCAATTCATTTCCAAGCTAAAATTCCTACATCCAAACACAGGGTTAGTGTTAGTTTGCGAGTACTTAAAGAGTACTCATCGCTTTGTTCCTGGCTATTTCTATGGCCAGACTATGAAGAGGACTATCAGGATGATGGACTGTAGGAAGGTTACGACAACTAGAATCATCTCATATCGTCAGCATTGCCTGTGACCATGAAGATGGAGTCTCGCCTACGCTACCGTTTATTATGACGTTATTCCGCTGCTTTGAATGTACTAAGACTGGATCATGAGATCTTTTTTTTGTTGTAAGACCTTATATATGGTTTGTAATGGATTATGTACTGTGATATCCAATCTATTATGTCTCACAAAAATGGTAATCTTGGGATTGCGATGTATGGCATAACAGGCATCTGGGATTAAAAATCCGGGTGTTAACACTCAGGTGGTCATCTCACGGGACAACGACGAGGCGGAGGATATTGAGTGTTGGCTAGAGCCCAACTGTGGGTGAAGCCGCGACGACGAGCTCAACGACGGCCTCTCCGACGGTGGGGGTTCAAATTAGTCCAAGTTTTGTTAAATATATGTAATGTTTTAGTTTTATCTATGGACTACGTATGAAATCATTCAAAAAATGTCGAATTCGGTGCAAATTCAATTTATAGTCCTCTAAATTAAAAGTCGAATCTCGTGGCCACCGTTTAGAGGACTTAAAATTTTAAGCCTGTTGTTTTCAACGGCCCGAAAGTCCTCTAAAATAAAGAGAATCGATTAGAGTTGCTCTTATTTAGAATAAATCAAAGGCCGGTGAATACCCTAGAGATTGGCATGTAGCTAATTCCTAATCACCTAAGATCGCGCTATTTTTTTTTTACTTGTCACGGTGTTATTTCTTCTAAGCCTAATGAACTGAGAAGGAGAGTACTAGCCTTAATAGCCCACGAGAGCCCAAAACCAAAAATGCCCACGACCCATGTACATGTACATGTACAGGTACAGCTGTGTGTGTGTCCTCAAAAAAAAGGTACAGCTGTGTGGAATTTCCTTAGCTAAAAAAAAAGCTGAGTGGAATTTCCCCACGACGTCGACTCCCCGACCTCCACTCCCAGCCGCCGCCACACCAAACGCAGTCAGGAACCGCGAAGCTCCCGACGAGCGGCCTACCGCAGCCGCACCGCTCCAGTCATTGTCATCGCTCCCGTTCCAAGCTGGCAGCCGCGTAGGAAGACGGTCATTATCCCCATCTCCTCCCTGCCTTCCTGCTGCCGTCGTCACTTGCTCCCTGTTCGCCGGCGATGTGGCGGCGCCTACCCCTGCGGATCCTGCGCTCCGCGGCCGCCGGATCAATCCGGAGCCCTGCACCCTCTCGTGGCGGCCGGTCCGCCCCTCCCGCGCCGCAGCTGCCGGCGGAGGCGAGCGCCGCGCAGGCCGACCTTGCCCGTTGGCTGCCGCGTAGAGGCTACTCCCGGTTCGCGAGCGGCTTCACCCCCTTGGAGCCTAAGGCGCTGGGATCCATCCTCGACGTCGAGCGCGCCAAGGGCCTCTCCCCTGAACACCTCGTCGCCGCCTGGGATGACGTCAGTGCCCTCTCCCCCTACCCCTCCCCATTTCCTTCTCTTTAGACGTACATTACGTTTCTTCCCTTACTACACTACCATTGAGGAAATTCTTTTGCCGATAAGCATGCAAATTTGTTCTTTTATCTTGGGTAATAATATTTCAAGCACCCACAAACCCTTGTTAAGGTATCTGATCCGAAGAAAAGATAAGGTTTCTCTCTTAAACCAATGATCCATTCAAATGTGTTGCACTTTCAATGGTCCAGGGGTGTAAACATAAGCTGGCCAACACTGTTAGCCATATAGTCACTGTGATACCACAATACTAGAAGAACCGCTGAACTAAAGAACTAAAGTTCAGTACTACCTCTGATCCAAATTAGTTGTCACAGTTTCACTGAACCTAGACGGAATTTAGGCAACATTTTGCCTGAATCTGCAGCAATTAATTTGGATCGGAGGGGAGTACATAAATAAGATTGCACTTTGCTTCGTCTTTCCTAAGAACCAAGATCAACCTGAAGAGAGATGTCATGCATAGAGCAGCATGTTTTATTTAGAGAAGTCACAAAAAGCTGTTGCACATATTTTAATCTAGAGGAGAAGCAGGTTTTAGTTATAAGAGACTAGCAGCATGTCACACATGTCCCACTGCCACCATAAGTGCAGCAGATACCAAATATGGGCTCCTAAATGCTATCAATGCAAGGCAACTAAATTAACAGTTGTAAATATGGAGTCATGGATATACTCTCAGTGCCTTGCATCCTCAAAGTGCTCGGACCACAATTACTGCCCAATGCTTCACATACCAGCCGATATTACCACATTGGGTGTACACTTATATCTGAGTTGAGGTTTTAAAGGTGAAAAGTTTAACCACATATTTTAAGGGTTTAGATGGCTAGTATTATGGGCACCCCTCCTCCTGTACTTTTCTTCAGGGGTTTCTCCCTTAAATGAAAAATGGAAACGTTCAGGTGGGAGCCTTTGGCTCTCCCCGGTGATCGCTAAAAAACAGGGTTTAGATGGCGATGGGTAAGATGTGTTATGTGTGCAGATAAGTAGAGAAGGCAATAGAAGGGGAAGCGAGAGGGATATTTATGGACTGTTATAACGGTATGCGTCCCATACGATCCTAAATGTAGCTTTACGATTTTGTTTGGGTAAATAGTTGGTTGGAAAATAGCAGAACAAGTAGGATATTCTTTGACCGTCCTGTTTGAGATGATATGAAATACCATATATTCTTTGCATTAGGGGTGGGAGGTAGTTATATCTTCTTTAGGAACTTTTGTATTTATGTTGATGCGATTACCACCATCTCTCACATATTGTCCTGTTAATCCAGATAATCAGCAACAATAAGTTTTGACTTTGCCTGATTGCTATCCATTCACTAAAAGTCTTTTGTTGTATGCTGTTCACATTAAATCATGATTTTGTATCTGCATACGCTGCTAACTGCATTTTTATTATTAACTTGTATCCTTCCTGAAGTAATGTTTGTGTCATTGTCCTTTCCTGGAACATTAGTACCACCTGGGAAGAGGTCATATAGGTGCATCTATGAAAGCAAAGCTTTACCGTCTCCTTGAACAAAGATCGGCTACATGGTATTTTTCTTATTGGAGTTTATCTTGTATCACCATGGTTATTTGTTTGCTGAACTAATTTCGTTTTGTTTGTAGCCGATATTTTGTTATTCCTTTGTGGAGAGGAAGTGGATATACCACCATGTTTATGCAAGGTTAGTACTCAACTCTTTTGCAATACTGGATTGTCATAAGCCTTGGTGGCTGTTTTCCTTTTCATACTTTTCCATCGAATAATCTTTTTGTTGGTGATAATTATATCACTCCCATGCAAGTGTACGGTACTTGTATGTTATCTGTTTGGCCGTAGAGGTATGTCAGGTTACCAGGGATCACTAGACACGATTTTGTCTAGGTTTGGCCCCCCTTGAGAGTTGAGACGGGTAGATTTTTTGTCTCGTGGCCAGGGGTTGTGGTGCTGTTTATTCTTATACCTATTTCATGCCTTAACTCAGGATTTCGTCGAATGGGCACAGAGTCTGATTCAGAAAACTTCCCCTTAGGCTTTACGCAGTGGTGAACTCGTAGCCACCAAGGATGGGCACAAAGTCCGATTCAGCAAACTTCCCCTTAGGCTTTACGCAGTGGTGAACTCACATTAGGACTCATTTGGCCAGTTGGGCGAGGGACTTGAGCCACTTGGCAAACGTGATGAGGATTTGCAGATAGATTAACTGATGCATAGTTGGTCAAATGGATGGCATCACGTTTCACAAACAATTAAATCTGTAGACCAGTAAACATCCATGAGGTTGTTCACAAGTTCAAACATGCCGGATATAACAGACTATTCTTGTGGTCTCTCTTCTCCCAAGCCAGACAATACAATTATAATGGTCATGGTCCGTTCAGACAAAAAACCACCATTTTATAGTGCTTTAACAAAGTTAGAATTTAGAGACTGACAGAGCAAATGTCATGAATTTTTGGTGTCCTGAAGCCGATTTCGCCTATCAAGCATGGTAGATTTACTCACAGGCACACAAAATCAATCTCGATAAACTACTGCTCATGAAAACAATATCTGAGCATGAAAAATTAACTTAGTATCCATGCTGTATCATGGCGCCAACCTCAGGCCTTATCACTAATGGATACACGTTATATGTGAGCTGCAGTAAATATATCACAACTAAACACCCCATCCAAATGTATGCCCTTGTCAGCATGGATATTTGTTTGTTCTAAACCATCTGTAGGCATGGTCTGCCTTTGTTTTACTTTAAGCTTATTTTCTTATACTTTGTCGTTTAACATCGCAGTCCAGCTCCCACACATGATCTTCACAGGACTTGAAGACTACAAAGCTAGAGGAACTCAAGCAAGCCCGTACTACACAGTTACTCATTACACTGAGTTTGCAGAAACCAAGGATACAGTGCTTGTGCGGGGAGATGTTGTCTTCACCAGTAAACTAACCGATTTAGAGGCGAAAACTCTTTTAGAGACTGCTCACTCGTTTTACCTGAATGATGTGCGTTACAAGCTTGTTGAGCGATTCAATAAAGAGACTCAGGATTTCGAGTTCAAAGATGTCCTTCAAGTGCTTGACATGCCGACCATGTGAGCATATGTTATGTCCTGGTGCCAAGACGGAGACGGAAACTGCGAGTACTTCTCCCCCATTTTGCTGGAGTCTAGCATCATGAAAAATAACCCCTGACATTGAATAGCACTCTGCCTTTGCTGACCGAGCATTCATCGTGTTAGTTTGTTGTAGCTACGACGTGATGCAAAAGTTTGGAGGTAGCTATCTGCTGTTATTTAGCCTTTCGGATGGATATTTACATTTCATTCCGTTACCTTTTTAGATTTTTTCTGCCCAAACTGTTAACTTCTTTTTTAATGTCATACATAAACTACATAATAATGGAAACAGAAACAAAGCTCCTTTGTTGGAAGCCTGATGAGGAAAATTACAAGGCTTAACCTTATTTGTTTGAATTTTGGCTGAAATTAGATTTTTGATATTTTCTAGTTGATGTTGATTGGAAATGGTATTGTTTCATATCTGTGAGAAAAGTGCAACATGTAGCTGGTATTATAGCTAAAAGTCTGTGATACATATGCATTTCCAGAAAAAAAAAAGCTAAAGCATCTTCAAATTGTGAACCGAGGAAGTACTCGAAATACATTTCAGCCTCTGATATGCTGATTATCTGCAAGACTGCAACCATGGATCTCATGTACAGACACATCAAAATGGAAGAGTAGGAATGCATGTTACTGAATGTGTGCTGCTACTTATGCAGAGTATCAGCTGATTCCTGAGAACTAATAAAACAGCATTAGCCTAGCATTTTCCTTTTATACCAGTAACAGCGACACAAACTGATGCACGAACTTGAACCCAAAGCAAATGATGAGGGACAGTAGTGGGAATAAAACAATAATAAAATCCAGTACTAGTTTCTACATGCTTTTACTATATTTTAGGTAATTTGGTCTTTTAGTCATATGTGCCATAGTAGTTTCTGGAGTGTTCTAGTGTGAGTTATAATCATGTTGTTTGTGTTTACTTCCTAGTTTTAAGTAGCATTCTCTAGAGTCTTCTAGCTATAAATAGAACTAAGAAGTGGAGGCTCATGAGGCCTATAAATAGAGGTCCTCACCTCTATCTATGGAACTCGGACTATGTACCCACTACCTATCAAATAAATGGAACCTTGTATTCTTGTTTTAGATCTTGGATTAGATCTAGTATGTTGAGAGTTTTGGATTAAACTCTTGACAGCCCCCGCCCATAGAGCGATATCTAGACCACGCCTCTAGAGCGATATCTAGCCCAGCACGTTGGAGTGGTTCCTTCAACATTTGTGCTGTCTTCAAGGTGGAGTTGTTCCTTCACAACCCTTGTGCTGCTTCAGGTGGTATCAGAGTCTTGCTGGTCCATTCCAGTTCTTGGTGTTCTATTGGAGACGAAGCTGCAGCCAACAATGGAAGGATTGGAAAAGAGAATGGATGTTGCAGAACAACAGAGCCGAGCTGCGTGAAGATCCAACACATTCAATGTGGCAGACTTAGCTCTTCATCATCCATAACAAGCACTCTATGAAGATAACTCGAGGTCGAGTTCCAAACAACCAGGGGAGGATGATGAGGGACAATAGTGGGAATAAAACAATAATAAAATCCAGTACTAGTTTCTACACGCTTCTACTATATTCTAGGTACTTTGGTCTTTTAGTCATATGTGCTGAGTGTTCTAGTGTGAGTTGTAACCAAGTTGTTTGTGTTTACTTCCTAGTTTTAAGTAGTATTCTCTAGGGCCTTCTAGCTATAAGTAGAACTAGGAAGTGGAGGCTCATGAGGCTTATAAATAGAGGTCCTCACCTCTATCTATGGAACTCGGACTATGTACCCACTACCTATCAAATAAATGGAACCTTGTGTTCTTGTTTTAGATCTTGGATTAGATCTAGTATGTTGAGAGTTTTGGATTAAACTCTTGACAGCCCCCGCCCCTAGAGCGATATCTAGCCCACGCCTCTAGAGCGATATCTAGCCCAACACGTTGGAGTGGTTCCTTCAACATTTGTGTTGTTTTTATTATAGCAGCAAGATGGAGTTGTTCCTCCACAATCCTTGTGCTGCTTCAGCAAACCGAAGGAAACTCGCTTAAACCATGGTACAAGAAATTCTGAGACCACAAACCTGGAACAAAAACAGCAAAAGCAAAGTAGATAGAGAGTGTGGATTTCCCCAGCGTAGGAGGGGCCCCAGCACCATCTGTGTCGTCCCTGTGTTAAAGATTCGTGCGGAAGTCAACTAGTCTTTGTCTGAAATATTCTTACATTTTGGCCCTCGTATTATTTCTATATCATGATCCGGACCGAGGAGAGGATAACCACCAGCACCCCCTCCCCCCGCGTACCCACCTCGTCGCCACGTCTCCTCCGTGGCGCTGCCACGCCATGCCTCCCCTCCCCAGCGCGCCTCCTCCTCCCCGAGCTATCCCCCTCCCCCGTGCATGCGCCGCCACCTCTCCTGCTTGTCACGTCGTCTCCCATGGAGAACAACCATGGAGGTCTCGACCACACAGCCATGGAGGCTGCAGATCCCGATGTGGTGCCTCCTCCCCAGATCCCGACTTGTATGCATGTTTCATTTTCAGAACCCGAAGCGGTGCCTCCTCCCCAGATCCCGTCCATGTTGGTGTTTATACTTCTACTTGTATTTTCTTTAGGTTGATTTTTTTTAAGTCCGATTTGGGTAGATTTTTCTATGATTATGCTATGAATTCGGTATGAATCTTCCGTCGATCTTGTATCTCGTGTTGATTACAAGTCCAACAACGATTTGTTATGTATATGGATTTTCCCCTATTTGGTCGGTATCATACTGAATCGTTAATGAATCTTACATGAATTTATCAAATTTATATGTCATGTATATGAATTTTTCCCCTATGTTGAAAGAATCATTAATGATTCTTACATAAATGTATGGAACTTGTATGAATCTTCAGGTGTATGAAACTTGTATGAATCTTCAGGTGTATGGGATCTCCTGTTATTTATCATAGACCAATCTTCCATAAAAATAATTGTTTAATTTGAAGTATGTAGTTTCTTATTTTCTAGATCAAATTGTGTATGAAACTTCTTTGAATCATGGACTAATCTTTTTATTTTCCAAACCTCATTTTCCAAATCTATTTTTATTTAGAAACATGTACTTTGATACTAATCCTCTATGAAACCGTGTTGTTTCTTGAACGGGTTTGAATCGTACATGAATTTAACAGTTATAGAATGCGACATGGAGAAAATCGTATTGTCCATAATGATTGAATTATCTACTAATTTTTTCTTTGATCTTTGAAGATACGGGTGTCGAATCGAAACATACATGCAACATTGATAATCTTTAGAAAAATTATATGAATCATGTATGATTCTTTGCAGAAAATATATGGCCAGGCTGGCGCTGGTAACATCATATGAAAATCTTGTGTGAATCTGTTGTGAATCTTATGTTGAAAAAATTATATGAAAATCTTGTGTGAAAAAGATCTAGTGAAGATTCATTTGAGTTTCGATGCTGCCCATGTATCTTAAAAAAATAATAATCAAATGTTGTTAGTAGTTTCAAAAAAGATCTAGCGAAGATTTATTTGAGTTTCGGTGTTGCCCATGTATCTTAAAAAAATATGAAAATTGTACGGATATCTCTAGGAAAATTCTTAAAAAAAATTCTATGAAATATAGTTGATTATTATTGAAAAATAATTATGTAAAAAATTGTTAATTAAATTATATTAATTAGATTGGCTAATTAAAAGTGACTAATTAAATTAAACAAAGATGTATCTATGAATCACGTTCTTTTCCTTAAAGACAGTGATGAAAATATATAAAACATGAAAAAACTAAGGGCTAATAAGCAAAACAACAATGAACTTGAGAAATGAGGTGGGACGGTTATTCTGTAAAAATAGTAGCACAAATCTCTAAGAAATAAAGGGCAAAGATGGTGCCGGGGCCCTCCTAAGGAAGGGGGGGGGGGATTGCATTGCCCAGTAGATAGATTTGTTTTCCATCAATTCGAACAATGGACATCCATATACATCATCAGATCATTTTCTTCACTAGATAGAATAGGCTCGATGACATAGGTCTACATGAACTAATTCCCAGAAAGAGAAAAAAAGCTATTTCCTCCGACCAATTAATATGGACTTGGATTTGCCAAAATTTGGATGAACCTATATACGAAATAGTGTATAGATTCATCCAAATCTAGACAAATTTGAGTCAATTAATATGGGTCGAAGGGAGTATATGAATCTTCCGCCTACGAAGTCATCTCCTCATTAACAGACATACTAGATATTCCAAGTTCGGCAACTAAAAGAAAGATGAACAAGCAAAGAGCGATCACCAAGCAATTAACTGCTGCTAATTGAATTACAGTTCCAGAGGATTTCATGGTTACACGTTGTCATCTAATTCGCCACTGCCAGGTTCAGGGGAAAACAACTTAATTTCACTGCATGTCTGGATAAGGTCAGGGGCATGTTTTCATTAACCTCTAATCCTGCTGATAACTTCAACCTCGGAGATGATGCATCTCAAGCACAAACCATAGATGCGTGCACCTCGGAATTCATGTTAATGTGTGCATGCTGCTACTCATGCAGTGTGCCAGGTGGTTGACAGTCAGCTGACTAAGAAACATACTAGCAAAATACCATCCAGCAGCGTGAGCCCAGCATTTTCCTGAAGACTTGAGTCTTGTATATCCTCGAACTATTACGGTCAAACCAGCCAAAGGAAGACATGTGCAAAAGCCATCAGAGTTCGTAACCACAGATTTTCGAAAATCTGTAACCAAAGGCCCGCTCATCGTCAGAATCAGAACAATCTGGAATAAATCTGGCAGCTAAAGGTCTAGGTGGCTCATCATCAGAATCAGAATAGTCCCGAATGGCACCCTTTCCTGTACTGCGACCTAAAGGTGGTTCGTAATCAGAATAATAAAAGACCTTGCGCCGCGAATGACGGCTCTGACCCAGTATGGCACCCTTCATCAGAAACCTTGCCCTTGGGCACGATTCTGCTGGCATCCCATCAGACAGTGAGGAGCTTCTTATCGTGCAAGAAGAACTCTGAGAATCGTCAGACGTAGAGCTGTCATAATGCATATGGCATGTGAATGTGGGTTCTGTATCCTCAGGCTTGACCCAGACAACAGAGATGGCATGACCAAATGCCTCTGATGCCATGTTGAACAGAAAAATCTGGCCGTTTTCAGAGCACGTAAGCAGGGTTCTCAGTATAGACAAACATTCACCACCCCAGATTCATGGAAGGTTGATACTGGACACTTGTGCTTTGCGGTTAAATGACCTAGGAGCGCCATAGTTGACCCAACAAAGCCACAGACAGACTCCGGGCAGAAGCATGGGGCGTTTGGGCATGTCTTCTCGTGTTCTTCCTTCTGGTAATAGCTGATCTGCTGGACACATCCATACTGCGCATTGGAGCATGGAACTGCGACTGACTTGACGACATGCTCCATCCCGAAGCAGCGCTCAAATGAGGTCTCGACCGAGCAAAGGTGGCACTTGTTGTCCCGGTTCTCGCAACGGCAAGACAAGCATAGGAAGTGGCCCAAAGAACACTGCACAATAGAAAAACAGTCAGGTTCCTCGTGTGACAACAACTACTAACAGAAAACAAAAGACCAAAATCTATGCAACAACATGATAGATTAGTACTGCACATTTCACTATTTCAGCAACCATATAGGTAATTAGGTTCATAAGAAACTCTTTCTTGACAACTAGCACTAAAGACAGATGGATACTTCAAAGCTCTGATTTAACCCAAGCTTTATCAGGGGCTGGAGTGTGAGCAGCTGAGGACAAGTAAATATATGCATACATGCAGTGTAGTTACCTGGTATATCGGTGGCTTGAGGGTCTTAGAGAAGACAGAGCACTCCAGGGCCTCCAGCCCCATGGCGACATTCTGCCTCTTAGCGTTGAAATCTCCATCTCGCAGAGATTCTACTTGTCTCTTATTGGAGCTACTACCTTCCATCGCTACCAAACTCAAAGCCATTGCCTCTTAGCTTGCTTGATATAGCCGAGAAAATCGTCCGCAAACAAATTGATCACTAGAATCTCAATGCCGTTCCTGTGTTCCTGTTCTGGCAATAAGTACCATGTTTTCTGCCAAACAAGCAATAGGAGTAAAATCAACAAGGGGGGTCATATGAAGGGAGTAGCAGTAGAATTTGACACATAAATGCATTTTCCCCCATATTCTAGGGTTCTTGGTTCCAAATAAACGTTGAACATTTGAGCTGTTTTACAGTGTTTCCTCATCAATTCAGCAGTATTATAAAATGGGAAATTGCAGGGATGACGCATACGCAAATAATCTGAACCCCCAAAATGGGAAATTGCAGTGTTTTTTTTTTGTCATTCTCCCACTATGAAACTCCATTGCCTGACAGAAAATCACGCACTGGATTCAGACCACATCGATATTTTTATCAGCTTGGTTATTTGCCCTACTACTACTGCATTCAGTGAGGATAGTTTTACACTTTTACTGATTGTCAGTGTCGATGTGCTTCAGTTGCGAGCATGACAAAGTGGTCAGTGCTGCGGATTGTATTATGTCACTCGTAGGTAACAAGAATCCGGAGCACTACTTTGATGCTCCACAACATTATTAGATTACATCCGTTGCAATGTATCTGTCGCAATGTTGTAAAAACAAGCTTGGAATTGGTATGACGTTTCTTGAGGTGTAGAGCTATGAGTAAGATGGATAAGAGATCGTCATGTTAAATTATTGTTGGTTAGGCACTTAGTGAGGCACACCATTTTTTTCTAGCCTCTAAATTCTGTAATTTTGACATATTGATTCATTGGTCGACTCAATAGCGGTGACGTGAACATTTGTTCTGCAAGTTAACGAGTCCGAGGGTAAGGAAGCAGAAGAGAAGCGGCAAAGACAACAATTGCACAGAGACAAATAGTCGATGGACCGACCGAGTTGCAACCCACAATGTCGCCACAGCTTGATTTGGCTTTAGTCCATTAAAGCAGTGCTAAGATTTTGCATGGATTGGTTTCTTAAGCATAACATTTTTCAAATTAACACTTTCATTTACATTCTGGCCATGATTCAGGTGGCTAGCTGGGTGGCACGGCCGGCCGCCGGCAAGACAGAGAATGGAGACAGCAGGGAGTTAGATGGATAGCAGGGCACCCATACCCGATCAATCTGGCATTGAAAACGTCTTGTACAGTGCGCGTTGTACAATGCGAGATAGGCAAAACTGCTGACCTAGAGCCTAATAAGTTACTACCGATGTTACCTGCACTATGAGCAGTCTTAGCATCCAAGGCATGGGCACGGACAGTCCTCCTATCAGCTGGGTCCTTATTTAAGCGCAGTAGTTGGGCCATTCCCTCAAAGACGGTATCTTCTGAAACTTTCAGGTTCATCATCGTTCTCGATATCAAAAACAAGACAGGAGCTTCGTGTAATAGCAGGAGCCGGTGCCTTTCCTCGAAGACAGGGTCTGCTGAAACTTAAAGGTCGACGAATGTTGGCTGTGAGCACGATACCCTTTTGGTCATCAGAAATCTTTCCCTTGGGAAGTATTAAGTCATACCCTGTCGGTAGACCATCAGAGAGTGAAGAGCTTCTTATGTCGCAACTTGTACTTTCACAATAGCTGGTCATTGTGCAGTCGTATTTCATATTACATGTGAAATTAGGTTCTGTAACTGTTGGTTGGACGCAGACGACTGAGATGGCATGTCCAAAAGGCTCTGATGCCATGCTGAACAAGAAAAAATAGCTGGTCTCGGTGCATCGCAGAGCATTTAAGCCTGGTTGTAAGCGGAGAGACGCTGTGTAAGAGTCTGGGAGTGCTGTAAATGGACACTTGTGCTGGGTGGTGAGATGGTCTAGGAGCACCTTTGTTGATCCAGCAAAGCCACAACCAGACTCTGGGCAGAAGCATGGGGCAGTCTGGCATGCGCTCTCGTGTTCTTCTTTCTGGTAGTAGGTGACCTTCTCAGTGCACCCGTACTTGGCATTGGAGCAGGGACTTATGACTGACTGGACAACGTGTTCCATCGCAAAGCAGCGCTTAAAGGAAGTTCTGTCAGAGCATAAGTGGCACTTCTTGTCCAGCTGCTTGTCATGGCAAGAGGAGCATATGCAATGACCGACGGAGCACTGTGGAATACAAAGAATTAATTGGAGCCTAGTGAGAATAAATCCTAACAGAATCGAAAAACTGAATCACTAAATAACAACATGATAGTTCTGTACTACACATTCCATTATTCTAGTTATCATAGCTATCATGTAACATTCATGAGAAAAACTTTGTTGCCAAGTAGCAGTGCTCATCGGATGATTGATTTATCAAAGCTCTTATTTTATCTTGAGCTTCATCATAAATGAAATAAAAGCTTGAGTTCAGAGACATGTCAATATGTACATACACACAGTGCATTTACCTGGAATATCGGAGGCCTGAGGGGCTCAAAGCAGATAGGGCAATCAAGGGTCTTCACCTCAATGCTGACATTCAGCCTCATGGCACTGCTTTCTCCCTCTGGCAGAGCTTCAATTGTTCTCTTGCTGGAGTTACCAGCATCCATCGCCAACACAACTCGCAGGTACCAGCACACTAGCTTGCCTCGTGTATGCTAGTACTACAGGCACAAGAGAGATCCAAACCTACTGGTTAACACAGGCCTACCACTTTGATCTCCTGTTCCACAAGATATACTCATAAGAAGTCATGGAACTGACAAACGGCAGTGATATAGAGGCCATAAGCAAGAAAAAGATTTTTTGCGGGAAAATTAGCAAAGAAAAACCAACATAAAGGTAAGAAATTTACAATCGGGCTAAATACCAAGAGGTAGAATTTCAAATCTATAGGTTTTCTTGTTTTCGGAGAAAATAATGTCTGATCTGATTTGACTTAAGAGGTGTGTGGAGATATAATAGTAGCGCCTCGAGGGACAGCTCAGTTCGCCTCTTCAACGCCACGCTGTCACCCGCGCAATCCAGTTCTTCCGGGAGCACCAGCGCGATAATTAACACCATAATACAGCAGTTGATTCAGTTTCTGTATGACCGGGCCTTTCCTCAGTGAATTGTTTACTAGGTTACATAATTAAGTGGACTATGTATTAATACAAGAACAAACTTATATGAATCCAATCTGTTCTTGCAAGTTATATTACACCACACTTGTAACTTGTTCCTGTATGCATGCCTTACACCTACATAGATTTATGTGAGAGAAAACTAGTGGGATAATTCCAAGATATGCTGGGTATAATTCTTGTACAACTAGAACCTTTACTCACCCAAACCACAACAACTAGAGCCTTTACCATACCAATTTACTCCCAAGCTATCCTAGTACACCCAGCTGAGTACCAGACCTTAACAGCAGATTATCCTTCTCATCAAATTGGATGAGCAGGGGTATAGCCGTTACTTCGTACCAAAGCAGCAGCAAAGTATGAATAAAAAATGGTACATATTAACTGGGACAAAATCCTAGCCAGCGTGAACAACAGCACCCAAATACACAAATATCTGGCACCTCCTGTTGCTAGAAAATCAACACAATGTGTAACAACTCTAGTCTAGAGCATGTGAGGAAAGGGAGTAGGGGAGAGCTGGGGCTTACCCTTGTAGCGTGGCCCGAGGAGGCAGTTCAGTTGTGGCAGCAGTAGAGGTAGATGAAGGAGAGGGGGGTGGGGTTGCAGCCACTGCCTACCAACTCACCACGGTGGGGAGTGGGAAGATGAGCCGTGCTGCAAGCCCGAGCTTCCGTAGCTAGGGTTTCTCAGGCGCGTGCACGAGGGCTCGGCGACGGTGTGGAGCTGGCGGTGGAGACCGGGGAAACGCCATGCCGATGGGGAGCGGCGCCGGCAGCCGTCAGAGATGGCCGGGGTAATGGTGGAGGCGAACTAGGGTTTCTACCGGGGCTGAGCGCGAGGCTACTGGGGAACCGCGGCGGTGGGGAACCAGGGGAGGAGATGGAGGCAAAGCTTCTACGGCGAACGGCGGCTGCAGATTAGGCCGGCGGCGGCCGAAGTGGCACGCGACGGGCGGGGGCTCTCGAATGGGGAATCGCCTGTGATGGGGGTGCGTGCGTGCGGGTTTGGCAGTGAGCGTGAGGGAGAGAGAGTTGGGGTAGAGGGCTGGGACTTGACCCAGTACGACTGGAATTGTTGGGCTGGCCCAAACCTGGCCAACGGGCCGTGCCTGCCCAGGCACGGCCCGTGGCACGTGGAAAAAGCCACGCACCAGCATGGCTCGGCCCGTGCCAGCCCGTGAGATGCAGGGGCCATGCCGGGACCACGGTCTTAGGCACACGGGCCGGTCTGGCCCGTCAAGCCTCCAATAGTCGAAAACTATCATGTATATGCGCAAAAAAGATTTGTAGGGGTCGAACTCGCGAGCGGCAGCTCCGATACCCTTTTCTTAACCAATAGATCAAGCGAACATTTGTGAATTACTATGTATTCGGTTCTTTTTATAGGATAAACTGGATGAGCTAGCAGAAAATACCTAGCAGACCAGCGTGTTTCACGGGCCAAACGTGCTGCAGGCCGGCCCGCAAGGCGCTGAGGCCAAGCTCGGGCCGTGCAGCCGGGAACGTGTGTCAGCCCGGCCCGACACGTGAGCTAGGTGGGCCGTTGTGGGCCATGTCGGGCCAGGCATGTTTAGGTCATGTTGGGCTGGCCCGTTGGCGGTTTGGGCTGGCATGTTAGGCCACATGGTCCGGCCCAAGACTATTAAAAAGGTTTTTCTCTTATTTTATTTTTCCTAGAATTTTAGACAAAACAAATTGGAAACACTTCTAAAAATACAATAAAAATATTATAAACAACCACAATTAATTTTATAAATCCTAAAAATATAATAAACATTAATTAATTATTTTTTATTTAAGAAAAACAATTTAACATATAAAAAGTCTTAAGAATTTAAAATTCAATTCTATCCATTTTAAAGTCCCTAAAAATACCACCAAAAAATTATATTTAGAAACTATCTAATATTATGAATCATTTTAAATAATGACCAAATAGTTATAATAAATTTAGAAAACCATCATGTCGCCATATCGTACTACTCCATACTCGTCGCCTTATGCATAGCCTCCCAAGGCCTCGTTTTCATGGCTCACATGCAAGCTCCTAATTTCCATTAAACACATTAGTGGGTGGCATATGGGCATTACGAATTGTGGCCGATGAATTTTATAAAATAGTTTTAACACTCTACAGTGTCGCTCTCAAGCCATTGGTTGCCTAGGATCTCGCTGGTCCTTAACCTCCTGATTTCCGTCGATACCAATAATGGTCGATACTATTTCCTTTTTTTGTGTCTTTAGCCCTTTACTGTAAAACCTTGGACCCCTAACAACACATGGCTTGCTAAGCTGCCCGTGTGACTTAATCGTGTCCTTCCATGGCTATGTCACAAGAACATATTTGGTACATGTGTTATGCATGTTTGTACGCGTTCATTTTAGATCTCAACAATCAAAACTCTATAATCAATGGTTAGAATATTTCTTGTCTACGTGCTTCGACCTAGTTTCTCCAAAAACACTTTTATATTGTTTTTAGTATATAATAGATATTTTCTTGTTTCCTGCACAACTTGAACGAATGCAGTGTCCATCATGTTGTTTGGTAGCCTTTTTCACACACTATGGTGGTGTTGTGCAGGTGCTAATACCAGTTTTAACCTCTATGGATTGAATGCTTATATTGGCGTTTTTCTCTTGAGGTTTAATGGATTGGCTATATTTTAGATTTATGCAGTACAATAGTTTTTTCCTGGTGCACTCAAGTATATTAAAGTGCCTCTAAAAATTAACCTTTAGGATTATCTCAAGAGGTTTTTGCCTACATATTATGAAAGTGTCTCGAAAGGTTAACATTTAGAGGCATTTTAAGTGTTACCTCTAGTTGTCAACCTTTATAGACAATTTTGTAGAATTGCCTCGAAAGCTTTTTGCCTACATATTATAAAAGTGTCTTAAAAAGGTTAACATTTAGAGTCATTATCGGTAATGCCTCTAGTTTCCAACCTTTAGAGACACTTGTAGGATTGCCTTGAAAGGTTTTATCTACATGTTATGAAAGTGCCTCGAAAGGTGAACAATTAGAGACATTTTCGATACTGCCTCAAGGATTTAACCTTTGAAAGTTCCTTGAAATGTTTTTGTCAACAAGTTATGAAAATTCCTTTAAAGTCGTTTAATTATAGGCACTCCTAATTTTTGCCTTCAATAACAAAATTTGGTGGCACATCAAAAAACCCCTTGCATTACATAACCTTTTAAGTCATTATGCATCAAAGTACCTACAAAAGAAACATTTTAAAATGGTTTAAAAGTGCCTCTATCATAGTGTCTTTAATACACGAATGTGAGGTAGTGTTAGGCTTGACCCAGACAATGGAGATGGCATGATGATGGCTGCAAGTGCACATATCGTTTATAGTTAGTTTCAAAGTTAAGATGTCGATCCCACAGGGAGCCCAAAGGTAAGTGTTTATGGGTGAAGTCTTTGTTACACCCAAATTTATCACAGGTCTTCGAGTGAATTGACTGCAAGCGTTTAAATAAGAATAGATTTTGGATTAAAGGAAAATATTTAAATAAAACTTAAATATAAACTTCAGAAATAAAATGCATAAAAGTAAAGAACGATTTGTTTGTTGTTTTCTGCAGATGACAAAGTAGGCGTGGGGAGATTCAGTTCATGGTGGTAGTGAATGTGCCAGATAGATGAGTGATATGTGTAACACATATAATATTATAAGTATGTGTGTAGGCGAGCAACCCATAATTAGCCGGAACTCCTTTTGGTAGATTTCATCCCAACTTCAATAATCCTACTAGCCTGTTTACCACAACCATGGTCAGTCACTAGACGATTAAAATCCTTTAGGTTGCTTAGAAATTAAGCTCCTTGGATCGGACTAATGCAATAAGCTCGGTGGCTCCTCGTGATTCTCGAGTCAGACTAGTTTCCCATTCATATCCCTATGTCACTCGGGGATCACCGGTCTGCTAGCGAACAAGATTCTATCTATGTAGAACAAAGCATCATGTTGTTTGTGTCCTTAATTGGACAGCAGACATTAAGCATCCCACAGATAGTCAAACACACATAATATAGTAATTAAAATCAACCATAAACTTGATGGAAATTATATAGTCACATCACATCTCACCAATCCCCTACATCTCCCACGCCCAAGGGAACTTACTCACACATGAGAGAAGAAAGTATCATCGATATAATAGGGAGTTCTTCTTAATATTGCCATGGAGATCCACAATAAGAAATAGGAATAAATCCAACACAATTCAAGATGGGAAGAATAATCTCAAACCCTAGTGTTGCAAGGTGGAGATCTCTCTCTCTCTCTCTCTCTCAAGTACAAGTAATGGCTATGGAGGTGTGGTGGCTAGGAGATCGAAGATCGTGGATCGAGATAAAGAACGTCTTCCCCTTCTTCTCCGGATCTCTTCTTTCTCCCTTCTGGATGGGATGGCAGCTTGTGTGTTCTATTTTCGTCCTCTCGCCCTTCACGAAATTTGTCCCTTTTAATAAGACGAAGGATATGGTAGCTATACGGCGGGAACTATACGGCCAGAAAAATATTCCCGCTGTATAGTTGCTCGTTAAAGGTTCGGTAAACTCCCCTCGATTGCTTTCAAAAAGTGACTTGCTTGTTTTCGTATGAATATTGTGTTTTTGGCGTTAAATCCCTCTGTTGATTTTCAGAACCCGAAACACACATTAGAAACAAATTTTTCTTTGCTACCGAAGTATTAGCGTTAGGTAAAGCTAGAAAACCATCAAATCCAAACGAAAACCACCGATACAAACCATAAAAAATGTGTTGAATCTCACGACTATCAACTCCCCCAAGCTTATATGTTGCTCGCCCTCGAGTGAAAAGGAAATAAGAAAGGATAACGGAGATTCGAGACTTAAATAAAAGAACTTACAAGCTTGAATTGGTGTCAAATTCTTTTCTTAACAATTCCTACAATCTTAAACATGATCGTACAAATATTCACAAGATTGCACTGAGTTCACTTCCTAACCACATATATCTTTCTAGCAAATAAATCATATGCCCGAGCGAGTGTCAAAAGTTTAGCTAGGAAAGTGAAACAAATCTTTTTGGTTTCTCTCTTATTGAGAGATGAAATTTTTTTGCTCTTGTTCCTTTAATCAATTAAGAGTACTCAAGTTGGCACCAAGAATATTTAATTTAAGAACTCATCTACTCCCACATAAAGATTTTAAGACTCCCAAAGCACCTTTTTCCTTTCCTTATTTTCAAAAACTTCAGCTCTTTCATAGAGAAATCATGCCACTATTTTTAACATGTTAATTGGGACTGTGTTGCGCACTTGTGACCATGCCAATAGATAGCCGTTGAGTAATAGTGGGTCAGAGGAGTACTACAACTTTACTTGGAACGTGAAACCATGAGGAGACTAAATTTTACGCGTCATAGCTGTAACACCCTCAGAATCGGCCCTATGCAAGTTTCAGCGCTTCCCGCCAAAACCCGCATAGAAACGATTCAAAGGTGCCCACCAGGCACTTGCGTGCGGGTGGAAAACGAAGTAATACCATTACACAATAGTCCTCGATGGAACCCACAAAACATATATGTACAACGGCGACTCAATGAGTCAAGAATACAGATATACAGTACAAAGATCCAAATCACCTTGAAAACGATACAGCATCCGAGTACGGACAAGATGCAAATTGAGCTAAGAGCCCTGAAGAATAACCAAAGGCGTCCATAACCCTGCCCAGGCCAAGCCGGAAGGGTAACCCTTCTAACGACGTCGATCTCAAAACCTGCTTAAACAAAAGGGGTGCCGACAAAGGGCAAAGGAAAAAAGAGAGAGCGGTCAGTACTGAGGCTAGTACACGGCGAGGCTAGAATTCGGCGGTCCTCGCCTACATAGGTATGGTGGACTGAAGCGGCAGCGAAGCATGCACTAAACAACCTATAGAGACTCGATATAACTATCGGCTATCAGAGAGGGATAAGAAAGATCTATTCGGAACCAACCTGATACTACCACCAAACATACTCATCCTGGGTATTTCCCCCTCGAGACCAAACGAGGAAGTCAACCGAGGAACTCACACCGTTGGCAGTTTTATTTATTCAGTTATCGTTGCAGCAATTACTAGTCAGGTATAGATAGTCATCCTGATATAATAAGCAGTGGGCAGTTTTAGTTAAACATTCCGTTGTAGTTGCAACACTTATGTGGCATCCCGCAAAAACCCTATATTATTTTTGACATTACATCTCCTCTTTTATTCAAATTATATTTTCTTGCTATTTCAATCGTGTAAAACTAATTATAAATTGTTTTAAACAAAACAAAGAAAACAAAATAAAATGTTTTAAATAAATATTAAAACCTATATCTAAACCGGCCAGGCCCAAACGGTTGGACCAAACCCTATTTTCCCCAAAACCAGCCTGTCCTAAACTCTTCCTACCTAACTCTAACCTACCCAGTTTCCAGCCACCTCACTCCCACCAATCACCGGTCGCCACCTCACCCTTGCCCAATCCTCCTTCCACTCAACTCTCGCCACCTCAGCCTGGTCCCACTACTTCCTCCCTAGCAGCCCCACACACGCACTCACCCATCCGACCCGCTGCGACCGACCCACCCGACCCTCACACACGCAACGCACACAGCAGCCGCCCACCCCACATTACCCTGGCCCCACCTCCCCTAACGCGCACCCCACGCGGTCAGCACACCCCGGCCCCACCACTCTTCCACACGCTCCTCTCTCTCCCCTTTCCTCCCGCTCGTGTCCGCCACCGCAACCGCCTCCTTCCTCGCGATCCCGCGATCTCGTCCCCTCCGCCACCGCAAACTCCTCTCCCTTCTCCCTGCTCCTCCCTCACCCCGCTTCGGCCGTCCCGTGCCCGGCTCGACCCGAAGGTACGGCGTCGCCCGCCTGCTCTGCGGCCACCTCCCCGGCCCGCGTTTGGCTTGCCGGAGCCTCCACCACATCGCCGCCTCCCCGTGCCAGCCCCGTGCCCCTCTGCGTCGCCGTGACGCCCTTCCCCAACACGCGGCGCCTTCGTCCGCGAGCCAGTGCCGCTGGTCCTTCCCCGAGCTTCCTCCGCCGCCGAGCACCTGCCGCCACAGATCCTCCCTGGAGCTCGCCTCCCCGTCGGCCGCGCCCTCCTCTCTGCCGCGAGCCACCTCCGGCCGCTCATCCGCCGTTCGGCCTCGCCCGAGCACCTCCTCTGCACCGCCCCGTCTCCGTGTCCCCATCGCCTTCGCCGGCCGTCGGGCCTCCTCCTTCCCGCGACCCTGCCTGCAGCGCCTTCCGAGTGGCTTCCGAGCCCAGCCGCGAGCCCCGCCACCGCTGGCCTGCGCCGCCCTGCCTCTGGCCGAGCTCCGGCGCCGCGGCCCCCACAGATGTTTGCCGGTCACGGTCCCATCCGCGACCGCCTTAAGCACCTCCGGTGTCTCTCTCCATCGCTGTGCACGGACGCGGCTTTCTTCTACCTTGACGTCGCCGACCTGCACCCCGCGACCTCCTCTGCTGGCTCTGCGCTAGTCCCCTCTCCGCAAGCTCCTGTCAAGTTTCAATTCGTACCTTGTCTCTGTGTGTGCTTATGTTGTGTAACTGTTACCGCGGACCAAATCCCATCTCGTTTCATCTTTTGGTTATCCCTGCCGCTACCTGGAGCTGTTGATGTGGGTGTTGTTGGGATCCCCAATTCCAAATCAGAGAACACGCGTCCAGGATCTCCGACGCCGCCTGTCCAGAGGACCAAGACCGACGATTGAACATGAGAACCTGAAGACCGTCGGTGCTCGAATCAAGTTCACACCCTCGCTCGAGGTGGAAATTCCAAGGACCCCGGTCTCGAGGATCCGATGCCCGGAACACCAAGGTCTACCACACGAAACCGAAGACCGATCCGAAGCGCCAAGGAATCGACAAGATCATCGCGGAACTCCAAGGTCTACTTCGTAGGTTGCCGAACGCCAAGGTCGCCGGCACGGAACGCCAAGTACTTCACCCCGAAGGCCAAGACCAAACCGGAACACGGACCCGACAAGATCTTCGCGGTGACAAGACCGGCACCGACCAGGGCGAGTCCGATGCGCCTCGACGCCGAACCAAGTCCTTCTTCCCGGTTCCCGATCCCGCTGATTCCGTCGAACCCTGGACCCTGTCGAACCCCGAACCCCGGAACCCCAAGATCGTCGAGAACCCTGATGTGTGAACCTTTTCCGACCCCCCCTATTTTATAAATGCATAATAACAACTTGTTGCATATCAATCATTCATCTCGCATGCATATCTGTGGTTCGGGGGCCTTATGCCGATTCACCTAATAATTAAATATGAGGCCCATATGCGGGCAAATATAGCCTTATATTGGCCTCATTTAAACTTGTATAGCGAACCCGTATTATCCTGCCATGTTAAACAACATTTAATTTGCGGGGCTTCTAAACAACATAAACCACCTAATTAATGTCGGGACCCCGGTTCCGCTTAATATGACCTAATTGCATCGCACCTTTGCCATGCCATGCATCATACATGCATCATGCCGATCTTCTGCCGTGTATTAAATATTGCATCCGGTGTTTCTTCTAGTGTTTTGGTTCTTCGCGGATAAGGCCGTTGAGTTGATGTGAGCTTCGCCCCGATCTTCGGTTGAACCTTCGTCAATGTTTTCAGGCGAGCATCTCCCCCTTTCTACCTATCTTACTTTTATAGTATTTATTTCCTCCTGTTGATCTATTGCTATCTGTGTTGCGATGCTCTAGTTTTCGTAACCGTGATATCCCTTGCAGCCCTATATTGCCTTGGACACACCCTATTACCTGTTGTTTGGTAGATAGATGGACTTGCGCGTCTTAGTCGCTTGCTCAAGTCCTGTTGCGTGTTGTCAAATGCCACAGTTGTTGATGTATTGCCGCATGTTGATGTTGGAGCTGATCATAGTTTTACTTATTGTTCACTTTAATTCCTGTTTAACAACTAAAATTGAAATAAGCAGAGGCATCGGTGGGTGATAGATAATATTTGGTTTCCGAACGCCCACTTGTGTCCCGTAAGACCCCGAGTACTTGATACCTGTTCCTTGATTTATCGCGCTATCCACATCCGGGAGGTATATGGGACCCCCCTGAGCCAGAGCTTGATTCAGTCTTATTTCTTGGGGCCACAAACTAGTTTGAGGTTTTATTTACGATCCTGTACTTATGCCATGTTTTACTGCTTTATTTACGATTGTGCGACATATAGCACACTGTACTGTTTAGGATCGGGACACGTTTTCGCGGTGTCGACAAGCCCCGTTTGGGGTTCCCAGTCGCTCACAGCCGTCTACCCAGACCTTGAGGCCATCTCGGAGCTTGCTTACTCCGTTGCGGGATCTACTCAAAGGGGTGGCCCCCTGAAATATTTCTGAATCTTGTGATTGCTCTGTCGTGAAAGCCTCGTTGGGTTTTGATTTGGTTTTTCCGAGGTTGATCGAGCGTGTGTTGCTATTGGTGCACCCCGGCCGGGTAAAACTTTCTGAAAGCCGTGTCCGCGGATATGGACGACTTGGAGCACAGTATCTCGATCATAGACAAGCATAACTAAAGTTTATTGCGATAAATTTGACTTATAATGACTAGTAATCAGCTTCACTATAATGGAATGGCTAATTAATACTGCCCACAACTGCTTGATTGGTGTGCCGCTTGCGACCATTGTACCTGACTAGTAAGTGTTGCAACTACAACGGAATGGCTGAATAAAAGTACCAACAACTGCTGGGTTTTGGGGGTTTCCCATATTGCTATCTGTATCTGATTAGTAATTGTTGCAACTACAACGGAATGGTTAACTAAAAGTGCCCACTGCTTATTTTATCAGGACGGTTAACTAAACCTGACTAGTAATTGCTGCAACGATAACTGAATAAGTAAAATTGCCAACTGTGTGAGTTCCTCGGTTGACCTCCTCGTTTGGTCTCGAGGGGGAAACACCAGGATGGGTTTGTTTGGTGGTAGTACCAGGTTGGTTCCGAATAGGTTTTTCTCACCCCTCTCTGATAGCCGCCAGTTGTATCGAGTCTCTATAGGTTGTCAGTGCATGCTGCCGCTGCCGCTCAGTCCACCATACCTATGTAGGCGAGGACCGCCGAATTCTAGCCTCACCGTGTACTGGCCTCAGTACTGACGCTCCTCTTTTTCCTTTGCCCTTCGTCGGCACCCCTTTTGTTTAAGCAGGTTTTGAGATCGACGTCGTTAGCAGGGTTACCCTTCCGGCTTGGCCTGGGCAGGGTTATGGACGCCATTGGTTATTCTTCAGGGCTCTTAGCCCCATTTGCATCTTGTCCGTAGTCGGACGCTCGATCATTTTCAAGGTGATTTGGATCTTTGTATATTATATATGTATTCTTGACTTATGGAGTCGCTGATATATATATCTGTTCTGTAGGTCCCATCTAGGACTGTTGTGTAATGTTATTACTTCGTATTCCACCCGCACGAAAGTGCCTGGTGGGCACCTTTGAATCGTTTCTATGCGGGTTTGGCGGGTTTCGCTAAAACTTGCATAGGTCCGATTCTGAGGGTGTTACAACTTACTAGTCAGATACGATTAGCATGAGACATCCCAAACCCAGCAGTTGTTGGTACTTTTATTTAGCCATTCCGTTGTAGTGAAGCTGATTACTAGTCATATCGGATACAAGTCAGATTATAACAGTAAACTTTAGTTATAGTTGTCTATGATTGAGAACTGTGCTCCAAGTCGTCCATAACCGCGGACACGGCTTCTCGAAAAGATTTAACCCTGCAGGGGTGCACCAAAGTTTCCACACGCACCTACACCCTTGTTGTCGGATCAGGTAGGTACAAGATCACAAAACATACACCCAACGGTATGTCGACGGGGTTTCGGACACGACGTTTCCCAGACCCAAAGCAAGCACGGGGGGGCCACCCCACTAAGCTACCCCGCAACGAAGTTGGCCGGCTCCGAAACGGACCCAGGGTTTGCGTCAGTGGCTGTAAATGACTGGGAACCCGAAAATGTGTCTGGGCTTGTCGATACCGCGAAAACACTCCGCTTACCTAAATAGTACAGGTGCAGTACTTCGCACAATCTTAAATAAAGCAGTAAAGCATGGCATAAGTACAGAGTAGTAATAAAGCTCCAAACTACTTTGTGGCCCCCAGTTCAATACTTTGAAATCAGGTACTAATCGATGGGGGTGCCCATACACCCCACATGTGGTTAGCGCGCTCGATCTCGGAACAGGTGTCAAGAACTCGGGGTCCTACGGGACACCAGTGAGCGGTTAAAAACCAAATATTGTCTATTACCCACCGGTGCCTCTGCATTTACCTACTTTCAATTTTAGTTATTAAACAATAATTAAACCCGTGATCATCTCCAACATTAAACATGCGGCAACACTCCAACAACTGAGGTACTGGACGACACGCAACAACACTTGAGCAAGCGACTACGACGCGCAAGTCCAACTATCTACCAAACAACAGGTAATAGGATGTGTCCAAGGCGATATAAGGCTGCAAGGGATATCTCGGGTACGAAAACTAGAGCATCGCAACACATATAGCAATAGATCAACAGGAAGGAATAAATACTATAAAAGTAAGATAGGTAGAAAGGGGGAGATGCTCGCCTGAAAAACATTGTCGAAGGTTCATCCGAAGATCGGGTCAAAGCTCACATCAACTCAACGGCCTTATCCGCGAAGAACCAAAACACTAGAAAAACACCGGATGCACTATTTAATACTACGACAAAAGATCGGGCATGATGCATGTATGATGTATGACATGGCAAAGATGCGATGCAATTAGGCAATATTAAGCGGAACCGGGGTCCCGACAATTAAGTATATGGTTATAGTTGTTTAGCTACCCTGCAATTTAAATGTTGTCTTAATAAGGCGATATTATGTCATCGGTTCGCTACACAAATTTAAATGGGACCAATATAAGACTAGATTTGCCCGCATATGGCCTCCATGTTTAATTTAGGTGAATCGGCATAAGGCCCCCAAACACCCACAAATATGTATGCAAACATGAACAATTTAATATGCAACAAGTAATATTATTTATAAAATATAGGTCACGGAAAAGAGGGTCACACTTTGGGGTTCGGCGAACTTGGGCTCCGAGGGGTTCGGGGTCGGTCTCAGGGTTCGACGGGGACGAGGTTCGACGGGATCGTTCTCGGCCAACGGAAGTAGATCTTGTCGCATCTAGGAAGAAGGACTTGGTTTGGCGTCAGGGGCACATCGGATCCGCCCTGGTCGGTGCCGATCTTGTCGTCGATGGCGAACTTGAGTGGATCGGGTACCGGGGTCTTCGTATCCGTGAAGTAGATCTTGTCGCACGGTGTCCGGGAAGACGAACTTGGCGTATTCGCGTCGGCGATCTTGGCGTTCGGGTTCTCGACGTCGCATCCGGGAAGAAGGTCTTGTTGCATCCGGGGTCGTCGGGTCATGTCGTCGGTTTTGTCGTTTCACGGCGGAGATCTTGGCGTCCCGGGTCTCGGTGTCTTGACGGGTCCGGGAGGAAGAACTTGGGTCGGCATCGGATCGGTCTTGTGGATCGAGTAGAAGATCTTGGCGTGCCGTGAAATCTTTGGGTCTCGGCCATCGGGTACGATTGTTCTTGGCATCTGCGAGGTAGGTCTTGTCGGTTTCACCTCGAAGACCTTGGGGTGGTCCTTGAACAACTTCTCGCGTCAGGCGATCTTGTCCGACAAGAGATCTGGCAATCAACCAAACCTCCAGTGCACACAACAAAGCTCGGATCATCGAGCAACACCAAACTGCAGGAGGCATGCACAAACAAGCCAACCTGGCAGGAGCAACAACCACGAAGGCCACAAAGGGAAAGAGACCGCCGGCAAAAAAAAATACTGCAGACACGACCGAGCCTGGCAGCATGGTCGAAGGAGTGCCCATCGCTGCAGGGGAAAACGACGGCAGGGGATCTGGGGAGGTCGACGGCGGATGGCAACGGGGCTGCACAGCGAGGTCGCGCGACGCGCAGGCGGAGCCCGTCGGTGGAGGCGGGGTAGCTGGCGGCCGGCGCGATGAGGTGGCCCCGGGAGGGCCCGGGCGGTCGGTGGGGCGTCGCCAGCGAGGGACCGGCTCGGCAGGTCATCGGGGAGGGAGACGAAGAGATGTGACAGCGGGGAGAGAGGAAGGCCGACAGCGGCGCTGGAGCTTGGCGGTGAAGAACCGGGCCGACGCGGTGCGGAGGGGACGCCGACGGCGGCGTCTCCGGTGGAGGAAGAAGAGGCGGCCGCGGATGCCTGGGAGGCTCCAGGAAGCGGGGGTGAACCGCGGCGGCGGCGGCCTCGACGGGGAGGAGGGGAACGGGGCCCGGGTCGGCGACGAGGAGGCGCGGGGTCGACGACGCTGACGCGGGGCGGTGGCGTGCTGCTGGCGGCGAGGTCGGGTCGGGGGGCCTCCCGTGGCGGCGGTTGGTGGCCGATGGGAACGAGGAGGGACGCGGTCGCGCGGGCGCAGAGCAGCGGCGGGTGGGCCAGGCGCGCGGGGCTGCACGCAGGTGGGCGCGGCGAGGAGGGAAAAAAAGGAGGGAGGAGGGGGTAGGTGGCTGGGGTGTGGAGAGGAGGTGGCCAGGAGGCTGATGTGGCGGCATGGGAGTGGAGGGAGTTGGGGAAGTGGTGAGGTGGCGGGACGGGGTTGGCCGGGGGGATGTGGAGGGGGCTGGGTAGGATTAGGTGTAGGTAGGATTAGGACTAGATATTTTTAGACTAGGGTTTGGAGGTGGCCGGCCGGGCTTTCGGGCCTGGCGGGCTGCCTCCTAAAACAATTTAAATTTTTTATTTATTTAAAACGGGGCTTTTGAAATCCGTTGATAGACGAAACAAAATAATCCGGAGACCCGGGTTTTAATTGGAATAAAGACGAGAATATTTAGAAAACAAAACTAGGCGTTTCGAAAATAGTTTAGACAAAAACCATGTAGGATGATGACGATGCTTAAATGCAATGTGGCATGATGACATGAGCATGCGGTCATGATGATGCAATGCACAAAAATAACGCGATTTTCTAGTAGTGGTTTTTGCGGGATGCCACAATAGCATTGCTGCTACAGATGTTTACATAACTCAATAGCCGAAATCAAGTGGTTTCCCATATTTAGATTGTTCATTGGCTAGCGGAGTTAATAGTTTCCCATTGAGTATGACAGTGTTGTAGTGACACGCGTAAAGCAATATCATACTGTAATTATTAGAAAAAAATAGTGGCATAATCTCTACTACTTCGAAGCATCCATTTTATCAGACAAATTCATTCAAGGGTGCTATCAAGTCTATTTACGTTAAGCTCAATGGGGTTGAGTAGTTTTTAAAATCAAATCCTTTGGGATAAATATGGACTCAAGTCATCTCTTGGATGCTTTTTCTTGTTGTAAAAGTGTTGGAAATATTTCAACCAAGTTTATTGATCATTGTTTCAAAGCTAAAAAAGGACACTAGCAAGGGAATATAATTGATAGGATTACAAGCTAGGTGGGGAGTGACTCAAGTGCAAGCGAGTAAATAATTATAGGATCAATTTAAAGTTGCAGGATAAGTGATGAAAGGAATGTGATACCTCCTCTTGCTTGCTTATTTCTCGTACTTGAGTCGAATCCCCTCTATATTTTCCTATTGCCAAGTCACCTGAAATTGAGCAATCTCCGAGAAAAAAAGAAACTAATTTGCAAATAAAGGTTACAACTAATTTTTTTTGTGTTTTTGGTTTAAGAATGCAAACTAAAAGTAAACATGCAATTCTTGGAAAAGTAAATAAATCAAAAGAGGAAATAAAAATATGAATGCAAGTTTGGAGGTTTTCAAACCTCCCCCAAGCTTAGATTGTTGCCATGCTTAGATTGTTGCCGTCGTTCGGCGACGGGTACAGATGCTACTGATAGTAGTCGGGGAAGTGGGTCATGAAGTGACTAAAATTGTGAGTTAAGGCACTCACATCTTCACTCACTCCATGCAGAGTCTGGTCGATCTCCCCAATGTGCTGGTTGAGCTACAAAAAATCCTGATAGGGGACATTGTTGAACACCTGCTGCTGTTGCTGCTGATTGGACCATTGGTCCCAAGGTTGCTCCTCCTCCTGCTGCTGCTGTCCCTCCAAGCAGGGTTGTACAACTGCTCCTGCTGCTGCTCCTTGATGTTGGCGATGTATCAACGTCAAGCGCTTCGTTGGGAAACCCCAAGAGCAAGGTGTGATGCAGCACAGTAGCAAGTCTTCCCTCAGTAAGAAACCAAGGTTATCGAACCAGTAGGAGGAAGGAATCAACTCAAAGGTGTTGCAAGCAACTTGGAGACCTGCACAACACAAACTCAAGACTTTGCCCAACGAACAGTGAGGTTGTCAATCTCAACGGTTTGCTGTAACAAAGGATTAACTATATGGTGTGGAAGGTAACAGTGGTTTGCAGAAAGTAAATAGTAACAATGGAAGATGTATCAATGGTAAAGATTGGACCGGGATCCATAGTTCACTAGAGGTGTTATCCTTAGATAACAAACATGGCATGTTGGGTAAACAAATTACAGTAGGGCAATTGACAGGACTAAGCAAGGCATAATGCGGTGACCCAGCATACCACTGCATGTGTAGTACACTATAGTCGTTGACATGACACTCACAGAACACCGTTCTGTAAATATCACATCCCTCAAAGTGGTACAACAGAAACATTGCGGGTCCATATTACAAACTTTCACACATTATTATTATTACAACACCAGAAGTTTAAGACTTTAAAAGGTTCAACTTACAAACCAAAATATAAAGTGTTTCAGCGGAATTTAAAAGTAACAACTCCGACTAGGAGTTGAGCTCAACAGCTTATTCTATAGAGTTCATGCTGCTCGGCTCCGTTGGTTACTACTAACTAGGGATACTTAGTTGGACTCGTTATCATCGACACCATAGCAGATTTCGTAATCCACTCCTTCAACACCTCCAGACAGATCAGGTTCCTCGTAGAACACATCTTATTGGCATTCGGCTGCATACATTGGCACGTCTTCGGGATCCTCCAAGTCTAAGCAAGGGATCAAAGGAAAGGATGAGTAACAGCGTTACCCAACAAGTTCATTATATGCAAGGTGGGAAGTTTGATGCTCTAACTACCACCTCGGACTATAAGTCCTTGGCACTATGCAATTTTTGTAAATCTTTCTTCAAAGATTGATTTTATTATCAAAATCTATGACCATCAGCCTTCACAGGTTGACCAGAACTTCCATGAAGTTCCTTTCCTGCCGCGTTCGTAGCTCCTTCCTGGAATAGGGAGTAACAAGTTACAGTTCTTACACTCTGCAGAGGTGCGTTACTTTACCCATGAGAGATCAACTCCTTGTTGCACAACTGGGCGTACTTTCCCGTCCACAATTCCATGATGTGGGGCCCAGTAGTTGGTCCAAGCCAATCACTGCCCCCTTCGTGACCTTGCATGCCTCCTTGGTGTACACCATGCCCACATAATGAATTACGGCAATGGTTTGTACAAACCATTAGATGCCAGAACTATCATGGGACAATGAGGGTTCCCACCCATATGCTGCATATCCTCTACGAATTACCAATTAATATGCACGCTACAAGGATAACAGCCACGACCTGCACATCCGGCTTCATGCAAGAGGAAGAAGATACAACTGACTTCTCTGTCCCATTCCAAATCTCATGGCTAACGCGTAATATACGATGCTAGAATCACTGACGTCAGGGGTTATTAAGTCCCTACTTGATCATCATTATTGCAACTAGAACCTTAAGTTCTATTGCTCCATTATATCACCACTTAGGATGATATCTATGATTTCTTTATTTGTGAAAATAATATTTTCTTTCTTTTATAATATATATATGATAACACACAATTTGCAAATACTTTGATAAAGACTCTTCAAAGGACATGATCAAGTGATGAACTTGCCTTGTGATGACAAGGTAGTGAAGTCTGATGCTTGCACTGGATTTTGAGCTTCTATGTCTACAAAAACATCATTATTGCCCGGTAAGGACAATATTTAAAGAAGCAAAAATGATTATGCAAATAATGCAATGCATCATTTAACTTGATATGCAATCTCCTCATTATTATAAAAAGTCTTTTTAATAATTAAGGATTTATAAATATTAATTTTTATTATTTATAATATATATTATTTTATTTTCCTTTATCTGACTTTTATTGTTTTAATAATTCTTTTAGGAATTATCATTTAAATATAAAAATTGTTATTAAATATTTATTTAGTATTTTCCAAAAATACTACAATATTAATATATAATGAAAGTGTTTTTTATTTATTTTTATCATCTTTAAATAATTTTGTAAAATTCCATAAGGAATATATATTTTACAAAATTCTTAATAAGATTTAAATGTCTAAAGTTTTATATTTTAATTTATTTGGATAGGGTGGATTATTGTGAATCCAAAAATATTTTATTTATAATTTTTGTACTTTTATTTTATTTTCTAGAATTTAATTAAATTTAGGGGTATTTTGGCCTTTTCCTATTTATTAAAACAGGCCTAAAAGGTTTTGGGGCTGGTTAATCTTATTGGGCCCTGGTGGCCCATTAGTCATAAACAAAATAGCCACCCCGAAGGGTCTGGCCCATCTCAGCCCACTCCTCACCGCCTCTCTCCTCGAGCTCACTCCTCTTCTCTTCTGCCCCCGACCCCGTGGTCGGTGATATCGCCGCCGGTGATTCCCGCCGCCATGGGCCGTACTGGTCGCCGCCGTGGTGCAATATGAGGTTGTCGACGACACCCGTTCTTTCTATCCAACTAGATTTGAGGATGGGGCTCTCCTGTGACGGATCGATGTCGTCCCGAACCCTAGGGTTTGGGGGTTGGCGTGGATCTTGGCGCTGCCATTGTCGTTGTGCGTCGTGGTGATTTGCCTCGCCTCTAGGCGTGGTCATGGTCACCGCCGTGGCGCCGTATAGGTTGCAGCTCCCTTCTGGGGGTGCTCCCTGTGCCGCCATGGTCGTCGGCCCCTCTGCTTACTCTTCTAGTCTCCAGCGAGGACCTTTGGTGAGTTCTTTTCCTCTCCCCTTGTGCTCTCTGTGCTTGCTCATCCTATGCTGGTTGTTGGCAGTGACCTCTCTGGTTACTGTCTTGTTCTGATTAAGATGGTTTATTTCATCTAGGGTTCTTATCATGTGATTGATCATGTACTGGATGAATTAGATCATGTGTGGATGGTCTGTAAGCATGCTAAATGGTTATTAGCCTGAGGCTTGTTGCTTGAGATGAACTATAATGGTTCTGATGGCTTATTAGATGCTTTTATGCTTGGATTGCATATGGTTCAGATGGTATAGTTGCTTTGGAACCAATGCTTGGTAAAGTTAGTGACTTGATAACTTTGCACTGTCATTTCATGGTTAGGATCATGGTTATGGTGTGATGAAATCACTATCTTAGTGCTGTTGGCTTAGAAATTAATATGTGGTTTGAGATCACAATGATCTCAAACAGTACAAATAAGCATTGGAATGTTTTAATTATGATTCCTGACAGGAAAATGATTATTAGATTGATTTGTTGAATCTGTGATGATTGGATGTTTATCTTGATTCATATAGAATTGTTCTTGTGACACCATCTTGGTATGGCACACAAGATTGATTCTTATTCATTGATTGGGTTGGTTTAAGCTTAAGACAAGCTTGGCTTCATAAGATAAATAGAAATGTTCCTTTTTGAAATCCCTAAGACCAATGATGTTGGTCTGAGGCTTAGGGGTTTTAGGCCTTATCTAATTGATTCATATAGATAGTCCTGGTAGTGGTACCAGCTATTGTTTTTGAATCAAATCTTGGTAAAAATGATAGTAAGCTTGATCATTATCTGGATCCAAAGGATTAGTTTCTAAGGTGCTACCCTTACTTTAGGGATGTGTCTAGAAATTAGATCTTAGCTATGTTTATGCTTGAATTGTAATATATAGCTTGACAACCAAAGCAATGATGTTGTTCGGAGCTCTGGCTAGATCCTTGTACTTTGCTGTTTGCTTTTAAAGTTTAAAATCCCTATGATGGATTCACCCCACTTGGGTTCTTTCTAAGGGTTTGTTTCATAAAACAACACATGCTTCTGTCTAGATAATATGATTAGATCATGTGAGGGTTTTTTGATGCTCACCACAAAATCTGATGATTGTGGAGTAAGGTTGATGATGTTGATCTTGTTTTGTTGAGCTACTGTGCTTGACCTTGAGCTAGTCTGCTCCTCCTAGCTTCTGGACTTGTCCTTGAGCTAGTCGGCTCCTCCTAGCTCCTGGACTTGGCCTTGCTGTCCACCTGATCCTTCCTACTCCTGATGTCACCATCCTCGTGATGAGATCCGGGGCTTTGGTTGGTTTGGTTACTAGCTGTTGTGCCTGGTTTAGCTGCTGTCTAAGCTAGCTATTCTTGTGTGTGTGCAGTGGAGAGATGTACTAGTGCCTCTCCACGGATGTGCTGCTGGTTTTGTGTGTTGGAGCTGTGCTGTGAAGCTGACAGCACACCACATGCATGTTGGTGTGTGTCCTACATGTGTGCTTGCTATGCACTTGTGGATATGTTCAGAATTTTGAAACTTACTGTTATCTGGTTACTTTTACCTGTCTGGTGAAACTTGCCCCTCTTGCTGTCAGTTTGACTTCTTGGCTTAAAATTTATGAAAGATGAATTCTTTCATATTGGTGAAACTTGCCCCCTTTTTATAAATTTCTCAATGAAACTTGTTCAGTGCACCTTACTGACATGTGTGAGAGTAAAACTATTCTAACACTAACCTTTTTCTATTTAGTTTTTGTTTGTTTTGCAGGTACAGATTTAAAGTGAAGATTTTAGTTTAGGTTTAGTTATAGAATAATCCAATGTAATCCTTTTTATACTTTTGTAATTTTACTTCTATTCTTTTGTAATCTTCATTTTATTATTTTGTAATAAAGATTATACTATTATCAATAAAGACTATTCTTATTCTTTATTTATTTGCTTTTGTGGAGTGTGTGGATTATTTCAATAAGTTACAATTTTGTAACTTATTTATAATATGAAATAAGTTTTCATATTCTTCATTGTTTTCTTTAGATAAAATTTGAGTTATATAATTAACTCCTAATTACATCAAGATTTAAACCTTATCCCTTATTCATTTGAATTATAATTCAAACACTCAAATTTGAAATTCAAATTCATTTTCCAAATCACATAATTCCTCAAAGATCACATCAAAGTCTATAGCAATCATCCTTTAAGACTAAACCTAATCTCAAAGTATGAAAGAAACCTTGATCACTTTAGGTTTTTATTTGGCGAAAATTTTACCCACATTCTCACAGATGAATGCATGCAACATTTCAATTTCCTAAATCTACCCTTCATTAGTTCCTAAATGCTGGGATGTTACACATAACAATACAATACTAGACATCATGATCCTATGGGATTCGATTGGGAAATACAACAAGATACATAGACCGCCATCCAATTGCATGTATGACTAGAAGTCCACCTTTGGGTTATCATCCAAACCCCCTCCAGTATTAAGTTGCAAGCAACAGACAACTGCTTTAAGCAAAGTGTGTAAGGTAAGCAATCCACTTGTTCCATGAACAAGAGACCGTTGTTTTCTCCCTAGTAGCAACAACACATCTACAACCTTAGATATTTTTGTCACTTCCCTTAGATTAAATAGAGGCATGAACCCACTATCGAGCATAAATACCCCCTCTTGGAGTCACTAGCAACTACTTGGCCAAGACAGCTACTAACAACGGAGAGCATGCAAGATCACAAACAACACAGACATGATAGAATCAATAAGACAAAACCATTAATCAATCTGGCATAGTAATCTCAATATCCATCGGATCCCCGCAAACACAACATGCATGATTACAAATAGATGAGATCTTGATCATGAACGGAGCTCACAAGATCTAGACATGAAAGCACAAAGGAGGAGATACAACCATCTAGCTACTACATGTACCTGTAGTCCAAGGTGGAACTACTCACGCTTCATACCGGAGTCTGGCATGATAAAGAAGAAGGCCTCCGGGATGATCTCCCCTCCCGCAGGGTGCCGGAAAGAGCTTCAGATCCCCCGATCTAGGGACGATGGTGGCGGCGACTACAGACGGTTTCGTGGAATATTCATCGGGTCCTTAGGGTTTAGGCATTGGGGGCTTCTTATAGGCAAAGAGGCGAGGCAGGAGGGTGTCCAGGGGGCCCACACCCTGCCCAGGCGTGACCTAGGGTGGGCCCGCGCCTGGGGGGTGCGGCTGCCCTATGGCTCCCCTCCGTCTCTCCTCTGGACTCCGTGTTCTCCTCGGTGAAATATTGACTTTGGCTTTTGTCCCGTCCAATTCCAAGAATAATTCCTTACTAGCTTTTCTGAAACAAAAAACACCAGAAAATAGACAACTGGCAATGTGGCAAATTGTTAATAGGTTAGTACCAGAAAACATATAAAAACACCTCAAAGTGTGGACAAAGCAAAGCAAAGTAGATACTAAACAAGCATGGAACATCAAAAATTATAGATACGTTTCCGACATATCAAGCATCCCCAAGCTTAACTCCTGCCCGTCCTCGAGTAGGTAAGTGATAAAAGAATAATTTTTGAGGTGACATGCACCATCAAAACCAAGATCAAACCATTTGCAAGAATTGAAAGTTGGGATCAAAGAACTCTAAACATGCGCATGAAAGACAAAGTTCTAACAGTTAGACAATGTAACTATGCATGCACATGAAAGGCTACAAACAAAGATCATGAATAACATGCATTAAAAATGTTTGTTTGTTTTACATACAGAAAACATGCCATAGTGGCTGATACATCCAAAATGTATCTACTTTCCCGAACACTTTTGCTATTATTTCTCCTCTAAACTTCTGTGATTTGGATACAACTAACATAGACTGACGCTATTTTTAGCAGAATTACCTTGGTGTCTAGTTTTTGTGCAGAAAATCAACTATCATGAAAAATCCTGGAAAATATGCCAAAAATCCTATTTCACTAGAAGATCAACGGAGCCAGAATACGAGACGGAGGGGAGCCCTGGGTGGCCCACACCCCCTTCCATGCGGGTGGGCCCACCCCGCGCCTGGGAGGGGTGTGGCCAGCCCAGGCACCCCCTCGGCCTCTCTCTTCGCCTATAAGATGCCTTCTGACCTAAAAACTCAAGGGGGGTCGGCGTTTTTCCAGAAAGAGTTCCGCTGCGCCGCCACCACCAAAAACCGCGATTCGGAATCAGAAACTCCGTTCTGGTATCCTGCCGGGACGGGGAATTTGGGAAGGATCATCACCATCGTCATCACCAACGCCTCTCCATCAACCATCAATGTTTCCCTCATCTATGAGTGAGTAATCCCCCGCTGTAGGCTATGGGGATGGTAGGGATTGGATGAGTTCTATCATGTAATTGAATAAGATTGTTAGGGCATGGTGCCTAGTATCTCTATTAGTGCCATTTGACTTTGTTGCAACTTGTTGTGCTTAATGCTTGTCACTAGGGCCCAAGTGCCATGATCTCAGATCTGAACTTATTATTGAATCATTATGATAGTATTGTTTGTGATCTTATCTGCAAGTTGTGTACACATATCATTGTCCGGATCCAAAGGCCCCGAAGTGGCAAAAATTGGGACAACCGGAGGGGATGGATATGATGTGAGGATCACATGTGTTCATGGAGTGTTAATGCTTTGCTCCGGTGCTCTATTAAAAGGAGCACCTTAATTGCCAGTAGTTCCCATGAGGCCCCGCTGCCACGGGCTGGAAGGACAAAAGATGTTGTGCAAGTTCTCATTGCGAGCACGTATGACTATATACTGATCACATGCCTATGATTGTTTAGTACTTGGATGCTTATTCTTATTTATCTGCAATTGCCCTAGATCTTGAAGTTACATGTTTAGACTCGTCCATGCAACGCCCGTCCATCCATCCCTATGCCTACCACACTCATATCCTACTGTTACTATTGCTCCTATTTTACTGTTGTTGTTGCTTTGCTGTTGCTATTGATAAACTTCTTTGAGCAAGAACTATTTTTAGGTGCGGCTGAATTGACAACTCAGTTGTTAAGCCTTGCAAAAATTCTCTGGCTCCCCTTGTGTCGAATCAATAAATTGGGTAATACTACCCTCGAAGACTGTTACGATCCCCTATACTTGTGGGTCATCAAGACTATTTTCTGGCGCCGTTGCCAGGGAGCATAGCTTTATTTGTAAGTTCACTTGGATCTACTATTGTTCGCTGCTACTCCGTTCATCATGGGTAAGTCTCGTGATGGAAAGTTTCCTATTTTACCATCCACTACAAGAAGAGGTATAGTCCTAAACACCTCTGCTGCTCTTGATTCACCGTCTGTTATAAATAAGCTTATTACACCACCACCACATACTCATGCTACACACACTGCTACTACTACTGAATCTGAAACTGCTTTTGATCCTCATGATGTTACTTCTACTGTGCTTGATGCGAGTGGTTCATTAGGTCCTTTCCTAGATGCTACTATGGCTAGTCTAGGAAATACTGAAACTCCTAGTGAAGACACTGTTACACCTGTTAGCTCACCTGAGTCTAGAGAGAGATACAATATTAATGATGGTTACATTGAGTTTACTGATGAATTTGTTGAGGAGTGCCGAAACACACATGGTGCTAGTGCTATTAAGAGTCTCCTTGCGAGACGTACCATTATTCCTAAGCTATCCTCTGATTCTAAGTTTGCCACCTCTCCCATAGATATTAAAGATAAAGATTATGATTTCTCTCTTGATTTATCCTATTTGGACATTGTTGAGAAAGAACCTTTTTGTGGGACTAAAAATGAGAGTGTTGTGGCTCATATGAATGAGATTTCTACTGTGAGTGCTTTATTCTCTAATGATTTTAAGATGCACAAGTACTTTGTTACTAAGATCTTCCCTTTTTCACTAAAAGGAGAAGCTAGGGCTTGGTTTAATAGATTACCTCCTGGTTCCATTGATAGCCCTGATTGCTTGATTGCTTCTTTCTTCTAGAAATATTTTCCTCCCAGTGCTAGACATGCTTCTTTGCAGAGACTTTTTGATTTTTAACAGGGAGAAGAAGAAAAATTGCCTGAGTCATGGACAAGGTTCTGTGCCTTGATTCATGCACATCCTGGATGTCCATTACCTAAAAATGAGCTTCTTGATATTTATTATAATGGACTAACTGATGATTTTAGGACATACCTAGATAGCTTTGCTGATTGTGTTTTCAGGAAAAGAACTCCTATAGATGCTGAAGAATTATTGTCTAAAATAAGCAAGAATTATGATGATTAGACTTCAACTGAGCTAAATACACCTGAGCCTATTACTCCTGAACCAGTTGTGCCTGAACCAGTTCCAACACCAACACCAAAGAAGAGGGGAGTTATTGCATTAAATGATGAAGTGATGAAAGAATCTAAGAAATGTTTAAAGGAGAAATGTATTAGAGCTGAAGATGTGAAGAACCTACCTCCTATAGAAGAATTATGTAAGCCAATTACCCACTCATCTACTATTAAGGTACACTCTCTCCACTTTGATGAAGGTGATATTCCCTATGGTAAGCCTCCTGATCAATGTCTAGAGGAACTTGACACATTTATTGTTAAACAAGGTAATTTTAATAAACAAGTTCAGAATCATGTATTGGAAAACTCTAGAGCTATTAAGGAGTTCAAAGATATTGTGGAAAGAACTTCTAATTGATATTAAAATGCTTTGTAAACACTTTCAAATGGTTCAAAACCAACTTGATCAACTTGCTAAGGTACAAAAAGATATGCTAGTTAATGCCTCAGGAGATAAACATGCTTATGGAATTAGAACTAGGAGTGGTATAGCTACTCAAGATCCTTTATATCCTGAAGGACACCCTAAAAGAATTGAGCAGGATTCTCAACAAGGTGAAAGTAGTGGTAGTCCTCGTAAGAAAAAGAAAAAGAAACATAAAATAGTTGAGGAACCACTTCAACCTACTGTAGGTCCTAATGGTATATCTGTCTCTGATGCTGAAACTGAGAGTGGTAATGATAAAAATGATGCTCCTGATAAGGAGGAAGTTGAGGAAGAACCTGAGAAGCACACTAAGAACACTAGGTACACTAAGAAAGATTTTATTGCTAAGAAACATGGTAGTGAGAGAGAACCTTGGGTGTAGAAACCTATGCCTTTTCCAGGTAAGAAACACAAGTCAAAGGAAGAAGAACACTACAACAAGTTTTGTGAGTGGATGAAACCTTTATTTTTGCAAATTCCTTTGACTGATGCTATTAAGTTGCCTCCTTATTCAAAGTATATGAAGGATATTGTCTCTAATAAAAGGAAGATTAATAATGAGGAGATTTCTACTTTGCCTGCTAATTATTCCTTCAATGGTAAGGTTCCAAAGAAACTTGGTGATCCAGGTATACCAACTATTCCTTGCTCTATTAAGAATAATTATGTTAGAACTGCTTTATGTGATTTGGGAGCTGGAGTTAGTATTATGACTTTTTCTCTCTATAAGAGACTCCATCTAGAAAAGTTGATACCAACTGATATATCTTTGCAAATGGATGATAAGTCAACTACTATTCCTGTTGGTATATGCGAGGACGTTCCTGTTCAGGTGGCTCATAATTGCTTGATTTTGACTGATTTTGTTGTGCTTGAAATGCCTGAAGATGATAATATGTTTATTATTCTTGGGAGACCTTTTCTTAATACTGCAGGTGCTGTCATCAATTGTAATCAAGGAAAAGTAACATTCAGTATTAATGACAAAGAGCATATTGTTTATTTCCCCAAGAAGGTTGCTAAGAGCTATTGCCTAAATTCCATTGAAAATATTGAGAGCATCAAGGTTGGAGAAATATATTGTCCCATTCCACAAGAAAATTTTGAAACTATTATGATTGGGACCATTGCTATCAAGTTTGAGGTAACATAATCACCTTGTGGGATGCAAAGTTTTGTTTCATATAAGATTGTTTTGGTAACAAGACTTGATCAACCTTGTTAACAAAAGGATTTTAATGAACAAAGCAATGCTTTCACTGTGGTTATTATTGCTTTTTTTACTTTTCTCCTTCCTAGTCTTTGCTTTCTCTCTTGTTAGCTTTGGTTTTGCTAGTTGTTTGCTTTTTAGAGTGTCTTAGAACTTCTATAGTTTTGGTTTTGTTTTGCTTTTGCTTCTTCTAAAAAAATCTTTTCTGCGCTAAAATCAATTTTCATACCCTAAAAATTGACCAAAAATAAAGTTTCCAAGAAAAATCCTAGAAAATTCAAAATAAATTTTTCCTCGAAAAAGGGGCAGAGGGACACCTGGAGTGACCCAGGGGGCCACCCCAGGCCAGCACACCCCTGGGTGGCGTGGCTAGCCCCCAGGTGGCGCCTGGCTGGGGTGTGGCCCACCTATGGCCCTCCAAAGTGCCTCCTCCTAGCCATCTTCTTTCTCTCTCCTAAAAAACACCAAAAAACTTTCTCAAGCTCGAATTCCTGTTGTTCTTGCTCCCGATTTTTGATCTCCTTGCTCAGCCCATCTTTGCTGCTGATTTTTGGAGGGATTGCTCCTTGGTATGTGCCTCCTTCGCTTGTCCAATTAGATTTGTGATTGGTAGATTGTATCTTGAGTATTTTGCTGCTATAGGTGACAGGTTGTGTGAGCTTGCATGCTTGTTCTATGCTTAGATATTTCATTTTGATGCATGTGTATCCCTCTCGCAAGTTCCTATAGTAGTTTCTCATCATTTATCAACTGGAAATCACTTGGTTTGATGTTTGTCTAAAACTTTCAGAAAAAAAGAGGTCATGGACAATCACACCTTTGGTGAAATATTTGAGAGTGATGCACCTAGGAGGGCAAGGCCTTCACGGTCATCCTCCCGATCTAGGCCCTCATATAATGAGGATCTCATTACACCGCGATTTGGCGACGAGGGAGATGAGGCGGATGTGCACCCTTCCACCTTTCCTTGCTCAACCTTCTTGCGGGCTGCTGGGATTCTTGAGGATTTTCTAACCTTGGTTCGGAGGGTTGAACTAACAAGTTATTTGTAGGATGAGAGCGTGCAATATGCTATGCTCACTAAAACATTTGTGGAGAGCTTCTCTTTTTCTAACAGCCTGTTCAAACCAGATGTGTCTTTCAAAATTTATGGCAGGCCTTACACCATGACATTGAAGAAATTATGTGAGACACTGGTTCTTGGTACAACTGGGTCGGCAAAGAATATTCCATCTCAACCCACTGATTTGTTGGAGCTCTACCGCGGGAGAACCAATGATGATGGCCGTAGAGCCTAGCGAGGAAAGATAAGAAATATCCAGCTCCCAGCTATCAGATACTTTGCTTATTATCTTGCTACTAGTGTTCTTGGTAGGGAGAGCACTAGCAATATTTCCAACTATCATTTGGCCTTCATAGCTGTTGCGCTTAATAATGAAACTAGGTACAATCTTGGTTCTCTCATTGCTCGTTGTTTAGCTACTAAGGGACCCATTTATGGGGGAATTATTGTTGCACGTGTTGTTGCTGCCTTGGACCTTGCTGTTGATCCAAGTGATATAGTTTTGGTTCCTCAAAGGCTTGATCTTGCTGTAATGAAAGCGCATCACTTTGTCAGTACTAGATCTACCCTTTGGTGCTTGACATGGGAGCACTTTGTTAGAAACCCCAAGATTAAGGTGTTATGAGCACAACAAGAAGTATTCCCTCATTAGAGACCGAGGTTATCGAACCAGAAGGAGGAACGAAACGTCACACATGTGCTGCAAGCAACGCGGAGACCTGCACAACACAAACTTAAGACTTTGCCCCAACGAACAGTGAGGTTGTCAAGATCATCGGTTTGCTGTAACAAAGGATTAAACGTATGGTGTGGAAGGTAATGGTTTGTAGCAAGTAAACAAGTAATAGTGGAAGATGTATCAAAGGTAAATATTGGACCGGGGTCCATAGTTCACTAGAGGTGCTCTCCTTAGATAAACAACATGGCATGAAGAGTAAACAAATTACAACGGGGCAATTGACAGGAACTGAGCAAGACATAACAATGCAAGTACTAGTCAGAAAGATCCAATGAGATTCGATTGGGCAATACAACAAGATACATAGACCGCCATCCAACTGCATCTATGACTAGAAGTCCACCTTCAGGTTATCATCCGAACCCCCTCTAGTATTAAGTTGCAAGCAACAGATAACTATAAGTGCAATGCTGAAAACGTTCCCCACGACATCACGGTTCTGCTAATTCCAACGTATAAGTGCAAGCATATACAACATAGAAGACACAATGGTTCAAGTTTATTAGGGTCAAAGAATATAAAGTGTGCCATCAAGTTTGCGAGGGCTTTAATCACTAAGTTTTTACATAAAGAAATAGTTTTTAATTGGAAGATAGCGGAAAAAAAGAATATACTTGGAATGGTGTAACACACCATGCATAGGAGTTTATAGTGGACACTTTGGAATAAGTTGGTTTCTTGGGAGTTGGAAGCATGAGTAGAGCTTACTCACACAAGTGGAGGCTAGCAAAAGACTGGGAGCAACCAAATAAGAGAGCAATAATGGCTATAATCATGCAGTGCAACAAAGCATTACTAATCAAAGCATAGAGTGGTACTACAAGTCAAGGACTAAATGATCATAGAGGCTATGGTGACTTGTCATAGTCATAACATGGTGTGAGCATGTGCCAAGTCAACCCAAGCAAAGCATCAAAGGAGAATACCACAATACTATGCTTTTGCATGCTAAAACAATGCATAATTTCTTCAGGGCACACTAAGCAATCCCAATTGTTTGGAACAAGACATGCTACAACAATAATCACTAAGCATAAGGTCAAAACAATACCTAGCATGTCATGCTAAAGTCTAAGTCACAGTCAATGCAAGCTCCTCTTGCACTTACAAGCAAGAACTTACTACTCCTTTCCAACACCAAGCAACTTATTTGCAAAACAACACAACGAGAAGGGGGTCCAAACTACTCAAGCAAACTAAACAAACTAATCAAAGCAAACGAAAACTAAGACGCTCCAAGAACAACACTACTGTGCATGAAACAATAAAAACGAAGTGTCTAGACAGACCTGAGCTTTTTATTGATGAAGAAGGGGATGCCTTGGGCATCCCCAAGCTTTGATGCTTGTACCTCTTGGATATTTCTTGGGATAACACCATGGTGGCATCCCCAAGCTTGAGCTTTTGTTCATTCTTCATGTCATTGCATCATTCTCTCTCTACACCTGAAACTTTTCCTTCATACAAAACTTCACACAATCTTCATTAGCAACATTAGTGTATTCAAAAGATATTAGACCTCTGGCAAAACTTTGGAACAACAAGGCTTTTCACTAAAAACACAAGCTACTGTAGTAACTCCTTCAAAAAGCTCAATTCACCTAAAGAGAACTCAAAAAGGAATCAATAAGAAGCAAATGCAAATAATTGCAGAAATCTATCAAAACAGACCAGCAGGTAGAAACCGATTTTTTCGAACATCTTCTGTTGCTCAAATAAAAAAGTGTTGAACTAACGAAAGTTAGTTAACATACTGGGGATTTATTCGTATATTCTCAGCTCAATCCGAGTTACAGATACTCCTCACGAATTGTTTTGGTGGAGGACAATCTGTTTCAGGACAGCAACTCCCCAAATCTTACTTCCCTCTCATTAGAGGTCATTATTGGCACAAAAAAGTAAACAAAAAGGATAAGGAGAGGTCATTACAGAAGTAATAACTTCCAAGACTTAAGGAAACTCTTGGGTTATCTCCCAACAAGTACGTTTCTTTAACGTCTTTAAGTTAGACTTGCTAGCTTGAGAAGATGCTCACATAAGAATTATTGAAGTCAAAGAGAGCATCAAGAAGCAAATTCAAAACATATTTAAGTCTAACCCACTTCCTATGCATAGGAATCTTGTACACAAATAAATTCACAAAGAACAAAGTGACAAGCATAGGAAGATAAAACAAGAGTAACTTCAAAACTTTCAGCACAAAGAGAGGTGTTTCAGTACCATGAAAACTTCTACAACCATATTTTCCTCTCTCATAATAATTTTCAGTAGCCTCATGAATAAACTCAACAATATATCTATCACATAAAGCATGTTTTTCATGATCTACAAACTCATAATTTCTATCAAGCTCAAAAACAGTGGGATTAAAACCTCCACAGGTTTTATCCAAAGTAGATATTTTAAAAGGATCCATAGGAACATAACATTCATCCTCCTTTGGTAAGCATGTGGGACAATCAAATAATGTAAGGGATAAAGAGTTACTCTCATTAGAAGGTAGGCATGGGTAGATCCATTCTTCCTCCTTTTGTTCATCATCTCCCCCTCTTTTTCATCTAATGAGCTTCCAGTTTCAACAATTTCTTCTTCCATAGGCTCCTGCAAGGCATTAGTCTCTTCCATTTGTGGAAAGCATATATTAAAATATTCAAGAATATAGCCATTTTCTTCCTTGTAATTATCAAAGCAAAATTTAAGTATCTCATAAACCTCATATTCATAAGGTGCATCATCAGTACTTTCAAGCAAACTGGCAAGTTCAAATGCACCCTTGAAGGCAATAAATTCTTCAATTTGTTCCACATCATAAAATTCATAATTTCCTTTAGCATAAGAGGATATGGTAACATTATCATTATACTCACATTGAAAAGGGAGGTGTTTATACCTCCTACAGCAACAAGCTTTATCAAAGTAATAAGTAACATTATAAGTAGAGCACACCTCTCTAGCAATAGTATTCAACTTATCAATTTGTTCCCATAAGTGTTTCCATTTTTGTGACAAACGATGTTCCTTATAATAATACTTTTGTTCTTCCATGAACCCGCGTTGCCAATAAGAACTAGTTTCAAAGAAACCATCCATTGATAGAAAGCATGACCAAACAAAGGCAACAACAGACTAGCAACTAGAGTAGGAACTAATTTTTTTGTGTTTTTGAATAAAGAAAGCAAACCAAACTAGACTATTTTTTTGTTGGGTTTTTTGAAAGAGGCAAACAAAACCAAGCAAAAGAAACAAAGCAAACTAAAAACAAAGTAAAGAGAAAGGAAGTGAAGGACTCCCCTAGTGAATACATCCTTAGCCTCCCCGGCAACGGCGCCAGAAAACTTGTTGATGCTGCTTGACGTGGAGCACTTCGTTGGAAACCCCAAGAGCAAGGTGTGATGAGCACAACAACAAGTCTTCCCTCGATAGAGACCGAGGTTATCGAACCAGAAGGAGGAAGGAAACGTCACATAGGTGTTGCAAGCAACGCGAAGACCTGCACAACACAAACTCAAGACTTTGCCCCAACGAATCAGTAAGGTTGTCAAGCTCATCGGTTTGCTGTAACAAAGGATTAAACATATGGTGTGGAAGGTAATGGTGGTTTGCAGCAAGTAAACAAGTAACAATGGAAGATGTATCAATGGTAAAGATTGGACCGGGGTCCATAGTTCACTAGAGGTGCTCTCCTTAGATAAACAACATGGCATGAAGGGTAAACAAATTACAGCAGGGCAATTGACAGGAACTGAGCAAGGCATAACAATGCAATTACTAGTCAGAAAGATCCTATGAGATTCGATTGGGCAATACAACAAGATACATAGACCGCCATCCAACTGCATCTATGACTAGAAGTCCACCTTCAGGTTATCATCCGAACCCCCTCCAGTATTAAGTTGCAAGCAACAGACAACTGCTTTAAGCAAAGTGTGTAAGGTAAATAGTCCACATGTTCTATGAACAAGAGACCATTGTTTTCTCCCTAGTAGAATAACACATCTACAACCGAAGAGATTATTGTCACTTTCCTTGGAAACTAGAGGCATGAACCCACTATCGAGCATAAATACCCCCTCTTGGAGTCACTAGCAACTACTTGGCCAAGATAGCTACTAACAACGGAGAGCATGCAAGATCACAAACAATACAGACATGATAGAATCATAAAGACAAAACCATTAATCAAACCAACATAATAATCTCAATATCCATCGGATCCCCGCAAACACAACATGCATGATTACAAATAGATTAGATCTTGATCATGAACGGAGCTCACAAGATCTATACATGAAAGCACAAAGGAAGAGATACAACCATCTAGCTACTACATGGACCCATAGTCCAAGGTGGAACTACTCACGCATCATACCGGAGAGAAGACCTCCGGGATGATCTCCCCTCCGGCAGGGTGCCAGGAAGAACTTCAGATCCCCCCGATCTAGGTACGATGATGGCGGCGGATACAGAAGGTTTCGTGAATATTTGATCGGGTAATTAGAGTTTCTGCATTGGGGGCTTCTTATAGGCTAAGGGGGAGGCCAAGGAGGCGGCCAGGGGCCCCACAAGCTTCCTAGGCGCGGAGCAGGGCCCACCCGCGCCTAGGGGGGGGGGTGTGGGCTCCCTAGCCCGCCTCTCCGGCTCCCCTCTGGACTTCTTGTTTTCCACGGAAAGTAATTGACTTTGACGTTTGTCCCGTCCAATTCCGAGAATATTTTTTTAATAGCTTTTCTGGAACCAAAAACAACAGAAAACAGGCAACTGGTATTATGGCAACTTGTTAATAGGTTAGTACCAGAAAACATGTAAAAAGCACCTCAAAGTATAGACAAAGCAAAGCAAAATAGATACTAAACAAGCATGGAGCATCAAAAATTATAGATACGTTTTCGACGTATCATACTACTATATGATACTCCCCATTATGACTAGTCTAAGTGGTAGTATCATAAGGCTTTTTCCAATGGGCGTTTCTTAGCATGGTATCATAGGAAAATTGCTTATGTCGCACTATATTTAATGAAGAGAGAAGGTGAGGTTGTATCTTATCTTAGCTACAAGCTTTGCACGGTATCATATCAAAATACATGGTTAGTCCAATCACATGCATATATATCTACTCAAAATCATTAAATGTAGATACAATTCTTAAGGTAGACTGCATTGTACTAGTTGTCTCTTAAGATACACCACTACCTAGGATAACGAGCTAAGATACACTTCATTATGAAAGGCCTAAGTTGTATCATGCATGCCACCTTGGTAAAATAATGATGTGGCACAACAATTAATGAAGAGAAAGATACTACTCCCTCCGGTCCGGTTTATTAGGTGCGTACATAGTTTAAGAACAACTTTGACCATTAATTTTGGTCAACAAATTTTACATAATATGTCACAAAATTATATCATTAGATTCATTTTTAAAAATAGTTTCCAATGGTATATTTTTTGAGACATATATTGTATATTTTATTGGTCAAAATTGATGCTCAAAGATTTTTTTAAACTACGTGCATGCCTAATAAACTGGACCGGAGGGAGTAGTGGTATAATAATACTCCCTCCGTCCCATTTAAAGGACACAATTTGCAATTCTCTGGGCCATAGGTGTTCTCTAATTGGTCCATTTAATAGTGTGGACAAGGACATGCATGAGGAGAATAAAAGCCAACAAAACATTCACATTTGTTCACACATGTGCATGCAAGCATTTTGTTATTTTCACATGGGAGTAATTACAGAGATTAAATGTTTTTGTGTCTAAATATTTTAGGATTGCATGGTTTGCAAATTGTGTCCTTTAAACCGGGACGGAGGGAGTATGATATAGTATCATAGCACATACAACAAGAAAATTTAATGTCAAATACATCTTGTACATCAAATTGCATTGAGATTTTGCAAATAATTAAATGCCATAAGCCTATGATACAACTAGATAATACTAAGTATTATGAGAGTAGTATCATACACTAGTATCATATACATGATATTAATAATATTTTTTTAGGTATATATTTTCATATATGAAGGTCGGGTAACGCCCAAAACCTTATGAGTACAAGAGAGCTACAACCCGGATTAACGGGGGGTTGCAAGGAAAAAAGGAAATAAAAGAGTAAAAAGAAAAAAAAAGGAGGATGCTATGGCGGCAGAAACTTCTGTTTCCACTCCAACAACGCTGGTGCAAGCTTTGTGGATCTTGTGGCCCAGAGTTCTATAGTCAAATTGATGGCACTGAATAGAACCTGCTGCGGGGTGTTTTTGTTGTTAAAAATCCTGCTGTTTCTGGCCTTCCAAAGCTTAGTGAAATATGCAGCCATGAGGATAGGCCATGTTTTATTGTCCCTGCCTTTAAGGCTCATTTCCATGAAGGTTGCAAGATCATTCGTTTGAGCTGCAAGGTTAGCAATCTGGAGCTTAAGCTTCTCCCAAACCCAGGAAGCTTGCCAGCAGTGTAGGGCAATGAGTGATGGGCATTGATCGCATCCCCCATCAGGGCATCATTTTTTTATTGACCATGTTGGCTTTCGTGTTTAGTATTTTTCTGAAAGCAAGCCACAGGAAAATCTTGTGCCTGTGAGGTATTGTTGATCGCCAAATCTATTTGCCTGTGAACTGCACGCCATGATATTAATAATATGATAGTGTGAAAAGTACGATACGATCATGTAGTAATTTGGGACTACTCGGATAAGTCTCCGAGGTGATTCTATCGATCAATATATTGCACTTTACGGTGCCGGCGTACAGGAGTCCGATCAAGTTACGTTACAGGAATAACGACCCAACTCTTGTCGTAAAGGTTGTTGTAAATTACAAATAAGTAGGAGACTGCAATTGCATGACCAGAAAAGGTTGTTGTAAATTACACTTATTCTAAAATTAAAGATAAGTGTGGAAAGTACACAAGTCAATTGGGAGACTACTGTTGCTATATGCTTCCTTCATATAATGTTTTCTTATCTGAAATGAAAGTAGCTACATAGTTATACATCATAAAATTAAGGAAGTGACCATTTTTAACTTATCATGTTTTGTCTTTTTTCGCGAGCGTGTGTTTTGGGACTGTTGAAGATCTTTCATTTTGCTATTTGTTGAGTAATGTGGAGGAATTTTAATGTTCTGCTCTACAGCTGATACAATTTTGGCCAGGCTAATTAATTCAATCCCATCGGTACATAGATCAATCCAGCTACAGTGCACCTCAAAGAATTTTGCAATACAAACAACAAAACTATCACGTATGACCAATTGGAAGGAACAGAGTCTAGCCCGCGCGGCGTGCCGCCGCGCCTGACCCCGCTAGTAAATCTTAATAGTAACTAAAACAACTAGAACACCAAGCGGCAGCCTGATAGGTTAGCACTACACATTTCAGTTTTCCAATTACCACAGCTATCCTGTAACATTCATGAGAAACAATTCATTGCCAAGTAGTAGCATTCATCCAACGATTGATTTATCAATTCTCTTATTTTCTCTTGAGCTTCATCATAATAATTTTTTTTAAAAAGCTTGAGTTCAGAGACAAATCAATGTGCACACACAGTATAGTGCATTTACCTGGAATATCGGAGGCTTTAGGGGCTCAAAGCAGATGGGGCAGTCAAGGGTTTCGACCCCAATGCTGACATTAAGCCTCTTGGCGTTCCGTTCTCCCTCTGGCGCAGCTTCAACCGTTCTCTTGCTGGAGCTACTGCCGTCCATCCCCAACAAAACCTAAAGGTACCAGCAATAGCTTGTTTGGTGTGCCGCTAGTGTTACAAACGAGATGCAAACCTACTGCTCAAAACAAGTCCACTGCTCCGTTCCCCTCTTTCACAAGATATACTGAATCACTGATAAAAATAAAAGAACTGGAAGCGACACTAGTATTGTAGGATAATTTAGAAAGGAAATTTGGAAATTTACAGACCACCTATAATTAGCCTATAGTTAGAGCACTACAGTTTTACATCTGTTGGTTTTCTTGTTTTGGTAGAGAAGAATATTTAAGCTGGTCTGGCTTATAAGGTGCCTGCAGTGCAGATATGAAAGTAGAGTACATTATCGGGTAATAAGCTCGACGATGCATATGCAAGTAATCTGACAGAGAAAAGGTAACTTCCAGTTCAGTGTCGGGCATGGCATGGCATAGTAGTGTGACTGCGACGATGTAGGAAGGTCCAGAATCAAGAAGCATGTAACACTCCTATTGTAGGCATAAGCTAGAAGGGCAATTGTTTTGGGGGAAATAACAAAAGGAAAGCAACAAAAACAAGTAAACATTTACAGAAGCCTAATTAGCGAGAGGTAGAGGACTGCAATTTCACATCTACTGGTTTTATTGTTTGGGGAGAAATATATGTTTGAGGTAGAGTACATTATTAGATAATAAGCGCGGGGATGCATATGGATTATGGACGTAATCTGAAAACAAGAAATTTACTTCCTCTATCCTAAATTAATTAATCCAACTTTGTCTAGATACGAGTATATTAGGACGAAGTTGAGTCAACTAATTTAGAACGGAGGAAACAGTAATCTGAAACAAGAAATTTATTCAGGACGAATATTAGGCATGGCATGGCACAGGACCCGAATCAGCCGTACCTGAACTACCTGGTAGCGCTTGCTGGCGTCGAGGTCGTTTCCTGATGGTGGCGCAAACGGGGATGTGAGTGCCGCCTACCGTGATTCCTCCGAGCGGAGAGCACAATAGACTAGCGGTCCCTTGCCGGCGAATTCTCCACGGGATCCCGCCGCCCGCGCGAGTCGACCAGAGGGCTGATGACGATGGGAGCACGGGGCGAAGAGGCGGCAGGGTTTGCCAGCGCGAGAGGCGAGAGCTAGATTCGTTTGGAGGCCGTGCCCAGCACGGATCGGCCTATTAACCGTGTTCTGTTTTATTTTGTTTGTCTTTTTCATTTTCTCTTCTTATTTCGTTTTTTCTTTTTATGTTTCTTTTTTCTTATTTGTTTATCTTTTTTACTTTTCACTTTTCCCTTTCTATCCTTTTCTGTTTTTAGGCAATACATTAGAGCAATTACTTTATTTTTGAAACGGAGAAAAAAGACCACGCGAGCCACTCCCACCCCCCCCGTGCCGCCTCCCCGAGCGAGACGGCCGGGGGCCTTCAATCCGTCGTGCTAGTAGCCTCCTCCCGCCGCCGGCGGCAAGCATCGTCGGACAGTGCCCACGCGGGCCGGTGGCGGCGGCCTCTTCTCTCCCTGACTTGCGCGGAGCTTCGGCTCGGGAGGGAGTTTTTGGCGGTGGTGCTTCTCGGCCGCCGACGGTCTAGCAGCATGGTGTGGAACCCAAGAGCGGGGTGTGCGGCGGCGCCAGCATTGGTAGCGGGGCAACGAGAGACTGCGGTTCGGCGGTGCCCTTCTCGGCCTAGATCTGGGCCCATTTGGGCCCCATCTGGGTTGGAAGGGGCCTGCCGCTGCTAACAAGATTCGATCTCGTCAATGCCCATTGTTATAGACTTGGGTTTTGGAGAAGATGGAGATGCTGGAGATCGTGGAACGGTTAACAGACAAGCAACACGGGGACACACGATTTACCCAGGTTCAGGCCTCCGGAGGGAAAACCCTACTCCTGCTTGTCTGCTCTTGATTATAGCGGAACCGAAGATTACAGGGGTGCGCAGATGCAATCCGTTGTGAGGTGCGTATGAGGTGAGTTGATTGTCCTCCTCGTCGTGCCCTCCTAGCCTTTATATAGATATGCAGGTCCCGGGCATAGGTCGAGTCGGTTACAGATTAGGGTTTGTACCCTTTGAAATTCTATCTATTCTAGTCTTGTTCTCCAAGGATCCGAAGACGTCATGGGCTTGGGCCACCCTAAATCTCCACAGGCCGCGTATCTAGTCGTGGGCCTTCCATGGGCTTAACCGTATATGCCAATATTGTGTACCCGTGGGGTATAACCATGTCAATAGCCCCCGAGTGTTCAGTCGAATTGTAGATTCGGCTGAGGACTCTTCAATCTTTTGGGTGCAGCTGGACCTGTTTGTAAGAGAAAAACGACTTAGTTCATAGGGATTGTTGATGCATGTGCCTGGCTCTCCTGACGGATCAGGGCCAGTTAACTGTCATAGGACAAAACAACATGATCTTCTTCAGACTCGAGTCTCCGCACTCGAATCTGGAACGAATGCTGGCGTAATTCTACTCAGGCCGTTAAGGTCTTATAGGAGTCGAATCCTAGTGGTTTTCAAGTGATGTACCTAATGCGTCCGTCAGGATTTTTCGTCATGCCTATTGACATGGTTTTTTACTGGCAGAGCGCAGTCAGGTGCATTACCAGGCCATCAAATGATATCTGTAGGTCTTATCTTTGTGTCGCAGACACATCATCCGAAATGTTATCACCGCAGAGGTGTTTCGGGTGGCCAAGGAGAATGCTTCTCACTTAGCATAGGTTTGGGAAAAGTTGCCAAAAAGGTCTTGTATTTTGATCCGAAGGATCACAGTTAAATAGTTTATAGGGTGCTCGACCAGCGCTCCCTATGGGAGTAGCCCCCCGAGTCCTTAGTGGAGTCGTAGACTCGACGTAGGACTCGAAGATAGTTGAAAGGTGCAGGTTTTTAATTATTTCTCAGGTGCGCGGCCAGCGCTCCTGATAGGAGTAGCCTCTGAGTAATTGTTCGAATCGTAGATTCGAATAAGTACTTGAATTACGGCGTCTCCTCGATTTCCGTGCGTAGTGGAAGGCATTCGGGCGACGGTTTGCTGCTGTATTGACACGTGTAGGGTTGGATTTAACTTGCGTGTTAGGGCTTCTAGATGGACAGTTCGTGTTCATCGTCCTCGCCTTTTATAACCGTGGGGAAATAGTGATTTTGTTTTCACCCCTTGCCATTTTCTTTCACCATTGCCTCCATTTTCACGAGCTCTGCCTCTCTTGCGCGCATTGGACGTTCTCCGGTTGTTTCCTTCTTCATTTCTTCGCGTGCACAGCCATCGTTGATGCCCCGCCATGGGCAAATCGAACAAGACCTCTGCTGGAGCGGCTCGAGGGCCGCCGCCGGTGGCAAGAAGGTTGCCGCTGCCACACGCATCACGAACGGCAATTGGAGGCGCACGGAGGTGCGCGAGGCTGATCTGCGCAAACTGTGCGATGCGGGGCTGATCCCGCAGGACAAGGGGGTTGTGAAGCTTCCAGGCAATGAGGTAATCTCCCGTCCACCCGTAGGGTTTAGGGTGATGTTTGTTGCTTTTGTTCTTCGTGGCCTTTCGCTCCCTGTCCACGATTTTCTTCGTGGACTCCTTTTCTTCTAGGACATCCAACTTCATCATCTTTCTCCCACTTTTCTCTCTTCCATATCGCCTGCTTTATCACTTTCTGCGAGTGTTAGCTCGGTATCGAGCCGCACTTTGGCCTCTTCCGGAAGCTCTATTCCGTGAAGAGGCAGTCTGGCACCGGCGGGGTCTATCCGCTCGGTGGTTGCATCATCTCCCTTCGTTCTTCCGTTCTTTTCTTTTCCTTTTCCATGTGCGAGTCCGTCCAATACTGGCGGAAGAAGTGGTTTTTTATCCGCGACTCCACAGTGGACGAGCAAGATTTTGGCCTCGCTCCTTTCGACTCCTCCCAGGAAATCGTCCCGAAGAGATCCTGAAAGAATCATATCTTGGAGGGCGAGGTTGCAGAGGTGGAGGAGCTCTACCGTCGGGTGGAGCCACTCCAGATGGTTGCTGGGAAAGAGGACAATATCCACACCTTCCTCAAACGTCGGGTGCAGCCGCTCCAAGCGAGGGCGCATCCGATGTTTCTTTACGCTGGTTGCAATGACCCAACGAGGGTCTCAACCGAGGAGCTCTCCAGGGGCGACCTCGATAGAGCTCTTCGGCCGCTGCTGAAGTACAAGGCCGAGGAGGACCTCCCGGGAAAGTCCTTGACTGCCCCTTCAGTGCTTCGAAACCAGTACCTCAGGTGTAGAATTGCGTCATGCGCGTTGTGCCTTTGTTCGAGTGCTACTTTCTTATGACCATTGTTACTAACCACGATCTTTGATGTCTTTGGTGTGCAGGAGCTCAAGGTGGCTGGCATGGTGCCCCCGCTGCCTAAAAAATTTCCAATTGCGCCGGACAAAGAAGTTGTGGACTCTGAGTCCGAGCTTCCTCCGGTGCAGTCTCCAACTCATGAAGCCCCTAAGCCGAGCGAGGGGCGGACCCGAAAGCGTGATACGCCCAATTTGCATCACCATTCTATATCATAATTTACCTCTATTCATTGGTATATGTCTTATTATGAGGTATTATTTATGTCTTTTCATATGTTTATGCATGTTGGATGATTCTTGGAGGATGAACTGTCGGAGTCTGTATTCTGATGGAAAAAGAGGCGTTTTGATGCAATTTCGTGAAGATCAGAAAAATACCAGAAAAATATGGGAAAATTATATTTTCCCAGAAGACGTAGGAAGCAAGAAGGGGAGGCGAAGAAGGGCCACAGGGGGCCCACACCACCCCTAGGCACAGGTCCCCCTAGGCCTCGCCTAGGGCAGGTGTGGCCCACCTGCCCGGCCTCCGACTCCGTCCTCTCGCCTATATCTTCCCTATGAAACCCTAATACCAGGGGAGCGACCACAGATATATTTTCGCCGCCTCTGCGGGGCGGAAAACACCGAGAGAGAAAGATCTCTCCAGCAGACAGATTTTTGCCGGCGGAATCCCTTCCCGAAGAGGGGAGATCGTCGCCATCATCAACATCGTCAAGCTAGGCTTGATCGGGATCATCATCATCCACACCATCATCTCCACTAGCACCATCATCACCACTCCATCCCGCTGTAACAATCGTATTGGATACTTGCTTAGTTCATTAGGGGAAACTTTCCCGGTGTTACTATTGAGTTGATGCTTGTGAGTGGAACCATTGGATTATTGTTTATGTTAAGATTGTTATCCATTACCATATCATCTTTGATCTTGATCCATATGATGTCTTGTGAGTAGTTCGTTGTGTTCTTGAGAACATGGGAGAAGTTATGTTGTTAGTAGTGGATCTGTGTTGAGTTATTATTCAATGGTTTAGTATTTAAGTTGTGGTGCTATTCTTCTAGTGGTGTCATGTGAACGTCGACTACATGATACTTCACCATTTATGGGCCTAGGGGAATGCATTGTGTATTTGGCTACTAATTGTGGGGGTTGCCGGAGTGACAGAAACCTAAACCCCCGTTAGGACACCTTTGTACAAGGGAGCGTAGGATCTCAGAGTTTAAGGCTGTGGTTAGATTTATATCTTAATTACTTTCCTGTAGTTATGGATGCTTGTAGGGGGTTTAATCAAAAGTTTGTATTAGTCCAAGTAAGGTCGGTATGTTAGCACAGGTTCACCCACAGAACACTTACAACACCAGAGAAGAGTACTCAGCTATTTGAAGCGAAAGCACTTGCCAGAATTCCCATGTGTCCTCGAGAACGTTTGGTCCTTATAAGTATTTCCACCGGCTTGTCCTTTGCTAAAAAAGGATTGGGCCACTTGCTCCGTTTATTCATTGTCTTTATTACTTGCTCTTTGTTTTGTTGCCTTATCAGAAAACCACTAAAAATCCGTTTGCTAAGTATTCACAGGGAGTTCCTGCTCCATACCACTGTTCAGCACCTTCTGCTCCTCGTTGGGATCGACACTCCTATTTATCGAAAGTACTGCGATACACCCCCTATACTTGTGGGTCATCAAGACTATTTTCTGGCGCCGTTGCCGGGTGTGAAGCGCTATTGAAGAGTGGAACTGGTAAAGGAAACTTTTACTGTGAGTATTGTTTTTGTTTCTGTTTGTTGCTTTGTTTCCAATATGGATAACCCACTTGGTTTTCTATTTGGGAAAACTACTCCTACTGAAAGGGTAGTAGAGGAACCACCACCTGTTGAGATAGATCCTTTTAAGATACCTACAAGTATTGTTGATCATGTTATGGATAATTATTATTTAGGGGATGGAACTGTCCATCATAGTGATCATTTGCTTTTTATCCATGAATTATGCGGGTTGTTTAAGTGTGCAGGTATCACAAATGAACAGGTGAAGAAGAAGTTACTCTCCATATCCTTGAAAGGGAGATCTGAAGAATGGTATAAGTTGCTGAAGAATGGACAATCCATGGAATGGGAGGAGATGGCATCTCTATTGTGACTCCTGTACTGGTTGCAAGCTAAGTTATGTAATGGTGAGTTGCTTTCTTCTATGAGTTGTGTAATGGTAAGTGTGATGCTTCTTGTTCGTATTCTTTTAGCGACACTTCACTCCATAAACATGTGGACATGTTTACTGAGCTCAGTTTTCACTTGGTGACAAGCGAAGGTCTAAGCTTGTGGGAGTTGATGCACCCAATTTGCATCACCATTCTATATCATAATTTACCTCTATTCATTGATATATGTCTTATTATGAGGTATTACTTATGTTTTTTCATCTATTTATGCATGTTGGATGATTCTTGGAGGATGAACTACCGGAGTCTGGATTCTGATGGAAAAAGAGGCGCTTTGATGCAATTTTGCAGAAATCAGAAAAATATGGGATATATTTTCCCAAAGACGAAGGAAGCTAGAAGGGGAGGCAAAGAAGGGCCACAAGGGGCCCACACACCCCTAGGCGCGGGTCCCCCTAGGCCGTGCCTAGGGAAGGTGTGGCCCACCTGCCCGGCCTCCGACTCCGCCCTCGCGCCTATATATTCCCTACGGAACCCTAACACCAGGGGAGCGACCACAGATAGATTTCTGCCACCTCTGCAAAGCGGAAAACACAGAGAGAGAAAGATCTCTCCAACAGACAGATTTCTGCCGGGGGAATCCCTTCCCGGAGATGGGAGATCATCGCCATCATCACCATCGTCAAGATAGGCTTCATCGGGATCATTGTCATCATCATCCACACCATCATATCCACCAACACCATCATCACCACTCCATCCCGCTGTGACAATCGTATTGGATACTTGCTTAGTTCATTAGGGGAAACTTTCCCGGTGTTGATTACTATTGTAGTTGATGCTTGTGAGTGGAACCATTGGATTATTGTTTATGTTCAGATTGTTATCCATTACCATATCATCTTTGATCTTGATCCATATGATGTCTTGTGAGTATTTCGTTGTGTTCTTGAGGACATGGGAGAAGTCATGTTGTTAGTAATGGATCTGTGTTGAGTTATTATTCAATGGTTTAGTATTTAAGTTGTGGTGCTATTCTTCTAGTGGTGTCATGTGAACGTCGACTACATGATACTTCACCATTTTGTTGGAATTATGCCCTAGAGGCAATAATAAAGCTGTTATTATTATAATTCTTGTTCATGATAATGTTTATATTCCATGCTAGAATTGTATTAAGCGGAAACTTTAATACTTGTGTGGTTTGTGAACAACACCGTGTCCCTAGTACGCCTCTATGGACTAGCTCATTGATCAATGATGGTTAAGGTTTCCTAACCATAGACATGAGTTGTCAATTGATAATGAGATCATATCATTGGGAGAATGATGTGATGGACAGACCCAAACTAAGCGAAGCAATTAGATCGTGTCATCGTGTTCGTCTTTGCGAAGCTTTTCTTATGTCAAATATTGTATTCCTTAGACCATGAGATAATACAACTCCCTGGTATCGGAAGAGAGCTTTGAGGTCATCAAACGTCATCCTATGAGAGGGTGATCATAAAGGTGTCTCTCAGGTGATCGAAAAGTACTTGTTGGGTTATATGTATCGAGATGGGATTTGTCCCTCCCAAGTCGGAGAGATATACTTCGGGCCCACTCGGTAATCGATATCAACACCGCTTGCAAGCATGTGGTTAAGGAGTTAATCACAAAGTGATATTGGATTACGGAACGAGTAAAGTACTTGCTGTGAACGAGATTGAACTAGGTATGACAGTACCGACGATCGAATCTCGGGCAAGTAAAATATCGCGAGACGAAGGGAATATATATATGGGATTGTTTGAATCCTGACATCATGGTTCATCCGATATGATCATCGATGAATGTGTGGGAGTCAATATGGGTGCCCAGACCCCGCTGTTGATTATTGATAGAAGATCATGTCTGCATATTCTCGAACCCGCAGGGTCACACACTTAACGTGTCTCGACGCTAGGATAGATTGGATAATTGGTTTATGAGTTTTTGTTCGGAGTCTCGGATGGGATCCGGGACATCACGAGAGGTTCCGGAATGGTCCGGAGAATAAGATTCATATAAGGCAGTGCAGTTTTTGGAGTTCGGAATTGTTCCGGGTTAATCGGTATTGTACCGGAAGCTTCTAGAACCTTCCGGAAGGGGACCAACGTGGCCCCACCTTCCAGGAGGGGGCATGGGCCTATGAGGGAGTGTCCTAGCCGCATTGGGCCAGGGGCACAAGGCCCCATAGGGCCCAGCCGATCCTAGAGAGTTTAAACTCGTTTAAACTAGAGATAGGGTTTCTAGAAGGGGGAGAGTCCTCACCCCCACTCCTTATCCCTTGGCCGCCGGTTTGGGCTTGGGGGAGGGGCTAGGGCTGCGCCCCCCTCTATATAAAGAGGGGTGGGGGCGCACCAACCCCCCACACCTTCCCCTCAAACCCTAGCCGCCCTGCTGCCCTCCTCCCTCCCTCCCGACTGTTTGTAGGCGAAGCCCTGCTGCAGAAATTCTCCACCATATACACCACGCCGTCGTGTTGTAGATCCAATCCATCTCTCCACCATACTTGCTGGTCCGAGGAAGGAGGAGACGTCGAGGTGCCGCACGTGTGCATCTCACGGAGGCACCGCCACTTGTGGTGCTAGATCGGATCGGATCGCGAGGAGGAGAAGAGAGTACGACTACATCACCCACGTTCCGACGAACGTTCCGCTGTGCGAATCTTCAAGGGTATGAAGATCTAATCCAATCTCTCTCGTTGTTTGCATCTCCTAGATTAGATCCCCTCTGTTCGCATCCGTAGAAAATTTTGATTTACTATGCCGCGAAACCCTTCAGTGGTATCAGAGCTAGATCTATGCGTAGATGTGATTCACGAGTAGAACGCAACATGGTTATTGCGGGCGTTGATGTTTTCTGTTGCAAGCCTCTTGTTTGTGTTCTTCTTATGACGCGGGATAGTGAGATTGAAGCGGTCCAGGCCAACCTTACGCGATGTCGTTCGCGAGACCGGCTCCGCACTTGACGTGTGGCTTGTTCCACACATGCGGCTGGTGGATGTCAGTTTCTCTCACTATAGTTGTCATGGGATTAACACCGGAGTTTGGCAACCATAATATCACCGTTGTGGCTTTCCGTAGGTAAGAATCGTTCTTAGCATCTACTCCCATAAGCCACGTAAAACATGCAACAACAAAGTAGAGGCGTCTAACTTGTTTTTGCACGGAGTGTTTTCTGTGATATGGTATGGCCCAAGATGTGATGTGTATAATGTATGCGATGATCATGTTTTGTAATGTTTCACGACTTGCATGTCGATGAGTACACAACCGGCAGGAGCCATATGGTTGTCTTTATAATTGTGTATGACCTGTGTGTCAACTTCTTATGCGCCATGTAATAGTTTCACTTTATCGCTAAGTAGTTAGCAATAGTTGTAGTTGCTATTCGTGGTGGAGACAATCATGGTGGAGTGATGGAGATCATGCCGGAACGCACAAGATGGAGATCATTGCGCGAAGATTGGCTATACCATGTCACATAAAGTTATATGCATGTGATGTTTATCCTTTTATGTATCTTATTATGCTTAGATCGCGACGGTAGCATTATAAGATGATTCCTCACTTAAAGATCAAGATAAAAACTGTGTTCTCCCCAAGTATGCCGTTGCGAAAGTTCGTCGTGTCCAAGCATCACGTGATGATCGGGTGCTATAGACTCTACGCTCACATACAACGGGTGCAAGCCAGTTTTGCACACGCGGAGATACTTGGGTCTAACTTGACGAGCCTAGCATGTACAGACATGGCCTCGGAACACAAGAACCGAAAGGTTAAGCATGAGTCATATGAATGATATGATCGACACTTCGTTGTCCACCATTGAAACCACATCTCTTCTCGTGATGATCGGATTAGGTGTGGTGAATTTGGATCGTGTTCACTAAACAACTTGAGGGATGTTGAATTTAGTGGGAGTTCATCTAGTAATTTGATTAAGTTGAACTAATTATCATGAACATAGTCTAAATTGTACTTGCCAATACTGTAGATCACATGGCCAAGTCCAACTTCAACTTCAACGTTTTTGCTGAGAAGGAAAAGCTTAGAAACAATGGGTCTAACTTCACCAATTGGTTTCGCAATCTAAGAATCATTCTGTCTGGCGGTCAAAAGGACTATGTCCTTGGGAAAGCGTTAGGTGACCCCCCTGCTGCAACTGCGCCGGCTGATGAGAAAGCTGTCTATCAGTCGCGCAAAGATGATTATGGTGTGATTAAGAGCACCATGTTGTTTGCTATGGAACTGGAGCTTCAAAATCGTTTTGAAGAGTATCCCGGGCCCTTCGAGATTCTCGAGGAGCTGAAAACCATGTTTCAGACTCAGGCCCGTTCTGAGAGATATGAGATCTCTGAGAAGTTCTTTAACTGCAAGATGGAGGAAGGGAGTTCTGTTAGTGAGCACGCCATTAAGATGACGGGCTACACTCAACGCCTTGAGCAACTGGAATGCACGATTCCATAGGAGCTCAAGATTGACAGGGTTCTGCAATCACTCCCTCCCAGCTATAAAAGTTTTGTAGTGACTCATAATCAGATTGGTTCCACTGATACGATCACCGAGCTCTTCGCAAAGCTGAAGGCCGCGGAAGTGGACATCAAAAAGGATAATCATGTGTTGATGGTCAACAAGCCCTCCTTTAAGAAAGGTAAGGGTGCAAAGAAGCCCTTCAAGAAAGGCGGCGGCAAGCGCGTTGCCCCTGCTGAGAAGAAGCTCAAGTCTGGTCCTAAGCCGGACACTGAGTGCTTCTATTGCAAGGACAAGGGTCACTGGAAGCGCAACTGTCCGAAGTACTTAGCGGACAAGAAGGCTGGCACCATCAAAGGTATATTTGATATACATGTTATTGATGTTTTCCTTACTAGCCCTCGTTGTAGTGCCTGGGTATTTGATACCGGTTCAGTTGCTAACATTTGTAACTCGAAACAGGAGCTACGGAATAGATGGCGGCTTGCGAGGGATGAGGTGACGATGCGCGTTGGCAACGGATCAAGAGTTGATGTGATGGCCGTCGGCACGCTCTCCTTAGTTTTACCTTCGGGATTAGTTTTAAACCTTAATAAATGTTATTATGTGCCTGTGTTGAGCATGAACATTATTTCTGGATCGTGTTTATTGCAAGACGGTTATTCATTTAAATCGGAGAATAATGGTTGTTCTATTTATATGAGTAACATCTTTTATGGTCATGCACCTCTTGTGAATGGTTTATTTCTTCTAAATCTCGAAAGGGATGAAACACACATCCATAACATTGAGGCTAAGAGATGCAAAGTAGATAGTGATAATACTACTTATTTGTGGCACTGTCGTCTAGGTCATATTGGTGTAAAGCGCATGAAGAAAATCCATTCCGATGGACTTTTGGAGTCTCTTGATTTTGAATCATTTGACACATGCGAACCATGCCTCATGGGCAAGATGATCAAAACCCCGTTCTCCGGTATGATGGAGCGAGCAACGAACTTGTTGGAAATCATACATACCGATGTATGCGGACCGATGAGTGTTTCGACGCGCGGTGGATATCGCTATTTTCTCACTTTTACCGATGACTTAAGTAGATATGGGTATATCTATTTAATGAAACATAAATCTAAAACATTTGAAAAGTTCAAAGAATTTCAGAATGAAGTGGAGAACCATCGTAACAGAAAGATTAAGTTTCTACGATCCGATCGTGGAGGTGAATATTTGAGTTATGATTTTCTCACGCATCTTAAAGCAAGCGGAATCGTTTCGCAACTCACGCCACCCGGAACACCACAGCACAATGGTGTGTCTGAACGCCGGAATCGAACCCTACTAGATATGGTCCGATCAATGATGTCTCTTACTGATTTGCCGTTATCATTTTGGGGTTATGCATTAGAAACCGCTGCATTCACTTTAAATAGGGCACCATCTAAATCCGTTGAGACGACACCGTATGAACTGTGGTTTGGTGCTAAACCTAAGTTGTCGTTTCTTAAAGTTTGGGGATGCGAAGCTTACGTCAAGAAGTTGATGCCGGACAAGCTCGAACCCAAAGCGGAGAAATGCGTCTTCATAGGATACCCTAAAGAAACTATTGGGTATACCTTCTATCACAGAACCGAAGGCAAAGTGTTTGTCGCAAAGAATGGTTCCTTTCTTGAGAAGGAGTTTCTCTCGAAAGAAGTGAGTGGGAGGAAAGTAGAGCTAGACGAGGTTGTTGAACCTTCTCTTGAATTGGAGAGTAGCGCAGCACCTGAGGTTGTTCCAGTGCCGCCTGCACCAATAATAGAGGAAGCAAATGATAAAGATCATGAAGCTTCGGACGATGCTACTACTGAACGTCGCAGGTCGACAAGGTCGCGTGCCCCTCCTGAGTGGTACGGCAACCCTATCCTAACTGTCTTGTTAGTAGATGACAGTGAACCTGCGAACTATGAGGAAGCGATGATGAGCCCAGACTCTGAGAAATGGCTAGAAGCCATGAAATCCGAATTGGGATCCATGAGCGAAAACCAAGTATGGACTTTGGTGGACCCTCCTAGCGACCGAAAGGCCGTTGAGTGCAAATGGATTTTCAAGAAGAAAACGGACGCGGATGGTAATGTTACCGTCTATAAAGCACGACTTGTTGCGAAAGGTTTTCGACAAATTCAAGGTGTTGACTACGATGAGACTTTCTCTCCCGTAGCGATGTTTAAGTCCATTCGGATTTTATTAGCAATTGCTGCGTTTCATGATTATGAAATATGGCAGATGGATGTCAAGACTGCTTTCCTCAATGGCAACATTGATGAAGAGTTGTATATGATGCAACCCGAAGGTTTTGTCGATCCTAAGGATGCTGATAAAGTATGCAAGCTTGAGCGTTCCATTTATGGACTGAAGAAAGCATCTCGGAGTTGGAACCTTCGTTTTGATCAAGTGATCAAGAGCTTTGGATTTGTTCCAAATTTCTACGAAGCTTGTATCTACAAGAAAGTGAGTGGGAGCTCGATGACATTTCTGGTATTATATGTGGATGACATATTGATTATTGGAAATGACATTAACATGCTTAACGATGTGAAGAGTTACTTGAATAAATGTTTTTCAATGAAAGACCTAGGTGAAGCTGCTTATATATTAGGCATCAAAATCTATAGAGATAGACAAAGACGCCTGATAGCTTTAAGCCAGAGTACATACCTAGACAAAGTTCTGAAAAGGTTCAGAATGGATAAGGCAAAGAAAGGTTCAGTGCCTATGTTGTCAGGTAAGACATTGAGCAAGGCTCAGTGTCCAGCTACGGTAAATGATAGGGAAGCTATGAGCAAAGTGCCTTATGCCTCGGCCATAGGTTCTATCATGTATGCCATGCTATGTACTAGACCAGATGTGTCCAATGCTCTTAGTTTGACGAGCAGATACCAAAGTGATCCAGGAGTGGAACACTGGACAGCCGTGAAGAACATCCTAAAGTACCTAAATAGGACTAAAGAAATGTTCTTAGTCTATGGGGGTGATGAACAACTCGTCGTAAAAGGTTACGTCGACGCTAGTTTTGACACCGACAAGGATGATTCTAAATCTCAGACAGGATACATGTATATTTTGAATGGAGGAGCTGTGAGCTGGAGAAGCTGCAAGCAAAGCGTGATCGCGGGATCTACAGTAGAAGCGGAATACATGGCTGCTGCAGAAGCGTCAAGTGAAGGAGTTTGGATAAGAAACTTCATCACTGAGCTTGGCGTGGTTCCAAGTGCATTGGACCCACTGGAGATATTGTGTGACAACACTGGCGCCATAGCACTCGCTAAGGAACCAAGATATCATCCAAAGACGAAGCATATCAACCGCAAGTTTCATATAATCTGAGATTATATAGCAGATGGAGATCTGAAGATTAGCAAAGTACATACAGATCTGAATGTCGCAGATCCATTGACTAAACCTCTTCCACGTGTAAAACATGATCAGCACCTCAGTGCCATGGGTGTGAGATTGTTGCCAAATGTAAACTAGATTATTGACTCTAGTGCAAGTGGGAGACTGTTGGAATTATGCCCTAGAGGCAATAATAAAGCTGTTATTATTATAATTCTTGTTCATGATAATGTTTATATTCCATGCTAGAATTGTATTAAGCGGAAACTTTAATACTCGTGTGGTTTGTGAACAACACCGTGTCCCTAGTACGCCTCTATGGACTAGCTCATTGATCAATGATGGTTAAGGTTTCCTAACCATAGACATGAGTTGTCAATTGATAATGAGATCATATCATTGGGAGAATGATGTGATGGATAGACCCAAACTAAGCGAAGCAATTAGATCGTGTCATCGTGTTCGTCTTTGCGAAGCTTTTCTTATGTCAAATATTGTATTCCTTAGACCATGAGATAATACAACTCCCTAGTATCGGAAGAGAGCTTTGAGGTCATCAAACGTCATCCTATGAGAGGGTGATCATAAAGGTGTCTCTCAGGTGATCGGAAAGTACTTGTTGGGTTGTATGTATCGAGATGGGATTTGTCCCTCCCAAGTCGGAGAGATATACTTCGGGCCCACTCGGTAATCGATATCAACACCGCTTGCAAGCATGTGGTTAAGGAGTTAATCACAAAGTGATATCGGATTACGGAACGAGTAAAGTACTTGCTGTGAACGAGATTGAACTAGGTATGACGGTACCGACGATCGAATCTCGGGCAAGTAAAATATCGCGAGATGAAGGGAATATATATATGGGATTGTTTGAATCCTGACATCGTGGTTCATCCGATATGATCATCGATGAATGTGTGGGAGTCAATATGGGTGCCCAGACCCCGCTGTTGATTATTGATAGAAGATCATGTCTGCATATTCTCGAACCCGCAGGGTCACACACTTAACGTGTCTCGACGCTAGGATAGATTGGATAATTGGTTTATGAGTTTTTGTTCGGAGTCTCGGATGGGATCCGGGCCATCACGAGAGGTTCCGGAATGGTCCGGAGAATAAGATTCATATAAGGCAGTGCAGTTTTTGGAGTTTGGAATTGTTCCGGGTTAATCGGTATTGTACCGGAAGCTTCTAGAACCTTCCGGAAGGGGACCAACGTGGCCCCACCTTCCGGGAGGGGGCATGGGACTATGAGGGAGTGTCCTGGCCGCATTGGGCCAGGGGCACAAGGCCCCATAGGGCCCAGCCGATCCTAGAGAGTTTAAACTCGTTTAAACTAGAGATAGGGTTTCTAGAAGGGGGAGAGTCCTCACCCCCCACTCCTTATCCCTTGGCCGCCGGTTTGGGCTTGGGGGAGGGGCTAGGGCTGCGCCCCCCTCTATATAAAGAGGGGTGGGGGCGCACCAACCCCCCACACCTTCCCCTCAAACCCTAGCCGCCCTGCTGCCCTCCTCTCTCCCTCCCGACTGTTTGTAGGCGAAGCCCTGCTGCAGAAATTCTCCACCATATACACCACGCCGTCGTGTTGTAGATCCAATCCATCTCTCCACCATACTTGCTGGTCCGAGGAAGGAGGAGACGTCGAGGTGCCGCACGTGTGCATCTCACGGAGGCACCGCCACTTGTGGTGCTAGATCGGATCGGATCGCGAGGAGGAGAAGCGAGTACGACTACATCACCCACGTTCCGACGAACGTTCCGCTGTGCGAATCTTCAAGGGTATGAAGATCTAATCCAATCTCTCTCGTTGTTTGCATCTCCTAGATTAGATCTTGGCTTTCCCTCTGTTCGCATCCGTAGAAAATTTTGATTTACTATGCCGTGAAACCCTTCACATTTATGGTCCTAGGGGAATGCATTGTGTATTTGGCTACTAATTGTGGGGGTTGCCGTAGTGACAGAAACCTGAACCCCCGTTAGGACACCTTTGCACAAGGGAGTGTAGGATCTCAGAGTTTAAGGCTGTGGTTAGATTTATATCTTGATTACTTTCCTGTAGTTGCGGATGCTTGCAGGGGGTTTAATCACAAGTATGTATTAGTCCAAGTAAGGTCGGTATGTTAGCACAGGTTCACCCGCTCAACACTTACAACACCAGAGAAGAGTACTCAGCTATTTGAAGCGAAAGCACTTGACATAATTCCCATGTGTTCTCGAGAACGTTTGGTCCTTATAAGTATTTCCACCGGCTTGTCCTTTGCTAAGAAAGGATTGGGCCACTTGCTTCGTTTGTTTGTTGTCTTTATTACTTGCTCTTTGTTTTGTTGCCTTATCATAAAACCACTAAAAATCCGTTTGCTAAGTATTCACAGGGATTTCCTGCTCCATACCACTGTTCAGCACCTTCTGCTCCTCGTTGGGATCGACACTCCTATTTATCGAAAGTACTGCGATACACCCCATATACTTGTGGATCATCAAAGCGCACCCGTAGCGAGTCATCGGATGCGTCGACCCCACCGACGCCGAGGGGTCCGTCCTTCCTCGAGCGCCACGGCGAGGATGATGGTGCCTCTTCCGCACCGTTTCCGGCCGTGCCCATTCGGGCGATGGCGCCGCAGCCGCCAGCCAAGAAGAAAAAGAAGGAGAAGGCACCGCCCGTCTTCAATTTATCTGATATTGACTCGTAAGTGTCTTTATGTGCATTGTGTTTATGCTACTTGCGTGAATAACATTGGTTGTTATCTAATCCAACTGTTTTCTTGCAGCCGCTCCTGAGAGGGTTCTCCTAGCGAGGGCACTCAAGAGGATGTAGGGGAGTGAAAGCCGAGGGCTCCTCCCTCTCAGATGGTGGCCAACTCTGAGGATGGCGTTCCGAAACCCTCCCCGCGAGAGGCCCGGCCAGTCGTTACTCAGAAGACCGCATGCGGACCTTCGGAGTCTCCATCTGAACATGTAAGTTGTTCTATTTTGTCTTTCTGGGGGGAGCCCCCGAGCCTTTTTCGGTTGACCTGTTGGTCGATTTGTGCTCTTTTGGGGCGTAGCCCCCGAGCCCTTTTTTCGATTAACCTGTTGGTCAATTTTTGCTCTTTCGGGGCGTAGCCCCCGAGCCCTTTGTGATATTTTCTTGGCTGTTTGTTTCTGTTTCTTCTCACAGCCCTTTGTGCATAGCATGAACCTTCTTATCCAGCAGCATCTGGCACTGGAGGCCAGCATGCAGCAGCTGCGAGGTACTCTCCTTGCTTGTTTCTGCTTACTTCGTCTGTTATATGAACGATGCTTGAGTTGCTCATGTATTTTCTTGGTGTGTGCAGATGAAAACAACGCGGCTCTTTGTCGGTTGGACACTCTTGAAAATAGCCTCGGTCGAGCGGAGAAAAAGGGTGTGGATGCTGCAGAGGCGAAGGAGCGCCTATAGAAGTAGGTGGCTGATGCTGCCGAAGCCAAGGAGCGCCTACAGCGGGAGGCTTTCGATCGCGAGGAGCAGCTCGCAACTGTTGCGGCTGCTCGCGAGAAGGAGTTTGCGGATAGGCTGATGGCTGCGGCCAAGGCTTTCTTCGGTGAGTATCTTTCACTTTATTTGGTCTTTGTATTTTTCGGCCGCTCCTTGACTCGTTCTTATTTGGGTTATTTCCTTCTTTGTCTCAGATGCTTCAGACATCGCGTTTGATCACGGTGCGCTAGAGCATGGAAGTGCTCTGGATGATGCCACCGCAGCGGTCGAAGATCGCTGCGGTACCGCTGTTGGCTCTATGGCGAAGGACAAAGAGGTTCTCTGGCGCTTCTATAGAGAGGTCATCCCCAAGGGCGCTGCTCTTGAGGATGTCGATGCTCTAGCGGATGCCCTGTAGGAGGACGCTCTGGCGGCCTACAAGCACAAGCAGAAGGGCATCGACGCCTCCATGGGGTTGGCCATGACCATGGCATCCGGAGCAGAGCTGGATCTGCCGCACATTACCTCCTAGATGCCGACGGCTCCATACAGCTCAAAGGTAGCCTTCGCCATCTTTGCCTCTCGCTGTAAGCGTTACGGTTCGAAGCTTATTGATCTGCTTGCGGAGTATGCGGCGAAGCAGCAGGTGGAGGCCAAGTGCAGGCAGTCTGTCTCTGAGGCCACTCCGGATGTTGGTGCCTAGGCTCTAGTGTTGTAGTTAGGATAGTTTATCCTCTTCCTTTTGTAATGTAAGCTTTTGCTGGTGAAAAATTCCTCCTTATTCCGCGTAGTGGCCTTTAATGTATATAAATTATATTTCGAGCTATCGCCGGAGATGTATGTGATGTTCATATCCTTACTTGTTTGTCTTTAGGGTCCTTCGGGTGAGATTCCCGTGGATACTTCGGCTATCCCTGAGCCGCGACCATCTTTGGATGATGCGTCGCAGCTTGTTTTTCTTTGTGACCGCTTCCGTAGCTTGGAGAAGGATATCCTTGGCGATCGAGGCCATGCAGACGTGTGGAAGTCGAAGGCTGAACGAGCTACTGCTAGGGAGGTGTTTTTGATGGGGGAGATGCGGCAGTTGAGCGAGCAACTACAATGTGAGTCTCCTTGAGCTGCTGCTTGTTTTTGGATGCACCTTGTTTGCGGGCCCTCTTATTCTGCTCTTCTCGCAGGTGTTAATCTCATTCCGAGGGAAGAGAAGGAGCGCATTGCAGTTTGGATGAATTGCCTAACCCAGCAAGTCTTAGAGACTGGTGGCTTCTTCTAGATGGACCGTGATCGGGTCGTCGTCCTTGCGACGGTGCAGGATTGTGTACACCAGGTTTCTCGAGTGCTGAAGTAGGCGAGGACTTCCCTGGCATCCATCCTGTTTGTCATGTTCCCCCTGGATGAGGCGCCTTCCACCCTTTGGGGTATTTTGTCGAAGTTTCGATATGTGGGACGCGTAAGGGAGTTGGTGCAGCACCAGCTGGTTGCAAGGGTGAAAGCTTCCCTTTCACTTATTCGGCTGCATCGTCATGACGTCAACCTTGCGACGGTGGCAACTGGGCCACCTCTAGGACCAGATGGTAGTCTCTGGGATATGCGCCCGCATTATGTGGCTATGAGGCAGTATGCCGAAGAGATCGTTGATCTATTCGAGCATCAGGCGAGTGTAATACTTCAGAATAGGTAGACCTTGTAAAGAAATAGATAGATGTAAAATTTGTATCTATTCGAGTGGGCTTGTTGTGCCCTTTGAAAGTATATTTGTGTTAGCACGTTATGCTTCATTGTGTGCATGTCCTTTTCGTTAGCCCGACGTGGTCAGCTACTCAGGTTGTATGCGTTATTCTTAGTCAACAAAGTCGTGAGGTAAAGCGTAGCCCCCGAGCGTGTTATAGCCAAAAGTAATTCGAGGTAAAAGAAATTTTGGACGAGGAACTTAGCTTTTATTCATATCGTAACGAGGAGATACATTTGTTCGGCTGAGTAGCCTTATTGAAAGTAAAGAGGTAGCTAGGGGTAGAAGCATCGCAGTTGTGCGACGTTCCAAGGATTGGAGTATTCGACTTTTGATGCGATAACCATGAGGCGATAGGCGCCACCTGTAATGAATTCGGTGATGATGTAGGGTCCTTCCAAGGGTGACTCGAGCTTCTTCGGTCACTCTTGCTTGAGTCGTAGGATGAGGTCTCCTTCCACGAAGGACCTTGGGCGCAGCCGACGACTGTGGTAGTTGCGGAGGCTTTCCTGGTAGACCGCTGAGCGAGCCGCGGCGATGTCACGTGCTTCATGGAGCGTGTTGAAGGTGTCTTAGAGTGCGTCCGATGATTCGGCTTCACTGTAGGCGATGACCCGTGGGGCCTTGTGGCGTACTTCTACAGGTAGCACGGCTTTGGCTCTGTGCACCATGAAAAGGGCGTGTATCTAGTTGAACTGTTTGGCGTGGTACGCAGGCTCCAAAGTACGGAGGGTAGCTCCTCTACCCAGGCTCCCGCAAGCCTTTTGAGTGGGCATATCAGGCGTTTCTTGATGCCGTTGCCTATGAGGCTGTTGGCCTTTTTGACCTGTCCATTGTTCTGCGGTGCGCCACGGAGGCGTACGATATGTTGATTCTGAGGCCTTCGCAGAAGTCCTGGAATTCTTCCGAGATGAAGTTCGAGCCGTTTTCCGTGATGATGTTGTGTGGCACACCGAACCTGTACACTATGGACTCGAAGAACTTGACTGCAGTTTTGCCGCTCTGGTTGGTGACGGGCATTGCCTCGATCCACTTGGTGAATTTGTCGACTGCGACCAGGAGGTACACGTGACTTCCTTTTGATGATTTGGGTAGTTTGCCAATCATGTCAAGGCCCCTTTTGGCGAAGGGCCAGGCCAGTGGTATGGGCCTTAGCTCGGATACTGGTGCGTGTGTCTTGTCCGCGTACCTCTGGAAGACGTTGCACCTTTGGACGATTTCCTTGGCATCGTTCATGGCCGTAGGCCAATAGAATCCAGCTCGTAGAGCTTTAGCGACTAGAGCGCAGATGCCTGCGTGATGGCCGCAGATGCCCTCGTGGATGTCTTGGAGGATGGTTTTTCCGTCACCGATGGTGACGCACCTTTGGAGCACACCCGAAATGCTGCGCTTATACAACTCGCCATTGATTATGGTGAAGGCCTTGGACCGACAAGATATGCGCCGGGCGTATGTCAGGTCATCAGGCAGTTCTCTGTTTATTAGGTACCGAAGGTAAGGATGCGTCCACGTCTCTTCAACCGCCATGACCTGCATCAGGCTGACCAGCTTGACCTCGGTGTTGAGCTTTTCGGGTCCTTCCTGTCCTTCGGGTGGCGCAGCCCCCGAGTGCTCCGCTTATTTGGGTGATCCCTTGTGGAATTTCCTTTTAATGGAGGGTACACAGATTTGTTCGAGGAACACACCTGGTGGCACCCGTGAGCAGGTGGAGCCGATGTTGGCGAGTCTATCGGCTTCTTCATTGCTTTTCCTTCCAACAAGCCGAAGTTTGCAGCTGTCGAAGTATCCTTTGAGTGCGTTGTAGAGGGCACGGTACACGATCATGTTGGCACTGTGAGCATCGCACTCATTCATCATCTGCTGGACGACGAGGTTCGAGTCACCGTAGATGACTAGGCACGTTGCGCCGCAGATCTTGGCCATCCTCATCCCGTGGATGAAGGCCACATATTCGGCCTCATTGTTGGAGGCACGAAATTTCATCTGAAGGACGTATTTCATCTTGTCGGGGATGTCAGTATGACGCCAGCCCCCGCTCCGGCCTCGCGCTTGGAGCCGTCGAAGTGCATCGTCCAAGATTGCATCAAGTCCGGAATGTCCGACAGTTGGAGCTCCATCCAGTGGATGAGGAAGTCAGGGAGGACCTGAGATTTGATGGCCTTGCACCACTCGTAGACTATGTCTAGAGGGGATAGCTCGATGCCCCACAAGGCTACGCGTCACGTGGCTTCGGGGTTGTTCAGGATGTTGGACAGTGGTGCCTCGTTGATGACCATTATCTGGTGCTCCTGGAAGTAGTGGCTCAGTCGACGAGCCGTCATGAATACACCGTAGGCGAGCTTCTAGTAGTGAGGATACCTCTGCTTTGTTGGGGTCAGTACCTCGCTGAGGTAGTAGATGGGGTGTTAGACCCCGTGGGTCTTGCCATCTTCGGGTCGTTCGACCACGAGTACGGTGCTTAACACCTGATGTGTGGCCACGATGTATAGCAGAGGCTCGCGGTCCTTTGGCGTGACTAGGACATGCGAGGTGGAGAGTAGCCGCTTGAGATCTTCGAATGCATCGTATGCTTCGGGTGTCCACTTGAACTTGTCAGCTTTGCGTAGCAGCTGGTAGAAAGGCAGGGCCTTTTCACCCATGCGATTGATGAATCTGCTCAGCGCCGCGATGAGCCCAGCTAGTTGTTGGACACCCTTGAGGTTCTTCGGCTTCTCCATGGTTAGTATGGCCTGGATTTTCTTCGGGTTCGCTTCGATTCCTCGTTGGGAGATGAAGTAGCCAAGTAATTGACCAGATGGGACGCCGAAGGCGCACTTTTCTGGGTTCAACTTGATCTTATAGTGATCAAGTTTATCGAACGTCTCGCGGAGATCGTCGATCAGCGTCTTAGCTTTCCTGGTCTTGATCACTATGTCGTCTACATAGACTTGGATGTTGCGATCGATCTGATTTTTTAGGCACGCCTGCATGCACCTTTGGTACGTAGCGACTGTGTTCTTTAGCCCGAAAGGCATGGTGTTGTAGTAGAATACTCTGAACGGCGTGATGAACGCCGTTTTCTCCTGGTCTTCGACCTTCTGTCGAATCTGGTTGTATTAGGCCTCGAGGAAGGAGAGTTTCTCGCAACCTGCAGTCGAATCGATGATCTGATCGATCCATGGTAGAGGGAAGTGGTCCTTGGGATAGTGTTTGTTGAGCAACGTGAAGTCCACGCACATCCGCAGGATGTCCGTGTACTTTTTGGGGACCAACACAGTGTTGGCTAACCACTCTCTTTCCTTGATTTCCCGGATGAAGTCGACATCGAGCAGTCTATTGAGTTTGATTCCAACGGCTTTGTCTCTTGGTTCTGACAATCGTCCGATGGACTGTTTGACAGGCTTCGCGTCCAAAAACACATTGAGTGCATGCTCGGCGAATTCCCTGGGAACCCCTGGCATGTCCGCAGAAGACCAGGTGAAGATTTCCCAGCGCTCATAGAGGAATTCGACGAGCGTGCTTTCCTATGCAGGGCTGAGGTCGTTGGCGATCAGCGCCATCTTGGAGGCGTCCGTTGGGTGGACCTACACCTTTTTCGTAGTCGTTGCTGCAACAACATGGGCTCTTGCGACGTCGCGGTAGGTCGTGCTCATCTTCTTCGGATGAGGGAGTAGGGTTACGGTTGAATCTAACCGTAGTTTTCTTCGTCGGCTCCGTAGGAGATTCGTTGTGGAGCGCAACTCCAACAAGTCCGAGGCCTACTAGCGCAGACTTGTGCGTGGAACTCTTCGGGTCATCCGCCGGAGGCGGGTGGGACCCGAGATAAGTGGTGGCTGCCATGATCACAGCCTGTGGCGTTTTCGGTATGATGTTGCCGTTGGCGTCCATCGCCATGAAGGACCTGTTGAGGGTCCTGGTGCCCTCGCGTCGCGCGGCGAGGTACATGTGCTCTGTGGGAGAGCGATGTTTGTTGGCATGGTTGCCATGCGAGCTGGAGCCGCCAGCGGCGGAGAGCGCAGCTCGCCGCGCGCTGGACTCCGAAGCTACTTTCTTGCGTTTGTCGAGGTCCTCCTGTAGTTTTACCTGCCGATTATGCTCGCTGATGAGGAGGAGGTGGTATGCCATCAGTAGATCCCGTGAAGCATTCACATGTAGGATCATGTTGCCCGCCACGGCTTCGTGTGCCTGGCACCATCCGTCCTCGTTGAGGTTGATCTTCTGGTAGGCGTTAGCGTCGCCTTCATTGGGCTAGAGGATGGGTTTCCTCCGTTTCCTTCATTCCCATCATGTGGGTTGGGCGATGGATTGGGTGGTGGTATATGGGCACTCGAACCTGGTGGCATTTCCGATTCGCCCTTGATGACCACGGCGCATTGGTAATGTCCGCGGGTTGGGTCACTGCTATCGCAACTTTCGGATCCGGAACCGTAAGTTCCTTCGTCTGATGGAGGGCCGCACAGATCTGAGTTGCAGCAGCTGCTGCTGTCGTATGACTCATCTGTCAGTGTCGACCTGCGTAACACGCCGATGGGTGGGACCCACGAAGCAGGCCTGATGGATGGTGGCGGCACTCGCTCAGGGAGGCGGAGGGTGCCAGTCCGCCCCACCTGGAAGTAGAAGCTCCCGAACAGTATCTCGAGCCCGTCACCTACGTGCTTGAAATCCTTCATGGTGACTGGCGAGTGGGCGGTGAAGTCGAAAACATCGAAAAGGAGGTGGCTCTCCATCGCCGAGGAGTTGTAGATCGCTTTGGATGGGACCGTCACGATTGCACAATCAGCACCCCCGATTCCCACAGACAGCGCCAATTGACGAGGTTCGATCTCGTCAATGCCCATTGTTATGGACTTGGGTTTTGGAGAAGATGGGGATGCTGGAGATCACTGAACGGTTAACGGACAAGCAACACGGGGACACATGATTTACCCAGGTTCAGGCCCCCGGAGGGAAAACCCTACTCTTGCTTGTCTGCTCTTGATTATGGCGGAACCGAAGATTATAGGGGTGCACAGATGCAATCTGGCGTGAGGTGCGTATGAGGTGATTTGATTGTCCTCATCATCGTGTCCTCCTAGCCTTTATATATATAGGCAGGTCCCAGGCATAGGTCGAGTCGGTTATAGACTAGGGTTTATACCCTTTGAAATTCTATCTATTCTAGTCTTGTTCTCCAAGGATCCGAAGACATCATGGGCTTGGACCACCCAAAATCTCCTTAGGCCGCGTATCTAATCGTGGGCCTTCCTTGGGCTGGACCATATACGCCAATGTTGTGTACCCGTGGGGTATAACCATGTCAGCCACGCGTCCCTGTGTGGCTCCCTAGAGGTGGAGGAGGGCGACGACACATTTGGGACGATTGTGTTATTTGCGGCTGCCCTAGCTGCAACGTGGCGATGGGGGATTTGCGGGCTCTTCGGGGCCCGGCCGAGCCCGATACCTGGTGTGCCCATGTTGTCGTGTCCTGTCAGCTACTGCCATGGCGGTGGAGGGTGGAGGTAGTTCCCTCTCGTGCGGCTGTGATGCTAAGTATCTCACGACATATATTAACAAAAATATATGCCTTATTTTCTATAGGATTTAAAAAAATCACGGCAAATCGCCATGTTTGACATACGCCCCGACGATTCGCCTCACCGCAACTAAGTATCTCCGGCGGGAATTTGCAGTGAGCCAATTTTTGTCGTGAGCCTTCTAAACGATTTGTCGTGCGTATTTTCTTTGCCCTGAGAGTGGGGCCTAGCCGGACCTTTGACCCCGTGGAGACAGTGGAGTGGCACTCCCTGTGGTCTCGGCTTTCGGCGATCCTTCCCGGGAAGGCGGATGCGGCTTCCTGGAGGCTCACCCCGACAGGGAATTTCTCGGTGAGCTCGGACTACCGGGCCCTATTTAGAGGGCCCGCCCTGCCCTGGATTAAACATCTGTGGAACGCCCCCTTACCCCTGAAGACGAAGATCTTCGTGTGACAACTGCTCCGCGATCGCCTTCCTTCGGGGACCGAGGTGGCCTGCGTCAGGGGCCGGGGGACGGGTTGTGTCCATTATATTTGGTCCCGGAAACGGAAGCACACATAATGTTCACCTGTCCTGCGGTCCGATTCCTATGGAACTTTGTTCGAGAAGCATTGGGCCCCGACTGGGAAGCCTAGGATCTTGGACTATTCCTAAATCCCGCGCTAACGGACGGAATAAGGGGCGTTGCCTCTTCTGGCTCGTGTTCGCGACAATGATGTGGAACCTCTGGACGATTCGTAATAAGATGGTGATTGAAAAAATCTTTCTCCCCCGTGCCACTGACTCGATCTTCAATCTCCTCGCATTTTTGCAGCAGTTGTACCCGCTTTGTAAGCGCCAGGACAAGGAGCAGCTGGACGTCATCCTCAGACGGCTGATTGAGGAGGCTCGTCGCATCGCTCCACCGCCATCCCGCTCTGGAGCCTTTCCGGCTTGAGGGCCCCTGCTCGTTTGGCTTCTTGTAGTTGATGCTTGCTTAGTGTGTGTTCGGGGGTTGTTCTGCCCCCAGGCTGATTGTTATTGTTGTGTGTGTGCGCCGGTACTCTCTGAAACTTTAGATGAATGGTTGCTTTATTTATAAAACTGGGCGAAAGCCTATTTCGAGGGAGCGTGGGGCCTAGCCTAAGGTGAAATTCTCGTTTGACGTGTGCCCAACTGTCTGCTCACGGCAAACCACTTAGCCTACATGTATAATACGGCTTAGGGCACGTACATACAACGATAGACTCATGTGTAGGCACTAGACGCTTGAGTTGCACCTGAGTTGTGGAACTATAAGCCAGACCGGCTAGCAACGGTTAAAGAATAAAGAAGCCATCGAGTATGTGCTGACATAGTGATGGACAAGAGGAAGCGTTGAGTCCAGAATCTATCTGGGGTGGTGTTCTTATGCTTTCAAGGACAAGATATTTTAATTGTACGCAATTTAAACATAGATGTATGTTTCATCAAACAGATAAAGAAGGAATATATACTTGAGAACTGTGGCTGCACCCCTTATCCAAAAAATAAAGACTCAACAGCAAGATATATTACTATTGATAATAATTAAAGCAGAATAGTGGCACTAGCAACAGAAAACAATCACAAGCACAAACGGGGCATACGTATATGATCATGCTTGATATGACCAACTCAATCAATTCACTGTTTCTGGGATATCATCGATCCAATAACATGGCGTGTATGGAAAACCTACGATCTCCCGGCTTTCATTAGGTAGGCCGGAGTCGAAATAATGGTAAACCATTGGGTATATGCTACCTAAGCTTTCCACCTTGAAGTTATTCAAATGATAAGCAAATCCCGTCGCACTAAACTTACAAGTCCCCGACCCACACAAGAAGAGAATCTCTTTGTATGGGTGAAATCCAAGTATGTCAATGTCGCTATATCGATAAGGGCGCTCTTCAGCCATGTATTCGTTGTTGTCAAAATCATCGTTGTCGGAGTTCCATTCAAATGTCTCTTGGACCACTTCTTTCTTCTCGACTTCTAGAAGATTAGAATCAAAGAGGTCATAGTTAATGTCTTCTAAGATCCAGTGTCCATTAACTCGCTGACCAAACGCTTGAACGGGCTTAAGGTCATAGTCATGCTTAAATACCCACTCCGTCTGATCAGATGATTCATTCAGGATAAAAATCCGAATGAATCCCTTAACAAATGATGCAAAGTACACCCCCTTTTCAGACCTTCCCATATAAGGACACACTCCGATATTTGTTGATGGCCTAATCACGGTGTACTTATCTTGAGACAAAGATATTCTGCATAAAGAAATGGTTGGCAACAAAATTCTATGAATTCATAAAACTGAGAATGCTTTTACTAGCTAGTATTATATATATACACTAATAAAATAAAAAATAGTATTGAAAAGTCGTATATGCGTACCTCGTAACAAAATTAGTTTGGCACTGCACGTAAAGTGATCCTCTCCAGTAGGCGGAGAAGTGTCGTTCATAACCTAAACACTCACGCATCTTGGCCACGGTCCCTTCTTCTTTGGGTGATCCCTTAGGGAATTTCCTTTTAATGGAGGGTACACGGATTTGTTCGAGAAACACACCTGGTGGCACCCGTGAGCAGGTGGAGCCGATGTTGGAGAGTCTATCGGCTTCTTCATTGCTTTTCCTTCCAACATGCCGAAGTTCGCAGCCGTCGAAGTCTCCTTCGAGTGAGTTGTAGAGGGCACGATACACGATCATGTTGGCGCTGTGAGCATCGCACTCGTTCATCGTCTGCTGGACGACGAGGTTCGAGTCACCGTAGATGACTAGGCACGTTGCGCCGCTGACGAGGTTTAATCTCGTCAATGCCTATTGTTATGGACTTGGGTTTTGGAGAAGATGGGGATGCTGGAGATCGTGGAACGGTTAACAGACAAGCAACCAGGGGACACGAGATTTACCCAGGTTCAGGCCCCCGGAGGGAAAATCCTACTCCTGCTTGTCTGCTCTTGATTACGGCGGAACCGAAGGTTACAGGATGCGCAGATTCGATCTGGCGTGGAGGTGCGTGTACGAAAGTATGAGTTGTCTCATCTAGATCTGTAGATCTGTCTATTGTGTACGTCGTGCCCTCCTCGTTGGACCCTCCTAGCCTTTATATATGGGGAGGCTAGGTCTCAGGTACCGATACGAGTAGGTTACAAGTTAGATTCGAACTCTAGTCTTGAGGTTTCCTTGTCTTGTGCGATTGGGAGTCCGTGTCCATATAGCTTCGTAGCAGCCGAAACGTCATAGGCGTCATGGACCCTGGTAGGTCGTCGAGTGGGCCTTCCGTCGGGCTGGACCAGGTATACTAACATCGGATACCCGTAGGGCATATCCATGTTAGTAGCCCCCGAGTCTCCATCCGAAACGTAGATTCGGGTGGAGACTTAGTTGTCTTGAACCTTGTATTTGAATGTCGGAGTCGAAAGTTGTGTCGAGTGCGAAGCACTTCACCCGAAAGTTCATCGGGTCAGCTGAATTTGTTCGGCTGCTGTAAAGGAATCAACATAGTGGACGTAGTCAACACAATGGACTATAGGGTGCGCGACCAGCGCTCCCTATGGGAGTAGCCCCCGAGTGTCTGTTCGAGTCGTAGACTCGAGCAGAGACTTTAATTCAGCCATTGTTTGCTTCAGGTCCGTAGGACACAAATTTTTCGGATGCTGGAATCCATCCTCCCTATGGGAGTAGCCCCCCGAGTCCGTAGTGGAGTCGTAGACTCGACGTAGGACTCGAAGAATAAGTCATTGGCGTAGTACACTATTCATGCTTCGGGTGCGCGGTCAGCGCTCTAGTTTGGAGTAGCCCCCGAGTGCCTGGCGGAGTCGTAGACTCGGGCAGAGACTCGAGCCTTGTATCGTGTAATTGTAGACGAAAATCTCGTGGGCGTACCGCTGACCCGGAAGTACATTGGGTGCGCGACCAGCGCTCCTGATAGGAGTAGCCCCCGAGTATCTAGTCGAGTCGCAGACTCGAGTGGAGACTCTTATGAGGAGAAACCACTGACCCGAAAGTGCATCGAGTCAGCGTCGCGCCTGTGTAGCATCAAGTGATGCAACCATCCGAGGAGGGTTTTGACTCGGGCCTTGAGTTTATGGCGTAACCAGGTGTTTCGTCGACTCCTGTTGGAGGACCCGATAGAATAGCTCGACGCGGTCGACGTTCTTGTAAGATGCATAAAACATAAAGAATTATAAAGTACTTGTATCTTGTAAGAAATATTTGCCTGTCGGCTTGTATAGTAAGATTCTGGTGCCGATCGAGTCAGACACTTTTGCACTGTATGCTAGGCCTTTTCGTTAGCCTGATTACCGTTAGTCTCAGTACCTTGCCGAGGCACTCGGAGTTCAAGGATTCGACGGTCAGGCAGAATCAGCTACTCGGGCTGTCGCGTTCGAGGTGCTCGAGTGCGTGGAGCCGATGGCACGTTAGGTTACTCGAAGAGGGCGCAGCCCAAGAGTGTTTCGAGTGCGAGTTAAAAAATAAAAGAATCAACTCTAAGTAGAGGGAAACTTAGCTTTGTTGGTTGTCGTGGCGAAGTTTGACGCGGTAGCGGGTCACGCGGCGGACGTAGTCGACGTGGCGGACCACGGTCATAGCAGCGACGAGTTCCTGGGGTCGATGGCGACAGCGAGCTCCGCATCCGAAGATTGTCGCGGTCGAAAACCGCATCGTGTCGCCGCATCCGAAGGATATACCGGGTTGCCGCAGCCGAAAGCCGCATTGGGTCGCCGTAGCCGAAGGCCACATAGTTCGTCGGAGCCAAAGACCGCAGTGGGTTGCAGGAGCCGAAGGCCGCGGCTGGTCGTCGAAGCGGAGGGAGCCCCCGAGTCGTTGGAGCCGAAGATCGTAGCGGGTCAAAGGATCCAAAGGAGCCAATACGACCGCAGTCGAAGACCGCAGTGGGTCGTCGATGGCAAAGATTCGGCGGGTTGCGCGACGAAGGCGTCGCAGCCCCTGAGCGTGGAGCTGATACAATTGGACGTAGTCATCACAGCAGCGGGTCGCCATATTTTTGTTCGGAGGGAGCCGGCACGGCGGCGAGTGGCACGGATCAGAAGTGCTCGGACTTTAGGTCGGCTTGCGGCAAATAGAAACGACAAATTGACCGTTCACCCGAACATTGATGTATAATTTGTAGATCCGATTCATGCGGGTGTTGTATCTTTTCCATGATCATAGCTTTCTTGCCCCAGCCCAAACTAGGCCTCCCTCCGAACTTGACTGAGCAACGACAAGTTTTGAAGCCTTGGATTTTTTCTGGCCTTGAAGTCACACGCATATCTTGTCCGATCGGTGATGTGACTTGCTTGTCCAGGCTTTTTCGAGATGCTGATCCGATGCAATGTATGTTGTACTGTTGTACGTATGTCCATAGCTGTTTTGATTAGAATAAACATGACAGCCTCGGTCTCTATGAAGGCACACGTTCGATTTGGAATCGAAGTCAGCTGCACTGTGCAGCCTTGATCCAGTTGAGTTTAGGTGGCCACTGGTACGCACGCCGGACCATGTATGTTTCCGGCCAGTCGACAATTGCAAATCATTAAACCAAACCGAACCATAGAGCATGGTCGCTCTACAAAAATTGATTTTTTTACATCGAGTCTCCACAGATCGAGTTGGCAAGGATACGACCGGCTGCCGTATAAATGTTGATGTATATATTCAACGCGTCGACGTGATCTGATCTGATTGATGTTGATGGTGAGGGAACCGAATCAGATCTAGTCTCTAGTAGCTGACGAATCGTAGATTGCTGGCGATGGAACCGTCCTGACCGCACAATCAGCGCCCCCAGTACCCCACGGTCGGCGCCAATTGACGAGGTTTATGCCCATTGTTATGGACTTGGGTTTTTGGAGAAGATGGGGATGCTGGAGATCGTGGAACGGTTAACAGACAAGCAACCAGGGGACACGAGATTTACCCAGGTTCAGGCCCCCGGAGGGAAAACCCTACTCCTGCTTGTCTGCTCTTGATTACGGCGGAACCGAAGGTTACAGGGTGCGCAGATTCGATCTGGCGTGGAGGTGCGTGTACGAAAGTATGAGTTGTCTCATCTAGATCTGTAGATCTGTCTATTGTGTACGTCGTGCCCTCCTCGTTGGACCCTCCTAGCCTTTATATATGGGGAGGCTAGGTCTCAGGTACCGATACGAGTAGGTTACAAGTTAGATTCGAACTCTAGTCTTGAGGTTTCCTTGTCTTGTGCGCTTGGGAGTCCGTGTCCATATGGCTTCGTAGCAGCCGAAACGTCATAGGCGTCATGGACCCTGGTAGGTCGTCGGGTGGGCCTTCCGTCGGGCTGGACCAGGTATACTAACATCGGGTACCCGTAGGGCATATCCATGTCAGCCGCAGATCTTGGCCATCCTCATCCCGTGGATGAAGGCCTCGTATTCGGCCTCATTGTTGGAGGCGCGAAATTTCATCTGAAGGACGTATTTCATCTTGTCTCCTTGAGGGGACGCCAGTATGACGCCAGCCCCCGCTCCGGCCTCGCGCTTCGAGCCGTCGAAGTGCATCGTCCAAGATTGCATCATGTCCGGAATGTCCAACAGTTGGAGCTCTATCCAGTGGATGAGGAAGTCAGGGAGGACCTGAGATTTGATGGCCTTGCACCACTCGTAGACTATGTCTAGAGGGGATAGATCGATGCCCCACAGGGCTACGCGTCACGTGGCTTCGGGGTTGTTCAGGATGTTGGACAGTGGCGCCTCGTTGATGACCATTATCTGGTGCTCCTGGAAGTAGTGGCTCAGTCGACGAGCCGTCATGAATACGCCGTAGGCGAGCTTCTAGTAGTGAGGGTACCTCTGCTTTGTTGGGGTCAGTACCTCGCTGAGGTAGTAGATGGGGTGTTAGACCCCATGGGTCTTGCCATCTTTGGGTCGTTCGACCACGAGTACGGTGCTTAACACCTGATGCGTGGCCACGATGTATAGTAGCAGAGGCTCGCGGTCCTTTGGCGTGACTAGGACATGCGAGGTGGAGAGTAGCCGCTTGAGATCTTCGAATGCATCGTATGCTTCGGGTGTCCACTCGAACTTGTTAGCTTTGCGTAGCAGCTGGTAGAAAGGCAGGGCCTTTTCACCCATGCGACGGATGAATCTGCTCAGCGCCGCGATGAGCCCAGCTAGTTGCTGGACACCCTTGAGGTTCTTCGGCTTCTCCATGGTCAGTATGGCCTGGATTTTCTTCGGGTTCGCCTCGATTCCTCGTTGGGAGATGAAGTAGCCAAGTAATTGACCATATGGGACGCCGAAGGCGCACTTTTCTGGGTTCAACTTAATCTTATAGTGATCAAGGTTATCGAACGTCTCGCGGAGATCGTCGATCAGCGTCTTAGCTTCCCTGGTCTTGATCACTATGTCGTCTACATAGACTTGGATGTTGTGATCGATCTGATTTTTTAGGCACGCCTGCATGCACCTTTGGTACGTAGCGACTGTGTTCTTTAGCTTGAAAGGCATGGTGTTTTAGTAGAATACTCTGAACGGCGTGATGAACGCCGTTTTCTCCTTGTCTTTGACCTTCTGTCGAATATGGTTGTAGTAGTCGTCGAGGAAGGAGAGTTTCTCGCAACCTGCAGTCGAATCGATGATCTGATCGATCCATGGTAGAGGGAAGTGGTCCTTGGGATAGTGTTTGTTGAGCAACGTGAAGTCCACGCACATCCGCAGGATGTCCGTGTACTTTTTGGGGACCAGCACAGTGTTGGCTAACCACTCGCTTTTCTTGATTTCCCGGATGAAGTTGGCATCGAGCAGTCTATTGAGTTCGATTCCAATGGCTTTGGCTCTTGGTTCTGACAATCGTCGGATGGACTGTTTGACGGGCTTCGCATCCTAAAACACATTGAGTGCATGCTCGGCGAATTCCCTGGGAACCCCTGGCATGTCCGCATGACACCAGGTGAAGATTTCCCAGCGCTCATAGAGGAATTCGACGAGCGTGCTTTCCTATGCAGGGCTGAGGTCGTTGGCGATCAGCGCCATCTTGGAGGCGTCCGTTGGGTGGACCTGCACCTTTTTCGTGTTGCCTGTGGAGTCAAACAACATGTTAGGTGCGTTTTTCCTGGAGACTGGGGGTGCCCCGTTGTCTATCTTCTCTCTAAGCCTCGTGAGATCTTCCTGCATACCGAACGATTGGGAGATTCTGTTGAATTCTCTATCGCAGTGGTTGGATCGGGTGAAGCTACCTTGGACGGTAATGACGCTCCTGGGTCCTGGCATCTTGAGTAGCACGTATGCGTAGTGCGGTATTGTCAGGAATCTTGCGAATGCCAAGCGCCCGAGGATGGCATGGTACTATGATGGCCAGTCCACCACTTCGAACTCCAGCCGCTCGTGCCTGAAGTTTTCAGGTTGGCCGAAGATGACGTCGAGCCATATCTTTCCCAAGGGGTATATGCCCTTCCCTGGGACTATGCTGTGGAACATCGTGTCGGATTGTTCCAGGCTGCACAGGGGGAACCGCATTGCTGCTAGGGTGCTGGCGAACATCAGGTTGATGCCGCTGCCGCCGTCCATGAAGACGCGGCTCATCTCGAACCCTCCGATCTGCGCCTCGAGCACCAATGCAGCATGACCTGGGCGAGGGATCTGGCGGGGGTGATCCGAACGATCAAACGTGATGCAGGACTTCGAGCCACAGAGGTACTTAGGGATGGTAGGGAGAGCAGTTACGGCCAGGCTAACTTGGCGGGTGATCTTCTTTTGCACCCTGTTTGTTGGGCGCCCCTTCCGGATCATCAGGACGCCCCTTCTGGATCTTCTTTTTGCCATCCTGCTTGTCGATGTAGAAGTGGATGGTGCAAGGACCCGACAACTTGTCGTATGCCGAGGGCTCATCGTCCCGGCTGCGACGTTGCCACGTCTGTGTGGGCCGTCCTCCGTTGCGGGAGTTGCCTCCGTGGTATCTGCTGCTGCGGTTGCCATCGTTGCGTCGATCGGTGTAGACAGCCGCAACCATCGATCTTCGCTTGCTACGGCATTCTCGCATGCGGCCATAGTCGTCCTCGTCATCCGAATGTGTTTGGTGGAGGGAATCTTCGCCATCCGCCCATCGGTTGGTGACGCCCATGCGGTGGTCGAGCGTCTTGGGCTTGACGCGCCCAAGTTCTTCCTTGAAATCCGGGCGTTTGACACCATCCTTGAAGGCGTCGATTGTCCTTTCCTCGGAGTGTGTGCGGCAGAGTTCTTGATGTTGGACCCGCGTAGGATGTACGAGCGGATGGATTCGCCGGTGCGTTGGGTGCAGGCCCGCAGTTCCTCGATCGAAGCTGGCCTCTTGCTGGTGCCCTTGAAGTTATGGATGAAACTATACGCCAGGTATTCCTAGCTTCGGATGGAGCCTGAGGACAGGCTGCTGAGCCAGATCCGAGCTACGCCTGTTAGTTGCAGCTGAAGGCATTGTAGGGCGGTGTTCCTGTTACCACCGTGCAATTTGACGGATGAGAGGTGGTTGATGAGCTAGGCCTTCGGGTCCTGCGTGCCATCGAACTTCGGAAGTTCCGAAGGAAGCTTGAAATTTTTCGGCATCCGCGTTCACCGAACAGATCTGCTGAAACATCTGGCTCTGCATAGCTCTCTGTCGTCTTCCTCCTCATATTCGGTCGAACACGCGCGCTTGGCGCGTGGCTTGTCGATCTGCACTGAGTGAGGTCGTTTCAAGCGTCGTAGTCGTTGCTGCGACAACATGGGCTCTTGCGACATCGCGGTAGGTCGTGCTCATCTTCTTCGGATGAGGGAGTAGGGTTACGGTTGAATCTAACCGTAGTTTTCTTCGTCGGCTCCGTAGGAGATTCGTTGTGGAGCGCAACTCCAACAAGTCCGAGGCCTGCTAGCGCAGACTTGTGCGTGGAACTCTTCGGGTCATCCGCCGGAGGCGGGTGGGACCCGAGATAAGTGGTGGCTGCCATGATCACAGCCTGTGGCATTTTCGGCATGACGTTGCCGTTGGCGTCCATCGCCATGAAGAACCTGTTGAGGGTCCTGGTGCCCTCGCGTCACGCGGAGAGGTCCATGTGCTCTGTGCGAGAGCGATGTTTGTTGGCATGGTTGCCATGCGAGCTGGAGCCGCCAGCGGCGGAGAGCGCAGCTCGCCGCTCGCTGGACTCCGGAGCTACTTTCTTGCTTTTGTCGAGGTCCTCCTGTAGTTTTACCTGCCGATTATGCTCGCTGATGAGGAGGAGGTGGTATGCCATCAGTAGATCCCGTGAAGCATTCACATGTAGGATCATGTTGCCCGCCACGGCTTCGCGTGCCTGGCACCATCCGTCCTCGTTGAGGTTGATCTTCTGGTAGGCGTTAGCGTCGCCTTCATTGGGCTGGAGGATGGGTTTCCTCCGTTTCCTTCATTCCCATCATGTGGGTTGGGCGATGGATTGGGTGGTGGTATATGGGCACTCAAACCTGGTGGCAGTTCCGATTCGCCGTGGATGACCACGGCGCATTGGTAATGTCCGCGGGTTGGGTCACTGCTATCGCAACTTTCGGATCCGGAACCGTAAGTTCCTTCGTCTGATGGAGGGCCGCACGGATCTGAGTTGCAGCAGCTGCTGCTGTCGTATGACTCATCTGTCAGCGTCGACGTGCGTAACACGCCGATGGGTGGGACCCACGAAGCAGGCCTGATTGATGGTGGCGGCACCCGCTCAGGGAGGCGGAGGGTGCCAGTCTGCCCCACCTGGAAGCAGAAGCTCCCGAACAGTATCTCTAGCCCGTCACCTACGGGCTTGAAATCCTTCATGGTGACTGGCGAGTGGGCGGTGAAGTCGAAAACATCGAAAAGGAGGTGGCTCTCCATCGCCGAGGAGTTGTAGATCGCTTTGGATGGGACCGTCACGATTGCACAATCAGCACCCCCGATTCCCATAGATGGCGCCAATTGACGAGGTTCGATCTCGTCAATGCCCATTGTTATGGACTTGGGTTTTGGAGAAGATGGGGATGCTGGAGATCACTGAACGGTTAACGGACAAGCAACACGGGGACACATGATTTACCCAGGTTCAGGCCCCCAGAGGGAAAACCCTACTCTTGCTTGTCTGCTCCTTATTTTGGCAGAACCGAAGATTATAGGGGTGCACAGATGCAATCTGGCGTGAGGTGCATATGAGGTGATTTGATTGTCCTCATCATCGTATCCTCCTAGCCTTTATATAGATAGGCAGGTCCCAGGCATAGGTCGAGTCGGTTATAGATTAGGGTTTATACCCTTTGAAATTCTATCTATTCTAGTCTTGTTCTCCAAGGATCCGAAGACATCATGGGCTTGGACCACCCAAAATCTCCATAGGCCGCGTATCTAATCGTGGGCCTTCCTTGGGCTGGACCATATACACCAATGTTGTGTACCCGTGGGGTATAACCATGTCAGCCACGCGTCCCTGTGTGGCTCCCTAGAGGTGGAGGAGGGCGACGACGCGTTTGGGACGATGGTGTTACTTGCGGCTGCCCTAGATGCAACGTGGCGATGGGGGCTTTGCGGGCTCTTCGGGGCCCGGCCGAGCCCAATACTTGGTGTGCCCATGTTGCCGTGTCCTGTCGGCTACTGCCATGGCGGTGGAGGGTGGAGGTAGTTCCCTCTCGTGCGGCTGTGATGCTAAGTATCTCACGACATATATTAACAAAAATATATGCCTTATTTGCTATAGGATTTAAAAAAATCACGGCAAATCGCCATGTTTGACATACGCCCCGACGATTCGCCTCACCGCAACTAAGTATCTCCGGCGGGAATTTGCAGTGAGCCAATTTTTGTCGTGAGCCTTCTAAACGATTTGTCGTGCGTATTTTCTTTGCCCTGAGCGTGGGGCCTAGCCGGACCTTTGACCCCGTGGAGACGGTGGAGTGGCACTCCCTGTGGTCTCGGCTTTCGGCGATCCTTCCCGAGGAGGCGGATGCGGCTTCCTGGAGGCTCACCCCGACAGGGAATTTCTCGGTGAGCTCGGCCTACCGGGCCCTATTTAGAGGGCCCGCCCTGCCCTGGACTAAACATATGTGGAAAGCCCCCTTACCCCTGAAGACGAAGATCTTCATGTGACAACTGCTCCGCGATCGCCTTCCTTCGGGGACCGAGGTGGCCCCGCGTCAGGGGCCGGGGGACGGGTTGTGTCCATTATGTTTGGTCCCGGAAATGGGAGCACACATAATGTTCACCTGTCCTGCGGCCCGGTTCCTATGGAACTTTATTCGAGAAGCATTGGGCCCCGACTGGGAAGCCTAGGATCTTGGACTATTCCTAGAATCCCGCGCTAACGAACCAAATAAGGGGCGTTGCCTCTTCTGGCTCGTGTTCGCGACAATGATGTGGAACCTATGGACGATTCGTAATAAGATGGTGATTGAAAAAAATCTTTCTCCCCCGTGCCACTGACTCGATCTTCAATCTCCTCGCATTTTTGCAGCAGTGGTACCCGCTTTATAAGCGCCAGGACAAGGAGCAGCTGGACGTCATCCTCAGACGGCTGATTGAGGAGGCTCATTGCATCGCTCCACCACCATCCCGCTCTGGAGCCTTTCCGGCTTGAGGGCCCCTGCTCGTTTGGCTTCTTGTAGTTGATGCTTGCTCAGTGTGTGTTCGGGGGTTGTTCTGCCCCCAGGCTGATTGTTATTGTTGTGTGTGTGTGCGCGATACTCTCTGAAAGTTTATATGGATGGTTGCTTTATTTATAAAACAGGGCGAAAGCCTATTTTGAGGGGGCGTGGGGCCTAGCCTAAAGTGTAATTCTCGTTTGACGTGTGCCCAACTGTCTGCTCACGGCAAACCACTTAGCCTACATGTATAATACGGCTTAGGGCACGTACATACAACGATAGACTCATGTGTAGGCACTAGACGCTTGAGTTGCACCTGAGTTGTGGAACTATAAGCCAGACCGGCTAGCAATGGTTAAAGAATAAAGAAGCCATCGACTATGTGCTGACATAGTGATGGACAAGAGGAAGCGTTGAGTCCAGAATCTATCTGGGGTGGTGTTCTTTTTTTTTCGAAATGGGGTTGACTCCGGCCTCTGCATCCAAGGATGCACACATCCCTTTATTACGAAGTCATAAGTTTAAAATTATTACAAATCACGGATCAGATAGGGTTGATACAAAAATCAACCATCTGAATAAAACCAGAAGTCTGACAAGAAGATGTAAGCGACAACTAGACATTCTTCAATCTAATAGTATGTCGCCACGAAGCTAGGTAGTAGATATCCTGAGCGACCATCACCAGACGGTTGCATCCAGAAACCATGGGCTTGCGCATAGGCTCTGGGACAAGAAAAGCCCAGAGTTGGATCCAATGAGCTGCCGAGAGGATAACCTGCAAAAAAGATTGAACTCGAGCCTTGTTAAAAATAATATTATTATGACATTGTTGGGGGGGTGACCCTGGATAGGTTAAAGACGGGGAAAGACGAAGGTACGATCCCCGTCTGGTTCCCGAGTTACAGTCTAAGTCGGCCGAATCCTGTAAAAGTCGGCCGACATATGGAGGCAAGAGACCCGTGAATGTATATTAAGACGTTACCTAGCCGAGATACTACGTAAGTCGGACGGGTTAGCCTGAGTGATCTAGATGCAGGTGAAGGACGGTCCGAGCTATATGAGGAAGGACCGAATGATATGAAGCTTGCAGGAGAAGGAGAAGCCTGAAGTCAAACCCTAGCTGCAAGTTAGGGAGAATCTGAGCAGAGCCAAGCACTACGGACAAAGGCGCAGAGCGACACAGAGGCAGGAGGAGGTCACGGAGGTGACAGTCCAGAAGACCGAGGCGCACAGGAGGGGCCCTCTGGAACCTTGCCGTCGTTAGAGGGGCGACAGGGAAAGGGGGGCACCGAACTACTATATTGGGACAAGCATATTCCTCGAATATGCTTGCCACGTCAGCCCTAGAGAAACCCAGGGCTCTCCTTTATAAGGGGAAGCTCGGGCTCAGAAGGGGGATCGAGCAAGGTTAGAGCCGTTAGGCTGGAAAATTTCCTCTCTTCTCCCTGTATACAGCTCAAGGAGCACTTGTAACCCAAGAAAGGAGAAATAAAGATCTTTGCCTTAAACCTCTGTGTGTAGAATCAATTACATCTTCCCTCCCCAGATCCCTCTAGCATCCATTGGCCCCATACTTTAGCCTACCCATGGCATCTGCCGTGCCACCACCACGACAGTTGGCGCCCACCGTGGGGCCAGCAGCGGTGCTAGCTGGAGTTATGATCCGGACGGGAAACTTCATCGACATGGGCGAGCGCGTCGTTTTTGGCTTGGTGCAGAGACTTGGTCTCGGTGACTACGTCAGCGACAATGCGGGCAGCTTCAGGGGGAAAAATCCCCCGCGTAATGGTGTCTTCATCAGCCTGGGCGGGCACAAGGTCTACGTCGGCATCGACATATCCGGCGTTTATCCTCACCAAGTTGTTGTTGCAGGAGAGCCACCTTTAAACACAGCGAGCCGTCCGCCCGGAGCGCATCCAGCAAGCAGCATCAAGGTGATGGTCGCGGCTGGAATGCAGACAGGAGTAGCAGCTGCCGGGTCAACCAGAGAGCCCGCCCCCGGTGTACAGGGCGCACCCAGGCAGACAGCTCTGCAACCCACCGAGGTAATCCCACCAGTGACTAACTAGACCGAGGTGCAGGACACTACTCCAAAAGCACCAAGAGTAAGAGGGCCACCTCTGGAAAGGCCAGAGAACATTCTTCAGGCTACCATAGAAAACTTAACCACACCTGTAGCGCCGATACTTGATCCGGCAAATGCTCAGGCAGAGTCAGAAGAAACCAGCAAAAGGTGCTGGTAGAGGCCAAAAAGGTGTCGGCCTTGCGGGAGTCCTTAAACAGGACCCTGCGAGAATACGCCAAAGCCAATAAGCTCGACGTCGTACCCGAGCGGGTGGACGAGTTAAGATTGAGAGGGAAAAACCTCATAGATGATATCAACAGGGAGCATGATGCTCATAAGGCAGAATCAGTTGATTTGGGCCTGCCGAGGTACAGTACCCCGGCAAAGAACCTAAGAGCGACAAACGCCGCAGCCTTAGAGTTAGAAGGGTTGACCGGCGAAGCCCGGCAGAAACAGCAAGAAAGAGTGAATGAGCTGGTGCGCATTGCAAACCAGCAAAACGAAGAGATGCTCAGGGCAGACCCGGCAAGGCCAGGGGCATCGCGGATGGTTCACTCGGCAGGTGCAGCACCTGCCTTGTCCGCGGCAGCGGCATCTTCACCCGGAAATAATGCACGAAGAGACAAAGCAGTAACTTCAGGAAAAAGAAACAAGCAAATTGTCCCGTACGATCCGGCGGTAGCCGGGAAGGCAAATGAGAATAGAGGCAATGGAAGCCGGGGTAACGGTGGTGAGAGGAACCTCGGCCATGTTGAGAAGGACGGCGGAAGCCGAGGCAATGGAGACCACGGCAGGAGAGAATTCGGAAGAGACAATCATGAGAAAAACACCCCGGCCGAAGTAAGAAGAGAACCACAGCACAATCCGCAACAAAGACATGAACCCCGGCAAGAAAAAGAAGCAAGGCCAGCTCGCCATAATCAAGTGAATGAAAGGTACAATGATGGTTATTCCGAGATGGAATATGCAATCCATGGTGGAAATAACCATTATGGATTGCAAGACAGAGTTCTATACAGAGACTTGCCATCGAACGATGCGAGAGTAAAGCTGGACCGGCTTTACCGATCCGAGTTGTTGGAGGAACAGGGTCCACCAGGTCTGACATGCTTTGGACCACGAATCATGGGCGAGCCACCTGTGCCGAACTTTCAGCTAGCAAGAGGGACGAAAACGTATAATGGGAGCACCAAACCGCAGGACTGGTTGATTGATTATGCCACTGCTGTAAAAATAGCGGGTGGAAACTTACGATGGGCAGTACGATACGTACCGCAAATGCTAGAAGGACCAGCCAGGGTGTGGCTGAATAATCTACCAGCGGGCAGTATCAACTGTTGGCTGGATTTTGAGGAAATGTTTGTCAGCAACTTTACCAGCACATACAAGAGGCCAAACAGGCCACAACAGTTAGCCATGTTCAAGCAGAGGCCGAATGAAACAGATAGAGAGTTTTTAACTCGGTGGTGCAACCTGAGAAACTCATGTGAAAGAGTTATAGAATCGCAAGCAATAGCTTGGTTCACGCAAGGATGCCGTTATGGCAGCGTATTGTGGCAACGTCTGCAAAGAGATATGCCAACCACACTGGCAGAAACTATCAGGATAGCGGACTCCTACGCATTAGGAGACCCAACGCAACCAGAATTAATGTCGGCGGATCATCGCGAGAAACAGGACCATTATGCAAGAGATTTAGCCGGGTCATCCAGGCGCAGTGATTTCAGAGGAAGAAGAAGAGAGGAAAGGCTGAATTATAGATATAATTCGGCCCAGGTGGCGGCAATTGCGCAAGATCAGCCGAGTCACGGAGCAATGCAACGGCAGCAGAATGGTCCTCAGCAGTGGACACCAAGGAATGAAGGAAAAAAGCAGTGGACCCCAGAACAAAAGAAACAGTGGCAAGAGAGGCCGAAGTACACGTTCGAATCTATGTTAGATCAGCCGTGCAAATTTCACACGTCAAACCCGTCCAGACCAGCCAACCATACGACCCGCCAATGTGCATGGATGAAAAATGCAATGGGAAACCCTGCAGGTATTCAGGCACCCCATCAAGTACATCAGCAGCAGCAACCACAGTTGACTGGAGCAAACGCACAGCAACTGATGTTGCCGCCCCCTCCCCCGAGGTACGATAACTCGGATAGGAGAGACACGGTACATCAAGTGATGAATCAAGTCCAGGATGGAAGGACAAATCCGGCGAATGCTGGACGCAATGATTACAGAGAACATCATCAGTCTTACTGCGTGTTCACAACGGAACAACAAGACAAGCAGAGTGTGCAACACCGGCATATGGAAGTAAATGCAGTTATGCCGGCAGTACCAAGATATGTGCCTTGGTCGGATCAAGAGGTAACCTGGAGCATAAAGGATCATCCCAAGATAATGCCGAATCCAGGATCATATGCACTCGTGTTGGATCCGACATTTGTCGGACCGAGCATCAATGTGAAATTCTCAAAAGTACTCTTTGACAATGGAAGCAGTATCAACATCATGTACAAGGATACCATGCATAAACTCGGAATATCGCAGAATATGTTGCAATCCACGAGGACCACTTTTCATGGGATAGTGCCAGGGCTTTCATGTGAACCCATTGGTAAAGTCCGAGTGGATGTATTATTCGGCACAAGAGATAACTGCAGAGCAGAAAATTTAGAGTTCGAGGTGGTGGATCTAGAGAGTTGTTATCATGCTTTACTCAGACGGCCAACATTAGCCAAGTTCATGGGCAGCTGTCATATAAGTTATCTGAAAATGAAGCTACCCGGACCAGGAGGAGTGATAACAATAGCAGGGGATTACAAGAAGTCAATGGAGTGTGCTTCAGCCGGGTCAAATTTGGCCGAATCATTGGTTATAGCAAGAGAAAAAAGAAGGATTCAGGAGGTAGCAGCCCTCGCTCAGTCGGTACAGCTGAACATGCCGGCACTAGCCAACCCGCATGGCAGTGTCTCTTTCCAGCCGACTAAAGAAACAAAGAAGTTTCAGATAGATGAGCAATTCCCGGAGCGTACTGTTACTATTGGTGCAGGCCTGGACGCTAAATAGGAAAGCGAGCTCACCAACTTCCTCCATGAGAATCGGGACATATTTGCACGGTCAACTCAAGATCTGCAAGGTGTTCCGAGGGAGTTGGCTGAGCACTCTTTGAATGTAAGGCCAGGGGCAAGGCCGGTGAAGCAACCTCTCCGCCGCTTCGCCGAAGACAGGAGAAAAGTAATAGGGGATGAAATAGCTCGGCTCCTCGCAGCCGGGTTCATCATGGAGGTGCTGTATCTGGATTGGTTGTCGAATCCGGTGCTAGTAGAAAATAAGAAAGATGATCCCAATGTAGCCATTGTATGGCGAATGTGTATCGATTACACGAACCTGAACAAGGCGTGCCTAAAAGACCCTTTTCCATTACCTAGAATAGACCAAGTCATTGATTCGACCGCTGGTTGTGAGTTGTTGTCATTTGTAGACGCGTATTCTGGTTTCCACCAGATACCGTTAAATCCGGCCGATCAAATAAAGACTGCGTTTATTACCCCGTACGGGGCTTATTGTTATCGCACAATGCCATTCGGCCTGCGAAACGCAGGAGCAACATATCAGAGATGCATGCAAAAAATGTCTACATGATCAGATAGAAAAAAATGTACAAGTATATGTAGATGACGTGGTCATCAAAACCAAGGAAAGCAAAACGTTACTGGAAGATATACGGCAGACTTTCGCGAACATGAGAAGATTCCGAATGAAGCTTAATTCGGAAAAATGCACGTTTGGCGTGCCAGCAGGAAAATTGCTCGGTTTTCTTGTATCTAGCCGAGGTATAGAGGCTAACCCAACAAAAATAAAGGCAGTAGAAAGAATGGAATTGCCAAGATGCTTAAACGATGTACAAAAATTCACGGGGTGTCTAGCTTCGCTCAGCCGATTTGTATGTCGGCTGGGAGAGAAGGCGCTACCACTCTATCAGCTGATGAAGAAGTCAGATAAATTCATTTGGACTCCGCAAGCGGACAGCGCATTTCATGAGTTGAAAAAGATCTTGATCACAGCACCCATTTTGGCTTCTCCATTATCAAAAGAGCCTATGTTGCTTTACGTAGCAGCTACCAACAGAGTAGTGAGTGCTGTAGTCGTAGTAGAACGACTTGAAGATGGTAAGTCGGTGCAGAGGCCGGTGTATTATTTAAGTGAGGTGTTATCCACTTCAAAGCAAAATTACCCACATTATCAGAAGATGGCTTATGGAGTGTATATGTCGGCAAAAAAGCTTAAACATTACTTCGAAGAGCACCCCATCAAAGTGATCTGTGAAGCACCCATAGCCGACATATTGAGCAACAAAGATGCAAGTGGCCGAATAGCGAAATGGGCAATCGAGTTGTCACCGTACGCTCCACAATTTGATAGAAGAGATGCAATCAAATCTCAAGCAGTTGCCGACTTCTTCGTAGACTGGGCCGAGGTGCAGTATGAGCCACCATTGCCAGACCCAAATTATTGGACTATGCATTTTGATGGTTCCAAACTAAGGAATGGTTTGGGGGCAGGAATAGTGTTAACCTCGCCTAAAAGAGACCAACTGAAGTATGTGCTACAAATACATTTTGCTGCATCAAACAACGTAGCCGAATATGAAGCACTGGTCCATGGATTGAAAGTAGCAAAAGAAATTGGCATACGCCGAATCTTGTGCTATGGCGACTCGGATCTGGTAGTACAGCAAGTCTCAGGCAGTTGGGACGCATTAGATGCTAATATGGCTTTGTACATATTTCACGTGCAAAAGATCAGTGGATACTTTGAAGGATGTGAATTTCACCACATACCTCGGGCAGAAAATGATGTCGCAGTCACGTTGTCAAAATTAGGATCAACCCGGCTATCAATTCCTCCAGGTATTGCCCTGGAACACCTCAGGAAACCATCAATATGTAGGGTTTCGTAGCATGGAAAACAAAAAATTTCTATCGCATACAAACAAACAAGCCAAGATCTATCTACTAGATTGTAGCAACGAGTCGATGGAATAACTCACCCTCGAAGATTCCAAAGTGTTTAACGAGAGCAGATTCTCGTGGGTGATGTAGTCGTACTCTTTCCGATCTCAAGATCGCGTAGACGATCCTTCCGGCGCTGCATTCCGGCAGCGCTCCCGCAGTCGGTCACACGTTCGGTACTCGACGAAGACCTTCCTCTCCCTTGTTCCAGCAGGCAGCGGAGGTTGTAGCACTCTCCTCGCGATTCCGGCAGCACAACGGCGTGGTACCGGAAGTAGAGGGGAGATCCCGCAGGGCTTCGCCTTAAGCCGGTGCGAGTATGGTGGAGTATGAGAGGGATTTAGTGGTCTAGGGTTTAGACACACCAATTAGAAGGCTCTAATCCAAAGGCTAGTGCAATTAGAAGCTCTAAACCGAAGTAGCTCTAAACCGGGGTCTAGGGCTAGGGTTTAGATTAGAGGATAGGAACTTGTGTGTCTAGAGGAGGAGGCCCTGCCCCTCCTTTTATACGTGGAGGGGCCGGCGCGCCATGGGGAGGGAGGGAAGTCCCTCCCCAACTCGTCTTGGTGGCCGCCGGTTGGAGGAGGACTCCCTCCCCAACTCGGTTTGGCCCTCCTTCTTTTTTCCACCTTCCAATTTTAGCCGTTTGACTTTTCAAACTTGCTATTTGACTTTTCAAACTAGGATTTGAATTAATCCTTTATTTGGAACAGCGAGAACACTTAGTACATGATGCAATCATTCCAATATGCAATGACACATTCATGTACCCCTTCCCCTCCGGAGTGCCGGACATTCCGGAACCTTCTAGAACATTCCCGATGAAAACACCGTAATCATTTCCGAACTCCGAAACGGGACTTTCCTTATATGAATCTTATTCTCCGGACCATTCCGGATCACCTCGTGATATCCCGGATCCCATCCGAGACTCCGAACAACATTCGGTCTCTTTCTCATAATACCATAACTACTCAAACAACGTCGAATCCTTAAGTGTGTCTCCCTACGGTTCGTGAATTATGCGGACATGATCAAGACACTTCTCCGAACAATAACCAATAGAGGAATCTGGAAATTCATATGGCTCCCACATATTTCTACGATTACTTTGCGATCGAATGAACCACTTACATACGATACCAATTTCCCTTTGTCTCACGATAGTTTACTTATCCAAGGTTATGATCGTCGGTATCTCTGCATACCTAGTTCAACCTTGTTACTGATAAGTACTCTTTTCTCGTTCCCGTGATATGTGATCCCTTGTGAGCCAGTCACATGCTTGCAAGCTAATTGGATGACATTTCACCGAGAGGGCCCAGAGTATATCTATCCGTCATATGGATGGACAAATCCCACTCTTGATCCATGTTTCTCAACCAATACTTTCTGAACACTCAATGCCACCTTTATAGCCACCCTGTTACGGTGTGGTGTTTGATGTCATCAAAGCATCCATCCGGTAAAGGTGATACGCATGATCTCATGGTCGAAGGAATTAGGTTACTATGTATCAGAAAGCATATAGCAATTGAACTATTGAAATGACTTGATCGTTATGCTATGCTTATCTATAGGAGTATGTCCACCATATCATTCTCCCAATGACATGATCTTGTTGTTGATAACATCTCAATGTTCATGATGAGGAAACCACAATCATTTATCAACCAACAAGCTAGTGATGTATACAGGCTATACTAGGGACTTCAAATTAAGTTTACAAATCACACAAGTATTAATGTTTCCATGTTAATACTGTTATAGCATGAATGTAAACATTTATCATAAACACAAAGATATAATAATAAGTACATTTATTATTGCCTCTAGGGCATATCTCCAACAGTCTCCCACTTGCACTAGAGTCATCTAATCTAGATTACATGGTAATATACCGAACACCCATGGCAGTTTGGTGTTGGTCATGTTTTGACCTTGGGAGAGGTTTAGTCAACAGATCCGCCACATTCAGATCTGTGTGTACTTTGCAAATCTTTATATCCCCATCCTGGATATGTTCTCGAATAGCATGAAAACGTAGCTTGATGTGCTTCAGCTTCTTGTGTGACCTTGGTTCTTGCGCATTGGCTATGGCGCCCATGTTATCACAGTAGATAGACATTGGGTCCAGCGCACTAGGAACCACACCCAGCTCTATAATGAACTCTTTCATCCATATCGCTTCCTGTGAAGCCTCCGAAGCAGCCATGTATTCCGATTCAGTTGAAGATCTCGCCACAACGCTTTGCTTTGCACTCCTCCAGCTAACTGCTGCACCATTCAAAATAAATACGTATCCAGATTGTGATTTAGAATCATCTGGATCGGTGTTCCAACTAGCATCGGTGTAACCATTAACAACGAGCTGTTCATCACCTCCATAAGAAAGAACCATATCCTTAGTTCTTCTCAAGTACTTAAGGATGTTTTTGACCGTTGTCCAATGATCCACTCCTGGATCACTTTGATATCTGCTAGTTAGACTAACAGCATATGCAATGTCGGGTCTAGTACATAGCATGGCATACATTAGAGATCCTATGGCTGAGGCATAGGGAGTCTTACTCATCCTTTCTCTATCTTCTGCCGATGTCGGGCTCTGAGTTTTACTCAAGACTGTATTGGGCAACATGGGCAAGAACCCTTTCTTGCTATCTTCCATTCCAAACCTCTTTAGAACTTTGTCCAAATATGTACTCTGTGACAATGATATTTGGCGTTTCGATCTATCTCTATAAATCTTTATGCCTAATATATAAGCTGCTTCGCCAAGATCCTTCATTGAAAAACTATTATTCAAATATTCCTTGACACTATTAAGAAGGTCTACATCATTCCCAATCAACAATATGTCATCCACATATAGTATTAAGAACGCTACAGAGCTCCCACTCACTTTCTTGTAAATACAAGCTTCTCCATAAGTTTGTATAAAACCAAAACTTTTGATCACCTTATCAAAACGTTGATTCCAACTTCGGGATGCTTGCTTCAATCCATAGATGGACCGTTGAAGTTTGCATACCTTGTTAGCATCTTTAGGATCGACAAAACCTTTGGGTTGCATCATATACAACTCTTCATCAATGTCACCATTGAGGAATGCTGTTTTGACATCCATCTGCCATATCTCATAATCGTAATATGCAGCGATTGCTAACATAATCCTCACAGACTTTAGCTTCGCTACTGGTGAGAAAGTCTCATCGTAGTCAACTCCTTGAATTTGTCGAAACCCTTTTGCGACAAGTCGAGCTTTATAGACAGTAACATTACCATCAGCATCTGTTTTCTTCTTGAAGATCCATTTGTTCTCGACAGCCTTCCGGCCATCTGGTAAGTCCACCAAAGTCCATACTTGGTTTTCGTACATGGATCCGATCTCGGATTTCATGGCTTCTTGCCATTTATTGGAATCTAGGCTCATCATCGCTTCCTCATATGTCTCGGGGTCATCGGTGTTGTCCACCAACATGACACTCATAACGGGATCATACCAATCTGGAGTGGTACGAGTTCTCGTTGACCTCCGAGGCTCTGTAGCAACTTCAACCGAAGTTTCATGATCATCATCATTAGCTTCCTCTCTATTTGGTGCAGGCACCACAGGAACTTCTTCCGGTGCTGCGCTACTCGCAATTTCGAGAGAAGGTTCGATAACCTCGTCGAGTTCTACTTTCCTTCCAATCACTTCTTTCGAGAGAAATTCCTTCTCTAGAAAGGATACATTCTTGGCAACGAAGATTTTGCCTTCGGATCTATGATAGAAGGTATACCCAATAGTTTCCTTCGGGTATCCTATGAAGACGCATTTTTCCGCTTTGGGTTCAAGCTTATCCGGCTGTAACTTATTTACATAGGCTTCGCATCCCCAAACTTTAAGAAACGACAATTTAGGTTTCTTCCCAAACCATTCATACGGTGCCGTTTCAATGGATTTAGACGGTGCCCTATTTAAAGTGAATGCGGCTGTTTCTAATGCATAACCCCAAAATGATAGCGGTAAATCTGTAAGTGACATCATAGAACGAACCATATCTAAAAGAGTTCGATTACGACGTTCGGACACACCATTACGCTGTGGTGTTCCCGGCGGTGTCAACTGTGAAAGTATCCCGCATTTCTTTAAATGCTCGCCAAATTCGTAACTTAGATATTCACCTCCACGATCAGAACGTAGAAATTTTATCTTCTTGTTACGTTGATTCTCTACCTCACTTTGAAACTCCTTAAACTTCTCGAAAGTTTCGGACTTATGTTTCATGAAATAGATATACCCATATCTACTCAAGTCATCCGTGAAGGTAAGAACATAACGATAACCACCGCGCGATGCTACACTCATTGGACCACACACATCGGTATGTATGATTTCCAACAAGTCTGTAGCTCGCTCCATCATACCAGAAAATGGAGTCTTAGTCATTTTACCCATCAGACATGCTTCGCATCTTTCAAGTGATTCAAAATCAAGTGATTCAAGAAGTCCATCGGTATGGAGTTTCTTCATACGTTTCACTCCAATGTGACCAAGACGACAGTGCCACATATAGGTCGAATTATCGCTTGATTTCAAACGTTTAGCTCAATGTTGTTGATATGTGTATTTCCACTATCGAGATTCAATAAAAATAGACCATCTATCAAAGGTGCATGTGCATAAAACATATTACTCATATAAATCGAACAACCATTATTCTCGGACTTAAACAAGTAACCGTCTCGCAATAAACAAGATCCTGATATAATGTTCATGCTCAACGCAGGCACCAAATAACAATTATTTAAGTATAAAACTAATCCCGATGGTAGATGAAGGGGGAGCGTGCCGACCGCGATCACATCAACCTTTGATCCGTTTCCCACGCGCATCGTCACCTCGTTCTTCGCTAGCTTCCGTTTATTCTGCAGCACCTGTTTCGAGTTACAAATATGAGCAACCGAACCAGTATCAAATACCCAGGCACTACTACGAGTACTAGTGAGATACACATCAATAACATGTATATCAGATATACCTTTCTTCTTGATGTTGCCGTTCTTCAAATCCGCCAAGTACTTTGGGCAATTCCGCTTCCAGTGACCTTCTCCCTTGCAGTAAAAGCACTCAGTATCAGGCTTAGGTCCAGCCTTGGTCTTCTTCGCCGGCGTGGTAACTTTCTTACCACCCTTCTTGAAGTGTCCCTTCTGCTTAGACTTGCCTTTCTTGAATTTGGTGGTCTTATTGACCAACAACACTTGGTGCTCTTTCTTTATCTCCACTTCTGCAGATTTCAACATGGCAAAGAGTTCTGGCAACGTCTTGTTCATGTTCTACATGTTGTAGTTCATCACAAAGTTCCTGTAACTTGGTGGCAGTGATTGTAGGACACGATAAATCCCCAAAGCATTAGGAATCACTATACCCAAGCTTTGAAGTTTGTTTGCGTGCCCAGACATCTTAAGCACATGCTCACTGACGGAGCTGCCTTCTTCCATCTTGCAGTTAAAGAACTTTTCAGAAGCCTCATAGCTTTCAATTGCCGCATGAGTCTCAAAAATCAATTTGAGATCCTCGACAATGTCATATGGGTCTGACTCTTCAAACCTTTTCTGAAGCTCCGATTCCAAACCATACAAGATAGCACACTGAACTATGGAGTACTGATTCTTCCGAGCGAGGTAAACATTCTTTACTTCATCGGAAGCATCAGCTGCAGGTGGGTCACCCAGCGGTGCATCCATCACATAGGTCAAATTACCAGCTGTGAGGACAATCCTCAAATTGCGGAACCAATCCGCGAAGTTGCTTCCATTGTTTTTCAACTTTTCTTTCTCTAGGAACGCATTAAAATTGATGGTAGGGGCTGCCATTGATCTACAACATATTTGCAATAGTTTAGACTAAGTTTATGACAAATTGAGTTCAAATTAATAATGAAATTAACCTAGGTGAACTCCCACTCAAAACAATATCCCTCACATTGTTTTAGTGATCACACGAACCAAATCCACTACATCAACACCAATCATCACGAGAGTTGATATAGTTTCAATGGTGAACAATCGTCATGTTCATCATATCTACTATATGATTCATGCTTTACCTTTCGGTGATCCGTGTTCCGAGACCATGTCTGTACATGCTAGGCTCGTCAAGATCAAACCTTAGTTTCCGCATGAGCAAATCTGGCTTGCTCACGTTGTATACACTTGCAGAATCTAAGACACCCGATCATCACGTGGTGCTTCGAAACAACAAGCTTTAGCAACGGTGCTAACTAAGGGTGAACACTCTATGACTTGAAATTCATGTGCATGAGGGATCATCTTATAATGCTACCGTTGTCTACTAAGCAATACAAGATGCATAAAGGATTAACATCACATGCAATTCAAAATATGTGATATGATATGGCCTTTCTTCTTTGTGCTTCCGATCTCCATCTTCAAGCACGAACATGATCTCCATCATCACCGGCATTGCATCAAGGTCCATGACGCTCCTCCATGGTTGTCGTCCACCAGCTTCAACTATTACAACTACTTTGAATAGACACGCGGGTCTTAACAGAAAATAAAGACAACCATATGGCTCCTGCCGGTTGCCGACTTACAATAAGGAACATTGCATACATCAAATATAATCACAATCATGGCCATATCACATCACTGCACACCCCAGCAAAACAAAGTTAGACGCCTCTACTTTCTTTGCACATTTTACGTGGTTTGGGGCTTTCGATAAGTGTCGTTCTAACTTACGAACAAGAACCACAACATTGATACTAGTATTGTTGATCACCCGTTGTAAATTGGATCTTAACTATGCTAGGAGAAACAGGCACCCGCAAAGTGTTGTGGGAATAGTCACGGCAGATGCTGCAATCGGCAGCGAGCAGTAGAACGAAGGGCAAGGGCGGCCAGCCATCTGCGGTGCGAGATGAGGGCAAAGACACAGGGTTTTACCCAGGTTCGGCCCCCCGGAGGGTAAAGACCTACTCCTGCTAGATTGTATTATCGAGGTGTTACAATGGGCGAACTCGGCGACTAGGCGGCGAGTTGCTTGGGTGTATGACAGAACGTGTCTCTACTCGCCCTATGGAGGGGTTTATATAGACTTACCCCTCCTAGGGTTTACATATCTCAACCGATTCGGTTACAACTTTGGTAATCGTTTATCCTAACCTGACTGGGCCTACCTACTCGTCTGGGCCTTCAGCTTCCAGTCGCTTGGCTTCTTGCTGGGCTCCGATCCACTCGCCGTTCTATAGGCCCACTCGCCAGTACTTGGGCCGGTCGGAAAACATCCTGCTGGGTATACCCCGGTAGGCATATCCCCATCAGTAGTCCCCGAGGCCGTTGTTGATTTGGCGCAGGTGGCTGCTGGCAGTCGGAGTATGCGGCTTCAAAGTAGACATCCAGTCGAATCGTCAGCGGGCTCCTGTAAGAAGGAGAAATTCAGTCATCTGGTCGCTCCTTTGGCGAGTCGAGTTGGTGGAACACCGTCTCAGTAATTGGGTCGGCGAGTCGAATGGCGGTAGTTGGACCGTCTGGCGCGGTCAAACTAGCCGTTGGAGTAATCCAACGGTAACCTTTGGCGTAATCACCGCGTAGTAACGGCTCCCTGATTCGGCGGGCGACCCCCGCTATATAAGAGGAATAATAAGCGATCGTAGGGCCATTCCTTCAACAAATCTCCCGAGCGCACGTATTTTCCTTCCTTCACGCCACGAACCAGTCGACCCGAAACTCTCCGATCTCCAACCAATCTCCTAGCCATGGCCCTTTCCGCCGAGCCGTGGGGCAGATCCAAATGTACGAGAGCGCAACTGGCCTCTTTCGAGGAGGCCGGGATCCTGCGAGCCGGCTTCTGGCGCATTCCCGCAGCCGGAGAAACGACCCCAAACCCGCGAGAGAGAGAGTCCGTCTGTTTTACCAGCCATCTCGAGCGGGGGCTAGGGTTTCCCACATCCTTATTCTTCCGGCGCTTCTGCGCCTACTACGGGATCCAACCTTCAGATCTGGGTCCCCATAGCATCGAACAACTCGCCATCTTCGTGGCGTTTTGCGAATGCTACTTGGGCTGCCGGCCCTACTTTCCCTTGTGGCAAGATCTGTTCCACGGACGGATCGGCCGCGAGGAGGCAGGCGGCCCAATGCTAGCCGCAGGCGGCCTGACGTTCCAACTCAAGTCCAAGGCCTCCTTCTTCGATCTGATGCTACCTGCCAAGGCGGCGAGCGACTGGAAGAAGTCATGGTTCTACGTGGCCGAGGTGAGTCCGGAGGGTGAAGTGGCGATACCGCGGTACGCCGCCATTCGCTCCGAGCCGCGCAACCTCCAGGTCGGCAAGCTCCCCGGCGACCAGCGGATGGACGTCGACGAGATGCTCCGGACCATCCGAGGCCTAAAGAAGAAGGGCCTGCAAACGATAAATCTTTACAACTGCTGGCTCGGGCGGCGGCTCGTTCCACTCGCCCAGCGCGACCACTACATGTACGAGTACACGGGCCGAGGAGACTCGACGAAGGCCTGCCTCGACGAATGGAAGCTGGAGGACTACATCCTGGCGCTGAAGAAGATCACCCAGGCCGTGTACCTGGACGCGCAGGCTGGGGTCGCACCCTACACCGCGAAGCGTCCAGCTCCGACGGTAAGCATTTCTCCTTTCTCGCAGTCGCTGTTTTAAGCAGTCGCGGTAATCCTTATTTTGTTCCATTTGGATTGCAGCTGTTTCAAGTGGTGGAAGGGTGGCTCCCTCCTTCGGACGACGAGAGCCCGAGCCCATCCCAGGGCACGGGCGAGTCGCCGCCAGCCAGGGGCGATGGAGACGACGAAGAGGGCTCCGACAAGGAGGTCTCCCCACTGACCCGCAAGACCCGCGGGCAACGGCAGCGCGATATCGAGGCAAGTAAAAGCCTCGAGCGCCACAACGACGACGACGAGCTCCCAGAAGCCACCTCGCGCCGCCAAGCCACTCCGTCGAAAAAGAAGAAGGATAGGGAGGCGAAGGCTCTCCCGAAGAAGAAGACGAAACCGGCGAGGACGGCCTCGCCAGCCCGCTCGGCGAGCAGTTCCAGCGGACCCAGCGCAGCCGGTGATGAGGCGCCCTCAGCAGCTACCGAGCTGGATGCGGCAATCGTGGAAACACCACTGGCCTCAATGCCTCCGCCAGTCGCCCCAGTTTCTGGGTCGGTGGAGGCTTCGGCCGCGGCGGCTTCTCCTCGCAAGGAGGTTCCGGCTGCAGCAGCTTCGGCTCGCGAAGAGGCTCCTGCTAAGGACGTTCAAGAGGCGCCAGCTGCGACCTCAACAACAAAGAAGCCGTCCGTGTCTTGGGCACGCGACGTCCAGGAGCTGGGGCTCAGTCGTCGACTGGTCCCTGAACTAGAGAAGCCTGCTGGCCTTCGTACGGGGCTTCGTTTTATTCCGGTCGCGAAGTAAGTGTGCCCCGTCCTTCCTTGTCTTTCATGATCTCTCTGGTTAGTTTTGCTTATTCAATTGATGCACAGGAGCGGAGTGAAGAGGATGGGCCATCCGACCGTGGCAAAGGTGCCTCCCACCTCCAGCGAAGAAGAACCTTCCCGCAAGAGGAAGGCGGACGAGGTCGTCGAGTCGGCGGATGACAGGAAGAAGTCCAAAGCGGTGATATCGTCAGCATTTCTGATGACACCGGGGCTGCGGCATCCGGGCCCGTGACAGAGGCAGCCGCGTCTACCAAGGAAGGCGCCTCCTTGCCTGGAATGGCAGAGGCAACTTCTCTTGGGACGGGTGCGTCCATTGCCACCTTCCCACGCTTCGTGACCAAGGCGGCCACGGCGAGTGGACTCGTGCCCTCGAGCCACGCTCGTGGGACCACCGATGCCGAAGTCAACCAACGTAGCGGGTACACGCCGGCGCTTCTTACGTCCGTGGACACGGTGCAACTCCACGACATGCTTGGCGCAGCCATCCAGGTACGTCCAGTCCCCGAGGATCAGGTCGATGCTTTGCATCGGCCTGATTCTTCTAATTTTTCTTTACCGCCAGTCCCCGAGTGCGCACTCGCTGAATTTCAGCGGGTGGGCACTTAGGATTTTTTTGATTGCCAGTCCCCGAGTGCGCACTCGCTGAATTTCAGCGGGTGGGCACTTAGGAATTTTGCTTGTCCGCCAGTCCCCGAGTGCGCACTTGCTGAATTTCAGCGGGTGGGCACTTAGGAATTTTGCTTGTCCGCCAGTCCCCGAGTGCGCACTCGCTGAATTTCAGCGGGTGGGCACTTAGGAATTTTGCTTGTCCGCCAGTCCCCGAGTGCAAACTTGCTGAATTTCAGCGGGTGGGCACTTAGGAATTTTGCTTGTCCGCCAGTCCCCGAGTGCGGGCGCGTTGAATTTTCCCTGATTAATTTTTTGTGGCCTGCAGGGTCTGCGGCTAGAGTCGGCGGACCGACTGGCCGCGCAACAGCGCGCGGAGAGGGAGCTAATCGTCGTTCAGGAGGCGAACAAGGGGCTTCAAGCTGTTGCTGCAAAGGCAGAGGAAGTTCGCCGGGGTCTCGTCTCCGCTAGTGAATTGGAGGCGGCTCGATCCGCTCTGAGCGCCGCTGAACAGCGGATTGCTGACCTTGAGCGCGAATTGCGAGAGGCGAGCGAAGAGGCGGGCTTGGCTGATAGGCGAGCTGAGGCCGCCGCTGCGGCCGCTGAAAAGGATCGCAAAGTGTCGGAGGCCCTAATCGCTGGGCTTCAGGACGACCACACAGCGCTTCAGTGCTTCATCACGGAACTTGCCCGTCCGTTACTTGGTGAGTACACCTTCCCTTACTCGCAGTGGTGGCCTTTGTTATGTCCGTCATATTCATCATTGTTTTCTGCTCGCAGGTCGCATCATTGATGATCAACAAGAAGCGAACTCACTCGACGCGAGGCAGTGTGTGAGCATGCTCGTTGACTCGGCTACGCTGTCGGCGACGTGCATCCGTGCCTATCTTCAGGAAATATCGCCCACGGAAGTGATTCCCAGAGACCTCGTTGAGGTGTGGAAATACCTGGAGAAGGCGCCCGCAGTCGTTGAGTTTATGACTCGCTCAGCGTTTCGGCGTGGGGCATCGACGGCGCTGAGCCTGGGACTCGCCCACTTCCCCGAAGACTTCGACATCGATGATGTGACGAGTGGGTACCCATCGTCGACTGGTGCAGTGGAGCTGTCCGAGCTCCTCAAGTTGCAGGGACGTGCGGCGACGTACTCAGAACGTGTCTGGGCGATGGGCGACCTCCTACCATACCAGGAGACGGTTGTCGCGCCAAATGACCCCGAGCCGCCGCATCGTGACTTCAAGGTCGAGCAGCCTTTCCGCGCAGCAATGGAGGGTGAGCTGACGACTTATCCGTCGACCCCGTACACGGCGTTCATCCGCACTCGCCAGGATGTTGGCGCGTCGTCATCGAAACCTGCGGAGTAGGGTAGCTTGCCTTGCGGCGTTAGAAGCAGTTTTGCCTGGCGGCATATGTAAGATAAAACATTGTAATGTGTGACTTAATGCAATGGTGTGTCTATTTTGGTAATTGTTCGTGTGCTTTGGGTTGTTGTTGAACGAGTCCCTGAGCGCGTCCGCCCTTTGTGGGGTTTACCTCGTGTGTGATAGGTGTTTTGTTATCGTGTGTTTTGATTTTGTGGTCGACTCGCCCGAGCTCGGAGAGCCAGTCGCTAGGCGACTCCCTTGAGAGCTCTGTACTTTACCGTTTTCCCGTACGCGAACGAGGTCGGGTAGCCGAGTCCCCGAGCGTGGTAATTGGTTGTTCGAGGCGCAACTCGAGGGTGGTTGAGGACGTAGCGCGTTAGTGTGAGCGCGTCACTCCTGCCTGACCCGTGGGGTCAGTCGCATGGCGAGTCTTGGGCATGCTCTCTTACTTAGCGTATTCCCTGGCCACTCGCGACGAACTGGTGATCAGTCCCCGAGCGTGGTACTTAGCTGTTCGAGTCGCTATGCCGAGGATGCGGAGGACCAAGGTCGCTGTGAGAAGCGAGGGCAGTTGTCTTGGCTCGGAGAGCCAGTCGGGCTGGGCGACTCCAATGGGGCTCCGGGTTGGCGTTTTTCGTGGACGGTGCAAGACCTGAGGAGACTCAGTGCTCTTACACCGCACTACTTGGCCGTGCCGGTCGCTGTACCAGAGGTTGACTTCTGCAGTTAGCATGACGCTGTTATTACGAGTGCGAGTGGCACAAGACACGGAGAGTAGGCGCAATTTGCGGTAACCGTTTCTTTATTTTTCATAGCGACTGGAGAGTACATGTGTAGGGTTCTAGGAGTAGAACTTTCGTAGGAGGTTTACATTCCATGGTCGCTTGACGTCGAGTTCGCCGTCCCCGTGGACGTCGATGAGGTAATAGGCATCGTTGCCGAGTACTCGCCCGATGGCGAATGGGCCTTCCCATGGAGGGGAAAGCTTGTGCATGCCCTTTTTGTCTTGGATGAGGCGTAGCACCAGGTCGCCTTCCTGGAACGTGCGAGCTTTCACCCACCGGCTGTGGTATCGGCGGAGTCCTTGCTGGTAAATGGCGGTGCGTGACCGAGCGAGGTCACGTGCTTCGTCGAGTTGGTCGATTCCGTCTTGGCGGGCGAGCTCGTTGCCAGCCTCTGTGTAGTGGACGACCCGCGGTGAGTCGTGTTCGAGGTCGGTGGGCATGACGGCCTCGGCGCCGTAGACCATGAAGAAGGGAGTGAACCCTGTCGATCTGTTGACTGAGGTGCGGATCCCCCAGATGACAGAAGGTAGCTCCTCCACCCAGCATCCGGTGCGCTCGAGTGGTACTTGGAGTCGCGGCTTCAAGCCGTGGAGGATGCTTTGGTTGGCTCGTTCCGCCTGGCCGTTGGATTCCGGGTGGGCGACTGACGCAAGGTCGAGCCGGATGTGGTGCTCTTCGCAGAATTCGGCCATGGCTCCCTTGGCAAAGTTGGTGCCGTTGTCCGTGATGATGCTGTTTGGGAACCCGTAGCGATATATGAGCTCGCGTAGGAATTTGGTGGCGGTCTTCCCGTCGCATTTCCGGACAGGCTTGGCCTCCACCCATTTCGTGAACTTGTCGACGGCGACTAGGAGGTGGGTGTAGCCGGAGGGGGCTTTCTTGAAGGGGCCTACCATGTCCATGCCCCACACGGCGAATGGCCACGTGATGGGAATTGTTTTGAGCGCCGAGCTCGGCACGTGCGTCTGGTTGGCGTATTTCTGGTACCCGGCGCACCGCTGGACGATATCCACGGCGTCGGCGTGTGCGGTGGGCCAGTAGAACCCGTGTCGCATAGCCTTGGCGACCAGGGAACGAGCGGCGGCGTGGTGGCCGCAGTCACCAGAGTGGATGTCGTGTAAGATCTTGCGTCCTTCAGTTGGTTGGACGCAGCGTTGGAATACGCCGGTGACGCTGCACTTGTGGAGCTCGCCGTTGATGATGGTGTAGGACTTGCAATGGCGAGCGATCATTCGGGCTTCCGTCTCGTCTGCCGGTAGGGTGCCGGCTTCCAGGTAGGCGATGTAGGGCTTGGTCCAGTCGTCTGGCTCGTTGACGAGTGCGACCAAGGCTGCCTCTGGTTGGAGTGGGACTCCGATGTCGATCTCCCTCGGGGGAGAGACTGATGGCTTGGTGATCGTGTCGAGGAACACACCGGCGGGTGGTGCGAGTCGAGCTGATCCGATGCGAGAGAGTGCGTCAGCCTCCTCGTTCTTCCGCCTGTCGATCCACTCGATGGAGTAGCCGGTGAAGTGTCCGCCCAGCTTGTCCACTTCTTGGCGGTACGCCGCCATGGTGGGGGAAACGACGTCGCAGGTGCCGGCGACTTGTCCCGCGACGAGGTCGGAATCTCCGTAGCAACGCAGGCGGTTGACGTTCATCTCCTTGGCAGCTCGCATGCCGTGGAGTAGGGCCTCGTATTCGGCCATGTTGTTGGTGCAGGGTGTGAAGTCGAGGTAAAGGATATAGCGAAGCTTGTCTCCTTTTGGTGATGTTAGCACGATCCCTGCGCCGGCGCCGTCCGCGTTTTTGGAGCCGTCGAAGTGCAGGTTCCAGTAGTGGAGGTACGGCAGCTTTTCTGGCTGCTGGGCCTCTTCCCAGTCGGCGATGAAGTCCGCTAGGGCCTGCGATTTGATCGCTCGTCGTGGCTCGTATTTGATGTTGTGGACGCCGATCTCAACGGCCCACTTGGCGACCCGCCCGGTCGCCTCGCGGTTACGGATGATGTCCTGTAGAGGCGCTGAGGAGACGACCGTGATCGGGTGCTCCTGGAAGTAGTGCGGCAGGCGCCGCTGGGCTCTGAAGACCGCGTAGACTAGTTTTTGGTACTGCGGGTACCGCTGGCGCGACTCGGTGAGGACCTCGCTGATGTAATATACTGGTCGCTGTACTGGGCGTTCCTTCCCTTCCTCTGGTCGCTCGACGACCATGACGGCGCTGACGACGCGCTCGGAAGCCGCGACGTAGACCAGCATTGGTTCTTTGTCGGCGGGGGCTGCGAGTAGTGGTGCGGCGAGTAGCACCTTCTTGAGGTCGCGAAGCGCGTCATCCGCCTCTTTGTCCCACTGGAAGGTGGGGTTCTTGCGCATCAGGCGGTATAGGGGCATCGCCTTTTCACCTAGGCGGGGGATGAAGCGGCTAAGAGCCGCCACTCGCCCGGCCAGTTTCTGAACGTCGCGCAGGCACTCGGGTTTGCCGAGTCGGGCGATCGTGTCGATCTTGGTGGGGTTCGCCTCGATCCCTCGCTTGGATACGACGTACCCTAGTAGTTGTCCTGCGGGAACACCGAAGGTGCATTTGCCTGGGTTTAGCTTAATCTTGTATTTCCGCAGGTTCGCGAATGTTTCCGCCAGGTCGGCAAGTAAGTCAGTCTGGCGAGTAGATTTGACGACCACGTCGTCGATGTAGACGTGGATGTTGCGGCCAATTTGGCTCGCGAGGCATTCTTGCATGCACCGCTGGTAGGTTGCCCCGGCGTTTTTGAGGCCGAAGGTCATGGCGGTGTAGCAGAAGGCTCCGAATGGTGTGATGAACGCCGTCTTCTCCTCGTCCTCAACGGCCATTTTGATCTGGTTGTACCCGGAGTAGGCGTCGAGGAAACACAGCGACTCCGAGCCCGCGGTTGAGTCGATTATCTGGTCGATCCATGGGAGGACGAACTGCTCTTTTGGGCAGGCGCTGTTTAAATTTGTGTAGTCGATACACATCCTCCAGGTTCCGTTTTTCTTCTCGACGAGGACTGGGTTTGCCAGCCACTTGGAGTACTTGATTGGCCGGATGAAGCCTGCAGTGAGTAGACGTTGCACCTCCTCGGCGATTGCTCGGCGGCGTTCTTCATTGAAGGGCCGCAGCGACTGCTTGACAAGTCGCACTTTGGGGTCGGCGTTTAACTTGTGCTCAGCGAGCTCCCTAGGGACACCGGGCATGTCAGAGGGCTTCCATGCGAAGATGTCCCTGTTCTCACGGAGGAACTTGATGAGCGCGTCTTCCTATGCCGGGCTCATGCCCGTCCCAATCGTCACCGTCTGGCTGGAGTCGCCTGGGACCAGCTCGACGGTGCGGGTGTGCGTCGTGGCCTCAAAGGTTGAGGTGTTTGCGCCCTCTAAGTTGGGCTTCTTGAGTATGGTGGGGTCATCGTTGTTGACTCCGCTCGCATATTTGGCGAGCTCGTCGGCGTGGTTGGTCTCCGCCGCAATGACGGCGTCGGCGAGCTCAGCTCCTTTGGCCTCGCACTCGGCGGCCATATCGGGGTCGCCGTGGATGGTGATGATTCCGCACGGTCCGGGGAGCTTCATCGCGTTGTACGCGTAGTGGGGCGCTGCCATGAATTTGGCGAACGCCTGGCGCCCCAGGACGCAGTGGTAGGGGCTGTCGAAGGGCACCAGCTCGAAGACGATCCGCTCGGTGCGGAAGTTCGCCGGTGAGTCGAAGGTTACTGGCAGCGTGACCTTTCCGATCGGGTACGCCTTCCGACCGGGGACGATGCCGTGGAACGTGGTATGAGTCGTCTCTACCATGGACTGCGGGAGCCGCAGCCTCCTGAAGGTGTCGAGGTAGAGGATGTTGATGGAGCTACCGCCATCCATCAGTGTCTTAGGGAGCCAGTAGTCGCCGACCTTGGGCTTGACCACCAGGGTGACTCGTCCTGGGTACTCGATGCGTGGCGAATGGTCTTGGCGGCTCCATGTGATGGGCTGCTCCGACCAGTTCAGGAACTCGGGAACGTCTATTTGGGCCACCGCGTTGACAGCGACGGCGCGGGCGATGACCTTCTTATCGCGCTTCGTGTTGAAGCCTGTGAAGGTGTGGAGCGAGCCGGCCACTATGCCGAACTGTCCGCTGTTTGGCGGGTTATTGTTGGGGTCCTCCCGCGCTCGCCGTGCCTTCTCGATCTCCCTGAGGGTGTGGCATTCGGCGGTGGTGTGCGTTGCGGGCTTCCCTTCCCTGCTATGGAACGCACACGGTTGGTTAAGGAGGGCCGTGGGATCGAACCTTGGCTTGTTCTTGTAGTTTCCGCCGTCGCGGCGCTGTCCTCCGTCGCGGCGGAAGCTCTTAGGCTCGCGCGGCGCGTGCCCGGTGTTGGCGACGAAGTCGACTCGCCCGTCACTGCAGCGCTTGCCGGTGAGGCGAGTGTTGCTATAGCGTAGGGTGGGCCTCTGCCCGTTGTCGTTGCCGCTCGTGCGGCGTTGGCCACCCGACTCGTCGTCGGTTTCCTGGTTTGGATCTTCCTCCGCGTACCGTTTGGCGATCTCGAGGAGGTCCGGTATGTTGTCGAGTGTGCGGTAGTGTCGCTTGAGCTTGGCAACCAGTGGCTCGTAGCGGCACGAGGTCTTGAAGCAATGGATCGCGGTGTCCGGGTGGATGCCTACCGCGTTGTACCAGAGATCTTGCCACCGCTGGACCCAGTTGCGGGTCGACTCGCGGGGTCCCTGGACGCAGCGTTCCAGGTCTTCGATGGTGGTGGCGCGCGTGTAGGAGCCCTCGAAGTGCCTAACGAAGGCGTCGCGCATCTCTTCCCAGGAGTCGATACTGTCTTGGGGGAGGGTGTTGATCCACTGCCTGCACGTCCCCTCCATCATCAAGGGGAGGTAACGAGCGGCGAGCAGGTCGGTGTGGCCCGCGATCCCCATCGCCATGAGGTATGTGTCGAGCCATACGGCGGGGTCGTACGAGGGGTCGTACTTTTCCACTTCTTTTGGTGCCTTGAAGTTCGGCGGATACTTCTCGCCTCGGATCATTGGTCCGAAGCACTTGGGCCCGAGTCGACTGAGTGACCCCATGGGCTCGCCGTCCCGGCGATTGACTAGAGTGTGTCGCAGGTCGTCGGGCTGGCGTGCGCGCCAGCTTTGGTTGTTGATGATGTGGGTGCGGGCGTCGATAGGTTGCCCGTTGGCGGCGACGAGGTTGGTCGCCGGCCTAGGTTCGTTGGTGGAGAGTCCCGCGTTCGTTGGTCGATATTGGAGCTGCAGTGGCTCTGGTGGCGGGCAGTTGAGGGTGTTTGCCGCTTCTGGGCGGCCGCTGGAGGCCGCTCTACTTCCTGAGGATCGCGAGTATACTCGTCCTTGCGAGTCGGCGCCCGCTCGTTGCTGCTCGACGGCCTTTGCGAGCAAGGCCTTGACGTACTCGATCTGCAGGGCGCCGTTGCCAGTGGCCGTTATGCTGTCAGCCGCTGCTCTGCCTGCCACGAGGTTCTCCATCGGGGTGGAGAATAGCGGGAGGCCGTTTGCGTCTCGCTCCCGTGAGGAGGCTACTATCCGCGGCTGGTCCCTGGGAGGGGTGCGGTTGGGTGGCGGTGGGGCGCCCCTTGCGGTTGATCCTGGCGGGGGCCGGGCACTTCCTCCTGGCGGCGCATTTTCGCAGATCGCGCGCTCGGCTATGCGGGCCGGGTCGTTTTCGTCGTCGAAGTTCAGGGTGCGCCCCTGAACGGCAGGGTTCAGGCGTGACCTGATCCGTTGCTGATGGTAGCGTGACAGCTCCTGCGCCGTCAGCTGCTCGAGGCAGAACTTCTCGCGCTCGGCTTGCTCTTTGCGTACCGCCTCCGACAGTTTCAGGCGGAGTTCTTCGACCTCCGTTTCCGTGGTGTTAGGAGGGATTGGGGTGGAGAACGGGTCCTCCGGCGGGTCGGTGCCAGTCGCCATGTAGGTCGCGGTGTGGCGACCGGTTTCGTTGAGGGGGTCGCCGGAGTTCTCCGATCCGCAGTCGAATTCGAAGATCCCGAGGATGGAGGAGTCCTCGAAATCTCCCGCGTTGGAGAACTGGGCGATGGAGCCTGCGGACGAAGCTGCGGTGATGGACCCGGCGAGTGACGCCGGGGTCGCCGAGTCGGCGTCGTCGGCGAGGGCCGCATCCTCCGCGGCTGCCGAATTCCCGGCCACGTCGCTGCGGGCCGAGTTGTACTCGGAAGCGAGGCGATGGATAGTACGGATCTGGCTCTCGGAGAGCCGATCGCGTGGCGGCGACTCACGGATGCGAGCCGAATCCTCCGAGACGATGACGTCGGTGAGGCCGACGAAGAGGCTGATCGTGCCGATCGGCAGGATCACGCTGTGCGTGACGGGTCGCGCCGCCGGGACGTAGCTGCTCGGCAAGATTTGGAGCATCTCGCCGATCGCTATCATGCGGCCGGTGGCGATCGTCTCGTTGATGGGCAGATTGGATCTCGCCGCAGAACACCGGCCAGACCGGCCAGGCCCCACGGTGGGCGCCACTGTCGTGGGAATAGTCACGGCAGATGCTGCAATCGGCAGCGAGTAGTAGAACGAAGGGCAAGGGCGGCCAGCCATCTGCGGTGCGAGATGAGGGCAAAGACACAGGGTTTTACCCAGGTTCGGCCCCCCGGAGGGTAAAGACCTACTCCTGCTAGATTGTATTATCGAGGTGTTACAATGGGCGAACTCGGCGACTAGGCGGCGAGTTGCTTGGGTGTATGACAGAACGTGTCTCTACTCGCCCTATGGAGGGGTTTATATAGACTTACCCCTCCTAGGGTTTACATATCTCAACCGATTCGGTTACAACTTTGGTAATCGTTTATCCTAACCCGACTGGGCCTACCTACTCGTCTGGGCCTTCAGCTTCCAGTCGCTTGGCTTCTTGCTGGGCTCCGATCCACTCGCCGTTCTACAGGCCCACTCGCCAGTACTTGGGCCGGTCGGAAAACGTCCTGCTGGGTATACCCCGGTAGGCATATCCCCATCACAAAGCCACTTATGCAATACAAGTTGCATGTTAAGCGTGGAGCAAGTCTCATGAACGATGTCATGTAAGGTTAGCCCGGGCCGCTTCATCCCAACATACCGCAAGATGCAAAGTACACAAGAAGCAATCGACAATAAAAGCATCAACGCCCACAATGACCATTGTGTTCTACTCGTGCAACAGATCTACATATAGACACGACTCTGATACCACTGTAGGGTTTCGTAGCATGGAAAACAAAAATTTTCTATCGCATACAAACAAACAAGCCAAGATCTATCTACTAGATTGTAGCAACGAGTCGATGGAATAACTCACCCTCGAAGATTCCAAAGTGTTTAACGAGAGCAGATTCTCGTGGGTGATGTAGTCATACTCTTTCCGATCTCAAGATCGCGTAGACGATCCTTCCGGCGCTGCGTTCTGGCAGCGCTCCCGCAGTCGGTCACACGTTCGGTACTCGACGAAGACCTTCCTCTCCCTTGTTCCAGCAGGCAGCGGAGGTTGTAGCACTCTCCTCGCGATTCCGGCAGCACAACGGCGTGGTACCGGAAGTAGAGGGGAGATCCCGCAGGGCTTCGCCTTAAGCCGGTGCGAGTATGGTGGAGTATGAGAGGGCTTTAGTGGTCTAGGGTTTAGACACACCAATTAGAAGGCTCTAATCCAAAGGCTAGTGCAATTAGAAGCTCTAAACCGGGGTCTAGGGCTAGGGTTTAGATTAGAGGATAGGAACTTGTGTGTCTAGAGGAGGAGGCCCTGCCCCTCCTTTTATAGGTGGAGGGGCCGGCGCGCCATGGGGAGGGAGGGGAGTCCCTCCCCAACTTTGCTTGGTGGCCGCCGGTTGGAGGAGGACTCCCTCCCCAACTCGGTTTGGCCCTCCTTCTTTTTTCCACCTTCCAATTTTAGCCGTTTGACTTTTCAAACTTGCTATTTGACTTTTCAAACTAGGATTTGAATTAATCCTTTATTTGGAACAGCGAGAACACTTAGTACATGATGCAATCATTCCAATATGCAATGACACATTCATGTACCCCTTCCCCTCCGGAGTGCCGGACATTCCGGAACCTTCTAGAACATTCCCGATGAAAACACCGGAATCATTTCCGAACTCCGAAATAGGACTTTCCTTATATGAATCTTATTCTCCGGACCATTCCGGATCACCTCGTGATATCCCGGATCCCATCCGAGACTCCGAACAACATTCGGTCTCTTTCTCATAATACCATAACTACTCAAACAACGTCGAATCCTTAAGTGTGTCTCCCTACGGTTCGTGAATTATGCGGACATGATCGAGACACTTCTCCGAACAATAACCAATAGAGGAATCTGGAAATTCATATGGCTCCCACATATTTCTACGATTACTTTGCGATCGAATGAACCACTTACATACGATACCAATTTCCCTTTGTCTCACGATAGTTTACTTATCCAAGGTTATGATCGTCGGTATCTCTGCATACCTAGTTCAACCTTGTTACTGATAAGTACTCTTTTCTCGTTCCCGTGATATGTGATCCCTTGTGAGCCAGTCACATGCTTGCAAGCTAATTGGATGACATTTCACCAAGAGGGCCCAGAGTATATCTATCCGTCATATGGATGGACAAATCCCACTCTTGATCCATGTTTCTCAACCAATACTTTCCGAACACTCAATGCCACCTTTATAGCCACCCTGTTACGGTGTGGTGTTTGATGTCATCAAAGCATCCATCCGGTAAAGGTGATACGCATGATCTCATGGTCGAAGGAATTAGGTTACTATGTATCAGAAAGCATATAGCAATTGAACTATTGAAATGACTTGATCTTTATGCTATGCTTATCTATAGGAGTATGTCCACCATATCATTCTCCCAATGACATGATCTTGTTGTTGATAACATCTCAATGTTCATTATGAGGAAACCACAATCATTTATCAACCAACAAGCTAGTGATGTATAGAGGCTATACTAGGGACTTCAAATTAAGTTTACAAATCACACAAGTATTAATGTTTCCATGTTAATACTGTTATAGCATGAATGTAAACATTTATCATAAACACAAAGATATAATAATAACTACATTTATTATTGCCTCTAGGGCATATCTCCAACACAATAATCCCATCACCAGAATCCGAATCTATATTTATCCCGGCAAATTCAGCAGAAGAGAGCGCGCCGATGGAAGTAGATCAGCAATATAACTCGGAACCCCCCAAGAGGAGGACAGCCGAAGTAAGCACAATCATGGGGAAAGCCGAGATAGGTATGTCGTCAGAAAGCATGGAGATAGACAGTGAGATCACACCAGAAAAAGTCACACCATTATGGGCGCAACCCATACTCTCCTATCTAAAAGACTCGATGTTGCCGAGTAATGAGGTATTAGCTAGACAAACTGTAAGGAGAGCAAAAGCTTATACAATCATAAACAATGAACTATATAAAAGAAGCATCACAAGCGTGTTGCAGAAGTGTGTGAGTCCGGCAGAAGGTCAGGAGATCCTCCTAGATATTCACCAAGGAGAATGTGGGCACCATGCCTCATCTCGTGCCTTGGTAGCCAAAGCATTCAGGCATGGATTTTATTGGCCGACGGCGTTGAAAGAAGCAAAAGAATTAGTTAGAAAATGCAATGGCTGTCAGAGATACGCAACCAAAATACACATGCCATCGGCCGAGTTAAAAACAATACCCATCACTTGGCCATTTTCTGTATGGGGTTTAGATATGGTGGGACCATTTAGGCCGGCACGAGGAGGAATGACCCACATATTGGTAATGGTGGACAAGTTCACAAAATGGATTGAAGTGAAACCAATAAAAAATGCGATGGGACCACCGCAGTGAAATTTCTCAAAGATATCATCTTGAGATATGGGTATCCGCACAGTATTATTACAGATAATGGCACAAACTTTGCAGAAGGAGCCTTCGCCAGATTTTGCAGAGAGAAACACATAAGACTAGATATTGGCTCTGTGGCTCACCCAGCATCTAATGGGCAAGTGGAAAGGGCTAATGGACTGGTGCTATCAGGAATAAAACCGAGACTTATCGAACCGTTGCAAAGGTCGGCAGGATGTTGGATTGAGGAACTCCCAGCCGTACTATGGAGCCTCAGGACTACTCCAAATAGATCAACAGGTTATACACCATTCTTTCTGGTATACGGGGCAGAGGTCGTACTTCCAGCCGACATAATACATGACTCGCCAAGAGTTACTCAATATACAACCTCGGAGATAAACGAGATAGCTCGGCAAGATACTGTAGACCTGCTAGAAGAAGCTAGAGAACTGACACTATCACGATCAGCGATTTATCAGCAGAACCTGCGACGATATCACAGCAAGAAGGTGAATCCAAGGGTGTTCAAAGAAGGAGATTTAGTCCTCCGACTGGTGCAACGCACGACCGGCATGCACAAGTTGTCACCTCCATGGGAGGGACCATTCATTGTGAGCAAAGCATTGCATAACGATGCCTAGTATCTAATCGGCGCTCAGCCCCCCGGAGGGAGCAAAGCAGACAAAGCTGGCGAAGAAACAAAGCGTCCATGGAATGTAGCTTTGCTTCGACCATTTTACTCTTAAAATTGTATCTCAAGGTCAAGAACCAATGATGTATTTGAACCTCGGCACCCAGAGCAGTGACTCGGGGACTGCCATATGTTATCTCAATTTCCTATTATGTATTTGAACCTCGGCACCCAGAGCAGTGACTCGGGGACTGCCATATGTTATCTCAATTTCATGTTATATATTTGAACCTCGGCACCCAGAGCAGTGACTCGGGGACTGCCATATGTTATCTCAATTTCATGTTATGTATTCGAACCTCGGCACCTAGAGCAGTGACTCGGGGACTGCCATATGTTATCTCAATTTCATGTTATATATTTGAACCTCGGCACCCAGAGCAGTGACTCGGGGACTGCCATATGTTATCTCAATTTCACGTTATATATTTGAACCTCGCCGCCCAGAGCAGTGACTCGGGGACTGCCATGGGTTATTTCAATATCATGTTATATATTTGAACCTCGGCACTGTATATGTCACAGCAGGACACGACAAAAGAAGTTCAGGTCATACAGAAGACAGACAAGATATTCCATGTACATCATGCGCCCGGCATACCAGGGACAAGAAATAACTTAGAGATTTTCAGCTGAAGAGGCAGCAGTTGGGTCAGGGGCTGGATGTTCCGAGATAGGCGGAGCCTCGGCAGAGGTTGCCTCACCTTCCACAGACCTAGGGGCGACTTCGGCCGAAGCTTGAGGCTTCTGAGGAACATCAGTTTGTGCAGTTGAATGCCCAATACCTTTGGAGGAGGACCGCGCGTCACCGTTGTCGTCTGAGCTCGAACTGGAGTCGCCGGAAGAAGCCGAATCATCTTCACCTTGTTCAGCCAAGTTATTGTCTGATGCATCCTTGACTATGACCTCATCGTCCGGGTTCGGGAGGAAGCTCGGACCTTCATGCCAGGTATGCACGTCGGCATACCCAACGAGCTGAAAGGCGCGAGCTTGGCGAAGAGCAACAAAAGTGGGTCTTCAACCCAACGAGAACCTGTGCGCAAATTTCTCAGGATATCGAGAGAGATGTCTTCATACCATGACATGATAACAGTAAGGGCCATATCAACGCCAGCTCGCCCGACGGATTCCCTCCAGAGACTCAATTGCTTCTCAGATTCCATCAATCTCTTCACCAGCAATTCGACCTCGTTGATATCAGGAGTCCCAGAGGTATTCGGCCAGAGAACATGGTAGGCGCGAATAGCTGCCTGCACCAAGTCCCTACCCATAATTTTCATTGGACCAATTGCAGCGCCGACAGCAACTAGGAAATCCTCCATCGAGTACTCCGAGTCAACATCAGCAGGGATACCTCGGCGCGCGCGAGCTGCAAGAACCGCTTTAGAATTCACTGGCTTAGCTTCTGGAAAATGACCTGCGTAAAACACAAATGCGTCAGGAGGCAGCAGCGACAAAGAGAAAAACATAATCCGGCCGCGCTAAAGAACTTACAATGAATATAACTCATCATAATATGAAGGTCTTTAGCCCAGATGCTCTTGCTCTTCTCAAAGCGAACGATCTCCTCGCTCATTCCACGAGTTTTCAGTTCGGCAGCCTCGAGGAGTTCCTTATTCTTCTGTAGCTCCAGAGCTAGCCGATTCTTCTCTTCAGAAAATTATTGATCGACCTTTTCTAGTTCGGATTTCTGAGAAAGCTTAAGGGTCTCCACCTCGGCCCGTAGGCGAGCTATTTCATCGTCTTTTTCTTTTAACTGCGCCAAATGAGTAGCGCTTTGTTCTAAAAAATGCAGCATCACGTCAGGCATGGGCATGCAGTCTTGATGAGATACTGCGAAGGCTTGCAACCCGGCTTTACCACAGCCAAACGAAATAAAAGTTTTAGCACGTATTCTAAAACGCGAAACGAGATAAGGTAGAAGGGAGACTAACCTTCCAAGCTCTTAACTTTCTTCTCAAGACGAATGTTAAGGTTATTGATATTACCTGTTCATCAAAAAATTGAGCCGGCATCTCGCGCACAAATCAATAAGACCGCCGAGAATAACGAAAAGGAACTATTGACTTACTAGCCTTTTTTACCACAGGAAGGACTTTCTCATACTTCTCTTCCAGTTTGCGGTGCGAAAAAAGCAACCTCTGAAATTCGGCAGTCCGCCGGTCATGTGCAACCTGAGCAACGGAGCAAAACGATAAATGGAGATTTGAAGCTAAATCAGATCCGATTCAAACAAAACTTAACTCGGATCTAGGTGGCTGGAGATTCAAAGCTAAATCAGATCCGAGTCAAGCAAAACTTAACTCGGATCTAGGTGGCCGGATATTCGAACCCTAGAAATAAAGTTAAATTAAGTAAAACATCATTAAACTTCCAAGCATATAACAAATTATTTCCTTGCAAGTTTCGGGGACTAGAGCATATAGTAACATCTGGGGAACTAGTTTAAACTCCACAAAACAACAATTACCTCATTCATCTTGTTGGTATCAAGGATGAACTGGGCGGCTTGATCGAAACGGCCGCTGGTGTCGGAAAGCTGAAAGGGCTGATTGATGGGATTACCCTCAAACTGATCAGCAGCGTTCCAATTATTAGCATACTCCACCAGCGAGCCGAGGCTATTCCCACTAGCTGTCCGAGTTAAGACCTTACCCCGGACATGTTGTGTAACCACTGCAGCCGCAGGGCTCTTATGAAGAGCAAGTTGGGTGCTGGCAGCCGAGGCAACGGAGGCCTTTGTAGGTGCAAGTTCCCTTGCGCAGCATGTCGGCAATACTCGGCTGAGAAGAACCAACAACACCTTTCTGAGAAGAGGAAGCCTTGGTGGCAACTGCTTTTCTCGCCTTAGAAGAGGTATCAGCAGGAAGCGACACCTCGGCAATGGGGACGGTGTCTTCAGGAGCAGAAGGAGTCACGGTCGCAGATGGCGCCGAGATAACGACCTCTTCGGCCAGGGCTGGGGTGGCTGTAGAAACTGCTGGAGCAGATAGAGGCTCAGTAGCAGCGCTGGGAACCATAGAAGGGGCAACGGGTTCGATGAAAATCTCAGAGGGCCGATTGGAATCAATGTCGACAAAAGGAGTTTCAAGCACGTCGCCACAAGGAGGCGACGGATTCGGAGTTGGAGGAGAGGCAGCACGAGCAGGACAGGGAATCCTAGTATCATCGACGGGCGAAGGAGACGGTTTCCGAATCGGGCGGCTAGTCATGCTAGGACCGCCGGGCTTAACAGAAAGCGGAGCACTGCAAAAATAAGAAAGAAAAAAGAGTGTCAGTAAAAACAGAAAGAGAGAAACAAGAAAATAACGAGCAAAAGGAACTTACCCGGCGACCCCAGGCATAGTCTTGCGCCTGGGAGGATTCGGAGCGGATTTCTTCATTCGTTTCTTGGGGACCGCCTCTGAGGCACCAGCAGGAGCCCCGCGTTTCCCCGAGGTAACAGGGGGTCGAGAAGCAATAGGCTCGGCGTCGTGAACCTGACCGGCCGGATTAGCTGGGAAAGTAGAAGCCGGAAATGCATAAGAAATAGGCATTGCGGCAACTACCTCAAGAATTTGGACCTCGTCCGAATCACCTTCCTTCTCGTGCGCCGAGGTCTTGCCACGAGCTCGAGCCGGGGCAGGATCTGACTTAGGGACGAACTCTTCCGAGTCCGGCTCACCAGTGTCCAGGGTACTCCGGTCCGCAGGCCACGGAAGCAACAAAACTTCGGCATCCTCATTCTTCTGCTCTCCGAACCTCTGCAAGACGAGGAAAAAGAAAGTTAGCGGAATCCGTTACGAAAACAACGGAATAGCAGAGCGTTATTGATTAAGCTTACTTCGGGAGGCGGGCGATCGCGGGTGAACGGTTTTAGTCCCCAAGCCCAATCCTCAGGCATCTCCGTCTTAAAGATAGCTCGGACACGCTTGTAGATAAGGTAATTGTCCAGCTCCACGGTCGAGACTCGGTTAGGGTCAAGAGGACCGCTCATGTAGCACAGTTTGTGAGTCCGCTTCTGGAAGGGGCAGATTCGGCTACTGATAAAGGTAGCCATCAGGTCTTCGCCGCATAGCCCGGCGCGGATCAGCTCTTTAAGCCGAATCTCAAAAGCCTCGTCCAAGGCATGACTCCTCCTCGGATTGTAAGTCCAATTCACCTTAGAAGGCGGACCAATTGAGAAGGAAGGAAGCCGAATCTTGTCCTCCGTCCCTCTGTTCTTGACGTAAAAGAAGGACTTGTGCCACTTCTTGCACGACTCTAACCCGGTGACACGAGGAAATACGGATTTCCTCCGAGGTGTAATGGACGCTGCCCCACATTGAGTAAGCGATTTCTCGAAAGGGTGCAGAGACTTGTCAGGGACTACGTTAGAACGAATCTGGAAGAACTTCGACCAGACGTGCATGGACGGCCATAGACCGAAGTATCCCTCCGAGGCGGAGATAAAAGCAGAAAGAGAAGCGATGGCATTCGCAGGAAGATGATGTGGCTGAAGGCCGAAGTAGTCGAGAAACTCTCTGGCAAAATCGCTAAGAGGGAGACCAAAGCCACGCGCGAAGTGCGACATGAAAACTACATACTCGCCCTCCCCAACAACCGGAGAGGACTCGCTGCCGGGTAAGCGACAGGAGACCTCGGCGGGAATCCTCCGAGTTCGGATAAGCCACTCGATCTTGCGGCGCGTAACAGAAGAGCCTTGCCACGAGCCTTGCTCGGGCCCAGAGCTAGCGTCATCCTCCTCTAACAGAGCACCACTAAAGGAGCTAGACATGGGTTCAACGGAAAGATCGACGGAAGAAGAGCAGGCGGCGGAGGGAAGTTTAGAGCTATGAGGCCCCATCGTGATTTTGCACGAGAGCGGCGGCGGAGGAGCTGAGGAACCGCCGCACGAATACGAAATCGAAACGGAGAAATCTAGGATAAAACCTAGGCAGCACGGCCGAAAAGAACTCACCGGCGATGTTGCCGGAGCTGGCGAGCGCAGGCGAGGCAGACGGAACAACACGGCGGAGTCCTCGCCGTCGGAAGTTCTGATGAGCGCGCGGCGGCGGAGCTGCAGGAGGGCGCGGAAGCGAGAGGAAGAAGAAGGGCACAGGCGAACGAGAAGGGGGAAAGTGAATTCCCAGACGCCGCGCCCCTCTTTATATTCGAGCCACAAGCGAGGAAGTGGGATCGTGGGTGCGGCGGTTGACCGTGTAGATAGTGGGTGCGGCACGAACGCACGACGGTAAGTGGAACCGCACCAACGGCCACACAGCAGCGAAGAAGGTTGCGATCCCCAAGGGAAACAGCACACGAGGCGTCGCAGCGCCGGTGCGACAGGTACAGTGTTAACTGTAGCCTGTCAGTAAATACTGTAGAAGAACAAAAAACTAGAAGAACAATGATGGGGTTGACACGTAGGATGAGGCGTACGAGAGAAGGAACGTGGATACCTCGAACGAGAAAAAGATAACTCGGAAACGATAACAGAAAAATGTGATGAAGCTGATACGACCCGACCGAAGTTATCGGCAGGGCCACACCAGCTTCGGGGACTAATGTTGGGGGGTGACCCCGGATAGGTTAAAGACGGGGAAAGACGAAGGGACGATCCCCGTCTGGTTCCCGAGTTACAGTCTAAGTCGGCCGAATCCTGTAGAAGTCGGCCGACATATGGAGGCAAGAGACCCGTGAATGTATATTAAGACGTTACCCGGCCGAGATACTACGTAAGTCGGCCGGGTTAGCCTGAGTGATCTAGATGCAGGTGAAGGACGGTCCGAGCTATGTGAGGAAGGACCGAATGATATGAAGCTTGCAGGAGAAGGAGAAGCGTGAAGTCAAACCCTAGCTGCAAGCTAGGGAGAATCTGAGCAGAGCCAAACGCTACGGACAAAGGCGCAGAGCGACACAGAGGCAGGAGGAGGTCACGGAGGTGACAGTACAGAAGACCGAGGCGCACAGGAGGGGACCTCTGGAACCTTGCCGTCGTTAGAGGGGCGACAGGGAAAGGGGGGCACCGAACTACTATATTGGGACAAGCATATTCCTCGAATATGCTTGCCACGTCAGCCCTAGAGAAACCCAGGGCTCTCCTTTATAAGGGGAAGCTTGGGCTCAAAAGGGGGATCGAGCAAGGTTAGAGCCGTTAGGCTGGAAAAATTCCTCTCTTCTCCCTGTATACAGCTCAAGGAGCACTTGTAACCCAAGAAAGGAGAAATAAAGATCTTTGCCTTAAACCTCTGTGTGTAGAATCAATTACATCTTCCCTCCCCAGATCCCTCTAGCATCCATTGGCCCCATACTTTAGCCTACCCATGGCATCTCCATATCGACCAACATAAAGCCGAAACGCCTATATGAATTCTGGCTTTATTCTCCTTATCCATACCATTTAACCAATTCCCAAACATATTAGTGATATTGGTGGGTGGTGGAAGGTCATAAGTAAAGAAAACAATGCGCCAAATGATTTTTGCGAAAGGGCAGGCAATTAAGAGATGCTCAATAGTTTCATCTTCGTCACAGAAGCAACATTTTTTGCATCCATTCCAATTTCTTTTTGCCAAATTATCTTTTGTCAATAATATTTTATTATTCAGAAACCACATGAAAATCTTAATCTTAAGTGGTATTTTAAGCTTCCATAGGTATTTCGTAGGTAGTCACTGGTGTTCTTCATGAGGTCTTCATACATAGATTTGACGGTGAAAACCCCATCCGTGGTTAATCTCCACCTAAACAAATCTGCTTCATCCGTTAGATTTATTTGCATAAGCCTCTGACATAAATGCAACCATGCAGTCCATTTTGCCCCCAATAAATTCCTCCTAAAACCAATATTAAGAGGATATTGGGACAAAATGTCATGTACAGAGATGTGTTTTCTATGCACGATATTATACAAAGAAGGATATTGTTGGGCGAGAGATGTATCTCCAAGACAAACATCTTCCCAAAAGCGAGTATCTTTCCCGTTTCCAATTTTGAAAAACCCTCTAGCAAAGAAACCGTCCTTTACTTGCATCAGCCCTTTCCAAAACGGAGAGTCTGTCAGTTTTGCTTGGACTTGTGCTAGGGTCTTATGTTTTAAGTATTTATTATGTAACAACTCTTGCCAAACCCCTTTGTCACATAATAACTTGTGAAACCATTTGCTAAGGAGACATTTATTTTTTAGTTCTAGCACCTCAATTCCCAGGCCTCCCTGGTCTTTGGGTCTGCAAATAATATTCCATCGAGTTAATCTATATTTTTTCTTGTGTTCATCACTTTGCCAAAAGAATCATGAACGAAAGAAGTCCAATCTTTTCCTAACCTCTTTTGGTATTTCTAGAAAAGATAACATAAACATTGGCAAGCTTGTTAGTACAGAGTTGATTAACACTAATCGATCTCCATAAGAAAGAAGTTTTCCTTGCCAACAGCCCAATTTTCCTTCAAATCGGTTTTCTACAGGGTTCCATTCAGCTTTCTGTGATGAATAGGTATCCCAAGATATCTAAACGGTAAAGAACCTAACTCGCATCCAAATATATTCTTGTACTCAAGTTCATGTTCCTTAGCTTTTTCAAAGCAAAAAATCTCGCTCTTATGAAAATTAATTTTAAGGCCCGAAAGTTGCTCAAAAATACATAAAATCAGTTTCATATTTACAGCTTTCAAAAGATCATGTTCCATAAAAAGAATCGTGTCGTCTGCATATTGAAGAATGGATATCCCCCCTTCAACAAGATGGGGGATGAGACCACCTACTTGCCCCTCCTCCTTAGACCTAGCTATGAGAATGGCCAGCATATCCACTACGATATTAAATAAAATAGGTGATAGGGGATCTCCTTGTCTCACACCCTTCCTTGTCTGAAAATAATGACCTATGTCATCGTTAACCCGGATCCCGACACTCCCCCTTTGAACAAAATGTTCGATCCATTTGCACCATAAAGGGTCAAACCCCTTCATTCTAAGTGCCTGCTGTAGAAAGGGCCATTTAACCTTGTCGTAGGCTTTCTCGAAATCAATTTTAAATAGGACCCCATCCATTTTCTTCCGATGGATCTCGTGTATAGTTTCATGTAGTACCACCACTTCTTCCAAAATATGCCTACCAGGCATGAAGGAAGTTTGAGTAGGTCTAATCACTTTGTGAGAAATCACGGAAATGCGATTAGTGGCTACCTTTGTAAAAAATTTGAAACTCACATTAAGAAGACATATCGGTCTATACTGCTGGATTTGAGTCGCACTATCTTTCTTTGGAAGTAGGATAACAACACCATAATTTAACTTATGCAAAGGTAGATCAGCTGTTTGCAACTATGCAAATAGAGCCATCAAATCAGATTTAATCACACTCCAAAAAGTTTGATAGAATTCCGCCGGGAATCCATCAGGGCCTGGTGCCTTATTACGCTGCATGGATGAGATTGCTTCTAGCACTTCATCCTCAGTAAAATTGGATGTGAGAATGTCGTTCTCCTGAGCCGACACTTGTGGAATGTCATGATTCAAATCTTCCATAAGTGCAAAACTATTTGGAACCGGCGATCCAAAAAGTTTCTTATAATATTCAGATATATAAGTTTTCAGATTCTCTTCTCCCACTATAGTACCCTCCTCTTGCTCCAACTGGAAAATCTTTTTCTTCCGATGCTTGCCATTAGCAATCAAATGAAAATATTTAGTGTTGTTTCCACCCTCCTGAATATGCTTAACTTTAGCGCGTTGTGCCCATTTGGATTCCTCATCACGCCTCAACTTTGTAAGTTGTTCATTATCAACATTAAGATCCTTTCTCTCGGCCTCCGACAACAAACATGTTTCAGCCTTAACGTCTAGGAAGTCAATTATAGCTAATAGTCTTTCTTTTTCTTTCTTGTACTTGCCACTCTGGTTTTTAGCCCAGCCACGGAGAAAGCGTCGCAAATGACGAATTTTGTTCTGCCATCTCTGAATGGGTGTATCGCCAAGTGATACGGCTGTCCATTCATCTGCCACCATCTCAAAGAAGTTATCTTGCATCAACCACGATAGTTCAAATGAAAATCTCGGGTTGTTACCAAGATGGGCCCTATTTCCCGAGTCAATCAGAAGGGGGGTATGATCTGAACCAGATCGAGTAAGCGCACGGACAGTTACTAACGGAAATTTCTATTCCCACTCAACGCTAGAGAGGATGCGATCAAGCTTCTCATAAGTTGGCGTGTCCCTACGATTAGGCCACGTAAATTGTCTTCCTGAGAGAGCAATCTCTCTTAAGTTCAGATTTTCTATAATAGCATTAAAGATAAAAGGCCACCGAGACTGAAAATTGTCATTGTTTTTCTCTTCTCTTTTTCTTAGGATGTTAAAGTCCCCACCCACCAGCAAGGGGAGTGTCTCATTTTCACAAGTACGAACAAGTTCCGCCAAAAACTCTTGTTTATGGCAGTTCTGTGCCGCTCCGTAAACTGGGATCAGGATCCAATCAAATCCATCCCTACGACATTTCAGGTATATCTTAACACAAAAATCTCCTGTGTCAACTTTGTTTACTTGTAGAGTAGAAGAATTAATACCCACAAGAATTCCACCTGAACGGCCATGGGGCGGCAGGCAGAACCATGCGAAGTCCATCCCCGGTGTTAAGTGTTTGAGGAAAGGAACAGTAAAATTAGATCTCCCAGTTTTCAACAAGGCCACAAAATCCAACTTCTGTTCCTTTATCGTTTCAGCAGTGAATAAGTGTTTAGCTGTGTCTCTAAATCCGTCGCTATTCCAAATTAATCCTTGCATCTAAAAACTTTTATTTATCCTCACTCTAGTACCCCTTCGAATACAAGAGGTATCATATTGTTTTTGCTTTCGTCCCCGAGTTGATTTGACCACAGGTTCAACCCTCTCATTGGGATTTTGAAGAGAGGCAATCTCTTCATCAGCAAGATCCTCACATAAATTAGATATGTTTGAGATAAAAATATTAGCCGGTGTGTTGTCTGTTGAATCTTTGTGTAAAGCGTTTTGTTCTAGAACTGTCAAAGTTCTACTAAACTCGTTATCTTTTATAATTTTTGTTGCTAAGTATCTATCCTGAGAAGATTCCCTAAAGACACCCCAATAGCCTGAGCTTTCTCGAGAATTTGTACGTTTGAAAAAGACAAGATAGATAATTTAGAGTCAGAAATAGTACCTTGATCATCATCACGACGCTGCGCCAACCTTGATGCCCGCTCCAACTGTGTAGCATCAGCATTAGGTTGAGATAAAATTCGATCGCTAGACCGAACATTAGTCACTGAGGATAAAGGGATTCCCCCAAAGTCAATTACCTCAGCAAGCGTAGGTGGTGATCTTGCCACAAACTTATTTGTCCCAGTGGTCTTGTCCATAGACAAACCTGGTTTTAAAACCTGCCCGCGATTATTACCACCAGAAGCAACAGGAGTTCCAAACTCCTTTAGTGGCGGTGAAGAAAGCATGGTGACAGACTCAATTCCCAGAACCTCCAGCTCCAAACTCCTTTAGTGGCGGTGAAGAAAGCATGGTGACAGACTCAATTCCCAGAACCTCCAGCTGAGTTGACTCATTCGATGTCTTGCCTGTCAAAGACATACCTCGAGGGGAACCCACGGCCGGGATTTCCACTTCCGCGCGCTTGGTCCGATCAGCCGCAGGTGAAGCTTGTGACAAACTCTGTTGAATGTCCGACGCAGCAGTGCGTGGGGGCACAACAAAGAGTAGTACCTGTCCCTGAGAATCACAGTTCAAATAAGAAGGTTTGCGTTGATTGCACAAAAAGAAGCTTGAATGTTTGTTCACTACCTGATCTGTACGTATAGCAAAAGAGCCCACATGAAATAGTGGAGCAGCCGGCAATGCTGCCAGATTCACTCCTCCATTTAAAACCATGCCCCCACCTGAGACCGGTTTCTCCGAAGTGGACATAGACTGCTGAACAGAACTATCTTCCTCCATATTGACATTATCAGGTTTATCCTCTTTATTAGCATCATCTTCTCTATCTCTCTTCTTTTGGGAATCACTGTCGTCCTTCTCCGGAACAAATTGATTATTTGGTTTCTCCACTAGGAAAGATATTCTAAAGAAGCCTCTTTTGATCCATATATCAAGATGAGATGGAATGAGGTCAGGGTTCACACAATGAACCTGCAGCCTAACCACACCAGACCACCTAGTAAAAGGCATGTCCACCGCACAAGTCTTACCAAAAATAGAGCCCAATCCCCACAATGATAAGAAATCTTTTCTTACATCTTTAGGAACCCCCGAAATCTGAATCCATACTAGTGGCAGTGAGAACATAGGATCCTCAATCAGGCCCCACTCCTCAAATTTAAGCATGATGGGGGTATCAGGTATTTGATATTGCCTCAAAGTCTTCATTCTAGTCACCTCAGCTTTGGTGGGGAATTTCACTTTAAACAAATTTTGTTGAAATTCGAGAACAAATCTGGGGTGGTGTTCTTATGCTTTCAAGGACAAGATATTTTAATTGTACGCAATTTAAACATAGATGTATGTTTCATCAAACAGATAAAGTAGGAATATATACTTGAGAACTGTGGCTGCAGCCCTTATCCAAAAAGAAGACTCAACAGCAAGATATATATATTACTATTGATAATAATTAAAGCAGAATAGTGGCACTAGCAACAGAAAACAATCACAAGCACAAACGGAGCATACGTATATGATCATGCTTGATATGACCAACTCAATCAATTCACTGTTTCTGGGATATCATCGATCCAATAACATGGCGTGTATGGAAAACCTACGATCTCCCGGCTTTCATTAGGTAGGCCGGAGTCGAATTCATGGTCAACCATTGGGTATATGCTACCTAAGATTTCCACCTTGAAGTTATTCAAATGATAAGCAAATCCCATCGCATTTAACTTACAAGTCCCCGACCCACACAAGAAGAGAATCTCTTTGTATGGGTGAAATCCAAGTATGTCAATGTCGCTATATCGATAAGGGCGCTCTTCAGCCATGTATCCATTGTCGTCAAAATCATCGTTGTCGGAGTTCCATTCAAATGTCTCTTGGACCACTTCTTTCTTCTCGACTTCTAGAAGATTAGAATCAAAGAGGTCATAGTTAATGTCTTCTAAGATCCAGTGTCCATTAACTCGCTGACCAAACGCTTGAACGGGCTTAAGGTCATAGTCATGCTTAAATACCCACTCCGTCTGATCAGATGATTCATTCAGGATAAAAATCCGAATGAATCCCTTAACAAATGATGCAAAGTACACCCCCTTTTCAGACCTTCCCATATAAGGACACAATCCGATATTTGTTGATGGCCTAATCACGGTGTACTTATCTTGAGACAAAGATATCCTGCATAAAAAAATGGTTGGCAACAAAATTCTATGAATTCATAAAATTGAGAATGCTTTTACTAGCTAGTATTATATATATACACTAATAAAATAAAAAATAGTATTGAAAAGTCGTATATGCGTACCTCATAACAAAATTAGTCTGGCACTGCACGTAAAGTGATCCTCTCCAGTAGGCGGAGAAGTGCCGTTCATAACCTAAACACTCACGCATCTTAGCCACGGTCCCTGCTCCATCACCATCTCGAACAAAAGACCTCTCGTCCCACTGCCGTGTCCTCGACGAGAATACATACAAGATATATGGAGATGGCGGCCATTCCGAGGCCTCCTCTAAGGGGTCAAACTCATCGCCAGGATACAATCTGGAACACAGATAGGAAATCCGAAACACCTGGTAGTAGGATGACACGGTGGGGTCAAATGCTAGATAGTACTCATGAATATCAGCACCACGGACGGTCCGAGTGGGTTGGTTGGGCGGGGAGGGCAGAATATCCCATCGTCGCGTAGCAGGGTTAACTACCACCAAGTAATTTTCTCTGATAGGGTTAAACAGGTAGATACTTGTCAAGAGGAGCCCATTGCAGTTGTCGTGGATGTAGTACTCGTCATCGTCAGAGGGCACCTTATTGGCCGGAGAGAGGAAGTCGAGTTTTCCGCTGATCCTAGGCCGGCCTGGCGACGGAGGGCGGGAGAAGAACTCGGGAAACGGGAGCACGTCGTAGTAGATGAACATGCCGCTGAGGTGGAGGTCTGTGCACAAGAGTCTCTCTCCGTCGACGATGGCTCGCCATGCCTTGCATACGCAGCGAGCGACGGCAAGCCAGCGCGGCGTTGCTACGCGTCGGAGCACATCAGCGAGAAGATCCTCCGGCAGGAGCGCCGCCAGGTCGCCGTGGTCGTGTTGTTCCATCGTCTTCGCTTCAGATTGATTGGCAACCTAGCTAGCACAGGCGGACGCACCTAGTATATATCTCTCTCTAAGCAAACCTGTATGAACACGAATACAAGGACCTCACCCGTACCTATCTGCCTATCTGGAACACGTATTGCACACGGATTCGGACTACCGAATCAGATCGTGCTCGTGATAGCGTACGTGCTATAATTTTCTCCCAAACAGAGAAGAGGCGTGTTAGGAATCGAAGTCTCACACACGTACGTATGGTGGACACCTATAAAAAGACTCGATCTCATCACTACGGTAAAAAATGTAACTGTTGTCGTCCCTTTCCTTTGCCGTATGCCAAAAGGCCCGGGTTGCCGTGTGTAAACCAAGAAGAACACGGCAAAGCACAGGTGCACGGCAAACTACAGAAAAAGAACACGGCAAAGAAATAAACACGGTAATGGACTGACGAGAACACACGGCAAAGAAAAGAATCACGGCAAAGTCACCGAAGACACACGGCAAAGATATATTCACGGCAAAGAAGTGGGCCCCGTGGCCTCGCAGGGTCACTCGCCGGCACGGGCTGACGGCAGAATCTTTGCCATGTGCCCTCGCCGTCAGGTACACGGCAAAGATAATCTTTAGCGTGTGTTTTCCTTTGTATACACGGCAAAACATTTTTTTCACCTTTTTTCTTTTCTTTAATTAGCAAGGCTTTTATTACATATATGTTACGTGATATTATTTCATAGGATCATGAGAACACACATATGATCATAGGTTATTATGGTCTTGATCACTATATACATGCACCCCCCTGATTCCGACGTTCTCGTGGTCTTCCTCCGGCGAAACCCTGATGATCTGCGGGGCTCGGATCGTCTACCCCCTAGACATTCTTCTGATGGGGGTAGCCCGGCGTATCTCTCTCTTGTTTTGTGTTTGATTATGTCATGGGATGATGTGAAACCATGTTGGTTCACAAGTTGGGGCACTAATCTACCAGGTTTCACCGGAACAGGGAGATTCCCCCTTATACAGGTCCAGAACCTTTCCTTCTAGGTTAGAGCGCATGCATGCGAGGGGGGACACATGCAAGCACATATACCAACCTTGCACTACACTCACACACATATGCTAGGGACACATGCAAGTTTTCAGATTATTCCGACGTTCTCGTGGTCTTTCTCCGGCGAAACCCTGATCTGCGGGCCTCGGATCGTCTACCCCCCTAGACATTCTTCTAATGGGGGTAGCCCGGCGTAGCTCTCTCTTGTTTTGTGTTTGATTATGTCATGGGATGATGTGAAACCATGTTAGTTCACAAGTTGGGGCACTATACTACCCGGTTTCACCGGAACGGGGAGATTCCCCCTTATACATGTCCAGAACCTTCGCTTCTAGGTTAGAGCGCATGCATGCGAGGGGGGACACATGCAAGCACATATACCAACCTTGCACCACACTCACACACATATGCTAGGGACACATGCAAGTTTTCAGATGATTCCGACGTTCTCGTGGTCTTCCTCTGGCGAAACCCTGATCTGCGGGCCTCGGATCGTCTACCCCCCTAGACATTCTTCTGATGGGGGTAGCCCGGCGTAGCTCTCTCTTGTTTTGTGTTTGATTATGTCATGGGATGATGTGAAACCATGTTGGTTCACAAGTTGGGACACTATACTATCCGGTTTCACCGGAACAGGGAGATTCCCCCTTATACAGGTCCAGAACCTTCGCTTCTAGGTTAGAGTGCATGCATGCGAGGGGGGACACATGCAAGCACATACACCAACCTTGCACCACACTCACACACATATGCTAGGGACACATGCAAGTTTTCATCTGATTCCGACGTTCTCGTGGTCTTCCTCTGGCGAAACCCTGATGATCTACGGGCCTCGGATCGTCTACCCCCTAGACATTCTTCTGATGGGGGTAGCCCGGCGTAGCTCTCTCTTGTTTTGTGTTTGATTATGTCATGGGATGATGTGAAACCATGTTGGTTCACAAGTTGGGGCACTATACTACCCGGTTTCACCGGAACAGGGAGATTCCCCCTTATACAGGTCCAGAACCTTTGCTTCGAGGTTAGAGCGCATGCATGCGAGGGGGACACATGCAAGCACATATACCAACCTTGCACCACACTCACACACATTTGCTAGGGACACATGCAAGTTTTCAGATGATTCTGACGTTCTCGTGGTCTTCATCCGGCGAAAGCCTGATCTGCGGGCCTCAGATCGTCTACCCCCCTAGATATTCTTCTGATGGGGGTATCCCGGCTGTAACACCCTCAGAATCGGCCCTATGCAAGTTTTAGAGAAGCCCGCCAAACCCGCATAGAAACGATTCGAAGGTGCCCACCAGGCACTTGCTTGCGGGTGGAAAACGAAGTAATAACATTACACAACAGTCCTCGATGGGACCCACAGAACAGATATATATACAACAGCGACTCAATGAGTCAAGAATACAGATATAATATACAAAGATCCAAATCACCTTGAAAAGGATAGAGCGTCCGACTACGGACAAGATGCAAATGGGGCTAAGAGCCCTGAAGAATAACCAATGGCGTCCATAACCCTGCCCAGGCCAAGCCGGAAGGGTAACCCTGCTAACGACGTCGATCTCAAAACCTGCTTAAACAAAAGGGGTGCCGACAAAGGCAAAGGAAAAAGAGGAGCGTCAGTACTGAGGCCAGTACACGGCGAGGCTAGAATTCGGCGGTCCTCGCCTACATAGGTATGGTGGACTGAAGCGGCAGCGGCAGCAAGCACTAAATAACCTATAGAGACTTGATACAACTGGCGGCTATCAGAGAGGGATAAGAAATACCTATTCGGATCCAACCTGAAGCTAACACCAAACAAACCCATCCTGGTGTTCCCCCTCGATACCAACCGAGGAAGTCAACCGAGGAACTCACGCAGTTGGCAGTTTTATTTATTCCGTTATCGTTGCAGCAATTACTAGTCAGGTTTAGGTAGTCGTCCTGATATAATAAGCAGTGGTCACTTTTAGTTAACCATTCCGTTATAGTGCCAACACTTACTAGTCAGATACTATTAGCATGAGATAACCCCAAAACCCAGCAGTTGTTGGTACTTTTACTTAGCCATTCCGTTGTAGTGAAGCTGATTACTAGTCATATCGGATACAAGTCAATTTATAACAATAAACTTTAGCTATAGTTGTCTATGATCAAGCACTGTGCTCCAAGTCGTCCATAACCGCGGACACGGCTTCTCGAAAAGATTTAACCCTGCAGGGGTGCACCAAAGTATCCACACGCACTTCGACCCTTTTTGCCAGATCAATTAACATACACCCATCGGTATGTCGGCGGGGCCTAAGTCATGACGTTTCCCAGACCCAAAGCAAGCACGGGGGGCCACCCCACTAAGTACACCCGCAACGAAGTCGGCCGGCCTCCGAGACGGACTCAGGGTTTGCGGCAATGGCTGTAAACGACAGCAAATCCCCAAACGGGGACTGTCGATACCGCGAAAACATTCCGCCTCCTAAACAGTACAGCGTGCTCCTCACACAATCGTAAATAAAGCAGTAAACATGGCATAAGTACAGGATAGTAATAAAGCCCCAAACTACTTGTGGCCCCCAGTACAATACTTCGAAATCAGGTACTAAATCGATGGGGGGCCCATATCTCCCCACATGTGGTTAGCGCGCTCGATCTCGGAACAGGTGTCAAGAACTCGGGTCCTACGGGACACAAGTGGGCGGTCGGAAACCAAATATTATCTATCACCCACCGATGCCTCTGCTTAATTCAATTTTAGTTGTTAAACAGTAATTAAAGTGAACAATAAGTAAAACCCTGATCATCTCCAACATTGAACATGCGGCACTTCTCCAACAACTGTGGTACCTGACGACACGCATCAACACTTGAGCAAGCGACTACGACGCACAAGTCCAACTATCTACCAAACAACAGGTAATAGGGTGTGTCCGAGGCAATATAGGGCTGCAAAGGATATCACGGGTACGGAAACTAGAGCATCGCGACACAGATAGCAATAGATCAACAGGAGGGAATAAATACTATAAAAGTAAGATAGGTAGAAAGGGGGAGATGCTCGCCTGAAAACATTGCCGAAGGTTCATCCGACGACGGGGCGAAGCTCACAACAACTCAACGGCCTTATCCGCGAAGAAGCAAAACACTAGAATAAACACCGGATGCAGTATTTAATACAACGGCAGAAGATCGGCATGATGCATGGTTGATGCATGGCATGGTAAAGATGCGATGCAAGTAGGTCATATTAAGCGGAACCGGGGCCCCGTCAATTAAATATATGGTTCACGTTGTTTAACTACCCCGCAAATTAAATGTTGTTTGAGCATGGCAAAATAAGTTACCGGTTCGCTACACAAATTTAAATGAGGCCAATATAAGGCTAGATTTGCCCGCATATGGGCCCCATATTTAATTATGAGGTGAATCGGCATAAGGCCCCCAAACCACAACATGACAAGTATGCATGCAAGTATGACAATTTAATATGCATCAATTGATATTACATTTATAAAATAGGGCTCGAGAAAAAGGGGTCACACATTAGGGTTCGCCGAGCTTGGGGTTCCGGGGTTCGGGGTCGGTCTCAGGGTCCAGGGTTCGACGGGTTAGATCTCGGACTCCGGGGTTAGGGTCTTCGGATCGGGGTAGATCTTGGCGTTCGGGTAGACGAACTTGGCGTGGCGTCGGGGCGCATCGGACTCGCCCCGGGTCGGTGTCGTGCTTGTCGCTGTGAAGCTCTTGTCGGGTCCGCGCCATCGAGTCGGTCTTGGCGTCCGGGATGAAGTGCTTGTTGTTCCGGTGGCGGTCTTGGCGCTCGGTGTCCAGGTAGGCGAACTTGTCCGGTACCGGGGTTAGGTCTTCGGGGTTTGGTTCCCGGTAGAAGTTCTTGTCGTTCCCTGAGGAAGATCTTGATGTGCCAGCTCGATCATCTATGGCCGGCATCGGGTTGGTCTTGTTCGTGAGGAGATCTTGGCGACGGAAGCGACTAACTTGTTACGGGTCGGTCTTGATGGCACGAGTGTAGATCTTGTGGTACCATCTTGGTTTGCCAGTGTCGGGCTCGGTTTCAACGCTAGTGGTTCATCGGGTACATCCGGGCGGTGTCGATCTCATCGTCCCGTGTCGGCGTGCGTAGGGATCCAACTTCGGGTGTTGAGGATGGTCTTGGTTAGCAGCAGTCGCTCATCGGGTTCCTCTTCACTTGTCAATCCCCGCGGGGCGGAACTTGTCTATGGGTGAGCCCCAAACGAGCAGTTCCACTTGGCTTTGGCGTTGAACACAGGGGATGCGCGGCGGTTACTTGCGGCGGCCTGCCAGGTGCTGCTGACGAGGCGATAGCTAGTGGCCAGACGCAGGCCGACGGAGAGGAGGCCCCAGGCGGCGGGCGAGACGCGAGGGAGAGCGGGGCCGGTGACGCGGCTCGGGCCTGCGGTGGCGGAGACGATGGCGACGGGCGGCGGCCGGCGTCGGGGCGGGGCTAGCCCGGCCAGAGGCGGCGCTGGAGGAGGCGCGGCCGGGGCGAGCACGGGCAGCGGCCGGGGCGGAAGAGGCGGTCCGAGCGGCGGGGCTCGCGCAGCGGAGGGGGAACGGCGGCGGAGGCTCGAGGCGGGGGTGGCGGAGGCTGCCGACGAGGGGGAAGGAGGCGAGGCGGACGGAGGTTGGTGGCGACGGTGGGGAGGAGCGGACGCGGGCCGGGGCCGGCGAGCAGGGGCGGGGGAGAAGGCGGAGGCGGGGCGGGAGGTGAGAGGAAGCGGCGGCGCAGAGGGAAGGGAGGCGCCGGAGAGAGGGGAAGAAGGTGAGGGCCGGAGGCGGGGAGGCAGCGCGTCGGGAGGAGGGAGAGGACGCGAGGCCGGGGAGATGGGCGTCGGCGAGGAGGGTGAACGGCGCCGGCGGGAGCGGAGGTTGGACGGGCGGCGCCAGGTGCGAGGGGTGGGGAGCGGGGTGAGGAAGAAGGGCGGAGGGCGCGGAGGTAGAGGACGGGGAGGGCGCGTGGGGACGGCCAGAGTGGGACCGGGGCGGGATCCGAGGGAGGCTGTCGGTTCCAGGGAGAGGGCCGGCTGGGGCCAGGTAGAATTGAGGTGGATTGTTGAGGTGGCTAGTTTTGATTGGAGGGGGGTGGCCAAGGGTGAGGTGGCGAGTTGCTATAGGGCGGGGTGATGTGGAGGCAAGGGTGGGCAGTTTTAGTTTGGGTGAACTTAGGATTTAGCGGGGCTGGTTAGGTGGGCCGATTAATTTCTGGGGTGGTCGTTCGGATCGAAGCGGCCCGTTCGACTGCCCCCACTGAAAATAATTAAACATTTTATTTGTTTTAAACGGGCCCTTTGCAAACCGATAGCAGCCAAAACAAAATAATCCGGAGACCCGGGTTTGGCGTTTGAATAAAAGACGGGGCGTTTAGAAAACAAAACCAGGCTTTTCAAAAATAGTTTTATGCAAACAGTGCATGATGATGACGATGCAATGCACAAATTCAACGCGATTTTCTAGTAGTGGTTTTGCGGGATGCCACAATTCGACACCACTAACAATGGATCTCGCCCTCGAGATCCGCCTCATGGTACCGGAAAGAAGGTCGGCGATCTGAATCTTCTCGCTTCGTGTAGATCCTCGCGACACCACTAACAAGGATGCTTTCTTCGTCTTGAAAACGGCGACACCTCCAACAAGGTGTCATTGATCCTGCTCGTCAAGAGAGCACTCCGGAAGAACAACAGACGAAGGTAGAGGTATCAACAAATAAAGCCACCTCTAACTTCCGTGGACGGAGTAAAATTGCTGGACCCACTGATTCGATGTACAAGAGCGAATGACAAGAGTAGTCGGGTGGTGATCAGTCCATCGCGCACCCAAACCATTACTCTGCACACGAATAGGCGGATTATGCAACCAACTCTCGGAATTAGACTGAAGATCTCGACAAACGAGGTTCGGAAACAAGAAGTGATGCAGACTCTGCATCGGATCTGGCGTAGATGATGTCGTCGCGTCGGAAAACACCGGAAGGCACGAGAAGGAACGAAGAGGAGTCCACCAGACGGAGAATTCCTCGGATAGCATGAAGTGTAGGGTTCGCAGCATAGAAAACAAAAATTTTCCTACGATGTGAACGATATACCAAGATCTATATATACTAGATACAAACAACGGGCGGATGTATATCCGTAGAGAACATACCCTTGAAGACCGACAAAGCTTAACGAGTCCAAACTCGTGGTTGATGTAGACGATCTCTTGCCGATCTCAAGATCGAGAGGAAGTCCTAGCGCCGCAAAACAGCAGCGCATCCGTGCTCGCACACACGTTCGAGGCACCGAGCAACCTCCGCCTCCTCGCTCCAGCGATGCAGCGGAAGCACAACTCTTTCTTGCCGAAAGCCACCGGGAACATGTATCTCGCTAGTCCGAGACCATGGGGGATAAATTCTAGAGGGGGAGAGAGATCCTTCACGAGGAGGTGTGAGTGAGAGAGAGGGAGGGGGGCTCCTTTTATAGGGAGAGGGGGGGCACCCAAGGGGCCATGCGCCCAGCCATGGGGTTGCCCCCACCTCTTCCACATTCATGTGGGTGGACACTCCACTCACAAAATGACCCTTCAAAAATCTCCACTCAAAATCCCACTCAAAAAACCCATTAAATTTCCACCAAATTTAATGCAAGCTCTCATTAAATAAAACTCTTTTATTTTTATTCAGAATTTTGTCAATTACTTTAATGACAAACATTCACAAATAACCCCTTGCTAGAATCCTATTTCACATGCGTAACCAGTTTATGCAATTTCACCCGAAAACCTGTTTCGGTATCTAGTGAAATAAATTCCTGCGCTTGTTCATTCTTTCGACATGAAACCTTTGCTCCAATTGGATGCCGGTGTCTCTTAAGTGTGTCACCCTACGGTTCGTGAATAATGCGGACATGATCGAGACCCCTCTCAGATCAATAATCAGAAGCGGGATCTGGAGACCCATACTGACTCCCACACATTCAACGATGACTTTCTTGTGATCGTCGGAACCTTTTACGCTAGTATCTTAATCCCTTTGTTTCACGATATATTACATGTCCGAGATTCGATCATCGGTATCTCCATACCTAGTTTAATCTCGTTACCGACATGCACTCTTTTCTCGTTCCTGTGATATAACATTCTAGTGATCAAATCACTTGCTTGCAAGCTAATCAATGTGATATCACCGAGAGGGCCCAGAGCATATCTATCCGTCATCGGGATGAACAAATTCCACTCTTGATCCATGGGCCTCAACATAACACTTTAGTAGTTCTGAACCCATCTTTATAATCACCCTGTTACGGTGTGACGTTTGATGTTATCAAGAAACTCTTCCAGTGTTAGTGATTGACATGATCTCATGGTCTAAGGATTAGGATCACTTCGTAAGTTGTTATAGCAATATAAACTCAATGACTTTGATCGTAATGCTATACTTCGGATGAATGTTCATCACACCATTACACTAATGTTGTGACCTCGTTATTAACAACATCCAATGTCCATGATCAGGAAACCTATGATCATCTTGTTAATCAACGAGCTAGTTTATAAGAGAGGCATAACTAGGAACTTTCTTTTTGTTTATTAAACACACATGTATTAACGTTTCCGTATTAATACAATTATAGCATGTAAAATAAACATTTATCATAAATAAGGAATACGATAATAACCACTTTATTATTGCCTCTCGGGCATATTCCCTTCAGTCTCCCACTTGCACTAGAGACAATAATATAGTTTGAAAACTCTGCGTATTGAACACCTATGGCTTTCCGGTGTTCCATATACGCAATTGCAAGTGGTTAACATAATCTACGGATCTGACGCTCAGGTCCGTGTGTATTTGCATGTCTTTGCGTCTCCACGCATCACTCATTCTCCAATGAGATGGCATTGTATAAATTTGGTCTTTTGGTGAGACCTTTAGTTCCTTGGGGTTAAAACACATCGATACTATTGTCATACAATATATCTTTAGTGTTAGCCCGTTGCGAACCACACCTTAGTTTGATAACAAACTACTTGACACAAATTCCCTCCTTTGCTGCTACTATAGCAGTCATATACTTAGCCTTTTGTTGTAGTATTCGTCACAATGTCTTAACTTTGGAACTCTTCCAAATCCATCATGGAATCTCTTTTCCATTACATTGTGCCACCCATAGTTTAAATTGAGATAAACTTAATTTGTATCTTGTGACAAAACTAGTATCAATGTAACGATTTACAATGAACTATTTGTAATTGTTTGTCACCTCTACACAAATATATTCTTAGTTCTTCCAAAAGATCATAAGAATATCCTCACTATCGTCCAATGATCATTTTATGATTCATTCTGGTATATGCTCATAACACTTAGAGCATAGGACATATCTGGATGTGTACATATCATGGTATGATTGATCAAGACATTCTCGTGATTGCACTCATCAAGTGTCAAAGCACTTGAATCTTGTTTCACTTATCAAGTGTCGATACACTTGAATCTTGATTCAATTCCTTTCCATGCAACAAGAACTGTTTCTTGTCCTTTCTATATTGAACTCCTTCAATATCTCATATATGTACGTTTGGCATAAACATATTAGCGTTACAGTCTATCCACTATAGACATTCATGCTAAATATTCGGGTTTTGCCTAAGTTTTTCATCGAAATGAAATTCTTAACCTTTGTCAATAAAAGATACATCATTTCTAATCAACAAGATGTCCTTTACATAATGTATTAGAAATATGTCTCAGCGCTCCCACTTAATTTCTTGCAAATGCAAGCATCTTCATCGTCTCCTGATGGAAAACTCCTTTTCATCATGGTGAAGATTCCAACTCCGCGATGCTTACTTCAACCATTGAAGTTTGCATGCCCTTTTAGCATCCTTTGAATTTAACAAAACCCTTTGGACCGTGTTATGTACACGTCCTAGGTAACCATTCTATTAGAAGAACTTTGTTTTGTTTATTCATCTACCATATACCAAATTATATGTAGTGGTTGCTACTTTAATCCGTCCAGACTAAATATCGCTATGAAAGATCAAATCTTGTCATAGTCAACTCCTTGAACATTGTCATAAAATACTTTACGACATGTCGACTATTTCATAGATGTGAAACATCCATGTCTGTTTCTTTATAGATCCAAATACGACCGATAGGTTTCTACACCTTTCCGGAGGGTCTTCCAAGTTCAAAACTTGATTTCTCGTGTATGGAACTATCGCGGATTTTATGGCTTCAAGCCATTTGACGGAGCCAGGGCCCATCATCGCTTCTTTGCATATAGTCGGTTCATCATTGTCAAACAATAATGATTTACTCTCAAATCTTAGTATTTGATTGTTTATTCGACCGACTTGGTTCAATAGGAACTTTAGATCTCCGTGACCACAACCTTTGAGGCACATAAGCTATGAGCATTATGGCAGCCTCCAGAACCATTTCCGGCGCTGCGCAACTCAGCACATTTAGCTAAGGTTCGTTACCTTATCAAAGTTCTATTGTCCTCCCACTTAACACTTATGAAAAATTCCTTCTTCAAGAAACTTTACATTTCAAGCGACAAACCCTTTTGTCCTCGGTGTTATGGAGGAATAACCAATTGTTATTCGAAATAACCTACAAAGACATGCTCATCCGACTTTGGTTGTAAACATCTTACTTATGTTTAGTATACCAAAATTTAAGAAATGACAACTTGGGTTTTACCCCAAACCATAACTTTCATGGTGTCATTTCAACGGATCTAGATGGAGCTCTTTTCAGTGTAAAAGCGGTAGTCTCTAAAGCTTTAATCTTTTAAAACATAATGGCAGTTTTATAAGTAACATCTTTGATCCAACCATGTTTCACAAGGTTTCATTACAAATCTCAAACACTCCATACTCCTATGGTGTTTCGGGATATGTAAATCTAGGTGTTTTGCTAAACTTGCAACTCAAATAAATCCCCTTATGATAAAATCATAATTCATTTATTTTTCTTGTTACACTTGTAACTCAAATAAATCCCTTCATGATCAAATCATAATTCATTTATTTTTCTTGTTACAATGATTTTCACTTCATCTTGAAAGTCTTTGAAACATTTTCAAATATTTCATACTTCTTTCTCATTAAGTGAACATTCACTCAAAATTCTGGAGAAAGAATATGAAGTTGAAACCCATCGCTTACGACTACACATAATGGACTACATACATCGATATGTATAAATTCCAATAATTTAGTCGTTCGTTCTTCTTTGGCCTTTGAACGAAGTTTTAATTATCACATGGAAAGTCTCACAAGCGTCACTTGATCAAATCAAAGACTCCAAAAATCCATGAAAATGGAGATTCTTCATGTTTTCTTTCCAATATAATTTAAACAGCGATGTCACTTCATAAGTGATCTTTCAATCATTTGTCTTACGACATTTTAGCATTAGGTTTTATGGATGTGATTTCTCCAACTAGATTTGTAAATCATCCATCTTATATGGAATACGGTAATTATTTGAACAACCTTTGTTCTTATAATACCTGATTCAAATAACAATTATTAAAACAAATCTTGAAGTCTTTCTTCAACTAGATTTGTAAATCATCCATCTTATATGGAATACGGTAATTATTTGAACAACCTTTGTTCTTATAATACCTGATTCAAATAACAATTATTAAAACAAATCTTGAAGTCAAGCTTTGATGTCAACGAGAAATACAAACAACGGTTTGTTTGTTTTCGATGATCAACATCACATATTCTCTTGCTAGTTACTTAGGCCATTGTGGTTCATGAATTGCATTGTTCCGTATGAAATTTCATACCAACCAATTCGGTATCCAATACCCAAGAACCACATTGTTTAACAAGCAAAGAATACAACCATAACATGTATATCATATATATACCTAAATTGGATATTTCCAATCTTTTCTTTTCTGCCAAATATATTTTATAGATTCTCTTTCAGCATTTCCTTTTCCTTTTAAAAGAATCTATCAACATCAAAAGTGGCGCCATATACATGACATATAGTCCAAAGCGTGTATATTCAAATAATAATACCTTTGGACTTGCACTTTGAAGTAGATCACCATCATCTAAATGATCGGTATTCTTTTAAAATCCATTCTTTAGTAATCTTTTAGTGTAGTAAACATTTTACATACATATTCTATTCACCCTTATCATGATGACTTTCATGATCAAGCTACTTTAGCTTATAAAGGCGAATCGTGAGTATAACATTACTTTCCAAAACCCTTTTGGATGATTAGGATGTCTAGCATCTCCAACCTTCGTAAATTTTCATCCAATATGAGAACATATATTATACTCTATCATATTGCAACAACATTGTTTCAGATATCGTTATATCTGCCACACATGATGGTTTCTGAAACAATTCTTTCAGCTCCTAGATAAACTTGATGTTTAAATCAAGAATCATGGAGGCAAACATGATACTTAAGATACTAACACTGGAATTGTTACTCTCGATTTAATACCAATTATTAAATTTCACGGAGTAAATAGAATTTTGTTGAAAGTTTGCAATAGGACTTTAAACTTTAGATTGACACTCAACACAATACGATACCAGTTCGTAAAGTATATATCCAGAATTCTATAGTTCTATTATCTCAATTACAACTATGCATAAGGTGGTGAACGAATGCCAATGACTACAACAAATTATGCAAATTCACTTTGATTTAATTTATGATAAATTGAGTTCTACTAATCCAAATTAGAAATGAACTCCCACTCAAAAACGACATCCCTCGTGCCTTTTTGGTGATTACATGAACCAAATCCACTACACCAAGTCCGATCATCACGTGAGTCGGTATAGCTTCAAAGGCGAGCATCAAATGGGCATCATATCAACTATATGACTCATGCTTAACCTTTCGGTCTGTGTTCCAAGGCCATGTCTGTACATGCTAGGCTCGCCAAGTTAGAACCTTAGTATTTTTGCGTGTGTAACTGTTTTACACCCGAGAATGCTCGTGGATTCAAGTACACCCGATCATCACGTGATGTCTTGAAGCGACGAAACATTGTCGGTGCATACTTAAGGAAGAACACATTTTTATCTTGATATCTAAATGAGGGATCATCTTATTATGCTAATAAAACGCCAAACAAGCAATATAAGATGCTATCAAACATCACATGTTTATTAGTGGAATGATATGGTTCTCGCATATGATCTCTATCATGTGCATCGTGGTATGATCACTATCATACCTTTATGTGTAAATCCAAGGTCTATGGAGTTTACACGTTATGTATGTTGTAAGAGTATCATCTCATACTTCTACTTACAACATCACCATATCATAACACTAGCCCAGCAACAATCTAAACTAGACGCCTCTAATTTATCCATTGCAAATTTTACGTGGCTTAGGGCTTTCGAAGATAGAACCGTTCTTACCTACGAACATGAACCACAACGAGGATAACCAAATTGTTGACAACTCGTTGCAAATTAGATATTGACTATAGTAGGAGAGACAGACACCCGCTAGCCACTTATGCAAAACTAGTTGCATGTCAAGCGTGGAACAGGTCTCATGTGCGAGGACATGTAAAGTTTGTCCGGGCCGCTTCATCCCACTATGCCACCAATATCCAAAGTACAACTAAGAAGCAATAAAATGATCATCATCGCCCACATACTCATATGTGTACTATCCGTGCAAAGTATCTACGCATAGATCCGGCTCTGATACCACTGTAGGGTTCGCAGCATAGAAAACAAAAATTTTCCTACGATGTGAACGATATACCAAGATCTATATATACTAGATACAAACAACGGGCGGATGTATATCCGTAGAGAACATACCCTTGAAGACCGACAAAGCTTAACGAGTCCAAACTCGTGGTTGATGTAGACGATCTCTTGCCGATCTCAAGATCGAGAGGAAGTCCTAGCGCCGCAAAACAGCAGCGCATCCGTGCTCGCACACACGTTCGAGGCACCGAGCAACCTCCGCCTCCTCGCTCCAGCGATGCAGCGGAAGCACAACTCTTTCTTGCCGAAAGCCACCGGGAACATGTATCTCGCTAGTCCGAGACCATGGGGGATAAATTCTAGAGGGGGAGAGAGATCCTTCACGAGGAGGTGTGAGTGAGAGAGAGGGAGGGGGGCTCCTTTTATAGGGAGAGGGGGGGCACCCAAGGGGCCATGCGCCCAGCCATGGGGTTGCCCCCACCTCTTCCACATTCATGTGGGTGGACACTCCACTCACAAAATGACCCTTCAAAAATCTCCACTCAAAATCCCACTCAAAAAACCCATTAAATTTCCACCAAATTTAATGCAAGCTCTCATTAAATAAAACTCTTTTATTTTTATTCAGAATTTTGTCAATTACTTTAATGACAAACATTCACAAATAACCCCTTGCTAGAATCCTATTTCACATGCATAACCAGTTTATGCAATTTCACCCGAAAACCTGTTTCGGTATCTAGTGAAATAAATTCCTGCGCTTGTTCATTCTTTCGACATGAAACCTTTGCTCCAATTGGATGCCGGTGTCTCTTAAGTGTGTCACCCTACGGTTCGTGAATAATGCGGACATGATCGAGACCCCTCTCAGATCAATAATCAGAAGCGGGATCTGGAGACCCATACTGACTCCCACACATTCAACGATGACTTTCTTGTGATCGTCGGAACCTTTTACGCTAGTATCTTAATCCCTTTGTTTCACGATATATTACATGTCCGAGATTCGATCATCGGTATCTCCATACCTAGTTTAATCTCGTTACCGACATGCACTCTTTTCTCGTTCCTGTGATATAACATTCTAGTGATCAAATCACTTGCTTGCAAGCTAATCAATGTGATATCACCGAGAGGGCCCAGAGCATATCTATCCGTCATCGGGATGAACAAATTCCACTCTTGATCCATGGGCCTCAACATAACACTTTAGTAGTTCTGAACCCATCTTTATAATCACCCTGTTACGGTGTGACGTTTGATGTTATCAAGAAACTCTTCCAGTGTTAGTGATTGACATGATCTCATGGTCTAAGGATTAGGATCACTTCGTAAGTTGTTATAGCAATATAAACTCAATGACTTTGATCGTAATGCTATACTTCGGATGAATGTTCATCACACCATTACACTAATGTTGTGACCTCGTTATTAACAACATCCAATGTCCATCATCAGGAAACCTATGATCATCTTGTTAATCAACGAGCTAGTTTATAAGAGAGGCATAACTAGGAACTTTCTTTTTGTTTATTAAACACACATGTATTAACGTTTCCGTATTAATACAATTATAGCATGTAAAATAAACATTTATCATAAATAAGGAATACGATAATAACCACTTTATTATTGCCTCTCGGGCATATTCCCTTCATGAAGACCAGATGTAGCAACACCGTTACCAAAGGGGAAGCGAAACCCTGAAGGTACGACGGAACCCAACCACGAGAAATCCTGGACTCGAAGAGAGAGAAGAGAGCGGATTCAAAACACGCAGAGGTGAGAGGAGAATAGCAGAGGGGTAAGGAGTAAAATCAGACCTAATCAGAACTATCCAACCGATTTTCAAAAATAGTGTTGACACTCTACTTCGGCCGTTAGCTAGGTTATCCTACAGGCTGGACTTGTGGGGTATCGCAACTGCTGAGCTCTGATACCACTCTGTAACACCCTCAGAATCGGCCCTATGCAAGTTTTAGCGAAGCCTGCCAAACCCGCATAGAAACGATTCGAAGGTGCCCACCAGGCACTTGCGTGCGGGTGGAAAACGAAGTAATAACATTACACAACAGTCCTCGATGGGACCCACAGAACAGATATATATACAACAGCGACTCAATGAGTCAAGAATACAGATATAATATACAAAGATCCAAATCACCTTGAAAAGGATAGAGCGTCCGACTACGGACAAGATGCAAATGGGGCTAAGAGCCCTGAAGAATAACCAATGGCGTCCATAACCCTGCCCAGGACAAGCCGGAAGGGTAACCCTGCTAACGACGTCGATCTCAAAACCTGCTTAAACAAAAGGGGTGCCGACAAAGGCAAAGGAAAAAGAGGAGCGTCAGTACTGAGGCCAGTACACGGCGAGGCTAGAATTCGGCGGTCCTCGCCTACATAGGTATGGTGGACTGAAGCGGCAGCGGCAGCAAGCACTAAACAACCTATAGAGACTTGATACAACTGGCGGCTATCAGAGAGGGATAAGAAAGACCTATTCGGATCCAACCTGAAGCTAACACCAAACAAACCCATCCTGGTGTTCCCCCTCGATACCAACCGAGGAAGTCAACCGAGGAACTCACGCGGTTGGCAGTTTTATTTATTCCGTTATCGTTGCAGCAATTACTAGTCAGGTTTAGGTAGTCGTCCTGATATAATAAGCAGTGGTCACTTTTAGTTAACCATTCCGTTATAGTGGCAACACTTACTAGTCAGATACAATTAGCATGAGATAACCCCAAAACCCAGCAGTTGTTGGTACTTTTACTTAGCCATTCCGTTGTAGTGAAGCTGATTACTAGTCATATCGGATACAAGTCAATTTATAACAATAAACTTTAGTTATAGTTGTCTATGATCAAGCACTGTGCTCCAAGTCATCCATAACCGCGGACACGGCTTCTCGAAAAGATTTAACCCTGCAGGGGTGCACCAAAGTATCCACACGCACTTCGACCCTTTTTGCCAGATCAATTAACATACACCCATCGGTATGTCGGCGGGGCCTAAGTCATGACGTTTCCCAGACCCAAAGCAAGCACGGGGGGCCACCCCACTAAGTACACCCGCAACAAAGTCGGCCGGTCTCCGAGACGGACTCAGGGTTTGCGACAATGGCTGTAAACGACAGCAAATCCCCAAACGGGGACTGTCGATACCGCGAAAACATTCCGCCTCCTAAACAGTACAGCGTGCTCCTCACACAATCGTAAATAAAGCAGTAAACATGGCATAAGTACAGGATAGTAATAAAGCCCCAAACTACTTGTGGCCCCCAGTACAATACTTCGAAATCAGGTACTAAATCGATGGGGGGCCCATATCTCCCCACATGTGGTTAGCGCGCTCGATCTCGGAACAGGTGTCAAGAACTCGGGTCCTACGGGACACAAGTGGGCGGTCGGAAACCAAATATTATCTATCACCCACCGATGCCTCTGCTTAATTCAATTTTAGTTGTTAAACAGTAATTAAAGTGAACAATAAGTAAAACCCTGATCATCTCCAACATTGAACATGCGGCACTTCTCCAACAACTGTGGTACCTGACGACACGCATCAACACTTGAGCAAGCGACTACGACGCACAAGTCCAACTATCTACCAAACAACAGGTAATAGGGTGTGTCCGAGGCAATATAGGGCTGCAAAGGATATCATGGGTACGGAAACTAGAGCATCGCGACACAGATAGCAATAGATCAACAGGAGGGAATAAATACTATAAAAGTAAGATAGGTAGAAAGGGGGAGATGCTCGCCTGAAAACATTGCCGAAGGTTCATCCGACGACGGGGCGAAGCTCACAACAACTCAACGGCCTTATCCGCGAAGAAGCAAAACACTAGAATAAACACCGGATGCAGTATTTAATACAACGGTAGAAGATCGGCATGATGCATGGTTGATGCATGGCATGGTAAAGATGCGATGCAAGTAGGTCATATTAAGCGGAACCGGGGCCCCGTCAATTAAATATATGGTTCACGTTGTTTAACTACCCCGCAAATTAAATGTTGTTTGAGCATGGCAAAATAAGTTACCGGTTCGCTACACAAATTTAAATGAGGCCAATATAAGGCTAGATTTGCCCGCATATGGGCCCCATATTTAATTATGAGGTGAATCGGCATAAGGCCCCCAAACCACAACATGACAAGTATGCATGCAAGTATGACAATTTAATATGCATCAATTGATATTACATTTATAAAATAGGGCTCGAGAAAAAGGGGTCACACATTAGGGTTCGGCGAGCTTGGGGTTCCGGGGTTCGGGGTCGGTCTCAGGGTCCAGGGTTCGACGGGTTAGATCTCGGACTCCGGGGTTAGGGTTTTCGGATCGGGGTAGATCTTGGCGTTCGGGTAGACGAACTTGGCGTGGCGTCGGGGCGCATCGGACTCGCCCCGGGTCGGTGTCGTGCTTGTCGCTGTGAAGCTCTTGTCGGGTCCGTGCCATCGAGTCGGTCTTGGCGTCCGGGATGAAGTGCTTGTTGTTCCGGTGGCGGTCTTGGCGCTCGGTGTCCGGGTAGGCGAACTTGTCCGGTACCGGGGTTAGGTCTTCGGGGTTTGGTTCCCGGTAGAAGTTCTTGTCGTTCCCTGAGGAAGATCTTGATGTGCCAGCTCGATCATCTGTGGCCGGCATCGGGTTGGTCTTGTTCGTGAGGAGATCTTGGCGACGGAAGCGACGAACTTGTTACGGGTCGGTCTTGATGGCACGAGTGTAGATCTTGTGGTACCATCTTGGTTTGCTAGTGTCGGGCTCGGTTTCAACGCTAGTGGTTCATCGGGTACATCCGGGCGGTGTCGATCTCATCGTCCCGTGTCGACGTGCGTAGGGATCCAACTTCGGGTGTTGAGGATGGTCTTGGTTAGCAGCAGTCGCTCATCGGGTTCCTCTTCACTTGTCAATCCCCGCGGGGCGGAACTTGTCTATGGGTGAGCCCCAAACGAGCAGTTCCACTTGGCTTTGGCGTTGAACATAGGGGATGCGCGGCGGTTACTTGCGGCGGCCTGCCAGGTGCTGCTGACGAGGCGACAGCTAGCGGCCAGACGCAGGCCGACAGAGAGGAGGCCCCAGGCGGCGGGCGAGACGCGAGGGAGAGCGGGGCCGGCGACGCGGCTCGGGCCTGCGGTGGCGGAGACGATGGCGACGGGCGGCGGCCGGCGTCGGGGCGGGGCTGGCCCGGCCAGAGGCGGCGCTGGAGGAGGCGCGGCCGGGGCGAGCACGGGCAGCGGCCGGGGCGGAAGAGGCGGTCCGAGCGGCGGGGCTCGCGCAGCGGAGGGGGAACGGCGGCGGAGGCTCGAGGCGGGGGTGGCAGAGGCTGCCGACGAGGGGGAAGGAGGCGAGGCGGACGGAGGTTAGTGGCGACGGTGGGGAGGAGCGGACGCGGGCCAGGGCCAGCGAGCAGGGGCGGGGGAGAAGGCGGAGGCGGGGCGCGAGGTGAGAGGAAGCGGCGGCGCAGAGGGAAGGGAGGCGCCGGAGAGAGGGGAAGAAGGTGAGGGCCGGAGGCGGGGAGGCAGCGCGTCGGGAGGAGGGAGAGGACGCGAGGCCGGGGAGATGGGCGTCGGCGAGGAGGGTGAACGGCGCCGGCGGGAGCGGAGGTTGGACGGGCGGCGCCAGGTGCGAGGGGTGGGGAGCGGGGTGAGGAAGAAGGGCGGAGGGCGCGGAGGTAGAGGACGGGGAGGGCGCGTGGGGACGGCCAGAGTGGGACCGGGGCGGGATCCGAGGGAGGCTGTCGGTTCCAGGGAGAGGGCCGGCTGGGGCCAGGTAGAATTGAGGTGGATTGTTGAGGTGGCTAGTTTTGATTGGAGGGGGGTGGCCAAGGGTGAGGTGGCGAGTTGCTATAGGGCAGGGTGATGTGGAGGCAAGGGTGGGCAGTTTTAGTTTGGGTGAACTTAGGATTTAGCGGGGCTGGTTAGGTGGGCCGATTAATTTCTGGGGTGGTCGTTCGGATCGAAGCGGCCCGTTCGACTGCCCCCACTGAAAATAATTAAACATTTTATTTGTTTTAAACGGGCCGTTTGCAAACCGATAGCAGCCAAAACAAAATAATCCGGAGACCCGGGTTTGGCGTTTGAATAAAAGACGGGGCGTTTAGAAAACAAAACCAGGCTTTTCAAAAATAGTTTTATGCAAACAGTGCATGATGATGACGATGCAATGCACAAATTCAACGCGATTTTCTAGTAGTGGTTTTGCGGGATGCCACAATTCGACACCACTAACAATGGATCTCGCCCTCGAGATCCGCCTCATGGTACCGGAAAGAAGGCCGGCGATCTGAATCTTCTCGCTTCGTGTAGATCCTCGCGACACCACTAACAAGGATGCTTTCTTCGTCTTGAAAACGGCGACACCTCCAACAAGGTGTCATTGATCCTGCTCGTCAAGAGAGCACTCCGGAAGAACAACAGACGAAGGTAGAGGTATCAACAAATAAAGCCACCTCTAACTTCCGTGGACGGAGTAAAATTGCTGGACCCACTGATTCGATGTACAAGAGCGAATGACAAGAGTAGTCGGGTGGTGGTCAGTCCATCGCGCACCCAAACCATTACTCTGCACACGAATAGGCGAATTATGCAACCAACTCTCGGAATTAGACTGAAGATCTCGACAAACGAGGTTCGGAAACAAGAAGTGATGCAGACTCTGCATCGGATCTGGCGTAGATGATGTCGTCGCGTCGGAAAACACCGGAAGGCACGAGAAGGAACGAAGAGGAGTCCACCAGACGGAGAATTCCTCGGATAGCATGAAGACCAGATGTAGCAACACCGTTACCAAAGGGGAAGCGAAACCCTGAAGGTACGACGGAACCCAACCACGAGAAATCCTGGACTCGAAGAGAGAGAAGAGAGCGGATTCAAAACACGCAGAGGTGAGAGGAGAATAGCAGAGGGGTAAGGAGTAAAATCAGACCTAATCAGAACTATCCAACCGATTTTCAAAAATAGTGTTGACACTCTACTTCGGCCGTTAGCTAGGTTATCCTACAGGCTGGACTTGTGGGGTATCGCAACTGCTGAGCTCTGATACCACTCTGTAACACCCTCAGAATCGGCCCTATGCAAGTTTTAGCGAAGCCTGCCAAACCCGCATAGAAACGATTCGAAGGTGCCCACCAGGCACTTGCGTGCGGGTGGAAAACGAAGTAATAACATTACACAACAGTCCTCGATGGGACCCACAGAACAGATATATATACAACAGCGACTCAATGAGTCAAGAATACAGATATAATATACAAAGATCCAAATCACCTTGAAAAGGATAGAGCGTCCGACTACGGACAAGATGCAAATGGGGCTAAGAGCCCTGAAGAATAACCAATGGCGTCCATAACCCTGCCCAGGACAAGCCGGAAGGGTAACCCTGCTAACGACGTCGATCTCAAAACCTGCTTAAACAAAAGGGGTGCCGACAAAGGCAAAGGAAAAAGAGGAGCGTCAGTACTGAGGCCAGTACACGGCGAGGCTAGAATTCGGCGGTCCTCGCCTACATAGGTATGGTGGACTGAAGCGGCAGCGGCAGCAAGCACTAAACAACCTATAGAGACTTGATACAACTGGCGGCTATCAGAGAGGGATAAGAAAGACCTATTCGGATCCAACCTGAAGCTAACACCAAACAAACCCATCCTGGTGTTCCCCCTCGATACCAACCGAGGAAGTCAACCGAGGAACTCACGCGGTTGGCAGTTTTATTTATTCCGTTATCGTTGCAGCAATTACTAGTCAGGTTTAGGTAGTCGTCCTGATATAATAAGCAGTGGTCACTTTTAGTTAACCATTCCGTTATAGTGGCAACACTTACTAGTCAGATACAATTAGCATGAGATAACCCCAAAACCCAGCAGTTGTTGGTACTTTTACTTAGCCATTCCGTTGTAGTGAAGCTGATTACTAGTCATATCGGATACAAGTCAATTTATAACAATAAACTTTAGTTATAGTTGTCTATGATCAAGCACTGTGCTCCAAGTCATCCATAACCGCGGACACGGCTTCTCGAAAAGATTTAACCCTGCAGGGGTGCACCAAAGTATCCACACGCACTTCGACCCTTTTTGCCAGATCAATTAACATACACCCATCGGTATGTCGGCGGGGCCTAAGTCATGACGTTTCCCAGACCCAAAGCAAGCACGGGGGGCCACCCCACTAAGTACACCCGCAACGAAGTCGGCCGGTCTCCGAGACGGACTCAGGGTTTGCGACAATGGCTGTAAACGACAGCAAATCCCCAAACGGGGACTGTCGATACCGCGAAAACATTCCGCCTCCTAAACAGTACAGCGTGCTCCTCACACAATCGTAAATAAAGCAGTAAACATGGCATAAGTACAGGATAGTAATAAAGCCCCAAACTACTTGTGGCCCCCAGTACAATACTTCGAAATCAGGTACTAAATCGATGGGGGGCCCATATCTCCCCACATGTGGTTAGCGCGCTCGATCTCGGAACAGGTGTCAAGAACTCGGGTCCTACGGGACACAAGTGGGCGGTCGGAAACCAAATATTATCTATCACCCACCGATGCCTCTGCTTAATTCAATTTTAGTTGTTAAACAGTAATTAAAGTGAACAATAAGTAAAACCCTGATCATCTCCAACATTGAACATGCGGCACTTCTCCAACAACTGTGGTACCTGACGACACGCATCAACACTTGAGCAAGCGACTACGACGCACAAGTCCAACTATCTACCAAACAACAGGTAATAGGGTGTGTCCGAGGCAATATAGGGCTGCAAAGGATATCATGGGTACGGAAACTAGAGCATCGCGACACAGATAGCAATAGATCAACAGGAGGGAATAAATACTATAAAAGTAAGATAGGTAGAAAGGGGGAGATGCTCGCCTGAAAACATTGCCGAAGGTTCATCCGACGACGGGGCGAAGCTCACAACAACTCAACGGCCTTATCCGCGAAGAAGCAAAACACTAGAATAAACACCGGATGCAGTATTTAATACAACGGTAGAAGATCGGCATGATGCATGGTTGATGCATGGCATGGTAAAGATGCGATGCAAGTAGGTCATATTAAGCGGAACCGGGGCCCCGTCAATTAAATATATGGTTCACGTTGTTTAACTACCCCGCAAATTAAATGTTGTTTGAGCATGGCAAAATAAGTTACCGGTTCGCTACACAAATTTAAATGAGGCCAATATAAGGCTAGATTTGCCCGCATATGGGCCCCATATTTAATTATGAGGTGAATCGGCATAAGGCCCCCAAACCACAACATGACAAGTATGCATGCAAGTATGACAATTTAATATGCATCAATTGATATTACATTTATAAAATAGGGCTCGAGAAAAAGGGGTCACACATTAGGGTTCGGCGAGCTTGGGGTTCCGGGGTTCGGGGTCGGTCTCAGGGTCCAGGGTTCGACGGGTTAGATCTCGGACTCCGGGGTTAGGGTTTTCGGATCGGGGTAGATCTTGGCGTTCGGGTAGACGAACTTGGCGTGGCGTCGGGGCGCATCGGACTCGCCCCGGGTCGGTGTCGTGCTTGTCGCTGTGAAGCTCTTGTCGGGTCCGTGCCATCGAGTCGGTCTTGGCGTCCGGGATGAAGTGCTTGTTGTTCCGGTGGCGGTCTTGGCGCTCGGTGTCCGGGTAGGCGAACTTGTCCGGTACCGGGGTTAGGTCTTCGGGGTTTGGTTCCCGGTAGAAGTTCTTGTCGTTCCCTGAGGAAGATCTTGATGTGCCAGCTCGATCATCTGTGGCCGGCATCGGGTTGGTCTTGTTCGTGAGGAGATCTTGGCGACGGAAGCGACGAACTTGTTACGGGTCGGTCTTGATGGCACGAGTGTAGATCTTGTGGTACCATCTTGGTTTGCTAGTGTCGGGCTCGGTTTCAACGCTAGTGGTTCATCGGGTACATCCGGGCGGTGTCGATCTCATCGTCCCGTGTCGACGTGCGTAGGGATCCAACTTCGGGTGTTGAGGATGGTCTTGGTTAGCAGCAGTCGCTCATCGGGTTCCTCTTCACTTGTCAATCCCCGCGGGGCGGAACTTGTCTATGGGTGAGCCCCAAACGAGCAGTTCCACTTGGCTTTGGCGTTGAACATAGGGGATGCGCGGCGGTTACTTGCGGCGGCCTGCCAGGTGCTGCTGACGAGGCGACAGCTAGCGGCCAGACGCAGGCCGACAGAGAGGAGGCCCCAGGCGGCGGGCGAGACGCGAGGGAGAGCGGGGCCGGCGACGCGGCTCGGGCCTGCGGTGGCGGAGACGATGGCGACGGGCGGCGGCCGGCGTCGGGGCGGGGCTGGCCCGGCCAAAGCGGCGCTGGAGGAGGCGCGGCCGGGGCGAGCACGGGCAGCGGCCGGGGCGGAAGAGGCGGTCCGAGCGGCGGGGCTCGCGCAGCGGAGGGGGAACGGCGGCGGAGGCTCGAGGCGGGGGTGGCAGAGGCTGCCGACGAGGGGGAAGGAGGCGAGGCGGACGGAGGTTAGTGGCGATGGTGGGGAGGAGCGGACGCGGGCCGGGGCCAGCGAGCAGGGGCGGGGGAGAAGGCGGAGGCGGGGCGGGAGGTGAGAGGAAGCGGCGGCGCAGAGGGAAGGGAGGCGCCGGAGAGAGGGGAAGAAGGTGAGGGCCGGAGGCGGGGAGGCAGCGCGTTGGGAGGAGGGAGAGGACGCGAGGCCGGGGAGATGGGCGCCGGCGAGGAGGGTGAAGGGCGCCGGCGGGAGCGGAGGTTAGAGGGGCGGCGCCAGGTGCGAGGGGTGGGGAGCGGGGTGAGGAAGAAGGGCGGAGGGCGCAGAGGTAGAGGACGGGGAGGGCGCGTGGGGACGGCCAAAGTGGGGCCGGGGCGGGATCCGAGGGAGGCTGTCGGTTCCAGGGAGAGGGCCGGCTGGGGCCAGGTAGAATTGAGGTGGATTGTTGAGGTGGCTAGTTTTGATTGGAGGGGTGGTGGCCAAGGGTGAGGTGGCGAGTTGCTATAGGGCAGGGTGATGTGGAGGCAAGGGTGGGCAGTTTTAGTTTGGGTGAACTTAGGATTTAGCGGGGCTGGTTAGGTGGGCCGATTAATTTCTGGGGTGGTCGTTCGGATCGAAGCGGCCCGTTCGACTGCCCCCACTGAAAATAATTAAACATTTTATTTGTTTTAAACGGGCCGTTTGCAAACCGATAGCAGCCAAAACAAAATAATCCGGAGACCCGGGTTTGGCGTTTGAATAAAAGACGGGGCGTTTAGAAAACAAAACCAGGCTTTTCAAAAATAGTTTTATGCAAACAATGCATGATGATGACGATGCAATGCACAAATTCAACGCGATTTTCTAGTAGTGGTTTTGCGGGATGCCACACCGGCGTAGCTCTCCCTCTCTTGTTTTGTGTTTGATTATGTCATGGGATTATGTGAAACCATGTTGGTTCACAAGTTGGGGCACTATACTACCCGGTTTCACCGGAACAGGGAGATTCCCCCTTATACAGGTCCAGAACCTTCGCTTCTAGGTTAGAGCGCATGCATGCGAGGGGGACACATGCAAGCACATATACCAACCTTGCACCACACTCACACACATATGCTAGGGACACATGCAAGTTTTCAGATGATTCCGACGTTCTCGTGGTCTTCCTTCGGCGAAACCCTGATCTGCGGGCCTCGGGTCGTCTACCCCCCTAGACATTCTTCTGATGGGGGTAGCCCGGCGTATCTCTCTCTTGTTTTGTGTTTGATTATGTCATGGGATGATGTGAAACCATGTTGGTTCACAAGTTGGGGCACTATATGGTCCGGTTTCACCGTAACGGGGAGATTCCCCCTTATATAGGTCCAGAACCTTCGCTTCTAGGTTAGAGCGCATGCATGCGAGGGGGGACACATGCAAGCGCAGATACCAACCTTGCACCACACTCACACACATATCCTAGGGACACATGCAAGTTTTCATCTGATTCCGATGTTCTCGTGGTCTTCCTCTGGCGAAACCCTGATGATCTACGTGCCTCAGATCGTCTACCCCCCTATACATTCTTCTGATGGGGGTAGCCCAGCGTAGCTCTCTCTTGTTTTGTGTTTGATTATGTCATGGGATGAAGTGAAACCATGTTGGTTCACAAGTTGGGGCACTATACTACCCGGTTTCACCGGAACAGGGAGATTCCCCCTTATACAGGTCCAGAACCTTTGCTTCGAGGTTAGAGCGCATGCATGCGAGGGGGGACACATGAAAGCACATATACCAACACTGCACCACACTCACACACATTTTCTAGGGACACATGCAAGTTTTCAGATGATTCTGACGTTCTCATGGTCTTCATTCGGCGAAACCCTGATCTGCGGGCCTCAGATCGTCTACCCCCTAGATATTCTTCTGATGGGGGTATCCCGACGTAGCTCTCTCTATTGTTTTGTGTTTTATTATGTCATGGGATTATGTGAAACCATGTTGGTTCACAAGTTGGGGCACTATACTACCCGGTTTCACCGGAACGGGGAGATTCCCCCTTATACAGGTCCAGAACCTTCGCTTCTAGGTTAGAGCGCATGTATGCGAGAGGGACACATGCAAGCACATATACCAACCTTGCACCACACTCACACACATATGCTAGGGACACATGCAAGTTTTCAGATGATTCCGACGTTCTCGTGGTCTTCCTTCGGCGAAACCCTGATCTGCGGACCTCGGATCGTCTACCCCCCTAGACATTCTTCTGATGGGGGTATCCCGGCATAGCTCTCTCTTGTTTTGTGTTTGATTATGTCATGGGATGATGTGAAACCATGTTAGTTCACAAGTTGGGGCACTATACTACCCGGTTTCACCGGAACGGGGAGATTCCCCATTATACAGGTCCAGAACCTTCGCTTCTAGGTTAGAGCGCAAGCATGCGAGGGGGGACACATGCAAGCACATATACCAACCTTGCACCACACTCACACACATATGCTAGGGACACATGCAAGTTTTCAGATGATTCCGACGTTCTCGTGGTCTTCCTCTGGCGAAACCCTTATCTGCGGGCCTCGGATCGTCTACCCCCTAGATATTCTTCTGATGGGGGTAGCCCGGCGTAGCTCTCTCTTGTTTTGTGTCTGATTATGTCATGGGATGATGTGAAACCATGTTGGTTCACAAGTTGGGGCACTATACTATCCGGTTTCACCGGAACAGGGAGATTCCCCCTTATACAGGTCCAGAACCTTCGCATCTAGGTTAGAGCGTATGCATGCAAGGGGGACACATGCAAGCACCTAGATACTAGTAGTTAATTTTTGTATGTTCCAACATAGCACCACACAACATAGCACACACTTTTCATGCATGTGCTAGGGCACATGCATGCATGTCCTTGAGGTACTCAAAATTGAGAACAACCTATAAAGGATGTCAAACAACAAATTTCAGACTTTGTCGTGAAATCCTCTCATCTTGGTCTTTTGATTGACCCAAAGAGTGACCTTAAAAGATTCAAAAGTAGTCCAACAGCTTGCTTGGTTTTGTTGGTCAGCTCTACCGTGAGGGGAAACTCTACTCTTGACGATTGGTTGAGGATTGTTTCTCAAAGTTTGTGACTAGGCACCCACCTAATGGAAATGAAGTTCAGCATCCTCCAGAAGCTTATGGTCTAGTGCAAAGTTCATATTTCCATGGTCTCAATCCTTATGAAGAGCTGGTACATGCTATATCTACAAGAGAAACTATCGTCCGCTCCTCAATAGGGTTGACAGAACCAGTGGCGGGAGTTTCCACGTATATATCCAAGATTTTACTAAGTATTAACGCATGTCTACAAAGGGGGTCACACTTGGGACTTACACATGGGACCGACCAACCTTGCACCACACTCACACACATATGGTAGGGACACATGCAAGTTTTCATCTGATTCCGACGTTCTCGTGGTCTTCCTCTGGCGAAACCCTGATCTGCGGGTCTCGGATCGTCTACCCCCCTAGACATTCTTCTGATGGGGGTAGCCCGGCATAGCTCTCTCTTGTTTTGTGTTTGATTATGTCATGGGATGATGTGAAACCATGTTGGTTCACAAGTTGGGGCACTATACGGTCCGGTTTTACCGTAACAGGGAGATTCCCCCTTATATAGGTCCAGAACCTTCGCTTCTACGTTAGAGCGCATGCATGTGAGGGGGGACACATGCAAGCACATATACCAACCTTGCACCACACACACACACATTTGCTAGGGACACATGCAAGTTTTTCAAATGATTCCGACGTTCTCGTGGTCTTCCTCCGGCGAAACCCTGATCTGCGGGCCTCGGATCATCTACCCCCCTAGATATTCTTCTGATGGGGGTAGCCCGGCGTAGATCTCTCTTGTTTTGTGTTTTATTATGTCATTTGATGATGTGAAACCATGTTGGTTCACAAGTTGGAGCACTATACTACCCGGTTTCACCGGAACAGGGAGATTCCCCCTTATACACGTCCAGAACCTTCGCTTCTAGGTTAGAGCGCATGCATGCGAGGGGGGACACATGCAAGCACCCGCAGACTAGTAATTAATTTTTGTATGTTCCAACATAGCACCACACTTTTCATGCATGTGCTTCCTTGAGGTACTCAAAATTGAGAACAATCTATAAAGGATGTCAAACAACAAATTTCAGACTTTGCCGTGAAATCCTCTCATCTTGGTCTTTTGATTGACCCAAAGAGTTACCTTGAAAGATTCAAAAGTAGTCCAACAGCTTGCTTGGTTTTGTTGGTCAGCTCTACCGTGAGGGGAAATTCTACTCTTGACGATTGGTTGAGGATTGTTTCTCAAAGTTTGTGACTAGGCACCCACCTAATGGAAATGAAGTTCAGCATCCTCCAGAAGCTTATGGTCTAGTGCAAAGTTCATATTTCCATGGTCTCAATCCTTATGAAGAGCTGGTACATGCTATATCTACAAGAGAAACTATCGTCCGCTCCTCAAGAGGGTTGACAGAACCAGTGGCGGGAGTTTCCATGTATATATCCAGGATTTTACTAAGTATTAACGCATGTCTACAAAGGGGGTCACACTTGGGACTTACACATGGGACCTACCAACCTTGCACCACACTCACACACATATGCTAGGGACACATGCAAGTTTTCAGATGATTCCGACGTTCTCGTGGTCTTCCTCCGGCGAAACCCTGATCTGCGGGCATCAGATCGTGTACCCCCTAGACATTCTTCTGATGGGATAGCCCGGCATAGCTCTCTCTTGTTTTTTGTTTGATTATGTCATGGGATGATGTGAAACCATTTGGTTCACAAGTTGGGGCACTATACGGTCCGGTTTCACTGTAACGGGGAGATTCCCGCTTATATAGGTCCAGAACCTTCGCTTCTAGGTTAGAGCGCATGCATGCGATGGGGAACACATGCAAGCACATATACCAACCTTGCACCACCCTCACACACATATGCTAGGGTCACATGCAAGTTTTCATCTGATTCCGACGTTCTCGTGGTCTTCCTCTGGCGAAACCCTGATGATCTGCGGGCCTCGGATCGTCTACCCCCCTAGACATTCTTCTGATGGGGGTAGCCCGACATAGCTCTCTCTTGTTTTGTGTTTGATTATGTCATGGGATGATGTGAAACCATGTTGGTTCACAAGTTGGGGCACTATACTACTCGGTTTCACCGGAACAGGGAGATTCCCCCTTATACAGGTCCAGAACCTTCGCTTCTAGGTTAGAGCGCATGCATGCGAGAGGGGACACATGCGAGCACATATACCAACCTTGCACCACACTCACACACATTTGCTAGGGACACATGCAAGTTTTTCAGATGATTCCGACGTTCTCGTGGTCTTCCTCTGGCGAAACCCTTATCTGCGGGCCTCGGATCGTCTACCCCCCTAGATATTTTTCTGATGGGGGTAGCCCGGTGTAGATCTTTTTTGTGTGTGTTTTATTATGTCATGGGATGATGTGAAACCATGTTGGTTCACAAGTTGGAGCACTATACTACCCGGTTTCACCGGAACAGAGAGATTCCCCCTTATACAGGTCCAGAACCTTCGCTTCTAGGTTAGAGCGCATGCATGCGAGGGGGGACTCATGCAAGCACCCGCAGACTATTAGTTAATTTTTGTATATTCCAACATAGCACCACACTTTTCATGCATGTGCTTCCTTGAGGTACTCAAAATTGAGAACAATCTATAAAGGATGTCAAACAACAAATTTCAGACTTTGTCGTGAAATCCTCTCATCTTGGTCTTTTGATTGACCCAAAGAGTGACCTTGAAAGATTCAAAAGTAGTCCAACAGCTTGCTTGGTTTTGTTGGTCAGCTCTACCGTGAGGGGAAATTCTACTCTTGACGATTGGTTGAGGATTGTTTCTCAAAGTTTGTGACTAGGCACCCACCTAATGGAAATGAAGTTCAGCATCCTCCAGAAGCTTATGGTCTAGTGCAAAGTTCATATTTCCATGGTCTCAATCCTTATGAAGAGCTGGTACATGCTATATCTACAAGAGAAACTATCGTCCGCTCCTCAAGAGGGTTGACAGAACCAGTGGCGGGAGTTTCCACGTATATATCCAGGATTTTACTAAGTATTAACGCATGTCTACAAAGGGGGTCACACTTGGGACTTACACATGGGACCTACTAACCTTGCACCACACTCACACACATATGCTAGGGACACATGCAAATTTTCAGATGATTCCGACGTTCTCGTGGTCTTCCTCCGACGAAACCCTGATCTGCGGGTCTCGGATCGTCTACCCCCCTAGACATTCTTCTGATGGGGGTAGCCCGGCGTAGCTCTCTCTTGTTTTGTGTTTGATTATGTCATGGGATGATGTGAAACCATGTTGGTTCACAAGTTGGGGCACTATACGGTCCGGTTTCACCGTAACGGGGAGATTCCCCCTTATATAGGTCGAGAACCTTCGCTTCTAGGTTAGAGCGCATGCATGCGAGGGGGAACACATGCAAGCACATATACCAACCTTGCACCACACTCACACACATATGCTAGGGACACATGCAAGTTTTCATCTGATTCCGACGTTCTCGTGGTCTTCCTCTTGCGAAACCCTGATGATCTGCGGGCCTCGGATCGTCTACCCCCCTAGACATTCTTCTGATGGGGGTAGCCCGGCGTAGCTCTCTCTTGTTTTGTGTTTGATTATGTCATGGGATGATGTGAAACCATGTTGGTTCACAAGTTGGGGCACTATACGGTCCGGTTTCACCGTAACGGGGAGATTCCCCCTTATATAGGTCGAGAACCTTCGCTTCTAGGTTAGAGCGCATGCATGCGAGGGGGAACACATGCAAGCACATATACCAACCTTGCACCACACTCACACACATATGCTAGGGACACATGCAAGTTTTCATCTGATTCCGACGTTCTCGTGGTCTTCCTCTTGCGAAACCCTGATGATCTGCGGGCCTCGGATCGTCTACCCCGCTAGACATTCTTCTGATGGGGGTAGCCCGGCGTAGCTCTCTCTTGTTTTGTGTTTGATTATGTCATGGGATGATGTGAAACCATGTTGGTTCACAAGTTGGGGCACTATACTACCCGGTTTCACCGGAACAGGGAGATTCCCCCTTATACAGGTCCAGAACCTTCGCTTCTAGGTTAGAGCGCATGCATGCGAGGGGGGACACATGCAAGCACATATACCAACCTTGCACCACACTCACACACATATGCTAGGGACACATGCAAGTTTTCAGATGATTCCGACGTTCACATGGTCTTCCTCCGGCAAAACCCTGATCTGCGGGCCTCGGATCGTCTACCCCCTAGACATTCTTCTGATGGGAGCCCAGCGTAGCTCTCTCTTGTTTTGTGTTTGATTATGTCATGGGATGATGTGAAACCATGTTGGTTCCCAAGTTGGGGCACTATACGGTCCGGTTTCACCGTAACGGGGAGATTCCCCCTTATACAGGTCCAGAACCTTCGCTTCTTGGTTAGAGCGCATGCATGCGAGGGGGGACACATGCAAGCACATATACCAACCTTGCACCACACTCACACACATATTCTAGGGACACATGCAAGTTTTCATCTGATTCCGGCGTTCTCGTGGTCTTCCTCCGGCGAAACCCTGATGATCTGCGGGCCTCGGATCGTCTACCTAATGGAAATGAAGTTCAGCTAGCATCGTCTAGAACCTTATGGTCTATTGCAAAGTTAGTGTTTCGATGGTCTGAATACTAACAAATAGCCAACAAAAAGTTAACTAAAAACTTTAAATAAATACAATCGAAAGAAAAAATAAAAAGAAAATTAGAAAGTACCTAAAGGCACACGGCAAAGGACAAAACACAGGGCAAAGAGGTCCTTTGCCGTGTGTCTCTGCAGGCACACGACAAAGGTTCTTTGCCGTGTGTTTTTACAACCAGGTACACGGCAAAGATCTTTGCCGTGTTCTGCACGGTTTGGCACACGGCAAAGGGATGCCCCTAATATTGGCCCACGCAGGCCCGTGCCTGCCTTATCCCTTCCCATGCCTGACTCGCCTCTCCCAGCCCGCACGCTCCTGCGTCGCCGCCGCCACGCTCCTGCGCCGCCGCCACCCCCCGCCTCCTTCTCTGGCCGCCGCCGACACCTCTTCCTCCACCCGGCCCAGTCCTCGCCTCCACCGACCCCGGCCCCATCCGCCCCCGCCCAATCCGGCCGCCTCTGCCGCCCAAGCCCCTGCCCCCGGCCATGGGAGCTCGCCCGCGGCTCCACTGGTAGGAGCTGGGCCGCCAGCTCGCCTCTGCTGCCCGCCCGACCCTCATGCCCCTCCCCCACCGACAACCGCATCCACCATCGGTATGTGCCTACTATTTTTTGTTGTATATAGATTGTGTAGTGTAGTGTAGTGTAGTGTAGTAGTAGTATAGTAGTAATATTGTTAGATATATATATGTATGTGTATATTAGTAATTAAGCATGTATTTAGCAAAATGGACAAGTTACTAGTATGATGTATGATGTACGTAGTGCTAGTTCTAGTGTTGTACTAAGTTATTAGTAAAGTGTATTTAGTGATAGTTTTATTGTCATATATTACATTAGGATAGTTTTATTGTCATATATTACATTGTCATATTGATGTAATTTGTCATGAGACTCATCAAAATCCCATGTTATTGTCATTTCCATCAACTTTCCTAGAAACGTGTATATATTGATGATTTTACTTGTCATATTTATGTACTTGTCTTGAACTTGTAGGATCTCACGATGGAGCATGAGCTTGTGGAGCACTCGGAGTTGATGATCTTGTAATATTTGTCTAGTTTAGGTCTTATAACTTGTTGGTTGTGCACTTGGTAGTATTTGACACTCGTGGCAAGAATAAACACTAGCATTTGACACTTGTAATATTTGTGAAATCTCTTGCTTTCGTGGTGATGATGTTTGCTAGTGTTGGTGATGCATTTTGGTATTGGTGATGATTATATTGTTGTTGTTGATGAGTATATTATTGTTGTTCATGAGTATATTATTGTTGTTGATAATCTGTAGATCATATATATATATTATGTTTTGAATTGCAGAAAATGACTGGAAACATATTTTTTTTTTGAAAATGACAGCTCCTTTGCCGTGTGTAATAGGAGCCACGTGTGAGCCACCTGTGCGCCGCTGGGCAATGTCACGGGGCCTTTGCCGTGTGCAGTGCGCAGCAGACACACGACAAAGGAGTGAACTTTGCCGTGTGTCCCACCAGACGGGCACACGGCAACGATGATCAACACGGCAAAGAGAGAGGACACGTCAAAGAATGAGTACACGGTAATGAGTCATAACACATGGCAAAGGATGAACACGACAAAGATCTGTCGGCTCCGTCAGACGGATAAAACCGTCAAGTACTTTACTTTGCCGTGTCGATACAGTAAACACACGGCAAAGGCCATGCCGTGTTCCGGGCGCAAAGACACACGGCAAAGAGCCTTTGCCGTGGCTATCGTTGTCGTGGGGCTTTTGCCGTGTGCATATACATGGCAAAGGCTTTGCCGTGTTTCGAGAGGCCTTTGTCGTGTCTTTTTCCCACACGGCAAAGAGCCTGTGTGCCGTAATGCATGGAAGACTCCGCTTAACAATACGTCCAACAACGATTGTATCGATCAGGTGGTTGTTTTTATCGTTATCCATAGCAGAAATGTGCACCTAGCTAGAACCCTTAAAAAAAAGTACACCTAGAAGTATATGCTCGCGGCTAAAAAGAGCCTAGCCAAATATCTATCTGGGACACGTATTGCACACGGATTCGGATTTCGGACTACCAAATCAGATGGTGATCGTGATAGCGTACGTGCTGTAATTTTCTCGCAAACAGAGAAGAGACGACAGCGAAGTTACGAATCGAAGTTCCACACACGTACTACGTATGGTGGACACCTATAAAGACTCGATCTCATGGCAGACTCCGCTTCAACAATACTCCCTCTGTTCACAAATAAGTGTATGTTTGGGTTTAAAATTTGTTCACAAAAGAGTGTATTTCTGCTTATCAAACTTTACAAAGTTTGACCTTGACTAAACGCAGAATGCAGGATATCTCAGGAAAGAGAGAGTATCTTCCCAATGCACTTTAAAGCAGAAAAAATTGGGAAATCAAGCCCGACAACATTTAACAAATGATCTTTTCATTTTATACATGCACTTACCTCATTGGAGGTGGAAGAATTAAAGTTAAGAGAGAACATAGCTAACACATTTTCAATGTATTTTTTACTTCATCCTATAATTTGTCTTAAAATTTATAAACGTCCACTTATTTACGAACGGAGGGAGTACATCCAACAGCTTGCTTGCTCTCTCTGCACCAACTCGATCGATCGAGAAACAGAGGAGTTTGCCTGCTCCAGCTCCATGTGGGAAATCCGTGTTGCTCTCACTAGGACTAGCTTTATGCACTAGACCAACATGGCATCCAAAAATTATTGCAGCGAGTTTTCTTCGTCTTCTGAATCCATTAAACTGCCACTCTTTTACGGACGGGAGCCTTGCTTCGGTGTCACCCCCTCGGACAAAGAAATTCAGCGCTAGCGGGTTTTGGGTTCGTACTCCCCGTGAAAACTGGGTGGAGATGGAGACCGTACTAGCTAGCTATCCGGTGCTACAGGAGGTGGTACCGGTCGTGCAGGAGGTCGTCTCCGGGTCTTCGGCGCGGAGGCGGGCCCAGGTGGGGCTCACCGATCGCGGGGCTGTAGGGTTGGCTCCGGGGCGCAGGGTGCTTCACCTATGCCCCTGGCGGTGCAACCCCCTTCGACTCTAGCGTGGGATTCTGGAGGCCCCTCCGATGGTGCTTATCCGGTGGACATGGAGGGGCGCTCTAGCTCGGATGGTGGACCTGTGACCGGGGGGATTGACCTGACCCAGGAGGGGTTGGGTTTGTCCCTAGCCGCAGATGGTCCTGACTTCGTGGCCGAGACCCCAGCTCGCAGGAGTTCTCGGCATGCTGTCGATGCTCTGGGGGCCTCAGCCACGGATGAGGACTCCTTGGGCAAGGCCATGAGGAGGAAGGCGGAAAAGAATTTGGACACCCTGGTTATATCTTCTAAATCCTTTCTTTCTTTCTCCAACAACTCTATTATGGATAAACTGGCTAACATTGGTGTTAGTTTGGGGAGATCTGTAAGTGAATTTAATCTTTGTAGTTCTGTATTGGGACATATGGAGGTTGACCGTCTAACGGTTACTCCTAAAATCTCTGTTGTTCCCGACTCTTCACCAATGGAGGAGGAGGAGTTGCATGCCATAGTAGATGGTCAACTCTTATCTCACTTAGTTGGTGAAGTATCAGAAGTGGGCTTTGATGAGACTGGCTGGATTCATTATATGATCTTACAGCTTCTAGTCGGAAATCAAAGAGCCAAAGGCCCCGTGAGAGGTCATCTGTATCCAAATCTCCAATTGTTTCTCAATGAATGGCATGTTCTCAAATAGTAGAGGTCTTCGTGACTTGGCTAAACATTTGTTCTTTGCCGATTGTGTGAGAGATTATAAGTTGAATTTTTTTGGTATTTCTGAGACTGGTAGACGTGATTTCTCACAAAGTCAACTCAATCGTCTTTCTGGTGGAGTGGATTTTTCACGGGTATCACGTCTGCCGCGAGGGAGATCCGGGGGAATTCTGTTAGGCGTTAGAGATGAGACTATGGAAATCTTAGCCTGTTCGGTTGGAGATTTTTTTATTAAAATCCATATCCGGAATAAGGCTGATGATTTCGTTTGGTCCCTAGTCGCCGTATACGGGGCTGTCCAGGATGTTTATAAAGCTAACTTTTACGTGAGTTGGTAAATCTAGCTAAGGACAATCCCTATCCTATCCTTATAGGTAGGGATTTCAATTTGCTAAGATTCCCTGATGAGAAAAGTCGGAGCAGGTTTCATGAACATTGCCCTTTCATGTTTAATGCTGTCATTGACAGCTTGAACTTAAGAGAGGTTACAATGTTAGGAAGACAGTTTAGTTGGGCTAATAGTCTTCCGGAGCCTACATACAAAAAATTAGATAGGGTGCTTATGGATACCGAATGGGAAGATAAATTTCCTATGGTAACTGTTCGCGCTCTAGAGCGTATTGAGGCTTTGTCGGATCATGCTCCATTACTGTTATCTGTCAGAAAACCACCACGAAAATCCAAAAACAGTTTCAAGTTTGAACTAGGATGGATTGATCGTGATGGTTTTTATGAACTGGTGAAGGCTATTTGGAAAAAACCAGTTAGTGGTCCCACACCCAGACAATGTTGGAACAACAAAATGCGCGCCTTGCGCAAATTCCTCCGTGGTTGGGCTAGACATACTGCTGGTATTCTTAAAAAGGAAAAAATACGCCTTTCTGCTATTACTAATGATTTGGAGGCCTCAACGGAGCTTAGGTTATTGACTGCACAAGAGATTGAGCTTAAAAAGCAATCGGATGCAGAAATTGTCAGACTTCTGCGTGAGGAAGAACTAAAGTGGTACCAACGTTTTAAAGCTAAATTCATCTTTGAAGGAGATGCGAATACAAGATACTTCCATGCTGTTGCAAATGGAAAGCATAAGAAGAAACTTATTCACTCTCTAATTCAGGATGAAGGAACGATAGAAGGACATCAGCATCTTAAATCTTATATTACCAACTACTATAAATCCTTGTTTGGGGCACCACTAGAAAATTCTTTTTTGAGTCCCGGACGGAGGATATTCCTCAGGTTTCTATTGAGGAAAACAAATTTCTGACTGCCCCTTATACTGAGGAGGAGGTTAAGAAGGCTGTCTTCCAAATGAAACATAACAAAGCACCAGAGCCTGATGGCTTTCTAACAGAGTTTTATCAAAAATTCTGAGAAGTTATCAAGGTGGATTTGATGCGCTTGTTTGAGTTTTTGCAAGTTGGTCAACTGGACCTATTCAGGTTAAATTTTGGCAACATAATTTTACTACCTAAGGTTAACTACACAGAACGTATACAGCAGTATCGTCCAATCTGCCTTCTTAACGTTAGTTTTAAATTTTTTACAAAGGTTGCTACGATTAGACTGAATTTAGTGGCTGATCATGTTGTTCGCCCTTCTCAAACTGCTTTCATGCAAGGGAGAAACATCTTAGATGGAGTTGTAATCCCGCATGAAACGATACATGAACTGCACTCTAAAAAACTAAATGGTGTATTGTTCAAGATTGATTTTGAGAAGGCATATGATAAAGTTAATTGTTCTTTCCTACAGCAAACACTTCGTATGAAAGGTTTTTCAGAAGAGTGATGCGCTCTCATACAGTCTTTTGTGTCTGGTGGAAGTGTTGCCATAAATGTCAACGATGACACAGGTAATTACTTTCGGACCAAAAAAGGGCTGAGACAAGGGGATCCACTATCGCTTATACTATTTAACATAGTGTTAGATATGCTGGCTATCCTTATTGAGAGAGCAAAGACTGATGGCCAAATTGAAGGATTGGTTCCACATCTGGTTGATGGTGGACTATCTATTCTTCAATACGCCGATGATACAATACTATTTATGAAACATGATCTGGAGAAAGCCAAGAATCTGAAATTAATACTATCAGCATTTGAGCAGCTCTCTGGATTGAAAATAAACTTTCATAAGAGTGATTTGTATTGTTTTGGCGAGGCTAAAGACGAGGCCCACCTGTATGCCGATCTCTTTGGCTGTGGTCAGGGGCATTTTCCAATCAATTATCTGGGAATACCGATACATTATCGGCGTCTCACGATTGCTGAATGAAAACTCGTCGAGGAAAGACTCCAAAAACGTCTTAATAGTTGGAAAGGTAAATTGCTATCCTTCGGTGGAAGACTGGTACTCATTAATTCAGTACTCACCAACATGGTACTGTATATGATCTCATTCTTCCAGTTACCAAAAGGTGTCTTGTCAAAAGTGGACTATTTCCGCTCAAGATTCTTTTAGCAAGGGGATAGTGAGAAAAAGAAATATCGACTAGCCAAATGGAATGTTTTGCCGACCCAAAGAATATGGTGGACTGGGCATATATGATTTAAAAGTCAAAAACACCGCATTACCGGGTAAATGGTTATACAAACTTCTTACCGAAGAAGGGGTATGGCAAACCATTCTATGGAGAAAATATGTTGGCTCAAAAGCGGTGTCTAAACTGGTTTGGAAACCAGGTGACTCACACTTTTGGGCAAGGCTAATGGCTTCCAAAAGGCATTTCTTCCGTTTTGGCAATTTTAATATTAATGATGGTTCACAGATTAGGTTCTGGGAAGATAAATAGCTTGGCCAAAATTCTCTTCGTGAACAATATCCAACTCTATACTCAATTATTAGGCACAAAGGGGATACACTCGCTGAGGTAATGGAAACCAATCCTCCTAATGTGTCTTTCAGAAGAAGTCTCTTAGGTCCTAGACTGGTGTCTTGGAATAATCTTTTAGTGAGATTATCCAGGATACAACTATCTGAGGGAATTGACGAATTCAAATGGAAATTACTACATAGTGGTAAATTTTCTGTTGATTCATTTTATAGAGCTTTGATCCAACCTAATATTTCATTCAATGACAATAGTAAAATTTGGAAGACGAGGATACCCCTTAAAACGAAGATATTCGCTTCGTATCTCCGTAAAGGGGTGATTCTCACAAAAGATAATCTTGTTAGGAGGAATTGGCATGATAGCATTGAATGCGTATTTTGTCATCATAATGAGACAATACGTCATTTATTCTTCCATTGTAAATTTGCTCGTGCTATATGGTCAATCACCAAATAGCCTCTGGTTTATCTCCTCCTCGATCGGGAGTCAATGTATTTGGCAACTGGATGAATGGGATTGAGGATAAATATGTGACGTTTATTAGGGTGGAAGCGCTTGCCATTATTTGGTCAATTTGGCTATGTAGAAATGACAAGATTTTAATAATGTTGTATCTTCTTCCTTGCAGGTTATCTATCGAGCTACGACTGTCCTCTGATCATGGACTTCTCTACAATGAATGGAGTTACACGACTTATTTGCGGAGGGTTGTAGGCGGCTGGAGGATACGGCGCGAGATATCTTCTCTCGGCATGGATGGCAGCAATCGCTGCGGATAGATCTTCCTTAGATAGTTTGGAGAACTATGTTTTAATTTACATTATTTTATAATCCCGTTTTTATTGCCTTGGTCCAAGACTGTGTGATTGATCGGCTGTGTGCATTAAGCGCCCATTTCCAAAAAAAAAATCTATAGAACAGCGGCATACGGACGGGATCCTAATTGATCGTCGGCGCGATACGCGCTCGGCACTGTTCATGCACGTTTCAATATTGCCATACGCCCAAATAAGACCGCGATGGTAGGACATATGGTTTTTTTCTTTAAGATAGATTTGTACGGTTGTTTAGTTTCAAATCTAAATTCAAAAATGGTAAAAATAAAAAATATATATGTATTCGTGCGTAAGAACTAAATACTAGCATGTACCACAATTTTGAGCTGATTTTGAAAAGATCTAGAAAATCAAGTTGTTTAAAAAGCTACTCCATTCAACTCATATTAGTTGACTCAAATTTGTCTAGATACGAATATATCTAACACTAAAATTTAACTAGATACATTCATATTTACCCGAATCTAAGTCAACTAATATGGGTCGGAGGAAGTAGCATAATGGAACCCAAAAGGTGTGTTTGTAATTCTTTATTTTTTTCAAAATTCACAAAAACCCCTAAAATTTAGTGCACATGCTAGCATACATAGATAAAACCACCTTACGCTGTAAAAGTGACCACCGAAGCGTCAGGATCCCACGAAAACTTGCATTTGACCCTAACATATGTCCACGACTATGGTGCAATATCCGTAGATAGAATGAGTACCTCCCGGGAGTGACTGTCCTGCCACACATGCCTTGGCACTCATCGAAGCTCTAGACCTATAGGAGAAATCTCCTGCTACAGGTCAAACATATGGAAACACGTAGAATCCTGAGCCTAACCTTGGTTTCACTTGTTCCTACAAACTAAACGAACCTAAATAAACAAAAAGTCCATTGGTCAACCCTTATAGGAAAAAGCTAGGGGTAGATCTATGGGGCCCACAAACTATGGTTTCGCTAGAAAATTTACCGCCGGAGCGCCGGAATCCCACGAAAACTTGCATCAGACTTAGCATAAGTCCACATATGTGGTACAATGTCCATAGATGGAATGCGTACCTCCTGGGTGTGTCGGCGAAAGTTTGCCCAGCCGCGTTCCCATGACGCCGAATAGAGCCGGATTAGGCCCAGATTTCATCTGATGTTCTCAGGCCGAACCAGGGGCGCTGGGAACCGCCTGGGAACGCCGGATACAGCGGAATCGGCAAAATCAAAAGTCGCCTGTGGCCCTGTCCAGTCAGCGTGTGAAGCCGAGTCGTCCTCATCCCGTTGCCTCGGTCCCGCGACGGACCGCCGGTCAATGACCGCACGTCGTGTCGGCCACGCGTCGCTGTAATGGCGCATCACCGGCGGCTCGCCTTCCCGCCATTTTCCCTTTTCCCGCCCATGTCACTACACCCCTCCCGCCTTTGCCGCCCTTTCCTCTTTTGTCTATAAATGCCGGCGCCCCTCGCCGGTTCATAGCACACACTATCACACCTCCCAATCCCCACCTATAAGCTCGAGCACATCACCACTGGCGACCGCCCTAAACTGGGCTATCCCCCTCGCTCACCACCGTCGGCCGCCCGATGCTGTGCGCCGCCATTTGGCCGTCGAGGAGGATGGCCTCCTCTCCTCCTCTTCGTTGGTGTCAGCGTCGCGCTCGTTTAGCTCGGCGCTGGCATAGTCACCTCGCACCCACACACTCGCAACGCCTTTGCTCTGGCCGGTGAAGCGTGAGGTCGAGTCGTCGTCCTCTCGAGGACGCGCTCATGCGGCATCGTCATCAATGAGGGTCGCGTGCCGCCGCTGCCGATCGACCGGCTTAACCTGCGCACGCCGAAGACCTAGCCGGCGGACTGGGCCATTCCCGTCGACGAGGACGCGTTAGTCATGAAGATGGCGATGGGGAGCTCCCTAAACGACTGTTGCCTCACAGAGAGGACTTCGTTGGAAACCCCAAGAGCAAGGTGTGATGAGCACAACAACAAGTTTTCCCTCAGTAAGAAATCGAGGTTATCGAACCAGTAGGAGGAAGGAAACGTCACACAGGTGTTGCTAGCAACGCGGAGACCTGTACAACACAAACTCAAGACTTTTCCCCAACGAATCAGTGAGGTTGTCAAGCTCACCGGTTTGCTGTAACAAATGATTAAACGTATGGTGTGGAAGGTAATGCTTTGCAACAAGTAAACACATAACAGTGGAAGATGTATCAATGGTAAAGATTGGACCGGGGTCCATAGTTCACTAGAGGTGCTCTCCTTAGATAAACAATATGGCATGAAGGGTAAACAAATTACAACAGGACAATTGACAGGAACTGAGCAAGGCATAACAATGCAATTACTAGTCAGAAATATCCTATGGTATTCGATTGGGCAATACAACAAGATACATAGACCGCCATCCAACTGCATCTATGACTAGAAGTCCACCTTCAGGTTATCATCCGAACCCCCTCCAGTATTCAGTTGCAAGCAACAGACAACTGTTTTAAGAAAAATGTGTAAGGTACATAGTCCACATGTTCCATAAACAAGAGACCGTTGTTTTCTCAATAGTAGCAACAACACATCTACAATCGAAGAGATTATTGTCACTTCCCTTGGAAACTAGAGGCATGAACCCACTATCGAGCATAAATACCCCCTCTTGGAGTCACTAGCAACTACTCGGCCAAGATAGCTACTAATAACGGAGAGCATGCAAGATCACAAACAACACAGACATGGTAGAATCATAAAGAAAAAACCATTAATCAAACCAACATAATAATCTCAATATCCATCGGATCCCCGCAAATACAACATGCATGATTACAAATAGATTAGATCTTGACCATGAACGGAGCTCACAAGATCTATACATGAAAGCACAAGGAGGAGATACAACCATCTAGCTACTACATGGACCCATAGTCCAAGGTGGAACTACTCACGCGTCATACCGGAGAGAAGGCCTTCGGGATGATCTCCCCTTCGGCAGGGTGCCGAGAAGAACTCCAGATCATCCGATCTAGGGACTATGGTGGAGGCGGCTACAGACGGTTTCATGGAGATTTGATCGGGTGCTTAGGGTTTCTGCATCGGGGGCTTCTTATAGGCGAAGGGGGAGGCCGAGGAGGCGACCATGGGGCCACACCCCTCCCAGGCGCGAGCCCACCCCTGGCCGCGCCTAGGAGGGGTTTGGCTGCCCTGACACGCCTCTCTGTCTTCCCTCTGGACTTCTTGTTCCCCACGTAAAGTTATTTACTTTGACGTTTGTCCCGTCGAATTCCGAGAATATTTCTTTACTAACTTTTCTGAAACCAAAAACAACAGAAAACAAGCAACTGACACTGTGGCAACTTGTTAATAGGTTAGTACCAGAAAATATGTAAAAAGCACCTCAAAGTGTAGACAAAGCAAAGAAAAGTAGATACTAAACAAGAATGGAGCATCGAAAATTATAGATATGTTTCCGACGTATCAATGACGTGTCGCGGACGCATGCGCCGGACGCCTGCGCCTGGTGGTGGGTTGAGGGCACTCGAACCTAGTGGCTGTTCCGATTCGCCCTAGATGACCACAGCGCATTGGCAACACCCGCGGACTGGATCGCTGCTTTCGCAGCTTTCGGATCCAGAACCGTAGGTTCCTTCATCTGAGGGAGGGTCGCATAGATCTGAGTTGCAGCAGCTGCTATCATATGACTCATATGTGTAACACCCTCAGAATCGGCCCTATGCAAGTTTCAGCGCTTCCCGCCAAACCCGCATGGAAACGATCCAAAGGTGCCCACCAGGCACTTGCGTGCGGGTGGAAAACGAAGTAATATCATTACACAACAGTCCTCGATGGAACCCACAAAACATATATATACAACAGCGACTCCAAGAGTCAAGAATACAGATATACAATACAAAGATCCAAATCACCTTTAAATCGATATAGCGTCCGAGTACGGACAAGATGCAAATTGAGCTAAGAGCCCTGAAGAATAACCAATGGCGTCCATAACCCTGCCCAGGCCAAGCCGGAAGGGTAACCCTGCTAACGACGTCGATCTCAAAACCTGCTAAAACAAAAGGGGTGCCGACAAAGGGCAAAGGAAAAAGAGAGAGCGGTCAGTACTGAGGCCAGTACACGGCGAGGCTAGAATTCGGCGGTCCTCGCCTACATAGGTATGGTGGACTGAGCGGCAGCGCAGCATGCACTAAACAACCTATAGAGACTCGAGATGACTGTCGGCTATCAGAGAGGGATAAGAGAGACCTATTCGGAACCATCCTGGTACTACCACCAATCATACCCATCCTGGTATTTCCCCCTCGAGACCAAACGAGGAAGTCAACCGAGGAACTCACACCGTTGGCAGTTTTATTTATTCAGTTATCGTTGCAGCAATTACTAGTCAGATATAGATAGTCATCCTGATATAATAAGCAGTGGGCAGTTTTAGTTAACCATTCCGTTGTAGTTGCAACACTTACTAGTGAGATACAATAAGCATGAGATATCCCCAAACCCAGCAGTTGTTGGTACTTTTATTTAGCCATTCCGTTGCAGTGAAGCTGATTACTAGTCATATCGGATACAAGTCAAGTTATAACAGTAAACTTTAGTTATAGTTGTCTATGATCAAGAACTGTGCTCCAAGTCGTCCATAACCGCGGACACGGCTTCTCGAAAAGATTTAACCCTGCAGGGGTGCACCAAAGTTTCCACACGCACCTACACCCTTGTTGTCGGATCAGGTAGGTACAAGATCACAAAACATACACCCAACGGTATGTCGACGGGGTTTCGGACACGACGTTTCCCAGACCCAAAGCAAGCACGGGGGGCCACCCCACTAAGCTACCCGCAACGAAGTCGGCCGGTCTCCGAGACGGACTCAGGGTTTGGGTGGACGGCTGTAAACGACTGGGAACCCGAAAGTGTGACTGGGCTTGTCGATACCGCGAAATCGTGTCCCGATCCTAAACAGTACAGGTGCTCCTCGCACAATCGTAAATAAAGCAGTAAAGCATGGCATAAGTACATGATAGTAATAAAGCCCCAAACTACTTGTGGCCCCCAGTACAGTACTTGGAATCAGGTACTAAATCGATGGGGGTGCCCATACACCCCACCTGTGGTTAGCGCGCTCGATCTCGGAACAGGTGTCAAGAACTCGGGGTCCTACGGAACACAAGTGGACGGTTAACAACCAAATAACATCTATTGCCCACTTGTGCCTCTGCATTTACCTACTTCAATTTTTAGTTATTAAACAATAATTAAAGTCATGATCATCTCCAACATTAAACATGCGGCAATACTCCAACAACTGTGGTACTTGACGACACACAACAGCACTTGAGCAAGCGGCTACGACGCGCAGGTCCAACTATCTACCAAACAACAGGTAATAGGATGTGTCCAAGGCAATATAAGGCTGCAAGGGATGTTCCGGGTACGAAAACTAGAGCATCGCAACACAGATAGCAATAGATCAACAGGAGGGAATAAATACTATAAAAGTAAGATAGGTAGAAAGGGGGAGATGCTCGCCTGAAAACATTGCCGAAGGTTCATCCGAAGATCGGGTCGACACTCGCATCAACTCATCGGCCTAATCCGTGAAGAAGCAGAGCACTAGCAGAAACACCGGATGCACTATTTAATTCTACGGCAGAAGATCGGACATGATGCATGTATGATGTATGATATGGCAAGCATGCGATGCAATTAGGCAATATTAAGCGGAACCGGGTGCCGACAATTAAATAGGTGGTTCATGTTGTTTATATACCCCACAATTTAAATGTTGTCTTAACATGGCAAAATATATCCCCGGTTCGCTACACAAATTTAAATGGGGTCAATATAAGACTAGAAAAGTCTGCACATGGACCCCATATTTAATTATAAGGTGAATCGGCATAATGCCCCCAAACCACATGGTATGTATGCGACATGACAATTGAGATGCAACAAGTATATATATCATTTATAAAATAGGGCTCGAGAGAAAAGGTCAAACATAGGGGCTCGACGATCTTGGTTAGGGTTCGACGGGATCGGTCTTCGGATCGACGAGGAGGAACAAAACACGAGGTTCGGTCTTCAGGCACCGGAACCGGGGTCTTCGGAAGATCTGGCACTATGGTAAAATTGTCCCGTCGACGCCTTATTGTCACCACACATCCCTCCTGAATTCACATAGCATCAGCACTGAAACCAACCAGCACCTCAACACGCTCACGACAACACTACAATAGGAGGCATCAGCAGGAACGGACCAGGCCAGCGAGCACCGACCGTGGACATCAGAACAGGCGCAAGTAGACGCATTGCTACCCGCGGGAGCTCCAAGCGATGTGGGTCCGGCGCAGGGAGGTGGCCGACGGAGGAGCCCCGGGGCGGCACGACGCGACCCAGACGGCGAGAAACGATGACGACCGCGTGTTGCTGCAAGAGAGGCACGACGAGGACGAACTGCTGGCGGCGGCTCGGGGAGGCTTGAGGCATGGCGGCGGCTACCAGAAAGCACGGTGAGGAGGGTGACGCGGGACGGAGACGAGACGGCGAGGAGGTGGCCTCGACGGCTACACGGCCCAGGCGCGAGGAGAGAGGGAGGACGCGGCGCGGCGGCGCCACGGCAGCGGGACCTCGACGAGGCGTCAGGGACCTGAGCGGAGGCGAGAGGGCTCGGGGAAGCGGCGAGAAGCTGATCGAGGAAAAGGAGCGCCGGGGAGGTCCTTGTGAGGAGGGGACTCGTGCGGTGGCGCTGGTGGCTCGCGGAGTTGCGGGGCGGCTCAATCGGATAGATGCGCGGGCAGGCGAGGTCGACGAGGCGTAGGACCGAGCGGAGTCGGGGACGACGGCCAGGGATCGCGCGGTGCTGAGCAAAGACGTGCCTGGCGATGGAGGGGATCGAGGAGGAAGGGCCCGTCCCTGGCAGCGAGAATTGAGAGCAGAGTAGGGGAAGGGCGATGTGTGAGGACGAGGCGAGGATGGGGGTTGCGGGAGAGGGCCAGGAGCGGGGCTACGGGGTGGGTCCAGTGATCGGGAACGGGCAGGTGGGGGTCGTGCGGTTCGATTGGGCAGGCGCGTGCGTGTGTGTGTGAGTTGGGGGCGAGGTGGCGTGATGGGAGAGGATGGAATGAGGTGGAGGGGTGCCAGGGTGGCGGCGGTGGGTGCTGGTGGGGTGTGTGCGTGGGTGAGGGAAGGTGGGGCCAGGAGGAGAGATGAGGTAGAGGGGCTCGGGGAGGTGGCAAGCCGTGGTTGGTCGGGGGAGGAAGGGGAGGTGAGGTGGCGTGCACCGATTGGTGCAGGTGAGGTGGAGGCAGGGTGGGTAGGATTAGGTGTAGGTAGGATTAGGACTAGATATTTTTAGACTAGGGTTTCGAGGTGGCCGGCCGGGCTTTCGGGCCTGGCGGGCTGCCTCCTAAAAATAATTAAACATTTTCATTTATTTACAACGGGGTTTTTGAAATCCATTGGTAGACGAAACAAAATAATCCGGAGACCCGGGTTTTGGATTTGAAATAGAGGCGGGGTATTTAGGAAACAAAATATGCTTTTCGAAAATAGTTTCAGACAAACAAGTGTATGATGATGACGATGCTCAAATGCAATGTGGCATGATGACATGAGCATGCGGTCATGATGATGCAATGCACAAAAACAACGCGATTTTCTAGTAGTGGTTTTGCGGGGCGCCACAATATGTCAGCGTCGACGTGCGTAACACGCCGATGGGTGGGACCCACAAAGCGGGCCTGATGGAAGGTGGTGGCACCCGCTCTGGGAGGCGGAGGGTGCCGGTCTGCCCCACCTAGAAGCAGAAGCTCCCGAACAGAATCTCGAGCCCGTCGCCTACGGGCTCGAAATCCCCCATGGTGGCTGGCGAGTGGGCGGTGAAGTCGAAGGTGCCGAAGAGGAGGTGACTCTCTCTCGCCAATGAGTTGTAGATCGCTCCGGATGGGACCGTCATGATCGCACAATCAGCGCCCCCAGTTCCCACAGACGGCGCCAATTGACGTGGTTTCGACTCGGCAATTCCCATTGTTATGGACTTGGGTTTTGGAGAAGATGGGGATGCTGGAGATCGTGGAACGGTTAACTGACAAGCAACACGGGATACGAGGTTTACTCAGGTTCAGGCCTCCGGGGGGAAAACCCTACTCCTGCTTGTCTGCTCTTGATTATGGCGGAACCGGAGGTTACATGGTGCGTAGATGAGATCTGGCATGAGGTGTGTATGAGGTGAGTTGAGGCCCTTGTCGCTGTGCCCTCCTAGCTTTTATATAGATAGGCAGGTCCTGGGCGTAGGTCGAGTCAGTTACAGATTAGGGTTTGCCCCTTTGAAATTCTATCTATTCTAGTCTCGTTCTCCAAGGATCCGAAGGCGTCATGGGCTTGGACCACCCAAAATCTCCGCATGCCGCGTATCTTGTTGTGGGCCTTCCTTGGGATTGACTAGGTATGCCAATGTTGCGTACCCGTGGGGTATAACCATGTCACCAGGGCCGACTGGGAGCAGGAGGAGGCCAATGCATTCGCCGCCATCAGGAGCAGGCCGAGTGCGAGGCTACTCGCTTCGCTCTCCAGGAGCGCGCCTACCAGGGTGTGCCGCTCATCGTCCTTGACGACGACGCTGATCTCTCGTCTCAGTCGTGGCGCTACGACGACGCCGGCCAGGGCAGCTTGCGTCTCCCGCAGCCGCCGAGCGACAACGACGACACCATCTTCTACTGCAACTTCGACATGTGAGCGACGCCCGGCAGCATCGGCATTGGCATCGGCTAAGCCTAGTAGTATTTTATAAGAGTTTTTTAATTTTTTCTTTAGCCTAATGTAGTTAAAATTCGGGTATTTGTCCAAATTTGACGTAATTTGTACAAACTCGCCCAAATATTAATAAAGTCACCTATATTTGTCCATATTTCGCCGAGTTTGCCTAAAATTCTTCCAAGACCGGAAAATCGATAGGAAAACGCGAGTGAGAAACTGAGCATTTCCAGACTGAATGTTATATCTGTCCATTGTTCAATATCGCCAGAATTGGGCCTAAAAACACCAAATGAGTGAAAAAAACAGATATAAGAAAATATTTCGAATAAAAAAAAGGCAAGACGAACCCACCTAGACCGGCCCATTGCTGTCGTATACTCTTTTTGTTTGGGATTATAGGTCCTACACACATATCTAGATTATTTATTTAACCAACAAAATATAACTTATATATCAGAAAAGTTATACCGTTAAAAAAATATAATCTCTAAAGTTTTAGTGGTATAATATTTATACTATATTATTTATATTTTATTATTTAAATTGACAACCTAGTTATTCGTGCGGAACTTATATTCCCAAATCGGAGGGAGTACATAGTCAGTACAGTCTCCACCTTTACCCGGTCTCTACCGAGAGCACTAGCCCAAAACCCGCTAACTGGCTGAAAAGCCCGGAATATCTTGTCTATGGGGATACCGAAGCAAGAGTCTACGGACGGAGAGAGTGGCATCCAAAAATTATTGCGGCGTCTCGATACGTCTTCCAAAGAGTTTTCTTCGTCTTCTGAATCCATTAAACTGCTATGGTGAGTCGGACGGAAAATCCTTCGTCTTCTGAAGCCATTAAACTGCCACGGGCAAACGAAGCGGCGCCGCGCATGCATCCGTCGTCTATATTATACAACAAAGAGCGTGCTCTCTGCGCACACGTACGCTCCCAGCAGGACCACCGATCAAAGTAGTAGCACGCCAACAGCCGACATGCCCGACTGGTCGTCACTCCCGCCGGACCTCGTCCGCGGCGTCGGCGATCGTCTCCTGGCCGCGAGCGACGTCGACTATTATATGGACATGCGGGCCGTCTGCCGCAACTGGCGCTCCGCCACCGTCGACCCATGCCGGGACCGCGCTGGCGTCGAACTCCGCCGCCTGCGCCCTCGCCACTGGGTCATGCTAGACGAGGAAGAGCCCTCGGATGGCAGCCGTCTCTTTGTTAACGTCTCCACCGGGCGCTTCCTCCGCCGCCAGGTCCCAGCCCTCCGCGACCACATCCTGGTCGGCTCCTCCGACGGCCTCCTCGTCATTGGCGAAAGGAGGAAGCCGCACCAAGCCATGCGCGTCCTCAACCCCTTCACCGGCTCGCTTCTCCGCTTCACCGTGACACTGCCTAGCTACCGGACGAAAGCAGTGGTGGGCGGACATGGGCACGCACCGTCGCTGGTCTTCTGGCTCGACCCCTTCGGCGACGACGTGGTCTGGAGCGCCGATCCGCTCAGTCCGCATGTACGCATCACCTACGGCCCTCCCCTGTTCTTGCTCGCGAGCATGGTCGCCTACACAGGCCGTGTCTACATTGTCGATTGGGCAGCAACCGTATACGAGATCCTCTGGGACGACTGCTTCACCTACCTAGATCCGATAGCACAGAGGCCTGACGCGTTAGTATCTTCGGAGGACTCAGATTCATTGGACTGGCATGCCAATTTCCTGGTCGAGTCTGATGGCGAGCTGCTGCTCATCCGCCGTCCGCGGCTCCGTTGGCAGGCCATGGAGGTCTTCAGGGTTGACGTGGAGCGGCGCTCGCTCGAGCCCGTCAGCCACATCGCCGGCGGTCGCAGCCGCGCACTCTTCCTCGGCGAGAGGTGCCTGTCCGTCGACGCCGACAGTCTCCCCTCGGTCGACCGGAACTGCATATACTACAGCACTGCTGACATCTACAGCTCCAACGATGCTTTGCAGAAGTGCGAGGGTATTTACAAGTACAACCTCCAAGACGGCAGCGAAGAGAGGATATCAGGCATCTTGGTGCCTGGTAGCGAGAGCTTCCGTGCTCGCCCTTTCAGCCTCGTTCAGGTGCTCGTCACCTACTGCGCAGTGCTTCCGGATGTGGAAGCACAACTCGGCGACGAATAAATCATCAAATGACAAGTTTATGGGGACGCCCTTTATTTATTTTCATATTTTGATGTATTTTCATTATTCAGTTTTTGTACCGCCGGAAAAAAATCTACATGTGGATTAGGCAATTAATTAAGGGAATGTCTATGGCTTAGTCGACTGTGACATCGCAGTCAGCTGATGTCATTGTTTTCTTTCATAGCTTGTTACCATGTTCGTTCTAGGAAATTGTCTTATTGTTCATTTTCCTTGTTTTGTTCTGTCTATTCTTGTTGCCGTCTTTGTTTTGTTGGACCCGATTTTTCGGTTTCTTATTAAATACTCCCTACATCTCGAAAAGTTGTCCAAAATTTATCTAAATTTAAATGTATTTAGACACTATTTAATACTAGATATCTAAATTTAGAAAAAATTAGGACATCTATTTTGAGACGGAAGCAGTAGAACCTTTTTTCAATCAGTCAATGAAGAATCTTCAAAAAACCATCGATATTGTCAGTTGGCGTGAATTGCCAACGCAAGTCTACTACAACGTGAAAAAACCCTACCCTACTGAGCGATGGATGAACCGTTACATAATTTGCAGGCGCGGAACAACCTACGTAGGAAACACACGCACAAAGATATCCACAACCTACAGATCGATTTGTAAGCAAAATTACATGCTAGTTTGTTGTTTGACCTAACTAGGCCAAAAACTTGGGATAACCCAACTAAAAGTAGCTAACATTAACAATAGTTCGATGCGCCGTAGATGGTCTCTCTGCTCCGGTTGGCTGGTGTGCGCGCGTGGCAACCGAGGAGGCTAAGAGGATGTGTGCTCACTTACTTGCAAATTGGGCGACAAATCGAACAGGTGGAGTTGAAAACGAATCCTGGAACAACATCCCGACTCGAATCTCCATTGAAGCAAGCTACCCCTGATTCATGGTCTCTTCCGCAGCGGAGCAGAGTGCGACGAGTCCCCTCCACACAAGTCAGGGCAACAGACGGAGATACCTCCACCACGGGAGGGCTCCCCGTGGGTCTCCCTCGACCACCTTCGCCGGCTAATTTCTTGTCCTCAATCCCTCCTGCCCCGCAGCCTTTTGCTTAGCATCGCTGTTTTGAAACGGGAGAAGCTAGATGAGGTGTTCTAGAAGAAACAACTTGGGGAAGGGAAAAGTAAAAGAAGATCGGTAAGGACAACGCCGAGTTTGCTGGCCCACTAGTCATTGTGCCTTTGTGTTTCCGTCAGGTGGTGGACTGACAACGCCACCATTTAAATGTAGTTGTTGCTTTCGTTGCTGCCTAACTATTAGTACATATAACCTAACCTCTTAAAAATTGTACTCCCTCCGTCTCAAAATAGATATCAAAAGTTTGTCAAAATTTGGATAAATCTATATATTAAATAATGTCTAGATTTATCTAAAATTTGACAAATTTCCGACATCTATTTTGACATAGAGGGAGTACAAGAATTTATTAAAGAAATTGTGTGTAAAAATCAAAACTATTATTACACAAAAAAAGACAATACATACAAAAATAGTAAATAAAATAAAATTGATTTTCATAAATGACCATAGTTGCAACGCCCCTTCCCCTTCCCATGAGAAAGAAAGTTGCGATTCCGGTTGCAACTCATAGTAAAAAAGAAAGGACGATGAAAAATATCCTTAGTTGTGAACCCAGTTGCAACTCCTCCTCCCCACGAGAAAGCCATTCACGAGTCCAAATGCAACTCGTAGTAAAAATGAAAAGGGACTACAAAAGTAATCCTCAGTTGCAACCCCAATTGCAACCTCCCCTTCCCCTTCCTCTCCCGCCTGTGAGAAAGCCAGTTGCGAGTTTAGATGCAACTCCCGCGGGAAAAATCCTCAGTTGCAACTGTATTTGCAATTCCCACGAGAAAACTAGCTGTGAGTCCAATTGTAACTCCCCTTGAAAAAATCCAGATGCAACCCAGTTACAAAACCCCCTCCCCTGGGTGAAACCCAGTTGCAACTCATACTAAAAAGAAAAGGACCACGACAGTTGCAACTCCCCACAAGAAAAATCCAGTTGCAAAACTCCCCCTCCTCCCAGTGAGAAAAGTCAGTTATGAGTCCAGTTGCAACTTGTAGTAAAATAAGTAGGCACCTCGAAAAATCATAAGTTTCAACCGTACTTGCAAACCCTCGCCAAAAAAGCCCCCAATTTCGAAGTCCCCTCTCATGAGAAAAGCCAGTTGCGAGTGTACTTGCAACTCGTAGTGGAAATAAAGGGTAAGTTGAAAACAATCCTCAGCTGCAACCGTAGTTGCAACTCACCCACAAGACAATCATAGTTGCAACCCCCCTATGAAAAGCCATTTGCAGGTCCAAATGCAACTCGTAGTAAAAAAGAAGCGACGATGAAAAACAATCCTCAGTTGTGACCCAAATTGCAACTTCCCTCCCCAGCTCGTGAGAAAGCCAACTGCGAGTCCAAGTGCAACTAGTAGGTTAAGAGAAGGGGCGACGAAAAAAATCCTTAGTTTGTGACCCTAGTTGTAACTCAGAGTAAAAAAAAAGGATCACAAAAAAAAATCCTCAATTGCAAACCCTAGTTGAAAACTACCCCAAAGTAAGCCAGTTTCAAGTCTAGTTGTAACTCGTATTAAAAGAAGGTGGATTCTAAGTCTAGATGCAACTCATAGTAATACAAAAGGGAAGGGAACAAAAAACAAATCCTCATTTGCAAGACTGATTGAAACTAACCCGTAAAAACCAGTTTCAAGTCTAAATGTTGTTCAATACACACGGTATCTCACCTTTACTTGTGTGGTGTTTTGCGATTAAATTCTTAAGCTAGTGTGATAATTGAACTATGCGTTTCCGGTATTGTGGTGTGGAAAATATTAAGAACACAGAACTGAAACAAGAAGTGTGTGAAAGTTTGAAATTTATTTAATTGGAAAAAATAGTTTGGGATGGGCCCTTGCCATAGTGCTAAAATCCTCACGAAATTTTGGTCAATTTTCGGATGGCAATTCCGTAACCATCCAAACAACCGAATTGGATATAACAGACTCTGAATTCCAAATTCCATGCTCCAGTTTCGGCATCCAAACAGAGCCTGTGAAAAATTGAAACTCTTTTTTAGAAATATTTGAAACTTATTTATCTGGAAAAAATTACTATTGAGCAAAGTTTTACCTAAAACCTAGACGGCCAGGCCCATTACCCAGCCCACTCGATCTCATCTCCTGGTACACCAGGTCGTCAAACCCTGCCGCCGCCTCGTCTTCCTCGCGGGAGGCTCCGCTCTCTCCTCGAAGCAGGGGACCTCATCTCGCCAAGGTCCTTGGGTACGGTACGGCTGCATCCCTCTAGATTCTTCCTCCCGTTCCGTAGCCTTTGGACAGGATTTCTTGTTTTCAGCGATTCAGATAACTCGCATATGCATCATCGTCTGCTCAAATACTTTTTCTATTAATTGAAACAAGAAAAACAGCAGATGTGAAGTGGTAGTCCTCTAATCGGCCTCTCTGTTTAATCGGCCTCTTTGCTTTTGTCATGATAAGCTAGGCAAGCTAGTGCGCTGGTGCCTTCGGTTTTGATGGCGATGGATGGTGGTAACTTCAAGACAACAGTTGGAGAGAGCAGCGGGAAGAGGCTTAATGTCAGCATTGGGGTGGATACCCTTGACTGCTCCATCTGCCTTGAGCCCCTCAGGCCTCCCATATTCCAGGTAAATAATGCACTGCCTGTGTGTACCAATTGCCTTGTCTCTCAACTCATGCCTTTATCTATTTTTTTTATTATGGAGCTTTGATAAAAATCATTAGCTAGATAAGTGCTGCTACTTATAGCAATAAAGTGTTTCTTATGAATGGTACTACCTCAGATCCATAATAGGCGTTGCAGTTTTAAACTAACCTTAGTAACTCGAATCAGGCTTTTGCCCCGCTATATTAATATAGCAATCACACAATACAACGAATATGCTGAAGCCGCAACACAACCAAGCTCAACCGAAAACAAAGAGAACAAAAGAGAAACAAATGCCAACATTGGCAGATCGATGAAAAGAAGACGGCCCTCTACCGCTGCGTCCACCAAAACTGTCCCACCGCGCACCTGGCATTCTGAACCGCCGTGTACCAAGCAACACCTTCAACAAGGAGTGCGACGACGACGCCGCTGTTACCCGGACTAGACCTAGTGTTTCCCCCGGTACACGGAGGAAGATGGGGAGGAGATACCCGGCGCCCTTCAGGAAGGAAAGGTGACACCCGTAGGTGCCACCACATCGGTGTCGGCCGGGGGCCGACAGGGGTTTCGCCCACCCCACAAACCCACCATCCGGACGGTCCGAAGTGCTCCACCAAACCAACCGCCAATTAGCACACGCCACCGCAAAAAAGACGCCATCTTCATCATCTCTCTATAGGCATTGACGCAAGGCCTCGAGGTCTGAGCAAGGGAACAATGGTATCGAGGGTAGTAGCATCTTAGCCGCGCGGGAGGGAACTACCTCCACCGCCGTGGAGGTAGCCGACCGGCCGCGGCAACAGGGCACACCAGGTCTCAAACCCGGCCGGGCCCCGAAGAGCCCGCAAAGCCCCGATCGCCATTTTGCAGCAAGGGAAGCCGCGAGTGCCACCACCGTCCCAATCACGCCGTCAACCTTCTCCACCTCCAGGGAACCGCAAAGGGACTCGCAGCGGTAGGCCCCTTCCAACCCAGATAGGGCCCAAACGGGCCCAGATCTGGGCCGAGAAGGACACCGCCAGCATGCAGTCTCTCCCCCACGCCAGGCTGCTGGACCGCCGCTGGCCGAGAAGCACTGCCCCCGGAAACTCCCTCCCAAGCCGGAGCTTTGCGCGCGGAGGGAGAGAAGAGCCCGCCGCCACCGGCCCGCGCGGGCACCGCCCGGCGGTGCTTGCCGGCGGCGGCGGGAGAAGGAACGAGGAGAGGGAGACTGGCGCTGGGCGGATGGAAGGCCCCGGCCGCCTCGCTCGGGGAGGCGGCGCGGGGGTGAGAGCGTCTCGCCAATCCATGAAACGGTTCAGTCACCTTAGTAACTGAAATAATGAGATTTGTGTATTACTTACCTACTATCATACCATTGTGTAGTGATTATTCGGTTTTTCTCCCGGGGCTCCAATTAATCCTTTCTGTTCGACAGTGCCATGTCGGTCATTGCATATGCTCGTCTTGCCGTGGCAAACTACTGGGCAACAAGTGTCACTTATGCTCTGTCAAAACCTCCTTCGAGCGCTGCTTTGGGATGGAACATGTCGTCCAGTCAGTCATAGTTCCTTGCTCCAACACCGAGTATGGATGCACCAAGAAGTTCACCTACTACCAGAAGGAAGAACACGAGAAGGCATGCCCGAACGCCCCATGCTTCTGCCCAGAGTCCGGATGTGGCTTCACCGGACACACAAAGGTGCTACTTGACCATCTCACCACCCAGCACAACTGTCCGTTGACAAGCCTCTCAGACTCTCACCACACGGAGTCTATCTGCATAGAACTGGGCTTGAATGTGTTGCGATATGTATCGGAGACTGTCTACCTTTTCTTGCTCATCATGACATCAGAGCCTCTTGGATATGCCATCTCAGTTGTTTGCGTCCAACCAGAATTCTCAGATCCCAAGTTCTCATGTACTATAAATTATGACTTCGTGACGACCGGATATTGTGGAACTACAAGTTGCTACGTAAGAAGCTCCTCACTCTCCGGTGGCATACCAACAGGGTATGACTTGATACTTCCCAAGGGAAAGATTTCAGAAGATCTATACGGTATCATTTTGACAGTCAAAATTCATGAACCTTTAAGTCTCAGAAGATCCTGGTATGATACCGACGACGATGATGATGATGATTTCGTGAGAAAGTTGATGATGATAGATTTCTGAGTTTAGCAAGGACTGGCCGTGACCATCTATGCTAAAGGTTTAGCAAGAAATTGTCGCGAGAGGGGGAATACACGCACTTACTATACTAAAACATGCAGATGTTTTGGAGTGGCTTCTTTATTTTTTTCAGGAACACAACTATAGCTTGTTTTGGTGTTCGGAACCCATGCCGCATTATGTAAATCTGTTTATGGTCCATCGGAAAGCACTACTGGGTTATGCTAGTACATTCTTTTTTGAGTGCTATGCTAGTACATTCTGCAATGAACACTAAAACTAAAGGGGTCCACTTCAAAATAATATGTCTGCCTTTTTTATTTACCTGCAATTTTGCAGGAAAAACAAGACGTTTATGTCCTAAAAATGTTTGAAATCAATTGTTAATATTCCCTCCAATCCAAATTAATTGACCTAGATTCGTTTAGATATGGTTTTATCTGGCACTAAGATGTGTCTAGATACATTTAGACAGGGAGTACTAAATTGATTTGTTTCACGGAGCCCAAAACGTTTTTTTTCAGGAACATATAGTACCAGATAATGTCCTCCCTCCGTTTTGAAATATAAGATGTTTTAGATTTGTGAAGGAAATGTATCTGGACTACTTTCACTACGGCACACAGGCTCTTTGCCGTGTGGGAAAAAGACACGGAAAAGCCCCCATGGAACTCGGCAAAGCCTTTGCCGTGTGCATGCACACGGCAAAAGCCACACGGCAACGGCAGCCACGGCAAAGAGCCGGCAAAGGCTCTTTGCCGTGTGTCTATGCGCCCGGAACACGGCAAAGCCTTTGCCGTGTGTTTACTGCATCGAAACGGCAAAGTAAAGTACTTGACGGTTCCGTCCGTCTAACGGAGCCGACACATCTTTGCCGTGTTCCTCCTTTGCCGTGTGTGATGACTCTTTGCTGTGTGTTCGTTCTTCGCCGTGTGCCTCCTCTTTGCCGTGTCCCAGGTCTTCGCCGTGTGCCTGAACCTTTGCCGTGTGCTTTATTGTTGCCGTGTGTGTGCTCTTTGCCGTGTGTATACACACGGCAAAGGAGCTGTCATTTTTCTATTTTTTTCCTGTTTCCAGTCATTTCCTGCAATTCAAAACATAATATATATATGATCTACAGGTCATCAACAAAAATAATATACTCATCAACAACAATAATATACTCATCAACAACAACAATATAATCATCACCAACACCAAAATGCATCATCAACACTAGCAAACATCATCACCACGAAAGCAAGAGATTTCACAAATATTACAATTGTCAAATGCTAGTGTTTATTCTTGCCACAAGTGTCAAACACTACCAAGTGCATAACCAACAAGTTATAAGACCTAAACTAGACAAATATTACAAGATCATCAACTCCGAGTGCTCCACAAGCTCATGCTCCATCGTGAGATCCTACAAGTTCAAGACAAGCACATAAATATGAGAAGTAAAATCATCAATATGTACAAGTTTCTAGGCAAGTTGATGGAAATGGAAATAACATGGGATTTTGACGAGTCTCATGGCAAATTACATCAATATGACAAGTAAAATCACGAATATCTACAAGTCCCATGGCAAGTCTTGAATTTCTATAAGTGTCATGGCAAGGCTAAAATTTCTACAAGTGTCATAGCATGGCTAAAATTTTGACAATGGCATAGAATTATCTACAAGTTTCATGGAATTGCTAAATTTTCTATAAGTATCATGGCAAGGCTAAATTTCCTACAAGTGTCATGGAATTTCTAAATTTTCTATAAGTATCATGACAAGGCTAAAATTTCTACAAGTGTCATATCATGGCTAAAATTTCTACAAATGCGATGGCATGGATAAATTTGACAAGTATAAGAAAACAAACCTGGAGGACTCTGATTCAGCCTCCGGACGACCGACGGATTGTTGACGGTGAAAGACGGCGGCGCCTGGTTGTTCGATCCACCGGCGGACCCACCAGGCGGCGGCATCGCATCGTCTATCTGCAGCATTGGAAATTGTGAGCATTAGACAATAAGGCAAGATTGAAAATTGCGAGCATTGGACAATAAGACACTTGATCACTTACCCACGAGAAGGCAAAAGGAGGAGTGGGAAGAGTCCCTGGTTGAGAATTGATGAGCATTTGCTGTGTCATCCACGATCATCTGCCCTTGTTGCTCCAGCAACCCCTGCTGATGGGCCATCTGCTGCTCCAGTTGCTGCTGCCGCTGCTCGGCCGCCTCTCTGCGTGCCCTATCAGCGGCCATCTCCTCCTGCGTCGTGTCGCCACGATTAGATGAACATTGCAACACAAAACATGTAGTAAAACATAGATGACCGAGGAAGAACATACCCGTAACTGCTCGAGAGCTACAACCGAAGGCCGTGGGCGGGTCTCTATAGCAGGCTGGTCGCTCGTCCTACCACGCCGGACCTGGCGCATAGATGGGATGGTCTTAGGGTCGACGGACCCGTGACCGATCCATAGGCGACCATTCTTCTGGCCTTCTCCCGCCAGCACGGCGACCTCGGGGTCGAAGGGGGCGGTCTCAGGGTTAGAATCTTCTCCATGCACCTCCTTGTACTTCTCAGGGTACTTCTCACCCCGGAGCCTGGCTCCCTCGTTCATCCATAGGCTCCCGTTCCTAGGCTCATCCAACGTGCGTGTCTTCTTCCAAACGGCAAACACGGACGGCTCTTGACCTGTCTTTATTTTCTGCACAAAAGAGCACGAAGTTAAGTGAAGGGGGACTCCAAAGGGCGAAGTAAAGAATAAAATTACAAGCAAGAACAAATAAAGCATTTTCTCACCTCTTTTTGCCTAAGAAGGGCGAGGGGGATGCTGCCTTGGCGGTGTCATCCACCCCCCATCTCCTCTCGCCGCTTCTTTGCATCGGCGTGTTTCTGGAGGTAATTGGGGTGTGTCCACCACGCTACCATTGCCGTGAAGCACCGCTCGTCATTACCCACGAACTGAGGAGGGTTCTACTTCCACAAGACACACGTATTAGTACAATAGAAAATAGAATAAGGTCAAGAAATCAATAAAGCAAAAATGCAACTACCTGCAGGTACTGCCACGGCTCGAAGAGCATCTCCCGGGCTTGGCTCTTGTTCATCCAAATCTTGCGATCGCCGAACCAGTTGCGAACGCAGTTCACGCGTGCCTCGTAGTGCATGTCTTGCACCTTCCTCTTGGCAAGCTCGTGAACAATCATCAAACACTCCCTTTTGCGCGTCCTGTCCATGTCGAAGAACTTCTACAAGTATGCACATAGGGAAAAAAGGGGGGTCAAAGGCGATTGAATTATGACAAGCCACGAGTTCAAGTGTATTTCATCCTCAAGGCGATTGAATTATGACAAGCAAAACAAACTTACCCAGAACAAAACCTGAACCTTCTCCGCGATGGTGGTGTACTTTTTTTCGGGATCTTCGGCATAGTGGTAATGCTTCCAAGTCCAAGCCACATCCTTTGAACCATTTGGGAGAGTGACAATCCCAGGAAAATACTTTCTAACCAAGGCTCCAAGGATGCTTGAGTAGCCACGATATGGCTTGATCCCATCCTCATATAAAAAGGCACTGCAAAATGAAAAGGACAAGGTCAGTATGTGATAAAAATTACAATGTATGGTTTAGGGTCAAATCATGTACCTCGACCCAGCGGGCACGAGTACCTTGTCCGCATAGGGATAAGGTAGGTCGGGGAGTCTCGAAACCCCACGCCGATATGGAGCCTTCTCCCGTGGCACCAGGCTCGGGTCCATGGCCGCGTACTCCTGAAGGTACTCCGTCTCATCCTCCGGAGGCGCCCACCTCAAGGACGTGTCAAGCTCGTAGGGTAAAGACCCCAACCCCTCATCCTCATCCTCCTGCTGCTCCTTCTCCTCCTCGTCAGAATCCGAGTGCGTCCCCTCATCCCCCTGACGCCGAACTGGCTCCTCCTCCTCGTCGTCCTCCCCCTCCTTCTCCTGCTCCTGCTCCTGCTCCTGCTCCTGCTCCTGCTCGTCCTCCTCGAAGACCGGAGGGGGACTAGGAGTCCTCGCACGCCTCCCACGCCCTCGCCGCTGTGAAGTGCGCGGTGGAGCACTAGCAGTAGCACTAGTAGGCTGCTTCCCCCTGACATCTTTTGAACCACCAGTCACCAGTTTTGCCAAGCTTTTCAGCTTTCTTGTAACTCCCTTTCCCCCCGGCATCTTTCAATCACCTGCAAAACAGAGTGAAAAGAGTAGTTTATTAGTACACATCAGTGACACAAGATTCATAACAGTACAATAATACTCAAGTTTTAAACACACACTATATTCGTATCGGCAAAGACGAAAGAAGAGAAATACTTCCATGATCCATATAGCATGGGTATGATACGCGGCAAGCCAAGGAAATGATTCGGTCTCCACGGCAACGACTCCTCGAAAGGAATCGTTGTCGTGGATCGAGAATCCTTTCCTGGGCTTGCCACCGTCACATCCCCATGCTATATGAATCTCGAAAATACCTGTCCTCTCTCGACTTGGGGGATACGAGATGAAGCCTTCCTTGTGTTTCTCCAAAGACGAAAGGAAAGAAACCATTTCACGATTCATATAACAATGTCGCCCATGCTATACGAATAGTGAAGTAATGTCTTTCCTTTCGACTTTAGGGCTATCTAATATATTCCATTTAAGTCACGCTAGCTAATCTATATTCGTATCGGCAAAGACGAAAGAAGAGAAATACTTCCATGATCCATATAGCATGGGTATGATACGCGGCAAGCCAAGGAAAGGATTCGTTCTCCACGGCAACGACTCCTCGAAAGGAATCGTTGTCGTGGATCGAGAATCCTTTCCTGGGCTTGCCACCGTCACATCCCCATGCTATATGAATCTCGAAAATACCTGTCCTCTCTCGACTTTGGGGATACGAGTTCTTACAAATACAAAGACAAAAGGAAAGAAATTTTATTACATAGAATAGAGTTCTTACAAATACAAAGACAAAAGGACAGAAATTTTATTACATAGCCCGGCGGGATTACATAGCAAACACTACTACAAAGATTATTACTAGTACATGCATGGATCAGAAGCCTGAGTCGGGATTATGAATTGGACGAGAGGTTTCGTCATCGCTATCATTTTCCGGCCACCAATAATCATCCATGAAACCTGGAGGTGGTCCCTGTGGATCGTTCACGTCAAGGCCTGCATGGAACGCCTCGAGCAAACTCACATCATGTTGGTTGTGAACCTCCTCAGCTTCATCTTGCGCAGTGTCTTCCTCCTCAGCTTCTTCTTGCTCATCGTCTACGACCATGTCACCATCGGTGGACAAGTCGATAGTGAATTGCCCGGGGAGCCCTTCTTCTTGATAAAACTCGCCATCATTTGTTGAGGGGTCTAGGCGGCGGTAATCATCCTTGTTTGGCAAGGGCGGCCTATTGCGTGTCGGTACCGTCATCACAACATCCCAGTCCTGTAGACGTTTTGTCGGGTTTTGGCATGGGTACGGAAGATAGAATACTTGGAAGGCCTGAGTAGCCAAAATGTAAACATCATCTCCCGCATAAACGCAGTTTCTCTTAACTTCGACCAGTCCAATTTCAGGATCCCGTTTCACCTTATGTGGGTCAAACCAATGACATTTGAATACAACGGGATTTAGCCCTTTGCCAAAACCATAATTCAGCTCATATATACCCTCGACTCTTCCATAGTACTGGAGGCCATCTGAGCCTTCACAAAAGACCCCGCTATTTGTTGTCTTCCGGTTGGGCCGGCTAGTTGTGTATTCATGGGTATGGAAGCGATACCCATTCACGTCATAAGCATTGAACGTGTCGACTGAATGGTTAAAGCCCCTGGCAATATTTCTTAGCTCGGGTTGCATCTCTTTGTCAGTTCTTGCCTACAAGTTAGAACGAGAAGTTTAGCATAAGAAGTTTATCACAAGAAGTGTAGCACAACAAGTTGGCTCGAATAGTACCAAACCACAGAACCAGCTGACGAAACCGAAACCACCACCCTTATCGAAAAGATCCTGCTCCTCTTGAGGGTTAGGCTCCCTATTTGGATTCTTCCAATGTGCACTCTTGAATCGTCTATAACAATTTAAAGGAGAGTTAGGCACGGACATAGCAGTGAATGTTTGCGGAAAACTAAATGGTGATCACTTACTCGATGTACGGCTTCACTTCTTCCATGGTGTTCAAGACATACGAGTGGATCAACTCCCGCTCAAGTTTTTTCATTGCGAACCTCTTTGTGCCACTTGATTTGCCACCTAGCCCAACGAAGATGCTAAGATTGGGTACATCTTCAGGGTTGGCGGCATTGTAACGAAACACTGGGTTGTGCTTTGTGGGAATGTTGGCATCATAGTGCTTTGTGGTGAAGTTTGCAACCTCCTCGTTAAGGACTGCCTCGGCTATGGATGCCTCGATCTTGCATTTATTGCCTGTTTTCTTACGAAGCTTCTTTGTTTCTCTCTCGGGCGGATACTGCCAACGGGCCCACACAGGTCCCCCTTTAAAGCCTCGTCCGCAAGATGCAAGATCATATGTTGCATCGGATTGAAGAACCCTGGCGGAAGGAGCATCTCTAGATCGCAAAGCAACTCGGGTGCCTGTTCATGTAGCTTCTCAAGCACTTTACGGTCTAACTCCCTAGCACAAATCTGGCGGAAGAAAAAGCTCAACCTCGACAGCACTCGCCAAGTCTCCTCATCGACATAGCCTCGAATCATCACCGGCATTATCCGCTCAAGCCATACGTGGTAGTCATGACTCTTGAGCCCTTGTACTCGCAATGTTTCCATGTTCGCACCCCTCATCCAGTTGGCCGCATAACCATCAGGGAAAAACAAACTTTGCGCGATCCACTGGAAGATCTCCCTTCTTTGGGGCTTTGTTGGGCAGAAAGGAGCCTTTGGCTTAGACCACCTTTTTCTGCCTTTGGCTCCGGGTGGCTGCATGTTCAACTTTGGCCTATCGCACAATGCTTCTTGATCAATTCGAGCCTTGATGTTATCTTTCGTCTTCTCGGTTTGCATTATGGTGCTCCAAAGGGCCTCACCGATATTCTTTTCGGTGTGCATTACATCAATGTTATGCGGGAGCTCAAGATCCTCAAAGTAAGGGAGCTTCCATAAGCACGGAATGTGGGTCCACTGGTGCGTATCCCCGTATCCCACGAAACCATTCCCATCGGAGTTTGGCTGGAGAGCTTCCAACTCAGCCTTGATTTCCTTTCCGGTCTTTAGACGTGGCTTTGGATCATGGACAACACGACCTTTCTTGAACCTCTTTTTGTCACTCCTATATGGATGATTCGGCTCAAGACACTGTCGATGTTCATCAAAGCAGGAATACTTGCCTCCCTTCGACAGCCAGAAGAAAGTCAGAGATTGCATGCACACTGGGCAAGGCCACTTCCCATGTGTACACCAGCCGCAGAACAACGCACGTGCTGGTAGGTCATGCAGAGAGGTATGGTACCAGACATACATATCGAAGTGCTCGTTGTTTGAAGCGTCAAATGTTCGGAACCCCCGACCTTCCCAGCCACGAAGCAAGTCATCCACCAGCGGTTCTAGATACACATTCATGTTCTTACCCGGGTATTTCGGCCCTGGGATTATCATCGAGACAAACATGTTCTCTGATGTCATGCAGACGCCAGGGGGGAGGTTCAGGGGAATAACAAACACTGGCCAACAACTATATGCTCAAGCCGACATGCCATATGGATTGAACCCATCGGTTGATATGGCAACTGCTACGCTCCTCTTGTCACCGGCTTTATCAGGATATTTCTTGACAAAGTTCTTCCATGCACTACCATCCGACGGATGTATCATCTTGTCGAGGTATCTGTTCCCTTCTACTGCCCACTGCATCTGCTGGGCAGTATCCTCGGTCATGAAGAGTCGCTGGAGCCTCGGTATGATTGGAAGATACCGAAGAATGTTTTGGGCAACCCCGGTCTGCCTCTTCTGACCATCACCATCGGGATCGACCTCAAAGTACCTAGAGGATTTGCAGCGGATACAATAATTTGTCTTAGCATGCTCCTTTGTGAATAGCATGCATCCCTTCGGACAAGCGTGTATCAGCTCATATGACATCTTAAGGTCACGGAGGAGTTTGGTCGAATAGTAGAAGTTCTCCGGCAAGAGGTGCCCTTTCGGCAGAATGCTGCCAACGACGGCAAGCATATCATCAAAGTCCTCTCTGGTCAAGTTCCTGTGGCTCTTGAAGGCCAAAAGGCGAGCTATGGCATCCAGTTGGGTAACATCTGTATGTGCATGAAGGGGTCTCTGTGAGGCAAACAAAGTCTCGTAGTACTTTGCCGTGTTTTCCTCCGGCTCCTCACTTGTCTCCGCCTCCTGAGGAGTCTCCGCCTCTACATGAGGGCTTTCAGGCGCATTAGCATTCACAAAGTTTTCTATGCACCTATCAAAACCAGCATCAAATTCTCCCCTTGGCTGACTCTGCTGCTGACCCTGCCGTGACTCCCTCCTAGCACGTTTCGCTAACTTTTCACCATGGAATGTCCAAGTCTTATAGGATGGTGTGAACCCGTAATTGAGCAGGTGAGTACTCATATCATCCTTCGAATGTGTATTCAGGTTCTTGCATCTTGCACAGGGGCAGAAAATTCTTCTAGGTCTGCTGGGGACGGCAAATGCCCGGTTCACAAAGTCCTCGGCCTTTTCTTGCCATTCTGAGGTAAAGTCCCACTTACTGACATAGCCATCATACATCCAGTCACGATTCTCCATCCTCTAATAAGTACCAAAAACGACATATATAATGCTTTCAATTAATCATGCCATATAAATAAATCCGGTATTAGTTCAGTTAATTTTAGCAAACATATATTTTACGCCATAAATATATCCACCTATCTCTCTAATAGGTAAAGAGGGTCCTATCAACCGCCGGATCCGTAGATTGAGTATGTTCTCCCTGCTCTACCCCGATCCGACACAGAATTTCGGCAGCACCTCCCCGCTGCTCTCCCGATACACGTCTCGGCAAAAAGCCAAGAGGGATGTGCATCCGGAGAACAACATGGAGGTGCAGCCGAAATCCTATCTCGGACTGGAGTAGAACAAGGAAAACATACCCAACTACGCATCCGCCGGCTGTCCCGATAAATGCCGTAAGAGTTACGCTTCATAATATGCGAGACCACTAATGCATATTTATCCGCGTAACCCTTACGGCCGGGAACAGACGCCTAGGTAACGCGACAGACTTGGTGATCTACACACGAAAATAACCCTAGGTATTTGCAAGATAGGAGAATAGATTTTTACCCTTGAAGCGTGATCGAGAGGTGAAGAAGATGCTCGACCCTCCCGCAAAATGACCTACGACGTCGACAACCCCACCCTCAGACTCAACACATATCCCCTGCATGAAGAAAAATTACTAAATTACTACTATAGACATGCCAAAAAATTACACATAATTCCTAAATTACTACTATACACATGCATATATGAAACAACATATATACATACTACTATACATATATGTAACAAATACATGGGACAAATACATGCTATATATATACTAGAAATATATACTACACATACATACTAGCTACACATACATATATATACTAGCTACACATACACATACATACTAGCTACACATACATATATATACTAGCTACACATACATATATATACAACACATACATACTAGCTACACATACACATACATACTAGCTACACATACATATACTACACATATATACTAGCTAGCTACACATACATATACTACACATACACATAAATACTAGCTACACATACATACTACCTAGCTACACATACATGCATATACTACACATACCGATGGTGATGGAGCGGGCCGGCGGTGGGTGAAGGGGGGCTGGACCGGGCGGAGGTGGAGCCGCGCGCCTGCGAGCTCCCAAGTGGCTGGCGCGGAGGTGGAGGGGACGGCCGGCCGGGGCGGATGGGGCGGGGCGGATGGGCGCGGAGGCGGGTGGGGGGGTGGACCGGGTGGAGGAGGAGCCGGCAGCGGCCGCGCGGGGGCAGGTGGCGGCGGCGCGCCGGTGCCGGCGGCACGGGGCGGTGGTGGCGGCGCTGGATCGAGGCGGGGGGGTCGGGTGTGGGGAGGGCGCGGGTCGCGGGTAGGTGTGGGGAGAGGATAAGGCAGGGGCGGGCCGGCTGGGCCGTTATGGACTCGGCGCCTTTGTCGTGTGCCACCCAGGGCGGAACACGGCAAAGAGCTTTGCCGTGTACCCCCAGGAAAACACACGGCAAAGGCTTATTTTTTTTGCTATTTTCTAATTTCTTATTTTTTTTTCTTTCATTTGTATTTATTTTATGTTTAAGTGAAATCTTTCTTGGCTTTTTGCTAGTATTGAGACCATAGAAATACGAACTTTGCACTAGACCATAAACTTGCATGTGTCCCCTTATACGAACTTGCATGCATGCGCTCTAACCTAAAATGTCTAGGGGGGTAGACGGTCCGAGTCCCGCAGATCAGGGTTTCGCCGGTGGAAGTCCGCAAGAACGTCGGAATCATCTGAAAACTTGCATGTGTCCCTAGCATATGTGTGTGAGTGTGGTGCAAGATTGGTATAGGTGATTGCATGTGCCCCCCCTCACATTAATGTGCTCTAACCTAGAAGCGAAAGGTTATGGACCTGTATAAGGGGGAATCTCCCCGTTACGGTGAAACCGGGCCGTATAGTGCCCCAACTTGTGAACCAACATGGTTTCACATCATCCTATGACCTAGTCAGACACAAAACAAGAGAGAGCTACGCCGGGCTACCCCTGTCAGAAGAATGTCTAGGGGGGTAGACGATCTGAGGCCCGCAGATCATCAGGGTTTCGCCGGAGTAAGTCCACGAGAACGTCGGAATCATCTGAAAACTTGCATGTGTCCCTAGCATAGGTGTGTGAGTGTGGTGCAAGATTGGTATAGGTGATTGCATGTGCCCCCCCTCGCATGCATGCGCTCTAACCTAGAAGTGAAAGGTTATGGACCTGTATAAGGGGGAAACTCCCCGTTACGGTGAAACCGGGCCGTATAGTGCCCCAACTTGTGAGCCAACATGGTTTCACATCATCCTATGACCTAGTGAGACACAAGACAAGAGAGAGCTACGCCGGGCTACCCCTGTCAGAAGAATGTCTAGGGGGGTAGACGATCCGAGGCCCGCAGATCATCAGGGTTTCGCCGGAGTAAGTCCACGAGAACGTCGGAATCATCTGAAAACTTGCATGTGTCCCTAGCATATGTGTGTGAGTGTGGTGGAAGATTGGTATAGGTGATTTCATGTGCCCCCCCTCGCATGCATGCGCTCTAACCTAGAAGTGAAAGGTTATGGACCTGTATAAGGGGGAATCTCCCCGTTACGGTGAAACCGGGCCGTATAGTGCCCCAACTTGTGAACCAACATGGTTTCACATCATCCTATGACCTAGTCAGACACAAGACAAGAGAGAGCTACGCCGGGCTACCCCTGTCAGAAGAATGTCTAGGGGGGTAGACGATCCGAGGCCCGCAGATCATCAGGGTTTCGCCGGAGTAAGTCCACGAGAACGTCGGAATCATATGAAAACTTGCATGTGTCCCTAGCATATGTGTGTGAGTGTGGTGCAAGATTGGTATAGGTGATTGCATGTGCCCCCCTCGCATGCATGCGCTCTAACCTAGAAGCGAAAGGTTATGGACCTGTATAAGGGGGAATCTCCCCGTTACGGTGAAACCGGGCCGTATAGTGCCCCAACTTGTGAACCAACATGGTTTCACATCATCCTATGACCTAGTCAGACACAAGACAAGAGAGAGCTACGCCGGGCTACCCCTGTCAGAAGAATGTCTAGGGGTTGACGATCCGAGGCCCGCAGATCATCAGGGTTTCGCCGGAGGAAGTCCACGAGAACGTCGGAATCATCTGAAAACTTGCATGTGTCCCTAGCATATGTGTGTGAGTGTGGTGCAAGATTGGTATAGGTGATTGCATGTGCCCCCCCTCGCATGCATGCGCTCTAACCTAGAAGCGAAAGGTTATGGACCTGTATAAGGGGGAATCTCCCCGTTACGGTGAAACCGGGCCGTATAGTGCCCCAACTTGTGAACCAACATGGTTTCACATCATCCTATGACCTAGTCAGACACAAGACAAGAGAGAGCTACGCCGGGTTACCCCTGTCAGAAGAATGTCTAGGGGGGTAGACGATCCGAGGCCCGCAGATCATCAGGGTTTCGCTGGAGGAAGTCCACGAGAACGTCGGAATCATCTGAAAACTTGCATGTGTCCCTAGCATATGTGTGTGAGTGTGGTGCAAGATTGTTATAGGTGATTGCATGTGCCCCCCTCGCATGCATGCGCTCTAACCTAGAAGCGAAAGGTTATGGACCTGTATAAGGGGGAATCTCCCCGTTACGGTGAAACCGGGCCGTATAGTGCCCCAACTTGTGAACCAACATGGTTTCACATCATCCTATGACCTAGTCAGACACAAGACAAGAGAGAGCTACGCCGGGCTACCCCTGTCAGAAGAATGTCTAGGGGGTTGACGATCCGAGGCCCGCAGATCATCAGGGTTTCGCAGGAGGAAGTCCACGAGAACGTCGGAATCATCTGAAAACTTGCATGTGTCCCTAGCATATGTGTTTGAGTGTGGTGCAAGATTGGTATAGGTGATTGCATGTGCCCCCCTCGCATGCATGCGCTCTAACCTAGAAGCGAAAGGTTATGGACCTGTATAAGGGGGAATCTCCCCGTTACGGTGAAACCAGGCCGTATAGTGCCCCAACTTGTGAACCAACATGGTTTCACATCATCCTATGACCTAGTCAGACACAAGACAAGAGAGAGCTACGCCGGGCTACCCCTGTCAGAAGAATGTCTAGGGGGGTAGACGATCCGAGGCCCGCAGATCATCAGGGTTTCGCCGGAGGAAGTCCACGAGAACGTCGAAATCATCTGAAAACTTGCATGTGTCCCTAGCATATGTGTGTGAGTGTGGTGCAAGATTGGTATACGTGATTGCATGTGCCCCCCTCGCATGCATGCGCTCTAACCTAGAAGCGAAAGGTTATGGACCTGTATAAGGGGGAATCTCCCCGTTACGGTGAAACCGGGCCGTATAGTGCCCCAACTTGTGAACCAACATGGTTTCACATCATCCTATGACCTAGTCAGACACAAGACAAGAGAGAGCTACGCCGGGCTACCCCTGTCAGAAGAATGTCTAAGGGGGTAGACGATCCGAGGCCCGCAGATCATCAGGGTTTCGCCGGAGGAAGTCCACGAGAACGTCGGAATCAGGGGGGTGCATGTATATAGTGATCAAGACCACAATAACCTATCATCATATGTGTGATCTCATGATCCTATGAAATAATATCACCTAACATATATGTAATAAAAGCCTTGCTAAAGGTGAAAAAAATTCTTTGCCGTGTGTCTGTGGGATAGAGACACACGGCAAAGGACCTTTGCCGTGTGTTTGACGGCCACAGGCACACGGCAAAGGACATCTTTGCCGTGTGCTTTGTCCTTTGCCGTGCGTCTCATGCTATTTTCTAATTTTCTTTTTATTTTTTCTTTCAAATGATTTAACTTTTTGTTGCCTATTTGTTAGAATTCAGACCATGGAAACACTAACTTTGCAATAGACCATAAGGTTCTAGAGGATGCTGAACTTCATTTCCATTAGGTAGACGATCCGAGGCCCGCAGATCATCAGGGTTTCGCCGGTGGAAGTCCGCAAGAACGTCGGAATCATCTGAAAACTTGCATGTGTCCCTAGCATATGTGTGTGAGTGTGGTGCAAGGTTGGTATAGGTGATTGCATGTGTCCCCCCTCGCATGCATGCGCTCTAACCTAGAAGCGAAAGGTTATGGACCTGTATAAGGGGGAATCTCCCCGTTACGGTGAAACCGGGCCGTATAGTGCCCCAACTTATGAACCAACATGGTTTCACATCATCCTATGACCTAGTGAGACACAAAACAAGAGAGAGCTACGCCGGGCTACCCCTGTCAGAAGAATGTCTAGGGGGGTAGACGATCCGAGGCCCGCAGATCATCAGGGTTTCGTCGGAGTAAGTCCACGAGAACGTCGGAATCAGCTGAAAACTTGCATGTGTCCCTAGCATATGTGTGTGAGTGTGGTGCAAGATTGGTATAGGTGATTGCATGTGCCCCCCCTCGCATGCATGCGCTCTAACCTAGAAGCGAAAGGTTATGGACCTGTATAAGGGGGAATCTCCCTGTTACGGTGAAACCGGGCCGTATAGTGCCCCAACTTGTGAACCAACATGGTTTCACATCATCCTATGACCTAGTGAGACACAAAACAAGAGAGAGCTACGCCAGGCTACCCCTGTCAGAAGAATGTCTAGGGGGGTAGACGATCCGAGGCCCGCAGATCATCAGGGTTTCGCTGGAGGAAGTCCACGAGAACGTCGGAATCATCTGAAAACTTGCATGTGTCCCTAGCATATGTGTGTGAGTGTGGTGCAAGATTGGTATAGGTGATTGCATGTGCCCCCCTCGCATGCATGCGCTCTAACCTAGAAGCGAAAGGTTATGGACCTGTATAAGGGGGAATCTCCCCGTTACGGTGAAACCGGGCCGTATAGTGCCCCAACTTGTGAACCAACATGGTTTCACATCATCCTATGACCTAGTGAGACACAAGACAAGAGAGAGCTACGCCGGGCTACCCCTGTCAGAAGAATGTCTAGGGGGTTGACGATCCGAGGCCCGCAGATCATCAGGGTTTCGCCGGAGTAAGTCCACGAGAACGTCGGAATCATCTGAAAACTTGCATGTGTCCCTAGCATATGTGTGTGAGTGTGGTGCAAGATTGGTATAGGTGATTGCATGTGCCCCCCCTCGCATGCATGCGCTCTAACCTAGAAGCGAAAGGTTATGGACCTGTATAAGGGGGAATCTCCCCGTTACGGTGAAACCGGGCCGTATAGTGCCCCAACTTGTGAACCAACATGGTTTCACATCATCCTATGACCTAGTCAGACACAAGACAAGAGAGAGCTACGCCGGGCTACCCCTGTCAGAAGAATGTCTAGGGGGGTAGACGATCCGAGGCCCGCAGATCATCATGGTTTCGCCGGAGGAAGTCCACGAGAACGTCGGAATCATCTGAAAACTTGCATGTGTCCCTAGCATATGTGTGTGAGTGTGGTGCAAGATTGGTATAGGTAATTGCATGTGCCCCCCCTCGCATGCATGCGCTCTAACCTAGAAGCGAAAGGTTATGGACCTGTATAAGGGGGAATCTCCCTGTTACGGTGAAACCGGGCCGTATATTGCCCCAACTTGTGAACCAACATGGTTTCACATCATCCTATGACCTAGTGAGACACAAGACAAGAGAGAGCTACGCCGAGCTACCCCTGTAAGAAGAATGTCTAGGGGGGTAGACGATCCGAGGCCCGCAGATCATCAGGGTTTCGCCGGAGGAAGTCCACGAGAACGTCGGAATCATCTGAAAACTTGCATGTGTCCCTAGCATGGTGTGTGTGAGTGTGGTGCAAGATTGGTATAGGTGATTGCATGTGCCCCCCCCTCGCATGCATGCGCTCTAACCTAGAAGCGAAAGGTTATGGACCTGTATAAGGGGGAATCTCCCCGTTACGGTGAAACCGGGCCGTATAGTGCCCCAACTTGTGAACCAACATGGTTTCACATCATCCTATGACCTAGTCAGACACAAGACAAGAGAGAGCTACGCCGGGCTACCCCTGTCAGAAGAATGTCTAGGGGGGTAGACGATCTGAGGCCCGCAGATCATCAGGGTTTCGTCGGAGTAAGTCCACGAGAACGTCGGAATCAGCTGAAAACTTGCATGTGTCCCTAGCATATGTGTGTGAGTGTGGTGCAAGATTGGTATAGGTGATTGCATGTGCCCCCTCGCATGCATGCGCTCTAACCTAGAAGCGAAAGGTTATGGACCTGTATAAGGGGGAATCTCCCCGTTACGGTGAAACCGGGCCGTATAGTGCCCCAACTTGTGAACCAACATGGTTTCACATCATCCTATGACCTAGTGAGACACAAAACAAGAGAGAGCTACGCCAGGCTACCCCTGTCAGAAGAATGTCTAGGGGGGTAGACGATCCGAGGCCCGCAGATCATCAGGGTTTCGCCGGAGTAAGTCCACGAGAACGTCGGAATCATCTAAAAACTTGCATGTGTCCCTAGCATATGTGTGTGAGTGTGGTGCAAGATTGGTATAGGTGATTGCATGTGCCCCCCCTCGCATGCATGCGCTCTAACCTAGAAGCGAAAGGTTATGGACCTGTATAAGGGGGAATCTCCCCGTTACGGTGAAACCGGGCCGTATAGTGCCCCAACTTTTGAACCAACATGGTTTCACATCATCCTATGACCTAGTGAGACACAAGACAAGAGAGAGCTACGCCGGGCTACCCCTGTCAGAAGAATGTCTAGGGGGGTAGACGATCCGAGGCCCGCATATCATCAGGGTTTCGCCGGAGTAAGTCCACGAGAACGTCAGAATCATCTGAAAACTTGCATGTGTCCCTAGCATATGTGTGTGAGTGTGGTGCAAGATTGGTATAGGTGATTGCATGTGCCCCCCTCGCATGCATGCGCTCTAACCTAGAAGCGAAAGGTTATGGACCTGTATAAGGGGGAATCTCCCCGTTACGGTGAAACCGGGCCGTATAGTGCCCCAACTTGTGAACCAACATGGTTTCACATCATCCTATGACCTAGTGAGACACAAGACAAGAGAGAGCTACGCCGGGCTACCCCTGTGAGAAGAATGTCTAGGGGGGTAGACGATCCGAGGCCCGTAGATCATCAGGGTTTCGCCGGAGTAAGTCCACGAGAACGTCGGAATCATCTGAAAACTTGCATGTGTCCCTAGCATATGTGTGTGAGTGTGGTGCAAGATTGGTATAGGTAATTGCATGTGCCCCCCCTCGCATGCATGCGCTCTAACCTAGAAGCGAAAGGTTATGGACCTGTATAAGGGGGAATCTCCCCGTTACGGTGAAACCGGGCCGTATATTGCCCCAACTTGTGAACCAACATGGTTTCACATCATCCTATGACCTAGTGAGACACAAAACAAGAGAGAGCTACGCCGGGCTACCCCTGTAAGAAGAATGTCTAGGGGGGTAGACGATCCGAGGCCCGCAGATCATCAGGGTTTCGCCGGAGTAAGTCCACGAGAACGTCGGAATCATATGAAAACTTGCATGTGTCCCTAGCATATGTGTGTGAGTGTGGTGCAAGATTGGTATAGGTGATTGCATGTGCCCCCCCTCGCATGCATGCGCTCTAACCTAGAAGCGAAAGGTTATGGACCTGTATAAGGGGGAATCTCCCCGTTACGGTGAAACCGGGCCGTATATTGCCCCAACTTGTGAACCAACATGGTTTCACATCATCCTATGACCTAGTGAGACACAAAACAAGAGAGAGCTACGCCGGGCTACCCCTGTAAGAAGAATGTCTAGGGGGGTAGACGATCCGAGGCCCGCAGATCATCAGGGTTTCGCCGGAGTAAGTCCACGAGAACGTCGGAATCATCTGAAAACTTGCATGTGTCCCTAGCATATGTGTGTGAGTGTGGTGCAAGATTGGTATAGGTGATTGCATGTGCCCCCCCTCGCATGCATGCGCTCTAACCTAGAAGCGAAAGGTTATGGACCTGTATAAGGGGGAATCTCCCCGTTACGGTGAAACCGGGCCGTATAGTGCCCCAACTTGTGAACCAACATGGTTTCACATCATCCTATGACCTAGTGAGACACAAGACAAGAGAGAGCTACGCCGGGCTACCCCTGTCAGAAGAATGTCTAGGGGGGTAGACGATCCGAGGCCCGCAGATCATCAGGGTTTCGTCGGAGTAAGTCCACGAGAACGTCGGAATCATCTGAAAACTTGCATGTGTCCCTAGCATATGTGTGTGAGTGTGGTGCAAGATTGGTATAGGTGATTGCATGTGCCCTCCTCGCATGCATGCGCTCTAACCTAGAAGCGAAAGGTTATGGACCTGTATAAGGGGGAATCTCCCTGTTACGGTGAAACCGGGCCGTATAGTGCCCCAACTTGTGAACCAACATGGTTTCACATCATCCTATGACCTAGTGAGACACAAGACAAGAAAGAGCTACGCCGGGCTACCCCTGTCAGAAGAATGTCTAGGGGGGTAGACGATCCGAGGCCCGCAGATCATCAGGGTTTCGCCGGAGGAAGTCCACGAGAACGTCGGAATCATCTGAAAACTTGCATGTGTCCTTAGCATATGTTTGTGAGTGTGGTGCAAGATTGGTATAGGTGATTGCATGTGCCCCTCCTCGCATGCATGCGCTCTAACCTAGAAGCGAAAGGTTATGGACCTGTATAAGGGGGAATCTCCCCGTTACGGTGAAACCGGGCCGTATAGTGCCCCAACTTGTGAACCAACATGGTTTCACATCATCCTATGACCTAGTGAGACACAAGACAAGAGAGAGCTACGCCGGGCTACCCCTGTCAGAAGAATGTCTAGGGGGGTAGACGATCCGAGGCCCGCAGATCATCAGGGTTTCGCCGGAGGAAGTCCACGAGAACGTCGGAATCATCTGAAAACTTGCATGTGTCCCTAGCATATGTGTGTGAGTGTGGTGCAAGATTGGTATAGGTGATTGCATGTGCCCCCCCTCGCATGCATGCGCTCTAACCTAGAAGCGAAAGGTTATGGACCTGTATAAGGGGGAATCTCCCCGTTACGGTGAAACCGGGCCGTATAGTGCCCCAACTTGTGAACCAACATGGTTTCACATCATCCTATGACCTAGTCAGACACAAGACAAGAGAGAGCTACGCCGGGCTACCCCTGTCAGAAGAATGTCTAGGGGGTAGACGATCCGAGGCCCGCAGATCATCAGGGTTTCGCCGGAGGAAGTCCACGAGAACGTCGGAATCAGGGGGGTGCATGTATATAGTGATCAAGACCACAATAACCTATCATCATATGTGTGATCTCATGATCCTATGAAATAATATCACCTAACATATATGTAATAAAAGCCTTGCTAAAGGTGAAAAAAATTCTTTGCCGTGTGTCTGTGGGATAGAGACACACGGCAAAGGACCTTTGCCGTGTGTTTGACGGCCACAGGCACACGGCAAAGGACATCTTTGCCGTGTGCTTTGTCCTTTGCCGTGTGTCTCATGCTATTTTCTAATTTTCTTTTTATTTTTTCTTTCAAATGATTTAACTTTTTGTTGCCTATTTGTTAGTATTCAGACCATGGAAACACTAACTTTGCAATAGACCATAAGGTTCTAGAGGATGCTGAACTTCATTTCCATTAGGTAGACGATCCGAGCCCCGCAGATCATCAGGGTTTCGCCGGTGGAAGTCCGCAAGAACGTCGGAATCATCTGAAAACTTGCATGTGTCCCTAGCATATGTGTTTGAGTGTGGTGCAAGGTTGGTATAGGTGATTGCATGTGTCCCCCCTCGCATCCATGCGCTCTAACCTAGAAGCGAAAGGTTATGGACCTGTATAAGGGGGAATCTCCCCGTTACGGTGAAACCGGGCCGTATAGTGCCCCAACTTGTGAACCAACATGGTTTCACATCATCCTATGACCTAGTCAGACACAAGACAAGAGAGAGCTACGCCGGGCTACCCCTGTCAGAAGAATGTCTAGGGGGGTAGACGATCCGAGGCCCGCAGATCATCATGGTTTCGCCGGAGGAAGTCCACGAGAACGTCGGAATCATCTGAAAACTTGCATGTGTCCCTAGCATATGTGTGTGAGTGTGGTGCAAGATTGGTATAGGTAATTGCATGTGCCCCCCCTCGCATGCATGCGCTCTAACCTAGAAGCGAAAGGTTATGGACCTGTATAAGGGGGAATCTCCCCGTTACGGTGAAACCGGGCCGTATATTGCCCCAACTTGTGAACCAACATGGTTTCACATCATCCTATGACCTAGTGAGACACAAGACAAGAGAGAGCTACGCCGAGCTACCCCTGTAAGAAGAATGTCTAGGGGGGTAGACGATCCGAGGCCCGCAGATCATCAGGGTTTCGCCGGAGGAAGTCCACGAGAACGTCGGAATCATCTGAAAACTTGCATGTGTCCCTAGCATGGTGTGTGTGAGTGTGGTGCAAGATTGGTATAGGTGATTGCATGTGCCCCCCCTCGCATGCATGCGCTCTAACCTAGAAGCGAAAGGTTATGGACCTGTATAAGGGGGAATCTCCCCGTTACGGTGAAACCGGGCCGTATAGTGCCCCAACTTGTGAACCAACATGGTTTCACATCATCCTATGACCTAGTCAGACACAAGACAAGAGAGAGCTACGCCGGGCTACCCCTGTCAGAAGAATGTCTAGGGGGGTAGACGATCTGAGGCCCGCAGATCATCAGGGTTTCGTCGGAGTAAGTCCACGAGAACGTCGGAATCAGCTGAAAACTTGCATGTGTCCCTAGCATATGTGTGTGAGTGTGGTGCAAGATTGGTATAGGTGATTGCATGTGCCCCCTCGCATGCATGCGCTCTAACCTAGAAGCGAAAGGTTATGGACCTGTATAAGGGGGAATCTCCCCGTTACGGTGAAACCGGGCCGTATAGTGCCCCAACTTGTGAACCAACATGGTTTCACATCATCCTATGACCTAGTGAGACACAAAACAAGAGAGAGCTACGCCAGGCTACCCCTGTCAGAAGAATGTCTAGGGGGGTAGACGATCCGAGGCCCGCAGATCATCAGGGTTTCGCCGGAGTAAGTCCACGAGAACGTCGGAATCATCTAAAAACTTGCATGTGTCCCTAGCATATGTGTGTGAGTGTGGTGCAAGATTGGTATAGGTGATTGCATGTGCCCCCCCTCGCATGCATGCGCTCTAACCTAGAAGCGAAAGGTTATGGACCTGTATAAGGGGGAATCTCCCCGTTACGGTGAAACCGGGCCGTATAGTGCCCCAACTTTTGAACCAACATGGTTTCACATCATCCTATGACCTAGTGAGACACAAGACAAGAGAGAGCTACGCCGGGCTACCCCTGTCAGAAGAATGTCTAGGGGGGTAGACGATCCGAGGCCCGCATATCATCAGGGTTTCGCCGGAGTAAGTCCACGAGAACGTCAGAATCATCTGAAAACTTGCATGTGTCCCTAGCATATGTGTGTGAGTGTGGTGCAAGATTGGTATAGGTGATTGCATGTGCCCCCCTCGCATGCATGCGCTCTAACCTAGAAGCGAAAGGTTATGGACCTGTATAAGGGGGAATCTCCCCGTTACGGTGAAACCGGGCCGTATAGTGCCCCAACTTGTGAACCAACATGGTTTCACATCATCCTATGACCTAGTGAGACACAAGACAAGAGAGAGCTACGCCGGGCTACCCCTGTGAGAAGAATGTCTAGGGGGGTAGACGATCCGAGGCCCGTAGATCATCAGGGTTTCGCCGGAGTAAGTCCACGAGAACGTCGGAATCATCTGAAAACTTGCATGTGTCCCTAGCATATGTGTGTGAGTGTGGTGCAAGATTGGTATAGGTAATTGCATGTGCCCCCCCTCGCATGCATGCGCTCTAACCTAGAAGCGAAAGGTTATGGACCTGTATAAGGGGGAATCTCCCCGTTACGGTGAAACCGGGCCGTATATTGCCCCAACTTGTGAACCAACATGGTTTCACATCATCCTATGACCTAGTGAGACACAAAACAAGAGAGAGCTACGCCGAGCTACCCCTGTAAGAAGAATGTCTAGGGGGGTAGACGATCCGAGGCCCGCAGATCATCAGGGTTTCGCCGGAGTAAGTCCACGAGAACGTCGGAATCATCTGAAAACTTGCATGTGTCCCTAGCATATGTGTGTGAGTGTGGTGCAAGATTGGTATAGGTGATTGCATGTGCCCCCCCTCGCATGCATGCGCTCTAACCTAGAAGCGAAAGGTTATGGACCTGTATAAGGGGGAATCTCTCCGTTACGGTGAAACCGGGCCGTATAGTGCCCCAACTTGTGAACCAACATGGTTTCACATCATCCTATGACCTAGTGAGACACAAGACAAGAGAGAGCTACGCCGGGCTACCCCTGTCAGAAGAATGTCTAGGGGGGTAGACGATCCGAGGCCCGCAGATCATCAGGGTTTCGCCGGAGTAAGTCCACGAGAACGTCGGAATCATCTGAAAACTTGCATGTGTCCCTAGCATATGTGTGTGAGTGTGGTGCAAGATTGGTATAGGTGATTGCATGTGCCCCCCTCGCATGCATGCGCTCTAACCTAGAAGCGAAAGGTTATGGACCTGTATAAGGGGGAATCTCCCCGTTACGGTGAAACCGGGCCGTATAGTGCCCCAACTTGTGAACCAACATGGTTTCACATCATCCTATGACCTAGTGAGACACAAGACAAGAGAGAGCTACGCCGGGCTACCCCTGTCAGAAGAATGTCTAGGGGGGTAGACGATCCGAGGCCCGCAGATCATCAGGGTTTCGCCGGAGGAAGTCCACGAGAACGTCGGAATCATCTGAAAACTTGCATGTGTCCTTAGCATATGTGTGTGAGTGTGGTGCAAGATTGGTATAGGTGATTGCATGTGCCCCTCCTCGCATGCATGCGCTCTAACCTAGAAGCGAAAGGTTATGGACCTGTATAAGGGGGAATCTCCCCGTTACGGTGAAACCGGGCCGTATAGTGCCCCAACTTGTGAACCAACATGGTTTCACATCATCCTATGACCTAGTCAGACACAAGACAAGAGAGAGCTACGCCGGGCTACCCCTGTCAGAAGAATGTCTAGGGGGGTAGACGATCCGAGGCCCGCAGATCATCAGGGTTTCGCCGGAGGAAGTCCACGAGAATGTCGGAATCATCTGAAAACTTGCATGTGTCCCTAGCATATGTGTGTGAGTGTGGTGCAAGATTGGTATAGGTGATTGCATGTGCCCCCCCTCGCATGCATGCGCTCTAACCTAGAAGCGAAAGGTTATGGACCTGTATAAGGGGGAATCTCCCCGTTACGGTGAAACCGGGCCGTATAGTGCCCCAACTTGTGAACCAACATGGTTTCACATCATCCTATGACCTAGTCAGACACAAGACAAGAGAGAGCTACGCCGGGCTACCCCTGTCAGAAGAATGTCTAGGGGGGTAGACGATCCGAGGCCCGCAGATCATCAGGGTTTCGCCGGAGGAAGTCCACGAGAACGTCGGAATCATCTGAAAACTTGCATGTGTCCCTAGCATATGTGTGTGAGTGTGGTGCAAGATTGGTATAGGTGATTGCATGTGCCCCCCCTCGCATGCATGCGCTCTAACCTAGAAGCGAAAGGTTATGGACCTGTATAAGGGGGAATCTCCCCGTTACGGTGAAACCGGGCCGTATAGTGCCCCAACTTGTGAACCAACATGGTTTCACATCATCCTATGACCTAGTCAGACATAAGACAAGAGAGAGCTACGCCGGGCTACCCCTGTCAGAAGAATGTCTAGGGGGTAGACGATCCGAGGCCCGCAGATCATCAGGGTTTCGCCGGAGGAAGTCCACGAGAACGTCGGAATCAGGGGGGTGCATGTATATAGTGATCAAGACCACAATAACCTATCATCATATGTGTGATCTCATGATCCTATGAAATAATATCACCTAACATATATGTAATAAAAGCCTTGCTAAAGGTGAAAAAAATTCTTTGCCGTGTGTCTGTGGGATAGAGACACACGGCAAAGGACCTTTGCCGTGTGTTTGACGGCCACAGGCACACGGCAAAGGACATCTTTGCCGTGTGCTTTGTCCTTTGCCGTGTGTCTCATGCTATTTTCTAATTTTCTTTTTATTTTTTCTTTCAAATGATTTAACTTTTTGTTGCCTATTTGTTAGTATTCAGACCATGGAAACACTAACTTTGCAATAGACCATAAGGTTCTAGAGGATGCTGAACTTCATTTCCATTAGGTAGACGATCCGAGCCCCGCAGATCATCAGGGTTTCGCCGGTGGAAGTCCGCAAGAACGTCGGAATCATCTGAAAACTTGCATGTGTCCCTAGCATATGTGTGTGAGTGTGGTGCAAGGTTGGTATAGGTAATTGCATGTGCCCCCCCTCGCATCCATGCGCTCTAACCTAGAAGCGAAAGGTTATGGACCTGTATAAGGGGGAATCTCCCCGTTACGGTGAAACCGGGCCGTATAGTGCCCCAACTTGTGAACCAACATGGTTTCACATCATCCTATGACCTAGTGAGACACAAGACAAGAGAGAGCTACGCCGGGCTACCCCTGTCAGAAGAATGTCTAGGGGGGTAGACGATCCGAGGCCCGCAGATCATCAGGGTTTCGCCGGAGTAAGTCCACGAGAACGTCGGAATCATATGAAAACTTGCATGTGTCCCTAGCATATGTGTGTGAGTGTGGTGCAAGATTGGTATAGGTGATTGCATGTGCCCCCCCTCGCATGCATGCGCTCTAACCTAGAAGCGAAAGGTTATGGACCTGTATAAGGGGGAATCTCCCCGTTACGGTGAAACCGGGCCGTATATTGCCCCAACTTGTGAACCAACATGGTTTCACATCATCCTATGACCTAGTGAGACACAAAACAAGAGAGAGCTACGCCGGGCTACCCCTGTAAGAAGAATGTCTAGGGGGGTAGACGATCCGAGGCCCGCAGATCATCAGGGTTTCGCCGGAGTAAGTCCACGAGAACGTCGGAATCATCTGAAAACTTGCATGTGTCCCTAGCATATGTGTGTGAGTGTGGTGCAAGATTGGTATAGGTGATTGCATGTGCCCCCCCTCGCATGCATGCGCTCTAACCTAGAAGCGAAAGGTTATGGACCTGTATAAGGGGGAATCTGTCCGTTACGGTGAAACCGGGCCGTATAGTGCCCCAACTTGTGAACCAACATGGTTTCACATCATCCTATGACCTAGTGAGACACAAGACAAGAGAGAGCTACGCCGGGCTACCCCTGTCAGAAGAATGTCTAGGGGGGTAGACGATCCGAGGCCCGCAGATCATCAGGGTTTCGCCGGAGTAAGTCCACGAGAACGTCGGAATCATCTGAAAACTTGCATGTGTCCCTAGCATATGTGTGTGAGTGTGGTGCAAGATTGGTATAGGTGATTGCATGTGCCCTCCTCGCATGCATGCGCTCTAACCTAGAAGCGAAAGGTTATGGACCTGTATAAGGGGGAATCTCCCCGTTACGGTGAAACCGGGCCGTATAGTGCCCCAACTTGTGAACCAACATGGTTTCACATCATCCTATGACCTAGTGAGACACAAGACAAGAAAGAGCTACGCCGGGCTACCCCTGTCAGAAGAATGTCTAGGGGGGTAGACGATCCGAGGCCCGCAGATCATCAGGGTTTCGCCGGAGGAAGTCCACGAGAACGTCGGAATCATCTGAAAACTTGCATGTGTCCTTAGCATATGTTTGTGAGTGTGGTGCAAGATTGGTATAGGTGATTGCATGTGCCCCTCCTCGCATGCATGCGCTCTAACCTAGAAGCGAAAGGTTATGGACCTGTATAAGGGGGAATCTCCCCGTTACGGTGAAACCGGGCCGTATAGTGCCCCAACTTGTGAACCAACATGGTTTCACATCATCCTATGACCTAGTCAGACACAAGACAAGAGAGAGCTACGCCGGGCTACCCCTGTCAGAAGAATGTCTAGGGGGGTAGACGATCCGAGGCCCGCAGATCATCAGGGTTTCGCCGGAGGAAGTCCACGAGAACGTCGGAATCATCTGAAAACTTGCATGTGTCCCTAGCATATGTGTGTGAGTGTGGTGCAAGATTGGTATAGGTGATTGCATGTGCCCCCCCTCGCATGCATGCGCTCTAACCTAGAAGCGAAAGGTTATGGACCTGTATAAGGGGGAATCTCCCCGTTACGGTGAAACCGGGCCGTATAGTGCCCCAACTTGTGAACCAACATGGTTTCACATCATCCTATGACCTAGTCAGACACAAGACAAGAGAGAGCTACGCCGGGCTACCCCTGTCAGAAGAATGTCTAGGGGGTAGACGATCCGAGGCCCGCAGATCATCAGGGTTTCGCCGGAGGAAGTCCACGAGAACGTCGGAATCAGGGGGGTGCATGTATATAGTGATCAAGACCACAATAACCTATCATCATATGTGTGATCTCATGATCCTATGAAATAATATCACCTAACATATATGTAATAAAAGCCTTGCTAAAGGTGAAAAAAATTCTTTGCCGTGTGTCTGTGGGATAGAGACACACGGCAAAGGACCTTTGCCGTGTGTTTGACGGCCACAGGCACACGGCAAAGGACATCTTTGCCGTGTGCTTTGTCCTTTGCCGTGTGTCTCATGCTATTTTCTAATTTTCTTTTTATTTTTTCTTTCAAATGATTTAACTTTTTGTTGCCTATTTGTTAGTATTCAGACCATGGAAACACTAACTTTGCAATAGACCATAAGGTTCTAGAGGATGCTGAACTTCATTTCCATTAGGTAGACGATCCGAGCCCCGCAGATCATCAGGGTTTCGCCGGTGGAAGTCCGCAAGAACGTCGGAATCATCTGAAAACTTGCATGTGTCCCTAGCATATGTGTTTGAGTGTGGTGCAAGGTTGGTATAGGTGATTGCATGTGTCCCCCCTCGCATCCATGCGCTCTAACCTAGAAGCGAAAGGTTATGGACCTGTATAAGGGGGAATCTCCCCGTTACGGTGAAACCGGGCCGTATAGTGCCCCAACTTGTGAACTAATATGGTTTCACATCATCCTATGACCTAGTCAGACACAAAACAAGAGAGAGCTACGCCGGGCTACCCCTGTCAGAAGAATGTCTAGGGGGGTAGACGATCCGAGGCCCGCAGATCATCAGGGTTTCGCCGGAGTAAGTCCACAAGAACGTCGGAATCATATGAAAACTTGCATGTGTCCCTAGCATATGTGTGTGAGTGTGGTGCAAGATTGGTATAGGTGATTGCATGTGCCCCCCCTCGCATGCATGCGCTCTAACCTAGAAGCGAAAGGTTATGGACCTGTATAAGGGGGAATCTCCCCGTTACGGTGAAACCGGGCCGTATAGTGCCCCAACTTGTGAACCAACATGGTTTCACATCATCCTATGACCTAGTGAGACACAAGACAAGACAGAGCTACGCCGGGCTACCCCTGTAAGAAGAATGTCTAGGGGGTAGACGATCCGAGGCCCGCAGATCATCAGGGTTTCGCCGGAGTAAGTCCACGAGAACGTCGGAATCATCTGAAAACTTGCATGTGTCCCTAGCATATGTGTGTGAGTGTGGTGCAAGATTGGTATAGGTGATTGCATGTGCCCCCCCTCGCATGCATGCGCTCTAACCTAGAAGCGAAAGGTTATGGACCTGTATAAGGGGGAATCTGTCCGTTACGGTGAAACCGGGCCGTATAGTGCCCCAACTTGTGAACCAACATGGTTTCACATCATCCTATGACCTAGTGAGACACAAGACAAGAGAGAGCTACGCCGGGCTACCCCTGTCAGAAGAATGTCTAGGGGGGTAGACGATCCGAGGCCCGCAGATCATCAGGGTTTCGCCGGAGTAAGTCCACGAGAACGTCGGAATCATCTGAAAACTTGCATGTGTCCCTAGCATATGTGTGTGAGTGTGGTGCAAGATTGGTATAGGTGATTGCATGTGCCCCCCTCGCATGCATGCGCTCTAACCTAGAAGCGAAAGGTTATGGACCTGTATAAGGGGGAATCTCCCCGTTACGGTGAAACCGGGCCGTATAGTGCCCCAACTTGTGAACCAACATGGTTTCACATCATCCTATGACCTAGTGAGACACAAGACAAGAAAGAGCTACGCCGGGCTACCCCTGTCAGAAGAATGTCTAGGGGGGTAGACGATCCGAGGCCCGCAGATCATCAGGGTTTCGCCGGAGGAAGTCCACGAGAACGTCGGAATCATCTGAAAACTTGCATGTGTCCTTAGCATATGTTTGTGAGTGTGGTGCAAGATTGGTATAGGTGATTGCATGTGCCCCTCCTCGCATGCATGCGCTCTAACCTAGAAGCGAAAGGTTATGGACCTGTATAAGGGGGAATCTCCCCGTTACGGTGAAACCGGGCCGTATAGTGCCCCAACTTGTGAACCAACATGGTTTCACATCATCCTATGACCTAGTCAGACACAAGACAAGAGAGAGCTACGCCGGGCTACCCCTGTCAGAAGAATGTCTAGGGGGGTAGACGATCCGAGGCCCGCAGATCATCAGGGTTTCGCCGGAGGAAGTCCACGAGAACGTCGGAATCATCTGAAAACTTGCATGTGTCCCTAGCATATGTGTGTGAGTGTGGTGCAAGATTGGTATAGGTGATTGCATGTGCCCCCCCTCGCATGCATGCGCTCTAACCTAGAAGCGAAAGGTTATGGACCTGTATAAGGGGGAATCTCCCCGTTACGGTGAAACCGGGCCGTATAGTGCCCCAACTTGTGAACCAACATGGTTTCACATCATCCTATGACCTAGTCAGACACAAGACAAGAGAGAGCTACGCCGGGCTACCCCTGTCAGAAGAATGTCTAGGGGGTAGACGATCCGAGGCCCGCAGATCATCAGGGTTTCGCCGGAGGAAGTCCACGAGAACGTCGGAATCAGGGGGGTGCATGTATATAGTGATCAAGACCACAATAACCTATCATCATATGTGTGATCTCATGATCCTATGAAATAATATCACCTAACATATATGTAATAAAAGCCTTGCTAAAGGTGAAAAAAATTCTTTGCCGTGTGTCTGTGGGATAGAGACACACGGCAAAGGACCTTTGCCGTGTGTTTGACGGCCACAGGCACACGGCAAAGGACATCTTTGCCGTGTGCTTTGTCCTTTGCCGTGTGTCTCATGCTATTTTCTAATTTTCTTTTTATTTTTTCTTTCAAATGATTTAACTTTTTGTTGCCTATTTGTTAGTATTCAGACCATGGAAACACTAACTTTGCAATAGACCATAAGGTTCTAGAGGATGCTGAACTTCATTTCCATTAGGTAGACGATCCGAGGCCCGCAGATCATCAGGGTTTCGCCGGTGGAAGTCCGCAAGAACGTCGGAATCATCTGAAAACTTGCATGTGTCCCTAGCATATGTGTGTGAGTGTGGTGCAAGGTTGGTATAGGTGATTGCATGTGTCCCCCCTCGCATCCATGCGCTCTAACCTAGAAGCGAAAGGTTATGGACCTGTATAAGGGGGAATCTCCCCGTTACGGTGAAACCGGGCCGTATAGTGCCCCAACTTGTGAACTAATATGGTTTCACATCATCCTATGACCTAGTCAGACACAAAACAAGAGAGAGCTACGCCGGGCTACCCCTGTCAGAAGAATGTCTAGGGGGGTAGACGATCCGAGGCCCGCAGATCATCAGGGTTTCGCCGGAGTAAGTCCACAAGAACGTCGGAATCATATGAAAACTTGCATGTGTCCCTAGCATATGTGTGTGAGTGTGGTGCAAGATTGGTATAGGTGATTGCATGTGCCCCCCCTCGCATGCATGCGCTCTAACCTAGAAGCGAAAGGTTATGGACCTGTATAAGGGGGAATCTCCCCGTTACGGTGAAACCGGGCCGTATAGTGCCCCAACTTGTGAACCAACATGGTTTCACATCATCCTATGACCTAGTGAGACACAAGACAAGACAGAGCTACGCCGGGCTACCCCTGTCAGAAGAATGTCTAGGGGGTAGACGATCCGAGGCCCGCAGATCATCAGGGTTTCGCCGGAGTAAGTCCACGAGAACGTCGGAATCATCTGAAAACTTGCATGTGTCCCTAGCATATGTGTGTGAGTGTGGTGCAAGATTGGTATAGGTGATTGCATGTGCCCCCCTCGCATGCATGCGCTCTAACCTAGAAGCGAAAGGTTATGGACCTGTATAAGGGGGAATCTCCCCGTTACGGTGAAACCGGGCCGTATAGTGCCCCAACTTGTGAACCAACATGGTTTCACATCATCCTATGACCTAGTGAGACACAAGACAAGAGAGAGCTACGCCGGGCTACCCCTGTCAGAAGAATGTCTAGGGGGGTAGACGATCCGAGGCCCGCAGATCATCAGGGTTTCGCCGGAGTAAGTCCACGAGAACGTCGGAATCATCTGAAAACTTGCATGTGTCCCTAGCATATGTGTGTGAGTGTGGTGCAAGATTGGTATAGGTGATTGCATGTGCCCCCCTCGCATGCATGCGCTCTAACCTAGAAGCGAAAGGTTATGGACCTGTATAAGGGGGAATCTCCCTGTTACGGTGAAACCGGGCCGTATAGTGCCTCAACTTGTGAACCAACATGGTTTCACATCATCCTATGACCTAGTCAGACACAAGACAAGAGAGAGCTACGCCGGGCTACCCCGGTCAGAAGAATGTCTAGGGGGGTAGACGATCCGAGGCCCGCAGATCATCAGGATTTCGCCGGAGGAAGTCCACGAGAACGTCGGAATCAGGGGGGCGCATGTATATAGTGATCAAGACCACAATAACCTATCATCATATGTGTGATCTCATGATCCTATGAAATAATATCACCTAACATATATGTAATAAAAGCCTTGCTAATTAAAGAAAAGAAAAAGTTGAAAAAAAATCGTTGCCGTGTGTACAGATGGAAGCACACGGCAAAGATAATCTTTGCCGTGTAACTGACGGCGAGGGCACACGGCAAAGATTCTGCCGTCAGCCCCTGTCGGCGGGTGGCACTGCGAGGCCACGGGGCCCATATCTTTGCCGTGAGGAAAACTTCGCCGTGTTTCTTTATTGACTTTGCCGTGATTCCTTTCTTTGCCGTGTGTTCTAGTCGGTCCATTGTCGTGTTACTTTCTTTGCCGTGTTCTGTTTCTGCTGTTTGCCGTGCACCTGTCCTTTGCCGTGTTCTTGTTGGTTTAATCTTTGCCGTGTTCCGGGACTTTTGGCACACGGCAAAGGAGAGAGGCGACTGCAGCGTCCTTTTTTCCCGTAGTGTTTTAATATGTAGGTTCACTAAGGTTTGGAGTGAATCTAGACACTAAAACAAGTCTAGATACATTTTTTTCACAAACCTAAAATATCTTATATTATGAAACAAAGTGAGTAGATGTCATTTCCTTGGAATTTTTGGCCAGGCTCTTTTCAGCCGCGAGCATTGTAGGTGCATATTTCTGCTATGGACAATGATTAAAAACAACCACCTGATCGATACAATTGCTGTTGGGAGCAGGAGGATGATGACGAACTGGCGGTGAAGTTTAGAGCAGGGTTGATCAATGGAGTAGTGCCGAAGCTGCTCTTGGAGGAGGAGATGGCGGAGGAGGTTGCAGAGTCGGTCGCCATTGCCGTGTACTCCCCCCGTTTAGAAATATAAGATGTTTTAGGTTTGTGAAGGAGATGTATCTAGATCTATTTTAGTGTATAGGTTCAAATGAATCTAGACATTAAAAGATGTCTAGATGCATCTCATTTACAAAACTAAAACATCTTATATTTCTAAACAGAGGGAGTAGATCGGATCCCAGAGTTTAGGCTCTGATACCATAAAAGACAATGAGGAAAGTATTGTAGGGTACAAGGTTAGGAGTAGTATAGTCGGTTACAACAATCAAGCCGACTATATACTTTACAAGTAGAGTCCTAGACATATACAAACTAGTGTTAAACACGCTGTTTATCAAACTCCTCTGTTGGTTCTCTGCTTGTGGCGACCCGGCGGCCGGAACTGGTACAACGCTATCACGAGCACGTACGCTATCACGAGCACGATCTGATCTGGTAGTCCGAATCCGTGTGCAATACGTACGTGTTAGATCCTTGTATTCGTCTTCATGCAGGTTTCCTTCTTCGAACAACTTCTTGCTTATATCTACACACAGGCGCGTCCGCCTGTGCTAGCTAGGTTGCCAATCGATCTGAAGCGAAGAAGATGGAACAACACGACCACGGTGACCTGGCGGCGCTCCTGCCGGAGGATCTTCTCGCTGATGTGCTCCGACGCGTAGCGACGCCGCGCTGGCTTGCCATCGCTCGCTGCGTATGCAAGGCATGGCGAGCCATCGTCGACGGAGAGAGACTCTTGTGCACAGATCTCCACTTCAACGGCATGTTCATCTACTACGACGTGCTCCCGTTTCCCGAGTTCTTCTCCCGCCCTCCGTCGCCGGGCCGGCCTAGGATCAGCGGCAAACTCGACTTCCTCCCTCCCGACAATAAGGTGCACTCTGACGATGACGAGTACTACATCCGCGACAACTGCAATGGGCTCCTCTTGGCAAGCATCTACCTGTCTAATAACCCTACCATGCAAAATTACTTGGTGGTGGTTAACCCTGCCACGCGACGATGGGATATTCTGCCCTCCCCGCCCAACCAACCCACTACTGGGACCGTCCGTGGTGCTGATATTCATGAGTACTATCTAGCCTTTGACCCCACGGTGTCATCCTACTACCAGGTGTTTCGGATTCCCTATCTGCGTTCCAGATTGAATCCTCGCGATGAGTTTGACCCCTTAGAGGAGGCCTCGGAATGGCCGCCATCTCCATATATCTTGCATGTATTCTCGTCGAGGACACGTCAGTGGGACGAGAGGTCTTTTGTTCGAGATGGCGATGCAGCTGGGACCGTTGCTAAGATGCGTCAGTGTTTAGGTTATGAGCGACACTTCTCCGTCTACTGGAGAGGATCACTTTATGTGCAGTGCCAGACTAATTTTGTCATGAGGTACGCATATACGACTTTCCAATAATATTTTTTATTTTATTAATGTACATTTTTAATACTAGCTAGTAAAAATATTCTCAATTTTATGAATTCATAGGATTTTGTTGCCAACAATTTTTTTCTGCAGAATATCTTTGTCTCAAGATGACTACATCGTGATTAGGCCACCAAGAAATATCGGAGAGTGTCCTTATATGGGAAGGTCTAAAAAGGGGGTGTACTTTGCATCATTTGTTACGGGATTCATTCGGATTTTTATCCTGAATGAATCATGTGATCAGACGAAGTGGGTATTTAAGCATGACTATGACCTTGAGCCCGTGAAAGAGTTTGGTCAGCGACTTCATGGACACTGGATCTTAGAAGACATTAACTATGACATCTTTCATTCTAATCTTTCAGAAGTCAAGAAGAAAGAAGTTGTACTCCAAGATACATTTGAATGGAACTCCGACAACGATGATTTTGAAGACAACGGATACATGGTTGAAGCACACCCTTATCGATGTAGCGGCATTGACATACTTGGATTTCACCCATACAAAGAGATTCTCTTCTTGTGTGAGTCGGGGACTTGTAAGTTAAATGCCACGGGATTTGCTTATCATTTGAATAACTTCAAGGTGGAAAGCTTAGGTGGCATATACCCAATGGTTTACGGTGATTTTGACTCCGCCCTACCTAATGAAAGACGGGAGATCGTAGGTTTTCCATACACGCCATGTTATTGGATCGAAGATATCCCAGAAACAGTGAATTGATCGAGTTGCTCATATCAAGCATGATCATATATGTATGCTCTGTTTGTTCTTGTGATTGTTTTCTGTTGCTAATGCCACTATTTTGCTCTAATTATTATTAACAGTAATATATCTTGCTATCAAGTTTTTTTTTCAGATAAGGGGCGCTTATTCTCAAGTACCTTATGAGTCATTCCCGCATTATCTGTTTGAACCATACATCTGTGTTTGAATTGCAAGTATGTATCTTTGTCTTGCCTGAGAGATCTCTGCTAGTCCTGCAAGCAGGATGGTTTGGTTGTAGTCTCAATTCAAGTTACAGGAGCTTCAAAGCTTAATTTACCACTGCATCTGCAATTTATATGCAGATTCATGAAGGTATGGAACACGCTCGCAAAAATGGCTCTAGCTAGAGGTAACAACAACATAAACATACTTCCAGGACCAGCCATTGGGGGGGGGGGGGGGGGGGGGGTTGACCTGCGGAGCAGCCGCCCCGGGCCAAAAAAATATAGACCTACTATACATCGTAACAGCCAACTGCCCTGGCCTGTAGTTTGCTTTCCTTCCGCTCGACGAGATGTTCGACCGCGAACCGCCCTGGGAGGCATCGCGCCCTGTCCCACAGTCCCACCTTGACATGATCGCGGCATCGCGCCATGTTTTTTCTTATGTATGCTCTCTTTTTTCTTGTGATTGTTTTCTGTTGCTAGTGCCACTATTCTGCTTTAATTATTATTAGTAGTAATATATCTTGCTATTGAGTCTTTTTTTTTGGATAAAGGCTGCAGCCACAATTCTCAAGTACATATTCCTACTTTATCTGTTTGATGAAACACATCTGTGTTTGAATTGCAAGTATGTATCTTTGCCTTGCCTAAGATATCTCATGTAGTCCTGTAAGCTGGATGGTTTGGATGTATAGTCTCAATTCAAGTTACAGGAGCTGCATGCAAAGCTTAGTTCACCACTGCATTTGCAATTTAATATGCAGGTTCATGAATCAATTTAATATCTCATGAAGGTATATATGAAACACGCCAGCACAATAGGCTCTAGCTAGAGGTAACAACAACATAAACATACCCTGTAGGCTAAGTGGTTTGCCATGAGCAGACAGTCGGGCACACGTCAAACAAGAATTTTACCGTAGGCTAGGCCAAATACTCAGGGCAAATAAAAGACGCACGCTTAGAAGACTCACGACAAAGAAAAACGTGTGGCTGTGTATGTATATATCTCCTTATAACTATTTCGTTCTTTGACTCGTACCCAGTGCGCCACATTCTCGACTTGGATTCGACCCGGCCATGTCTTCTCACTTCCATGTGTTTGAGTTCATGCATGTCGGTATGTAGGAAGCAGACAAGAGAGGGGTTATAGCGGACGCATAAAATTGGTAGGGTTCTACTCTTCCAAGCCGAGCCGAGCTTTCGCTTCATCTTCCGTCCATTCGTTTCATCTTCTGCACGGTCTGCCTTCCCCTCTGCGCCTATAAAAGAGAGAGGTCGCGCCTCCTCTCGGTTACGTTGTCACACAGCCCTTGCGCTTTCAGTTCCAGAGCACTGCGCTACTTTCATCTTCCCGACCCCGCTGCTTCGAGTCCTGTACGGGAGAAGGGCGATAAGGTTTTTGGGGAGCGCTATCAGCGCGACTACTGGTTTCGTCACGGACTCCCTCACAGATAGCGACGTCTTCCCCGACGAGGACTTCTTCCCCGACATCAGCACCCTCTTCCTCGACGACATGGCCAATGACGGTTCCAACGCCGGCGGTTCTACTTCTGCTACTGCCGTGTACATCTTCTGTCTCAATCTTGTTCTGATCCTATCCAAAGTTTTATGCTTTGCAGTTTGTTTGGCTATATGCCTTAATTTGTTTACGCTATTTAGCATGATTAGTATATTGCCTTTTATTCTAGTCATGTTTTATCTAGCGTTTATTTTGGATAATTCGCTTGGTAAATTGCTCTATTACTCAACAATCCAAAAACCTTATTTCAGGCAATTTGCCCCTAGTGGCTTTGTTGCTTCTATGAAGCCACCTGTGTTTAAAGGTGTGAATTACAAACGATGGCGTGCGAGAGCAGTGCTCTGGTTTCAGACCATGAGCTGCTATAACGTCATCTATGGCGCACCTGAGGGGGAACTTAATCCCGCTCAGGAAGAGGCGTTCCAAAAACTTGATACCACTTTCAAGACTGCCTTGATCAGCATCCTTGGCGACAATATTGTCGATTCGTATCTGTCATTTAGCAATGGCAAAGATATGTGGGATGCGCTCGAGAGAAAATTTGGAGTCTCTGATACTGGCAGTGAACTGTATGTCATGGAACAATTCTATGACTATAAGATGGTTGATGACCGCTCTATTGTGGAGCAGGCTCATGAGATACATTCACTTGCCAGGGAGCTTGCGCACTTCACTTGTGTGTTACCGGACAAGTTTGTTGCCGGAGGCATCATTGCCAAACTTCCCCAGTCATGGAGGAATTTTGCTACTTCTCTGAAGCACAAGAGACAAGAGTTCACCGTGACGGATCTCATTGGGACTCTTGATGTGGAAGAAAAGGCGAGAGCAAAAGACACACGTGCTCGAGGTATCGAGGGAGGTTCTAATGCCAACCTGGTGCAGAAAAGGAACTTCCAGCCTCACAAGTTCAAGAACAAAGGCAAGTTTGATGACAAAGGAAAGTTCGATGGAAAGAACAAGGCCTCACAGTCCACCAGCTTCAAGAAGAAGACTGATAAGAGGAAAGTTGCTTGTCATGTGTGCGGTGATCCTAATCATTGGGCTCCTGCTTGTCCCAACCGCTTTGACAAGCGCCAGCATGGGAAGAGCAGCAAGACTGCTAATGTTGTCATGAGCGACGTTGAGATGAAAGATGTTGGGTATGGTATATTACCTACTGTTCTTTCATTATGTCATTCTCCTGATTGGTGGATTGACACGGGCGCTAATGTACATGTATGTTCTGATATTTCCATGTTTTCTTCATATCAGGTCAGAGGGACTCAAACTGTGCTGATGGGGAACGGCTCGCATGCTTCTGTTCATGGTGTTGGTACGGTCGATCTGAAGTTCACTTCGGGAAAGACTGTGCGCTTGAAGAACGTGCATCATGTTCCCTCAATTAATAAAAATCTTGTTAGCGGATCTCTTCTGTGTCGAGATGGCTACAAGATTGTATTCGAGTCCAATAAATTTTTAATTTCAAAGTATGGAACTTTTATTGGTAAAGGCTATGAATGCGGAGGCTTGTTCCGCTTATCTTTGTCAGACATCTGTAATAAAGTTGTTAATCATATTTACACAAATTTTGAATCAAATGTCTGGCACTCTCGTCTTTGTCATATTAATTTTGGTTGTATGACGCGGCTAGCCAAAATGAATTTAATCCCTGATTTCTCAACTGTTAAGGGATCTAAGTGCCAAGTCTGCGTGCAAGCTAAACAACCTCGCAAGTCACATACGACTGCAGAAGTGAGAAATTTAACACCACTAGAGCTCATACATTCTGATCTTTGTGAGATGAATGGTGTGTTGACAAAAGGTGGAAAGAAATATTTCATGACTTTGATCGATGACTCTACGAGATATTGTCATGTGTATCTTCTGAAATCAAAAGATGAGGCTTTGAGTTTCTTCAAAATCTATAAAGCTGAGGCAGAAAATCAACTTGATCGAAAGATTAAGAGGCTTAGGTCTGATCGTGGTGGAGAGTATTTTTCCAACAAGTTTGATTTCTTTTGTGCGGAACATGGCATAATTCATGAGAGGACGCCTCCCTACTCACCCCAGTCAAATGGAATAGCCGAAAGAAAGAACCGTACTCTAACAGATTTGGTTAACGCCATGTTAGACACATCGGGTCTTCCTAAGAAATGGTGGGGGGAGGCACTATTGACCACGTGTCATGTCCTAAACCGAGTTCCCACAAAGAACAAAGAAATTACTCCATTCGAAGAATGGGAGAAGAAAAGACTAAAAATCTCTTACTTACGTACTTGGGGTTGTTTGGCAAAGGTTAATGTACCAATCCCCAAGAAGCGCAAGCTTGGACCAAAAACCATTGATTGTGTTTTTCTGGGGTATGCTTTTCATAGCATTGGTTATAGATTCTTGATAGTAAAATATGAAGTACCTGACATTCATGTCGGTACAATCATGGAGTCGACTGATGCGACTTTCTTTGAGGATATCTTTCCAATGAAGGATAAACCTAATTCATCAAATCCGGAGATACCTAGTTCATCTGTTCAGGAATTTGTTATATTCTCTGAACCTATCATTCCGATTGAACACTCTGAAAGTCCTAAGGAGGATGATAATGAAACTCCTAAAAGGAGCAAGAGACAAAGGACTGCAAAGTCTTTTGGTGATGATTTCATTGTGTACCTTGTGGATGACACTCCCACTTCCATTTCAGAAGCTTATGCATCTCCTGATGCTGACTACTGGAAGGAAGTTGTTCATAGTGAGATGAATTCCATCTTAGCTAATGAAACATGGGAGATCACTGATCGTCCTTATGGTTGCAAACCTGTAGGATGTAAATGGGTGTTCAAGAAGAAACTAAGGCCTGATGGTACTATTGAGAAGTACAAGGCAAGGCTAGTGGCCAAGGGTTATACCCAAAAGGAAGGTGAAGACTTCTTTGACACTTACTCACCTGTAGCAAGGTTGACCACCATTCGAGTACTACTTTCTCTGGCTGCCTCGCACGGTCTTCTCGTTCATCAAATGGACGTTAAGACGGCTTTCCTAAATAGAGAGTTGGATGAGGAAATTTATATGGATCAACCAGATGGTTTTGTAGTAAATGGTCAAGAAAGAAAAGTGTGCAAGCTACTGAAGTCTTTGTATGGTCTTAAACAAGCACCTAAGCAGTGGCACGAAAAATTTGATAAAACCTTAACCGCTGCAGGCTTTGTTGTAAACGAAGCTGACAAGTGTGTATACTATCGCCATGGTGGGGGTGAGGGAGTCATTCTTTGTTTGTATGTTGATGACATTCTGATTTTAGGAACCAACCTTAATGTAATTAAGGAGGTCAAAGATTTCTTATCTCGTTCCTTTGAGATGAAGGATCTGGGAGTAGCTGATGTCATCCTGAACATCAAGCTATTGAGAGATGATGATGGTGGGATTACACTGCTTCAGTCCCACTATGTGGAAAAGATCTTGAGTCGTTTCGGGTATAGCTACGTCAATTGTTCTCCCACACCGTATGATCCTAGTGTGTTGCTTCGAAAGAATCGAGGAAATGCTAGAGACCAACTAAGATACTCTCAAATCATTGGCTCGCTTATGTATTTAGCTAGTGCCACGAGACCTGACATCGCCTTTGCTGTAAGCAAACTCAGTCGATTTGTCTCAAATCCAGGAGATGATCACTGGCATGCTCTTGAAAGAGTTATGCGATATCTAAAAGGCACTGCGAGCTATGGCATACACTATACCGGGTATCCGAGGGTACTAGAGGGTTATAGTGATTCAAATTGGATATCTGATGCTGATGAGATAAAGGCCACGAGTGGATATGTTTTCACACTTGGTGGTGGCGCTGTTTCTTGGAAGTCTTGCAAGCAGACCATCTTAACGAGGTCAACTATGGAAGCAGAACTCACAGCACTAGACACGGCCACTGTTGAAGCAGAGTGGCTTCGTGAACTCTTGATGGACTTACCTGTGGTTGAAAAACCTATACCCGCAATTCCAATGAACTGTGATAATCAAACTGTGATTATTAAGGTGAACAGTTCTAAGGATAATATGAAGTCCTCAAGACATGTGAAGAGGAGACTGAAATCTGTCAGGAAAATGAGAAACTCCGGAGTTATTGCATTGGATTATATCCAAACATCTAAAAACTTGGCAGATCCCTTCACAAAGGGTCTATCACGCAACGTGATAGAAAATGCATCGAAGGAGATGGGTATGAGACCCACAATTTGAGCTTTCCACAGTGGTAAACCACTCTATGTGATCGGAGATCCCGTGAATTAGAATTGGGAAACAAGCTGTTGGTTAGCTGAGAGGAAAGTATCCCTACTTTAATAAACACCACTCCATAAAGATGCAATACTTTCCTATTCTGCATGGCAGGTTGATTTATTATCTTAATGTGTTCTAAGTGGCTTATCCTAAGCAAAGATGTTGTCCTGCAGAACATCTTTTGAAGAACACACCTATATGAGTCTGACTGTTAAAACGTCGCAGTCTATGAGAGTAGGGTGCTCTCTAATAAACTCATGAAAGGTCATGGAGTATGACGTATAAGCTCCACCCGCGGGGAAGTCCCACGGTAGCCCAGTATCGGTCAAGACTTCGTGTGAAGCTAGATTGCAGCAAACTTGCAGTTCAAGGCATAGTCCACTGTACAAGTCGCAACCTAGTGTAGCATAGAATTCTAGGTGGAAGTTCAACTTAACAGTCTCCACTATAGTACCGGTATATAAACAAGTGTTTTGGAACCAAAGGCAAATTACATGTGGCTCTGAGATCTGGTGGGGGATTGTTGGAATTTTGGCCCAAATAGTCTAGCCCATTTTCTATTTCAATAATTCCTGAAAATCCTAGAGGCCCATGTGGCCCATTCATGCAAGACAAGAGGTGGGACAAATGTTTAGTCCCACATTGCTAGTTGAGTGGAAGTTGGACCAGCTTATAAGGTGAGCTCTTCTACCACTTGGTAAAAGGATGAGAAGGAGAAGGAGAGAGTTCCACACGCGCGCTCCTCCTCGCTCGCCTCGCCACGCCACGCCTCGCCTCGCCTCGCCTCGTCACGACGCGCGCGCGCGCCGCGGGTTGCGGGAATCTCGCCGAGCCGAGCTTTATTGTGTAGGGGTTCGTAGCATGGAAAACAAAAATTTTCTATCGCATACAAACAAACAAGCCAAGATCTATCTATTAGATTGTAGCAACGAGTCGATGGTATAACTTACCCTCGAAGATTTCAAAGCGTTTAACGAGAGCGGATTCTCGTGGGTGATGTAGTCGTACTCTTTCCGATCTCAAGATCGTGTAGACGATCCTTCCAGCGCCACGTTCCGGCAGCGCTCCCGCAGTCGGTCACACGTTCGGTACTCGACGAAGACCTTCCTCTCCCTTGTTCCAGCAGGCAGCGGAGGTTGTAGCACTCTCCTCGCGATTCCGGCAGCACAATGGCGTGGTACCGGAAGTAGAGGGGAGATCCCGCAGGGCTTCGCCTTAAGCCGGTGCGAGTATGGTGGAGCTTATGAGAGAGGCTATTAGTGGTCTAGTAATTAGACACACCAATTAGAAGGCTCTAAACCAATTAGAAGGCTCTAAACCGTTGGCTAAAGCAATTAGAAGCTCTAATCCAAAACGGCTCTAAACCGGAGATCTAGAGGTGAAAGTTGTTTTTCTCTAGGAGGAGCCCTGCCCCTCCTTTTATGGGAGGGGGGTCTTGGCGCGCCAGGGGAGGGAGGGAGTCCCTCCCCAACTCGGCCTTGGGCTGGGCGCCGGCCTGGAGGAGTCCTACTCCTCCTCCAGGTTGATTCCAACTCCTCTTGCTTGTTTCCCACAGTTTCTTGTTTTGGCAGTTTGACTTTCAAACTGGACATTTGACTTTTCTGTTTTAGGATTCAATTTAATCCTTTATTTGGGACAGCAAGAACACTTAGTACATGATGCAATCATTCCAATAAGTAATGACACATTCATGTACCCCTTCCCCCCCGGAGTGCCGGACAATCCGGAACCTTCTAGAACATTCCCGATGAAAACACCGGAATCATTCCGCAACTCCGAAACGGGACTTTCCTTATATGAATCTTATTCTCCGGACCATTCCGGATCACCTCGTGATATCCCGGATCCCATCCGAGACTCCGAACAACATTCGGTCTCTTTCTCATAATACCATAACTACTCAAACAACGTCGAATCCTTAAGTGTGTCTCCCTACGGTTCGTGAATTATGCGGACATGATCGAGACACTTCTCCGAACAATAACCAATAGAGGAATCTGGAAATTCATATGGCTCCCACATATTTCTATGATTACTTTGCGATCGAATGAACCACTTACATACGATACCAATTTCCCTTTGTCTCACGATATGTTACTTATCCGAGGTTATGATCGTCGGTATCTCTGCATACCTAGTTCAACCTCGTTACTGATAAGTACTCTTTTCTCGTTCCCGTGATATGTGATCCCTTGTGATCAAGTCACATGCTTGCAAGCTAATTGGATGACATTCCACCGAGAGGGCCTAGAGTATATCTATCCGTCATGTGGATGGACAAATCCCACTCTTGATCCATGTGTCTCAACCAAAACTTTCCGAACACTCAATGCCACCTTTATAACCACCCAGTTACGGTGTGGTGTTTGATGTCATCAAAGCATCCATCCGGTAAAGGTGATATGCATGATCTCATGGTCGAAGGAATTAGGTTACTATGTATCAGAAAGCATATAGCAATTGAACTAATGAAATGACTTGATCTTTATGCTACGCTTATCTATAGAAGTATGTCCACCATATCATTCTCCTAACTATATGATCTTGTTGTTGATAACATCTCAATGTTCATGATAGGGAAACCACAATCATCTATCAACCAACAAGCTAGTGAAGTATAGAGGCTATACTAGGGACTTCAAATTAAGTTTACAAATCACACAAGTATCAATGTTTCCTTGTTAATACTATTATAGCATGAATGTAAACATTTATCATAAACACAAAGATATAATAATAACCACATTTATTATTGCCTCTAGGGCATATCTCCAACAGTCTCCCACTTGCACTAGAGTCATCTAATCTAGATTACATGGTAATATACCGAACACCCATGGCAGTTTGGTGTTGGTCATGTTTTTCCCTCGGGAGAGGTTTAGTCAACGGATCCGCCACATTCAGATCTGTGTGTACTTTGCAAATCTTTATATCCCCATTCTGGATATGTTCTCGAATAGCGTGAAAATGTAGCTTGATATGCTTCAGCTTCTTGTGTGACCTTGGTTCTTGCGCATTGGCTATGGCGCCCATGTTATCACAGTAGATAGACATTGGGTCCAGCGCACTAGGAACCACACCCAGCTCTATAATGAACTCTTTCATCCATATCGCTTCTTGTGAAGCCTCTGAAGCAGCCATGTATTCCGATTCCGTTGAAGATCTCGCCACAACGCTTTGCTTTGCACTCCTCCAGCTAACTGCTGCACCATTCAAAATAAATACGTATCCGGATTGCGATTTAGAATCATCCGGATCGGTGTTCCAACTAGCATCGGTGTAACCATTAACAACGAGTTGTTCATCACCTCCATAAGAAAGAACCATATCCTTAGTTCTTCTCAAGTACTTAAGGATGTTTTTGACCGCTGTCCAATGATCCACTCCTGGATCACTTTGATATCTGCTAGTTAAACTAACAGCATATGCAATGTCGGGTCTAGTACATAGCATGGCATACATTAGAGATCCTATGGCTGAGGCATAGGGAGTCTTACTCATCCTTTCTCTATCTTCCGCAGATGTCGGACTTTGAGTTTTACTTAAGGTTGTATTGGGCAACATGGGCAAGAACCCTTTCTTGCTTTCTTCCATTCCAAATCTCTTTAGAACTTTGTCCAAATATGTACTCTGTGACAATGATATTTGGCGTTTCGATCTATCTCTATAAATCTTTATGCCTAATATGTAAGCTGCTTCGCCAAGATCCTTCATTGAAAAACTATTATTCAAATATTCCTTGACACTATTAAGAAGGTCTACATCATTCCCAATCAACAATATGTCATCCACATATAGTATTAAGAATGCTACAGAGCTCCCACTCACTTTCTTGTAAATACAAGCTTCTCCATAAGTTTGTATAAAACCAAAACTTTTGATTACCTTATCAAAACGTTGATTCCAACTTCGGGATGCTTGCTTCAATCCATAGATGGACCGTTGAAGTTTGCATACCTTGTTAGCATCTTTAGGATCGACAAAACCTTTGGGTTGCATCATATACAACTCTTCATCAATGTCTCCATTGAGGAATGCTGTTTTGACATCCATCTGCCATATCTCATAATCATAATATGCAGCGATTGCTAACATAATCCTCACAGACTTTAGCTTCGCTACCGGTGAGAAAATCTCATCGTAGTCAACTCCTTGAATTTGTCGAAACCCTTTTGCGACAAGTCGAGCTTTATAGACAGTAACATTACCATCAGCATCTGTTTTCTTCTTGAAAATCCATTTGTTCTCGACAGCCTTTCGGCCATCTGGTAAGTCCACCAAAGTCCATACTTGGTTTTCGTACATGGATCCAATCTCGGATTTCATGGCTTCTTGCCATTTATTGGAATCTGGGCTCATCATCGCTTCCTCATATGTCTCGGGGTCATCGGTGTTGTCCACTACCATGACATTCATAACGGAATCATACCAATCTGGAGTGGTACGAGTTCTCGTCGACCTCCGAGGCTCTGTAGCAACTTCAACCGAAGTTTCATGATCACCATCATTAGCTTCCTCTCTTATTGGTGTAGGCACCACAGGAACTTCTTCCGGTGCTGCGCTACTCGCAATATCGAGAGAAGGTTCGACAACCTCGTCAAGTTCTACTTTCCTTCCAGTCAATTCTTTCGAGAGAAATTCCTTCTCTAGAAAGGATCCATTCTTGGCAACGAAGATTTTGCCTTCGGATCTATGATAGAAGGTATACCCAATAGTTTCCTTCGGGTATCCTATGAAGACGCATTTTTCCGCTTTGGGTTCAAGCTTGTCTGGCTGTAACTTTTTTACATAGGCTTCGCATCCCCAAACTTTAAGGAACGACAATTTAGGTTTCTTCCCAAACCATAATTCATACGGTGTCGTTTCAACGGATTTAGACGGTGCCCTATTTAAAGTGAATGCGGCTGTTTCTAATGCATAACCCCAAAATGATAGCGGTAAATCTGTAAGTGACATCATAGAACGAACCATATCTAAGAGAGTTCGATTACGACGTTCGGACACACCATTACGCTGTGGTGTTCCCGGCGGTGTCAATTGTGAAAGTATTCCGCATTTCTTCAAATGCTCGCCAAACTCGTAACTTAGATATTCACCTCCACGATCAGAACGTAGAAATTTAATCTTCTTGTTACGTTGATTCTCTACCTCACTTTGAAACTCCTTAAACTTCTCGAAAGTTTCGGACTTATGTTTCATGAAATAGATATACCCATATCTACTCAAGTCATCCGTGAAGGTAAGAACATAACGATAACCACTGCGCAATGCTACACTCATTGGACCACACACATCGGTATGTATGATTTCCAATAAGTCTGTAGCTCGCTCCATCATACCAGAAAATGGAGTCTTAGTCATTTTTCCCATCAGACATGCTTCGCATCTTTCAAGTGATTCAAAATCAAGTGATTCAAGAAGTCCATCGGAATGGAGTTTCTTCATACGTTTCACTCCGATGTGACCAAGACGACAGTGCCACATATAGGTCGAATTATCGCTTGATTTCAATCGTTTAGCCTCAATGTTGTTGATATGTGTATTTCCACTATCGAGATTCAATAAGAATAGACCATCTATCAAAGGTGCATGTGCATAAAACATATTACTCATATAAATAGAACAACCATTATTCTCGGATTTAAACAAGTAACCGTCTCGCAATAAACAAGATCCGGATATAATGTTCATGCTCAACGCAGGCACCAAATAACAATTATTTAAGTATAAAACTAATCCCGATGGTAGATGAAGGGGTAGCGTGCCGACCGCGATCACATCAACCTTTGATCCGTTTCCCACGCGCATCGTCACCTCGTTCTTCGCTAGCTTCCGTTTATTCTGCAGCACCTGTTTCGAGTTACAGATATGAGCAACCGAACCAGTATCAAATACCCAGGCACTACTACGAGTACTAGTGAGATACACATCAATAACATGTATATCAGATATACCTTTCTTCTTGATGTTGCCGTTCTTCAAATCCGCCAAGTACTTTGGGCAATTCCGCTTCCAGTGACCTTCTCCCTTGCAGTAAAAGCACTCAGTATCAGGCTTAGGTCCAGCCCTGGTCTTCTTCGTCGGCGTGGTAGCTTTCTTACCACCCTTCTTGAAGTGTCCCTTTTGCTTAGACTTGCCTTTCTTGAATTTGGTGGTCTTATTGACCAACAACACTTGGTGCTCTTTCTTGATCTCCACTTCTGCAGATTTCAACATGGCAAAGAGTTCTGGCAACGTCTTGTTCATGTTCTGCATGTTGTAGTTCATCACAAAGTTCTTGTAACTTGGTGGTAGTGATTGGAGGACACGGTAAATCCCCAAAGCATTAGGAATCACTATACCCAAGCTTTGAAGTTTGTTTGCGTGCCCTGACATCTTAAGCACATGCTCACTGACGGAGCTGCCTTCTTCCATCTTGCAGTTAAAGAACTTTTCAGAAGCTTCATAGCTTTCAATTGCCGCATGAGTCTCAAAAATCAATTTGAGATCCTCGACAATATCATATGGGTCTGAATCCTCAAACCTTTTCTGAAGCTCCGATTCCAAACCATACAAGATAGCACACTGAACTATGGAGTACTAATTCTTCCGAGCGAGGTAAACATTCTTTACTTCATCGGGAGCATCAGCTGCAGGTGGGTCACCTAGCGGTGCATCCAGCACATAGGTCAAATTACCAGCTGTGAGGACAATCCTCAAATTGCGGAACCAATCCGCAAAGTTGCTTCCATTGTTTTTCAACTTTTCTGACTCTAGGAACGCATTAAAATTGATGGTAGGGGCTGCCATTGATCTACAACATATTTGCAATAGTTTAGACTAAGTTTATGATAAATTGAGTTCAAATTAATTAATGTAATTAAACTAGGTGAACTCCCACTCAAAACAACATCCCTCACATTGTTTTAGTGATCACACGAACCAAATCCACCACATCAACACCGATCATCACGAGAGTTGATATAGTTTCAATGGCGAACAATCGTCATGTTCATCATATCTACTATATGATTCATGCTTTACCTTTCGGTGATCCGTGTTCCGAGACCATGTCTGTACATGCTAGGCTCGTCAAGATCAAACCTTAGTTTCCGCATGAGCAAATCTGGCTTGCCCACGTTGTATACACTTGCGGAATCTAACACACCCGATCATCACGTGGTGCTTCGAAACAACAAGCTTTAGCAACGGTGCTGACTAAGGGTGAACACTTTATGATTTGAAATTCATGTGCATGAGAGATCATCTTATAATGCTACCGTCGTCTACTAAGCAATACAAGATGCATAAAGGATTAACATCACATGAAATTCAATATATATGTGATATGATATGGCCTTTCTTCTTTGTGCTTTTGATCTCCATCTTCAAGCACGAACATGATCTCCATCATCACCGGTATTGCATCAAGGTCAATGACGCCTCTCCATGGTTGTCGTCCACCGGCTTCAACTATTACAACTACTTTGAATAGACACGCGGGTCTTAACATAAATTAAAGACAACCATATGGCTCCTGCCGGTTGCTGACTTACAATAAGGAACATTGCATACATCAAATATAATCACAATCATGGCCATATCACATCACTGCACACCCCTGCAAAACAAAGTTAGACGCCTCTACTTTCTTTGCATATTTTGCGTGGTTTGGGGCTTTCAATAAGTGTCGTTCTAACTTACGAACATGAACCACAACGTTGACACAAGTATTGTTAATCACCCGTTGTGTATTGGATCTTGACTATGCCAGGAGAAACAGGCACCCGCAAAGCCACTTATGCAATACAAGTTGCATGTCAAGCGTGGAGCAAGTCTCATGAACGATGTCATGTAAGGTTAGCCCGGGCCGCTTCATCCCAACATACCGCAAGATGCAAAGTACACAAGAAGCAATCGACAATAAAAGCATCAACGCCCACAATGACCATTGTGTTCTACTCGTGCAACAGATCTACATATAGACACGGCTCTGATACCACTATAGGGGTTCGTAGCATGGAAAACAAAAATTTTCTATCGCATACAAACAAACAAGCCAAGATCTATCTATTAGATTGTAGCAACGAGTCGATGGTATAACTTACCCTCGAAGATTCCAAAGCGTTTAACGAGAGCGGATTCTCGTGGGTGATGTAGTCGTACTCTTTCCGATCTCAAGATCGTGTAGACGATCCTTCCAGCGCCACGTTCCGGCAGCGCTCCCGCAGTCGGTCACACGTTCGGTACTCGACGAAGACCTTCCTCTCCCTTGTTCCAGCAGGCAGCGGAGGTTGTAGCACTCTCCTCGCGATTCCGGCAGCACAACGGCGTGGTACCGGAAGTAGAGGGGAGATCCCGCAGGGCTTCGCCTTAAGCCGGTGCGAGTATGGTGGAGCTTATGAGAGAGGCTATTAGTGGTCTAGTAATTAGACACACCAATTAGAAGGCTCTAAACCAATTAGAAGGCTCTAAACCGTTGGCTAAAGCAATTAGAAGCTCTAATCCAAAACGGCTCTAAACCGGAGATCTAGAGGTGAAAGTTGTTTTTCTCTAGGAGGAGCCCTGCCCCTCCTTTTATGGGAGGGGGGTCTTGGCGCGCCAGGGGAGGGAGGGAGTCCCTCCCCAACTCGGACTTGGGCTGGGCGCCGGCCTGGAGGAGTCCTACTCCTCCTCCAGGTTGATTCCAACTCCTCTTGCTTGTTTCCCACAGTTTCTTGTTTTGGCAGTTTGACTTTCAAACTGGACATTTGACTTTTCTGTTTTAGGATTCAATTTAATCCTTTGGGACAGCAAGAACACTTAGTACATGATGCAATCATTCCAATAAGTAATGACACATTCATGTACCCCTTCCCCCCCCCCCCCGGAGTGCCGGACAATCCGGAACCTTCTAGAACATTCCCGATGAAAACACCGGAATCATTCCGCAACTCCGAAACGGGACTTTCCTTATATGAATCTTATTCTCCGAACCATTCCGGATCACCTCGTGATATCCCGGATCCCATCCGAGACTCCGAACAACATTCGGTCTCTTTCTCATAATACCATAACTACTCAAACAACGTCGAATCCTTAAGTGTGTCTCCCTACGGTTCGTGAATTATGCGGACATGATCGAGACACTTCTCCGAACAATAACCAATAGAGGAATCTGGAAATTCATATGGCTCCCACATATTTCTACGATTACTTTGCGATCGAATGAACCACTTACATACGATACCAATTTCCCTTTGTCTCACGATATGTTACTTATCCGAGGTTATGATCGTCGGTATCTCTGCATACCTAGTTCAACCTCGTTACTGATAAGTACTCTTTTCTCGTTCCCGTGATATGTGATCCCTTGTGACCAAGTCACATGCTTGCAAGCTAATTGGATGACATTCCACCGAGAGGGCCCAGAGTATATCTATCCGTCATGTGGATGGACAAATCCCACTCTTGATCCATGTGTCTCAACCAAAACTTTCCGAACACTCAATGCCACCTTTATAACCACCCAGTTACGGTGTGGTGTTTGATGTCATCAAAGCATCCATCTGGTAAAGGTGATATGCATGATCTCATGGTCGAAGGAATTAGGTTACTATGTATCAGAAAGCATATAGCAATTGAACTAATGAAATGACTTGATCTTTATGCTACGCTTATCTATAGAAGTATGTCCACCATATCATTCTCCTAACGATATGATCTTGTTGTTGATAACATCTCAATGTTCATGATAGGGAAACCACAATCATCTATCAACCAACAAGCTAGTGAAGTATAGAGGCTATACTAGGGACTTCAAATTAAGTTTACAAATCACACAAGTATCAATGTTTCCTTGTTAATACTATTATAGCATGAATGTAAACATTTATCATAAACACAAAGATATAATAATAACCACATTTATTATTGCCTCTAGGGCATATCTCCAACATATTGATGTACAGAAGGTGAAACGTTTGCTTTGAATGGACTTCAATGGACTTTTAATACGAGTTAATGAATTAAATGAATACGAATTGAGTGGAGGCTGTCCGTTGGGCTGCCGCCTGTTCGCTTCATCTTCCGTCCATTCGTTTCATCTTCTGCACGGTCTGCCTTCCCCTCTGCGCCTATAAAAGAGAGAGGTCGCGCCTCCTCTCGGTTACGCTGTCACACAGCCCTTGCGCTTTCAGTTCCAGAGCACTGCGCTACTTTCATCTTCCCGACCCCGCTGCTTCGAGTCCTGTACGGGAGAAGGGCGATAAGGTTTTTGGGGAGCGCTATCAGCGCGACTACTGGCTTCGTCACGGACTCCCTCACAGATAGCGACGTCTTCCCCGACGAGGACTTCTTCCCCGACATCAGCACCCTCTTCCTCGACGACATGGCCAATGACGGTTCCAACGCCGGCGGTTCTACTTCTGCTACTGCCGTGTACATCTTCTGTCTCAATCTTGTTCTGATCCTATCCAAAGTTTTATGCTTTGCAGTTTGTTTGGCTATATGCCTTAATTTGTTTACGCTATTTAGCATGATTAGTATATTGCCTTTTATTCTAGTCATGTTTTATCTAGCGTTTATTTTGGATAATTCGCTTGGTAAATTGCTCTATTACTCAACAGCAGGGTCATTTGTGTCCCTAAGCTACATTATGATGGTATTGCTCCTCATCTTTACCTATCATGGGGACAATTTTATTTGAGACATTATGGTGCTTCTAAACTATCCATATGGGCTCTTGAAAATTCTCTTAGTGGAAATTGGACCTTGCAGCACAATGCCAACCACATGCAATTGTTTGGAAGGGACTATTCATTTTGTAGCATGGCAGCCACACGGGGGGAACTACCTCCGCCATGACAGTAGCCGACCGGACGTGGCAACATGGGCACACCAGGACTCAAGCTCAGTCGGCCCCCGAAGGGCCTACAAAGCCCCATCGCCATGTTGGAGCAAAGGCAGCCGTAAGTAACACCATCGTCTCAAACGCGTTGTCGCCCTCCTCCACCTCCAGGGAGCCACACATGGACGCATAACGGCATGCCCCTTCCAACCCATATGGGGCCCAAACGGGCCTAGATCTGGGCCGAGAAGGGCACTGCCGGACCGCAGTCTCTCATTGCCCCGCCGCCAATGCTGGCGCCTCCGCCCACCCCGCTCCTAGGTCCCGCACCAGGCTGCTAGACCGTCGGAGGCCGAGAAGCACCGCCGCCGAAAACTCCCTCCCGAGCCTTCTCTCCGTGCGTGTCGGGAAAGAAGAGGCCGCCGCCACCGGCCCGCGGGCACCGTCCGGCGGTGCTTGCCGCCAGCGGCGGGAGGAGGCTACTGGCACAGCGGATTGGCCCCCGGCCGCTTCGCTAGGGGCGGCAGCGCGGGGTGGGAGCATCTCGCGTGGTCTTTTTTCTCCGTTTCGAAAATAAAGCAATTGCTCTCATTATTGCCTAAAAACAGAAAAGGATAGAAAGGGAAAAGTTAAAAAGATAAACAAATAAGAAAAAGAAACATAAAAATAAAAATAAAAAACGAAATAAGAAAAGAAAATGAAAAAAAGAACACGGTTAATAGGCCGATCCGTGTCGGGCACCGCCTCGTATGGGCAGCCCTACGCGTCCCCCGGGGGATATGTGGTTTTTATCCCCCGGGTCTCTAGCCAACCACGTGTCCGCTTTTTGATTCAAAATCTCGTTTTTGCTACATTTGTCTCGTTTTTGCTACATTTGTCCCGCTTTTGCTACATTGTAGCAAAAAACGGTTCAGTCCAGAAAATAAAAAAATAGACTGGACCTCGCCGGAGACCTCGTCGGTGACCATGTAGCAAAAAAGTTGAGCTAATGTAGCATATTCGATCTCGCCGGAGACTCGCCGGAGGCTTTCGCCGGTAAACCTCGCTGGAGATCGTGTAGCAAAAAATCAACGCTATTGTAGCATAAACTCAACGCTATTGTAGCAAAATATTTTTTCTAATGTAGCAAAACAGACTTTGCCGAAAACATCACCGGAGACTCTCACCGAAGACCTCGTAGCAAAACCATAGAAATCAGATGTAGCAAACCAACTGTGTGAGAGTAGCAAAATACATATTAATAATTAGCAAAATTAATATGCTAAAGTAGCAAAACTTTTTTTTTACACGAAGTAGCAAAACGTTAGTAGCACTTTGAGACACCAAAAATAGCAGAGCACCGATGTAGCAGAGTGGCGGCGGCGGCTGCGCATGGGCATGCTGATGCATGGAGGCCAGCAGCGGCTGCGCGTGCACATGTGGCGGCATGGATGTGAGCGGCGGCTGTGGGTGCGCGTGGGGTGGCATGGAGGCTGCTGGCGGCGGCTGTTGCGGATCCTCCTGCCGCTGGTAGGAGGGCCTCCATTGCCGTCGCCGGAGAAGTCGATGTCGCCGGAGAAGCTATAGCACCGCCGGATACTCCTTGTAGCATATCCTCCTGCTGCTGGTAGAAGGCCGCCCACTGCCGTCGCCGGAGAAGGCGTCGTCGCCGAATACTCCTTGTAGCAGATCCTCCTGCCGCCTCACCGGAGAAGAAATCGCTGAGCACCTGCCGTAGCAGCGCCTCCCACCGCTCGCAGCAGCGCCACCGACCACCGGTAGCAAGGCCGACCGTCTATTGTCGCAAGACCGGCGACCCCTTGTAGCAAGGCCATCGGTCGCCCTTGTAGCAGGGCCGCTGTGCCACGGTAGCAGGTCCGACCACCCATTGTAGCAATCTCGGCCGTCCGTTGTAGCAAAGGTCAACCACCGCTTTGTAGCAGTAGCCAGCCATGGCGGTCGCACCTTGGTAGCAAGCCTGGTCGTCCTCTGTAGAAGAGGCGCCTCGCCGGTATAGCAGCGGCACCTCGCCGTTGTAGCAGCGGCGACGTGCAGCGGTGTGGGGGACCAGCAGCGTGCGGCGACGTGCAGCGGTGTGGGGAACCAGCAGGGAGCACCGGTGGTGGCTGATGAACCTGGCCTTCTTGAGGGGAACAGATAAATTGAGGGGAAAAGTGATGGGAAGCAGGATGACGACGGCGTGGTGGCGCGTCGGTTAGTGGAGGGAGGGCTGCAGTGCAGCGGTGGGAGAAATCCATGGTTTCCTGGCGAGGAAGATGGGGAACGAGTAGTTGAGGTCAACGAGATGCAAGAGACAACGGGATAAGAGGTCGTTTTTTTTGTGAGAGGAACGAGTGGTTGTGAGAGGAACGGCTAAGCATAGTCTCCTGGTGCTACGGTGGGACCCTGGGCAACACGGACTGTTTTCTTTCGACACGGAAACGACACGCGTCAGGCTAAGAAGGAGGAGGATGGGAGGCGAGCGATCCCCCGGGGGGATTGTATCGTTTTCCTTACTGTTTCCTCCGTTCTAAACAAATTTGTTGTTTCAGAATGATTGACCTTTTCATGTTTACCATCAAGAAATCATTATAATGAAAAGAGGAGAAAATGTATGATGTTGATCTAGACGAAATCTAAAGATTGGATTGAAGTTGGTCAACATAGAAATCGTAGGTGGGGGTTTCAATTGATCTCATGGTATGATAAGTAATTGTTACTTGCGTTTTCTTAATTAATCCTAGACCCAAGCATTTGTTGTTTCTATGTGGGGTTAGGCATGGGGTTAGGTATCTTTCCAGGGCATGCATTAAAAGGAAGATTTGATAAAGCAATTCGACAAACCGATGTGCACGATTTATTGCCTCATACAATTCGATTCGACAAACCGATGTGCACGATGAGCTTCAACTTGATCTCATTGAGGGGTAGTGGAGATGGAATGGGCAACAAAATAATTAGTTTCATCTTACTGTGGTTCCTTTTGGGGAGGCTGTAGGACGGACGAGCCACTATAGGACTTGTATATTTGTTATAATATTCATGAACTGTTTGTTTTATTGTTGATGAACAAATTGTTGTATTGGTGTGAACTATTTGGTTGTGTTGTAATAATAATTAAACTATTTATTGTTGATTTATTTGTGTGTGTCTGTTCTTCTTTCTTCTATATGTGTGTGTGTGTTTTGTGTTTGTGTTGCCTGCGCGCTGCATTTTATGGCGTCTAGTGGGGCGCTGGCTGCCGCAGCGCCCGGTGCAATGGCACACAGCCGCGCTCGCTAAAAGTGCAAAACCTGCGCTGCAAACCGCTTTTAAAGGACCGGATTTTGCACGCCTATTGGAGATGTAAGCATGCAGAGGACAACTCCGATTCTGCAGAGTGAGGGCCTGTACTTTAGCTTATCTGAAAGCAGCTGTGCGGTGTGGGCAGTGGCAAAGCAGCTGTTGGTTGTGTGTTGTGAGAAAGCCAAAAAAGCTATTTGGCAACGTCCTTGCGCTCCAGCTCCTGCCTCAGCCCGTCGCTGTCGATGGAGAGAGGGGGCTGTGGAGGAGCTCCAGCCTTGACTTGCTGCGGATGGAGAGAGGGACGGAGGAAGCTGGTAGGGAGGCGGGGAAGGGGAGAGGATGGGGGCGGTCGGCGGGGGTGCAGTTCCTTCGGCGGCCGCTTGTCCACCTCGAGCTGTTGTGGTCGGGAATGGAGTGGGGATCGCGGAGGCCCGTGGGAATAGACGAGGACGGCGGCGGCCGGCGGGAAAGCGACGAGGACGATGGCGGCCGACGGGAACAGACGACGGCGGCCGATGGGAACAGACGACGGCGGCCGGCGGGAAAGAGACGGGGACGGCGGCAGACGTGAGGAATAGACGAAGGAGGCCGACAGAACGAGACGGTCGGCCGGGGAGCTCGCCCTCGGGCCTCCACCAGCGAGGCGGCGGCGCACCCACCGAAGATTGGGATAGGATTTGGGGAAGATGGGGTCAACAATCGAACGCGGCCGCCGCGAACGCAAGAAAAGCACCTCTGAACCTGCTTTGCCAGGAAGGTGATTTGCGGTGGCTTTTAGTCAAAAGCACGTTCGGTGGAGTATGCATTTGGTTGGGCTTTTGCTTATAAGCCCAAAAAGCCACAGCCAAAAGTGCAACCAAACAGGCCCTCAACCATCTTGTATTCTTGAAGGGAGCACCTTAGGTTTTAGGTACTCTTAACATAAAAGCTTCAGCAAGAACATATCTAACTTGGGTAGCACCGTCAGCTTCTTGATCAGCAAGAGAAACCGCTGTTTGTATCGGCTGCCTCGCTCCAGCACAAGTAGGCAAGCAGCTCATTTATACTCTTCCTTGTAAAAACCTTCTAGGTTCCTTTTCTGTGCTTTGAGGTTCCACTGTATCCTGAGCTCCCAACGCATTTCCAGGTGATTCTTCAGGGGATCGAACCATATACTTAGGATAGGAGACAAAGCAGGTTCATCTTCAGGGGATCAAAAATAAAATCTTTAGAAACTACTAGAGTGACAGGAGCTTGCACACAAGGAATCATTCGATCACTTTTCCTCTGTATTTATACTCTTACTTTGGACCCAGAGAGTTTATGATCTTTTATTCTAAAACAACAACAAAACAGATGACATCTTATTTGTCATAGGTCTAATCTATGCCCACGTATACTAACAGATATATATAAGTAACTTCACCCTGTTTCTAACTTGAAACATTAGAATGCAATGGCCAGCTTGTTAAAAGTGTAGACATGGTAACCTGTTACAGCTTATATGCCATCATATAGGTACATACTACGTCATTACGTCCAGCGCCAACACTACTATGTATAGCTTGGTCTTTGTGCATAGAAGTACAAAAAGCATTCTTACAATTCAAGAAAAATATTTCACCTGTAACCTTCGGATCTCATGTAGTCATGTATGTCCATAAAAATAAAAGAAAAGGCATTCAGGATATCGTGCAAGCTCATATATAGTACTCCCTCCGTTTTAAAATATAAGATGTTTTAGATTTATGAACAAGATGTATATGTAGGTTCAGTTAGGTTTGGAGTGAACCAATATACTAAAATAACATACATTTGCTTCACAAAGCTAAAACATCTTATATTTTAAAACAGAGGGAGTACTAGTTAGGTAATGCAGAGAAACGTGCTAAACATACTACAATTTTCTAGCATGTCATGGACAGCCTCATATGTTGCAGCATGAGTCCAGGACAACTGCCATACATAATGCCATACATAAGATCGTAGGAACTCTCAACATATATCCTGGAAACAGAATGGTCAAACCTAGGCATGATAACAGCCCCAACACCTCTAGAATACACGAGCAGGGTAGAATCTTAAGGGTACATCATCAATCAAATCGACCATGAAACAGTTTTTGTCAAAGGAAAAAAAGCCCAAACTTGAAGGTGGGGGCTTCGGCTTCCATTGAAGAGAACGGTCATGTCTTTAAGGTATATCATCATCATCATCATCATCTTCGTTGTCGTCATCATCATCATCCTCATCAGCAGAATAATAACAATCAAATGGGGTCTTTCGTTGACGACCCTTTCCTTGAAGATGGGGTCCGCTGACACTTAATAAAACTTGATGAATGGTGATTCTGAGCAGGATACTCTTTTGATCATCAGGAAACTTTCCCTTAGGCAGAATCAAGTCATAGCCTGCTGGAATCCCTTCAGAGAAAGAAGCGCTTCTGATATGGCAGCTCGAACTTTCAGAAAAGCCGGTTGTAAAGCAGTCATATCCAAGGTTTTGGTTACCGGCCGGGAAATCCGGTTACCGGTCGGTAACCGGATATCCCGACCACCCTCGGGAAATTGGTTTACCGGACAAAAAATCCCGAATTTATTTGAATTGTATGAAATTTATGAATTTTAACAAAAAAAGATGTAAATGGTCATACCAAGGACTTTGAATTCAAATTTTGAAATTTAAATTCGTCCGGTAACCGGTCGGGATTTCTCGGTAACCGCGGTAACCGGAAATCCCGACCACCCTCGGGATTTTTTTCGTACCGGGAACCAAAACCTTGGTCATATCTCATATCACATGTAAACTTGGGTTTAATAGGCTTGGGTTGGACGCAGAAGATTGAGATGGCATGCCCAACAGGCAACAATGACAAGCTAAGAAGGAACAAATAACTGGTCTTGTTGCGTCGCAGAGCATGTAAGCCCGGTTGTAAGTGCAGAGACACTGTGTCAGAATCTAGGAGGGTTGTAGAAGGAATCTGATGCTCGGTGGTTATATGTTCCCTCTGTTGACCCATAGAAGTAGAAGGTACAGGAGCCCACTGGGCAGAAGCACCCCCATGCAGGGCACTCCTTCTCATGTCCTTCTTTCAGGTAGTAGGGCATCTTCCTAGTGCATCCATACATGGCATTGTGGCAAGAAACGTTGACTGATTGGACGACCTGTTCCATCCCAAAGCAGCGCTTGAAGGAAGTCTTGGTAGAGCATAAGTGGCACTTCTGGTCCAGCAGCTTGCTTCGGCAAGACGAGCATAGGAAATGCCCTACAGAACACTGGAACAGAAATTATTAGTTGGGTTCTTGTCAAGATAAGTTTTAACATAAAAAAATGTTTTAAAAAAAACTACACAAGTACACAAATCAATTGAAATGCACCACAGAACACTGGAAAAGAAAGGATTGGCCCATTATTTCAGCTATTAGAGATATTATGTTATGTTCCCGGGAAACACTTTCTTGCCAAGTATTCATAGAACATCTTACAGCGAGCTTTATCAGGGATGAAATAAAAGCTTGAGTTCAAAGACAAGTCTGTATGTTCATAAACATAGTGCATTTACCTGGAATATCGGAGAGCTGAGGGGATGAAAGCAGATTGGGCAGTCAAGGGTATCCACCTCCATGGTGACAGACATGCTCTTGCCGCTGCTCGCTCCCGGACGCTGCGATTTACCGTCCATCGCCAACAAAACTCAAAGGTTCGAGCACTAGTTTCCTTGGTGTGTACTGCTAGTATTGTCAGATCTGAACCTATAGATTAACACAATCTCACCACCCAATTTTCCTGTTCCACAATATATGCTGATAAATGTTATGAAATTGGAAGTGGTACTAGTGTGGTAGACATGGTTTAGAAAACCCCCTTTTTTTTCATAACTAGCAATGGAAAAGCAACAAAGCAAGCAAACATTTACAGGCAGTTTAATTAACCGAGGATGGAGTACTGCAATTTCAAATCTGTTATTTTTTCTTGCTTTGCAACCAAAAGTACTGAGCTAATTTGATTTACTTGAACTACATGGTCGCACGTGCGAGTAATCTGACAGTGAAGAAATAAAAAGAGGAAATTTATTCCGTTCTAAAGTTGGGGATCGCATAACACTGTGACTGAGTGACAGCGATGACGGAGGAAGGATCCTACTGTGGAGAAAAGATGCAGATGCAGCCGTACCTGAACTACCTGGTTGCCTCAGGATTTATTCACTGCAAGACCTAGTCGCCATTGCCAACCTCGTGGTCGCCCTTTCCAGACGGCGGCGCCATCAGAGAGGAGGTCACCGCCTGTGACCCCCTCCTCCGAGGGGATAAGACTGCTTCTCCTTTGCTGGCGCCGCGTCGATCTGATTCCGACGGAGCGGGGAAAGGTGGCGAGCGACGGCAGGGCGGCGCGTTTTGCAGGAGGCTGAGCTGAGAGGCGAGAGTGTGAAGGGACTAAGCCAGCCTTGGTTTGGTGTACGTGCTGAAGGGAGTGGGCTGGATATGGGTCTGGCTTCCTTGGTTTGAGGTAAATTTTGCTTAGTTCGGCCCTCTCTAGAAATTTTACAGAACGAACCTGCTTTGGTTGTACCAAATTAACAACACTTCTATATATCATATAAAAAAGAACACTTTTATGAATTGGGAGTAGTTTCAACTTTCTATTTAAGTCATATTTTATTTTGCACTATTTGGGTGCCCGTGCGTGTCTTGATGTTTCCTATCGCACATGATTTACATGAAAATTCACGTGTTTCATAAGAGATAGTATATGGTATTCTATACTTATAAAATTAACAAAAAAAACTTATATTGTCGCGTCTCGCCAACACGGACATCGAGGATGTTGGACACCCCCTATTTGTTGGTAGTGGGTCCTGCTCTCTGATATTATCTAAGGTGAATCGAGGTACACGATGATGATCTCTACGGTATCGGTAAACCGCTTTCTCTCTAGCTTTTACGCTTTTCGGGCTTCCTCTTTCTTTCTTCTCTCACTTTTTTCTTTCTTCCTTCTCTGTGACATAGAGAAGGATATCAACTATATATCTCTCTCTTTATCAGTTCATCCAAAGCTCTCCTCTCAACTCTCGTATCCTCCAACCTCTCCAAAAAAAAACCTTCCTCTCTCGATGGCCAAGTGCTTACTTTTATATTCCAATGGGTCACTACAAAGGCCGGCATGGAGCACCGCCAAGGGCGTTTCTGGGCTCAATCGCGGTGTGCCACGCGGTCTTCAGAAAGATGGGCGGTGCCTGCGGCCAATGGATGGCCAAGGGCGGTGCGCAAACACACTTGATGGCTGAGTGACAACTCAGGCTACGAGCTATCACTCCCGTCGGTGACACGCTACAGTGGACTATAGCGTCATGATGATGTCTAGCCGCGCTTGCGCGCCCCAGTTCCCAAGGTCGGGCCTGATGCGCCTTGTCAGGCTCAGTTGACTCCGGTTCCCAAGCTGCACCTGACCCAGGATATGTGATCTTCTGGTCCTTTCGGGGCTCAGGCGAGGCCGCTCCTCGTCCTTACCCTCCTTCCTGGGCAGCCCCCGGAAGGAGGGGTCAGACCGCCTTGCGCGTGTCATTGTCCTTTCCTTCTTGTCCGCGTGTGGTGGCGGACCGGGGCTCGTCTTGTAGCGTTCGTCTCATCCATAGGCACCTATATCATAGCTGATACTTAGTATCCATAGGTTCATCACACTAAATACATACCTATTTGGAGCACACGGTGCTCGCATTCCTACGACGCTCTCGTCGGCTAGGCCTTGCAATCGCCGAGCTGCTGATCGGTGGGTCTTGGCCCACACGCTATGGCACAATGCGAGAGACCCCCGATCCCATTACGCCGACATATATTTAGCTAGAATGTTGTTATAGCGACAACCTTTGGTTTCATCGGTTGACCATGACTCAAGAGTTCCTACTCTTCATCACATATCATCATCCTCTCTCTTTCCTGTTAAACCCTTGTTTTGCTTTTGTTATTGTCAACTTCTTACAGAGGCACATGAAACACCTCCACTTTGTACCTATTAGCCAGTTTATTGCGTCCAACCTACAAGATTCGTGGTATTATTATTTCCCGGTCTTACAATAGATCATGCGTCGATCTATTTGTTCACTTTCCATGATAAATATAAAATGGGTCTAGGGTCAATGGAAGCGAGAGCCCTTGTTGCATGACCGTCACATATCAATCATAAACTGAAGCACCTTGAGTGATGTCATAGAATGACTATTGATTAGAGAGCGACCTCGTTGAATTTGGAAAGATAGTGTATTTGGTTCATACTTAAGTAGCCAAAAATGAAAGAACAACAGGAAAGTATACTTCTAACAATAATATCACGTGAAAAACCTTTCAGGATTACTACAAATCATCCCACTTTGCTACACTAAAATTTTCTTATATTTTCATTACGAGCTATCATGGAAAAAAAATCCAATTCATTATTTGTACTTACGATATTCCCCTTATGTAAAGCAGCAAAGCACACGTTGTGACTCTATGATCCTCGTCCTTCTTCTTCTACCGATTGTCCTCGTAGGTTCAAAGTATCTAGTTATTTACCAAACTCTACCAAGAATTCACTATGCAAACCAAGGGCTTCATAATTATTTAAATTAACGAAATAATCTGACACGTAGGCTACTTATATTTTGAACCATGCATCAGCCTACACTATTTTGATTGTTATCCATTGAAGCAATACAAAAAACATGTCTTACCACTAGAAGATTGAACATATTATTGTCCTGCCCAAACAAAAAGAGAATAAAACTTTCTAAATAAAAGCATTAGAGAAGAAGAAATATAGCTCAAGCTTCAGCTCTTTCTCACCCTACCCGTCCTCCCTCCCTCTCTCTATCTATGAGAAGACATAAAACATCTCCTTGTGTCTCACCGGACAACAATAACTATCATATCAATAAAATATTCTAAAAAGTAAGTAGTGCCAATTAAAAGCCATCTTCAGCCACAACGTCACCAACACAATCGACCTAGGGACAATAGCAATATGTATTCTGCAAGTCAAATCAAGAAATAATAACATAGGGACACATGAGTTTCGGGCAAAACTTCTCCTTTCTCCCTCTACAGTAACTGAACCACAACCTTCTTCGTGTCTCTGGCCGAGCCAAAGCCCTCTCCGGCGGCGCCGCCGCCGGAGGGCGGTGGAGGCGAGGCCCCCCTTGTAGGCTAGGTCCCGGGCTTCTCGCAGTAGGTGTCGTAGGTCTAGGTTTAGGTTTTTTCGTGTCGGCCCTTGTGGCGAATGGCGAGATGCCGTTTTGCCTGTCCCCTCCAGCGCTCCTGCACGGCGCCGGCTGGCCATCTTCGGGGTGGTTCAGCAGGATCCAGTGGTTGGAGCTTGTTGTTGCTACCGTTGTGGACGGAGGCTCTCTCAATAAGTGCCGTCATCTCTGGATCTAGCAACCTGATGCCGTTCTTTTCTCCCTGGCTAGCCGTGGTGGCGAGGGGTGGGAGAGGAAGGTGCTGATGACTGCTGTATTTGCGAGACCGGCGGGGTGCTCGACGTGCGCTTGCTCTGGCCCAAGTCGTCGTCCTCGGGAGATGCTCTTCACTTCTGCTGCGCTCCTCTGGTTGGAGCCTCGTTCAGCGGTGGTGCTCGGCTCCGGGGAGCCCCTTCATAAGGCTGGTGAGTTTGGGTTGCGAAGGTTGGCTTCGAGTTCCTGCTGCTCTTCTCCGGCCAACCGTGGTGGCGAGGAGAGTAGGGGTGGCGTTCCTCAAGCTCTGCCTTCTGCGATTCCAAGCCTGCTTCATATGGGTGCTATGGTTTGCTGCATAGCTGCGAATCGAGATCTTTTTTCGCAGTGGTCCTTTGGTGGCGGGGCTGCCGGGCCGCTGCCTATAAGTTTGTGTTTTTTTCCTATGCACAAGAGGTGTTCGGTGAAATGCCCGAGAGCTCAAAATAAGTTTTCTCGTTGCTCTTTCCTTCTCGGTCGAGGTCGGCAAGTATCCTTTCATGTGTCATTGATGTACTATATATATAAATGGTCATCTCCCTATTAATTTTTGATATATACTATATATTAATGCAGATAAACCGGCAATGGATGTACGGTGACCGACACACTTCCGAGTACATTACGGGCCTCCAAAATTTCATCGTTGTGGCTAATGCAAATCGTGGTCACAATGGTTTTATGTGCTGTCCGTGTGTTCACTGTCAGAACAAGAAAGACTACTCAAATACCAGAACCATTCACGCCCACCTGCTTCGATCCGGTTTCATGCCCACCTATAATTGTTGGACCAAGCACGGAGAAAAAGGGGTTGTGATGGAAGACAACAAAGAAGAAGAGGATGATGACAACTATCATAATATGTATCATGAATATGATGATACTGCAACGGGGGTAGATAATGAAGATCAGGAGGCAGCAGATGGGCCCGCTGATGAAGATCTTGGTCGGGCCATTACTGATTCAAAGGAAGAATGTGAAACTGAAAAGGAGAAGGAGAAGCTGGAGCAGATGTTAAAGGATCACAAAACATTATTGTACCCAACTTGCAAAGATGGTCACAAAAAGCTAGGTACCACACTAGATTTGCTGCAATGGAAGGCAGAGAACGGTGTGACTAACAGCGCATTTTCAAAGTTATTGGTAAAAATGAAGAATCTTCTTCCAAGAAATAATGAGTCGCCCGACAGTACATACCAAGCAAAGAAGGTTGTCTGCCCTCTAGGATTAGACGTGCAGAAGATACATGCCTGCATCCTCTACCGCGGTGAGAAGTACGATAATTTGGATGCATGCCCGGTATGCACTGCAATGCGGTACAAGATCAGACGAGACGATCCTGGCGATGTTGAGGGAGAGGCCCCTAGGAAGAAGGTTCCTGCCAAGGTTATGTGGTATGCTCCTATAATACCATGGTTAAAACGTCTCTTCAGAAATAAAGAGCATGCCAAGTTGTTGCGATGGCACACGGAAGACCGTAAGAAAGACGCGATGTTGAGACACCCTGCTGATGGGTCACAGTGGAGAAAAGTCGAGCGGGAGTACCTGGACTTCACACGTGACGCAAGGAACTTAAGGTTTGGTGTAAGTACAGATGACATGAATCCTTTTGGTGAGCAGAGCTACAGTCACAGCACCTGGCCTGTGACTCTATGTATCTATAACCTTCCTCCTTGGTTGTGTATGAAGAGGAAGTTCATTATGATGCCAGTGCTCATCCAAGGCCCGAGGAAATCCGGAAACGACATTGATGTGTACCTAAGTCCATTAGTTGAAGAACTTTTACAACTGTGGGCCAAACCAGGTGTACGTATGTGCGATGAGCACAAAGGGAGCCATTTGACCTATGAGCATTGCTTTTCGTAACCATCAATGATTGGCCTGCTCTTAGTAACATTTCAGGGTAGACAAATAAGGGATACAATGCATGCACACACTGTTTAGATGAGACTGAAAGTGTATATTTGGATAAATGTAAGAAGATTGTGTACCTAGGGTATCGTCGATTTTTTCTGAACCTGCATCAAGTAAGAAAGAAAGGCAAGCATTTCAAACGTCTGGCAGAACCCCGAAGGAAGCATGTCCTCCGTACCGGTGAGGAGGTATTTGGTATGGTCAAGGACCTAGAAGTAATCTTTAGAAAAGGTCCTGGCAGTCTATATGTTCCGAATGATGATGCCGGACACGCGCCCATGTGGAAGAAGCAATCTATATTTTGGGACCTGCCCTATTGGAAAGTCTTAGAGGTCCGCTCTTCAATCGACGTGATGCACGCAACGAAGAATGTTTGCGTGATCCTGCTAGGCTTCCTAGGAGTGTATGGGAAGACAAAAGATACACTGGAAGCACGGCAGGACCAACAACGTCTGAAAGACCCTGAAGAGCCCATGCATCCTAAGAACGAGAAGGGTAAACGATGCCACTTTACTCCTGCCAGCTACGCTCTTACCAAAGAAGAGAAGGAAATCTTTTTTGAATGCCTGAGCAGTATCAAGGTCCCGTCTGGCTTCTCGTTGGATATAAAGGGAATAATAAATATGGCAGAGAAAAAATTCCAAAACCTGAAGTCTCATGACTGCCACGTGATTATGGCATAATTGCTTCCGATTGCATTGAGGGGGCTTCTACCTAAAAATTTTCGAGTACCCATTGTGAAGCTATGTGCATTCCTCAATGCAATATCTCAGAAGGTAATCGATCCAGAAAGCCTACCAGGGTTACAGACAGATGTGGCCCAATGTCTTGTCAGCTTTGAGTTGGTGTTCGCACCATCCTTCTTCAATATTATGATGCATCTCCTGGTTCACCTAGTAGAAGAGATTGCCATTCTCGGTCCTGTATTTCTACATAATATGTTCCCCTTTGAGAGGTACATGGGAGTCTTAAAGAAATATGTTCATAACCGTGCTAGGCCATAAGGAAGCATCTCCAAGGGCTATGTAACAGAGGAGGTCATTGAGTTCTGTGTTGATTTTATTCCTGGCCTTAAGAATCACGACATGAGGGGAGACTGCATGGAAAAGGCACCCTAGGATATGAAGCAATGATATGTAGGGACGGGCATTCTCTCAATCAAGCACACTACACGGTTTTACAAAGATCTATCTTGGTTGCCCCGTATATCAATGAACCAAGAATTTAATACGCCTCAAACACCCGGGGCAGTCTGATGAATGGACTATAAGTGAACACATGGCGAGTTTTGGCGGCTGGCTGCAAAGACTTCTCACGAATAACACCACTGTTGGGGATCAGCTGTACTTGTTGGCCAGAACACCATCTTCGACTGTATGTACTTTTCAAGGGTACGAGATAAATGGGAATACATTTTACACGATAGGCCAAGATAAAAAGAGCACCAACCAAAATAGTGGTGTCCGCTTCGATGCAGCAGAAGACAATGGGCAAAAGACCACGTATTATGGGTTCATAGAGGAGATATGGGAACTTGACTATGGACCTAATTTTAAGGTCCCCTTGTTTTGATGCAAATGGGTCAAGCTAACAGGAGGAGGGGTTGAGGTAGACAAAAAGTACGGAATGACAACAGTGGATCTCAACAATCGTATGAAGGTAGTAAAGAACTTAGACGAACCATTCGTCTTAGCCAATGATGTGTCTCAGGTTTTCTATGTGAAGGACATGTCTACCAAACCGAAAAAAAAGAAAAAATAAGCAAACAGATACATCACACGATGAGCCAAAGCGTCACATAGTTCTTTCAGGAAAAAGAAACATCATGGGAGTGGAGGACAAGACAGACATGTCAGAAGATTATAATAAGTTTGATGAAATTCCGCCCTTCAGAGTGAAGACTGACCCAACCATCATGTTAAACGGTGCTGATACTCCATGGTTACGGCCGACGCGATCATAAGATTGACTATATGTATTAATTGAGCCATTTTTGGCACACATATGTATCTCAACATGGAAATCAATGTCATATTTCTTCTGTTAACCGTATATGTATTAAATGAGCCATTTTTCTTCCTGCCATTTTTCTTCCCGCCATTTTTTTCCCGCCATTTTTCTTCCCTCCAGCCATTTCTCACTATATATATATGTAGGGTTGACCTGTATTGTCATTGCACATCTCTAGACTCATATCTGCAACCTCATTACTCTTTCCCATGGCTTCCACCGTAGCACTAACCCCCAGGGAGGCTAAGGCGCTTTGCGCCTCGAACTACCCCTGCCCGCCGGGCTACTGTGTCCCCGACGGGTGGATGCTAAGCGCCGGAGGCGTGCCGGTTCCTCTTGTCCCTCTAGGTGTGGCGCGCCGAATGGCCATCACGAACCACTACTACTTCGAGCTCACGCCGGAGCAGCGGAGGAATCCCAGATGGCATCCCGACTATTTCCCTACTTGGGAAGCCTTCTTCGGGGATCGGCGTGAGAGGGCGCTCACCAGGCACGAGGAGGACGGCCCACCTCCTCCAAACTTCAACGAGGCCGGTCGTCGGCTATGGTGGCGCGGTCGGACTCTCCAGAGCGTCATGGCCTACGACACTGCCGCCGACTCTAACCCCCGTCTGCGCTACCCTCAAGTCCAGCCCACACGTACTCAGCCTTCAAGGTTCAATTACGGCGACCTCGACGACGACAGCGATGACGGCGGCGGCGAGTACGACGACTACAATGGCGAGTATTACAGGTGTAGGCAGGATCATGACTGAATCACTCTAACATTCCGAAGCAAGTTCGGTCGATTGTGACTTAATCTGGCCATGTATCTTAATTTTTAGTTCTTTGATGTATCTTAATTTTCAGTCGTGCTTTATGTAACTTACTGTTAGTTGCATTCTGTACTTTAATTCCAGTTCCATCTCATTCACAAAATGACCTATCTCATTCGAGATTTCTTGGCTTTTGGGTCAATGACCAATATTATGGCTAGAATCAAGGCATAGTTTGTTATAATATGGCCATATTGTGCATACATGTGCATCATGGGATGGCAAACAATGTTGCAATAGGAAGTTTTCCTTTTTTTCGCACCAAAAAGGCATTTTCCATTTTCCGAGCATAAAAAACGGACGATTTTGTGAAGCAACCACCAAATGGCTAATTCAAAAAACCACCACCACATTTTACAAAAATACTAGACCACCTTATATGGACAATGTACCAACAGGGGGATCTGAAACCTTTCCGTCCACCTCTGGTGAAAAAGACCAATTCCTGCCGAATCGGTAGGAAGTGGGTCAGATATGAACTACAGGTACATGATACGATGCTCATGATTTTTTACAAAAATCATTTTTAGGTTCAAAATATGCTATTTTATAAAAAATCCAATGCAAGTTGAGCGAGGCTTGGCCCCGAGCTAAGAATCTTCATGTCGGTTGTTCGACAAAGTTTGACGATAGTTTAAAACGGGGATAAAAAATTAAAAGAAGATCGAAATAGTGCGAAACCTTCGCGTGGTGTTATATTATGTGACATAGTTAGAAGGAAAAATATCAAACTTGGTATATTGATTATGTCTCAAAAAAACCTTCACAAAATGACCTATCTCATTCGAGGTTTCTTGGCTTTCGGGTCAAATGACCAATGTTATGGCTAGAATCAAGGCATAGTTTGTGATAATGTGGCCATATTGTGCATACATGTGCATCATGGGATGGCAAACGAGGAAGTTTTCCTTTTTGTCGCACCAAAAAGGCATTTTCCATTTTCCGAGCATAAAAACGGACGGTTTTGTGAAGCAACCACCAAATGGCTAATTCAAAAAACCACCACCACATTTTACAAAAATTCTAGACCACCTTATATGGACAATGTACCAACAGGGGGATCTGAAACCTTTCCGTCCACCTCTGATGAAAAAGACAAATTCCTGCCGAATCGGTAGAAAGTGGGTCAGATATGAACTACAGGTACATGATACGATGCTCATGATTTTTACAAAAATCATTTTTAGGTTCACAATATGCTATTTTATTAAAAATCCAATGCAATTTGAGCGAGGCTTGGCCCCGAGCTAAGAATCTTTATGCCCGTTCTTTGACAAAGTTTGACGATAGTTTAAAACGGGGATAAAAAATTAAAAAAGATCAAAACAATGCGAAACCTTCGCGTGGTGTTATATTATGTGACATAGTTAGAAGGAAAATATCAAACTTGGTATATTGATTATGTCTCAAAAAACCTTCACAAAATGACCTATCTCATTCGAGGTTTCTTGGCTTTCGGGTCAAATGACCAATGTTATGGCTAGAATCAAGGCATAGTTTGTGATCATATGGCCATATTGTGCATACATGTGCATCATGGGATGGCAAACGAGGAAGTTTTCCTTTTTGTCGCACCAAAAAGGCATTTTCCATTTTCCGAGCATAAAAAACGGACGGTTTTGTGAACCAACCACCAAATGGATAATTCAAAAAACCACCACCACATTTTATAAAAATACTAGACCACCTTATATGGACAATGTACCAACAGGGGGATTTGAAACCTTTCCGTCCACCTCTGATGAAAAAGACAAATTCCTGCCGAATCGGTAGGAAGTGGGTCAGATATGAACTACAGGTACATGATACGATGCTCATGATTTTTTACAAAAATCATTTTTAGGTTCACAATATGCTATTTTATCAAAAATCCAATGCAAGTTGAGCGAGGCTTTGTCAAATTCCAAAGTATACAAAAGATGCGGCATTTAAATATCCAAACAATTCAAAAATGTTAATACAAAATAAAATATGATTTGCTCTAATAAAATAGGTTAGATTCCTTTTTAGATGCTTAATATTTCTTATGTTCAAAGTTTTAGGGTTTGACTATTTTATTTTTGTTTGAATTGAATAATCAAAATTTATATGTAAGTGTTTTAATCATTTTGAAAATTTTCATCTAAAGTAAATATAAAATGTTTTTACATGAATGGATGGATATTATTTTTCTGAAAATTATGATATATTATTAATATATTTCTGAGTTGAAATGAAAAAGATATGAATTTTCTAAATTCATATCCTATTTTTTGAATTAAAAATGCCCCCACCCCTTTAATGCATGAAATAAATGCCCCCCTTTAACACCGGTTCCAGACCGGTGTTAAAGGGGGGCGTATTTATTTTGTTTCGCGCCCGCACCCCCCTTTAACACCGGTTCGTGGCTGAAACCGGTGTTAAAGGGGGGGTGCGGGCGCAAAACGAATCCCCCCTTTAACACCGGTTCTTGGCTGGAACCGGTGTTAAAGGGGGACATTTGTAACGCGCGCCACTTCCTCCTTCCCTCCCAGCCAGATCAAGCGCGCGCAGCAGAGGAAGAAGCAGAGGCGACGCCGCAGCGCCGCCGTCCCCGCCCCGTCTCACCGTTGCCGGGCTACCGCGCCGTCCCCGCCCCGTCTCGCCGTCGCCGGGATTACCGCGCCATCCCCACCCCATCTCGCCATCGCCCCTCCGCCATCCCCACCCTGCCGTACCGGCCCGCTGCCGCGCGCCCCTTCGCCGCCCCATCCCGGCCGCACGCGTCGCCCACACGCACGCCGCACCGCCCAGCAGCGCCGCGCCACCCACGCCGCGCCGCCGCCCGCAGGTGAGCATGCCCGCCGCCGATTTTTGTTAGTGTTAGTGTTTTTTTGGTTAGTGGTTAGTTATAGTGTTAGTTAGTGTTAGTTAGTGTTAAATTAGTATAGTGTTATATGTATATGTATGTGTATGTATGTGTATGTGTATTTGTTAGTGATTGGTTAGTGTTTATGTGTATTTGTATATGTATGTGTATATGTATATGTATGTGTATATGTATATGTATATGTATGTATATTTTTTGTATGATGTATATATATTTGTATATGTATGTGTATATATGTATACATTTTTTGTATGTGTATATATGTATGTATGTGTATATATGCATCACTTGACCGATTAATTTTCCAATGCCGTGGACCCTGACCTCCTCTACCCTCGCCGAGTCGCCCATTTTAGGAGCCCACATCGCGATGGTTCGAACGCACACCCCCACGCATCCCGGCCCCGCTCTCGCCCTAGCGCCGCCAGCCGCTGCCCTAGTACACCTCTCGTTGTCAATATAGCATTAGGATTTCTCCGAATCCAGGGTTTTTCCGAATGTATCCTCTCATATGAATCCGGGGTTTATCCGAATTAGGGTTTGGAATGACCAAGCATGTATTAGGGTTACATTTCAATACTTTTAACCTGTCATATCATCATCCTCTGGCCTCGCTGAGTCGCCCATTTTAGGTAGCCCACGTCGTGCTGGTTCGAACGCACACCCCCACGCATCCCGGCCCCGCTCTCGCCCTAGCGCCGCCAGCCGCCGCCCTAGTACACCTCTCGTTGTCAATATAGCATTAGGGTTTCTCCGAATCCGGGGTTTTTCCGAATGTATCCTCTCATATGAATCCGGGGTTTCTCCGAATTGGGGTTTGGAATGACCAAGCATGTATTAGGGTTACATTTCAATACTTTTAACCTGTCATATCATCATCTTTGCTTGAGCATTTCAATAGATGTATTACTGATATTTGTGTGATCATATTATTGTTTTAGAAACTATGGATCCACTTAGTAGAAACCTTGAAGATGAAGAAATAATGGAGAACATGATCCACGAGGACACCTCACAATATCTGAACTTGGAGGGACATGATGACAACTCAAGTAGTCATGGAGAAGATGACGACTCCGGTGAACGCACTTTAGTGATTACAAAGTCTGTCGAGGTATATGCATGGATTTAGCCTCTGCTGACTTGCACCGATTGATTTGTATATATGCAAATGTATTAATTAACACTTCTTTCTTCTTTTAGCCCTCTGGATCGACCAGCCAGCAACAATCTTCTTCTACGAAAAAGAGCAAGCGACGCGCGAGCCATCGGTTGAAAGATCGTGCAAAGTTCACGATCGACACAGTCTGTGTTGATGGCAGGCCGATGGAGCCCAAGAAGGCCGCAGACAAATTTGTACGTCAGGCTGGAGTTCTTGTTAGGGACCAAATCCCAATCATAATTGAATATTGGAATAAGCCAAAGAAGGGCGACGGCCATCTCCGGCGCTTCAGCCATCTCCTGCGCGACAGCCATCTCCGGCGCGCCAGCCATCTCCTGCGCGGTAGCCATCTTCGGCGCACCAGCCATCTCCTGCGTGGCATCCTGTGGCATCCCGCAAAACCACTACTAGAAAATCGCGTTGTTTTTGTGCATTGCATCATCATTACATCATCATGCATATTAATTTTTCCTAAAACTATGTTGCGAAAGACTATGGTTTTCCGAAACTAGCCCTCCTTCTGTTTCAAATTAAACCCTCGGCTGCTTCCGGGTATTCTGTTTGTCTAAAAACTAGTTACAAAAATGTATTGCAAATTAAATAAAATGTTAAATTATTTTTAGTGGGGGCAGTCGAACGGGCCGAACCGACCCGAACGACCGCCCCCAAAACCTAAAATCGGTCCACCTAAAATCCTACAGCTACCTACACCTAATCTACCCCCCAACCAGCCACCTCACCCCCACCAATGGCCTCCTGACACCTCACCCTCTCCCTCCCCCTAACCAACCCCAAACTGCCACCTCACCCCTCCTCTCTCTCCCCAGCACACCACTCCCTCACCCCCGCACACACGCACACACGCCACACACCCCACTTCCCCCACCGCAGCCTCCCCATCCCGCGGGCCCACCTGCCCGACCCCACCCGCTCGGCCCGTTCCCTCCTCTCTCCTCTTCCTCCCTCCTCGCTCACCGCGACCGCCCCGCGCGCTCGCTCCCTCTGCGCCGCCGCAGCCGGCGATCTCCTCCTCCTCGCTGCGGCTCCCCTCCGTCCAGCCGTTCGCCGCGCCCCCTGGCCCACCTGGCCACCAACCCCCTCCCCCAAGCGTCCCCCGCGAGCATCTCCCCCTTTCTACCTATCTTACTTTTATAGTATTTATTCCCTCCTGTTGATCTATTGCTATCTGTGTTGCGTTGCTCTAGTTTTCGTACCCGTGATATCCCCTGCAGCCTTATATTGCCTTGGACACATCCTATTACCTGCTGTTTGGTAGATAGTTGGACTTGCGCGTCGTAGTCGCTTGCTCAAGTGTTGTTGCGTGTCGTCCAGTGCCACAGTTGTTGGAGAATTGCCGCCTGTTTGATGTTGGAGATGTTCATAGTTTTACTTATCGTTCACTTTAATTCCTGTTTAACAACTAAAATTGAAGTAAGCAGAGGCATCGGTGGGTGATAGATAATATTTGGTTTCCGAACGCCCACTTGTGTCCCGCAGGACCCCGAGTACTTGATACCTGTTCCTTGATTTATCGCGCTATCCACATCCGGGAGGTATATGGGACCCCCCTGAGCCAGAGCTTGATTCAGTCTTATTTCTTGGGGCCACAAACTAGTTTGAGGTTTTATTTACTATCCTGTACTTATGCCATGCTACTTCTGTATTTAAATTGTGCGACAGATAGCACATTGTACTGTTTAGGTAAGCGGAGTGATTACGCGGTATCGACACCCCGAGTTTTCGGGTTCCCAGTCGCTTACAGCCATTGACGCAAACCTTGAGTCCGTCTCGAAGCTTGCTTACTTCGTTGCGGGTCTACTCAATGGGGTGGCCCCCTGAAATAATTCTGAATCCTGTGATTGCTTTGTCGTGAAGGCCTCGTTGGGTTTTGATTTGGTTTTTCCGAGGTTGATCGAGTGTGTGTTGCTATTGGTGCACCCTGGCCGGGTAAAACTTTCTGAAAGCCGTGTCCGCGGATATGTACGACTTGGAGCACAGTATCTCGACCATAGACAAGCATAACTAAAGTTTATTGCTATAAATTTGACTATATAATGACTAGTAATCAGCTTCACTATAATGGAATGGCTAAATAATACTGCCCACAATTGCTTGTTGGAGTGTCGCTTGCGACCATTGTACCTGACTAGTAAGTATTGCAACTACAACAGAATGGCTAAGTAAAAGTACCAACAACTGCTGGGTTTTGGGTTATCTCATGCTAATTGTATCTGACTAGTAAGTGTTGCCACTATAACGGAAAAGTGCCCACTGCTTATTTTATCAGGATGATTATCTATACCTGACTAGTAATTGCTGCAACGATAACCGAATAAATAAAATTGCCAACTGTGTGAGTTCCTCGGTTGACTTCCTCGTTTGGTCTCAAGGGGGAAACACCAGGATGGGTTTGCTTGGTGTAAGATTCAGGTTGGATCCGAATAGGTCCTTCTTACCCCTCTCTAATAGCCGCCAGTTGTATCGAGTCTCTATAGGTTGTTTAGTGCATGCTGCCGCTGCCGCTTCAGTCCACCATACCTATGTAGGCGAGGACCGCCGAATTCTAGCCTCGCCGTGTACTGGCCTCAGTACTGACGCTCCTCTTTTTCCTTTGCCCTTTGTCGGCACCCCTTTTTGTTTAAGCAGGTTTTGAGATCGACGCCGTTAGCAGGGTTACCCTTCCGGCTTGGCCTGGGCAGGGTTATGGACGCCATTGGTTATTCTTCAGGGCTCTTAGCCCCATTTGCATCTTGTCCGTAGTCGGACGCTGTATCGTTTTACAGGTGATTTGGATCTTTGTATCGTATATCTGTATTCTTGACTCTTCGAGTCGCTGTTATATATATCTGTTCTGTGGGTCCCATCGAGGACTGTTGTGTAATGTTATTACTTCGTTTTCCACCCGCACGAAAGTGCCTGGTGGGCACCTTTGAATCGTTTCTATGCGGGTTTGGCGGGTTTCGCTAAAACTTGCATAGGTCCGATTCTGAGGGTGTTACACATCCATCTCCGGCGCGCCAGCCATCTCCTTAGCGTAAGCGGAAGAGCACTGCCACGAAGAGCATCACTAGCACTGCCACGAAGAAATCCGCAGGAAACCGTACGCCAAAGAGTTCAAGAAACTATGTCCCACTGCCTTCCGCCAAGCCATTGTTGGCTTTACCGTGGAATCGCAGCGACGAGGAGACAATAGGATCTCGGAAGAAGAGGTCAAGAAATTCTTTGCACCTAGACGGGCCGAGCCAAAGGAGAAAATAGATCCGGCAATGGTGGAGAAGTTTTACAATAATCTTTTGAAACCTGAAACCCCACTTGTGCCGGACTACGAGCGCCAGATTTTGAAGGGGGATGCAAGGCGCCGTAGGGAGACTAAAAGTAGCAGTCGTGCGGCACCCCAGAAAACAGTTCCCATGCTCGGAGAGCAGGAAAACGAATCATGCGCCTCGCTCCAAGTGTTCGACACACGGGACGCTCCTCCCGTAAATGATTACGAGGCAGAGCTACAAAGAAAGGCCAATGAGATGGGGATGACTTACATTGCATACTTGAACATCATGGGAGACAACTTGCCCAAAGGCGATGCCAAACCCATACAACCATGGAAGTATGGGAAGAATCTCATCAAGAAAGAGGAGCTCAAGAATCTACCAACAAAGATGCGAAGATTGCACAAGTGGTACCTTGATTTCTGCAAGACGAGAAAGAAAGAATGGATCACGGCGCATATAAGAGATCAGATTTTCTTGTGCGGAGACGACGCGATCACCTTCAACATTCAAGACTTGCATTTTCTATTCAATCAGAAGGAACTCGACTAAGCTGCCATCAACCTTTATTGTGTGTAAGTACTATTTCTTTAATTTCTATATCATCTCATTCAATTCATTAATTGCATGTATATATATATGCTCACCATATATTTATATATATACTATTATGCAGGAAAAAGGTTATGGAATGCATGAAAGGAGGACCTTTTGACATTGGGTTCGTTGACCCAAATAGAGTTCATGAACAAGTGGTAAGAGACAAACCCGGGCAAACAGAAGATTTTTTGCTAAGGTCTTTACTGAGACAACAAACCAAAAGGGAAATACTATTGCCTTACAACTTCCCGTGAGTACTGTTACCCTCTCTTGTACACATTCTGTTTTGGCGTACTCGATGTTAAGTTTAACTGATGATGATTTATGTGTGCTTAGGTTCCACTTTATTCTGCTAGTCATTCAACCTGACTCAGGAAAAGTCCTTGTCATGGACTCGTTACGAAAAGAAAAAGAGCCATGGGCAGACTTTAGAGAGATGCTCCAGAGGTAATTTCAATCATATTATCGCACTAGATCGGCAACTTTCGTGACAAAAAGTAATTAATTACTCCTTTATCCATTTTCTTTGCCGGACAGGGTTTGGAAAAGGTTCACGGGCAGGCCGTGGGTGAATGGTCAGAAGAACTAAAATTTGTAGACCAAAATGTAAGTAATACTAGCTAGCTAGGTCTGCGTATCTCTTTGATTCTGCTTCCAATTCCATTATATCATGCTTTATTGATTATTATTTTTATTGAACTCTCTATTCTTGTAAAGTGCGCTCATCAGGGACCGGCAATAACTTATGTGGGTACTATGTTTGCGAGTTCATTCGCAATACGATATGTGCGACGGGCCAAGCCGCACTAGAACAACTTAGAGTAAGTAAACAAAGTACACAATATTATTTTATTACCATCAATTTTGTTGAGTTTTATTCTTATATATATATTGACCCCATTCTTCATATATATTCAGATCAAACGGATGCGGGACCAACTCCTACCATTTGACCGCATACGAGCCATTCAAGAGGAATTGGCGGGGTTCATACTTGATGAGGTCGTCACGCCTGGTGGAAAACTCTTTAGATATCCACCAAAATGAATGTTGTATATATGCTTGAACGTGTTTGTCTTGTACTTGATGCTTCAACGTTTACGGAGAATACCATACAATGACGATGTTTGTGTATAATAATAGTTACTTAATTATTCATGTACTCGTATGTACCGACGACGATGTATGTGTATACCGCTCCCGATCGATTCCCCTCCCCCTCCCCGTCCCCGCCACGCCGCAGAAATACGCCCAGAACGGGGCGGGGGCAGAACTCTGCCGTGGCAGAGATTTATGCCGTTTTCCTGCCGCGGCAGAACTCTGCCGCGACAGAGATTTATCTCTTTTTCCTGCCACTACAAGAAATGTGTCAACTTGTGACGTTCTCATTTTGACGATGGCAATAATCGTCATAAATGTTATGACGATTTGCAACAGATCGTCGCTAGCCACTCTAGAAGGACCAAACCCCTTCAAAATTATGACGATTAGCTTAGAATCGTCGTAATATTGTTAGTTGAAATCGTCATAATGTGGTTGATCCAGCCGTCGATCACAATAGAGCCAGCCTACCGTATATCACACGTTGGAATGACTGAAACACCCTAGTTCCAATAGTCTTGCACCACAGAAGTGTCTAGGGGTATTTTTGTAACATCCACTATCCGAAACCTAGTCCCCTCACTCCCCTCGCACCTCTTCCCAGACCCCGCCGCCACTTACTCCTCTCTGTCTCCTCTCATCTTCTCAATGTATCTAGGGTTTCTCCCCTGCAACCCAGTCGCCGCCCCCGTCCACATACCTGCCCTCCGCCACCCACCCCCGCCGCCACCACCCCACCCTGCGATGACAACCACGCGCGACGACAGTGGCGACAACACGAGAACCAGCAGTTTCTCCAAGGCGGCGGCTCCATGCCGTCGGGTGGTGGTCACTCCATGTCGTCGGGCGGCGGATCCAAGCCCGTCTACCCCAGATCCACGGCCCATGGTCACTCCCGCTTCCTCGGCGAGCAGAGCGCCGCCTCTAGCCGAAAAGCACAGCGACGAGTTCATCTTGGACGCAGGTGGGCATCCGGGTCTGTTTTTCTTCAGCGTTGTCGTCGCCTTGTTTTCCCAGCAGGAATGAATCACTCAGTCTTTCTTTCTTGTTGAGTATAATGTGCTGATGCTTAATTTCGTGTTCTCCTTAGGATATGAGTACTTAAGTTACTATGGTTGATTCGATGCATAACAATAGCTTCAAACCATTGTGCTGGTGCCACTTCTGAAACGACTCTCCCTTTAGCACGAGTAGTACTCATAATATATGTTGAATGGTGTGTTTACTCATAATATCCAGGGTACAGGATCTTGTTGTCTTCATTTCTAGACCTACCGAGTTATATATCGTTACTAATTAGTCCAATCTTGTTTAGAACTTTTCTTCTGAACTAAGATTACTGTTGGAAGCTTGGAACTACCAGTTACTCCAAAACTCACAAACTGTTTACTTAGGATAATTTATGTTGCGTCATAAAGTCCCACTTTTATCTTGGCCATGCTCATTGCTTATACATGAATAAGTTTGTGACGGTGCATTTTTTTAGGGGGAGAAGTTACTAGGGGATCTTGGGGTCTTGTTTTCCAAGAAGTGGAAGCCGAAGAAGAATGGCAATATTAAGGGTCCTGTGCTTACCCAAGGTAATTTCTAGTGTAATATTAAACAAGATAGCAAGAAACATTATTTCTGACATGTGCAAATTGTAATCTTCTATCACCATTTTGTGATACTTGTAACTGAATGGGTGGAATGGTTCGATGCAGACGATTCCTTCATATGCAAGGGAAATCATCTGGAGCAAAGGCAGGAATTGGGGCTGACAGACCGTCCACGTCGATCCAAATCACGGGAAAACTCCTATCTAAACCTACCTCAGGGCTCGAGAGAGTTGAGGTACATAGAATTGTCATGAACACCTGAAATTATTGTGTCGTGCTTGAAGTACATTTTCTCATCAATATTCTTTATTATACTTCAAAGTGATGCCTTCTTCTCAGGATCCCCTGCACGCTTGATATTAAGAAATGATGGTGTGCTTAATTTATAGTATACTGAAAGTAAAATTTTGCCAGTACAATTGTGTTAACTCTATGCTGTTTAAACTTCCAAGTTTCCTATTTTTGAATCTGGAGAGTACACTATGCTCTTAGTTTTCAGGAATTTCTATTTACATGCCACATAGCTAGGGCTCTTTCATTCCTATTGTCACATGGTTTCCTATTGCAAAATATATATTTATTTTGCAGCTATGCAGTACTAGAGACAGATTGCCAATCATGTCCATGTTTAACTTGCATATGATATGTGGTTCTTAATGCAGATTGTTCTGTTGCGGTGATAATCATATGATATGTGACCATGCTAGCTGATATTTACTCGCAGTGCATATGCCAGAACATTAGTTGCTCCTTGGCTTGTACATGTCAGGATTATGTTATCATTATTCATGTGCATTAAGAAACTAGTTATGCCTTTCTCTCAGCCACATATTGCATACATTTAACAATATAGCTATGCAGCAAACCTTTTCTGTCCATGTCTTGAATTGTGATTTCTGCTAAGTATGAAAAGGATAGCTAATGTTCTTCTAAAACTTCCTAGGACTATGCTTATTTACAGATGAGTTAACATGTAATCTCCTAGTTGGTTTTATTTGTACTACTAATTTTCCTTGAGTTGAAACCATATTGGCATAACATTATATTGCTTTTCATACACTCAAATCAGGATATGCTTCTCAGAAAATGTCTGTATCATAAGATAATGAAGCCACCCTTTATCATTACTGTCGCATCCCCCACCCTCACCGTCTCCATCGTCGTGGTTTGGTTCAGATAAGTATTCGGTCTCTCCCACTCCCTTATAGTCCTTGTTAATTCACCCAAGTGAGTTGCTAGCTCAAAGTTATAGTTTGATAATCAATTGATGATGATTGGTAGCTCCTATTTTCGATATGATCTGATCTGACCTGGGCTGGGTACATGACCATGCACGTTTGTGTGTTTGATATAGTATTCCCTTCTTTTTCTAATAGAAGGCAAGAGATTATTATGCAACATATTTTCCTCTAGTAGCAGTAGTACTACTGGTTTATGTATAGATAGCAATATAGGGTTAGGCCATGTATAATAATTTCCATTTCTATGATCAATTTAGTATCCCAAATCCTCAATTTCTTCTATATCATGATAGTACTGCAGTCTATCTTCTATATCATGATTCTCACTTGTCAATTTACTCACTATCATTTTACTGTCATGACAGTACTACAATCTAGCTTCTATGATAGTACTGCAGTACTGCAGTCTAGTATTTCTATGATTAATTTGGTATCCCAAATCCTCAACTTCTTCTATAGATTACTCATTCTAGATAAATTACTTGAACCAGCAAGTCATTTCCTATACACAAGATAGAAGAATGAAAATACAAAATATACTCCTGGTATATTAATTGACGATGAAATAATCTACACTTGGTATATTGCAGTAATATGTTGATGTTGGTGTCATGCAGTAGTAATAGGATTACTTGGATATTTATCAGTGCTTTGCGCGATAAACATATTGTGTCATAATCACTGTATTACAAACAGAACTTGTATCAGTGCGTTCGAGAAGATAAATACCGAAGTTCTCGCGTTTCAGTTGACAGTGTGGTATGCTACCTTTTGTCTGCGCGACTTTCCGTGCAATTACGATACATATACTACTCACTGCATATATGTGCTTGTTCAGACCTCAGAGAAGCAACATCTCATTAAGAGCTAACATTGGAGTGACACAATGTTGGATGTTTGTTGTATTTATTGGATGCAAGTATGTGGCATTAGTCATGCCTAGTGTGAGATTAAAGTGATGCTCTGTATTTTTATCAGAGTATGGAGATAGAATTTTTTTATTACACATGTTACATATGCTTATCAACTCCATTGATAATGATATAGGGATAACATATTTATATTCTCCCACCCCTTCTGCTTAGAAAGTGCATTTTATGCTCAAACTATTAGCCTAACTTATATCCAGAAAACCAGTGACTGGTTTGTAGGAAGCACTCTGTCTTCTTTTGTTCTGCTTTTGCATTAAACATCACACTTTATAGTCTTTATAGTTATTATTCACTGTACGAAATAATAGGTAATCACAACCTATGCTTCATTGATGTCTCCTACTATCTTGATACGTGAAATGCTCTGTGCTTGTAGTTTTCCCATCTTGCATGGGTGCAGACAGAGAGGAAACCTGGTGCTCTAGGTGATCTGAAATACCCGCTAGTTTCCAATGTCACCAAATCATTCGTGTATTGATTGCTGATCAGGTATACTGCTTTTTTTATCACTTGTTGGTTACATATGACCTAGTCATTCTGCTAGATATTTCGCTTTTATTCTGCATTTCCTTGTGTATTATTAAATTTAATGAGAGTTCTCAATATTATTGTACCAGGGAATTGCTTTGAGAGGATTATTCATCATTGACCAAGGGGTGTGATTCAGCACTCTACTATTAACAACCTTATTTACAAGGTGTTGGATTTCATTTTCCAGCAACTATTGTTCTGTCACATTTTTACAAAGGCTCTTCGATGAAGTCTGCCGGAAGAAGCAAGAACATGCACCCAACTTCTAGCCACAGCGACAAGCTCCCCGCCAGCCACAACGGGGCTTTTCTAAGGAACTTGAAGCCCAATGATGGTGAGGGTGCTTGTATGGCCTGTGGTGGTTTCTGTCTGGTGCTGTCTCGACCGCCGAGAGTGGCGGTGTGTATGGTTGTGTTGTGCAGGAACCTGTCGAGGAGCCTTCTGTGTTTCGAGGTGGTTTCTGTAAACGTCCTGTACTAGTTGTGCTCCTGGTGTATTCGGGTTGCATGCGTGTCCTGTATGATTACGAATGAATGTGATACTCGTGTTCTGTATCTGTATTGATTAAATTATTAATTGTTTAATTCCTTTCAAAACATTGAAAAATTAAATACTGGGATCAAATTGGAAATGAAAACTGATATGTGGTACCGTAGACACAAATAACCTGAAGTTGTTTGTAAAAAGGCCAAGGCCCGAAAACAAAGTAAAAAATGTTGGGCTTGGCCCATGTAGATGACTAGAATGCATAGGAGAAAAAAACCTAGAATTGTTGGGCTGAGCCTATGTAGAATCCAGAAATGGACTGGGCTGAATTACACTATGACGATTTAATTTCGTCACAATTTTGCCACGTAGGATCGGCCACGTAGGATCTGACTTGGCTAGACTAGATGGCTCGTGACGATATTGGATCGTCATAGACGTTATGACGATCCAATATCGTCATAGACGGTTATGACGATTTTACCAAAAACGTCGTTATAGTTCATTTGTGACGCCCAGCTTTCGACGATCTCAAAATCGTCATAGAATCGTCATAAATGGACTACTATGACGATTCTGTGACGAAAATGGAGGGTCATATATAGCCAGATTTCTTGTAGTGTGCCGCGGCATAAAACCGAACCTGTGTTAAAGGGGGGGCCTGAGCGCTACGGCAGCCCCACGTGCGCCACCCTTTAACACCGGTTCGTATAAGAACCGGTGTTAAAGGGGGGCCTCTAACACCGAAACCTCAACAACGGTTCTACAACCACTGTTAGAGGGCCTTATGAACCGGTGTTAAAGGCCCCAGTCTGCACTAGTGCATGCTACTGATGCCAAGTAGCACATAGTTTGATATTTAGCATGTGATTAGCTAAATATATACCTTTTCAGGAAAATGGTTGATCTGGAATTTCCATATCCAACATGTACCATAAATGGTATGGGAGCACCAATACTCTTTTGCGGGCGACATCTAGCAGCATAAGATACATATTTCTGATAACCCATAATTAGCGTGCCAGCCCCTCTATATCATGTTCACTTATACAATAAGCAAACAAACAATGCATGACCATTTTAAATGAACTTCATGAACATATTAAATTACGCATGTGCAAATACATGGGATATGTGGAAGATGAGGAAGTATTTTTTTTTTGGAAATGAGCGCATATATTAACGAAAACGTTTAATGTTTACACCCGGTCTCTGCATAACTAGGATGCACACAACCACACAAACGAGAGAGCTAGGGAATAAAGAGTAGACAAGCATTACACAAAATCACTATTGAAAAGAATCTTGAATCTAAGGCAGATCAATCCTCAAGTCACGCGGCCATCTACGTCGGGACAAAATATCCCTTGCCGTATCCTCCAATCGCGTACATCCATCCATAAATAAGTCGCGAAACTCCATACATTAATGTAAGATTAAGGGTTAATATCCTCATGGCTCACAGTTCAAACAAACTATCAGTTAGTTGACACAATGCATCTATTAGTAGCATAAACAATTTTGAACTTGATAATTTATTTGGAAAAAATATCTGTTTACTCTAGAGAACATGGACGGTGCAAATATGATAAAAAAGGGTTCCAATCTGCATCGTCTATACCAATATACTGGTGTGATGGATGCAGCTGCACCCGAAATATCTGGCCTCCGCTAATAGAACTTGTCACCATGGCCGGTATCGAGGTCGTCGTCTCCTGATGGTGGTGCCATCGGCAATGAGTGTGACCCCACGCCAGTTACCCTCTCCTGGACAGCTCCTCCAGAGGGGAGGAAAGGGTTGTAGGAGGCTGTTGCTGCTTTGCCAGCGATCTCTACACTGGAGACTCAAGCGCGCCGACTCAAGACCAGCGAGAGCAAGGGAGAGATATGGAGTGGAACGCGGAGGCAAGGGCGAGGCGATGGTGGTGGAAGGTGAGACTGGCCAGGACAGGCAGTGGGTGAGCGGGTGGCTTGGATACTTGGATATGAGCATGGGTTTTGGGAGAGACTCACTTCCAGTGTTCAAATTTTACTAAGTAACTTCAAGGCCAGGTAAGGTCTTGGGTTACACGGTCATTTCCGGGTCGTTCTATTGGCCGCTTATAGAGGCCCTTCCTCCATGCGCCGGGTGCTACAAGCACGTGTTCTTCAACCATGGGCCGTGGCCCACCACACCAGTCTTGCTCGCGTTTATCGTCTCTACCCGCACGCGCATGTACGCTCGCCTGAGCCCGAATCGCCCACACCCCCCTTAAGTATTTTCCTCTCCTCCGCGTCGATGCGCGTCTAGCTGTGTCGTCCCTGTCTCCAGCGAGGTCCATGCCTCGTCTCCTCCAGCGACGCCATGGCCAGCCGCAACATTTTATCCTAAAGTATTTTTCCATCTACCAAAAATGATTTCCGACGATACAAGGCAAATCTTTTTTGGTAGATGGAACTCATTTTATTGTATATGTTGTACATGAATAGATGACCCACAAAATGAGCTCAAATTTTTCCATGAACTATTTTACATTTTAGCCAGGTATTAAAATGGACACAAAACAATGCTATTACCCTGATGCAGATCCTTGACACGTAGGATGGATTTTGGCAATGCATCCGTTTAATGTTAATAGTGGAGTTGCATATGTTTTTTATTCTGGTTGATATGAAGGAACATATTATCATTTCATAGCCATATGTTCCATACCAAATTTCCAAGCAAATGTTCAATGTTCGATAAGATAGTCTGTTTCTAGTTACTCAGCGTCTTGTACAGAAGATGATAAAGCATATCACACAATGGTCATATACTCTCAAGTTATCTCAAGAAATTATTGTCTGCATGCTACCAGGATCAGGGTTGTAAAATTAAGAAAGTATTAGTATTTCATATCTTCATAGGTCTTTGGAATAAAGTAAAGCAAAAAAAAATGTCCATACACCATCTTTTATATACAAATGTGGATTATACATCATTACAAGTTTCTTATCCACACGGCTGTTATTTTGTTGACATGGACATGACTCATTCAATTTACACTTTGTGGTATATAGATATACTCAAGACATGTAATTTTGTCCATATATTGGCGTCATAGAAGACAACATAAACAAACCATCAAGAGGAGTAGAAAAATGCCAAAAACAGTTGTAGAAAATACAAGCAATATAATTTGTGATTAGACGGAAGACAATGTCCAAGAGCTATGTACAAAAGATGGTGCTAACACGGTGAGTCAGCACCAATTTTAGACGTAAAGAAATACATATCTTTCGAGAAAAAGTTATATCTAGTCACATTCTAAAAAGGTCCGAGTCACCATAGATATCTTCTTATCTCAAATTACGTCACCATGTTCATCCTTAAACTGCTTTTTATGGCTATAAAGTCAAACTAACAATTAGGAAACAAGCAGCAATCCACCCTCTACAATCTCTTCTAACAACATGGCAACTACTAGTTTGTCATCTGTGTTGTTTTGCTTTTGCATTTCTCTCTTGTGCCATGGATCCATAGCTCAACTATCTGGACAGAGCTTTAGTCCTTGGCAAAGCTCTCGACAAGGAGGTTTAAGGGGATGCAACTTTGATAGGCTCCAAGCGTTTGAACCACTTCGACAAGTGAGGTCACAAGCGGGCATCACCGAGTACTTTGATGAGAAGAATGAGCAATTCCGTTGTACCGGTGTATCTGTCATTCGTCGTGTTATCGAGCCCCAAGGCCTCCTATTACCTCAATACCACAACACACCTGGCTTGGTGTACATCCTTCAAGGTTGGTGTCTAATTGAATATGAAAATTTCATTGCTATACTACACTAATGATTTTAGATGTGCCAAATGTAACAACATTCATAGTTTTTTAATATTCAAACAATGTGTTTTCTTTTAGGTAGGGGTTACACAGGGTTGACTTTACCTGGATGCCCGGCGACCTTCCAACAACAGTTTCAACCATTTGAGCAAGCCCAGTTTGCTCAGGGTCAAAGCCAAAGCCAAAACATTAAGGATGAGCACCAAAAAGTTCATCGCTTCAAACAAGGAGACATTGTTGCACTTCCAGCTGGCATTGTACACTGGTGCTACAACGATGGTGATGCACCGATTGTAGCTGTCTATGTCTTCGATGTTAATAACAACGCTAACCAGCTTGAACCTAGGCAAAAGGTAACTATACAAATTAATCGACACAAAAATATATTGTTGTTTACAAGTAACATAACTATGTTTTTTCAAGTATATTTTGGTGGGATATTAATGAACTTTGATTTATTTCCTCAATATTAAATCTCAGGAGTTCTTGTTGGCTGGTAACAACAAGAGAGATCAACAGTTTGGACAAAACATATTTAGTGGATTTAGTGTCCAACTTCTGAGTGAGGCCCTTGGTATCAGTCAACAAGCAGCACAAAGAATGCAGAGTCAAAACGACCAAAGAGGTGAGATAATCCGTGTGAGTCAAGGCCTTCAATTCTTGAAGCCCATTGTGTCCCAACAAGAACTAGTACAACAATCCTACCAACCAATTCAAAGTCAAGAAGGACAATCAACCCAATACCAGGTAGGACAATCAGCTCAATATCAAGAAGGACAATCAACTCAATACCAGACACAATACCAGACAGGACAGTCATGGGACAGGAGTTTCAATGGTTTGGAGGAGAACTTTTGTTCATTGGAGGCAAGGCAAAACATCGATAACCCCAAACGTGCCGACACGTATAACCCACGTGCTGGCAGGATAACGCGTCTCTATAGCAAGAATTTCCCCATCCTGAACCTCGTGCAAATGAGTGCTACAAGAGTAAATCTATATCAGGTATAGACGATACTTCCTTCAACACACTACATTACTGTTAGATTCCCTAATCATCATAACATTCGATTAATAATATGGTATACAATTAATTGATATTGCAGAATGCCGTTCTTTCACCATTCTGGAACATTAATGCGCACAGTGTCGTCTACATGATCCAAGGACATGCCCGGGTGCAAGTCGTCAATAACCATGGTCAGACGGTATTCAATGACATTCTTCGTCGAAGACAACTCCTAATCATACCACAACACTATGTTGTTCTCAAGAAGGCAGAACGTGAAGGATGCCAGTACATCTCGTTCAAGACTAACCCAAACTCCATGGTTAGTCACATCGCGGGAAAGAGCTCCATCCTACGTGCCTTGCCTGTGGATGTCCTTGCCAATGCATACCGCATTTCAAGACAAGAAGCCCGAAACCTCAAAAACAACCGGGGAGAAGAGTTTGGTGCATTCACTCCTAAATTTAGCCAAACTGGCTTCCAGAGTTACCAAGACACCAACGTCTAATCATCTTTGAATGATAAGGCATCTGAGTGAATTTGTGTGTGTGATGAGGTCCAATATAGGGAAATAAAGGCATCACAAGTGTGTATGTTGGTGGTGTGTAACAGCTTATCTAAATAAAAAAACCGTCATGATGTGATATCATTTAATTGTGTGTTGTGTTATTTAATATTATCTTCTCCGATTGATCCCCTTCCCTATTTCCATAGCCGTTTTGTACCTCATGCTCATGTATATCGAGGCATATGGGTCACTTGGCCTAGAATTGTTTTCCAGTGCGTGTTGTCTTTTGTGGTTCTTGTATTTTTCATGTCCTATGTAAAACTTCAATTTTGCTCACTCTCGGTTACTAGAATTTTTCATAAATCCCAGCCACCTGAAATTATGAATCACATAGGTGCACATGCATTAAAAAATGTCTATCTATGTGCTCAATAGCCAATGAAACACAGGTTTGTTTTGTCTTGACAATGGCAAACCATAGCCCGTGAACATTTAGTTTCCATAACTTATCTTCTTTGCTGTCCTAGAGCATAGTACAATCTACTCAGTGTTTCATTCTGATCATGTTACTGAAATGTTTCACAAAGGTCTGTCAATTCAGGCCTCTGATCACTACAATCAGCTGCAAGCTTTACTAAACCATGTGCATGTGCATCTCAAAGACACTGAAGATCAGTGAGACCACCAGAACTAGACAATTTTTAGTGATCAACTATCTCGCTCGGGATGACCAGAAAGTGAAAAGGAAGCCATGAAACCAACAGCCTTTCGGGCTTCATCCTGGCCGAGTTCGCCACCATCGGCTTATCCGTAGGTGGATCTCACTAGTGATGCCGCATGCATCTTTTTGGCGGAAAACCGATCCAGCACCGCGCCTCGCCCCACGGCACCTTTGAGAGCTTCGACCTACCCATCATGAAAACTGACTTTGAATTGCATCCTCGGTTGTCTCTGCTCATCAAAGTAAACTTTGGATTACTCATGCAATTATAAATCTACTGTTAAGGGAATTCAATTTCCACACATCAAGCACCGTAAGAAAACAGAAATGGCTCACGCCACGTCACGACACTGGATTACAGCTCTCAGGCAACGACGCCATTCATCGTGTCTACAGAGTTGCAGCTCTCAAACTCCGGTGCTAAAGTAATTCAAGGACGAGATCACCATTCAATTCAAATCTACAGCAGGGAAACAAAAGTACATCTTCAATTTTTGTCGAACACTCAGAAGAAACTCGACAGAGGCAGAACGTAGGGATAGTGCACAGAACTACAACAACCTTTCTTCCTTAGCAGACAACCCAGAAATCGACAAATGGGTGTGTGGACACAAGGTAGACCCTAATCTTTAAAAAATGAAGTAAATGTTGGACTAGCCATAAATCTGGGCTCTGAGATTTAGGAAAAATCTGAAATATACATGGGCCTAAATGGACTAGCCCATTATTTCTAAAAGTAAAAAGTTGTGCAAGCCATATAGATGTTCCGCATAGAACCTCGATCGGATCGGCCAAGATCTGTGAGATGTACATATTAATTTATTGAATGCTCTAGCTCATTTCACGGATCCTCGAAACAGGCTTCTTCCGGTACGGCATTTCACGGATCTACCCTGATTTTTTATGAGAAATTAGCTGCACATCTCACCTTAAAGAACCCCATCTCTAGCTACCTACAGAACAAGCCAGCACCTCCTCCTACTGTTAGCTCCACATACCACGCAGCAAGTAACCACTCAAGGAGAGAGTGAGCAAGCTAGTTAGCCATGGCGGACCTCGTTGTTGGCTCGTCCACACTTGTAGAAAACCGGTCTTCTGTCCCGGTTTGTAAGAGCCTTTAGTTCTGGTTATTCAAACGGGACCGTGTCATAAACCGGAACTAAAGGCCCTCCTGGGACCGCGGTCGAGCGCGAGATTACAAACACTATTTAAGTAAAAAACAATAAATCGGTAATAATAATATTTTAATCCAATGAAAGTAAAAAAACAAATTAAAATAATATTTTATTTATTTATTTTGTCATTTATTCATTTAATATGGCATAAATAATATCTTTAAATCTGTAAATCAAAATTCGACAAATAATAAATCCATTATTATCATAAAAATGTGAAGAATCCAAATATGGCATAAATTTTTTTGCTTAAAAGTTTAATTTTTTAAATAATTTTTTCTTTTCGAATTTTAAAAATCTAAAAGAATCCAAAACGGCCTAAGGCTGTTGAAATCGAACCCAAGGTTTTTTTCCGCACGGTTTGATAGGTTGTATTTTTTTCAACATTGTACGCAAAAGTTATAGCCATTTGAAGTTTTCATGCCATTTTTAGCAAAATATGTTGAAGTTCATGTTTGTTAATTTTTGTGACAACTAAATCACTTAATATATCAATCTTTTGAAGTATTTTATTTTTGAAATTTTTTATAATTTTGTGGCATGCTTTCAAAACTAGAAAAGGCGATCTCTAGCCAAGGGGGGGACGGCCGTTCTCCAGCTACGGCAGGATTTTTGCCTATTTTCCTGCCGTGACAAAACCCGCCAAATTTTCCTGCCTGATTTTTTAGTCTTGATTTATGTCTCAAACCGAAACTAAAGGTCTATCTTTAGTCCCAATTGAATACACCAATCAGGACTAAAGGGTGTTGTCTACGACCGCACACGCCTCCACCCCTTTAGTAACGGTTGGTAATACGAGCCATGACTGAATGTCCCATTCAAACTAGGACTATAGGTTGTCGGCGTCCTAACTGTTGGAACCGGGACTAATGTAAGCATAAGTCCCGGTTCCTAGCACATCCGAGACTAATGCTCCGGGCTCTCGATGAAAGCCCTGTTTTCTACTCGTGCCATGTCGCTGGAGAAGGGTTTGAAGCTCAGACAAGGGGTGTGGTGTTCATCTCTTACGAGTTCGAGATGATGCAGTCATTCTTTAATGTTGGCCATGCCCGATGCGTCAAATTGTTAGCAATTTGACGAAGACATGGGCGAGCCATTAAGGAAGGACTGCATCATCTTCAACTCCAAAGAGCAGCTTGAGTACCGTTATGTCTTCCAAGGGGGTGCTTCACCATCAAACTCTGAAGATATCCCCGGTGCATGGACCAGCGGAGGTAGCACAGATGGAGCAGCTCAACTAAGGGCAGGGTCGTGGATGTGAGCAATTGGTACATGCGCGCTACAGTCACTTATCATTTGCCAGTTTTTTCTATTAAATCCAGCAGTCAACAAGTCTTTTGGCAAATATAACTTTCCATGTAGCGAACTTAGCTCTTTAGTAGGTAGACACTACAGGAAACGCCGATTAGGCCGATGGCTAGGGCCCGTCGGCGTAGCCACGCTTACCCGTCGGCGTAGGCTGACCCGACGGTGGCCGTCGGCGTAGTCGCGTCGGCGTACCAGGCCGTAGGCGTATGCCACAATCCCGTCGTCGTACAGATTCCCGTTGGCGTATAGACTTGCCCGACGGTTATACGTAGCCGACGATGTACACGCCGTCGGCCTAGGCACCGCGAGGCCCACCTGAAGCAGCTAACGACCGTTAGCTCTGGAAGCTATACGCCGACGGTATAGCCGTCGGCCTAAGATGCCACGTGCCACCCTGTGGCGCAGCCCTGTGAGTACTATACGTCGATGGCTATGCCGTCGGCCCAACTCTGCCACGTGCCACCCTGTGGCTGCCTGCGACTACCTCTACGCCGACGACAAAGCCGTCGGCCCTACTCTACCAGCTGGCGCACCTTGACGCCGACGGCACCCCCATCGGGCCAAGTACAAACCGTGCCATATGGTAATTTCTACGCCGACGGCATAGGCCCTGCCAGTTTTTACTTTTTGGGATTTTGTTCATTATTTCTCTCATGCACATCAGGCACAGAATACAACATTTCAAATTCCCGCAGTCATAAGATCATCATCAGGCATAGTATACAACACATGCACATCGACACAAACATAAGATCGTCATCATCAAATGAACATAACTAGATCATCCATACATAGGTACATCCTCATCCAAACAACATAGCATCCCTACATAGATACATCTCTAAGTGCCATCCTAACACATGCGCATCCCTACACCTCCGACACATGCGCATCCCTACACCTCTGACACATGCGCATCCCTACACCTCCGGAGAGCTGCTCGAGAGACCCATGTCTCCCCGCGTGAAGAAAGGTGAAGCTTGACGTCGAGTAGCCGTTGTCGAACCAGCACCGGAAGAAGGAGTACCGCCATGACCACCACCACCGGTAGAAGGAGAAGCACCGCCACCCTTAGCACGATGGGAAGAAGGAGAATCACCGCCACCGCCACCGCCACCAACCGCGGAAGCACCAGGAGAAGCACGACCGGTATGAACCGGTGTCATCGCGCGCAAGATAATCGGCGAGGCATCAGGACGACCAAAGTGTGGATTGCTGAAGCATCCCGGTCCCTACATGTTTGAGGAAGAGTTAGCAACCACCAAGGAACAGGTTTGTTGTAACAACCGGTTTGGCAAATAACTTACCGGGGTCCCTGAGTAGAAGGTCAAAGCATATTCATCCTTTGATGGGAAGATTGGCTGCGGCCCTGGCCTAGGTGGCCGTGGCAGTAGAGTGGCTCGCTCTCCAGTGCCATAAAACCTCTCCAAAAGCTGCAAGATAGTTTAGATGTGAGGCATTGCAGAAATAAAGATTCAAACTAGGGAATGCGAGACTTGTCATATTTTGAAAAAATAAAGGTAGAAACTTACATCATCGCGTAACTCTGCCCACTCCTCGTAGGCCGCTCGGGTCTGGGACCACGTCTCGAGCGTCACCAAGTGTTCCGCAAAAGTGGCCTTGTAGGTCGCGTCGAAAGCAGGCTACAATTTAAAAAACAATGAATCTCGTCAACTTAGCCACTCATGAACGATTTTCGGAAAGATGATGGAAATGAGAAAAACTTACATCGTCGTTCGCTCGCGAAGGCCGTCGAGGCGGGATAGCAGGTTCATCGGCGGTGAGGGTAGCCTTGATCCACGTGAGGCTCAAAGCAGGAGTTCACGGGATCACCCTATCGAGAATCTTGAAACGGCCGTGCTCCCGGCCGCGCCCCGCCACGACCACCGCTCTCTCATCGGTCTCCTCTGCTCTTGGGTCTTCCACCTCCGGATGAAAACCAGTGAACGCCTGGAGGTAGTTAGCACCATCCTCCTTGGCAGTGCCATAGAACTCCGGGAGCGAGGGCCGAGGCAGGGACAGATCGGGCCTCTTCTGCTTCATCCTCTCCCATACTTCATAGTCAGAACAAGGCCTCTCTAGATGTGTCTCCTGCATCGCCAAAGAAATGTTATGCGTATCAAGTAGGATCACGAGGGGAAATAAATACAGATTGTTCCATATATACATGTATATGCCATATGGGCCTTGAAGCGACAGTGTGTCCCCCCGGAGCCACGGTTTTCCTTGTTCCACTCGCTCAAGGCATTGAACTCGGCGTCTTCCCCACGCCACCTCGCCGATAATGCCAACCATGCGTCCTCCTTACCATCGGCCCACGTGGGCATAACCTGAAAAAACAATACTCATTTGAAGAATGGATAATGGAATTAGCAACAACATAGAATCTGATTGACAATTTACTTACCCCAGCATAATCTTCCTCGGTCATTTTTGGTTGGTCCTTCACATTCAAATGCTTCGGCGCCCTCTTGCCCAACTTCTAAGAGATGTATAGACTGGTGGTGGTATGCTTCTGATTCTAGAACTGCTGCTGGGTCAACCTCTGACAAGCCCCCCGCAAAGTCTTGTCCGCCTTCTCCTGGTCCTCCGGAGGCACCCTATAGAATCTATGTAATCATACATAAAAAATATTGTGAGGCTCATAAGTTAGCATGGTGGGGTCATCAACTATGAACGAAACTCGAAAACTTTGCCTTACCCAAAACTTGGTGATCACGGCATCATAAACTTTCCCAGCATAGCCCGAGTTTTCGGCGGCCTCATAGTGCGCCCAACTGGTGGCTAGCTTCCTCTCGCCATTGGGGATGGGAGTGTAAAAGCCTGGCCAAAATTTCCTAATTAGAGCTCCAACCAAGGTGTTAGGCGCACGGGTACCTGGAGGAAATGTCCAATTGTCGCACAATAGTAAAACATTAGTACATGCCAAATTGTTATGACCAAAATTAAATTACATGTTCAAAATTAGTATAGCCACTTACTCAATGCCGTTAGGCGTAATGATGGGTTTCTCCTCCTCAAAAGCAGGTTCGTCCACTGGGACACCCGATTCCCCATGAATCTTTGGCTTCTTCGGCCGCATCGATGACCCCGACTCTTGGTCTCGGGGCTCCCCCTCCTGGTCTCGAGACTCCCCCTCCTGGTATCGAGACTCCTCCTCCTCGTCAGGAGACTCCGAGTAAGCAGACTCAGAAGCCACGTCGCCAGAAGCGGAGGGTAGGTCATTCAGAAGGCGTAAACCTCGTCCTCCACCTCGTCCTTCACCTCGTCCTTGTCCTCCACCTCGTCCTGCGCCTCGTCCTGCCCTCGAGGGAAGTCCCCCTCCTCCCTCACCTCGTCCTGCACCTCGTCCTGGCCTCGGAGGAAGTCCACCTCCTCCTCCCTCACCTCGTCCTCCTCCTTCCGCATTGTCGTCATTGTAACACGAGTTGGGAATGGGTGCTCTTCCACTTTTGGTAACCTTCTTCTGCTTCAAACACTTAAGGATAGAGTACGTTGATTCCTTGCGTTGGCACATATTGGTCAATCACCTGCATTGAGAAGAGGTAAACAATTTAGTATGAATACATGATCCAATTAAGCATAATAAAGATATTAATCATAATAAAGATACTAAGCATAATAAAGATACTAAGCATAAATACTAAGCATAATAAAGATACTAAGCATAGTAAAGGCATAAAGACATAAAAGACCCTCACCACTCATCATCATCACTCTCATGTGTATGTCTTGGGTTCTCATCAACACTATCAACATCACTATCACGTGAGAAGTAAGTTGGAGGTTCATCGCATGGTGGAGGCTCATCGTTTCCATTGCTCGAATATAACTTGGTGAGCATATCAATGTCCTTTATATTCGTGACTACCTCACCACGAGTCTGTGCATTGTTCCTAAGGTTCTCAATACCTTGTAAGTCAAAGTCCCCAAAGTTCTCTTGTTCTTGATAGAAAACTCCCTCTTATGTTTTAGGTTCAATGTTGTTGTAATCATCGTCGGAGGGCATGGGTAGCTTACCACGTGTAGCATCCCAAAAATACCAAACTTAGATCATCAAACACTAATCATCAAGATTAGGGTTAACAAAAACTTTTCTAAATAAACTCATGAATGCATGTATATGTGTATGCATGGATTTTGAATTTCTTTAAAAACCACCTTGTTTGTGTGATCCATTGCTTGTAAAATGTTTCTTAGGTGAAATGAACATCATCTAAAACATTTCCCACACTTTTCCTAAAGACAAGTAAATCAAAACAAATATATTAAGTGAATGGTCATTTTGACCAATTTAACTCCCATGCCTATTTTGGCTGTCTCAAACTTTCAAAACCTAACAGGAACTTTTCTGGATCTTTGCACCCCTTGAATATACTCATAACAAAGTATCAAGGCCCACTTTGTGATCATCCAGAACTTTCAAATGCATAGTTTAAATGACAATTCAAAATTGAATCTGCTTCATATGGGAAGATCCCACTTTTTCAAAACCCACTCAAACAAGCTCAACTTTCAAAACCCAAGCATCTGCAGACTCACCAGCACCAATCTAGCAAACCCACCAAAATTCATTTCAAAATTCAAAACTTGATTTCATGCGGCCATTTCATCAAACAGGTTGCAGACACAAATCAAACAAAACAACAAACACTATAGTGTGCAGTGATTCTTGCCTAACTTGTTCCCTAGTTAGCTCACACACAACTCAGTAGATCATCTAGAAAGATTAGCCCAACACTAGCACCCCTGTGAGCTTGCCATTGCCATTAATGGTGAACAGCCGAGCACCTCAATGCCACCCCATAGTCGACAGCATGCTAGAGAAAGAACTAGCCGTGACAACCTTGTCTGGGAGGCAGCCCACTGTCCACCGCCACTCACTGTCCCAGCCGCGAGCGTTGCCAAGCCCTGGACCACGCGCACAAGCCGCGCCCAGACCATGCCGAGCGTGCGCGAGAGCGCCACCCCCGACCAGCGTCCACAGGCCGCGCGCCGCCCTCACCGCGTGCACACACGATCACCACCGACCCAGGAGACCGCCAGACATCCCCGTTTACCGCCCCGTGCCATACAGCCACCGCCCGCCGTCGAAGACGCCGCCTCTGCCGCGCAGAGCACCGACCGTTCTAGACCAAACAACACCGCCCCATGCCTCGCGACCATGTCGTTGAGCATCGCCATGAGACACCGCACCGTCCCCTACCCTTGCCCATGCCATTAGCCGCCTGTAACGTCGCCCCCGACGAGCTCACCGTGCGCCCCGACGGTCCCCTCGCTCGACTATAAATAGAGGCCACCCCGCACGATTTCTTCACACCATCTCACTCCCCTCTCCTCACTGATCGTGCCACACCGTTCTCAGAGCAACTCGAAAACTTTGCCTTACCCAAAACTTGGTGATCACGGCATGGTGAGGTCGCATGCCAACAGCACCTGCTAGATCGTGCGGCACGCCGCCAAGTTGCCCGGTTCAACCGCGACGTCATAGTTCTCGATGATGACGATGATGAGAACGAGGCCAGGCTGAGCAACGCTCCTCCGCGCAGGCTCGACCAGGCTAGGAGAGCGACGACAACGAGACAAAGACGAAGACCACACTGTGTTCTACCGCTGCTTCAACATGAACTAGGATTCAGTATAGTTTAAATTTCGTCGAATCTTATGTCAGCTCACATGCTATCTATGCCTTTCACAGTATTTTATGAAATTAGTTCGAATTTGTTCCTTTTCGTTTACATGGATCTCGGGACACGGCTGGGAATTCACCAGCCCCAGGCTAAAAAAATTCCGCCGACGCACCACTAAATGGCCAACTTTTATGCTGAATTTTGGCCTGGGCGACACTAGGGATGGAGATGCTCATAAGAAACAAATGAACGCTGTGAGGGACATGACGTCCAAAGTGATTTTCTAATCAATGCTTTCTCTAAATAATGAAAAGGACAGGTGCGCTTTCTCTATGCGTGCTACCGCACCTCCTCCTCCTTGTTCTCCTGCCCCTTGCCTTGTTCTAGCTTACCCGCCGCCGCCCGGCTACTTGTACCGGCGCGCGGCGCCCCCTTCACGGAGCTGAAGGCTGCTTGCTGCTCCCTTGAGGTGCGTGGCTGCTTTCTCATCACTCCGAACCTGTTTCTGTCCGGATCTGTACCTGGCTGGATTTGGATCCAGCTCCAACGCGGACGAGACTTCTCTCTCTTGTTCCAGATCCACCTCCAATTTTTATTTGTGGAATCAAACAGGAGTTAGTAGGTTTTTCATTCTTTACGCTTTTCCATTTCCTTTTGGGCCCTCTCTCACTCCATGATTTAATAGCATCACAAATCGACCCTTTTAAGGTCCGCTTTCAAAAGACACAAATATTATTGCTGTGCATGTTTTGAGCGCCTTTCATGGCTTATGATGCTCTATTTCTATACTATTATTACTGAGGTATACTAGCTAGCATGCTTTTTTAATTATTGCTCGGCGTTGCTACACAGGTTTCTCATAAATTTGACTGATCTTGAAGAAGGGCCTGCTCTTGGCTCCTGGACCTGGCTCGAAGTTTTGTCAATACAAAAGTCGTACATATGGGTTATATCTGCGATTACTGCAAGGAGCATAGGTCCATGGTGTACTGCCAAAAAGATTCAGCATCTTTGTGCGTTTCGTGCGATCACATTGTACATTCAGCCAATTATCTTTCTCGGCGCCATACAAGAACTCTTTTGTGCGAACGGTGTGCTTCGCAGCCTGCAATGGTCCGCTGCCTAGAAGAGTATGTCTCGCTTTGCCAAAGCTGCGACTATAATGGCCATGCTGTTGGATCCTCCCGTGCTGGACATAAGAGAGAGACTGTATCTTCCTATTCAGGGTGCCCATCGCTTGCTGAACTTTCAAAAGTTTGGCCATTTATTCCGGATATTCCTGATGCAGCTCCTGAGCCGAATTGTGAGTAAATAATAAGCATGTTCATTATCAGTGGGCACCTTGCTAAATTAACCGCACTCAATAAGAATTCTATATCAAATTCATCATGATCTCTGTATAAAAGAGTGCTCGCTTTTCTCATGTAATTTTTGTACAATCAGACATGGCGAATGAACATGATAAATTGGAGAAGAAGCTACAAGGTTCAGATGGAACACCAGTGTGTCTTCCACTGGAATTTTTGAAAGTCATTACATCTAATTTTTCCACTGAGTTGGTACTCGGTGAAGGTGGGTATGGAGTGGTTTACAAGGTATGGTGAATTCTTTTTTACCCCACTTGCAATTGAGAAACAGTAATTAATCAAAGAGAAATGTACAATGTTATGAGTTTAACTTGGACCACAGGGAGTTCTTCGATGTGGAAAAATTATTGCCGTGAAGAAGCTTTTTGAAATACATCTGAAGGAAGAGACGTTCCAGAATGAAGTCAATTTTCTTATCCATATTAAGCACCAAAATGTAGTAGAATTGATAGGTTATTGTGCAGAATCAACATGGGAAGTGATAGAGCATCCAAGTGGGAGTGGGAAATATATTTTTGCCGAAATACCGAAGAGGCTGCTCTGCTTCGAGTATATACCCAACAAAAGCCTCGACAAACATATTTCTGGTATGCTTACTGAACACACTAAATGTAATTTATTTTATTTCTATTTGTCACTCATGAAATTTACTTTGTTAGAACACATATACAAACTGCATGGAGTGATCTATGCTTTGAACAAAAATAGTTGTACTAGATACTACTCTAAAGATAACCAATCTATATCTTGGCAAGTTGGCATAATGTAAACTATATATAATACTCCCGCAGTCCATAAATAAGTTTACTTGTAGATTTGTGCTAAGTCAATTTTTCTTCATTTTGACAAAAATCGTAGAAACAATTGCAATATTTACAACACCAAATGGATACCAGATGCAACTTGGAATGTAGTTTCATAATGTACTAATTTCATATAAAGAATATTGCAACAATTTTATATAAAGTTGGTCAACCTTAAGAAAGTTGTACTTAAGGAAAAACTTAGAAGTACACCTATTTATAGAGCGGATGGAGTAGAGTATATTTAATTTGATTTATTTCATTTCGCATATGAAGTTAGTGTTGTTACGTGACACACATGTACCCACTGCGTCTGCCTAAACCTAGGTGATGGCCTAAGTTTACATTGGGCAAGTTTAGAATTTCATTTCATTTCCTCGCCGGTTTCCACAGATGATTCTCTGGGCCTTGAGTGGAACATGAGATACAAGATAATCAAGGGTATTTGCAACGGTTTGCATTTCCTTCACGAGAAATGTTGTATCGTTCATCTTGACCTTAAGCCCGAAAATATATTGATGGACTCTACTATGACACCAAAAATTGCGGATTTTGGCTTATCGAGAATATTTGGTAAGCAGGAATCACGAATTGTCACTAACAATCTTGTGGGGACACGGTAAGCTACGCCTTCTATATACATCTACTCTTTCTTTTCCTCAACTGCTACTTTGCTTCTTTTTTTACTTTTGTTGTGCTTCTTATTATTATGTTTAAGTGGATATATGGCACCGGAATACTTGACCCGAGGTGTAGTTTCGAAGAAGGCAGATATCTTCAGTCTTGGTGTTATTTTCATAGAGATAATCACAGGTCATAAGGACTATCCATTTTTCTGGCAAGATAGTCCCCACAGTACTTCTACATCTTTGCAGCAGTTCATGGAGAAAGTAAGGTTAATTAATGAAACCTTTAGATGCATACCATCATTGTAGCTCACTTTTGCAAGTGTGCAGGTACTTGAAAGTTGGGGCAACAGATGTACATCAATACCGAAGTGTAAATCAATGGAAAGAGATATCCAACAAGTAAAGCAATGTATCGACATAGCCCTAAATTGCGTGGACCCAAGAATGGAAAAAAGACCGACTACAAAGGATATAAGCCAAATACTTAATGCAGCAGACCAGGTATGCTCACTTAGGTAGTCATGTTGTGTTGTTTATATTGTCTAACTTAATTTTATGGAACCTCTTACATGAATACTCCTAATATTTCATGGGATCATGTTCTATTTTGCTGATTTTAGTACTTTGTAGTATATGTGCATGGTCAAATTATCTTCCACTTCTTTTTTGTTTCCCTTATGTAAAACGAAAGTCAAAGATTCATGAAATGCCAAACACAAAAAGGTTGAATTGTTATGCATTTAGATCTCCAAATCTCTAGATTGTACTTAAGGCCTTTATTGCACCGTGAGATATCCACTGATTGATTCTCTTTCTTCTCTCCTATCTCTTGCATTTACAATCGATGTAGGACACAATCCCACCTTTAACGCAGGTATGGACTTCAGTTCCTCTTCATTTGATTTTCTAACTTTGAGGTTGTTTCTAAAAGGATGACCCAAAGTTTTGTTGGATTAGATCATATCCGTGGAGGCTCCTGAGGGGGGCATCTTCCGCTAGGTGTAAATCGGATAGAGCCATGGTGAGTTCCTAGTATCAAAACGCGTATTGGGGTGTCTGAACTTCTTTGTTCAATTGAATACATTAATCAGACGTAATGATCATGCTCTAATTTTTTTATCACAGAGGATTATAACAGGCCATTTCATTGGAAAAGTACACATATATGGAATCTGTGTTTCTATACAAGAGCGTCCTTGTTATAACATATGAGCATATACAATATCTCCTTAGAAAAATATCTTGTCATTGTTGCTAAGAATAAAATAAAGAAGCAAATGCGCCTTCATCATATAGTATATTCTCTGCTCGTTTGATTCCAAAGAAAAAGGAAAATCGCATGTCGAGGATCGTACGGTGATCACCTCCTCCACGGTGATGCTGGGATTTCTTCCAAGCTAAGCTTTGATCCAATAGCCATAGTGCTTTCATCAAGCAGAGTTCCATTTAATCGGTACCGAAAATTTGGTGCAGATGCTTCATGCACTTTTTTCATATTAGACATAGCACTGTACTACCATAGTCAACAGAAGAAGAATTATCAAACTGATCCCTCACGCCCCAAACTTCATGCTCCATTTTTTTGAACGGGGAAAGGGCTCAAAAACCTGTAAGCTGCACTAAATAAACTGTGGGTAGTTCACAAAAAAATAAACTGTGGTTACCAAGTTACAATGAGGCCCCTCAAACAAAGAGGATGTGCACCTACTATAGGTTTTACATAAAAGACCCTAGGAATTTTTTGGAAACTCAATCAAGTCCCTAGTCTTCTCCACCGCTACTGAGAGACCTCCAGGTACAAGAACCAGCTCCACCGCCGGGGAGTAAGCCACTTGGGGCATCGCCCATGGATCCCTCACCGAAGTCGAGGAAGATCTTCCTGATTCACTTAGAGACATAGACATATCAACAAGTAGCAGGATTTATATAGAGACGCTCTTAAAATGACTAAGATAGGTACACATTGAGACCTTGGAGCAGTATCAAATAGCTCGGACATGGGGAAACCAGTAGCAAGAAGGAAAATGAGATAATCTAGCTCTGGCACCGGGATATGGAGGACACCAAACTCTCGCAAGTTTCCTGAAGAAATTGTACTTGGCCGAGCTTCTTCAAGCGGAGATGAAACTTGACACAAATACGCTGCAACATCATCTCCTCCACAAATACCCTTATTGAGCCAATTAATGAATTCGAGGCTAATTTTTTTTCCAAGAATTTTTGCAAATCTCGATTTGTAATTTTGTGACAAAGATGATGTATGTTATATCTAGTTTGTAAATTATTTTTAGATTTTTCTACAACTTTTTTATGTACTTATTGCTTTGGGTGCACCAGCTGCACCAAATCGATTTTTTAATAAATTCGACTCTCTGGCAAAATTAATGTCTCATGTGATCCTTCGGTGAAATTATTTCAGGATATGAGCCCTGGGTTTGCGGCGCCAACAAGAAAGGAAACGGAATTGTGCAGGTCGAGACGCCATCAAAAAAATTGACATGACATTACAAAAATGGACTAGTGGGTCGACGCCAAATGCAATGGTGTCACTTTGGTACCAATTGGTGTGGTGCCGAAAATCCTTGACGTCGACCTACACAATTCCGACTCCATTCTTGTTGGGCGTCGAACTCATGGGCCAGATTTCAAAATAGTTCTACATGAGAAATTAGTTTTGCCAAAAATGTGATTTGTGGAAGCATACCAAGTCTGTGAGAACCCCCAGAAAGCTACAATGGGTGTGTCGACATAAGGCACAGTCCCACTTACGTTCAAAAAATGGAAGACAAAACAGTCCCCGATCTTAAAAAATGAAGTAGAAAGCTGTGGTTTGAGGAACGACTGCGTCATCTCGAACTCTGAAGAGCGGCCCCCAAAGGGATCCTTCACGCATGGCGGCGCCCCTCTGCCGCTGAAGATACACCTCCCTGGCTTCAAACCCGTCTTGCTGCGGCCTGCCGCCGACGGTACGGCGCAGCCGAATCCTCAAACTCAGTCCTACCGAGGTAAGGAACGCATGGCCGTGAAGGGGCACCATCCTTGGTGGCGACCTTAGCACCAGGTCATACCGTACAACGTTTCATATTTTTCTCAGCGGTTCCATGAGTTCTTAAAATAACATAGGTGGTACTCTTAAACAAGAGAGGCGTATAAACAAGTACCAGGATTTATAGAGACGCTCTTAAAAATGGCTAGCATAGGTACTCATTGATACCTTGGACCAGTATTTACATATATATGTCGGACATGGGGAACAAGAGTAAACCATAAGCTACTTAACCAAATAAATCAATGCTCTAAGGCATAAATTGCATACAGTATTCCAACACATCCATGCGAACCGTGCCTTCAATCCTCCTCCTCCTCCTCCTCTTCTTCCTCCTCTTGGTCGAAGTCGTAGTCGTACTCATACATTTCATCATCCTCCTTCTCCTCCTCCTGCAGCTCGTCGTTGTCATAGTACACCATAGATATCCTGACGTAGACCATGCCGTCGATTGTGCTACCGGGCACGACACACAGGCATTGCTTTGGTTTCCCATCCGGTTTGATTTCCAACTTTGAGGCTTGAAAATGTCCCTGTGAGCACGAGAACTCCACCGAAACCTCGACTGTGGCTCGCGGAGTTTCTGGCCGGACATAAACAATGTAGAAAGCATAGCCGATTGACTCGAGCGGCACCACATCAAGCAGGAAGAGGCGGCCGTATTCGCTGCAGAGAACTCGAGAGCCTGCCTGGAGTGGGAGCTTGCACCCCATGAATAATTCGATTTCTGTTGCTGGCAGCTCATGCAGGGTAGTAAGATGGTCATGGAGCACGTCAGTCGGTGCGACAAAACCGCAGCCAGAGACCGGACAGGCACACGGCCCGATCGGGCACTCCCCCTCGTGTGTGTCCTTGTTGTAGTAGGTGATCTTCCTGTTGCGCATCCATGCTTGCAGGGAACAAAGATGTTTTCGACGACGCGCTCCATGACATAGCAGCGCTGGGCAGCGGAGCGGTCGCTTTCTGGGAGTTTGTTGCAGCAAGGCGAGCAAATGGAATCCCCCTTATAACACTGAAATGTATCCAGCAAAGAATTTCTTATTCCGTTGATCTCACAGCTAGTGTTATGTACAACAACAAAAGGAAGCATATTAGTTTACAAAGTACCTGGAAAATGAGTGGCCTGAGGGGCTTGGAGCAGATAGAGCAGTCAACTACCTTTACCCCCATGGTGACATTCAGCATCTTGCCACAGCTCTTTCCATCTTGGCAACCAACACCTTTACTCTTGTTGTCAGAGTTGTCTGATCCCTCCACTTTAAAGATGTCTCATACCAAAACATTTGAAGATTAATCCATTATAAAGAATAGTCGGTGAAAATTAACAGATGCTGATATTCCATTCCACTTTACAAACAAGTGTTTGGAACTCTATAGTTGCTAGTCAACATATTTATATTGTGCTTATGGTTGGGAATGTATAACTGTATTTATTAATCATTAGTTATAGTATGCACATAGCGAGAGTGTAAGCCGAAGTTGCAGATAAAAACAATCTCCAAACAACAGCATCAATAGAAAAAACTAGACATTATGATACGATCTTTTACGTGTCCAAGTTTCCATGGCAACAGGATGGATTTTGTGTCCTGTGTTAGAAAGCACAGTTTAGTTGGAGAAATTGGCTTTATCATAGGACAACTGAATCTTGCCTTCTGTTTTTTCCTAAGGCATAAAATGTCCCATTTTCCATGAAAGTTGACAATCATACTCGAACAGAGACATGTGCCAATGCACACAAGATATAATTTTGCTTCTCTCTCTTCAAAAACATATATAACAGAACTACTAAAATAAGCAGTTTAGATGTTTCTCTTCGTCTGCACCGAAAATGCAAGGTTTTTCTAGCCGGTTAAGGTAATTCTTAATCGCAGGGGCCTAAAATTAGAGTTAGTGCAGGGCCTTCTATATGTCGGGTGTGGCCCTGTTACTCACAACTACATTGTGTTCTGCATACTAGCAATGGGAAATAAAAAGTTGATATAGGACGCACTAAAGATGCACCAAATTTATTAGTAATCATAAATTGGTGCAATCTGTTCAGCTCTTCCACTTCTCTAGTTCAATGAAGAAGAATGTCTAAGCTGCTTTGTACTACTTTCCTGGTCGATTCAGTAGAGGGAGTAGAGGGAGAGTTATACGCAAGTAATGCGACAAATAAGAAGTATAAGGGCATCTCTACCGGGCCGACCCAAACGGTCTGCGCGTGTCCCAAACTGTCCGCGCGGACACGAGGGGCGTGCGCGGAGCCCCAGCGAGGCGACCCATCCGGCGAAACGCGTCCGGCTCGACCCATCGATGCATCTAATCTGGGACTCGGTTCTGTCGGCCTAGACGCGCGCGGACAGCGCGGACGTCGTTCCCGCACGTGCTACTGGCCCACCCGTCAGCCACCTTGACCCGCGGCATTGATTTCAGACGCGGTCGGCGGTACCGATTCATACGCAACCGCGGCAGCGATTTAGAGGCGCTGCGCGGAAGGCTGACCGGCTGTAGCCAGTGCCATCAATGGCTACACGACGGCACGCTGACCCACTAGGCGCCGCCTGTGTTCTCACGCCGGCATTGATGGCGAAGGAGCGGGAAGCTGCACTTGTTCGTGGGCAAAGGGGCTATTTAACCCTGCGCCCGTCGGTGCCGCATTCCTCGCCTCTCGCCATCGCAGACCCTAGCTGCCACCACCGCGAACGATGAAGACGCCGTCGTGGCTGAAGAAGGGGAGGGGAAAGAACGACCACGAGACGTCTTGCTCTAACAGCCAGCGCTCCGGCCGGATGCCGGCCTTCCTCCGCGGCACGTCCCTCCGCCTCCGCGTGGAGGCTCGCCCGCCACCACGGCCGGAGGGAGAGCGCCGCGATCGCCAGTACTTCCGCATCGCGGAGTGCGAGCACCAGCACAACGACGTGTTCCTCCCCATCGGCTGGCATCTCAATCGGGACCGTGTCCCGGTGCCGCCCGTGCCCAAGGAGGACAAAGGGCTGGAGGAGGAGATCCGCCGCCAGATCAGGGGCCTCCCGCTGGCCCTACGGTGAGACCCTGCCTACCAGAGCGAGGCCTAATGAAAGGAGTGGCTCGACTGGGAGAACAATGTGTGCCGCACCACCACCATCCGCCATGACCTGCAGCCGGGGAAGGTCTACCCCATCCCCGACATTGACTCGGACGAGGAGGGCACCGTTAACCACTCCGATGCCGAGCTTAGAAGCGAGTACGGCAACGACGAGGGTGGTGGTGACGACATTGTCGTCAAGCAGGAGGCAGTGGACGACGTCGCCGCCAACCTGCCTGTGGTGAACCAACATACCATTGCATGATGTAGTACACTATAGTCGTTGATATAACACCAATGAAACACCGTTCACTAGTATTACATCCCTCAGAGCAGAAACACAGCAGGTCCAAGACATGACTATAGGTTACAACTCAACTCTTTATTCAAGATCCAAAGAACACTCTAGGTTAAAGAGAGAGAAAGAAACTTCTTACAAAGAAGAATCAGAAATAAACAACTCCAAAATTATAATACTATTAAGACTAATATCTTAACTAATGGTCTGGCATTCCTGCTATTGCAATACACTACAGAAATAAGTTCTATGGCTAGAGATTATATTCTTGTCTAATCAGTAACTTCGTCTTCACTTGAGTTGGTGTATATGTCGACTTTCTTGACTTCATTGAAGAGCTTTAACTTTTGCTGATTATTCCTGGAGCATAACTTGATGTAGACGTCGTCTGTAATGACTTTAGAACCTAGCAAGGGTTAAGAAGATACTTTGAGTACGAGCGTACTCAGCAAGTTCACTAGAAAAGGAGCGTTTGATGTACTATATCTACAGCCACAGACCGTAGGTCGTAGGCAATGCAAGTTTTCGTAAATATTTCTTTAAAAGTTGTTTTTATTTTGAAAAGCTATGTCCGCCAGCCTTCACGGGTTTACCAGAACTTTCATGGAGTTCCTTTCCCGCCGCGTTTGCAGCTCCTTCCCGAAACAGGGAGTAACAAGTTACAGTTCTTACACTCTGCAGAGGTGTGTTACTTTACCCATGAGAGACCTTAGCCTTGTTGCATAACCAAGTCATGAACTTGTCCATACTTCCTTGGTATGGGGCCCAGTCTAAGATCCAAGCCAATAACTGCCCCCTTAGCGACCCCGCATGCCTCCTTGGTGTACACCATGCCCACATATTGAATTACGGCAATGGTTTGTACAGACTGTTAGATGCCAGAACTATCGTGGGATGATGAGGGTTCCCACCCATATGCTGCATATCCTCTACAAATTACCAATTAATATGCACGCTACGAGTGATAACAGCCACGACCTGCACATCCGGCTTCATGCGAGAGGAAGAAGATACAGCTGATTTCTCTGTCCCATTCCAAATCTCATGGTTAACGCATGATATACGGCCCAAGAATCACTGGCGATATTGGTTGTTAAGTCCTAGATAATATGTTCCTTTACCACTGGAACTTTCATAGTAGGTTATTACCCCTAAACCCTAAACCCTTACCTCATGGTAATAACCTATAATCATATTATTATGAAAATAGTGTTTTCAGACCTTTTTGAAATGCAGGTGATGATAAGACTGTATTTGTAAAATACTTTACAAAAAATAATCAAAGGACATGAGCAAGTGTGAATTTTCCTTTTGTGATTGCAAGATTATGCACTCACGGTCTTAGAGACGACATAAGATCCAATATCTGAAATTTGCACCATTGGTCCGATAAGGACTAATGTTTAAAGAAGCAATATGCAGTTATGCATAAGTAATGCTATGCATTTTTTTTAAACTCCCAAATTGAATCCCCAATACTTTGAGTGAAGTGAATTCAAGTGATTCTTTTCAGAGTTGGTTTATCTTCAAATTTTACTTTACAAGTAATGACCTTTATAAAGAACCTAAGTGTTAACAATTCAAAATATGTAAGTAAAGTATAAGATGATGTGATTATGGTGAATTGTCATGTGGTGACTATGATAAAAGTCCTTGGGATTGAGTTGTTAAAAGTTGAAGAACTTATTATAAGATTGTTATTTGGAGTGGCAAAAGGAATAACATTTGAAGAAAAGATTTCCTTTATAATTCTTAAGCAATCTTCATTGTTAATAGAATGTGGTTAATGCCTTCTGGTATTTGATTTATTAGTTTGGACGTGAGATGCTTTATGTTTTAAGTTAAATAGACCAAAGTTAACTATAAAACATAAGTAGTTTATTAGACATGATGTTTATAAGCTTTTGAGACTAAAGTTAACTTTAAAAGGTTAAGTAAACTTAAGATGTAATATATTTTAATTATTCCCAAGTTTTATATTTATGATAGATATAACTAAGGTGTGGAATTATTCACTTTCTATTTAAGTGAATGAGTAGATTAAATTTGTTTTGCTATTATGAAAGGAATATGTATTTATTAAATGGAATCATAACTAGATGGTCTTAGTAATTTGTTAGAATTTAAAGTTATGTTAATAGTGGTTAAGATATAATGATTATTCACTATATTATATAAATGGGTGATACCCAATGTTTATTTAAAAGGATTCTTAATAAGATTTTTAAAAGAATATTTTAAAGTTAAAAGTTAAACTTAAGTTTGATTATGAATTCAAATTATGGGTTTGAAATTAGTACTAAGACACTAATTGCTCAAGGTTTTATAAGAATTGTGATTATTTCTTACTTAAGTATTGTTATTAAAGAATTCACAAAATAGGTATTAGGTAAGGATTTATTATTTAACATATTAAAGAATTTCCTAATAATATATTTAATATTTTTCTAGTGTAATATATTTATTCAAGACCTTAAAAATGAATTTTACTTATTTTTAAGTATTATCTTTATTTTTATAAAATTCATCAAATAATTAATTGTCTTTAAATATTTGCTTTATGTTTTATTTGTAAAACTCTAAGTGAGTATTTTTTATAAAATAATAGAGTTATTTTGATACACAAAAATGATTTTTTTATTTATTTTTAGGGTTTTTGTTTTATTTTATAAAATTTCATTTAAGATTTAATGGTGTTAATAATTATTTTACTTTAAATTTATTTTAAACACTTAAATTATATTTTTATTAGGTAGATATTATTTTTGTAATCATTTTGATATATCGTATGTATTTGTAGGATTTTTTATAATTTTCTATGGCTAAAATGTTTTGAGGTTATTTTAGTAATTCATTTTTTATTTTATTTCTAAACCTAATCAACCTAGGCCGTTTGGTTGGATATGTGGGCTGGCCTGGCCCAACTGGACCATGCCAGACCCCTCACTCCCGCCCCACCCCTCACTCCACGCACACACACAGACCTCGTCCTCTGCTCTCTTGCTCCCGTGCGATGCCGCCGTCGCTGCCACTCCCGATTCCGGCGAGACAGGCCGTTGTGGTCGCCGCCGATGGTCGCCGGGCTTCTCCTCCCTCAGGCCGACCTGGCCCTCCAATTGGATTTATTCTTTAAGACCTCCTGAGCTCGCCCCTTCCATTTTCTGTGCATCTAGGGTTTCAGTGTTGGGGTTGCCGTGGGCCGGTGATCCCGTGGTGCTCTTCGTCGGCCTGGACTCCGCTCAACGCCAGCAGAAAGGTGCACAGGCGCAACCCCGACGTCTCCTTCTCCTGATGCATGCGGGACGACGTTATCAGCACAACCCAGGCATCGGGTGCTTTCTCCGATTCAGTGATGGTGTTGGGAGAGATCTGTTCCATGGCTTCATCAAGCCAATTCTCCAGGTGCTCGGCACCCCACGGTGAGCTCTAATACTTTACGACCAACCCTTGTGCTGATGGCTAGGATCCATGATTCAGTTATCCTTGTTTTCTGCTGATCTGCTGTTAGTTATGGTTCCATACTTTGGATGAGTAAAGCTTTCGTGGACCTTGTATTAAATATGTGAAATGAAGTTTGGGATGTTCTGAACTAGGTGGTTACTGAATTTTTGATTCAATCAAATGATTATTAAGTAGAGATACTGATTCTTGGGAATATGATGTAAATCTGTTTGAGATGATTTTCTCTATTGTTCCTTATGGGATAAGATTGGCAACATGACAGTAGAGATTTATTTAATTCCTAACTATTATGTTAGGAAGATGATGCAAGGATTTAGCTTGTTTGATTATAGATGGTATAAAGACATGGTATTTGCTAATGTGGTGCCTCAGTTGAGTGTGCACAGCAGCAGAGCAATCTATGCATGAGCTGTTGTGGTTGATCATTGGTTCATGTCCTTATTGGATCTGATTCATCTATTGTGAGTGTTTAGTATAAAGTGGAATTGTTATTTCTAAGTCAGATCCAATGCCAAATAACACTGTGATAAACACATATATTGAGCTTGTCATCTTATCTAAACCAATGATGCAAAGCTAAGGTTTTAGAAACATGTGCTAGTTTAAGATGACCTTATAATGATTCCTGGGCTACCTGATTAAGAAGATGGTTGATATGTCAATCCTATTTGCCTGTATATGCTCTGAAAAGCTATCTCTTTGAGGATGTGGTGATTATTAATTTTAGTGGCTTCCTCTGCTGTGATATTAATACTGTGGAACCCAATTGAAGGGTGCACAGTAACATATCCATAGTGAGTAGGATTACTGCTATGTTGATGAATCTACATGGTCAAAGATCACTAGCTCTTGATGATCATTGTGTGCAATATGTTCTAGCCTATGATGCAAAGGACGAGGCCATGATTTGGGTAGGAACAGATATTATGATGTGGTAAGAAACCTCTAGGATGAATCTACATAGAATTTTCTATGCAGTTCTGAGAGGAAAACTATCCTCCTAATTCCCCTAGACAAGTTCTAGTTGTAGGGAGTTGAATAGAGATTGATTTGTCGTACCCAATACTACCATTAATTCTATTGGTGTAGAAAAAACAAAAGTATATGTTTGTATGATCTGGGTATGCTCCTACTGGATATACCTGCTGCTCTTCTTTGTCTTGCTTGACTGGAACTTGAGCTTCCTGACCTGCTAATATGTGACTGCTCCATCTAGTACTATTGTCTTGCCCTTGTGATGCTGCTGATCTTGATCTACTCCCCCTTGTGCTCACTTGATCATTTCTTGGATGGCTTAAGTAAGCAACCAGATACTGATTAGTTGGTGGATTTGGTGGGATGATCTAAGTATTCTTGGTTTGATGATGAGAGGATGAGATGGGGGAATGTGCTCTGAAGTGTGGATGGGAAATGGTAGCTTGCTGCTACGGCTGGTTCACCCCTTTGTGTACATAAGCTGGCTTTCTTGTCTCCTTCCTGGGCTGATGCTGTGTTGACCGCACACCCATATGCATGGTTGTGTGAGCAGCTTGCTTGCTTGCTGTGACTCATGGATCAGATCAAGTACTTCCTTGATATTTCTGGATGGTTTTTTTATTTCTTACCTGTTTACTATATAAAACCAAGGTGAAACTTGCCCCCTGGCTTATGATGCTAAGCCTGAAGCCTCTTTTTATGATAAGATCAGATACACACATTGGTGAAACTTGCCCCTTCAATTTAAAAGCTCAATGATGTGTCCAACAGTGCATTTCACTGTCAGACTGAGAGCAAAGATTTAACCAAGTCCCCATTCTATTTCTTCCTTGTCTTTTTGTTTTGTTTTGTTTTGTTTTGCAGGGTGAAGAATAAGGAGAGTTGAAGAACAGAAGACATAGGACTAATTAGGAAAATAGTTTAGGTTTTCTTTTTTATTCTTTTACAACTTTATTTGATTCTTAAATATTGTAAATAATATTGTATTCTTTTATTAGTGTAATAAAGTTCATTTTCTCTTTGTTAGTTGAAACTTGTAAGGATTTGTATCTTATTTAATAAAGTTTACTTATTTCCTTTTTCTTTTACAATTCTTTTGTAAAGACAATGTCATATTTATTTTGTTGTAATAAAGAGCTCTTTTATTCATTCCAGTAATGTAATTTCTTTTTCTGCTTGAATAATGTAAAGACATTGTATTATTGTATTTCTTTCAATAAAGTTTATATTTGCTTATACCAGTTTGTATTATGATTATGAAATATCCTGTAATAGTTTAAGATTTAAATTTAAATCCAAGTTATATTTGAATTGTATGATCTCATATTTGAAGTCATGAATGCAAATTCTTTTCCCCAAAATTATAAATTCAACAAAGGTCATTTCCATATTCCTAACCCCCATCTAAGATGAACTAACCCCTATTTCTCCAATGGCAAGAGAAACACTTATCTCTTTGTGTTTTAAATTTTAATTTGAATAATTGTGAATATTGAGTCTTATTCATAAATAAGAATTCACCTCTTATCTTTTATTTAATTTAATTTCCAATTCTTATTCTATTTCAAATTCTTTTAATATTCAAATCTATCAAGTAAATATTCAGTTTTGAATTGTCTTTCCCTAAAATACAAAAGTACAATAGAGGTCATGTCGAATTCCATCGCACCTATCCTGGTGTTTCCATCAGAACAAGAGAGATCTCGATCTCTCTACAGCTCTTGTAGTTTTACACGAAAATTCCCTGGATTTTCTTATGCATGAATGCTATGCACAAACCTGTGTCCTCTATAATTCTAGGTGCTAATCCTGGGATGTTACACTGCCCCCGGAGAACCGCGAGGTATTGGCGCGGGGCTACGACAAGGACGCTTTCACCGAGCAGGCCATTGCGGCCAGCGCGCAGCAGGAGGAGGCCTAGTGGCGCGGCTATGAGGAGGCCCTCGTGCTCACCCGCATGGTGGCTGAGACGAACGCCCAGCTATCTCCACCGCCGCCGCTGCCGGTTTGAGCGCCTCCGATCGCGCCAAAGGTGGGCATGGAGCTGGCGCACCTCCAGCAGTGGGAGACGTGGCTTGTGCGGGCGATCAACCCGCCTGCGCCCGCTCCCGCTTCGGCCATGCCGTCGCCCAACCTCTGGACGCCGCTGGAGTACATCGACCTCGACCCGTGGATAGACGAGGCGCCGCCGGCGCGCGAAGATCGGTAGCTAGGGGTAGGATTAGTTTAAATTACGTTTTTTATATTTTGAATGTAAATTAAGTACAAACTTTGCAAGTTTTTGGCGCGAGTTGTTTGTGTTTGAATCTGAAAAAAAAGTTGCCTCACCCTCCGCGGACAAATGGGTCGCGCCGCTAGGCGCAGCTGGCTGGACATGCCGGACCCCCTACCCAAATCGACCGAGACCCTACCCAAACGGACAGAAACTTACCATTTGGGGTGACCGCATGAGTCGGCCGATGGAGATGCCCTAAAAATTATTCCGGTGGGATGGATGTCGTCCCTGTCCGGGCTTTGCTGGCCTCGAGGACGCCGAATCCTGATGGCTGCGCCATCAACGACCACTCTCCTGAACTGCTCACCGAGGGAAAGAACGGTCGGAGGAGGCTACTGCTCGATCCGAGCTCGACGAGAGCAATGTGGGAGGGGAGTGCCAGAGTGGGGAGAGGAAGCGAAGGAAAACGCGACGACGTCAGGGTTCGGCGGCGGAAGTGTAGGACTGGCAGTGGAGTGCCGTAGAGGGTGGGCTGGATATGGGCCTAGGCTTTAGGAGCCTCTCTTCCAATGCGCAAAATTTACCAGTTTCACGGCCGGGTAGGGATTTGGGTCATGCGTTCTTTCGTCTGCCAATCTATCTATTATATACTAAAAGCAATATAACAATGTCTAATAGAGCCACCATGTTAAGCCACATCTTCCAAATTATTTAGGTTGTTGGATCAAAATTTTGTGACTATAATATTAAATCAGAACCGTTAAATTTATGTAACATATAGTTTGCTATTATAGGTTGGGTCGAACAGGTACGTAGCCCATCTATTCAATAGTACGTTCGGTACTATGGCTGGATCCTTTCCTCAAAAAAAAAAATTACTATGGCTGGATCCTCCCTAAAAAAACTACGGCTGCATCCAACAGGTACGAAACATATCTGCTACCTATGGCTGGGATTTAACAAGTGTAATTATTTTCCAATGGCGCTGACCTGACCATATGAAGCAGATCGGCCGGCCGGCCGGCCGGCCGGCGGCGAGGCTGCCTGTCCAAAGAACTGTGGCGGAATTGTAGAGGTCGGTTATTCATGCATGAACTGAGTAGGCAAGTAGCATTGTCCAAATTAAAGCTTCATAATCTGCTTAGACCATATACAGTTCTGCTAGACAGGCCGGCGACCCTTCTAATGTTTTCTGATGGTAGATGCGCATCCCTATTTTTTCTGAACTTTGCTGATGCAAAATAGCTAAGAACTCCAATGGAAGTATTAAGGTATGTTCTTGATGCAATCCTTACCCCTTAGCAAAGCACACTTAATGTTAGATAATGGAACTAACATGCAATCATAGCCCATGGTTGTAAAGCACCTTTCATTTCACAAAAAAGAAAAAGAAGAGTATCACAATTGAATTAACTTCACTTCCCGTGAGGCCAATGAAATGAAGGATCATTAGGAGGTATATGGAAACCTACACCAACAACATATTGATGTATGTTTGTTTGGAGTGTGTCTAATTTGATGGATAGTTCAAATTTAATGGAACAACACGTACACTAACTAAACTTTTTTTGTTTAGAAATAATTATATTTTAAATATGGAAAACTTTGAAGTTGCAACTTGAGCTTTTTGTCTTCCCAAATGTTAATAAAGAGGTAACCTTTATATTTGTGAATATTCATGATGTTGATCTTCAAAGAGTAGAGGTTACAAAAGACTGGCTACACACTTCCTCCATTTATTCTTAAATGTAGGTATTGATATCTTAATGGATCTTTGAAATACCATTTTACTTTTGAATCCCATGAAAATAATTATATATTTTAGATCAAAAATGTATTGTAGGAAAATAGTGGTTTGAACTTTTAGGCTAATATTTCAAATATATGACCAGAGAGCTTGCATATATTTAAATAACCAAAATATTCTTAATTTTATTTTTAAACCTCTGCTCTAAGGTGGTCTAATATCGTGTACAAACATTACATAAGGTCTTCAATCAAGAAGATTGGACAACTCGCATATAAACAAATGACCAAAGTGTTCATAATTTGAGCTTTACTCCTATGTACTATAAGGTTGTATAATATGGCATGTAAACACTACACAAGGTTGTTAATCTATTAGAATCTAAATTAGATTAGAATGATGGTTACCTGCATGGGTTTGTAAATCAAAGATTGGTAAAAACAGTAAATCATATCCATTAAATTTTAGTAATGTTACTACAAGAAATTGTAGTTCATCAAGTCATCATAAGAATACCTCGAATATAAATCCGTAGAAGGATCACATAAAAACTCTGCAAGTTTTAGTACTACATTGATAGTATTCATGACATTATGTTTATTTTTTCAAAGTGAAAGATCATACAAAAAATATACTATTCCATAAGGACCAAACGAATATTCGAAGAGTCTGTTGTGGTATTTCCGTTTAAATTCTCCTAATATATGTAACATACTCCATCTACTATATTCATCAAGTCATCATAAGAATACCTAGGATATAAATCCGTAGCAGGATCACATACAAACTTTGCAAGTTTTAATACTACATTGATAGTATTCATGACATTATGTTTAACTTTTTTCAAAGTGAAAGATCATACAAAAAATATACTATTCCATAAGGACCAAACGAATATTCGAAGAGTCAGTTGTCGTATTTCCATTTAAATTCACCTAATATATGTAACATACTCCATCTACTATATACTAAAACACGATGACCAATACACCCTACATTAATCTGGTGGACAATGCAATAATAGGATCTTAATGATTCCAGTAGCACATTTTCTAACAACTGCTCTTTTGGAACTTATGATTGGTGGATCACAACTCACATGTTCACAATTTCACATAAACGTCATTCAATTATTTATCTTATGCAAAAATAAATATGCTTATAGATGTACATCAACATCATCAATTTAGTCAATTCCTCCGCTGAACAATAGACATTAATAGAACAAAACATGTAGGTACTCTCCGCGCGTTGACCATGAATGATGGGGGGTGAAGGACAGTTTGCTGTAGAAAATGGTAATATTTCTGGATCTCGACGATGACTACTTCGTCAACTCGCTTGGAAAGTATGCTCACACCTATATATATATGCTAGATTCAAGTACTATCACAAGTGTCTCGAGCTCGTGCTCGGCTTGTAGCCCCACTATGATGTAATTTTTATCTTGCAGGTCTTATGGTCGATGATAGTACCAGTGTCTTCATGTTCTCAAATACGATGTCTGGTTCAATGTACCTCTTTTTCCTCACACCCTTCTGATCGACACAAGGTAACAAAATGTGGTAAAAAACTGTTACCCCTGCATTCCAAAAGACACGGATCAAACATTCATTCAAACCTCTATATGCACTTATGTTTGTTTTTAGGTTATATCTGTGTTTATATTTGATCATCAGGAAATACTAATAAACTACTTAAATTGGTTAGATAAAGTATGACTTGGTATGGAGGATAGGTTTAATTATATTACTTATATTTGTTACATATTATTACCAACTTATGATTCGTGACTACAAGATCATAAAATCAACATGTATCTAAACATGAGAAACTAACAATCTATACTTTATAAGTACGTGCACTTATAAAATACTATTACATAAACTATTGACTATCTCTACGCGTCTGATCATTAATGATGTATTCTTAAATGTGTGATAGTTAGTAGAACCTATCCTTAAGAGTTAAAGTTGATTAAAGAAGTTTCCCAGTGGAGCCACTCACATAATTTATGTTATTTGAAACCATAATTTATATTTATAAAATATAGTAAAGGTGATGCCTTCGCACTTGCGAGGGCCCTGTGCTAGTTGGTTTAAAATTCAAACTTTGAAGTTGTGTGTAACTTTTTTTAGTGTAAATATGGCGAGCCAAAACCAGCCTGAACATATATTCAGTCAGGAGTACATTGTCAAATTAGAAGCCGGAACGAGAGAGCACTCGCGACACCACTAAGCCTAAAATTAAGCATGCAGTAACATTGGAACAGACCGAGAAGAGTAGGGAGGAGTGTAGACGGATTGGTCAAAAGGATCACGTAGTCAAGACTGTGAAGAGAAACGAAACCCGTTTGACGAGCGAACACTATACACCTTGAAGTACTAGGAAATTCGTAGCGGTCATCGAAGGGCATCCCCTTGCCGAGGTCGCATCGCTATACCAAAAGTCATGATGCCACCGGAGGACAAATTTCCACCGAGAGTACCACTGCACTTCCTCTTGGTCTTGTACGAGGATATCACAGCCGTCATCGAAGGGAATCCCACTTCCGAGGTCACGCCACGACTACGAGAGCTTTCGATGCCACAAAATGGCAAAGTTGGACTGAGACGACCACTGTACTTCCTCTTGACCTCAAACACGATAACCACCACTATATGAGTGAGCCGTGGCACAACATGAGCCAAGGATAACCTCAAATGCCATCCACGTACTTTTTTTTACAGTAATGCGGAGAAACCTTCTTCCGTGCCACCGTCGATCTCTCCCCCTCTTGTTCCCCGGCGCCGTTACCCACCAAATTCGAAGCCATGGACCTCCCCCAGCTTCCATCCGCCACCGGTGCGGTCGCGAAGCCTCTACCTGCAACGGCCACCGCTAGAACTGCCGCCGATTTCCCGGCCGCCGGATCTGTTCCCCACATGATTACCATCGCCGGCAAGGTGAAGCGAAAGCGTTTGGGAAACCACGTCGTCGCGCCGGTGGTCTAGTGATAATCCCTAAGAGTAGGGAATCATGGTAGCACAATTCGATAAGTATTTAATTGTTGAACCCACGAGGAGTTAAAGGTAAACTATCTATTCTATAAAGCCCTATAACCTACTTTTATGGCCTTTTGTGCAAAGCAATGAACTAAAATATGTAAGGTACTTTTTTTTACTTCTAACTAGCAAACTATAAAGTGCTAGAAATAATATAGAAAATAATAAACTATTGGAAGTAAAGTAAAAATTAAAAGTCAAAGCGAGTAACTCAAGGGATCAAGTGTTCTATCAATTTGTTATTTCATTTATTTGGTTGTCACAATTAGTGAAGCACATGGATAGTCTTTTTTATTATTTCTTCTAGAGAGGAGTCATAAATAGGTGCATCCATGTTACTGTGCAACTACACCCATAGTGATTGATCATAACACCGGTTCCGAGAAAGAAGTGATTTCTTAAGTCATAAAGTCCAACCATCGCTGTAAGTTTCAAGGTCTCCATAACTTATGCACCTATTAGTTAACCATGAATAAATATAGCTTGCATATTTAAGACTTAAGACAATGTTTCTGTCAATCTCCGGCCATCCCTCCTCTGATCAACATGCAACGGTGATAACCTTATGCATTTCCAACATATGTGTGAACTCATTTATCAGTACATACGACTATCATAGAAGATCGCATACTTGTACGCAACCAACAATAAACTATTTCACAATTTCCACGAACAGATCACTACTCAAACATAGACATAGAGACACAATAGTTCATAGGAAAATAAATAAATTGCATCATATATCATGTTTGCCAAGATATTACAGTAGGGAGATGATGGAGAGGTGTTCTAGATGGTGATGGAGGAATGCCTTCCCAAGGAGGAGAGGAGGCAGTGACGGCAACCTCATATTGATGACGATTGCACCTGTGGGCGGAAGCCCCTGGCCCCCTCTTCCTTGGACCTTCAAGGTGCTGTAGAGGAGTCCTCCCCCTTGTAGAAGGGATCCAAGGGGAGGCAAATTCGTGGATTATGGTGGATGGCTTCAAAAGTAGGGGGGTATCTCAATATATAAAGGCATAGATGCAATCTAGGTCATCAGATAGATGCCCTTTGATCTGAGGGCTCTTGGGCTCCTCAAGAACCTTCCTAGAACTGAAGGGAATATGCCCTGAGAGGCAATAATAAAGTGTTTATTATGTGTATTCCAAGTATATGATAGATGTTTATTTTGCATGCTATAATTGTATTAATACGGAAACGTTAATACATGTGTGTTTAATAAACAAACAGAAAGTTCCTAGTTATGCCTCTCTCATAAACTAGCTCGTTGATTAACAAGATGATCAAGGTTTCCTGATCATGGACATTGGATGTTGTTAATAACGGGATCACAACATTAGTGTAATGATGTGATGAACACTCATCCGAAGTATAGCATTACGATCAAAGTCATTGAGTTTATATTGCTATAACAACTTACGAAGTGATCCTAATCCTTAGACCATGAGATCATGTCAATCACTAACACCGGAAGAGTTTCTTGATAACATCAAACGTCACACCGTAACAGGGTGATTATAAAGATGGATTCAGAACTAATAAAGTGTTATGTTGAGGCTCATGGATCAAGAGTGGAATTTGTTCATCCCGATGACGGATAGATATACTCTGGGCCCTCTCGGTGATATCACATTGATTAGCTTGCAAGCAAGTGATTTGATCACTAGAATGTTATATCACGGGAACGAGAAAAGAGTGCATGTCGGTAACGAGATCAAACTAGGTATGGAGATACCGATGATCGAATCTCGGACATGTAATATATCGTGAAACAAAGGGATTAAGATACTAGCGTAAAAGGTTCCGACGATCACAAGAAAGTCATCGTTGAATGTGTGGGAGTCAGTATGGGTCTCCAGATCCCGCTTCTGATTATTGATCCGAGAGGGGTCTCGATCATGTCCGCATTATTCACGAACCGTAGGGTGACACACTTAAGAGACACCGACATCCAATTGGAGCAAAAGTTTCATGCCGAAAAGAAAAGGAAAGCGCAGGAATTTATTTCACTAGACACCGAAACTGTTTTCGGTTGAAATTGCTGAAACTGGTTCTGCATGTGAAATGGAATACTAGCAAGGGGTTTTATGTGAATGTTTGTTAATTAAAGTAATTAACAAAATTCTGAATAAATAAATAAAAGAGTTTTATTTAAATGAGAGCTTGCATTAAATTTGGTGGAAATTTAATGCATGTGAGTGGGTTTTTGAGTGGAGGCTTTTTAATGGGAGTGGAGGCTTTTCATTTTGAGTGGGAGCTCCACCCACATGAATGTGGAAGAGGTGGGGGCAGCCCCATGGCTGGGCGCCATGCCCCTTGGGTGCCCCCCCTCTCCCCTATAAAAGGCCCCCCTCTCCTCCTCTCACACCACACCTCCTCGTGAAGGATCTCTCTCCCCCTCTAGAATTTATCCCCCATGGTCTCGGACTAGCGAGATACATGTTCCCGGTGGCTATTCGGCAAGAAAGAGTTGTGCTTCCGCTGCATCGCTGGAGCGAGGAGGCGGAGGTTGCTCGGTGCCTCGAACGTGTGTGCGAGCACGGATGCGCTGCTGATTTGCGGCGCTAGGACTTCCTCTCGATCTTGAGATCGGCAAGAGATCGTCTACATCAACCACGAGTTGAACTCGTTAAGCTTTGTCGGTCTTCAAGGGTATGTTCTCTACGGATATACATCCGCCCGTTGTTTGTATCTAGTAGATGGATCTTGGTATATAGTTCACATCGTAGGAAAATTTTTGTTTTCTATGCTGCGAACCCTACAGTGGTATCAGAGCCAGATCTATGCGTAGATACTTTACACGGGTAGTACACATATGAGTATGTGGGCGATGATGATCATGTTGTTGCTCCTTTGTTGTGATTTTGGATATTGGTGGCATAGTGGGATGAAGCGGCCCGGACAAACTTTACATGTCCTCGCACATGAGACCTGTTCCACGCTTGACATGCAACTAGTTTGCATAAGTGGCTAGCGGGTGTCTGTCTCTCCTACTATAGTCAATATCTATTTTGCAAGCGAGTTGTCAACAATTTGATTATCCTCGTTGTGGTTCATGTTCGTAGGTAAGAACGGTTCTATCTCGAAAGCCCTAAGCCACGTAAAACTTGCAATGGATAAATTAGAGGCATCTAGTTTAGATTGTTGCTGGGCTAGTGTTATGATATGGTAGTGTTGTAAGTAGAAGTATGAGATGATACTCTTACAACACACATAGCGTGTAAAATCCATAGACCTTGGATTTACACATATAGGTATGATAGTGATCATACCACGATGCACATGATAGAGATCATCTGCGGGAACCATATAATTTCACTAATAAACATATGATGTTTGATTACATCTTATATTGCTTGTTTAGCGCTTTGTTAAGCATAATAAGATGATCCCTCATTTAAATATCAAGATAAGAATGTGTTCTTCCTTTAGTATGCACCGATTATGTTTTCGTCGCTCCAAGACATCACGTGATGATCGGGTGTTCTTGGATCCACGACCATATTTCGGGTGTAAAACAGTTACACACGCAAATACTAAGGTTCTAACTTGGCGAGCCTAGCATGTACAGACATGGCCTCGGAACACAGACCGAAAGGTTAAGCATGAGTCATATAGTTGATATGATGCCCATTTGATGCTCGCCTTTGAAGCTATACCGACTCACGTGATGATCGGACTTGGTGTAGTGGATTTGGTTCATGTAATCACCAAAAGGACACGAGGGATGTCGCTTTTGAGTGGGAGTTCATTCGTAATATAGATTAGTTGAACTCGATCTATCATACACTTAGTCTAAACTTTACAAATTCTGTTGTAGATGGCACCACCAGCTTTTAATTTCAATGCGTTCATGGAGAAAGAAAAACTAGCAACGAACGGTAGCAACTTTACTGAATGGGCCATGAATTTGAGGATTCTCCTCTCTGCTGCACAAAAGCAATATGTGCTAGAAGCGCCGTTAGGCCCCCCACCTTTTGATGATGCCCCTGACGAGGAGAAGAATGTCTATCAGACTCGTCAGGAGGACCACAACTTAGTTCATTGCGGCATATTGTATGGGCTAGAGCCGGAACTTCGAAAGCGTTTCGAAAACGGCAATGCATTTGATACAATGGGTGAGTTGAAAATGATTTTCGACACACATGCTGCTGTAGAGAGCTACGATGCTTCGGAAAAGTTCTTTAGCTGCATGATGGAAGAGCACAGCTCCGTTAGTGAGCATGTACTCAAGATGTCGGGTTACGCCGATAAGCTTGTGTCCTTGGGAATATCGATTCCCATTGACTTAGGCATCCATCGTGTTCTGCAGTCTCTGCCACCTAGCTATAAGAGCTTTGTGATGAACTATAATATGCAAGGCATGAAGAAGTCTCTCCCCGAGCTTCTGTCAATGCTTAAAACTGCAGAAGTGGAGATCAAAAAGGAACATCAAGTGTTGATGATCAATAGGAACACTGGTTTCAAGAAAGACAAGAAGGGAAAACGGAAGGGAAGTAAGGGCGGCAAGCCGGTTGCCGCGCCTGAAAAGAAACCCCGAGTTGGACCTAAGTCTGATTCCGAGTGCTACTATTGTAAGGGGACTGGCCATTGGAAGCGCAACTGCCCCAAGTATCTGGCAGACAAGAAGGCCGGCAAGGCAAACAAAGGTATATATGATATACATGTTATTGATGTGTACTTGACTAGTGCTCGCAGTAGCACCTGGGTATTTGATACCGGTTCAGTTGCTAATATTTGTAACTCGAATCAGGGGCTGCGGAACAAGCGACCGCTAGCAAGGGGTGAGGTCAAGATGCGTGTCGGCAATGGATCAAGTGTTGATGTGATCGCCGTCGGAACGCTGCCTCTCCACTTACCGTCGGGATTAGTTATAAACTTGAATAAATGTTATCTGGTGCCTGCACTGAGCATGAACATTGTATCTGGATCGTGTTTGATGCGAAGTGGTTATTCATTTAAATCCGAGAACAATGGTTGTTCCATTTATATGAATGAAATCTTTTATGGTCATGCACCGATGATGAATGGTTTATTTCTATTAGATCTCGATGATAATGTTACACATATTCATAATGTTGATGCTAAAAGGATTAAACTTAATGATGATATATCCGCATATATGTGGCACTGCCATCTAGGTCATATTGGCGTTAAACGCATGAAGAAGCTCCATTCGGATGGACTTTTGGAATCACTTGATTATGAATCATTTGATACATGTGAGCCATGCCTTATGGGCAAGATGACTAGAATGCCGTTTTCCGGTTCAATGGAACGGGCGACAGATTTATTGGAAATCATACATTCTGATGTATGTGGTCCAATGAGTGTGTCGGCGCGAGGTGGATATCGTTATTTTGCTACTTTCACGGATGATTTGAGTAGATACGGTTATATCTACTTGATGAAACACAAGTCTGAAACCTTTGAAAAGTTCAAGGAATTTCAGAATGAAGTGGAAAATCATCGTAATAGAAAGATCAAATTACTACGGTCCGACCGTGGAGGTGAGTATCTAAGTTACGAGTTTAGCACTCACATGAAAGAGTGTGGAATTGTTTCACAACTCACACCTGCCGGAACACCACAGCGAAATGGTGTGTCGGAACGTCGTAATCGTACTTTATTAGATATGGTTCGATCTATGATGTCTCTGACAGACTTGCCGTTGTCATTTTGGGGTTATGCACTAGAAACTGCTGCATTCACTTTAAATCGGGCACCATCTAAATCCGTTGAAAAGACACCGTATGAATTGTGGTTTGGAAACAAACCTAAGCTGTCATTTCTTAAAGTTTGGGGATGCGATGTTTATGTGAAGAAACTTCAACCGGATAAACTCGAACCCAAAGCGGAAAAATGCGTCTTCATAGGATACCCTAAAGAAACTATTGGGTATTCCTTCTATCACAGATCCGAGGGCAAGGTTTTTGTTGCCAAGAATGGATCCTTTCTAGAGAAAGAGTTTCTCGCGAAAGGTGTGAGTAGTCGGAAGGTAGAACTCGAAGAGGTTGTGGAACCTTCTCTTCAAAGTATGGCGAGTAGCGCAGCGTCGGAAGTTGTTCCGGAGTTGGCTCCACCTGTTGAAGAGGGAACTAATGATAATGATCATGAAACTCCAAAAGAGAGTACTACCGAACCTCGCAGGTCAAACAGGACTCGTGCAGCTCCCGAGCTGTACGGAAATCCTGTCATGAATTTCATGGTTGATGAAAATGATGACCCTGTGACGTATGAAGAAGCGATGATGAGCCCAGATTCCAACAAATGGTTAGAAGCCATGAAATCCGAGATGGAATCCATGTATGAAAATCAAGTTTGGAACTTGGTGGAATTACCTCACGACCGAAAGGCCGTGGAGAACAAATGGATTTTCAAAAGGAAAACTGATGCTGATGGTAATGTGACCATCTATAAAGCTCGACTTGTCGCAAAGGGGTTTCGACAAATTCAAGGAGTTGACTACGATGAGACTTTCTCTCCCGTAGCGATGCTAAAGTCAGTTAGGATTATGTTAGCAATTGCTGCATATTTCGATTATGAAATATGGCAGATGGATGTCAAAATCGCGTTTCTCAATGGTAATATTGAAGAAGAGTTGTATATGATACAACCAAAGGGTTTTGTCGATCCTAAGGATGCTAACAAGGTGTGCAAGCTTCAGCGATCCATCTATGGATTGAAGCAAGCATCACGAAGTTGGAATCTCCGCTTTGATGAGGTGATCAAAGAGTTTGGATTTGTCCAAACTTATGGAGAAGCTTGTGTTTACAAGAAAGTGAGTGGGAGCAATGTGGCATTTCTGATATTATATGTGGATGACATATTATTGATCGGAAATGATAAAGAACTTTTAAACAGTGTTAAAAGTTATCTAAACAGCAAATTTTCAATGAAGGACCTAGGTGAAGCGTCATACATATTAGGCATAAAGATCTATAGAGATAGATCTAGGCGCCTAATAGGGCTATCGCAAAGTACATACCTTGATAAGATTTTAAAGAAGTTTAAAATGGACGGAAGTAAGAAGGGGTTCTTACCTATGTTGCAAGGCAAGACATTGAGTAAGACTCAAAGTACGGCTTCGGCGGAAGAAAGAGAGATAATGGACAAAGTCCCCTATGCTTCAGCCATAGGCTCTATAATGTACGCCATGCTATGTACAAGACCGGATGTGGCACATGCTATTAGTTTGACTAGTAGGTACCAATCGGATCCAGGTTCAGAACACTGGATAGCGGTCAAGAATATCCTTAAGTACTTACGAAGAACTAAGGATATGTTTCTTGTATACGGAGGTGAAGAAGAGCTCGTCGCTAAGTGTTATGTCGACGCTAGCTTTGACACCGATCCGGATGACTCTAAGTCTCAATCCGGATACGTATTTCTCATGAATGGCGGAGCGGTTAGTTGGAGGAGTTCCAAACAACCTGTGGTAGCGGGATCAACAACGGAGGCCGAATATGTTGCTGCTTCAGAAGCGGCTCAGGAAACAGTTTGGATGAAGGAGTTCATATCCGAACTAGGAGTTGTGGCAAACGCGTTGGACCCAATGGTGATCTATTGTGACAACAATGGTGCCATTGCCAATGCCAAAGAGCCAAGGTCTCACAAGCATTCCAAGCATATTAAGCGCCGGTTTCACTCCATCCGCGAGCATGTCAAGGATGGAGATATAAAGATTTGTAAAGTACATACGGATCTCAATGTAGCAGATCCGTTGACTAAAACTCTCCCTAGAGCAAAACATGATCAACACCAGAACTCAATGGGTGTTAGATTTATCACTATGTAACTAGATTATTGTCTCTAGTGCAAGTGGGAGACTGAAGGGAATATGCCCTGAGAGGCAATAATAAAGTGTTTATTATGTGTATTCCAAGTATATGATAGATGTTTATTTTGCATGCTATAATTGTATTAATACGGAAACGTTAATACATGTGTGTTTAATAAACAAACAGAAAGTTCCTAGTTATGCCTCTCTCATAAACTAGCTCGTTGATTAACAAGATGATCAAGGTTTCCTGATCATGGACATTGGATGTTGTTAATAACGGGATCACAACATTAGTGTAATGATGTGATGAACACTCATCCGAAGTATAGCATTACGATCAAAGTCATTGAGTTTATATTGCTATAACAACTTACGAAGTGATCCTAATCCTTAGACCATGAGATCATGTCAATCACTAACACCGGAAGAGTTTCTTGATAACATCAAACGTCACACCGTAACAGGGTGATTATAAAGATGGATTCAGAACTAATAAAGTGTTATGTTGAGGCTCATGGATCAAGAGTGGAATTTGTTCATCCCGATGACGGATAGATATACTCTGGGCCCTCTCGGTGATATCACATTGATTAGCTTGCAAGCAAGTGATTTGATCACTAGAATGTTATATCACGGGAACGAGAAAAGAGTGCATGTCGGTAACGAGATCAAACTAGGTATGGAGATACCGATGATCGAATCTCGGACATGTAATATATCGTGAAACAAAGGGATTAAGATACTAGCGTAAAAGGTTCCGACGATCACAAGAAAGTCATCGTTGAATGTGTGGGAGTCAGTATGGGTATCCAGATCCCGCTTCTGATTATTGATCCGAGAGGGGTCTCGATCATGTCCGCATTATTCACGAACCGTAGGGTGACACACTTAAGAGACACCGACATCCAATTGGAGCAAAAGTTTCATGCCGAAAAGAAAAGGAAAGCGCAGGAATTTATTTCACTAGACACCGAAACTGTTTTCGGTTGAAATTGCTGAAACTGGTTCTGCATGTGAAATGGAATACTAGCAAGGGGTTTTATGTGAATGTTTGTTAATTAAAGTAATTAACAAAATTCTGAATAAATAAATAAAAGAGTTTTATTTAAATGAGAGCTTGCATTAAATTTGGTGGAAATTTAATGCATGTGAGTGGATTTTTGAGTGGAGGCTTTTTAATGGGAGTGGAGGCTTTTCATTTTGAGTGGGAGCTCCACCCACATGAATGTGGAAGAGGTGGGGGCAGCCCCATGGCTGGGCGCCATGCCCCTTGGGTGCCCCCCCTCTCCCCTATAAAAGGCCCCCCTCTCCTCCTCTCACACCACACCTCCTCGTGAAGGATCTCTCTCCCCCTCTAGAATTTATCCCCCATGGTCTCGGACTAGCGAGATACATGTTCCCGGTGGCTATTCGGCAAGAAAGAGTTGTGCTTCCGCTGCATCGCTGGAGCGAGGAGGCGGAGGTTGCTCGGTGCCTCGAACGTGTGTGCGAGCACGGATGCGCTGCTGATTTGCGGCGCTAGGACTTCCTCTCGATCTTGAGATCGGCAAGAGATCGTCTACATCAACCACGAGTTGAACTCGTTAAGCTTTGTCGGTCTTCAAGGGTATGTTCTCTACGGATATACATCCGCCCGTTGTTTGTATCTAGTAGATAGATCTTGGTATATAGTTCACATCGTAGGAAAAATTTTGTTTTCTATGCTGCGAACCCTACAAGAACTCCCTATGTCCTTTATGAGTCCATCAATTCGTGGCTTGGCTGAATACCTCAAGTATAGAAAGAGTTTGAATCAATCACGTCACAAACTTTTCGAATCCCGGAACTGCTTCTATACCCTATAGTAATCGGGATCTTCAGGCCGCCTCTAGAGTCCATTTTGGACAAATTTTTACATCAATCGATATTATCCGAAAATTTCTAATAACTATCATGTTTTGACTTTTTTGTTTGATGCTATCTTTATGGGTTTTCTGCGCAATTTTCGAAAATAGTTCTACATGGATAGATTTCACAAAACTCTAAATTTCACCATAATGAGCGATCTCCTTTCATATTTGTGCAATTCGTACACAAAAAAGTTTAAATAAAAATAGCAAAAATTTGCAATTATTAGTAGGTTACTCCCAATTAATATAATAAACTTATAAAATAATATGGATTTTACACAATAAACTACAAACTTCATGTATGCATTTCACATGCATCAAACAACATAAAGGTGATAAAACTAATCATGGAGTTTAGAGTTTGTTTCAGTGTTGGAAAGCATAAGTCATGATCATTTCTACACAAGGTAAAATGGTTCATATAAGAACATGATATATGAAGTGATATCTCTGATGTACTTACATATATTCTTAACAATAAATTAGCTTGCATAATAATAAATGAAAGTACTATGGACCATTAAGCATATAAAGTGTAAAATAAAAGGTAAACCCTATATTGGTTTTTCTGGCCTCATCTTTTAACTTCACTTTTTATTCATTCCTGGTCACTTAAGTAACAAAAATTAAGCAGGGATTAAACATGTGCAAGCATGTATACACTCCAAATCTTCATTACTTAAGGGCATGCTTTAGATCACAGTGCTTCACAAAAAAATGGGTTCCATTACCCTATCGTCAGCATCTTTACATCATGATTGAGTTTGCAAAAGAGATAAACTTCCATAGGATAACCAACTAAAGGAAGATAATAGGAACAATATAGACATGAAGTTCAACCATTCTTTGAACAACAGAAAACTTTCACCACGGATCATGGTATCAGTCAACGGTCTTGTTTATTAATTATCCCAACATAAACGTCTTATTCGTGGATCTTTTAATCAGGGCACATGCTCCCCCAACCATTTATTTTCTCATTCCATGGCTAATCAAATCCTCGGGTGCCCTCCACTCATTCACTATCCATTAGAGCACATGTATTAAAAGATCCATAAATGGCATTGACCCTTTGGTTACTAATCATAACATGAGTATCTCATGGCCCATTGTAAGCATATTTTTCTAGTTTTTTTATCCTATAAGACCACATCTCTCTTTCAAAACCAAGTTTTTAACATTTATAAACACTTACTGATTTCCCTTAGTGAGTTTGTGCCTTATCAAGTTTGTGGAAACCTCCAAGTATCACTTCTCCTTGCCAAGCATAGACAAAAGCAAAAAAATTTGGAATATAAATAAGATGCACATGAGAAATATACTAGGAATAGCATGAATGCTACATATTTTTGTATGGTGTACGCTGCCAGGATAACTTGGTTTTCAACGATTTGGATGCACAAGACTTTGATTGTTTTAATATTGGGTTGTTAAGTAGAGAAAGTTGACCATCTAGAATAATACAAAAGTGTCCATAGTACTACTTATTCTATATTAGACAATGTAATTTAAAGCTAATCATCCATTTGTGTAAATAAAAGGTAGTACTACATAAGGAAATTGCAGATTATCATTCATTAAAGAATATGAAACAAACAAACAACATGCATAACTTGAATTTCAACTTTTATTCTCGTTTCCTTTATCATTATAGAATCCAACCTTTTTTATTCCTATAGCAACTATATTGATAGTGGTCTTGGAAACAAGAATAAAATACTTAACGTGAAAGTAAGATACATATGCTCTAAGTTTATTCGAGAATCTTATGTTGCTTAAAAAATCAAAGTTTAGAGGTGTGCAAACCATGCATGTAATAGCTTCAGTGTGATGCCCAAAAAATAATCGAGTAGAAATTCAAAATAGCAACTCTTACAACATAACGCAGAATCTGTCCAAAAAATAGCAACTAGAAAACATGCATAATATGACCAACTTAGGAATATCAAAAAATTAAGTCAATTTTTGTGCATACATAGGATGCAAAGTTCTAACTACAATAGACAATTTATCTCAATTGGAGTTACAGAAAAAACAGAAAAACCATTTGGTAAACAACAGGGTGCATGGATTTACAACGCCAAATGTTTAACAACCTTAACATCCAAATGGGTAAAACTTGGTACTTTATTTTTGGAAAATGTAAACTTGAATTAAACAATACACTACAAGGAATCTGGTTATATATGACCCTCCATTTTCATCAGAGAATCGTCATAGTAGTCTGTTTATAACGATTCTATGACGATTTTGAGATCGTCGAAAGCTGGGCGTCGCTAATGAACTATAACGAAGTTTTTTGTGAAATCTTCATAACCATCTATGACGATATTGGATCGTCATAAGCTCTATGACAATCCAATATCATCATGGGTCATCTAGCCAAGTTAGGTCAGATCCTACGTGGCTAATCCGACGTGGCAAACTTATGACAAAATGAAATCGTTGTTGTGTGAAATCAGCCCGGTCCATTTTGATCGTTTATATGGGCTGAGCCCAATAATTCAGCCTTTCTTCTAATTAATTATGTTCATGTTCAGCTACATGGGCCGAGTCATGCATTTTGGTGTTTTCTTGTAGGCCTTGTCCTTTTTTTACAATAATTATATTCAATATTTTTCCGAATTGTTCACCATTGCAGTCTAATATGGTTTGGGCCCGGCCTATTTAGAGCCAAATTATCATTTGGATCGTTTGTTAGATCCTGGTCTAAAAGCCAGAAGATAATTTGTACTGTTTGTAATAGACATTCCATTGTTTGTTAGATCCAAACAGTAAAGATCCCAAATCAAATAATTTTCTCAAATGACATCGAAAATTACAATAGCTATTCCAATCAAGCCATATTATATATTATTATATAAACACAATATTAAACGGCTGGGGCTATGTAGTACTTTACAGTCATTCCATACTCAAGATCTTATAACTAGCTAATACAAACAAGACTATCTACTCTATACTTTGCTGAGTATGAAATGAAACCTCCCCTTCTTACAACTTCAGTCTGGAGCTCCTGTAAAAGATAAAATGATGGCCATCTGCGTAAAAATGAAAGCTTATCTTCTAATAATAACATAGGAATAGAAGATCTCAACTAGAAACCCAACAAAAAATAGAACTATAAGAAGACAACTCCAAATTAACAGATTAAGTACCATAGGAATGGAAGATCTCAAAATAATTGCTACATGCACTTAAATACACACATGTTGTTTAGAAAATGCACGTCTTGGACACTACAAGTACCAAAAAGAACAACAAATGTACTAGGACACAAACTAGTACAAACAACGAAAGTTAACGTCAGATATGACCAACTAATGCACTCGTACTTTCAAATTTTCTTGGTAACAAAAGCATACATTTCTCATTAATAGCAATAAACAGAATGTCTTGTAGAAACAATGTCAAAATCAATGAATAACTTAGTTGCTGCAAATGTCAAGGCAGTCTACTGAATCAATAAACTTGTAATATTTTCACACAACCCAATTAACTAGTAGACGACTATTTATATGACCAGAAATGCACTAACCTATAGAGCCTTGCAGTAGGCCCCATACCTCTAGTTGAAGAGTGAAGATAAAACACCGCATAGGATGTCTTCCCTATCCATGCCAACAGGACACAGTAACCGCTCCATAGACTTGGGATGCATGCAACTTATTACTGATCATGCGCCGCTAGTTTAGGAAATGCAGGACTTAACATTGCATTAATATCACATATGAACCGTGATGAAAATCTGGCAAAGACTATTAATAAAAATACAGGAGAAGTTAAGGAACACCATGGCCTATCAGCAAAATACAGGGGAAGTTAGGATCAGTAAGCATCAAAGATGATGCTCCTGCACAACAAACTAAGTAAAGATAAGAGGCGTATAAAAGATTCATGTGAACGAAAATCTGGATGTGCACAATTAAAGCAAGTGATGATCGTAACTCACTAGCATAAAGGTATACATTCCATGTGACAAACCGGGAGCATGTTTCTTTCTATTGCAGACAATTGAGTATGTCTGTACAATAGTCAGATAATGAAGCCCCAAAAATTGTGTTATAAGAATCCATTTGCTAAACATTGTGCCTTTAACATGAATCACCATGCAATTAAACTACTGATTCCAGATCTAGCTCATTCTGGAAATAAGCTACATAGCAAAAAACAATATTTGATTTTTATATGTGGATTCACTTGGTGGAAACAAGATAATGCCAACTCAGGCTGCCACCATGAACATCCAACAGAAACTAAATGAATTTGAAGAGATCACAAGTAAGAAACAGATCTTCATGAAAAAAATAAAGGATGCACAAACAACACCCAACAAGAAAACACTATTGGGCACATACATCCTTTAGTGGAGTTGGGGCAACTGCTCCTAAACTTCCCAAGAATCCAACATTGGCCTTACAACTGCTAGGAAAAATAGACCTGAAACTTATCTACTTTCTCGAACACTTTGCTATTGTTTCTTCTCTAAACTTGTGTGATTTGGATACAACTAACACGGACTGATGCTGTTTTCAGCAGAATTACCTTGGTGTCTTGTTTTTGTGCAGAAAATGAACTATCAGGAAAAATCCCAGAAAATATGCCAAAAATTATATTTCACCAGAAAATCCACGGAGCCAGAAGGAGAGACGGAGAGGAGGCCTGGGGGGGCACACCCACCTCAGGCGCGGGCCCACCACTGGCCGCGCCTGAGGGGGTGCAGCCACCCCAGGCACCCCCTCGGCCTCCCTCTGCACCTATAAGTTGCCTTTAGACCTAAAAACCGAGGGGGGTTCGATAGTTTTCCAAAAAGAGTTCCGCTCTACCGCCGCCACCAGAAACCAAGATTCGGATCCAAAAACTCCGTTCTGGCACCCTGCCGGGACGGGGAATTTGGAGAGGATCATCGCCATCGTCATCACCAATGCATCTCCATCAACCACCGATGTTTCCCTCATCCATGAGTGAGTAATGCCCCGCTGTAGGCTTGGGGATGGTAGGGATTGGATGAGTTCTATCATGTAATCGAATAAGATCTGTTAGGGCATAGTGCCTAGTTTCTCTTGTGAGATTTGACTTTGTTACAACTTGTTGTGCTTAATGCTTGTCACTAGGGCCTGAGTGCCATGATATCAGATATGAACTTATCATTTAATCATTATGATAGTATTGTTTGTGATCTTATCTGCAAGTTGTGTACATGTATCATTGTCCGGATAGTATTGCCTGAGTGCCATGACAACCGGAGGGGATGGCTGTGGTGTGAGGATCACATGTGTTCACGGAGTGTTAATGCTTTGCTCCAGTGCTCTATTAAAAGGAGCACCTTAATTGCCAGTAGTTCCCTAGAGGCCCCGCTACCACGCGCTGACTGGACAGAAGATGTTGTGCAAGTTCTTAGTGCGAGCACGTATGACTATATTTGGAGCACATGCCTAGGATTTTTTAGTACTTGGATGCTTGTTATTATTTATCTGCAATGCCCTAGATCTTGAAGTTACATGTTTAGACTCGTCCATGCAACGCCCGTCCATCCATCACTATGCCTACCGCACTCGAATCCTACTGTTACCATTACAGTTACTATTGCTCCTGTTTCACTATTGTTGTAGCTTTGCTGTTGCTACTGATAAACTTCTGTGAGCAAGAACTATTTCTAGGTGCAGATGAACTGAAAAATCAGTTGTTAAGGCTTGCAAGTATTCTTTGGCTCCCCTTGTGTCGAATCAATAAATTGGGTAATACTACCCGCGAAGATTGTTGCGATCCCCTATACTTGTGGGTCATCAAGACTATTTTCTTGCACCGTTGCTGGGGAGCATACCTTTATTTGTAAGTTCACTTGGATCTATTATTGTTCACTGCTACTCCTTTCATCATGGTGAAATCTCGTGATGGAAAGTTCCCTATTTTACCATCCACTACAAGAAGAGGTATAATCCTAAACACCTCTGCTACTCTTGATTCACCGTCTGTTAAAAGTAAGCTTGTCACACCACCACCACATACTCATGCTACACACACTGCTACTACTGCTGAGTCTGAAACTGCTTTTGATGCTCATGATGTTACTTCTACTGTGCTTGATGCGAGTGGTTCATTAGGTCCTTTTCTAGATGCTACTATGACTGGTCTAGGAAATACGAAAACTCCTAGTGAAGACACCGTTACACCTGTTAGCTCACCCGAGGCTAGTGAGAGTTATGATATTAATGATGGTTACATTGAGTTCACTGATGATTTTGTTGAAGATTGCCGAAACACACATGGTACTAGTGCTATTAAGAGTCTCCTTGCTAGACGTACTATTATGCCTAAGTTGTCCTCTGATCCTAAGTTTGCCATTTCTCCCATAGATATTAAAGATGAAGATTATGATTTCTCTCTTGATTTATCTTATTTAGATATTGTTGCGAAAGAACCTTTTTGTGGGACTGAAAATGAGAGTTCTATGGCTCATATGAATGAGCTTTCTACTATGAGGGCTTTGTTCTCTGATGATTTTAAGATGCGCAAGTACTTTGTTGCTAAGATCTTCCCTTTTTCACTAAAAGGAGAAGCTAGGGATTGGTTTAATAGATTACCTCTTGGTTCCATTGATAGCCCTGATTGCTTATTTCTTCCAGAAATATTTTCCTCCCAGTGCTAGACATGCTGCTTTGCAGAGAATTTCTGATTTTAAACAGGGAGAAGAAGAGAAATTGCCTGAGTCATGGACAAGGTTCTGTTCCTTGATTCATGCACACCCTGTATGTCCATTACCTAAGAATGAGCTTCTTGATATTTATTATAATGGACTAACTGATGATTCTAGGACCTACCTAGATAGCTTTGCTGATTGTGTTTTCAGGAAAAGGACTCCCATAGATGCTGAAGAATTAATGGCTAAGATAAGCAAGAATTATGATGATTGGACTTCAACTGACCTAAATACACCTGAGCCTATTACTCCTGAACCAGCTGTCCCTGAACCAATTCCAGCACCAACTGTCGTGGTATTGCTGACGAGTACGCCATGGAGTGGTCCTCACAATGCGTGTTTAGAGACGTGGGGTAAGGAGGACGGTTGACGGGTACGAGGTAACACAGCTTACCCAGGTTCAGATCCCACAACGGTGGCGGAATCCTACTCCTGCTATAAATCACTATAAGGTCAATACGCCGAGTTACAGGGATTGGTTCGCTGTGCGAGGTTGTATGAATCGATACTAGGTTGTCTGAGATTGTGCCCTAAAGGCTCCCATATGCCCGACTTATATAGTCGCCAGGTCCTAGGGTTACAGAGAAAATTCCTAGCCGGACAGGTTACAGAGTCCCACACCGTCTATTACTAGTCTTGTGTATCTTGCACTCCAAGGCTCCGGGTACGTAGGTGACTCCAACCGTAGCCTTCCTTTATCCGGCATGGGCCTCCCTTCTGGATCCATCTAACTAGGCCGCTCAGCAGGCCATGGGCCATGCTACCAACTGTGGGCCACCCGGGTTATCCGGATAGGAGACATGCTATGAGGATACTCATATAGCATATCCCCAACAGTAGCCCCCGGAGAACTCCGAGATCTTGCGCCGTCTTGCCTCTTCATGTGGAATGCTCTGTCTAGATGGATGTCGGCAAATCGTCAGGCAATATCTTGTAGTCCTCCCAAAGAACCCTGCAAGGTTTTATCCGTCTTCAACACGTAATTCGGAGAAATGCTGAATCTTCCATCATACTCCTCCATAGCCAGACTGGATCCGTCCATGCCGGAATCTTCCGATGTGACGGCTCATCTGCCTATGTCAGCTAGCGCGACGCAGGCATAGATCAGCGACGCCTCGTAACTCACACATGCAGAGAACGCAATCATGTCCGATTTTCCCGCGCAAGCGATACGAACCGTTGGCGGTGACGGTTGGAGACGTGGCAAAATTTCCGCGCACATTCACGAACACGTCGTCTACGCGGCAACCGTCCGATCAAGCTGAACGAATCTTGATGCTGGAGATGATAAATAGTAACCGCGGTGGGATTTTTTACTTTTTACCTCATTCTCTCCTTGCATCGTCTTCTTTCTCCAGCGCGTGCCTCCTCGAGCTCTCCGCGCGAACTCGCGAAAAACCGTAGCCCCAATCTGCTCCAGTCACCCTCAAACCCACTCCATGGCTAGCAGCAGCACTTCCCCTTCCATGGCAGCGTCGAGCGAAGCCGCGGCGAAGCCGGCGAGCTCTATCGTCGTGCCCCTAGAGGGCTTGGTCATCCCCGTCTCGGAGGTGGTTGAGTCTACCGGCGGCGACCATAATCCAGCGGCGCTGGAGCCATTGGAGGAGGAGCTCGATTCTCACAAGGGCGACTGGTGTGGCTCAGACATCACGAACCGTGATATCCAGGAGCTGATCGCGGAGGGCTACCTCCCTGCAACGGAGGGGCTCGCCTGGCGGGCGGCGCCGGCCGGCCAGGTGACACCTTCTCCCCAAGCCGGAGAAAAGTGTACCTCAAATCCCAACTGGTACGCGGCGTCTGCCTGCCCATCTCCAACTTCTTCCTCTCCGTCTTGAACCACTATAGAGTGCAGCCCCAGAACCTTTCTCCCAACAGTATCTTAGCGCTTAGAAACTACGCGGCGCTCTGCGAGGGTTACTTAGGGATAAAGCCTAGTCTAGATCTCTTCGTGTACTTTTTCACCGTCAAGCGTGAAGCCGGAGCCAGTAAGGAAGAACTTAGGAATTGCGGCACCATAAGCTTCAAGATCCGTCCTGGCCGGCGGTTCCCCGACATCGTCGGTCACGAGTCCTGCAAAAACTGGCAGCGGACTTACTTCTACGGCCCAGACATCCCTCTAGTCGGCCGAGCAGTAACGTACCCGGACTTCATAAACGGAGCCGCCGCTGAAGCCTTTTCATGGAGATCCCAGGCCTCCCTTCCCTCCGACCTCGATGCTTCCCGCGCCATAAGGCGGATAGAATGGTTCGTGGGGACGGGTTTGACCGGCTTGAACCTAGCCATGTGCTGGTTCATCAGGCGAATCCAACCTATGCAGCACCGCGCGAAGCTCATGCACGAGTATACCAGCGATAGAAGGGATAACCTCCGTATCTCCGTGGATAACTTCTCGAGCGACTCCGTCAAGCTCCGCCTTAAGGACATCATCAAGATGAAGGACAAGAAGCGTGGCTTCACCATCACCTACGACATGTTCGTAGACGGCAAGTGCCCAAAGGTACTTATTTATTTTCCGTGTATAACATATACTCCAGTTCTTCCGTCTTGCAGATGTCATCTCATCTAACACGATGACTTCTCACTTAACAGCTTAGCGATCTAGAGGAGGACAACATGGCTTACCAAATCTATTATCCAAAGATGAAGGAAGTCACGGTCGTCTCCGACGACGATGCTCCATTGGCGCGAAAGCAGAAGAGCTCCACCTCTGACGCTGCCGACGGAGGCAAGAAGAAAAAGACAGAGGGTGGAGCCTCCAAGAAGACTAGCACCGCCCTGGAGGCGGAGAAGAGAAAAGTTACCGGGATCCCCTTTGCCAAAGCACCCCCACTTGTGTAAGCTTCTTTCTCTCCGACATTGTCTATTCATCTGTCTTTCTCCTGTACTTATGCATTTTGCACGTTTCAGGAAGAAAGCCACGACCAACCTAAAGAAGACCTCCAAATCATTGGGGGCTTCTAGAACTATTAAGGACATGCTGCATCGCGACGCATCTCCCTTCATCGCCCCTGCCACTCCCTCCGTCAAGCCTTCGTCTGCCCCGACAAGCTCACAAGCTAAGGAGGCATCTGACCATTCCGCCATGGAAGTGGACTCAGGTGCCTCTACCGAGGTCGCTATTGTCGGCGAGCAGGTGACGCAGGAGAGTGCTGCCCACCAAATGGCTGAAGCTCTGGCTAAGGATGCCATCGGTGGCGGTAAGGTGGTGGTGGAAGCAGGTACTTCTGCCGTAGGCGGCGCCCCCGCACCCAAGAAAGCCATAGCCTATCCAAAGATAGTCTATCCGGTACTTAAACCGGGTAGCACTGCTCTGGTCCCTGGTGCGGCACCGACATCTTCGACGTGCGGTCTAGAGGAGCTCCTCCGACAAGCAGAAATCTTGCAAGGAAACACCGAATCCTTTGGCAAGCTGCTGGCCTAGAGTGCTACAAACCTCAAGATCATTGCACTTGTAAGTTTTATTTGCCTTTTGCATTTCATATGAGTATCCCACTGTAGCCCCCGAGGATGTAGACGGAAAACCATAGGTCTTTGCATCTATATGCTATAAGAGTGACTAAGTTAGAAAACCTCTCACTGTAGCCCCCCAAGCATATAGGTGGAATGAAATATTCTACTAGATGCTTTAAGAGTAGCATACGCAGTGTTTATAAATTTCAATACTGTAGCCCCCAAGGCTCTAGTTGTAACTGAATTAGTTCCAACTAGATGCTTAAAGAAAAGCTAAGCATATTGCCGAGTTAAAAACTTTATACCATAGCCCCCAAGCTTCTAATCGAGAACTGATCTAGTTCCGACTAGATGCTTAAAGAAAAGCTAAGCATATTGCTAAGTTAAAAACTCTCGCTGTAGCCCCCGAGCGTCTAGGTGGAAAATTTCCGGCTAGATTCTCCAAGCAGACCAAACAATGTTTAACTTTTTTTCCTTTTTCCACAGAACGAGAATGCTCGGAGGGGCATGGCCAACAACAAGTACCAGAAGATGCACGCAGACTTGGAAGCTAAAAAGGGTAAAACTGCCTTCTTGAAGGAACATATCACCAAGAGCAAGCGTCTGTTTTCTTTTTCGCATTCCGACTTGATTTTGTGCCCATATTCTCCGAGTACTCACTGTGTACTTTGCTTTCTCCGACTTACAGAAACCACTGCCAAGGCCAAGAATATTGTCGAGCAATCCAAGCACATCCAAGAGCTGGATAGCGAGAACAAAATTCTTAAGCAGGAGAGGAAGGACATGCTGAAAATGCATGAGGTGTCAATGAAGGTCCTGCAGGACTCCGCCACCGAGGAAATCAATCGCTTGAAGGAGGATATCTCTATCTTAAGAGTTCATAAGAAAGCTGCTGATGAGCAGAATCAACGCCATAGAGAGGCGTATAAGTTCCTCCAACAAGAGAAAGAATCCTTGGCGGACACCCTCTGGCAAGCTGAGGCCAGCATCTTCAGTAAGTTTTCTCCATCTTGGATTTCTGTAGTCTAGATACTCTGAATTTTTGAACTCATGCGCTCCTTATCGGAATTTGCAGCTCCTATGGGTTTAACCAGGTCACCTCCTCCAGCCAAGGAATGCATGGTTCATGCCGGTAACTTCATTAACACCGCCATCATGCAAGCCAAAGAGATCGCCAAGCCCCTCCAAATCAATATCAAGGCGTCGGACTCTATGGCGAAGTACTCGGAGATTCTGCGCCGAGCCCCCAAGCGTATCACAAGCTGGAAGGCTTCATGTGCACGGGCTGGTGCAAGGATGGCGCTGTCTATGGTCAAGGCTCACTATGAAGGTGCCGACATCGACACGGTAACCTCTGGCATACCAGACGTGGATGACGATGGCAAAGAGATTAACCATGAATCTATCTTGTCGTCACTCGCGGGTTATGACACCAGAGCTGCCAACTTGGTCGACATCAACATCTTCATGCCGATGAATACCATCGATGGCGGCAGCAAAAGCTCCTCCGAGTCTCTTCACACCGCCGACTTCGAGGGTGGCTCTCCTGCTGCTGAGGACGCTGCTTCTAAGTCACCTGCACCAAAGGAATGAAGAATAACTTTGTAATATTTGTTTCACCTTTGGTGCGTATGCGGAAAAAACTTATCTATGTAACTTAAGGCGGAAAACAATGTTGTATGTCCTGCTACTCAAGAACTAGTTTCCAGCATGTATATATTTTTTAAGCAAGTGCTGGCTTATCCATTACTTTGGTTCTTATGCTTGACTTTTCGTGAGTCGGAAGACTCGTTGTCAGAACCATGCGCTTAGGTGATGATGCCCAATGGCACCGTCAATAACCGAAGCACAAAATTGCCGACAATAGGTGCCGAAAGTCACTACTCCAGAATCCACATAAAAACGACAAATAACGTGTAGACCAGAAAACTTAAGCTAACGCCCGTGGTCTGAATTTTCACAAGTGCAATCGCAAAACTTGTGCATAAAGGTTTTACATGATCCAAAAATGAACACTAAAGTAGGTAAAAGACTCAGAAATATGAGTGAACCAGAGAGCTTTATTTCATTTATCATATAAGAGGTACACAATTAGATAAAAAATGCTAAGTGTAAAAAGGACGTAGCTGTGCTATGTTCCATGGCCGATCAAGCTCTGGGTAGTCATCATCCAGGTCATGTCACTTACGCTTATGATCCTCGTTGGGTCTATCCTTCAATTCAAGAGTGTCAACAAGGTAGTAAGACCCATTGAGTAGCGCCTTGCTTATGATGAACGGTCCTTCCCATGGCGGGGATAATTTGTGTGACTTCTTCGGCTTAAGTCGGAGCACCAAATCCCCCTCTTTAAACGAGTGATGCCGAACGCGGTGACTATGGTAGCTGCGTAGCTTCTGCTGGTAGATGGCGGATCTTTGACATACCAAAACGCGATCTTCCTCGAGAAGGTCCACGTCTAGGCGTCTGGATTCTTCAGCGTCATCTTCATCGTAGGCGGCAACTCTAGGTGCATCGTGAAGTACGTCGGAGGGCAGGATGGCTTCTGCTCCATATACCATGAAGTAAGGGGTGTAGCCGGTGGATCTGTTAGGTGTAGTTCGTAAACTCCACAACACAGATGCTAATTATTCCGCCCAGGATCCAACTGCTCTATGTAGTGGTGCCTCAAGACGTGGCTTGATTCCCTGCAGAATTAATCTGTTGGCTCGCTCAACCTGACCATTGGATTGTGGGTGTGCCACAGATGCAAGGTCAAGTCGGATGCCCTTCTCCCAACAATAAGATTCCATTTCTCCGAGTGACAAGTTGCTGCCGTTGTCGGTGATAATGCTATATGGGAGACCAAATCTCACCACTAGATCCCGGACAAACCTGAGGGCAGTTGCCCCATCAAGCTTTCTAATGGGTTTCACTTCTATCCATTTAGTGAATTTATTTACTGCTACAAGCAGATGTGTAAACCCACATGGTGTCGTCTATAACGGTGCCACCATGTCTAGCCCCCAGAATGCAAACAGCCAAGTTATTGGTATTGTTCGCAATTCTTCAACAGGAACATGTGGTTGTCAGGCATAATACTGGCATCCCACGCATGTCTCAACCATCTTGTCGGTGTCCGTCTTTGTGTCCAGCCAGTAGAATCCTTGCCGGGAGGCTTTCACGACAAATGATCGAGGAGCGGCATGATGCCCGCAATCTCCGAGATGGATTTCGCGTAGAATTTCCATACCTTCTATCTGGGAAACACACTTTAGGTATACACCAGTAGTGCTCCTTTTGTAAAGTTGTCCATTGATTATGGTATAACCCTTTGCTCGTCGTACTATTTGCCATCTTTGAACTTCGTCGTCAAGCAAAGTTCCATGTTCGAGATATTCCATGAACGGTTTTGTCCAATCCGGAGGGACCTTGGTCACCATGTTGACGAAAGAGTCAGCTCTATCCGGGTTGTCGATGTCGGATCCCTTCACAGATGGTGTGCGCAGATGCTCTAGGAAAACTCCTGGCGGAATTTTTTTGCGCCCTTATCCAAGCTTAGATAGCATATTAGCCACCTCGTTTTGCTCCCTAGGTACATACTTGACTTCGTAGCCCAAGAAGCTCTTGGCTATCTCGTCCACTTCGTCTCGATATGCAGCCATCATAGGGTTCCGCGCATTCTAGGTGCCAGCCACCTGCTGGGCACCCAAGTCAGAATCTCCACAGCAAACTATGCGCTTGATGCCAATATCCTTGGCTACACGTAGTCCGTGAATGAGTGCTTCATACTCCTCCATGTTGTTTGTAGCCTCGAAGTGGATCTGCAGAACGTAGTGTAGCTTGTCTCCTGTTGGTGACTGTAGCAATGCACCAGCCCCCGAGCCGTTGAGCAGCTTTGATCCATCAAAGTGCATCACATAGTACTCTGGTTCCGGCAACAGAGTAGCATTTGGCATCTCCGTCCAATCTGCAACAAAATCCGCCAAGGCTTGTGACTTGATAGTGTCGCGTCTCTTGTAAGTGATCTTGAAGGCAGCAAGTTCAATGACCCACTTGGCAACCCTTCCTATAGTGTCGCTGTTGTTGATAATGTCGGACAGTGGAGTCTTGCTCACCACTGTGATTGGGTGCTCCTGAAAGTAGTGCCTCAGCTTCCGAGAAGCAAGGAATACTCTATAAGCTATCATCTGGTAGTGCGTGTAACACTGCGTGGACTCCGTCAGGACCTCGCTCACATAGTAAACTAGTCGTTGAACTCCGTGCTCATAGCCTGGTTCCTTTCGCTCTACGACGACGACGATGCTGATTACCCGGTTGGTTGCCGCCATGTAGATTAACAGGGGCTCGCCAGGCTCGGGTGCTACAAGGATGGGCACTGAGGAAAGAATCTCCTTGAGCTGCTTCAATGCTGCATCTGCTTCGTCTGTCCATGTGAATTTGTCCGCCTTATTCGACAACTTGTACAGCGGCAGAGCCTTCTCTCCAAGTCGGCTGACGAACTGACTAACTGCTGCAACACAACCTGTTAGTCGTTGAATGTCCTTTAGGCATGTCGGGCGGTTTATGTTTAAGATGGCCTTGATTTTCTCCGGGTTGACCTCGATTCCGCGCTGGGAAACGATGAAACCCAACAATTTGCCGGCTGGGACCCCGAAGACGCACTTCTTAGGGTTAAGCACCATGTTGTATTTTCGAAGATTATCGAAGGTTTCTTTTAAGTCGGAGATTAATTCATTTGACTTTTTAGACATCACCGCAATATCGTCCATATAGGCGTGAACGTTCCGACCAATTTGGTCATGCAGGAAATGTTGCATTGTCCGCTGGTACGTAGCACCTGCTTTTTTAGCCCAAAGAGCATCGTGACATAGCAAAACGTGACGTATGGGGTAGTGAACGAAGTGGCCAATTGGTCCGACTTCCTCATCTTGATCTGGTGGTATCCTGAGTATGCATCAAGAAAACACAAAAGCTTCGAGCCAGCCATTGAGTCAATGACTTGGTCAATGCGAGGCAAAGAAAATGGATCTTTGGGACACGCTTTGTTCAAGCCGGTGTAATCAATGCACATTCTTAATTCATTGGTTCCCTTTTTGGGGACAAGTACAACATTGGCCACCCATTGGGTGTGAAGGACTTCTCGGATAAATCTAGCCTTAAGTAACCTAGCTATCTCTTTGCCAATGGCACGTCTCTTCTCATCTCCAAAGCGTCGTAGAGGTTGCTTCACTGTTTGCATTTTGGATCAGTGTTTAAGATGTGCTCGACAAGTTCCCTAGGTACACCTTTCATGTCGGCAGGTTGCCAGGAAAAGATGTCCCTATTCTCATGGAGGAACTCGACGAGCGCGCTTTCCTATTTGGGATTCGGGTTCGTCCCAATGGCGGTGACCTTGGAGGCATCGCCTACCACAAGTTCCACCGACTTGGTCTCGATGGAGGCCTTGAATGCAGGAGCGGAGTCGGAGATCTGCTTCTTCGATGCGGGCATCTCTGAGTCATCGACCTTGCTCTGGATCTCTTTGAATTCTTCGCTATAGAGGACAGCTTCCGCGAAGGCTTCTTCATTAATCTCGCAGTCCCTTGCCTTGGTAAAGCTTCCGGATACGGTGATGACACCGTTTGGTCCGGGTATCTTGAGTGTGTTGTAGACGAAGCATGGCTTGGCCATGAACGTGTGGAATATGTCGCGGCCAAATATGACGTGGTACACGCTCTTGAAGGGGACCACCTCAAAGGTCATGCGCTCTTGGCGGTAATTATTAACATCACCAAAGGCGACCTGAAGTGTAATGCGCCCAAGGGACCGAGCCTCCCGACCAGGAACTACGCCGTGGAAGATGGTGTTGGTCCGCCTTAGGTTTGCCTCCGTCAAGTTCATCTTCTACAGTGTATCCAGGTACATGATGTTGATGCTGCTTCCACTATCCACCATACACTTGGTGAACTCCATGCCGTCAATCAAGGGGTTGATGACCATGGCGTATTGGTTCTCCATAGGAACAAGTTCTGGGTGGTCCGTCCTATCCCAAGTAATTGGAACCTCCGACCAGCGCAGGTACTGGGGGACTGGGGGTAGAGTAGCCATCAGGATCCTTATGGAGGTCTTATGTTGTCGGACGGTGGGGTTCCAAGGAAAGTGTGGTAGACTGGCGCCTTCTTCACGAAGGGGTTCTTGCCCTTGTCGTCGCTCTTAGCGGCGTGCTTGGGGTCAACATCCTCGTCCATGTCACTTGAATCCTTGGACTCCTCCTCCTTCTTCTCCCCCTTTCCCTTGCCTCGTGGTTTGTTCTTCCGACTTTGCTTGTAGCCGGACTCTGAGTCTTCCTTGAGGTCGTTGACGAACTTGCAGTGTCGATTGGTATGGGTGGACTTGCCATTGATGTTGAGGTGTACGAGGCACGACATATCGCGGTACTCCTCGTAGTTTTGGGGAATGCGGAGCGGCGCCGAGGTAGTTTCGCTTCCTCGTTGCTGCCCATGACTAGCTCCCCTTCCTCGGCCATGTTGTACGTCATCACCTCATCCTGCAAAAGTCATAGTGACCATGTCGGTAGATTGCTTTTCTTCTGGAGCAGTTTTCCTCTTTGTACTGCTGTTCCTCCGAGCCTGAGTTGGAACGGCCGTTGCCGGCAGGGAGCCGCGAGCATCGTCGTCGGCAGCTGCGAATTCACTAGCCAACTGATGGTTCAAGTCAAGCTGGTGATTGTCCTGCAGGCGCTTCAACTTATGTCAGAGCAATGTGCCCCTTTCCAACCCATCGATGAATGCGGCCATTGCGGTCTGAGCATGCACTCCTGCGCAGGAATTCTTCATGTCCAGCCAGCGGGAGAGGTAGGCGCGAGATGTCTCGTCTTTCTCTTGCACGCACCGCTGTAGATCGCCAATAGTGCAGGGACGCTTGTATGTACCCTCAAAGTTCTTGGTGAACGCCTCTTGCATGTCCAACCAATTGCAAATGGATTTCTCTAGCAAGTCGTCGATCCATTAACGGGCCGTGCCCGCCAACATTAACGGGAGGTACTTAACAACGACGTTGGGGTTGCCTCCGGCAATCTCCACCGTGTTGCCGTAGTCCTGCAACCATGTGGCTGGCTTGGTGGTGCCGTCATAGGGCTTGATGGTCTTGTCAATCCGGAAACCTTTGGGGTAAGTTGCGGACCGTGAACGACGCGGGCCTCCTCCGACATGGTGACTGCTTGGTGGTGACGGAGGTGGAGGCGGTGGTGGGTTAGCCTTCTTGCTGTTACCCTCCTGCGATGCCTCACGCCTGTCAAGGTTGCTTGTAGGACGCAGAGGGTCATGGCTTGACCTGCTCTTGTGTCCTTGGTTGCGCTCTCCATCATGACGGGTCTGCTCCGAGTTGAAGCGGATGACGATGCCGCACTGCTTTGGTGGGGGCATATCCGTACGATGGTGAGTCTTGTGATCTTTGCGATGTCGGGGGATCGGGGCGGTGGCGATGGGCGACGAGGTCGGGCCTTTTCTCCATAGTCGGAGGATATGGGGATGGCATCCTTCCTGTTGCATGCATCCCTCCGTCTTCGTTCTGATGAACCCGTCTGGGACCCGGCATCAAGAGGAGATCTGTCCCTTGGCGGCTTATACTGGCTAGACTAGGAAAGCGCTGGGTCGGACTCAAGCCTCTGAGAGGTGGCCTTTTCCTACCGCTTCACCGCCTTGGCCACTAGGTCATAAACCTGTTCCACTGCCTCATGCGATCTATCCTGCTCCAGAAGGGTCTTGGCAACGGCAAGGTTAAGGAGTGGGGTGGGCATCACCTGCTTGCCTTCACTGTCAATGTATGGCTTGGCTTGTGCCGGCTTAGAGGGAGCCCATCCTAGGTTTTGCCGTACACCAGGATCGTTGATGACGCGAGCCGGAGCTTTCTTGTCCTTCTGCTGCTGCAGCAGAGTCTTGTACTCGGCCTCCATTGCTCTAGCTTTCTCTATGCATTGACCAGATCTCGATCTAGCTTAGAGCCTTGCTCCGCGATGGCCTGCGCTTGCTCCAGCAGCTGCTGGCGCTTCTCGTCAAGCTGAGTCACGTTCCGGATATGAGCTACGGTCAGTGGCTCAACAAGGAGATTTCCGTACATCACTCTATCAGCTGGAGTAACTTGGGCAGTAGCAGACGTAGACACCGAAGGCGAAAAGTTTGCGGTGTTGTTGTTGCTCGGGCCGGTGCCGAGTTCCTGTACCTGCTGCACTGGGTTAGGCAGAGGAGGCATGACCTTTGCGCGATCATCGTCGACAGCAATAAGTGGCCCCTTCCCCTTTTCCAGCGCTGTAGGCGGAGCTCGTCCGGGTTGGTCTTCATCCATCGTCGTCCCAATGGTGACGAACACCTCTCGAGACGTGACGGCGTTGTTGGCTTGGTCGTCGTGCGTGTACTCCTCCTCCATCTCCTGCATGGCGGAGTCTAGTTCTTCTGTACTGAAATCTATCTCCTCTGAGTCTGAAGTGAAGTCAGCATAAAGTGCGTCAATAAACGAGTCGGAGGGTGCCCGTACTTCCTCGATGATGGGCGGTGGAGGCGCAACAGCAGCGACGATGACTGGAAGTGGCGGCGCAGCTGCGACGATGGCGGCCAGATGCGGTGGCTGAATCGGAGGGGCTCCGTTAATGAGCGCAAGCGCTGTCTGAGCCGCTGCTTCAACCTCCTCATAGTTGTTGACGGTGCTCACCATGCCTTCGAAGGTAAGGCGGCCTGATGCCTGCTGCCGTCTTAGAGAATGTCGGAGAAGCGTGCCATGGTCTAGTCCTTCCACAAAGTGATACATATCATCATCATTGGGGTAGTGGGCCAGATCGGCTTGTATGCGGAGCCACCTGGCCAGGTAATCGCGGGGTTTTTCGCCCTCTCTTTGAATGCAACGGGCCAGATCGAAGATGGTAACCACGCCAACGAACTTGGATCTCTGCTGTACAGACGCACGGGCGAAGCCGGCGGACTTGCAGCGATCTTCCACCGTTATATCCTGCACAGGGGCGGTTTGGGTGGGCCTTGAAATTTTCCGATCTTTGCCGGCAAACTCCGAAGAGAGATCCGACATCGATCCTTCCGCAAACGTATCCTATCCGTAGGCGGTCCGTGCGGGTCTTGATGCTCCTTCGACTCCCAGGGAACTAGTGCCCGAGTCGGTTTCACCGATGAAGAGGTGGATGTCTCCGATAGGAACGATCGAGCACCGCGTAGGGTTCGTCTTCGCCGGGATCCACAACTCGTCAGGAAGGACGATCGGAACGTTGCTGGAGAAGAAAACATGACCGATGGCTACGGTTCTGATTCCCGCGAAGATCTTGGTCCTCGCCCGCTGAAGAGCCTGAAGCGCCTCTTGCCCCACGGTGGGCACCAACTGTCGTGGTATTGCGACGAGTACGCCATGGAGGGGTCCTCAAAGTGCGTGTTTAGAGACGTGGGGGAAGGCGGACGGTTGACGGGTACGAGGTAACACAGCTTACCCAGGTTCAGATCCCACAACGGTGGCGGAATCCTACTCCTGCTATAAATCACTATAAGGGCAATACGCCGAGTTACAGGGATTGGTTTGCTGTGCGAGGTTGTATGAATCGATACTAGGTTGTCTGAAATTGTGCCCTAAAGGCTCCCATAGGCCCAACTTATATAGTCGCCAGGTCCTAGGGTTACAGGGAAAAGTCCTAGCCGGACAGGTTACAGAGTCCTACACCGTCTATTACTAGTCTTGTGTATCTTGCATTCCAAGGCTCTGGGTACGTCGGTGGCTCCAACCGTAGCCTTCTGTAACATCCCTAAAATCATGTTTTAAAACTCATGCATATCTTCCATGCATCCATGATCATATAGAGTTTCATTTTCTAAACCATTCCAAAAACAGGAGCAAATGTGCTCATTATTTTATGTGAGTATACCCTAGCCATAGTGCTACTTTATAATGAGAAGAGCACTTATTGTATTCAGTAATGTTTTGTATTCAAACTTAAATGCTTCCAAAAACTTGAGCAAAGTTTCAAAACAAAGTATAAATTTAAAACCAAATCTATGCCTATTTTATATCTCATAAAAGGCTTGGTTTTATTTTATTCTTCAAAGGACCAAGAGTGTTTGAGTAAACAGAAGGTTTGACACTTATTTGAATACAAAATTCACTATACAAAAGTCCAGAGAAAGTTTGAAATCAAACTGATTTGAAATAGAGTTTGAAAATCATTTTAGAAAATCAAACAGAAAAAGAAAAGGAATAAAGAGGAAAAAAAGCAGCAAGCCAATCTGGCCCAACCCAGCCCAGCTAGCCCAGCAGCCTCTCCCGCGAACCGTTTTCTTTCACGCACACCCGCACCCACCGGGTCGCTGACTGTCTGGACCCACTCCCTCTCCTTTCCTCTCGCTGACAGCCACGGCCCACACGGCTATCGTCGTCTCCACCCAACAACTGGTTCATCCCCAAATCACGCCAAGCGTTTCATGTTTAATTCGCATCGTCAATTCCCGTTCAATGCCGGAGTGATTCACGCCCCCATCTCGCCTACTTAAAACCCCTCTGCCCCCTCTCCATTTCCCCCCAAACCCCGAGCACAGAGCGCCCCCAGGCTACGAAAATTCCTCGCCGCAACCCCGCTGCTCCAACGAGTTCATCGTCGAATCCCGGTGAGCACCGCACGCCCCTCTGTCTATGGTTCATGATGGCTTGCTCTACATCTCCGTGCGCATCTACTGACACTTTCCGTTTGCTCGCCCATGGTCTGTAGCCTCGGCAACGTCAACGACTAAGCTTTCTGGCTTCTGCTCGAACTCCGGCGACCTTTTCCCCGTAAGTCCCAGCCTCCCCTCGCCCTCTGTTTGATACGTGTAAGATCCCCAACGTCCTGGCATCTAACGGTACCCTCCTCTTGTCTTAGCGCGGCCCAGAACATCGCCAACATCGACGAACAGAAGCCACAGCCGCCAGGGACTACTCCGACGAGCAATCCGCGACGACTCCGGGAGCCCCTTCGCCAACCAAGGAAACATCGAGCTTCTCCTCGTCACTGCGGTTCTGGTGAGCATCCTCCCACCTCCCCGGGTGACCTAGATCGCCGGCTCCTCCACTGTCAGAGCGCGCCGCCGCCTGTCGCCGCCGCCAGCGCCGCCAGTTGATGGTCAAGTGCTGAGCGCCGTTAGATTTAGATCTAGTGGTCACGATAGATCTTAGGCGAAGTGGTATGTTTCAATCAGAGCCGCGCGATTAAGTTAGATCCAACGGCTCAGAAGCGTGATCCGGCGCGAAGCGGTGCCAACCAGTTAGAAGCCGCCGCGTGGCACAGATTTCATTTTAAATTTCTGATTTGAATCTATTAGATGTTTGATTTTGTTTTAATCATAACTTTTGATTCCCACGTCCAAATTTGATGAATTTTATATCAATGAAATCAGTAGAGAAAGCCCTTTCCATATATGCAATGTGTTTAAAGTTTTGTTTCTGTTAAAATGATTATTTTTAAAGAAACATGTGTAGGCCTATTTTGTGTATATAAATTATTTGAGAAATGTTTTAATGTTCAAATAAGGTTTGTTTGGCAAGATTTGAACTTGTTTATGCATCAGTGCTGTGCACTTGTCATGTTTGGTATAGAAAATCATCACATATCATATTGCATGCATTCATATATTTTTTCTTGTATATATTTTGTTTGTGATTTGGTGTTATCATTTTAGTTGTAGATTTTGGTGCAAATAGTGATTTTGATTGTGAGGGTTGTAACTACTCTCCAAACTACCAAGGAAAGTGGTGCTTCATGATTTTATTCCTATGTTTTTCAAATATGCATTAGAAATATTTTGCTAGACTTGCATGGATAAATTTTGGTCTTTATATGCTATGCTTGGGAAATCCTAGTAGTTGTAGAATTGCTAGAAATCTCTAAGTTAAGATGCTTATCTATGCCATGCTTAGCCTAGCTAGTAGCAACCAAGGGTGGTTATATGTTCATGCTATGAATAAATATTTCTAAGTCTTTGGACTATGTTTTTTCTTAATAAAACAACTAAGTGAAATGAATCACCTGGGTGGAATGGTTGTGAATGGGTTATGTTGAGTGGTTACACAAGGCCCATTTATATGGTTTACCTTGTGTATCTCACTTGTGGAAAGCCACCCAGGAACAAAGGGATTTGAGAGGCCAAATGTTAAGAAGCTTCTAGTGAAGCCACTTGGCAATATGGGCTCTGCCTGGATCATATAGGTTGCAATAACTTAGCCATTTGGACAGTTGGTGGTAGTGGGATGATAGGTTGGAGCGCGTCCATTTAGTCTAAGGGAAGGCTTATGAAAGGTCCTGTCTTGGTGAAAATCAAGTCTTGTGGGGAAAGTGCACAACCTCTGCAGATGGAAGAATCTAAGTACTTAGCCATGTCCCTGGTATTGGACAATTTGAGCATCAAGACATGGAAGCTCTCAAGAATCTCCTCATCCCAATTTCTAAGTAAAACTTGTGGTTGAACAAGGGTGAAGGACCCCAATGTCTATTGGTGGTTCCTTGGGAAAAGTTTTGACAAAGAAAAACTTAGTGTTTTCAACTGATAGGCAAAACCTATTTTTAGCAAAGCAAGCCTAAGCTACACTTAGACAAAATGCATATAGAATATAGACCACAAATATTCTACTAAGGTATCAATTGCCAATACTATTCCAATGTATTGACCCACTGTGGCTATAACTTGTGATGTTGCAGGTTATTCTGATGATGATTAGGAGTCATGAGTCTACACTCAACATGCTTGCCTGTGGAACATGAAGATGAAGACTTATTTATCTATTTACTCATTTAAACTCTTGTACTAGTCCTGTGGCCATGGAGTTGTAAAAGACTATGTTTGTCTCTGGAATGACTGTAATAATGACCTTTGTTTCTGTGTACTTCGTCTTAAACTGTGGATGCTAGAATTGATCCAGGGACTAGCATTGCAATCACAGGGATTCTTTTCCTTTATAAAGGAGGGATCTTACAGATGGTATCAGAGCACTGTGTTGCCTGTAAGATTATGACCCTAGGATTGGAAACCACTAAGGAAAAAAAATTCAACAACTTCCACACTTGTCTCTTCTTCTCATAAACTTTTCTAATCTTCTTTCTCATCTCTATTTGTAGATGAACTCCATCAACGAAGCCGTGAAGAAGGGACCACTTATGACTATGACTTTGGAATGTGAGACAGAGTTTCCCAAGGCTCTCAAGGACCTCATGGTTGCCATAGGAATACATGGTGCAGCTGTGTACAAAGGTTTTCCTGTGATGGATGAAGGAGTTGAGTACTGGTGGGTGCAACTTCACTTGTATAAAAACAAGGAAGACAACCACAAGGACTCAGGATTCTGCATGGTCACCAACACAATGATGCACACCACATTCTTTAATTCAGCAAGGGATGCAGCTTGGAGGGCCATCAAAGAACTTGGTGATAGAATCAAGTGCAGAATGCTTAACACTCAGAATGATCTTAAGGAAGAGAAGAAACATACCCAAGAGTTAGAGGCTACCAATCAAAGCCTAAGGAAGGACATCATAGACTTAGCAATGGAGTCATGTGACCAAGATAAACAGATTGCCTCTAGGGATGCCTTGTTAGCCAACTTGGCAAGTGAGATGGGATTGTAAGTGTACTTCGTTAGTTGGACCACCACACTTATCATTTTATTTTCCAAAATGTTGTTAACCTTGGTTGTTTGTAATGGATCCATGTATGCCATGACTTGTGTGTTTGATTTCCAAAGTTATGCATGTGATGCCTTGTCTTGTGATTTGTCTTAAATTGTGTTGATTCTAACTTTTCCTATCTTATTAAATAGATGCCTAATGTTACCATCAACACTGTTGAAGAGTTCCAAGGAACTCGTTTTGGCCCTCGTATTATTGAGCTCACTAGTTTTCTCAATCTCCCTCTTCCTACCATCATGGTGCTTCCCCTCACCAGGTTTGAGAGGAAAGACCTTTGGGGCTTCAAGGTCAATCAGCCCGGACGCCAGACTGAGCCTACCACGGAGGCTATCATTTTCAAGCTCATGCACGATGACAAGGAGAGAGGCCTAGAGGTAGTCATGTAGGACTTGATTGGACGTCTGTTAGGGAGACACTCTCAATAGGTTAGAGGTACTCACTTCCACACCTTCGGTAGACGTGATGAGGATGGTGAGGACATTGACTTCGAGGACACTTCGAGGGAGACAGAAGAGCCGATTCGTCTATACCTCCAGGACTTAGAGGTTCTTCTTAGGCACGTGGACACTGATAGGACCAACGTCATGCTCAGCAAAGACGAACTCCAGGTGCAGCTTCGTGAGAAGGACAAGCTCTTTGCGGAGCAAGATGAGATAGTCAAGGAGATGGAGGCCAAGTTCGAGAGTCAGGACAGAAAGTTCAAGAGTCAAGAGAAGCAAGTCCAAGACAGGAACAAGAGGATTCGAGACATGAATGCAGAACTGGAGGCCAAGGATCTCGAACTCGAGCATTAGCAGACTGTGATTGAGAGGCTTCGCTCTCAGAAGAGGGCTCTCAAAGCCAAAGTAGAGACCTTGACCACCAATGTCTAGGAATACAAGACCGCTATGGAGAATGCAGGTCTTACATTTGTTGAGGAGGAGGTTGATGCCGAGGAGTAGTGATGACTACTCATTTATCAGTTATTTATCATGCTTTTTATTGAGTCGCAATGACCATCCAACATGTGGATGGCTTGCTATTGGTGTGTTTACTTTGCAAACTTGTCGTTTTTGTTGTTGAACTATTTCTATTATGATGCATGTTTGGTGATCGATTATGTGATGTATTGTGAATGTTAGCATCTATGGGTATCTCATTCTTATCTCTATTGAACAAACCACAGATGCCTCCCCGACGTGCCAATCCCAACCCCAACAACAACAACATCACCCCTGAGATGCAGCAAATGATGACAGCTCAGACTCAGCTGATGCAGATGATGACTACGTTCATCCAGAATCAGAACAACAACAATAACAACAACAATAACAACAACAACAATCAGAACAACCCACCGGGTTTTGACATGCTTACCAGGTTCTTGAGATTGAGGCCAGCAAAGTTCTCAGGAACAACTGATCCTATGGTGGCCAATGATTGGCTACGCTCAGTGAACAAGGACTTGGTAACAGTTGGCTGTACTGATGAAGAGAAAGTCAGATTTGCAGCACATTTGTTGGAAGGACCAGCAGCTACTTGGTGGGATAACTTCCAAATCACCACTCCCATTGAGGATGTGACATGGGCTATCTTTGAAGATGGTTTTCGTACTGCCCGCATCTCATCCGGAGTGATGAGTTTGAAGAAGAAAGAGTTCCATAACCTGAAGCAGCACCACCGCAGCGTGGCTGAATATATTGAAGAGTTCAACAATCTGGCGCGTTATGCACCGGATGAAGTTGACACTGATGCTAAGAGGAAGGAAAAGTTCCTTGAAGGGTTGAATGATGAACTGAACCTACAGTTAGTTGTGGCCTATGTTCCCACATACCAGTCTCTTTGTGACAAGGCTGCTATTTTGGAGAACAAGATGAAGCAAGTTGAAAGTAGGAAGAGAAAGCACTCTGACAAGCACAACTCGGGATCGTCTCACAAGCGTTCCCATTATGATGATAGTGGGAGTTCAGGATCCCACAAGCATGGGAAATTCAACAAGCACCACAACCACAACCATCATCATGACAACAAGCATCACCGTAGTCATGACAATGACAAGTACAAGAATCACAAGGGTGGATACAAGAGCCACCACAGTGGTAGTAGAAGTGGCAGTGGAAGCTAGCCTGTCAAGAAGGATTTAGTCAGGTTGAGTGTTTCAAGTGCAAGAAGATGGGGCATTGTGCAAATGAATGGCCAGAAAAGAAAGTTGAAGGACCCAACAAGCCCAACCCTTTTAAGAAGGGACAAGTGAACCACATCAATGTGGAGAAAATCTATGAGGAGCCAGATGCTATTGCTGGTAAGTTCAAACTCAATTCTATTCCATCACTTGTTCTTTTTGATACTGGAGCATCGCATTCATTCATATAAAAAGCATTTGTTGATAGAAATGGGTTTCCAACTGAAAACATTGGGTGTCCAATAAAAGTTAGTTCTCCAGGTGGAGATATGATAGTAAGTCTTGGATGTCGGGATCTAGTGATAGAGTTTGGAAAGCATAAGTTTCTAGTGAGTCTGATAATCCTAGATTCTCAAGGACTAGATGTAATATTGGGAATGGATTGGATGGCTAAGTATGAAGGAGTACTAGATTGTGCTAATCGTACTGTTGCACTCACAACCCCGGAAAAGAAACAGATTAGATTCAGGTCTAACTTTGAATCAAAAGGGAGTAAGATAAATTCTCTTAAGGGGGTTAGCATAGACAGCGTGCCTATTGTGAGTGATTATCCAGATGTGTTTCCAGAAGAATTGTCGGGAATGCCACCAGATAGAGATGTGGAATTTCTTATTGATTTGCTACCAGGATCTGGACCAATAGCAAAAAGATCATACAAGATGTCAGCTGATGAGTTGAAAGAACTCAAGAAGAAGCTTGGAGAACAGTTGCAGAAAGGTTTTATCCAACCAAGTTCCTCATCTTGGGGAGCACCAGTTTTGTTTGTAGAAAAGAAAGATAGAAGTCAAAGGTTATGCATAGATTACCGTTCACTCAATGAGGTGACTATCAAGGACAAATACCCTTTGCCCAGAATCAATGACTTGTTTGATCAGCTAGAAGGAGCTTGTGTGTTCTCAAAGATTGATCTTCGGTCAGGTTATTTCCAGCTTAAGATAAGGGAACAAGACATACCTAAGACAACTTTCACCACAAGGGATGGGTTGTATGAGTATACCGTGATGCCATTTGGTTTGACCAATGCACCAACATACTTCATGAATATGATGAACAAGGTGTTCGTGGAATTTCTTGATAAGTTTGTTGTCGTTTTCATCGATGACATTTTGATCTACTCCAAGAGTAAGGAAGAGCATGAAGGACATCTACGTTTGATACTTGAGAAGCTTAGAGAGCATAAACTGTATGCCAAATTCAGCAAGTGTGAATTTTGGTTGAATGAAGTTGGTTTTCTTGGACACGTTGTGTCAGGAGATGGTGTAGCAGTTGATCCTGCTAAAGTTTCAGTTGTAACTGAATGGGAATCTCCCAAGTCAGTGAAAGAAGTTCGTAGTTTCCTTGGCTTAGCAGGTTACTACAGAAGGTTCATCGAGAATTTCTCCAAGGTAGCTAAGCCTATGACAGAATTGCTAAAGAAAGACAAGAAATTTGCTTGGTCAGAAGGTTGTGAACTCAGCTTTCAAGAATTGAAGAAGAGACTAGTGACAGCACCGGTCTTGTGTTTTCCAGATTTGGAGAAAGATTTCCAAGTGTATTGCGATGCATCTCATCATGGATTAGGTGCAGTACTTATGCAAGAAGGAAAAGTTGTGGCATATGCCACGAGACAACTCGAAACTCATGAAGTAAACTACCCTACTCATGATTTGGAGTTAGCCTTTGTTGTCCATGCACTCAAAACATGGAGACACTATCTTTTGGGAAAGCGATGTGAAGTGTTCACAGATCACAAGAGTTTGAAGTATATCTTCACCCAGAAGGAAATTAACATGAGACAAAGAAGATGGCTGGAACTCATCAAGGACTATGACTTGAGTTTGCAATACCACCCCGGTAAAGCAAATGTTGTAGCAGGTGCTCTAAGCCGTAAGGTTTTTGTGAATGGCCTTACTAAGGGAGAACTGCCAGATGATCTGTGTGCCCAATTTAGAGATCTTAGATTGGAGATTGTGCCCGAGGGACATCTCATGTCTTTGGATGTTCAACCCACTTTGTTGGACAAGATCAAAGAAGCCCAGAAGGCTGATAAGGAAATTGAAGAGATTAAGGAAAATATTGGCAAGGGAAAAGCCAAAGGATTCCATGAAGACGAACAAGGTACTTCATGGCATGGAAAACGTATCTGTGTTCCACAAGATCCGGAACTTCGGAAACTGATTTTACAAGAAGCACACAACTCACTGTATTCCATCCATCCGGGTAACACCAAAATGTACATGGATATGAAGGAAAGATTTTGGTGGAATAATCTCAAGAAGGACATCGCCGAACATATTGCTTTGTGTGATGTATGTAGTAGAGTGAAGGCGGAACACCAGAAACCAGCAGGATTGCTTCAACCACTACCTATTCCTGATTGGAAGTGGGGCAAGATTGGTATGGATTTCATTACTGGATTACCAAGGACCAGGTCAGGATATGATTCTATTTGGGTAGTAGTGGATCGCCTAACTAAAGTGGCTCATTTTATGCCCGTGAAGACAACTTATACAAGTGCTAAGTTAGCCAAGATCTATATGAACAGAATTGTGTGTCTACATGGAGTACCCAAGAGTACTATGTCTGATAGGGGAACCCAATTCACTTCTCATTTTTGGAGGAAATTACATGAGTCATTGGGAACGAGGTTGGAATTCAGCACTACATTTCATCCTCAAACTGATGGACAGACAAAAAGGACTAATCAGATTCTTGAAGATATGTTGAGAGCATGTGCTCTAGACTATGGAGCCAGTTGGGATGAAAGTCTGCCTTATGCAGAATTTTCTTACAATAACAGCTATCAAGCCAGTATTGAGATGGCACCATTTGAGTTTCTCTATGGGAGAAAGTGTACCACCCCATTGCTATGGAATGGTGTGGGAGAAAGAAGTTTATTCAGACCAGAACTAATCAAAGAAGCTGAAGAAAAAGTCAAGTTGGTTAAAGACAGATTGAAAATAGCACAGTCCCGACAAAAGAGCTATGCACATCCTAAGCATAGAGAAGTCACCTATGAAGTACTTGACAGAGCTTATCTTAGAGTGTCACCACTCCGTGGAGTGAAAAGATTTGGTGTCAAAGGTAAATTGGCCCCAAGATATGTTGGGCCATTCAAGATTCTGAGTCATAAAGGAGAAGTTGCTTATGAGATTGAATTGCCAAAGTCTTTGTCAGCAGTTCATAATGTGTTCCATGTGAGTCTGCTTAAGAAATGCCATCCAGAAATGGAAGAGACTTCTTTGAAGGATACCATACCTTTGGAAGAGGTCGAATTGGAAAGTGATCTCACTTATGAAGAGAAACCTATCAAAATTCTTGAGACTGCAGAAAGAGTTACTCGGACTAAGACTATCAAATTCTGCAAAGTTCAATGGAACCATCATTCCGAAGAAGAAGAAACATGGGAAAGAGAAGATGATCTTCGGAAAGACCACCCTCACCTATTTGCTAGCCAATCCGAATCTCGAGGGCGAGAGTCACCTTAAGGGGGTTAGATTTGTAACATCCCTAAAATCATGTTTTAAAACTCATGCATATCATCCATGCATCCATGACCATATAGAGTTTCATTTTCTAAACCATTCCAAAAACAGGAGCAAATGTGCTCATTATTTTATGTGAGTATACCCTAGCCATAGTGCTACTTTATAATGAGAAGAGCACTTATTGTATTCAGTAATGTTTTGTATTCAAACTTAAATGCTTCCAAAAACTTGAGCAAAGTTTCAAAACAAAGTATAAATTTAAAACCAAATCTATGCCTATTTTATATCTCATAAAAGGCTTGGTTTTATTTTATTCTTCAAAGGACCAAGAGTGTTTGAGTAAACAAAAGGTTTGACACTTATTTGAATACAAAATTCACTATACAAAAGTCCAGAGAAAGTTTGAAATCAAACTGATTTGAAATAGAGTTTGAAAATCATTTTAGAAAATCAAACAGAAAAAGAAAAGGAATAAAGAGGAAAAAAAAAGCAGCAAGCCAATCTGGCCCAACCCAGCCCAGCTAGCCCAGCAGCCTCTCCCGCGAACCGTTTTCTTTCACGCACACCCGCACCCACCGGGTCGCTGACTGTCTGGACCCACTCCCTCTCCTTTCCTCTCGCTGACAGCCACGGCCGACACGGCCATCGCCGTCTCCACCCAGCGACTGGTTCATCCCCAAATCACGCCGAGCGTTTCATGTTTAATTCGCGTCGTGAATTCCCGTTCAATGCCGGAGTGATTCACGCCCCCATCTCGCCTACTTAAACCCCCTCTGCCCCCTCTCCATTTTCCCCCAAACCCCGAGCACAGAGCGCCCCCAGGCTGCGAAAATTCCTCGCCGCAACCCCGCTGCTCCGACGAGTTCATCGTCGAATTCCGGTGAGCACCGCACGCCCCTCTGTCTATGGTTCATGCTGGCTTGCTCTACATCTCCGTGCGCATCTACTAACACTTTCCGTTTGCTCGCGCATGGTCTGTACCTCGGCAACGTCAACGACTGAGCTCCGCCTCTTCTGCTCGAACTCCGGCGACCTTTTCCCCGTAAGTCCCAGCCTCCCCTCGCCCTCTATTTGATACGCGTAAGATCCCCAGCGTCCTGCGCATCTAACAATACCCTCCTCTTGTCTTAGCGCGGCCCAGAACGTCGCCAACGTCGACGAACAGAAGCCACAGCCGCCAGGGACTACTCCGACGAGCAATCCGCGACGACTCTGAGCGCCCCTTCGCCAACCAAGGACACGTCGAGCTTCTCCTCGTCACTGCGGTTCTGGTGAGCATCCTCCCACCTCCCCGGGCGACCTAGATCGCCGGCTCCGCCACTGTCAGAGCGCGTCGCCGCCTGTCGCCGCCGCCAGCGCCGCCAGTTGATGGTCAAGTGCTGAGCGCCATTAGATTTAGATCTAGTGGTCACGATAGATCTTAGGCGAAGCGGTATGTTTCAATCAGAGCCGCGCGATTAAGTTAGATCCAACGGCTCAGAAGCGTGATCCGTCGCGAAGCGGTACCAACCAGTTAGAAGCCGCCACGTGGCACAGATTTCATTTTAAATTTCTGATTTGAATCTATTAGATGTTTGATTTTGTTTTAATCATAACTTTTGATTCCCACGTCCAAATTTGATGAATTTTATATCAATGAAATCAGTAGAGAAAGCCCTTTCCATATATGCAATGTGTTTAAAGTTTTGTTTCTATTAAAATGATTATTTTTACAGAAACATGTGTAGGCCTATTTTGTGTATATAAATTATTTGAGAAATGTTTTAATGTTCAAATAAGGTTTGTTTGGAAATATTTGAACTTGTTTATGAATCAATACTGTGCACTTTTCATGTTTGGTATAGAAAATCATCACATATCATATTGCATGCATTCATATATTTTTGCTTGTATATATTTTGTTTGTGATTTGGTGTTATCATTTTATGTGTAGATTTTGGTGCAAATAGTGATTGTGATTCTGAGGATTGTAACTACTCTCCAAACTACAAAGGCAAGTGGTGCGTCATGATTTTATTCCTATGTTTTTCAAATATGCATTAGAAATATTTTGCTAGACTTGCATGGATAAATTTTGGTCTTTATATGCTATGCTTGGGAAATCCTAGTAGTTGTAGAATTGCTAGAAATCTCTAAGTTAAGATGCTTATCTATGCCATGCTTAGCCTAGCTAGTAGCAACCCAGGGTGGTTATATGTTCATGCTATGAATAAATATTTCTAAGTCTTTGGACTATGTTTTTGCTTAATAAAACAACTAAGTGAAATGAATCACCAGGGTGGAATGGTTGTGAATGGGTTATGTTGAGTGGTTACACAAGGCCCATTTCTATGGTTTACCTTGTGTATCTCACTTGTGGAAAGCCACCCAGGAACAAAGGGATTTGAGAGGCCAAATGTTAAGAAGCTTCTAGTGCAGCCACTTGGTAATATGGGCTCTGCCTGGATCATATAGGTTGCAATAACTTATCCATTTGGACAGTTGGTGGTAGTGGGATGATAGGTTGGAGCGCGTCCATTTGGTCTAAGGGAAGGCTTCTGAAAGGTCCTGTCTTGGTGAAAATCAAGTCTTGTGGGGAAAGTGCACAACCTCTGCAGATGGAAGAATCTAAGTACTTAGCCATGTCCCTGGTATTGGACAATTTGAGCATCAAGACATGGAAGCTATCAAGAATCTCCTCATCCCAATTTCTAAGTAAAACTTGTGGTTGAACAAGGGTGAAGGACCCCAATGTCTATTGGTGGTTCCTTGGGAAAAGTTTTGACAAATAAAAACTTAGTGTTTTCAACTGATAGGCAAAACCTATTTTGAGCAAAGCAAGCCTAAGCTACACTTAGCCAAAATGCATATAGAATATAGACCACCAATATTCTACTAAGGTATCACTTGCCAATACTATTCCAATGTATTGACCCACTATGGCTGTAACTTGTGATGTTGCAGGTTATTCTGATGATGTTTAGGAGTCATGAGTCTACACTCAACATGCTTTCCTGTGGCACATGAAGATGAAGACTTATTATCTATTTACTCATTTGAACTCTTGTACTAGGCCTGTGGCCATGGAGTTGTAAAAGACTATGTTTGTCTCTGGAATGACTGTAATAATTACCTTTGTTTCTGTGTACTTCGTCTTAAACAGTGGATGCTAGCATTGATCCAGGGACTAGTATTGCAATCACAGGGATCCTTTTCCTTTATAAAGGAGGGATCTTACACCTTCCTTTATCCGGCATGGGCCTCCCTTCTAGATCCGTCTAACTAGGCCGCCCAGCAGGCCATGGGCCATGCTACCAACTGTGGGCCACCCGGGTTATCCGGATAGGAGACATTCTATGAGGATACCCATATAGCATATCCCCAACACCAACAACAAAGAAGAGGGGAGTTATTGCATTAAATGATAAAGTAATGAAGGAAGCTAAGAAGTGTTTAAAGGATAAAGGTATTAGAGCTAAAGATGTGAAGAATCTACCTCCTATAGAAGAATTATGTAAGCCAATTCCCCACTCATCTACTATTGAGGTACACTCTCTCCAACACTTTGATGAAGGTGATATTCCTTATGGTAAGCCTTCTGATCAATGTTTAGAGGAACTTGACCTTTTTATTATTAAACAAGGTCATTTTAATAAACAAGTTCAGAATCATTTATTGGAAAACTCTAGAGCTATCCATGAGTTGAAAGATATTGTGGAAAGAACTTCTAATGATATTAAAATGCTTTGTAAACACTTTCAAATGGTTCAAACTCAACTTGATCAACTTGCTAAGGTACAAAAGTATATGCTAGTTAATGCTTCAGGAGATAAACATGCTTATGGAATTAGAACTAGGAGCGGTATAGCTACTCAAGATCCTTTATATCCTGAAGGACACCATAAAAGATTAGAGCAGGATTCTCAACAAGGTGAGGATAGTGGTAGCCCTCATAAGAGAAAGAAAAAGAAACATAAAGTAGTTGAGGAACCACTTGAACCTGCTGTAGATCCTAATAGTATATCTATCTCTGATGCTGAAACTGAGAGTGGTAATGACAAAATGAGTCTCCTTATAAGGAGGAAGGTGAGGAAGAACCTGAGGAGAACACTAAGAACACTAGGTACACTAAGGAATATTTTATTGCTAATAAACATGGTAAAGAGAGAGAACCTTGGGTGCAGAAACCTATGCCCTTTCCAGGTAAGAAATACAAGTCAAAGGAGGAAGAACACTACAACAAGTTTTGTGAGTGGATGGAGCCTTTATTCTTTTAAATTCCTTTGACTGATGTTATTAAGTTGCCTCCTTATTCAAAGTATATGAAGGATATTGTCTCTAATAAAAGGAGGATTCCTAATGAGGAGATTTCTACTCTACTTGCTAATTATTCCTTCAATGGTAAGGTTTCGAAGAAACTTGGTGATCCAGGTATACCAACTATTACTTGCTCTATGAAGAATAATTATGTTAGAACTGCTTTATGTTATTTGGGAGCTGGAGTTAGTGTTATGCCTTTTTCTCTGTACAAGAGACTCCAGCTAGAAAAGTTGATACCAACTGATATTTCTTTGCAAATGGCTGATAAGTAAACTACTATTCATGTTGGTATATGTGAGGATGTTCTTGTTCAAGTTTCTCATAATTGCATGGTCTTAACTGATTTTGTTGTGCTTGAAATGCATGAAGATGATAATATGTCTATTTTTCTTGGGAGACCTTTTCTTAATACTGCAGGTGCTATCATCAATTGCAATCAAGGAAAAGTAATATTCAATATTAATGACAAAGAGCACACTGTCTATTTCCCCAAGAAGGTTGTTAAGAGATATTGCCTGAATTCCATTGAAAATATTGAGAGCATCAAGGTTGGAGAAATATATTGTCCCATTCCACAAGAAAATTTTGAAACCATTATGATTGGGACAATTGCTATCAAGTATGAGGTAACATAATCACCTTGTGGAATGCAAAGTTTTGTTTCATATAAGATTGTTTTGGTAACAAGACTTGATCAACCTTGTTAACAAAAGGATTTTAATGAACAAAATAATGTTTCCACTGTGGTTATACTTGCTTTCCTTTTTCTTTCTCCTTCCTAGTCTTTGCTTTAGCTTTAGTTTTGCTAGTTGTTTCTTGTTTGAGTTTCTTAGAGCTCCTGTAGTTTGGATTTTGGTTTGCTTTTGCTTCTTATGAAAAAGCTGTTTCTGTGAGAAAATCAATCTTCATACCCTGAAAATTGGCCAAAAATAAAGTTTCCCGAAAAACCCCAGAAAATTCAAAATAAATTTTTCCTCGAAAAAAGTGGCAGAGTGGCACCTGAGGTGACCCAAGGGGCCACCCCAGGCCACCACACCCCTGGTAGGCGCGACCTACGAGGTGGCAGCGCCTGGGGGGTCTGGCCCCCCTGGGCCCCTCCAGGCTGCCTCCTCAAAGCCACATTCTTTCTCTATCCCAAAAAACACTGGAAAACTTGCTCAAGCTTGAGTTCTTGCTGTTCTTGCTCGCTGAAAGGGCATGTATGCCCCCACGTGTGGTTTTGGTAATTAATGACAATCTCTATGGACTAATGTGTAAATTGAGTTTCACTTGTAGTTTTGTCCATTGGCATCGCTTGGGCCATGTGTTGGTCTCAAGGTTGAAAGATGAAGAAATGTCCAAGGGCTTTGTGACATTGGAATCATGAAGAAAGAATGAGCTTGAAGGTTGACCAAGACATGTGCAAAGAGTTGCATCAAGATGGATCAACCTCAAGAAGGGATGAAGAAGGGAGAGCTCAAGATGCGCCATCTCTAGAAGACATCATGCTTGAAGCTTGCCATCCTCGTGATCATGGGGTGATGAATACAAGTTCAAAGAAGAGGTTTCCCCATCGAGTATGGGGGAGAAATTTGCAAGTCTTCATCTTTATCAAGCAAGAGCAAACAAGAAAAATGTTCCCACTCTAGAAGAACAAGATGGTCTACATCAAGTTCAAGTGGAATGCTTAAGGCAAAGGTATGTTCTTGATAGGGCTTCTCTTTTTCCGGTCTCATTTTGTTAGTTGGGAGACCGGGTTTAGGATAGATATGAAGGGAATATGCCCTGAGCGGCAATAATAAAGTGTTTATTATGTGTATTCCAAGTATATGATAGATGTTTATTTCGCATGCAATAATTGTGTTAATACGGAAACGTTAATACATGTGTGTTTAATAAACAAACAGAAAGTTCCTAGTTATGCCTCTCTCATAAACTAGCTCGTTGATTAACAAGATGATCAAGGTTTCCTGATCATGGACATTGGATGTTGTTAATAACGGGATCACAACATTAGTGTAATGGTGTGATGAACATTCATCCGAAGTATAGCATTACGATCAAAGTCATTGAGTTTATATTGCTATAACAACTTACGAAGTGATCCTAATCCTTAGACCATGAGATCATGTCAATCACTAACACCGGAAGAGTTTCTTGATAACATCAAACGTCACACCGTAACAGGGTGATTATAAAGATGGATTCAGAACTAATAAAGTTTTATGTTGAGGCTCATGGATCGAGAGTGGAATTTGTTCATCCCGATGACGGATAGATATACTCTGGGCCCTCTCGGTGATATCACATTGATTAGCTTGCAAGCAAGTGATTTGATCACTAGAATGTTATATCACAGGAACGAGAAAAGAGTGCATGTCGGTAACGAGATGAAACTAGGTATGGAGATACCGATGATCGAATCTCGGACATGTAATATATCGTGAAACAAAGGGATTAAGATACTAGCGTAAAAGGTTCCGACGATCACAAGAAAGTCATCGTTGAATGTGTGGGAGTCAGTATGGGTCTCCAGATCCCGCTTCTGATTATTGATCCGAGAGGGGTCTCGATCATGTCCGCATTATTCACGAACCGTAGGGTGACACACTTAAGAGACACCGACATACAATTGGAGCAAATGTTTCATGCCGAAAGAATGAACAAGCGCAGGAATTTATTTCACTAGATACCGAAACAGGTTTTCGGGTGAAATTGCATAAAGTGGTTATGCATGTGAAATAGAATTCTAGAAAGGGGTTATTTGTGAATGTTTGTCATTAAAGTAATTGACAAAATTCTGAATAAAATAAAAGAGTTTTATTTAATGAGAGTTTGCATTAAATTTGGTGGAAATTTGAGTGGACTTTTGAGTGGAGGGAATTTAAAGGAGATTTGTGAGTGGAGTGTCCACCCACATGAAGAGGGGAGGGCAAGGGGCAGCCCCATGCGTCGGCCACCCCCTTGGGGTTCCCCCTCCTCCTATAAAAGGAGCCCCCCTCCTCACTTGTCTCTCACACCTCCTCGTGAAGGATCTCTCTCCCCCTCTAGAATTTATCCCCCATGGTCTCGGACTAGCGAGATACATGTTCCCGGTGGCTATTCGGCAAGAAAGAGTTGTGATTCCGCTGCATCGCTGGAGCAAGGAGGCGGAGGTTCCTCGGTGCCTCGAACGTGTGTGCGAGCACGGATGCGCTGCTGATTTGCGGCGCTAGGACTTCCTCTCGATCTTGAGATCGGCAAGAGATCGTCTACATCAACCACGAGTTGAACTCGTTAAGCTTTGTCGGTCTTCAAGGGTATGTTCTCTACGGATATACATCCGCCCGTTGTTTGTATCTAGTAGATAGATCTTGGTATATAGTTCACATCGTAGGAAATTTTTTGTTTTCTATGCTGCGAACCCTACAGTGGTATCAGAGCCGGATCTATGCATAGATACTTTACACGGGTAGTACACATATGAGTATGTGGGCGATGATGATCATGTTGTTGCTCCTTTGTTGTAATTTTGGATATTGGTGGCATAGTGGGATGAAGCGGCCCGGACAAACTTTACATGTCCTCGCACATGAGACCTGTTCCACGCTTGACATGCAACTAGTTTGCATAAGTGGCTAGCGGGTGTCTGTCTCTCCTACTATAGTCAATATCTATATTTCAAGCGAGTTGTCAACAATTTGATTATCCTCGTTGTGGTTCATGTTCGTAGGTAAGAACGGTTCTATCTCGAAAGCCCTAAGCAACGTAAAACTTGCAATGGATAAATTAGAGGCGTCTAGTTTAGATTGTTGCTGGGCTAGTGTTATGATATGGTAGTGTTGTAAGTAGAAGTATGAGATGATACTCTTACAACACACATAGCGTGTAAAATCCATAGACCTTGGATTTACACATATAGGTATGATAGTGATCATACCACGATGCACATGATAGAGATCATCTGCGGGAACCATATAATTTCACTAATAAACATATGATGTTTGATAGCATCTTATATTGCTTGTTTAGCGCTTTGTTAGCATAATAAGATGATCCCTCATTTAAATATCAAGATAAGAATGTGTTCTTCCTTTAGTATGCACCGATTATGTTTTCGTCGCTCCAAGACATCACGTGATGATCGGGTGTTCTTGGATCCACGACCATATTTCGGGTGTAAAACAGTTACACACGCGAATACTAAGGTTCTAACTTGGCGAGCCTAGCATGTACAGACATGGCCTCGGAACACGGACCGAAAGGTTAAGCATGAGTCATATAGTTGATATGATGCCCATTTGATGCTCGCCTTTGAAGCTATACCGACTCACGTGATGATCGGACTTGGTGTAGTGGATTTGGTTCATGTAATCACCAAAAAGGAACGAGGGATGTCGTTTTTGAGTGGGAGTTCATTCGTAATATAGATTAGTTGAACTCAATCTATCATACACTTAGTCTAAACTTTATAAATTCTGTTGTAGATGGCACCACCTGCTTTTAATTTCAATGTGTTCATGGAGAAAGAGAAACTAGCAACGAACGGTAGCAACTTTACCGAATGGGCCATGAATTTGAGGATTCTCCTCTCTGCTGCACAAAAGCAATATGTGCTAGAAGCGCCGTTAGGCCCCCCACCTTTAGATGATGCCCCTGACGAGGAGAAGAATGTCTATCAGACTCGTCAGGAGGACCACAACTTAGTTCATTGCGGCATATTGTATGGGCTAGAGCCGGAACTTCGAAAGCATTTCGAAAACGTTAATGCATTTGATACAATGGGTGAGTTGAAAATGATTTTCGACACACATGCTGCTGTAGAGAGCTACAACGCTTCAGAAAAGTTCTTTAGCTGCATGATGGAAGAGCACAGCTCCGTTAGTGAGCATGTACTCAAGATGTCGGGTTACGCCGATAAGCTTGTGTCCTTGGGAATATCGATTCCCATTGACTTAGGCATCCATCGTGTTCTGCAGTCTCTGCCACCTAGCTATAAGAGCTTCGTGATGAACTATAATATGCAAGGCATGAAGAAGTCTCTCCCCGAGCTTCTGTCAATGCTTAAAACTGCAGAAGTGGAGATCAAAAAGGAACATCAAGTGTTGATGATCAATATGAACACTGGTTTCAAGAAAGACAAGAAGGGGAAACGGAAGGGAAGTAAGGGTGGCAAGCCTGTTGCCGCGCCTGAAAAGAAACCCCGAGTTGGACCTAAGTCTGATTACGAGTGCTACTATTGTAAGGGGACTGGCCACTGGAAGCGCAACTGCCCCAAGTATCTGGCAGACAAGAAGGCCGGCAAGGCAAACAAAGGTATATATGATATACATGTTATTGATGTGTACTTGACTAGTGCTCGCAGTAGCACCTGGGTATTTGATACCGGTTCAGTTGCTAATATTTGTAACTCGAATCAGGGGCTGCGGAACAAGCGACCGCTAGCAAGGGGTGAGGTCAAGATGCGTGTCGGCAATGGATCAAGCGTTGATGTGATCGCCGTTGGAACGCTGCCTCTCCACTTACCGTCGGGATTAGTTATAAACTTGAATAAATGTTATCTGGTGCCTGCACTAAGCATGAACATTGTATCTGGATCGTGTTTGATGCTAAGTGGTTATTCATTTAAATCCGAGAACAATGGTTGTTCCATTTATATGAATGAAATCTTTTATGGTCATGCACCGATGATGAATGGTTTATTTCTATTAGATCTCGATGATAATGTTACACGTATTCATAATGTTGATGCTAAAAGGATTAAACTTAATGATGATATATCCGCATATATGTGGCACTGCCGTCTAGGTCATATTGGCGTTAAACGCATGAAGAAGCTCCATTCGGATGGACTTTTGGAATCACTTGATTATGAATCATTTGATACATGTGAGCCATGCCTTATGGGCAAGATGACTAGAACGCCGTTTTCCGGTTCAATGGAACGGGCGACAGATTTATTGGAAATCATACATTCTGATGTATGTGGTCCAATGAGTGTGTCGGCGCGAGGTGGATATCGTTATTTTGTTACTTTCACAGATGATTTGAGTAGATACGGTTATATCTACTTGATGAAACACAAGTCTGAAACTTTTGAAAACTTCAAGGAATTTCAGAATGAAGTGGAAAATCATCATAATAGAAAGATCAAATTTCTACGGTCCGACCGTGGAGATGAGTATCTAAGTCACGAGTTTATCACTCACATGAAAGAGTGTGGAATTGTTTCACAACTCACACCTGTCGGAACACCACAGCGAAATGGTTTGTCGGAACGTCGTAATCGTACTTTATTAGATATGGTTCGATCTATGATGTCTCTGACGGACTTGCCGTTGTCATTTTGGGGTTATGCACTAGAAACTGCTGCATTCACTTTAAATCGGGCACCATCTAAATCCGTTGAAAAGACACCGTATGAATTGTGGTTTGGAAACAAACCTAAGCTGTCATGTCTTAAAGTTTGGGGATGCGATGTTTATGTGAAGAAACTTCAACCGGATAAACTCGAACCCAAAGCGGAAAAATGCGTCTTCATAGGATACCCTAAAGAAACTATTGGGTATTCCTTCTATCACAGATCCGAGGGCAAGGTTTTTGTTGCCAAGAATGGATCCTTTCTAGAGAAAGATTTTCTCGCGAAAGGTGTGAGTAGACGGAAGGTAGAACTCGAAGAGGTTGTGGAACCTTCTCTTCAAAGTATGGCGAGTAGCGCAGCGCCGGAAGTTGTTCCGGAGTTGGCTCCACCTGTTGAAGAGGGAACTAATGATAATGATCATGAAACTCCGAAAGAGAGTACTACCGAACCTCGCAGGTCAAACATGACGCATGCAGCTCCCGAGCTGTACGGAAATCCTGTCATGAATTTCATGGTTGATGAAAATGATGACCCTGCGACGTATGAAGAAGCGATGATGAGCCCGGATTCCAACAAATGGTTAGAAGCCATGAAATCCGAGATGGAATCCATGTATGAAAATCAAGTTTGGAACTTGGTGGAATTACCTCACGACCGAAAGGCCATGGAGAACAAATGGATTTTCAAAAGGAAAACTGATGCTGATGGTAATGTGACCGTCTATAAAGCTCGACTTGTCGCAAAGGGGTTTCGACAAATTCAAGGAGTTGACTACGATGAGACCTTCTCTCCCGTAGCGATGCTAAAGTCAGTTAGGATTATGTTAGCAATTGCTGCATATTTCGATTATGAGATATGGCAGATGGATGTCAAAACCGCGTTTCTCAATGGTAATATTGAAGAAGAGTTGTATATGATACAACCAAAGGATTTTGTCGATCCTAAGGATGCTAACAAGGTGTGCAAGCTTCAGCGATCCATCTATGGATTGAAGCAAGCATCACGAAGTTGGAATCTCCGCTTTGATGAGGTGATCAAAGAGTTTGGATTTGTCCAAAATTATGGAGAAGCTTGTATTTACAAGAAAGTGAGTGGGAGCAATGTGGCATTTCTGATATTATATGTGGATGACATATTATTGATCGGAAATGATATAGATCTTTTAAACAGTGTTAAAAGTTATCTAAACAGCAAATTTTCAATGAAGGACCTAGGTGAAGCGTCATACATATTAGGCATAAAGATCTATAGAGATAGATCTAGGCGCCTAATAGGGCTATCGCAAAGTACATACCTTGATAAGATTTTAAAGAAGTTTAAAATGGACGGAAGTAAGAAGGGGTTCTTACCTATGTTGCAAGGCAAGACCTTGAGTAAGACTCAAAGTCCGGCTTCGGCGGAAGAACGAGAGATAATGTACAAAGTCCCCTATGCTTCAGCCATAGGCTCTATAATGTACGCCATGCTATGTACAAGACCGGATGTGGCACATGCTATTAGTTTGACTAGTAGGTACCAATCGGATCCAGGTTCGGAACACTGGATAGCGGTCAAGAATATCCTTAATTACTTATGAAGAACTAAGGATATGTTTCTTGTATACGGAGGTGAAGAAGAGCTCGTCGCTAAGTGTTATGTCGACGCTAGCTTTGACACCGATCCGGATGACTCTAAGTCTCAAACCGGATACGTATTTCTCATGAATGGCAGAGCGGTTACTTGGAGGAGCTCCAAACAACCTGTGGTAGAGGGATCAACAATGGAGGCCGAATATGTTGCTGCTTCAGAAGCGGCTCAGGAAGCAGTTTGGATGAAGGAGTTCATATCCGAACTAGGAGTGGTGGCAAACGCGTTGGACCCAATGGTGATCTATTGTGACAACAATGGTGCCATTGCCAATGCCAAAGAGCCAAGGTCTCACAAGCATTCCAAGCATATTAAGCGCCGGTTTCACTCCATCCGCGAGCATGTCAAGGATGGAGATATAAAGATTTGTAAAGTACATACGGATCTCAATGTAGCAGATCCGTTGACTAAAACTCTCCCTAGAGCAAAACATGATCAACACCAGAACTCAATGGGTGTTAGATTTATCACTATGTAACTAGATTATTGTCTCTAGTGCAAGTGGGAGACTGAAGGGAATATGCCCTGAGAGGCAATAATAAAGTGTTTATTATGTGTATTCCAAGTATATGACAGATGTTTATTTTGCATGCTATAATTGTGTTAATACGGAAACGTTAATACATGTGTGTTTAATAAACAAACAGAAAGTTCCTAGTTATGCCTCTCTCATAAACTAGCTCGTTGATTAACAAGATGATCAAGGTTTCCTGATCATGGACATTGGATGTTGTTAATAACGGGATCACAACATTAGTGTAATGGTGTGATGAACATTCATCCGAAGTATAGCATTACGATCAAAGTCATTGAGTTTATATTGCTATAACAACTTACGAAGTGATCCTAATCCTTAGACCATGAGATCATGTCAATCACTAACACCGGAAGAGTTTCTTGATAACATCAAACGTCACACCGTAACAGGGTGATTATAAAGATGGATTCAGAACTAATAAAGTGTTATGTTGAGGCTCATGGATCGAGAGTGGAATTTGTTCATCCCGATGACGGATAGATATACTCTGGGCCCTCTCGGTGATATCACATTGATTAGCTTGCAAGCAAGTGATTTGATCACTAGAATGTTATATCACAGGAACGAGAAAAGAGTGCATGTCGGTAACGAGATCAAACTAGGTATGGAGATACCGATGATCGAATCTCGGACATGTAATATATCGTGAAACAAAGGGATTAAGATACTAGCATAAAAGGTTCCGATGATCACAAGAAAGTCATCGTTGAATGTATGGGAGTCAGTATGGGTCTCCAGATCTCGCTTCTGATTATTGATCCGAGAGGGGTCTCGATCATGTCCGCATTATTCACGAACCGTAGGCTGACACACTTAAGAGACACCGACATCCAATTGGAGCAAATGTTTCATGCCGAAAGAATGAACAAGCGCAGGAATTTATTTCACTAGATACCGAAACAGGTTTTCGGGTGAAATTGCATAAAGTGGTTATGCATGTGAAATAGAATTCTAGCAAGGGGTTATTTGTGAATGTTTGTCATTAAAGTAATTGACAAAATTCTGAATAAAATAAAAGAGTTTTATTTAATGAGAGTTTGCATTAAATTTGGTGGAAATTTAATGCGAATTTGAGTGGACTTTTGAGTGGAGGGAATTTAAAGGAGATTTGTGAGTGGAGTGTCCACCCACATGAAGAGGGGAGGGCAAGGGGGCAGTCCCATGCGCCGGCCACCCCCCTTGGGGTTCCCCCCTCCTCCTATAAAAGGAGCCCCCCTCCTCACTCGTCTCTCACACCTCCTCGTGAAGGATCTCTCTCCCCCTCTAGAATTTATCCCCCATGGTCTCGGACTAGCGAGATACATGTTCCCGGTGGCTATTCGGCAAGAAAGAGTTGTGCTTCCGCTGCATCGCTGTTGCGAGGAGGCGGAGGTTTCTCGGTGCCTCGAACGTGTGTGCGAGCACGGATGCGCTGCTGATTTGCGGCGCTAGGACTTCCTCTCGATCTTGAGATCGGCAAGAGATCATCTACATCAACCACGAGTTGAACTCGTTAAGCTTTGTCGGTCTTCAAGGGTATGTTCTCTACGGATATACATCCTCCCGTTGTTTGTATCTAGTAGATAGATCTTGGTATATAGTTCACATCGTAGGAAAATTTTTGTTTTCTATGCTGCGAACCCTACAAGATAACCATACTATCAAGAGGGGCTCTCAAGCGGGTGTCTCGATCGCATCGTTCGGAGAGAGCTCAAACCTTTGCATTCATAGCATCATATTTCTTGTTGTTATTTGGTTCTTGTACATGAGAGTATCTAGATCTTGTGGTCATCATCATAACAAGATCTAGTTCATCAATAAGGATTTCACTTGCATATCTTATTGCATTTTTTGATCCTGCGAGTTTTCCGGCTCCAGACCTTGGGGGATACATCACATATATATACTTATGGTATTTTTTCCCTAGGTGATACCCAATAGTTTTACATTTTGTTGGGTTATACTTGGTTTTATCTTCCCAACAAAATTGGTTTCATCCCAATCGGAGTTTCCAAGCTCAACTTCTTGTGTTTTGGGTTTTGAGGTTTTACCGGTTCATCGCTTCTAGAGAGGTCATACCTTTCTCAATTTGGTTTTGTACTTCCATTCTGGACTATGATGTTTCTTTGCATAATCTTGTAGATCTTTTCGTTCTCTTCAAAACGAGCCAAGATCATCAAAAACAGAGTCCGGAATCAAAAGTTATTGAAGTTTTCGTGCAATGCTATCCTGCGTTTTTGCTTGAGCGGAAGTTCCGGCCCAAGTTCCGACCCAAGTTCCGGTCAGGTTCAGTAACTTGTGTTTCTATTTGCCGGAAGTTCCGGTGGGGGGGCCAGAAGTTCCGGTGGTGCGCGAATCTGGCCCAAACGGTAAGTTTTTCCTTGTCCTATTTCAGGGGGGCTTATTCCCCAATGGTTCCCCACCTTTTGAGCTCGTTTCTACCCACCATTGTTGACCTATTTGAGCTTTATTACTCCCTCTACCTCCCATGATGTAGGGTTCGCAGCATAGAAAACAAAAATTTTCCTACGATGTGAACTATATACCAAGATCTATCTACTAGATACAAACAACGGGCGGATGTATATTCGTAGAGAACATACCCTTGAAGACCGACAAAGCTTAACGAGTTCAACTCGTGGTTGATGTAGACGATCTCTTGCCGATCTCAAGATCGAGAGGAAGTCCTAGCGCCGCAAATCAGCAGCGCATCCGTGCTCGCACACACGTTCGAGGCACCGAGCAACCTTCGCCTCCTCGCTCCAGCGATGCAGCGGAAGCACAACTCTTTCTTGCCGAATAGCCACCGGGAACATGTATCTCGCTAGTCCGAGACCATGGGGAATAAATTCTAGAGGGGGAGAGAGATCCTTCACGAGGAGGTGTGAGAGACAAGTGAGGAGGGGGGCACCCAAGGGGGTGGCCGCCGGCCATGGGGGCTGCCCCATCCCCTCCTTCATTCATGTGGGTGGACACTCCACTCACAAAATGCCCTTTAAAATCCCTCCACTCAAAAGTCCACTCAAATTCCCATTAAATTTCCACCAAATTTAATGTAAACTCTCATTAAATAAAACTCTTTTATTTTATTCAGAATTTTGTCAATTACTTTAATGACAAACATTCACAAATAACCCCTTGCTAGAATTCTATTTCACATGCATAACCACTTTATGCAATTTCACCCGAAAACCTGTTTCGGTATCTAGTGAAATAAATTCCTGCGCTTGTTCATTCTTTCGGCATGAAACATTTGCTCCAATTGGATGTCGGTGTCTCTTAAGTGTGTCAGCCTACGGTTCGTGAATAATGCGGACATGATCGAGACCCCTCTCGGATCAATAATCAGAAGCGAGATCTGGAGACCCATACTGACTCCCATACATTCAACGATGACTTTCTTGTGATCGTCGGAACCTTTTACGCTAGTATCTTAATCCCTTTGTTTCACGATATATTACATGTCCGATATTCGATCATCGGTATCTCCATACCTAGTTTGATCTCGTTACCGACATGCACTCTTTTCTCGTTCCTGTGATATAACATTCTAGTGATCAAATCACTTGCTTGCAAGCTAATCAATGTGATATCACCGAGAGGGCCCAGAGTATATCTATCCGTCATCGGGATGAACAAATTCCACTCTCGATCCATGAGCCTCAACATAACACTTTATTAGTTCTGAATCCATCTTTATAATCACCCTGTTACGGTGTGACGTTTGATGTTATCAAGAAACTCTTCCGGTGTTAGTGATTGACATGATCTCATGGTCTAAGGATTAGGATCACTTCGTAAGTTGTTATAGCAATATAAACTCAATGACTTTGATCGTAATGCTATACTTCGGATGAATGTTCATCACACCATTACACTAATGTTGTGATCCCGTTATTATCAACATCCAATGTCCATGATCAGGAAACCTTGCTCATCTTGTTAATCAACGAGCTAGTTTATGAGAGAGGCATAACTAGGAACTTTCTGTTTGTTTATTAAACACACATGTATTAACGTTTCCGTATGAATACAATTATAGCATGCAAAATAAACATCTATCATATACTTGGAATACACATAATAAACACTTTATTATTGCCTCTCAGGGCATATTCCCTTCACATGATTGTTACATATTTTTGAGGGAAAAGTGAGAGGAGATCTAGATCTACAATCCCCCAAGTCAAATCCCTTCTTTGTGAAGGAATCATTGGGATCTAGATCTTGGAGAGTTTTGAGTTCTCCTCTTGTTTTCTTCCTCCCTTATTCCCCCAATAGCTTTTGTAGATTTGTTGGAATTTGGGGGAGAGGGACTTGCCCTTGCATTTGGTGCATAGGTTTGAGTTCTCCTCTTGTGTTCTTCCACCCTTATTCCCCCAATAGCTTTTGTAGCTTTGTTGGAATTTGGGAGAGAAGGACCTGCCCTTGCATTTGATGCATAGGTTTGAGTTCTCCTCGGAGACGGTGAGTACAAGCTTGTGGGCTTCTTACTCTTGGGTTATTGGAACCCTAGACGGTTGTGTGGTTGGATTGTTGACCTTTTGTGGTCTTGTTGACCTTTTGTGGTCTTGTAGCCTCTTGTGGCTTTGTTGGCCTTTTGTGGCATTGTAGACTTTTGTGGCTTTGTTGTTGGGAGCCTCCAATTGAGTTGTGGAGTTAGCCCAAATATTGTATGGGTTCGGTGACCGCCCTCAAGTGTCCCATAGTGGAGCGAGTGCCCGCCTTTTGTGGTGCGCACTCGGGAGAATAGGGTGAGACTTTTGTGGCGTCGGTGAGTTGCGTGCTTCCGCATCCGGGGTGAGGCCTTGTGTGGCATTGGGTGAGCATCGAGCCACCACACCTCTAGGTGAGCCATTTGTGGCATTCAGAGAGCATTGCGCCATCGCACCTATCCAACGGAGACGTAGCTTCTTTGGAAGTGAACTTTTGGAAACAAATCTTCGTCTCTGTGTCCATCGGTTATCTCTCAACCGAGCCCTTTACTTATACACTTTACTTTGTGATAGCCATCGTGCTTGAAGTATTATATCTTGCTATCACCTTGTTGCTTGTATTGCTTAGAATAGGTTGTTGGTGCACTTAGGTGAACCTAGTGGTTTGGTTTTGTGCTCTATAAATTAAATGTTAGTTTTATTCTGCATTTATTTGAGCCTAAACTGTAATAGTTTTAAAAGACTATTCACCCCCCTCTAGGCGACGTCCATTGCACTTCAATTGGTATCAGAGCGAAGTCTCTCTCTTTTAGGCTTCACCGCCTCGAGAGTAAAGTTATCTCCTAGGGGTTTAGTGCACTCTCACACATTTACATTTGTTGGCACTCATTATGATGTTTGGCATACTCGCATGCTTAGTCATTTACGGACCATTGACCCAAATATTGAGCAAGTTCTGGATATGGGCTTGTCTCTTCCTAAGGATCCCCAAAATCTATCTTTGGAGGAGGATACAAACTCTTATCTCGAAGCTCAAGCATCTAATGTGCTTGTTAATGTTATGAGCTTTGTAGTTCTTTCCTCAATCATGCCTTTCCGGAATGCTCATGATATATGGACCAAGCTTCAAGAAAAATATGATGTGTCCAAGCTTAATGAGGATGATTGTGTTCCCTCCACCTCCGCCCGCGATGAGTTCTCATATTCTTCCACTACACCAACATGTGAGTTATCACAAGGTAATGATATGGTGAGTGGTGATAGAACTTGCAATGTATATAGTGAGATTTCCATTCATGATCCTTTGTCTCTATCTCATTGCAATGTTGTATCTTTAGGCATGAACACTTGTAGGACCATATGTTATTTACATCCTAGTGTTGATTTCCCTTGCATATCATGTAGAAATTCCTTGATTATGTCTCATGATGATATGCTTGCTTTGCCTTGTTGCCATGATAAATGTGCTTCTATTTCCTCTAGTACTTGTGTTGCTAACCATGTAGAGGAAATTGAAGAATGTGTGGGCCAAGGCAAGGTTGCGATTGGATCTTCATGTGTTCCCCCATCATCACATTCTCCCAATGTTCACTTGTGCCTCATGGCTAAGGGTTCAAAGGTAACCTCTCCTTTGGATGCCAATATACCTCATGATGATGTGAATGTTGATCATGTAGAAGTAGATAATGATGTTGATTCTTTAAAATAGAAGGGGGGTGCTAGTCCTTCGTGCTCTTCATCCTAATAAAATTGCTTGCTCTACTTTCATTGAAATATTAACCTATGTTATAGAAAGTAGGCAACTTATTGATGAGCATGAGGATACTATTGACAAAATGAGTAGTCTTGAGCGTGAGTATGCTAATGACATTGCAAACCTAAATGAAGCTCTTGAAGAGGAACAAACCACTAAGGAATCTCTTGAGGAGACCTTTTCTCTAGAGCTATCTAGAGTGAAGAAATCTCGTGATAGAGATCTTGAGGTGGCATGTTCCCTTCAAGTTAAAAATGATGAACTTGAAGTTGCTTATGCTAAACTCCTTGAGGATTTTGAGCAACTCAACAATGGCTCTAGGGTCATATAGGGTGAGATCATCAAACTCACCGAGTCACATGATCAACTTAAAGCTTCTTATTCTAAAGAGCTTTCCAAGTTGCCCTCACCTCTTTCATTAAATGATGATGCTTGTGCTACTAACTCTATTTCTTGTGAAGCATCTATCTTGAAGGAGAATGTTGAGCTAAAGGCTCAAATTCCTTTGCTAACTAGCAACTATGGTAAATTAGAAGAAACTCATGACAAGCTCTCAAGATCGCATGAGGATCTTCTAGTCTCCCATGGTAGGCTAAGGTTAGCTCATGAGGCCATTGTGTCAAAGGTAACATCTAGTGGGCCTCATGTGGACATTAGCACTATATCTACTCCCAATGTTATATTGCCATTTGCTAGTCCTTGTAATTCATCCTCTCACAACCATGCTATATCTTGTGATGAATTGCATTCCTTGCCTTGTTGCTCTAACAATGAAGCTTCTACTTCCTCTAGTATTGTTTTTGATACTAACCATATAGAGGAAATACAAGATCTCAAGGCTCAAGTCCCTTCTTTGAAGAATGACTTGAAAAGGTGTCATGAAGGGAAGACCACACTCAAGAACATGTTGAGTGTGCGACAACCCCCAAGTGACAAGAGTGGGCTTGGATTCAACTCCAACATCAAGAACAAGCCCACTAACATGTTGAAGCACAAGGGCAACAAGAATAAGGACAAATGACAAGTGAAGAATCCGGCCAACATTGTGTGCTTCAAGTTCAAGGAAGAAGGGCATCATGTGAGGGATTGCCTATTGAAGAAGAAGTCTCATAGTGAGAAGCAACGAGGGAAGCGGCCTCAAGCTCCTCCACAAGCTCAAGATGGGCCACTTCCCAAGAAGCCTCAAGGTCTTCTTCATGGTGCAGCTCCTCCCAAGAAGAAAGATGGCAAGAGAAGAACTTGCTACATATGTCGTGAGAAGGGGCATCTTTCTTCCTCATGCACCATGGGTAACTCCTTATCCTATCCTATCTTGATTGATGATGCTTATTCACTTCGTAAGGATGAGGGTGGCAATGTGTTTGCCAAATTTGTTGGTTCCCAAAGTGGTGTCAAGAAAAGAACCATTTGGCTGTCCAAGCCTATTGTGACTAACTTCTTAGGACCCAACTTGGTTGGGGACCAAAAGGCTAAAACTTGATCAATAGGTGTTTTTGGAGGGCATTGAAGACTTGGATACCTTATGAAGAATTTAGGGATCTTCGTCATATTCTTGTTATCAAAGTCAATTCATTGGTTATCATGCTTCTATTCCTTATCCAATGTTCCTCCTTCCGGTAACTTGTGATAAACTCATTTACATTTATAGTTACTTGCTCCCTTGTGCATGTGTTGGTTTTGTACCTTGCATGTGTTTGTACATGTTGTGCTTCCCACTTACTTATATTAACCCATGATGTATATTTGTGTATGTTGGTTGGCACACCATGTATTTGTGTTTCTTGTTTTGGAGCCTTTATTTTTTCTAGTAGGTATCTTATTTGGCTCTTGTGAGGGATTAGTGGACTATTCCGTTTTGGGGGAGTGTCATGCTTGGGAATTCCACAATCCTAAAATGTGTGTACATGAGGAAAACCACTTCGTAGTTTTATTGCATGTTTTATCTAGTCTCTATGTGGTATGTCTTTCTCATGACAAACTAATATTCCATAATATCCATTAATACCTCTACTTTGATTTTGCCTCTTGTTGAGATTTCTTGGTGTGGCATCCCGCAAAACCACTACTAGAAAATCGCGTTGTTTTTGTGCATTGCATCGTCATCATCATGCATTGTTTGTCTGAAAATATTTCGAAACGCCTAGTTTTGTTTCTAAGTAGCCCCCGTCTTATTTCAAATTAAAACATCGGTCTGTTCCGGTCTTTTATTTGTCTAAAACTATTTACAAAAGTTATTTTTAAATAAAAGAAAACCCTAGACTAAAATATCTAACCAGCCCACCCGAATTCCTAAATCTACCTAGTCCTAATCTACCCACCACTCACAGCTTGCCATCTCACCCTCTCCCCCAATCCCTACCCACCTTGCCACCTCACCAATCCCCCTCTTTTCCCCCTCTCTCTCTTTCTCAACCAGCCATCCACACACCCCTCTCTCTCCCTCTCTCTTACACCCTGGCCCCACGCCACACACACACCCAGCGGCCCACCTCCCCACACCGACCCACTCCCTCCCAACTTCCCCTGGACCCGCCCCACCTGGCCGACCCCACCACCTACCCCACTCCTTCTCTGGCCCACCCCGGTCCCGCACCCTGGCCCCACCCCTGGTCTCGCCGCCCAGCGCCCCGTCTCCTTCCTCCCCGCGTCTCCCACCTCCCGCCTCCTCTCCTCTCCCCGACGTGCCCCCTCGCCGCCGGCGCCCCCCTCCGCTCGCCAACCCGCGGCCGCCCCCTCCTTCTCTCGCCGCCCCGCGCGGCCCCGTTCTCCCCTTCCTCCACCGGCGCCCGCCGCGGCCCTCCGTCCTCCGCCCCCGCCTCGCCGTGGCGCCGCCCTGCACCTCCTCCCCTCCGCGCCTCCGGCTGGGCCAGCACCTCCCCGGTCGCCTCCTCGCCGCGGCCTCCTCCCTCCGCCCGCGTCTCCCCTCCACCGCCGGCTTCCCCCGACGCTGGACCGCCCCCTCGAGCTCCTCGCCCCGCCGCCAGGCGCTCTCGCCACCACCCCGACAGACGCCGCCGCCCTTCCCTCCTGCATCCGCCTCGCCGCGGCCACCCTCCGCTCCCCGTCGGCCTCGCCGCGCCCGGCGCTCGCCACCTCGCCGACCCCGGTCCGCCAGCTCCGCGGCCCCGCCTCAGCACCCCGACCTCTGCCCTCTGCCGTCCACGGCGCCTCCTGCCTGCTGCCTCTGCCTAGTGGGTCCCCTCATCGCCGGGCCTTGCACAGCGTCTTCCGCCTCGTCGGCATCGTCACTGCAAGGCAACGCGTGGCCTCAGCCTCCCTACAGTGCCCCGAGCCCGCGTGTGCTGTCCCACGCTAAGCCTCCTCCGCGCCATGGCGTCGTCGCGAGCCGCATGTCCTCTGGCACGGTGTGTGCTCGTGGGGCGTGTTTGTGCAAGAGCTAGCGTTATCCGAGAGGTGCAAGCCAAGATCGGCCCGAAGACCATGTGCTAATACAAGTCCGTTGATGACAACCGAACCAAAACCCCCAAGATCTTCACAATCGGTGCCGCATCCATGTACCTAGAAACTATCAAAATATTGGGGGCGACAAGATCGACGCCGTGTCAAGTACGTCCTCGACATTGGAGTCGGAATGCCAAGATCACCCACACGGATCCGAAGGCCGAACCCGTACCCGGTGCCGCGCCAAGATCTCCGAAAAACCCCGGTACCGGACAAGTTCTCCATCGACCTCGAGAACGCCTACACGGAACGACAAGATCGCCACACGGACGCGAACCCCAAGACCCTGAGGCCCCGAACCGAAGACCGATCCGAAGCGCCAAGGCCTCCGACAGGGAACCGACCAGTTCGCCGAGAACCGCACCCAAACCTGAAGAACGCCAAGATCGCCACCGGAACGACAAGCACTTCACCCCAGACGCCAAGTACGACCCGACCTGCGGACCCAACAAGATCTTCGCGACGATAAGAACGACACCGACCCGGAAGAATCCGATGCGCCCCCGACACCGAACCAAGTCCTCCTTCCCGGACGCTGTTTCCGCCGAGGACGAATTCGTCGAACCCTGAACCCTGAGACCGAACCTCGAACCCCGGAGCCCAATTTCGCCAAACCCTAATGTGTGACCCTTATCCGAGCCCCTATTTTATAAATGCCATATTTATAAATTGTTGCATATTGAATTGTTCATCTCGCATGCATATCATGCGGTTTGGGGGCCTTATGCCGATTCACCTTATAATTAAATATGGGGTCCATATGCGGGCAAATCTATTCTCATATTGGCCTCATTTAAATTTGTGTAGTGAACCGGTGCTATCTTTTGTCTTGATAATGCAACATTTAAATTGCGGGGTATCTAAACAACTTGAACATATTAATTAATTGTCGGGACCCCGGTTCCGCTTAATATGACCTAATTGCATCGCACCTTTGCCATGTCATACATCATACATGCATCATGCCCGATCTTTTGCCGTAGTATTAAATAGTGCATCCGGTGTTTATTCTAGCGTTTTGCTTCTTCGCGGATAAGGCCGTTGAGTTGATGCGAGTGTCGACCCGATCTTCGGTTGAACTTTCGACAATGTTTTCAGGCGAGCATCTCCCCCTTTCTACCTATCTTACCTTTATAGTATTTATTCCCTCCTGTTGATCTATTGCTACCTGTGTTGCGATGCTCTAGTTTCGTACCCGTGATATCCCTTGCAGCCTCCTATTGCCTTGGACACATCCTATTACCTGCTGTTTGGTAGATAGTTGGACCTGCGCGTCGTAGCCGCTTGCTCAAGTGCTGTTGCGTGTCGTCAAGTACCCCAGTTGTTGGAGTATTGCCGCCGGTTTAATGTTGGAGATGATCCTGGCTTTAATTACTGTTCACTTTTAATTACTGTTTAACAACTAAAATTGAAGTAAGTAAGTAGAGGCACAGGTGGGCAATAGATGTTATTTGGTTGTTAACCGTCCACTTGTGTCCCGTAGGACCCCGAGTACTTGATACCTGTTCCTTGAATATTCGCGCTATCCACATCCGGGAGGATTATGGGACCCCCCTGAGCCAGAGCTTGATTCATTCTTATTTCTTGGGGCCACAAACTAGTTTGAGGTTTTATTTACGATCCTGTACTTATGCCATGCTTTACATCTTTGTTTACGATTGTGCGAGGAGCACACTGTACTATTTAGGTAAGCGGAATGTTTTCGCGGTATCGACAAGCCCAGTCACACTTTCGGGTTCCCAGTCGTTTACAGCCATTGTCGCAAACCTTGAGTCCGTCTCGGAGTCAGCTAGCTTCGTTGCGGGTCTACTCAATGGGGTGGCCCCCTGAAATATTTCTGAATCCTGTGATTGCTTTGTCGTGAAAGCCTCGTTGGGTTTTGATTTGGTTTTTCCGAGGTTGATCGAGTGTGTGTTGCTATTTGTGCACCCCGGCCGGGTAAAACTTTCTGAAAGCCGTGTCCGCAGTTATGGACGACTTGGAGCACAGTATCTCGATCATAGACAACTATAACTAAAGTAGTGCCATAAATTTGACTTTATAATGACTAGTAATCAGCTCCACTATAATGGAATGGCTAAATAAAACTGTCCACAATTGCTTGTTTGGGTTGTCGCTTGCGACCATTGTACCTGACTAGTAAATATTGCAACTACAACGGAATGGCTAAGTAAAAGTACCAACAACTGCTGGGTTTTTGAGTTATCTCATGCTAATTCTATCTGACTAGTAAGTGTTGCGACTACCACGGATTGGTTAACTAAAAGTGCCCACTGCTTATTTTATCAGGATGATTATCTATACTTGACTAGTAATTGCTGCAACGATAACCGAATAAATAAAACTGCCAACAGTCTGAGTTCCTCGGTTGACTTCCTCGTTTGGTCTCGAGGGGGAAATACCAGGATGGGTTTGTCTGATGGTAGAATCAGGTTGGTTCCGAATAGGTCTTTCTTATCCCTCTCTGATAGCCGCCAGTTGTATCGAGTCTCTATAGGCTGTTTAGTGCATGCTGCCGCTGCCGCTCAGTCCACCATACCTATGTAGGCGAGGACCGCCGAATTCTAGCCTCGCCGTGTACTGGCCTCAGTACTGACCGCTCTCTCTTTTTCCCTTGCCCTTTGTCGGCACCCCTTTTGTTTAAGCAGGTTTTGAGATCGACGTCGTTAGCAGGGTTACCCTTCCGGCTTGGCCTGGGAAGGGTTATGGACGCCATTGGTTATTCTTCAGGGCTCTTAGCCCCATTTGCATCTTGTCCGTAGTCGGACGCTCTATCATTTTCAAGGTGATTTGGATCTTTGTATATTACATCCGTATTCTTGACTCATGGAGTCGTGTTGTATATATATATCTGTTCTGTGGGTCCCATCGAGGACTGTTGTGTAATGTTATTACTTCGGTTTCCACCCGCACGAAAGTGCCTGGTGGGCACCTTTCAATCGTTTCTATGCGGGTTTGGCGGGAATCGCTGAAACTTGCATAGGGTCGATTCTGAGGGTGTAACAGAGTGGTATCAAAGCTCAGCAGTTGCGATACCCCACAAGTCCAGCCTGTAGGATAACCTAGCTAACGGCCGAAGTAGAGTGTCAAAACTATTTTTGCAAAATCGGTTGGATAGTTTTGATTAGGTCTGATTTTACTCCTTACCCCTCTGCTGCTCCCCTCTCACCTATGCGTGTTTTGAATCCGCTCTCTTCTCTCTCTTCGAGTCCAGGATTTCTCGTGGTTGGGTTCCATCGTACCTTCAGGGTTTCGCTTCCTCCTTTGGTAACGGTGTTGCTACATCGGGTCTTCATGCTATCCGAGGAATCCTTCGTTTGATGGACTTCTCTTTGTTCCTTCTTGTGCCTTCCGGTGTTTTCCGACGCGACGACATCATCTACGCCAGATCCGATGCAAAGTCGGCATCACTCCTTTGTTTCCGAACCTCGCTTGTCGAGATCTTCAGTCTAATTCCGAGAGTTGGTTGCATAATCCGCCTATTCGTGTGCCGAGTAATGGTTTGGGTGCGCGATGGACTGATCACCATCCGACTACTCATATCATTCACTCTTGTACCTCGAATCAGTGGATCCAGCAATTTTACCCCGTCCGCGGAAGCTAGAGGTGGCTTTATTTGTTGATACCTCTACCTTCGACCTTTTGTTCCCGGAGTGTTCCCTCGACGATCACGGACAACGACCTCTTGTTAGTGGTGTCGCGAGGATCTACACGATGCGAGAAGATTCAGATCGCCGCCTTCTTTCCGGTACCATGAGGCGTATCTCGAGGGCGAGATCCATTGTTAGTGGTGTCGAATTGTGGCATCCCGCAAAACCACTACTAGAAAATAGCGTTTTTTTTGTGCATTGCATCGTCATCATCATGCATTGTTTGTATGAAAATATTTCGAAACGCCTAGTTTTGTTACTAAGTAGCCCCTGGCTTATTTCAAATTAAAACATCGGTCTGTTCCGGTCTTTTATTTGTCTAAAACTATTTACAAAAGTTATTTTTAAATAAAAGAAAACCCTAGACTAAAATATCTAACCAGCCCACCCGAATTCCTAAAACTACCTAGTCCTAATCTACCCACCACTCACAGCTTGCCATCTCACCCTCTCCCCCAATCCCTACCCACCTTGCCACCTCACCAATCCCCCTCTTTTCCCCCCTCTCTCTCTTTCTCACCCAGCCATCCACACACCCCTCTCTCTCCCTCTCTCTTACACCCTGGCCCCACGCCACACACACACCTAGCGGCCCACCTCCCCACACCGACCCACTCCCTCCCAACTTCCCCTGGACCCGCCCCACCTGGCCGACCCCACCACCTACCCTACTCCTTCTCTGGCCCACCCCGGTCCCGCACCCTGGCCCCACCCCTGGTCTCGCCGCCCAGCGCCCCGTCTCCTTCCTCCCCGCGTCTCCCACCTCCCGCCTCCTCTCCTCTCCCCGACATGCCCCCTCGCCGCCGGCGCCCCCCTCCGGTCGCCAACCCGCGGCCGCCCCCTCCTCCTCTCGCCGCCCCGCGTGGCCCCGTTCTCCCCTTCCTCCACCGGCTCCCGCCGCGGCCCTCCGTCCTCCGCCCCGCCTCGCCGCGGCGCCGCCCTGCACCTCCTCCCCTCCGCGCCTCCGGCCGGGCCAGCACCTCCCCGGTCGCCTCCTCGCCGCGGCCTCCTCCCTCCGCCCGCGTCTCCCCTCCACCGCCGGCCTCCCCCGACGCCGGACCGCCCCCTCGAGCTCCTCGCCCCGCCGCCAGGCGCTCTCGCCACCACCCGATAGACGCCGCCGCCCTTCCCTCCTGCATCCGCCTCGCCACGGCCACCCTCCGTCCCCGTCGGCCTCGCCGCGCCCGGCGCTCGCCGCCTCGCCGACCCCGGTCCGCCAGCTCCGCGGCCCCGCCTCTGCACCCCGACCTCCGCCCTCTTCCGTCCACGGCGCCTCCTGCCTCCTGCCTCTGCCTAGTGGGTCCCCTCGTCGCCGGGCCTTGCACATCGTCTTCCGCCTCGTCGGCATCGTCACTGCAAGGCAACGCGCGGCCTCAGCCTCCCTACAGTGCCCCGAGCCCGCGTGTGCTGTCCCACGCTAAGCCTCCTCCGCGCCATGGCGTCGTCGCGAGCCGCATGTCCTCTGGCACGGTGTGTGCTCGTGGGGCATGTTTGTGCAAGAGCTAGCGTTATCCGACAGGTGCAAGCCAAGATCGGCCCGAAGACCATGTGCTAATACAAGTCCGTTGATGACAACGGAACCAAAACCCCCAAGATCTTCACAATCGGTGCCGCATCCATGTACCTAGAAACTATCAAAATCTTAGGGGCGACAAGATCGACGCCGTGTCAAGTACGTCCTCGACATTGGAGTCGGAATGCCAAGATCACCCACACGGATCCAAAGGCCGATCCCGTACCCGGTGCCGCGCCAAGATCTCCGAAAAACCCCGATACCGGACAAGTTCGCCATCGACCTCGAGAACGCCTACACGGAACGACAAGATCGCCACACGGACGCGAACCCCAAGACCCTGAGGCCCCGAACCGAAGACCGATCCGAAGCGCCAAGGCCTCCGACAGGGAACCGACCAGTTCGCCGAGAACCGCACCCGAACCTGAAGAACGCCAAGATCGCCACCGGAACGACAAGCACTTCACCCCGGACGCCAAGTCCGACCCGACCTGCGGACCCGACAAGATCTTCGCGACGATAAGAACGACACCGACCCGGAAGAATCCGATGCGCCCCCGACACCGAACCAAGTCCTCCTTCCCGGACGCCGTTTCCGCCGAGGACGAATTCGTCGAACCCTGAACCCTGAGACCGAACCTCGAACCCCGGAGCCCAAGTTCGCCGAACCCTAATGTGTGACCCTTATCCGAACCCCTATTTTATAAATGCCATATTTATAAATTGTTGCATATTGAATTGTTCATCTCACATGCATATCATGCGGTTTGGGGGCCTTATGCCGATTCACCTTATAATTAAAAATGGGGCCCATATGCGGGCAAATCTATTCTCATCTTGGCCTCATTTAAATTTGTGTAGTGAACCGGTGCTATCTTTTGTCTTGATAATGCAACATTTAAATTGCGGGGTATCTAAACAACTTGAACATATTAATTAATTGTCGGGACCCCGGTTCCGCTTAATATGACCTAATTGCATCGCACCTTTGCCATGTCATACATCATCCATCATCATGCCCGATCTTTTGCCGTAGTATTAAATAGTGCATCTGGTGTTTATTCTAGAGTTTTGCTTCTTCGCGGATAAGGCCGTTGAGTTGATGCGAGTGTCGACCCGATCTTCGGTTGAACTTTCGACAATGTTTTCAGGCGAGCATCTCCCCCTTTCTACCTATCTTACCTTTATAGTATTTATTCCCTCCTGTTGATCTATTGCTACCTGTGTTGCGATGCTCTAGTTTCGTACCCATGATATCCCTTGCAGCCTCCTATTGCCTTGGACACATCCTATTACCTACTGTTTGGTAGATAGTTGGACCTGCGCGTCGTAGCCGCTTGCTCAAGTGCTGTTGCGTGTCGTCAAGTACCCCAGTTGTTGGAGTATTGCCGCCGGTTTAATGTTGGAGATGATCCTGGCTTTAATTACTGTTCACTTTAATTACTGTTTAACAACTAAAATTGAAGTAAGTAAGTAGAGGCACAGGTGGGCAATAAATATTATTTGGTTGTTAACCGTCCACTTGTGTCCCGTAGGACCCCGAGTACTTGATACCTGTTCCTTGAATATTCGCGTTATCCACATCCAGGAGGATTATGGGACCCCCCTGAGCCAGAGCTTGATTCATTCTTATTTCTTGGGGCCACAAACTAGTTTGAGGTTTTATTTACGATCCTGTACTTATGCCATGCTTTACTGCTTTGTTTACGATTGTGCGAGGAGCACACTGTACTGTTTAGGTAAGCGGAATGTTTTCGCGGTATCGACAAGCCCAGTCACACTTTCGGGTTCCCAGTCGTTTACAGCCATTGTCGCAAACCTTGAGTCCGTCTCGGAGTCAGCTAGCTTCGTTGCGGGTCTACTCAATGGGGTGGCCCCCTGAAATATTTCTGAATCCTGTGATTGCTTTGTCGTGAAATATTTCTGGCCCACTTGGGTTTTGATTTCGTTTTTCCGAGGTTGATCGAGTGTGTGTTGCTATTTGTGCACCCCGGCCGGGTAAAACTTTCTGAAAGCCGTGTCCGCGGTTATGGACGACTTGGAGCACAGTATCTCGATCATAGATAACTATAACTAAAGTAGTGCCATAAATTTGACTTTATAATGACTAGTAATCAGCTCCACTATAATGGAATGGCTAAATAAAACTGCCCACAATTGCTTGTTTGTGTTGTCGCTTGCGACCATTGTACCTGACTAGTAAATATTGCAACTACAATGGAATGGCTAAGTAAAAGTACCAATAACTGCTGGGTTTTTGGGTTATCTCATGCTAATTGTATCTGACTAGTAAGTGTTGCGACTACCACGGATTGGTTAACTAAAAGTGCCCACTGCTTATTTTATCAGGATGATTATCTATACTTGACTAGTAATTGCTGCAACGATAACCGAATAAATAAAACTGCCAACAGTGTGAGTTCCTCGGTTGACTTCCTCGTTTGGTCTCGAGGGGGAAATACCAGGATGGGTTTGTCTGATGGTAGAATCAGGTTGGTTCCGAATAGGTCTTTCTTATCCCTCTCTGATAGCCGCCAGTTGTATCGAGTCTCTATAGGCTGTTTAGTGCATGCTGCCGCTGCCGCTCAGTCCACCATACCTATGTAGGCGAGGACCGCCGAATTCTAGCCTCGCCGTGTACTGGCCTCAGTACTGACCGCTCTCTCTTTTTCCCTTGCCCTTTGTCGGCACCCCTTTTGTTTAAGCAGGTTTTGAGATCGACGTCGTTAGCAGGGTTACCCTTCCAGCTTGGCCTGGGCAGGGTTATGGACGCCATTGGTTATTCTTCAGGGCTCTTAGCCCCATTTGCATCTTGTCCATAGTCGGACGCTCTATCATTTTCAAGGTGATTTGGATCTTTGTATATTACATCCGTATTCTTGACTCATGGAGTCGTGTTGTATATATATATCTGTTCTGTGAGTCCCATCGAGGACTGTTGTGTAATGTTATTATTTCGTTTTCCATCCGCACGAAAGTGCCTGGTGGGCACCTTTGAATCGTTTCTATGCGGGTTTGGCGGGAATCGCTGAAACTTGCATAGGGTCGATTCTGAGGGTGTAACACTTGGTTTATCACATTATGGGGGAGTTGTATGCTTTGTGAATATTACAAACCTAGAAAATGTGGTCATTTGAGGTAGTGCCACTTAAAATTGATATTGAAAATTATCTAGCTCCTATGCGGCACATTTTCTCATACAAGTTCCAATTTTCTTGGATATTTTATTGTTCATTTCTTGGATCTTGTGTGTGAGAGTGATTCTTGGTATGTGTTTCCTCATATTTGGATCTATATATCCTCATGTGAACCACTTGCTACTATTTAATCCAATCACTAGTAATTGTGTGACTATTTGAAGCAATCAAGAATCTCTCTCGAAGCATCAAGCTCATTTCTCATGCTTTGTTATATGCCTCTTTTTGTGAATATGATCGTGATATCCTTGCAAACTACCTAGGGAAAGTTTCCCTTATATTTATTGTCTTTGGACAATTAGTACTCCATATATGGTATATTTTATTGATCATATTCACTTTGGCCCTTGCTTATTTGCCTTATCTTTGGCCAATAAAATGTTTTTCTATTTGAACCCAAGCTTTCCTTGCCTCTTGTGGATCTTCTTATTTTATTTGTACCCCCTTATGTTTTATTTAGTGTAGGTAGTAGTGATGATCTCATTTGTGGGCATTTTGCATTCAAAGAAAAAATTATATATAATGCTCAACTTATGGGGGAGCTCTCCTATATTATCTAGAACATTGTTTTATGCTTCTTGATTTGATCCATTCTTTTTGCTTGTAAGCTCAATACTTTTTTTGTTGATACTTTGTGTGCCATCATGAAAAGTGTGAAGAGTTTGGTTTGGTTGTTGGAACCTTGCTCTCTTTGGGAGTTGGTTTTATCTCATTCTTTGTCACTTGTTTTGATCTTTTTGGATGAGACAAACCCTTGAGCATTGGTATTTTTGTCTATTTTGTTTACTCTTTGGCTTTTGCCTAATTCATTTGTTGATATTGTGTTCCTTCATGTGTTGATTTTGTTATTTGATACAATTTGGACACCTTGTGTCAAGTCACAACTTTGTGTTGCCTTGATGGTTTCTTGGTGTTTTTGTTCAAATTATATGTCCTTTTGGTTCTTGAAAGTCTTATGCATGCATATTTTCTCATGTATATATTATGGCATGCTTGCTTTCTTTGATCCAATATACAGGGGAAACTCCACAAAATCCTATGGGCTAAGATATGCATGAAATTCAATTTCATATCAATATGCACATATTTTTGTGGAGGCTCTCCTATGTATTATAGTTGTAGTAACAACTTTGGACCCAATTTGTTTGGGCACCATAGTGTACTTAATTGTGTTTTAGATACAATGGGATATATATTGGTTGCTTGCATCTTGAACAAGGAAGAAGTGGCGTCTACATGTCATATGGATGCAAGCTAGGATGATCAACGAATTCATATCTTCTTCATCCTACCAATTATATCTCGGTAACAAGTATATATCACTCTCTCATGCATACATATGTTGTTCCCAACCTTTTATAGGTTGCTTGTTGGCATGAATTTGTGTATTTGCAATTGTTGTGGTTCTTTCTTTGATGTTTTGGAGCCCTCTCTATTGCATATTTGTGTTTGTTGAGATGAGTCCATATTATGGAGACTATACAAAATCATGATCATGATTCATCAATCCCAAATATGTCTATCTAGCAATCTTATTGCATATCCTTTCCTCAATTACTCTCATGTGCAATAGTGAGTATTCTTGCAAAGTTGATTTATTTGTGTGATAATTGTTGCATTCCTCCATATATTCCAACTCCCCTTATTCCCTTGGTAATAGTTGTAATGTATGGAGTATGTTGGTGTTTGAAGCTCATCGATGTACAATAAGATATATTTGAGCCCTTGGGCATTCTTTCAAGCAAAACATCTTATTGGTATATCCTATGACTTCCTTTTTGCCTTTCGTGTGCTTTCTTGAGTATCGATTTTGTGTGTGCATATTTCTTTGTGGGCATTTGTCTTTGTGATATTTTCCACCTAGAAATTTACACACACAAGAGAAGATCATTCTTTGGTTGTTTTTGCATTTCTTGGAAACCACCTCTTATTCCTTTTTGATTCTTTTATGGATTCCAAATTTATTTACCTTTGGGTGCATTGTTAGATGAGTTTGGAGGAGTGAGGAGTCCATGGTTGTGCACGTTGTTTCCAAATACAATTACTATAATTGGTGCACAATCTTTCGGGAGCTTCTCTAATTCATTTAATAGTGCACAATTTCCTTATTTCTCATTTCTTGTGGTTTAAATGCTTATGGGGGAGCGAGGATTCCATATTTGTGAATATTGTATTCAAATACAAGTATTCTAAATCTTGCACAAAGTTTGGGGAGCTTCTATCTTTTCGTTTAAACATTTTTTTGTTTCCATTTGATACCATTTGTTGGTTTTTCAATTGGTCCTTTTGGATCTTTTGGTTGCTCGCTTCATTTGTTGAAGCTTATTTCTCTTTCTTTTCTTTTTGCTATCTCTGGGTCCTCAATATAGTTTTACTTCCTCCCAAGTACTCATCATTTTACTTGTGCATATGCACACCTTTGGAGGAATTCTCACTATATTGGTCGTCTAGAACTTTTCACCCATTTTGGCAATCGATGCCAATGGGGGAGAAGTTTTGGAGGGTTTAAGGGAAGTTGGCCTTTGCCTTGAGTGTGTTCTTAAGCATTTTCCTCTCATGCTCTTGCATCTTTGTGGTTTCTTTGCATGTTGAATATATAGAGGAAACTCAACCAACGGTAACGGTTGGCAATATATGCAATGAAATTCAAGTTCATCACACATGCATAAATTGTGGGGGAGTTTTCTCTATATATTGTGGTTGTACCAACATCACATACTTGTGTAGTGTTTGATGTTGGGGAAACCGCGTCGGTTGTTAATTGTCATATTTAAACCCTCGCTAAGGGATTGTCATCAATTACCAAAATGGGGGAGATTTAAATGGCATGTATGCCCCCACGTGTGGTTTTGGTAATTAATGAAAATCTCTATGGACTAATGTGTAAATTGAGTTTCACTTATAGGTTTGTCCATTGGCATTGCTTGGGCCATGTTTTGGTCTCAAGGTTGAAAGATGAATAAATGTCCAAGGGCTTTGTGCCATTGGAATCATGAAGAAAGAATGAGCTTGAAGGTTGATCAAGACATGTGCAAAGAGTTGCATCAAGATGGATCAACCTCAAGAAGGGATGAAGAAGGGCGAGCTCAAGATGCGCCATCTCTATAAGATCTGATGCTTGAAGCTTGCCATCCTCGTGATCATGGGGTGATGAATACAAGTTCGAAGAAGAGGTTTCCCCATGGAGTATGGGGGAGAAATTTGCAAGTCTTCATCTTTATCAAGCAAGAGCAAACAAGAAAGATGTTCCCACTCTAGAAGAACAAGATGGTATACATCAAGTTCAAGTGGAATGCTCAAGGCAAAGGTATGTTCTTGATGGGGCTTCTCTTTTTCTGGTCTCGTTTTGTTAGTTGGGAGACCGGGTGTAGGAGATAGCCGTACTATCAAGAGGGGCTCTCAAGAGGGTGTCTCGATTGCATCGTTCGGAGAGAGCTCAAACCTTTGCATTCATAGCATCATCTTTCTTGTTGTTATTTGGTTCTTGTCCATGATAGTATCTAGAGCTTGTGGTCATCATCATAACAAGCTCTAGTTCATCAAATAAGGATTTCACTTGCATATCTTATTGTGTTTTTTGATCTTACGAGTTTTCCGGCTCCCGACCTTGGGAGATACATCACATATATATATTCATCGTATTTGTTCCCTAGGTGATACCCAATATTTCGACATTTTTTTGGGTTATACTTGGTTTTATCTTCCCAACAAATTTTTTTCATCTCAATCGGAGTTTCCAAGCTCAACTTCTTGTGTTTTGGGTTTTGGAGGTTTTACCGGTTCATCGCTTCTAGAGAGGTCATACCTTTCTCAATTTGGTTTTATCCTTCCATGCTGGACTATGCTGTTTCTTTGCATAATCTTGTAGAGTTTTTCTTTCTCTTCAAAACGATCCCAATATCATCAAAAATGGAGTCCGGAATCAAAAGTTATTGAAGTTTTCGTGCAATGCTATCCTGCGTTTTTCCTTGAGCGGAAGTTCCGACCCAAGTTCTGGTCAGATTCGGTAACTTGTGTTTCTATTTTCCGGAAGTTTCGGTGGTGCACGAATCTGGCCCAAACGGTCAGTTTTTCCTTGTCCTATTTAAGGGTGGCTTCTTCCCCAATGGTTCCCCACCTTTTGAGCTCGTTTTTGCCCACCATTGTTGACCTATTTGAGCTTTCTTACTCCCTCTCCCTCCCATGATTGTTACATCTTTTTGAGGGAAAAGTGAGAGGAGATCTAGATCTACAATCCCCCCAAGTCAAATACCTTCTTTGTGAAGGAATCATTGGGATCTAGATCTTGGAGAGTTTTGAGTTCTCCTCTTGTGTTCTTCCTCCCTTATTCCCCCAATAGCTTTTGTAGATTTGTTGGAATTTGGGGGAGAAGGACTTGCCCTTTCATTTGGTGCATAGGTTTGAGTTCTCCACTTGTGTTCTTCCTCCCTTATTCCCCCAATAGCTTTTGTAGCTTTGTTGGAATTTGGGAGAGAAGGACCTGTCCTTGCATTTGGTGCATAGGTTTGAGTTCTCCTTGGATATTCAGCGAGTACAAGCTTGTGGGCTTGTTACTCTTGGGTTCTTGGAACCCTAAACGGTTGTGTGGTTGGATTGTTGACCTTTTGTGGTCTTGTAGCGTCTTGTGGCTTTGTTGGCCTTTTGTGGCTTTGTTGTTGGGAGCCTCCAATTTGAGTTGTGGAGTTAGCCCCACGCTTGTATGGGTTCGGTGACCTCCCTCAAGCGTCCCATAGTGGAGCGAGTGCCCGCCTTTTGTGGTGTGCACTCGGGAGAATAGGGTGAGCCTTTTGTGGCGTCGGTGAGTTGCGTGCTTCTGCATCCGGGGTGAGGCCTTGTGTGGCGTTCGGTGAGCATTGAGCCACCACACATCGAGGTGAGCCATTTGTGGCGTTCAGAGAGCATTGCGCCATCGCACCTATCCAACGGAGACGTAGTGTCACATCACAAGATTTTCCAAATCTTGTAATGTGAAAAATAAAATAAACAAAATAAATTACTGTTGAATTTTAGGGTAAAAAGAAACTTTTGTTTCTAAATGGAAAACTTAAAATCCCATCTTGAACAAACTTTGGTTAACATTTGAATTCAACAAAATCCAAATCAAGTGGAATGCATTCTCCAATAAATGCATCTGGAAATATAAACACTTGGAAAAATAAATCCAAACCCTAAACCCTAATGGAAGAAAATCATTTCCAAGTTATCTCCAAGCCTATGGATTTGATCCATATGAAAATTTGTCAAACAAACATTTATAAATGATCAAGAAAGACAAATAGAAATATTATAAAGCCATAGAAATTGGTTTCACTTAATTTGGAGCCATAATAAAATCTTATTAATTTAATAAGATAAGGAAAAGTATTTTCCAAAGCTATTAAAGCATTTAACTAAAAACCATACCAAATGGTGAGCAAATAATCCTAAAGATATTTAAAAGGATAAATAAATCTCAAATAAGATTTTACAAATTGGAATCACCCAAGTTTGAATCTATAAATAAAAAAGATATGGTTTTTATAAAAATGAAGAAAGAAATATTAAATAAGGATTATTTAAAGACCAAATTAAACCATGGCCTAATCCATAAGCAAATTGAATGAATATAATCCAAATCCAAATAAAAATAAAAGGATGAATAATTTCCAAATAAAATAAAATGGCATTAACCATTCTATCCCTATTTTAATAAAGACAAATCTCTAATAAGAATAATTATATAATTCATGAGAAAATAGTATTTTGGAATTTATCCAAGTGAAGTAAAAGTTGCTTAAATCAACTTAATTAAGATTAAAGAAATCTTCCAAATAAACCTTAGAGAATTAAAACTATATTTAATTCCATTTGAATTAAAACAAATACCCAATCTTAAATGATTAATAAATAATATTAAATTATTCCAAATCATTCAAGATGAATTATTTGACACCCAAATAATCAAATAAAAACCTACTGAAAGGATTTGGAAAGTTTAAAGAATTTAAGTGGTGTTTGAAAATATTATTAAATCTTATTTGATTTAAAACAAGGGCTTATTTGAATAATTAAAAGACCCCAAAAAGAATAAAACTTTATTCTAAAAATTGACTTCAGATTATATTGCTAACAAGTATTTAAACCCACACAAAATTTGGCAAATATTTGAATTCAAATGGATGTTTCAATTGACCAAACAAAATCAAAACAGAAAAATCAAATGAGAAAAAGAAAAGCAAACAGAACAAATTTTTTTGAAAAGGTGCAGCCCAGGGAAGCTCATCAGAGGAAGACGACTCAGGAGACAACGATGAAGAAGAAGGAATAGCAGAGGAAGACTATGGAGAACGAGGAGAACTAGGAGAACTAGACGGAGAAGAGGAGGACGTTGTGGAAGAAGAGACATCAGGGGGAGGAGATCCTGAAGAAGACACAATAGGAGTAAAAGGAGGTGTGTCAGGAAAGAGAAGAAAAGAGATATCTTCCACCGGGTAGGTACCAGCAGTGGGACGAGGATAGAAAGGACGCGTCTCATCAAAAGTAACATCACGAGAGATACGCATCCGACGACCAATAGGTTCCCAACAGTGATAACCCTTATGCTTATCACTGTATCCAAGGAAGACACACTCAACGGATTGAGCGGTCAGTTTGGTGCGTTCGCGAGGAGCAAGAAGAACATAGCAAACACAACCAAACAAGCGAAGCATGGAGTAGTCTGGAGACTGTCCACATAGGCGCTCAAGAGGGATACCACCCTGCAAGGCTGCAGAAGGCTGAATATTGATGAGGTAAACCGACGTAGCGACAGCCTCAGCCCAGAAATGCGGCGGGAGAGAAGAAGCAATCATCATGGCACGAGTGGTCTCAAGAAGATGGCGATGCTTACGCTCAGCAACGCCATTCTGGGCATGTGCGCCAGGACAAGAGAACTGAGCAAGGGTGCCCTGCTCAGCAAGAACACCTCGCAACATCTGGGAGATATACTCACCAGCAGAATCAGCGTGAAACACACGAATGTGGGTAGAATACTGAGTGCGGACCATGGCCGCAAAACGCTGATATATGGAGATCACTTCACTGCGAGAGCGCATAAAAAACAACCAAGTGTACCGAGAAAAATCATCGATGAATAAAATATAGTAGCGATGGCCCCCTTTCGAAGCGAAAGGAGCCGGACCCCAAACATCGGAATGAAATAAATCAAAAGGTCGTTGAGATACAGACACGCTAGTAGGATAGGGAAGCTGAATATGTTTACCCAACCTACAGCCCTGACAATGCAAAGACCCATCTCCTGAGACAGACCCAGAAGACCACGATGAACTAATGACGACAGGCGAGAGTCACAAAGATGACCAAGACGATGATGTCACTGCTGAAAGGAGCTGGTAGCAGAGGCGACGACCAGAGAAGAGCTGGCAGATGAAGAGGCAGCGGAAGGAACACGAAGCCAGTCTAACTCCCAAAGTCCTGAAGAGTCATGGCTGCGAGGTCCAGCTCCAACTAGGGCCTGTGTGCGACGGTCCTGGACAACACAAGAATCAGCATCAAGAATGACGCGACAACCAGAGTCAGTAAGCTGGCTAGCAGAGAACAGATTCATCTTAAGAAGAGGAACATGAGAAATATCAGGAACAGAAAAAGAAGAAGTAGAAAGGGTGCCCCGACTAGAAACAGGAAGAGAGGTACAATCAGCTGTGAAAATACGGACAGGAGAAGGGAGAGAATGAAGTGCGGATAGAAAAGAAGACTCAGAGGTCATATGAAAGGAAGCTCCAGAATCAAGATACCATGGGGACGTACCTGACTGTGTAGAAGGTGGTGGTCGCGCAGAGCCTGAAGAATCAGTCACAGAACCAGCAGTGCCTGTCGAAGAAGGGCCTGTAGCAGCAAGTAGACCGCGAAGACTCCTGATAATGTCCTGATCGGAGAGAGCAACTCCTGAAGATCCGGAAGGAGCCGACTGCCCACGATCCTGGTGCTGCTGACGTAAATTGGGATCCCGTGTATAACAGGTGGCCCAAGTGTGGCCATCCTTGTTACAGTAAGAGCAGTGACGAAGAGAACCACGGCGACCCTGACCACGAGCCTGCTGGTGCTAACTCTGACCCTGAGACTGCTGGTGCTGACTCTGACCCTAACCTGGAGGAGTGGGTAGTATCGGCGGCGACACAGAGGACCGCGGCTGAGTCGAGGGAGCAGACGGCATAGGAGGACCACGAGTAGCAAGCACAGATGGAACCGCAGGAAGACCAGCACCATGGAGACGGGTCTCCTCAGCCCGAAGCTCAGACAACACCTCAGAGAGCGGAACACGACCACGAGCATTCAGCTGAGCACGCCGGGGCTCAAACTCCTGGCGGAGCCGAGACAGAAACTCATAGATGCGGTGAAACTCCAAATCCGAGCGCACAATCTGGCAGCACGAGCATGTGCCACAAATAGCAGTACTAAGCGAATCAAGCTGACGCCAGATAGCAGCACTCTGAGTATAGAACTCATCAATAGTGGAATCACCCTTCTAAAGAGCATGCTCCTGGCGAAGCACAAACAGGTAAAGAGCATCCCCAGACAGCTGATAGCGCTGACGAAGATGTGCCCACTGAGCGGCAATAGTAGGGAGACTCATGAACTCAGCAGCATACTGGGGCAGAACACTGGAGGTGAGAACAGCAGCAGCACGAGCATCCTCATCGACCCACTGAGTGTAGGCGGTCAGAGCGTGGCGATAGGCCTCGAGATCAGAAGAGTACTGCTTGAAATTCAGGTCATAAGCAGCAACAGCACTATCATTAGCACTCTGAGCAGCATCCTTGGCCTCCTGAGAAGCATCAGCACCGAGAACAATCGGCGTTGGCGGAAGAGGAGCCACAGGAGCAGGGGGCATGGCGGACAGGAGACCTCGCCGGAGAGCACACCCCAAAGACGGAGACCGCGCATGTGAACGCGCATAAAGGCAGCGAAATCAGGATAATTCGCGCCATCAAAGATCACCGGGCAACGGGGAATCGCAACATAACCCGATGAAGAAGACATCTCTCTCTCACTTCTTTTTTTTGACTAGATCTGACTGGAAGTCAACGCTCGCAAATCAGCAATCTCCGGCCAATTCTGCCTAGAACAGGGCACCACCGATGATCTAAGCACTGAAACAAGGCAGATCGGGGCGCTGCGAACCTATTCCGAAGGAAATCGGGACCAGAAAAGAAGACAACTGAGACGGGCGAGAGGCGGACAGCAGGTTCTGGCTAGGCGGGCCAGCAGCGCGTCAAGCAGAGACGTGGCGATGGCGCGTCAAGCACTGGAACAAGCAGACGGCGGGTCCAGGGCATGGCGATGGCGCGTGTCCCGAGGCATGGCGATGGCGGGCGATGACGCGTGGCCCGAGGCATGTCGATGGCGGGATGCGGGATCAGCGCGGCCTGCGGGATCAGTCTCCCGCTGAAACGACCTGACGACCTGACGGGATCAGGGGCGGGGTCCCGCGTTGGCAGGCGGGGTCGGGGAGACAGGACCGGACGACCTGACGGGAGTTGGCAGGCGGGGTCGGCGAGTTGGCAGGCGGGGCTGATGAGAGGCAGGCGGGGTCAGCGAGTTGCCAGGCGGGGTCAGCGAGACGGGATCTGACGGAAGCACAGATCTCGATCTGAAACGACGAAAATCAATTTGGAGAAGAATTCCGATCCGGACACAGATCGGTCAACTGGATCGATCCAGATCTAAAACGGGGCAAAACGGGCGGCGACTGGCGGCGACGACGACGGCAAGGCCGACGGCGACATGGATGGTGGCGGCCGATGAAGTTGCGAGAAAGAGGACGGGGCTAACAAGGCTCTGATACCATGTTAGGAATAGACAACTTGTATTCCTCTGGGGGCCAAAGGCCATAATATATAGTACAGGAAGCCCCTAACATATGGGAAAACTACAATATACAAATATATACATCTAACAACCCAATCGGAACTATGAAATCGAGATTAAAGGTTCGTGTAGTGTCACAAACCGGAACTAAAGGTCCTCCTAGGACCACGGTCGAGCGCGAGATTACAAACAATATTTAAGTAAACAATAATAAATACGTAATAATAATATTTTAATCCAATGAAAGTAAAAAAAACTAATTAAAATAATATTATATTTATTTATTTGCCATTTATTCATTTATATGGCATAAATAATATCTTTAAATCTGTAAATCAAAATTTGAAAAATAGTAAATCCATTATTATCATAAAAAATGTGAGGAATCCAAATATGGCATAAAAAATTTTGCTAAAAAAATTATTTTTTAAATAACTTTTTTCTTTTCAAATTTTAAAAATCTAAAAGAATCCAAAACGACCTAAGGCTGTTGAAATTGAACTCAAGGTTTTTTTACGCACGGTTTGATAGGTTATACTTTTTCAGACATCGTATGCAAAAATTATAGCCATTTGAAGTTTTCATGATATTTTTTAGCAAAATATGTCGAAATCATGTTTGTTAATTTTCGTAACAAGTAAATCACTTATTATAACTACAGTTTAAAGGATTTTATTTTTGAAATTTTTTATAATTTTATGACATGTTTTCGAAACTAGAAAATGCGATCTCTAGGCAAGAAGGGGACAGCCGTTCTCCTGTCACGGCAGGATTTTTGCCCATTTTTCTGCCGTGGCAGAACCCGCCAATTTTTTTGCCAGATTTTTTTAGTCCCGATTAATATCTCAAATCAGAACTAAATGTCTATCTTTAGTCCCGTTTGGAGCACCAACCGGGACTAAAGAGTGTTGCCCACGACCGCACCCGCCTCCACCTCTTTAGTACCGATTAGTAATACGAATCGGGACTAAATGTCCCGTTCAAACCGTCCTAACTGTTGGAACCGAGACTAATGTGAGTATTAGTCCTAGTTCCTAACACATCCGAGACTAATGCTCCGGAGGGCTCTGGACGGAAGCAAGGCTTCTACTAGTGACATGTCGCTAGAGAAGGGTTTGATGCTGAGACAAGGGGTGTGGTGTTCATCTCTTAGAGTTCAAGATGATGCGGTCATTCCTCAATGTTGTCCGATGCCCAATGCAATTTGAGGAGGACATGGGCGAGCCATTAAGGAAGGACTGCGTCATCTTCAACTCCAAAGAGCAGCTTGAGTCCTGTTATGTCTTCTAAGGGGTGCTTCACCATCAAACTCTGAATATATCCCCGGTGCATGGACCAGGCGGTAGCACAGATGGAGCAGCTCAAGGTAAGGGCAGGGTCGTGGATGTGAGAGATTGGTACATGCGCGCTACAGTCACTTATCATTTGCCAGTTTTTTCTATTAAATCCAGCAGTCAACAAGTCTTTTGGCAAATATAACTTTCCATGTAGCGAACTTGGCTAGCTCTTAAGTAGGTAGACCTGAAGGAACTTTGAGAGCCTCCTGATTCATTTGCTGTATAGACCTGAGCAGCAGCCTCATATATAAAATCCTACTAGCTATATAACTATGCAATATATGAACCGGCACCTCACATATTTTTGAATCTACCTTTCAACGTAGTGAAGAGATCATCTTGTAGCATTTGAAAAAAATAGTAATGCCTCCCCCCCCCCCCCCCCCCCAATGAGAGCATCTTTGTAGATAGGGAACGAAGTGAGTGCATAGAACAGATAGATTGGTATAAGTTCGACTACGCGGGCGACTCTACGGCAAGTGACGTGGCGGTAGTGATGGTCTCTCTTCGGTCATGTAGACGGCGAGGAGCGGACTGTAGGAGATTCTGGTTTTGGTGGCGCTTCAGCTTTGACAGATCCCAAATCTCCATGCTAGGGCTCTATGTGACAACCATTGACCATCAAGATCTTGACGGCGGCGACGGGAGGATGAGCAGAGCAGCGGTCGCCGGTCGGTGTGCTGCAGTGCCTGCCACCGCCCGCCGCCCAGTTCTCCCCTCGGAACCAGGACCCACCAGCCCAGCCCAGAATCTTTCCGGAATCTTATATTTTGAAACGGAGGGAGTACTTATTTGACGGAGATTCGACGGATGAGGAACTTTTTGATTTAAATGCAACCCTAGATATTTACTTAATCCTAACAAAGCTTTTGATTCAAGGAATTTTCAAGATATTGGTAGTAGCTAGCTAGGTTTCATCATTCATCGGTCGATCTATCCTTGCTGACAGACCCGACGAGACCTGATCGATCGGGCGTACGTGAGGAGATCGTCTACCTAGAATACGCTAGCAGCTCTCCTCCTCTCCATGCATGCATTCACGTGCACATTTTCACTTCGCATATATACTCTCTTCGATCCTAGAAAAATATCGCAGATTTGTCTAAATTTAAATATATCTAGATACTATTGAGTACTCTCTTCGATTCAAATTAATTAACCACTTTTGCTTCGGTCCCCCCCCCCCCCCCCCTCCTCCCTCCTTCTTTTCAAACTTTGACAAACAAAACCTAATACCAATTGTTTTCAGGACCGTACGAACCCACCCGAAGACCATATGGTCCTCTTAAACGTATACTCCCCGTACACGAATACTCATGTGCCTGCAGAAGCGAAAATCGTAAGTTATATAACAGCAACAACAACAAAATTAAATATGACATGCAAAGACGTAGATCGCAATAATAAGAGATGGGATCAGCCGTTCGGGACATGGATTATACTCAGTTCGACCTAGTACACATATACGGAGATATACATGGCCTCGATATGGGTTTCGATGGGTCAAAGAAATAAAATGGCCCATAAAACTTAAGTTTAGGGGTGTTGGAGATATGCCCTAGAGGCAATAATAAATTTTAGTTATTATTATATCTTTGTGTTTATGATAAATGTTTACATTCATGCTATAATAGTATTAACAAGAAAACATTAATACTTGTGTGATTTGTAGACTAAAATAATAGTCCCTAGTAAGCCTCTATATATAATACTAGCTTGTTGGTTAATAGATGATTGTGGTTTCCCTATCATGAACATTGAGATGTTATTAACAACAAGATCATATCGTTAGGAGAATGATATGGTGGACATACTCCTATAGATAAGCGTAGCATAAAGATCAAGTCATTTTAATAGTTCAATTGCTATATGCTTTCTGATACATAGTAATCTAATTCCTTCGACCATGATATCATGCATATCACCTTTACCGGATGGATGCTTTGATGACATTAAACACAACACCGTAACTGGGTGGCTATAAAGGTGGCATTGAGTGTTCGGAAAGTATTGGTTGAGACACATGGATCAAGAGTGGGATTTGTCCATCCATATGACGGATAGATATACTCTGGGCCCTCTCGGTGAAATTTCATCCAATTCGCTTGCAAGCATGTGACTGGCTCACAAGGGATCACATATCACGGGAACGAGAAAAGAGTACTTATCAGTAACGAGGTTGAACTAGGTATGCAGAGATATCGACGATCATAACCTCGGATAAGTAAACTATCGTGAGACAAAGGGAAATTGATATCGTATGTAAGTGGTTCATTCGATCACAAAGTAATCGTAGAAATATGTGGGAGCCATATGAATTTCCAGATTCCTCTATTGGTTATTGATCGGAGAAGTGTCTCGATCATGTCCGCATAATTCACGAACCGTAGGGAGACACACTTAAGGATTCGACGTTGTTTGAGTAGTTATGGAATGATGAGAAAGATACCGAATGTTGTTCGGAGTCTTGAATGGGATTCGGGATATCACGAGGAGATCCGGAATGGTCCGGAGAATAAGATTCATATAAGGAAAGTCCCGTTTTGGAGTTGGAGAATGGTTCCGGTGTTTTCATCAGGAATGTTCTAGAAGGTTCCGGAATGTCCGGCACTCCGGAGGGGAAGGGTACATGAATGTGTTATATCAAGTTGGTATGATTGCATCATGTACTTGGTGTCATCGCTGAACAAAATAGAGGGTTTATTCAAATCCTAGTTTGAAAAGTCAAACGGCTATTTTTGGGAAGTGGAAAAGGAGGAGGAAACCGAGTTGGGGAGGAGTCCGTCCTCCCCACCGCCGGAGCACCACCAAGACGAGTTGGGGAGGGACTCCCCTCCCTCCCCTTGGCCGACCGGCCCCTCCACCTATATAAGGAGGGGCAGGGCTCCCTCCTAGAGACACACAAGATCCTCTCCTCCAAACCCTAGTACCAAGACGCCGCCGCCTCCATAGCCGCCGCCGGCCCTAGGGCACTCGCCTCCGCCGCCTGGGTGAAACCCTAGCCGCCGGCCTAGCCCCCTCCTCGGCGTGTCTAAACCCTAGATCGTCGAGGGACTCTCTCATACTCCACCATACTCGCTTCGGCTTAAGGCAAAGCCCTGCGAGATCTCCCCTCTACTTCCGGCACCACGCCGTTATGCTGGCGGAATCGCGAGGAGAGTGCTACAACCTCCGCTGCCTGCTGGAACAAGGGAGAGGAAGGTCTTCGTCGAGTACCGAACGTGTGACCGACTGCGGAAGCGCTGCCGGAACGCAGCGCCGGAAGGATCGTCTACGCGATCTTGAGATCGGAAGAGTACGACTACATCACCCACGAGAATCCGCTCTCGTTAAACACTTTGGAATCTTCGAGGGTAAGTTATTCCATCGACTCGTTGCTACAATCTAGTACATAGATCTTGGCTTGTTTGTTTGTATGCGATAGAAAATTTTGTTTTCCATGCTACGAAACCCTACAGTGGTATCAGAGCCGTGTCTATATGTAGATCTGTTGCACGAGTAGAACACAATGGTCATTATGGGCGTTGATGCTTTTATTGTCGATTGCTTCTTGTGTACTTTGCATCTTGCGGTATGTTGGGATGAAGCGGCCCGAGCTAACCTTACATGACATCGTTCATGAGACTTGCTCCACGCTTGACATGCAACTTGTATTGCATAAGTGGCTTTGCGGGTGCCTGTTTCTCCTAGCATAGTTAAGATTCAATTTACAACGGGTGATTTACAATACTAGTATCAATGTTGTGGTTCATGTTCGTAAGTTAGAACGACACTTATTGAAAGCCCCAAACCACGTAAAACATGCAAAGAAAGTAGAGGCGTCTAACTTTGTTTTGCAGGGGTGTGCTGTGATGTGATATGGCCATGATTGTGATTATATTTGATGTATGCAATGGTCCTTATTGTAAGTTGGCAACTGGCAGGAGCCATATGGTTGTCTTTAATTTATGTTAAGACCCGCGTGTCTATGCAAAGTAGTTGTAATAGTTGAAGCGGTGGACGACAACCATGGAGAAGCGTCATTGACCTTGATGCAATACCGGTGATGATGGAGATAATGTTCATGCTAGAAGATGGAGATCGGAAGCACAAAGAAGAAAGGCCATATCATATCACATATTATGAATTGCATGTGATTTTAATCCTTTATGCATCTTGTATTGCTTAGTAGACGACAGTAGCATTATAAGATGATCCCTCATGCACATGAATTTCAAGGCATAAAGTGTTCACCCTTAGTTAGCACCGTTGCTAAAGCTTGTTGTTTCGAAGCACCACGTGATGAGCGGGTGGGTTAGATTCCGCAAGTGTATACAACGTGAGCAAGCCAGATTTACTCATGCGGAAACTAAGGTTTGATCTTGACGAGCGTAGCATGTACAGACATGGTCTCGGAACACGGATCACCGAAAGGTAAAGCATGAATCATATAGTAGATATGATGAACATGTCGATTGTTCGCCATTGAAACTATATCAACTCTCGTGATGATCGGTGTTGATGTGGTGGATTTGGTTCGTGTGATCACTAAAACAATGTTAGGGATATTGTTTTGAGTGGGAGTTCACCTAGATTAATTTTATTAATTTGAACTCAATTTGTCATAAACTTAGTCTAAACTATTGCAAATATGTTGTAGATCTATGGCAGCCCCTACCATCAATTTTAATACGTTCCTAGAGAAAGAAAAGTTGAAAAACAATGGAAGCAACTTCGCGGATTGGTTCCGCAATTTGAGGATTGTCCTCACAGCTGGTAATTTGACCTATGTGCTGGATGCACCACTGGGTGACCCACCTGCAGCTGATGCTGCCGATGAAGTAAAGAATGTTTACCTCACTCAGAAGACTCGGTACTCCACAGTTCAGTGTGCTATCTTGTATGGTTTAGAATCGGAGCTTTAGAAAAGGTTTGAGAATTCAGACCCATATGATATTGTCGAGGATCTCAAATTGATCTTTGAGACTCATGCGGCAATTGAAAGCTATGAGGCTTCTGAAAAGTTCTTTAACTGCAAGATGGAAGAGGGCAGCTCCGTCAGTGAGCATGTGCTTAAGATGTCTGGGCACGCAAACAAACTTGAAAGCTTGGGTATAGTGATTCCTAATGCTTTGGGGATTTACCGTGTCCTCCAATCACTACCACCAAGTTACAAGAACTTTGTGATGAACTACCACATGCAGAACATGAACAAGACGTTGCCAGAACTCTTTGCCATGTTGAAATCTGCAGAAGTGGAGATCAAGAAAGAGCACCAGGTGTTGTTGGTCAATAAGACCACCAAATTCAAGAAAGGCAAGTCTAAGCAGAAGGAACACTTCAAGAAGGGTGGTAAGAAAGTTACCGCGCCAACGAAGAAGACCAAGGCTGGACCTAAGCCTGATACTGAGTGCTTTTACTGCAAGGGAGAAGGTCACTGGAAGCGGAATTGCCCAAAGTACTTGGCGGATTTGAAGAACGGCAACATCAAGAAGAAAGGTATATCTGATATACATGTTATTGATGTGTATCTCACTAGTACTCGTAGTAGTGCCTGGGTATTTGATACTGGTTCGGTTGCTCATATTTGTAACTCGAAACAGGTGCTACAGAATAAACGGAAGCTAGCGAAGAACGAGGTGACGATGCGCGTGGGAAACGGATCAAAGGTTGATGTGATCGCGGTCGGCACGCTACCCCTTCATCTACCATCGGGATTAGTTTTATACTTAAATAATTGTTATTTGGTGCCTGCGTTAAGCATGAACATTATATCGGGATCTTGTTTATTGCGAGACGTTTACTTGTTTAAGTCCGAGAATAATGGTTGTTCGATTTATATGAGTAATATGTTTTATGCACATGCACCTTTGATAGATGGTCTATTCTTGTTGAATCTCGATAGTGGAAATACACATATTAATAACATTGAGGCTAAACGTTTGAAATCGAGCGATAAATCGACCTATATGTGGCACTGTCGTCTTGGTCACATTGGAGAGAAGCGTATGAAGAAACTCCATTCCGATGGACTTCTTGAATCACTTGATTTCGAATCACTTGAAAGATGCGAAGCATGTCTGATGGGAAAAATGACTAAGACTCCATTCTCAGGTATGATGGAGCGAGCTATTGACTTATTGGAAATCATACATACCGATGTGTGTGGTCCAATGAGTGTAGCATCGCGCGGTGGTTATCGTTATGTTCTTACCTTCACGGATGACTTGAGTAGATATGGGTATATCTATTTCATGAAACATAAGTCCGAAACTTTCGAGAAGTTTAAGGAATTTCAAAGTGAGGTTGAGAATCAACGTAACAAGAAGATTAAATTTCTACGTTCTGATCGTGGAGGTGAATATCTAAGTTACGAGTTTGGCGAGCATTTGAAGAAATGCGGAATACTTTCACAGTTGACGCCGCCGGGAACACCACAGCGTAATGGTGTGTCCGAACATCGTAATCGAACTCTCTTAGACATGGTTCGTTCTATGATGTCACTTATAGATTTACCGCTATCATTTTGGGGTTATGCATTAGAAACAGCCGCATTCACTTTAAATAGGGCACCGTCTAAATCCGTTGAAACGACACCGTATGAATTATGGTTTGGGAAGAAACCTAGATTGTCGTTCCTTAAAGTTTGGGGTTGCGAAGCCTATGTAAAGAAGTTACAGCTGGACAAGCTTGAACCCAAAGCGGAAAAATGCGTCTTCATATGATACCCGAAGGAAACTATTGGGTATACCTTCTATCATAGATCCGAAGGAAAAATCTTCGTTGCCAAGAATGGATCCTTTCTAGAGAAGGAATTTCTCTCGAAAGAAGTGACTGGAAGGAAAGTAGAACTCAGCGAGGTTTTCGAACCTTCTCTCGAAATTGCGATTAACAGAGCACCGGAAGAAGTTCCTGTGGTGCCTGCACCAGTTAGAGAGGAAGCTAATGATGATGATCATGAAACTTCGGTTGAAGTTGCTACAGAGCCTCGCAGGTCAACGAGAACTCGTACCACTCCAGATTGGTATGATCCCGTTATGAGTGTCATTTTGGTGGACAACACCGATGACCCTGAGACATATGAGGAAGCGATGATGAGCCCAGATTCCAATAAATGGCAAGAAGCCATGAAATCCGAGATTGGATCCATGTACGAAAACCAAGTATGGACTTTGGTGGACTTACCGGATGGCCGAAAGGCTGTCGAGAACAAATGGATTTTCAAGAAGAAAACAGATGCTGATGGTAATGTTACTGTCTATAAAGCTCGACTTGTCGCAAAGGGGTTTCGACAAATTCAAGGAGTTGACTACGATGAGACTTTCTCACCAGTAGCGAAGCTAAAGTCTGTGAGGATTATGTTAGCAATCGCTGCATATTATGATTATGAGATATGGCAGATGGATGTCAAAACAGCATTCCTCAATGGAGACATTGATGAAGAGTTGTATATGATGCAACCCAAAGGTTTTGTCGATCCTAAAGATGCTAACAAGGTATGCAAACTTCAACGGTCCATATATGGATTGAAGCAAGCATCCCGAAGTTGGAATCAATGTTTTGATAAGGTAATCAAAAGTTTTGGTTTTATACAAACTTACGGAGAAGCTTGTATTTACAAGAAAGTGAGTGGGAGCTCTGTAGCATTCTTAATACTATATGTAGATGACATATTGTTGATTTGGAATGATGTATACCTTCTTAATAGTGTCAAGGAATATTTGAATAATAGTTTTTCAATGAAGGATCTTGGCGAAGCAGCTTACATATTAGGCATAAAGATTTATAGAGATAGATCGAGACGCCAAATATCATTGTCACAAAGTACATATTTGGACAAAGTTCTAAAGAGGTTTGGAATGGAAGATAGCAAGAAAGGGTTATTGCCCATGTTGCCCAATACGACCTTGAGTAAAACTCAAAGTCCGACATCGGCAGAAGATAGAGAAAGGATGAGTAAAACTCCCTATGCCTCAGCCATAGGATCTCTAATGTATGCCATGCTATGTACTAGACCCGACATTGCATATGCTGTTAGTTTAACTAGCAGATATCAAAGTGATCCAGGAGTGGATCATTGGACAGCGGTCAAAAACATCCTTAAGTACTTGAGAAGAACTAAGGATATGGTTCTTTCTTATGGAGGTGATGAACAACTCGTTGTTAATGGTTACACCGATGCTAGTTGGAACACCGATCCGGATGATTCTAAATCACAATCTGGATACGTATTTATTTTGAATGGTGCAGGAGTAAGCTGGAGGAGTGCAAAGAAAAGCATTGTGGCGAGATCTTCAACTGAATCGGAATACATGGCTGCTTCAGAGGCTTCACAAGAAGCGATATGGATGAAAGAGTTCATTACAGAGCTGGGTGTGGTTCCTAGTGCGCTGGACCCAATGTCTATCTACTGTGATAACATGGGCGCCATAGCCAATGCGCAAGAACCAAGGTCACACAAGAAGCTGAAGCACATCAAGCTACGTTTTCACGCTATTCGAGAACATGTCCAAGATGGGGACTTAAAGATTTGCAAAGTACACACAAATCTGAATGTGGCGGATCCGTTGACTAAACCTCTCCCGAGGGCAAAAAATGACCAGCACCAAACTGCCATGGGTGTTCGGTATATTACCATGTAATCTAGATTAGATGACTCTAGTGCAAGTGGGAGACTGTTGGAGATATGCCCTAGAGGCAATAATAAATAGTTATTATTATATCTTTGTGTTTATGATAAATGTTTACATACATGCTATAATAGTATTAACAAGGAAACATTAATACTTGTGTGATTTGTAGACTAAAATAAGAGTCCCTAGTAAAGCCTCTATATATAATACTAGCTTGTTGGTTAATAGATGATTGTGGTTTCCCTATCATGAACATTGAGATGTTATTAACAACAATATCATATCGTTAGGAGAATGATATGGTGGACATACTCCTATAGATAAGCGTAGCATAAAGATCAAGTCATTTTAATAGTTCAATTGCTATATGCTTTTTGATACATAGTAATCTAATTCCTTCGACAAGGAGATCATGCATATCACCTTTACCAGATGGATGCTTTGATGATATCAAACACCACACCGTAACTGGGTGGCTATAAAGGTCGCATTGAGTGTTCGGAAAGTATTGGTTGAGACACATGGATCAAGAGTGGGATTTGTCCATCCATATGACAGATAGATATACTCTGGGCCCTCTCGGTGAAATGTCATCTAATTCGCTTGCAAGCATGTGACTGGCTCACAAGGGATCACATATCACGGGAACGAGAAAAGAGTACTTATCAGTAACGAGGTTGAACTAGGTATGCAGAGATACCGACGATCATAACCTCGGATAAGTAAACTATCGTGAGACAAAGGGAAATTGATATCATATGTAAGTGGTTCATTCGATCGCAAAGTAATCGTATAAATATGTGGGAGCCATATGAATTTCCAGATTCCTCTATTGGTTATTGATCGGAGAAGTGTCTCGATCATGTCCGCATAATTCACGAACCGTAGGGAGACACACTTAAGGATTCGACGTTGTTTGAGTAGTTATGGAATGATGAGAAAGAGACCGAATGTTGTTCGGAGTCTTGAATGGGATTTGGGATATCACGAGGAGATCCGGAATGGTCCGGAGAATAAGATTCATATAAGGAAAGTCCCGTTTCGGAGTTGGAGAATGGTTCCGTTGTTTTCATCAGGAATGTTCTAGAAGGTTCCGGAATGTCCGGCACTCCGGAGGGGAAGGGTACATGAATGTGTTATATCAAGTTGGTATGATTGCATCATGTACTTGGTGTCATCGCTGAACAAAATAGAGGGTTTATTCAAATCCTAGTTTGAAAAGTCAAACGGCTAGTTTGAAAGTCAAACGACTATTTTTGGGAAGTGGAAAAGGAGGAGGAAACCGAGTTGGGGAGGAGTCCCTCCTCCCCACCGCCGGCGCACCACCAAGCCGAGTTGGGGAGGGACTCCCCTCCCTCCCGTTGGCCGACCAGCCCCTCCACCTATATAAGGAGGGGCAGGGCTCCCTCCTAGAGACACACAAGATCCTCTCCTCCAAACCCTAGTACCAAGACGCCGCCGCCTCCATAGCCGCCGCCGGCCCTAGGGCACTCGCCGCCGCCGCCTGGGTGAAACCCTAGCCGCCGGCCTAGCCCCCTCCTCGGCGTGTATAAACCCTAGATCATCGAGGGACTCTCCCATACTCCACCATACTCGCTTCGGCTTAAGGCAAAGCCCTGCGAGATCTCCCCTCTACTTCCGGTACCACACCGTTGTGCTGTCGGAATCGCGAGGAGAGTGCTACAACCTCCGCTGCCTACTGGAACAAGGGAGAGGAAGGTCTTCGTCGAGTACCGAACGTGTGACCGACTACGGAAGCGCTGCCGGAACGCAGCGCCGGAAGGATCGTCTACGCGATCTTGAGATCGGAAGAGTACGACTACATCACCCACGAGAATCCGCTCTCGTTAAACACTTTGGAATCTTCGAGGGTAAGTTATTCCATCGACTCGTTGCTACAATCTAGTACATAGATCTTAGCTTGTTTGTTTGTATGCGATAGAAAATTTTGTTTTCCATGCTACGAAACCCTACAGTGGTATCAGAGCCGTGTCTATATGTAGATCTGTTGCACGAGTAGAACACAATGGTCATTATGGGCGTTGATGCTTTTATTGTCGATTGCTTCTTGTGTACTTTGCATCTTGCGGTATGTTGGGATGAAGCGGCCCGGGCTAACCTTACATGACATCGTTCATGAGACTTGCTCCACGCTTGACATGCAACTTGTATTGCATAAGTGGCTTTGCAGGTGCCTGTTTCTCCTAGCATAGTTAAGATTCAATTTACAACGGGTGATTAACGATACTAGTATCAATGTTGTGGTTCATGTTCGTAAGTTAGAACGACACTTATTGAAAGCCCCAAACCACGTAAAACATGCAAAGAAAGTAGAGGCGTCTAACTTTGTTTTGCAGGGGTGTGCTGTGATGTGTTATGGCCATGATTGTGATTATATTTGATGTATGCAATGGTCCTTATTGTAAGTTGGCAACTGGCAGGAGCCATATGGTTGTCTTTAATTTATGTTAATACCCGCGTGTCTATTCAAAGTAGTTGTAATAGTTGAAGCCGGTGGATGACAACCATGGAGAAGCGTCATTGACCTTGATGCAATACCGGTGATGATGGAGATCATGTTCATGCTAGAAGATGGAGATCGGAAGCACAAAGAAGAAAGGCCATATCATATCACATATTATGAATTGCATGTGATGTTAATCCTTTATGCATCTTGTATTGCTTAGTAGACGACGGTAGCATTATAAGATGATCCCTCATGCACATGAATATCAAGTCATAAAGTGTTCACCCTTAGTTAGCACCGTTGCTAAAGCTTGTTGTTTCGAAGCACCACGTGATGAGCGGGTGGGTTAGATTCCGCAAGTGTATACAACGTGAGAAAGCCAGATTTACTCATGCGGAAACTAAGGTTTGATCTTGACGATCCTAGCATGTACAGACATGGTCTCGGAACACGGATCACCGAAAGGTAAAGCATGAATCATATAGTAGATATGATGAACATGTCGATTGTTCGCCATTAAAACTATATCAACTCTCGTGATGATCGGTGTTGATGTGGTGGATTTGGTTCGTGTGATCACTAAAACAATGTGAGGGATATTTTTTTGAGTGGGAGTTCACCTAGATTAATTTTATTAATTTGAACTCAATTTGTCATAAACTTAGTCTAAACTATTGCAAATATGTTGTAGATCTATGGCAGCCCCTACCATCAATTTTAATGCGTTCCTAGAGAAAGAAAAGTTGAAAAACAATGGAAGCAACTTCGCGGATTGGTTCTGCAATTTGAGGATTGTCCTCACAGCTGGTAATTTGACCTATGTGCTGGATGCACCGCTGGGTGACCCACCTGCAGCTGATGCTGCCGATGAAGTAAAGAATGTTTACCTCACTCAGAAGAATCAGTACTCCACAGTTCAGTGTGCTATCTTGTATGGTTTAGAATCGGAGCTTCAAAAAAGGTTTGAGAATTCAGACCCATATGATATTGTCGAGGATCTCAAATTGATCTTTGAGACTCATGCGGCAATTGAAAGCTATGAGGCTTCTGAAAAGTTCTTTAACTGCAAGATGGAAGAGGGCAGCTCCGTCAGTGAGCATGTGCTTAAGATGTTTGGGCACGCAAACAAACTTGAAAGCTTGGGTATAGTGATTCATAATGCTTTGGGGATTTATCGTGTCCTCCAATCACTACCACCAAGTTACAAGAACTTTGTGATGAACTACAACATGCAGAACATGAACAGGACGTTGCCAGAACTCTTTGCCATGTTGAAATCTGCAGAAGTGGAGATCAAGAAAGAGCACCAAGTGTTGTTGGTCAATAAGACCACCAAATTCAAGAAAGGCAAGTCTAAGCAGAAGGAAAACTTCAAGAAGGGTGGTAAGAAAGTTACCGCGCCAACGAAGAAGACCAAGGCTGGACCTAAGCCTGATACTGAGTGCTTTTACTGCAAGGGAGAAGGTCACTGGAAGCGGAATTGCCCAAAGTACTTGGCGGATTTGAAGAACGGCAACATCAAGAAGAAAGGTATATCTGATATACATGTTATTGATGTGTATCTCACTAGTACTCGTAGTAGTGCCTGGGTATTTGATACTGGTTCGGTTGCTCATATTTGTAACTCGAAACAGGTGCTGCAGAATAAACGGAAGCTAGCGAAGAACGAGGTGACGATGCGCGTGGGAAACGGATCAAAGGTTGATGTGATCGCGGTCGGCACGCTACCCCTTCATCTACCATCGGGATTAGTTTTATACTTAAATAATTGTTATTTGGTGCCTGCGTTAAGCATGAACATTATATCGGGATCTTGTTTATTGCGAGACGGATACTTGTTTAAGTCCGAGAATAATGGTTGTTCGATTTATATGAGTAATATGTTTTATGCACATGCACCTTTGATAGATGGTCTATTCTTGTTGAATCTCGATAGTGGAAATACACATATTAATAACATTGAGTCTAAACGTTTGAAATCGAGCGATAACTCGACCTATATGTGGCACTGTCGTCTTGGTCACATTGGAGTGAAGCGTATGAAGAAACTCCATTCCGATGGACTTCTTGAATCACTTGAAAGATGCGAAGCATGTCTGATGGAAAAAATGACTAAGACTCCATTCTCAGGTATGATGGAGCGAGCTACAGACTTATTGGAAATCACACATACCGATGTGTGTGGTCCAATGAGTGTAGCATCGCGCGGTGGTTATCGTTATGTTCTTACCTTCACGGATGACTTGAGTAGTTATGGGTATATCTATTTCATGAAACATAAGTCCGAAACTTTCGAGAAGTTTAAGGAATTTCAAAGTGAGGTTGAGAATCAACGTAACAAGAAGATTAAATTTCTACGTTCTGATCGTGGAGGTGAATATCTAAGTTACGAGTTTGGCGAGCATTTGAAGAAATGCGGAATACTTTCACAGTTGACACCGCCGGGAACACCACAGCGTAATGGTGTGTCCGAACGTCGTAATCGAGCTCTCTTAGATATGGTTCGTTCTATGATGTCACTTACAGATTTACCGCTATCATTTTGGGGTTATGCATTAGAAACAGCCACATTCACTTTAAATAGGGCACCGTCTAAATCCGTTGAAACGACACCGTATGAATTATGGTTTGGGAAGAAACCTAGATTGTCGTTCCTTAAAGTTTCGGGTTGCGAAGCCTATGTAAAGAAGTTACAGCCGGACAAGCTTGAACCCAAAGCGGAAAAATGCGTCTTCATAGGATACTCGAAGGAAACTATTGGGTATACCTTCTATCATAGATCCGAAGGCAAAATCTTCGTTGACAAGAATGGATCCTTTCTAGAGAAGGAATTTCTCTCGAAAGAAGTGACTGGAAGGAAAGTAGAACTCGACGAGGTTGTCGAACCTTCTCTCGAAATTGCGAGTAGCGCAGCACCGGAAGAAGTTCCTGTGGTGCCTGCACCAGTTAGAGAGGAAGCTAATGATGATGATCATGAAACTTCGGTTGAATTTGCTACAGAGCCTCGCAGGTCAACGAGAACTCGTACCACTCCAGATTGGTATGATCCCGTTATGAGTGTCATGTTGGTGGACAACACCGATGACCCTGAGACATATGAGGAAGCGATGATGAGCCCAGATTCCAATAAATGGCAAGAAGCCATGAAATCCGAGATTGGATCCATGTACGAAAACCAAGTATGGACTTTGGTGGACTTACCGGATGGCCGGAAGGCTGTCGAGAACAAATGGATTTTCAAGAAGAAAACATATGCTGATGGTAATGTTACTGTCTATAAATCTTGACTTGTCGCAACGGGGTTTCGACAAATTCAAGGAGTTGACTACGATGAGACTTCCTCACCAGTAGCGAAGCTAAAGTCTGTGAGGATTATGTTAGCAATCGCTGCATATTATGATTATGAGATATGGCAGATGGATGTCAAAACAGCATTCCTTAGTGGAGACATTGATGAAGAGTTATATATGATGCAACCCAAAGGTTTTGTCGATCCTAAAGATGCTAACAAGGTATGCAAACTTCAACGGTCCATATATGGATTGAAGCAAGCATCCCGAAGTTGGAATCAACGTTTTGATAAGGTAATCAAAAGTTTTGGTTTTATACAAACTTATGGAGAAGCTTGTATTTACAAGAAAGTGAGTGGGAGCTCTGTAGCATTCTTAATACTATATGTAGATGACATATTGTTGATTTGGAATGATGTAGACCTTCTTAATAGTGTCAAGGAATATTTGAATAATAGTTTTTCAATGAAGGATCTTGGCGAAGCAGCTTACATATTAGGCATAAAGATTTATAGAGATAGATCGAGACGCCAAATATCATTGTCACAAAGTACATATTTGGACAAAGTTCTAAAGAGGTTTGGAATGGAAGATAGCAAGAAAGGGTTATTGCCCATGTTGCCCAATACGACCTTGAGTAAAACTCAAAGTCCGACATCGGCAGAAGATAGAGAAAGGATGAGTAAAACTCCCTATGCCTCAGCCATAGGATCTCTAATGTATGCCATGCTATGTACTAGACCCGACATTGCATATGCTGTTAGTTTAACTAGCAGATATCAAAGTGATCGAGGAGTGGATCATTGGACAGCGGTCAAAAACATCCTTAAGTACTTGAGAAGAACTAAGGATATGGTTCTTTCTTATGGAGGTGATGAACAACTCGTTGTTAATGGTTACACCGATGCTAGTTGGAACACCGATCCGGATGATTCTAAATCACAATCTGGATACGTATTTATTTTGAATGGTGCAGGAGTAAGCTGGAGGAGTGCAAAGCAAAGCATTGTGGCGAGATCTTCAACTGAATCGGAATACATGGCTGCTTCAGAGGCTTCACAAGAAGCGATATGGATGAAAGAGTTCATTACAGAGCTGGGTGTAGTTCCTAGTGCGCTGGACCCAATGTCTATCTACTGTGATAACATGGGCGCCATAGCCAATGCGCAAGAACCAAGGTCACACAAGAAGCTGAAGCACATCAAGGTACGTTTTCACGCTATTCGAGAACATGTCCAAGATGGGGACATAAAGATTTGCAAAGTACACACAAATCTGAATGTGGCGGATCCGTTGACTAAACCTCTCCCGAGGGCAAAACATGACCAGCACCAAACTGCCATGGGTGTTCGGTATATTACCATGTAATCTAGATTAGATGACTCTAGTGCAAGTGGGAGACTGTTGGAGATATGCCCTAGAGGCAATAATAAATAGTTATTATTATATCTTTGTGTTTATGATAAATGTTTACATACATGCTATAATAGTATTAACAAGGAAACATTAATACTTGTGTGATTTGTAGACTAAAATAAGAGTCCCTAGTAAAGCCTCTATATATAATACTAGCTTGTTGGTTAATAGATGATTGTGGTTTCCCTATCATGAACATTGAGATGTTATTAACAACAAGATCATATCGTTAGGAGAATGATATGGTGGACATACTCCTATAGATAAGCGTAGCATAAAGATCAAGTCATTTTAATAGTTCAATTGCTATATGCTTTCTGATACATAGTAATCTAATTCCTTCGACCATGAGATCATGCATATCACCTTTACCGGATGGATGCTTTGATGACATCAAACACCACACCGTAACTGGGTGGCTATAAAGGTGGCATTGAGTGTTCGGAAAGTATTGGTTGAGACACATGGATCAAGAGTGGGATTTGTCCATCCATATGACGGATAGATATACTCTGGGCCCTCTCGGTGAAATGTCATCCAATTCGCTTGCAAGCATGTGACTGGCTCACAAGGGATCACATATCATGGGAACGAGAAAATAGTACTTATCAGTAACGAGGTTGAACTAGGTATGCAGAGATACCGACGATCATAACCTCGGATAAGTAAACTATCGTGAGACAAAGGGAAATTGATATCGTATGTAAGTGGTTCATTCGATCGCAAAGTAATCGTAGAAATATGTGGGAGCCATATGAATTTCCAGATTCCTCTATTGGTTATTGATCGGAGAAGTGTCTCGATCATGTCCGCATAATTCACGAACCGTAGGGAGACACACTTAAGGATTCGACGTAGTTTGAGTAGTTATGGAATGATGAGAAAGAGACCGAATGTTGTTCGGAGTCTTGAATGGGATTCGGGATATCACGAGGAGATCCGGAATGGTCCGGAGAATAAGATTCATATAAGGAAAATCCCGTTTCGGAGTTGGAGAATGGTTCCGGTGTTTTCATCAGGAATGTTCTAGAAGATTCCGGAATGTCCGGCACTCCGGAGGGGAAGGGTACATGAATGTGTTATATCAAGTTGGTATGATTGCATCATGTACTTGGTGTCATCGCTGAACAAAATAGAGGGTTTATTCAAATCCTAGTTTGAAAAGTCAAACGGCTATTTTTGGGAAGTGGAAAAGGAGGAGGAAACCGAGTTGGGGAGGAGTCCCTCCTCCCCACCGCCGGCGCACCACCAAGCCGAGTTGGGGAGGGACTCCCCTCCCTCCCCTTGGCCGACCGGCCCCTCCACCTATATAAGGAGGGGCAGGGCTCCCTCCTAGAGACACACAAGATCCTCTCCTCCAAACCCTAGTACCAAGACGCCGCCGCCTCCATAGCCGCCGCCGGCCCTAGGGCACTCGCCTCCGCCGCCTTGGTGAAACCCTAGCCGCCGGCCTAGCCCCCTCCTCGGCGTGTCTAAACCCTAGATCGTCGAGGGACTCTCTCATACTCCACCATACTCGCTTCGGCTTAAGGCAAAGCCCTGCGAGATCTCCCCTCTACTTCCGGCACCACGCCGTTGTGCTGTCGGAATCGCGAGGAGAGTGCTACAACCTCCGCTGCCTGCTGGAACAAGGGAGAGGAAGGTCTTCGTCGAGTACCGAACGTGTGACCGACTGCGGAAGCGCTGCCGGAACGCAGCGCCGGAAGGATCGTCTACGCGATCTTGAGATCGGGAAGAGTACGACTACATCACCCACGAGAATCCGCTCTCGTTAAACACTTTGGAATCTTCGAGGGTAAGTTATTCCATCGACTCGTTGCTACAATCTAGTAGATAGATCTTGGCTTGTTTGTTTGTATGCGATAGAAAATTTTGTTTTCCATGCTATGAAACCCTACAAGGGGGGGGGGGACCGAAGCACACCTCTTAATTAACTCAAATTCGTCTATGTTCGAATGCATCTAGACATGTTTTAGTGCTAGATATATCTGAATTTAGGCAAAACCCAAGTCAATTAATTTGGATCATAGAAAGTATATAGATTTATGTAAATTTAAACAAATTTTCGACATCCTTTTTAGTACGGATGGAGTACCATTTTCTTCTCTTTCTAATAATTCCTTGTCAACATGAGCGCCAGCAGTTGGAGCTTCGCTTAATGTACTTTGAAACTGTGAAAATTCAAAGGTGCGGTTTTTTTCCATCAAGTGGGAAGTTTGAAACATTAAAGTTTTGAATTGTATGGTTTTTATGCTACAAAAAATGGATAATAAAAATATTACGGATCATATGAAATTCCAAACAAATGAACATAGCTTCACAATTGGGATGGGTTAAGGGCAGGACCATAGCAGCACAATTTTTGCTTCGTAGTGGCATAATTAGTGGTGTATCTGGACCGAAATGGTGTAGTGGATTCAAAGAGGTCAGAGTTGCAACTTCAGCCACACACCCCAGGTGAAATGAATTTTTTCTGCTATTCCTTCGAAGTAATCTATTGTGCATTATGCATGTTATGCAAAATGTTGCTCAATTATCTGTATCCGAATTATTTCTTCAAATTTAATTGCATTCACTCTGTAATTAGTGTTGAAAAAGTTACAGAAAACAATGCACTGTATTACTTGTTATAATCTATCCTGTTAGTGGTGGTGAACTAGAAAAAAGATTTATGATACTATCCATGCTTCAACCTTTCATATATCCACCTATAGCAGCTTAGGTATTTGCTACATGGATGTCATTTACCATTCCGTCACCGCTTACTTATTTCACTAACAATAAGGGGTTGAAGACTGGTTCCCGAGAGTAAGATTTACTTTTGTTGGAGATGGACTGCACATGCAGCTGGCTGTCCAATTGTAACAATTTACTTTTTCTCTTTTAATAAGACACATACCTGATGACACATAATCCTATGTTCACCAGCACTTGGCACTGTATTAAAAATTGTTGGCACCTTAATTCGTGAAAATTTCCAAGTTTTAAGTGGACAAGCACCTCTTGACTGCTGACTACAATATAGTAAGAAAAGCCTGCTAATAAGTTTTTGAATTCCCCTTAGAGTGGACATGGTATATCAGACTGAGAAAGTGTGGTTTCAGTAAACTGCAAGTGTGGTACAGTAAGATAGAGTTGTTGTGATCGTCATCCATACTTGGCACTATTTGCGGAAACCCATATGTGACATCCTGAATCTCTTTTCATATTTTAAGTTATGTTGCTTGGATCGGCAGAACCTGCCTAACATTTTAAGTTATGTTTATGCTTCTCACATAGAATGAGCAATTAATGTAGCATCAAGTTTTTGTTCTTACAAGGTTTGGTCAATAATTCTAGAACTTTTGAGAATAGAGTTTACTCAGGAGCTCAACATCAATGAGCATATACCCGATATCAATCCTTTCTTGGACGTGTTGTTGTGTCGTGGCAGCAGTAGCATACGGAGAACATGAGAAGAGGCAGCATCAGGCGAACTCTCTCCGCAGCCACCCAGGGTTGCTCTCCCCATGGAGGTCGTCATCCTAGGCCCTAGGTGAACTTTTACAACTTATGATTTCTTAATCTAGGTCAAGAACCATCTTGCTTTTAACGAAGACACATGATTATTGTATCTGTGTCATTGGCCAAGATCTCTGATGTTTGCCTCCTTGTCTTTCCTTAAACATGAGTTTCTAATTATATCCGTATCATTTGAGGAAACAAACAAACTAACCTCAAATAAATTAGTTCAGCTACTGGCTACTATTTGTACATACTAGTGTGATTGAGCCACCAAGAGTTTGCATTATATACAAACACTGTAATGAAGAGCTATTGGCAGTGTTACTACCCTAGGACAGACTCCGCGTCGACATGCCAGTTGATACATTATTCACCCGATTCTTCTAAGCAAGTTGTTCCTTTTTTTCCCTGAAACTGTGTTGTAGGTTGTCTAAATATTTTTCTGAAACATATACAGAGCACCAACGGCTTAACTAGATTCTCATGTCCTGTATATGCAGTGTCATTTTGTAAGCTAGCATTTTGGTGAGCCGGGATTTTGGGTGAGGTTTTAGTTACGTTTGCTGATTATTGTATGTGAAATCAGAAAACAACCATGTAGCAGTATCTTAGGGGCAGTACTATAGTATAGTGAATGTGTATGATCAGCTTCCTTCTGTTTTAGTCTTATTCCTATGGCTGTTACAGTTTGGAATAATATGAAGGTTGTGTGGTTAGTCGTAATTTTCAGAGTTTCTCAATAGTCTTATCGCCACGGATCAGTTTCGCATTATCCTAATCTTATTTGAAGCTAACTACTACTTGCACTATTACTTTCAAGCATGGGCTGAGTAGGGGATCATCTAGCTAGAACTATGTGATTCCAATGGCATATCGTGGCTAGGAAGTTCTTCATTTTGGAAATTCTATCTCTGCAATTTAGGTACCTGCAACAGTTTGGATATTCTATCTCTGCAACTTAATCCTTTTTCTTTGCTAAAAAGTCGTGTTAGGAACGTTGCTCAGAGATGTAGATGTATCATGCCAGCCTGGAAGACGAGGTGATGTTGCGACCATTGTTAGTGGTTTTTTTTCTTCCTTTTGGGTTTTCCTTAACATTTATAGTGTGACTTTGTGTAGGATGGATAAATAATCTCTAAACTATCTGCATAATTGTGTACATATATCAATAGCACTTGCTTCTTAAATTGGAGAGATATGACTTACATATTTCATTGGCGATGACAGAGTTATATAAAAACGGTTTAATTGCTATCGAAACGCTTCGGTAATCATTCACTCAGAATTAAATCTTATTTTTGTTTTGAGGTAGCTTTTCTACGGTCCAGCCTTTCTATACTCACGGCAAAAATAAATTCTTACAGAAGAAATAATCGTCTGCATAAAGATAAAAGATGAACTACTACATTCTGATGACAATGCTTGATGTAAGGGTATGTAGAAGATGCGATGGCATATCTTTCTCAGTTATATGAATTGTTTTGGTTGATGATGCAGAGTTTCAGTTTTGGTCCTTTAGGTTAGCATCTTAGTTTTGGGCTTATAGCTCCTATGCGACGTCTTTACACGGAATTGGAAGGAACACGACATCGTTGAAAAGAATAGCTCGCATGTGACGCTTGTGAGGCAGCTAATAGCCCAGTGCCACACGGGCCATAAAACGGTCGTTAAGGACACATTTAACTTTGTTCCAAGATTAGGGTTAAGAAAAACCGGTCGGTTGGGACAGCCAGTCAAGCCAGTCAAACCAACCGCTTCCGACCGAGAGTGCGCGTCACACTGACTGTAGCTTCCCCGACGGCGGCGGCGGACCTCACCCATCGTTCTCGGCGCCGGCGGCAGCATGGCAATTAATTTAGGCGGCGGCGCTTTTGTTCGACGGCGAAGGTGGTGAGTGCCATTTGAAATCTAATTGCTATCCCATTCTTCTCAATTCGAGATCTGAGTGTGCCCATTGATGCTAGATTGTGGAGGCGAGGGTGTGCTAAACGGGGCGAGGGGGAACGAGATGGAGCATGGAGAGGGGACTTCTAATCAGTATATCCCGTATCTCTGCACTTAATTTCTCTAAGGTTGAGCTCTTTGTTCGCTTCCGCTAGCTCACAGTGCCCGCCAAAAACAGGGGAGACGATGTTGCACGCCAAACCTTCGAATTTCGCATCAATTTCTTTCCCTCTAGGGCTGTTTTAGTTGATGGCAACACGCAGCTCATTGAGAGAGACACCATTGTTAAATGGGAGGTGGAATTAGAACATGTTGATCCCCAAGAGCTAATAAACATGGGAGAGGAGGCGGTGAGGAAAATGGTGGAAAAAATTGGGGATAGTGTGGTTTGGGGGCCAGAGCAAGAAGTTTCTTTGTTACGATTTGATGATTACAAATGTGACTATGTTAGGGTTGAGACAGGTGAACATATAGTTGATGAAATCGATGAGCGAAACGGTTGGACAAGAAAAACTGTTCTGTTTTTAGCACAGCTCATTGATCTAGAACCTGATTCGAGGGTTGGATATGTGGCCTCGAAGCTGGCTGCTTAGATGGTCGAGGATGATTGGGATGCACAAAGGCAAGTAATGCCTATACTTACTGAGTTGGAATTGTTAACAGTGGAGGATGATGCTAATGCAAAAGGGGAGGCTGCAGATGGTAATGCACAAAGGATTGTAACTGTTGATTGGAATTTAGTTGAGATACATGACCAGACTGATTTGGTCATTGCACCAATAGATGACATTGAAATGGCAAAGCTTTTTGGCATTCCTATAGATGACAAAGACAAGGATAAGAAGAGGGATGAAGGTGCAAATGATGGTGACAACCATTTAAGAGATGAAGAGGCAGATATAGCTCTAGAGTTGTTGGAAAATGCTGCAGTTCATGTAGATGATGCACATGATGATGAGCTAGTAACAGTTTATGACAAAGAGGACCCAGTTATTGAAGTTGGGTGATTGTTTCCAAGCATGGATGAATTCAGGATGTGTTTCAAGACATATGCAGTCAAACGTGAGTTTGCTACCAAGACTATGTGGACTGATAAAAAGAAGTTCTATGCAAAATGCATAGGTTATGATGGTGGTGCCAAGCCTTGCAAGTGGTATATATCTACTATACGCCAACCTGATGGAAGGACAATAAGAGTGAATCAAATTCCAAAACCTCATACTTGCATTACAAGTTCTCAAACAGTTACAAAGATGACATCACAATTATGGGTTGCAGAAAAGATCAAGCCCATTTTAGCCACAACACCAAACAACACTGCAAAGAGACTGAAAATAGACTTATAAAAGCAGTACCCCATTAAGCTGAATTATACTACAGTGTGGAAGGCAAAGCAAAGGGCAATGAAAGAGCTATATGGTGATTGGGCAAATACCTTTCGAATGCTTTATAACTTCAAAGCAGAAGTAGAGAAAAGGTCACCTGGCAGTGTTGTGGAGATAGATACTGAGGTAACAGCTGATGGGAAAGTCTTCTTCTCTAAATTCTTCATGGCTTTAAAGCCTTGCATCGATGGCTTCAAAGCAGGGTGCCGTCCATATTTGAGTATAGACTCATCTTTCTTGACTGGAAAGTGGAATGGTCAACTAGCAGCATGCAATGCTTTAGATGGACACAATTGGATGTTCCCTGTAGCTATTGGCATGTTTCAGTCTGAGACAGAGGCATCATGGACATGGTTCATGATGCAGTTGAAAAGATGCATAGGGGCAGTCTCTCCATTGGCAGTGCACACAGATGCATGTAAAGGTTTAGAAAATTCAGTGAAGATTGTTTTCCCTCATGCTGAGCAGAGGGAGTGCTTCGGCCATATGTGGATGAATTTGATCAAAATATTCAGAGGAGATGATTTTGGACACATGTGGCCAGCAGCAAGATCTTACACCAGGCAGACACATTCATATCACCTTGAGAAGATTAAGGCGGCATGCTCTGAGGAGGATAGGGTCAAGTTTTGTACATGGTTGGAAACCTACCATTCTCTTTTATGGTACAGGTCTGGTTTTAACACTGCCATCAAATGTGATCATATCAACAATAATTTGGCAGAAAGTTTCAACAACAAAGTGAATGAGTTAAAAGACTTGCCTGTCCATGACATGGTTGACCAGATCAGGATCATGATCATGAGGTTGTGGGAATTGAGAAGAAGGCTTGGTGATGTTCTTCAAGGAGATAAGCTTCCTGATGTTGTGCAGCAGGTGGTCAACAGGAGCAGAAATCTTGCACATTTGTGTGTTGAGAAATCCTCATTGTGGGGTGCTGAAGTCAGAGATACAAAGACTGATAGGAGGCATGTTGTTGATACTCAATTGCATGAATGCACATGCCTTGAGTGGCAACACACTGGGAAGCCTTGTGAGCATGCCATACTTTTCTTGGCCTCCAAACACAAGCTAAATATGCACCCATATTTGCATGAGTATTATTCTATAGCAAAATTCAAGGCTGCATATGGAACACCAATTCCAGCACTTACAGATCAGTCTCAGTGGCCCGAAGTGGACATTCAGTTCTCCTTGTGTCCTCCTTTCATGAAAAGAAAGGCTGGCAGGCCCAAGCAGAGTAGATTCAAGGCTTGGTTTGAGAAAGGTGGGAGCAGCAAGAAGGGAAAGAAAGATGCCAAGCCAAAAAGGGCCCAAAAAGGTAACAAGAATAGATGCAAACTCTGTGAAGAACTTGGACACCGAGCTGGCTCTACCAAGTGCAGATACACTGCTGAAAAGCCAAAGTATGTTCATCCAAAATCTATCCCATTTCTTGTTGATGATTTTTCTCCCCCAGCTAACTTGCTTGTTTTCAGGAGGAAGCGTGGAGAAAAAGGCCCACCTCTTGTTGTTGACGAATGCTGGCCAGTGAAAAGGGCAAGAATCAATGGCCAAAGAAAGAAGATAACTAACCAGATCATGTTTGGTGCTGCTAAGGTGCAATCTGAACTTGTTTTAGAGGATGATGTGCAAACCGTTGAGGCTTTAGGGCACACCGTTTCTGATTTGGAAGCTCTAGTGCAAAATGAGGGGCAAAATGAGCCTGTTGTTGAGGCTCTGGTGCAAAATGAGCCTGTTGTTGAGGCTCTGGTGCAAAATGAGCCTGTTGTTGAGGCTCTGGTGCAAACTGACCATGTTGTTGAGGATATGGTGCATAGTGACCATGTTGATGAGGCTCTGGATCATTATCATGAGGTTGTTGAGGAGGTGCAGGAGGTGAAGGAGACTCTTGGACGTGCTGTGGGGAGGCCAGATGGTAATGGTAAGAAAAAGAAGAGCATAAACCTGTTGTGTGGTGTGAAACTTGTGAAGGAGAAGAAAACGAGGGGTAAGAAGAGCCAAAAGAAAAAGACTTTGAATTTGGCACTTGTTGTTGTAAACATTTGTTATTGTAATAATTTGGCACTTGTTGTTGTAAACATTTGTTATTATAATAATTTGTCACTTGTTGATAATTTGGACAAAATTCAAATATGATGGTAAATCTGAATTTCAACAAATGTAGCTATGTCACTTTTCTATGTTTGTATGAGCTTTCAACGTTTTTCTCATATGTACAATACAACTCATCCTCACCCTGATCCCTTTTGTGAAGTACAACTCACCCTCACCCAAAATGGGGTATAAATGGGCTCCAAAGCTAGGGTAAACCACCCCATTTCTAAGCAAGTTTTTTTCGACCATTTCTAAAACTAAGTTTGATTTTCCTCAGAACTATGTCACATAACATGACACCATGCGAAGGTTTTGTATTTTTTTTGATTTTATTTGAATTAGTTATGCACATTTGAATGTCTGGTCAAACTTGAAGGGTTTTCATAAATATTCTTAGCTAGGGGCTGAGGCTCACAAAACTAGCACTAGATCCCTGATGAAATAGCATGTTGTGAACCTAAAAATGATTTTTACAAAAAATCATCAACATGAAATCATGTACCTGTAGTTCATATCTTACCCACTTCCAACCGATTCGGCAGGATTTGTCTTTTTCACCAGGGATAGAATAAAAGGTTTGAGATACTCAAGTTGGGAAATTGTACATGCTAGGTGGTCTAGTATTTTTGAAAAATAGGATGTTACCATTTTGAAACTTCAATTTGGTGGTTGCTTCACAAATCCCCCCCCTCTTTCAGCACTCAAAAAATAGAAAATGTATTTTCTGTGCGTCGAAAAGGAAAACTTTGTGCTACAACAGTGTTAGTCATCCCATTATAGACATCCATGCCAAATATGGGCACATTATCATAAACTATGCCTTGATTCTAGCCATATCATTGGTCATTTGACCCGAAAGCCAGAAAACCTCGGAGGAGATAGGTCATTTTGTGAAGGGTTTTTTGAAATATGATCAATAGACCAAGTTTGATATTTTTCCTCACAACTATGTCACATAACATGACACCATGCGAAGGTTTTGTATTTTTTTTATTTTTTTTGAATTAGTTATGCACATTTGAATGTCTGGTCAAACTTGTGAAACCCCGTTGACTGCATCCTAAACCCAGCTAACCCTAAGGCCGAATGAGGAACGTAGATCTAACCCTAGCGCGACACTGTGGCCGTCCGATCGCGTTTTCTAGAAGAATTCCGTGGGTGGCTCTGGGCGATCTGTGGAAGGCTTGTTCTGCAACCTGATTGGTTGGCGTCTCTTAGAAGGATTTCGTGGCTAGCTCTTGGTGATCCGTGGGATGGATGATTCTGAAATCTGATTGGCTTCATCGTTTTTACGTGCAACAGCGTGACATGCGAGCGTGGCACACTCCATTGATCGTTGGACCGAGCGTGGCATGCGAGGGCGCTGGACGGGGCGGGCTGCACCATGCATGCAGCTGCCCCTAGCGTCACAGTCTAGCTATTTTACGTGCAACAGCGCTGCAGCGTATTTACTCCTTACGTCGCATTAAATAAGTGTACGTGTAGCAACTTTCTTCAGTCAAACTTACTCCCCGCAGGTTCATTGTAATAAATGAGACTTTGCATGATACCACATCTATGTTATTTTGCACTATGGAGTTGTAACTTAGACTATTAATATATGCATGATACCACATCTAAGTTACTTACACATACTCCCTCCGTCCGCAAATAAATTGAAGAGACCATTTGCTAAATGTTATTGGAATTGATTTCCGTGAAGCAATTTTTTCTACTTTAAAGTGCATTGGAAAGGTAGAAGTACACTTTTTGCGGACAAATTTTGAAGACAAATATACACTTATTTGTGGACAGAGGGAATATGCATGTCACTATAACCAGCCTAAGAAAAAATATCAAAATCAAAAATATGTAATAAATATAACGTACAACATGGCACACTCCATTGACCGTTGGACCGAGTGTGGCATGCGAGGACGCTGAGCGGGGCGGGCTGCACCATGCATGCATCGGCCCCTAGCGTTGCAGTCTAACTATTTTGCGTGCAACAGCACTGCCCCATTAAATAAGTGTACGTCGAACAACTTTCTTCAGTCAAACTTACTCCCATCTGGTTCATGCGCCATACAAAAAGTCAATATTTGTAAATCTAAAATATCAACTTTGACTACGTATATAAGAAAAAAAATCAAAATCTAAAATATTATAAACTTAGTTTCACACTCCCTCTATTCCCTCCAATTGACATCCCTCTGATTACTCCCACCGATTTTTCTTGCGTGTGTAAAAATAAACGAGTTTGTTGTATGCAGTGTGTAAAAACGAACGAGTACCTTGGTACTAGATTCCTGCATTTATTACCGAAATAAATCAAGGCCAAATTATATTTTCCCTTTTATTTTTCACTGCCAATGAACAACTACCTTGAACGTTTTTTCTCTCTTTCGCATTAATGCATGCATGCATGCAGGGGCAGGGGCGGCGGTGCAGGGGTCATGTCGCATCCTAGCAATTTTTCCTCTCTTTCGTATTGATCACGCCCGCTGTCCACACGCAACGCAGCGCACGCGTCTGCGCCAACGCGACGCTGGATTCCCACGCCGCCCTTCATGCCCCTCCCTCAATAAATAGGCAAAACGCCTTTGCCTCCTCATCTCATCTTGCCCCTCATCTTCAACCTCGAGTCCGTCCCTTTGCCTCCTCCCAGCCCCCAAACACTCAGGCGACCATGGCGACCTCCCCCCTCCGCTTCCCTTCCGACACCGAAGTAAGCGACGAGGACAACCACCCGGACCACAAGCAGTTCTAGGAGCAGGAGGCGCCCACGCGCCCCAAGTGTGGCAAGAAGAAGGGACGCAAATCCCCGCCCTGCCCCTGGGAGCGGGGCCCCATCGTCCACAACCCAGTCCCTAACCTCCCCGGCGGCGGCGACCTCCCCTCCGAAGCGTACTGGGCTAAGGCGGAGAAGGAGGAGGCAAAGCAGGAGGCTGCTTACGCCAGGTGGGAGGAGAAGCAGGCCCAACACGCCTTGAATAAAAGGCGCAGACGGGAGGACGAGGAGCGACGGGAGGACAATCGCTGGGCCTTCCAGGAGGAGCAGCGGAAGCGGGAGCAGCAGGAGAGGCTGGCGGCATGGAATGCCACGAAGGCGGCTCGGTGGGCGGCGACACCGCCTCCACCGCCGATGGAGTAGGGTAGCCAGGGTTAGGTTTAGGGTCTAGCCCAGGGTTTAGGCGGGGCGCCTATTCCCTTCTATATTATTGTACTTTTTTTCTTTTTATTGTAATGTTATCCCAATATTATCGATCCGGCTATCTAATATAAGTAATGTTATCCCAATATTATATATCCCCTTGTTTTACTGTAATTTGTATTTTATTGTATTGTCATTTGTCAAAACACCCAAAACAACAAGTGTATAAAACAAAAGACACAAAAACAAGTTCTCATATAATACTTGTGCAATATTTATAAAATGAGTGAAATTAGAAAAGCTCAAAAGGAAGAATAAGTTAACGTAATGATGGTTGATTATTTTCAAACAACACATGGTTCATTTTTAAACAAGACATTTACATATTTACATAAGTTAAAGGAGCGCCCAAGTTATGTTAGTTAAATGGATGCCCTTGGACTTCATTTATATATTTACTTTCGCAAAAAAAAGATTGCGATATGAGCACGAGTATCTGCAGATCCACACGTCCCTATTTAGATTTTAACGTGAGTACCATTTTTTTGCCCAATCAACATATAGTTACTATTGGGCCTGGATACGTCCATTTTGGCCTGGCTAAGTTCTATTTGGGTCTGGCCTTTTTCAATCGTCGTCAATTGTTTTTTTTACTTTTTAACCCCTCCCCCTCCCCTGCACACGGGCGCCCCCTGCACACTGATAAAAGGAACACTGACGAAACGGACAAAGCTGAAGGAACACTGATTTCGAAAACAGAGCAGCTCAAAATTAGCCCGAATTTGTGTTGCATTTTATTCAAGCCAAAGACATAGACCATTACATCTATTATAAAGCATCACTCGAACACTTACTGCGCTGTCTAATGACTAACGATCAGGAGATAAACTAATTCGAGAGAAATTACACAAAAATAAAAAAAACCGGCCATCAGATTGTCCTGCTTCTTCAATTCGATGATTTTCCTTAGCTGCTTCTTCATCTTCTTCAGCTCGGCCTTCACTTCCGCATCCACCGTAGTACCAATGGAAATGGGGTTGCCACATCCCAATTGCTCCACCACGGACGGGTTTTCGAGCTCCCGGGATGCTACCTCCACCCCAATTCGCTCGATGTACTCATCAAGCCACTCAAAATGCCCATATTTTGGCAGTTCCTGAAATCGCAGAGATGAACCCCAAATCCCAAATTCGATGAAATGCGTGAAATTTCGAAAGAAAAGCAAGAAATTGGCGTTTGGAACACTCAGATCTCACCTTTCCCGGCTCGGGCTTGCTCTCACACTTCACAAATTTCCGGCCAATGTTGCCGTTCTTGTCGGTGGATGTGACAAGCCGCTTCAGGGGCGCGGTACGGGGGCAATCGGGGCACCTCCTCATCAGCACCGCACCATACCGAGGCCATGAGCGGTGGGAGGAAGCAGAGCTCGACATCCCTCGCCGGCGTTGCCGCACTTGCTCGCCGGAGAAGAAAATGGAAGGGGATGAGATGCTGGAACGGTGGCGGGAGTGCTCGGGTGCGGGTACGGATCGGGGCCAACGGCTCTCTTCAACCACAGGGTGGGTCCCACGATATGAGGTGGACATCAGGTGAGTTCCGCCGTGACGTGGAGAGGTTGTGGGTCCTACTGTGCTCAGCTGATTCGAATTCGTTGACGGTCTCATGGGGTTAAGTAGAAGTGTCGCACGGGAGCTATTTGCCGCTTCAGAAGTGTCGCATGCGAGCTATTCTTTTCAACGATGTCGCTTTCCTTCCAATTTCACGTAAAGACGTCGCATAGGAGCTATAAGCCCCTTAGTTTTGTTCCTTAGGTTGCCATACTAAATAGATAGTTTTCTGTCAACTTCTAAACTCAACCAGTTTTTTATTTTGCTTGCAGCTAAGGAATTTGTACTAGCATAAGGGAGGGTATTCTGACTTACATGCTATTTTGCAAGGTATGTTGCTTTCAGACTAATTCGTGAGTATAGCTCTATGTTTTGCTTTCACTTTTCTCGGTCCACCTTAATAACAGTGTTAATGTTGGAGAAATGGCCCATATATGTCATGAGACCGACTCTTCACTACCTCCGAAAAATGCTACCTAACTATGATTATGTTTCTGCTATAGTTGACATAGCATAGGACTTATTTATGCAGACGACTTCTGTAGACATTCAGTGCCCAGTCTGATATATGCAGATGACATTAGTGTTGATGTGTTTCTAGAAAAGACTATCAAGATAATATTGCAGATAAATTACATGTATTTTATTAGCAGTTAGCTCCATGCTGTGCCATGGTCAGTAAGCAGGTACATAAATATTAAAGAGAGTATAGGCCAAGGACCCGAGAAGAACACGAGCACATCAAGCAGCCGTTGAGGAGTTGATGATATCGGCCCGAGCCACAGAGGGCGGTAGAAATTGCATGATCAGAAAAGGATATTCTGCAGATTTGTCGTGGTGTACCTCATTTTTCAATTAAGTAGGCATTCTTCATAGTTAGCACTTTGTTTTTGGTTTTCTGTTTGAAGGATTTTATTGTGCTAGAAAGAAGCATACGTTTTAACACAGCCTTCATTGTACACTACAAAACTAGAAGGGTTATTGCTGCTGCAGAGCTATAGTATTCTTAGCGGAAAGGGTGTTCTCTTTTATACTTATTTAAAAATGATATTTTCTTATCTGAAATAAGTGAATTAGCAGTTCTTTTTTTGTTCTGAGCTCTCTTATGTCTGGTTTTTTATTCCGTTCAAGATCAATATAAATTTTTGCATCTGAAATGAGTGAATAGACAAATTATTTTGGTCCGGTGAATTAATTCAAGACCATGGGTATACAAAGCACTCTGCCATCAGCCTGAAACATTTGTAACGTAAAAGACAAAGGTATTTATCGCCACCACAACCAAAATGAAGAAAAAGAGATATACATCATGTGTGCCATCGAAGATTCAGTTAAGTTAGAGAATGAGATTAATCAAAGAGTTCGATTAATCAAGGAGTTCTACAGAGAGCGCGGCGTGCCGCCTATGGACAATGATTAAAAACAACCACCTGATCGATACAATTGCTATTGGGAGCAGGCAATTCCTCTGTTTCTCGATCGAGTTGGTTCTCTGCTTGTGGCGACCCGGCGGCCGGAACTGGTACAACTCTATCACGAGCACGTACGCTATCACGAGCACGATCTGATCTGGTAGTCCGAATCCGTGTGCAATATGTACGTGTCAACCGAGAATTCGATTAACCTTTTCCCCTTCCCAAGATGTTACTAGTATTAGATGTTATTGATCGGACAGCTTTGAAATTGTGCCATGAATTATTCTTCCATCACACAAGAGATAATTTTCCTTCCCTCGCAAAAAAAAATGATACGCCCTCCGATCCATATAAGTTGAATCAGATTAGTCTAGATATGCATGTATCTGGCACTAAAACTTGACTAGACATATTCGTATCTAGATGAATCTAAGTCAACTAATATGAGTCGGATGGGAGTACCGTAGTGTTAGTTTAATACAAAGAACGTGGCTCTTCAAGTTACATAAACAAAACATGGTTTACCAGTGTTTTGCCATGTTTGTTGTACCCTCGCTGTCCTGGTTCCGCCAGGCTAGAAAGCAGGAAAGGTATCGGTACAATGAATACCTCCCGTGATTGTAGCGTGAAATCTGTTTCGCCATCCCGAGATTAGGAAAACTGATTAGGGAGTACATCAAAGAGAGAGAAGCATGCACCAGCGGAACAGGTTTCACGGAACAAATAATCACCACCGGGCTATGCATGCACCGCATGAATCACGGTAATTTTGCCCGAAAATCGGCCAGGCCTGGATGTCTATCTTTAGTTAGTTGTGTTCCCCTTGTAATCAAGGGATGGAAACGAAAAAACTAGCGGCAAGTGGAGATGAAAAGAAGTGGCGCCCTTGAGTTTTTGAAATTTTGGACGCCCTTGGTCGACTGCCCACATATATCCTATAAATACGAGGCGGGTTGGAGGTACCGCGCGCTCGACGCGACTTAGACTTTGCTTTTGATCTTATCGAGGAGAGAAGAGGAGAGGAGAGAAGATGGGAGGGGAGGTAATTAGTTTGGAGATATGCCCAAGAGGCAATAATAAAGTGGTTATTATCATATCTTCATAATTATGATAAATGTTTACATACCATGCTATAATTGTATAAATCGGAAACATTAATACTTGTGTGATTTGTAAACATAAAAGAGTCCCTAGTAAAGCCTCTTGTTAAACTAGCTTGTTGGTTAATATATGATCATGGTTTCCTGATCATGAACATAGAGATGTTATTAACAACATGGTCATATCGTTGGGAGAATGATATGATGGACATACTCCTATAGTTAAGCATAGCATAAAGATCAAGTCATTTAATATAGTTCATTTGCTATAAGCTTTCTGATACATAGTAACCTAATTCCTTCGACCATGAGATCATGCTTATCACCATCACCGGAAGGATGCTTTGATGACATCAAACACCACACCGTAGCTGGGTGGTTATAAAGGTGGCATTGAGTGTTCGGAAAGTATGGGTTGAGACACATGGATCAAGAGTGGGATTTGTCCATCCATATGATGGATAGATATACTCTGGGCCCTCTCGGTGGAATGTCATCCAATTAGCTTGCAAGCATGTGACTGGGTCACAAGGCATCACATATCACGGGAACGAGAAAAGAGTACTTATCGGTAACGAGGTTGAACTAGGTATGCAGAGATAACGACGATCAAAACCTCGGATAAGTAAACTATCGTGAGACAAAGGGAAATTGGTATCGTATGTAAGTGGTTCATTCGATCGCAAAGTAATCGTAGAAATATGTGGGAGCCATATGAATTTCCAGATTCCTCTATTGGTTATTGATCGGAGAAATGTCTCGATCATGTCCGCATAATTCACGAACCGTAGGGAGACACACTTAAGGATTCGATGTTGTTGAGTAGTTATGGAATGATGAGTAAGAGACCGAATGTTGTTCGGAGTCTCGGATGGGATTCGGGATATCACGAGGAGATCCGGAATGGTCCGGAGAATAAGATTCATATAAGGAAAGTCCTGTTTCGGGGTTGGAGAATGGTTTCGTTGTTTTCATCGGGAATGTTCTAGAAGGTTCCGGAATGTCCGGCACTCCGGAGGGGAAGGGTACATGCATATGTTATACCAAGTTGGAATGATTGCATCATGTACTAAGTGTCATCGCTGAACAAAATAGAGGATTTATTCAAATCCTTGTTTGAAAAGTCAAACGCCAATTTGAAAGTCAAATGGCTATTTTTGGGAAGGGGAGAGGGAGGTGGAAACCGAGTTGGGGAGGAGTCCCTCCACCACCACCGGCCTACTTGGGATCCGAGTTGGGGAGGGATTCCCCTCCCTATGGCCGGCGCCTCCCTCCTATAAGAGGAGGGGCAGGCTCCCCTCCTAACATACAACACCTCTCTCCTCTAAACCTAAACCCTAGCCGCCGGCCTCCACCATTGTCGTCGCCGCCTCCTAGGGTTTGGCAAGTCGCCGAGTTGGGGCAATACCCTTGCCCTAGCCGCCGTCCTAGCTCCCTCTCCTTGGTGCGTCTAAACCCTAGATCACTGAGGCTCTCTCATAGTCCACCATACTCGCTCCAGCTTAAGGCGAAGCCCTGCGAGATCTCCCCTCTACTTCCGGTACCACGCCGTCGTGGTGCCGGAATCGCGAGGAGAGTGCTACAACCTCTGCTGCCTGCTGGAACAAGGGAGAGGAAGGTCTTCGTCGAGTACCGAACGTGTGACCGACTGCGGAAGCGCTGCCGGAACGCAGCGCCGGAAGGATCGTCTACGCGATCTTGAGATCGGCAAGTGTACGACTACATCACCCACAAGAATCTGCTCTCGTTAACCGATTTGGAATCTTTGAGGGTGAGTTCCTCTATCGACTTGTTGCTACAATCTAGTAGATAGATCTTGGCTTGTTTGTGTGCATGCGGTACAATTTTTTTGTTTTCCATGCTACGAACCCCTACAGTGGTATCAGAGCCGTGTCTATATGTAGATATGTTGCACGAGTAGAAAACAATGGTCATTATGGGCGTTGATGCTTTTGTTGTCGATTGCTTCTTGTGTACTTTGCATCTTGCGGGATGGTGGGCTGAAGCGGCCCGGGCTAACCTTACCTGACGTCGTTCATGAGACTTGCTCCACGCTTGACATGCAACTTGTATTGCATAAGTGGCTTTGCGGGTGCCTGTTTCTCCCAACATAGTTAAGATTCAATTTACAATGGGTGATTGCCAATACTAGTATCAATGTTGTGGTTCTTGTTCGTAAGTTAGAACGACACTTATTGAAAGCCCCAAACCACGTAAAACATGCAAAGAAAATTAGAGGCGTCTAACTTTGTTTTGCAGGGGTATGCTGTGATGTGATATGGCCATGATTGTGATTATATTTGATGTATGCAATGTTCCTTATTGTAAGTTGGCAACCGGCAGGAGCCATATGGTTGTCTTTAAATTCTGTTAAGACCCGCGTGTCTATTCATAGTAGTTGTAATAGTTGAAGATGGTGGACGACAACCATGGAGCAGCGTCATTGACCTTGATGCAATGCCGGTGATGATGGAGATCATGTTCGTGCTTGAAGATGGAGATCGGAAGCACAAGAAGAAAGGCCATATCATATCACATATTATGAATTGCATGTGATGTTAATCCTTTTATGCATCTTGTATTGCTTAGTTCACGACGGTAGCATTATAAGATGATCCCTCAAGAACACAAATTTCAAGTTTTAAAATGTTTATCCTTAGTAAGCACCGTTGCTAAAGCTCGTTGTTTCGAAGCACCACGTGATGATCTGGTGTGTTAGATTCTGCGAGTGTATACAACGTGAGCAAGCCAGATTTGCTCATGCAGAAGGTAAGGTTTGATCTTGACGAGCCTAGCATGTATAGACATGGTCTCGGAACACGGATCACCGAAAGGTAAAGCATGAGTCATATAGTAGATATGATGAACATGTTGATTGTTCGCCATTGAAGCTACATCAACTCTCGTGATGATCGGTTTTGATGTGGTGGATTTTGGTTCGTGTGATCACTAAAACAATGTGAGGGATATTGTTTTGAGTGGGAGTTCAATGGAAATATGATTAAAAGTTGAACACTATTTATCATAAATTAAATCAAAGTGAATTTGCATAGTTGTTGTAGTCATTGGCATCCGTTTACCACCTTGCGCTTAGTTATAATTGAGATGATAGAACTATAGAATTCTGGTTAGTTACTTTATGAACTGGTATCGTATTGTTTTTTGAAGTGTTAATCTAAAGTTTAAAAGTCCTATTGCAAACTTTCAGTAAGTTCCGGTTACTCCATGAAGTTTAATAATTGGTATTAAAACAAGAGTGACAATTCCAAGAGTTAGTGTATGAGTATCATGTTTGTATCCATGATTCTTGATATTCAAAGGATTGTCTTAATATCAAGGTTATCTAGGATCTGAAAGAGTTGTTTCAGAAACCATGATGTGTGGAAGATATTGTGATATCTGAAACAAAGTTTTGGTTGCAACATGATTGAGTATAATATGGCAAAGGTCATGTTCTCATATTTGATGAGAATTTGCAAAAGGTTGGAGACACTAGTTGTCCTAATCCACCAAAATGTTTTGGAGAGCAACATTATACTCGCGATTCATCGTTATAAGCTAAAAGTAGCTTGATCATGGATAACTCCATGATAAGGGTGAATAGTTGATGTAGGTAAAATGTTTACTACACCAAGAGATTACTAAAGAAAGGAATTTGAAAGAACACCAAACATTTGATGATGGTGATCTACTTTAAAGTGCAAGTCCAAAGACATTGGTATTTAACTATACATGCTTTGGACTATGTGTCATGTATATGGCTCCACTATTGATATTGATAGATTCTTTCAAACAGAAAAGAAATACTGAAAGAGAAACTCAGAAATATATGGCAGAAAAGAAAAGACTAGAATTGTTCAGTTTAAGTATATAGATGATATACATGTTATGGCTATATTCTTTGCTTATAAAACAATGTGGTTCTTAAGTATTTGATACTGAATTTGTTGGTGTGAATCGTCATACGAAAGAACACAATTCATGAACTACAATGGCCTAAGTAACTAGCAAAAGAATATGTGATGATGTTCATCGAGAACAAATAAAGGGTTATTGTGTTGCTCGTTAAACATCAAAGCTTGCCTTCAAGATTTGTTTTATCAGGTATTATGAGAACAAAAGGGTTGTTCAAATAATTGCCGTAATCCATAAAAGATGGATGATTCACAAATCTCGTTGGAGAAATCACATCCATAAAACTAGTGCTAAAAATGTCGAAAGACAAATTGATTGAAAGATCACTTAGGAAGTGACATCGCCGTTTAAATTATATTGGAAAGAAAAAGAAACTCCATGTGGATGGAATTTTGGAGTCTTTTGATTTTTGATCAAATGACGCTTGTGAAACTTTCCTAGAGATAATTAAAACTTCGTTCATAGGACAAAAGGGAACGAATGACTAGCTTATTGGAACTTGTACATATTGTTGTATGAAGTCCATTATGTGTAGTCAAGAGCGATGGATTTCAACTTCATATGCTTTCTCCGAAAATTTGAGTGAATATATGAATATTTACTTAATAAGGATGAAGTATGAAACATTTGAAAAGTTCAAAGACTTTCAAGATGAAGTGCAAAATCATTGTAACAAGAATATAAATAGTTTATGATAAGATCATAAAGGAAGATATTTGAGTTACAAGGTTAGCATAATACCTAAGATTTAAGGAATCGTTCCGTGGATTTGCATTTCCCGAAACACCAAAAGAGTATGGAGCGTTCGAGATATGTAATTAAACCTTGTTTGACATGGTAAGATCGAAGGTGTAATTCATAAAATGCCATTATATTTTAAAGATTAAAAGCTTTAGAGGTTACCGTTTTTCCACTGAAAAGAGATCCGTCATAATCCGTTGAAATGACACCATATAAAGTTATGGTTTGGGATAAAACCCAAGTTGTCCTTTCTTAAACATTGGTATGCTATGCATAAGAAAGATGTTTGCAACCAAAGTCGGATGAACCCGTCTTTGTATGTTATTTCGAACAACTGTTAAGTATTCCTCCATAACATCGGAGACAAAAGTGTTTGTCACTTAGAACGTCAAGTTTCTTTGAGAAGGAATTTTTTGTGAAAAGATAAGTGGGAGGACAATAGAACTTTGATAAGGTTAAAAGAACCTTAGCTATTTGTGCAGAGTTGCGCAGCGCCGAAAAGTGTTCCGAAGGCAGCAACAATGCTCATGGCTCACGTGCCTCAAAAGTTGTGGTTACGAAGGTCAAAGTTTTCTATTGAACCAAGTAGGTCGAGTAAATAATCAAATACCAAGATTTGAGGGTTGAATCATTATTTGAGAATAATGAACGTACTACATGCAAAGAAGCGATGATGGGCCCTGACTCCATAAAATGGCTTGAAGCCATAAAATCCGTGATAGTTCCATACACGAGAAATCAAGTTTTGAACTTGAAGGACCCTCGAGAAAGATGTAAGACCTTACAGTTGTGTTTGGATCTATAAATAAATAGACATGGATGTTTTACATCTATGAAATTATCGACATGTCGGGAAAGAGTTCATGAAAATGTTCAAAGAGTTGACTATGACAAGGTCTGATCTTTCATTAAGGATATTTAGTCTAGACGGATTAATGTAGCAACCACGACATATAATTTTATTATGTGTTGGATAAACAAAACAAGTTCTTCTAATAGAAGGGTTACCTAGGACGTGTGCATGACACGGTCCAAAGGGTTTTGTTAATTCAAAGGATGCTAAATGCATATGCAAACTTCAATGGTTGAAGTAAGCATTGCAGAGTTGGAATCTTCACTATGATGAAACTGTTAAAGGAGTTTAAATTCGTCGGAGACGATGAAGATGCTTGCATTTGCAAAAAATTAAGTGGGAGCGCTAAGACATGTTTCTAATACATTATGTGGAAGATATATTGTTGATTGGAAATGATGTATCTTTTATTAACACATATTAAGAATTTCATCCCGATGAAAGACTTAGGCAAAACCCAAATATTTGGCATCAATAGACGCTAATATGGTTGTGCCGAAAGTACATAGATGATGTATTGAATGAGTTCAATATAGAAACTACAAGAAAGGTTCTTGTCACACAGAAAGGATTGAATGAGTTCAATATTGATGATATATTCAACTGTATTGACACTGGGTAAGTGAAACAAAGATTCAAGTATAGATTGATACTTGATCACAAAGAGTATTTATATCAATCATACTGTGATATGTACAAATCCAGATATGTCCTATACTCTAAATGTTATGAGCATATACCAGAATGATTCATAAGTTGATCATTGGACAATAGTAAGGATATTCTTATGATCTTTTGGAAGAACTAAGAGTATATTATTTGTAGAAGTGACAAATAGATGGTTAGTTCATTGTAAAAGTACTACATTGATACTAGTTTTGTCACAAAGTACAAATTAAGTTTATCTCAATCTAAACTAAGGGTGGCACAATATAATGGAAAGTAAGTTCCATAATGGATTTGGATGAGTTCCAAAGTTAAGATATTGTGACAGATACTACAACAAAAGGGCTAAGTATATAACTGCTATTATAGCCACAAAAGAGGGCATTTGTGTCAAGTAGTTTGTTATCAAACTAGGTGTAGTTCACAGTGGGATAGTACTATGAAGATATATTGTACGAAAATATTGTCAACATGTTTTAACCCCAAAGAACTAAAGGTCACACCAAAGGACCAAATTTGTACGAAACCATCTCATTAGAGAATGAGTGATGCGTAGAGACGCAAAGACATGCAATTACACACGGACCTAGAAGTGTCAGATCCGGAGATTAGTTGACCACTAGCAATCGTGTACATACGACACCAGAAAGCCATAGGTGTTGAATACACAAAGGTTTGAAACTAGATTATTGACTCTAGTGCAAGTGGGAGACTGTTGGAGATATGCCCAAGAGGCAATAATAAAGTGGTTATTATCATATCTTCATACATATGATAAATGTTTACATACCATGCTATAATTGTATTAATCGGAAACATTAATACTTGTGTGATTTGTAAACATAAAAGAGTCCCTAGTAAAGCCTCTTGTTAAACTAGCTTGTTGGTTAATATATGATCATGGTTTCCTGATCATGAACATAGAGATGTTATTAACAACATGGTCATATCGTTGGGAGAATGATATGATGGACATACTCCTATAGTTAAGCATAGCATAAAGATCAAGTCATTTAATATAGTTCATTTGCTATAAGCTTTCTGATACATAGTAACCTAATTCCTTCGAACATGAGATCATGCTTATCACCATCACCGGAAGGATGCTTTGATGACATCAAACACCACACCGTAACTGGGTGGTTATAAAGGCGGCATTGAGTGTTCGGAAAGTATGGGTTGAGACACATGGATCAAGAGTGGGATTTGTCCATCCATATGACGGATAGATATACTCTAGGCCCTCTCGGTGGAATGTCATCCAATTAGCTTGCAAGCATGTGACTGGTTCACAAGGGATCACATACCACGGGAACGAGAAAAGAGTACTTATCGGTAACGAGGTTGAACTAGGTATGCAGAGATACCGACGATCAAAACCTCGGATAAGTAAACTATCGTGAGACAAAGGGAAATTGGTATCGTATGTAAGTGGTTCATTCGATCGCAAAGTAATCGTAGAAATATGTGGGAGCCATATGAATTTCCAGATTCCTCTATTGGTTATTGATCGGAGAAATGTCTCGATCATGTCCGCATAATTCACGAACCGTAGGGAGACACACTTAAGGATTCGATGTTGTTGAGTAGTTATGGAATGATGAGTAAGAGACCGAATGTTGTTCGGAGTCTCGGATGGGATCCGGGATATCACGAGGAGATCCGGAATGGTCCGGAGAATAAGATTCATATAAGGAAAGTCCTGTTTCGGGGTTGGAGAATGGTTTCGGTGTTTTCATCGGGAATGTTCTAGAAGGTTCCGGAATGTCCGGCACTCCGGAGGGGAAGGGTACATGAATATGTTATACCAAGTTGGAATGATTGCATCATGTACTAAGTGTCATCGCTGAACAAAATAGAGGATTTATTCAAATCCTTGTTTGAAAAGTCAAACGCCAATTTGAAAGTCAAACGGCTATTTTTGGGAAGTGGAGAGGGAGGTGGAAACCGAGTTGGGGAGGAGTCCCTCCTCCACCGTCGGCCCACTTGGGATCCGAGTTGGGGAGGGATTCCCCTCCCCATGGCCGGCGCCTCCCTCCTATAAGAGGAGGGGCAGGCTCCCCTCCTAACATACAACACCTCTCTCCTCTAAACCTAAACCCTAGGCGCCGGCCTCCACCATTGTCACCGCCTCCTCCTAGGGTTTGGCAAGTCGCCGAGTTGGGGAAATACCCTTTCCCTATCCGCCGGCCTAGCTCCCTCTCCTTGGTGCGTCTAAACCCTAGATCACCGAGGCTCTCTCATAGTCCACCATACTCGCTCCGGCTTAAGGCGAAGCCCTGCAAGATCTCCCCTCTACTTCCGGTACCACGCCGTCGTGCTGCCAAAATCGCGAGGAGAGTGCTACAACCTCCGCTGCCTGCTGGAACAAGGGAGAGGAAGGTCTTCATCGAGTACCGAACGTGTGACCGACTGCGGAAGCGCTGCCGGAATGCAGCGCCGGAAGGATCGTCAACGCGATCTTGAGATCGGCAAGTGTACGACTACATCACCCACGAGAATCTGCTCTCGTTTACCGCTTTGGAATCTTTGAGGGTGAGTTCCTCTATCGACTCGTTGCTACAATCTAGTAGATAGATCTTGGCTTGTTTGTGTGCATGCGGTAGAATTTTTTTGTTTTCCATGCTACGAACCCCTACAATTAGGCCTTTGATCTTGTCGAGGAGAGGAGAGGAGAGGTATAAGCTTGCAAGTAGAGCTTGCAAGTGGTAGCTTGCTTAAAGAGTAGCTTGTAAATATTGTCTTGTCTTGTGCAGAGCAATGGTAGCTTGCTTAAAGAGTATCTTTCATTCTTTACGCTTTTCAATTTCCTTTTGGGCCCTCTCTCACACCAGACTTCTCTCTCTTGTTCCCTGGGCTATGCTGAGCTGCTCGCCCCTGGCTGCCTGTGTCTGGGCTCTAGTGGCGGTGGTTGTGCTGCTGCCGCTGTGTTTAAGTCCTTGTTATGTTGATGAGTAGTCTGAATCCTTTTTGTCCAAAAAAACAGAAATTGTAGTAGTAGTCATTTTAAAGATGGAGGGAGTGCCAGTTTGCTTTGCACATTTGTAATTTTTATTAAATCTAAATTTGCAGTTTCCCAGTCTTTGATTAAATTGAACTTGTGACTTAGTGCTATATGCATTTATCTTAGTGGGATCTAACTGTTTGAAAAGGTTGTTTGTCATGTCAAAATTTCGATTAGACATTTATGTGATTAATTAGCTAAACCATGTTTATGAAGAGCCAACCGAGAATTCGATTAACCTTTTCCCCTTCCCAAGATGTTACTAGTATTAGATGTTACTGATCGGACAGCTTTGAAATTGTGCCATGAATTATTCTTCCATCACAAGGAGATAATTTTCCTTCCCTCGCAAAGAAAATGATACGCCAGGTTAGTCTAGATATACATGTATCTGTCACTAAAATTTGACTAGACACATTGGTATCCAGATGGATCTAAGTCAACTAATATGGGTCGGAGGAAGTACCGTAGACGCTGTTAGTTTAATACTCTCTCCATTTCAAAATATAAGATGTTTTAGCTTTGTAAAGTAAATATATCTAGACTATTTTTAGTACTGATATAGGTTCACTCAGGTTTGAAGTGAATCTACATACTTAAACAAGTCTAGATTTTTTTTTTCACAAATCTAAAACATCTTATATTTTATAAAACAGAGGGAGCATAAAGAACGTGACTCTTCAAGTTACATAAAAAACATGCTTTACCAGGGTCTTGACATATTTTTTGTACTCTCGACTGTCCTGGTTCCCCCAGGCTAGAAAGCAGGAAAGGTATCGGTACAATGAATACTTACCGAGATTAAAGTGTGAAATTTGATTGGCCATCCCGAGATTAGGGAAACTGATTAGGGAGTACTTCAAAGAGAGAGAAGCATGCACCAGCGGAACAGGTTTCACGGGACAAATAATCACCACCGGGCTATGCATGCACCGCATGAATCACGGTAATTTTGCCCGAAAATCGGCCAGGCCTGGATGTCTATCTTTAGTTAGTTGTGTTCCCCTGTAATCAAGGGATGGAAACGAAAAAACTAGCGGCAAGTGGAGATGAAAAGAAGTGGCGCCCTTGAGTTTTTGAAATTTTGGACGCCCTTGGTCGACTGCCCACCTATATCCTATAAATACGAGGCGGGTTGGAGGTACCGTGCGCTCGACGCGACTTAGACTTTGCTTTTGATCTTATCGAGGAGAGAAGAGGAGAGGAGAGAAGATGGGAGGGGAGGTAATTAGTTTGGGGAAATGCCCAAGAGGCAATAATAAAGTGGTTATTATCATATCTTCATACTTATGATAAATGTTTACATACCATGCTATAATTGTATTAATCGGAAACATTAATACTTGTGTGATTTGTAAACATAAAAGAGTCCCTAGTAAAGCCTCTTGTTAAACTAGCTTGTTGGTTAATATATGATCATGGTTTCCTGATCATGAACATAGACATGTTATTAACAACATGGTCATATCGTTGGGAGAATGATATGATGGACATACTCCTATAGTTAAGCATAGCATAAAGATCAAGTCATTTAATATAGTTCATTTGCTATAAGCTTTCTGATACATAGTAACCTAATTCCTTCGACCATGAGATCATGCTTATCACCATCACCGGAAGGATGCTTTGATGACATCAAACACCACACCGTAACTGGGTGGTTATAAAGGTGGCATTGAGTGTTCGGAAAGTATGGGTTGAGACACATGGATCAAGAGTGGGATTTGTCCATCAATATGACGGATAGATATACTCTGGGCCCTCTCGGTGGAATGTCATCCAATTAGCTTGCAAGCATGTGACTGGTTCACAAGGGATCACATACCACGGGAACGAGAAAATAGTACTTATCGGTAACGAGGTTGAACTAGGTATGCAGAGATACCAACGATCAAAACCTCGGATAAGTAAACTATCGTGAGACAAAGGGAAATTGGTATCGTATGTAAGTGGTTCATTCGATCGCAAAGTAATCGTAGAAATATGTGGGAGTCATATGAATTTTCAGATTCCTCTATTGGTTATTGATCGGAGAAATGTCTCGATCATGTCCGCATAATTCACGAACCGTAGGGAGACACACTTAAGGATTCGATGTTGTTGAGTAGTTATGGAATGATGAGTAAGAGACCGAATGTTGTTCGGAGTCTCGGATGGTATCCGGGATATCACGAGGAGATCCGGAATGGTCCGGAGAATAAGATTCATATAAGGAAAGTCCTGTTTCGGGGTTGGAGAATAGTTTCGGTGTTTTCATCGGGAATGTTCTAGAAGGTTCCGGAATGTCCGGCACTCCGGAGGGGAAGGGTACATGAATATGTTATACCAAGTTGGAATGATTGCATCATGTACTAAGTGTCATCGCTGAACAAAATAGAGGATTTATTCAAATCCTTGTTTGAAAAGTCAAACGCCAATTTGAAAGTCAAACGGCTATTTTTGGGAAGTGGAGAGGGAGGTGGAAACCGAGTTGGGGAGGAGTCCCTCCTCCACCGCCGGCCTACTTGGGATCCGAGTTGGGGAGGTATTCCCCTCCCCATGGCCGGCGCCTCCCTCCTATAAGAGGAGGGGCAGGCTCCCCTCCTAACATACAACACCTCTCTCCTCTAAACCTAAACCCTAGCCACCGGCCTCCACCATTGTCGCCGCCGCCTCCTAGGGTTTGGCAAGTCGCCGAGTTGGGGCAATACCCTTGCCCTAGCCGTCTTCCTAGCTCCCTCTCCTTGGTGCATATAAACCCTAGATCACCGAGGCTCTCTCATAGTCCACCATACTCGCTCCGGCTTAAGGCGAAGCCCTGCGAGATCTCCCCTCTACTTCCGGTACCACGCCGTCGTGCTGCCGGAATCGCGAGGAGAGCGCTACAACCTCCGATGCCTGCTGGAACAAGGGAGAGGAAGGTCTTCATCGAGTACCGAACGTGTGACCGACTGCGGAAGCGCTGCCGGAACGCAGCGCCGGAAGGATCGTCTACGCGATCTTGAGATCGGCAAGTGTACGACTACATCACCCACGAGAATCTGCTCTCGTTAACCGCTTTGGAATCTTCGAGGGTGAGTTCCTCTATCGACTCGTTGCTACAATCTAGTAGATAGATCTTGGCTTGTTTGTGTGCATGCGGTAGAATTTTTTTGTTTTCCATGCTACGAACCCCTACAGTGGCATCAGAGCCGTGTCTATATGTAGATCTGTTGCACGAGTAGAACACAATGGTCATTGTGGGCGTTGATGCTTTTGTTGTCGATTGCTTCTTGTGTACTTTGCATCTTGCGGGATGGTGGGATGAAGCGGCCCGGGCTAACCTTACATGACATCATTCATGAGACTTGCTCCACGCTTGACATGCAACTTGTATTGCATAAGTGGCTTTGCGGGTGCCTGTTTCTCCCAACATAGTTAAGATTCAATTTACAATGGGTGATTGCCAATACTAGTATCAATGTGGTGGTTCTTGTTCGTAAGTTAGAACGACACTTATTGAAAGCCCCAAACCACGTAAAACATGCAAAGAAAATTAGAGGCGTCTAACTTTGTTTTGCAGGGGTATGCTGTGATGTGATATGGCCATGATTGTGATTATATTTGATGTATGCAATGTTCCTTATTGTAAGTTGGCAACCGGCAGGAGCCATATGGTTGTCTTTAAATTCTGTTAAGACCCGCGTGTCTATTCATAGTAGTTGTAATAGTTGAAGATGGTGGACGACAACCATGGAGCAGCGTCATTGACCTTGATGCAATGCCGGTGATGATGGAGATCATGTTCGTGCTTGAAGATGGAGATCGGAAGCACAAGAAGAAAGGCCATATCATATCACATATTATGAATTGCATGTGATGTTAATCCTTTTATGCATCTTGTATTGCTTAGTTCACGACGGTAGCATTGTAAGATGATCCCTCAAGAACACAAATTTCAAGTTTTAAAATGTTTATCCTTAGTAAGCACCGTTGCTAAAGCTCGTTGTTTCGAAGCACCACGTGATGATCTGGTGTGTTAGATTCTGCGAGTGTATACAACGTGAGCAAGCCAGATTTGCTCATGCAGAAGGTAAGGTTTGATCTTGACGAGCCTAGCATGTATAGACATGGTCTCGGAACACGGATCACCGAAAGGTAAAGCATGAGTCATATAGTAGATATGATGAACATGTTGATTGTTCGCCATTGAAGCTACATCAACTCTCGTGATGATCGGTTTTGATGTGGTGGATTTTGGTTCGTGTGATCACTAAAACAATGTGAGGGATATTGTTTTGAGTGGGAGTTCAATGGAAATATGATTAATAGTTGAACACTATTTATCATAAATTAAATCAAAGTGAATTTGCATAGTTGTTGTAGTCATTGGCATCCGTTTACCACCTTGCGCTTAGTTATAATTGAGATGATAGAACTATAGAATTCTGGTTAGTTACTTTACGAACTGGTATCGTATTGTTTTTTGAAGTGTTAATCTAAAGTTTAAAAGTCCTATTGCAAACTTTCAGTAAGTTCCGGTTACTCCATGAAGTTTAATAATTGGTATTAAAACAAGAGTGACAATTCCAAGAGTTAGTGTATGAGTATCATGTTTGTATCCATGATTCTTGATATTCAAAGGATTGTCTTAATATCAAGGTTATCTAGGATCTGAAAGAGTTGTTTCAGAAACCATGATGTGTGGAAGATATTGTGATATCTGAAACAAAGTTTTGGTTGCAACATGATAGAGTATAATATGGCAAAGGTCATGTTCTCATATTTGATGAGAATTTGCAAAAGGTTGGAGACACTAGTTGTCCTAATCCACCAAAATGTTTTGGAGAGCAACATTATACTCGCGATTCATCGTTATAAGCTAAAAGTAGCTTGATCATGGATAACTCCATGATAAGGGTGAATAGTTGATGTAGGTAAAATGTTTACTACACCAAGAGATTACTAAAGAAAGGAATTTGAAAGAACACCAAACATTTGATGATGGTGATCTACTTTAAAGTGCAAGTCCAAAGACATTGGTATTTAACTATACATGCTTTGGACTATGTGTCATGTATATGGCTCCACTATTGATATTGATAGATTCTTTCAAACAGAAAAGAAATACTGAAAGAGAAACTCAGAAATATATGGCAGAAAAGAAAAGACTAGAATTGTTCAGTTTAAGTATATAGATGATATACATGTTATGGCTATATTCTTTGCTTATAAAACAATGTGGTTCTTAAGTATTTGATACTGAATTTGTTGGTGTGAATCGTCATACGAAAGAACACAATTCATGAACTACAATGGCCTAAGTAACTAGCAAAAGAATATGTGATGATGTTCATCGAGAACAAATAAAGGGTTATTGTGTTGCTCGTTAAACATCAAAGCTTGCCTTCAAGATTTGTTTTATCAGGTATTATGAGAACAAAAGGGTTGTTCAAATAATTGCCGTAATCCATAAAAGATGGATGATTCACAAATCTCGTTGGAGAAATCACATCCATAAAACTAGTGCTAAAAATGTCGAAAGACAAATTGATTGAAAGATCACTTAGGAAGTGACATCACCGTTTAAATTATATTGGAAAGAAAAAGAAACTCCATGTGGATGGAATTTTGGAGTCTTTTGATTTTTGATCAAATGACGCTTGTGAAACTTTCCTAGAGATAATTAAAACTTCGTTCATAGGACAAAAGGGAACGAATGACTAGCTTATTGGAACTTGTACATATTGTTGTATGAAGTCCATTATGTGTAGTCAAGAGCGATGGATTTCAACTTCATATGCTTTCTCCGAAAATTTGAGTGAATATATGAATATTTACTTAATAAGGATGAAGTATGAAACATTTGAAAAGTTCAAAGACTTTCAAGATGAAGTGCAAAATCATTGTAACAAGAATATAAATAGTTTATGATAAGATCATAAAGGAAGATATTTGAGTTACAAGGTTAGCATAATACCTAAGATTTAAGGAATCGTTCCGTGGATTTGCATTTCCCGAAACACCAAAAGAGTATGGAGCGTTCGAGATATGTAATTAAACCTTGTTTGACATGGTAAGATCGAAGGTGTAATTCATAAAATGCCATTATATTTTAAAGATTAAAAGCTTTAGAGGTTACCGTTTTTCCACTGAAAAGAGATCCGTCATAATCCGTTGAAATGACACCATATAAAGTTATGGTTTGGGATAAAACCCAAGTTGTCCTTTCTTAAACATTGGTATGCTATGCATAAGAAAGATGTTTGCAACCAAAGTCGGATGAACCCGTCTTTGTATGTTATTTCGAACAACTGTTAAGTATTCCTCCATAACATCGGAGACAAAAGTGTTTGTCACTTAGAACGTCAAGTTTCTTTGAGAAGGAATTTTTTGTGAAAAGATAAGTGGGAGGACAATAGAACTTTGATAAGGTTAAAAGAACCTTAGCTATTTGTGCAGAGTTGCGCAGCGCCGAAAAGTGTTCCGAAGGCAGCAACAATGCTCATGGCTCACGTGCCTCAAAGGTTGTGGTTACGAAGGTCAAAGTTTTCTATTGAACCAAGTAGGTCGAGTAAATAATCAAATACCAAGATTTGAGGGTTGAATCATTATTTGAGAATAATGAACGTACTACATGCAAAGAAGCGATGATGGGCCCTGACTCCATAAAATGGCTTGAAGCCATAAAATCCGTGATAGTTCCATACACGAGAAATCAAGTTTTGAACTTGAAGGACCCTCGAGAAAGATGTAAGACCTTACAGTTGTGTTTGGATCTATAAATAAATAGACATGGATGTTTTACATCTATGAAATTATCGACATGTCGGGAAAGAGTTCATGAAAATGTTCAAAGAGTTGACTATGACAAGGTCTGATCTTTCATTAAGGATATTTAGTCTAGACGGATTAATGTAGCAACCACGACATATAATTTTATTATGTGTTGGATAAACAAAACAAGTTCTTCTAATAGAAGGGTTACCTAGGACGTGTGCATGACACGGTCCAAAGGGTTTTGTTAATTCAAAGGATGCTAAATGCATATGCAAACTTCAATGGTTGAAGTAAGCATTGCAGAGTTGGAATCTTCACTATGATGAAACTGTTAAAGGAGTTTAAATTCGTCGGAGACGATGAAGATGCTTGCATTTGCAAAAAATTAAGTGGGAGCGCTAAGACATGTTTCTAATACATTATGTGGAAGACATATTGTTGATTGGAAATGATGTATCTTTTATTAACACATATTAAGAATTTCATCCCGATGAAAGACTTAGGCAAAACCCAAATATTTGGCATCAATAGACGCTAATATGGTTGTGCCGAAAGTACATAGATGATGTATTGAATGAGTTCAATATAGAAACTACAAGAAAGGTTCTTGTCACACAGAAAGGATTGAATGAGTTCAATATTGATGATATATTCAACTGTATTGACACTGGGTAAGTGAAACAAAGATTCAAGTATAGATTGATACTTGATCACAAAGAGTATTTATATCAATCATACTGTGATATGTACAAATCCAGATATGTCCTATACTCTAAATGTTATGAGCATATACCAGAATGATTCATAAGTTGATCATTGGACAATAGTAAGGATATTCTTATGATCTTTTGGAAGAACTAAGAGTATATTATTTGTAGAAGTGACAAATAGATGGTTAGTTCATTGTAAAAGTACTACATTGATACTAGTTTTGTCACAAAGTACAAATTAAGTTTATCTCAATCTAAACTAAGGGTGGCACAATATAATGGAAAGTAAGTTCCATAATGGATTTGGATGAGTTCCAAAGTTAAGATATTGTGACAGATACTACAACAAAAGGGCTAAGTATATAACTGCTATTATAGCCGCAAAAGAGGGCATTTGTGTCAAGTAGTTTGTTATCAAACTAGGTGTAGTTCACAGTGGGATAGTACTATGAAGATATATTGTACGAAAATATTGTCAACATGTTTTAACCCCAAAGAACTAAAGGTCACACCAAAGGACCAAATTTGTACGAAACCATCTCATTAGAGAATGAGTGATGCGTAGAGACGCAAAGACATGCAATTACACACGGACCTGGAAGTGTCAGATCCGGAGATTAGTTGACTACTAGCAATCGTGTACATACGACACCAGAAAGCCATAGGTGTTGAATACACAAAGGTTTGAAACTAGATTATTGACTCTAGTGCAAGTGGGAGACTGTTGGAGATATGCCCAAGAGGCAATAATAAAGTGGTTATTATCATATCTTCATACATATGATAAATGTTTACATACCATGCTATAATTGTATTAATCGGAAACATTAATACTTGTGTGATTTGTAAACATAAAAGAGTCCCTAGTAAAGCCTCTTGTTAAACTAGCTTGTTGGTTAATATATGATCATGGTTTCCTAATCATGAACATAGAGATGTTATTAACAACATGGTCATATCGTTGGGAGAATGATATGATGGACATACTCCTATAGTTAAGCATAGCATAAAGATCAAGTCATTTAATATAGTTCATTTGCTATAAGCTTTCTGATACATAGTAACCTAATTCCTTCGACCATGAGATCATGCTTATCACCATCACCGGAAGGATGCTTTGATGACATCAAACACCACACCGTAACTGGGTGGTTATAAAGGTGGCATTGAGTGTTCGGAAAGTATGGGTTGAGACACATGGATCAAGAGTGGGATTTGTCCATCAATATGACGGATAGATATACTCTGGGCCCTCTCGGTGGAATGTCATCCAATTAGCTTGCAAGCATGTGACTGGTTCACAAGGGATCACATACCACGGGAATGAGAAAAGAGTACTTATCGGTAACGAGGTTGAACTAGGTATGCAGAGATACCGACGATTAAAACCTCGGATAAGTAAACTATCGTGAGACAAAGGGAAATTGGTATCGTATGTAAGTGGTTCATTCGATCGCAAAGTAATCGTAGAAATATGTGGGAGCCATATGAATTTCCAGATTCCTCTATTGGTTATTGATCGGAGAAATGTCTCGATCATGTCCGCATAATTCACGAACCGTAGGGAGACACACTTAAGGATTCGATGTTGTTGAGTATTTATGGAATGATGAGTAAGAGACCGAATGTTGTTCGGAGTCTCGGATGGGATCCGGGATATCACGAGGATATCCGGAATGGTCCGGAGAATAAGATTCATATAAGGAAAGTCCTGTTTCGGGGTTGGAGAATGGTTCCGGTGTTTTCATCGGGAATGTTCTAGAAGGTTCCGGAATGTCCGGCACTTCGGAGGGGAAGGGTACATGAATATGTTATACCAAGTTGGAATGATTGCATCATGTACTAAGTGTCATCGCTGAACAAAATAGAGGATTTATTCAAATCCTTGTTTGAAAAGTCAAACGCCAATTTGAAAGTCAAACGGCTATTTTTGGGAAGTGGAGAGGGAGGTGGAAACCGAGTTGGGGAGGAGTCCCTCCTCCACCGCCGGCCTACTTGGGATCCGAGTTGGGGAGGGATTCCCCTCCCCATGGCCGGCGCCTCCCTCCTATAAGAGGAGGGGCAGGCTCCCCTCCTAACATACAACACCTCTCTCTTCTAAACCTAAACCCTAGCCACCGGCCTCCACCATTGTCGCCGCCGCCTCCTAGGGTTTGGCAAGTCGCCGAGTTGGGGCAATACCCTTGCCCTAGCCGTCGTCCTAGCTCCCTCTCCTTGGTGCATATAAACCCTAGATCACCGAGGCTCTCTCATAGTCCACCATACTCGCTCCGGCTTAAGGCGAAGCCCTGCGAGATCTCCCCTCTACTTCCGGTACCACGCCGTCGTGCTGGCGGAATCGCGAGGAGAGTGCTACAACCTTCGATGCCTGCTGGAACAAGGGAGAGGAAGGTCTTCATCGAGTACCGAACGAGTGACCGACTGCAGAAGCGCTGCCGGAACGCAGCGCCGGAAGGATCGTCTACGCGATCTTGAGATCGGCAAGTGTACGACTACATCACCCACGAGAATCTGCTCTCGTTAACCGCTTTGGAATCTTCGAGGGTGAGTTCCTCTATCGACTCGTTGCTACAATCTAGTAGATAGATCTTGGCTTGTTTGTGTGCATGCGGTAGAATTTTTTTGTTTTCCATGCTACGAACCCCTACAGTGGCATCAGAGCCGTGTCTATATGTAGATCTGTTGCACGAGTAGAACACAATGGTCATTGTGGGCGTTGATGCTTTTGTTGTCGATTGCTTCTTGTGTACTTTGCATCTTGCGGGATGGTGGGATGAAGCGGCCCGGGCTAACCTTACATGACATCATTCATGAGACTTGCTCCACGCTTGACATGCAACTTGTATTGCATAAGTGGCTTTGCGGGTGCCTGTTTCTCCCAACATAGTTAAGATTCAATTTACAACGGGTGATTGCCAATACTAGTATCAATGTGGTGGTTCTTGTTCGTAAGTTAGAACGACACTTATTGAAAGCCCCAAACCACGTAAAACATGCAAAGAAAATTAGAGGCGTCTAACTTTGTTTTGCAGGGGTATGCTATGATGTGATATGGCCATGATTGTGATTATATTTGATGTATGCAATGTTCCTTATTGTAAATTGGCAACCGGCAGGAGCCATATGGTTGTCTTTAAATTTTGTTAAGACCCGCGTGTCTATTCAAAGTAGTTGTAATAGTTGAAGCTGGTGGACGACAACCATGGAGCGGCGTCATTGACCTTGATGCAATGCCGGTGATGATGGAGATCATGTTCGTGCTTGAAGATGGAGATCGGAAGCACAAGAAGAAAGGCCATATCATATCACATATTATGAATTGCATGTGATGTTAATCCTTTTATGCATCTTGTATTGCTTAGTTCACGACGGTAGCATTATAAGATGATCCCTCAAGCACACAAATTTCAAGTTTTAAAGTGTTCATCCTTAGTAAGCACCGTTGCTAAAGCTCGTTGTTTCGAAGCACCACGTGATGATCGGGTGCGTTAGATTCTGCGAGTGTATACAACGTGAGCAAGCCAGATTTGCTCATGCAGAAGCTAAGGTTTGATCTTGACGAGCCTAGCATGTACAGACATGGTCTCGGAACACGGATCACCGAAAGGTAAAGCATGAGTCATATAGTAGATATGATGAACATGTTGATTGTTCGCCATTGAAGCTACATTAACTCTCGTGATGATCGGTTTTGATGTGGTGGATTTTGGTTCGTGTGATCACTAAAACAATGTGAGGGATATTGTTTTGAGTGGGAGTTCAATGGAAATATGATTAAAAGTTGAACACTATTTATCATAAATTAAATCAAAGTGAATTTGCATAGTTGTTGTAGTCATTGGCATCCGTTTACCACCTTGCGCTTAGTTATAATTGAGATGATAGAACTATAGAATTCTGGTTAGTTACTTTACGAACTGGTATCGTATTGTTTTTTGAAGTGTTAATCTAAAGTTTAAAAGTCCTATTGCAAACTTTCAGTAAGTTCCGGTTACTCCATGAAGTTTAATAATTGGTATTAAAACAAGAGTGACAATTCCAAGAGTTAGTGTATGAGTATCATGTTTGTATCCATGATTCTTGATATTCAAAGGATTGTCTTAATATCAAGGTTATCTAGGATCTGAAAGAGTTGTTTCAGAAACCATGATGTGTGGAAGATATTGTGATATCTAAAACAAAGTTTTGGTTGCAACATGATAGAGTATAATATGGCAAAGGTCATGTTCCCATATTTGATGAGAATTTGCAAAGGTTTGGAGACACTAGTTGTCCTAATCCACCAAAAGGTTTTGGAGAGCAACATTATACTCGCGATTCATCGTTATAAGCTAAAAGTAGCTTGATCATGGATAACTCCATGATAAGGGTGAATAGTTGATGTAGGTAAAATGTTTACTACACCAAGAGATTACTAAAGAAAGGAATTTGAAAGAACACCAAACATTTGATGATGGTGATCTACTTCAAAGTACAAGTCCAAAGACATTGGTATTTAACTATACATGCTTTGGACTATGTGTCATGTATATGGCTCCACTATTGATATTGATAGATTCTTTCAAACAGAAAAGAAATACTGAAAGAGAATCTCAGAAATATATGGCAGAAAAGAAAAGACTAGAATTGTTCAGTTTAAGTATATAGATGATATACATGTTATGGCTATATTCTTTGCTTATTAAACAATGTGGTTCTTAAGTATTTGATACTGAATTTGTTGGTGTGAATCGTCATACGAAAGAACACAATTCATGAACTACAATGGCCTAAGTAACTAGCAAAAGAATATGTGATGATGTTCATCGAGAACAAATAAAGGGTTATTGTGTTGCTCGTTAAACATCAAAGCTTGCCTTCAAGATTTGTTTTATCAGGTATTATTAGAACAAAAGGGTTGTTCAAATAATTGCCGTAATCCATACAAGATGGATGATTCACAAATCTCGTTGGAGAAATCACATCCATAAAACTAGTGCTAAAAATGTCGAAAGACAAATTGATTGAAAGATCACTTAGGAAGTGACATCGCCGTTTAAATTATATTGGAAAGAAAAAGAAACTCCATGTGGATGGAATTTTGGAGTCTTTTGATTTTTGATCAAATGACGCTTGTGAAACTTTCCTAGAGATAATTAAAACTTCGTTCATAGGACAAAAGGGAACGAATGACTAGCTTATTGGAACTTGTACATATTGTTGTATGAAGTCCATTATGTGTGGTCAAGAGCGATGGATTTCAACTTCATATGCTTTCTCCGAAAATTGGAGTGAATATATGAATATTTACTTAATAAGGATGAAGTATGAAACATTTGAAAAGTTCAAAGACTTTCAAGATGAAGTGCAAAATCATTGTAACAAGAATATAAATAGTTTATGATAAGATCATAAAGGAAGATATTTGAGTTACAAGGTTAGCATAATACCTAAGATTTAAGGAATCGTTCCGTGGATTTGCATTTCCCGAAACACCATAAGAGTATGGAGCGTTCGAGATATGTAATTAAACCTTGTTTGACATGGTAAGATCGAAGGTGTAATTCATAAAACTGCCATTATATTTTAAAGATTAAAAGCTTTAGAGGTTACCGTTTTTCCACTGAAAAGAGCTCCGTCATAATCCGTTGAAATGACACCATATAAAGTTATGGTTTGGGATAAAACCCAAGTTGTCATTTCTTAAACATTGGTATGCTATGCATAAGAAAGATGTTTGCAACCAAAGTCGGATGAACCCGTCTTTGTATGTTATTTCGAACAACTGTTAAGTATTCCTCCATAACATCGGAGACAAAAGTCTTTGTCACTTAGAACGTCAAGTTTCTTTGAGAAGGAATTTTTCGTGAAAAGATAAGTGGGAGGACAATAGAACTTTGATAAGGTTAAAAGAACCTTAGATATTTGTGCAGAGTTGCGCAGCGCCGAAAAGTGTTCCGAAGGCAGCAACAATGCTCATGGCTCACGTGCCTCAAAGGTTGTGGTTACGAAGGTCAAAGTTTTCTATTGAACCAAGTAGGTCGAGTAAATAATCAAATACCAAGATTTGAGGGTTGAATCATTATTTGAGAATAATGAACGTACTACATGCAAAGAAGCGATGATGGGCCCTGACTCCATAAAATGGCTTGAAGCCATAAAATCCGTGATAGTTCCATACACGAGAAATCAAGTTTTGAACTTGAAGGACCCTCGAGAAAGGTGTAAGACCTTACAGTTGTGTTTGGATCTATAAATAAATAGACATGGATGTTTTACATCTATGAAATTATCGACATGTCGGGAAAGAGTTCATGAAAATGTTCAAAGAGTTGACTATGACAAGGTCTGATCTTTCATTAAGGATATTTAGTCTAGACGGATTAATGTAGCAACCACGACATATAATTTTATTATGTGTTGGATAAACAAAACAAGTTCTTCTAATAGAAGGGTTACCTAGGACGTGTGCATGACACGGTCCAAAGGGTTTTGTTAATTCAAAGGATGCTAAATGCATATGCAAACTTCAATGGTTGAAGTAAGCATTGCAGAGTTGGAATCTTCACTATGATGAAACTGTTAAAGGAGTTTAAATTCGTCGGAGACGATGAAGATGCTTGCATTTGCAAAAAATTAAGTGGGAGCGCTAAGACATGTTTCTAATACATTATGTGGAAGACATATTGTTGATTGGAAATGATGTATCTTTTATTAACACATATTAAGAATTTCATCCCGATGAAAGACTTAGGCAAAACCCAAATATTTGGCATCAATAGACGCTAATATGGTTGTGCCGAAAGTACATAGATGATGTATTGAATGAGTTCAATATAGAAACTACAAGAAAGGTTCTTGTCACACCGAAAGGATTGAATGAGTTCAATATTGATGATATATTCAACTGTATTGACACTGGGTAAGTGAAACAAAGATTCAAGTATAGATTGATACTTGATCACAAAGAGTATTTATATCAATCATACTGTGATATGTACAAATCCAGATATGTCCTATACTCTAAATGTTATGAGCATATACCAGAATGATTCATAAGTTGATCATTGGACAATAGTAAGGATATTCTTATGATCTTTTGGAAGAACTAAGAGTATATTATTTGTAGAAGTGACAAATAGATGGTTAGTTCATTGTAAAAGTACTACATTGATACTAGTTTTGTCACAAAGTACAAATTAAGTTTATCTCAATCTAAACTAAGGGTGGCACAATATAATGGAAAGTAAGTTCCATAATGGATTTGGATGAGTTCCAAAGTTAAGATATTGTGACAGATACTACAACAAAAGGGCTAAGTATATAACTGCTATTATAGCCGCAAAAGAGGGCATTTGTGTCAAGTAGTTTGTTATCAAACTAGGTGTAGTTCACAGTGGGATAGTACTATGAAGATATATTGTACGAAAATATTGTCAACATGTTTTAACCCCAAAGAACTAAAGGTCACACCAAAGGACCAAATTTGTACGAAACCATCTCATTAGAGAATGAGTGATGCGTAGAGACGCAAAGACATGCAATTACACACGGACCTGGAAGTGTCAGATCCGGAGATTAGTTGACTACTAGCAATCGTGTACATACGACACCAGAAAGCCATAGGTGTTGAATACACAAAGGTTTGAAACTAGATTATTGACTCTAGTGCAAGTGGGAGACTGTTGGAGATATGCCCAAGAGGCAATAATAAAGTGGTTATTATCATATCTTCATACATATGATAAATGTTTACATACCATGCTATAATTGTATTAATCGGAAACATTAATACTTGTGTGATTTGTAAACATAAAAGAGTCCCTAGTAAAGCCTCTTGTTAAACTAGCTTGTTGGTTAATATATGATCATGGTTTCCTAATCATGAACATAGAGATGTTATTAACAACATGGTCATATCGTTGGGAGAATGATATGATGGACATACTCCTATAGTTAAGCATAGCATAAAGATCAAGTCATTTAATATAGTTCATTTGCTATAAGCTTTCTGATACATAGTAACCTAATTCCTTCGACCATGAGATCATGCTTATCACCATCACCGGAAGGATGCTTTGATGACATCAAACACCACACCGTAACTGGGTGGTTATAAAGGTGGCATTGAGTGTTCGGAAAGTATGGGTTGAGACACATGGATCAAGAGTGGGATTTGTCCATCAATATGACGGATAGATATACTCTGGGCCCTCTCGGTGGAATGTCATCCAATTAGCTTGCAAGCATGTGACTGGTTCACAAGGGATCACATACCACGGGAATGAGAAAAGAGTACTTATCGGTAACGAGGTTGAACTAGGTATGCAGAGATACCGACGATTAAAACCTCGGATAAGTAAACTATCGTGAGACAAAGGGAAATTGGTATCGTATGTAAGTGGTTCATTCGATCGCAAAGTAATCGTAGAAATATGTGGGAGCCATATGAATTTCCAGATTCCTCTATTGGTTATTGATCGGAGAAATGTCTCGATCATGTCCGCATAATTCACGAACCGTAGGGAGACACACTTAAGGATTCGATGTTGTTGAGTATTTATGGAATGATGAGTAAGAGACCGAATGTTGTTCGGAGTCTCGGATGGGATCCGGGATATCACGAGGATATCCGGAATGGTCCGGAGAATAAGATTCATATAAGCAAAGTCCTGTTTCGGGGTTGGAGAATGGTTCCGGTGTTTTCATCGGGAATGTTCTAGAAGGTTCCGGAATGTCCGGCACTTCGGAGGGGAAGGGTACATGAATATGTTATACCAAGTTGGAATGATTGCATCATGTACTAAGTGTCATCGCTGAACAAAATAGAGGATTTATTCAAATCCTTGTTTGAAAAGTCAAACGCCAATTTGAAAGTCAAACGGCTATTTTTGGGAAGTGGAGAGGGAGGTGGAAACCGAGTTGGGGAGGAGTCCCTCCTCCACCGCCGGCCTACTTGGGATCCGAGTTGGGGAGGGATTCCCCTCCCCATGGCCGGCGCCTCCCTCCTATAAGAGGAGGGGCAGGCTCCCCTCCTAACATACAACACCTCTCTCTTCTAAACCTAAACCCTAGCCACCGGCCTCCACCATTGTCGCCGCCGCCTCCTAGGGTTTGGCAAGTCGCCGAGTTGGGGCAATACCCTTGCCCTAGCCGTCGTCCTAGCTCCCTCTCCTTGGTGCATATAAACCCTAGATCACCGAGGCTCTCTCATAGTCCACCATACTCGCTCCGGCTTAAGGCGAAGCCCTGCGAGATCTCCCCTCTACTTCCGGTACCACGCCGTCGTGCTGGCGGAATCGCGAGGAGAGTGCTACAACCTTCGATGCCTGCTGGAACAAGGGAGAGGAAGGTCTTCATCGAGTACCGAACGAGTGACCGACTGCAGAAGCGCTGCCGGAACGCAGCGCCGGAAGGATCGTCTACGCGATCTTGAGATCGGCAAGTGTACGACTACATCACCCACGAGAATCTGCTCTCGTTAACCGCTTTGGAATCTTCGAGGGTGAGTTCCTCTATCGACTCGTTGCTACAATCTAGTAGATAGATCTTGGCTTGTTTGTGTGCATGCGGTAGAATTTTTTTGTTTTCCATGCTACGAACCCCTACAGTGGCATCAGAGCCGTGTCTATATGTAGATCTGTTGCACGAGTAGAACACAATGGTCATTGTGGGCGTTGATGCTTTTGTTGTCGATTGCTTCTTGTGTACTTTGCATCTTGCGGGATGGTGGGATGAAGCGGCCCGGGCTAACCTTACATGACATCATTCATGAGACTTGCTCCACGCTTGACATGCAACTTGTATTGCATAAGTGGCTTTGCGGGTGCCTGTTTCTCCCAACATAGTTAAGATTCAATTTACAACGGGTGATTGCCAATACTAGTATCAATGTGGTGGTTCTTGTTCGTAAGTTAGAACGACACTTATTGAAAGCCCCAAACCACGTAAAACATGCAAAGAAAATTAGAGGCGTCTAACTTTGTTTTGCAGGGGTATGCTATGATGTGATATGGCCATGATTGTGATTATATTTGATGTATGCAATGTTCCTTATTGTAAATTGGCAACCGGCAGGAGCCATATGGTTGTCTTTAAATTTTGTTAAGACCCGCGTGTCTATTCAAAGTAGTTGTAATAGTTGAAGCTGGTGGACGACAACCATGGAGCGGCGTCATTGACCTTGATGCAATGCCGGTGATGATGGAGATCATGTTCGTGCTTGAAGATGGAGATCGGAAGCACAAGAAGAAAGGCCATATCATATCACATATTATGAATTGCATGTGATGTTAATCCTTTTATGCATCTTGTATTGCTTAGTTCACGACGGTAGCATTATAAGATGATCCCTCAAGCACACAAATTTCAAGTTTTAAAGTGTTCATCCTTAGTAAGCACCGTTGCTAAAGCTCGTTGTTTCGAAGCACCACGTGATGATCGGGTGCGTTAGATTCTGCGAGTGTATACAACGTGAGCAAGCCAGATTTGCTCATGCAGAAGCTAAGGTTTGATCTTGACGAGCCTAGCATGTACAGACATGGTCTCGGAACACGGATCACCGAAAGGTAAAGCATGAGTCATATAGTAGATATGATGAACATGTTGATTGTTCGCCATTGAAGCTACATTAACTCTCGTGATGATCGGTTTTGATGTGGTGGATTTTGGTTCGTGTGATCACTAAAACAATGTGAGGGATATTGTTTTGAGTGGGAGTTCAATGGAAATATGATTAAAAGTTGAACACTATTTATCATAAATTAAATCAAAGTGAATTTGCATAGTTGTTGTAGTCATTGGCATCCGTTTACCACCTTGCGCTTAGTTATAATTGAGATGATAGAACTATAGAATTCTGGTTAGTTACTTTACGAACTGGTATCGTATTGTTTTTTGAAGTGTTAATCTAAAGTTTAAAAGTCCTATTGCAAACTTTCAGTAAGTTCCGGTTACTCCATGAAGTTTAATAATTGGTATTAAAACAAGAGTGACAATTCCAAGAGTTAGTGTATGAGTATCATGTTTGTATCCATGATTCTTGATATTCAAAGGATTGTCTTAATATCAAGGTTATCTAGGATCTGAAAGAGTTGTTTCAGAAACCATGATGTGTGGAAGATATTGTGATATCTAAAACAAAGTTTTGGTTGCAATATGATAGAGTATAATATGGCAAAGGTCATGTTCCCATATTTGATGAGAATTTGCAAAGGTTTGGAGACACTAGTTGTCCTAATCCACCAAAAGGTTTTGGAGAGCAACATTATACTCGCGATTCATCGTTATAAGCTAAAAGTAGCTTGATCATGGATAACTCCATGATAAGGGTGAATAGTTGATGTAGGTAAAATGTTTACTACACCAAGAGATTACTAAAGAAAGGAATTTGAAAGAACACCAAACATTTGATGATGGTGATCTACTTCAAAGTACAAGTCCAAAGACATTGGTATTTAACTATACATGCTTTGGACTATGTGTCATGTATATGGCTCCACTATTGATATTGATAGATTCTTTCAAACAGAAAAGAAATACTGAAAGAGAATCTCAGAAATATATGGCAGAAAAGAAAAGACTAGAATTGTTCAGTTTAAGTATATAGATGATATACATGTTATGGCTATATTCTTTGCTTATTAAACAATGTGGTTCTTAAGTATTTGATACTGAATTTGTTGGTGTGAATCGTCATACGAAAGAACACAATTCATGAACTACAATGGCCTAAGTAACTAGCAAAAGAATATGTGATGATGTTCATCGAGAACAAATAAAGGGTTATTGTGTTGCTCGTTAAACATCAAAGCTTGCCTTCAAGATTTGTTTTATCAGGTATTATTAGAACAAAAGGGTTGTTCAAATAATTGCCGTAATCCATACAAGATGGATGATTCACAAATCTCGTTGGAGAAATCACATCCATAAAACTAGTGCTAAAAATGTCGAAAGACAAATTGATTGAAAGATCACTTAGGAAGTGACATCGCCATTTAAATTATATTGGAAAGAAAAAGAAACTCCATGTGGATGGAATTTTGGAGTCTTTTGATTTTTGATCAAATGACGCTTGTGAAACTTTCCTAGAGATAATTAAAACTTCGTTCATAGGACAAAAGGGAACGAATGACTAGCTTATTGGAACTTGTACATATTGTTGTATGAAGTCCATTATGTGTGGTCAAGAGCGATGGATTTCAACTTCATATGCTTTCTCCGAAAATTGGAGTGAATATATGAATATTTACTTAATAAGGATGAAGTATGAAACATTTGAAAAGTTCAAAGACTTTCAAGATGAAGTGCAAAATCATTGTAACAAGAATATAAATAGTTTATGATAAGATCATAAAGGAAGATATTTGAGTTACAAGGTTAGCATAATACCTAAGATTTAAGGAATCGTTCCGTGGATTTGCATTTCCCGAAACACCATAAGAGTATGGAGCGTTCGAGATATGTAATTAAACCTTGTTTGACATGGTAAGATCGAAGGTGTAATTCATAAAACTGCCATTATATTTTAAAGATTAAAAGCTTTAGAGGTTACCGTTTTTCCACTGAAAAGAGCTCCGTCATAATCCGTTGAAATGACACCATATAAAGTTATGGTTTGGGATAAAACCCAAGTTGTCATTTCTTAAACATTGGTATGCTATGCATAAGAAAGATGTTTGCAACCAAAGTCGGATGAACCCGTCTTTGTATGTTATTTCGAACAACTGTTAAGTATTCCTCCATAACATCGGAGACAAAAGTGTTTGTCACTTAGAACGTCAAGTTTCTTTGAGAAGGAATTTTTCGTGAAAAGATAAGTGGGAGGACAATAGAACTTTGATAAGGTTAAAAGAACCTTAGATATTTGTGCAGAGTTGCGCAGCGCCGAAAAGTGTTCCGAAGGCAGCAACAATGCTCATGGCTCACGTGCCTCAAAGGTTGTGGTTACGAAGGTCAAAGTTTTCTATTGAACCAAGTAGGTCGAGTAAATAATCAAATACCAAGATTTGAGGGTTGAATCATTATTTGAGAATAATGAACGTACTACATGCAAAGAAGCGATGATGGGCCCTGACTCCATAAAATGGCTTGAAGCCATAAAATCCGTGATAGTTCCATACACGAGAAATCAAGTTTTGAACTTGAAGGACCCTCGAGAAAGGTGTAAGACCTTACAGTTGTGTTTGGATCTATAAATAAATAGACATGGATGTTTTACATCTATGAAATTATCGACATGTCGGGAAAGAGTTCATGAAAATGTTCAAAGAGTTGACTATGACAAGGTCTGATCTTTCATTAAGGATATTTAGTCTAGACGGATTAATGTAGCAACCACGACATATAATTTTATTATGTGTTGGATAAACAAAACAAGTTCTTCTAATAGAAGGGTTACCTAGGACGTGTGCATGACACGGTCCAAAGGGTTTTGTTAATTCAAAGGATGCTAAATGCATATGCAAACTTCAATGGTTGAAGTAAGCATTGCAGAGTTGGAATCTTCACTATGATGAAACTGTTAAAGGAGTTTAAATTCGTCGGAGACGATGAAGATGCTTGCATTTGCAAAAAATTAAGTGGGAGCGCTAAGACATGTTTCTAATACATTATGTGGAAGACATATTGTTGATTGGAAATGATGTATCTTTTATTAACACATATTAAGAATTTCATCCCGATGAAAGACTTAGGCAAAACCCAAATATTTGGCATCAATAGACGCTAATATGGTTGTGCCGAAAGTACATAGATGATGTATTGAATGAGTTCAATATAGAAACTACAAGAAAGGTTCTTGTCACACCGAAAGGATTGAATGAGTTCAATATTGATGATATATTCAACTGTTTTGACACTGGGTAAGTGAAACAAAGATTCAAGTATAGATTGATACTTGATCACAAAGAGTATTTATATCAATCATACTGTGATATGTACAAATCCAGATATGTCCTATACTCTAAATGTTATGAGCATATACCAGAATGATTCATAAGTTGATCATTGGACAATAGTAAGGATATTCTTATGATCTTTTGGAAGAACTAAGAGTATATTATTTGTAGAAGTGACAAATAGATGGTTAGTTCATTGTAAAAGTACTACATTGATACTAGTTTTGTCACAAAGTACAAATTAAGTTTATCTCAATCTAAACTAAGGGTGGCACAATATAATGGAAAGTAAGTTCCATAATGGATTTGGATGAGTTCCAAAGTTAAGATATTGTGACAGATACTACAACAAAAGGGCTAAGTATATAACTGCTATTATAGCCGCAAAAGAGGGCATTTGTGTCAAGTAGTTTGTTATCAAACTAGGTGTAGTTCACAGTGGGATAGTACTATGAAGATATATTGTACGAAAATATTGTCAACATGTTTTAACCCCAAAGAACTAAAGGTCACACCAAAGGACCAAATTTGTACGAAACCATCTCATTAGAGAATGAGTGATGCGTAGAGACGCAAAGACATGCAATTACACACGGACCTGGAAGTGTCAGATCCGGAGATTAGTTGACTACTAGCAATCGTGTACATACGACACCAGAAAGCCATAGGTGTTGAATACACAAAGGTTTGAAACTAGATTATTGACTCTAGTGCAAGTGGGAGACTGTTGGAGATATGCCCAAGAGGCAATAATAAAGTGGTTATTATCATATCTTCATACATATGATAAATGTTTACATACCATGCTATAATTGTATTAATCGGAAACATTAATACTTGTGTGATTTGTAAACATAAAAGAGTCCCTAGTAAAGCCTCTTGTTAAACTAGCTTGTTGGTTAATATATGATCATGGTTTCCTGATCATGAACATAGAGATGTTATTAACAACATGGTCATATCGTTGGGAGAATGATATGATGGACATACTCCTATAGTTAAGCATAGCATAAAGATCAAGTCATTTAATATAGTTCATTTGCTATAAGCTTTCTGATACATAGTAACCTAATTCCTTCGACCATCAGATCATGCTTATCACCATCACCGGAAGGATGCTTTGATGATATCAAACACCACACCGTAACTGGGTGGTTATAAAGGTGGCATTGAGTGTTCGGAAAGTATGGGTTGAGACACATGGATCAAGAGTGGGATTTGTCCATCCATATGACGGATAGATATACTCTGGGCCCTCTCGGTGGAATGTCATCCAATTAGCTTGCAAGCATGTGACTGGTTCACAAGGGATCACATACCACGGGAACGAGAAAAGAGTACTTATCGGTAACGAGGTTGAACTAGGTATGCAGAGATACCGACGATCAAAACCTCGGATAAGTAAACTATCGTGAGACAAAGGGAAATTGGTATCGTATGTAAGTGGTTCATTCGATCGCAAAGTAATCGTAGAAATATGTGGGAGCCATATGAATTTCCAGATTCCTCTATTGGTTATTGATCGGAGAAATGTCTCGATCATGTCCGCATAATTCACGAACCGTAGGGAGACACACTTAAGGATTCGATGTTGTTGAGTATTTATGGAATGATGAGTAAGAGACCGAATGTTGTTCGGAGTCTCGGATGGGATCCGGGATATCACGAGGATATCCGGAATGGTCCGGAGAATAAGATTCATATAAGGAAAGTCCTGTTTCGGGGTTGGAGAATGGTTTCGGTGTTTTCATCGGGAATGTTCTAGAAGGTTCCGGAATGTCCGGCACTCCGGAGGGGAAGGGTACATGAATATGTTATACCAAGTTGGAATGATTGCATCATGTACTAAGTGTCATCGCTGAACAAAATAGAGGATTTATTCAAATCCTTGTTTGAAAAGTCAAACGCCAATTTGAAAGTCAAACGGCTATTTTTGGGAAGTGGAGAGGGAGGTGGAAACCGAGTTGGGGAGGAGTCCCTCCTCCACCGCCGGCCTACTTGGGATCCGAGTTGGGGAGGGATTCCCCTCCCCATGGCCGGCGCCTCCCTCCTATAAGAGGAGGGGCAGGCTCCCCTCCTAACATACAACACCTCTCTCCTCTAAACCTAAACCCTAGCCACCGGCTTCCACCATTGTCGCCGCCGCCTCCTAGGGTTTGGCAAGTCGCCGAGTTGGGGCAATACCCTTGCCCTAGCCGTCGTACTAGCTCCCTCTCCTTGGTGCATATAAACCCTAGATCACCGAGGCTCTCTCATAGTCCACCATACTCGCTCCGGCTTAAGGCGAAGCCCTGCGAGATCTCCCCTCTACTTCCGGTACCACGCCGTCGTGCTGCCGGAATAGCGAGGAGAGTGCTACAACCTCCGATGCCTGCTGGAACAAGGGAGAGGAAGGTATTCATCGAGTACCGAACGTGTGACCGACTGCGGAAGCGCTGCCGGAACGCAGCGCCGGAAGAATCGTCTACGCGATCTTGAGATCGGCAAGTGTACGACTACATCACCCACGAGAATCTACTCTCGTTAACCGCTTTGGAATCTTCGAGGGTGAGTTCCTCTGTCGACTCGTTGCTACAATCTAGTAGATAGATCTTGGCTTGTTTGTGTGCATGCGGTAGAAATTTTTTGTTTTCCATGCTACGAACCCCTACAATTAGGCCTTTGATCTTGTCGAGGAGAGGAGAGGAGAGGTATAAGCTTGCAAGTAGAGCTTGCAAGTGGTAGCTTGCTTAAAGAGTAGCTTGTAAATATTGTCTTGTCTTGTGCAGAGCAATGGTAGCTTGCTTAAAGAGTATCTTTCATTCTTTACGCTTTTCAATTTCCTTTTGGTCCCTCTCTCACACCAGACTTCTCTCTCTTGTTCCCTGGGCTATGCTGAGCTGCTCGCCTCTGGCTGCCTGTGTCTGGGCTCTGGTGGCGGTGGTTGTGCTGCTGCCGCTGTGTTTAAGTCCTTGTTATGTTGATGAGTAGTCTGAATCCTTTTTGTCCAAAAAAACAGAAATTGTAGTAGTAGTCATTTTAAAGATGGAGGGAGTGCCAGTTTGCTTTGCACATTTGTAATTTTTATTAAATCTAAATTTGCAGTTTCCCAGTCTTTGATTAAATTGAACTTGTGACTTAGTGCTATATGCATTTATCTTAGTGGGATCTAACTGTTTGAAAAGGTTGTTTGTCATGTCAAAATTTCGATTAGACATTTATGTGATTAATTAGCTAAACCATGTTTATGAAGAGCCAACCGAGAATTCGATTAACCTTTTCCCCTTCCCAAGATGTTACTAGTATTAGATGTTACTGATCGGACAGCTTTGAAATTGTGCCATGAATTATTCTTCCATCACAAGGAGATAATTTCCCTTCCCTCGCAAAGAAAATGATACGCCAGGTTAGTCTAGATATACATGTATCTGTCACTAAAATTTGACTAGACACATTGGTATCTAGATGGATCTAAGTCAACTAATATGGGTCGGAGGAAGTACCGTAGACGCTGTTAGTTTAATACTCTCTCCATTTCAAAATATAAGATGTTTTAGCTTTGTAAAGTAAATATATCTAGACTATTTTTAGTACTGATATAGGTTCACTCAGGTTTGAAGTGAATCTACATACTTAAACAAGTCTAGATTTTTTTTTTCACAAATCTAAAACATCTTATATTTTATAAAACAGAGGGAGCATAAAGAACGTGACTCTTCAAGTTGCATAAAAAACATGCTTTACCAGGGTCTTGACATATTTTTTGTACTCTCGACTGTCCTGGTTCCCCCAGGCTAGAAAGCAGGAAAGGTATCGGTACAATGAATACTTACCGAGATTAAAGTGTGAAATTTGATTGGCCATCCCGAGATTAGGGAAACTGATTAGGGAGTACTTCAAAGAGAGAGAAGCATGCACCAGCGGAACAGGTTTCACGGGACAAATAATCACCACCGGGCTATGCATGCACCGCATGAATCACGGTAATTTTGCCCGAAAATCGGCCAGGCCTGGATGTCTATCTTTAGTTAGTTGTGTTCCCCTGTAATCAAGGGATGGAAACGAAAAAACTAGCGGCAAGTGGAGATGAAAAGAAGTGGCGCCCTTGAGTTTTTGAAATTTTGGACGCCCTTGGTCGACTGCCCACCTATATCCTATAAATACGAGGCGGGTTGGAGGTATCGTGCGCTCGACGCGACTTAGACTTTGCTTTTGATCTTATCGAGGAGAGAAGAGGAGAGGAGAGAAGATGGGAGGGGAGGTAATTAGTTTGGGGAAATGCCCAAGAGGCAATAATAAAGTGGTTATTATCATATCTTCATACTTATGATAAATGTTTACATACCATGCTATAATTGTATTAATCGGAAACATTAATACTTGTGTGATTTGTAAACATAAAAGAGTCCCTAGTAAAGCCTCTTGTTAAACTAGCTTGTTGGTTAATATATGATCATGGTTTCCTGATCATGAACATAGACATGTTATTAACAACATGGTCATATCGTTGGGAGAATGATATGATGGACATACTCCTATAGTTAAGCATAGCATAAAGATCAAGTCATTTAATATAGTTCATTTGCTATAAGCTTTCTGATACATAGTAACCTAATTCCTTCGACCATGAGATCATGCTTATCACCATCACCGGAAGGATGCTTTGATGACATCAAACACCACACCGTAACTGGGTGGTTATAAAGGTGGCATTGAGTGTTCGGAAAGTATGGGTTGAGACACATGGATCAAGAGTGGGATTTGTCCATCAATATGACGGATAGATATACTCTGGGCCCTCTCGGTGGAATGTCATCCAATTAGCTTGCAAGCATGTGACTGGTTCACAAGGGATCACATACCACGGGAACGAGAAAATAGTACTTATCGGTAACGAGGTTGAACTAGGTATGCAGAGATACCAACGATCAAAACCTCGGATAAGTAAACTATCGTGAGACAAAGGGAAATTGGTATCGTATGTAAGTGGTTCATTCGATCGCAAAGTAATCGTAGAAATATGTGGGAGTCATATGAATTTTCAGATTCCTCTATTGGTTATTGATCGGAGAAATGTCTCGATCATGTCCGCATAATTCACGAACCGTAGGGAGACACACTTAAGGATTCGATGTTGTTGAGTAGTTATGGAATGATGAGTAAGAGACCGAATGTTGTTCGGAGTCTCGGATGGTATCCGGGATATCACGAGGAGATCCGGAATGGTCCGGAGAATAAGATTCATATAAGGAAAGTCATGTTTCGGGGTTGGAGAATGGTTTCGGTGTTTTCATCGGGAATGTTCTAGAAGGTTCCGGAATGTCCGGCACTCCGGAGGGGAAGGGTACATGAATATGTTATACCAAGTTGGAATGATTGCATCATGTACTAAGTGTCATCGCTGAACAAAATAGAGTATTTATTCAAATCCTTGTTTGAAAAGTCAAACGCCAATTTGAAAGTCAAACGGCTATTTTTGGGAAGTGGAGAGGGAGGTGGAAACCGAGTTGGGGAGGAGTCCCTCCTCCACCGCCGGCCTACTTGGGATCCGAGTTGGGGAGGGATTCCCCTCCCCATGGCCGGCGCCTCCCTCCTATAAGAGGAGGGGCAGGCTCCCCTCCTAACATACAACACCTCTCTCCTCTAAACCTAAACCCTAGCCACCGGCCTCCACCATTGTCGCCGCCGCCTCCTAGGGTTTGGCAAGTCGCCGAGTTGGGGCAATACCCTTGCCCTAGCCGTCGTCCTAGCTCCCTCTCCTTGGTGCATATAAACCCTAGATCACCGAGGCTCTCTCATAGTCCACCATACTCGCTCCGGCTTAAGGCGAAGCCCTGCGAGATCTCCCCTCTACTTCCGGTACCACGCCGTCGTGCTGCCGGAATCGCGAGGAGAGTGCTACAACCTCCGATGCCTGCTGGAACAAGGGAGAGGAAGGTCTTCATTAAGTACCGAACGTGTGACCGACTGCGGAAGCGCTGCCGGAACGCAGCGCCGGAAGGATCGTCTACGCGATCTTGAGATCGGCAAGTGTACGACTACATCACCCACGAGAATCTGCTCTCGTTAACCGCTTTGGAATCTTTGAGGGTGAGTTCCTCTATCGACTCGTTGCTACAATCTAGTAGATAGATCTTGCCTTGTTTGTGTGCATGCGGTAGAATTTTTTTGTTTTCCATGCTACGAACCCCTACAGTGGCATCAGAGCCGTGTCTATATGTAGATCTGTTGCACGAGTAGAACACAATGGTCATTGTGGGCGTTGATGCTTTTGTTGTCGATTGCTTCTTGTGTACTTTGCATCTTGCGGGATGGTGGGATGAAGCGGCCCGGGCTAACCTTACATGACATCATTCATGAGACTTGCTCCACGCTTGACATGCAACTTATATTGCATAAGTGGCTTTGCGGGTGCCTGTTTCTCCCAACATAGTTAAGATTCAATTTACAACGGGTGATTGCCAATACTAGTATCAATGTGGTGGTTCTTGTTCGTAAGTTAGAATGACACTTATTGAAAGCCCCAAACCACGTAAAACATGCAAAGAAAATTAGAGGCGTCTAACTTTGTTTTGCAGGGGTATGCTATGATGTGATATGGCCATGATTGTGATTATATTTGATGTATGCAATGTTCCTTATTGTAAGTTGGCAACCGGCAGGAGCCATATGGTTGTCTTTAAATTTTGTTAAGACCCGCGTGTCTATTCAAAGTAGTTGTAATAGTTGAAGCTGGTGGACGACAACCATGGAGCGGCGTCATTGGCCTTGATGCAATGCCGGTGATGATGGAGATCATGTTCGTGCTTGAAGATGGAGATCGGAAGCACAAGAAGAAAGGCCATATCATATCACATATTATGAATTGCATGTGATGTTAATCCTTTTATGCATCTTGTATTGCTTAGTTCACGACGGTAGCATTATAAGATGATCCCTCAAGCACACAAATTTCAAGTTTTAAAGTGTTCATCCTTAGTAAGCACCGTTGCTAAAGCTCGTTGTTTCGAAGCACCACGTGATGATCGGGTGCGTTAGATTCTGCGAGTGTATACAACGTGAGCAAGCCAGATTTGCTCATGCAGAAGCTAAGGTTTGATCTTGACGAGCCTAGCATGTACAGACATGGTCTCGGAACACGGATCACCGAAAGGTAAAGCATGAGTCATATAGTAGATATGATGAACATGTTGATTGTTCGCCATTGAAGCTACATCAACTCTCGTGATGATCGGTTTTGATGTGGTGGATTTTGGTTCGTGTGATCACTAAAACAATGTGAGGGATATTGTTTTGAGTGGGAGTTCAATGGAAATATGATTAAAAGTTGAACACTATTTATCATAAATTAAATCAAAGTGAATTTTCATAGTTGTTGTAGTCATTGGCATCCGTTTACCACCTTGCGCTTAGTTATAATTGAGATGATAGAACTATAGAATTCTGGTTAGTTACTTTACGAACTGGTATCGTATTGTTTTTTGAAGTGTTAATCTAAAGTTTAAAAGTCCTATTGCAAACTTTCAGTAAGTTCCGGTTACTCCATGAAGTTTAATAATTGGTATTAAAACAAGAGTGACAATTCCAAGAGTTAGTGTATGAGTATCATGTTTGTATCCATGATTCTTGATATTCAAAGGATTGTCTTAATATCAAGGTTATCTAGGATCTGAAAGAGTTGTTTCAGAAACCATGATGTGTGGAAGATATTGTGATATCTGAAACAAAGTTTTGGTTGCAACATGATAGAGTATAATATGGCAAAGGTCATGTTCTCATATTTGATGAGAATTTGCAAAAGTTTGGAGACACTAGTTGTCCTAATCCACCAAAAGGTTTTGGAGAGCAACATTATACTCGCGATTCATCGTTATAAGCTAAAAGTAGCTTGATCATGGATAACTCCATGATAAGGGTGAATAGTTGATGTAGGTAAAATGTTTACTACACCAAGAGATTACTAAAGAAAGGAATTTGAAAGAACACCAAACATTTGATGATGGTGATCTACTTCAAAGTACAAGTCCAAAGACATTGGTATTTAACTATACATGCTTTGGACTATGTGTCATGTATATGGCTCCACTATTGATATTGATAGATTCTTTCAAACAGAAAAGAAATACTGAAAGAGAATCTCAGAAATATATGGCAGAAAAGAAAAGACTAGAATTGTTCAGTTTAAGTATATAGATGATATACATGTTATGGCTATATTCTTTGCTTATTAAACAATGTGGTTCTTAAGTATTTGATACTGAATTTGTTGGTGTGAATCGTCATACGAAAGAACACAATTCATGAACTACAATGGCCTAAGTAACTAGCAAAAGAATATGTGATGATGTTCATCGAGAACAAATAAAGGGTTATTGTGTTGCTCGTTAAACATCAAAGCTTGCCTTCAAGATTTGTTTTATCAGGTATTATGAGAACAAAAGGGTTGTTCAAATAATTGCCGTAATCCATAAAAGATGGATGATTCACAAATCTCGTTGGAGAAATCACATCCATAAAACTAGTGCTAAAAATGTCGAAAGACAAATTGATTGAAAGATCACTTAGGAAGTGACATCGCCGTTTAAATTATATTGGAAAGAAAAAGAAACTCCATGTGGATGGAATTTTGGAGTCTTTTGATTTTTGATCAAATGACGCTTGTGAAACTTTCCTAGAGATAATTAAAACTTCGTTCATAGGAAAAAAGGGAACGAATGACTAGCTTATTGGAACTTGTACATATTGTTGTATGAAGTCCATTATGTGTAGTCAAGAGCGATGGATTTCAACTTCATATGCTTTCTCCGAAAATTTGAGTGAATATATGAATATTTACTTAATAAGGATGAAGTATGAAACATTTGAAAAGTTCAAAGACTTTCAAGATGAAGTGCAAAATCATTGTAACAAGAATATAAATAGTTTATGATAAGATCATAAAGGAAGATATTTGAGTTACAAGGTTAGCATAATACCTAAGATTTAAGGAATCGTTCCGTGGATTTGCATTTCCCGAAACACCATAAGAGTATGGAGCGTTCGAGATATGTAATTAAACCTTGTTTGACATGGTAAGATCGAAGGTGTAATTCATAAAACTGCCATTATATTTTAAAGATTAAAAGCTTTAGAGGTTACCGTTTTTCCACTGAAAAGAGCTCCGTCATAATCCGTTGAAATGACACCATATAAAGTTATGGTTTGGGATAAAACCCAAGTTGTCATTTCTTAAACATTGGTATGCTATGCATAAGAAAGATGTTTGCAACCAAAGTCGGATGAACCCGTCTTTGTATGTTATTTCGAACAACTGTTAAGTATTCCTCCATAACATCGGAGACAAAAGTGTTTGTCACTTAGAACGTCAAGTTTCTTTGAGAAGGAATTTTTCGTGAAAAGATAAGTGGGAGGACAATAGAACTTTGATAAGGTTAAAAGAACCTTAGATATTTGTGCAGAGTTGCGCAGCGCCGAAAAGTGTTCCGAAGGCAGCAACAATGCTCATGGCTCACGTGCCTCAAAGGTTGTGGTTACGAAGGTCAAAGTTTTCTATTGAACCAAGTAGGTCGAGTAAATAATCAAATACCAAGATTTGAGGGTTGAATCATTATTTGAGAATAATGAACGTACTACATGCAAAGAAGCGATGATGGGCCCTGACTCCATAAAATGGCTTGAAGCCATAAAATCCGTGATAGTTCCATACACGAGAAATCAAGTTTTGAACTTGAAGGACCCTCGAGAAAGGTGTAAGACCTTACAGTTGTGTTTGGATCTATAAATAAATAGACATGGATGTTTTACATCTATGAAATTATCGACATGTCGGGAAAGAGTTCATGAAAATGTTCAAAGAGTTGACTATGACAAGGTCTGATCTTTCATTAAGGATATTTAGTCTAGACGGATTAATGTAGCAACCACGACATATAATTTTATTATGTGTTGGATAAACAAAACAAGTTCTTCTAATAGAAGGGTTACCTAGGACGTGTGCATGACACGGTCCAAAGGGTTTTGTTAATTCAAAGGATGCTAAATGCATATGCAAACTTCAATGGTTGAAGTAAGCATTGCAGAGTTGGAATCTTCACTATGATGAAACTGTTAAAGGAGTTTAAATTCGTCGGAGACGATGAAGATGCTTGCATTTGCAAAAAATTAAGTGGGAGCGCTAAGACATGTTTCTAATACATTATGTGGAAGACATATTGTTGATTGGAAATGATGTATCTTTTATTAACACATATTAAGAATTTCATCCCGATGAAAGACTTAGGCAAAACCCAAATATTTGGCATCAATAGACGCTAATATGGTTGTGCCGAAAGTACATAGATGATGTATTGAATGAGTTCAATATAGAAACTACAAGAAAGGTTCTTGTCACACAGAAAGGATTGAATGAGTTCAATATTGATGATATATTCAACTGTATTGACACTGGGTAAGTGAAACAAAGATTCAAGTATAGATTGATACTTGATCACAAAGAGTATTTATATCAATCATACTGTGATATGTACAAATCCAGATATGTCCTATACTCTAAATGTTATGAGCATATACCAGAATGATTCATAAGTTGATCATTGGACAATAGTAAGGATATTCTTATGATCTTTTGGAAGAACTAAGAGTATATTATTTGTAGAAGTGACAAATAGATGGTTAGTTCATTGTAAAAGTACTACATTGATACTAGTTTTGTCACAAAGTACAAATTAAGTTTATCTCAATCTAAACTAAGGGTGGCACAATATAATGGAAAGTAAGTTCCATAATGGATTTGGATGAGTTCCAAAGTTAAGATATTGTGACAGATACTACAACAAAAGGGCTAAGTATATAACTGCTATTATAGCCGCAAAAGAGGGCATTTGTGTCAAGTAGTTTGTTATCAAACTAGGTGTAGTTCACAGTGGGATAGTACTATGAAGATATATTGTACGAAAATATTGTCAACATGTTTTAACCCCAAAGAACTAAAGGTCACACCAAAGGACCAAATTTGTACGAAACCATCTCATTAGAGAATGAATGATGCGTAGAGACGCAAAGACATGCAATTACACACGGACCTGGAAGTGTCAGATCCGGAGATTAGTTGACCACTAGCAATCGTGTACATACGACACCAGAAAGCCATAGGTGTTGAATACACAAAGGTTTGAAACTAGATTATTGACTCTAGTGCAAGTGGGAGACTGTTGGAGATATGCCCAAGAGGCAATAATAAAGTGGTTATTATCATATCTTCATACATATGATAAATGTTTACATACCATGCTATAATTGTATTAATCGGAAACATTAATACTTGTGTGATTTGTAAACATAAATGAGTCCCTAGTAAAGCCTCTTGTTAAACTAGCTTGTTGGTTAATATATGATCATGGTTTCCTGATCATGAACATAGAGATGTTATTAACAACATGGTCATATCGTTGGGAGAATGATATGATGGACATACTCCTATAGTTAAGCATAGCATAAAGATCAAGTCATTTAATATAGTTCATTTGCTATAAGCTTTCTGATACATAGTAACCTAATTCCTTCGACCATGAGATCATGCTTATCACCATCACCGGAAGGATGCTTTGATGACATAAAACACCACACCGTAACTGGGTGGTTATAAAGGTGGCATTGAGTGTTCGGAAAGTCTGGGTTGAGACACATGGATCAAGAGTGGGATTTGTCCATCCATATGACGGATAGATATACTCTGGGCCCTCTCGGTGGAATGTCATCCAATTAGCTTGCAAGCATGTGACTGGTTCACAAGGGATCACATACCACGGGAACGAGAAAAGAGTACTTATCGGTAACGAGGTTGAACTAGGTATGCAGAGATACCGACGATCAAAACCTCGGATAAGTAAACTATCGTGAGACAAAGGGAAATTGGTATCGTATGTAAGTGGTTCATTCGATCGCAAAGTAATCGTAGAAATATGTGGGAGCCATATGAATTTCCAGATTCCTCTATTGGTTATTGATCGGAGAAATGTCTCGATCATGTCCGCATAATTCACGAACCGTAGGGAGACACACTTAAGGATTCAATGTTGTTTAGTAGTTATGGAATGATGAGTAAGAGACCAAATGTTGTTCGGAGTCTCGGATGGGATCCGGGATATCACGAGGAGATCCGGAATGGTCCGGAGAATAAGATTCATATAAGGAAAGTCCTGTTTCGGGGTTGGAGAATGGTTCCGGTGTTTTCATCGGGAATGTTCTAGAAGGTTCCGGAATGTCCGGCACTCCGGAGGGGAAGGGTACATGAATATGTTATACCAAGTTGGAATGATTGCATCATGTACTAAGTGTCATCGCTGAACAAAATAGAGGATTTATTCAAATCCTTGTTTGAAAAGTCAAACGCCAATTTGAAAGTCAAACGGCTATTTTTGGGAAGTGGAGAGGGAGGTGGAAACCGAGTTGGGGAGGAGTCCCTCCTCCACCGCCGGCCTACTTGGGATCCGAGTTGGGGAGGGATTCCCCTCCCCATGGCCGGCGCCTCCCTCCTATAAGAGGAGGGGCAGGCTCCCCTCCTAACATACAACACCTCTCTCCTCTAAACCTAAACCCTAGCCACCGGCTTCCACCATTGTCGCCGCCGCCTCCTAGGGTTTGGCAAGTCGCCGAGTTGGGGCAATACCCTTGCCCTAGCCGTCGTACTAGCTCCCTCTCCTTGGTGCATATAAACCCTAGATCACCGAGGCTCTCTCATAGTCCACCATACTCGCTCCGGCTTAAGGCGAAGCCCTGCGAGATCTCCCCTCTACTTCCGGTACCACGCCGTCGTGCTGCCGGAATAGCGAGGAGAGTGCTACAACCTCCGATGCCTGCTGGAACAAGGGAGAGGAAGGTCTTCATCGAGTACCGAACGTGTGACCGACTGCGGAAGCGCTGCCGGAACGCAGCGCCGGAAGAATCGTCTACGCGATCTTGAGATCGGCAAGTGTACGACTACATCACCCACGAGAATCTACTCTCGTTAACCGCTTTGGAATCTTCGAGGGTGAGTTCCTCTGTCGACTCGTTGCTACAATCTAGTAGATAGATCTTGGCTTGTTTGTGTGCATGCGGTAGAAATTTTTTGTTTTCCATGCTACGAACCCCTACAATTAGGCCTTTGATCTTGTCGAGGAGAGGAGAGGAGAGGTATAAGCTTGCAAGTAGAGCTTGCAAGTGGTAGCTTGCTTAAAGAGTAGCTTGTAAATATTGTCTTGTCTTGTGCAGAGCAATGGTAGCTTGCTTAAAGAGTATCTTTCATTCTTTACGCTTTTCAATTTCCTTTTGGTCCCTCTCTCACACCAGACTTCTCTCTCTTGTTCCCTGGGCTATGCTGAGCTGCTCGCCTCTGGCTGCCTGTGTCTGGGCTCTGGTGGCGGTGGTTGTGCTGCTGCCGCTGTGTTTAAGTCCTTGTTATGTTGATGAGTAGTCTGAATCCTTTTTGTCCAAAAAAACAGAAATTGTAGTAGTAGTCATTTTAAAGATGGAGGGAGTGCCAGTTTGCTTTGCACATTTGTAATTTTTATTAAATCTAAATTTGCAGTTTCCCAGTCTTTGATTAAATTGAACTTGTGACTTAGTGCTATATGCATTTATCTTAGTGGGATCTAACTGTTTGAAAAGGTTGTTTGTCATGTCAAAATTTCGATTAGACATTTATGTGATTAATTAGCTAAACCATGTTTATGAAGAGCCAACCGAGAATTCGATTAACCTTTTCCCCTTCCCAAGATGTTACTAGTATTAGATGTTACTGATCGGACAGCTTTGAAATTGTGCCATGAATTATTCTTCCATCACACAGAGATAACTTTCCTTCCCTCGCAAAGAAAATGATACGCCAGGTTAGTCTAGATATACATGTATCTGTCACTAAAATTTGACTAGACACATTGGTATCTAGATGGATCTAAGTCAACTAATATGGGTCGGAGGAAGTACCGTAGACGCGTGTTAGTTTAATACTCTCTCCATTTCAAAATATAAGATGTTTTAGCTTTGTAAAGTAAATATATCTAGACTACTTTTAGTACTGATATAGGTTCACTCAGGTTTAAAGTGAATCTACATACTTAAACAAGTCTAGATTTTTTTTTCACAAATCTAAAACATCTTATATTTTGAAACAGAGGGAGCATAAAGAACGTGACTCTTCAAGTTACATAAAAAACATGCTTTACCAAGGTCTTGACATATTTTTTGTACTCTCGACTGTCCTGGTTCCCCCAGGCTAGAAAGCAGGAACGGTATCGGTACAATGAATACTTACTGAGATTAAAGTGTGAAATTTGATTGGCCATCCCGAGATTAGGGAAACTGATTAGGGAGTACTTCAAAGAGAGAGAAGCATGCACCAGCTGAACAAGTTTCTTGGCTTTCGGGTCAAATGATCAATGTTATGACTAGAATTAAGGCATAGTTTGTGATAATGTGCCCTCAGGAGGAATTTTTCCTTTTCGTCGCACCAAAAAGCCATTTCCCATTTTCCGACGGTTTTGTGAAGCAACCACCAAATGGCTAATTCAAAATGCTATCACCACATTTTACAAAAATACTATACCACCTTATATGGAAAATGTCCCAATAGGGGGATCCGAAACATTTCCGTCCACCTCTGGTGAAAAAGACAAATTTCTGCCGAATCGGTAGGAAGTGGGTCAGATATGAACTATAGGTACATGATCCGATGCTCATGTTTTTTTTACAAAAATCATTTTTAGGTTCACAATATGCTATTTTATCAAAGATCCAATGCAAGTTTTCCTTTTTCATCGCACCAAAAAGCAATTTTTTATTATCCGAGCGCAAAAAGGGGATTTTCTAAAACAACCACAAAATAGCTAATTCAAAAACAGAGAGTTTGTGATTAGTTGATATGGATATCATATTTGGATTCCTCTCATTTTTTTGATCAATTTAGACATATTATTTGTTGAATTCTGATTTACAGATTTAAAGATATTAATTATTCCATATTAAATAGAAAAATACAAAAAAGTAAAATTATTATATTTTTATTTGAATTCAATAATATTTTTACTTATTTATTAATGTTTAATTAAATAACTGTTTATAATTTCAAAAAATACGAACATGTGACATGATGATATAAGAGTTAATAGGATTGATATCATAGTATTAACAATAATGTATGAATTTCTTTGTAAAAACGGATTCTGAAGGAACGAGGAAGTTAAGCGTGCTGGAGCTGAAGTAGTATTAGGATGGGTGATCGGCTGGGAAGTTTGACTAAGACTAAAATTTAATCAAATATTAAGTGTAATTAGTGTTAAAAATGTTCAAAGTGGAAGATTAACGAGTTAAACAATAATAAAATTGAGAAAAAATAATTTTTAAAAAAAATGTTTTTGCAACCGGCCGACAGGCTATGCCGAGGGCATACGCCGACGGCATTTCGATACGCCGACGGCTTGAGCGTGCTTCGCCGAGAGAGATCTTTACCGAGGAGGCTACGCCGAGGGCAGTCGTCGACGTACCATACGCCGAGGGTATTTTGGTCTACGCCGACGACTTTCTGCCCTTGGGCGCGCGTCCTGTAGTGAGTGGTCATGAGTTATAGTGTATGCTCTGGAAAAACACTTACAAACCCTGGCTTCTTGGCCACCGCATCGAGCTCAGCACCTGTGAGCCTCGCGGCAAAGCCACTGAACACTTCGTTGTATGAGTGGAGAAGACGAAGCTTGCCGGATTCACCGGCACATGAGCTTATCAAGAAAGACTCGTGCCACCGGCGGTGAGCATCTTCCCCGACAATCGAGCGCGGTGGATCAACAAGCACGATGTAAGTGCGATATTCAGAGGTTTTTGTGGCATTCTGTTGTACCTGTGCGGTAGCTGGATTGATATAGCACAACGCGGGTGTATAAAAGAGGGTGAAGAGCAAAAGAAGTGGTGGCAGGAAATTGGAAAACACAGCCATTGCTGCAGCCAAACACACAAAAAATACGATGAAGATGATTGTGATGCTGGAATAGAGTCGACCGGCCGCTGGGTGTCCTTTATATATACACCACGAATGATCAATGTAGATTATCGGAATTTTGGCACAATTAATTACTACTTGATAAATGCACTGCATGCAGGCATAAATGATTTTAGTTTGTGCCAGATCTCATTGATCTGCTAAGATTACGTGGGAGATACTTGATAAATGCAGCGCATGCAGCAATATGAATGACTTTATTTTTGTGAAATCTAAAGGATTTGGTAAGATTACGTTCCTTTGGTAAATCGATAATGTACTAACTATTTCTATTATTTATATGCGGTGGGATTTTTCTTTTTGGAAATGGATGTTGTGGGATATGTGGACAGAATACAGGATCTTCTTTATCTTGTGCATAAATGGTCTATAAGATTTACTTCTTGTTTTCGTTGACAGTTTTTTTCCTGCAAATACGGCCCAGACTCAAAGGTTTTCGTTGATAGTTTTTTTTCATGCAAATACGGCTTTCCATGTTTACAAGCAATAGCATGCGCTGGAAAACCCAAGTCAAATATGACGATTCATTCATAGAGAAGACATGTACTCCATCCGATCCATAATAAGTTCGTAGTTTTGAACTAATCCATAATAAATGTCACAGTTTTGAACTGAGCTTAGTTCAAAATGACAACACTTATTATAGATCGGAGGTAGTAACAAAATTCAGCAAACTTTTTTTTAGGTAGTAACAAAATTCAGCAAACTTGATTCCAAAGAGTCTCTGCACCACTGCATCATCTTCAGAGCCTGGTATCGGCAGGTTGACATCCACACGGCTCATACTTTGCTTCACTCCAGTTTGCAACATGCTACAACATGGCCATGTGATGAAACCTTTAGATGAACAACTCCGGTCTGGAAACAGTACACCTCAGGCCATTTTTGCGCCAAATACTTGCATAGATCATAGATAAAGATGGTTCTTAAATACTGATAAATCAAAACATGGCATGCATGAGCGAGATGTCAACACAAATTGACTGCATGTTCTTTCTTTAGATCAGAAGGGTCCTAAGATGGAGGCCCCAGTTTCATTCCATGAACCAGGAATTCAGTACAGGAAGTCCATTTCGACGATTCCAGAACTACAGCTAAACAGGACATAAGCAAACTTTTTCAGGCATACAGGAAGCATGTGATACTTCAACACACTTTCATGGTCCATTTCGACGATTTCAAGAAGAATTCTGCCAACAGTGCAAATAGTACCCGGCTGTCATATGAATTATCACTAAAGTTCCCAAAAGAACTGAGACCTCATCTGAAAGCTGAGAACTAGCTACCGAGAGATTCTGAACTACTCACTTACCAAATCAAGCCCTACATAGGCTGTGGTGTATGCACAGGCGAGCAACAACTCGGACTTGGGCATGGTTCCTATTGCGGCGTGAGCATCACACCCACCATGGCTGTGGCGCTTGTACCATCGCCTCGGAGCAGAAACTTCGGTACAAGGAACGGGAAGCACTCTTTCGGTAGCCCATCATACATATTAGTGCTCCTCGTTAAGAACTCCATGGTCTGGGAACAACTCGGTTCAGCGCACGACAATGTGAGCCTGCATCTGAACTTGGATCCAGTATTGTGAGGCTGGGCGCAGCAAACTGAGATGACACCGCCAAGGGGATCCAGCATCATGTTGACCAGGAACAGGAGCCCATCCTCGCCCACGAGGACGGTTGATCCCACTTGGATGCGCATCCGGAACGCCTTATTGTAGGTAACCTTTGCGGACTGCCACTTGTGCTTGCTTGAGAAGTGGTCCACAAGCATCACCGTTTGTCCGCTGAAGTCGCAGCCGGTTTCGGGGCAGAAACATGGTGCGTGTGGACAACCTTTCTCATGCTCTTCTTTCTGGTAGTAGGTTATTCTTTCAGTGCATCCATGGTTGGCATTGGAACAAGAAACTTTGATGGATTCAATGACATGTTCTACCATGTGGCAGCGATTGTAGACCGTGGGAAGGGAGCAGAAGTGGCACTTGTCAGGGAGCTTGTCATGGCAAGACGAACAAATGGTATGCCCTACAGTGCACTGAGGAACATAAATAAATCAGTGGACATGCTAATAAATTTAGGCTGAATGGAGTACAACTATAATGACAAACAGCATAGGAATTGAAAAGTAAATGCTAGAGTGCTAGACTAACCATGATAAAATTCAGAGTTAAGAATACCCATAAGTGGGAAAAAATTGGAGAAGATAAGCATTTCTCGTGTGCAAGTGAGCTCAGCACTATTCCTATTTAAATGGTATATTCATCATGCAACTATATTGATATGGACATCTACTTTTGAGGGGTTTTAAATTATACAAGATGGAAAAAATTGGAGAAGATACGCATTTCTCGTGTGCAAAATAAGCATTTAGCTGAAATAGCTTCTTCTTTAGAAACTTCAGAGTATATTTATAACAGCTGGGTTGATCCAGAATTTTACCCGTTGGGCAGGGTTAAAATCATTTATAACAACATAATAGCATTCACGGTCTAAAATAATGCACAAGAATCAATCTTTGACATGAATTTGTTGCATAAGGTAAACAATTTACGATTTTGTATGTGATGCTGTTTTCACACTCAGTTCACACCTAGTACTATAAACAAAAGTTCTTATACAGAGATACAGCAAGCCACCCCGCTGCAAGTTCTTAACATGTCATTGCTTCGTTGAATATAGTATACTTTTCCTAATTTGCAGTTCTCCATAATGATGACACGCAAACTTTATGACTACCTTGCATAAGCCATAAGGTAGATTTTCCCTATTATAGTATCACTTTCAACAAACATAATAGGAGTCAGTGTACATTGAAGAGCACGTCAAAGTACACACATTCAACATAATCTCCATCTGAATCATTCTACTTCATTAAGTTACCAAAAGTGGGTAACAAACTCATAATTTCAAGTTGCAACACTAAATAAGCTTAATGCTACAATTACCCATCCCCATTGAACTTTTTTGACTAAATAGTGGATATTAAACAATATAGCATATAGCTCTCCTTATTTAGAAATTCCATACAATAACAAACTAAAGGACACTACAACTCATATGGATGGAATCATGGAAGGCAAAATAAACTATACAAAATAGACCAATATTCTAGGCATTTACTTTGGGCTAATATCTGCATCTGATTTCTTTATAAGTCTTCGGCGCATTCACTTCTTTTTATTTTGCACCTACTTAGTTCACTCCTAGCAGTATGACAAAGTTTTATGTACAGAGATACACCAAGTAAATCTATTGCAAGTCCTTGCTTAATATGTCATCGCTTCACTGAATATAGTATATTTTCCCTAATTTGTGATTTTTCTATTATGATACATAGACTTGCATAAGGTACATAGACTCGGTGATACAATATCACCTTCCCCAAATATGTTAGGAGTCAGTGTACATTTAAGAGAGGATGTCAAACTTCTGGGCCATGTCGGCATCTCACTTCTTCCTAATTCGTCAGGGAGAACCTTGGTTTTCAGTTTTGCAACTACAAAGTGATTCCAACTAAATAATCTCAGAAACATCCTACTACAATGTGGCGACAAAATTAAACTAGGAACAAGACGCAAGTATAATAACCTGTGAACTTCGTAGTATTTTGGGACTCCCAATTCCCAAAAGTAGTTCTACATATTCATTGGCGCTGTAAGTCTCCCGGACACCAGATTGGAAGCTTGTAGGGTTTCTTTCAGCAGTATCAGCACAATAAGATGGGGTACCTGGAAAATCGGAGGGCGCAGGGGGTGGTAGCAGACGGGGCAGTCGAGGATGTCGAGGTCCATGGTGACGTCGGCGGCGGCCGCCGCGACCTTCCTCCTCTTAACGGCGCCGCACCCCTCCTCCTCCTGCTGCACTCCCATCCCTTCTTCCTTTCCTTCCGCCGGCGGGAAGAGCCAGACCTTATCGGCAAGGAACGGCGGCGAAGCCAGCCGCCGGATCGAAAGCTTCTCGTGGCTCGCCTCGTCGACGGATTTTGCAAATTTCGAAATTTGGAACGGAAAGAGCGGCGTGACGCCTGAGCAATTACTGTGCAGGTCTCGACCGCATCGTGGCTCGTTAGAGCATCTCTAGCCTCCCTACGCAAATTTTTCCTCAGATATGCTATAGTGGTCTTTACAAATATCGTAAAATGGCTGTACCCATTTTTTTTTTCGAGGTTTCCTATAAAACGACACACGTCCGATCCCGCATATATTCAGTGCGAGGGAGGGGGCGCATCCACTTTCCCCTTCCCCCACACCCAAACACCCTCGCCGAGGCCCGCCATGGTCTTCGATTCAGGCATACTCAACCGTTGAAGAACAAATTGCCACCGCCAACCTTCGCGTCCACTCTCGATCTTCCCATGGCCGGCCAATTGAGCCCCGATTTGAGCGCACCCGCATTCGCTTCTCCTCGCGGCGGCGGAAGCTTCGGCGTGTTTGATTGTCCTGTCGTACCGAGGAGGAGGGACGCGAGCGCGACCCGGTGCAGGGACACGACCGCGGCGTCCGTGCTCGCCCTCGCGCGACCCTGCCGCTACCTCCCGACGATGCTGAGGACGATGTCGCGGATGAAGCAGAGGAGCTGTTGTTGGCCGAAATGTGCGCCCTCCCGCCGGTCGTCCGTGAGCCTGCTATCAATGACGAGCAGGAGAAGGTCTTGGTCACCGAGGCCAAGTTCAACTCTTTGTGCACCGCGGTCATGCAGATCGTGCAGCGATAGAAGCGCCGCCGCGATGCGCGCAGGCCTTCTCTGTGCCCGTCGCCTCTCCCTCCGCGAGCACCTGGGGCGGCTCGAGGCCCTGAAAGCCGACTTGCCCGACGAGTTCTTCACCACTGACGACTACGGAAACGACGACATCGTCAAGGAGTAAAGGGTGCACTGCCGCCGCCTTGGATGATCCGATGAGTAGGTACCATCGTTGGAGCTACGTAGATACTAGGTAAATTCTAGATACAGGGCGCGACATCAATTAGTGCTGAAATTTTATGCAGATCTAGATGATTAAAACATCCTCTATATTAATCTGATGCCAATGTAAGATGATTTTTAAATATGCAGTTTTGTTTAGTGTGTCTGTTTTGCCCCTGGATTTTTCATACCGCATTCCAAGTTTACAGTATACCACATCCGTATTTTGCGGTACCGCGTGATGCGGTATCTACTAGAGATACTCTTAGCACATACCCACATGATCGATCAAATTTGACGACACAATGTTTTTACTAGATAAGTTGGTCTCCTGACAAAATTTGGGTCACGATCTGATCTATTTGTCTAGTGCACCAGTGGCGTGACCCATCCGCAGTTACCATTTTAGAACACATGTCATTTTGTCAATTCTTTCCATATTTCAGCAGCAGATGGACATAGACAAACCTATAAGGTACCTCCCGTGCGCCGTTGCCAGAGTCCCCCGTCGCCTGCCTCTTTCGCCAGCGCTTCCGCCGGTCCTCGCTGCGGTGGTGGAGGGCCCAACCTCTGAAGGAGGTTTGGGGTGGTGGTTGCCGGAGGTTCCCGCCGGATCTGCTGGGGCAAGGATGGTCGGCGTGCTGGAGTGCAGCGGCCTGGGCGGCATCCCTGGTCAGGGTGGTGGCGGTGATCCTCTCTCGGCGGCGCCATGGCCGGCAACAGAGGTAGGACTGGATCTGGTGGCCATGGACGAAACCCTAGATTAAAATGGGTGTCTCCCGTGCGGTCCCCCAATTCCTCTTAGATGCATGGTTGGGCCTGAAGGAAATATGCCCTGAGAGGCAATAATAAAGTGTTTATTATGTGTATTCCAAATATATGATAGATGTTTATTTTGCATGCTATAATTGTATTAATACGGAAACGTTAATACATGTGTGTTTAATAAACAAACAGAAAGTTCCTAGTTATGCCTCTCTCATAAACTAGCTCGTTGATTAACAAGATGATCAAGGTTTCCTGATCATAGACATTGGATGTTGTTAATAACGGAATCATAACATTAGTGTAATGGTGTGATGAACATTCGTCCGAAGTATAGCATTACGATCAAAGTCATTGAGTTTATATTGCTATAACAACTTACGAAGTGATCCTAATCCTTATACCATGAGATCATGTCAATCACTAACACCGGAAGAGTTTCTTGATAACATCAAACGTCACATCGTAATAGGGTGATTATAAAGATGGGTTGAGAACTAATAAAGTGTTATGTTGAGGCCCATGGATCGAGAGTGGAATTTGTTCATCCCGATGACGGATAGATATACTCTGGGCCCTCTCGGTGATATCACATTGGTTAGCTTGCAAGAAAGTGATTTGATCACTAGAATGTTATATCACGGGAACGAGAAAAGAGTGCATGTCAGTAACGAGATAAAACTAGGTATGGAGAAACCGATGATCGAATCTCGTACATGTAATATATCGCGAAACAAAGAGATTAAGATACTAGCGTAAAAGGTTCCGACGATCACAAGAAAGTCATCGTTGAATGTGTGGGAGTCAGTATGGGTCTCCAGACCCCGCTTCTGATTATTGATCCGAGAGGGGTCTCGATCATGTCCGAATTATTCACGAACCGTGGGGTGACACAGTTAAGAGACACCGACATCCAATTGGAGCAAAAGTTTCATGCCGAAAGAATAAACAAGCGGAGGAATTTATTTCACTAGATACCGTAACAGGTTTTCGGGTGAAATTGCATAAAGAGGTTATGCATGTGAAATAGAATTCTAGCAAGGGGTTATATGTGAATGTTTGTCATTAAAGTAATCGACAAAATTCTGAATAAATAAAAGAGTTTTATTTAATGAGAGTTTGCATTAAATTTGGTGGAAATTTAATAGCAAGTTTGAGTGGGATTTTGAGTGGAGGGATTTGAATGGATTTTTGTGAGTGGAGTGTCCACCCACATGAATGAAGGAGGGGAGGGGGCAGCCCCCATGGCCGGCGGCCACCCCCTTGGGTGCCCCCTCCTCCTATAAAAGGCACCCCTCTCCCTCTCTCTCTCACTCACACCTCCTCGTGAAGGATCTCTCTCCCCCTCTAAAATTCATTCCCTATGATCTCGGACTAGCGGGATACATGTTCCCGGTGGCTATTCGGCAAGAAAGAGTTGTGCTTCCGCTGCATCGCTGGAGCGAGGAGGCGGAGGTTGCTTGTGTGCGAGCACGGATGCGCTGCTGATTTGCGGCGCTAGAACTTCCTCTCGATCTTGAGATCGGCAAGAGATCGTCTACATCAACCACGAGTCGAACTCGTTAAGCTTTGTCGGTCTTTAAGGGTATGTTCTCTACGGATATACATACGCCCGTTGTTTGTATCTAGTAGATAGATCTTGGTACATAGTTCAATCGTAGGAAATTTTTTGTTTTCTATGCTGCGAACCCTACAGGGCCAGATCCGGTGGAGGGTCGATCCTGCTCTGCCGCTACCTTTCTTGATCTTGCTGCTAGGGGTCGGAGCGGCGGATCTTGCAGGTCGCCGGCGGATGGCGTGGGGGCTGCCGGCTAGGCATGAATAAAGGTGGTGGTCCTCGGATCTCTCGCACATCAAGATGAAGATCTACTTGATGCGAGCCTTCGTGGGTCTGTCCGAAATGTCTAGTTCTGAAAGGCTCTACCACCGGTGAACTTCCATAAACGCATTATTTCCTTTTATTCACAACCGTTTGAGTTCCTTCACATGGATATCATAGATTCAGAGTTGCACACCGTGGAGGGAGGAGAGAATCAATAGATTTTTATCTCTTGTGGTCGACACAAAAGAAAATTTTCTTAAGGCCAACTCCACAATGTTTATATATGCATGTGGTCGACCTTAAGAACTTATGACCCATGCTTATTCCTACATTGGAGACACCCTTAGTTACCTAAGAGTATCTTTTTGTACACCTTTTGTGATTCCCGCTAGATTTGCGACAAATAAGAGTTGACCCTACTTGGCCATCATGGTGGAGTGCATCCATGTTACACTGTCATAGCCAAAGTGCTCGCCTAAACTATGTCAAATCGGTAGTATCTACATTCCATTGCCCAAAAATAATAGAGCAAGATACTAGAAGCATATAAATGTTATGCTCACACGGCCAAAGTGCTCGCCTAGAAAAGGCCGGGAGGATTTGGAAACCCTGTCCAAAACATAGTACTCCCGCCGACCCATATTAGTTGACTTTAATTTGAATGTATCTAGACATGTTTTTGTGATAGATACATTCAAAATGAAGTCAACTAATATGGATCGAAGGGAGTACTAAATGTCTAACTAATATCTTTAATCGGAACAATCCTAAAACACTACAAAACGTACAGTAAGAATGCTCGTTTTCAGATCAACCATAAGCCTGACATCCTTTTCATGAGTAACAAAATGGTGAAAAAAGGACTAGCACTTATTTATCTCCTTCCCAAGTACGACAAGCAGCAGCCCGAAATTTTAACACGTATTTATGTGAGCTGTTCAATAATGTTCCAGTAAGACCCCCCTCTGCAAAAAATAATTAATTATGGTCTCTAGTGATGGTGACCTCGCGGGAAGAGGCGGCGTCGGTTCATCACGAGAGATGATGTGGCGGGAGGCACATGAAGTGAGTGATGTCCAGGATGACTGATGAATGGATCGACAGGGAGGCCATCCTGATGCATGGGACAACAAGAGGCGGGATGCTCGCCAGCCGCTTCATGTGCGTGGGAGGGGAGAAATGGAGCGTGACACTTCCTTCGTGCCAAAAAATGATGGATAGAATACCCTCTTTATTACACCATCTTTCATAAATATAAAATGTATATGTGTTCTTAGGAAACCCTCTAAATATTTTAGGGATAGGGAGGGCTTTAAGGAATTTATTAGGGGTATTTTCTCAATTCTTGTAAATAAGGAGTATACTATTTTTGAAAAGTAAAACATTTTAAAGTTTGACTAAGCTAGCTTGTAAAAAAACTACCAATTTCTAGAATACTATGCAGATATAATATTGAAATATTTTTCGTGATGTATCTAGTGATTGAGTTAACTTTATATATGTTAATATATTTCTATAAACATTGTCAAACTTTACAATGCTTAACTTTTCAAATATATCACACACCTTATTTACATAAACGGATGGAATAGTATTTTGGAGGCAAGGGTATTATATGGAATCTCCTATAGATGCTATTTGACTACCCCTACACTAAAAAAACCTATCTAAAAAGGTAGAAACTTTGTTATGGGGAAAAGACATGAAATCAGTTGTTTTTGGTTTGGAGATCATTATAATCAAGGATTTAGCATGAACCATATGGTCTTCATAATGATCAGATGGTTCCTCCTAACATCTTAAGACATGATCTTTTTGCACATCATCCTGGAGTAGACACTAGTGGAAACGCGGGCTTTTGTTGATCCCGAAAATGGGCTTTAACACCGGTTCTTCTACGAACCGGTGTTAAAGGGGGGGCCGTACCAGCGTGGCCTCTGTGGCATTAAAGGAGCCACCCCTTTAACACCGGTTCGTGTGGCCCGCGCACCCCCCCCCCCCTTTAACACCGGTTCGTGGCACGAACCGGTGTTAAAGGGGTGGGGGCTATATAAGACACCACCCCAGCCCACTCTTCCATTTTTTCACATTTTGGAGCCTAGCAAGAGGGTGTGAAGAGTGCTAGTTTGTGTTTTTTTCATATGCACTAGAGGTGTTCGGTGAAATGCCCGAGAAGCGTGGAGCAGTATTCTCATTTTGAATTTGATCTCCTTTTACGAGTAAGCACACAACCACACTAGATTTTCGTTGTTGCAGTTAAAAAAACTTTCCGGATCTAAAGTAGACAAGCGGCTCACCGCTCATCATCTCACACGGAGGAAAAAAAAAAGAAAAAAAATCGACTACACTAGAGTAGTCCTTCTATCCTTCGGATCAGAGACCACCGCTCCGTTCTCCTTCCTCCCTCCTGCTATTTATAAACACCGTGCTGCAGCTTCTTCTTCAGTAGAGCGCCTGCCCCAGTATTCCTAGTCCTCAAGCGAGAAAGAGAGCACACCCACCAATGGCCGCCTTCTCGCGCCTCAACCCCGTAGCTTCGCCTTTCGTTCCAACAGCGCTCCTCCCTGCAGGATGCTACCTCTCTCCTGCTCTCCCAACCGCTGATTTCTGGGCGTCGCAGTTCTTGTACCCACAGCCTGCACACCCGCTCCCGCCAGCGTACGGGTGGCCTGTTGCTTGCGGCGGCAGCTGGTGCCCCAGTGGAGGGTTTACGGTGGGGGTGCCCGCGTTCATGATCAGCTTTAGTGGTGTGCATATCTCCACGCACGGTCGCCACACGGCCGTAGTGGTGTCCCTGCTCTCGAAAACGATCTTGCAGCTTTGTAACTTGTCTAACTAGATCAATACACCAGGGAGCTAACTAATTTCACATATTAGGGAGTGCCTCTATGACCAGTTTCTCGGAGATGCCGGAGGACTGGGCTCCGTCGGCATCTCCCTGAAACTGGCCGTAGTGGTGTCCCTGCTCTCGAAAACCATCTTGCAGCTTTGTAACTTGTCTAACTAGATCAATACACCAGGGAGCTAACTAATTTCATATATTAGGGAGTGCCTCTATGACCAGTTTCTCGGAGATGCCGGAGGACTGGGCTCCGTCGGCATCTCCCTGAAACTGGCCGTAGTGGTGTCCCTGCTCTCGAAAACCATCTTGCAGCTTTGTAACTTGTCTAACTAGATCAATACACCAGGGAGCTAACTAATTTCACATATTAGGGAGTGCCTCTATGACCAGTTTCTCGGAGATGCCGGAGGACTGGGCTCCGTCGGCATCTCCCTGAAACTGGCCGTAGTGGTGTCCCTGCCTCAAACTGGCTGGAGGACTGGACTCACAAGGATGCCTATTTATAGTACAAGCAGCTCGACATAGTGTTGACACTTACAAAATAATGTCGACACTCACCCCTATTATTAGTCCCGGTTGGTGTCTCCAACCGGGACTAAAGGTTCATCTTTAGTCCCGGTTGGTGACACCATCCGGGACAAGGTACACGCCGCACGACATAATGTCGACATGCACTCACCTCTATTATTAGTGCTGACTCGTGTTTTGTCCCGGTTGGTGTCTCCAACCGGGACTAAAGGTTCATCTTTAGTCCCGGTTGGTGTCTCCAACCGGGACTAAAGGTTCATCCCGCCATTTTTTCCCGCCATTTTTCTTCCCGCCATTTTTCTTCCCGCCAGTTCTTCCCGCCATTTTTCTTCCCGCCATTTTTCTTCCCGCCAGTTCTTCCCTCCAGTTCTTCCCGCTAGTTCACTATATATATATGTAGGGGGTTGGCCTCCATTGTCATTGCACATCTCTAGACTCATATCTGCAACCTCATCACTCTTTCCCATGGCTTCCACCGTAGCACTAACCCCCAGGGAGGCGGAGGCGCTTTGCGCCTCGAACTACCCCTGCCCGCCGGGCGAGTACGACGACTACAGTGGCGAGTATTACAGGTGTAGGCAGGAGCATGACTAAATCACTCCAACATTCCGAAACAAGTTCGGCCGATTGTTACTTAATCTGGCCATGTATCTTAATTTTCAGTTCTTTTATGTATCTTAATTTTCAGTTCCAGTTCGGCCGATTGTTACTTAATCTGGCCATGTATCTTAATTTTCAGTTCGGCCGATTGTTATTTATTTTAAAAAATTTCATGTAAAGTAAATATAAAAATCATTTACATGAATGGATAGATATTATTTTTCTAAAAATTATGATATATTATTCATATTTTTCTGAGTTGAAATGAAAAAGATATGAATTTTCTAAATTCATATCATATTTTTTGAACTAAAAAATCCCCTTTAATGCATGAAATAAGTGTTTATTTATTTTAAAAAATTTCATGTAAAGTAAATATAAAAATCATTTACATGAATGGATAGATATTATTTTTCTGAAAATTATGATATATTATTCATATTTTTCTGAGTTGAAATGAAAAAGATATGAATTTTCTAAATTCATATCATATTTTTTGAATTAAAAAAGCCCCTTTAATGCATGAAATAAGTGTTTATTTATTTTAAAAAATTTCATGTAAAGTAAATATCATTTACATGAATGGATAGATATTATTTTTCTGAAAATTATGATATATTATTCATATTTTTCTGAGTTGAAATGAAAAAGATATGAATTTTCTAAATTCATATCATATTTTTTGAATTAAAAAAGCCCCTTTAATGCATGAAATAAGTGTTTATTTATTTTAAAAAATTTCATGTAAAGTAAATATCATTTACATGAATGGATAGATATTATTTTTCTGAAAATTATGATATATTATTCATATTTTTCTGAGTTGAAATGAAAAAGATATGAATTTTCTAAATTCATATCATATTTTTTGAATTAAAAAAGCCCCTTTAATGCATGAAATAAGTGTTTATTTATTTTAAAAAATTTCATGTAAAGTAAATATAAAAATCATTTACATGAATGGATAGATATTATTTTTCTGAAAATTATGATATATTATTCATATTTTTCTGAGTTGAAATGAAAAAGATATGAATTTTCTAAATTCATATCATATTTTTTGAATTAAAAAAGCCCCTTTAATGCATGAAATAAGTGTTTATTTATTTTAAAAAATTTCATGTAAAGTAAATATAAAATGATTTACATGAATGGATAGATATTATTTTTCTGAAAATTATGATATATTATTCATATTTTTCTGAGTTGAAATGAAAAAGATATGAATTTTCTAAATTTCATATCATATTTTTTGAATTAAAAAAGCCCCTTTAATGAATGAAATAAATGCCCCCCCTTTAACACCGGTTCCAGACAGGAACCGGTGTTAAAGGGGGGGGGGGCATTTATTTCGTTTCCCGCGCGCACACCCCCCTTTAACACCGGTTCGTGGCTGGAACCGGTGTTAAAGGGGGGGGGGGTTTCCCGCGCGCATTTAATACCCCCCCCTTTAACACCGGTTCGTGGCTGGAACCGGTGTTAAAGGGGGGGGGTAATAAATGCGCGCGGGAAACGCCCCCCCCCCCTTTAACACCGGTTCCAGCCACGAACCGGTGTTAAAGGGGGGGGGTATTTATTTCACCTTCCTCCCCTTCCTTTCTTCCCCCACAGCCAGATCGATCGATAGAAGCGCCGCCCCCCGACCCGCCGTCTCGCCGCCGCCGCTTCAGAGCCTGACCCGCCGTCTCGCTGCCCCCGACGCGCCGTCTCGCCGCCGCCGCTCGAGGTTCGCCGCCCCCGACCCTCTCTTCCCCCGCTCTAGTCCCTGTGCAGGCGCAGCATCGCCTCCCGACGCGCGGCGAGCACGGGGAGGTCCTCGTCGGATCGCGCGAAGAGCGGCGCCGCGGCGAGCTCCGGCGGGAGCGTTAGGCGGCAGGAGGCGACGAGGGCGTCGAGCAGAGGACGGCCAGGGAGGAGCCCCCCGCGGCCAGGGAGGAGCCCCCCGCAGACGGCCAGGGAGGAGCCCCCCGCGGCGGCGCGCCAGGCGAGGACGTGGGACAGTGAGGAGCGGAGGAGGCGGCGGCACTGGGCGAGCCAGGGCTTGTCGGCGGCGGAGAGGGCGGCGTGGAGGCGGCGCGAGGCGGCCGAGAGCGCGAGGAGGTCGCGCGGGCGGAGGTGGGCGGAGATCAGGGCGAGGACGTCGTCCGGCACCGAGAGGATCAGCTCGGCGCCGTCGACGACGGCGGCAGCAGCCATCGGGATCGGGCGGTTTCGTGCGGTCGGTCGGTCGTGTCTTGTGTGGCGTGTACTCATTTTTGCAGCTGTGGCCATGTGAAACAGATAGCCTTTTGCAAGTTTCATTTGAAATGTTTGCAAATTTGTCTATTTCTGTATAGTATTTTTTGTTTGTTTGGCCAATCCATTTCATTTACATAGTCTTGGGATGAAAATAAATAATCGCCAATTGACCCTCGGAACGATTCCACGCCTAAACCCTAACTGACCACCTCGCTCTCTTCCCCGTGCAGCAGCTTCGGAGCTCATAGGCCACGCCTAAACGCCGCTAGCACCGCCGCCCGACGAGACCGCCGCATCCGTCCGACGAGCACCGCCGCCCGACGAGACCAACGTCACCCCACCGGTGAGCGCCACGTGTCTGCCTCGCCGTCGCCCTCGCCCACACCACCCTCGTCGTCGCCCTCGCCGTCGCCATCCCGCGGGATATAAGTAAGGGCATGTTTGATTCAAAGGATTTGTATAGGAAATTTGTAGGATTAAATCCTATAGGAAATTTTCCTATGGTGGTTGTTTGATTTGTAGGATTGATTCCTATAGGATTCCTATGGGAAATATTGTATTGTATGTGTATTGTATATGCATGTGTATATTTTGTGCCACGCCGACGACCACCGCCACCATTATGCCGTCGACCCTGACCTCCTATGTCCTCGCTGAGCCTACACACGCGTCGAGGGTGAGTCGCCCATTTTAGGTAGACCATCACGTCGTGCTGGTTCGAACGCACACCCCCACGCACCCCGGCCCCGCTCTCGCCCTAGCGTCGCCACCTCTCGTTGTCAATATAGCATTATAATAACCATGCTATGTTAATCAACTTTGATGACAAGTTAATTAGAAGAAGTAAATGTACCCTCTCATATGAATCCGGGGTTTCTCCGAATTAGGGTTTGAAATGACCAAGCATGTATTAGGGTTACATTTCAATACTTTTAACCTGTCATATCATCGTCCTTGCTTGAGCATTTCAATAGATGTATTACTGATATTTGTGTGATAATATTATTGTTTTAGAAACTATGGATCCACTTAGTAGAAACCTTGAAGAAGAAGAAATAATGGAGAACATTATTGATGAGGACACCTCACAATATCTGAACTTGGAGGGACATGACGACGACAGCTCAAGTACTAGTCATGGAGAAGATGAAGACTCCGGTGAACGCAATTTAATGGTTACAAAGTCCGGCGAGGTATATGCATTGATTAAGCCTCAGCTGACTTCCACCAACAATCTTCTTCTACATGTATTAATTAACGCTTCTTTCTTCTTTTAGCCCTCTGGATCGACCAGCCAGCAACCATCTTCTTCTACGAAAAAGAGCAAGCGAGGCGCGAGCCAGGGGTTGAAAGATCGTGCAAAGTTCACGATCGAAGCAGTCCGTGTTGATGGCAGGCCGATGGAGCCCAAGAAGGCCGCAGACAAATTTATACGTCAGGCTGGAGTTCTTGTTAGGGACCAAATCCCAATCACAATTGAAAATTGGAATAAGCCAAAGAAGGGCGACGGTACCTTTGTCGATGACAGATCCAAAGAAACGCTTTGGAATTCGTTGTTGGTAAATTTCACCCTTCCGCCAGAGGAGGATGAAAACAACCCGGTTATAGAGAACAAGGTCAAAGAGTGGACTCTAAAGAAGATGGCTGATGCTTTCCGCAACTGGAAGACAAAATTGAACAAATTTGTCAAAGCTGGCGAGACTCCAAATTTCGAAGACGCATATTATGCGAAGATAAGACCTCACTGGCCCGAATTTAAGACATATAAAAAAAGTGCTATAGCTAAAAAGAGGTCAGAAACCAATACGCTTAATGCCCTGAAGAAGGAATATCACCAGAGGACGGGGTCAGGTGGCTACATATCTCAGAGGCCTAAGTGGGAGGAAGCTGAGAGGGCCCTGCGCGAGAGAGGGATCACACCCCAGACAGATGAGTGGGACCTACGTGCAAAGACTTGGTTCTACGGAATCGGGGCAAGGTTGGACCCAGAAACAGGATTGTGTATCTTGTGAATGCACAACAGAGCCATCAAGCTACCGGCCCATCTCAGCGGCATGAAGAGCCTGCATTAGAAGCTGCCCGCGGCCCAGACTCTGCGCGGAAAAGCAGTGTGGCTTCCACGGAGAACGTGCAGCCAACGCTTGAAATGACGGGTCCTCGATACCCCGTTGATGAGATCACGGAGAGCGAACACGCTGAGCTGCATGTGAGATTAATGGGCTTATCCATTAAGGTGGCTGTCGGTTATGCCTTACCTCCTGTAGCTGGTGGAACTTACCACTGCCGACCGATTCCAGATGGCTATGCTATTGTCGGGGTGGATGAGGTTGTGAAGGAATATGAGGAAGCACAGCTTGACCATGCTACAGGTGAAGGGGAAACTCAACTCAAATTTGCAGTGAAAACAACCATTCTTTGGAAGAAGGAACACATTGTGCTTCCAAATTGGAGGTCACTGGCACCCCCGCCGTCTCCGCAGCGTCAGCAGTCTGAGCCGCTTCAGCCATCTCCTGCGCGGCAGCCATCTCCGGCCCGTCAGCCATCTCCTGCGCGGCAGCCATCTCCGGCCCGTCAGCCATCTCCTGCGCGGCAGCCATCTCCGGCCCGTCAGCCATCTCCTGCGTGGCAGCCATCTCCGGCCCGTCAGCCATCTCCGGTGCTTCAGCCATCTCCTCAGCGTAAGCGGAAGAGCACTGCCACGAGGAGCATCAGTAGCACTGCCACAAAGAAATCCGCAGGAAACCGTACGCCAAAGAGTTCAAAAAAACTACGTCCCGCAGCCTTTCGCCAAGCCATTGCCGGTTTTACCGTGGAATCGCAGCGACGAGGAGACCAATAGGATCTCGGGAGAACAGGTCAAGAAATTCTTTGCACCTAGACGGGCCGAGCCAAAGGAGAAAATAGATCCGGCGGTGGTGGAGAAGTTTTACAATAATCTTTTGAAACCTGAAACCCCACTTGTGCCGGACTACGAGCGCCAGATTTTGAAGGCGGATGCAAGGCGCCGTAGGGAGACTGAAAGTAGCAGTCGTGAGGCACCCCAGAAAACAGTTCCCATGCTCGGAGAGCAGGAAAACCAATCATGCGCCCCGCTCCAAATGTTTGACAAACGGGACGCTCCTCCCGTAGATGATTACGAGGCAGAGCTACAAAGAAAGGCCAATGAGATGGGGATGACTTACATTGCATACTTGAACGTCATGGGAGACAACTTGCCCAAATGCGATGTCAACCCCATACAGCCATGGAAGTATGGGAAGAATCTCGTCAAGAAAGAGGAGCTCAAGAATCTACCAACAAAGATGCGAAAATTGCACAAGTGGTACCTTCATTTCTGCAAGACGAGAAAAGAAGAATGGATCACGGCACATATAAGAGATCAGATTTTCTTGTGCGGAGACGACGCGATCGACTTCAACATTCAAGACTTGCATTTTCTATTCAATCAGAAGGAACTCGACAAATCTGCCATCAGCCTTTATTGTGTGTAAGTACTATTTCTGTAATTTTTATCTCAACTCATTCACTTCATTAATTGCATGTATATATATATGCTCACCATATATGTATATACTATTATGCAGGAAAAAGGTTATGGAATGCATGAAAGGAGGCCCTTTTGACATTGGGTTCGTTGACCCAAATAGAGTTCATGAACAAGGGGTAAGAGACAAACCCGGGCAAACAGAAGATTACTTGCTAAAGTCTTTACTGAGACAACAAACCAAAAGGGAAATACTATTGCCTTACAACTTCTCGTGAGTACTGTTACCCTCTCTCTTGTACACATTATGTTTCGGCTTACTCGATGTTAAGTGTAACTGATGATGAGTTATGCGTGCGTAGGTTCCACTTTATTCTGCTAGTCATTCAACCCGACTCAGGAAAAGTCCTTGTCATGGACTCGTTACGAAAAGAAAAAGAGCTATGGGCAGACTTTAGAGAGATGCTCCAGAGGTAATTTCAATCATATTATCGCACTAGATCGGCAACTTTCGTGACAATAAGTAATTAATTACTCCTTTATCCATTTTCTTTGTCGGACAGGGTTTGGAAAATGTTCACGGGCAGGGCCGTGGGTGAATGGTCAGAAGAACTAAAATTTGTAGACCAAAATGTAAGTAATACTAGCTAGCTTCCAATTCCATTATATCATGCTTTATTGATTATTATTTTGATTGAACTCTCTATTCTCGTAAAGTGCGCGCATCAAGGACACGGCAATAACTTATGTGGGTACTATGTTTGCGAATTCATTCGCAACACGATATGTGCGACAGGCCAAGCCGCACTAGAACAACTTAGAGTAAGTAAACAAAGTCCACAACATTATTTTATTACCATCAATTGTGTTGAGTTTTATTCTTATATATATATTGACGGCCCATTCTTCATATATATTCAGATCGAACGGATGCGGGACCAACTCCTACCATTTGAACGCATACGAGCCATTCAAGAGGAATTGGCGGGGTTCATACTTGATGAGGTCGTCACGCCTGGCGGAGAACTCTTTAGATATCCACCAAAATGAACGATGACGATGTATGTGCCGATGACGATGTATGTGCCGATGACGATGTTTGTGTATAATAATAGTTGCTTAATTATTCATGTACTCGTATGTACCGATGACGATTCTATAAGTATACCGCTCCCGATCGATTTCCCCTCGCTCTCCCCCCCCCCCTCCGGCAGAAATACGCCCAGAACGGGGCAGAGGCAGAAGTCTGCCGCGGCAGAGATTTAGGCCGTTTTCCTGCCGCGACAGAACTCTGCCGCGGCAGGAAAACGGCCTAAATCTCTGCCGCGGCAGAAGAACCTTTAACACCGGTTCCAGACACGAACCGGTGTTAAAGGGGGGGGGGGGCCTGAGGCCTGCGGCAGCCCCACGTGCGCCACCCTTTAACACCGGTTCGTATAGGAACCGGTGTTAAAGGGGCCCCCCCTCTAACACCGAACCCTCAACAGCGGTTGGGGAACCGCTGTTAGAGGGTCCTCCAAACCGGTGTTAGAGGGGTACGTGTGCACTAGTGAGAGGTCCACTTCTCAAATTCTAGAGTTGAAACCAACCGACAACATGTTCGGTACAGATAATATATATTCTGTGTATGAAAGAAAATCATGCCACACGAGAGGCAAACAGAAGTTACACTCCCATTTGATGGAGAAATACACACATGCCATATGCCTCACAAGAAGCAGCGTGCTTTATATCTAGGAGAAGGTGGCTTGTGCTATCTCCTGGAATTCATCTTTGCACCATGTTTGCAGGTAATTTTATTAATTGTTCAAGTAAATCCAGGGCCACAACTTACGCATAGTTCCTACTGCCGTGTGAGACACAAGGACAAAATCATACCCACATTGCATGTGGCATGGATGTCTCACAACTCCTTCTCCACAAGAACCTGCATGTAATCTTCCAGCAGCGCCCATCATGCAGATTATAGTGTTCCTCACTATGAAGTTCTTGGTGTGAGAATAGAGGAATGGCTGGTGGGGTGACAATTTCAGACTACATTTGAACTTGAATCCAGTAATGTGAGGCTGGACGCAGCAAACTGAGATGACACCGCCAAAGGGATAAATAATTATCATGTTGATCAGGAACAGGAGCCCATCCTCGCCCATGAGGACGGTTGACCCCACCCGGAGTGGAGTGGCATCGCCAAGATCGACTTGTAGTCAATATTTAGAGACCGCCAATTTTGCTTTCTTGAGAAATGGCCCAGGAGCATCGCGGTTGATCCGCTGAAGCTGCAGCCGTCTTCAGGGCAGAAACATGGCGCATGTCGGCAGCCTTTCTCATGGTCCTCTTTCTAGTAGTACGATATCCTTATATATAGTGCATCCGAGGTTGCTATTGGAGCAAGCAACTTTGATGGATTCAACGATATATGTTATACCATGCACTACATGAAAGAAGTAAGGTGCCGACGGCCGGCCGGCTACACCGACGGCCAAAGGTCGGGGCCGTCGGCGTAGCTGCCTTCTCTGGCCAGCCGACCAGCCCGGCCGTCGGCGTAGATGGGTGCCGAGGGTAGCCCTCGGCGTAGTGTGGCCGTCGGCGTAGTAGCGGGGTCTGTGCCGACGGTGGCCCTCGGCGTAGCCCCAGTTCAGACACGACGACGGAAACGGTGTTAGGCAGACAGGCTGTGCCGACGCCCAGGCCGTCGGCATAGGCCTCCAGATTTTTTTCCTTTTTCATTATTTTTTGAAAAATCATAATTAACTAAATCATTCTAATTCAGAAAAATACAAATAATATATCAAAATTTGCAGAAAAATAAAGTCTGTCTATCTACACTCAAATATTACACATTTATAAACAAAAATTAAGAAAAATATAAAACATTATATATAGTTTAAAACGAGTATTATAAATTCAAAAAACGATCCAAACAATGCGAAACCTTCGCGTGGTGTCATATTATGTGACATAGTTAGAAGGAAAAATATAAAACTTGGTATATTGATTATGTCTTAAAAAACCTTCACAAAATGACCTATCTCGTTCGAGGTTTCTTGGCTTTCGGGTCAAATGACCAATGTTATTGCTAGAATGAAGGCATAGTTTGTGATAATATGTCGATATTGTGCATAACTGTGCATAATGGGATGGCGAACAATGTTTCATGAGGAAGTTTTCCTTTTCGTCGCACCAAAAAGCCGTTTTCCATTTTCCGAGTGTAAAAAACGGACGGTTTTGTGAAGCAACCACCAAATGGCTAATTCAAAATGCTACCGTCACATTTTTCAAAAATACTAGGCCACCTTACATGGATAATGTCATAACAGGGGGATCTCAAACATATCCTTCTATCCCTGGTGAAAAAGACAAATTCCTGTCGAATCGGTAGGAAGTGGGTCAGATATGAACTACATGTACATGATCAGATGCTCATGATTTTTTACAAAAATCATTTTTAGGTTCAAAATATGTTGTTTCATCATAGATCCACTTCAAGTTTAGCGAGTCTCAGCCCCGAGCTAAGAATCTTCATGCTCTCCCTTCGACAAAGTATAATGATGGTTTAAAACGGGCATTATAAATTCAAAAACGATCCAAACAATGCAAAACCTTCGCGTGGTGTCATATTATGTGACATAGTTAGAAGGAAAGTATCAAACTTGGTATATTGATTATGTCGCAAAAAAACCTTCACAAAATGACCTATCTCGTTCGAGGTTTCTTGGCTTTCGGGTCAAATGACCAATGCTATGGCTAGAATAAAGGCATAGTTTGTGATAATGTGTCGATATTGTGCATAAATGTGCATAATGGGATGACGAACAATGTTTCAGGAGGAAGTTTTCCTTTTCGTCGCACCAAAAAGCCGTTTCCATTTTCCGAGTGCAAAAAAGGACGGTTTTGTGAAGCAACCACCAAATGGCTAATTCAAAATGCTACCGTCACATTTTTCAAAAATACTAGACCACCTTACATGAATAATGTCATAACAGGGGGATGTCAAACATTTCCGTCTATCCCTGGTGAAAAAGACAGATTCCTGTGTCAGATATGAACTATAGGTACATGATCGGATGCTCATGATTTTTACAAAAATCATTTTTAGGTTCAAAATATGTTGTTTCATCATAGATCCACTTCAAGTTTAGCGAGTCTCAACCCCAAGCTAAGAATCTTCATGCCCGCCCTTCGACAAAGTATAACGATGGTTTAAAACGGGCATTATAAATTCAAAAACGATCCAAACAAAGCAAAACCTTCGCGTGATGTCATATTATGTGACATAGTTAGAAGGAAAAATATCAAACTTGGTATATTGATTATGTCTCAAAAAAACCTTCACAAAATGACCTATCTCGTTCGAGGTTTCTTGGCTTTCGGGTCAAATGACCAATGTTATGGCTAGAATGAAGGCATAATTTGTGATAATGTGTCGATATTGTGCATAACTGTGCATAATGGGATGGCGAACAATGTTTCAGGAGGAAGTTCTCCTTTTCGTCGCACCAAAAAGCCGTTTTCCATTTTTCGAGTGCAAAAAAGGACGGTTTTGTGAAGCAACCACCAAATGGCTAATTCAAAATGCTACCGTCACATTTTTCAAAAATACGAGACCACCTTACATGGATAATGTCATAACAAGGGGATCTCAAACATTTCCGTCTATCCCTGGTGAAAAAGACAAATTCCTGCCAAATCGGCAGGAAGTGTGCCAGGTATGAACTACAGGTACTTGATCGGATGCTCATGTTTTTTACAAAAATCATTTTTAGGTTCAAAATATGTTGTTTCATCATAGATCCACTTCAAGTTTAGCGAGTCTCAGCCCCGAGCTAAGAATCTTCATGCCCGCCCTTCGACAAAGTATAACGATGGTTTAAAACGGACACTATAAATTCGAAAACCATCCAAACAATGCAAAACTTCGCGTGATGTCATATTATGTGACATAGTTAGAAGGAAAAATATCAAACTTGGTATATTGATTATGTCTCAAAAAAACCTTCACAAAATGACCTATCTCGTTCGAGGTTTCTTGGCTTTCGGGTCAAATGACCAATGTTATGGCTAGAATGAAGGCATAGTTTGTGATAATGTGTCGATTTTGTGCATAACTGTGCATAATGGGATGGAGAACAATGTTTCAGGAGGAAGTTTTCCTTTTCATCGCACCAAAAAGCCGTTTTCCATTTTCCGAGTGCAAAAAATGGACGGTTTTGTGAAGCAACCACCAAATGGCTAATTCAAAATGCTACCGTCATATTTTTCAAAAATACTAGACCACCTTATATGGATAATGTCATAACAGGGGGATCTCAAACATTTCCGTCTATCCCTGGTGAAAAATACAAATTCCTGCCGAATCGGTAGAAAGTGTGTCAGATATGAACTACAGGTACATGATCGGATGCTCATGATTTTTTATAAAAATCATTTTTAGGTTCAAAATATGTTGTTTCATCATAGGTCCACTTCAAGTTTAGCGAGTCTCAGCCCCGAGCTAAGAATTTTTATGCGTGCCGTTTTAAACGGGCAAATGAAGTTATGATAAGAATTACGACATAGTTTGTGATAAGTTGATATTGATATCGTATTTGGATTCCTCTCATTTTTCTAATCAATTTAGACATATTATTTGTCGAATTCCGATTTACAGATTTAAAGATATTAATTATTACACATTAAATAAAAAATACAAAATAAAATAAAATTATTATATTTTTATTTGAATTCAATAATATTTTTACTTATTCATTGTTGTTTACTAAATAATTGCTTGTAATTTCAAAAAATACAACCATGTGACATGATGATATAAGACTTAATAGGAATGATATCATAGTATTGACAACAATGTGTAAATTGCTTTGCAGGAAGAGATTCTGAAGGAACGAGAAAGTTAAGCGTGCTAGAGCTGGAGTAGTGCTAGGATGGGTGACCAAACGGGAACTTTGACTAAGACTGCAATTTAATCAATTATTAACTATAAATAGTGTTAAAATGATTAAAGAGAGAGATTAAGGAGTCAAACAATTCAAAGATTTAAAAAATAAAAAAATAAAGAAAAATAAAAAAAATTATGCTATGCCGACGGCCAGGCCGTAGGAGTTGCTCCATTCCTATGTCGACGGCCTGGCCGTCGGCGTAGCTTCAGGCTAGACCGTTATCGAAGACGGCCGTTGACTGACATGCGGGGCCCGCTAGAAGACGCTATGCCGAGGGGGGAGGGCTGTGCCGACGGCCTGGCCATCGGCGTAGCTTCAGGCTAGACCGTTATCGAAGACGGCCGTTGACTGACATGCAGGGTCCGCTGGAAGACGCTATGCCGAGGAGGGAGGGATGTGCCGACGGCCACGGAGCTGTGCCGACGAGAACGTACGCCGAGGGGGCTACGCCGACGGCCACCGTCGGCACAGCCTGTGCCGACGGCAGCCGGCCGTCGGCGTAGTAAAATTTTCCTGTAGTGATGTGGCAGCGACTCACCCCGGGACGGGAGCAGAAGTGGCACTTGGGTGGGGGTGGGGGGGTGAGGGGGAAGCTTATCATGGCAAGAAGAGCATATGATATGCCCTACAGTGCACCGAGGAAGGGAAATGAATCAATACATATGCTAATAACTTAATAAATTCAGATGAATGAAATACTAAAATGAAATACTACAACATAATACTAGAAAAGTATGTATACCGTGGCAGTGAGTACATGTTAGACTAACCATTCTACAATTTAGAGTCAAGAATACCCATAAAGTGGAAAAATGGGAGCAGATAAAAGTTTTTCTTCTATGTAACTGAGCCAGCCGTCATTCCAATTTGGACGCTAAATTCATCACATGCACTTATAATTAACCTGATAGTTATAACTATGTTAACTTGGACGTGTACTTTTGTCTTTGAGGATTTTTAAATCATACAAGACGGATTATAGATTTCAACACGGTTTGGAGGATTTTAAATCATACAAGATGGCACTGGTGGAAAAAAGCGGTCCCGGTCCGTAACCGGCTCTAGTCCCGGTTTTGGGCCCGGGACTACGAAAACGGGACTAGAGCCCCCCTCTAGTCCCGGCCCGCTACGGCCCGCGACTGATAACAGCCACGTGGCTGTTTTAGCGCCACGGGGGGCGGAAACCCTCTAGTCCTGGGGCGTAACACCACCCGGGACTATAAGGTTTCCTGCCGCGGCAGAGAATTGTGTGTTTCTCTGCCGCGACAGAGATTGTGTATTTCCTTTTTTTTGCCATTTCGTTCCTTTTTTGTTTTGTGTTTTACTATAATTTCAAACATATATTTAAGTATACATATTCTACGCTAGTACATACACAGTACACGCTGATGCATCTATATAATTAATCGATCCCTTGAAAGCATACATTGATGATATATATATCAAAAGGAAGTAATGTTTTGAAATTACATGGTCATTGATGAATATATATATCATATTAGCTACATGGAGATCACTAAGGTAAATCGAGTTCCACGTCATCCGGATAATGTTCTCCATGTACATCAATGACTTCCTTCATCATAAATCCCGCCAGCTCCTCTTGAATTGCTCTTATGCGCTGGTCTGGCTCTAGTTTCTCCCGCAAACCATAAATATAATGTGAGTCAACTTTCCGCTCACTGGTCAACTCGCGGATATACTCGCAGACGTAGTATCCACATAAATGAGTTTCCGGTGGCTGCTGTAAACTATTCACCATTTTATAAGTTAGCTCCTCTTTAAACGGACCTGGTAGTTTCTGTCTGAACCGTGTCCAACACCTACTCGGCAAAGAAAATGAACAAAGGATTTATTAATTACTTGATATCAGGAAATGAATGAAAGCGGCCGATATAATGCGATAATGATTGAAATTACTTATGGAGCATTGCTTTCATGTCGCTCCACTGCTCTTGGTCCCAACTTAATGAGTCGTGGACTTTAACTAGGGACTTGTCAACTTGAATGTTTAGGAAGATCCAGTGAAATCTGTGGACGTTTACATAAGCATACGTGCATAGCTCATCGAGTAAGCAAAAATAAAATGTGTACAAGATATAAACACTCACTTGAAGTTATAAGGAAATAGTATTTTGTTAACAAAATTATTCTCGGTTAAGAACCTACACAGGTCTTCCTCCACGTCCTTGGGGTGATTCCTAACGTATATTCATTAACGATATATGGGTCAATGAACCCAACGTCGTATCTTCTAGCTCTTTTGCATTTAAGCATCTTCATTCTGCAGAATATAATATCATACAAAAGGATATATATAGTTAGGATAATATATTAAATACAATGAACGAGCTGAGCTACAAACTTAATTATAGAAATAAATCACTTACAGACAGTAGCAACCAATGATAGATTTGTCGACGCGCGATGGTTGTACAACTGAAACAGTTCGGTCATTTGAACCTGTATCGAGTATGGTTTGAAGTGATGCTCCTTTCTAACGTCCATCGGAAACCAATCTTTCTGATGCTTTTTTTCTTCTTGCGACATGTACCATTCGTGCAGATTTCACATATGTGTGGATAGACGCGCGAGCTCCTCATTACTGACTAGAGGCTCCCCTCGGACATACTTCCGTACTATCTGACCTACTGGCGTATCTTCATAGCCTAAATATTGACCAAGAGACATTTTTTGCTTCGGTAACAAGTGCTTTGGCCTACGATACAGTGATTCCCATTAGTGCAACATTATTACGGGCTCTGGGGTCCATTATTTGCATGTCCATATCCATTTCATCTCTGAAGGCCTTGTCGAGGTATGAAATGACTTTGAGCGGGGCGACCGATTGATTCTTCTATGCTCCGAGCTGGGCAACTTGCTTCCCGCCTTTTGCACTTGTGATTTTTTTCTTCTGTGCTTGCGTAATAATCTCCCGGTCATAGTCTGATTCCAGATTCATCGATATCTAGGATGGTTGCTCAAGAAAGGACTTAGCCCACTTTTTGTTTTTTTCATCATATACCGGCTTTGGCTCAGGCTTTTTGGGTGCAAAATGCGCTTTAACTTGGGCAGCCACATCCGCGTTAGTTTCCTCATCGGTCTTCTCATAAGGTCTCTTTGGAAGAGCCGGCGGGATGTCGACTATCTTCGCCGTTTGACCTTTCTTTGATGTGGGGCACGGGGGAGCGTCGAACTTCTGTTTCTTCGACGAGGTAGTAGTATTGCATGGAGGCGGAGGCGGAGATCGAGTATTGCGCGGAGGCGGAGATCGAGTATTGCATGGAGGCGGAGATCGAGTTGATGTACTCCTGCTGCGGCGATCGTCAGCAGGGCAGGGTGGACTTGGAGGTTGACGATATTCGATGTGGGGTGGACTTGGATTCCTCGGAGTCGGTGGCCTTGGCGTCGAGCCTGGAAACTTGATGTACTTCTTCTTCTATAGAATGATGTTGCGCTTGACATATCCTAGTTTCGTAAGGCCTTCAGGCATAGCGATTTCAATCTCTAGGTCCGCAAAATCCTCCACTATGTCATCCACCGTGACACGAGAATAGCCTGGTGGAATCAGAAGTGAATGGTGGAGTGCTCCATGTAGACAAGGTAAAGCAGTGTCGATCGCCACCTTGAAGGACAGGTTGTTCATTGGCTGATGTAGCTCACATTGTGCCATCTGTCTGAAATCATCCACGGGGTAGTGAGGAGCCGGTGCACCATCCAGCAGTGCTTGATCATCAGCCCGAACCTCCGTGGAAGCCACGCTGCTTCTCCGCTGGCTAAGATCCAATGCAGGATCATCAGCCTGCAGGTGAGTTGATGACGATAGCCTTTGTCTAATTTCTTGCATGAGGTTCTTCAGATCAGCTAGGTCCTGCTCTACCCTGGAGATCGGGTCTGCCTCTCGGTCCTTCTTTCTCTGACGGCTTCTGTAACTGGCATCGTACTGAGGAAACCCTTTCTTCCACGAGACACCGGCGCCTTTGCCTCGTGTTCGTCCTCCCTTTTCAGGATTCCCCAGGGCGCGTGTCAGCTCGTCGTTCTCTCTCTTGGGACGGAACAATCCCAATTGAGCATCGTTCATTACTTGAACAAGGTCTTGGGAGGGTTTTAGAATTTTTTTCATGAATAATGTCTTCCCTGTTTCTGGGTCCAACGATCCCCCGTGCCCGTACCACCAATGCTTTGACCTATCGGGCCATCCATCTGTACCAGGAGTGACGCCTCTAGCCCTCATTTTCTTCTCCATAGTTTCCCACTTAGGGACGACACTCTTGTAGCCACCTGTCCCCATTTTATGATGGTATTTCTTTTGGGCAGCATTTAACGCATTCTTTGCCGACTTTGCCTTTTCTTTATTAGATTGCTTGTACTGTACAAAATCGGGCCACTGTTCTCTCAACTTCTCGTTTACTCCTTTGAAGTCTGGATTTTTCTTTTTCGCGACATATTTTGCATATAAACTTTTCTTGTGGTTCTGATACAGTTCAGCCATCTTGCTCAGAGCCCACTCCTTGACTTTCGCTCTATTTTCAAGCCCACCCGGCCTTGGGGTAATACCATCTACCTCAAATTCTTCATACTCTGGAGGTAGTACGAAATGCGCTATGAGCTTCTGCCAAAGGTCATCTTTGGCATCATCGGTGACATAGCTGTTGGATTCTTCACTGAGTTTATTTGACTGATTCCATTCTTGGATGGTGATCGGCAGGTTGCCCCTAACAAGCACCCCGCTTTGATTTATAAACATCCTCCGGTGCTTCTCTGGAGAAATCGGTTCACCATCATCATCATCTATTTCTTCGATGGTGAACCTCTGATTACCATCCAACTTTTTGTTCGGTCCTTATTTCATTCGAGTTGTCGATTGCTTCGATCCAATGGGCTAAAAGAAGAAGAGAGAGTGATTAATATATATCTAGATCAGTTAATGAATAGAGGTAACACGAGGCTTTATATATATATATATATATGTACCTCGCCGGATCCTGTTGAGGGGCCATCATTATTGTTGTTATTTGTTTGCCCTTCGTCCATCCGGTCTTCCCCTTGGTACATTAGGTTTTCCTCTAGTCCATCATCGGATGGATTCAGATATGAGGATATCTCTTCCTCGAGCAAAATATCTTCACGGGTAGTAATATTAAGAGGAATTTCACCTCTTATCATGCCCTGAAGAAAACCTTCACCAATGCGACCAGGATCTTCGGATGGATCCATGACTTAATTATCTATAACAGAAAGAGAGTTAAACAGGTTAGAAAAAACAATAACCCTAATAACTAAAACAAAAAAAAATAACCCTAATAACACAAATTAATAATCCTAATATTATTTGCGGTAAAACAATAATCCTAATAACTAATACAAAAAACAATAACCCTAATATTATTTGTGATAAAATAATAATCTTAATAACTAAAACAAAAAACAATAACCCTAATTAATAAGCCTAATATTATTTTGGTAAAACAATAATCCTAATAACTAAAACAAAAAACAATAACCCTAATATTATTTGTGGTAAAACAATAATCCTAATTATAATAATCCTAATATTAATTGTGGTAAAACAATATAATCCTAGCTAATAACTAAAACAAAAAAATAACCCTAGCTAATTATAATTAAAAAAATAATTAAAAAATAACCCTAGCTAATTATAATTAAAAAATAACCCTAGCTAATTATAATTAAAACAATAATTAAAAAATAACCCTAGCTAATTATAATTTTAAAAAATAACCCTAGCTAATTATAATTAAAATAACCGTAGCTAACAATATAATCCTAATCCTAATAACCAAAACAATAATTCTGATTAACAACCCTAGCTATCTAATAATTACAAAAAAACACCCGTCCGTACCCCTCCCTCGAGCACCGATCAACGCCGACGGCAGCACGTGACGACAAGGCGGGGCGGCACGAGACAAGGCGCGGAGAGCACGGCGCCGGAGCGGCTAGCGGCGAGGCGGCGCGCGGTAGAGTTGCGGCACGACGGAGCACGCACGGCGGAGTGGCGGCGGAATCGGACAGCACCTCCCCTGCGTGTGCTTCGTCTCTCTCTGTGCTTCGTCTTCGTCGAGAAATGCTAAGTGTTGGGGCAGCACCTCCTAACGCGCGAAATATATACGGACACATCTTTAGTCCCGGGCTAAGCCACCGCCCGCGGTTAGAGGGTCTCTAGTCCCGGGCCGTGGCTTAACCCGCGAGTAAAGACCTCCCTTTAGTCCCGGGTTAAGCCACGGCCCGGGACTAGTGTGTTTTTTTGGCGCTTCGTTTTCACGCGCGCAGGCACCCTCTACTCCCGGGTCGAGCCACGGCCCACGAATATTTTTTTTAATTCAAATCAAATATAAAACTTTTGAAAATCATATCTTTTATTGTAAAAATCCAAATAAAACCAATAATATGTCTATTATTATCAGAAAAATAAAGAATCTTAATATAATTTCCATATATCTGTTTGCATCATTTATAAATTATTTCATTTGTAAATTTAATTTTTTAATTCAAATCAAATATAAAACTTTGGGAAATCATATCTTTTATTGTAAAAATCCAAATAAAACAAATAATATGTCTATGATTTTTAGAAAAATATAAAGAATCTTAATATAATATCCATATATCTGTTTGCATCATTTATAAATTATTTCATTTGTAAATTTTTTTTAATTCAAATCAAATATAAAACTTTGGAAAATCATATCTTTTATTGTCAAAATCCAAATAAAACAAATAATACGTCAATTATTTTCAGAAAAATATAAAGAATCTTAATATAATATCCATATATCTGTTTGCATCACTTATAAATTATTTCATTTGTAAATTTTCTTTTTAATTCAAATCAAATATAAAACTTTGGAAAATCATATCTTTTATTGTAAAAATCCAAATAAAACAAATAATATCTCTATTATTTCCAGAAAAATATAAAGAATCTTAATATAATATCCATATATCTGTTCAAATCATTTATAAATTATTTCATTTGTAAATTTTCTTTTTTTAATCCAAATCAAATATAAAACTTTGGAAAATCATATCTTTTATTGTAAAAATCCAAATAAAAAAATAATATGTCTATTATTTTCAGAAAAATATAAAGAATATTAATATAATATCCATATATCTATTTGCATCATTTATATTTCATTTGTAAATTTTCTTTTTTAATCCAAATCAAATATAAACTTTGGAAAATCATATCTTTTATTGTAAAAATCCAAATAAAACAAATAATATGTCTATTATTTTTTAAAATATAAAGAATCTTAATATAATATCCATATATCTGTTTGCATCATTTATAAATTATTTCATTTGTAAATTTTCTTTTTTAATTCAAATCAAATATAAAACTTTGGAAAATCATATCTTTTATTGTAAAAATCGAAATAAAACAAATAATATGTCTATTATTTTCAGAAAAATATAAAGAATCTTAATATAATATCCATTTAGTCCTGGTTGTAGTCACTAAACGTGACTAAGGATATTTCCCACCGCTTCCCGCCAAGTTTTCCCGCCCTTTCCTTTTTACGAGAGCTTTTAGTCCCGGTTGTAGTCCAGTCCTTGTGAGTCCAGTCCTCCAGCCAGTTTGAGGCATATCCAAGATGGTTTTCGAGAGCAGGGACACCACTACAACCAGTTTCAGGGAGATGCCGCCGGAGCCGAGTTCTCCGGCATCTCCAAGAAACTGGTCATAGACGCACTCCCTAATATGTAAAATTAGTTAGCTCCTTGGCGTATTGATCTAGTTAGAGAAGTTACAAGTTGCAAGATAGTTTTTGAGAGCAGGGACACCACTACGGCAAGTTTCAGGGAGATGTCGCCGGAGCCTAGTCCTCCGGCATCTCCAAGAAACTGGTCATAGAGGCACTCCCTAATATGTGACCTCACGCGTTTGGAGATCAGATCTTAATGGTAAGTACGAATCGGGACTAAAGCCCCCCCTTTAGTCCCGGTCTGTAACACCCTCAGAATCGGCCCTATGCAAGTTTTAGCGAAATCCGCCAAACCCGCATAGAAACGATTCAAAGGTGCCCACCAGGCACTTTCGTGCGGGTGGAAAACGAAGTAATAACATTACACAACAGTCCTCGATGGGACCCACAGAACAGATATATATATAACAGCGACTCAAAGAGTCAAGAATACAGATATTATATATAAAGATCCGAATCACCTTGAAAATGATAGAGCGTCCGACTACGGACAAGATGCAAATGGGGCTAAGAGCCCTGAAGAATAACCAATGGCGTCCATAACCCTGCCCAGGCCAAGCCGGAAGGGTAACCCTGCTAACGACGTCGATCTCAAAACCTGCTTAAACAAAAGGGGTGCCGACAAAGGGCAAAGGAAAAAGAAGGAGCGTCAGTACTGAGGCCAGTACACGGCGAGGCTAGAATTCGGCGGTCCTCGCCTACATAGGTATGGTGGACTGAAGCGGCAGCGGCAGCATGCACTGAACCCCCTATAGAGACTCGATACGACTGGCGGCAAGCAGAGAGGGGTAAGAAAGACCTAATCGGAACCAACCTGATACTACCACCAAACATACCCATCCTGGTGTTTCCCCCTCGAGACCAAACGAGGAAGTCAACCGAGGAACTCACACCGTTGGCAGTTTTATTCATTCAGTTATCGTTGCAGCAATTACTAGTCAGGTAGAGATAATCGTCCTGATAAAATAGCAGTGGGCAATTTTAGTTAACCATTCCGTTATAGTGGCAACACTTACTAGTCAGATATAATTAGCATGAGATAACCCAAAACCCAGCAGTTGTTGGTACTTTTATTCAGCCATTCCGTTGTAGTTGCAATACTTACTAGTCAGGTACAATGGTCGCAAGCGACAACTCAAACAAGCAATTGTTGGCAGTTTTATTTAGCCATTCCATTATAGTGAAGCTGATTACTAGTCATTATAAAGTCAGATTTATGGCACTACTTTAGTTATAGTTGTCTATGATCGAGATACTGTGCTCTAAGTCGTCCATAACCGCGGACACGGCTTTCAGAAAGTTTTACCCGGCCGGGGTGCACAAATAGCAACACACACACGATCGACCTCGGAAAAACCAAAACAAAACCCAACGAGGCTTTCACGACAAAGCAATCACAGGATTCAGAAATATTTCAGGGGGCCACCCCTTGGAGTACACCCGCAACGAAGTAAGCTAGCTCCGAGACGGACTCAAGGTTTGCGTCAATGGCTGTAAACGACTGGGAACTCGAAAACTCGGGGTGTCGATACCGCGAAAACACTCCGCTTACCTAAACAGTACAGTGTGCTATCCATCGCACAATCGTAATAAAGCGGTAAAGCATGGCATAAGTACATGATCGTAAATAAAACCTCAAACTAGTTTGTGGCCCCAAGAAATAAGAATGAATCAAGCTCCGGCTAAGGGGGGTCCCATAATTCCCCGTATGTGGATAGCGCGATAAATCAAGGAACAGGTATCAAGCACTCGGGGTCCTACGGGACACAAGTGGGTGGTCGGAAACCAAATATTATCTATCACCCACCGATGCCTCTACTTACTTACTTCAATTTTAGTTGTTAAACAGGAATTAAAGTGAACGATAAATAAAGCCGAGATCATCTCCAACATCAAACATGTGGCAATACTCCAACAACTGTGGTACATGGCGACACGCAACAGCACTTGAGCAAGCGACTACGACGCGCAAGTCCAACCATCTACCAAACAACAGGTAATAGGAGGTGGCCATGGCAATATAGGGCTGCAAGGGATATCACGGGTACGAAAACTAGAGCAACGCAACACGGATAGCAATAGATCAACAGGAGGGAATAAATACTATAAAAGTAAGATAGGTAGAAAGGGGGAGATGCTCGCCTGAAAACATTGTCGGAGGTTCATCCGAAGATCGGGTCGACACTTGCATCAACTCAACGGCCTTATCCGCGAAGAACCAGAACACTAGAAGAAACACCGGATGCACTATTTAATACTACGGCAAAAGATCGGGCATGATGCATGTATGATGTATGACATGGCAACGATGCGATGCAATTAGGTCATATTAAGCGGAACCGGGGTCCCAACAATTAATTAGGTGGTTCATGTTGTTTAGATACCCCGCAATTTAAATGTTGTATTAGCATGGCGAAAGATAGCACCGGTTCGCTACACAAATTTAAATGAGGCCAATATAAGGCTAGATTTGCCCGCATATGGGCCCCATATTTAATTATGAGGTGAATCGGCATAAGGCCCCCAAACCACACAAATATGCATGCGAGTATGACAATTTAATATGCAACAAGTTGGATTATATTATAAAATAGGGTTTCGGGAAGGGGTTCACACATTAGGGGGTCTCGACGAACTTGGGGTTCCGGGGTTCGGGGTCGGTCTCAGGGTTCAGGGTTCGACGGATCGGCGGGAGCGGATACAAGACGGAGAACTTGTCGTGACATGCCGGAGATCTTGGTTCCACGCGGTCGATCTTGTCGGGCCCACGGATCGGCCGGTCTTGTCGTTCGGAAGTAGAACTTGTCGTACTTGTGGCATTCTTGGCGTCCTTTCGGTTCGGGTTTTGGCGTCCGAGGGAAGTACTTGTCGTATCCGTGAAGACGATCATGTCGGTCCACGGGGTCCAGCCTTCGGGGTTCGACGGGTGTCTTGGCGTCCCATGAAGGCGTCATCGGTGCTCCGTGTCGAAGGCTTCGGGGTACTCAAGTCCGTGTGGGCGATCTTGTCGCTCCGGGGGGGGGGGGGTTTCCGAGGTTCGGTCTTCGGATCTTCGGAATTGTGTCTTCGGGGTTCCGTGAGTCGGGGTCTTCGGATGTCCATGACGGAGGGCTTGTGGATCCATGATGGCGACCTTCGGGTTCCACCTCGTACGTCGGTACCGGTACACGGGGGTCTCCGCATCGAAGATCTTGGCGTCGCCGTGGAGTGGACGGGGGAGCACCAGGGAGGAGCTCGCAGGGGCGGTCGCGCGGCCTGCACTGGCGGCTACTCCTCAGGACGGACGCCGGCGACATCGCGCACGCAGAGGAGGCCGACGCGGGCGAGGTCGAGGGCGGCTCGCCGGCGGGGAGGTCGCTGGCGGGCGCGGGCTGCAGGGGAGCGCCAGGGATGGCAAGGAGCTCGGGCTCGGCGCGCGGGGCCGAGGCGGCGTCGGGCAGGGCTGCGCGGCAGAGCCGCTGACGGAGGACGGGGCGAGGCCGACGGCGGGAGGGACGGCGCACGGGGACGCTCCGGCGAGCTGGTGGCCGGCGTGAGGGGGCGCCGGCGAAAGGTGCTCGGGGAGGTGGGCGACGGAGCCGCCGGGGAGGGCGCGCCGGCGGCGGGCGCAGACGAGGCGAGGAGGGGGCCGACACGGAGAGGATGAGGACGACGGGGCGTCGGGCGATGCGGAGGACGCGGCGGCGGCGGTCGCCTACGAGGCGGCGAGGAGGATGCAGGGCCGGCCGCGGCGGCGCCTGGGGAGGGAGACCGGAGGCGAGGCGAGTGCGGTGGGTGGTCGCTGGCGAGCCGGAGAGGAGGGCGGGAGCGCATGAGAGGACGGGGGGAGCGCCGGGGCTCGGGAGAGGGTGGCCCGGGAGAGAGGCGGCGAGGAGGAGGCCAGGGGGCGCCGGTAGAGGGAGGGGCGACCGGCGGGTGGTTCGGGAAGGGAGGAGCGGTTGAGAGGGAGAGGTCACGTGCGTCGGGGTGGGTGCTGGGCCAGGCGGGTGTGGTTTCTGGGTGGGTCCCGCGGGCAGGGCGGTTGACCGAGTCCAGGGAGAGGGGGGGCGTGGCCTGGCAGGTGGGCCAGGTCGGTGGGATGGTAGTGGGTCGGTCAGGGGAAGGTGGAAGAGGGAGTGGGGGCTGGGGGAGAGAGGGAGTGGGTGAGGTGGCTGTGTGGGATAGGGTAGAGGAAGGGGACAGGTGACGTGTCAGGTGGGGATTGGTCGGGGTGAGGTGGAGGAGGGGTGGGTAGAATAGGACTGGGTAGTTTTAGGATTTCGGGCGAACCGTTTTATTCTAGGGGTGGTTTTCCGGGTCGAATCGGCCCGTTCGACTGCCCCACTAAAAATAATTAAATAATTTTATTTATTTCAAACAGGGCTTTTGCAATCCGGTAGCAGACAAAACAAAATATTCCGGCGACCCGGGTTTTGCGTTTGAATAAAGACGGGGCATTTAGAAAACACAAACAGGTTTTTCCCGCAATTAGTTTTATGCAAGCAAATGCAAGATGATGACGATGCTCAAATGCAATGTGGCATGATGACATGAGCATGCGGTCATGATGATGCAATGCACAAAAACAACGCGATTTTCTAGTAGTGGTTTTTGCGGGATGCCACAATTCGACACCACTAACAATGGATCTCGCCCTCGAGATCCGCCTCATGGTACCGGGAAGAAGGGTCGGCGATCTGCGTCTTCTCACTTCGTGTAGATCCTCGCGACACCACTAACAAGAGGTCGTTGTCCGTAATCGTCGAGAGAACACTCCGGGAACAAAAGGTCGAAGGTAGAGGTATCGACAAATAAAGCCACCCCTAACTTCCGTGGATGGAGTAAAACTGCTGGATCCACTGATTCGATGTACAAGAGCGAATGATAAGAGTAGTCGGATGGTGATCAGTCCATCGCGCACCCAAACCATTACTTTGCACACGAATAGGCGGTTATGCAACCAACTCTCAGAATTAGACTGAAGATCTCGACAATCGAGGTTCGGAAACAAAGGAGTGATGCAGACTCTGCATCGGATCTGGCGTAGATGATGTCGTCGCGTCGAAAAATACCGGAAGGCACGAGAAGGAACAAAGGGAAGTCCATCAGACGAAGGGGTCCTCGGATAGCATGAAGACAAGATGTAGCAACACCGTTACCGAAGGAGGAAGCGAAACCCTGAAGGTGCGACGGAAACCCAACCACGAGAAATCCTGGACTAGAAGAAGGTAAGAGAGCAGATTCAAAACACGCAGAGGTGAGAGGAGAGCAGCAGAGGGTAAGGAGTAAAATCAGACCTAATTAGAGCTATCCAAACGATTTTGCAAAAATAGTTTTGACACTCTACTTCGGCCGTTAGCTAGGTTATCCTACAGGCTGGACTTGTGGGGTATCGCAACTGCTGAGCTCTAATACCACTCTGTAACACCCTCAGAATCAGCCCTATGCAAGTTTTAGCGAAATCCGCCAAAACCGCATAGAAACGATTCAAAGGTGCCCACCAGGCACTTTCGTGCGGGTGGAAAACGAAGTAATAACATTACACAACAGTCCTCGATGGGACCCACAGAACAGATATATATATAACAGCGACTCAAAGAGTCAAGAATACAGATATTATATACCAAGATCTGAATCACCTTGAAAATGATAGAGCGTCCGACTACGGACAAGATGCAAATGGGGCTAAGAGCCCTGAAGAATAACCAATGGCGTCCATAACCCTGCCCAGGACAAGCCGGAAGGGTAACCCTGCTAACGACGTCGATCTCAAAACCTGCTTAAACAAAAGGGGTGCCGACAAAGGGCAAAGGAAAAAGAAGGAGCGTCAGTACTGAGGCCAGTACACGACGAGGCTAGAATTTGGCGATCCTCGCCTACATAGGTATGGTGGACTGAAGCGGCAGTGGCAGCATGCACTGAACCCCCTATAGAGACTCGATACGACTGGCGGCAAGCAGAGAGGGGTAAGAAAGACCTAATCGGAACCAACCTGATACTACCACAAAACATACCCATCCTGGTGTTTCCCCCTCGAGACCAAACGAGGAAGTCAACCGAGGAACTCACACCGTTGGCAGTTTTATTCATTCAGTTATCGTTGCAGCAATTACTAGTCAGGTAGAGATAATCGTCCTGATAAAATAGCAGTGGGCACTTTTAGTTAACCATTCTGTTATAGTGGCAACACTTACTAGTCAGATACAATTAGCATGAGATAACCCAAAACCCAGCAGTTGTTGGTACTTTTATTCAGCCATTCCGTTGTAGTTGCAATACTTACTAGTCAGGTACAATGGTCGCAAGCGACAACTCAAACAAGCAATTGTTGGCAGTTTTATTTAGCCATTCCATTATAGTGAAGCTAATTACTAGTCATTATAAAGTCAGATTTATGGCACTACTTTAGTTATAGTTGTCTATGATTGAGATACTGTGCTCCAAGTCGTCCATAACCGCGGACACGGCTTTCAGAAAGTTTTACCCGGCCGGGGTGCACAAATAGCAACACACACACGATCGACCTCGGAAAAACCAAAACAAAACCCAACGAGGCTTTCACGACAAAGCAATCACAGGATTCAGAAATATTTCAGGGGGCCACCCCTTGGAGTACACCCGCAACGAAGTAAGCTAGCTCCGAGACGGACTCAAGGTTTGCGTCAATGGCTGTAAACGTCTGGGAACCCGAAAACTCGGGGTGTCGATACCGCGAAAACACTCCGCTTACCTAAACAGTACAGTGTGCTATCCATCGCACAATCGTAATAAAGCGGTAAAGCATGGCATAAGTACATGATCGTAAATAAAACCTCAAACTAGTTTGTGGCCCCAAGAAATAAGAATGAATCAAGCTCTGGCTAAGGGGGGTCCCATAATTCCCCGTATGTGGATAGCGCGATAAATCAAGGAACAGGTATCAAGCACTCGGGGTCCTACGGGACACAAGTGGGCGGTCGGAAACCAAATATTATCTATCACCCACCGATGCCTCTGCTTACTTACTTCAATTTTAGTTGTTAAACAGGAATTAAAGAGAACGATAAATAAAGCCGAGATCATCTCCAACATCAAACATGTGGCAATACTCCAACAACTGTGGTACATGGCGACACGCAACAGCACTTGAGCAAGCGACTACGACGTGCAAGTCCAACCATCTACCAAACAACAGGTAATAGGAGGTGGCCATGGCAATATAGGGCTGAAACGGATATCACGGGTACGAAAACTAGAGCAACGCAACACGGATAGCAATAGATCAACAGGAGGGAATAAATACTATAAAAGTAAGATAGGTAGAAAGGGGGAGATGCTCGCCTGAAAACATTGTCGGAGGTTCATCCGAAGATCGGGTCGACACTTGCATCAACTCAACGGCCTTATCCGCGAAGAACCAGAACACTAGAAGAAACACCGGATGCACTATTTAATACTACGGCAAAAGATCGGGCATGATGCATGTATGATGTATGACATGGCAACGATGCGATGCAATTAGGTCATATTAAGCGGAACCGGGGTCCCGACAATTAATTAGGTGGTTCATGTTGTTTAGATACCCCGTAATTTAAATGTTGTATTAGCATGGCGAAAGATAGCACCGGTTCGCTACACAAATTTAAATGAGGCCAATATAAGGCTAGATTTGCTCGCATATGGGCCCCATATTTAATTATGAGGTGAATCGGCATAAGGCCCCCAAACCACACAAATATGCATGCGAGTATGACAATTTAATATGCAACAAGTTGGATTATATTATAAAATAGGGTTTCGGGAAGGGGTTCACACATTAGGGGGTCTCGACGAACTTGGGGTTCCGGGGTTCGGGGTCGGTCTCAGGGTTCAGGGTTCGACGGATCGGCGGGAGCGGATACAAGACGGAGAACTTGTCGTGACATGCCGGAGATCTTGGTTCCACGCGGTCGATCTTGTCGGGCCCACGGATCGGCCGGTCTTGTCGTTCAGAAGTAGAACTTGTCGTACTTGTGGCGTTCTTGGCGTCCTTTCGGTTTGGGTTTTGGCGTCCGAGGGAAGTACTTGTCGTATCCGTGAAGACGATCATGTCGGTCCACGGGGTCCAGCCTTCGGGGTTCGACGGGTGTCTTGGCGTCCCATGAAGGCGTCCTCGGTACTCCGTGTCGAAGGCTTCGGGGTACTCAAGTCCGTGTGGGCGATCTTGTCGCTCTGGGGGGGGGGGTTTCCGAGGTTCGGTCTTCGGATCTTCGGAATTGTGTCTTCGGGGTTCTGTGGGTCGGGGTCTTCGGATGTCCATGACGGAGGGCTTGTGGATCCATGATGGCGACCTTCGGGTTCCACCTCGTACGTCGGTACCGGTACACGGGGGTCTCCGCATCGAAGATCTTGGAGTCGCCGCGGTGTGGACGGGGGAGCACCAGGGAGGAGCTCGCAGGGGCGATCGCGCGGCCTGCGCTGGCGGCTACTCCTCAGGACGGACGCTGGCGACATCGCGCGTGCAGAGGAGCCTGACGCGGGCGAGGTCGAGGGCGGCTCGCCAGCGGGGAGGTCGCTGGCGGTCGCGGGCTGCAGGGGAGCGCCAGGGACGGCGAGGAGCTCGGGCTCGGCGCGCGGGGCCGAGGTGCCGGGGCGGCGTCGGGCAGGGCTGCGCGGCAGCGCCGCTGACGGAGGACGGGGCGAGGCCGACGGCGGGAGTGGCGGCGCACGGGGACACTCCGGCGAGCTGGTGGCCGGCGGAAAGGTGCTCGGGGAGGTGGGCGACGGAGCCGTCGGGGAGGGCGCGCCGGCGGTGGGCGCAGACGAGGCGAGGAGGGGGCCGGCACGGAGAGGATGAGGACGGTGGGGCGTCGGGCGATGCGGAGGACGCGGCGGCGGCGGTCGCCTACAAGGCGGCGAGGAGGATGCAGGGCCGGCCGCGGCGGCGCCTGGGGAGGGAGACCGGAGGCGAGGCGAGTGCGGTGGGTGGTCGCTGGCGAGCCGGAGAGGAGGGAGGGAGCGCATGAGAGGACGGGGGGAGCGCCGGGGCTCGGGAGAGGGTGGCCCGGGAGAGAGGCGGCGAGGAGGAGGCCAGGGGGCGCCGGTAGAGGGAGAGGCGACCGGCGGGTGGTTCGGGAAGGGAGGAGCGGTTGAGAGGGAGAGGTCGCGTGCGTCGGGGTGGGTGCTGGTCCAGGCGGGTGTGGTTTCTGGGTGGGTCCCGCGGGCAGGGCGGTTGACCGAGTCCAGGGAGACGGGGGGCGCGGCCTGGCAGGTGGGCCAGGTCGGTGGGATGGTGGTGGGTCGGTCAGGGGAAGGTGGAAGAGGGATTGGGGGCTGGGGGAGAGAGGGAGTGGGTGAGGTGGCTGTGTGGGATAGGGTAGAGGAAGGGAGAGGTGACGTGTCAGGTGGGGATTGGCCGGGGTGAGGTGGAGGAGGGGTGGGTAGAATAGGACTGGGTAGTTTTAGGATTTCGGGCGAACCGTTTTATTCTGGGGGTGGTCGTCCGGGTCGAATCGGCCCGTTCGACTGCCCCACTAAAAATAATTAAATAATTTTATTTATTTCAAACAGGGCTTTTGCAATCCGATAGCAGACAAAACAAAATATTCCGGCGACCCGGGTTTTGCGTTTGAATAAAGACGGGGCGTTTAGAAAACACAAACAAGTTTTTCCCGCAATTAGTTTTATGCAAGCAAATGCAAGATGATGACGATGCTCAAATGCAATGTGGCATGATGACATGAGCATGCGGTCATGATGATGCAATGCACAAAAACAACGCGATTTTCTACTAGTGGTTTTTGCGGGATGCCACAATTCGACACCACTAACAATGGATCTCGCCCTCGAGATCCGCCTCATGGTACCGGGAAGAAGGGTCGGCGATCTGCGTCTTCTCACTTCGTGTAGATCCTCGCGACACCATTAACAAGAGGTCGTTGTCCGTAATCGTCGAGAGAACACTCCGAGAACAAAAGGTCGAAGGTAGAGGTATCAACAAATAAAGCCACCCCTAACTTCCGTGGACGGAGTAAAACTGCTGGATCCACTGATTCGATGTACAAGAGCGAATGATAAGAGTAGTCGGATGGTGATCAGTCCATCGCGCACCCAAACCATTACTCTGCACACGAATAGGCGGATTATGCAACCAACTCTCGGAATTAGACTGAAGATCTCGACAATCGAGGTTCGGAAACAAAGGAGTGATGCAGACTCTGCATCAGATCTGGCGTAGATGATGTCGTCGCGTCGAAAAACACCGGAAGGCACGAGAAGGAACAAAGGGAAGTCCATCAGACGAAGGGTTCCTCGGATAGCATGAAGACCAGATGTAGCAACACCGTTACCGAAGGAGGAAGCGAAACCCTGAAGGTGCGACGGAAACCCAACCACGAGAAATCCTGGACTAGAAGAAGGTAAGAGAGCAGATTCAAAACACGCAGAGGTGAGAGGAGAGCAGCAGAGGGTAAGGAGTAAAATCAGACCTAATCAGAGCTATCCAACCGATTTTGCAAAAATAGTTTTGACACTCTACTTTGGCCGTTAGCTAGGTTAGCCTACAGGCTGGACTTGTGGGGTATCGCAACTGCTGAGCTCTGATACCACTCTGTAACACCCTCAGAATCGGCCCTATGCAAGTTTTAGCGAAATCCGCCAAACCCGCATAGAAACGATTCAAAGGTGCCCACCAGGCACTTTCGTGCGGGTGGAAAACGAAGTAATAACATTACACAACAGTCCTCGATGGGACCCACAGAACAGATATATATAACAGCGACTCAAAGAATCAAGAATATAGATATTATAAACCAAGATCTGAATCACCTTGAAAATGATAGAGCGTCCGACTACGGACAAGATGCAAATGGGGCTAAGAGCCCTGAAGAATAACCAATGGCGTCCATAACCCTGCCCAGACCAAGCCGGAAGGGTAACCCTGCTAACGACGTCGATCTCAAAACCTGCTTAAACAAAAGGGGTGCCGACAAAGGGCAAAGGAAAAAGAAGGAGCGTCAGTACTGAGGCCAGTACACGGCGAGGCTAGAATTCGGCGATCCTCGCCTACATAGGTATGGTGGACTGAAGCGGCAGCGGCAGCATGCACTGAACCCCCTATAGAGACTCGATACGACTGGCGGCAAGCAGAGAGGGGTAAGAAAGACCTAATCGGAACCAACCTGATACTACCACCAAACATACCTATCCTGCTGTTTCCCCCTCGAGACCAAACGAGGAATTCAACCGAGGAACTCACACCGTTGGCAGTTTTATTCATTCAGTTATCATTGCAGCAATTACTAGTCAGGTAGAGATAATCGTCCTGATAAAATAGCAGTGGGCACTTTTAGTTAACCATTCCGTTATAGTGGCAACACTTACTAGTCAGATACAATTAGCATGAGATAACCCAAAACCCAGCAGTTGTTGGTACTTTTATTCAGCCATTCCGTTGTAGTTGCAATACTTACTAGTCAGGTACAATGGTCGCAAGCGACAACTCAAACAAGCAATTGTTGGCAGTTTTATTTAGCCATTCCATTATAGTGAAGCTGATTACTAGTCATTATAAAGTCAGATTTATGGCACTACTTTAGTTATAGTTGTCTATGATGAAGATACTGTGCTCCAAGTCGTCCATAACCGCGGACACGGCTTTCAGAAAGTTTTACCCGGCCGGGGTGCACAAATAGCAACACATACACGATCGACCTCGGAAAAACCAAAACAAAACCCAACGAGGCTTTCACGACAAAGCAATCACAGGATTCAGAAATATTTCAGGGGGCCACCCCTTGGAGTACACCCGCAACGAAGTAAGCTAGCTCCGAGACGGACTCAAGGTTTGCGTCAATGGCTGTAAACGACTGGGAACCCGAAAACTCGGGGTGTCGATACCGCGAAAACACTCCGCTTACCTAAACAGTACAGTGTGCTATCCATCGCACAATCGTAATAAAGCGGTAAAGCATGGCATAAGTACATGATCGTAAATAAAACCTCAAACTAGTTTGTGGCCCCAAGAAATAAGAATGAATCAAGCTCTGGCTAAGGGGGGTCCCATAATTCCCCGTATGTGGATAGCGCGATAAATCAAGGAACAGGTATCAAGCACTCGGGGTCCTACGGGACACAAGTGGGCGGTCGGAAACCAAATATTATCTATCACCCACCGATGCCTCTGCTTACTTACTTCAATTTTAGTTGTTAAACAGGAATTAAAGTGAACGATAAATAAAGCCGAGATCATCTCCAGCATCAAACATGTGGCAATACTCCAACAACTGTGGTACATGGCGACACGCAACAACACTTGAGCAAGCGACTACGACGCGCAAGTCCAACCATCTACCAAACAACAGGTAATAGGAGGTGGCCATGGCAATATAGGGCTGCAAGGGATATCACGGGTACGAAAACTAGAGCAACGCAACACGGATAGCAATAGATCAACAGGAGGGAATAAATACTATAAAAGTAAGATAGGTAGAAAGGGGGAGATGCTCGCCTGAAAACATTGTCGGAGGTTCATCCGAAGATCGGGTCGACACTTGCATCAACTCAACGGCCTTATCCGCGAAGAACCAGAACACTAGAAGAAACACCGGATGCACTATTTAATACTACGGCAAAAGATCGGGCATGATGCATGTATGATGTATGACATGGCAACGATGCGATGCAATTAGGTCATATTAAGCGGAACCGGGGTCCCGACAATTAATTAGGTGGTTCATGTTGTTTAGATACCCCGCAATTTAAATGTTGTATTAGCATGGCGAAAGATAGCACCGGTTCGCTACACAAATTTAAATGAGGCCAATATAAGGCTAGATTTGCCCGCATATGGGCCCCATATTTAATTATGAGGTGAATCGGCATAAGGCCCCCAAACCACACAAATATGCATGCGAGTATGACAATTTAATATGCAACAAGTTGGATTATATTATAAAATAGGGTTTCGGGAAGGGGTTCACACATTAGGGGGTCTCGACGAACTTGGGGTTCCGGGGTTCGGGGTCGGTCTCAGGGTTCAGGGTTCGACGGATCGGCAGGAGCGGATACAAGACAGAGAACTTGTCGTGACATGCCGGAGATCTTGGTTCCACGCGGTCGATCTTGTCGGGCCCACGGATCGGCCGGTCTTGTCGTTCGGAAGTAGAACTTGTCGTACTTGTGGCGTTCTTGGCGTCCTTTCGGTTCGGGTTTTGGCGTCCGAGGGAAGTACTTGTCGTATCCGTGAAGACGATCATGTCGGTCCACGGGGTCCAGCCTTCGGGGTTCGACGGGTGTCTTGGCGTCCCATGAAGGCGTCCTCGGTGCTCCGTGTCGAAGGCTTCGGGGTACTCAAGTCCGTGTGGGCGATCTTGTCGCTCTGGGGGGGGTATTTCCGAGGTTCGGTCTTCGGATCTTCGGAATTGTGTCTTCGGGGTTCCGTGGGTCGGGGTCTTCGGATGTCCATGACGGAGGGCTTGTGGATCCATGATGGCGACCTTCGGGTTCCACCTCGTACGTCGGTACCGGTACACGAAGGTCTCCGCATCGAAGATCTTGGCGTCGCCGTGGAGTGGACGGGGGAGCACCAGGGAGGAGCTCGCAGGGGCGGTCGCGCGGCCTGCACTGGCGGCTACTCCTCAGGACGGACGCCGGCGACATCGCGCACGCAGAGGAGGCCGACGCGGGCGAGGTCGAGGGCGGCTCGCCGGCGGGGAGGTCGCTGGCAGGCGCGGGCTGCAGGGGAGCGCCAGGGATGGCAAGGAGCTCGGGCTCGGCGCGCGGGGCCGAGGCGCCGGGGCGGCGTCGGGCAGGGCTGCGCGGCAGCGCCGCTGACGGAGGACGGGGCGAGGCCGACGACGGGAGGGGCGGCGCACGGGGACGCTCTGGCGAGCTGGTGGCCGGCGTGAGGGGGCGCCGGCGGAAAGGTGCTCGGGGAGGTGGGCGACGGAGCCGCCGGGGAGGGCGCGCCGGCGGCTGGCGCAGACGAGGCGAGGAGGGGGCCGACACGGAGAGGATGAGGACGGCGGGGCGTCGGGCGATGCGGAGGACGCGGCGGCGGCGGTCGCCTGCGAGGCGGCGAGGAGGATGCAGGGCCGGCCGCGGCGGCGCCTGGGGAGGGAGACCAGAGGCGAGGCGAGTGCGGTGGGTGGTCGCTGGCGAGCCGGAGAGGAGGGCGGGAGCGCAGGAGAGGACGGGGGGAGCGCCGGGGCTCGGGAGAGGGTGGCCCGGGAGAGAGGCGGCGAGGAGGAGGCCGGGGGGGCGCCGGTAGAGGGAGGGGCGACCGGCGGGTGGTTCGGGAAGGGAGGAGCGGTTGAGAGGGAGAGGTCGCGTGCGTTGGGGTGGGTGCTGGGCCAGGCGGGTGTGGTTTCTGGGTGGGTCCCGCGAGCAGGGCGGTTGACCGAGTCCAGGGAGAGGGGGGGCGCGGCCTGGCAGGTGGGCCAGGTCGGTGGGATGGTGGTGGGTCGGTCAGGGGAAGGTGGAAGAGGGAGTGGGGGCTGGGGGAGAGAGGGAGTGGGTGAGGTGGCTGTGTGGGATAGGGTAGAGGAAGGGGAGAGGTGACGTGTCAGGTGGGGATTGGCCGGGGTGAGGTGGAGGAGGGGTAGGTAGAATAGGACTGGGTAGTTTTAGGATTTCGGGCGAACCATTTTATTCTGGGGGGGGTCGTCCGGGTCGAATCGGCCCGTTCGACTGCCCCACTAAAAATAATTAAATAATTTTATTTATTTCAAACAGGGCTTTTGCAATCCGATAGCAGACAAAACAAAATATTCCGGCGACCCGGGTTTTGCGTTTGAATAAAGACGGGGCGTTTAGAAAACACAAACAGGTTTTTCCCGCAATTAGTTTTATGCAAGCAAATGCAAGATGATGACGATGCTCAAATGCAATGTGGCATGATGACATGAGCATGCGGTCATGATGATGCAATGCACAAAAACAACGCGATTTTCTAGTAGTGGTTTTTGCGGGATGCCACACGGTCCAGCCACAAAACGGTACTAACACACTCAAGATGGTTTGTAGACAACACTATAAAAATGGACACATGGAGCATCTTCACTCATAAAATGTTACAATTATTACGCATAATTTCTTCGCGTGTGTTCCTTTCTGATCCCGCCGTATCCATGGAGCATCTTCATTCATTAACATGATGCTTGGGTCATCCTTCACCGCGAAGGGCGGAATTTCATGAAACTTATCACAATCTTCTGACATGTCTGTCTTATCCTCCACTCCCACGATGTTTCTTTTTCCTGAAAGAACTATGTGGCGCTTTGGCTCATCGTCTGATGTATTATTTTTCTTATTTTTTCTTTTTCTAGGTTTGGTAGACATGTCCTTCACATAGAAAACCTGAGCCACATCATTGGCTAGGACGAATGGTTCGTCTAAGTACCCAAGATTGTTGAGATCCAATGATGTCATTCCGTATTTCTTGTCTACCTCAACCCCCCCTCCTGTTAGCTTGACCCATTTGCACCGAAACAAGGGGACCTTAAAAGTAGGTCCATAGTCAAGTTCCCATATCTCCTCTATATAACCATAATATGTGGTCTTTGACCCATTGTTGTCTGTTGCATAAAAGCGGACACCACTGTTTTGGTTGGTGCTCTTTTTATCTTGGGCGATCGTGTAAAATGTATACCCATTTATCTCGTACCCTTGGAAAGTCGATATATTCAAATATGGTGACTTAGACAACAAGTATAGCTGATCTCCAAGATTGTTGTTTTTGATGAGATGTTGCAACCAACCGCCGAAACTCTTCATGTGTTCATCTCTAATCCAAGAGTCATGCTTTCCAGGGTTGTTGGAGCGTAAGATTTTCCTGTGTTCCTCGATATATGGGGCTGCCAAGATAGAATTATGTAGAACGGTGTAATGTGCTTCGGTGTAAGAATGTCCGTCCCTACATATTATTGATTTCCTTCCTAGAGTACCCTTTCCACTCAGTCTCCCCTCATACCGCGATTGAGGAAGACCAATCTGCCTAAGGTCAGGAACGAAGTCAACACAAAATTCAATGACCTCCTCTGTTCCGTAGCCCTTGGAGATGCTTCCTTCTGGCCTAGCACGGTTATGACATATTTCTTTAAGATTACCATGAACCTCTCAAAGGGAAACATATTGTGTAGAAATATAGGACCGAGAATGGAAATCTCTTCGACTAGGTGAACCAGCAGGTGCGTCATAATATTGAATAAGGATGGTGGGAACACCAACTCAAAACTGACAAGACATTGGACCACATCATTCTATAACCATGGTAGATCTTCAGGATTGATTATCTCCTGAGAGATTGCATTGAGAAATGCACATAGCTTCACAATGGGTACTCGAACATTATCTGGTAGAAGCCCCCTCAATGTAATCAGAAGCATTTGCGTCATAATCACATGGCAGTCATGAGACTTTAGGTTTTGAAACTTTTTTCTGCCATATTTATTATTCCCTTTATATTCGACGAGAAGCCAGACGGAACCTTAATACTGCTTAGGCATTCAAAAAATATTTCGTTCTATTATTTGGTAAGAGCGTAGCTGGCATGACCTTGAAACCATTCTGGATGCAGGCCATCTGGGTCTTTCATATGTTGATGGTCCTTTCGTGCTTCCGGTGTATCTTTTGTCTTCCCATACACGTCCAAGCAGCCTAGCAGGTTCACACAAAGATTCTTCGTCACATGCATCACATCGATTGCAGAGTGGACCTCTAAGAATTTCTAATATGATAGCTCCCAAAATATAGATTTCTTCATCCACATGGGTGCGTGTCCTTCAGCGTCCTACGGAACAGATTTTCTGCCAGTACCCTTTCCAAAGGTTACCATTTGATCCAAATCTTTGACCATAACAAATATATCAGCACCAGTACTCTCCTTAGGCTTCGTCTGGTGACATGCCAGATCGTTGAAATGCTTGCCTTTCTTTCTTAAGGGATGCTTGGCCAAAAGAAATCAACGATGCTCATTGTACACATTCTTCTTACAATGTTCCAAATATATACTTTCAGTCTCATCTAATCAGTGTGTGCATGCATTGTATCCCTTGTTGGACTGTCCTGAAAGGTTACTAAGAGCAGGCCAATCATTGATTGTTACGAAAAGCAATGCTCGGAGGTTAAATTCTTCCTGCTTATGCTCATCCCACACGCGTATGCCGGGTTCGTGCCACAACTGTAAAAGTTCTTCCACTAATGGCCTCAGTTACACATCAATGTCGTTGCAGGATTGCTTCGGACCTTGGATCAACACTGGCATCATAATGAACTTCCGCTTCATGCACAACCAAGGTGGAAGGTTATAGATGCATAGAGTCACGGGCCAGGTGTTGTGACTGGAGCTCTGCTCCCCAAAAGGATTCATGCCATCTGTACTTAGACCAAACCTTAAACTCCTTGCGTCATCTGCAAAGTCCGGGTACTTTCTATCGATTTTTCTCCATTGCGACCCATCAACGGGGTGTCTCAACATCCCGTCTGACTTACGTTCCTCTTTATGCCATCGCAACAACTTGGCGTGCTCTTTGTTTCTGAATAAGCATTTCAACCGTGGTATTATAGGAGAATACCACATCACCTTGGCAGGAACCCTCTTCCGGGGGGCTCGCCCTCAACGTCACTAGGGTCATCTCGTCTAATCTTATACCGAAGTGAAGTGCATACCGGGCATGCATCCAAATTCTCGTACTCCTCACCGCAGTAGAGGATGCAGTCATTAGGGCATGCATGTATCTTCTGAACCTCTAAACCTAGAGGCCAGGCAACCTTCTTTGCTTCGTACGTACTAGCTGGCAATACGTTATCTTTTGAAAGCATATTCTTCATCATTTTCAGCAACTTTTCAAATGAGGAGTCAGGTATAGCACACTCAGCCTTCCATCGCAGCAATTTCAGTGTGCTGTCTAGATTTTTCAGACCATTTTCGCAATTTGGGTACAACAACTTTTTGTGATCCTCTAACATGTGGTTGAACTTTTTCCTATCCTTTTTAGTTTCATAATCTCTTCGTGCATCGGCAATGGTCCGACCAAGATCATCAGCGGGTTCATCATGTGTCTCTTCTTCATCCTCCCCTTCAGCATCCCCCATGGAAGTATCTCCGTACTCAGGGAAACCATGATAGTTGTTATCCTTCTCCTCTTCTTCATTGTCTTTCATTATAACCCCTCTCTCTCCATGCTTGGTCCAACAATTATAACTGGCCATGAAGCCGGACTTCAACATGTGGCTGTGAAGGGTTTTTGAGTCAGAGTAATCCTTCTGATTCCTACATCCACTATATGAACAGAATATAAAACCATTGTGCTTGTTTGCATCAACAACACGGATGAATTCATGCACGCCATTAATGAACTCGCCAGAGCGTCAGTCAGTACCGTACATCCATTCCCGGACCATCTGCATTATAGTAAAAGTATATCAAAAACCATTACACAACATGATAAAACTATTACAAGTTATATTGAGAGCTTTTAGAGCATTAATTTTGAATTTTGAAATTTTTACATGCACCAATTTGTGAATTGGAGAAAACAATCAACATAATAAATGTGGAGTTTTTTATTATTGTTCTATCGGTGAAAACCTCATTCCATTCTAAGCTCTGAAACTCTAAAATTACACATTTCAATTTTCAGTAACTATGTGCCTAATCAAAATTTGTTACACATATATATCAAAATCCTTCTACTTCAAGAGCATGCATGCATTGATCCATATCTCTATATATACTTCTAGAGCATTATAGAGCTAAAGTAGCAATAAGAGATGAAAGAATAAAGTTCTAACCTTTTAAAGCTTTGGATTTAGGGGTTGCAAAATAAATCTTGAGAAAAAAATGGCATGAACTCGCTTGCTTCTTTGAGAAAAATGGCCACCATATGCTTTAGGACAGCAGGACAGGAAGCAAAATATATAGTGGTGGACAACTAGTCCCGGGCCGTGATACGACCCGAGACTAACAGTCCACTAAAAGACCAGCTGGCCTGCTCCAGGTCATTAGTCCCGGGACGTATTACGGACCGGGACTAAAGATGTGGTCCGGCCCGAGACTAGTGACTACGGCCGTTTCTAGCCGTTAGAGGCCTCATGGCCCAGGACTAGTGCTAGCACTAGTCGCGGACTGTGACAGGCCGGGACTGCTGGCATTGTTTACATCGAACCGAAGAGGGTTTTTTCAGTAGTGTGGATTATAGATTTCAACACGGTTTGGACCAACTTCCAATTACAACGGTTATAGTTTTGCTTCAGAAACTTCAGACTATCTCTGTACAAGTTGGGTAGATCTAGGATTTTGCATATTGTGCCTCATAAAATAAGATTACAGAATCATTATCACAACAAAATGACATTTATACTCCAAAAAACATTAGAATCTTCTTTTGACATGCATTTGCAGCATAAATTAACTAATTAACTATTATTGTATGATATATCTTATTTCACACTCAGTAAAGACCTAGTAGTATGACAAAATTCTTATATAGTAACACTCCTAGCCACCCTATTGCAAGTTCTTAATAAGTTATCGCTTAATCGAATATAGTAGAATTTCCCTAATTTGCAGCTTCTCCTAATGATGATGCATAAACTTTATGACTGTCTGGTTTCGTATGAGGTATACCAAGTTTCTCAAATGTAGTATCACTACTTAGAAAATATAATACGAGTCTGTGTAAATTTAAGAGAACACGTCAAACTTCTTTTAGACAGTAGGTACACATCTTCAATCGTAATTTCCATCTGAATCCATTCTACTTGATTAGGGTACCAAAAATAAGTAAAAAATTCATAATATGGGACATAATTTCATCGAATAAAGTAGTCTTTTCCTAAATTGCAGTTCTAAAAATTAGCATAATGCTACAATTTCCCATCCCCATTGAATTTTTGTTGACCATTTAGTGAATGTTGGAGAATAGAGCATAGCTCTCGGTATTTTGGAATTCCAGACAATAACGAATAGAAAGAGACATTACAACTCATGGATGGGTTCATGGAAGGTAGCATATATTTCTAGAAAATAGACACGGTCTGTTAGGCATATAATTTGGGCTAATGTCATTCACTCCTTTTTTTTACATCCACTAAATTCACTCCTAGTAGTATGACAAATGTTCTTATATACCGAGAAACAGAAAGTCAACGTATGACAGATTCTTAATATGATATTGCTTCACTGAATATGATATACTTTCCCTAATTTACAGTTTCTCCATCAAGATGATGCATCGATCTTACATGTGCCTGGCTTTGCACAGATCTCATATAGTATCACTTTCAGCTATTACAATAGGAGTCGGTGTACATTTAAGAGAACACGTCAAGCTTCTTTCAGAAAGTACCTGGTTTTGCCGAGCGCCCCGAACACACGGCAAAGGACAAAAATCTGGTAATATACACATCTTCAACAATAATTTCCATCTGAATCCACCCTACTCCATTAAGCTAGTAGTAAAACTTGAGTGATAAACTCATGCATAGTTGCAGTAATTAAGCTTAAGCCTACAATTATGTATCCCCATTGAATATGTTTGACCAACTAGCAAATGCTAGAGAATATAGCATTGCTCCAGCTGCTATACCTATATGTTTTAGGAAAATTAGAGTGAACCAGGTCCGCAAATAGTTAAGCATTAAATATAAGAGATTCTATACTGCAAGAACATATTAAATACTTCTTAGCTTTAGAATTCCAATTGTGAATCGTCGTGGTTTCGAAATGAAAAAACACATCCAAATCAATCGTGATATACTCATACATGCTCTCTTTGTCTCTCTTTTATTCTCTCTCTTTCTAAGATTTGCAATTAATGCATCCCATCTCTGTTACTTAAGTCAGCATCATTTGATGAACTTTTTATAAAATTATTTAGATAAACTTTGCGGCTCCTTTTTATCATAAGTGTACTCTCATTAATAAAATATTCAAGTCAACGCCATCGTGGTTTTAAAAGCGGTTACAACCGCAAAAGAAGAAGAGTGAGAAAATAACTTGGCACACCAATATGAAAGTTTAACTAGCGGCGAGGAATATGATTGGGCTTAAGAATTTTTTTAGATGAATAGTATATAATTTGTACCAATTAGGTGTTTTGGTGGCGTAGAGTGTACGTAAAAAAAATGATACAAGCAAGAGATGGAGAGGACGAAAAGAAATTAATAATAAAGATGAAAAATTGGACCAGAAATGGTAATTCGTGGAAGTATGGTTTTGTCCTTCTTCAAACTCCTATTACTAAATGTTCCCTATGTTATAGTTTTTATGTTTTCCCATTCAAAATGACAAGTACAACCCACGAAAGTATGATACTTTGAGCATTGCTTTTGGTCAAAGTTTTAAAACTTTATCACCAGTCTTTAGAAATTGATTAGAGAGATGTTAGAAATGAAATTAAGTATATGGATTTGTACATATATTGGTTCTTGGAAAACAATTTACTACACTAGAAATAAATATTCAATTGTTTTATTGTGGGTGCCATGTCAATGGACGTTATACATAAATTTATTAGGATAATTATGTTTTTATATCTTTCCAATCAAAGTATGAAACATATGTTTATGAAAATTAGTGCATGCTTTTTATATAAAAGAGTTAATTTAAAATAGATTCTAATTGATTTTGTTCTTCTGAATGCATACGGAAAAAACTATTATGTACCTTATTTTCCATAAATAATATAAATAAAGTTTCATCATGGAGATTGTTTAGATGTCTTAAAATGTCAGGCATCTTACAATAGAGCAAGTAAACAAGCGAAAGAAAAATTAGGAGAAGATAACAAAATGAAATAGTTGGTATTTGTTTTTTAGGTTCTTTGCTTTCATTTGATCAACATCTAAACTACTATTCCATCAAAGATCGCCTAAAACATCAACTAGACGTTGCTCCGGCATACCCTCATAACGTCATGATATCAACAATTGAGAATATAATTTTACAACCTCGCATAATGATCTAACATCGTGTACTATAGTTCAATATGTTCATCTAATATCATGAACAATCAACACATATGAATGTTTTAAAGAACATAATAATCATTCACCCACAAAGATTAAAGATATCAAATGCATTTTGATATTCTATTTACCATAAAATATGTGGTGGTGGTAGACCCATATATTATTACTTGTCACTTAACATGATATCTATGGAAATTGATTCCCCAGACAGTTTCAACAATATCAAGATGATTCCCTCGCATTTGCGAGGACCTCTTTGCTAGTTCTAAAAAATGAGTAACAAATGCATTTTAGAATGTCTAAAATTTTCAAAGAAAAAATTCGTGTGTGCATCTGGACATTCTATGCTGACACATAAAGTTTTGCAAGGAGAATAAAAATTGTCTATTTTACATAAGCCACAAAAACATTCTATTGTGCTGAAATTTTGTGTACAAACATAAAATGTCTGGACATATATGAGTAAATTATTTCAGAAATTTTTAACATTTTAAAATGTGTATGTAGAAACTAGGTGCATCTAGTATGGGCCAAAGTGGATTTCCCCAAATCAACTCCTCTTTTCTGTGAAACTAAATATCTTTTAGTGGATGCAAATAAACATTTTTATTGTTTCATGGAAAAGAGATCATATATACATGGAGGAAGAGGAGTGAACGGAAATACATGAATACTACTTTGAGTTAACAACATGGTTTTTCTTATATTATGTCACATTTTTCTCCCCTCGCAATGCTATAAACTTGGTCGCGCTTTCCAAATTTATAGAAAAATATTGGAAAGTTTAACTTCACAAAAATATCATACACCTGTTTAAATGAATGGATGGAGTAGTTTACATACAGTTGCTATAAGACTACCATCCACTAAGAAAAGCGACCTAAAAATATAAGGAAACTTTGTTCAGGACAAAAGAGTTGAAATCAGTTTGTTTTTGTTTGGACATCATTGTAAGCATGGATTTAGCATGAACCCTACGATCTTCACAATGAGAAGATGGTTCGTCCAAACATTTGAAGAAATGATTTGTTTCACATCATGCTGGATTCAAAAGCTCCACTGCTCAAATTTCAGAGTTCAAACCACCCCAGGGTAGGTTCAGTACACATAATTGTTCTGTGTTTGAAAGGAAAACATGCCGCACCAGAGATAAAAACAAAACACACACTCCCATTTTATGGAGAAAGAGGCCCTCCATATGCCTCACAAGAAGCTGCATGCTTTATATCTAGGGGGTGGTATCTTTTCGTATCTCCTGGGATACCTCTTTGCATGGTTCCTACTGTGGCGTAATCACCAATTCCAACACCATACCCACCTTGGCTGCGGCGCTTGCGCCGGTATTCGAAAACAGTTCCTTGAGCGCCATAAGCCTGAGGGATTCTCCCGGCATCCCATCACGTAGATTAGTGCTCCTCATTAAGAACTTCGTGGCCTGAGAATAGCGTGGCTGGTGGCGTGACAATTTCAGACTACATTTGAAGGTGGATCCAGTATTGTGAGGCTGGATGCAGCAAACTAAGAGGAGAGCGTCAAATGAACATATTACCACTTGAACCAGGAACAGGTGCCCATCGTCGCCCACGAGGACCATTGACGTCCCAACTTGTAAGCAGAACGCCAACCTCATGTTGTAGGTAACTTTGACAGACTGCCACTTGTGACTGATTGAGAAATGGTCCAGGAGCATCATGGTTGATCCGCTGAAGCTGCAGCCGTCTTCGGGGCAGAAACATGGCGCATGTCGGCAGCCTTTCTCATGGTCTTCTTTCTGGTAGTACGTCATCCTTGCAGTGCATCCGAGGTTGCTATTGGAGCAAGCAACTTTAATGGATTCAATGATATGTTCTACCATGTGGCAGCGACTGTAGACCATGCGAAGGGAGCACAAGTAGCACTTGCCGTTGTCCTGGAGCTTCTCAAGGCAAGACGAACATATAATATGCCCTACAGTGCACTGACGAACAGAAATGAATAAGTATATATGCTAATGACTTTAGCTGAATAAAGAAATGCAACTAATATTCTCATAGGACTTGAATAGTATGTATCTTGTGGTGGCCAATACATGATAGACTAACCAGTAACCATGATACGATTCTTCAGAGTTAAGAATATTACACATAAACTGGAAAACATGGGAGGAGATAAGTATTTCTTGTGTGTATAAGAGCCCAGCAGCCATTCCAGTTTGAATGCAATTAAATCATACAAGACGGATAATAGATTTTAACAGGTTTTGGGCCAACTTCCGATTACAGCAGTTGTGCTTTTGCTTCAGAAAGTTCAGACCATTTCCATACAAGCTGGGTGGACCAGAATTTCACCTGTTGTGCCTCATAAAATAGGATTGCATAATCATGCATTATCAAACAAAATATTATTTTTTTACTATAAAATGCATTAAAATTTCCCTGTGACAATTTGTGGCATAAGTTAAAATTAACTAGTATTGTATGCGATGTTGTACTATCACTCACTACAGACCTAGTAGTACGACAAAAGTTCTAATATACAATGACACTCACCCTATTACAAGGTCTTAGTATGTTATCACTTCATCCAATATTGTAGACTTTGCCTAACTTGGGACTTGAATTTTTGCTCTCTGTGCGCCAGTACCCTTTTTAAATGATTCAATTGAAAACATAAATGGTATAAGTTTCCCATCTCCATTGATTTGTCCTCCATAATGATGATACATAAACTTTATGACTGTCTAGTTTTGTATAAGGTATTGCCTCTGTCCCCAATGTAGGATCACTTTTTACAAAATATAATATGAGTCAATGTAAATTGAAGAGATCACTTCAATTATTTTTAGACGGAGGGTACACATTTTCAACCTAAATTTCCATCAGAAACCATTATACTTCATTAGGGTACCAAAAATAAGTGACAAAGTCATAATTTCAAGCTGGAAAATTAAATGAGCTTAATGCTAAAATTGCCCATCCCCATTGATTTTTTATTGACCATTTAGTGAATGTTGGAAAATAGAGCATGGCATTCGGTATTTGGGAATTCCATACAATAATGAACATAAATACACTACTCGCTCCTATATGGATGTGATCATAGAAGGCGACATGTATTTGTAGAAAATAGACACGGTGTGTGAGGCATTAAGGGCTGATGTCATTCACTCCTTTTTTAACATGTACTAAAATCATAATTAGTAGTATGACAGAAGTTCTTATGATCACAGATACACAAAGTCAACATATCATAGGTTCTTAATATGCCATTGCTTAAGCCTACAACTACATTTCCCCATTGATTTGTTTACCAACTAACGAATCCTGGACAATATAGCATTGCTCTCACTGTTTGAGATTTCCGTGCAATACCGAAGTGAAAGACAATACAACTTATATGGATGGAAGGCTTAACTACTGAATCTCATTTCTTTCTAATTCTTCAAAGATGTCACCTCGACTTACAGTTCAGCAACTACAAAACAAGAACTCAAAAACCTGGTACCGAAGTTCCATTTGATGATGAACAACTGTTTCTTTCAACTAAATAATCTCAGGAACACCCTACATAGTACAGTTTGGCTACAAAATTAAACTAAGCAGCAGATGCAATGCACACTAGTATAATACTCCCACATAGTTTTAATTTCACAACGATTTTGAGATCACAAATAATTCTACAGATTCATTGACGCTGCTAGTCTGCAAGACACCAGAATTGAATAAATCGTTCTCTTCCCTAACGAGCTTTGTAGGGTTTGAGTAATATCAGAACAGAACTATTTTTTTTTTTAAATAACTATTCTTTTTTGTAAATTCCATACAATAACATAATGTAAGACATTACAACTCATATGGATGGAATCATGGAAGGTAACATATATTTTCTCATGTCTGTATCTGATTTCGTTCTTGTTCTTCAGAGAATTCACTCATTTTTTACATGCTAATAGTATCACAAAAGTTCTTATGTACAGAGATACACCAAGTGAACCTATTGCAAGTTCTTAATATGTTATCAGCTCATCGCTTCAATGAATACAATATACTTACCCTAGTTTGTGATTACACCACCATTATGATGATACATAGGGTTTCAATTCCTTATTTTGCATAAGGTACACACACTTGCCCCAATATGGTACCACTTTCAACAAATATAATATAAGAGACGGTGTATATTTCAATTGTTTTTTTCCATGTTAATCCACCTTACTTCATTTGCTACAAAAACATGTGTGATAAACTCATAGTTGCAACACTAAATAACCTTAATGCTACAATTGCCCATCCAGACTGAATATCTTGACCGACTATTGAGTGCTCGAGAATATATAGAGCATAGCTCTCTCTCTCTGTTTGGTACTTCCATACAATAACGAAGTGGAAGACATTACAGATCATATGCAAGGAAGGCAACATATATATTGTAGGCATTTGGGCCAAAGTCTGCACCTCGCTCCTTTTCGAGTTATTCAGGGGAAAACATTGACTTCTACGGCCAAAATCCAGTACCAAGTCCCATTGGATGATCAACAACCGGTGATTCCAACTAAATAATCATGGGAACATCCTATACAATTTGTAAATCTCTTACTCGGTAGAGTTTTTGGAATATGTGGGGATTTGGTGTTCACCAAATACTTTCCAATCCCCTAAAATACTCTTCCTCAAAAAATACTCTACCTTAGAAGGGATTTCTCAATCTAGACAAAGACATTAAGGATTTGTGAAGATATCCTGGGATTATCCTGGCTAAACCGGGCGTTGTAAACGGAGTAGGGGATTTTGCGAAAATTGGAATAATTCCTTCCGATCCCCGCGAATACACTAGCAAATAGGAGAGAAGCAAACAAGGCATACAATAATTCTACAGATTCATTGGCGCTTTAAGTCTCCCGACACCAGCTTGTAGGGTTTCAGCAGTAGGAGCAGAGATTTACAAGCAGGAGGGTACCTGAAAAACTGGAGGGCGCAGAGGGTGGCAGCATACGGGGCAGTCCAGGACGTCGAGGTCTATGGTGACGCCGGCGACCCTCCTCCTCGTGACCACGCCGCCGTCCTCCTCCGGCGCTGCCATCCCTTCCATGGGTTGCAGGCTTCTCGTCCCACGACAGGAAGCGAGCTGTCCCTTTCTTGTCCCTTGCTCTCCCGGCGGGTGAGCGGCTGGATTTTGTAAATTTCGAGATTTTCCACACGAGGAAGGAGACGAAATGGAATGACAAGGCAGTAGCTGGCCCGGGCAACGGCTATAGCCATCTTGTGAAATAATCATGGACATTAATTGTGGGCACATCGCTAGCCTGTCAAGCACTCCCCGTCTCGCTCCATTCCAATAAAAAAGACCGCACACATGTATTTCAAGATTTGTCTTTTGATAATTGATTTTCCAGATATATCAAGATTAATGGTATAAAATTATCAGCCTAGAAAGTGTTTCTTACTTCCTTCGATCCAAATTAATGACCTCATGTTTTTCTAGATTTGAATGTATCTAGTCAGGTTTTAGTGGAAGATACATCCGAATCTAAACAAAATCCGAGGCCATTAATTTGGATGAGAAAAATTAATATAAATCCATTGATACTAATTATGTATTATATAATCAAAATATTATTCTCAATACTTCCAAGTCAAAATAAGCTCGGAATGCATGTGCGCGTTATTCATAGCAGCAAATATAGTGCACGTGGTTGTGTACAGTAATTTTGGACTGACAGTAATTTTGAACACGTCGCCAACCTGTTAAGTACTCTGAATAAGGAGAAGGTCGATATGGAGAGGTCGATATGGTCGCCCGTGCCTCCTCGTTGTCGACCAGACGTCGAGCGAGCAAGTCAGGGAAGCCACGCTGGGCCAAAAAAAATCCGCTGATAGTTAAGGGGATTTTTTCTGCGCCCCGGGCCATGGCCCAGGTTGCCCTACGCTTGGCTCCGCCCCTTGGCCTGACCCCCTCGCCCTCTCTGTCGCGGCGTCGCCTTCTTCTGTCTGGCCACCGCCTCTTTTTCCTGCTGTAGGCTGCTGCACCGGTGCTACACCGATTGGAGTTCAGCTAGGTAAATTTTCCCTATACTTCTGTACTTGAATTTTGAATATAGAATTCAGCTAGGTAATTGAATTGGATACTCCAACGATTGGTTGGAATTTGCATAGTTGAATTTGCTTGTTTATAATTGATTTAACATTGCGGGAACACAATATGAAGAGATTTTATGCGTCGATCTCGAAAATGAACCAATCAAAAAATATGAATCCTCAAACTGAAGAAGCTCCTCAGGCCACTGAACAAACTCCTCAAGCCGAACAAGCTACTGAACCTGAATCAAATCGCCAAAGAGGTTCATCAGTCTCAAGTGAAGCAAGTGAAAATCTTTCATATCGTGTTGCCAATGCCAATACTCGAGTCGGGTTTGGTATGGATATTATTGTTTTAGATCCGGGTCTTAGGAAACCTATTTAGGAATTGGATCCAAACATTCAAGATGTTGCTAGAAGGGAGTATATTAATTTAGATCCATGCCAACCTATTGGTCACAAATATAAGAGGTCACCTTTTGGAAAAGCCGCTACACTTATAAGCTTTCATGATAGTTGGTTCAGTAATCATGGCAATTGGTTGGAGTATAGTGTTGGTAAAGATTCGGCATTTTGTTTTTATTGTTTTTGTTTTTGTTTTAAGAATCCTAAAGCGCACAACTTTTGAGTTGAATAATTCACAAAGAAAGGGCTTTAATAATTAGAAAGATGGACCTAGTGTCCTTAATGAACATGTTGCTGGACTTGATAGTGCTCACACTAAATCTAGACAATGTTATGTGGCTTACAAAAATCAAAGGCAATCTGTGACACATGTTATGGAGCGTGACGCCATAAAGATCAACAACAATGCAATGCTCGTCTTATCATTATTTAGGTGTTTTCAGACTTCTAATGTTGCAAGCACTTTATTTTCATGGTCATGAGGAGACTCCGAGCTCAAATAATAAGGGGAACATTTTGGAGATAATGAGTTGGTACAAGAAAAATGTACAAATGCTAGGGTTGTGCTTGAGAGTCCTGGTGGGAACCATTTCATGACCTTTCATGAGATACAATTTGACTTGTGTAAGGCTTGTGCTGAAGAGACTACCAAATCCCATTATCGCCGATATTGGAGACATGCAATTTTGTTTACTTGTTGATGAGTCTAAAGATGTATCTATAAAGGAGAAAATGGCCATGGTTTTGAGGTTAATATACATGGATGATACAATGTCTGATCGAGGTCGCTCCAGGGGCCGTGGATGTATAATGGTAACTTACTATCACCGCTTTAAATATGAAATATTTTATGTTATGCATGACCAAGTTCTTGTTGAGTTGAATAACCGGTTTACTAAAAAATCTACTCAGTTGTTGAGGTGCATTGCTTGTCTTGATCCGAAGAACTCATTTTCTAATTTTGATGAATACAAACTTGTTGAACTCGTTGAGATGTATGCTGATGACTTCTCCAAGTATGAGATTTCTTTTGTCCTTGGAAACCAACTTGAGATCGACATCCATTGTTAACGTGAGAGGTGATTCATATTTTTTTGAGTTTTCATGATCTTGGTGATCTTGCTATGAAGATGGTTCAGACTGATAGACATGTGGTTTTTTTCCTTTGGTGTATCACCTCATTGAGTTGGAATTGATTTTACCGGTTACAACAATATTAGTGGAGAGAGCTTTCTCGGCTATCAATATTATCAAGACCGAGGTGAGGAATAAGATGTGTGATGATTGGATGAATCATAGCAAGGTGTGATATATTGAGCGAGATGTATTTCACTCGATCAATGATGATGATATTGTATATTGTTTTCAAGCATACATTTCACGTAGAGGAGTTTTACCTCTTCGTTTTGTTAAGTTCTCATAATTATATCAATGGTTTGACAACTTCATTTCATATATGTTCCTTTTCTTATGGTATATTATTCGTATGTTGAAGGTACCGGTTCTTCTTATACTATTGATGAGGTTATGGGAGGCTCGAACGAACAAAACCGGCGATTTGGTACTATCTTTTGTATTTCATACTACTATTTAGATTTTAGTCATATCTTATGTATGTTCTTATATCGTTAACGATCGATTTTAAATTATATGCTTAAGTTTCCATCAAACAAAATTTTCCGTGCTATTATGAAAAAAAATTAGTAGTTTTTACGCTTAGTTTTTGACCGGGGCTTGCTCCATTCCTGGCTCAGCCACTAACCAACTCCACATGTCATTGTACTAACGGTTAGCTCTCTAGTAGGAAATAATTTCGAGCATTGTATAACCCATAGGTGTATTACAGTAGGGGTGTCATATATAGCACCCCATGAAAAATGCACATTTTTAGTTATTACTAATATATATAATACATGTGTTAAAAATACATGTGCATGATGTTTAAGCTATGAATATTGAGTTTCACACCCCATGTGGTTAAATCCTACAACCGCCTATAACCGATGAATGCATGTTCATGTATTTTACCGAAAATGAGCCTTAGTACTCTTTTATTTTTAAGATTCAACACTGCGATTTTATTTAAACATTGTCATAGTCATATGCCAATAAACTTACAATGAACCATGTGGAACCCCAAACCAAGTTTTACACACTTTATTATCGTAGTCTCCCAAGAGGAAGGATGAGGCGACGTGGGAGGAGGTTCACCCTGGCGCCCGGGGCACTCGGGTTGCCGGAGGAGGCTGAGCCTTCACTGTCGTCGAGCTCGGGTTCGAGGTTGTAGTGTTTGGGCTTCGATTCTGACTCTGATGGCGGTGAGGCCCGTGTTGCGCGAGAAAGGCTGGACGCCCTAGAGTATCCTTCCGGCGAGCTGGGATGGACTATTGTTTGTCGTCGGCGGAGGAGGACCGATGCAGAGCTGAAGCAGGAGTTTTGGGAGGAGATGGGGTTCCCTACGCCGTCATCTCGGTTCTGGGAACGTGCGTCGTCGTCGCCCCCGCGGAGCTCGATGCAACCTTGCCGTTCTACCTTGCCGCAGGCTCGCCGTGGTGATGGGTCGTCGGCGGTGGAGCTGTTGTTGCGCCGGGGGCCTCTGGTTCGTCCGTGGAAGGGGCCCCTTCCTGCGAGAAGGTTGTCGGCGCCGCCGGTCTTCGTTGCGTTCGTTGAGGCGGCCGCTGGAAGGGCGAGCGAGAGGCGGCGCGATCCGATTTTCCCACAGGCTCACTCGCGGGCGGATGTGCCGGCAGATGTGGCCCTTGTGCGTGGGCCTCCTGGCGGGATGGAGCCCCTGGCAGGAACGGGGTGGTTTCTTGTTGCGAGGAGATTGGGAGTCAGACGCTGCATCGGTTTTTCCAGTGCATCTGCCTCGCGATCTCCTGTACCGCGATCGCTTGCGCCGCCTTCAACTCGAACCTTCGCCCAGGCCTTGCTCGGTTCAGCCTCGATGGCCGTGCCGCCACAGCATGTTGCTTCTCCACCGCCGGGTGCTGCTGCGGGCCCTCGTGCTCCGGCTCCCTGCGCCCCCGCTCAGACGGCAGGGTCGGCTGCTCCCCGTCGCGCTCAGGTGATGGCACCGCAGCAGCCTGTTGGAGATATGCCCTAGAGGCAGTAATAAATATAGTTATTATTATATCTTTGTGTTTATGATAAATGTTTACATTCATGCTATAATAGTATTAACAAGGAAACATTAATACTTGTGTGATTTGTAAACATAATTTAAAGTCCCTGGTAAAGCCTCTATATAATACCAGCTTGTTGGTTAATAGATGATTGTGGTTTACCTATCATGAACATTGAGATGTTATTAACAACAAGATCATATCGTTAGGAGAATGATATGATGGACATACTCCTATAGATAAGCGTAGCATAAAGATCAAGTCATTTTAATAGTTCAAGTGCTATATGCTTTCTGATACATAGTAATCTAATTCCTTTGACCATGAGATCATGCATATCACCTTTACAGGATGGATGCTTTGATGACATCAAACACCACACCGTAACTGGGTGGCTATAAAGGTGGCATTGAGTGTTCGGAAAGTGTTGGTTGAAACACATGGATCAAGAGTGGGATTTGTCCATCCATATGACGGATAGATATACTCTGGGCCCTCTCGGTGAAATGTCATCCAATTAGCTTGCAAGCATGTGACTGGCTCACAAGGGATCACATATCACGGGAACAAGAAAAGAGTACTTATCGGTAACGAGGTTGAACTAGGTATGCAGAGATACCGACGATCATAACCTCGGATAAGTAACATATCGTGAGACAAAGGGAAATTGATATCGTATGTAAGTGGTTCATTCGATCACAAAGTAATCGTAGAAATATGTGGGAACCATATGAATTTCCAGATTCCTCTATTGGTTATTGTTCGGAGAATTGTCTCGATCATGTCCGCATAATTCACGAACCGTAGGGAGACACACTTAAGGATTCGACGTTGTTTGAGTAGGTATGGTATGATGAGAAAGAGACCGAATGTTGTTCGGAGTCTCGGATGGGATCCGGGATATCACGAGGAGATCCGGAATGGTCCGGAGAATAAGATTCATATAAGGAAAGTCCCGTTTCGGAGTTGGGGAATGTTTCCGGTGTTTTCATCGGGAATGTTCTAGAATGTTCCGGAATGTCCGGCACTCCGGAGGGGAAGGGTACATGGATGTGTTGTATCAAGTTGGTATGATTACATCATGTACTAAGTGTCATCGCTGTTCCAAATAAAGGATTAATTCAAATCCTAGTTTGAAAAGTCAAATAGCTAAATTGAAAAGTCAAACGGCTAAATTTGAAAAGAGGAAAAGAGGAGGAAGGTGAAACCGAGTTGGGGAGGGAGTCCCTCCTCCCCAAGCCGGCGCACCACCCAAGCCGAGTTGGGGAGGGACTCCACTCCCTCCCCTTGTCCGCCGGCCCCTCCACCTATATAAGGAGGGGCAGGGCTCCCTCCTAGCACACACAAGTACCTCTCCTCCAAACCCTAGCTTGGCGTCACCACCTCCTGCAGCCGCCGCCGCCTCCTAGGGTTGCCCTAGCCGCCGACTTGGGGTGCCCCAAACCCTAGCCGCCAGCTCTAGCACCTCCTCCTTGGTGTGTCTAAACCCTAGATCACCGAGGAGCTCTCTCATACTCCACCATACTCGCTCCGGCTTAAGGCGAAGCCCTGCGAGATCTCCCCTCTACTTCCGGTACCACGCCGTTGTGCTGCCGGAATCGCGAGGAGAGTGCTACAACCTCCGCTGCCTGCTGGAACAAGGGAGAGGAAGGTCTTCGTCGAGTACCGAACGTGTGACCGACTGCGGGAGCGCTGCCGGAACGCAGCGCCGGAAGGATCGTCTACGCGATCTTGAGATCGGGAAGAGTACGACTACATCACCCACGAGAATCCGCTCTCGTTAAACACTTTGGAATCTTCGGAGGGTGAGTTATTCCATCGACTCGTTGCTACAATCTAGTAGATAGATCTTGGCTTGTTTGTTTGTGTGCCATAGAAATTTTTTGTTTTCCATGCTACGAAACCCTACAGTGGTATCAGAGCCGTGTCTATATGTAGATCTGTTGCACGAGTAGAACACAATGGTCATTGTGGGCGTTGATGCTTTTATTGTCGATTGCTTCTTGTGTACTTTGCATCTTGCGGTATGTTGGGATGAAGCGTCCCGGGCTAACCTTACATGACATCGTTCATGAGACTTGCTCCACGCTTGACATGCAACTTGTATTGCATAAGTGGCTTTGCGGGTGCCTGTTTCTCCTAGCATAGTTAAGATCCAATTTACAACGGGTGATTAACAATACTAGTATCAATGTTGTGGTTCATGTTCGTAAGTTAGAACGACACTTACTGAAAGCCCCAAACCACGTAAAACATGCAAAGAAAGTAGAGGCGTCTAACTTTGTTTTGCAGGGGTGTGCTGTGATGTGATATGGCCATGATTGTGATTATATTTGATGTATGCAATGTTCCTTATTGTAAGTTGGCAACCGGCAGGAGCCATATGGTTGTCTTTAATTTATGTTAAGACCCGCGTGTCTATTCAAAGTAGTTGTAATAGTTGAAGCCGGTGGACGACAACCATGGAGAAGCGTCATTGACCTTGATGCAATGCCGATGATGATGGAGATCATGTTCGTGCTAGAAGATGGAGATCGGAAGCACAAAGAAGAAAGGCCATATCATATCACATATTATGAATTGCATGTGATGTTAATCCTTTTTGCATCTTGTATTGCTTAGTAGACGACGGTAGCATTATAAGATGATCCCTCATGCACATGAATTTCAAGTCATAAAGTGTTCACCCTTAGTTAGCATCGTTGCTAAAGCTTGTTGTTTCGAACACCACGTGATGATCGGGTGTGTTAGATTCTGCAAGTGTATACAACTTGAGCAAGCCAGATTTGCTAATGCGGAAACTAAGGTTTGATATTCACGAGCCTAGCATGTACAGACATGGTCTCGGAACACGGATCACCAAAAGGTAAAGCATGAATCATATAGTAGATATGATGAACATGTCGATTGTTCGCCATTGAAACTATATCAACTCTCGTGATGATCGGTGTTGATGTGGTGCATTTGGTTCGTGTGATCACTAAAACAATGTGAGGGATATTGTTTTGAGTGAAAGTTCACCTAGATTAATTTTAATATTAATTTGAACTCAATTTGTCATAAACTTAGTCTAAACTATTGCAAATATGTTGTAGATCAATGGCAGCCCCTACCATCAATTTAAATGCGTTCCTAGAGAAAGAAAAGTTGAAAAACAATGGAAGCAACTTTGCGGATTGGTTCCGCAATTTGAGGATTGTCCTCACAGCTGGTAATTTGACCTATGTGCTGGATGCACCGCTAGGTGACCCACCTGCAGCTGATGCTGCCGATGAAGTAAAGAACGTTTACCTCACTCGAAAGACTCAATACTCCACAGTTTAGTGTGCTATCTTGTATGGTTTAGAATCGGAGCTTCAGAAAAGGTTTGAGAATTCAGACCCATATGATATTGTCGAGGATCTCAAATTGATCTTTGAGACTCATGCGACAATTGAAAGCTATGAGGCTTCTGAAAAGTTCTTTAACTGCAAGATGGAAGAGGGCAGCTCCGTCAGTGAGCATGTGCTTAAGATGTCTGGGCACGCAAACAAACTTCAAAGCTTGGGTATTGTGATTCCTAATGCTTTGGGGATTTACCGTGTCCTCCAATCACTACCACCGAGTTACAAGAACTTTGTGATGAACTACAACATGCAGAACATGAACAAGACGTTGCCAGAACTCTTTGCCATGTTGAAATCTGCAGAAGTGGAGATCAAGAAAGAGCACCAAGTGTTGTTGGTCAATAAGACCACCAAATTCAAGAAAGGCAAGTCTAAGCAGAAGGGACACTTTAAGAAGGGTGGTAAGAAAGTTACCACGCCGACGAAGAAGACCAAGGCTGGACCTAAGCCTGATACTGAGTACTATCACTCACTACAGACCTAGTAGTACGACAAAAGTTCTAATATACAATGACACTCACCCTATTACAAGGTCTTAGTATGTTATCACTTCATCCAATATTGTAGACTTTGCCTAACTTGGGACTTGAATTTTTGCTCTCTGTGCGCCAGTACCCTTTTAAAATGATTCAATTGAAAACGTAAATGGTATAAGTTTCCCATCTCCATTGATTTGTCCTCCATAATGATGATACATAAACTTTATGACTGTCTAGTTTTGTATAAGGTATTGCCTCTGTCCCCAATGTAGGATCACTTTTTACAAAATATAATATGAGTCAATGTAAATTGAAGAGATCACTTCAATTATTTTTAGACGGAGGGTACACATTTTCAACCTTAATTTCCATCAGAAACCATTATACTTCATTAGGGTACCAAAAATAAGTGACAAAGTTATAATTTCAAGCTGGAAAATTAAATGAGCTTAATGCTAAAATTGCCCATCCCCATTGATTTTTTATTGACCATTTAGTGAATGTTGGAAAATAGAGCATGGCATTCGGTATTTGGGAATTCCATACAATAATGAACATAAATACACTACTCGCTCCTATATGGATGTGATCATAGAAGGCGACATGTATTTGTAGAAAATAGACACGGTGTGTGAGGCATTAAGGGCTGATGTCATTCACTCCTTTTTTAACATGTACTAAAATCATAATTAGTAGTATGACAGAAGTTCTTATGATCACAGATACACAAAGTCAACATATCATAGGTTCTTAATATGCCATTGCTTAAGCCTACAACTACATTTCTCCATTGATTTGTTTACCAACTAACGTATCCTGGACAATATAGCATTGCTCTCATTGTTTGAGATTTCCGTGCAATACCGAAGTGAAAGACAATACAACTTATATGGATGGAAGGCTTAACTACTGAATCTCATTTCTTTCTAATTCTTCAAAGATGTCACCTCGACTTACCGTTCTGCAACTACAAAACAAGAACTCAAAAACCTGGTACCGAAGTTCCATTTGATGATGAACAACTGTTTCTTTCAACTAAATAATCTCAGGAACACCCTACATAGTACAGTTTGGCTACAAAATTAAACTAAGCAGCAGATGCAATGCACAGTAGTATAATACTCCCACATAGTTTTAATTTCACAACGATTTTGAGATCACAAATAATTCTACAGATTCATTGACGCTGCTAGTCTGCAAGACACCAGAATTGAATAAATCGTTCTCTTCCCTAACGAGCTTTGTAGGGTTTGAGTAATATCAGAACAGAACTATTTTTTAAAAAAATAACTATTCTTTTTTGTAAATTCCATATAATAACATAATGAAAGACATTACAACTCATATGGATGGAATCATGGAAGGTAACATATATTTTCTCATGTCTGTATCTGATTTCGTTCTTGTTCTTCAGAGAATTCACTCATTTTTTACATGCTAATAGTATCACAGAAGTTCTTATGTACAGAGATACACCAAGTGAACCTATTGCAAGTTCTTAATATGTTATCAGCTCATCGCTTCAATGAATACAATATACTTACCCTAGTTTGTGATTACACCACCATTATGATGATACATAGGGTTTCAATTCCTTATTTTGCATAAGGTACACACACTTGCCCCAATATGGTACCACTTTCAACAAATATAATATAAGAGACGGTGTATATTTCAATTGTTTTTTTCCATGTTAATCCACCTTACTTCATTTGCTACAAAAACATGTGTGATAAACTCATAGTTGCAACACTAAATAACCTTAATGCTACAATTGCCCATCCAGACTGAATATCTTGACCGACTATTGAGTGCTCGAGAATATATAGAGCATAGCTCTCTCTCTCTGTTTGGTACTTCCATACAATAACGAAGTGGAAGACATTACAGATCATATGCAAGGAAGGCAACATATATATTGTAGGCATTTGGGCCAAACTCTGCACCTCGCTCCTTTTCGAGTTATTCAGGGGAAAACATTGACTTCTACGGCCAAAATCCAGTACCAAGTCCCATTGGATGATCAACAACCGGTGATTCCAACTAAATAATCATGGGAACATCCTATACAATTTATTAATCTCCTCCCTCTCTCCCCTAAGGCGTTGTTTACTTCTCTTGTATTCTTACTCGGTAGAGTTTTTGGAATATATGGGGATTTGGTGTTCACCAAATACTTTCCAATCCCCTAAAATACTCTTCCTCAAAAAATACTCTACCTTAGAAGGGATTTCTCAATCTAGACAAAAACATTAAGGATTTGTGAAGATATCCTGGGATTATCCTGGCTAAACCGGGCGTTGTAAACGGAGTAGGGGATTTTGCGAAAATTGGAATAATTCCTTCCGATCCCCGCGAATACACTAGCTAATAGGAGAGAAGCAAACAAGGCATACAATAATTCTACAGATTCATTGGCGCTTTAAGTCTCCCGACACCAGCTTGTAGGGTTTCAGCAGTACGAGCAGAGATTTACAAGCAGGAGGGTACCTGAAAAACTGGAGGGCGCAGAGGGTGGCAGCATACGGGGCAGTCCAGGACGTCGAGGTCTATGGTGACGCCGGCGACCCTCCTCCTCGTGACGACGCCGCCGTCCTCCTCCGGCGCTGCCATCCCTTCCATGGGTTGCAGGCTTCTCGTCCCACGACAGGAAGCGAGCTGTCCCTTTCTTGTCCCTTGCTCTCCCGGCGGGTGAGCGGCTGGATTTTGTAAATTTCGAGATTTTCCACACGAGGAAGGAGACGAAATGGAATGACAAGGCAGTAGCTGGCCCGGGCAACGGCTATAGCCATCTTGTGAAATAATCATGGACATTAATTGTGGGCACATCGCTAGCCTGTCAAGCACTCCCCGTCTCGCTCCATTCCAATAAAAAAGACCGCACACATGTATTTCAAGATTTGTCTTTTGATAATTGATTTTCCAGATATATCAAGATTAATGGTATAAAATTATCAGCCTAGAAAGTGTTTCTTACTTCCTTCGATCCAAATTAATGACCTCATGTTTTTCTAGATTTGAATGTATCTAGTCAGGTTTTAGTGGAAGATACATCCGAATCTTAACAAAATTCGAGGCCATTAATTTGGATGAGAGAAATTAATATAAATCCATTGATACTAATTATGTATTATATAATCAAAATATTATTCTCAATACTTCCAAGTCAAAATAAGCTCGGAATGCATGTGCGCGTTATTCATAGCAGCAAATATAGTGCACATGGTTGTGTACAGTAATTTTGGACTGACAGTAATTTTGAACACGTCGCCAACCTGTTAAGTACTCTGAATAAGGAGAAGGTCGATATGGAGAGGTCGATATGGTCGCCCGTGCCTCCTCGTTGTCGACCAGACGTCCAGCGAGCAAGTCAGGGAAGCCACGCTGGGCCAAAAAAATCCGCTGATAGTTAAGGGGATTTTTTCTGCGCCCCGGACCATGGCCCAGGTTGCCCTACGCTTGGCTCCGCCCCTGTGGCCTGACCCCCTCGCCCTCTCTGCCACGGCGTCGCCTTCTTCTGTCTGGCCACCGCCTCTTTTTCCTGCTGTAGGCTGCTGCACTGGTGCTACACCGATTGGAGTTCAGCTAGGTAAATTTTCCCTATACTTCTGTACTCGAATTTTGAATATATAATTCATCTAGGTAATTGAATTGGATACTCCAACGACTAGTTGGAATTTGGATAGTTGGATTTGCTTGTTTATAATTGATTTAACATTGCGGGAACACAAGATGAAGAGATTTTATGTGTCGATCTCGAAAATGAACCAATCAAAAAATATGAATCCTCAAACTGAAGAAGCTCCTCAGGCCACTGAACAAACTCCTCAAGCCGAACAAGCTACTGAACCTGAATCAAATCGCCAAAGAGGTTCATCAGTCTCAAGTGAAGCAAGTGAAAATCTTTCATATCGTGTTGCCAATGCCAATACTCGAGTGGGGTTTGGTATGGATATTTATTGTTTTAGATCCGGGTCTTAGGAAACCTATTTAGGAATTGGATCCAAACATTCAAGATGTTGCTAGAAGGGAGTATATTAATTTAGGTCCATGCCAACCTATTGGTCACAAATATAAGAGGTCACCTTTTGGAAAAGCCGCTACACTTATAAGCTTTCATGATAGTTGGTTCAGTAATCATGGCAATTGGTTGGAGTATAGTGTTGGTAAAGATTCGGCATTTTGTTTTTATTGTTTTTGTTTTTGTTTTAAGAATCCTAAAGCACACAACTTTTGAGTTGAATCATTCACAAAGAAAGAACTTTAATAATTAGAAAGATGGACCTAGTGTCCTTAATGAACATGTTGCTGGACTTGATAGTGCTCACACTAAATCTAGACAATGTTATGTGGCTTACAAAAATCAAAGGCAATCTGTGACACATGTTATGGAGCGTGACGCCATAAAGGATCAACAACAATGCAATGCTCGTCTTAACATTATTTAGGTGTTTTCAGACTTCTAATGTTGCAAGCACTTTCTTTTCATGGTCATGATGAGACTCCGAGCTCAAATAATAAGGGGAACATTTTGGAGATAATGAGTTAGTACAAGAAAAATGTACAAATGCTAGGGTTGTGCTTGAGAGTCCCGGTGGGAACCATTTCATGAGATACAATTTGACTTGTGTAAGGCTTGTGCTGAAGAGACCACCAAATCCCATTATCGCCGATATTGGAGACATGCAATTTTGTTTACTTGTTGATGAGTCTAAAGATGTATCTATAAAGGAGAAAATGGCCATGGTTTTGAGGTTAATATACATGGATGATACAATGTCTGCTCGAGGTCGCTCCAGGGGCCGTGGATGTATAATGGTAACTTACTATCACCGCTTTAAATATGAAATATTTAATGTTATGCATAACCAAGTTCTTGTTGAGTTGAATAACCGGTTTGCTAAAAAATATACTCAGTTGTTGAGGTGCATTGCTTGTCTTGATCCGAAGAACTCATTTTCTAATTTTGATGAATACAAACTTGTTGAACTCGTTGAGATGTATGCTGATGTCTTCTCCAAGTATGAGATTTCTTTTGTCCTTAGAAACCAACTTGAGATTGACATTCATTGTTAACGTGAGAGGTGATTCATATTTTTTTGAGTTTTCATGACCTTGGTGATCTTGCTATGAAGATGGTTCAGACTGATAGACATGTGGTTTTTTCCTTTGGTGTATCACCTCATTGGGTTGGAATTGATTTTACCGGTTACAACCGTATTAGTGGAGATATCTTTCTCGGCTATCAATATTATCAAGACCGAGGTGAGGATGATTGGATGAATCATAGCAAGGTGTGCTATATTGAGCGAGATGTATTTCACTCTATCAATGATGATGATATTTTATATTGTTTTCAAGCATACATTTCACGTAGAGGAGTTTTACCTCTTCGTTTTGTTAAGTTCTCATAATTATATCAATGGTTTGACAACTTCATTTCATATATGTTCCTTTTCTTATGTTATATTATTCATCTTCTGAAGGTACCGGTTCTTCTTATACTATTGATAAGGTTATGGGAGGCTCGAACGAACAAAACCAGCGATTTGGTACTATCTTTTGTATTTCATACTACTATTTAGATTTTAGTCATATCTTATGTACGTTCTTATATCGTTAACGATCGATTTTAAATTATATGCTGAAGTTTCCATCAAACAAAATTTTCTGTGCTATTATGAAAAAAATTAGTAGTTTTTATGCTTAGTTTTTGACCGGGGCTTGCTCCATTCCTAGCTCAACCACTAACCAACTCCACATGTCATTGTACTAACGGTTAGCTCTCTAGTAGGAAATAATTTCGAGCATTGTATAACCCATAGGTGTATTACAGTAGGGGTGTCATATATAGCACCCCATGAAAAATGCACATTTTTAGTTAGTACAAATATATATAATACATGTGTTAAAAATACATGTGCATGATGTTTAAGCTATGAATATTGAGTTTCACACCCCATGTGGTTAAATCCTACAACCGCCTATAACCGATGAATGCATGTATAGTTCATGTATTTTACTGAAAATGAGCCTTAGTACTCTTTTATTTTTAAGATTCAACGCTGTGGAACCCCAAACCAAGTTTTACACACTTTATTATCGCAGCCTCACAAGAGGAAGGATGAGGCGACGTGGGAGGAGGTTCACCCTGGCGCCCGGGGCGCTCGGGTCGCCGGAGGAGGCCGAGCCTTCACCGTCGTCGAGCTCTGGTTTGAGGTTCCAGTGTTTGGGCTCCGATTCTGACTCTGATGGCGGTGAGGCCCGTGCTGCGCGAGAAAGGCTGGACGCCCTAGAGGATTCTTCCGGCGAGCTGGGTTGGACTACTGTTTGTCGCCGGCGGAGGAGGACCGATGCAGAGCTGAAGCAGGAGTTTTGGGAGGAGATGGGGTTCCCTATGTCGGCATCTCGGTTATGGGAGCGTGCGTCGTCGTCGCCCCCGCGGAGCTCGATGCAACCTTGGTGTTCTACCTTGCCACAGGCTCGCCGTGGTGATGGGTCATCGGCGGTGGGGCTGTTGTTACGCCGAGGGCCTCTGGTTCGTCCGTGGAAGGGGCCCCTTCCTGCGAGAAGGTCGTCGGCGCCGCCGGTCTTCGTTGCGTTCGTTGAGGCGGCCGCTGGAAGGGCGAGCGAGAGGCGGCGCGATCCGATTTTCCCGCAGGCTCACTCGTGGGCGGATGTGCCGGCAGATGTGGCCCTTGTGCGTGGGCCTCCTGGCGGGGTGGGGCCCCTGACAGGAACGGGGTGGTTCCTTGTTGCGAGGAGATTGGGAGTCGGACGCTGCATCAGTTTTTCCAGTGTATCTGCCTCGCGATCTCCTGTATCGCGATCGCTTGCGCCGCCTTCAACTCGCACCTTCGCCCAGGCCTTGCTTGGTTCAGTCTCGATGGTTGTGCCGCCATAGCGTGCTGCTGCTCCACCACCGGGTGCTGCTGCGGGCCCTCGTGCTCTGGATCCCCGCGCCCCTGCTCAGACGGCAGGGTCGGCTGCTCCCCCTCGCGCTCAAGTGATGGCACCGCAGCAGCATGCTGGGTTTGGGACGGCATCGGCGAACCTTTCCGCCGGCTCTTTCCCGGGGCAGGGATCTGGATCGCGACCTTCGCACGTTCTGCCATCTTCGTCTGCGCCTACCTTTGGCCATGGGCCGCCACCGTTCTCCTGGCCGCCCGGGATGCCGCCTCCGACTCGCTTCAGTCAGGGGATGGCACTGCCGTTTCTGTCACCCCAGGGTGCTTACTTCCCGGCGCCGCAGCCTCAGTACGCCATGCATCCACTCCAGTTGCCGTATCGCGGCCATCCGTCGGGTGGGGCACCAATGATCCAGCAGGCCATCCGCCTATCACAGAATGCTCATTATGGTGGTGCTGCAAGTTTCCACTATGATTAGACATGGCTTAGGCTAGCAGCCCAGATGTTTCTCTAACACAAAATATATAACTCCATTGACTTACAAGGTCCCTCTTTATTTCACACGATGACATCCATAGACAAAAGAGCATGATATCAACTGTGTACAAAGTACAAGTGCAATGTTGAAAACGTTCCCTGTGACATCACGGTTCTGCTAATTCCAACGTATAAGTGCAAGCATATACAACATAGATGACACAATGATTCAAGTTTATTAGGGGCAAGGAATATAAAGTGTGCCATCAAGTTCGTGAGAGCTTTATTCAGTAAGTTTTCACATAACAAAATACTTTTTAAATAGAAGATAGCTGAAAACAAGAATATACTTGGAATGGTGTAACACACTGTGCATAGGAATTTATAGTGGACACTTTTGAATAAATTGGCTTCTTGGGAGTTAAAAGCATGAGTAGAGCTTACTCATACAAGTGGAGATGGCCATAATCATGCAGAGCGACAAAACATTACTAATCAAAACATAGAGTGGTACTACAAGTCAAGGTGAAAGGATACGGATGTCGCCTAGAGGGGGGTGAATAGGCGATTAAAACTTTTCCTAGAGTGGCTCAACAAAGGCGGAATAAAACTAGTGTTTACTTTGTTAAGAACAACCTAGAACAACTAAGGTTCACCTATGTGCACCAACAACTTATGCTAAGCAATACAAGCAACAAAGTGATAGCAAGATATATATTACTTCAAGCACGAAGGCTATCACAATGTAAAGTGCATAAGTAAAGAGCTCGGGTATAGAGATAACCGAGGCACGCGGGGACACCGATATTTTACCGAGTTCCTCCCAACATGGAGTATGTCTCGTTTGGAGAGGGGGTGGTATCAAACCACCAACGCCACAAAAGGCCTCCCTTATTCTCCGGTGAATCTCACCCCAATGGGATCGATCCACGCATCCACTATCGGTGCACTTGTCGGTGGCAACTGAAACCTCTCACAAGGTTGGGGCACTTATCCACAACTTAATTGGAGGCTCCCAACAAACGCCACCAAGGCCATAATGCCACCAAGGCCACAACCTGCAACACCAACACACCATCTAGGGTTCCAAGAACCCAAGAGTAAAAATCTTCTCAACTTTCACTCACCAAATCCTCCGGGGAGAACTCAAACCGATGCACCAAATGCAATGGCAAGAACACAAGTAGTGCTCAAATCCTTGTCTCCCAAATTCCACCAAAGCTACAAAAGCTTGTGGGGGAATAAGAGAGGAAGAACGATGGAGGAAATCCACAAAAGACTCCAAGATCTAGATCCCAAGATGTTCCCCTCACTTAGAGGAGAGATGGATTGGTGGGATTGTAGATCTAGATCTCCTCTTTCAAATCCCTAAAGTATATGCAAGAATCAAGGGAGGGATTGAAGGGGGAGCAAGCTTAAGAGGGTCAAGAATGGAGGAGAAAGCCTGTCAAAACTCGAGCAGTTCCATTGGGGAAGAAGGGCCCCTTTTTATAGGCCCACAGATTTCTGACCGTTTTTTGCCCGTTGGGGAAAGTCAGACCGGAGACTCCGGTCTACATCGGAGACTCCGGTCTACACCGGAGATTCCGGCCCAACCTCCGGGCTAGCCTCCAGACCACCCATCTGAAAGACCTGGGCCATCCTTGGCCCAACAAGACCGGAGACTCCGGTCTTCCAACATCGGAGACTCCGGACTGAGCCAACACCGGAGACTCCGGGGTAACCTCCGGACCTGGCTCCGGACCCCCATACAGTATGTCCCAGCCCTGATTCTGAAGTCACCACCAGAGACAGTTCCGGAAACTCCGGACCACACCAGAGACTCCGGTCCATGTAGACCGGAGACTCTGGTCTGGACCAAATAAGAGGCAAACTTCAAATGGCGATATCTAGAGTTTGGAAACTCCGATTGACCCAAAACCAATTTTGTTGGAAAGAGGACAACAGGAGGTACCAAAAAAAGTGAAAATATTGGATACCACCAAGAGAGAACATTTCATGTATTATAAAGTGATATACTTCTCTTGGTGAGAAACCGGAAAACCTCAAAGATCAAAAACGCAATAAGATATATAAAGGGGAAATCCGTTTTTGATGAACTAGGGCTTGTTATGAATATTACCACAAGATCTAGAACCTCACATGGATAAGATCCAAATAACAACCAAGAAAGGATGATGCAAAGTATGCAAAGGTTTGAGCTCTCTCTGAAAGATATGATCGAGTTACTCACTTGAGAGCCCCTCTTGATAGAACGGTTGTCTATCCTATAAATCGGTCTCCCCAACTAACATCCCAAGACCGATAAGAAAGAAACCCTATCAAGATCATACCTTTGCCTTGCACATATTCCACTTGATTATGATGTAGACGGTCTTGTCCTTCTCAAGATGGAACACCTTTCTTGATTGCTCTTGTACGCACTTTCTTGATGAAGACTTGCAAGTTACTCCCCCATACAACATGGGGAAACCTTTACTTTGGCCTTGTCTTCATCGATCCATGATCACCGAGGATGGAAAGCTTCAACCATGAGATCTTCTAGATATTGCACATCTTTAGCTTGCACATCATTTCTTCTTTTCTTCATTATGTTGATGCCTTGAAGGTGCACCAGAGATATTACTCCATCTTATTCTTCAAGACATACTTTCCATAGGTTTAACTCTCACATGACCAATCTGTGGATCACTCTTTGAACACCTTAGTCACCACTTGATCCTCTTCACTTTCTTCTTCTCCAAACCTTGAAGCCAACATATGGTTCAAGGATTGCCTATGGACAATTCCTACAAGTACAACTTGATACAAGCATTAGTCCATAGAGATTGTAATTAATTACCAAAACCACACATGGGGGCCCACATGTTCTTTCACAAGGACTAAATGATCATAGAGGCTATGGTTACTTGTTCATAGTCATAACATGGTGTGAGCATGTGCCAAGTCAACCCAAACAAAGCATCAAAGGAGAAAACCACAATACTATGCTTTTGTATGCTAAAACAACGCATGATTCTTTCAAGGCACACTAAGCAATCCCAATTGTTTGGAACAAGGCATTCTATAGCAATAATAACTAAGCATAAGGTCAAAACAACACCTAGCATGTCATGCTAAAGTCTAAGTCACAGTCAATACAAGCTCCTCCTGCACTTTCAAGCAAGAACCTTCTACTCCTTTCCAACACCAAGCAACTTATTTGAAACAACACAGCGAGAACCGGGGTCCAAACTAATTTATTCAAGAAAACTAAACAAACTAAGCAAACCAAACAAAAACTAAGACGCTCAAAGAACAACACAAAAGTGCATGAAACAATAAAAACAAAGTGTCTAGACAGACCTGAGCTTTTTATTGATGAAGAAGGGGATCCCCAAGCTTTGACGCTTGTACCTCTTGGATATTTCTTGGGGTGACACCGTGGGTGGCATCACCAAGCTTGAGATTTTGTCCATTCTTCATCTCATTACATCATCCTCTCTCTGCACCTAAATTTTTTCCTTCATACAAAACTTCACACAATCTTCATTAGCAACATTAGTGTATTCAAAAGATAATAGACCTTTGGGTTTAGCTTTGGAACAGCAAAACTTTTCAGTAAAAACACAAGCTACTGTAGCAAATCCTTAAAAAATCTCAATTCCCCAAAATAGAACCCAAAAAGGAATCAATAAGAAGCAAATGCAAATAATGGCAGAAATCTATCAAAACAGACCAACAGGTAGAAACCGATTTTTTCGAACATCTTCTGTTGATCAAATCAAAAAGTGTTGAACTAATGGAAGTTAGCAAACATACTGGGAGATTTATTCCTAAAGTTTCAGCTCAATCCTACTTACAGAGACTCCTCACAATTTTTTATGGTGGAGGACAGAAATCTATTATAGGACAGCCACTCCCCAAATCTTACTTCCTTCTCATTAGAGGTCATTCTTCGCACAAAAAGCAAACAAAAAGGATAAGGAGAGGTCATTACTGAAGTAATAACTTCCAAGACTCAAGGAAACTCTTGGGTTATCTCCTAACAAGTACTTTTCTTTAACGCCTTTAAGTTAGGCATACTGAAGTAATAACTTCCAAGACTCAAGGAAACTTTTGGGTTATCTCCCAACAAGTACTTTTATTTAACGCCTTTAAGTTAGGCACAAGAAGCAAGAAATCAAGTATTTTCAAATGAAGAAGCATTAACATCAATACTTGCAAAATCTTAAACTATGAAAGGTATCTCATCCAAATGAGTCTTGGAGGATCCCTTCTCATCTCTCTTTGGTTTACTACTTTATCAAAATGATTTTCATGAATAATCCAATCAAAATTCTTTTCAAAGGCCTCATGCATCCCAACAAGCTTAAAGGGTATGGGTATCTTAAATTCCTCTCTAGGCTTAGTTTTATCAGAGGTACCCACAACATCTACACAAGAGCCTATCATATCAAAACGCTCAAAGACCTTTTTAGCTTCCTTAGCAACATCATGGAACTCTTTGAGTAAAGTTTCAAGGATAAATTCTATCTTTTCAGCATTCTTTTCTTATTTTAGTTTTAGGAACAAAATTTGCATCATGGAGTTAAGGCTAACAAACCTAGATTCCAACATATGAACTAAAGAAGCTGCAGAAATTTCATAAACAGGAGAAAGTTCTGCTATAGATCTATCCTCAATATCCTCATGTTTGCTAACATGATTGAAGAATTCTTCAATATTTTCTTTCCCAATTATAGAGCCACTACCTATCGAAATGTCCTTTAGAGTGAACTTGGGGAACAACATGGCGAGCTAGAGCAAGGTGGCAACTAGAGCAGGAAGTAATTTTTTTGTGTTTTTATAAGAGAAAGCAAACCAAACTAGACTATTTTTTTTTGAGTTTTTGATAAAAAGAGGCAAATAAAACCAATCAAAAGAAACTAAGTAAACTAAAAACAAAGTAAAGAGAAAGGCTGAGGAGGACTACCCTTATGAAGACGTCCTTAGACTCCCCGGCAACGGCGCCAGAAAGACTTGATGGCGCCCGATGTTGACTTGGAACGCTTTGTTGGAAACCCCAAGAGCAAGGTGTGAAGAGCACAACAACAAGTTTCCCCTCAGTAAGAAACCGAGGTTATCAAACCAGTAGGAGGAAGGAAACGTCTCAAAGGTGTTGCAAGGAACGTGGAAACCTGCACAATACAAACTCAAGACTTTCCCCCAACGAAACAGTGAGGTTGTCAAGCTCACTGGTTTGCTGTAACAAAAGATTAACTGTTTGGTGTGGAAGGTGATGATGGTTTGTAGCAAGTAAACAAGTATCAGTGGAAGATGTGTCAATGGTAAATATTGGACCGGGGTCCATAGTTCACTAGAGGTCCTCTCCTTAGATAAACAACATGGCATGAAGGGTAAACAAATTACAGCAGGGCAATTGACAGGAACTGAGCAAGGCATAACAATGCAATATCAGACAAAAAGATCCTATGAGATTCGATTGGGCAATAGAACAATATACATAGACCGCCATCCAACTGCATCTATGACTAGAAGTCCACCTTCAGGTTATCATCCGAACCCCCTCCAGTATTAAGTTGCAAGCAACATACAATTGCTTTAAGCAAAGTGTGTAAGGTAAACAATCCACTTGTTCCATGAACAAGAGACCGTTGTTTTCTCCCTAGTAGCAACAACACATCTACAACCGAAGAGATTTCTGTCACTTCCCTTGGAAACTAGAGGCATGAACACACTATCGAGCATAAATACCCCCTCTTGGAGTCACTAGCAACTACTTGGACAAGATAGCTACTAACAACGGAGAGCATGCAAGATCACAAACAACATAGACATGATAGTATCAAATAGACAAAACCATTAATCAATCTGACATTATAATCTCAATATCCATCGGATCCCCACAAACACAACATGCATGATTACAAATAGATTAGATCTTGATCATGAACGAAGCTCACAAGATCTATACATGAAAGCACAAGGAGGAGATACAACCATCTATGTACTACATGGACCCGTAGTGCAAGGTGGAACTACTCACACTTCATACCGGAGAAGAATGACTCCGGGATGATCTCCCCTCGGCAGGGTGTCAGGAAGAACTTCAGATCCCCCCAATCTAGGGACGATGGTGGCGGCACCTACAGAAGGTTTCGTGGAGTTTTGATCGGGTGCCTAGGGTTTCTGCATCGGGGGCTTCTTATAGGCAAAGAGGCAAGGCTGGGAGGCGGCCGGAGGGCCCACACCCTACCCAGGCGCGGGGTGGGCCCACCGCGCCTAGGGGGGTGTGGTGGCCCTGGATCGCCTCTATGTCTCTCCTCTGGACTTCGTGACGCCCACGGTAAATTATTGACTTCGGATTTTGTCTCGTCCAATTCCGAGAATATTGATTTTCTGCCTTTCAAGAACCAAAAACAGAAAAAATAGGCAACTGGCATTGTGGCAACTTGTTAATAGGTTAGTTCCAGAAAAGATATAAAAACACCTCAAAGTGTAGACAAAGCAAAGCAAAGTAGATACTAAAAAAGCATGGAGCATCAAAAATTATAGATACGTTTCCGACGTATCAAACATCCCCATGCTTAACTCCTGCTCGTCCTCGAGTAGGTAAGTGATAAAAGAATAATTTTTGAGGTGACATGCACCGTCAAAACCAAGATCAAACCATTTGCAAGCATTGAAAGCTGGGATCAAAGAACTCTAAACATGTGCATGAAAGATGGAGTTCTAACAATAAGACAAAGTAACTATGCATGCAACATGAAAGGCTACAAACAAAGATCATGAATAACATGCATTGAAAACGTTTGTTTGTTTCACATACAGAAAACATGGCATAGTGGCATCAACCTGTCCCTCATAGAGTAGCAAATAGATGCATATGATACCTTCGAAGTTCATAAGAGTGACTAGATACAAATAGCACAAGAACAAGTAATATCACAATATGCATCAATCAATAAGTTTTGGGACACTGCACACAAAATGGCAACTATGCTCTCTTAATGGTGCCTAAAGGTAGAAGGTGGAGACTCAAATAATGGTGGAAGAAAGGCCTTTCATAAAGGAAGCAGGCATTTCAAGTTTCAAAAAGAGCTTCCAAAAATTATGGTACTTGTTAGCTTTCAGCCCTCATTGCCCCTATCGTAAGCATCTTGAAGTGATTAAGGTTAAAGTAAACAAACTATGGAGTATATGTTTGACAAAGTATAAGTTGGCAATCTCAAGTCCCTTGAATACGAGGGCCACACCTCATGCTACTCAACTTAAGTCACCTGTAAGTTCTTGTCATAGTAAGTACATGCATATCATAGAGAACCGCCAACGGGGTACCCCTTGCACATGGTACAGGAGCTATCCCATAACCAAATGACAAGGCAAGCAGACAATGAGCATCTCAACGATCTTTTTATTTACTATGTGCATAGATTTTTATTGAGGATGCTTCATATATAGCTCATTATGGTGATGCTACAAGTTTCCACCATGATTAGGCATGGCTTAGGCTAGCGTCCCAGGCGTTTCTCTAACACAAAATACATAACTCCATGGACTTACAAGCTCCCTCTTTATTTCACACCGGTGACATCCATAGACAAAAGAGCATGATATCAACTATGTACAAAGTACAAGTGCAATGTTGAAAACATTCCCCGTGACAGCACGGTTCTGCTAATTCCAACGTCTAAGTGCAAGCATATACAACATAGACGACACAATGGTTCAATTTTATTAGGGCAAAGAATATAAAGTGTTCCATGAAGTTTATGAGGGATTTAATCACAAAGTTTTCACATAACAAAATACTTTTAATTGGAAGATAGCTGAAAACAATAATATACTTGGAATGGTGTAACACACCATGCATAGGAGTTTATAATGGACACTTTGGAATAACTTGGTTTCTTGGGAGTTGGAAGCATGAGTAGAGCTTACTCATACAAGTGGAGGCTAGCAAAAGACTGGGAGCAACCAACTAAGAGAGAAATAATGGCCATAATCATGTAGAGCAACAAAACATTACTAATCAAAGCATAGAGTGGTACTACAAGTCAAGGACTAAATGATCATAGAGGCTATGGTGACTTGTTCATAGTCATAACATGGTGTTATCACGTGCCAAGTCAACCCAAACAAAACATCAAAGGAGAATACCACAATACTATGCCTTTGCATGATAAAACAATGCATAATTCTTTCAAGGCACACTAAGCAATCCTAATTGTTTGGAACAAGACATGCTACAGCAATAATCACTAAGCATAAGGTCAAAACAACACCTAGCATGTCATGCTACTCCTCTTGCACTTTTAAGCAGGAACTTCCTACTCCTTTCCAACACCAAGCAACTTATTTGAAAACAACACAGCGAGAACAGGGGTCCAAACTAATTTACTCAAGCAAACTAAACAAACTAAGAAAACCGAACGAAATCTAAGATGCTCCAAGAACAACACAACAGAGCATGAAACAATAAAAATGAAGTGTCTAGACAGACCTGGGCTTTTTATTAATGAAGAAGGGGATGCCTTGGGCATCCCCAAGCTTTGACGCTTGTACCTCTTGGATATTTCTTGGGGTGACACCGGGGTGGCATCCCCAAGGTTGAGCTTTTGTCCATTCTTCATCTCATTACATCATTCTATCTCTACACCTGAATTTTTTCCTTCATACAAAACTTCACACAATCTTCATTAGCAACATTAGTGTATTCAAAATATAATAGACCTTTGGGTTTAGCTTTGGAACAGATATTTTTTTCACTAAAAACACAAGATACTATAGCAACTCCTTCAAAAATCTCAATTCACCAAAAGAGAACTCAAAAAGGAATCAATAAGAAGCAAATGCAAATAATGGCAGACATCTGTCAAAACAGACCAGCAGGTAGAAACCGATTTTTTCGACAATCTTCTGTTGCTCAAATAAAAAATTGTTGAACTAACGAAAGTTAGCTAACATAGTAGGGGATTTATTCGTAAACTTTGAGCTCAATACGACTTACAGAGACTCCTAACAAATTTTTATTTTGAAGGAAAGAAATCTGTTTCGGGACAACAACTCCCCAAATCTTACTTCCCTCTCCTTAGAGGTCATTCTTGGCACAAAAAGCAAACAAAAAGGATAAGGAGAGGTCATTACTGAAGTAATAACTTCCAAGACTCAAGGAAACTCTTGGGTTATCTCCCAACAAGTAATTTTCTTTAACGCCTTTAAGTTAAGCACAAGAAGCAAGAAATCAAATATTTTCAAATGAGGAAGCAACTCTCTTGTTCATTCCTTCCTTACCTTTCTTCTTATCTTTAGGGAAAATATGATTTATTACTGGAGGAGCAAAATGCATAATGACTTTTCTCACATCTATTATTTCTCCAAAGTGTTTCATAAGGTATCTTCCAAGTGTGATTTGTCCTTTGCCTACACATTCAATAACAAGATAATCAGTAGACACCATTTTCCCTGAGATTTTTGTAAACACACTTTCAGCTATTCCAATGGGTACTAAAGTGGCATTATTAGTAAGAGAGATCGCCTCTCTTCCTTTAGAAAGCCCCCAAAGACTCAAAGATTCATAAATATCTTTAGGCATGAGGCAAAATTCAGACATGATATCACAACGAGCATCAAAAGTTGCACTATTTATAGTGACTTTGATTGTGGGAAACCACTTTGAAGGCTCAAAATTCATTGGAACATAATCATGGTACTCCCTAAGTGTGTGATAGCAACTATTCAAAGCAGCAATACTGGACTCAAGAGTGTTCAACCTAGCAAAAATATTTATGAAAGAGGAATCAGACTTGCCAGTTGTATTATAAATTATAATCAATTTCTTTATGGCATCAAAAGCTTCATCCTCAGTACATTGAAAAATATCTTTCCCAGCCACAACATCTAAAGCATATCTATAACAAAGAGCAATACTGCGGTAGAAACTATTTATAACCAAGCTAAGACTCATCTTAGGCTCAGTTTCCCTTTGTAAAGCAGAGATTCTAGACTAAGCTTCTTTAAAACACTCTTCACATTTTTGCTTGAAAGCAAAGATCTCTTCCATAGGTGTCAGAGAGATAGGACCAAAACCATACATGGTAGCTACTAGAGTAGGAACAAAATGTTTTTGTGTTTTTGAATAAAGAAAGCAAACGAAACTAAACTATTTCTTTTTGAGTTTTTGATAAAAATAGGCAAACAAAACCAAGCAAAAGAAACTAAGAAAACTAAAAAAAAAGTAAAGAGAAAGGTCGAGGAGGACTCCCCTTGTGAAGACGTCCTTAGCCTCCTAGGAAACGGCGCCAGCAAGACTTGATGGCGCCCGGTGTTCACTTGGAACGCTTCGTTGGAAACCCCAAGAGCAAGGTGTGAAGAGCACAACAACAAGTTTTCCCTCAGTAAGAAACCGAGGTTATTGAACCAGTAGGAGGAAGGAAACGTCTCAAAGGTGTTGCAAGCAACATGGAAACCTGCACAACACAAACGCAAGACTTTGCCCCAACGAAACAGTGAGGTTGTCAAGCTCACCGGTTTGCTGTAACAAAGGATTAACTGTATGGTGTGGAAGGTGATGATGGTTTGCATCAAGTAAACAAGTAACAGTGGAAGATGTGTCAATGGTAAAGATTGGACCGGGGTCCATAGTTCACTAGAGTTGCTCTCCTTAGATAAACAACATGGCATGAAGGGTAAACAAATTACAGCAGGGCAATTGAGAGGAATTCAAAAAAGGCATAACAATGCAATACCAGAAAAAAATATCCTATGAGATTCGATTAGGCAATAAAACAATATACATAGACCGCCATCCAACTGCATCTATGACTAGAAGTCCACCTCCAGATTATCATCCGAACCCCCTCCAGTATTAAGTTACAAGCAACAGACAACTGCTTTAAGCAAAGTGTGTAAGGTAAACAATCCACTTGTTCCATGAACAAGAGACCGTTGTTTTCTCCCTAGTAGCAACAACACATCTACAACCGAAGAGATTTATGTCACTTCCCTTGGAAACTAGAGGCATGAACCCACTGTCGAGCATAAATACCCCCTCTTGGAGTCACTAGCAACTACTTGGACAAGATAGCTACTAACAACGGAGAGCATGCAAGATCATAAACAACACAGACATGATAGTATCAAATAGACAAAAAAATTAATCAATCTGACATAGTAATCTCAATATCCATCAGATCCCCGCAAACACAACATGCATGATTACAAATAGTAGATCTTGATCATGAACAAAGCTCACAATTTATATACATGAAAGGACAAGGACGAGATACAACCATCTATCTACCACATGGACCCGTAGTCCATGGTGGAACTACTCACGCTTCATACCAGAGAAGAAGGCCTCCTGGATGATCTCCCCTCTAGCAGGGTGCCGGGAAGAACTTCAGATCCCCCCGATCTAGGGACGATGGTGGTGGTAGCTATAGAAGGTTTCGTGGAGTTTTGATTGGGTGCCTAGGGTTTCTGCATCTGGGGCTTCTTATAGGCGAAGAGGCGAGGCTGGGAGGCGGCCGGAGGGCCCACACCTTACCTAGGCGCGAGAAGGGCCCACCCGCACCTAGGAGGGGTGTGGTGGCCCTGGCTCGCCTCTCCGTCTCTCCGCTGGACTTTGTTATGCCCATGGTAAAATATTGACTTTTGCTTTTGTCCCGTACAATTCCGAGAAAATTGATTTTCTGCCTTTCTGGAACCAAAAACAGAAGAAAACAGGCAATTGGCACTGTGGCAACTTGTTAATAGGTTAGTTCCAGAAAAGATATAAAAACACCTCAAAGTGTAGACAAAGCAAAGTAGATACTAAACAAGCATGGAGCATAAAAAATTATAGATACGTTTCTGACTTATCAACCGCCATCCAAATGCCTCTATGACTAGAAGTCCACCTTCAGGTTATCATCCGAAACCCCTCCAGTATTAAGTTGCAAGCAACATATAATTGCTTTAAGCAAAGTGTGTAAGGTAAACAATCCACTTGTTCCATGAACAAGAGACCGTTGTTTTCTCCCTAGTGGCAACAACACATCTACAACGGAAGAGATTTCTGTCACTTCCCTTGGAAACTAGAGGCATGAACACACTATCGAGCATAAATACCCCCTCTTGGAGTCACTAGCAACTACTTGGCCAAGATAGCTACTAACAATGGAGAGCATGCAAGATCACAAACAACATAGACATGATAGTATCAAATAGACAAAACCATTAATCAATCTGTCATTGTAATCTCAATATCCATCGGATCCCCACAAACACAACATGCATGATTACAAATAGATTAGATCTTGATCATGAACAAAGCTCACAAAATGTATACATGAAAGCACAAGGAGGAGATACAACCATCTAGCTACTACATGGACCCGTAGTCCAAGGTGGAACTACTCACGCTTCATACCGGAGAAGAAGGCCTCCGGGAAGAGCTTCAGATCCCCCCGATCTAGGGACGATGGTGGTGGAGGATATAGACGGTTTTGAGGAATATTGATCGGGTGTTTAGGGTTTTGGCATCGGGGGCTTCTTATAGGCGAAGAGGCGAGGCAGGGGGCCCACACCCTGCCAAGGCACGGGCCCACCTAGGCCGCGCCTGGGGGGTGTGGCCACCCTCTCGCACCCCTTTGTCTTGTACTGCGGCTTTGTGTTGCCCATGGTAAAATATTGACTTTGGCTTTTGTCCCGTCCATTTCCGAGAATATTTATTTTCCGCCTTTCTGGAACCAAAAACAGAAGAATACATGCAACTGGCTCTGTGGCAACTTGTTAATAGGTTAGTACCAGAAAACATATAAAAACACCTCAAAGTGTGGACAAAGCAAAGCAAAGTAGATAGTAAACAAGCATGGAGCATCAAAACTTATAGATACGTTTGCGTCGTATCAGCCGCTGTTGTGGTGGAGATGTACTCCTCCTCGATGACGAGAGCGCAATCACCTTCTACTTCTGTTACTTCCAACAGACGATACTCCCTTGACACAAGAAGATCATACCGGAGGTACTCTTCTTGTCATCGATAACGCCGACAAAGTCAGCATCACTGTAGCCGATCAGTTGCAGCTCCCCCGTACTCCGCTTGTATTTGCACTCGAAGTGCAGCGTCCCTGCTACATACCTGAGCAGATGCTTGACCGCTGCCCAGTGCCCGGTCGCCGGTGATTCCATGAATCTGCTCACGAAGCCAACATCAAATGTGATGTCTGGCCTTGTGTGAACGAGGTAGCGTAGACTACCAACAATGCTGCGGTAGATTGTGATGTCCATAGGCGGATTTGAGCTCTCCTTGCTAAACTTCAACCTTGGCTCCATTGGCACATGCACTGGGTTGCAACCGGTGAGGCCGGATTCCTCCACCAGCTTTTCTGCATGTGCGGCTTGCTTCAGTGTGATCCCTCTAGAGTCCTGGTGCACCTCACTACCGAGGTAGTATGAGAGAAACCCCAGGTCACTCATGGCGAAGGAGGAGCGCATCTGCTCCTTGAAGTGAGTGATTGCCGCCGTGATTAAGACAGTGACGATGAGGTCATCGGCATATACCCCCAACAACAGTCTCTCATTGCCATCGTTGCGCATGTACACGGCATGCTCGGAGGGGCTGCGCTGGAAGCCGAGTGACAACAGTGTGTCGTCCAGCTTTGCGTTCCACGCACGCGGCGCCCGTCGCAGACCATACAATGCCTTGGATAGGCGAAGCACTCTCTTCGCCCTCGCGCTCAAAACCGGGTGGCTGCGTGATGTAGACCTCCTCTTCGAGTTCGCCATTCAGGAACACCGACTTGACGTCGAGATGGTGCATGTCCTAGCTAGCGTGCGCAGCGATGGCGAGCAGGAGGCGCACAGAGTCGAGCCGTGCCACTGGAGCGAATACCTCGTCAAAGTCCACGCTAGCGCGCTGCATGTAGTCCTTCGCCACGTGTCTGGCCTTGTGCTCGATCACTTCGCCGGTGGAGTTTTTCTTCAGCTTGAAGATCCACTTGAGCTCGATGGGATGCTTGCCTGCAGGCAATGTGGCAACCTCCCACTTCTTGTTTTCCTCGATGGAGGCCATCTCATCCAGCATCGCGGCCCACCATGCTGCATGTGGTTCTGCCTCCTGGAACGTGCCGGGCTCACTACTTGTAGTCAGAAGTAGCCGAGTGAAATCGTCAGTGTCCAGATTTCCAGTGACTGCATCGACCGAGCGGTAGCGACGCGGTGCTTCTTCTCCAACCAGCTCTGCATCAGGCGTAGCCCAGTAGGTGGCGACACATACCCTCCCGCCATGCCTCTTCCCTTGTACACCTCGTGGATAGGAGTGGCACCAGGATCGGCCGGTGAGGGTGCAGCTACTGGCGAGGGAGGAGAAGTGGGTGGTGTAGCGGTGGCAGGTGATGGAGCCTAGGGCGATTCAGGTGGATCCTTTTCGACCTCGTCAGGCATGCCGCGGGAGCCCGGCCAAGGCCTACCGGTGCCTCCATGTCGATGACGAAGGTCCCTGGTGCCTAGGCCTGCGCCTCCCAGTCCTAACGTGCGCGCTCGTCAAATACTGCATCTCTGGTGATGTGCACCCTCTTGCCGATCGGGTCATACACGCGCTCATCAAAGACCACATCTCCGTTCTGCTGCGATGATTATGGTGCCATGAGGTGGCGGCGCATGCCGTGGTCGGTGAAGTATTCGCCAAACTCAGTGGACGTGACCCCCCCGGTCTGTACGGAGCACGCACATCTTCACACGAGTCTCGACCTCCACTACAGCCTGCCAGCGCTTGATCACCTTCGGTGCTGCCTCGTCCTTGCCGCTCAACAGGGACAACCACATGTACCGAGATTTGTCATCGACTAGTAGCAGGAAGTACCTCTTTCCTCCATGTGTAGGTGGAGACATCGGACCGCAGATATCGTCATGTACGAGGTCCAGGCGCTCCGCGGCTCAGTAGTGTGCTTCTGCAGGGACCAAAATCATACTTGGGATCGGTTTCAGTTTTGTCTGCTGTTTATTCGCGTCCGTCGAAGTAGTGAGGCTGGGTATCGAAAGGCCGACCTTGTCTCCGGGTTTAACAGTCTGGCATCGCGTCCCTGTTACTCGGCAAGTGTTTGATGCTGAAGATCTGCCTACTCATGAAAGGACACGCATAAACCTTGCATACTGTCCATCGATCCACATAACAAACGTGCATTTTATTTCAACGTCAATTGTTCAATATATTATGCAGATACATCTTATTGCAGTCGTACTTTTTCCTTCTTCTCAGCAAAATGGTGTCTTTCTCGCCACTCGCCGGTCGCTGGCCCTCACCGCTCGCCGCGCTCGGGGACTCGGCGCTCGCCGGTCGCTCGACCTCGTCCCTCGCCGCGCTCGGAGACTCGACGCCCGTCGGTCGCTCGGCCTCGCCGCGCTCGGAGACTCGGCGCCCTTCGGTCGCTCGGCCTCGCCGCTCGCCGCCCTCGGGGACTCGGCGACCGTCGGTCACTCGGCCTTGCCGCTCGCCAAGCTCGGGGACTCGGCGCTCGCCGGTCGCTCGACCTCATCCCTCACCGCGCTCGGAGACTCGGCGCCCGTCGGTCGCTCGGCCTCGCCGCGCTCGGAGACTCGGCGCCCGTCGGTCGCTCGGCCTCGCCGCTCGCCGCCCTCGGGGACTCGGTGACCGTCGGTCACTCGGCCTTGCCGCTTGCCAAGCTCGGGGACTCGGCGCTCGCCGGTCGCTCGGCCTCGCCGCTCGCCGCCCTCGAGGACTCGGCGACCGTCGGTCACTCGGCCTTGCCGCTCGCCATGCTCGGGGACTCGGCGCTCGCCGGTCGCTCGACCTCGCCCCTCGCCGCACTCGGAGACTCGGCGCCCGTCGGTCGCTCGGCCTCGCCGCTCGCCGCCCTCGGGGACTCGGCGACCGTCGGTCACTCGGCCTTTCCGCTCGCCAAGCTCGGGGACTCGGCGCTCGCCGGTCGCTCGGCCTCGCCGCTCGCCGCCCTCAGGGACTCGGCGACCGTCGGTCACTCGGCCTTGCCGCTCGCCATGCTCGGGGACTCGGCGCTCGCCGGTCGCTTGGCCTCGTCCCTCGCCGCCCTCGGGGACTCGGCGACCGTCGGTCACTCGGCCTCGCCGTTCACCAAGCTCGGGGACTCGGCGCTCGCCGGTCGCTCGACCTCGCCACTCGCCGCGCTCGGGGACTCATTGCGCTCCAGACAGTGGCACTCGCCGGTCTCACGCCATCTCCATCCGCTGCGTCGACTCCGTGTCCGCCGCGTTGATTTCGCCATAGCGCGAACCTCGTCCGTCGTGCGACCCCGTGTCCGCCGCGTCGACTCTATGTCCGCCGCGTCGACTTTTTCCGGCTAAACGCCGTGCGACCCTATCCTCTACGACAAATGCGTATGTCGCGCCTGCTAAGGGACCTTCATCGTCCGAGTCACCAGAGAGGGTCGCTTGCCACGCTGCATGGACTCACCACTGGGCGTCTCTTCCCCTCGGGAAAAATCAATTTGCCTTTGTCAACCTTTGAAAGAGCGACTCGCAATGGCCAAGTAGTCCGGACGAGGACTCGCAAACCGAGCATCGGATCGTCCACGAAAAACGCTAACCGAGAGCCATCATTGGAGTCGCCTTGCTCGACTGGCCTTCCGGGCCAAGACAAATGGTAGTGCTACACAAACAACACCATGTCCTCCTCAACCTTAGACAGTGCGACTCGCACGGCCAAGTACTGCGGACGAGGACTCGCAAACCGAGCTTCGGATCGTCCAGGAAAAACGCCCAGCCGAGAGCCGTCTTTGGAGTCGCCATGCGACTGGCCCCCCCGGGCCAAGACGAGAGACTCGCTACACAGCGCAATCAACATCATCGCGGACTCGCAATCATCGCGGACTCGCCATCATCGCGAACTCGCCACACTCGGGGACTTTCCCCTCGCGGACTCGCAATCATCGCGGACTCGCCATACTCGGGGACTTTCCCCCCGCGGAATCGCAATCATCGCGGACTCGCCACACTCGCGGACTCTCCCCTCGCGGACTCGCAATCATCGCGGACTCGCCACGCTCGGGGACTCTCCTCTCGCGGACTCGCAATCATTGCGGACTCGCCGTGCTCGGGGACTCGGTGCCCGCCGGTCGCCTGACCTCGCCATTCGCCGCGCTCGGGGGCTCGGCGCTCGCCGGCCGCTCGACCTCGTCCCTCGCCGCGCTCGGGGACTCGGCGCTCGCCGGCCGCTCGACCTCGTCCCTCGCCGTGCTCGGGGACTCTCCCCTCGCGGACTCGCTCGACCTCGCCACTCGCCGCGCTCGGGGACTCGGCGCTCGCCGGCCGCTCGACCTCATCCCTCGCCGCGCTCGGGGACTCAGCGCTTGCCGGCCGCTCGACCTCGTCCCTCGCCGTGCTCGCGGACTCTCCCCTCTCGGACTCGCTCGACCTCGCCACTCGCCATGCTCGGCAGCAACCACTACTATTTTCAGAATACGCATCTCTAAAGAGCCTCAAGTCGCCTCTCCAAGCCAACTAGAGCCTCGGGGACTACTCCTAGGCATGCTGCGGGTGGCGCCAGCATCGCCCTCGTCGACTCGCCACCGTGGACTCGCCCTCGTGTACTCGACACGCTCGGGGACTCGCCACCGCGGATTCTCTGTCGCGTACTCGACACGCTCGTCGACTCGCCACCGTGGACTCGCCCTCGTGTACTCGACACGCTCGGGGACTCGCCACCGCGGATTCTCCGTCGCGTACTCGACACGCTCGTCGACTCGCCACCACAAACTCGCCCTCGCGTACTCTACACGCTCATGGACTCGCCGGTCGCTCGATCTCTCCACTCGCCATGCTCGGGGACTCGACATGCTCCATGTTTGAGGACTCGCCGCAACTGGCGGCTTCACCGACACCCTGCGTCTTACGCCAACTGTCCATCACCGACTGGCTCACGCCGACCGCCTCCCGCTTCACGGTTCTTTTCTCTATTCAGGAGCTCGTCGCCGATTCGCCACGACCCATCGTCAAGACTCTCTGTGCCCTGCCTCAAGCCCGCGTCGAATCGACAACGCGCTCGGGGACTACTGATGGGGGAATACCAATCGGGGTATACCCACGAAGCGGATTCGCCAGCTGGATCGAGACGACTGGAACCTAGCCCTAAGCGGGTCGACTCGCCCAATACAGCGACTGGCGCGTGCTGGACCCAGACGAGTGGCGTCGACTGGAGGCCCAAGACGGCGACTTCAATACAAAGCCCACCAAAACCCTTCTAAACCCTAACTGGCTGCATATATAAAGCCACCAGGGGCACCCCCATGGGGTATCCTCCCTCACATCATATTACATGATCTCCCACGCCATATTAGATCTAGTCTCCCCCACCGCCTCCGGCGACTCCATTGTAAACCAATCTATGATCATATACTGATTGATAGCAGGACGTAGCGATCCTCCACCGAGGGGACGTGAACCTGGGTACATCGTGTGCCAATCTCGCTCCCGGATTCTCCTACGTCGCCTTGCTCCCTCTACGTAAGCTACCCCCAGTAGCATCTGCCGTGCAATACCACGACACCTCTGCTTGCCGATGAGGCAACCATCGCAAACTTGTTCGACGTGCTCGATCCCTAGCAGCCCGCGCACCATGTCGCCCTGAGCCAGCTTGCGCAATGCGTCAAAGTTCAGGTGTCCGAAGCAGCCATGCCACCTACACGCGTCTTCTCCGCCTGTCGTAGCCAAGCACACATGCCTGGTGATCTGGAGGGCGACCATGTACAGACGGTTCCCAGTCCTCGCCACCTTGACGATGAGGTTGTCGCTGATGTCGCGCACCACCATGAACCCTCCTTTGACAAGAGTGGAGCACCCCACCTCGTCGAGCTGTCCGACGGAGACGATGGATATGTGCGCAGGCGTGGTATGAAGTAAACGCGAGAGAGGACGCGATGGTTACCGCCGTGTGTGATGAAGACCACGGTCCCGCGCCCCGTGATCTCCACCACCGAGCCGTCCCCGAAGCGCACCGTGCCGGAGATGTGGCGATCGAGTTCGGTGAAGATGGTGGCGTTGCCGGTCATGTGATTTGACGCGCCCGTGTCCAGGTGCCACTTGGGGTCCCTCTCCTCATCCTATGCACCTAGGCAGGCCTTGGCCCGCTCCTCGTTGAGGTGCACGACCATGTCATCATCGGTGGCGCCATGCTCCGTTGGCATCACCAGTGCCATGAGCAGTGCAGGATCGGCATCAGCCACCTCGGCCACGTGGGCATAACCAGCGGTGCCGCCCTCGTCGCGCTGCTTCTTGCGACATTCGTGGGCCCAGTGGCCTGCCTTGCGACAGTTGCCGTCATGGCGCGGCGCGCCCTTTCCCTTGCTGCGATCGGCATTGCCCTTGCCGCATGGCTTCTGGCCGCCACTAGAGCCACCGCCAGGCAAGCCACGTCCAACGCGAGCCCGACACTCCTCCTCAGTGAGGAGCAGCTTGGTGCCTCCTTCTTCCTCGGCGTCCTGCTCGTACCGTTCCTCCACTGCCGTGAAGCGGCCGACGATCTCCTCGATTGTCGTGGTGTCCAGATCGACCAGGTTGTCGATGGAAACGGCAAGCTGTGAGAAGCGCTTGGGGGCGATGCGGAGCCACTTCTGCATCACCATCTTGTCGGAAACTGGATCCCCGAGATCGCCGAGGCTCGCCGTCAGTCCTATAAGGCGCATGGCCAAATCATCAACGGACTCACCAGGTTTGTGACGGAGTTGATCATACTCCGAGCGCAGGGTCTTGGCCTTGGCCTCGCGGGCCTTGTCTGATCCAACGCGTAGCTTTCAGATCGCCTCCCAGGTGGTCTGGGCAGTCTTGTGCTTCCTCAACACCGGTAGTAGCTCCGGCGGAACTGATTTGTAAATCAGCTCCACGACGCTCCGATCGTTGCGGTAGCCGTACTCGTCATCGAGATCCTCTGCGCCCTTGATGGCGCCCCACAGGCCGCGTGCCTGTAGGCTCACCTCCATCAGGAGGCTCCATGTTGAGTAGTTGGTGCTAGTCAGTGGTGGGATGTTGGAGGTGCTCGACGCCATCGGCGCGAGTTGCCGTGCCACCGCCAGCGCGCGCCCTTGGCCGGCTGCGGTTGGATCCCCGATCCTGGCACGTGGCAAACTGCTGTCGCTATCGATGCCGTCGCCCTTCTTCTCCCCTGACCCGTCTCCGGGCGCCATTGACACCAAAGCCCTGGGCTCTGATACCACTTGTCAGCCTCAAAGCTTAAACTCAAACAACAATGGAGATGATTTTAGAGAGAGAGACGAGTGTTTGGCGCTGTGTAAAACGTACAGCTTTTCTGATTGTTCTCATTGCCTTTTATTCAGTCGTTACATGCCTAACTGAAAGCAAAAAAGGATGACACGAACAGGGGGCGACGCTGCCATCCCAACGTCACCTGTGCGTTCCCTACATCAACACCACGATAGCCGAAATCGTGCCATTCCACGAAGGATCGGGTCGTCGATCTAATCTACCTGAATTAACGGAAAAAGACTGAGTCGCAGCTCAGTTTATTTTTTCTGAACTAACTGTCGAACAAGACAGAGAAAAATCCTAACTGAAGTTTCTGACGAAACTGAACTTATCTGAAGAAGTGTTGCAGAGGTAGCTGTTAACTGTTAAAGTGAAGAAGTACATAGCAGTGATATTCCCTGCATCTTATAAATTGCAGAAAATAGAAACAGAGGTAGTTGTTGGTAATTAATTAAGATGCATGTTATATCACGCCGCGCTTAACTGCCAATTAAGCAGGAGTTTAGCTGTGTTTAGCCCATGGCCATAGGTCAGCAGAAGAGAGTGTATATTAGCATTCGTGTGATTGGGACGGGTTAACCATCTTTTTCTGGAAACTGAAGCTGATCGCTTTTACTGTGGAGGAAGCAAGGAAACAAACACGGTAAGCTCTTCCTTCGTTTCGGTTCTGCCCGGCACCCCACCTTTATAATGCGAAATGTGCTTGGTTCTTTTCCCACTCTAGCTAACCACCTGCCTGTGGTTGTTGCCTCTTCTACAGCAACATGGGCGCCGGCGGCAAGTCGACGGCGCATAAGGCAGGGCATGCCATCCAGCGCCCGCCGACGGACAAGCCGCCGTTCACGCTAGCTCAGATCAAGAAGGCGATCCCGCCGCACTGCTTCGAGCGCTCGCTGATCAGGTCCTCCTACTACCTGCTCCGCGACCTCGCCGTCATCGCGGCTCTCCTCTACCTCGCGACGACCGTGATCCCCGCCCTCCAGGCCGGGCCGCCGCGGCTCGCCGCCTGGACGCTCTACTGGGTCGCGCAGGGCTGCACGGCGTTCGGCGTGTGGGTCATCGCACACGAGTGCGGCCACCACGCCTTCTCGGACTACCCGCTCCTCAACGACGCCCTGGGCCTGCTGCTCCACTCCTGGCTGCTCGTCCCCTACTTCTCCTGGAAGTACAGCCACCGCCGCCACCACTCCAACGTCGCCTCGCTCGAACGCGACGAGAACTTCGTGCCCCAGAAGAAGGCCGAGCTGGCGTGGTACGCGCCCTACGAGCCCTACGTCGAAGGCAACCCCGTCGGCCGGCTGCTGCTGATCGCCGTGCGCCTCGTCCTCGGGTGGCCGCTCTACCTGACCTTCAACTCCCATGGCCGCGCGTACCCGCGCTGGGCCAACCACTTCGACCCCTACGGGCCCATATTCAGCGACCGGGAGCGCGCCCTCGTCTTCGTCACCGACGTCGGCCTCCTGGCGGTGTGGCTCGCCCTCTTCAAGCTCGCGTCGGCGTTCGGGCTCTGGTGGGTGGTGCGCGTCTACGGGGTGCCGCTGCTCATCGTCAACGCCTGGCTGGTGCTCGTCGTCTACCTGCACCACACCCACCAGGCGCTCCCGCACTACGACTCCGGCGAGTGGGACTGGCTGCGGGGAGCGCTGGCCACCGTCGACCGGGACTTCGGGGTCCTCAACCATGTCTTCCACCACATTTCCGACACGCACGTCCTGCACCACCTCTTCTCTGCCATGCCGCACTACCACGCCGTGGAAGCCACCAAGGCGATCCGGCCCCTTCTCGGCGACTACTACAACTTCGACGCCACGCCCATCGCCAAGGCCCTCTGGCGCGAGACCAAGGAGTGCATCTACGTCGACTCCATGGCGGACGCCAAAGGTGTCTTCTGGTACAGCAACAAGATCTAACGCTCTAGCGAGCTGGATGAACGCAGATAGTAGTCGTGGCCAAATAATTCACTATCTATGATATATGTCTGTTTTAGTTTGCTATATATTGCCGTTGCTTACTGTACTTTCGTCCTTAATTCGGTCGGTACTTCTTTCCGTCCTTTCTCTTCTTCTCTGTTGTCGTCGTTTCTGTAATAAATCAATGTCAATACGATGCATGTTTGGAACCTTTTTAGGCTACCCTCTATTTTAGTCTAGTTCAAACAAATCAAGCTGTTTCCTCAACAAGTTATGTTTTATGAAAATTTAGTTTATTTTACTATACTAATTAAAGAGGGTAAACGATACTCTAAAGCTTACCCATTTGCATCCTTAAATGTCAAACAGTACACTTTTTGTTAGCCTAAAATTTACCCATTAGTTAGGATGGGAGCTCATTTCTAGGATAGATTGATTGCATGTTCTGTCCACCAATATTATTGTCCCTCTGTCAAAAAAACTTGTTATCACGGCTAAACTAGAGCATCGGTGCTATTTGCAAACAACCTACTACCCAATATTAGTGGATTACGGATCTCATAAATTTGCGAAACTATGTGCGCAATGGTTTTTTCTCACATACAACAATAAGAGACGTGATATAGGAGTTGGCATCAATGCAATGCTCGTTGCATTCTCCGGTCAGCAAGACTCTACTAGTAGTTCATCACGGTGAGTTTTGGTATCGGTCCTCTATAGGTTTCCGCTGATGAGCAATCTGGCGATGTAACGACCAAGGGCTGGGCCTCCAACATTGTGCGTCAACAGCAATTAGTCCAACCTCTACTCTGTGGCCCTCTACTCTGCACAGGATGCGCTCCTTGAATCATTCATGTAAAGGTTAACATTTGTTTGCTTTGACTTGGCCAAGTTTGATACATTTTGCGGTGTTAGCGGAGTATTCCGTTGAACATGTCACACAAACATATATAGTATACAACAGATTATTTGTGTTCTGCAATCATCTTTAAAATCTCTCTGCTTGCACGTGTCCGTAGGTAGTTGTCTACGACTATATTGATTAGCATACAATAATTAATTGCCTAGAAAGTACTTCCTCTGTCTCGGTTTAAAGGACACAATTTACAATTCTCTAGGCCCTAGGTATCCTTTAATTGGTCCATTTAATAGTGTGGAGAAGAAGATGTATGAAGAGAAGAAGAGCCAGCAAAGCGTATTTGTTCACATATGTGCATGCAAGCATTTTGTTTTTTCACACAGGAGTAATTATAGAAATTAAATGCTTTTGTATCTAAATATTTTGGAATTGCATGGTTTGCAAATTGTGTTCTTTAAACCGGGACGGAGGGAGTAGGAAATGACGCAATAAAATGCAACTGATAAGATATATGATATAGGCAGAGGCAGACCCAGGAAATTATTGAAGCCTGGGCACATCACAAGATAAATAATTTTTTTCTCGGACATATATAGTTTTCACAATAATTTTAGTGTGAAAACATGAATACATTACATTACACATGCACAACACATTCCACATTTCAACCGAAAATTCGAAATCTAACCACATTTCAATTGACACTTCAAAATTAAAACATAATTTAACCTACTACTTTGAAATTTAAACATAATTTAACCTAAACACCCATTCTGGACTCTAAACATCTACTCCTTGTCATCGGAATCGTCGAAGTAGTAGTCGAGCCACCCCTCAGAGTCATCGGAGTCCAGCGGCACCGGCGCGATGATGAGCATGGCCGCTCTTCTTCTTCTTGTTCTTCTTCTCAGTGTCCTCCTTCCTCGCTAATAAGTCGAGCTCCGCTTGCACCTCTTCAAATGTGCCTCCGCATAGCGATTCATCCTCCTCTCGTTAGCGTAACGCACCTCTAGCACTAGCAGCTCGGCCTCGGCCAGAGTTTGGCACTCGGGGAAGTTATTCAGCTGAACCGGCCTGCCGAACCGCCATGCAGCAGCGTCGAAGGCACGTGCCACGAGCTTGGGCGTGTCGAACGTGCCAAGCCAGAGGCGCGTTCCCAGGCAGGGAAATCGCTGACAGGGAAAGGAATGGGCCCCATCTACAAGAAATTGTGGCAGGCCTAGGGGGGGACGACGGTGGATGGCTAGAATCACCAGTGGTGGCGCGGGGGAAGGAAGCGATGAGAAGAGGTGGGAATATTTCAGCGGTAGATGGGAGCCATGTGGAGCCGAAAAGTTTACGGCATGCATGCTCGCGTGCCATATATATGAAGTGGGGCGTTACGACGTGCCACCCAAAAAATTTGGCGCTGACATCTGTTGGAGCTGCGGAATGTCGTCTCGGCACCGTAAAAAATCGTTTCTAAGCGCCATGACAAGTTTTACATCAGCTAATAGAGACGCTCTAATTGCGACACTTTCCCAATATGTCACTAATCAGCTAAACATTGCGGCACTTTTTATAAACTGCCACCAAAAGTCTAGCGGCACTCTGAATTATGCATGTATTCAAGCAGAATTAGCGGCATCTTTTGTAATCGCTAGTAATTAGAACATTATTAGTGGCACTATCACAATCTTCCGTCCAAACCTACCATTAGTGGCAAATTAGAGAAATGCGGGCAGCAAACTGCCGCGATTTAGTGTACGTGACGTTGTGGAGTGGGATCCCACTAAAATCCCATCTTTTGTTTATTTACTAAATCTAGTGCAAATTTTGAGCAAATGTTTACACTAGATTTTGACAAATGAATTTAGAACTGACATTTTGGTGAGACACCCTACGTGACATAGTGGGTATGCGGAATTTACAGGCAGTAGCTAGGTGCTTCCAGGGTTTATACATGCGGATTGGGGACTTGGGTTGCTGGACGGGGGAATTTGGGCGAGAAGAGTCGGATCTGTTGGGAAACTGGTTCGGTAGAGGTCTACTTGGTCTGGTCTCTATCAGGCTAGGATTGAACTATGTGGGTATCGTATCTCTCTTAGTCTATAAATAGAGAAACAATCTTTGTACGTGAGCTTATCGAGATAAAAGTTAATAAAAGTTCCCTTTGTTCCCTATGTCAGTGCGTATTCTGTGTGTCTTCTACTAGTCTTCTTCTCGGGTGTGGAACAGCCTTGGGACCGGCCAGTCGGCAGGGGGTGTTCCAACACGTTATCAGCACGTGTCTCTCCGTCGAGCCTCCGTCAAGCCACCGTCGAGCCTGCATCACGCAGGCTTTCGTTGAAGGTAACCCAAATCTGACCGCAAAAATAAATTCGTCTCGCGTTTTCCTTTCAAGATTTATGTTCAGATCTTAGATCAGATCCCATCTGGGGTACGGATTTTTCTTCCTGGGAGTCGAGCTGACCCGCTGTCACCGACCAATGTCGATTTAGTCACTCCCGGATCAGAAACTTGTTGACTGTACCAGTGCACCTGTTGCGCCGATCTATTTTTTATCAGATCGGTCTGATCTTGGCCGTTTTAGTTAGTAGATCGATTAGATCTACAGTTTTTTATGTACTTTTCTTTGAACTGCCATGAACACGACGACTGCTGTGCGCATGGCCCTGCTGGCTGACCGCGTACGTGTGCGCGCCCCGCCGCGCCGCCCGCTGTGCTGCCGCGCCTCTGGCCCAGCCGCACACGCACGCACTGGCCGACGCGCGCTGCCCCGCTGGCAGCTGCGCCCGCCGCCGCGCGCGCCCCGCTAGCCGCTGCGTCTGGCCCCGCTGGCCGCCGCCGAGTGCGCCGCCATGCGCTGGGCCACGCTGGCATGCCCGCCGCCGCTGGCCAAGCCGCGCCCGCGCGCCGCCGCGCGCCACGCCACCGCCGTGCGCTACCCCGCTGGTTGCGCGCCGCTGGCCGCTGCTCGCGCAGACGCCGCCTCGCGCCGCGCGCTGCTGGCTGCGCTCGCCGCGCCGCCGCAAGCCGCCCGCGCCGCTGCGTGCTGCGTGCCTGCGCTGCATTGCGCGCCGCTGTCCGCGTCGCGACCGCCGCCGTGCTGCTAGGCACGCGCCCGCGCCGCCTCTTGTCGACCACGCCCCTCCGCCGCACCCTGCTGGCGCGCCGCCGACCGCGTGCAGTCGCCACGCTGCTGCGCTGCCGCCCGCGCATGCGTCATGCCTTTGCGCTCTGCCGAATGCCGGCCGCCGCTGCTGCTGCGCCTGCGCCTGTGCCGGCGAGCTCACTCCCCGTCTCCCACCCTGGCCCGCCACGCGCCTCCGCCCAGCTGGCCCCCGGCCGACGCGCAGCCAGCTGCTGCCGCCGCCACCCCCTCGGGCGCCATTCGCGTCGTCCCCCCACTCGTGGGCAGGGACTGTGGGGGTGGGCCTGCCACGGGCTAGCAGCCCACTGAGGCAAACAGTGGCACGGTGGATTGGCCCGATTTGTCACAGATTTGGCCCGTTATATCTTTTTTTGTACATGCTTTCGTATTATGTTTTCTACAGTAATTAAATGTTTTTATACTTTTAATTCTTGTGATTACATAGTTAGCATGCAACCGTTTTTACATTAAATTTTGGAACGCCGTCATATTTGAATTATTGTATCGATTATCGCATTTATGCAACCGATTACCTGCTGTAATCTTACACACTTTGCATAAATTGCAGATGATAGGAATCGTCAGCCTCGAGTTCCCGGAGTTGACCCAGGATGGGATTAACTACCTGACTTGGGCCTCGGACGTTGAGATCGTCCTCGAGGGCCGATGCATCAAGGATGCGTTGATTGAGGGGACCCCGACGGCCCCCAGCAAAACCATCCCGGTGGACAACGCCAAAGCCCTGCACTTCCTCCGCCACCACATGTGTGATACTCTCAAGAATGAGTACATGGCAGAATGGAGTGCTTCTGCCCTTTGGACCGCCCTCAACAAGCGGTTCTCTAGGCTGAAGTACACCATTCAGCCACAGACGGAGGCAGATTGGATTCATCTGAGGTTTGCGGACTTCAAGACGGTGGGAGAGTACAACTCCAGGTTGCACCGGATTTATACTATTCTTCAGCTGTGTGGGACCAGTACCACCGATCAGCAGAAGATAGACAAAACCCTCTCCACATTCCATCCGGACAACATCCAGTCCTCGCGAAACTTTCTTCAGGAAGGATTCACGGAATATGCAGCGCTTATTGATGCTCTACAGGTGGCCATGGCGCAGGATAATGTTCTGAAAAAGAACTTCTCCGCGCAACCCTTCGCGGGGGGCCCAAGTCATGAGGCTAATGCCGGTGCCTACAAGGTGCGCAAGCCCATCCACAAGAAGAGAGGCAAGAAGGGCAAGAAGGGCCCCAACTCCTCCAAACCGGCCAAGCAACGCAAGGCGGGCAAGGGGGAGACGAGGCCCCAGGACTGCTTCCGCTGTGGCTTCAAGACTCACTTCTCCAGGCAGTGTTTGGCCCCTAAACACGTCGTGGACGCGTTCAAGGCCAACAAGAAGGCGCGCGAGGCGCACCTTGTCCAGGTTGAGGCACCACTGGCGCCCGGAGCGGCGCCTGTGCAGAACGTCGCGCCCGTAATAGCGCGGGACGTAGCACAAGTGGCAGCACCCTCGGCGGTTCCCACGAACGCCGCTGTGTCCATGGAGTTTGAGCACGTTGTGCCCCCCTCCCGCCTCAGCTAGACATCTCCACTGCCTCGATGATGATGGCCAAAGAAGAGAAGCTCACTGACCTTGAGATACATGCTGAGCTTGATGGTTTCTTTGCAGAATCCACCTGAGCTCCTTTTGTTGTGATAATTTCTTTTCCGCAAATAATCAGATACAATTTTTCGATATGGTTGTAAGCTCTATGAGAGCATAACACTTATTTATTTTCGGCGATTGGATGACATTTATTTCATTCATTTATTCCATTATTTGATTATGTGATGTTCTGAAATGTTTATGTGTTTTACTTACTTGATGTAGCATCTTCCTCGCTCCATTATATTAATTAGGCACTATATTTTAGAACGCGTGTGGCGCCCAAATGGAGGAAACGTGCCTGGCTGATAGCGGCACCACAAATACCATATTGAGAGAAACAAAGTATTTTGAGTCCATTACCAAAAACCCTGGTAACATAATGACGATCGCCGGCTGCGGTCCGAATGTAGTTGGCTCCGGAAGAGCAACTATCATACTCCCAAATGGAACAACTCTGATCATTGAAGAGGCATTGTTGTACCCGGAGTCGACTCGTACTCTCTTAAGTTTTAGAGACATCCGCGCAAATGGTTTCCATGTCGAAACCGATGATGATGAGAATGGAAAGGAGCTCCTACTCATTACCAAGCGCGACGAAAATGGTAAACATGTTGTCGAAAGACTCCCTTCATTAGCTACTGGGCTGTACTACACTAAGATAGTAGCACCACCTATTTACACTACCCTTAAGACTGTCTTTAGAAGCTCCGAACTATTCTGCCTTTGGCATGATAGGTTAGGCCACCCCGGTCTTAGGATGATGGGAAATATAATTAACAACTCGAATGGTCATAATGTTAATGTGAAAAATTTCCCGAATCCCGATGATTTCGTGTGCTCCGCATGCGCTACGGGGAAATTGATCATTAGACCGCCCCCCCTAAAGGTGAAGGATGAACTCCCCGCGTTCTTGGAACGCATTCAAGGGGATATATGTGGTCCAATTCAGGCCCTCTCAGGGCCGTTTCGGTACTTCATGGTGCTCATCGATGCTTCCTCTAAATGGTCCAATGTTTGCCTGCTGTCAACAAGGAACCATGATTTTGCAAAGTTGATCTCCCAGATCATACAAATAAGGAATAAATTCCCTGATTATTGTTTAAAGTCTATTTGAATGGACAATGCCGGAGAATTTACTTCAAAGGCATTCGATGATTATTGCATGGCAACGGGAATCAAACTTGAGCACTCCGTACCACATGTCCACACTCAAAATGGACTTGCGGAGGCATTGATTAAAAGGATTAAATTCATTGCCAGACCACTCCTTCAGGGTTGTAATTTACCAACTACATGTTGGGGACACACGGTGTTACACGCCGCTAATCTCATCAACTTTCGACCATCAGCCTACAACATCCACTCTCCCATCCAACTTGCGCAAGGGTCGGCACCGAAAATTTTCTGTCGTGGGAATGGTCACGGCAGATGCTGCAATCGGCAGCGAGTAGTAGAACGAGGGGCAAGGGCGGCCAGCCATCTGCGGTGCGAGATGAGGGCAAAGACACAGGGTTTTACCCAGGTTCGGCCCCCCGGAGGGTAAAGACCTACTCCTGCTAGATTGTATTATGGAGGTGTTTACAATGGGCGAGCTCGGCGGCTAGGCGGCGAGTCGCTTGGGTGTATGAGGGAACGCGTCTCTACTCACCCCATAGGGAGGTTTATATAGGCTCACCTCCCCTAGGGTTTACATATCTCAACCGATTCGGTTACAACTTCGGTAATCGTTTAACCTAGTCCGACTGGGCCTATCTACTCGCCTAGGCCTTCAGCTTCCAGTCGCTTGGTACCTTGCTGGGCCTTGATCCACTCGCCGTTCTGCAGGCCCACTCGCCAGCCCTCGGGCCAGTCGGAAACGTCCTGCTGAGTATACCCCAGTAGGCGTATCCCCATCAGTAGTCCCCGAGGCCGTCGTCGATTAGGCGTAAGTGGCTGCTGGCAGTCGGAATATACGACTCCAAAGTAGGCATCCAGTCGAATCGTCGACGGGATCTTGTATGAAGAAGAAGATCCGGTGAACCAAGTCGCGTCTTGGGCGAGCCGAGCTGTCGAACGCGGTGGCAGCGAGTGACCTGGCGAGCCGAGTGGCTGGAGTTGGACCGTCAGGCGTGGTCAAACTAGCCGTTAGGGCAACTCAACGGTAACTTTCGGCGTAATCATCGCGCGGTAACGGCCCCCTGAGTTGGCGGGTAACTCTCGCTATATAAGAGGAATGGCAGGCAATCGTAGAGCCAACTGCCCACCACTTCTTCCGAGTGCGCGCATTCTCTTTCCTTTGCTTCTTGACCCAATCGACCCGAAATCCTCCGATCTCCAACCAACCCCTCGGCTATGGCCCTTCTCACCGAACCATGGGGCAGATCCAAGTGCACGAGGGCGCAGCTGGCCTCCTTCGAGGAGGCTGGAATCCTGCGAGCCGGCTGTTGGCGTATCCCCGCAGCCGGAGAAACGACCCCAAACCCGTGAGAGAGGGAATTCGTCTGTTTCACCAGTCATCTCGAGCGGGGGTTAGGGTTTCCCACATCTTTGTTCTTCCGGCGTTTTTGCGCCTACTACGGGATCCAGCCATCGCGCCGTTGCCCTCCGTCGCGGCGGTAGCTCTTGGGCTCGCGCTGTGCGTTCCCAGCATTGGCGACGAAGTCGACTCGCCCGTCGTTGCGGCGCTTGCCAGTGAGGCGGGTGCCGCTGTAGCGTAGGTCGGTTCGGCGTCCGCTGTCGTTGCCGCCCGTGCGGCGTTGCCCTCCTGACTCGTCGTCGGTTTCCTGGTTTGGATCCTCCTGGGCGTACCGTTTGGCGATCTCGAGGAGGTCGGGGATGTTGTCGAGTGTGCGGGAGTGTCGCTTGAGCTTGGCGACTAGAGGCTCGTAGCGGCACGAGGTCTTGAAGCAATGGATCGCGGTGTCCGGGTGGATGCCGACCGCGTTGTACCAGAGCTCTTGCCACCGTTGGACCCAGTTGCGGGTCGACTCGCGGGGTCCCTAGACGCATCGTTCCAGGTCCTCGATGGTGGTGGCGCGGGTGTAGGAGCACTCGAAGTGCCTGACGAAGGCGTCGCGCATTTCCTCCCAGGAGTCGATACTGTCCTGGGGGAGCGTGTTGATCCACTGCCTGCACGTCCCCTCCATCATCAGTGGGAGGTAACGGGCGGCGAGTAGGTCAGTGTGACCCGCGATCCCCATTGCCATGAGGTATGTGTCGAGCCAGACTGCGGGGTCGTACGAGGAGTCGTATTTTTCTATCTCCTTTGGCGCCTTGAAGTTTGGCGGGTACTTCTCGCCTCGAATCATTGGTCCGAAGCACTTAGGCCCAAGTCGACTGAGCGACCCCATAGGCTCGCCATCGCGGCGATTAGTTAGGGTGTGCCGCAAGTCGTCGGGCTGGCGTGCGCGCCAGTTTTGGTTGTTGATGATGTGAGTGCGGGCGTCGATGGGTTGTCCGTTAGCGGCGACGAAGTTGGTCGCCGACCTGGGATCGTTGGTGGAGAGTGCCGCGTTCGCAGGTCGGTGTTGGAGCTGCAGTGGCTCTGGTGGCGGGCAATTGAGGGTGTTTGCCGCCGCTGGGCGGCCGCTTGAGGCCGCTCTGCTTCCCGAGGAACGCGAGTATACTCGACCTTGCGAGTCGGCGCCCGCTTTTTGCTGCTCCACGGCCTTCGCAAGCAGGGCCTTGACGTACTGGATCTGTAAGGCGCCGTCGCCAGTGGCCGCGATGCTATCGGCTGCTGCTCGGCCTGCCACGAGGTTGTCCATTGGGGTGGAGAACAGTGGGAGGCCGTTTGCGTCTCGCTCCCGTGAGGAGACAACTATCCGCGGTTGGTCCCTGGGAGGGGTGCGGTTGGGTGGTGGTGGGGCACCCATCGCCGTTGATCCTGGCGGGGGCCGGGCGCTTCCTCCTGGTGGCGCGTTCTCGCAGATCGCGCGCTCGGCTATGCGGGCCGGGTCGTTTTCGTCGTCGAAGTTCAGGGCACGCCCTTGAACGGTGGGGTTCAAGCGTGACCTGATCCGCTGCTGGTGGTAGCGTGACAGCTCCTGCGCCGTCACCTGCTCGAGGCGAAATTTTTCGCGCTCGGCCTGCTCTTTGCGTACCGCCTCCGCCAGTTTCAAGCGGAGTTCCTCGACCTCCGTTGCCGTGGCGTTAGGAGGGATTGGGGTGGAGAAAGGATCCTCCGGTGGATCGGTGCCGGTGGCCATGTAAGCCGCGGCGTGGCGACTGGCACCGTCGCGGAGGTCGGCGGAGTTCTCCGACCCGGAGTCGAATTCGAAGATCCCGAGGATGGAGGGGTCCTCGAAGTCTCCCGCGTTGGAGACCTGGGCGATGGAGCCCGCGGATGAGGTCGCGGTGATGGATCCGGTGAGTGACGCCGGGGTCGCCGAGTCGGCGTCATCGGTGAGGGCCGCATCTTCTGCGGCCGCTGAGTTCCCGGCCACGTTGCTGTGGGCCGAGTTGTACTCGGAGGCGAGGGGGTGGATCGTGCGAACCTGGCTCTCGGAGAGCCGATCGCGTGGCGGCGACTCGCGGATGCGAGCCGAGTCCTCCGAGACGATGACGTCGGTGAGGCCGACGAAGAGGCTGATCGTGCCGATTGGCAGGATTACGCTGTGCGTGATGGGTCGCGCCGCCGAGACGTAGCTACTCGGCAAGATCTGGAGCATCTCGCCGATCGCTATCATGCGGCCGGTGGCGACCGTCTCGTTGATGGGCAGATTGGATCTTACTGCAGAACACCGGCCAGACCGGCCAGGCCCCACGGTGGGCGCCACTGTCGTGGGAATGGTCACGGCAGATGCTGCAATCGGCAGCGAGTAGTAGAACGAGGGGCAAGGGCGGCCAGCCATCTGCGGTGCGAGATGAGGGCAAAGACACAGGGTTTTACCCAGGTTCGGCCCCCCGGAGGGTAAAGACCTACTCCTGCTAGATTGTATTATGGAGGTGTTTACAATGGGCGAGCTCGGCGGCTAGGCGGCGAGTCTCTTGGGTGTATGAGGGAACGCGTCTCTACTCACCCCATAGGGAGGTTTATATAGGCTCACCTCCCCTAGGGTTTACATATCTCAACCGATTCGGTTACAGCTTCGGTAATCGTTTAACCTAGTCCGACTGGGCCTATCTACTCGCCTGGGCCTTCAGCTTCCAGTCGCTTGGTACCTTGCTGGGCCTTGATCCACTCGTCGTTCTGCAGGCCCACTCGCCAGCCCTCGGGCCAGTCGGAAACGTCCTGCTGAGTATACCCCAGTAGGCGTATCCCCATCATTTTCCACCTACGTAGGTTCGGCTGCCAGGTATATGTACCTATAACCCCACCCCAGCGATAAGCAATGGGACCGCTTCGTAAGTCGGGGATATACGTTGGTTATGAGACTGTGTCCATAATCAGGTTCTTGGACCCCTTGACAGGTGACTGTCACACGGCCTGTTTTGCTGACTGCATTTTTGACGAGGATCTTTTCCCGACTTTGGGGGGAGGTAATCAACCCCTGGATGATAAAAGTCGAGAAATCACGTGGAAAGCCACGCTCATGACCCGCGCACTGTTGAGACTAATAGAGAAGTCCAAAAGATAATAGATTTGCACTCCCTAGCGAATCAACTGCCCGATCATTTTAGTGATTTAAAGACTGTGACAAAAGTCGCATGTGCATGCACGCAATGCACCGAAAAGGGTTGAAATACCAAAGAAAAATGATGGTATACCCGCTCCTGCTCCAAGGCCTAAGAGGACGCGGATTCCGATTTCTCAAATCCCAAGTACCCGGGGACGCCCGAAGAAAAAGGATAAGAGAGATTTATTACAGACTACCCCTGTTGAGGGGAGCCAGTTGAGACCTGGCACAAGTACGGATATTTCAGTGCACGAAATTCCGGACTTGAACTTTCCTATATCGGAAATACCCAGCGAAGTTGTGTGCGCACACATCGGAGCGGTAAAGCTAAAGGACCTAGCTCCTGGATTGGGAAATCCGGTGGAGCAAGAGGATGTGCCTGATGCACTGCATGACGAAATGGCCATTAACTATGTTAATTCGGGCGAGTCATACAACTGAGTCATGGCAAATGTCGACGTTAATTTTGCCAAGAAAATTGCCTCAATCATAGATCTTGACCCTGAGCCTAACACGCTTGCTGATTGCAAGAAAAGGTCGGATTGGAAAGATTGGCAGAAGGCAATTACTGCTGAATTATTATCGTTAAACAAAAGAGAGGTATTTGGACCTGTTTGTCTAACTCCTCCCCACATTCGCCCCGTTGGCCATAAGTGGGTTTTTGTTCGAAAGAGAAACGAGAATAATGAAGTAGTAAGGTACAAAGAAAGACTCGTTGCTCAACGTTTCACTCAGCGACTAGGTGTCGACTTTGAGGAAACTTACTCCCCAGTCATGGATGGAATTACCTTTAGATACTTGATCTCAATGGCAGTAAACATGGACTTAAAAATGAAACTAATGGATGTTGTCACCGCTTACCTATATGGTAACTTGGATTCGGACATATACATGAAAGTACCAGAAGGTATCCCTGTCCCGAACCAGGATAGAGCAAACAGGAGCTTATACAGTGTTCAGCTTAAGAAGTCATTGTATGGACTAAAACAGTCAGGTAGGATGTGGTATAATCGTTTAAGCGATTTCCTTCATCAGAAGGGCTACGCGAGCAATGAAGATTGCCCATGTGTTTTTATACGGAGATCACAGGATGGTTTCTGTATTATCTCGGTGTACGTGGACGATTTGAATATAATCGGTACACCTGGCGATATTGAGGAAGCGAGTTCCTACCTGATATCGGAATTCGAGATGAAAGACTTAGGCAAAACCAAGTTCTGCCTCGGTCTGCAACTTGAGCATTCCCCTGCTGGGATTCTAGTTCACAAGTCGGCCTACACCAGAAGGTGTTGGAACGATTTGAGTTTGAAAAGGCATATCCTTCTAAGACCCCGATGGTCGGAAGATCTTTGTAGCAAGACAAGGACCCGTTCAGGCCTAAAGAAGAGGGGGAGGAAATTCTGGGACCGAAATTCCCCTACTTAAGTGCAGTTGGCGCACTTATGTACCTCGCAAATTGTACACGGCCGGATATTGCATTCGCCGTCAATTTGCTTGCAAGGTACAGTTCTGAGCCTACCAAGAGACATTGGAAAGGCGTTAAAGACATCTTTAGGTACATACAAGGGACAAAGGACCTTGGCTTGTTTTACCAAAAGAACCAAGACCTATCTGTTGTAGGCTATGCAGATGCTGGGTACCTTTCGGACCCGCACACATCCAAGTCGCAGAATGGATATGTTTTCCTTTGTGGTGGAACAACTATTTCCTAGAAATCGTCTAAGCAAACTCTTGTGTCAACTTCGACGAACCACTCGAAAATCATAGCATTATATGAAGCATCACGAGAATGTGTATGGCTTAGACGAGTAGTCAGTCACATCCAGATGTCATGTGGACTGAACACCGTACAAACCCCAACAATTATCTATGAAGATAATGCCGCTTGTGTTGCACAAGTCCAGACGGGTTACGTGAAGAGCAATCTCACAAAGCATATAAACCCCAAGTTCTTCTATGCACATGAGTTGCAAAAGATGAACAAAGTGAAAGTCTTGCATACTAAGTCGTGTGAAAATCTCGCTGATTTGTTCACTAAATCATTGCCAGCGTCTTCTTTCGAGAGATGTGTCCGAGGGATCGGCATGATGAGACTTAGGGAGATGCAAGGTTCAGGGGGAGAATCTTTACAAACTCATCGCTAAAATCTTGATCCCGATGATTGAGTACTTAACTTTGTAGTTAGGTGAATTGTACTCTTTTTTCCCTTAGTGAGTTTTATGAAGTTTCTCACGTGAGGTTTTTAATGAGGCAATTCGTGCAACATAGCAAGAAGTATACCGTGTGCATTTCTCCATATTTTTCCCACTGGGTTTTTCGGAGTTTTAATCCATGGTTATACAGATAAGATACCCAGGGGGAGTGTTGGGAAACTGGGCCGGTAGAGGCCCACTCGGTGTGGCCTCTACCAGGCTAGGGTTGGCCAATGTGGGTATCGTATCCCCCTTAGTCTATAAATAGAGAAACAACCTTTTTACGTGAGCTTACCGAGAGAAAAGTTAATAAAAGTTCCCTTTGTTCCCTATGTCATCTACTTGCGTATTCTGTGTGCCTTCTACTAGTCTTCTTCTCGAGTGTGGAACAGCCTCGGGACCGGCCAGTCGGCAGGGGGTGTTCCAACAAGATCGATCAATGGTTGGGTTCGCTAATCTATGTGGTGGAGGCAGACATCCCCGTGCGTGCGCTTGACAGACTCGCAGACGAAGCCAAAGGCCCATCATGGTCAACTGGTTTTTGCCCATCGATCGCTGCGGTTTTTGCCCATCGAGCGCCGGGTGACAGCGACGCTGCGTTCCGCCCGTGGATATAGGCACAAAATGACATAGTTGGAAGGGTACAGAGCGTAAGGCTAGTTTTAGTAGGAGTATCATAGCTAGTATGATGCATGCCATATTGGCAAAAATATAACATGACATGTCAATTAATTAAAAAACAAATAGTGGTGGTACCATATTATGATACATATCATAACACATAAAACTATATATTTTAATACCAAATAAATCATGTACACATATTTGTATTGGAATTCTACAAATAATTAAATACTATACAACAATGGTACTAATATATGATACTATGCATTAGAGGGGTAGTATCATATGCATGATACTATTATATGATACTCCCACAAGGACTAGCCTAAGTGTAGAGACAACTCTCCAGCAATTGGTTCGGATGAATAAAAAGAGAATCATGCATTGGTTGACTTTAAAAAAATGCAAGACGAGTTAGCCGTCCATGTATTCTTTTTTCGAGAGTTCCCAATTAATTGCGTACTATAGTTTTATAGAAACCACATGTTTTCTATTACAAGATTAACACTAAACGTCGCAACCAATGTATGTCAACAACACAACACCACCCACACAGTCGAGTTAGCCGTCCATGTATTCTAACATAGCCGTCATGCCAAGAGGTTCTCCATGGCGAGGCGCTGTGGCTTCATGCTCCACGTGTAGGCGCTGACCTACGATCGAATGCGATCTTACAGCGGAAACTCTACCATCTTGCCATAGCTCACATATACCTCGATCTCTCCCTACCTAGAAAAACTCACGCGCACGAGAACAAAATCATGTTCTCCATGGCAACTAGGAACTGCAGGACTCAAACTATTCCTAGCACACACACAAGTACTAATACACAACCGATTAGCACTTGAACTTACTAACAACTCATATTCTAACCACATAAGTCCAAGATTATTTCGAACATTCTCTCAACTTGACATAGATCAAGAGTACTAGCCACGTACGTGACCATATCTTCAAGCGGTACACCTTGTAAGTCGATTTGGAGGATGGGCTCCATGGAGGATTTTTTTTTTTTGTTGAAAAATTCAAATTTAAAGATTCAAAATTCGAAAATATCAGCATTTAGATTATGATTTATAATACACTTGTGCAAAAACATTTCTGAAAATACTTTGTATTCTAGTATCAGAAAAGAAGAGAAAATTTCAGATCTAGAGGCAAACATTGTAATTTTGAATGGGCCTCCGTTTTCTCAAAATTTGTTATATTTTTTTTTGCTGCACCATAAATACATGTTATTTTACAATAAAAATTTGCATACATGTATTTTATATTATTGGCTGCACATAAGTATTTTTTAGAAAATATTTGATGAATGTTACAAAATTCAAAAATGGTCTCCATGGAGCGTGCTCTAAAACGATTTTCCAGCTATACACGCCCACTATACGCCAAGGTTGATCCACTCCCTGAGACACCCATACGACTATACGACCTTGACATGACAATGATTTTATTTCTTTTTTTGTTTTCTCATGCAACTTCATCTTTATCAAATCCTTCACTCCATCATAGTAACACTACCGGTTGCCTTTATCTTCATTCCTTTGTTAGCGACTGCATCAGAATAATAGAGGCCTTCTCCACCAGCTCATTGGCTTCCTTCAGTCCGGAATCTGTAAATGTTCTAATCTCCTTGACAATCTTCATCTTCTCGCAACATTAAATTTCTCCAACCTTGCAAGTGCGACCTCCACATCCTTGCCCACTCATTGGCGGGATAGTGTGAAGGAGACGGATTCCATTACCAAAGGATAATAGAAAAGTTTTTACAGTCGCTAGTCGTCCAAACACAAAAGGAAGCCTAAATTAAACCAAATATTTCTACAAGTCTTGCCCAGATTATTTCTTAGGAATCACCGTCCAAGCACCCTAGCGTAAACCAACCAAATATTTCTACATGTCTTGCCCAGATTATTTCTAAGTCTTCCAGAAGAAGAACCTAGAATAGAACTATTTCAAGTTTTTTGTCAAAACAACATAAGTAGTAGCAAACCATCATTCTCATTCTCCTCCACCTTATGGACTGCAACAAGTAGAGGCATATCCCAAGACCAAGCTTCACTTTAGTCCACAGTGACGTCTTTGTCTTCCATGTCCCCATCCATCAGTGATCTTGAGTGTGTTCATCCTTCTCGCAATCCCATACGCTTGTAATGCTACTCTCTTCAGGCGAGAGGACCCAATCATCATGTTCCTTATGTCACCTTCATTTTGGAGTCCTAACCAATATCAAAGAAAATCACACATGTAGCATATTATTTCACTGGTAGATTCGATATGTTCCCCCTCAAAACATTATCGATTTTGAGTACTCCATACAGCTTGGTAAAGAGAAGCTACTCCTACTATGTGCATTTTTTTTCTAGCGGAAGTGCTTTATTAATCCAACAAAAATATTCTATAAAACATGAAGTTCTAGTATAAGAACCAATAGTTATTATGATTGTACTCCACATGCGATATTGTATAAGAACCAAGAGTTATAGAAGAGGGACACTCAAAGGAAAAAAGTTGCCGAATAGATTAGTTGGCCACCCAATTTCTTTTATTGATATTGTATTTTGTTGCAACTAGCAGGTGGCCCTCGCAAATGCGATATCACTGATTTTTCATTTCAAAAAATTGACAAATAAATAATTTTGCGGATACTCATATTATGCAATTATGAGTGACTTTCTCCATATAAATCACAAATGTTTTGATAAATCCTAAGCATCATTTTTTTGTTATTTGTAGCTTAATGATCATAATCACATGCAAAGAAATCATGATCTCATTGTCACTTGAAACCGAATACTACTCAATTACAATATGTATGTATGAGTTGTGCGTGTAAAATATTGTTATCTTATAAATATGTTTCTTAACATTTGGTTATTTATTCCAAGAGCACACAACTTTTGTTATTGTTTGTGGATGTTTTGCTAACATCTTATACATGATTATGAAAAAAAATCATGCATACTAATGATATTTTTTGATGAATGTGTTGATAATTTTTTTTAAATATGAAATAATTTTAATGCAGGCTGATACTATCGGTGGAAATAATAGTGCATGAAAATTTCAGCCTATTCTGCTATCCATGTCACCCCGATTCCTTTTGGGCGTGAGATGAACATTGTGGAGAACACACGCCACCATTGTAGCAAAGCCCCGTTCTCCCGGGGAGGCCGGGCCTGCAGTCTGGGTTTCCTGGCACGGGCAACTCACTAGACCTTTTCTGCACCGGGTCTTCAGACGGTGGGCCATGGATCTTCCCCTGGCCCACCCGTCAGTGGTTGTGGGTGATAGTGCTCTGGGTGATAGGTGTATGGAGGGAGACAGGACTCCGCACACACCGTATATTGGGGCCGGTCGATAGCCGAAGTGGCAGAGACAATCATCGCTGGATGTGGGTTCTCGCGCCGAGGTCGTGCGCTAGGTCCCGCTCGACAGAGAGAACTGCTCTTACAGATGGCATTTGTAAACGTAGTTCCGACTTTGCTCCATGTCTCGCGTCTCAAAAGAGCAGTTCTGCGGGGCTTTTTGACACGCCCTGCTCAGTTTCGCGCAATGCCTCACACGTCTATGCTTCCGGGATTACGTTGCAGCGTTTTAGTATATAATGCTTCCCTTATCTTTTCAAGAAGAGACGTGTTAGATAGGTTCTCCCATCTGCCGCCTCCATCTCCTTCTGCCTACCTCACATCATTAGCCGCGTGCGGAATGATACGTCGTAAACGTATCTATAATTTTTGATGCTCCATGCTTGTTTTGTATCTACTTTGCTTTTCTTTGTCTATACTTTGAGTTGTTTTTATATCTTTTCTGGAACTAACCCATTAACAAGTTGCGACACTGCCAGTTGTCTGTTTTCTTCTGTTTTTGGTTCCAGAAAGACAGAAAATCAATATTCTCGAAATTGGACGCGACAAAAGCCAAAGTTATTATTTTCTCGGAGCAACACAGAACCACGAAGCAAAGCCGGAGGGGGGCCATAGGGTGGCCGCACCCCCTAGGCGGGCAAGCCCTGGAGGTGCCTCGAGGGGGTGTGGGCCCCCTGGACCCCCACCGACCTTGATTCCTGCGCCTATAAGAAGCCTCCGACCAAAAAACCCTAGGGCATCCAGAAGAAATCTACGAAAACCTCTGTAGCGCCGCCGCAACCGAAAAGGAGATTCGGGGGACAGAAAGTCTCTATTCCGGCACCCTACCGGGACGGGGAAGTGCCCCCGGTGCCATCTCCATCGTTATCCACCGCCATCTTCATCACCGTTGCTGATTACCATGATGAGAAGGGAGTAGTTCTTCCTCGAGGCTAAGGGCTCTACCAGTAGCTATGTGTTCATCTCTCTCTATGCATGATCTTGTGGTCATGAGCTTTGTAATCAAGTAGATCTACCTTGCTACTCAAGTGCTTCAATAGATCTCTGCTCTCCCCATGTGTGTGAAAGTGATAGCGTGCACGCCATGGTGGCACTTAGGCTTGAGTCTACATAAATACTCTTTGTGCTTTAATAGATCTATGCTTTTCCTCACGTGTGTGAAAGTGACAGCGGGCATACCGTGTGTGGCACTTTGTCTAGATTGAATATTTGTTATGAGTTATATTTGGAGTTGGATGTCTCTATGTAATTGTGGTGTTTGTTGAAACCATCTAGTACTCAAGGTGATAGTATGGGGTTATCTAGATTGGGGAAGGCGAACTTTGACGTGTGCTTTTATACCCCTACCATGGATTAGAGTGTCCAACCGGAGAGTAGTATCATGAAGAGATGATATTTATATGAGAGAGTGTTCACTAGTGAAAGTATGATCCCTAGGCCTTGTTTCTAAACATTGAAACATCGTTTGCTACTAGATCTGTTGCATGTTTGCTTGCTTCCATCTTTCTTCCGTTTGCGGGGGAGGTTTTGGGCTTTTACCTTTCATACCCGCCATCAACTCTTTTCTGGCACCGTTACCCCACGTCAACAACAAGTCAGAAGCTATTTTCTGGCACCATTACCACTTGTATTTCACTATATCTTCGCCGAACTAGTGCACCTATACACCTGACAAGTGTATTAGGTGTGCTGGGGACACAAGATACTTCTTGTATCTTGATTGCAGGGTTGCTTGAGAGGGAATACCTTTGACCACTTCCTCCCTGAGTTCGATAAACCTTGGGTAATCCACTTAAGGGAAACTTGCTGCTGTTCTACAAACATCTGCACTTGGAGGCCCAACAACTGTCTACAATAATAGAAGTGCGTGGACATGAAGCTCTTTTCTGGCGCCGTTGCCGGGGAGGTAAGGTAAAAGGTACTTACATCCTCCGGTGTGAGTGATCGAAGTTATTTCCTTTAGATTCTGCAATTTTGTCTTTCTGTTTCTTGTTTTCACTAGTTAGGCTTAATGGAAAACAACAAAAAAATTAAAGAGCTTTATAGTTTTTTATCTTGAGTTAGGACAGGAAGTGTTTGAAGATAAAATTTAAAAACCTATGGAGCTTTATTTGCATGCTAATAGCAATGTTATTAGTATGAATTTTTTGAACACCATTGTTACTAATGGTATGGAAACGTCTAAGCTTGGGGAAGCTAGTTTTTATGAGAAGGATCTTTTAAGTTCCCTAGCTTTAGGGAAGAAAATTTGCTCTTATGATACTTTATCTCCCATATGTGGTAATTCTAATGATACTTGTGATATTTTAAATCCACATACTGAAAGTATCCCTTTTAAAATACCTATTGAAATTGTTGAACGTGTTATGAATATCTTCTATTTTGGAGATGGAACTGTCCATCCTAGTGATCATTTACTCTTTATACATGAATTATGCGAGTTGTTCAAGTGTGCAGGTATTTCAATGGACCAAGTTAAGAGGAAGCTATTCCTTTTCTCACTTAGGGACAAAGCAAGGGAGTGGTATGAGCTACTAGATGATTCTCATCATTTGGAGTGGAAGGAACTTGAATCTCTCTTTTACTCTAAATTTTATCCTCCTCATGAAATTCATAAAGATAGGAATTATATTTATAATTTTCATCCTCATGAGGGAGAAAGTATTGCCCAAGCTTGGGGAGATTGAAGTCACTAATGCTCAAATGTCCCATTCATGAGATCCCCAGTAATATTGTTATTAATAATTTTTATGCAAGCCTTTCAGCACATTACAAGGACTATCTAGATACCTGTTTAGAGGGATCCTTCACAAGTAAGGAGGTCAAGGCTAAGTGGGATCTTCTTGAAACAATTCAAAGCAATACTGAAGATTGGGATAACGACAAAGGTAAAGAACCAGGTATAAACTATGAGTATGATTGCATTAAGTCTTTCGCTGAAACTGCTGATTTTCAATAGCTTAGTGCAAAATATGGTCTTGATCCTCAAATTCTTGTTAGATACTATAGCGCCTTTGCTTCCCATATTAATTCTCCTAAAGAAAAATGGGACATGTATCATGAACCTTTTAAAGACACTTGCATGGAAAATGAAAATGTTATTAATGATTGCAATAAACATGCTCAAACTTCTAAAAGTACTATTTCTTATAAGCATGTTAATTTTTTTGTGGTATGCATAGAAATTGTGAGAAGAATCAAATAGAAGAAGAATATTGTATCACCCACTGGAATGAAAAAACCAGAACGTGGTATAAGGCTCTAAATGATCTTGGTAAAAAAAATTGTGCCCTCTACCCTTTTATTTGTGAACTCTGCTATGAAGTGGGTCATTTCAATTTTCAATGCTCAGGCCATATGAGTACTGCAAGCTTGTATTGTGATAACGCGATCACTTATAATCAACATGATGAACTGACATTTTTTTTGGGGTGTGAAGAGTTATGAAGAAAAAATTCTTTGGTAGACATGAGTGCTTTTGGTATGAATTGTGTCCTGCATAGGTGTCATCTTTATTGTGTTGATAATTGCCACGCAAATACTTACATATAAAATCTTATAAAAGATGATATTTTACCAAAATATGACAGGACTAATATGAGTTTTGATCTTATTAATGAAAAGGAGGAATCCTCCAAAGTTTCTTCTACTGTCTCTAACAATAAGCCAGGGTATGTGGAGAAGCTTCCTTTCAAGCCTCTCCATCCTAAAGAGAAGAAGAGGAGTAAAAGGAGAGAGGAAACGGTATCTTCCTCTAATCATGTTGCTCCTATCATAGTTTTTGCTGATGAGTCCGAACTAGATGATGTTCCTATGCCTGTTACCTATAGTAGTGATCATGATTGGGAAAAGCACACCACTTTTGATATTGAAAATCTCTTTGGTACCAATTCTGAAAATGATAATATTAATAATTGTTGTGCTATTAGTGCTATCCATGTTCCTTCCAATGATGATATGTTTACAAATGTACACACTTGGGAAGATAGCTATTCTATTGCTTATGATGATACCAAACCTCCAATTTATGATGATTACAATGATGAGTATGATATTTTCAGTCCACCTACTATTGAGGAGAAAGTTAATTGTGATTACAATCTGCCTCCTATATTTGGTGATTATGGTGATGAGAATAATAGTGATAGCTTTTTGTTGAATTTGCTCCCACTCTGATTAATAAGAATGCCTTTGCTTATGTGGAGAGTAATAATCATTTTATGCATGTGGCTCATGATAAGAATGTTTTATGTGATATTTATATTGTTAATTTTATTCATGTTGCTACTGAAAGTTATTGTGAGAGAGGGAAACATGGTTTTATGCATCTCAACAATATTAAGTTTCCCCTCTTTATGTTGAAAATTTTGAAGTTGCATTTGTCTTGCTTCCCTATTATTGTTGCTCTGTGCATTCATGACTTGCTTCTTTACAAGATTCCTATGCATAGGAAGTGGGTTAGACTTAAATGTATTTTGAATTTGCTTCATGATGCTCTCTTTTACTTCAACTCATAGTTCTTATGTGAGCATCTTCTCAAACTATCAAGCCTAACTTAAATGCGTTAAAGAAAAGTACTTGTTGGGAGATAACCCAAGAGTTTTCTTGAGTCTTGGAAGTTATTACTTCTGTAATGACCTGTCCTTATCTTTTTTGTTTGCTTTTTGTGCCAAGAATGACCTCTAATTAGAGGGAAGTAAGATTTGGGGAGTTGCTGTCCCGAAACAGATTTCTGTCGTCCACCATAACAATTCGTGAGGAGTCTCTGTAAGTCGGATTGAGCTGAAAATTTGCGAATAAATCCCCCGGTATGTTAGCTAACTTTCGTTAGTCTAACACTTTTTGATTTGAGCAACAGAGGATGTTCGAAAAAATCGGTTTCTACATGCTGTTCTATTTTAACAGATTTCTGCCATTATTTGTATTTGCTTCTTATTGATTCCTTTTTGAGTTCTCATTTGGGGATTTGATATTTTTGAAGGAGTTTCTATAGTATCTTGTGTTTTTAGTGAAAAGTTTTTCTATTACAAAGCTTTTCCTAAGGGTCTAATATCTTTTGAATACACTAATGTTGCTAATGAAGATTGTGTGAAGTTTTGTATGAAGGAAAATTTGCAGGTGTAGAGAAAGAATGATGTAATGAGATGAAGAATGGACAAAAGCTCAAACTTGGGGATGCCACCCCGTGTCACCCCAAGGAAATATCCAAGAGGTACAAGCGTCAAATCTTGGGGATGCACAAGGCATCCCCTTCTTCATCAATAAAAATCTCAGGTCTTTCTAGACACTTTGTTTTTATTGTTTCATGCACAGTTGTGTTGTTCTTGGAGAATCTTAGTTTTTGTTTTAGTTTTTGTTTGTTTAGTTTGCTTGAACAAAGTTTTTTGATCATACCATACTTCTTTTGGAGAGAGACACACCCTGTTTCCATTGCCTAGAACACTCTAGTTTCCATTCTTATTGTTTTGTGAGTGTTCACTTTTGCTAGCACTGCGTTTAGCCTTAGTTTTCTTGTGCTTATTGCTTAGAACTTTTTAGTTCTTCTTTGAGGAGTTGTGAGACAAGCTCACTGATTTTTATTGACTATTATCTTTGTGAGTTATTTCAAATAAGTCGATTGGTGTTGGAAAGGAGTAGGAAGTTCCTTCTTGAAAGTGCAAGAGGAGCTTGCATTGACTGTGACTTAGACTTTAGCATGTCATGCTAGATGTTATTTTGACCTTATGCTTAGTGATTATTGATGTAGCATGACTTGTTCCAAACAATTAGGATTTCTTAATGTGCCTTGAAAGAATCATGCCTTGTTTTAGCATAGAAAAGCATAGTATTGTGGTATTCTCCTTTGATGCTTTGTTTGGGTTGACTTGGCACATGCTCACACCATGTTATGACTATGAACGAGTCACCATAGCCTCTATGATCATTTAGTCCTTGACTTGTAGTACTACTCTATTCTTTGATTAGTAATGCTTTGTTTCTCTGCATGATTATGGCCATTATGCTCTCTTAGTTGGTTGCTCCTAGTCTTTTGCTAGCCTCCACTTGTATGAGTAAGTTCTACTCATGCTTCCAACTCCCAAGAAACCAAGTTATTCCAAAGTGTCCACTATAAACTCCTATGCATGGTGTGTTACACCATTCCAAGTATATTCTTGTTTTCACCTATCTTCCAATTAAAAACTATTTTGCTATGTGAAAAATTAGTGATTAAAGCCCTCACGAACTTGATGGCACACTTTATATTCTTTGCTCCTAATAAACTTGAACCATTGTGTCATCTATGTTGTATATGCTTGCACTTATACGTTGGAATTAGCAGAACCATGCTGTCATGGGGAACGTTTTCAACATTGCACTTGTACTTTGTACTCAGTTGATATCATGCTCTTTTGTCTATGGATGTCACCGGTGTGAAATAAAGAGGGAACTTGTAAGTCCATGGAGTTTGTATTTTGTGTTAGAGAAATGCCTGGGCTGCTAGCCTAAGCCATGCCTAATCATGGTGGAAACTTGGAGCATCACCATAGTGACATCTATGAAGCATTCTTCTTATAAAAAAAGAGACACATTGAGAAAAGAGGAAAGAGAGAAAAAAGCACCATATTCCCATGGTAAATAAGAAGATTGCTGAGATTCTCATTGTATGCTTGCCTTGTCATTTTGGTTATGGGATAGCTCCTGTACCATGTGCAAGCGGTACCTCGTTGGCGGTTCTCTATGATATGCAAATACTTACAATGATAAAAACTTACCGGTGACTGAAGTTGAGTAGCATGAGGTGTGGCCCTCGTATTCAAGGGACTTGAGATTGCCAACTTATACTTCGTCAAGAATATACTCCATCTTTGTTCACTTTAACCTTAATCACTTCAAGATTCTTATGATAGGGCAATGAGGGCTGAAAGCTAACAAGTACCATAATTTTTGGAACCTCTTTTGAAACTTGTAATCCCTGCTTCCTTTACAAAAAGGCCTTTCTTCCACCATTATTGAGTCTCCACCTTCTACCTTTAGGCACCATTCAGAGAGCATAGTTGTCATTCTGTGTGCAGCGTTCCAAAGCTTATTGATTGATGCATATTGTGATATTACTTGTTCTTGTGCTATTTTTTTCTAGTCACCCTTGTGAACTTTGAAGGTGTCCTATGCATCTATTTGCTACTCTATGAGGGACAAGCTGATTGCCACTATGCTATGTTTTCTGTATGTGAAACAAACAAACGTTTTTCAATGCATGTTATTCATGATCTTTGTTTCTAGACTTTCATGTTGCATGCATAGTTACTATGTCCTATTGTTAGAACTCCATCTTTCCTGCACATGTTTAGAGTTCTTTGATCCCAGCTTTAAATGCTTGCAAATGGTTTGATCTTCATTGTGAAGGTGATTATTCTTTTATCACCTACCTACTCGAGGACGAGCAGGAGTTAAGCTTGGGGATGCTTGATACGTCGGAAACGTATCTATAATTTTTGATGCTCCATGCTTGTTTTGTATCTACTTTGATTTGCTTTGTCTATACTTTGAGGTGTTTTTATATCTTTTTTGGAAGTAACCTATTAACAAGTTGCCACAGTGCCAGTTGCCTATTTTCTTCTGTTATTGGTTCCAGAAAGGCAGAAAGTCAATATTATCGGAATTGGACGCGACAAAAGCGAAAGTTATTATTTTCCCGGAGCAACACGGAACCACGAAGCAGAGCCGGAGGGGGGCCACAGGGTGGCCGCACCCCCTAGGTGCGGGAAAGCCCTGGAGGCGCCTGGAGGGGGTGTGGGCCCCCTGGACCCCCACTGACCTTGATTCCTGCGCCTATAAGAAGCCTCCGACCCAAAAACCCTAGGGCATCCAGAAGAAATCCACGAAAACCTCTGTAGCACCGCTGCCATCGGAAGGGAGATTCAGGGGATAGAAAGTCTCTGTTCCGGCACCCTGCCGGGACAAGGAAGTGCCCCCGGATCCATCTCCATCGATCTCCATCGCCATCTTCATCATCGTTGCTGATTCCCATGATGAGGAGGGAGTAGTTCTTCCTCTAGGCTAAGGGATCTACCAGTAGCTATGTGTTCATCTCTCTCTCTGTGCATGATCTTGTGGTCATGAGCTTTGTAATCAAGTAGATCTACCTTGCTACTCAAGTGCTTCAGTAGATCTCTACTCTCCCCATGTGTGTGAAAGTGACAGCGTGCATGCCATGGTGGCACTTAGGCCTGAGTCTACATAAATACTCTTTGTGCTTTAATATATCTATAATTTTCCCCACGTGTGTAAAAGTGACAGCGGGCATACCGTGTGTGGCACTTTGTCTAGATTGAATATTTGTTATGAGTTATATTTGGAGTTGGATGTCTCTATAAAATTGTGGTGTTTGTTGGAACCATCTAGTACTTAAGGTGACAGTGTGGTGTTATCTATATTGGGGAAGGCGGACTTTGAGGTGTGCTGTTGTAGCCCTACCATGGATTAGAGTGTCCAACCGGAGAGTAGTATCATGAAGAGAGGATATTTATATGAGAGAGTGTTCACTAGTGAAAGTATGATCCCTAGGCCTTGTTTCTAAACATTGAAACACCGTTTGCTCCTAGATATGTTGCATGTTTGCTTGCTTCCATCTTTCTTCCGTTTGCCGGGGAGGTTTTGGGATTTTACCTTTCCTCCCCGCCATCAGCTCTTTTCTGGCACCGTTACCCCACGTCAAAAACAAGTCAGAAGCTATTTTCTGGCACTGTTACCACTTGTATTTCACTATCTCTTCGCCGAACTAGTGCACCTATATACCTGACAAGTGTATTAGGTGTGCTGGGGACACAAGAGACTTCTTGTATCTTGATTGCAGGGTTGCTTGAGAGGGAATACCTTTGACCACTTCCTCCCTGAGTTCGACAAACCTTGGGTAATCCACTTAAGGGAAACTTGCTTCTGTTCTACAAACCTCTGCACTTGGAGGGCCAACAACTATCTACAATAATAGAAGTGTGTAGAAATCAAGCTCTTTTCTGGCGCCGTTGCCGGGGAGGTAAGGTAAAAGGTACTCAGATCCTCCGGTGTGAGTGCTCGAAGTTATTTCCTTTAGATTCTGCAATTTTTTCTTTTTGTTTCTTGTTTTCACTAGTTAGTCTTAATGGAAAACAACAAAAAAATTGAGAGCTTTATAGTTTTAATCTAGAGTTAGGACACGAAGTGTTTGAAGAGAAAATTAAAAAACCTATGGAGCTTTATTTGCATGCTAATAGTAATGTTATTAGTATGAATTTTTTGAACACCATTATTACTAATGGTATGGAAACATCTAAGCTTGGGGAAGCTAGTTTTTATGAGAAGGATCTTTTTAGTTCCCCAGATTTAGGGAAGAAAATTTGCTCTTATGATACTTTATCTCCCATATGTGGTAATTCTAATGATACTTGTGATATTTTAAATCCACATACTGAAAGTGTCCCTTTTAAAATACCTATTGAAATTGTTGAATGTGTTATGAATAACTGCTATTTTGGAGATGGAACTGTCCATCCTAGTGATCATTTACTCTTTATACATGAATTATGCAAGTTGTTCAAGCGTGCAGGTATTTCAATGGACCAAGTTAAGAGGAAGCTATTCCCTTTGACACTTAGGGACAAAGCAAGGGAGTGGTATGAGCTACTAGATGATCCTCATCATTTGGAGTGTAAGGAACTTGAATCTCTCTTTTACTCTAAATTTTATCTTCCTCATGAAATTAATAAAGATAGGAATTATATTTATAATTTTCATCCTCATGAGAGAGAAAGTATTGCCCAAGCTTGGGGGAGATTGAAGTCACTAATGCTCAAATGTCCAAGAGCTGGTTGATGTAGCAATTACTTTCGAGGATGATTACAAGATTATATTGGAAGAGAGGAAGAAATTAGCCAAGAAGAGAGCTAAAAGGGAACCGAAGAAGTTTCAATTTACTAAGTCAACATCAAACTTAAGTTTCATACCTAGATTCATATCCACAAGTGGTACATCAAAGTATGAGGCATCAAAAGGAAAGAAACAAATCATATGCGGTAAAAAGAAATGATTACAAATAGGATATAAGAATTATTTATTAAAAATAATACATGAAGTATTACATTATTCTTTTACAATAAAATAATAAAAGTAAATTACAATTAAGTAAATGAAATAAAGAAATCACATACATTTACAATTCAAAGAAATACAAATAAGTAGAAGTCTTTATTTAATAATACAAAGACTGAAAGAATACAAGTAATTTAGATGTCATTAAACAGATTAACAATTACAAGAAAAGAAAAGAAATACTTTAATCAATCATATAAGTATTACATGTTTATTACAAAAGAATAAGAAAATTACAGTAATTCAAATTTAAACTACAATTCCTATATCTAGTCTTGATATTCTTGGATAACCTTTTGATTCCTGCAAAACAAATAAATTGAAATAAAAACAAAAAGGGTTAGTGTTAGTAATTTTGCTCTCAGTCTAATAGTGAGGTGCACTGTTCATTATATCATTGAGCATATCCAAAATAGGGGCAAGTTTCACCAAAATATTATCTGTTCTTATCAGTATACTTTGCCTTAGAACAACCTCATTGGTAGTGGACAAAAGGGGCAAGTTTCACCATAGAGAGTGGGAGTAAGAAAGTAGAATCAAGATATTTTAACTTGATCTGATCCACAATATCACAACAAGCAAACACACAGCTCACACACATGCATGCCTATGTGCTGTCAACACAGGGGGTGTTGTGAGAGAAAGATAAGTACATAGCCGTAGCAAAGATAGATTGCTATGCTCAACTTTCTTCACCACGGAAAGGACAACAAGTGCACCGACAAAAATCACCCAGCTATGCCATCTCTACATTTCCAGAGTTCATAGTTCAGCACAAAAACTCCATAGTGCACTACCATCACAGCACCAATACCCTGGTTGCTTGAGAAAGCCATCCAAAAGCACCAGGAGGAGGTCAGGAGCATAAGGAGTAGGCCAAGTGAGCAACAAGGAGGAGCAGGCCAGGAGTGTAAGGAGGAGCAGGACAAACACTAGATCTTGCAACAACGCAAAATCATCACAACATCCACAATCAAGTCATCTATCTCCACTGCAAGCATCAGGTTGGCTACTAGGATCATACTAATACATGTTCTTGTCAACTTAAAACAAGAATCAGTTGGGGGAGAGAGATAGAGCTCTCAGTATAGTGTAGAAATGCTACACTAGTTCATCCTAGAGCTGTTAAAAACCAACAAAGCATCTGTTCTTATCTTGGAAACAATTGGCCTCAGCCTGTTGCATCATTGGCTTGGATAAAATCTTAAGGAAACCAATCATTCTACTAGTCACTGTTGTGCGCACTCCAGGTATGGAGGCACCACAGCAGCAAAGGAATCAGATACCAACCATAAGAATTGAATTAGGCACTTGATCGATATATCATAAGCCAAGAAAGCTCTTAAAGAAAAACAATAGCTATTGTGGCTTGGGATTTGGCCACTGTGCACACTCCAGGGAGGCACCACAGTAGCCAATTCCTATGTGGTAAAAGACCACCATTTTCATCCAGTTGTAACACCACCCAGTCAACTGGCTAGAGGCAACCAAATATACTGCATAGGGGGCTATGATTTTCTAGTTCATAAACTAGGAATCATTCTAAGTGATATAAATATACTACATAGGGGGCTATGATCATTCCTGAACCATAGGTTCAGATTGCCATGTATATCTCACCACTAGTAGAAAACAGGCCTTTAGTCCAGGCCATTAATCCTGGCTGTGGCTGGGGCCGGTACTAATGGCCCTCGCTGGATGGCCCGAGCCACCCAGAACCATATGTCCCGGCCCGTTAGACCCCATTAGTCTCGGTCTGAGACTCAAACTGGGATTAAAGGGCCCTGGACTTGCCGCTCGCTGGGGGCACCCCCTTTAGTCCCGGTTTGTATCTCCAACCGGGACTAGTGGTTTGGCCCTATATATACGCACATCCCCCTCCACCTCTCAACTGTTTTTTCCTGGCGGGAGAGAGTGTTGTTGTGCTATTTTTTTTCTTGTTCATACATATGCACTAGAGGTGTTCGGTGAGATGTCCATTAGAGTGATGCGAGTTTAGGTCACACAAGACATACATGATATGAGGTGCCGGAGCAACACTTAAGTTTTCTTATCTTTGTTTCCAAGTGTAATAAAATGTTAGCAACTATTTCCTCATTTAGACCTTCGTGCAGTACTAATTTTAGCATAGTGATTGCGTTTGACATATATTTGTATGATATAGATGAGCCATCCATGGATGTATGGTGACCGACGCTCTGCCGCTTTCAGAGAAGGCGTGCGTTCTTTTCGAGTTGTGGCCGAGGAGAACAAGCGACGAGATGGTTTTATGTGTTTTCCATGTGTTGACTGTAGGAATGAGAAGGCTCACACTTCCGCAAGAGTCATTCAGAGCCACCTACTTTGGTCTGGTTTTATGTTCAACTATAATGTTTGGACCAAACACGGAGAAAGAGGGGTTTGTGATGGAAGACGACGATGAAGAAGAGAACGATGATGACAACTACTGATCTATGTTCCCTGAATACGCTGATACCGCAATGGAAGACAATGAAGAATAAGGAGGTGAAGAATGGGAACCAGACCGGCCCGCTGATGATCTTGGTCGGGTCATTTCTGATGCAAAGCGAGACTGCGAGACAGAAAAGGAGAGGTTGCAGTTTGAGCAGATGTTACAGGACCACAACAAATTGTTGTACCCAACTTGTGAAGATGACCAGAAGAAGCTGGGTAGCACACTGGAATTGCTGAAGTGGAAGGCAGAGACCGGTGTGAGAAGTTGCTGGTACTCATGAAGAGGTTGCTTCCAAGAAATAACGAATTGCCCGCCAGTACATACGAAGCAAAGAACCTCGTCTGCCCTCTAGGATTAGATGTGCAGAAGATACATGTGTGCCCTAATGACTGCATCCTCTATCGCGGTGAGAAGTACGAGAATTTGGATAAATGCCCGGTATGCACTGCATTGCAGTATAAGATCAGAAAAGTTGACCTTGGTGATGTTGATGGCGAACCACCCATGAAGAGGGTTCCTGCCAAGGTGATGTGGTATGCTCCTATAATACTACGATTGAAACGTTTTTTCAGAAAGAAAGAGCATGCCAAGTTGTTGCGATGGCACATGGAAGAACGTAAGAAAGACGGGATGTTGAGGCACCCCGCTAATGGTCGATAGTGGAGAAAAATAAAGAGAGACTTCCCGGACTTTGCTGGTGACGCAAGAAACTTATGGTTTGGTCTAAGTACAGATGGCATGAATACTTTTGGGGAGCACAGCTGCAGTAACAACATCTGGCCCGTCACTCTATGTATCTACAACCTTCCTCCTTGGTTGTGCATGAAGCAGAAGTTCATTATGATGCCAGTGATCATCCAAGGCCCGAAGCAACCCGGCAACGACATTGATGTGTACCTAAGGCCATTAGTTGATGAAATTTTACAGTTGTGGGCCGAACCAGGTTTACGTGTGTGGGATGAGCACAAACAGGAGCCATTCGACCTACGAGGGTTGCTGTTCCTAACCATCAATTATTGGCCTGCTCTTAGTAACATCTCAGGACAGACGAACAAGGGATATAATGCATGCACACACTGTTTAGATGAGACTGAAAGTATATATCTGGATAAATCTATAAAGAATGTGTACCCGTAGAATCGTCGTTTTCTTCCGCCCGGACACCCCTTAAGGAAAAAAGGCAAGCATTTCGATGGCGAGGCAGATCACCGGAAGAAGCCTGCCCCCCATACTAGTGATGATGTATTTGGTATAGTCAAGGATTTAAATGTAATATTTGGAAAGGGTCCCGAAGGACAACCTGTTCCGAAAGACGCCGATGGACGCGCACCCATGTGGAAGAAGAAATCTATATTTTGGGATCTACCCTATTGGGAAGTCCATGAGGTCCGCTCTGCAATCGACGTGATGCACCTGACGAAGAATCTTTGCGTGAATATTCTAGGCTTCTTGGGCTTGTATGGGAAGTCAAAAGATACACCGGAAGAACGGGAGGACCATCAACATCATAAAGGACGAGACGACAAGCATCCAGGGCAGTTTCAAGGGCCTGCCAGCTACACTCTTACCAAGGAAGAGACAGAAATATTTTTTGATGTCCTTTTCAGTATCAAGGCCCCATCTGGTTTCTCGTCTAACATAAAGGGAATAGTAAATATGAAAGAGAAAAAATTCCAAAACCTAAAGTCCCATGACTTCCACATGCTTATGGCGCAATTGCTTCCGGTTGCATTGAGAGGGATGCTAACGGAAAATGTCCGGCTGGCCATTGTGGCGGTATGTGCATTCTTCAATGCAATTTCTCAAAAGGTAACCGATCCAGAATGTCTATCAGGGTTATAGATTGATGTGGTCCAATGTCTGGTCAGCTTCGAGTTGTTGTACCCTCCATATTTCTTCAATATTATGACGCACCTCTTAGTTCACCTAGTCGAAGTATGGAATGACAACTGTGGATCTCAACAATCTTGCGTACATGGACGAACCATTCGTCCTAGCCAACGATGTGGCTTAGGTTTTCTATGTGAAGGACATGTCTAGGAAACTGAGAAAAGGAAATCAGCAAAAGAATACATCGTCCGATGAGCCAAAGCGCCACATAGTTCTTTCAGGGAAAAGAAACATCATGGGAGTGGATGACAAGACAGATATGTCAGAAGATTATAATAAGTTTTATGAAATCCCGCCCTTCAAAGTGAAAACTGACCCAAGCCTCCTGTTAAATGATGAAGATTCTCCATGGCTACGGCGCAGAAGAAAACAACAACAGTAGTTAGGGATGTTGGTGTAATATATTAAACCTTTTATGTAATCATATTGTTAAATGATGAAGATTCTCCATGGCCATGACGGCCGCCCTATAAATAGAGGGAAAGGGCAGGGCGGGCTAGGCCACACAACACCAATAATAGGGGTTGAACCTTTAGTCCCGGTTGGAGAAACCAACCGCGGCTGAAGGGATTGCGGCAGGCTGGGCCAGGCAGCACCAATTGTAGGGGTTGAACCTTTAGTCCCGGTTGGAGAAACCAACCGCGACTGAAGGGATTGCGGCAGGCTAGGCTAGGCAACACTAATAATAGGGGTTGAACCTTTAGTCTCGGTTGGAGAAACCAATCGCGACTGAAGGGATTGCGGCAGGCTGGGCCAGGTAGCACTAATAATAGGGGTTGAACCTTTAGTCCCGGTTGGATGAACCTTTAGTCCCGGTTGGAGACACCAACCAGGAAAAAACACGAGTGAGCACTAATAATAGGGGTGAGTGTTGACATTATGTCGTGAGTGTCGAGACTATGCCGAGCTTCTTATACTATAAATAAGCCAGTCCTCCAGCCAGTTTGAGGCATCTCCAAGATCGATGGTTTTCGAGAGCAGGGACACCACTATGGCCAGTTTGAGGGCGATGCTGCCGGAGCCCAGTCCTCCGGCATCTCCAACAAACTGGTCATAAAGTCACTCCCTAATATGTGAAATTAGGTTAGCTCCCATGCATATTGATCTAGTTAGAGAAGTTACAAGATGCAAGATGGTCTTCGAGAGTAGGGACACCACTACGGCCAGTTTCAGGGAGATGCCGCCAGAGCCCAGTCCTTCAGCATCTCCAAGAAACTGCTCATAGAGGCACTCCCTAATATGTGACCGCATGTGTTTGGAGATCAGATCTTCATGGTAAGTACAAATCGGGACAACATCTTCATAGTTTGGGAATGTCGTAATACGAATCGGAACTAAAGGTCCCCCTTTAGTCCCGGTCCAACCATAAAACGAGAATAACACTCAAGACATTTATTAATATTTAAAAAGTGAGACTAAAAACCGGGACTAACATTCAATACATTTATTAATATTAAAAACCGGGACAAACCGGGACTAGCTAACACTCAGGACTAAAGCCGCCCCCTTTAGTCATAATCATGCCTAGTCCTATAGTACACAACTTCAGGGTCTTCTTCGCCATCGTCATCGTCACCTGCCACTCCGGGGATCCTGAGCCCAGCCATGGCATATACCGGGGGCACCTGCCACTCCGGCCTCGGATTCATGGCGGGCGGGCGGACTTGTGGGCACCGCAGGCGAGGATGGTCTCCCCGGCGATGTAGCGCATCACGCTGATGATAGTACGGTTCGCCCACCATAGACGGCGGCCGGCTTCGTTGTGGTTCACCGAGGGCGAGCCATCACCATCATACCAGGCGAGCTCCCTTTCATGCCGGTTAGCGAAGAAGGCATTCCAAGTGTCGTAGTTGTTGGGATCCCACTGGAGATCCATCCGCTGCTCCGGCGTGAGCTCGTGGTAGAAGTGGTTCGTGGTGGCCACCTGTCGGGCGGAGCCTTGAGGCACAGGAGGGACAGGAACACCTCCAGCGCTCAGCATCCAACCGGCGGGCGGCCGGTAGCCTGGTGGGAAAGGGTAGCTTGAGGCGCACAACGCCTCCGTCTCCTCGAGGGTCAGAATGGACCAGTAGGCGTTGTCCATTTCTGTGAGAGAGGAAGGTGTGGATGTGTGCATAACCATGACACGGTCGGCCTATATATAGATGGAAAGGGCAGGAAAACATGGCGGGATGCGGTGGGAAATGGCAGGAAATATCTTTAGTCCCTGTCAGTGGCTACAACCGGGACTAAAAACTCGGTTAAGAGGAAAGGGCGGAAAAACTTGGCGGGAAGCAGTGAGAAATGGCGGGAAAAATCTTTAGTCCCTGTTAGTGGATACAACCGAGACTAAAGCTTATTCGGAAAAATGGATTTGGATTAATTATTCAAATTCAAGAACTTTTCATGTTGAAAGTTTAGTGAGATTCAAAAATATGCAAAAAATAATAGTTAATGCATTTTTAAATTGATAATGGCAAATGGTTAATAATTTGACTATTTAAAATAATTATTTGATAAAAAACAAAATGGATTTGGATTAATTATTCAAATTCAAGAACTTTTCAATGTGAAAGTTTTGTCAAATTCAAAAATATGCAAAAAATAATGGTTAATGCATTTTTAATTTGATAGTGGCAAAATGGTTAATATTTTGACTATTTAAAATAATTATTTGATAAAATAGAAAATGGATTTGGATTAATTGTTTAAATTCAATAACTTTTCATGTTGAAAGTTTAGTGAGATTCAAAAATATGCAAAAAAATAATAGTTAATGCATTTTTAAATTGATAATGATAAAATTGTTAATAATTTGACTACTTAAAATAATTATTGGATAAAATAGAAAATGGATTTGGATTAATTATTCAAATTCAAGAACTTTTCATGTTGAAAGTTTTGTCAAATTCAAAAATATGCAAAAAAGTATAATTTAAATGTTTTAAATGATATTTTTGAAAATTTGAAAAAAAAGCACACGCGCGCTGGGGTTTTTGGCCTTTAGTCCCGGCCTAGTTTACCAGTCGGGACTAAAGGTCTGGCCCCATCGCGCGAAACAAAACACCCCCCTTTAGTCCCGGTTCGTGGCCCCAGCCGAGACTAGACACCCCCCTTTAGTCCCGGCTGGTGCCACAGACCGGGACTAAAGGGGATGGGGGGTATAAAAGGAGGCCTTCTCCCCCGGTGCATTCCACGCACCGGGAGAAGTGGATCCAGCAACGTCGACGCCGCCGCCAGGCTGCCGCCGCGAGAACCGCCGCAGATGACCCCTCTCTCTGCCGCCCACCGCCGAGCCCGCCGCGCCCTGCTCCCGAGCCCGCCCCCGATCGATCTCGGTCGCAGCACCGCCGCCGCCACTCCGACGAAGCGCCCGCGCCCGCCGCCAACGCCGCGCCCGCACCTGCCACCAGCGCCACCGCCCGCCGCACCACCGCCAGTGAGTAGTGTTAGGGTTGGGATTAATTAGGATTTTTTATTTAGGATTAATTTTTTAGTTTAATGTATATAGTTTATTAGGATTAGTGTATGTAGTGTATTAGGTGAGTATAGTTTATTAGGTGAATAGTGTATATAGTTTATTAGGTGAGTAGTGTATATAGTGTATGTAGTTTAGGATTAGGATTAGTATATAGTGTATGTAGTTTAGGATTAGGATTAGTACATAGTGTATGTTCTCTTTTGTGTGTATATAGTGTATATAATGTATGTAGTTTAGGATTAGGATATATAGTGTATGCAGTTTAGGATTAGGATTAGTGTTTATAGTGTATTTAGTTTAGGATTAGTTTATTATTTTTAGGGTATGAGATTTATAATATTGTAATTTATGTTTATAATAGGGCTTAGTCGCCCGCCTCTCCCGCGGCCACCATCACCGACCACCGCCACCGCACCTCCGAGTTTAGGGTTTAGGATGGTGACCGGAGTTAGGGTTAGGGTGGTGGTTCTCACGGGAAGCCGCTTAGTCGCCCGCCTCTCCCTTGGCCACCATCACCGGCCACCGCCACCGCACCTCCGGGTTTAGGGTTTAGGGGTGGTGACTGGAGTTAGGGTTAGGGTGGTGGTTCTCACGGGAAGCCGCTTAGTCACACCACTAGTTCAACTTAAGATTTCCGTTGGACTGCTAACATTTGGATGCGAACACGATAAAAAGCGAAACACGTTGAGAACGTAGATAAGTAAGACGACGAGGAGAAATTGTTTGAAACTTAGATGAGTATACACAATAAAATGATGAATAGACTTCTCTATCTATTTCGTGTTTCTCGCATTGCTGCAGATTTAGAATTCATGCTTCAACTATTCACATTGACGTATGGTAGTACAAACTACATATCTGGTAGGTCGTTTTTATTTTATTAGATACGGACCTTTAAGTTGAGGCGTTGAATGGAATAAATATTAATCTATGTTAGTATAGTAATTCGTTGAACATATTAGACAAACATATACAATATATACACAAGACTATATGTTGCAATCATCTTTAAACCTCTAAGTCGGTAGTTACTACGGGACACACGCGCTACGCCGAGGGCAAAAGGCCGTCGGCGTAGGCCAAAATTCCCTCGACGTATGGTACGCCGAGGGCTGCCCTCGGCGTAGCCTCCTCGGCAAAGATCTCCCTCGGCGGAGCATACTCAAGCCGTCGGCGTATCAAAATGCCGTCGGCGTATGCTACGCCGAGGGCTTTGCCGTCGGCGTAGCGGCCGTCGGCACAGCCTGTCGACTGGTTGCAAAAATATTTTATTTTTTGATTTTTTTTGAAAAATAATATTTTTTTATTTTTTTTCTCAATTTTTTTTATTATTTGAATTGTTTTACTTGTTAATCTCCTATTTTGAACATTTTTAACACTAATTATACTTACTATTTGATTAAATTCCAGTCTTAGTCAAACTTCCCAGCAGGTCACCTATCCTAATACTACTCCAGCTTCAGCACGCTTAACATCCTCGTTCTTTCAGAATCCGTTCCCGCAAAGTAATTCATACATTGGTGTCAATACTATGATATCAATCCTATTAACTCTTATATCATCATGACACATGTTTGTATTTTTTGAAATTATAAACAATTATTTAAGTAAATATTAATGAATAAGTAAAAATATTATTGAATTCAAATAAAAATATAATTATTTTATTTTTTTTGTATTTTTCTATTTAATATAGAATAATTAATATCTTTAAATCTGTAAATCGAAATTCAACAAATAATATGTTTAAATTGATCAGAAAAATGAGAGGAATCCAAATATGATATCCATATCAACTAATCACAAACCCTCCGTTTTTGAATTAGCTATTTGGTGGTTGCTTTAGAAAATTCCCTTTTTGCGCTCGGATAATGAAAAATGCCTTTTTGGTGCGATGAAAAGGAAAACTTGCATTGGATCTTTGATAAAATAGCATATTGTGAACCTAAAAATGATTTTTTTTAAAAAACATGAGCATCGGATCATGTACCTGTAGTTCATATCTGACCCACTTCCTACCGATTCGGCAGGAATTTGTCTTTTTCACCAAAGGTGGACGGAAAGGTTTCGGATCCCCCTGTTGGGACATTGTCCATATAAGGTGGTATAGTATTTTTGTAAAATGTGGTGGTAGTATTTTGAATTAGCCATTTGGTGGTTGCTTCACAAAACCGTCCGTTTTTTATGCTCGGAAAATGAGAAATGGCTTTTTGGTGCGACGAAAAGGAAAACTTCCTCCTGCAATATTGTTCGCCATCCCATGATGCATGTGTATGCACAATATGGGCACATTATCACAAACTATGCCTTGATTCTAGCCATAACATTGGTCATTTGACCCGAAAGCCAAGAAACCTCGAATGAGATAGGTCATTTTGTGAAGGGTTTTTTGAGACATAATCAATATATCAAGTTTGATATTTTTCCTTATAAATATGTCACATAATATGACACCACGCGAAGGTTTCGCATTGTTTCGATCATTTTTCAAATTTTTATGCCCGTTTTAAACTATCGTTAAACTTTGTCGAACGGCGGACATAAAGATTCTTAGCTCGGGGCCGAACCTCGCTAAAATTTCATTGGATCTTTGATAAAATAGCATATTGTGAACCTAAAAATGATTTTTGTAAAAAAACATGAGCATCGGATCATGTACCTGTAGTTCATATCTGACCCACTTCCTGCCGATTCGGCAGGAATTTATCTTTTTCACCAAAGGTGGACGGAAAGGTTTCGGATCCCCCTGTTGGGACATTGTCCATATAAGGTGGTATAGTATTTTTGTAAAATGTGGTGGTAGTATTTTGAATTAGCCATTTGGTGGTTGCTTCACAAAACCGTCCGTTTTTTATGCTCGGAAAATGAGAAATGGCTTTTTGGTGCGACGAAAAGGAAAACTTTCTCCTGCAACATTGTTCGCCATCCCATGATGCATGTGTATGCACAATATGGGCACATTATCACAAACTATGCCTTGATTCTAGCCATAACATTGGTCATTTGACCCGAAAGCCAAGAAACCTCGAATGAGATAGGTCATTTTGTGAAGGTTTTTTTGAGACATAATCAATATATCAAGTTTGATATTTTTCCTTATAAATATGTCACATAATATGACACGACGCGAAGGTTTCACATTGTTTCGATCATTTTTCAATTTTTATGCCCGTTTTAAACTATCGTTAAACTTTGTCGAACGGCGGACATAAAGATTCTTAGCTCGGGGTCGAGCCTCGCTAAACTTTCATTGGATCTTTGATAAAATAGCATATTGTGAACCTAAAAATGATTTTTGTAAAAAAACATGAGCATCGGATCATGTACCTGTAGTTCATATCTGACCCACTTCCTACCGATTCGGCAGGAATTTGTCTTTTTCACCAAAGGTGGACGGAAAGGTTTCGGATCCCCCTGTTGGGACATTGTCCATATAAGGTGGTATAGTATTTTTGTAAAATGTGGTGGTAGTATTTTGAATTAGCCATTTGGTGGTTGCTTCACAAAACCGTCCGTTTTTTATGCTCGGAAAATGAGAAATGGCTTTTTGGTGCGACGAAAAGGAAAACTTCCTCCTGCAACATTGTTCGCCATCCCATGATGCATGTGTATGCACAATATGGGCACATTATCACAAACTATGTCTTGATTCTAGCCATAACATTGGTCATTTGACCCGAAAGCCAAGAAACCTCGAATGAGATAGGTCATTTTGTGAAGGTTTTTTTGAGACATAATTAATATACCAAGTTTAATATTTTTTCTTCTAACTATGTCACATAATATAACACCACGCGAAGGTTTCACATTGTTTCGATCGTTTTTGAATTTTTTATGCCCGTTTTAAACTATATATAATGTTTTATATTTTACTTAATTTTTATTTATAAATGTGTAATATTTAAGTGTAGATAGATAGGTCTTATTTTTCTGCAAATTTTGATATATTATTTGTATTTTTCCGAATTAGAATGATTTAGTTATGATTTTTCAAAGTTTAATGAGATAAAATAAAAAATAGCTACGCCGAGGGCAGCCGTCGGCATATGCTACGCCGAGTGCAGCCGTCGGCGTAGCATAGAATATGCCGAGGGCAATTTTACGCCGACGGCTGTTTGGCGGGGCCGGCCTGAACGATGGCCGTCGGCGTAGCTTCCCAGTCCTGTAGTGGTTGTCTATGACAATTTTGATCAGAATACTATAATTGCCTTCCGTCACTCTTAAACCCATTTTTTTGTATACTCCCGTAACATCCATTGACTAGCTCTCGCTATTGGTTAATTGTGTTTTGTCTACTTCAACATGGGCTGCTAAACTCCTCCCGTTACACCCATAGACTATCAATAGAGATTACCATCTATGACGACATAATCTTCTTAATTTATGGCACTATCAACTCAATGATGAATGACATGTATAAATGTGTATACTAGGCCATGACATGTTCTTTCTTAACTTATAAGCTTATATCTTGCTTGTCCAGTTGGCAAAACAATTATAAGTGGTTAAACCAAGATGCATATAAACGAACGAATGCAGTTATTTCGTATTACCGGTACATATTTTATACACAAGGAGCAAATACTTTGTTGGAAAATCCAATTTCATTTGTTCTACCCATCTAAGAAATAATACAAGAAGATGTTAATGAGAACATACATTATTTAGGAACACAACATTTAGGGTCAAGGCGTCGAGCCCCACTCTCGTCACGCTTGCACAGTGGACACACACAGGACACACGATCATTGCTGACAAATATTCAATCGGAAACTTACACACACAGGAACAAGAGAATATAAGGATTTGGTCCGGTCCCCTTCAACGTTGGGGAACCTTCATTTTCTGGTTTTCTGGTTTTCTATGGTCGGTCTGCCCTCCTACACTAATGTTGGAGAACTTATTATGGATGCGCTTCCACCAAGCTACAATGCCTAACCTGGCTGCAACAATTTTTAGGACCATCTCATAGTAAATTTTTATGTAAATTTCAGCATTAGCCGGTAATCTCGATTGGCTATCCATGTTGAGTACGATTACATAATTTTCTTAATTTATGGTATACTAAACCTAGGCTGTTAAACTCCATCAACTATATCAATATTGATAAGCATCTAAAACGAAATAATTTTTTAATTTATGGAACTCAATAAGGAGTGCTACACTCCGTTAGCTATCGATAATGATTGGCCTCTACGATGACATAATTTTCTTAATTTCTGACATCCAACCTAATGATGAATGACTTGTATAAATGTGCGTACTAGGCCATGACATGTTCTTTCTTGACTTAAGCTTATATCTTGCTCGTATAGTTGGCAAAACATTTACAGGTGGTTAGACATGGATCCGTTCATATGAACCAAGAGATGCATGTATTAGTATTTATGGGAACCAATTTCATGTGCAACGAGAAGTATTTTCCAAGAAAATGCTACTTACATTTTCCTAGCCACCTAGGAAATAATGCAAGAAGATGCATGATATATGCATCAAAATTTTCAGGGTCGAGCCCCATTCTGAGTCTCTTTTTCACAGTAGACATATGCATACATGACCCAAAATCACATACGGTACGGTTTCAAGTAGAATCCCATCAAAATTACACCACTAGTTCAACTTGAGATTTCCGTTGGACTGCTAACAGTTGGATGCAAACAAGATAAAAAGCGAAACACGTTGAAAACGTAGATAAGTAAGACGACGAGGAGAAATTGTTCGAAACATAGACGAGTATACAAAATAAAATGATGAATAGACTTCTCTATCTATTTCGTGTTTCTCGCATTGTTGCAGATTTAGAATTCATGCTTCAACTATTCACATTGACGTATGGAAGTACAAATTACATATCCGGTAGGTCGTTTTCGTTTTATATATAAGATTAGATACAAACCTTTAAGTTAGGGCGTTGGATGGAATAAATATTAATCTATGTTAGTAGAGTAATTCGTTGAACATATTAGACAAACATATACAATATATGCACAAGACTATATGTTGCAATCATCTTTAAACCTCTAATTCAGTAGTTGTCTATGACAATTTTGATCAGCATACTATAATTGCCTTCTGTCACTCTTAAACCCATTTTTTTGTACACTCCCGTCATATCCATTGACTAGCTATCGCTATTGGTTAATTGTCTTCTGTCTACTTCAGCATGGGATGCTAAACTCTTCCCGTAACATCCATTGACTAGCTATCGCTATTGGTTAATTGTGTTATGTCTACTTCAGCATGGGCTGCTAAACTCCTCCCGTAACACCCATAGACTATCAATAGAGATTAACATCTATGACGGCGTAATCTTCTTAATTTATGGCACTCTCATTTCAATGATGAATGACATGTATAAATGCGTATACTAGCCATGACATGTTCTTTTTTGACTTAAGCTTATATCTTGCTTGTCCACTTGACAAAACAATTATAACTGGTTAGACTAGGATTCATATAAACCAATGAATGCAGGTATTTGGTATTACGGGACATATTTTATACACAAGGAGCAAATATTTTGTTGGAAAATGCACTTTCATTTGTTCTGGCCGTCTAAGAAATAATGCAAGAAGATCTTAATGATAACATACATGATATAGGCACAAAATTTTCAGGGTCAAGGCATCGAGCCCCACTCTCGTCTCGCTTGCACAGTCGACACACATAGGACACAATACCATTGCCGACGAATATTTAATCGGAAACCTACACACACAGGAACAAGATAACATAAGGATTTGGTCCAACCCCCTTCAACGTTGGGGAAACTTGGTTTTGTGGATTTCTGTGGTCGTTCTGCCCTCCTATACTAATGCAGGAGAACTTACTATGGGTGCGCTTTCACGAAGCTACAATGTCTAACCTGGCTGCCACAACTTCCAGGACCAACTCATAGTAAAATTTTATGTCGACTTCAGCATGAGCCACTAATCTCCAAGAGTTATCCATGTTGAGTACGATGGCTTAATTTTCTTAATTTATGGTAGTCAACCTAGGCTGCTAAACTCCAACAACTATCAATATTGATAAGCATCTACAACAGAATAATTTTCTTAATTTATGGAATTCAACATGAAGGAGTGCTACACTCCATTAGCTATCGACAATGATTGATATCTACGACGACATAATTTTCTTAATTTGTGACACCCAACCTAATGATGAATGACTTGTATAAATGCGCGTACTAGGCCATGACATGTTCTTTCTTGACTTAAGCTTATATCTTGCTCATGCAGGTTAGACCTGGATCCATACGTATGAACCAAGAGATGCACGTATTAATTTTCATGGGCACCTATTTCATATGCAAGGAGAACGTATTTTCCAAAAAAACTACTTTTATTTTCCTAGCCACCTAGGAAATAATGCAAGCAGATGCGTGATATATGTAGGAACTTGTTTGGGTTGAGCACCATTTTGTGTCTCTTTTTCACAGTGGACACACGCACACATGGCGCCAAATCATAGCCGATAAGGTGTCAAATAGGATCCCGTCAATTTGGGTTGAGCACCATTCTGTGTCTCTTTTTCACAGTGGACACACGCACACATGACGCCAAATCATAGGAGATAAGATGTCAAATAGGATCCCGTCAATGTCACACCTCTAGTTTAATTTAAGATTTCTGTTGGATGCGAACACGATCAAAAACAAAACACGTCGAGCACGTAAATAATTTAGACGATGAGGAGAAAACTTTCAAAACATTTATGAGTATACAAAATAAAATAACGAATATACTTGTCTACCTATATTGTGCTTTTCGCATTGTTGCAGATTTAGAGTTCATGCTTCACAATATTCAAATCGACATATGCAAATACAAATTACAGTTCTAGTAGGTCATTTTCGTTTTATATACTCGATTAGATACATACCTTTAAGTTGAGGTGTTGGATGAAAAAATATTAATCTGTGTTAGTGGAGTAATCCGTTGAACATGTCAGACAAACATATACAATATATACACAAGATTATCTATGTGTTGCTATCATCTTTAAACCTATCAGTCTGGTAGTTGTCTATGACGATTTTGATCAGCATACTATAGTTTTCTTATCACTCACACCCAATTTATTTGTAAACTCCTGTCACATCCATTGACTAGCTATCGCTATTGGTTAATTGTCTTATGTCTACTTTAGCATGGGCTGCTAAACTCCTCCCGTAACACTCTTAGACTATCAATAGAGATTAGCATCTATGACAACATATTCTTCTTAATTTATGACACTCTCAACTCAATTATGAATGACATGTAGAAATGCGTATATTAGGTCATGACATGTTTTTTCTTGACTTAAGCTTATATCTTGCTTGTCCAGTTGGTAAAACAATTATAAGTGGTTGGACTAGTATTCATATAAACAAGTGAATGTAGGTATTTGGTATTATGGGGACATATTTATACACAAGGAGAAAATACTTTGTTGTAAAATCCACTTTCATTTGTTCTAGCTGTCTATGAAATAATACAAGAAGATGTTAATGAGAATATACATGATATAGGAACAAAAATTTTGGGGTCAAGGCATTGAGCCCCACTCTCATCCCGCTTGCACAGTGGACACACAGAGGACACAATACCATTGCTGACGAATATTATAATCGAAAACTTACACACACAGGAACAAGAGAACATAAGGATTTGGTCCAACCCCCTTCAACATTGGGGAAACTCGGTTTTCTGGATTTCTGTTTTTCTATGGTCAGTCTGCCTCCTACACTAATGCAGGAGAATTAATTATGGATGCGCTTCCACGAAGCTACAATACTCAACCTGACTGCAACAATTACTTGGACCAGCTCATAGTAAACTTTTATGTCAACTTTAGCATGAGCCACTAATCTCTACGGGTTATCCATGTTGAGTACGATGGCATAATTTTCTTAATTTATGGTAGTCAACCTAGGCTGCTAAACTCTATCAACTATTAATATTGATAAGCATCTACAACGGAATAATTTTCTTAATTTATGGAACTCAATATGGAGTGCTACACTCCATTAGCTATCGATAATGATTGGCATCTACGACGGCATAATTTTCTTAATTTGTGACACCCAACCTAATGATGATGACTTGTATAAATATGCGTACTAGGTTATGGTAAGTTCTTTCTTGACTTAAGCTTATATCTTGCTGGTGCAGTTGGCAAAACATTTACAAGTGGTTAGACATGGATCCGTAGGTATGAACTAAGAGATGCATGTATTTCATATGCAATGAGAAATTCTTTTACAGGAAAAAACTACTTTCATTTTTCCAAGCCACCTAGGAAATAATGAAAGAAGATACATGATATATGCAGGAAATTGTCAGAGTCGAGCCCCATTTCGAGTCTCTTTCTCACAGTGGACACACACACACATGATGCAAAGTCATAGCCGGTAGTGTGTCAAGTAGAATGCCATCAAATTCACATCTCTAGTTCAATTTGAGATTTCCGTTGGACCGCTAGCCGTTGGATGCGAACACTATCAAAAGAGAAACACGTTGAGAAGGTAAATAAGTAAGACAACAAGGAGAAAACTTTCAAAACATAGATGAGTATACAAAATAAAATGACGAATAGACTTCTTTATCTATTTCGTATTTCTCGCATTTTTGCAGATTTAGAGATCTGGTAGGTTGTTTTCCTTTTATATACTCGATTAGATACAGACCTTTAAGTTGAGGCGTTAGATGGAAGGAATATTAATCTTCTTTAGTAGAGTAATCCGTTGAACATGTCAGATGAACATATACAATATATACACAAGATTATCTATGTGATGCTATCATCTTTAAACCTCTTAGTATGATAGTTGTCTATGACGATTTTGATCAGTATACTGTAATTGCCTCCCGTCACTCTCACGTACCGGCGGACCCAATGCCCCTATTACCCGGCGCTTGCCCGGGCTTCACCGCTGCGTGCTTTAGCCACAAGTCGCTCGCAAGCAAGATATCGAGGAGTCCCGATGGGCAAAACTGCTTTGCAGCCCTTTTGGTAGAACGTGATCATAAGCCCATCAAAAATAAGATCGGCCACAGTCCAGAAGGCAGGCACGATCCGCACCAGGCGCGTGACTCAAAGGGTGTTCCCATTATGGCTCGTGTAAATTCCAAGAACAGTTACACTGTTTCATGTGTTTTTCTTTTTAGCTAGCTTACAATTTTTTTTGCGAAAATTCTTACTGTCTTATCTTGACTTCTTAGAAAACATTTCTTGTACTCCCTCTGATCCAAATTAATGACTCAGATTTGTTTAGATTTGGATATATCTGGTTATTTTTTTATTGTTAGATACATCCAGATCTAGACAAATATAAGTACATTAATTTGGATCCGAGAGTACTAAATTAAATTTCAAGCATGCTACACTAAATAAATGACACCGGGAGCGAAATGCGCCCTAATAGAAGAAAGAATAAAAATAATATTTGATGCGTGTTCTGTAGGGGTTCAGGTTCAGTAGAGTGTTCTAGGCTCTTGCACCGGTTTATGTAGTTGTTAAGCTTTTGTAGCGGCAGTCCGATAAGCCGAGGTTCCTGTATGGTAGGTTTATTTTCTGTAGAACTCAGACCTTGTTGGTTTCATTTGCTTTAGTGGAAGCCGGAAGAATATCCCTATTTATCTAAAAAAATGTTTGGTGCGTGGAGGGAAGCAGCGAACCAAATGTCAGCAGGAGAAAATAATCATAGAGTTCAAAATAAGATGTTCACGAGCTATTAAAATAGAAAATGTTCATGCGGTTCAAAAAATATTCATAAAGTTCGAAAAATGTTTACATACTCTAAAAAGAGTGTTTGTAGGATTAAAAAAACATTTTCGTTAGAAATATTTGTTCATGGATATAAAATAACGTTACACAAAGTATAGAAAAACTCATATGTAGTTCACAAAATGTTCACAGGTTTAAGAAAATGTCCATATAGTTCACAATAATTCCCCATGGAGTTAAAAAAATGTTCATTTGAGAGAAATATATTTTCACATAGAACATAATAATTTCTATATAAGGTTAATAAATATTAGTTCCATGTGCATGTTACATATACTTGTTCGAGAAAAAAATTTGTGGCCTTGGTCTCGCCCAGGCTTCGACAAAATCCTAGGTCCACCACTGCAATCACACCCTATTTTTTTGTAAACTCCCGTCACATCCATTGACTAGCTATCACTATTGGTTAATTGTGTTCTGTCTAATTCAGCATGGGCTGCTAAACTCATCCCGTAACATCCATACACTATCAATAGAGATTAGCATCTATGATGACATAATCTTCTTAATTTATGGCACTCTCAACTCAATGGTGAATGACATGTATAAATGCGTATACTAGGCCACGACATGTTCTTTCTTAACTTAAGCTTATATCTTGCTTGTCCACTTGACAAAACAATTATAACTGGTTAGACTAGGATTCATATAAACCAATGAATGCAGGTATTTGGTATTACGGGACATATTTTATACACAAGGAGCAAATATTTTGTTGGAAAATGCACTTTCATTTGTTCTGGCCATCTAAGAAATAATGCAATAAGATCTTAATGAGAACATATATGATATAGCACAAAAATTTTAGCGTCAAGGCACCGAGCCCCACTCTCGTCTCTCTTGCACAGTCGACACACATAGGACACAAGACCATTGCTGACGAATATTTAATCGGAAACCTACACACAGAGGAACAAGAGAACATAAGGATTTGGTCCAACCCCCTTTAACGATGGGGAAACTTGGTTTTGTGGATTTCTGTGGTCGTCCTGCCCTCCTACACTAATGGAGGAGAACTTACTATGGGTGCTCTTCCACGAAGCTACAATGTCTAACCTGGCTGCCACAACTTCCAAGACCAACTCATAGTAAAATTTTATGTCAACTTCAGCATGAGCCACTAATCTCCATGAGTTATCCATGTTGAGTACGATGGCATAATTTTCTTAATTTATGGTAGTCAACCTAGGCTGCTAAACTCCAACAACTATCAATATTGATAAGCATCTACAACAGAATAATTTTCTTAATTTATGGAATTCAACATGATGGAGTGCTACACTCCATTAGCTATCGACAATGATAGATATCTACAACGACACAATTTTCTTAATTTGTGACACCCAACCTAATGATGAATGACTTGTATAAATGTGTGTACTAGGCCACAACATGTTCTTTCTTGACTTAAGCTTATATAACTTGCTTGTGCAGTTGGCAAATCATTTCTAAGTGACAAGACCTGGATCCGTACTTATGAACCAAGAGATGCATGTATTAGTATTCATGGCACCTATTTCACATGGAAGGAGAACGTCTTTTCCAAGAAAAAGCTACTTTAATATGCAACAAGATGCGTGATATATGCAGGAAATTGTCAGGGCCGAGCCCCATTTTCACGGTGGACACACGCACACATGACGCAAAATCTTAGCCGATAGGGTGTCAAGTATGATCCCATCAAAGTCACACCTCTAGTTCAATTTGAGATTTCTAGTGTGAAATTTTGACAACATTTTGCACTATAAAATTCATATAAATTTATACATCATTTTGACACCTACTCAAATTTTGAAATCCGTAAATTTTGACACCTATTTCTACAAGTTTTTGCCAGGTTATTTCCTAGTAATCACCCTCCAAGCACCCTAGCATAAACCAACGAAAATAGGGAGTAGATTCTAAGTTTTCACACGAGGACCCCAGACTAAACTATTTCAAGTTTTTGTCAAAACAACATAAGTAGTAGCAAAACAATCATTCTCATTCTCCTCCACCATCTAGACTACAACAAGTAGAGGCAGTTCCCAAGACCAAGCTTCACTTTAGTCGATGGTGACATCTTCATATTCCGTGTCCTTCCACTAGTGATCTTGAATGTGTTCACCCTTCTTGCAATCGCATCACTTGTAATGCTACCCGCTCCAGGCGGTTGTCTCCATCTATCATGTTCCTTCTGTCACCTTCATTTTTGAATCTTCACCAACATTAAAGAAAATCACACATGTAGCATATTTATTCGCTAGGAGATTTGATAAGTTCCCCCTCCAAACATGATCGATTAAGAGATTACCATAAATACCAACAAAGAGCAGCTACTCCTACTATGTGCATTTTTGTTCCTAATGGAACTAATTTAGAAATCAACCAAAAACATTGAGTAAAACATGAAGGTCTAGTATAAGCATCTAGAGTAAAACATGATGATTGTACTCCACATATATATAGCAGAGAGCCACTCAAAGAAATGGAGCCCAAAATATTTTTTGCCTACCCAATTTATTTTCCTCATTCTGTATTTTGCAGAAAATGGCATGTGACCCTCGCAAATGCAAGGACATTAATTTTTGATCCTTCGTATTTTCTAAAAAATAAATGATCTCATAGATACTCATATTATTCAATTATAAATGATTTTATCAATAGGAGCCGCAAGTATTATTGTAAAATCCTACGATACAAAAATTTATGTTATTTGTAGCATAATGATCATAATGTCATGGAAGGAAATCATGATGTCATTGTCACTTAAGACACATACTCAATTACACTTTGAGTTGTGCAAAAATTGTTATCTTATAAATATTATCTCATCATTTGGTTATTTATTCCAACAGCAAGAAACTTTCATGTTTTGTATGAATCTGTTGCTAACATCTTATATATGATTATGGAAAAAATACATACTGAAGGGTTCGCGGCATAGAAAACAAAAAAAATTCCTACGATGGGAACAAAGCACCAAGATCTATCTACTAGATACAAGCAACGGGTGGATATACATCCATAGAATACATACCCTCGAAGACCGTATAGCGTTAACGAGGTTGTACTCGTGGATGATGCAGTCGAACGCTTGCCGATCTCAAGATCGTGATGAAGTCCATCTGGTCCAGCCGGTCCAGCACCATCATATCCAGCACCGCAAAGCAGTGGTGCATCCGTGATCGCACACACGTCCGGGTACCCCCGACAACCTCCGCGTCCTCGATCCAGCGAAGCAGCGGAAGCAACAAATCTTTCCAGAAAAAGCCACCGGGAACATGTATCTCGCTGATTCGAGACTATGGGGAAATTCTAAAGGGGGGAGAAAGATCCTTCACGAGGAGGTGTGAGTGAGAAGTTAGAGGAGGGAGTCCTTATATAGGGGAGGGGGGAATCCCAAGGGGGCATGGCCGCCGGCCATGGAGGGTGCCCCCACCTCTCCCTCATTCATGTGGGTGGACACTCCACTCACAAAATGGCCCTTCAAATTCCCATTAAATTTCCACCAAATTTAATGCAAACTCTCTCTTAAATAAAACTCCTTTTATTTATTCAGAATTTTGTCAATTAATGTAATGACAAACATTCACATATAACCCCTTGCTAGTATTTCATTTTAGAAACACTTTATGCAATTTCATCCAAAACAGTTTCAGTGTCTAGTGAAATAAATTCCTGCGCTTTTTTTCTCTGGCATATCATTTGCTCCGAATGGTGTTGGTATCCCTTAAGTGTGTCACCCTACGGTTCGCGAATAATGTAGACATGATCGAGACCCCTCTCCGATCAATAATCAGCAGCGGGACCTAGAGATCCGTACTGACTCCCACATATTGAACGATGACTTCTGTGATCGTGTGAACCTTATACGCATGTAACTCAATCCCTTTGTATCGCGATATATTACATGTCCGAGATTCGATCATCGGTATGTCCATAGCTAGTTTGATCTCGTTACCGACATGTACTCTTTTCTTGTTCCCGTGATATAACATTCTAGTAATCAAATCACTTGCTTGCAAGCTAACTAATGTGATTCACCGAGAGGGCCGAGAGTATATATCTCCGTCATCGGGATGGAAAAATTCCACTCTTGATCCATGAGTCTCAACATAACACCTTCGTAGCACTAAACCCATATTTATAATCACCCTGTTACGGTGTGACGTTTGATGTTATCAAGATACTCTTCCGGTGTTAGTGATTGACATGATATCATGGTCTAAGGACTAAGATAACTTTGTATGATGTTATAGAAATATAAACACAATGACCTTTATTGTAATGCTATACTTGGATGAATATTCATCACATTATTCTAATAATGTTGTGACCTCGTTATTAACAACATCCAATGTCCATGATCAAGAAACCTTTGATCATCTTGTTAATCAACGAGCTAGTTTATAAGAGAGGCATAACTAGGAACTTCCTTTTTGTTTATTAAACACACATGTATTAACGTTTCCGTATTAATACAATTATAGCATGTAAAATTAAAATTTATCATAAATAAGGAATACGATAATAACCACTTTATTATTGCCTTTCGTGCATATTCCCTTCAGTCTCCCACTTGCACTAAAGACAATAATCTAGTTTAGAAACTTTGCGTATTGAACACCTATAGCTTCCTGGTGTTCCATATACACAATTTCAAGTGGTTAACATAATCTACGGATCTGACGCTTTAGGTCCGTGTGTATTTACATGTCTTTGTGTCTTCACGCATCACTCATTCTCCAATGAGACGGCATTGTATAAATTTGGTCTTTTGGTGAGACTTTTAGTTCCTTGGGGTTAAATCATGTTGATACTATTGTCGTACAATATATCTTTAGTGTTAGACAGTTGCGAACCACACCTTAGTTTGATAACAAACTACTTGACATAAATCCCCTCCTTTGCTGCTACTATAGCAGTCATATACTTAGCCTTTTTTTGTAGTATCCGTCACAATGTATTAACTTTGGAATTCATCCAAATCCATCATGGAAATTCCTTTTCATTTCATTATGCCACCCATAGTTTAAATCGAGATAAACTTAATTTGTATCTTGTGACAAAACTAGCATCAATCTAACGCTTTACAATGAACTATTTGTAATTGTTTGACACCTCTACATAAATATATTCTTATTTCTTCCAAAATATCATAAGAATATCCGCACTATCGTCCAATGATCATTTTATGATTCATTCTGGTATATGCTCATAACACTTAGATCATAGGACATATCTGGATGTGTGCATATCATGGTATGATTGATCAAAACATTCTTGTGATTTCACTCATCAAGTGTCAAATCACTTGAATCTTGTTTCACTTATTAAGTGTCAATACACTTAAATCTTGATTCAATTCTTTTCCATGCGACAAGAACTTTTTCTCGTCGTTTCTATATTGAACCCCTTTAATATCTCATATATGTATGTTTGGAATAACCATATTAGTGTAGTGGTTCGTAGCATGGAAAACAAAAAATTTCTACCGCTTACAAACAAACAAGCCAAGATCTATCTACTAGATTGTAGAAACAAGTCGATGGAATAACTCACCCTCGAAGATTTCAAAGTGTTTAACGAGAGCGGATTATCGTGGGTGATGTAGTCGTACTCTTTCCGATCTCAAGATCGCGTAGACGATCCTTCCGGCGCTGCATTCCGGCAGCGCTTCCGCAGTCGGTCACACGTTCGGTACTCGACGAAGACCTTCCTATCCCTTGTTCCAGTAGGCAGCGGAGGTTGTAGCACTCTCCTCGCGATTCCGGCAGCACGGCGGCGTGGTACCGGAAGTAGAGGGGAGATCTCGCAGGGCTTCGCCTTAAGCCGGAGCGAGTATGGTGGACTATGAGAGAGCCTCGGTGATCTAGGGTTTAGACACACCAAGGAGGAGGCAAGGCCGGCGGCTAGGGTTTGCCCTAGGCGGCGGTGTCTTTCCCTAGGCGGCGGCAGCAGGAGGTGGCGGTGCCGGCAGCTAGGAGCTAGGGTTTGTGGGGTGTGTGTTGTGTCTTGGAGAGGCAGCCCTGCCCCTCCTTATATAGATGGAGGGGGCGCTCCAAGGGGAGGGGAGTCCCTCCCCAACTCGGTCTCCAAGTGGGACGGCGGTGGAGGGAGAGGAACTCCTCCCCAAGTAGGTTTCCTACTCTCCCTCCACCAAACAAAATAGCCGTTTGACTTTTTCAAATTGGTGTTTGACTTTTCAAACTAGGATTTGATTTACCCCTTTATTTTGTTCAGCGATGACACCTAGTACATGATGCAACCATTCCAACTTGTTATGACACATTCATGTACTCTTCCCCTCTGGAGTGCCGGACATTCCAGAACCTTCTAGAACATTCCCGATGAAAACACCGGAACCATTCTCCAACCCCGAAACATGACTTTCCTTATATGAATCTTATTCTCCGGACCATTCCGGATCTCCTCGTGATATCCTGGATCCCATCCGGGACTCCGAACAACATTCGGTCTCTTACTCATCATTCCATAACTACTCAAACAACGTCGAATCCTTAAGTGTGTCTCCCTACGGTTCGTGAATTATGCGGACATGATCGAGACACTTCTCCGAACAATAACCAATAGAGGAATCTAGAAATTCATATGGCTCCCACATATTTCTACGATTACTTTGCGATCGAATGAACCACTTACATACGATACCAATTTCCCTTTGTCTCACGATAGTTTACTTATCCGAGGTTTTGATTGTCGGTATCTCTGCATACCTAGTTCAACCTCGTTACTGATAAGTACTCTTTTCTCGTTCCCGTGATATGTGATACCTTGTGAGCCATTCACATGCTTGCAAGCTAATTGGATGACATTCCACAGAGAGGGCCCAGAGTATATATATTCGTCATATGGATGGACAAATCCCACTCTTGATCGATGTGTCTTAACCAATACTTTCCGAACACTCAATGCCACCTTTATAGCCACCCAGTTACGGTGTGGTGTTTGATGTCATCAAAGCATCCTTCCGGTGATGGTGATATGCATGATCTGATGGTCGAAGGAATTAGGTTACTATGTATCAGAAAGCATATAGCAATTGAACTATTAAAATGACTTGATCTTTATGCTACGCTTATCTATAGGAGTATGTCCATCATATCATTCTCCTAACGATATGATCTTGTTGTTACTAACATGTCAATGTTCATGATAGGGAAACCACAATCATTTATTAACCAACAAGCTAGTATTATAAAGAGGCTTTACTAGGGACTTCAATTTAAGTTTACAAATCACACAGGTATTAATGTTTCCTTGTTAATACTATTATAGCATGAATAAACATTTATCATAAACACAAAGATATAATAATAACTACATTTATTATTGCCTCTAGGGCATATCTCCAACAATTAGCGTCACAATCTATCCATGTAGATACTCATGCTAAATATTCGGGTTTTGCCTAAGTCTTTCATCGAAATGAAATTCTTAATCTTTGTCAATAAAAGATACATCATTTCCAATCAACAAGATTTCCTCCACATAATGTATTAGAAATATGTCTCAGCGCTCCCACTTAATTTCTTGCAAATTCAAGCATCTTCATCGTCTTCTAATAAAATTAAAATTCTTTAACAGTTTCATCACGGTGAAGATTCCAACTCCGCGATGCTTACTTCAACCATTGAAGTTTGCATGCCCTTTTTAGCATCCTTGGAATTTAACAAAATCCTTTGGACCATGTCTTGTACACGTCCTAGGTAACCATTCTTTTAGAAGAATTTTGTTTTGTTTATTCATCTACCATATACCAAATTATATGTGGTGGTTGCTACTTTAAACCTTTGATCATCTTGTTAATCAACGAGTTAGTTTATAAGAGAGGCATAACTAGGAACTTCATTTTTGTTTATTAAACACACATGTATTAACGTTTCCGTATTAATACAATTATAGCGTGTAAAATAAACATTTATCATAAATAAGGAATACGATAATAACCACTTTATTATTGCCTCTCGGGCATATTCCCTTCAGTCTCCCACTTGCACTAAAGACAATAATCTAGTTTAGAAACTTTGCGTATTGAACACCTATAGCTTCCTGGTGTTCCATATACACAATTGCAAGTGGTTAACATAATCTACGGATCTGACGCTTTAGGTCCGTGTGTATTTGCATGTCTTTGTGTCTTCACGCATCACTCATTCTCCAATGAGACGGCATTGTATAAATTTGGTCTTTTGGTGAGACCTTTAGTTCCTTGGGGTTAAATCATGTTGATACTATTGTCGTACAATATATCTTTAGTGTTAGAAGTTGCGAACCACACCTTAGTTTCATAACAAACTACTTGACATAAATCCCCTCCTTTGCTGCTACTATAGCAGTCATATACTTAGCCTTTTGTTGTAGTATCTGTCACAATGTCTTAACTTTGGAATTCATCCAAATCCGTCATGGAAATTCCTTTCCATTTCATTGTGCCACCCATAGTTTAAATTGAGATAAACTTAATTTATACCTTGTGACAAAACTAGCATCAATCTAACGCTTTACAATGAACTATTTATAATTGTTTGTCACCTCTACACAAATATATTCTTATTTCTTCCAAAAGATCATAAGAATATCCTCACTATCGTCCAATGATCATTTTATGATTCATTCTGGTATATGCTCATAACACTTAGATCATAGGACATATATGGATGTGTACATATCATGGTATGATTGATCAAAACATTCTTGTGATTTCACTCATCAAGTGTCAAATCACTTCAATCTTTTTTCACTTATCAAGTGTCAATACACTTGAATCTTGATTCAATTCTTTTCCATGCGACAAGAACCTTTTCTCGTCATTTCTATATTGAACCCCTTCAATATCTCATATATGTATGTTTGGAATAACCATATTAGCGTCACAGTCTATCCATGTAGACACTCATGCTAAATATTCGGGTTTTGCCTAAGTCTTTCATCGAAATGAAATTCTTAATCTTTGTCAATAAAAGATACATCATTTCCAATCAACAAGATTTCCTCCACATAATGTATTAGAAATATGTCTCAGCGCTCCCACTTAATTTCTTGCAAATTCAAGCATCTTCATCGTCTTCTGATAAAATTAAAATTCTTCAACAATTTCATCACTGTGAAGATTCCAACTCCGCGATGCTTACTTCAACCATTGAAGTTTGCATGCCCTTTTTAGCATCCTTGGAATTTAACAAAACCCTTTGGACCATGTCTTGTACACGTCCTAGGTAACCATTCTTTTAGAAGAATTTTGTTTTGTTTATTCATCTACCATATACCAAATTATATGTGGTGGTTGCTACTTTAATCCGTCCAGACTAAATATCGATATAAAAGATCCAATCTTTTCATAGTCAACTCCTTGAACATTGTCGTAAAATACTTTACGACATGTCGACTATTTCATAGATCTAAAGCATCCATGTCTATTTCTTTATAGATCCAAATACGACCGATAGGTTTTTACACCTTTCCGGAGGGTCTTCCAAGTTCAAAACTTGATTTGTCATATATGGAACTATCACGGATTTTATGGCTTCAAGCCATTTGACGGAGTCAGGGTCCATTATCGCTTCTTGGCATGTTGTCAGTTCATCATTGTCAAACAATAATGATTTACTCTCAAATCTTAGCATTTGATTGTTTATCCGACCTACTTGGTTCAAAAGGAACTTAGATCTCCCTGACCACAACCTTTGAGGAACATAATCTATGAGCATTATGGCTGTCTCCGGAACGATTTTCGGTGCTGCGCAACTCAGCACATTTAGCTAAGGTTCGTTAACCTTATCAAAGTTCTATTGTCCTCCCACTTAACTTTTGCGAAATTTCCTTTTTCAAGAAAATTCACATTTCAAGCGACAAACCCTTTTGTCCTCGGTGTTATGGAGGAATATCCAATGGTTATTCGAAATAACCTACAAAGACATGCTCATCTGACTTTGGTTGTAAACATCTTACTTATGCTTAGCATACCAAAATTTAAGAAAGGATAACTTGGGTTTTATCCCAAACCAGGTGTCATTTCAACGGATCAAGATGGAGCTCTTTTCAGTGTAAAGCGGTAGTTTCTAAAGCTTTAATGTTTTAAAACATAATGGCAGTTTTATAAATAACACCTTTGATCCAACCATGTCAAACAAGGTTTTATTACAAATCTCAAACACTCCATATACCTATGGTGTTTCAGGAGATGTAAATCTAGGTGTTTTGCTAAACTTGCAACTCAAATAAATCCCTTTATGATAAAATCATAAATCATTTATTTTCTTGTTACACTTGTAACTCAAATAAATCCCTTTATCATAAATCATTTATTTTCTTGTTACAATGATTTTCCACTTCATCTTGAAAGTCTTTGAATGTTTTCAAATATTTCATACTTCTTTCTCATTAAGTGAATATTCACTAAAATTTCCGGAGAAAGTATATGAAGTTGAAATCCATCGCTTACGACTACATACATCGATATGTATAAATTCCAATATTTTAGTCGTTCGTTCTTCTTTGGCCTTTGAACGAAGTTTTAATTATCCCAAGGAAAGTCTCAGAAGTGTCACTTGATCAAATCAAAGACTCCAAAAATCCATGAAAAATGGAGTTTCTTCATGTTTTCTTTCCAATATAATTTAAACTGCGATGTCACTTCGTAAGTGATCTTCCAATCATTTGTCTTGCGACATTTTAGCATTAGTTTTATGGATGTGATTTCTCCAACTAGATTTATAAATTATCCATCTTATATGGAATACAGTAATTATTTGAACAATCTTTGTTCTCATAATACCTAATTTAAATAACTATAATTAAAACAAATCTTAAAAGCAAGCTTTGATATCAACGAGAAATACAAACAATGGTTTGCTTGTTTTCGATGAACATCATCACATATTCTCTTGCTAGTTACTTACGCCATCGTGGTTCATGAATTGCGTTGTTCTGTATAAAATTTCATACCAACCAATTCAGTATCCAATACCCAAGAACTACATTGTTTAACAAGCAAAGAATACAACCATAACATGTATATCATCTATATACCTAAACTGGATATTTTATAGATTCTCTTTCAGCATTTCCTTTTCCTTTTTAAAAGAATCTATCAACATCAATAGTGGCACCATATACATGACATATAGTCCAAAGCGTGTATATTCAAATAATAATACCTTTGGACTTGCACTTTGAAGTAGATCACTATCATCAAATGATCGGCATTCTTTAAAAATCCACTATTTAGTAATCTTTAAGTGTAGTTAACACTTTACATACATCTTCTATTCATCCTTATCATGAAGGCTTTCATGATCAAGCTAATGTAGCTTATGAAGGCGAATCATGAGTATAATGTTATTTTCCAAAACCCTTTTGGATGATTAGGATGTCTAGCATCTCCAACCTTCGTAAATTCTCATCCAATATGCGAACATATATTATACTATATCATATTGCAACCAAAACACTGTTTCAGATATCGTTATATCTGCCACACATGATGGTTTCTGAAACAATTCTTTCAGATCCTAGATAAACTTGATATTAAAACAATCAAGAATCATGGAGACAAACATGATACTTAAGATACTAACACTGGAATTTTGACTCCCGATTTAATACCAATTATGAAACTTCACGGAGTAAGAAGAGTTTGCTGAAAGTTTGAAATAGGACTTTAAACTTTAGATTGACACTCAACACAATACGATACCAGTTCGTAAAGTAAATATCCAGAATTCTATAGTTCTATTATCTCAATTACAACTAAGCATAAGGTGGTGAACGAATTACAATGACTACAACAAATTATGCAAATTCTCTTTGATTTAATTTATGATAAATTGATTTCTATTAATCCAAATTAGAAATGAACTCCCACTCAAAAACGACATCCCTCGTGTCTTTTTGGTGATTACATGAACCAAATCCACTACACCAAGTCCGATCATCACGTGAGTCGGTGTAGCTTCATACGCGAGCATCAAATGGGCATCATATCTTTCATATGACTCATTCTTATCATTTTGGTCCGTGTTCCGAGGCCATGTATGTACATGCTAGGCTCGCCAAGTAAGAACCTTAGTATTCGCGTGTGTAACTGTCTTACACCCGAAATATGATCGTGGATCCAAGAACATCCGATCATCACGTGATGTCTTGGAGCGACGAAACATAATCGGTGCATAATTAAGAAAGAACACATTCTTATCTTGATATCTAAATGAGTAATCATCTTATTATGCTAATAAAAATGCTAAACAAGCAATATAAGATGCAACAAACATCACATGTTTATAAGTGGAATGATATGGTTCTTGCACTCGATCTCCATCATGTGCATCATTGTATGATCGCTATTATGTGTAAGGCCAAGGTCTATGGAACTTACATGTTATGTGTGTTGTAAGAGTATCGACTTATACTTCTACTTACAACATCACCATATCATGACACTAGCCCAGCAACAATCTAAACTAGACGCCTCTAATTTATCCATTGCAAGTATTACATGGCTTAGGGATTTCGAAGATAGAACCGTTCTTACCTATGAACATGAACCACAAATAGGATAATCAAATTGTTGACAACTCGTTACAAATTAGATATTGACTATAGTAGAAGAGACAGACACCCGCTAGCCACTTATGCAAAACTAGTTGCATGTCAAGCGTGGAACAGGTCTTATGTACGAGTACATGTAATGTTTGTCCGGGCCGCTTCATCCCACTATGCCACCAATATCCAAAGTACAACTAAGAAGCAATAAAATGATCATCATCGCCCCACATACTCATATGTGTACTACCCGTGCAAAGCATAGATCCGGCTCTGATACCACTGAAGGGTTCGCAGCATAGAAAACAAATTTTTTCCTACGATGGGAACAAAGCACCAAGATCTATCTACTATATACAAGCAACGGGTGGTTATACATCCATAGAATACATACCCTCGAAGACCGTATAGCGTTAACGAGGTTGTACTCGTGGATGATGCAGTCGAACGCTTGTCGATCTCAAGATCGTGATGAAGTCCATCTGGTCCAGCCGGTCTAGGACCATCACATCCAGCACCGCAAAGCAGTGGTGCATCCGTGATTGCACACACGTCCGGGTACCCCGACAACCTCTGCGCCCTCGCTCCAGCAAAGCAGCGGAAGCAACAAATCCAAAAAACCACCGGGAACATGTATCTCGCTGATCCAAGACCATGGGGAAATTCTAAAGGGGGGAGAGAGATCCTTCGCGAGGAGGTGTGAGTGAGAAGTTAGAGGAGGGGCTCCTTATATAGGGGAGGGGGCAGCCCAGGGGTGCCCCCACCTCTCCCTTATTCATGTGGGTGGATACTCCACTCACAAAATGGCCCTTTAAATTCCCATTAAATTTCCACCAAATTTAATGCAAACTCTCTCTTAAATAAAAATTCTTTTATTTATTCAGAATTTTGTCAATTAATTTAATGACAAACATTCATATATAACCCCTTGCTAGTATTTCATTTCACATGCAAAAACACTTTCTGCAATTTCACCCGAAACAGTTTCGATGTCTAGTGAAATAAATTCCTACGCTTTCTTTTTCTTTCTCTAGCATATAATTTTCTCTAAATCGTGTCAGTATCCCTTAAGCGTGTCACCCTACGGTTCGCGAATAATGTAGACATGATCGAGACCCCTCTCCGATCAATAATCAGCACGGGACCCGGAGATCCGTACTGACTCCCACATATTCAACGATGACTTTTGTGATCGTGTGAACCTTATATGCATGTAACTCAATCCCTTTGTCTCGCGATATATTACATGTCTAAGATTCGATCATCGGTATCTCCATACCTAGTTTGATCTTGTTACCGACATGTACTTTTTTCTCGTTCCCGTGATATAACATTCTAGTGATTAAATCACTTGCTTGGAAGCTAACTAATGTGATATCACCGAGAGGGTCCAGAGTTTATCTCTTCATCATCGGGATGGACAAATTCCACTCTTGATCCATGAGCCTCAACATAACACCTTCGTAGCATTGAACCCATCTTTATAATCACCCTGTTATGGTGTGACGTTTGATGTTATCAAGATACTATTCTGGTGTTATTGATTGACATAATCTCATGGTCTAAGGACTATGATAACTTCGTATGATGTTATAGCAATATAAACATAATGACCTTGATCATAATGCTATACTTTAGTTGAATGTTTATCACATTATTCCAATAATGTTTTGACCTTGTTATTAACAACATCCAATATCCATGATCGGGAAACCTTTGATCATCTTGTTAATCAACGAGCTAGTTTATAAGAGAGGCATAACTAGGAACTTCCTTTTTGTTTATTAAACACACATGTATTAACGTTTCCGTTTTAATACAATTATAGCATGCAAAATAAACATTTATCATAAATAAGGAATACGATAATAACCACTTTATTATTGCCTCTCGGGCATATTCCCTTCACATACTAATGATATTGATGAATGTGTTGCTAAAATCTTATATAATTATGAAATAATTTTCACACTGACAGATGACACGTCTTTATTTTGGAACCAGTATCCTATTCATACAATATTCCAAGTAGAAATGTTTAATTACATCCTTTGGATGTGATCTATTTTGAAGTATAATTATCTTTATATTTTATTTATTATTTTACTTTATTTAAGGGCCTCTTTGATTCAATATATTTTGATAGGATTTTTGGACGATTCAAATACTTAGGATTGTTTTATGTTGGTCATTTGATTTTTACTATGGAATCTTATGGCAATTTTGTAACAATTTTTATGATCTATATTTTGTAGGAAATTTAGCATCCACGTAGCCTCTTGTAATAAATTGTTTATTTATTCTCTAATAAAAGAAAACTAATATCAAATAGGCATGCCATTACAACCTTGCGGTTTTCTTTATTCCCATTTTTTGAGAATCTTATGTATCAAAGAGCCTCTCATCCCGCTAATCTAAATAACTAATCCAATTACCCTACACTCTCTATCTTGTGTGTTGTAACATGCCAACACCTTATTGGACAAACATACTTCCAACTAACGAAATAGAGGATTAGTCCATCAATGAATAGGAGTTCACGGATTAGTCCATCAATGAATATGATTTTCTGTGCGCGAGTTCTCAAGGAAAACTATTTCCCATAGGGAAATAATGTTTATATTGTTTTCACGGGCAACCCCTCGTCGACTTGGACAGCCATAGCTTATGGTCTAGAACTTTTGAGGAAGGGTCTAATTTGGAGAATCGGTGATGGAAAATTGGTCAAAATGTGGAGAGATAATTGGATCCCGTGGGAATTCACACTAAAACCAATGGGCCATCATGGGAATTCTCGTCTAAACCACGTCTCTAATTTGCTGAATGAGCGTGGTGAATGGAAGGAGGAGGTAGTCCAAAAAAATCCACCCCCATTGATGATCAGGTGTATTTTCTTTTTGGAGTGTGTACAAGCTGGCTATATCGCTGATGAACCAGGAACATGACGCGACCTCATCGAGTGGTGCTCCAAAAATTATTTGGAAGAGGATATGGAGCGGCGGAGTTCATAAAAAGTACACATTTTTGCCTAGAGGGCAGTGCATGGAGCCTGTAACATCCCAAAAATATTAAACTAGAACCATCAAACTCTAATCACCAAATTTAGGGTTAACAAAAACTTTTCCAATTAAAATATGAAAGCATTCATATGTGTATGTATTAAAATGTGGATTCTTTTGAATTTCCATGATTATGTGTTTCCTTGCTTGTAAAATGATTCTTAAGTGAAATAAACATCATCTAAACAATCCCCATACTTTTCCCAAAGACAAATAAATCAAAACAAACAACTTAAGTGAATGGTCACTTTTGCCAATTTAACTCCCATGCCTACTTTGGCTATCTCTAACTTTCAGAACTTAACAGAAACAGGTATGGATCTTTGCACCCCTTGATAGTACTCATAACAAAGTACCAAGTCCCACCTTGTGATCATCCAGAAACATTCAAATGCATAGTTTAAATTACAGTTTAAAATTGAATCTATATCATATGGGAAGATCCCACTTTTTCAAAAACCACTCAAACCAACTCAACTTTCAAAACCCAAGCATGTACAGACTCACCAGCACATTCCTAGCACACCCACCAAAAATAATTTCAAAATTCAAAACTTGAGTTCATGCGGCCATTTCATCAAACACCTTGCAGATACATAATCAAAACACTATAGTGTGCAGTGATTCTGGCCTAACTTGTTCCCTCTCTGGACACCACTAGCCTTAGTAGATCATCTAACACCTTAACTAATCTCTAGCACCACTGTAAGCTATCCATTGTCATCAATGGTGAACAACCCGAGTGCACCATTGCCACCCCATAGTCGACAGCAATCTACAAGCAGCACTAGCCTTGCCAACCTTGTCTGGGAGCAAGCTAGCACCCCACCGCCACTCCCTGTCCCAGCCGCGAGCGATGCTAGCCCCTGGAACACACGCACAGACCATGCCAAGCTGCTCTGCAAGCATGCCGAGAGCGCGCCCCGTGTGCCACGCTCGACAGACGACCACAGACTGCACACCGCCCTTGCCGCATGAACGTGTGATCACCACTGTCCCAACAACCCCGCAGACACGCCCGTTCTTCGCCGCGCGGACCACGCGTGCTGTGCGCCATTAAAACTCCCGTCGGGCACGCTTAGAGCACCGCAGCGTTCCGACTGATCAGCACCGCCCCACGCCTCGCCACCACATCGTTGAGCTTCGCCAGGAAGCACAGCACCGCACCCTACCATTGCACACGCCTATATCCCTCTCTACCGTCGACCACGACGAGCTCAGCCCGCGCCCGTCGGTCCCCTCTCGCCACTATAAATAGAGGCCTCCCCAGCTCGAATTCTTCACACCGCCTCACTCCCCTCACCTCACTGATCGTTCCACCCCATTCCCGGAGCAAGGCGAGCAGCGCATCACCGGAATTGCGCCGGAGCAGGCCACCTCTAGAGAAGAAGGGCGCCGTCGATTTCGTCCACCCTAGGAGGAACTGCTGGTACCAGGAGGTTCGTCGTCGTCGACTTCGTCGTTCTCCCGCATCGTCGAACCTCGCCTAAGCCCCGGTGAGCCCCCGACGACCCCCACTGAGCCGCTAGGGTTCGAGCTCGTCGGTGACTAGTTCATCGTCGACGACGACCCTCGGCCGTTGATCTTACTTCTAATCCAACGCACCACATCGCCCCGTACCACTTAGCGTTTAAAGATTCACTGACCAGTAGACCCGCCCTGTCAGTTGCGCCCCGCGCCGTGGAGTGACACTGGGCCAGCCCGTTAACCTTTCCCGTGCAGCCCACTCGTTTGAATTTAGATTTTTCTATTCAAATTCAAACTCAGTTCTGTACCTAGTTTCAAAAATCAACCCAGCTCGATTCAGCAAACCAAATTGAATGAAACCAATTTTGTTAGAAAGATATTGAAATGCTTAATCCCATCCCGTTGGATTCAAGTCATTTCAATGTATAGATCAACCTTAGTAGAAATAACAAGGCAAAAGCTTTTCTATATTCAAACATTTTTCAAATTTAAACCACAATAACTTTTGAGTTGATTCCAACTCTCAAAAATCACATTTGATCATACCTTTCAGAATATGTAAAAACATATGGGTTTACTTACAGAAATAATGTGCAAGTAATAAAAAAATCCAACATAGACATTTCTAGTCACTTTATTTAATTGAAATAAAAGGTTAAACCTTATTAAATTGTGACACCACTTTAAATCACATTCCCATGTACTGAAATATGTGGTGATGACATGTGTCAACATGATCCCCTGTTTGGTTTGGAGAATATTAAATCTTAAGTAGGTTTTCAATAAGTAGAAATTACTTTTCTAAAAATAAAAGAAATAATCTTGTAATATTAGTGATGATGCTAGATAATCTATAGAACCCTTGTGTGTGATGATTGAAAGTAGTTAAGTATTGTTTGGTGATTGTGTACCTCGTATTTATTTATAGACGCTAATACTGACCAAGGATACGAGGAGGAAGGAGGATACTACGAAGAAGAAGCCGAGGAGAACTTCAACCACTGCTCTGCACAAGGCAAGCCTAATACTACTAGTTGATTGATCAAGCTAACACTTGCAAGATACTCTACTTATGCGAGCCAATACTTGTTTGTTACCATGACCAGTAGATGCCTTAAGCATATGTGATCATACCCACTTGATAAACCACTCCTAGTTTTACTTGCAAGCTTTCTACTTTATTTCTTTATCAAAGCTATTACTTAGAGCTTTACTTGAGTAAATTGTAGATACTAGAAAGATAATTGAAGGTTGCATAAACAGCATAAAACTTGGCCTAAGCTAGATAATCTTTATGTCATCCTAAGGCATGAGATTGAACTTAGTAAAACTCCACTAGTTTATCACCCCTCATTAGTACTTACCCCCACTTGTAGATGCCAGTGCTAAGCATAAAACTTGATCAACTTTAGATGGGAATACTTGGTGAAAATGGTTATGAAAACCTTGGAATGATGGATCATTCTATTGAGATGTTTTGACATGCGTTTCCGAACACCAGATGATTTGGATGATGAAAATGTTGAGGCATGAGCCTTAGCCCTTTATAAAACTGATGGTTGTCTGGATGCGATACCATTCCAAGTTTACCGTACAACCACAATACCCGAGAATTGGGTAGGGCTTGACTGGAAACTTATATACCTTAGTATTGGTTCCCTCACGGCCAAGGTCTGAGCTGAGGCTACCTTGTGAAGATTGTCCACCTGTGCAGTACCCAAGATGACAGTTGGTCATGGTTGGGAGGCCAAACTCACATGAGAGGTTCCTATACTAGGGCGTGTAATCGAAAGGTTAGGATTCATTATCCGCATACTGAGTATGGTGAATTCAGGATTTGTTCCTAACGGATGTATCGAATGTTGTGGTGAAAGTGTACAATCTCTACAGAGTGTCAAACTATTCGAATAGCCGCGTCCGCGGTTATGGACTGTTGGAGTGGCCATATGGTTCCCCCGTTAGATGTTTTCAAACTGACTTGTGAAATGAATTGAGACTTTGACTTGACCACAACAGAGTTGTGAGATGAAATACAAGTTCCCACTTAGGTGTTATGAAACTTCAACTAGCTTTCTTCGTTTCTAAACTTAGTAGAGGTAAACCTGGCTTTTTGCAAAACAACCCTATTGCTTAGTGTCCTACTACAAAACCCCTTCACTTGTTAGTATTAGTTTGCGAGTACTTAAAGAGTACTTATCGCTTTGTCCCTGGCTATTCCCGTGGCCAGACTATGAAGAGGAGTACCAGGAGGATGGACCCCAGGAAGGTTACGACAACTAGGATCATCTCCCATCGTCAGCATTGCCTGTGACCCCGAAGATGGAGCTTCGCCTACGCTACCGTTATTATTACGTATTTCCGCTGCTTGAGTTGTATTAAGAACTGGATCATGAGATCCTTATTTGTGTAAGACCTTATGTATGGTTTGTAATGGATGATATACTATGGTATCCAAATCTGTTATGTCTCGCAAAAATGGTAATCCTGGGATTGCAATGTATGGCATAACAGGCATCTGGGATTAAAAAATCCGGGTGTTGACAAGTTGGTATTAGAGCCATCCTGACAATAGGAGACCCTAGTTAGACTGGACGTTTGAATCAAAAACTTAGTTTCAAAACCAAAGGAAGCAAATCTTTACAAAAACTTATTCCCATTCTTGTCACCTTGATTCTTTCATAAAAATTCATGTTCCCCAAAAACTCTTGCAAAATACATAAAATTTGACACACTTGATCACTCTACTAACTTACTCATCCTATATTCTTATAGATGGACGTGAAGTACAACAAGTTTTATCAGTTGGGGAATGGAGGAGACCTTATCTTTGAGCGGGATTTGGACCAACTTTCGGAACTTCTGGAGCATCCACACCCCGAGTTCTTCGGAGCTCAGCTCAATGATCAAGGAGGAGAAGATCTGCAGTGGCTAATTGTTGCAAGTCTCCGAGGAAAGATTGAACCTCCGACTGCCGAGGGAATTCAGTTCACCTTAAGAGAAGACAACTGGCTCGATGGACTTGCCAGGCCCATGCAGGAAGCTCTTGCCCGTCTGTGTGGGCAGAGTATCAACCAGATCAAGGGTGCCCGCTTTGAGTTTTGTCCAATGCGTGATGCTAATGGACAACCACTGGAAGCCCCATACCACCCCGAGCTGAAGACCCAATTGGACCACCTCAGCTTCATGATGTACGATCGTCAGCAGGAATTGGACAATTGCCGTGACTACTGCAACCACAAGTCCGCCATCATCAAGACGAAGGATCAGACCATCGCCATGCTAGCGAAGGATCGCAAGTCTTGCCGCCGTCAGCTCGACAAGAAGGAGCGCATCATTGCTCGTCTTCGCAACCGTATCTCGGATTTGGAGGAGACCATCCATGAGTGAGATATGTAGTTAGAGGAAAGGGAGAATGCCGGAGAAGATCTTTGTGGAGACCCCTACTCCTATCTCAGCGATGATGATGATTTTCTAGAGGATCAGGCTATGGACTTCTTCACCGATGAGGATGATTTCGCCTTCATCGATGATGATGAGGATGACGACTACACCGACTCCGAGGAGTAGTTGCACTTGAGCACTAGCGTAGTGAGTTGTATTCGGTCCCACTGTATCGTAGTTTCCAGAATGGTTCTTAAAACCATCTGTTTACCCTGTTGTGGTGTGTGTCTGTATCGTGTGCTATGAATGAATGAATGAAAAGCAACTTGCTAGAAAAATCTGAATCAAACTTTAAAAACTTTTCAAAGTCCCGGAACCTTAGAAATTACCCTCTTTTCTCATGATCTATCTCAATCTTTAGATGCCACACGGAGGAAGTGGTTCATCCCCGGACCCGATGTTGCAGATCCTGCAAATGTTGGTTTCTGACTGCGAAGATGAAAGAGCCGAATGTCAAGCCAACTTAGCCACCCTTCAACAGATAGCTCAGCTAGCCCAAAACAATCAAGGCCAAGGAAATGAGGACAACCATGGATCTAAGCTCAAGAATTTCCAGATCACCAACCCACCTGTTTTCACTAAGTTGGAAGAACCTCTGGACGCAGATGATTGGCTGCAAACCATGGAAAATAACCTACAAGTCACCGGAGTGGAACCTAACGAGAAAGATCTGTTCGCCACCCACTATCTAGCCGGAGATGCCAGAGCATGGTGGAACAACGTTCGTGCAATGACCGGAGGACAGATGATGACCTGGGAGGAATTCAAGGTCAAGTTCAGCAGAACCCATGTGCCACCGGGTTTGATCAAGAGAATGAGAGATGAGTTTAGAGAACTGAAGCAAGGACGGATGACTGTAGTGGAATACTGTGACAAATTCTTGTCATTAGCTAGGTATGCCCCGGATGAGATCGACACCGAAGTCAAGAAGAAAGAAAGATTCTTGAATGGTTTGCATGATGAGATGCAGACTGTGTTAGTCAATATCTCTTTTGTTGATATTGAAGCCCTTGTCAACTCTGCCATACAGATGGAAGGAAAGATGAACCAAGCCAATGAGAACCGCAAGCGTCACATGATGCATCAACCAGGAACCCATCAGACCCCAAAGTATCGCCCTAACCCATCTCCAGGACTTGCCCCGAGAACCAACAGACCCCCGATGAATCGTTCAAGCTATCCCACCCGTAGAAACCCAAGGCCCGGAGGAAATCACAACAACCCCGGCAACTCTAACAATTTCAACCGTGCCCCACCCAAGTTCAACAACAACAATGCTACCGCCAACACCAACACTGCCCCGAGGACTGGAAGCAATGATGTGCCTGTTGCAGCAAAGGACAAGTCGCAAGTGACTTGTTATGACTGTGGAAATAAGGGTCACTACTCCAACGAGTGCCCCAACAAGAAGAATACCGCAGCCCCCAATGCAAATGCCCCAGCTCAGCAGCAGCGTCGTGTTTAGCCTGGAAGGAGAATTGCCCCAGGGAATTCACTCAACCGCAACGGCCGTCTTTTTCTCATGCATGCTGAAGAAGCTCAGGAAGCGCCAGACGTCGTGCTCGGTATGTTTTCTGTTAATTCAGTACTTGCAAGAGTGTTGTTTGATTCGGGTGCTTCGCATTCATTTGTCACCTAAGAATTTTCCTGCACTAGTAAGATTCAACCAACAAAACGGAAGCATGTTATGATTGTTCAAATCCTTGGTTTAACCACCAAAGCTAGGCAAATTTGCAAAGCCGTCCCCATCCGAATCCATGGCATAGATTTTTATGCTAATCTGATAGTATTTGGAACTAAAGGTTTGGAAGTGGTACTAGGAATGGATTGGATGTCCAAACATAAAGGATTAATTGACTGTGCCAAGAAAGCCATAACCATGACCAGCACCGCTGGAATATCGGTCGAGCATATATCTGAAACCTTACCTCGTCAATTCAAGTGCAACAAGAGTATATCCCAACCTACCATTGACAAAGTACGGATAGTCTGTGAATACCCCGATGTATTTCCAGATGTTTTGCCCGGTATGCGCCCAGATCGGGATATCGAGTTTATCATTGAACTAATCCCCGCAACAGGACCCATAGCCCAGAGACCATATAGTATGAACCCGTCGGAACTAGCAGAACTGAAGAAGCAACTGGATGCGATGTTGGAAATTGGATTGATTCAACCAAGTGCGTCACCATGGAGATCACCTGTCTTGTTCGTGGAAAAAAAAGATGGAGGTAACCGTTTGTGTACGGATTATCGGAAGTTGAATGATGTCACTATCAAGAACAAGTACCCATTTCCCAAGATAGAAGATTTGTTTGATCAGTTGACCGGTGCCAAAGTGTTTTCTAAGATTGATCTTAGAACAGGCTATCATCAACTCAAGATTCGCGCAGAGGATATTCCCAAGACTGCCTTTACCACCAGATATGGATTATACGAGTATACCGTCATGTCTTTTGGAATAACCAATGACCCCGCTTATTTCATGAATCTCATGAATAAGATTTTTATGGACTTCCTGGATAAGTTTTTCGTTGTTTTCATCGATGACATTCTGATTTATTCCAAATCAGAAGAAGAACATGAGCTACACCTAAGGACCATTCTTGGAACCCTTAGAGAGCATCAGTTGTATGCCAAGTTTAGCAAATGTGAATTCTGGTTACAGGAGGTAGGATTCCTCGGCCACATTGTATCAGCCGGAGGAATTGCCGTTGAACCAGCAAAGGTGAAAGATGTCGAAGATTGGCAAGCCCCAACCTCTCAAACCCAAGTTCGTGCATTTCTCGGATTGGCGGGATATTACTGCAAGTTCGTAGAAGGATTCTCGAGTATCGCCAGACCCATGACCCAATTGCTAAAGAAGGACAAGAAGTTTGAATGGACGAACAAATGTGAAGCGAGTTTTCAAGAACTCAAGAGGAGATTGATTTCAGCCCCAATCTTAATCATGTCGGATATCACAAAGCCCTTCGACGTGTATTGTGACGCATCCAAGATCGGTCTGGGATGTGTGATAATGCAAGAAGGCAAAGTTATATCTTATCTATCTCGACAACTAAAACAACATGAGCAAAATTACCCAACCCATGACCTCAAACTCGCAGCCGTAGTTCTAGCCCTAAAGACATGGAGGCATTACCTGATGGGAAACCGTTGTGAGATATATTCGGATCACAAGAGCCTGAAGTATATATTCACTGAGAAGAAGCTTATATGAGACAGAGAAGATGGATTGTGCTAATCAAGGATTACGATCTGGACATTCACTATCACCCTGGTAAAGCAAACGTGGTAGCAGATGCCCTTAGTAGATTGCCGTGCCGCTTGAACTCCATGATTTTGAAGGAGCAACCAAGCTTGCACAAAGAGATGGAAGATTTTCGAATCGAATTAGTGAGTGAAGGATTTTTGGCTAGCATAGAACTTCAACCCACTTTGATCAGCCAAATCAAATAGGCGCAAAAAGGAAATGCTACTATCAACGGAATCAAGCGTCGTATCGGTACAGGCAAAGTACCCGGATTCACCGAAGACGAACAAGGAGTTCTGTGGTACAAAGGACGCCTTTCTGTACCAGTAGATTATGAGTTGAAAGAAGTTATTCTCAAGGAAGCTCATGATACTCTTTATTCTATCCACCCTGGAGGAACAAAGATGTATCAAGATTTGAAAGAGCAATTTTGGTGGCATAAGATGAAGAGAGAAATCGGAAGCTATATCGCCAAGTGTGATATATGTCAGCGAGTCAAGGCAGGACATCAAAGACCCGCTGGACTGTTGCAACCATTACAGATTCCGGAATGGAAATAAGATTCAGTTGGAATGGACTTTATCATCGGATTGCCTACTTCTAGTAGGGGAAATGACTCTATCTGGGTCATAGTGGACATGTTGTCCAAAGTCGCCCATTTCTTACCCGTCAAGACCACATATTAGAGTTCGAACCTAGCGGAGTTATACATCGCTAGAATCGTCAGTTTTCATGGAGTACCCAAGAACATCGTATCGGATCGAGGAACTCAGTTTACCTCGAGATTCTGGAAGAAAGTCCAAGAAGGTTTAGGAACCCGCCTAGATTTCAGCACCGCTTATCACCCTCAGACCGATGGACAAACAGAGCGAGTAAATCAAATACTCGAAGATATGCTCAGAGCATGTGTGTTAAAATATGGATCTAAGTGGGAAGATTGTCTGTCGTTCGCAGAATTTTCGTACAACAACAGTTATCAAGCTAGTTTGCAAATGGCCCCATTTGAATTTATGTACGGAAGAAAGTGTCAGATTTTCGGACCCGATATACTACGAGAAGCAGAAGAGAAGGTTCACAAGATTCGTGACCACCTCAAGACCGCCCAGTCCAGACAAAAGAGTTACGCCGACAAGAGACGTCGAGACCTCGCCTTCAACATAGGAGATTTTGTGTATCTGAAAGTGTCGCCATTGAAGGGAATGCAGCGTTTCCAACTCAAAGGAAAGTTAGCCCCCATATATATCGGCCCCTTCAAGATTCTGAACCGTCGAGGAGAAGTGTCGTATCAATTGGACCTACCCGAAGAGATGTCAACCGTGCACAATGTGTTCCATATCTCATTACTCCGCAAGTGTCTCGAAGTTCCGGAGAAGACCGAAGTGTTCAAGAATATTGATCACCAGACCATAGAGATCAACGATGACATGACCTATCCCGAAGTACCCATCCGTATCTTGGAAGAAGACTTCCGAACTACCAGAACCCTAAGCATCAAGTTTCTCAAGATTCAGTGGAGCAACCACACAGAAGAGGAAGCTACTTGGGAGCGCGAAGATCACATCAGGACGGAGTTTCCCGATCTCTTCAAATCCTTGGTAATCTTTTCGTCCTTTTTCAAATCTCGGAACGAGATTTTGTTTAAGGGGGGAAGGTTTGTAACATACCAAAAATATTAAACTAGAATCATCAAACTCTAATCACCAAATTTAGGGTTAACAAAAACTTTTCCAATTAATATATGAAAGCATTCATATGTGTATGTATTAAAATGTGGATTCTTTTGAATTTCCATGATTATGTGTTTCCTTGCGTGTAAAATGATTCTTAAGTGAAATAAACATCATCTAAACAATCCCCACACTTTTCCCAAAGACAAATAAATCAAAACAAACAACTTAAGTCAATGGTCACTTTTGCCAATTTAACTCCCATGCCTACTTTGGCTATCTCTAACTTTCAGAACTTAACAGAAACATGTATGGATCTTTGCAGCCCTTGATAGTACTCATAACAAAGTACCAAGGCCCACCTTGTGATCATCCAGAAACATTCAAATGCATAGTTTAAATGACAGTTTAAAGTTGAATCTATATCATATGGGAAGATCCCACTTTTTCAAAAACCACTCAAACCAACTCAACTTTCAAAACCCAAGCATCTACAGACTCACCAGCACATGCCTAGCACACCCACCAAAAATAATTTAAAAATTCAAAACTTGAGTTCATGCGGCCATTTCATCAAATACCTTGCAGATACAAAATCAAACAAAATCAAAACACTATAGTGTGTAGTGATTCTGGCCTAACTTGTTCCCTCTCTGGACACCACTAGCCTTAGTAAATCATCTAACAACCTTAACTAATCTCTAGCACCACTGTAAGATAGCCATTGTCATCAATGGTGAATAACTCGAGTGCGCCATTGCCACCCCATAGTCGACAGCAAGCTACAAGTAGCACTAGCCTCGCCAACCTTGTCTGGGAGCAAGCTAGCACCCCACCGCCACTTCCTGTCCCAGCCGCGAGCGATGCCATTCCCTGGACCACAAGCACAGACCATGCCAAGACGCTCTGCAAGCATGCCGAGAGCGCGCCCCGTGCGCCACGCTCGACAGACGACCACAGACCGCACGCCGCCCTCGCCGCGTGCACACGTGATCACCACCGTCCCAGCAACCCTGCAGACACGCACGTTCGCCGCCGCGCGGACCACGCGCTGTTCTCCATTCAAACTCTCGTCGGGCACGCTCAGAGCACCACAGCGTTTCGACCGATCAGCACCACCCCACGCCTCGCCACCACGTCGTTGAGCTTCGCCAGGAAGCACAGCACCGCCCCCTACCGTCGCCCACGCCGATATACCTATGTGTCGTCAACCACGACGAGCTCAGCCCGCGCCCGTCGGTCCCCTCTCTCCACTATAAATAGAGGCCTCCCATGCTCGAATTCTTCACACCACCTCACTCCCCTCACCTCACTAATCGTTCCACCCCATTCCCGGAGCAAGGCAAGGAGCGCATCGCCAGAATTGTGCCGAAGCAGGCCGCCTCTGGAGAAGAAGGGCGCCGTCGATTTCGTCCACCCCAGGAGGAACTGCCGGTACAAGGAGGTTCGCCGTCATCGACTTCGTCGTTCGCCCGCATCGCCGACCCTCGCCGGAACCCCGGTGAGCCCCGACGAACCCCACTGAGCCGCTAGGGTTCGAGCTCGTCGGTGACTAGTTCATCGTCGACGATGACCCTCAGCCGTTGATCTTACTTCTAATCCAACGCACCACATCGCCCCGTACCGCTTCGCGTTTAAAGAGTCACTGACCAGTAGACACGCCCTGTCAGTTGCGCCCCGCTCCACAGAGTGACACTGGGCCGGCCCGTTAACCTTTCCCGCGCAGCCCACTCGTTTGAATTTAGTTTTTTCTATTTAAATTCAAACTCAGTTCTGTACCTAATTTCAAAAATCAACCCAGCTCGATTCAGCGAACCAAATTGAATGAAACCAATTTTGTTAGAAAGATATTGAAATGCTTAATCCCATCCCGTTGGATTCAAGTCATTTGAATCTATAGATCAACCTTGCTAAAAATAACAAGGAAGAAGCTTTTCCGTATTCAAACATTTTTCAAATTTAAACCACAATAGCTTTTGAGTTGATTCCAACTCTCAAAAATCACATTTGATCATACCTCTCAGAATATGTAAAAACATATGGGTTTACTTATAGAAATAATGTGCAAGTAATAAAAGAATGCCACATAGACATTTCTAGTCACTTTATTTAATTGAAATAAAAGGTTAAACCTTATTAAATTGTGACACCACTTTAAATCACATTCCCATGTACTGAAATATGTGGTGATGACATGTGTCAACATGATCCCATGTTTGGTTTGGAGAATATTACATCTTAAGTAGTTTTTCAATGAGTAGAAATAACTTTTATAAAAATAAAATAAATAATCTTGTAATATTAGTGATGATGCTAGATCATCTATAGAACCCTTGTGTGTGATGATTTAAATTAGTTAAGTATTGTTTGGTGATTGTGTACCTCGTATTTATTTATAGACGCTAGTACCGACCAAGGATAAGAGGAGGAAGGAGGATACTACGAAGAAGAAGCCGAGGAGAACTTTCTACCACTGTTCTGCACAAGGCAAGCCTAATACTACTAGTTGATTGAGCAAGCTAACACTTGCAAGATACTCTACTTATGCAAGACAATACTTGTTTGTTATCATGACCACTAGATGCCTTAAGCATATGTGATCATACCCACTTGATAAACCACTCCTAGTTTTACTTGCAAGCTTTCTACTTTATTTCTTTATCAAAGCTATTACTTAGAGTTTACTTGAGTAAATTGTAGATACTAGAAAGATAATTGAAGGTTGCATAAAGAGCATAAAACTTGGCCTAAGCTAGATAATCTTTATGTCATCCTAAGGCATGAGATTGAACTTAGTAAAACTCCACTAGTTTACTACCCCTCATTAGTACTTACCCCCACTTGTAGATGCTAGTGCTAAGCATAAAACTTGATCAACTTTAGATGGGAATACTTGGTGAAAATGGTTATGAAAACCTTGGAATGATGGATCATTCTATTGAGATGTTTTGACATATGTTTTCGAACACCAGATGATTTGGATGATGAAAATGTTGAGGCATGAGCCTTAGCCCTTTATAAAACTGATGGTTGTCTGGATGCAATACCATTCCAAGTTTACCGTACAACCACAATACCCGAGAATTGGGTAGGGCTTGACTGGAAACTTATATACCTTAGTATTGGTTCCCTCACGGCCAAGGTCTGAGCTGAGGCTACCTTGTGAAGATTGTCCACCTGTGTAGTACCCAAGATGACAGTTGGTCATGGTTGGGAGGCCAAACTCACAGGATAGATGCCTATACTAGGGCGTGTAATCGAAAGGTTAGGATTCATTATCCGCATACTGAGTATGGTGAATTCAGGATTTGTTCCTAACGGATGTATCGAATGTTGTGGTGAAAGTGTATAATCTTCGCAGAGTGTCAAACTATTCGAATAGCCGCGTCCGCGGTTATGGACTGTTGGAGTGGCCATACTGTTCCCCCGTCAGATGTTTTTAAAATGACTTGTGAAATGAATGGAGACTTTGACTTGACCACAACAGAGTTGTGAGATGAAATACAAGTTCCCACTTAGGTGTTATGAAACTTCAACTAGCTTTCTTCGTTTCTAAACTTAGTAGAGGTAAACCTGGCTTTTTGCAAAACAACCCTATTGCTTAGTGTCCTACTACAAAAGCCCTTCACTTGTTAGTATTAGTTTGCGAGTACTAAAGAGTACTTATGGCTTTGTCCCTGGCTATTCCCGTGGCCAGACTATGAAGAGGAGTACCAGGAGGATGGACCCCAGGAAGATTACGACAACTAGGATCATCTCCCATCGTCAGAATTGCCTGTGACCCCGAAGATGGAGCTTCGCCTACGCTACCGTTATTATTACGTATTTCCGCTGCTTGAGTTGTATTAAGAACTGGATCATCAGATCCTTATTTGTGTAAGACCTTATGTATGGTTTGTAATGGATGATATACTATGGTATCCAAATCTGTTATGTCTCGCAAAAATGGTAATCCTGGGATTGCAATGTATGGCATAACAGGCATCTGGGATTAAAAAATCCGGGTGTTGATAGAGCCCTAGCAATGGAGGAGAGTAAACGGCGACGCGGTCTGTGTGTGTCTGGTACATGCATGGTGTGTGGACGTGATCCAAAGGACATTGGGCATATGATTTGAAATTTTCCACATGCTGTGGGTCTTTGGAATGCCATGCGCGAGGTGTGGCCAATTCCCAGTTGCGATCAGTTCGTGGGCAATCATGATAGCTGGCTGGAAGAGATCCTATTGCCATTAACAAACGAGGTATTTGACAAGGTCTTGATGGTTATATGGCGCATTTGGTTTGTCCGCAATGAGGTCACACACTACAAGCCAATGCCACCGATTGAAGGGTCTAGGAGATTTATATGTAGCTACATCACGCCCCTGGCCAATATCCAGAACTTGCCTACAGAGATGATGATGAAGGGGAAGCAAACGAAGAGCCAATTTGTGAAGAAGGTAGTGAAAACTCATGATACACCTAGGCCATGGGCTTGTTCACCAGAAGAATTTGTAAAACTGAACGTGGATGGATCTTTTGTGTCTTAGGATGGAACATCGGGTGTCAGGATGATACTTACAAGACATGACAGCTCTATTCTTGTCAAGTCCTGCTTCGATGTGCTTCAACACTGGAGGCTGAACTAAGAGCGTTTATGGAGGGTGTTTCTCTGGCTAGTGAGTGGCATGTCGGACCAATCCTTATTGAAACGGACAACACTACGATCCTCCAAATGATGAGAAGCAATGATAGGGACCGACCAGAGCTAGGAAACCTTGTCGTTGAAGCAAGAGAACTGATGAGAAGGGCTCGCATTGCTGAAATATCAAAGGTACCGCGAACTCAGAATGTTGCTAGTCATGAATTAGCTAAGTTCGGTGGATTGAATAACCGTACTGCTATATGGTTAGGGTCTGGCCAGTTTGTATTCTTGATATCATCCTTAGGGATTGTAATGCCACTAATATTTGATTAATACTTCATCCGTCCTAAAATAGATGTTTCAAATTTGTCAAAAATTAGATGAATCTAGACACTATTTAGTATATACATTCATCCAAAATTTAAAAAACCTAAGACATCTATTCTTGAACGGAGGGAGTACAATTCTTTTATCCCGGCAAAAAAAGGAGTTCACGGACATGTAGGCTTGTAGCCAAACTGACCGTAAGGTAGTGTGTCCCGCTGATTTTTTTTGTTGGCTTGTCCATGACTCCACTGAAGAGGATGGTTTGGACGGCATGGAAATGAATTTCAGGGAGTTCTCTTCAAAATTCATTGAATTTGAGTGATTTTGGTGGACAGAGAAATAATTGCCTTGGGGTAAAAATATTTCAGCCCATTCAGTAATACACATGGACCAAAAAAATATTTTAAAATGTTTTTCAAAAATTTAAACATTCTGAGCGAGAGAAAATTTCGCTCCTTCGGCCAAAATGAAATCCTGAATTTCAGTGATTTCGGCAGGGGCCGAAATATTAGTGAAACCGAAATAGCGGATTAGTCCAACAATGAATAGGAGTTCATTTCAGTAGCGGGCTTATTGAGCTGCTAGATCGTGATGCGGCCTATAAATAGCGCAAGCTACTGTCCTTGGGAGGCACCAGTCCCCCTCCGTTAATTCCAGTTCTGAACCAGTAGACAATCTCACGCTCTCTATCACCTGCCTGTGTTTGTTGCGTGCAGCAACATGGGTTCCGGCGGCAGGTCGACGGCGCATAGGGAAGGGCACGCCATCCAGCGCCCGCCAACGGACAAGCCGCCCTTCACGCTAGCTCAGATCAGGAAGGCCATCCCACCGCACTGCTTCCAGCGCTCGCTGATCAAGTCCTCCTACTACCTGCTCCACGACCTCGTCATCGTCGCCGCGCTCCTCTACCTGGCGATGGCCGTGATCCCCGCCCTCCCGGCCGGGCTGCCGCGGCTCGCCGCCTGGACGCTCTACGGGATCGCTCAGGGCTGCGCGGCTACCGGCGTGTGGGTGGTCGCGCACGAGTGCGGCCACCACGCCTTCTCGGACTACCAGCTGCTCGACGACGTCTTGGGCATGGTGCTGCACACCTCCCTGCTCGTCCCCTACTTCTCATGGAAGTTCAGCCATCGCCGCCATCACGCCAACCACGCCTCGATGGAGAACGACGAGGTGTTCGTCCCCGAGCAGAGGGCTGTGCTGGCATGGTACGCGCCCTGCGTCCGCAACCCTGTCGGCAGGCTGCTCTTCATCGCCGCGCACCTCACCATCGGCTGGCCGCTCTACCTGATGTTCAACGCCAACGGCCGCGCCTACCCACGCTGGGCCAACCACTTCAACCCCTACGGGCCCATATTCAGCGGCCGGGAGCGCATCCTCGTCTTCGTCACGGACGTCGGCCTCCTGACGGTGCTGTTCGGCCTGTTCAAGCTCGCGTCGGCGTTCGGGTTCTGGTGGGTGGTGCGCGTCTACGGGGTGCCGGTGCTGGTCGTCCAGGCCTGGGTGGTGCTCGTCACCTACCTGCACCACACCCACCATGCCCTGCCGCACTACGACTCCAGCGAGTGGGACTGGCTGCGGGGAGCGCTGGCCACCGTGGACCGCGACTACGGAGTCATCAACTACGTCCTCCACAACGTCACCGACACGCACGTCCTGCACCACATCTTCCCCGCCATGCCGCACTACCACGCCATGGAGGCCACCAAGGCGATCCGCCCCGTCCTCGGCCACTACTACAAGCGCGACGCCACGCCCATCGCCACGGCCCTCTGGCGCGAGGCCAAGGAGTGCATCTTCGTCGAGCCCATGGAGGATCGCAAGGGCGTCCTCTGGTACAGCAACAAGTTATAACTGCCTGCCTTGCACATAATTCATCAGCACTGCCCGTTGCTTGTAACATTTGAATGTCGCTCGTCCCTTTCTTCTTCTCCGTCGCCGTACGTTCACAGAATGTGATGTAATAGTCTTTTTCTTTATTAAAAAATCATCCTTTCTATCAATGCATCGAAACGCAGCCTTTTGCGTTTTCGAGAAAAATAATACTATGTATCTTTACTTTAATTAAAGTTCAGATGTGAATGGAACTGCTTTATTAATGTTTATGGATCAGCCTACTTATGATGAACATAAGCAGGAATTTCTTAATGAACCAGTTGTGATATCTGTCGTACTTCAACATTATCTATATTAAAAGGGAGGTTTGACGACTAGAAATGCTTCTGGAATAAATAACAGTATTGTTAATCAATATTGGGCGGAAAACTTCAATGACATGGTATTTCCTTAAGTGGGCTGCTATGCTCCACTCGGACGCTTTCTTGTATGGAACACAGAGTGAGATCTGTTTAACTCAAAGAGAGAGGCCCCCTCAAAAAAACGTGCTGAGAATGACATCGCTACGGTCTTTGCCAGGGTCTTTGTTTCGAACCAAAGAGTGCTGAAAGTAATGAGATTCACTACAGGAAAGAACTGAGGCGCCGACGGCCGGCCGGCTACGCTGACGGCCAAATGTCGGGACCGTCGGCGTAGCTGCCTCCCTCGGCCAGCCGATTAGCCCGGTCGTCGGCATAGGGACGGCCGTTGGCGTAGTATAGACATATTTTTTGACGTGGCTGGCCAATTATTTTAATATATGATATATTACGAACTATGACGATTTAAATTGATCGTTATTAGTTATAAATAATGTTCTAACCTATATGATGCAAGTTATGACGATTTTGTATGATAAAATTACGACGTTCTTATACAAATCGTCGTAATTCTATAGGATTTTGACCTCTACAAACGGCCTATGATCATCTTGTGCGAAATTGTCATAGATCTATGACGATTTTATTTCCCGTCACTATGAGAAAGTCACAAGTTATCACATTTCTTGTAATGTCGACACTCACCCCTGTCATAGTGTCTTCACCCACTGAAATAGTGTCTCCACTCACGACATATAGTGTCGTCACCCACTATTAGTCCCGGTTGGAGTCTCCTTTAGTTCCGGTTGGAGACACCATCCAGGACTAAACGGGTTTACGTCGGCCCCAGCCTGCCGCAACCCCTTTAGTCATGGTTGGTCTGTCCAACCGGCACTAAAGATAGAGTAGAAAGTTTATAACCAGTGCATAGTTGTTTGATGTATACGCTGTGTGCTTTTATTTTTAGACTAGTAATAATCTTAGCATCGTGATTTTGTTTGATGTACTTATATAATGCAGATGAGACGGCAATGGATGTACGTTGACCGAATCTCTGGCGAGTTCATTAAAGGCGTGAGTTCTTTTTTCGTTGTGGCAGAGGCAAACAAGCGGAATGGTTTTATGTGTTGTCCATGTGGTGAGTGTCGGAATCAAAAGGAATACTATTCCTCAAGAGTCCTTCACGACCATCTGTTTCGGTTCGGTTTCATGTCTGGCTATAATTGTTGGACCAATCACGGAGAAAGAGGGGTTATGATGGAAGACAACAAAGATGAAGAGAATGATGACAACTATCATATGTCCCCTGAATAACGTGGTACTACAATGGAAGACAGTGATGAAGAAGAAGCAGAAGAACGTGCATCATATGAGCCAGATGATGATCTTGGTCGGGCCATTGCTGATGCAAAGAGAGAATGTGATAGCGAAAGGGAGAGGTTAAAATTTGAGCAGATGTTAGAGGATCACAACAAATTTTTGTACCCGAATTGCGAAGATGGCCATAAAAATCTAGGTAGCACACTGGAATTGCTGCAATAGAAAGCAGAGGTCGGTGTGCCTGACAAGGGATTTGAAAAGTTGTTGAAGATAATGAAGAAGCTGCTTCCAAAGGATAACGAGCTTCTCGCCAGTACTTACGAAGCAAAGAAGGTTGTCTGCCCTCTAGCATTAGAGGTACAGAAGATACATGCATGCATTAATGACTGTATCCTCTACCGCGGTGAGCAGTACGAGAATTTTGATGCATGCCCGTTATGCACTACATTGCAGTATAAGATCCGACGAGATGACCCTGGTGATGTTGAGGGGGAGCGCCCGAGGAAGAGGGTTCCCGCCAAGGTGATGTGGTAATGCTCCTATAATACCTTGGTTGAAACGTTTGTTCAGAAAAGAAGAGCATACCAATTTGTTGCGATGGCATAAAGAAGACCGTAAGAAAGACGAGATGTTGAGACACCCCGTTGATGGGTCGTAGTGGAGAAAAATTGAGAGAACCTGTCCGAACATTGAAGGTGACGCGAGGAACTTATGGTTTGGTCTAAGTACAGATGACATGAATCCTTTTGGGAAGCAGAGCTGCAGTCATAGCACATGGCATGTGACTCTGTGTATCTATAACCTTCCTTCTTGGTTGTGCATGAAGCGGAAGTTCATTATGATGCCAGTGATCATCCAAGGCCCGAAGCAACCCGGAAACGACATTGATGTGTACCTAAGACCATTAGTTGAAGAACTTTTATAGCTGTGGCACAGACAAGGTGTACGTGTGTGGGATGAGCACAAACATGCGGATTTAACCTATGAGCATTGTTGTTCGTAACCATTAATGATTGGCCTGCTCTTAGTAACATTTCAGGACAGACAAAGAAGGGATACAATGCATGCACATACTGTTTATATGACACTAAAAGTATTTATTTGGAAAGTGTAAGAAGCATGTGTACCTAGGGAATCGTCGTTTTCTTCCGCACACACATTCCCTAAGAAAGAAAGGCAAGCATTTCAATGGTGAAGCAGATCACCGGAGTAAGCCTATCCGTCGTACTGTGATGATGTATTTGATATGGTGAAGGATTTAAAAGTAATATTTGGAAAGGGTCCTGGCGAACAGTCCGTTCCAAAGGACGCTGGCAGACATGCACCCATGTGGAAAAAGAAATCTATATTTTGGAAGCTACCCTATTGGAAAGTCTTATAGGTCCGCTCTGGAATCGACGTGACGCACCTGACGAAGAATCTTTGCATGATACTGCTAGGCTTCTTAGGAGTGTATGGAAAGAATAAAGATACACCAGAAGCACGGCAGGACCAACAATGTATGAAAGACCGAGACGGCATGCATCCAGAGTTGTTTCAAGGTACCACCAGCTACGCTCTTACCAAAGAAGAGAAGGAAATCTTTTTTGAATGCCTGAGTAGTATCAAGGTCCCCTCTGGCTTCTCTTCCAATGTAAAGGGAATAATAAATATGGCAGAGAAAAAATTCTAGAACTTGAAGTCTCATGACTGCCACGTGCTTATGACGAAGTTGCTTCTGGTTGCTTTGAGGGGGCTTCTGCCGGAAAATGTTAGAGTACCCATTGGGAAGCTATGTGTGTTCCTAAATGCAATTTCTCAGAAGGTAATCGATCCATAATGTCTACCAGGGTTACAGAAAGATGTGGTCCAGTGTCTTGTCAGCTTTAAGTTGGTGTTCCCACCATCCTTCTTCAATATAATGACGCACCTCCTAGTTCACCTAGTCGAAGAGATTACCATTCTCGGTCCTGTATTTTTACACAGTATGTTCCCCTTTGAAAGATGCATGAGAGTCTTAAAGAAATATGTCCATAACCGTGCTACGCCAGAAGGAAGCATCTCCAAGTGCTATGGAACAGAGGAGGTCATTGAGTTTTGTGTTGACTTTATTCCTGACCTTAAGCCGATCGGTGTACCTGAATCACGACATGAGGGGAGACTTAGTGGAAAAGGTACGCTAGGAAAGAAAGCAAAGATATGTATGTATGGACATTCTTTCACTAAAGCAAACTATACAATTATACAAAGTTCCACCTTGATGGCTCCATATATCGAGGTACACAATAATATTGTATGCTCGAACTACTCAGGGTAGTCTGACAGGTGGATTAGAGATGAACACATGAAGACTTTCGGCGGTTGGTTGCAGACACATCTTATGAATGACACCACTGTTGGAGATCAGTTGTACTTATTGGCCATGTCTCCATCTTCAACTATATTGACTTTCCAAGGGTACGAGATAAATGGGAATATATTTTACACGCACTCCCAACATAAAAAGAGCATCAACCAAACCAGTGGTGTCCGATTTGATGCAACATACGACAATGGGGAAAAGGACACATATTATGGTTACATAGAGGACATATGGGAACTTGATTATGGTCCTAATTTCAAGGTCCCATTGTTTCGATGCAAATGGGTCAAGATGACAGGAGGCAGGGTAATGGTAGACCAGCAGTACGGAATGACAACAGTGGATCTCAATAATCTTGTGTACGAAGACGAACCATTCGTCCTTGCCAATGATGTGTCTCAAGTTTTCTATGTGAAGGACATGTCAACTAGACCGAGAAAATGGAAAGATAAGCAAAATAATACAATATCATACGATGAGCCAAAGCGCCACATAGTTCTTTCAGAAAAAAGAAACATGGTGGGAGTTGAGGACAGGACAGACAAGTCAGAAGATGATAACAAATTTCATGAAATTCCGCCATTCAAAGTGAAAACTGACCCAAACATACCGCTAAATAAGGAAGATTCTCCATGGCTACGGACTAGAAGAGAACCAAAACACTAGATGTGGATGTTGGTGATGTAATAATGTATTAAACCTTTTGTGAATTAACCCTATTTTTTTACAATTTCTGAGATTACTGAAGGCATGTAGAAAAAAGAGTATTTGATCACTTGAGCGAACTCACAAGAATAGAACATCTTCATATTTAGTCCAGGTCCAGCCACAAACCGGGACTAGCTAACACTCAAGACATTTATTGATATTAAAAAACCAGAACTATGGAATCAGGACTAAAGCCGTCCCCTTTAGTCATAATCATGCCTAGTCCTATACTCCCTCCGTTCCTAAGGTTAGGGCATAATATTTTTTCTAGTTTTTTCACCACAGCATAAGGCGCATGTACTAAGAAATTACTAACTTCCCGGACTTCCCTCCCGCATGCTGGAATCAAGGAGACGTTGGGTGTGCTAATTGGCTAGAATTGCATGTTGATTGTCTGCGCATGAAACGAGGAGACCCAGCGTAACAAAACATGAGAGAGATAACTGTTGTCTACCTATTTATGAGGGGCACTTAAGGGAAAAAACTAGACATGACGCTCTCCTTAATCCTAGTGCTGTAAGTTATACGCCATATGCAAAGAAACAAAGGGAGTAGTACGCAGCTTCAGGGTCTTCTTCGTCATCGTCATCGTCGTCGTTATCGTCGTCGTGGCTAGGCGCACGTGGCTGGATCCTCAGCCCAACCATGGAATATACCGGGGGCACCTGCCACTCTGGCCTCGGATTCACGGCTGGCGGGGGAGAGGTCTCCTGGATGACGATGCTACTACCTCCATCCTTCTTCTGGATCTGCGGAGGGATAGGTGGGCACCGTAGGCGAGGATGGTCTCCCGCGGCGATATAGCGCATCACGCCGATGATAGTACGGTTCGCCCACCACAGACGCCTGCCGGCTTTGTTGTGGTTCACCGGGGGCGGTCCGTCACCCTCGTACCTGGTAAGCTCCCTTTCCCGCCGGTTAGCAAAGAAGGCATTCTAGGTGTCGTAGTTGTCGGGATCCCACTGGGGATCTATCCGATGCTACGGCGTGAGCTCGAGGTAGAAGTGGTTCGTGATGGCCGCCTGTCGGGCGGAACCTTGAGGCACAGGAGGGACAGGAACCCCTCCAGCGCTCAGCATCCAGCCGGCGGGCGGCCGATATCTCGGCGGGCATGGGTAGCTGGAGGCGCACAACGCCTTGTCCTCCTCGAGGTTCATAATGGCCCAGTAGCCGTTGTCCATCGTTATGAGAGCGGAGTGTGGATGTATGGATTGCCATGGCGCGGTTGGCCTATATATAGATGGAAAGGGCGGAAAAACATGGCGGAAAGTGGTGGGAAATAGCGGGAAATATCTTTAGTCCCAGTTAGTGGCTACAAACGGGACTAAAAGGTCCGTTCAGAGGGTAGGCGCAGGAAAACTTGGCAGGAATCAGTGGGAAATAGTGGAAAATATTTTTAGTCCTGGTTAGTGGCTACAACCGGAACTAAAAGGTCCATTCAGAGGGAAAGGGCGAGAAGAGGTGGGAATGGTGGGAAATATCTAAACCCTAAACCCCTAACCCTAACCCTAAACCCAAAACCCTAAACAATAAACAATAAACCCTTAACCCTAAACCATAAACCATAAATAATAAACAATTGACCCTAAACAATAAATTATTTTAATAGAATATTTCCTAAACAATAAATTATTTTATTTACATATGTATAACACAGTAGGATAATTAATTTAAATTATAGATCTTTTATTTCTACAAACTTTGATATATAATAATTAATTTTACTTTAGTTAAGACCGTAGGATAATTAACAAAGTAGGATATAAAGAATAAATTATTCCCTTTAGTTAACACGGTAGGACACCTTTAGTCCCGGTTTGTATTATAAACTGGGGCTAAAGGGGGGGTATAAATACCCACCCCGTCTGCCCCGGTTCGAGCACCGAACCAAAGAACCTCATCTTCCCCAAACTCTCGACGCAGCCAACGCTCGCGCCACAACACCGTCCACCGCTCGGCCTCCCCAGCGCCGTCCGCCGCCCGCTCCTGTGCCACCCCGGCCGGCGACCCGCCGACCGCGCCGCTGCAGGTGAGCTCTCTAGCGGCTCATTTAGTTTTTTGTTATAATTTTGTGTTAATTAGTGTAAATTAGTTAGTTAGTTAGTTAGTAATTTTAGGGTTAATTAGTTAGTTATTATTTTAGGGTTATTTTAGGATTTAAGGTTAATTAGGTAGTTAGTTCAAAGTTTAGGGTTAATTTAGTTAGTTAGTTATAATTTAGTTGATGAATTTTAGTTAGTTATATTAGTTTATTAGAGATTTTTGTTAGTGTAATTTTTTTAGAGATTTTTTTAGTTTAATTTTCTTTAGAGATTTTAGTTAGAGATTTTAGGTAGTTAGTGTTTAATATAGTTTATTTTAGTTGATACTATTTATTATCGTCATGTTTAGAGTGTATAGGTTCAATTTAGTGTTTAGGTTGATGTCGCATCCTCATCCTTGTTCACTCGGTGGGAACAATAGAGGACTACTAGGCTCTGTCGTCGAGCATCCGCAGGACTGGGCTCCGCCAGGCTGGCACTGGGAGGTGCTACCAGGCGGGAGGCGTACTTTGGTGATGAATCCGGGTGTCGTCGTCGACCAAGATCTTACGTGGTGGCGGCCGAGTGGTCCAGGCGCAGTGCAAAGGGAGCCGGCCCCCGCCGAGGTGTTATAGCGTCGTGTCAGGGAGGAGGACGAGCACGTCCGACGCTACATGTATATTTTGGAAGTCGAGGTCTCCGATACCTGGCAGGTTCTTTAGGCACCTTAACCGAGATATTCTCCGGTGATGGTTCCTACTCTTTGGGTGCACACCGCCCGCGGCTCAGTAGCCGGGGGTCGACATCTTGGTTGAGCTAGATGTGTAATATGGATATACTATCTTTTATTATTGTTATATGATGACCCATAAGTATAGGGGATCACAATAGTCTTCACGGGTAGTATTACCCAATTTATTGATTTGACACAAGGGGATTCAAAGAATACTTGCAAGCCTTAACAACTGAGTTGTCAATTCAGCTGCACCTGGAAATAGATCTTGCTCATAGAAGTTTATCAGTAGCAACAGTTAGTTTGTAGTAGCAACAGCAAAGCAACAACAGCAGTAAAACAGGAGCAATAGTAACAGTAGTAGCAAACAGTAGGGTATGAGTGTGGTAGGCATAGTGATGGATGGATAGTGTAGAGGTCCCAACCTGATAAGGTAGAGATCCCTGTGTTTACAATGCTAGTCCCTGGATCAATAGCTAGCATCCACAGTTTAAGATGTAATATCAAGAAACAAAGGTCATAATAGAACTTTATAACCAGGAATAAAATAATTCATTACATCTTACATAGATCATTTGGCTATCTCATTACAATGCAGCAGAAATAGCTATATAGAATGGAGTCCTTCATCTTCAAAGTGCCACATGCAATCATGTTGGTTTAATAGGGATAAATAATGATAGATAGATCTAAAAAAGTTCTATCACACAACCCAAAACAAACAAGTTCAATTAAACAATCAACAAGCAACTAATCACTTAACAACTTATGAGTTTAACTCATGAGTCGAAGAAAACAACAAGTTTTCTTGAAACAATCAACCTAGTATAGTCATACCACATAGGTCGGTATGATCCATACACTAACACGATATCGATGTCTTAAATAGTTGGTAGGCAATCTAATGTCTCTTGGGTCTCACTTGTAGTCCTTAGTGATGTCCAAGTTGAAGTCCTTGATGAAACTAAAGTTGAAGTCATTGGTGATGTTGAAGTCATTGGTGATGTTGAAGTCATTGGTGATATTGAAGTCTTTGTCCATCAAGTTTGAAAAGGGAGGGATGTAGAATCAAAACCAAAAAGGTTAAGGAAAGAGTTTACAAGATTGTTTGTAAATAATTTTGAACAAATACAACTCCTACTTTTCTAAGGGGTTTTGTCCAATCCTAGGGTTACAATCCTACAGGCAATACAGTGCTTTGATACCATCTGTAGAGGTCCCAACCTAATAAGGTAGAGATCCTTGTGTTTACAATGCTAGTCCTTGGATCAATAGCTAGCATCCACAGTTTAAAATGTAATATCAAGAAACAAAGGTCATAATACAACTTTATAACCAGGAATAAAATAATTCATTACATCTTACATAGCTCATTTGGCTATCTCATTACAATGCAGCAGAAATAACTATATAGCATGGAGTCCTTCATCTTCAAAGTGCCACAGGCAATCATATTGGTTGTAGACTTGTAATCCTATTCAACACACTTCACTAACATCAAACAAACCTGCAACATAATGATTTACAGCCAGAAGGGTCAATACATTTGAATTTCATTGGCAAGTTTCACTACTATGTGGAAATAAGTTGGAACCTATCAATACATGCATATTTGGTTAAGTAGAGTTTAGGCTCATTTGCAGAAAGCAATATGGTTTTAACCTATCTTTGCAAAATAGTTTTGATATTTCAATAACTCTTTGAACTCCTTGGCAAACTCCAAGTGCTTCTAATCCCTTGTTGACACCATCAAGTTTTACTTTGCGAAATTGGAATGTCGATATCTTCCATAGCTTCAGGCCTTAGTTGCTCAGAGCTATCCTAACCAGGGACACGGCTAAGTAATTAGAATTTGATCTTCTGTAGAAGTTGTACACTTTACCCACATGACACAATCTCGTCTTGACGCCACTAGTGGCCGCTGGATAAGTACACACCAAATGGAGTACCGAAAAATCAAGAATGTGACAAAGTCTTTCCATAGAAGTCCTCCCAATACATTATGCTAGCACATCTACCAGGCACCAATGTAAGGATATACTTCCAATACATAATTCTAGTTAAACTGAATAGGTACCAATGCAAGGGTCTTCCACTATGTAATTGACTAAGCCAGAGCCCATTTAGCATGTGGCTGTACATGGAAGCCACTGTACGAGAAACATGTTCAATATCTAAGTCCCTAGGTGGTTTTCTTCTAGTGCACACACAAAAAAGATAGCCATATATATGGTTCCCTTCGTTGCCACCTTATCCACAACTGAGTATCCACATTCCACCTAGATGATTCATTGAGTACTTGTTTTATTATATAAAACATATATTTTTCCAACACTTCATATAATCATAACATGGTATTCCACCTCGAATCTGTAGCAGGGATAAGCATACTACAACTACGATGTTTCCACTAAGAAAGATATAAAGGATATCCTAATAGGACATAGCATAGCATAGTAACATAGTAGCCCTATCATGCATACTACAAAAAATACACTAAGTGTATTGAAAATAGTAGGACATGGGTGATAGTGCCACTTGCATTTTTAGTAGAGAATATAGATACACTCCTTGATCTTGCAATTGTCACACTCTTCAAGGTTCGCTACAATTCAATCAAGCAAGCACATTGATGACCCACAAGTATAGGGGGTGTATCGTAGTACTTTCGATAAATAGGAGTGTCGATCCCAACGAGGAGCAGAAGGTGCTGAACAGTGGTATGGAGAGGAAATCCATGTGAATACTTAGCAAACGGATTTTTAGTGGTTTTCTGATAAGGCAACAAAACAAAGAGCAAGTAATAAAGACAACGAACAAACGGAGCAAGTGGCCCAATCCTTTCTTAGAAAAGGACAAGCCGGTGGAAATACTTATAAGGACCAAACGTTCTCGAGGACACATGGGAATTCTGTCAAGTGCTTTCACTTCAAATAGCTGAGTACTCTTCTCTGGTGTTTGTAAGTGTTGTGTGGGTGAACCTGTGCTAACATACCGGCGTTACTTGGACTAATACATACTTGTGATTAAACCCCCTACAAACATCCATAACTACAGGAAAGTAATTAAGATATAAATATAACCACAACCTTCAACTCTGAGATTCTACGCTCCCTTGTGTAAAGGTGTCCTAACGGGGGTTCAGGTTTCTGTCACTCCGGCAACCCCACAATTAGTAGCCAAATACACAATGCATCCCCCTAGTCCCATAAATGGTGATGTGTCATGTAGTCGTCATTCACATGACACCACTAGAAGAATAGCACCACAACTTAAATACTAAACCATTGAATAATAACTCATCACAGATTCACTACTAACACATGACTTCTCCCTTGTACTCAAGAACACAACGAACTACTCACAAGACATCATATGGATCAAGATCAAAGATGATATGGTAATGGATAACAATCTGAACATAAACAATAATCCAATGGTTCCACTCACAAGCATCAACTACAATAGTAATTAACACCGGGAAGGTTTCCCCTAATGAACTAAGCAATATCGAACACAGTTTTTACAGCGGGACGGATTGGTGATAATGGTGCCGATGGAGATGATGGTGTGGATGATGATGATGATCCCGATGAAGCCTAGCTTGATGATGGTGTTGATGGCGACGGTCGCCCCTCTTTGGGGAAGAATTCCCCCGGTAGAAATCTGTCTGCCGGAGAGATCTTTCTCTCTCGGTGTTTTCCGCCCCCTAGAGGCAGCAGAAATCTATTTGTAGTCGCTCCCCTCGTGTTAGGGTTCCATAGGAAAGATATAGGAGAAGGGCCGGAGTTGGAGGACGAGCAGGTGGGCCAAACCCACCCTAGGCGTGGGGTCAGGTGGGCCCGCGCCTAGGAGGGTGTTAGCCCCCTGAGGCCCCCCTTCGCTCCTTCTTCTGGCTTCTTTTGTCTTGTGGTAAAATAATATGTTTCCATATTTTTCTGGTATTTTTCTGATCTTCGCGAAATTGCACCGAAACACCGTCTTTTCCATCAGAATCCAGACTCCGGCAATCCATCCTCCAGGAATCATCCAACATGCATAAACAGATGAAAGGCCATAATTAATACCTCATAATAAGAAAAATATCAATGAAAAGAGGTAAATTATGATATAGAATGGTGATGCAAATTGGGCATATCACACATATTCAAACTATCATTCAAACAATTCACCACATAAAAATAATGAAAACAAAGCAATGCATGCAAGCATGCAAAAGATTGTTTTATTGGAAAAGTGGTTTCTAATAGTCTATAAACATTTTAAAACACCTATTGGTCATTTATAAAAGTGACAAAACCATTTAAAGTCAAGTTAGTGAAAATGGGCCATTTAAATCATTTTTGTTTTGCTAGAAATGATTTTAAATCAAATTAATATTTTGTAGTGTTAGCCAAATATGTTTTTAAACACAATGTTAGTGTTTAGGATCAAAGTGTTTAAAACAAATCCATTTACAAAAGGTTTCACTCAAAAATCGTTTTTAAATAATAGCAACATTTTTGTTTTACTAGAATTGCCTTTATTCAAAGGAATAATTCCTTGGTGTCACAAAATATATTTATAAACCCAAAAGTTTGTGTTTCTGGTTAGTAGGTTCAAAAAAATCATTTGCAAAAGATTTTTCCCAAAAAACATTTTTAGAATAAATTTTATACTCAAAATAGGCCTATAAATGTTTCTGTAAAATCACCTAATTTTCCAGAGGCAAAATACTAAAATAAGGGCATGGTTTCAAAGTTCACATTTTTATGAATCCAATGATATAAAATTTGCAAATTTTGGACGTGTAGATTAAAAGTTATGAACTTTTCAAAATCATTCATCTAATAGAAATGTTTCTGTTTTAAAACAAAGTATGGGCTATGTATCACAATTTCATTGGAAGATAATGTTTCGTGTGGATCGAGCTATACAGAGGTTGGATCTAAAGGGCATCGCACGGCTTAGATTCGAGCATACCGCTTCGTTAAATAAATCTATCGCATCCTTATGATCTAGATCTAGATCTAGCAGCTGATGTGCACTGGCCAAAGTCTGGCGGCGCTGGCTTGACGGCACGCGGTGGCGGCACTCTGTCTACAGCGTTCCAGAGACTACAGGAAGTGAGGGAGAGGATGAGGTGACTCACTGCGTTCGCAGTGAAGAGAGGATGCTCGAGGTGGTCGCAGTGGACAAAGGGGCGCACGAGGATGACGGGAATCGCTCACCGGAGTTCACGACGGCGTCGGGCACGCTCGGTCGTTGTCGGGGACGAGTATCTGGGATGCAAGCGAGCAAGAGAACATGCCAGGAAGGTGCGCACGGACTCGGGGATCATAGGGACACTCACCAGAACACGAGGGGCGCACGGGGTTGACGTTAGTAGCTCGCCGGAGCTGATGCAGACGGCGGTGGCGCTCGGGCGAGGTCGTTGTCGATGCTCTGGGGCACACGCCGGCGAGCCGAGGGTACGGGTAGATGTGTACGGAGTTGCTGGTCAGGCTTGTGGAGATAGGGGCAGGGAGATGGTCGAGGTTGCCCGGAATCGTGGCCGGGGTGTCGTCGGAACAGTGGGTTTGCAATGGGAAATTGGAGCAGCCCTGGGACGGAGAGGGAGAAGCGAGTGAGGGAAAAGAGAGAGGGAACGTGGGCGCTTAAATGAGCTTGGTCGCTGGGAGGATTTAGCCCCGCATTGATGCGAATTTAAGTGTGGAGTAACGACCAGAAACGGCCGAAGTGAGCAGGCGAGGTCAGAGTTGGGTGGAGACGGTGATGCCTACATGGCAGAGGGTCCACGTGTCAGCGAAGTGAGGAGGTAGAGTTTGTTGTAAGAAAACGTTACGCGCGGGGAGAAAGAGAGGGCTGCTGTTGGGCTAGTTTAGGTTGGGTAGCTTAGTTGGGCTGCCCTTTACTATTTTTTTCTGAATCCTTTTCTTTTTCTTTTCTGATTTTCTGTTTTGGTTTTATTCAAATGATTTCAAACCCTCTTTTTATTTTAAAACTTTTCCAAACTTTCAGTAAGTTTTTATACAGTTTTAATAATGTATTTTAGAGTCCATTTTAGAAAAATTTCTTATATTCTTTTATGGTTAAATATTTATTTGAAATAGACAATAGTCTTTATTTAAATAAGACTTAAATATGTTTCCCAACCATTTATTTTATTCAATTGATTTAAACATCTATTTTGAATTCAAATGTTTATCAAACCTTTTTAGTAGGTTTTATTTATTCATTAGTGCGTTTAAATAATTCACTCCGAATTATTTTCATATATTTTAATATTTATTTAATTTGGGAATTTGTCTTTATTTTGAATAAAATTGGATATTGTTCAATCCTTATAATTTTATTTAATCTTTTACTCTTTATTATTCAATAACTCTCATTTTTTTATGGATTTGTCCAAGATTTAATTTGGCTTTTAAATATTCCTTATTTATTTATTTCTTTCTTTACCTTATAAAATCCATATCTTTTTATTTATAGATCCAAAATTGGTGATTCCAATTTTTATGATTTTATTTAATATTTTTTTATCCTTTTAAATCATTTTAGGATTATTTTTCTCAAGATTTGGTATGGATTTTTGTTAGGAGCTTTATTAACCTTGGAAATTAATTCCTTTTATCTTATTAAATTCATAAGTTTTTATTCATGGCTCCAAATTAAATGAAACCAATTTCTATGGTTTTATAATATTTTTTTGTTTTATCCTTTCTTGATCATTTATAAATGTTTTTTGCTGAATTTTATATGGATCAAATCCATAATCTTTGAGAGATCTGGGAAATTATTTTCTTCCATTAGGGTTTTTAGGGTTTTGGTTTATTTTTTTCCCAAGTGTTTAAATTCAAGATTCTTTCCATGCATTTGATCTTTGGAAGTGATTTCTTTCATTAAGATTTGGGATTTTGGTTTAACTTTTCCAAGTGTTTTAAATTTCAAGATACATTCATTGATGAATGCATTTCACTTGATTGACATTTTGTTGGATTCCCTTTTCATTCAAATTTTTTCAAGAAGGGTTTTGATGTTTCCATTTAGAAGCAACAAGTTTCTTTTCACCCTAAATTTCAAAAATGGTTTATTTTTTATTTTTTTCACATTTCAAAATTTGGAAAATTTTGGGATGTGACAGACGGGCTTTGCATGGTCGAGTCTAAACATGTAACTTCAAGATCTAGGGCATTGTAGATAAATAATAATAAGAATCCAAGTACTAAACAATCCTAGGCATGTGCTCCAAATATAGTCATGTGTGCTTGCAATGAGAACTTGCACAACATCTTTTGTCCTGCCAGCCCGTGGCAGCGGGGCCTCTAGGGAACCACTGGAAATTAAGGTGCTCATTTTAATAGAGCACCGGAGCAAAGAATTAACACTCCGTAAACACATGTGATCCTCATATCACAGCCATCCCCTCCGGTTGTCCCAATTTCTGTCACTTTGGGGCCTTTGTATCCGGACAATGATATGTGTACATAACTTGCAGATATGATCAAAAACAATACTATCATAATGATTCAATAATAAGTTCAGATCTGAGATCATGGAACTGGGCCCTAGTGACAAGCATTAAGCACAACAAGTTGCAACAAAGTCAAATAGCACTAATAGAGATACTAGGCACTATGCCCTAACAATCTTATTCGATTACATGATAGAACTCATCAAATCCCTACCATCCCCATAGCCTACAGCGGGTGATTACTCACTCATGGATGAGGGAAACATGGATGGTTGATGGAGAGGCATTGGTGATGACGATGGCGATGATCCTCTCCAAATTCCCCGTCCCGGCAAGGTACCAGAACGGAGTTTCTAGATCCAAATCTTGGTTTCTGGTGGTGGCGATAAAAGGACTTTCACGAACACATTTGCTTCATATGATGTATATATTCTCATCACAGGAGTAGATATTTAAACCATTCATAATTAGAAGTACACAACTAAGTCTACTCAATAGTCATTGCAAGCTATGAAGAGAAACCAACTCAATAATAATAAGTAGCATGAAACATAAACATAAGCAACATTGTAATGCTCATAATAAGGTATGATAGAGTGGTATCTCGCTTGCCTTTGTTTGTAGAGCACAAAATAAATGCCAAGGCACCTCTAAAGTTCACATGAAGACTAGAAGTAAATATCAGAGATACAAGCATCAAAATCGTGACATAATTAACCAAGTTTTGAAACAAACAAAAGAATGACAACTATGCTCTTAAGAAGGTGCTCATAGAATAATTGGTGACTCATCAAGGAAGTGAAAAGGTTTTGAAAAGTTTGAAAGGCTTCCAAATGCTGAAATTAAGGTACTCATTAACTTTGATCTCTCATTGCCCCTATCATAGGCATCTTTATGTGGTTAATGGTGAAAGTGAGGTCCAATATGAGTTATACGCAGACCATAAACTAGAAATCCCATGTCCCTTGAGTACGAGGTCTGCTCCGCATGCTACTCAACTTTGGTTACTGTAAGTTCTTGTCATTATAAATACATGCATATCATAGAGAACCGCCAACGGGGTACCCCTTGCACATAATACAGGAGCTATTTCGTGATCAAAATGACAAGGCAAGCAGACAATGAGCATCTCAACAATCTTTTTATTTACTATATGCATATATTTTTATTGAGGACGCTTCACAGATTCTCACTATGGTAATGCTGCAAGTTTCCACCATGATTAGGCATGGCTTAGGCTAGTGGCCCAGGCGTTTCTCTAACACATATATAGACTCCGTGAACTCACAAGCTCCCCTTTTATTTCACACCGACGACATCCGCACACAAAATATCAAGGTATCAACTGGATATGTATCCATAAGTGTTGAAAGCGTTCCCCGTGACAGCACGGTTCTGCTAACTCCCAGCATATAATTTTCAAGCATATAACTTTCATGGATAGGTCACAATGGTTCAGGATTATTAAGTGCAAGAAATAAAGTGTGGCATCAAGTTCATGAGAGCTTTACTAACTAACTTTATCAAAGCAGTCAAACATTTTATTTGGAAGAAAACAAGGCATATAGAATATGCACTGAAATAGCAAATGATGCTAATAGGTAAGTATGGTGGACACTGTTGGCAATATTGGTTTTGGGGAGTTGGATGCACAAGTAGAGCTCATACTTAGTGCAAGTGAAGGCTAGCAATAGAGAGGGAGCAACAAATGAGAGAGCAATAACTGTCATAATCATGCTTGCAACAAAATAGGACTAAGTATGGCATGAAAATGATACAAGAACTCTGAGGCAAAATAAATCATCGAGGTTTACTTACTATTGTTTAGTCATATGCATGCATGAGATGTGCCAAGTCGATTCATATGAAACATTCAGAGGAGGCTACCACAAAATCATACCAAAATATGAATAAAACAATGCAAGCAAACATTCATATGACATGCTACAAACTATTAGCAAGATGGAGCTAATCACAAGAAATCAAGAACTACTAAGCATCCATAATAACGTACACCTTACATGAACAGACTAAGCATGCTCACAATGTTGAGTATATTTGCAAAAATGAAAACAAATAGAGTTCGTTACTAGCCTCTTACCACACCTCAAATTGTCTTAATCTTCATTATTGCCCTTCACTTGTGTGACTTGAATAATAACATGAAACCAAAATCTACTGAGGACGGCTGAACCCTGCAAAGAACTCACAAAACCAAAGAAGAACAACAAATATTTTTGGTGTTTTCGATTTTTTTAAAACAAGAAAACAAAGGAAAAATAAACAAAGAAAAAGCAAAGCAAAGAAAGAAAAAAAATTGGATTTTTCTTTAAGGCAAACCAAAGCTAAAAAGCAAAGAAACAAACCAAGAGAAACAGCGAAAATATTTTTGGTATTTTTGTGTTTTGAGAAAGCAAGAACAAAAACCAAAAACAAAGCGAAACAATGGATATACAAAGAACCGACGAAACATGATATATAGATGAGTGTGATGTCGGTGTACCTCCCCCCAAGCTTAGGCTTTTGGCCTAAGTGGGGCTTAACTCCATAGTGACCAAGAAGGTGCACCTTCATAGTATGTCAAGGAGGCCCCTTCGTCCTGGTACGAGCTCGAGGACTCCCATGTGTAGTGTACAAAGGGGTCGTATGAGGGCGCGTCCCCTTGATAATTTCCATGGAAGCCAAGAATGAGCAGCTGGTCATCCATCTCTTCCTTGGAGCGTGACAAAGGTCCCTGAGAAATACTAAACAAAGTGGTTTGGGGTAGAGGGATCTCTCTCTCCTCCCCATGAGTAAACAACATTCTATAAATCATGCTCTCAAGGGTAGAACCAGCAGGGAGAAAGTGATGTGCTTTCATAGCAGCAAGATCAAGCCTCTAAGGAGCCAAAACTATATGATTTGGATCAACAACAAGGTCCAAGGAAGCAACAACACGTGCAACAATAATTCCCCCATAAATGGGTCCCTTAGCAGCTAAGCGACGAGCAATGAGAGAACCAATATTATACTTAGTTTCATTATTGAGTGCAGCAGCTATGAAGGCCAAATGATAGTTGGAAATATTACTAGTGTTCTCCCTACCAAGAACACTAGTGGCAAGATAATAAGCAAAGTACCTAATGGCTGGGAGTTGAATATTTCTTATCTTTCCCCATTGGGCTCTATGGTCATCATCTTTAGTTATCTCGCGGTAGAGCTCCAACAAATCAGCGGGTTGAGCTGGAATCTTCTTTGCCGACCCAGTTTTACCAAGTCCTAGGGCCTCACAAAATTTCTTCAATGTCATGGTGTAATGCCTGCCACAAATTTTGAAAGACACATCTGGCTTGAACGAGCTGTTAGCAAAAGAAAAGCTCTCCATCAATGTTTTAGTGAGCGTAGCATATTGCATGTTCTCATCCTACATATAGCTTGTTAGTCCAACCCTCCGAACCAAGGTTAGAAAATTCTCAAGAATCCCAGCAGCCTGCAAAAAGGTTTGGCAAGGAAAGGTGGAAGGGTACGCATCCCCCTCATCTCCCTCGTCGCCAAATCGCGGTGTAATGAGATCCTAATTGTATGAGGGCCTAGCTCGGAAGGATGATCTTGAAGGCCTTTCCGTTCTAGGTGCATCACTCTCAAATATTTCCCTAAATGTGTGGTTGTCCATGACCTCTTTTTTCTGAAATTTTTAGACAAACATCAAACCAAGTGATTTCCAAGTTGATAAATGATGAGAAACTACTATAGGAACTTTCTAGAGGGCTACACATGCATCAAACTGAAATCTCTAAGCATAGAACAAGCATGCAAGCTCACACAACCTGACACCTATAGCAGCAAAATACTCAAGATATAATCTATCAATCACAAATCTAAATGGACAAGCGGAGGAGGGCACATACCAAGGAGCAATCCCTCCAAAATCGGCAACAAAGATGGGCTGAGCAAGGAGATAGAAATTCACGAGCAAGAACAACAGGAACTCAAGTTTCCGGAGAGAGAAAGAAGATGGCTGGGAGGAGGCACCTTGGAGGGGCCCAGGTGGGATACACCCTATCTAGGCGCCACCTAGGGGCTGGCCGCGCCCACCAGGGGTGTGCTGGCATGGGGTGGCCCCCTGGGTCACCCCAGGTGTCCCTCTGCCCCTTTTTTGAGGAAACAATTATTTTGAATTTTCTGGAATTTTTTGGGAAACTTTATTTTTCGCCAATTTTCAGGGTATGAAAATTGATTTTCTCGCAGAAAAGATTTGTTTAGAAGAAGCAAAAGCAAACCAAAACCAAACTACAGAAGTTCTAAGACACTCTAACAAGCAAACAACTAACAAAACCAAAGCTAGCAAAAGAAAAGGCAAAGACTAGGAAGGAGAAAAGTAAAAGAAAGCAAGTATAACCACAGTGAAAACATTATTTTGTTCATTAAAATCCTTTTGTTAACAAGGTTGATCAAGTATTGTTACCAAAACAATATTAAATGAAACAAAACTTTGCATTCCACAAGGTGATTATGCTACCTCATACTTCATAGAAATGGTCCCAATCATAATAGTTTCAAAATTTTCTTGTGGAATGGGACAATATATTTCTCCAACATTAATGCTCTCAATATTTTCAATGGAATTCAGGCAATAGCTTTTAGCAACCTTCTCGGGGAAATAGACAGTATGCTCTTTGTCATTAATATTGAATGTTACTTTTCCTTGATTACAATTGATGACAACACCTGCAGTATTAAGAAAAGGTCTCCCAAGAATAATCGACATATTATCATCTTCAGGCATCTCAAGCACAACAAAATCAGTTAAAACCAAGCAATTATGATCCACTTGAACAGTAACATCCTCACATATACCAACATGAATAGTAGTTGATTATCAGCCATTTGCAAAGATATATCAGTTGGTATCAACGTTTCTAGCTGAAGTCTCTTGTAAAGAGAAAAAGGCATAACACTAACTCCAGCTCCCAAATCACATAAAGCAGTTCTAACATAATTATTCTTAATAGAGCAAGGAATGTTTGGTATACCTGGATCACCAAGTTTCTTTGGAACCTTACCATTGAAGGAATAATTATCAAGCAAAGTAGAAATCTCCTCATTAGGAATCTTCCTTTTATTAGAGACAATATCCTTCATATACTTTGAATAAGGAGGCAGCTTAATAGCACCAGTTAAAGGAATTTGCACAAATAAAGGTTTCATCCACTCACAGAACTTGTTGCAGTGTTCTTCCTGCTTTGACTTGTGTTTCTTACCTGGAAAAGGCATAGGTTTCTGCACCCAAGGTTCTCTTTCTTTACCATGTTTATTAGCAATAAAATATTCCTTAGTGTACCTAGTATTTTTAGTGTGCTCCTCAGGTTCTTCCTCAACTTCCTCTTTATTAGGAGCATCATTTTTATCAATACTACTCTTAGTTTCAGCATCAGAGACAGATATACTATTAGGATCTACAGCAGGTTCAAGGGGTCCTCAACTATTTTATGTTTCTTTTTCTTTCTCTTACGAGGACTACCACTATTTTCACCTTGTTGAGAATCCTGCTCAATTTCTTTTAGGGTGTCCTTCTGGATATACAGGATCTTGAGTAGCTATACCACTCCTAGTTCTAATACCATAAGCATGTTTATCTCCTGAGGCATTAACTAGCATATCTTTTTGTACCTTAGCAAGTTGATAAATTTGGGTTTGAACCATTTGAAAGTGTTTACAAAGCATTTTAATATCATTAGAAGTTCTTTCCACAATATATTTCAAATCTTTAATAGCTCTAGAGTTTTCCAATAAATGATCCTGAACTTGTTTATTAAAATTACCTTGATTAATAATAAAAATTTCAAGTTCCTCTAAACATTGATCACGAGGCTTACCATAAGGAATATCACCTTCATCAAAGTGTTGGAGAGAGTGTACCTCAATAGTGGATGAGTGGGGAATTGGCTTACATAATTCTTCTATAGGAGGTAGATTCTTCACATCTTCAGCTCTAATACATTTCTCCTTTAGACACTTCTTAGCTTCCTTCATCACTTCATCATTTAATGCAATAACTCCCCTCTTCTTTGGTGTTGGTATTGGATCCGGTTCAGACACAACTGGTTCAGGAGTAATAGGCTCAGGTGTACTTAGCTTAGTTGAAGTCCAATCATCATAATTTTTGCTTATTTTAGCCATTAATTCTTCAGCATCTGTAGGAGTTCTTTACCTGAAAACACAATAAGCAAAGCTATCTAGGTATGTCCTAGAATCATCAGTTAGTCCATTATAATAAATATCAAGCAGCTCATTTTAGGTAATGGACATCCAGGATGTGCATGAATCAAGGAACAGAACCTTTACCATGACTTAGGCAATTTCTCTTCTTCTTCCTGTTTAAAATCAAAAAGTCTCTGCAAAGCAGCATGTCTAGCACTGGGAGGAAAATATTTCTAGAAGAAATAAGCAATCAAACAATCAGGACTATCAATGGAACCAGGAGGTAATCTATTAAACCAAGCCCTAGCTTCTTCTTTTAGTGAAAAAAGGAAGATCTTAGTAACAAAGTACTTGTGCATCTTAAAATCATCAGAGAATAAAGCACTCATAGTGGAAAGCTCATTCATATGAGCCACAACACTCTCATTTTCAGTCCCACAAAAAGGTTCTTTCTCAAAAATGTCCAAATAGGATAAATCAAGAGAGAAATCATAATCTTTATCTTTAATATCTATGGGAGAGGTGGCAAACTTAGGATTGGAGGACAGTTTAGGAATAATGGTACGTCTTGCAAGGAGACTCTTAATAGCACTAGCACCAAGCGTGTTCCGTCACTCTTCAACAAATTCATCAGTGAACTCAGTTTAGCCATCATTAATATCACAACTCTCTCTAGACTCAGGTGAGCTAACAGGTGTAACAGTGTCTTCACTAGGAGTTTCAGTATTTCCTAGACTAGCCATAGTAGCATCTAGGTAAGGACCTAATGAACCACTCGCAATAAGCGCAGTATAAGTAACATCAGGAGTATCAAAAGCAGTTTCAGACTCAGCAGTAGTAGCAGTTTGTGTAGCATGTGTATGTGGTGGTGGTGTACCAAGATTACTTATAACAGACAATGAATCAAGAGCAACAGAGGTGTTTAGGACTGTACCTCTTCTTGTAGTGGATGGTAAAATAGGAAACTTTCCATCACGAGACTTCCCCATGATGAAAGGAGTAGCAGTGAACAATAGTAGATCCAAGTGAACTTACAAATAAATCTATGCTCCCCGGCAACGACGCCAGAAAATAGTCTTGATGACTCACAAGTATAGAGATCACAACAGTCTTCGCGGGTTGTATTTCCCAATTTATTGATTCGACACAAGGGGAGCCAAAGAATACTTGCAAGCAATAACAACTGAGTTGTCAATTCAGCTGCACCTGGAAATAGTTCTTGCTCACAGAAGTTTATTAGTAGCTGATATGTCGTAAATGTATCTATAATTTTTGATGCTCCATGCTTGTTTTATATCATTTGTCTTTTGCTTTTTCTTCACTTTGAGGTATTTTTATATCTTTTCTGGAACTAACCTATTAACAAGTTGCCACAGTGCCAGTTGCCTATTTTCTTCTGTTTTTGGTTCCATAAAGGCAGAAAATCAATATTCTCGGAATTGGACGAGACAAAAGCCAAAGTCAATATTTTACCGTGGGGGACACGAATCCAGAAGACGAGACGGAGAAGCAAACTAGGGCGGCCAAACCCCCTAGGCGTAGCCAGGGGTGGGCCCACGCCTGGGCAGGGTGTGGTCCCCTGGTCGCCTCCCAGCCTCGCCTCTTCGCCTATAAGAAGCCCCTGATGCAGAAACACTAAATAATCCATCATACTTCCAGAAAAAGTTCAGCTGTGCCGCCGCCACCGAAGAGGAGATTCAGGGGACAGAAAGTCTCTGTTCCGGCACCCTTCCGGGACGGGGAAGTGCCCCCGGAGCCATCTCCATCAATCTCCACCACCATATTCATCACCGTTGATGATTCCCATGATGAGGAGGGAGTAGTTCTTCCTCGAGGCTAAGGGATCTACGGTAGCTATGTGTTCATCTCTCTCTCTCTCTCTCTATGCATGATCTTGTTGTGCTCATGAGCTTTGTAATCAAGTAGATCTACCTTTCTACTCAAGTGCTTTAATAGATCTCTGCTCTCCCCATGTGTGTGAAAGTGACAGCGTGCACGCCATGGTGGCACTTAGGTTTGAGTCTACATAAATACTCTTTGTGCTTTAATAGATCTATGATTTTCCCCACGTGTGTGAAAGTGCCAGCGTGCATACCGTGTGTGGCACTTTGGCTAGATTGAATATTTTTTATGCTTTATATTTACAGTTGGATGTCTCTATGAAATTGTGGTGTTTGTTGGAACCATCTAGCGCTCAAGGTGACAGTGTGGGGTTATCTAGATTGGGGAAGGCGGACTTTGAGGAGTGTTGTTATAGCCCTACGAATGATTAGAGTTTCCAACCGGAGAGTAGTTAAGAGTAGTATCATGAAGAGAGGATATTTATATGAGAGAGTGTTCACTAGTAAAAGTATGATCCATAGGCCTTGTTTCTAAACATTGAAACACCGTTTGCATCTAGATCTGTTGCATGTTTGCTTGCTTTAGTCATTACCTCACCGTCAAGCTATTTCCTGGCACCGTTACCACTTGTATTTCACTATCTCTTCGCTGATCTAGTGGACCTATACACCTGACAAGTGTATTGGGTGTGTTGGGGACACAAGAGACTTCTTGTATCTTGATTGCAGGATTGCTTGAGAGGGAATACCTTTGACCACTTCCTCCCTGAGTTCGATAAACCTTGGGTAATCCACTTAAGGGAAATTTGCTGCTATTCTACAAACCTCTACACTTGGAGGACCAACAACTGTCTACAATAATAGAAGTGCGTAGACATCAAGATATTTTCTAGCGCCGTTGCCGGAGAGGTAAGATAAAAGGTACTCACATCCTACGGTGTGAGTGCTCGAAGTTATTTCCTTTAGATTCTGCAATTTTGTCTTTTTGTTTTTGTTTTCACTAGTTAGGCTTAATGGAAAACAACAAAATAATTAGTTTATAGTGTTTATGTTGAGTTAGGACATGAAGTGTTTGAAGAGAAAATTAAAAAACCTATGGAACTTTATTTGCATACTAATAGCAATGTTATTAGTATGAATTCTTTGAACACCATTATTGCTAATGCTATGGAAACGTCTAAGCTTCAGGAAGCTAGTTTTTATGAAAATGATCTTTTTAGTTCCCCAGCTTTGGAAGATACCTATTCTATTGCTTATGATGATACCAAACCTCCAATATATGATGATGAATATGATATTTTAAGTCCACATATAATTGAGGAGAAAGTTAATTGTGATTATAATCTGCCTTCTATATTTGATGATTATGGTGATGAGAATAATAGTGATAGCAATGTTGTTGAATTTGCTCCCACTATAATTAATAAGAATGGCTATTATTATGTGGAGGGTAATAATCATTTTATGCATGTGGCTTATGATAAGAATGTTTTATGTGATAGTTATATTGTTAATTTTGTTCATGTTGCTACTGAAAGTTATTATGAGAGAGGGAAACATGGTCTTATGCATCTCAAAAATATTAAGTTTCCCCTCTTTATGTTGAAAGTCTTGAAGTTGCACTTGTTTTACTTTCCTATGCTTGGTGCTTTTTGCTTTCATGACTTGTTTCTTTACAAGATTCCTATGCATAGGAAGTGGGTTAGACTTAAATGTGTTTTGAATTTGGTTCTTGATGCTCTCTTTTACTTCAATTCATATTTCTTATGTGAGCATCTTCTCAAACTATCAAGCCTAACTTAAAGGCTTCAAAGAAAAGTACTTGTTGGGAGATAACCCAAGAGTTTTCTTGAGTCTTGGAAGTTATTACTTCTGTAATGACCTTTCCTTATCCTTTTTGTTTGTTTTTGTGCCAAGAATGACCTCTAATGAGATGGAAGTAAGATTTGGGGATTTGCTGTCCCGAAACAGATTTCTGTCCACCACCATAAAAATTAGTGATGAGTCTCTGTAAGTCGGATTGAGATGAAACTTTACAAATATATCCCCCAGTATGTTAGCTAACTTTTGTTAGTTCAACACTTATTGATATGAGCAACATAAGGTCTTCGAAAAAATTTGTTTCTACCTGCTGGTCTGTTTTGATAGATTTCTGCCATTATTTGCATTTGCTTCTTATTGATTCCTTTTTGGGTTATTTTTGGGAAATTGAGCTTTTTGAAGTAGTTGCTACAGTAGCTTGTGTATTTAATGAAAGTTTTTCTATTTTGAAACTAAACCCAAAGGTCTATTATCTTTTGAATACACTAATGTTGCTAATGAAGATCGTGTGAAGTTTTGTATGAAGGAAAATTTGCAGGTGTAGAGAAAAAATGATGTAATGAGATGAAGAATGGACAAAATCTCAATCTTGGGGATGCCACCCATGGTGTCACCCCAAGAAATATCCAAGAGGTACAAGCGTCAAAGCTTGGGGATGCCTTGTGTCTTCATCAATAAAAAGCTCAGGTCTGTCTAGACATTTCGTTTTTATTGTTTCATGCATTGTTGTGTTGTTCTTGGAGCGTCTTAGATTTCGTTTTTGGTTTTCGTTTGCTTAGTTTGATTGAGTAAGTTGGTTGGTTACACCATACTTATTTTGGAGAGAGACACACTATGTTTCCATTGCCTAGAACACTCTAGTTTTCACTCTTATTGTTTTGTGAGTGTTCACTTTTGCTAGCACTGCGTTTAGCCTTAGTTTTCTTGTGCTTTCAGCTTAGAACTTTTTAGTTCTTCTTTGTTGATTTGTGGGACAATCTCACTGATCTTTATTGATTATTATCTTTGTGAGTTGTTTCAAATAAGTTGTTTGGTGTTGGAAAAGAGTAGAAAGTTTCATGCTTATAGTGGTACAAAAGGGAGCTTGTTTTGACTGTGGCTTAGACTTTATCATGTCATGCTAGATCTTGTTTTGACCTTATGCTTAGTGATTATTGCTGTCGCATGACTTGTTACAAACAATTAGTATTGCTTAATGTTCCTTGAAGGAATCATGCGTTGTTTTAGCATATAAAAGCATAGTATTACGATATTCTGTTGGAGATATGCCCTAGAGGCAATAATAAATGTAGTTATTATTATATCTTTGTGTTTATGATAAATGTTTACATTCATGCTATAATGGTATTAACAAGGAAACATTGATACTTGTGTGATTTGTAAACTTAATTTGAAGTCCCTAGTATAGCCTCTATACTTCACTAGCTTGTTGGTTGATTAATGATTGTGGTTTCCCTATCATGAACATTGAGATGTTATCAACAACAAGATCATATCGTTAGGAGAATGATATGGTGGACATACTCCTATAGATAAGCGTAGCATAAAGATCAAGTCATTTCAATAGTTCAATTGCTATATGCTTTCTGATACATAGTAACCTAATTCCTTCGACCATGAGATCATGCATATCACCTTCACCGGATGGATGCTTTGATGACATCAAACACCACACCGTAACTGGGTGGTTATAAAGGTGGCATTGAGTGTTCGGAAAGTATTGGTTGAGACACATGGATCAAGAGTGGGATTTGTCCATCCACATGACGGATAGATATACTCTGGGCCCTCTCGGTGGAATGTCATCCAATTAGCTTGCAAGCATGTGACTTGGTCACAAGGGATCACATATCACGGGAACGAGAAAAGAGTACTTATCAGTAACGAGGTTGAACTTGGTATACAGAGATACCGACGATCATAACCTCGGATAAGTAACATATCGTGAGACAAAGGGAAATTGGTATCGTATGTAAGTGGTTCATTCGATCGCAAAGTAATCGTAGAAATATGTGGGAGCCATATGAATTTCCAGATTCCTCTATTGGTTATTGTTCGGAGAAGTGTCTCGATCATGTCCGCATAATTCACGAACCGTAGGGAGACACACTTAAGGATTCGACGTTGTTTGAGTAGTTATGGTATTATGAGAAAGAGACCGAATGTTGTTCGGAGTCTCGGATGGGATCCGGGATATCACGAGGTGATCCGGAATGGTCCGGAGAATAAGATTCATATAAGGAAAGTCCCGTTTCGGAGTTGCGGAATGATTCCGGTGTTTTCATCGGGAATGTTCTAGAAGATTCCGGAATGTCCGGCACTCCGGGGGGGGGAGGGTACATGAATGTGTTATATCAAAGTTGGTATGATTGCATCATGTACTAAGTGTCATCGCTGTCCGAAATAAAGGGTTAATTCAAATGCTAGTTTGAAAAGTCAAACGGCTAGTTTGAAAAGTCAAACTGCCAGTTTTCGGAAAAAGGAGAAGGAGGATTGGTGGAGGCCGACTTTGGGGAGGAGTCCCCTTGGCCGGCGCGCCTCCCAAGGCCGACTTGGGGAGGGACTCCTCCCCTTGGCCGCCGGCCCCTCCCATCTATATAAGGAGGGGCAGGGCTCCCCTCCTAGAACACACAAGTTCCTATCTTCTACCTCCGGTTTAGAGCCGTTTGGGTTTAGAGCTTCTAATTGCTTTAGCCTTCGGTTTAGAGCCTTCTAATTGGTTTAGAGCCTTCTAATTGGTGTGTCTAATTACTAGACCACTAATAGCCTCTCTCATACTCCACCATACTCGCACCGGCTTAAGGCGAAGCCCTGCGGGATTTCCCCTCTACTTCCGGTACCACGCCGTCGTGCTGCCGGAATCGCGAGGAGAGTGCTACAACCTCCGCTGCCTGCTGGAACAAGGGAGAGGAAGGTCTTCGTCGAGTACCGAACGTGTGACCGACTGCGGGAGCGCTACCGGAACGTGGCGCCGGAAGGATCGTCTACACGATCTTGAGATCGGAAAGAGTACGACTACATCACCCACGAGAATCCGCTCTCGTTAAACGCTTTGGAATCTTCGAGGGTAAGTTATTCCATCGACTCGTTGCTACAATCTAGTAGATAGATCTTGGCTTGTTTGTTTGTATGCGATAGAAATTTTTTGTTTTCCATGCTACGAACCCTTACAGTGGTATCAGAGCCGTGTCTATATGTAGATCTGTTGCACGAGTAGAACACAATGATCATTGTGGGCGTTGATGCTTTTATTGTCGATTGCTTCTTGTGTACTTTGCATCTTGCGGTATGTTGGGATGAAGCGGCCCGGGCTAACCTTACATGACATCGTTCATGAGACTTGCTCCACGCTTGACATGCAACTTGTATTGCATAAGTGGCTTTGCGGGTGCCTGTTTCTCCTAGCATAGTTAAGATCCAATTTACAACGGGTGATTAACAATACTAGTATCAATGTTGTGGTTCTTGTTCGTAAGTTAGAACGACACTTATTGAAAGCCCCAAACCACGTAAAATATGCAAAGAAAGTAGAGGCGTCTAACTTTGTTTTGCAGGGGTGTGCAGTGATGTGATATGGCCATGATTGTGATTATATTTGATGTATGCAATGTTCCTTATTGTAAGTCGGCAACCGGCAGGAGCCATATGGTTGTCTTTAATTTATGTTAAGACCCGCGTGTCTATTCAAAGTAGTTGTAATAGTTGAAGCCGGTGGACGACAACCATGGAGAGGCGTCATTGACCTTGATGCAATGCCGGTAATGATGGAGATCATGTTCGTGCTTGAAGATGGAGATCGGAAGCACAAAGAAGAAAGGCCATATCATATCACATATATATTGAATTGCATGTGATGTTAATCCTTTATGCATCTTGTATTGCTTAGTAGACGACGGTAGCATTATAAGATGATCCCTCATGCACATGAATTTCAAGTCATAAAGTGTTCACCCTTAGTTAGCACCGTTGCTAAAGCTTGTTGTTTCGAAGCACCACGTGATGATCGGGTGTGTTAGATTCCGCAAGTGTATACAACGTGAGCAAGCCAGATTTGCTCATGCGGAAACTAAGGTTTGATCTTGACGAGCCTAGCATGTACAGACATGGTCTCGGAACACGGATCACCGAAAGGTAAAGCATGAATCATATAGTAGATATGATGAACATGATGATTGTTCGCCATTGAAACTATATCAACTCTCGTGATGATCGGTGTTGATGTAGTGGATTTGGTTCGTGTGATCACTAAAAAAATGTGAGGGATATTGTTTTGAGTGGGAGTTCACCTAGTTTAATTACATTAATTAATTTGAACTCAATTTGTCATAAACTTAGTCTAAACTATTGCAAATATGTTGTAGATCAATGGCAGCCCCTACCATCAATTTTAATGCGTTCCTAGAGAAAGAAAAGTTGAAAAACAATGGAAGCAACTTCGCGGATTGGTTCCGCAATTTGAGGATTGTCCTCACAGCTGGTAATTTGACCTATGTGCTGGATGCACCGCTGGGTGACCCACCTGCAGCTGATGCTCCCGATGAAGTAAAGAATGTTTACCTCGCTCGGAAGAATCAGTACTCCATAGTTCAGTGTGCTATCTTGTATGGTTTGGAATCGGAGCTTCAGAAAAGGTTTGAGGATTCAGACCCATATGATATTGTCGAGGATCTCAAATTGATTTTTGAGACTCATGCGGCAATTGAAAGCTATGAGGCTTCTGAAAAGTTCTTTAACTGCAAGATGGAAGAGGGCAGCTCCGTCAGTGAGCATGTGCTTAAGATGTCTGGGCATGCAAACAAACTTCAAAGCTTGGGTATAGTGATTCCTAATGCTTTGGGGATTTACTGTGTCCTCCAATCACTACCACCAAGTTACAAGAACTTTGTGATGAACTACAACATGCAGAACATGAACAAGACGTTGACAGAACTCTTTGCCATGTTGAAATCTGCAGAAGTGGAGATCAAGAAAGAGCACCAAGTGTTGTTTGTCAATAAGACCACCAAATTCAAGAAAGGCAAGTCTAAGCCAAAGGGACACTTCAAGAAGGGTGGTAAGAAAGTTACTACGCCGACGAAGAAGACCAAGGCTGGACCTAAGCCTGATACTGAGTGCTTTTACTGCAAGGGAGAAGGTCACTGGAAGCGGAATTGCCCAAAGTACTTGGCGGATTTGAAGAACGGCAACATCAAGAAGAAAGGTATATCTGATATACATGTTATTGATGTGTATCTCACTAGTACTCGTAGTAGTGCCTGGGTATTTGATACTGGTCCGGTTGCTCATATTTGTAACTCGAAACAGGTGCTGCAGAATAAACGGAAGCTAGCGAAGAATGAGGTGACGATGCGCGTGGGAAACGGATCAAAGGTTGATGTGATCGCGGTCGGCACGCTACCCCTTCATCTACCATCGGGATTAGTTTTATACTTAAAATAATTGTTATTTGGTGCCTGCGTTGAGCATGAACATTATATTGGGATCTTGTTTATTGCGAGACGGTTACTTGTTTAAATCCGAGAATAATGGTTGTTCTATTTATATGAGGAATATGTTTTATGCACATGCACCTTTGATAGATGGTTTATTCTTATTGAATCTCGATAGTGGAAATACACATATCAACAACACTGAGGCTAAACGTTTGAAATCAAGCAATAATTCGACCTATATGTGGCACTGTCGTCTTGGTCACATCGGAGTGAAACATATGAAGAAACTCCATTCCGATGGACTTCTTGAATCACTTGATTTTGAATCACTTGAAAGATGCGAAGCATGTCTGATGGGAAAAATGACTAAGACTCCATTTTCTGGTATGATGGAGCGAGCTACGGACTTATTGGAAATCATACATACCGATGTGTGTGGTCCAATGAGTGTAGCATCGCGCGGTGGTTATCGTTATGTTCTTACCTTCATGGATGACTTGAGTAGATATGGGTATATCTATTTCATGAAACATAAGTCCGAAACTTTCGAGAAGTTTAAGGAGTTTCAAAGTGAGGTAGAGAATCAACGTAACAAGAAGATTAAATTTCTACGTTCTGATCGTGGAGGTGAATATCTAAGTTACGAGTTTGGCGAGCATTTGAAGAAATGCGGAATACTTTCACAATTGACACCGCCGGGAACACCACAGCGTAATGGTGTGTCCGAACGTCGTAATAGAACTCTCTTAGATATGGTTCGTTCTATGTTGTCACTTACAGATTTACCGCTATCATTTTAGGGTTATGCATTAGAAACAGCCGCATTCACTTTAAATAGGGCACCATCTAAATCCGTTGAAACGACACCGTATGAATTATGGTTTGGGAAGAAACCTAAATTGTCGTTCCTTAAAGTTTGGGGATGCGAAGCCTATGTAAAGAAGTTACAGCCGGACAAGCTTGAACCCAAAGCGGAAAAATGCGTCTTCATAGGATACCCGAAGGAAACTATTGGGTATACCTTCTATCATAGATCCGAAGGCAAAATCTTCGTTGCCAAGAATGGATCCTTTCTAGAGAAGGAATTTCTCTCGAAAGAAGTGACTGGAAGGAAAGTATAACTCGACGAGGTTGTCGAACCTTCTCTCGAAATTGCGAGTAGCGCAGCACCGGAAGAAGTTCCTGTGGTGCCTGCACCAATAAGAGAGGAAGCTAATGATGGTGATCATGAAACTTCGGTTGAAGTTGCTATAGAGCCTCGGAGGTCAACGAGAACTCGTACCACTCCAGATTGGTATGATTCCGTTATGAATGTCATGTTGGTGGACAACACCGATGACCCCGAGACATATGAGGAAGCGATGATGAGCCCAGATTCCAATAAATGGCAAGAAGCCATGAAATCCGAGATTGGATCCATGTACGAAAACCAAGTATGGACTTTGGTGGACTTACCGGATGGCCGCAAGGCTGTCGAGAACAAATGGATTTTCAAGAAGAAAACAGATGCTGATGGTAATGTTACTGTCTATAAAGCTTGACTTGTCACAAAAGGGTTTCGACAAATTCAAGGAGTTGACTACGATGAGACTTTCTCACCGGTAGCGAAGCTAAAGTCTGTGAGGATTATGTTAGCAATCGCTGCATATTATGATTATGAGATATGGCAGATGGATGTCAAAACAGCATTCCTCAATGGAGACATTGATGAAGAGTTGTATATGATGCAACCCAAAGGTTTTGTCGATCCTAAAGATGCTAACAAGGTATGCAAACTTCAACGGTCCATCTATGGATTGAAGCAAGCATCCCGAAGTTGGAATCAACGTTTTGATAAGGTAATCAAAAGTTTTGGTTTTATACAAACTTATGGAGAAGCTTGTATTTACAAGAAAGTGAGTGGGAGCTCTGTAGCATTCTTAATACTATATGTGGATGACATATTGTTGATTGGGAATGATGTAGACCTTCTTAATAGTGTCAAGGAATATTTGAATAATAGTTTTTCAATGAAGGATCTTGGCGAAGCAGCTTACATATTAGGCATAAAGATTTATAGAGATAGATCGAAACGCCAAATATCATTGTCACAGAGTACATATTTGGACAAAGTTCTAAAGAGGTTTGGAATGGAAGAAAGCAAGAAAGGGTTCTTGCCCATGTTGCCCAATACGACCTTGAGTAAAACTCAAAGTCCGACATTGAAGACTCCCTATGCCTCAGCCATAGGATCTCTAATGTATGCCATGCTATGTACTAGACCCGACATTGCATATGCTGTTAGTTTAACTAGCAGATATCAAAGTGATCCAGGAGTGGATCATTGGACAGCGGTCAAAAACATCCTTAAGTACTTGAGAAGAACTAAGGATATGGTTCTTTCTTATGGAGGTGATGAACAGCTCGTTGTTAATGGTTACACCGATGCTAGTTGGAACACAGATCCGGATGATTCTAAGTCACAATCCGGATACGTATTTATTTTGAATGGTGCAGCAGTTAGCTGGAGGAGTGCAAAGCAAAGCGTTGTGGCGAGATCTTCAACTGAATCAGAATACATGGCTGCTTCGGAGGCTTCACAAGAAGCGATATGGATGAAAGAGTTCATTACAGAGCTGGGTGTGGTTCCTAGTGCGCTGGACCCAATGTCTATCTACTGTGATAACATGGGCGCCATAGCCAATGCGCAAGAACCAAGGTCACACAAGAAGCTGAAGCATATCAAGCTACGTTTTCACGCTATTCGAGAACATATCCAGGATGGGGATATAAAGATTTGCAAAGTACACACAGATCTGAATGTGGCGGATCCGTTGACTAAACCTCTCCCGAGGGCAAAACATGACCAACACCAAACTGCCATGGGTGTTCGGTATATTACCATGTAATCTAGATTAGATGACTCTAGTGCAAGTGGGAGACTGTTGGAGATATGCCCTAGAGGCAATAATAAATGTAGTTATTATTATATCTTTGTGTTTATGATAAATGTTTACATTCATGCTATAATGGTATTAACAAGGAAACATTGATACTTGTGTGATTTGTAAACTTAATTTGAAGTCCCTAGTATAGCCTCTATACTTCACTAGCTTGTTGGTTGATTAATGATTGTGGTTTCCCTATCATGAACATTGAGATGTTATCAACAACAAGATCATATCGTTAGGAGAATGATATGGTGGACATACTCCTATAGATAAGCGTAGCATAAAGATCAAGTCATTTCAATAGTTCAATTGCTATATGCTTTCTGATACATAGTAACCTAATTCCTTCGACCATGAGATCATGCATATCACCTTCACCGGATGGATGCTTTGATGACATCAAACACCACACCGTAACTGGGTGGTTATAAAGGTGGCATTGAGTGTTCGGAAAGTATTGGTTGAGACACATGGATCAAGAGTGGGATTTGTCCATCCACATGACGGATAGATATACTCTGGGCCCTCTCGGTGGAATGTCATCCAATTAGCTTGCAAGCATGTGACTTGGTCACAAGGGATCACATATCACGGGAACGAGAAAAGAGTACTTATCAGTAACGAGGTTGAACTAGGTATGCAGAGATACCGACGATCATAACCTCGGATAAGTAACATATCGTGAGACAAAGGGAAATTGGTATCGTATGTAAGTGGTTCATTCGATCGCAAAGTAATCGTAGAAATATGTGGGAGCCATATGAATTTCCAGATTCCTCTATTGGTTATTGTTCGGATAATTGTCTCGATCATGTCCACATAATTCACGAACCGTAGGGAGACACACTTAAGGATTCGACGTTGTTTGAGTAGTTATGGTATTATGAGAAAGAGACCGAATGTTGTTCGGAGTCTCGGATGGGATCCGGGATATCACGAGGTGATCCGGAATGGTCCGGAGAATAAGATTCATATAAGGAAAGTCCCGTTTCGGAGTTGCGGAATGATTCCGGTGTTTTCATCGGGAATGTTCTAGAAGGTTCCGGAATGTCCGGCACTCCGGGGGGGAGGGTACATGAATGTGTTATATCAAAGTTGGTATGATTGCATCATGTACTAAGTGTCATCGCTCTCCGAAATAAAGGGTTAATTCAAATCCTAGTTTGAAAAGTCAAACGGCTAGTTTGAAAAGTCAAACTGCCAGTTTTCGGAAAGAGGAGAAGGAGGATTGGTGGAGGCCGACTTTGGGGAGGAGTCCCCTTGGCCGGCGCGCCTCCCAAGGCCGACTTGGGGAGGGACTCCTCCCCTTGGCCGCCGGCCCCTCCCATCTATATAAGGAGGGGCAGGGCTCTCCTCCTAGAACACACAAGTTCCTATCTTCTACCTCCGGTTTAGAGCCGTTTGGGTTTAGAGCTTCTAATTGCTTTAGCCTTCGGTTTAGAGCCTTCTAATTGGTTTAGAGCCTTCTAATTGGTGTGTCTAATTACTAGACCACTAATAGCCTCTCTCATACTCCACCATACTCGCACCGGCTTAAGGCGAAGCCCTGCGGGATTTCCCCTCTACTTCCGGTACCACGCTGTCGTGCTGCCGGAATCACGAGGAGAGTGCTACAACCTCCGCTGCCTGCTGGAACAAGGGAGAGGAAGGTCTTCGTCGAGTACCGAACGTGTGACCGACTGCGGGAGCGCTACCGGAACGTGGCGCCGGAAGGATCGTCTACACGATCTTGAGATCGGAAAGAGTACGACTACATCACCCACGAGAATCCGCTCTCGTTAAACGCTTTGGAATCTTCGAGGGTAAGTTATTCCATCGACTCGTTGCTACAATCTAGTAGATAGATCTTGGCTTGTTTGTTTGTATGCGATAGAAATTTTTTGTTTTCCATGCTACGAACCCCTACATATTCTCCTTAGATGCTTTGTTTGGGTTGACATGGCACATGCTCGCACCATGTTATGACTATGAACAAGTCACCATAGCCTCTATGATCATCTAGTCCTTGACTCGTAGTACCACTCTATGCTTTGATTAGTAATGTTTTGTTGCTCTACATGATTATGGCCATTATTGCTCTCTTAGTTGGTTGCTCCCAGTCTTTTGCTAGCCTGCACTTGTATGAGTAAGATCTACTCATGCTTCCAACTCCGAAGAAACCAAGTTATTCCAAAGTGTCCACTATAAACTCCTACGCATGGTGTGCTAGACCATTCCAAGTATATTCTTGTTTTCAGCTATCTTCCAATTAAAAACTATTTTGTTATGTGAAAATTTAGTGATTAAAGCTCTCATGAACTTGATGGAACACTTTATATTCTTTGACCCTAATAAACGTGAACCATTGTTTCATCTATGTTGTATATGCTTGCACTTATACGTTGTAATTAGCAGAACCGTGCTGTCACGGGGAACGTTTTCAACATTGCACTTGTACTTTGTACTCAGTTGATATCATGCTCTTTTGTCTATGGATGTCACCGGTGTGAAATAAATAGGGAACTTGTAAGTCCATGGAGTTTGTATTTTGTCTTAGATAAATGCCTGGGCCGCTAGCCTAAGCCATGCCTAATCATGGTGCAAACTTTCAGCATCACCATAGTGAGCTATCTATGAAGCATACTCAATAAAAATCTATGCACATAGTAAATAAAAAGATCGCTGAGATGCTCATTGTCTGCTTGTCTTGTCATTTTGGTTATGGGATAGCTCCTGTACCATGTGCAAGGGGTACCTCGTTGGTGGTTCTCTATGAGACACATGTACTTACTATGACAAGAACTTACAGGTGACTGAAGTTGAGTAGCATGAGGTGTGGCCCTCATATTCAAGGGACATGAGATTGCCAACTTATACTTTATCAAGCATATACTCCATATTTGTTCACTTTAACATTAATCATTTCAAGATGCTTATGATAGGGGCAATGAGGGCTGAAATCTAACAAGTACCATAATTTTTGGAAGCTCTTTTTGAAACTTGACATCCCTGCTTCCCTTGAGAAGGGCCTTTCTTTCACCATTAATTGAGTCTCCACCTTCTACCTTTAGGCACCATTAAGAGAGCATAGTTTTCATTTTGTGTGAAGTGTCCCAAAACTTATTGATTGGTGCATATTGTGATATTTCTTGTTCTTGTGCTACTTGTTTCTAGTCACCCTTGTGAACTTTGAAGGTGTCCTATGCATCTATTTGCTACTCTATGAGGGACAAGCTGAATGCCACTATGCCATGTTTTCTGTATGTGAAACAAACAAACATTTTTAATGCATGTTATTCATGATCTTTGTTTGTAGCCTTTCATGTTGCATGCATAGTTACTTTGTCTTATTGTTAGAACTCCATCTTTCATGCACATGTTTAGAGTTCTTTGATCCCAGCTTTCAATGCTTGTAAATGGTTTGATCTTGGTTTTGATGGTGCATGTCACCTCAAAAATTATTCTTTTTATCACTTACCTACTCGAGGATAAGAAGGATTTAAGCTTGGGGATGCTTGATACGCCATACACGTATCTATAATTTTTGATGCTCCATGCTTGTTTTATATCATTTGTCTTTTGCTTTGTCTTCACTTTGAGGTATTTTTATATATTTTCTGGAACTAACCTATTAACAAGTTGCCATAGTGCCAGTTGCCTGATTTCTTCTGTTTTTTGTTCCAGAAAGGCAGAAAAAAATATTCTCGAAATTGGACGGGACAAAAGCCAAAGTCATTATTTTACCGTGGGGGACAAGAATCCAAAAGACGAGACGGAGAAGCAAACCAGGGCGGCCAAACCCCCCTAGGCACGGCCAGGGGTGGGCCCGTGCCTGGGCAGGGTGGTGGCCCCCTGGTCGCCTCCCAGCCTTGCCTCTTCGCCTATAAGAATCCCCTGATGCAGAAACCATAAATAATCCATCATACTTCCAGAAAAAGTTCCGTTGCGCCGCCGCCACCGAAGGGGAGATTCGAGGGACAGAAAGTCTCTGTTCCGGCACCCTGCCGGGACGGGGAAGTGCCCCCTGAGCCATATCCATCGATCTCCACCACCATCTTCATCACCGTTGCTGATTCCCATGATGAGGAGGGAGTAGTTCTTCCTCGAGGCTAAGGGCTCTACCGGTAGCTATGTGTTCATCTCTCTCTCTATGCATGATCTTGTTGTGGTTGTGAGCTTTGTAATCAAGTAGATCTACCTTGCTACTCAAGTGCTTTAATAGATCTCTGATCTCCCCATGTGTGTGAAATTGAAAGCGTGCACGCCATGGTGGCACTTAGGTTTGAGTCTACATAAATACTCTTTGTGCTTTAATAGATCTATGCTTTTCCCCACGTGTGTGAAAGTGACAGTGTGCATACCGTGTGTGGCACTTTGGCTAGATTGAATATTTTTATGAGTTATATTTAGAGTTGGATGTCTCTATGAAATTGTGGTGTTTGTTGGAACCATCTAGCGCTCAAGGTGACAGTGTGGGGTTATCTAGATTGGGGAAGGCGGACTTTGAGGAGTGTTGTTATAGCCCTACGGATGATTAGAGTGTCCAACCGGAGAGTAGTTAAGAGTAGTATCATGAAGAGAGGATATTTATATGAGAGAGTGTTCACTAGTAAAAGTATGATCCATAGGCCTTGTTTCTAAACATTGACACACCGTTTGCATCTAGATCTGTTGCATGTTTGCTTGCTTTAGTCATTACCTCACCGTCAAGCTATTTTCTAGCACCATTACCACTTGTATTTCACTATCTCTTCGCTGATCTAGTGGACCTATACACCTGACAAGTGTATTGGGTGTGTTGGGGACACAAGAGACTTCTTGTATCTTGATTGCAGGATTGCTTGAGAGGGAATACCTTTGACCACTTCCTCCCTGAGTTCGATAAACCTTGGGTAATCCACTTAAGGGAAATTTGCTTCTGTTCTACAAACCTCTACACTTGGAGTACCAACAACTGTCTACAATAATAGAAGTGCGTAGACATCAAGCTATTTTCTAGCGCTGTTGCCGGAGAGGTAAGGTAAAAGGTACTCACATCCTCCGGTGTCAGTGCTCGAAGTTATTTCCTTTAGATTCTGCACTTTTGTCTTTTTTTTTCTTGTTTTCACTAGTTAGGCTTAATGGAAAACAACAAAATAATTAGAAAGCTTTATAGTGTTTATGTTGAGTTAGGACATGAAGTGTTTGAAGAGAAAATTAAAAAACCTATGGAACTTTATTTGCATACTAATAGCAATGTTATTAGTATGAATTCTTTGAACACCATTATTGCTAATGCTATGGAAACGTCTAAGCTTCGGGAAGCTAGTTTTTATGAAAATGATCTTTTTAGTTCCCCAGCTCTGGATGATACCTATTCTATTGCTTATGATGGTACCAAACCTCCAATATATGATGATGAATATGATATTTAAAGTCCACATACAATTGAGTAGAAAGTTAATTGTGATTACAATCTGCCTCCTATATTTGATGATTATGGTGATGAGAATAATAGTGATAGCTATGTTGTTGAATTTGATCCCACTACAATTAATAAGAATGGCTATTATTATGTGGAGAGTAATAATCATTTTATGCATGTGGCTCATGATAAGAATGTTTTACGTGACAGTTATATTGTTAATTTTGTTCATGTTTCTACTGAAAGTTATTATGAGAGAGGGAAACATGGTCTTATGCATCTCAATAATATTAAGTTTCCCCTCTTTATGTTGAAAGTCTTGAAGTTGCACTTGTTTTGCTTTCCTATGCTTGGTGCTTTGTGCTTTCATGACTTGTTTCTTTACAAGATTCCTATGCATAGGAAGTGGGTTATACTTAAATGTGTTTTGAATTTGGTTCTTGATGCTCTCTTTTACTTCAATTCATATTTCTTATGTGAGCATCTTCTCAAACTATCAAGCCTAACTTAAAGGCTTCAAAGAAAAGTACTTGTTGGGAGATAACCCAAGAGTTTTCTTGAGTCTTGGAAGTTATTACTTCTGTAATGAACTCTCCTTATCCTTTTTGTTTGTTTTTTGTGCCAAGAATGACATCTAATGAGATGGAAGTAAGATTTGGGGATTTGCTGTCCCGAAACAGATTTCTGTCCTCCACCATAAAAATTAGTGATGAGTCTCTGTAAGTCGGATTGAGATGAAACTTTATGAATATATCCCCCAGTATGTTAGCTAAATTTTGTTAGTTCAACACTTATTGATATGAGCAACATAAGGTCTTCGAAAAAATTGGTTTCTACCTGCTGGTCTGTTTTGATAGATTTCTGCCATTATTTGCATTTGCTTCTTATTGATTCCTTTTTGGGTTATTTTTGGGAAATTGAGCTTTTTGAAGGAGTTGCTACAGTATCTTGTGTATTTAATGAAAGTTTTTCTATTTTGAAACTAAACCCAAAGGTCTATTATCTTTTGAATACACTAATGTTGCTAATGAAGATCGTGCGAAGTTTTGTATGAAGGAAAATTTGCAGGTGTAGAGAAAAAATGATGTAATGAGATGAAGAATGGACAAAATCTCAATCTTGGGGATGCCACCCATGGTGTCACCCCAAGAAATATCCAAGAGGTACAAGCGTCAAAGCTTGGGGATGCCTTGTGTCTTCATCAATAAAAAGCTCAGGTCTGTCTAGACATTTCGTTTTTATTGTTTCATGCATTGTTGTGTTGTTCTTGGAGCGTCTTAGTTTTCGTTTTTGGTTTTAGTTTGCTTAGTTTGCTTGAGTAAGTTGGTTGGTTACACCATACTTATTTTGGAGAGAGACACACTATGTTTCCATTGCCTAGAACACTCTAGTTTTCACTCTTATTGTTTTGTGAGTGTTCACTTTTGCTAGCACTGCGTTTAGCCTTAGTTTTCTTGTGCTTTCAGCTTAGAACTTTTTAGTTCTTCTTTGTTGATTTGTGAGACAATCTCACTGATATTTATTGATTATTATCTTTGTGAGTTGTTTCAAATAAGTTGTTTGGTGTTGGAAAAGAGTAGAAAGTTTCATGCTTATAGTGGTATAAAAGGGAGCTTGTTTTGACTGTGGCTTAGACTTTATCATGTCATGCTAGATATTGTTTTGACCTTATGCTTACTGATTATAGTTGTAGCATGACTTGTTCCAAAAAATTAGGATTGCTTAATGTTCCTTGAAGGAATCATGCGTTGTTTTAGCATACAAAAGCATAGTATTGCGGTATTCTCCTTAGATGCTTTGTTTGGGTTGACTTGGCACATGCTCACACCATGTTATGACTATAAACAAGTCACCATAGCCTCTGTGACCATTTAGTCCTTGACTCATAGTACCACTCTATGCTTTGATTAGTAATGTTTTGTTGCTCTGCATGACTATGGCCATTATTGCTCTCTTAGTTGGTTGCTCCCAGTCTTTTGCTAGCCTCCACTTGTATGAGTAAGATCTACTCATGCTTCCAACTCCCAAGAAACCAAGTTATTCCAAAGTGTCCACTATAAACTCCTATGCATGGTGTGTTACACCATTCCAAGTATATTCTTGTTTTCAGCTATCTTCCAATTAAAAACTATTTTGTTAAGTGAAAATTTAGTGATTAAAGCTCTCACGAACTTGATGGCACACTTTATATTCTTTGACCCTAATAAACTTGAACCATTGTTTCATCTATGTTGTATATGCTTGCACTTATACGTTGTAATTAGCAGAACCGTGCTGTCACGGGGAACGTTTTCAACATTGCACTTGTACTTTGTACTCAGTTGATATCATGCTCTTTTGTCTATGGATGTCACCGGTGTGAAATAAAGAGGGAACTTGTAATTCCATGGAGTTTGTATTTTGTTTTAGAGAAATGCCTGGGCCCCTAGCCTAAGCCATGCCTAATCATGGTGGAAACTTTCAGCATCACCATAGTGAGCTATCTATGAAGCATACTCTATAAAAATCTATGCACATAGTAAATAAAAAGATCGCTGAGATGCTCATTGTCTGCTTGTCTTGTCATTTTGGTTATGGGATAGCTCCTGTACCATGTGCAAGGGGTACCTCGTTGGCGGTTCTCTATGATACACATGTACTTACTATGACAAGAACTTACAGGTGACTGAAGTTGAGTAGCATGGGGTGTGGACCTCATATTCAAGGGACATGAGATTGCCAACTTATACTTTATCAAGCATATACTCCATATTTGTTCACTTTAACCTTAATCATTTCAAGATGCTTATGATAGGGGCAATGAGGGCTGAAAGCTAACAAGTACCATAATTTTTGGAAGCTCTTTTTGAAACTTGACATCCCTGCTTCCCTTGAGAAGGGCCTTTCTTCCACCATTATTTGAGTCTCCACCTTCTACCTTTCGGCACCATTAATAGAGCATAGTTGTCATTCTGTGTGAAGTGTCCCAAAACTTATTGATTGATGCATATTGTGATATTACTTGTTCTTGTGCTACTTGTTTCTAGTAACCATTGTGAACTTTGAAGGTGTCCTATGCATCTATTTGCTACTCTATGAGGGACAAGCTGAATGCCACTATGTCATGTTTTCTGTATGTGAAACAAACAAACAAAAATTTATGCATGTTATTCATGATCTTTGTTTGTAGCCTTTCATGTTGCATGCATAGTTACTTTGTCTTATTGTTAGAACTCCATCTTTCATGCACATGTTTAGAGTTCTTTGATCCCAGCTTTCAATGCTTGTAAATGGTTTGATCTTGGTTTTGATGGTGCATGTCACCTCAAAAATTATTCTTTTTATCACTTACCTACTCGTCGTAAACGTATCTGTATTTTTTTATGCCCCATGCTTGTTTTATATCATTTGTCTTTTGCTTTATCTTCACTTTGAGGTATTTTTATATATTTTCTGGAACTAACCTATTAACAAGTTGCCATGGTGTCAGTTGCCTGTTTTCTTCTATTTTTGGTTCTAGAAAGGCAGAAAAACAATATTCTCGGAATTGGACGGGACAAAAGCCAAAGTCATTCTTTTACCGTGGGGGACACGAATCCAGAAGACGAGACGGAGAAGCAAACCAGGGCGGCCAAACCCCCCTAGGCGCGGCTAGGGGTGGGCCCATGCCTGGGCAGGGTGTGGCCCCCCTGGTCGCCTCCCAACCTCGCCTCTTCTCCTATAAGAAGTCCCCGATGTAGAAACCCTAAATAATCCATCATACTTCCAGAAAAAGTTCCGCTGCTCCGCCGCCACCAAAGGGGAGATTCAGGGGACAGAAAGTCTCTGTTCCGGCACCCTTCCGGGACGGGGAAGTGCCCCCGAAGCCATCTCCATCGATCTCCACCACCATCTTCATCACCGTTGCTGATTCCCATGATGAGGAGGTAGTATTTCTTCCTCGAGGCTAAGGGATCTACCAGTAGCTATGTGTTCATCTCTCTCTATGCATGATCTTGTTGTGGTCATGAGCTTTGTAATCAAGTAGATCTACCTTGCTACTCAAGTGATTTAATAGATCTCTGATCTCCCCATGTGTGTGAAATTGACAGTGTGCATGTCATGGTGGCACTTAGGTTTGAGTCTACATAAATACTCTTTGTGCTTTAATAGATCTATGATTTTCCCCACGTGTGTGAAAGTGACAGCGTGCATACCATGTGTGGCACTTTGGCTAGATTGAATATTTTTTATGAGTTATATTTAGAGTTGGATGTCTCTTTTAAATTGTGGTGTTTGTTGGAACCATCTAGCGCTCAAGGTGACAGTGTGGGGTTATCTAGATTGGGGAAGGCGGACTTTGAGGAGTGCTGTTATAGCCCTACGGATGATTAGAGTGTCCAACCGGAGAGTAGTTAAGAATAGTATCATGAAGATAGGATATTTATATCAGAGAGTGTTCACTAGTAAAAGTATGATTGATAGGCCTTGTTTCTAAACATTGATACACCGTTTGCATCTAGATCTGTTGCATGTTTGCTTGCTTTAGTCATTACCTTACTGTCCTGCTATTTTCTGGCACCGTTACTACTTGTATTTCAGTATCTCTTCGCTGAACTAGTGCACCTATACATGTGACATGTGTATTGGGTGTGTTGGGGACACAAGAGACTTCTTGTATCTTGATTGCAGGATTGCTTGAGAGGGAATACCTTTGACCACATCCTCCCTGAGTTCGATAAACCTTGGGTAATCCACTTAAGGGAAACTTGCTTCTATTCTAAAAACCTCTACACTTGGAGGCCCAACAATTTTCTACAAGAATAGAAGTGTGTAGACATCAGTAGCAACAACAAAGCAACGTCAGCAGTAACAAGAGAAATAGTAACAGTAGTAGCAAACAGTAGGGTATGAGTGCGGTAGGAGTAGGGATGGATGGACGGGTGTTGCATGGACGAGTCTAAACATGTAACTTCAAGATCTAGGGCATTGTAGATAAATAAGAATAAGCATCCAAGTACTAAACAATCCTAGGAATGTGCTCCAAATACAGTCATGCATGATCACAATGAGAACTTGCACAACATCTTTTGTCCTGCCAGCCCGTGGCAGCGGGGCCTCTAGGGAACTACTGGCAATTTAGGTGTTCCTTTTAATAGAGCACCGGAGCAAAGCATTAACACTCTGTGAACACATGTGATCCTCACATCACAGCCATCCCCTCCGGTTGTCCCAATTTCTGTCACTTCGGGGCCTTTGGATCCGGACAATGATATGTGTACACAACTTGCAGATAAGATCACAAACAATACTATCATAATGATTCAATAATATGTTCAGATCTGAGATCATGGAACTCGGGCCCTAGTGACAAGCATTAAGTACAACAAGTTACAACAAATTCAAATAGCACTAATAGAGCTACTATGCATTATGCCCTAACAATCTTATTTGATTACATGATAGAACTCATCCAATCTCTACCATCCCCATAGCCTACAGCGGGGGATTAGTCACTCATCGATGAGGAAAACATGCATGGTTGATGGAGAGGCGTTGGTGATGACGATGGCGATGATCCTCTCCAAATTCCCTGTCCCGACAGGGTGCCAGAACGGAGTTTCTAGATCCGAATCTTGGTTTCTGGTGGTGTCGGCGCAGCGGAACTCTTTCTAGAAAAACATCGAACCCCCGTCAGTTTTTAGGTCAAGAGGCGTCTTATAGGTGAAGACGGAGGCCGAGGGGGTGCCTGGGGTGGCCGCACCCCCTAGGCACGGCCAGGCCTGGCCCGCGCCTGGCAGGGGTGTGGGCCCCTAGGACTCCACTCCGTCTTGTACTCTGGCTCCGTGAATCTTCTGGTGAAATAGGATTTTTGGCATATTTTCTGGGATTTTTCCTAATACTTGATTTTTTGCACAAAAACTAGACACCAAGATAATTCTGCTGAAAACAGCGTCAGTCCGTGTTAGTTGTATCCAAATCACACAAGTTTAGAGGAGAAACAATAGCAAAAGTGTTCGGGAAAGTAGATACGTTTTGGATGTATCATTATACTAGCTGGATTATTCGAGATGTATTATTGTTTAAGTGGAACTTTATCTTTCTTTATCGCATTGTTTAATTGGTACTTTAATGTGTAATATGATATATTAATCTGAATTACTTTATCTTCCTTTATTTATCTCATTAAGCTAAATGATTTTATCTTTCTTCTGTATTAGTTAATTATGGACGGTTGAGACGATGAAGAGTGCATGCACAAGATCATAGATGAGGGTACTCGAGGTTACCATTACGATGGAGCGACGACGATGGAGATGATGATGGCTCCCAATACCTCAACTTGGATGAAGCCGATGGTAGAGACAACTATGATGAATTATTTGGTGGAGACGACGGTGGAGACGACGGTGGAGACACCATGGCAAAGTCTGGCGAGGTATATAAAGCCTCTGCTGATCACGAGCTAGTAGATGCATTAGTTGATTCATATATATATATATATATATATATACTAACAACTATTTGTTCTCTTAGACCTTCGCATCAGGCCAATCTTCTGCAAGGAAACGAGGCCCGACCAAAAAGTTATTCGATGGTGCGCGTTTCACTATTGATGTAGTTTCTGAGCTGGGCGAACCTTTGGAGCTGACAGAGGCCGCAATTGTATTTGTATATCAATGCGGAGTGATAGTCAGGGACACCATCCCGATCACCACTCAGAAGTGCAATAAGCCAGGAAAGAAAAGCGATCAAGTTGGAGCATATTTTGTCGATGACAGAGCCAAAGAGTGTCTTTGGAATTCGCTCATGACACACTTCTCTCTACATGAATTGGACACTCCTGAACTCAATGAGGCATTGAGGTTGACAGTCAAAAAGTGGGCCCTTAAAAAAATGGGCGCACAATTCAAGGACTGGAAGAAAAGATTGCACAAAAACTTTGTCAAGAAGAAGCTGACTCCGCCATTCATTGGCCCGTTGGAGAAGCAGCGGGATAACTGGGCCGCATTTGTGACATACAAGGGCTCAGAAGAAGCTAAGGCAAGGTCGGCAAGGAATTAGGAAAATGCGGCCAAAAATAAATATCACCATACTATGGGGACATGTGGCTACAAGATGGCCATGCCTAAGTGCGCAAAAACTGAGAAAGAAATGCGTGATAAAGGGGTCATTCTAGCTACAAATCAGTGGCCCTTGAGGTCAAGAAATTGGTTACTTGGGCATGGGGGATCGTATGACACTGAAACCAGGGAGATTATTGTTACAAAAAAGGGCATTATTAAACCCAAAGATGAACTTGTTAAAGTGATAAAAGAGAGACAAGATGGAAAGTCCGTTCCCGATAGAGAGAACGATGAGCTAACATATGCCCACGGGAATCCTGAAAAAGTCGGACGAACACGAGGATTTGGACCATCTGTTCCATGGAAGACTGGGATTCCCCAGGACATTGACAGTTATAGAATCCGATCCAGAAAAACGAACCGGCAGAAGGCGGAGAAGGCGGTGCGGTTGGAGGCAGTTGAGAAAAGGAACGAGGAATTTCAAGCCATGTTCAAGCTGCAGCAGGACCAGATTAATAAACTTAGAGTACTGGCCTGACAGCAAGATCCTGCATTCGACAGTATGGTGGGCCCATCTCAGCAGAGAAGAAGCGTGGCTTCCACGGAGGTACCAGCTAATAATCTACTGCTGATTTTGAATAATGCACCGGTGATAGATGATGCGGCCGGTGCAACGATGGTTCGCTACCCTGTGGATCAAGTCAAGGCAAGGACAGCTTGTGAACTACATGTGGCAGTGAAGAACATTTCTATGAAGGTGGCGCTAGGCTTTGCTTTACCTTGTCCACCGGAAGCGACCTACCATGGAAGTCAGATTTCAGCTGGCTATGCTCATGTCAGTGTGGATGAAGTTGAACCAACATGTCGATCACTGGAGCTTGACATCCCTACATGTGAAGGGGAGAAAACACTGGGAGAAGTGGAGGATGGGATCATTCTTTGGAAAAAGAAGCACATCATGTTTCCAGGCTGGGTGCCAAGGCAATCTTCTCCACCGAGAATCAATTCATCATCTCCGAGGCCACCATCACCTCCGAGTCCACCGTCTCCACCGAGAAAAAAATATCCCACCCCTCCCTGAGAGGGACCGCATCACGAGTGCATCTCCATCTCCGGTGCCTCCTCCCACTGAATCAAAGGGAAGAAAGAGGAAGAATAGAACCGCTACGTAAAGGGATAACCGACACCGAAAACGACAAGATTCCCTCCCAAGAGTACCGCCATATCCTCCCAAGTTAGGTTATCACTAGACTGATGAGGAAAGCATGATCATCTCCCAAGCCGAAGTGAAGGCCCATTTTGCACCAAAACAACCCAAGCCACAGGTGCAAGTCGATCCAAAAGTCAAGAAGCACTTCAAGGAATTCCTTACACAATCACCCCAACATGTGTTAAATAGGAAAGATGACTATACACGCAGTCATCAAGCAGTACTGCAAGCGGGAGAAGATTAAAAGAAGTTGCCCAGCTCGGCAAGCAGGCAAAACAATTGCCCCGCTCAACGTGTTACCCCAGCCCGCTCAAGGTGTAGTAGATATGGAAGAAGCTATTAAATTAGTCAAGCAGTGAACGTGCCTGGCGAACTAATTCTAGGCGGCGGAGATGTCACCAAGGCACCAATAGAATGGAAATTTGTCTACAGGAAACCTCTGGTCAGCGATGAGGTATTCAATGATCTGCCAACACATATGATACTTTTGCATGCCTGGTACTTGAAAGTCACAAAGGAAGAGCGACAATTTATCCTATGTAAAGTTCGAGAGGAGTACTTTCGTCCAGACATGATCTCTATTGAACTTTGTGAACTATTTCAGTTATTCAACCTAGACGCACTCGACAAGTCCCTCCTCAGCTGCTATTGTCTGTAAGTAATTAAGTCTCTAACTCAGCTCGTTCAATTCATCGCATGTAGTTATCCTCACTATATCTCCTTCTGTATGATATTATATATGCAGAATGAAGATTCAGGAATGTAGAATAAAGTCAATCTATGGCATTGGGTTCGTTGACCCAAACAGAGTTAATGGACATACGCTACGAGAGAACCCCGATGAAACGGAGGATAACTTGCTAATGTTTTTAATGGAGCAACATTACAAGACGCAAATACTATTTCCTTACAACTACGGGTGAGAGTCTTACTGTCTTGTACACATTCACTTTTAGTTTACTCAATGTTAAGTGTATATAAACGTGCGCAGCTTTTACTGGATTCTTCTAAATATTGACGTTGACTGTGCAAAAGTTAAAATTTTGGACTCGTTAAAGAAGCCGATGAAAGACTACCGTAGCATACTTGATATGATCCAAAAGTAATTTCAATCATTATCGTACTATATCTGTCTCTTTTGTTCATTCTGAGATGTCAAGTAATTAATAACTCATTCATTTTTTGTCGAACAAGGTTTGGAAAAGGTTCATGAAGGAGGTTCAGGGTGAATGGCGTAAGGAGCTGACTTTTCGTCTCCTCCTCCCGGTAAGTAGTATCCATGTAATGTAATGATTTTCGTGTAAATTAAATAGACGAGCTCTATCTCGGTTGACACTCGTATACCAACTTGTGTATATATATGCATGTCTGTATGTAATCGTGAGAGAAATGATATTATTTATGCATCAACGTGTAAATCATGTAGTACCATAGAATAATATGTATATGAAAACTTTTTTGAAATGAAAATACAAAATGAAAAATAATTGAACACAGAAAAAGAAAAAATGAAAACCCTAAAACCCCATCTCCTGCCGCCGTGGTAGCAGGTTGCCGCAAAACGCTGCCGCGGCAGAACAACTATAGTCCACACGGACTGGGACTAAAGATCCTCCAGCCCAGCGCGCCCAGCGGGGCCACGTGGAGACAATCTAGTCCTGGTTTGTAACAGAACCTGGACTAAAGGCTTAACTTTTAGTCCCGATATGTTAGTCTCGGATTGCAATCCGGGACTAAAGTCCCTTACAAACCGAGACTAGATGGCTATTCTGTACTAGTGGCCAACACCTCTTCTCTCACCTCTTATCTTTCTTCCAACTAAGCAAAGATATATTATTTAATTTTCTATATTCAGCTGACTAGGCCTTATTGTACTTGCTCTTAAATGCTTGTCTAGCTTATCCATGAAGTTTTATTATTGCATTATGCAGAGAAAATACATTGAAGACGTTGTCAATATATGATAGTTCTACAGCTGATAAACTAACTGCTTTCAACATTTTTGAACTTTATTCTTTTGGCAACGTTGTAAACACATCAATGATGATTGAACAACTAATTTCAACTAACCAGCTAGGTCCTGGTTTTTTTTAATTTTGGCCGGCTTGCATATTTATGCGTACACGTATTTAGATACGACGGCATTAACTTTTGTCAATCACTCTAGACTGTCAAAGAAAAACAAATAACCACTAAAACGTTTCTCTTGTATTCGTCGTGACATGCTTCCATTGCTATGTATTCATCGTGCGTAACTCAACAATCCTCACTGACCTCGGATGCTTTGATTTTGAAATTGATCCTTGGGAGCGGCATGGGTTAACTAACTACACAGAGTTACAAGTTAACTCTGCATTGGTCTTTTTCTTAGTCAGTGACCTCGATAAACTACTCGCACATATCTACAGGACGTGTAATGCTAGTATCATTTTCATCAACGACGACTCTAGATGCTCCTAAAATACATATACTGTGTGATTGATGTATGACGAGTCAGCTAACTCTCGGCAACCCTCACATGCCAACGCAAGTACAGATCGGGCCTATTAAGACCTCATAGCATCGCAAATGGAAGGAGTCCACCATGTGCAATGTGAATGATCCCTTGCCGCCATCAAGTGTGTCACGCCAACGGTGATTGATTATTCATTTTATAACAGAAACAAGGAAGGTCTATTCCTCCAAGTTGATAACATGCTTGTGGTTGTTTAGATGCTTGTCGAGCTTATCCATGAAGTTTGTTTTGTTGCATTATTTGGGGAAAATACATTGAATAAGTTGTCCATATATGATAGTTGTACACCCAATAGACTGATCTCTTTCAACCGTTTCTAAAACCACAACTTACTTTATTCTTCTGACAATGTTGTAAGCAAATCGATGATTGAAGAACAACTAATTAGATCTAGCCGGCTGCTAGGTCCTGGTTTTTATAATTTTGGCCGGCCTGCAGATCTGTGCGTGCTATGTATTTACATACGGCGACTGCAAGAAAATTCAAAAAAAAAGAAAAAGGTAACACAAATATCTTTTATTAGTCGTGACATAGACAAAGATGCTTGCATCGTATGTATTGGTCGTGCGTAACTCAACAACCCTCACGAACCTGATAAGATTTGAATTTGAGATTGATCCTTGAGGCCTGCATGGCTCAGCTAACTGCACGGAGTTAAAAGTTAACTCTGCATTGGTATTCTTACATGTTGATTTCTTTTGCTAGTTAAGGACCCTGACGTTCCGCGTGTTGCCCGCCGTCTTGATGTGTGAGGTGGGATGCGATCGGGTGCTCGTCCCACCCTTCGCAGCACGGCCGCACACCAGGGCAGAGCTGAACTTGCCAGGAGCGAGCCAGCCACGGGTTTTGGCATGGGTATCAGGCGGAGAACGCCTTTTACCAGTTCGTGGTAGTACACTGGTCATCACAGCTTTTGGGAATGTTCCACGAGGAGAACGAGTTCGACCATCCAGGAGTTTGTATGGGGGTCGTTGCTAACGGCCTTCGGCGGGAACCGGAGCAATGCTGATGCAGCAATGATCGTGTCCATAGGTCATTGCGCCCTAGAGGGCGGTGCACCTGGTCATAGGTCAGCGACCCCGTCGAAGCACGGCCCCCTCAAAGAGGCGTTGGGTTGGTGGCAATTTTGCCAGAATGTTCTTGATCATGGCCATCGTCCGGCCATATCAACGGAGCCGATGGCCTAGCCTGGGGTTGACCATCAGACATTATGCTAGAAGATTTGTCGTCGTGTGGCTTGGGGTGGCCTGAGTCACCTTCTTATTCTGAGTGAGCCCGAGTGATGCATCAACACTCGATTGTTGCCCGACCACCGTTGTGTGCGCATGGCTCCATCTCATGCCTAGCCGTTCGGGCATGTGTTGTTGACGAAGACCTTGAAGGTGGACAGGGACGCAGCCCCCCTACCTAGCGCACCAAATTTCAGATGTAGAGACACGGACAATATGGATGCAGGGCACCCCCTTTGGTATTTTGCAATGGGTGCGAGATCGGAGATCGTACCTAACCACCTCTATGGAAACGAAGACCCAAACACCAAGGAAACACAAGTTTACCTAGGTTCGGGCCGCTAGAAAGAGTAACACCCTACTCCTACATGTCTAAAAATGTTTTGAAAGAGGATGCTTACAAATCCGGTTGCGCGCCTTTCTCGGGTCTAGGCTAGGATGAGTGAAGGAGCACTTGGCTAAGGGATTGCTCTCTCGCTCAGATATGGCGTATGTTGTCTAGGGTCTGAACCCCTTCTTTCGCGTTCTCCGTCTATTGTGTAGGGTTTGGGAGCCAACAAGAGACCCTAACGCGTGTAATCAGTGGTGCGCCACGTGGAAGTATATGTGGCACCGAAATTACACTAGTAGAAAAACCCTTATAGCAGTCATTTTTTAGTGACGCACATAATATAATACACGTCTGATGGATCCCAAGTACAGGAGATCAATTACAGTACTTTTCAATAAGAAAGGTTGTCGGACCACGAGGATCTGAAGGTACTGATTAGTACGTTTGACAAGTAAAACAATAAAAGAGTGAAGTGTTTTTGGTGTTTTGGGTTTGTAGTTTGCAGTTAAATAAACTACTGAAAGTAAATAGCAACAATTAAATGCTCTCAATAAGAGAAATCCCAATCCTCTATGCAACAAGAGAACAAACTCAAGTGTGTGTGAACTTATATGTGATAAGTCTTCCCGAGGGCGGCATGAATTTACTTAGCATTCATATTTCTATATAACATGGTGAGCATCTTGTCAAGTTTCATTCCTTCAGGGCGGAGCCTAAACTAGTTGCGGGCATAGATATGAGCAAGTACACCCCTTATGATGGGTCCTAGAGCCATTTTCATCATCAAGTATAGGAAACATTAAGACATAAATATCCCACCATAGCAGTTAGTTCATTGGCCCATGACAGAAAGTCTTCTAATGCAACTCAAAGTATTGAAAAACAGTTTCTGTCATTCCATTCCTTCCAACCATCATTATTACATTAAAGTGTAGATCTATAAGCCCATATAGGTGAAGTAATATGCAATCAACATTCGCATAAAACCAGCATAGAACCACATAAAAGATAAAAACTTAACCAAATTCTCATTGCATGTTATATGGAAATCATAGCCAATTCATCATATGCCCTCAGGAACATGGGGATCTACTCACAAGTGACAAACATGATAATGATAAGTGGCATATGGATTATAACAAAATATGAAAATATAATACATCCACCAAATAAAGACAAGTTGCCAATCACAAACATGCAAATAGCATTTAAACAATATTTGGGGGTTCAATCAATCACAAACTAGCTATATTCTCTAAGGAATTGCATCCTTCATGGGCATGGGCAACCCGAATCCTTACTAGGCTTCATCATCAGCCACAGATCATCACGTGGGCTCCCGCGGAACCGAACCGGATATGCCAATATTAGGTACCCGTAGGGCATACCCATGTCAATTGTCATCTTACTAGCTTTCATATCTTGCTATAAGTTTGGTCTCCTAAAAATCCATTGACGTGTATGCCCTTGCTCCTACAGGTAACCCGAGTAAAAGCTTATACGTAGTCACTAGTGCAGAGCCCCCCCCCTTTAACTCCGGTTGGGAGGGCCCTCTAAGAGCGGTTCCCCAACCGCTGTTGAGGGTTCGGTGTTAGAGGAGGGGCCCCTTTAACACCGGTTCTTATACGAACCTGTGTTAAAGGGTGGCGCACGTGGGGCTGCTGCAGGCCTCAGCCCCCCCCCCCCCTTAACACCGGTTCGTATCTGGAACCGGTGTTAAAGGTTCTTCTGCCGCGGCAGAGATTTAGGCCGTTTTCCTGCCGCGGCAGAGGCAGACTTCTGCCTCTGCCCCGTTCTGGGCGTATTTCTGCGGGAGGGGGGAGTTAGGGGGAATCGATCGGGAGCGGTATACACATAAATCGTCATCGGTACATACGAGTACATGAATAATTAAGCAACTATTATTATACACAAACATCGTCATCGGCACATACATCGTCATCGGCACATACATCGTCATCGTTCATTTTGGTGGATATCTAAAGAGTTCTCCGCCAGGCGTGACGACCTCATCAAGTATGAACCCTGCCAATTCCTCTTGAATGGCTCGTATGCGTTCAAATGGTAGGAGTTGGTCCCGCATCCGTTCGATCTGAATATATATGAAGAATGGGCCGTCAATATATATATAAGAATAAAACTCAACACAATTGATGGTAATAAAATAATGTTTTAGACTTTGTTTACTTACTCTAAGTTGTTCTAGTGCGGCTTGGCCCGTCGCACATATCGTGTTGCGAATGAATTCGCAAACATAGTACCCACATAAGTTATTGCCGTGTCCCTGATGCGCGCACTTTACGAGAATAGAGAGTTCAATCAAAATAATAATCAATAAAGCATGATATAATGGAATTGGAAGCTAACTAGTATTACTTACATTTTGGTCTACAAATTTTAGTTCTTCTGACCATTCACCCACGGCCCTGCCCGTGAACCTTTTCCAAACCCTGTCCGACAAAGAAGGAGTAATTAATTACTTATTGTCACGAAAGTTGCCGATCTAGTGCGATAATATGATTGAAATTACCTCTGGAGCATCTCTCTAAAGTCTGCCCATAGCTCTTTTTCTTTTCGTAACGAGTCCATGACAAGGACTTTTCCTGAGTCGGGTTGAATGACTAGCAGAATAAAGTGGAACCTACGCACGCATAACTCATCATCAATTACACTTAACATCGAGTAAGCCGAAACAGAATGTGTACAAGAGAGAGGGTAACAGTACTCACGAGAAGTTGTAAGGCAATAGTATTTCCCTTTTGGTTTGTTGTCTCAGTAAAGACTTTAGCAAGTAATCTTCTGTTTGCCCGGGTTTGTCTCTTACCCCTTGTTCATGAACTCTATTTGGGTCAACGAACCCAATGTCAAAAGGGCCTCCTTTCATGCATTCCATAACCTTTTTCCTGCATAATAGTATATACATATATGGTGAGCATATATATATACATGCAATTAATGAAGTGAATGAGATGAGATAAAAATTACAGAAATAGTACTTACACACAATAAGGGCTGATGGCAGATTTGTCGAGTTCCTTCTGATTGAATAGAAAATGCAAGTCTTGAATGTTGAAGTCGATTGCGTCGTCTCCGCACAAGAAAATCTGATCTCTTATATGCGCCGTGATCCATTCTACCTTTCTCGTCTTGCAGAAATGAAGGTACCACTTGTGCAATTTTCGCATCTTTGTTGGTAGAGTCTTGAGCTCCTCTTTCTTGACGAGATTCTTCCCATACTTCCATGGATGTATGGGGTTGGCATCGCATTTGGGCAAGTTGTCTCCCATGACGTTCAAGTATGCAATGTAAGTCATCCCCATCTCATTGGACTTTCTTTGTAGCTCTGCCTCGTAATCATTTACGGGAGGAGCGTCTCGTGTGTCGAACATTTGGAGCGGGGCACATGATTGGTTTTCATGCTCTCCGAGCATGGGAACTGTTTTCTGGGGTGCCTCACGACTGCTACTTTCAGTCTCCCTACGGCGCCTTGCATCCGCCTTCAAAATCTGGCGCTCGTAGTCCGGCACAAGTGGGGTTTCAGGTTTCAAAAGATTATTGTAAAACTTCTCCACCACCGCCGGATCTATTTTCTCCTTTGGATCGGCCCGTCTAGGTGCAAAGAATTTCTTGACCTGTTCTTCCGAGATCCTATTGGTCTCCTCGTCGCTGCGATTCCACGGTAAAACCGGCAATGGCTTGGCGGAAGGCTGCGGGACGTAGTTTTTTGAACTCTTTGGCATACGGTTTCCTGCGGATTTCTTTGTGGCAGTGCTACTGATGCTCCTCGTGGCAGTGCTCTTCTGCTTACGCTAAGGAGATGGATGAAGCACCGGAGATGGCTGACGGGCCGGAGATGGCTGCCGCGCAGGAGATGGCTGATGGGCCGGAGATGGCTGCCGCGCAGGAGATGGCTGACGGGCCAGAGATGGCTGCCGCGCAGGAGATGGCTGACGGGCCGGAGATGGCTACCGCGCCGGAGATGGCTGCCGTGCAGGAGATAGCTGAAGCGGCTCAGACTGCTGACGCTGCGGAGACGGCGGGGGTGCCAGTGACCTCCAATTTGGAAGCACAATGTGTTCCTTCTTCCAAAGAATGGTTGTTTTCACTGCAAATTTGAGTTGAGTTTCCCCTTCACCTGTAGCATGGTCAAGCTGTGCTTCCTCATATTCCTTCACAACCTCATCCACCCAGACAATAGCATAGCCATCTGGAATCGGTCGGCAGTGGTAAGTTCCACCAGCTACAGGAGGTAAGGCATAGCCGACAGCCACCTTAATGGATAAGCCCATTAATCTCACATGCAGCTCAGCGTGTTCGCTCTCCGTGATCTCATCCACGGGGTATCGAGGACCCGTCATTTCAAGCGTGGGCTGCACGTTCTCCGTGGAAGCCACACTTCTTTTCCGCGCAGAGTCTGGGCCGCGGGCAGCTCCCAATGCAGGCTCTTCGTGCCGCTGAGATGGGCCGGTAGCTTGATGGCTCTGTTGTGCATTCACTTGCGCCTGCAGCGCCGCAAGTGCATGTTCTATCTGTGTCATCCACTCTGTACGCTCTTTTTCTTTTCTCCCGCGCCATCTGTAAGATTCGCTCCAGTCGGCAAACCCATCCTTCCATGTCATACCCCCTGTGCCTCGTGCATGTCCAGGGTGTTCTTTTTTACCGATGGCGCGTGTGAGCTGGTCATTCTCTCTGTCGGGATGGAAGGTCCTGGCGGATGTTTTCTCGTATGCCGTGATGAGTTCAGTGACGGGTTTGGCAAGGATGGTTGGGAAGATACACAATCCTGTTTCTGGGTCCAACCTTGCCCCGATTCCGTAGAACCAAGTCTTTGCACGTAGGTCCCACCCATCTGTCTGGGGTGTGATCCCTCTCTCGTGCAGGGCCTTCTCAGCTTCCTCCCACTTAGGCCTCTGACATATGTAGCCACCTGACCCCGTCCTCTGGTGATATTCCTTCTTCAGGGCATTAAGCGTATTGGTTTCTTACCTCTTTTTAGCTATAGCACTTTTTTTATATATCTCTAATTCGGGCCAGTGAGGTCTTATCTTCGCATAATATGCGTCTTCGAAATTTGGAGTCTCGCCAGATTTGATAAATTTGTTCACTTTTGTCTTCCAGTTGCGGAAAGCCTCGGCCGTCTTCTTTAGAGTCCACTCTTTGACCTTTTCCTTTATAACCGGGTTGTTTTCATCCTCCTCTGGCGGAAGGGTGAAATTTACCAACAACGAATTCCAAAGCGTTTCTTTGGATCTGTCATCGAAAAAGGTACCGTCGCCCTTCTTTGGCTTATTCCAATTTTCAATTGTGATTGGGATTTGGTCCCTAACAAGAACTCCAGCCTGACGTACAAATTTGTCTGCGGCCTTCTTGGGCTCCATCGGCCTGCCATCAACACGGACTGCTTCGATCGTGAACTTTGCACGATCTTTCAACCGCTGGCTCGCGCCTCGCTTGCTCTTTTTCGTAGAAGAAGATGGTTGCGCGCTGGTCGATCCAGAGGGCTAAAAGAAGAAAGAAGCGTTAATTAATACATGTAGAAGAAGATTGTTGGTGGAAGTCAGCAGAGGCTTAATCAATGCATATATCTCGCCGGACTTTGTAACCATTAAATTGCGTTCACCGGAGTCTTCATCTTCTCCATGACTAGTACTTGAGTTGTCGTCATCATGTCCCTCCAAGTTCAGATATTGTGAGGTGTCCTCATCAATAATGTTCTCCATTATTTCTTCTTCTTCAAGGTTTCTACTAAGTGGATCCATACTAACTGGTTCTGCTCTTCGGTGGCGTTGATTTCAGCTTCGGGTTCGGTTCCTATTCGCGAGAACCAATCACCGGAAAAGAGAAAACAACTCTCAACACATGGCATGTGCAATGCTCATACAATATGGATGATATGACAAGTTAAACTGTGTTGAATTGAATCCTAAAACATGCTTGATCACTTTAGAGGGGGTTCCGAGGATCCAAACCCTAAAACAGGGGAATCATCAGAATCACCTATGGGGTTCAATTGCTTCTTCTAATTAAACTTGATATCAAAGTTGATTAACAATGTATAATTATAGCTTAGTTAGATAGATTTCATTTTTCTGAACATTTTGGTATATTATTTGTATTTTTCTGATTTAAAATGAATTAGTTATGAATTTCCCAAATTTTAATTCATTTTAAACATTTTTGGAATATTTAAATTAATTTCCAAACTTGGGCCCACATGTCAGACTTTTATTATTTTCAGAAAATATTTACAGAATTGATTAAAACCCTGACATGCATGGCCCACCTGTCATATTTAATATTTACTGAAATTATTTACAAAATAATTAATAAAAGAAAATGAGTTATTGCCTCATGCTGATGTCAACATGACATCAGCAATGGAGCTCACCCTCAGATCGAGCAAGGATCCAATGATCCCGTGCTCGCCTGGATGCGCGGAGGGGCGAGATAGAGAGAGGGCGTCGCGGGGAGCCAGATAGTGGCGGCGCCTCCCTGGAATGGTCGTCGGAGCACGACACACGGCGGCGCGCGGCGGCGGGGCTTGCAGATGCTCGTGGCGCCAGCGACAGAGAGCGAGAGGAGGCGAGAGAGGAGTTCTGTGAGGACCGCAGGCTCACCACGGATGCAACGGAGGGGTCGGCGAGGCGAGGTGCGGTCGAGAAGCGTCGGATTCGTCGTCGGAGAGTGGCGGACGGCGTCGGAAGAGAAGAGGTCGATGGCGAGGATTCTAAGCACGCGGGGTCGATTCCTTCGGTGGAGATGATCTTCGCGATGAGGCGGTTCCAACGGCGGCGGACAGAGGTGGTGGCGCGGCGCTTCTCTCTGCTCCGATGGCGCGCGCGGTGGCGGTACGTACGGTGGCGGTGGCGATCTGGCTTCTCTGCGGAGAAGAAAGGAAGGGGAAGGTGAATTTAATACCCCCCCCCCTTTAACACCGGTTCCTGCCACGAACCGGTGTTAAAGGGGGGGAATTCGTTTCCCGCGCGCATTTATTACCCCCCCCCCTTTAACACCGGTTCCAGCCACAAACCGGTGTTAAAGGGGGGGTGCGCGCGGGAAACGAAATAAATGCCCCCCCTTTAACACCGGTTCCTGTCTGGAACCGGTGTTAAAGGGGGGGCATTTATTTCATGCATTAAAGGGGCTTTTTTAATTCAAAAAATATGATATGAATTTAGAAAATTCATATCTTTTTCATTTCAACTCAGAAAAATATGAATAATATATCATAATTTTCAGAAAAATAATATCTATCCTTTCATGTAAATCATTTTATATTTACTTTACATGAAATTTTTTAAAAATAAATAAAACACTTACATATAAATTTTGATTATTCAATTCAAACAAAAATAAATTGTTAATTCCTAAAACTTTGAACATAAGAAATATTAAGCATCTAAAAAATGATTTTTATTAGATCAAATCATATTTTAATGCCGCATCTTTTGTATTAACATTTTTGAATTGATTGGATATTTAAATGTCGCATCTTTTGTATACACTTGAATCTCACCAAGCCTCGCTTAACTTGCATTGTTTTTTGATAAAATAGCATATTGTGAACCTAAAAATGTGTTGGTGGTTTTTTGAATTAGCCATTTGGTTGTTGCTTCACAAAACCGTCCATAACATTGGTCATTTGACCCGAAAGCCAAGAAACCTCGAATGAGATAGGTCATTTTGAGACAGTTACATAAAGCCGAACTGGAACTGAAAATTAAGATACATAAAAGAACTGAAAATTAAGATACATGGCCAGATTAAGTAACAATCGACCGAACTTGTTTCGGAATGTTGGAGTGATTCAGTCATGCTCCTGCCTACACCTGTAATACTCGCCACTGTAGTCGTCGTACTCGCCGCCGCCGTCATCGCTGTCGTCGTCGGGGTCGCCGTAATTGAACCTCTGGAGAGTACGCGTGGGCTGGACTTGAGGGTAGCGCGTGGGCTGGACTTGAGGGTAGCGCAGACGAGGGTTAGAGTCAGCGGCAGTGTCATAGGCCATGACGCTCTGGAGAGTCCGACCGCGCCACCATAGCCGACGGCCGGCCTCGTTGAAGTTAGGAGGAGGTGGGCCGTCCTCCTCGTGCCTGGCGAGCGCCCTCTCATGCCGATCCACGAAGAAGGCTTCCCAAGTAGGGAAATAGTCGGGATGCCATCTGGGATTCCTCCGCTGCTCCGGCGTGAGCTCGAAGTAGTAGTGGTTCGTGATGGCCATCCGGCGTGCCACACCTAGAGGGACAGGAGGAACCGGCACGCCTCCGACGCTCAGCATCCAGCCGACGGGGACACAGTAGCCCGGCGGGCAGGGGTAGTTCGAGGCGCAAAGCGCCTCCGCCTCCCTGGGGGTTAGTGCTACGGTGGAAGCCATGGGAAAGAGTGATGAGGTTGCAGATATGAGTCTAGAGATGTGCAATGACAATGGAGGCCAACCCCCTACATATATATATAGTGAACTAGCGGGAAGAACTGGAGGGAAGAACTGGCAGGAAGAAAAATGGCGGGAAAAAATGGCGGTATGAACCTTTAGTCCCGGTTGGAGACACCAACCAGGACAAAACATGAGTCAGCACTAATAATAGGGGTGAGTGCATGTCGACATTATGTCGTGCGGCGTGTACCTTGTCCCGGATGGTGTCACCAACTGGGACTAAAGATGAACCTTTAGTCCCGGTTGGAGACACCAACCGGGACTAAAGATGAACCTTTAGTCCCGGTTGTAGACACCATCCGGCACAAAACACGAGTCAGCACTAATAATAGGGGTGAGTGTCGACATTATTTTGTAAGTGTCAACACTATGTCGAGCTGCTTGTACTATAAATAGGCATCCTTGTGAGTCCAGTCCTCCAGCCAGTTTGAGGTAGGGACACCACTACGGCCAGTTTCAGGGAGATGCCGACGGAGCCCAGTCCTCCGGCATCTCCGAGAAACTGGTCATAGAGGCACTCCCTAATATGTGAAATTAGTTAGCTCCCTGGTGTATTGATCTAGTTAGAGAAGTTACAAAGCTGCAAGATGGTTTTGAGAGCAGGGACACCACTACGGCCAGTTTCAGGGAGATACCGACGGAGCCTAGTCCTCCGGCATCTCCAAGAAACTGGTCATAGAGGCACTCCCTAATATGTGACCGCGCGCGTTTGGAGATCAGATCTTAATGGTAAGTACGAATCGGGACAACTTCTTCTCATAGTCCCGGTCCATCCACAAAACATGACTAACACTCAAGACATGTATTAATATTAAAAACATGAACTAGAGTTACATAATATGAGCATGAACTTCTTGGCATATGCCCTTCCTTATGATCGCTTCAGACGTAACCATGAAGCATCTTCTTTACTTAACGGAATGCTTGGGTCAGTTTTCACTGTGAAGGGCGGAATTTCATCAAACTTATTATAATCTTCTGACATGTCTGTCTTGTCCTCGATTCCCACGATGTTTCTTTTCCCTGAAAGAACTATGTGACGCTTTGACTCATCATATGATGTATTCGTTTGCATATTTTTTTCTTTTTTTTGGTCTGGAGGACATGTCCTTCACATAGAAAACCTGAGCCACATCATTGGCTAGGACGAATGGTTCGTCTAAGTTCTTCATAAGATTGTTGAGATCCACCGTTGTCATTCCGTACTTCTTGTCTACCTCAACCCCTCCTCCTGTTAGCTTGACCCATTTGCATCGAAATAAGGGGACCTTAAAATTAGGTCCATAGTCAAGTTCCCATATCTCCTCTATGAACCCATAATACGTGGTCTTTTGCCCATTGTCTTCTGCTGCATCGAAGCGGACACCACTGTTTTGGTTGGTGCTCTTTTTATCTTAGCCTATCGTGTAAAATGTATTCCCATTTATCTCGTACCCTTGGAAAGTACATACAGTCGAAGACGGTGTCCTGGCCAACAAGTACAGCTGATCCCCAACAGTGGTGTTATTCGTGAGAAGTCTTTGCAGCCAGCCGCCAAAACTCGCCATGTGTTCACTTATAATCCATTCATCAGACTGCCCCGGGTGTTTGAGGCGTATGTTCATTGATATACGGGGCAACCAAGATAGATCTTTGTAAAACCGTGTAGTGTGCTTGATTGAGAGAATGCCCGTCCCTACATATCATTGCTTTACATCCTAGGGTGCCTTTTCCACGCAGTCTCCCCTCATGTCGTGATTCTGGAACACCAATCGCCTTAAGGTCAGGAATAAAATCAACACAGAACTCAATGACCTCCTCTGTTACATAGCCCTTGGAGATGCTTCCTTCTGGCCTAGCACGGTTATGAACATATTTCTTTAAGACTCCCATGTACCTCTCAAAGGGGAACATATTGTGTAGAAATACAGGACCGAGAATGGCAATCTCTTCTACTAGGTGAACCAGGAGATGCGTCATAATATTGAAGAAGGATGGTGGGAACACCAACTCAAAGCTGACAAGACATTGGGCCACATCTGTTTGTAACCCTGGTAGGCTTTCTCGATCGATTACCTTCTGAGATATTGCATTGAGGAATGCACATAGCTTCACAATGGGTACTCGAACATTTTCAGGTAGAAGCCCCCTCAATGCAATCAGAAGCAATTGTGTCATAATCACGTGGCAGTCATGAGACTTCAGGTTTTGGAATTTTTTCTCTATCATATTTATTATTCCCTTTATATTCGACGAGAAGCCAGACGGGACCTTGATACTGCTCAGACATTCAAAAAAGATTTCCTTCTCTGCTTTGGTAAGAGCGTAGCTGGCAGGAGTTAAGTGGCATCGTTTACCCTTCTCGTTCTCAGGATGCATAGGCTCTTCAGGGGCCTTCAGACGTTGCTGGTCCTGTCGTGCTTCCGGTGTATCTTTTGTCTTCCCATACACTCCTAGAAAGCCTAGCAGGTTCACGCAAACATTCTTCGTCACGTGCATCATGTCGATTGAAGAGCGGACCTCTAAGACTTTCCAATAGGGTAGGTCCCAAAATATAGATTGCTTCTTCCACATGGGCGCGTGTCCGGCATCGTCATTCGGAACAGATAGACTGCCAGGACCTTTTCCAAAGATTACTTCTAGGTCCTTGACCATACCAAATACCTCCTCACCGGTACGGAGGACAGGCTTCCTCCGGGGTTCTGCCAGACGTTTGAAATGCTTGCCTTTCTTTCTTACTGGATGCAGGTTCGGAAGAAATCGGCGATACCCTAGGTACACAACCTTCTTACATTTATCCAAATATACACTTTCAGTATCATCTAAACAGTGTGTGCATGCATTGTATCCCTTGTTTGTCTGCCCTGAAATGTTACTAAGAGCAGGCCAATCATTGATGGTTACGAAAAGCAATGCTCGTAGGTCAAATGGCTCCCCTTTGTGCTCATCCCACATACGTACACCTGGTTTGGCCCACAGCTGTAAAAGTTCTTCAACTAATGGCCTTAGGTACACATCAATATCGTTGCCGGGTTGCCTCGGGCCTTGGATGAGCACTGGCATCATAATGAACTTCCTCTTCATACACAACCAAGGAGGAAGGTTATAGATACATAGGGTCACAGGCCAGGTGCTGTGACTGCAGCTCTGCTCACCAAAAGGATTCATGCCGTCTGTACTTAGACCAAACCTTAAGTTCCTTGCGTCACGTGCGAAGTCCGGGTACTCTCGCTCGACTTTTCTCCACTGTGACCCATCAGCGGGGTGTCTCAACATCGCGTCTTTCTTACGGTCTTCCATGTGCCATCGCAATAACTTGGCATGCTCTTTATTTCTGAAGAGACGTTTTAACCGTGGTATTATAGGAGCATACCACATAACCTTGGCGGGAACCTTCTTCCTAGGGGCCTCGCCCTCAACATCGCTAGGATCGACTCGTCTGATCTTATACCGCAGTGCAGTGCATACCGGGCATGCATCCAAATTCTCGTACTTCTCACCGCGGTAGAGGATGCAGTCATTAATGCAGGCATGTATCTTCTGCACGTCTAATCCTAGAGGGCAGACAACTTTCTTTGCTTGGTATGTACTGTCAGGCAACTCATTATTTCTTGGAAGAAGATTCTTCATTTTTACCAACAACTTTGAAAATGCGCTGTCAGTCACACCATTCTCTGCCTTCCATTGCAGCAAATCCAGTGTGGCACCTAGCTTTTTGTGGCCATCTTCGCAAGTTGGATACAACAATGTTTTGTGATCCTTTAACATCTGCTCCAGCTTCTCCTTCTCCTTTTCAGTTTCACATTCTTCCTTTGCATCAGTAATGGCCCGACCAAGATCGTCATCAGCGGGCCCATCTTCTCCCTCTTGATCTTCATTATCTACCTCCGTTGCATTATCATCATATTCAGGATACATATTATGATAGTTTTCATCATCCTCTTCTTCTTCGTTGTCTTCCATCACAACCCCTTTTTCTCCGTTCTTGGTCCAACAATTATAGCTGGGCATGAAACCGGATCGAAGCAGGTGGGCGTGAATGGTTCTGATATTTGAGTAGTCTTTCTTGTTCTGACAGTAAACACACGGACAACACATAAAACCATTGTGACCACGGTTTGCATTAACCACAACGATGAAATTTTGGAGGCCCGTAATGTACTCGGAAGTGCGGCGGTCACCGTACATCCATTGCCGATTCATCTGCATTAATATGTAGTATATATCAAAAAATAATAGGGAGATAACCATTTATATATATAGTACATCAATGACACATGAAACTATAGTTGCCGACCTCGACCGAGACGGAAAGAGCAACAAGAAAGCTTATTTTGAGCTCTCGGGCATTTCACCGAACACCTCTAGTGCATATGAAAAAAACACAAACTAGCACTCTTCACACCCTCTTGCTATGCTCCAAAATGTGAAAGAATAGAAGAGTGGGGTGTGTGTGGGCTGGGGTGGTGTCTTATATAGCCCCCCCCCCCCCTTTAACACCGGTTCATGCCACGAACCGGTGTTAAAGGGGGGGGTGCGCGGGCCACCAGTGCTGGGACCTTTAACACCGGTTCGTGGCACGAACCGGTGTTAAAGGGGGGATCCTTTAATGCCGCAGGGGCCACGCTGGTACAGCCCCCCCTTTAACACCAGTTCGTAGAAGAACCGGTGTTAAAGCCCCTTTTCGGGATCAACAAAAGACCTTGTTTCCACTAGTGAGTTGATCAAATTCATTAGAGACTCCTTAAAATACGGGACCGCCGGTGAGGGTCCACCTTAAAGTGCAACATCACCAACAATGGAATTCTGCAGTACTCCCTCGGTACCATATTACTCCGCATATTAGGTTTGGTCAGACTGAAATTTCATAATATTTAACCAAGTATATAGTATGAACTATCAAGAAGTGCAGTACTAAACGTGTATAATATGAAAGTACAATTTATTATGACTATAGTAATATATATACACTAATTGTTTTTCGATATAATTGGTCAAACTTTGCAAAGCTCGATTTTGACTAAACCTACCCTGCGGACTAATACGGAACAGAGGGAGTAGTACAACCAAAGATGCACGTTGTTCAAGTAAGGATGGTTTCGGAAAAAAAGTAAGGATGAAGCATTACCTTCTGAGGTATGCAGACACATCATCAGAAAGGAGAACGTTTGATGATAATAATTACCTATTGTCTGACGCAATATGTTCGATCGGCGCCTGCACAATGTGGTCACTAGGAAACACACATGCATGCTTATGATCGAATTTTCAAAACCAATGAAGAAACAGAAATGCAATATCGAATTGTTCCTGGCCACTAAAACCAAATTTGTATCATCTTATTTGTAGCAAAATCAAAATGCTACATAGAAAGAAATTAACTACTACATCACCGAATGGCGCAATTAATCAAAGAGACATTTTAGAGACTAGCCCGCTTTTTGGTGTTGATCCAAGCTGCAATCTCGTTTGTAAACTTCTCCATAGCTGGTATTGGCAGTAACATTGACACCGCAATGATGTTCTCACCCTTGTCATTGGTACACGACATGTGATAGCTCCAAGCTTCAGCTGAGACATCATCCCCTTGAAACTCGAAATTAAGCAGACAATCACCATATACAAATACAATCTACTTTTTCATACCCTTGATACTCTTGTCACTGCTTCCATTTCTTCGGCAGTTTTGCTAAGTTTTCGCAGGTAGAATGAATAACCAAGTGTGGTTAGCCCGAGTCAGCTGAGCAAATAGTTGTTGGAACCTCATAGGGGATCCCGGGAACTCAGGAATTTTGGCATAAAAGTGTCATCTTACTAGCTTTCATATCACGTTGTAAATTCGGCCTCCTGAAAATGCATTGAGGTGTATCGCCCTTGATCCTACAGGTAACCCGAGTAAGACCTTATACTTAGTTGATCAAACATATCAGCGACTCCTTGAAATACGTGACCGCGGGTGTGGGGGCAGCTTAAAACACAACATCGCCAATAATGGAATTCTGTAATACTCCCTCCGTCCCTCGGCTCCATGTTACTCGGCATATTAGGTTTGGTCATAGTGAAATTTCATAATTTTTAACAAAGTATATAGTATGAACTATCAAGAAGTGCAGTACTAAAAGTGCATAATTTGTAAGTACAATTTATTATGACTATAGTATATATTTATTTGATATCGTATATACTAATTTATTTTTGTATATTTGGTCAAACTTTGTAAAGCTATCCCGCGGGACGGAACTGAGAGAGTAGTAGCAATCAAAGATGCACGTCATTCAAATATGGTTTCACAAAAAAAAGGCAGGATCGAGAACTGCCTTCTGAAGCCTGCAGACATGTCAGAAAGGATAAAATTTGATTACAATTACATATTGTCCGACACAATATGGTCGCCTGCAGAATATGGTCGCTAGGAAACACACATGCATGCTTATGAGTCGATTTTTCAAAACCAATGAACAAGCAGGAATGCAATCCCGAATTCTTCCTCGACACTAAAACCAAATTTGTATCATATTATTTGTAGCAAAATGGAAATGTTACATATAAAGATACAGAAAGGCGCAATTAATCGAAGAGACAATTTAGAGACTAGCCCTCTTTTTGGTGTTGATCCAAGCTGCAATCTCGTTTGTAAACTTCTCCATAGCTGGTATTGGCAGTAACATTGAAACCGAAATGATTTTCTCACCCTTGTCATTGGTACACGACATGTGATAACTCCAAGCTTCCGCTGAGACGTCATCCCCTAGCATTGGTATGCCAAGGCTGATCCTCTTTGCCCACCCAAAGTCCATTGCATCTTCTCCAATCCACTTTATGTCAGAAACTTCATAGAGTCTGTTTATCCACAACGGCGGCTTTCCGCGCAAGGAGGCTATGAAATCCACCGTGGACTCCATGTTCTCATCTGTCATGTTGCTCTTAGCTTGGCGGACAATTTCAATGGTGTGGCCAAGGGGGTTACCACAAAGGTCACTCACGGTGGCATCCACCAGAGCATAGAAAACAGCGTTTCCATAGTAACCATGTGGGATCACTGGCTGTCCACGCTTCAACCTCCCACGTCCATTCACAGATACCAGCAAGCGTGCACGGTGATGAAGGTCATAGCCGAGCGCTTTGGTACGGCATCGCCACATGACTGCCGTGAGAAGCTCGAAGGTGCTGGCTGATGGGGCGTGGTTTCTTAGAGCTGCAATGTCCCTTGGGCCAAAGTAAAAATATTTGCCAACCATTCCTTCACGAGGTGTTGATAGCATAACATCGTCACTGCTTGGTGTCTCAAGGAATGACTCAAATACAGGATTTATGCGTGGAGGGACACGCTCAGTTAGGAGCTCCCTTTTCCATACAGGCAATATGATTTCGGCTCCACGTGCCAGCTGAGCTATGGCGTTAACGAACTGTATGCCACCATAGCCATCTGCAATATTATGACATAGACGAAACCCGAGAACAAATCCTCCACATCTTAGTTGTGTTACCTAGTAGTATAAGAAATTACAAATTGTTAGTCATAAGAAATATTATTATTCGACCGTCCATCATTTCTTCTTTACAAAGCTTTGTCAACTTACATAACACTCCAATTTTAGACACATGAAAATTGGATCAATGATAAGGTGTTCAATATATTGCATGGTTTAGAATAACAATCTTTTACCAGCATCGTATAATATAATATGTACTTGTGTATGTTACTGCAAATATTCCTTTTTATAGAACTAAAATCTTCACAGGTATATACTCTTTTATTTCCAAATCTATCTTTGTATGTTCGTTGCGAAGATCGGACTAGTCCTCTAAGTTAAGAGTTTGGTCAATTGGCAGTTAATAAGCCCCATGCAACCTGTCAGGGTATATATATCAAACAAGAACAAGCAATAAAGACTAACTAAAACATGCTGTCCAGATACACATCTGTCAACTAATTTACCTGCATGTAGAGCAAGGGAGGTCCAACAACATCTCTAATGTCCGCAACCTGGCACATGAACTCCTCCTCGCAGGGGTACGGCTGTGACGGCGGGTTGCCGAGCTCCGCAATAGACACGTCCGCCACAGCCTCCACGAAGACGACTCCTTCTCCGGTGCACTCAACCACCAGCTTGCCGCCGGGAACCTCCCTTAGGCGGCCAGCAAGGGGGTAGTAGTACACCAGAGCCTCGGCGAGGGCCTCCTTCACCACCTTGGATGGTTGGTCCGGCCTTTGGACATCGCCTGGGCTGACGCCAAAGAACAAGATCAGAGGCTGCAGGACGTGCAGGAGGGTGAAGTCATCAAGGTCCGACAGAGCCTTGGTCTCCCGTGGAGTTGCTCGTGCCGGTGCCACAAGCTCGGCCTTCTTCCGATGTGCCTTGAAGCTCGACTTCATGCTCATATCGCTTAAAGGCGGAGAGTGCTAGCTGTGTTGCAATCTGCTGTGCTTTGCATCGAGTTGGATTGCTCCTTCTGTTAGTTAAATAGGCCTTGCTGAAAGAGTGGACTTTTAGCAGCTCGAATCTCCACCATCAGCTTCTGCTTTGTGATCTGTGCACTTGTCTATACAAAAGTAATAATACTATAAGATTCTTTCAAACACACGTCAGGGTAATCCACATCATCAAAAATATTTTACTAGTAGTTTATAATTTACGGTCAGGATTTTCAAAGCGATTGGGTATATTTACTGGTTCAGTCTCAGTCTACCACCTAATTAAGTTGAACGCATATCATGTCCCGGCAAACGTATCATCAGCACTTAAGTATGCTTGTAAAAAAAACATAATGTCGTGCGTCCTAACAACTCCCAACACGTTCACCTTCTCAGGAAGAAAAAAATCCCGAAGTTAATAATTATGTGTAGGCTTGTTAGCACGGAATCATATTTTAAATACGTATTATTTTTTGGTTCAAAATTTTCAAATACAATATGGGGTATGGCAGGAAATTCTTCATAATAAATATCTTAAAAACAAAACTATAGCACAGGTAGAAGCTAAACCGACGGATTCTCCATTTTGGAAAGGACTAATGAAGGTAAAGGATGGATTCTTTACTAGAGGGTTCTTCAAAGTTGGAGTGGGGTAATAACTCGATTTTGGGAAGATGTTTGGTTAGGGGAGACGCCCCTTTCCCAACAGTATCCTTCGCTCTACAATATTGTGCATATGAAAAATGTATCTGTTCATGATGTCTTATCTCACAATCCTCTTAACATAGGTTTTAGGAGGAATTTGACTGGGACAAAATGGGATGCATGGTTGCATCTATGTCAGAGATTGATGCAGGTTATTTTGACTAGTGAGCCATATGTGTTTAGGTGGAAGCTATCCACGGATAGGGTTTTTACTGTCAAATCTTTGTATGAGGATATGATGAATGATCATCAGAGTCTCCCTACAAAATATTTATGAAAGCTTAAACTACCCCTAAAGATTAAGATCTTTATGTGGTTCTTACATAAAAAGGTTTTGTTAACTAAAGATAATTTAGTTAAAAGGAATTGGAAAGGATGCAAAAAATATTGTTTTTGTGATGGGGAAGAAACAATTGAACACCTTTTTATTGAATGCCCTTGTGATAGAATTATATGGCGAATTGTTTATTTTACATACAATCTTTCACCATCGACCAATATTACTAATATGTTTGGGAATTGGTTAAATGGGATGGATAGGGCTAACAAAGCTCGAATATGTATAGGGGTATCGGCTTTATGTTGGTCTATTTGGAAGAGTCGCAATGCTATCATTTTTAACAGGGTGCGAGTTCCTTCTTTTTTGCAGGTTATAATATTAGCGTCCCTATGGATCCAGCTTTGGGCCTTTTTGCTTCCGGAGCAGCACCGAGATTTGATGGTTTCTGGATGCAGCCGTCTGGTGATGGTTGCTCAGGATATCTTCTATCAGGCTACGTGGCGTCCTTCTAGTAGATTGCGAGATGTTTAGCGTTTGTATTCTCTGCATCTTCAGACTTTTTTGTCTCTTCAGATGGTTGGTGTTTATATCAACCCTCTTTGATCTTTGATCTGTATTTGGCATTTTAAGACTTTAATACTTTGAGTAATAAAAGGGCTATGTGTATCTAGGATGCAGAGACCGGGGTACATCCCTATTTCGAAAAAAAAACTACTCTGATCTAACGGTCGTAAAATAGGTGGTATCAGATCGGCGTACTAAAGGTCTGGAACTGGTACCTGCATATTTTGTTTTAAGGGTACGAACAAGGAGGGGAGACTACAATGTGTGGCCGGAGTCGGACCCGTCGTCGTGCGGGTGGAGCGGCGTCCGCTGCGACATGGACAGCCACGTTACCTTCCTAAATCTGTCGGGCTAGAGCATTTACGGCGCGACTTTTAACAACTTATTGCGGCTCTTCACGCTAATGCCGCTTGACCTCTCTGCTCCCCATCTGTGACCGCAACCAATGACGCAACCTCGTCACTACAGCAAAATGGTTATACGCCGAATGCCGGAATCTATGCCGACGGATATCCTTGACGTAATTGAAGCTATGCCGACGGCTGGAAAAAAACGTCGGGTAAACCCTCGACGTGTCTCGGCCTACCTAGAGCTAAGACGACAACTACACTCGGCATACCTCAGCCTTCGGCATAGTTCCTTGCCACGTGTCACTGGCGCGCCCGCAGAAGACGCGGCGCACGAACGACATTACGCCAACGGCTCTACCGACAAGTTGTCGGCTAAGTTCCAGTTTGACCTATGACGAGGGCCGCGGCCGTAGGCATAGCTATTTTTTTATATATGACTTAGTTATGTTTGAATTAGTTTTTAAATGTTACTTTAACTTTCTAGTCTTATGTCACGTATAGTGATACCAGTTTTTAAAATTAATTACACCGATTTCAAAATATGGTCAAAACGGGGGGGGGGGGGGGGGGGTGATCGTCCTCATCTAGGAGTTGAGTCCTACAGAACTTTCGGTGGATCTTTGATGAAACAACATATTGTGAACCTAAAAATAACTTCTGCAAAAAAATATGAGCAAATTAGCATGTACATGTAGTTCAAATGTGACCCACTTCCTACCGATTCAGAATTTGTCTTTTTCACGAGGGATTGACGGAAAGGTTTAAAATACCTCAGTTGAAACATTGTCCATTAAACATGGTCTGGTATTTTTCAAAAAAGTTGGTAGCATTTTGAAACTTTCATTTGGTGATTACTTCACAACAGAAAACGAGCTTTTTGCACTTGGAAAACAGAAAACGAGCTTTTTGTGCGATGAAAATGAGAACTTTCTTTCGCAACATTATTTACCATTCTATATGGGCACAGTATCACAAACTATGTCGTGATCTTGGACATAACATTGATCGTTGGGCCTAAAGCCATGATATTCCATGCATGATTACTCATTTCTGAGAACATTTTTCCATGATATCCACAATATTCCAAGTTTGTTATTTTTGTCGGATAATATGTCATATAAAATGATGCAACACAAAGGTTTTCCATTTTTTTTTGTTTTTTTAAGTACTTATGGTGATTTAAAAACATGATCAAAACGGATTGGGTGACCGTCCTCGTATGGGCTATCAATTTTCACATTTATTATTGCCTCTATGCATAGATTAGATCTAGACGGGTTAGAAGATGAGATGCTACGGGCATTGGTGAAGATCTCCTCCACGCGGTAAAGATGACGATGAGAGGAAGAGTAAGAGGACTGGAGGCCGAAGCGGCGGCGTGACGCGTGGCTGCGGCCCGCCCGGTGGTGGCGGAGGTGATATGGCAGCGGCTTGGGGTGGGGCTTGTCGTGGATTTGTGTGTTTTTTCCCTTGGCCCTCTCCCCTCAATATATAGGAGGATTGCCTCCTCCATAGAGAAGAGTAGAACTAGGATTCGTATCCTACAAGGACTCCTCTTTTTTTCCTTTCTTCCACCAATTTGAGAGACAGAGGAAGTCCATATCCCCTACGGAGTCCGTATCAAATACAGAGTCCTCCCCAAAACCAACTTGGGGAGCAAGTTTGAGACCGGGAGGACTCCTCCCCTGCATGGCCTCGCCCCCACCCCTTCTCCTCCACTCGTCGGTCCTAGGGGAGGCCCTGGCCGATTCGGCCAAGGTCCCCTCCCCCCACCCCCCGCGCGTGTGGGTCCAATGGGCCCATGCATCCCATGGGACCCACTGAGATATTAATAAATAATAATTTTTTGTTTATTCTTAATATAAATATTTATTTTGAAGCTTTCCGAATTAACTTCTGGACACCACACAATTAATTCGAAACCTCCCTAAAATATCCCTAGCATCTTGCTTTAATGTCTGGAACTATTCCGTCCACTTTCAGTGATATCTCGGACACCTCCGGAATATTCCGAGACACTCCGAAACATCCGTTCGAAATTATTTTATCCAACTATCACATTCGCACTCACATTCTAAAATGCCAAAAACGTCTTAAGTGTTTGACCTGGTAGGTTCGGATATTTGCGGACATGTCCGTAACTCATTTCGTGACAATGATTACTATCCGCGTCTTGATACGAGTAGCAACCCTGAAAATAACACGAAGTTTTTTATCGTGTGAACCGTAGTATTGAATCTGATAAATATCATGTTGATTCGTCGATACTTTACATTTTCCGAGATGAAATAATAGGTTATCTCGTTTCATGGCACGTACTCTTTACTGATACCGTACTATCGATGTCTCTGTGTTTAACAACTTGATCATGTGTCCGGCCATACAATAATGAACATCATACTATATGAGTGGGCTCAGAGTGTATCTTTCTATCTTCAGAAATATCAATTCCCACAAGCACACCATATAAAGGATTGGCGAACCATTCGTTATGAACAAGCATCAACTTTATAATCTGCTACGCTTTGCATCGATTTGGATTGCTCCTTCTGTTAGTTAAATAGGCCTTGCTCAAAGAGTGGACTTTTAGCAACTCGAATCTACACCATCAGCTTCTGCTTTGTGATCTGTGCAACTATAAGATTCTTTCGAACACGTCAGGATAATCCACATCATCAAAAACATTTTACTGATTTATAATTATTTACGATCAGGATTTTCAAAGAGATTGGGTATATTTATTCGTTGAGTCTCAGTCTAAGTTGAACGCACCCGGCAAACATAACAGGACTTAAGTATGCTTGTCAAAAAATATATGCATCCTAACAACTCCCAACAAAGAAAGAATCACTACATGAAATAAATAAGACGCCGACGGCCAGCTTCTACGCCGACGGCTATTTGTCAGAGACGTCGGCGTAGGCCCCAAGCGGGCAACCGAGCAAACCGGTTGTTGGCGTAGGATGAGATAGGCCAACGGCACCCATCGGTGTAGACTGGACCGTCGGAGTGGTGGTTTGGCCTTGACAGTGATACGATGGCGTCAAGGCTACGCCGACGGCTGAGATTTCACACCTACGCCGACGAGTAAAGCTATTTTCCCTTTTCGCCATATTAATCTTAAAAAATCATAACTAAATCATTTTAATTCAGAAAAATACATATATTATATCAAAATTTGCAGAAAAATAAGATCTATCTAACTAAACTCAAATATTACATTTTTATATTGAAAAAATATAAAAATATTACATATACTTTTATATAACACGTTTTCTATTTTTTGAGTGCAAAAAACAGAGCATTTTCACTACAAGAAATGTGTCAATCTATGACCTTTTAATTGTGACCGTGGATAAAATCGTCATAGAGGTATGATGATTTCACACCAGATGATCATAAGTCGTTTGGGAGAGTCAAAACTCTGAATAATTACGACGATTTAGCTAAAAACGTCATGATTTCAATACGTGAAATCGTCATAACCAATGAGATATAAGAGAGGTAAACATCGGCTGTTGGATATGAACACGATGAACGGTTGAGATTGTAAAGTGATGAAATTTCCCATGGATCGATGACCTGGCACCCTACCTCGCGCCCAGACCCTGCCTCGCACATAGTCACGCAAAGGAAAAACAAATATCAGAGGCGCGATAGACCAAAATTTTCGTTAAGTCCCACCAAACCCTAGATTTCTGTTCATTCCCCGCCGCCACCCACTCTATTCTTCTCTTCGCCGCCGCCACCCATCGTGAGGCGCGATAGACCAAAATGGTTTCCAGCCGCCGCCTCCCCTCCCTGACCTTCGCCGCCATGTCCCTCCTCTCTTTTCCTCCCTCACGTCAGGTCCTTCCTAGCTCTAGGGTTTTAGGCGGCGATGTCAATGGGGGCAGCCAGAGCTGTGGCGTCGAGGACCCCAGACGGGTCGGCGATGGTGAGCTTCGTGTTGATCCGGCTGCGGTACACACTGGCGACAAGGTGCTTGGTGATAGGGAGGAGGCCCGCGAGAGTATCTACACGAAGGTATACTCCCCCGCTTCCTTCAATCACGAGTCGTGCGACCCCTCCTCTCTCTTTCCATCCCATCCCTCTCTCTAACGTTCTCTAACAATCCCCTTCTCTCTGTCTGTCTCTCTCTCTTCAGGCTCCCCTAGATGCGACCGTGAGAAGCGCTGCGCCCGACGACCGCTGATCTGGCCGTGCGCGTTCATCTCCCTCCAGGTTGTGGACACCAAGACAGCGCCCGACGCCCCAAGATCTGCGGCCCATCTGAGATGAGACTGATGCTAGCGATGCAGCTGGTCGGCGGTCAGGACAGCGACGGCAAGGCGTCCATGCAGCATCAACCGATGATTTATGTCCCATAATAGGTTAGTTCCATTCCGGTTTAGCGATTCTGCATCAATCAAAGTGAAGAAAAGGTAGCAGCAATACCACATTTCTGTCGTATCTTAATTGTTCTTCTTCTGCATGAGTGGATGCCACATCTTAATTTGAGATTGCATCCCTGGTAATTTGTATCTTGTGTTCAATTTGTAGAGCCCGGTTCAGTAATATCTTGGTGTTGTTTTGGGTAAATTATGTCCTGGTATTAATTCGGTCTCCAAAGCAATACTGGACGAAGCTCCTTTTAGTATTGTCAATTTTGGTAGTATGAATCAGTTCTAGCCGACTTAGAGTTGAATGCTACGGATAATTACACTAGGTGTTTCATGGCTTGTTTACCGTGTGTAATGGAAAACTCAGCACTATTGTTAAATTGCATACTAGTAATGCTTATTAAATGAAGGATTTCAACTGGGTTGCTTATTATTTGTTGTTACATTCTCAATGCACAATTGTTTTTGTAGACCTATTATTTTATTAATAAAGGTTTAACTTATTACATTTATTTTGCTTAACTATAAGCATGAAACTAAGATCAGTAGTACATGTAGGAATTGGTTGAGTAAATGAATCTGGTTTGGGATAATAGTAAGAAACCACTTACATGAATATAGTTACAGTCTTTTGTTGTTAAACATGCTTAAGAAACTAATTTATTGATAGATTCATGTTTTCCTTAATTATAGGTTGCATGGTCGTCACCTCTTAAACAAGGCGGTTATGTTGCCTCCAGAATTCTGGTCACTAGCAACCTGATGTGCTTCTAGGTACCCAATGTGCATTTTCTTTTTGGAAAAGCATGCAAATTGATGTGTCCACATGATTTCTTACATACCTTCATTTATAAAGTAAAATTTTCTATTTCATGGTTCTCACTTGATATGTTTCTTGCAGTCAAGCAAACTTGCAAATCACATTGAATTTAAGCATGGCTATTATGCGCACAGTCCACCAGTAGTTAGTTGATATGTTTCTTGCAGTCAAGCAAACTTGCAAATCACATTGAATTTAAGCATGGCTATTATGCGCACAGTCCTAGTTAGTTGATATGTTTCTTGCAGTCAAGCAAACTTGCAAACTTGCAAGTCAATCTCTCTCCCTCTATTTAATTTCTGAAATAATATGTTAACTACTTGCTTAATATTTGTGTAACTGTGACACAATCTTGCTTAATAGATGATAAGTACCTGATCCGATGATTGCTATGGTATCATATTGTGTCGAATTGTGTATGTAACACGTTTATGTTTTCTTGACAATGTACATATGTTCTATGCATAATAGAGTGTGTTTGACTGAATTTTGTGCAATTTAGCGCCGTAACCAATGTTGGTGATACTGCTGCATCCTCATTTAATATGTTTTGATCATGCATGATTATTCTGCTTCAATATAGGGTTCACAAGCATTACTGTTATTCATTTGCTTTCTGTAGCTTTGATATTCATACATATGTACAGTTTTAATATTAGTAGTACAACATCCTGACATTAATTGATGTAGTTTCATTCCCATTCTTTCTGTGTATAAGCATAAATCATACAACTTCTTTTTGTTTCCTTAATTGAATGTCTTTATTGTGTATATATGGGGGATGGTTGTGCGGAGCAAGTAACCTTGGGAGGAGCTCACAGTAGCTGGCAGTGCGGAACGACCCTACCATGATGTTTTGTTCTGATATCTAGGTTTCCTTTTGATTCGGGACTACTTGTGTATATGTTCTGTTAGCCCGGTGAGTCTCATAGGCATGCTTAACTATGTACTTGAGATGGTTAATACATTGTTCTTCTGTAACTTGAGATATCTTCTACTTGGAGGTCCTCTGGAACTTCTACTTGGAGTACAGCTTTTTATTGATTGTACTTTACTGCATTGCTTGATATAGTCTGGAGATGTTTAATATTACCTTTTATAAGTTCAAAACTTACTGATAACTACCTGTTAGATTGTAAATCTATCTTCCTACTACAATTAATGGAAGCATGTCCTTATGTGTCTTAAACTTGATTAGAATTGTATCTATTTAGATCTGAGAGTATTCATTGTAAATTTGAGTTCACTTATTACATGTCAGTGCCTGTACTGTTTGTTTCCATTGGTTATGCATGATTATATTTATACATGTACGTCGAATGCTTTCTTAGTAGCTGGTTTAGTGATTGGCATGCCTGATCCTGCTTATTTTTGGGACAAATTAGTTTCTTTGAGTTTCATTGGATTTCCTTAGTATTTGTTGGTGTTGCTCTAGGAGGGAATGCTGGATTGATTTTTATTATGACCTGATTCTTGGATTTTTTTTCACGAGGTGATATGTCGGATGCTGTCGCGGGTGCAGAGCGAGCACTGAGGCGGGCTGAACATGTTTGTCAACAGCTCAGCGGCGGCGGAGACCGGTCACTATCCTGCATGTGCCCGGTGATCCTCCATGCCGAATCTTGCATTGTGTGTGTTTATATTACTTGCATGGTGTGTTTATATTACTTGCATGGTGTGTTTATATTACTTCCATTGCCTACCTTGTCATGTCCATGCCACTGGCAACATTTGTGAAATGAGTCATGACTCCCCTTTGTATTAGTAATGTATAATATATTTGTGAGATTTTCCTTTTAACAAATAACTTTAGCTACATGCTTCATATATATTAAATGTAAATGGCAGTAGCATCTGAATGCATACAACTATAAGTGGCAGTAGCGTTTACCTTTGTTTAATGTGGCATCTTCTTATATTTGCTATTGTATTTTGAACAGCCTGGACACATGCTCTTATGGTTCCCTGAATGTTTCTTATACAGGTTTACCCTGTCATGTTTAATTTGGTGTGATCTTTCATGCAAACTGTGCCCTAAGATGTGATGTGGCTTGGCATACATCAAACTATAGCTGTTTTTACATTGATGCATAGTTGCTGATACTAGTCTGCGTGTTTTGGCATACAGGTAATTGCATTGGTAGATGGGGATGTGAGATGAGAAGAGGCAGCGGAGTGCACCAGTAGCATTGACTTAGAGTGGTCGACGAAACAAGATCCTCTGGCTAGGTCTTTAGATCTTACTGACATCACCCCCTACTGCTCCTCTTCTCACAATCTTGGTGTATGTAAGTTCCCTGGTTCATCTCTTTTCTCCTCCACTTGTTATATGATACATGGTTGTGATAGAAAAAGTGTTTATCTACTCTTGTGTCATCGGAATAACTATGATGCTCGTGAGCTTGCGGTAGAGCTACAATATTTATTCCTGGGATCATCATCCACTTCAATAGTTTGGTCCTGTTCGATTTGCTATTGATTGTTCAGCTGCTTATCGCCTTTCACTATTAAAGTCATGTTACCAACCTGGTAATAGCTTCATTGCACAATACTATTGTTCCTTTTGCTCATTTTTGTTAGCAGAAGCTGGGCAATCTTGTTTCACCAAGTCTAATTCCGCATGTTCTTCCTTTTTACGATAGTCATCAGTATACATTGTTTCCAGAATGTTTCTAAAGTTTTGGAAGGAGGTTTGGTTTAGTTTATCTGTTCCTAATTTTAGTATGAAAAGTGAGTTTTTTTTCTTCAAATTACAGTGTGTTTATCTAAATATCTCATCGAGGCCTCATTGCCTTTTTGTTGGACTACAGGTACACGCTGAATAAGTTAGAGAAAGAGGAAGCATGAAGTTCCGAAATATCAAAAAATGCCATCTTGTATACTTTCTGAATGTTTTATTGTATTTTGGTACTCCACCTGATGTAAAGTATGTGTGATTGTAATGTGCTGATGTTATCCGAAATATTATTTGTGAATGTGACCTGTTTGAATCAAAGTAATTCATTTATTCAGTTGGTGTTGATTAAATTATTAGTTGTTTAATTATTGTGAAAATGTGAGAAAATGGACACTAACAAGTGGAACCATATAAATTGTATGAACTGGCAACTGAGACCCTGTTACTAGTGGGACCAGCCCAAAATAAGAAGATTGAAAGTAAGATCTGTCCATATAAAAGGCCAATGCAAAGAAAATAAAAATTCCACGATGCTGGGCTTGGCCCATGTAGCTGACCAGATTTAATATGAAAAACAATCCAGAATAGTTGGGCCGAGCCCATGTGAAACCTAGAAATGGACTGGGCTGATTTCAATTTAAGACGATTTAATTTCGTCACAATTTTGCCACGTAGGATCTGACATGGCATGGCTAGATGGCCCGTGACGATATTGAATTGTCATAGACGTTATGACGATCCAATATCGTCATAGACGGTTATGACGATTTTGCCAAAAACGTCGTTATAGCTCATTTGCGACGCCCAGCTTTCGACGATCTTAAAATCGTCATAGAATCGTCATAAACAGACTACTATGACGATTCTATGACGAAAATGGAGGGTCATATATTGCCAGATTCCTTGTAGTGTTTGTGAAGCAACCACCAAAGGCATAATTCAAATGTCAGCGACACTAATACACTTCATGATGCTGAGATGGACTTTACAATTGGGTTGCACCAGAAGGAAGAGAACAAGCAGCCCGCTAGGAATAGAAGAATGCCAGCCCGCTTAGCTGACCCGACATGGCAGTTGTGAGTCTATATGTACCTGTCGAATCTTAGAGAAGAGTGGCTTGGACTTGGAGGCTTCGTCCAGACTTGTAGCGCAATTATCGCATCCTTGTAATTGACAAATGTGAGGGTGGTTGGGTGGATCATCTGCAAATACAAATTATATTCTCTCGATTTGCTAGTTAGTTCATTACAATTTATATCTATTCGATCCTGGCACTTACATCTCAACGTTTTTCTACTCGTTTCAAATCGTCGAGGCGTGCGGCGGTCATGGCGGAATTGGCGCAGGAAGCATGCTCTGTTTACATGCTGCTGCAAGGCGAGCTGTAGGAGCTCTTCGTTCGAAAGCTCGCCTCCTTTGCCAACACGCTCACCAAGTCCTTCACCACGAAGATTGACTCGGCGACTTTGGATTTCACCATGCAGATCTAGGAGTTGCGGGATGAAATCAGCTTTGATGTTGATGTTCCGTCCCCCTCGCTTCGTGCATCCGCTAAGTCGCCGGCTCCTGTTCCTCCTCCGGTTAATCAGTCTCCGGTGGTTCCTGGGAAGGGCGTGGGTGGTGCGGCTACTCCAATTTGCCCAGTTGAGCCTGGCGTTGCTCCAAGTGCCCAGGGGAAGGATACTTACATCCCTCCTCCGGTGAGAGGTATGCGATCCGATCCATCTTCGTCCTTGTTTACTCTCCATACAGTTCCATCGGGGGTTCGGATGCTGCTGATGTTTTTGGGACGGGACCACAGGTGGAATTGCCTCGTTTGGATCCAATACGCATTTATGGCAGGATCGTTGTGAGGATTATTTTCAAGTTTGGGGTACTCCCTATCATATGGATTCAATATGCATCATCTCGGTTTGATGGCGTTGCGGCCCGTTGGTTAGAGTCTGATCGTCGCCGAATTCCTTCTGCTACTTGGCCAGAATTCTGTCATCACTTACAGACCAGGTTTGGTCGAAATCAACAGCGTTCACTCGCCAGGAAACTTTTTCGTCTGCATCAAACGTCCACAGTTTTGAAATATGTGGAGCATTTATGTGAGTTGTTTGATCAGATTTGTGCTTATGAGGTTAACCCTGACATGGTCCTCTATACTACTCGCTTTATTGAGGGGTTGGTTCCTTCCATTAGTATGGCTGTTTCATTTTAGCAACCTGTAGATATTGATAAGTCTGTTGAGCTGGCCTTGTTGTATGAAGAATTGGAAGAGGAACCTCAATTTTCATCTACACCGTCTTCACCTCTGTATCAGTCCACTATCCCTGCTCGACCTCCATTGCCTTGGATTTAGACTCGGCCTATTCAAGAGAAGAAGTTCACTGAACCTGTTCATATTGTGGTTGCAGATGAAAAATGGATACAGTTGCGTAATTTTTCACAAGGCAAAAGGCCTGTGTTTCATTTGTGGTGAACACTAGAGCAAGGATCATCAATGCAAAAGCATAGTGCAGTTACATGTGGTCCAGGAAATGATGGAGTTTCTGCAAGTGGAAGAGCGACAATAATTTGAATGTGAAGAGGCTGAAGGTGAAGCACCAGCCCAGATGATGTGTGTTTCCACTGCTGCTAGTGGTCAAGGGGAAGCATCTCAGACATTGCAATTGTTAGTGAGCATTCAAGGGCAAACTTTGAAGGTTCTAGTTGATTCTGGCAGTACACATTTCTTTTTGAATGATAAACTTTTGCTTGTCATGCAAGGAATTACATCTATTAAACCTGTTCCAGTCAAGATAGCTGATGGTGCTTTGGTTTACTGTACTGCTCAGTTGGCTAATTGTTCTTGGACTGTAGAAGACCACACTTTCCATTCCAATTTTAGGTTCCTTCAATTGGGTTCTTATGATGGTATTATTGGACTTGATTGGCTGGCTCAACATAGTACTATGGAAGTGGATTGGGCACAGAAATGGATGAAAGTGCCTCATGATGGTGGTAAGGTTACCTTGTTTGGTGATTGTGAGGGAACAATTGAATATACATTGGTGGAATTGTCTGCTATTTTGGCAGAAGATAATACATCAGTACATCCTTCTATTCAGTCCATTTTGGATCAGTTTGATTCTGTTTTTTAGTCTCCTTCTGGTCTGCCTCCCAGAAGAAGGTGTGATCACACTATTCCTCTTATCCCTAGTGCTAGGCCAATTTCTATTAGACCCTACAGGGTGGTAACTGAGTTGAAATCAGAAACTGAAAAACAAGTGGCTGAATTGTTGGAACAAGGAGTGATTCAATTCAGTAATAGCCCATTTTCTTCTCTAGTAATACTTGTGAAGAAGAAAGATTTGACTTGGAGAATGGTAGTGGATTACAGACATCTGAATGCTCTCACTGTTAAAGGCAAATATCCTTTGACTATAATTGATGAACTTTTAGATGAACTAGCTGGAGCTTGATTTTTTTCCAAGTTAGATTTGAAAGCTAGATATCATCATATCATATTGGCTCCTGGGGAGGAATTTAAAACTTCTTTCCAAACCCATAATGGACATTATGAATTTAAGGTTATGGCCTTTGGACTTACTGGGGCTCCTGGTACTTTTCAAGGAGCCATGAATGAGACATTAGACCAGTTCTGAGGAAATGTGCTTTGGTCTTCTCTGATGATATTTTAATCTACAGTAAGACTTAGGATGATCATTTGCATGATTTGCAATCAGTTCTTCAGCTATTACAGCAAGCTCAATGGCAAGTTAAAATATCTAAGTGTGTTTTTGGGAAGCAGAGTGTTGATTATTTGGGACATGTTATTAGTAAAGAAGGTGTTGCTACTAATGAAACCAAGATTTCTACTATTAAACATTGGCCAGTGCCTTTGATTGTGAAGGATGTGAGAAGCTTCCTTGGAATTACTAGTTACTATAGGAAATTTATTAAACATTATGGTGTTATTAGTAAACCTATTTACAACTTGCTCAGGAAAGGCAATTTGTTCATTTGGACTAATGTTGAAGAGGAAGTATTCCAAACTTTGAAAAGTGCAATTATTACTGCTCATGTCTTGGCACTTCCTGATTTCAATAAGGTTTCTGTATTGGAAACAGATGCTAGTGACAAAGGTATTGGGGCTGTGTTGTTGCAGGATAATCATCCTTTAGCTTATGTCGGTAAGGCTTTGGGTCCAAAAACCAGTACGCTCTCGGTTTATGAAAAATAATACTTGGCTATTCTTCTAGCAGTGGAACAGTGGCGGCCATATTTTCAATTGAAGGAATTTGTGATTCGAACAGATCATAAAAGTTTGATTAATCTAAATGAACAACGTTTGCACACTAATTGGCAACACAAGGCTTTAACAAAGTTGATGGGTCTGCAATATAGCATTGTGTATAAGAAAGGAGTGGAGAATGTTGCTCCTGATGCATTGTCCAGAAGGCCACATTCTCAGTCTCATTTGTGTGATGTTTCATCAGTCCATCCAGTATGGTTACAAGATGTTGTGGAAACCTATGATGTGGACAAGAAAGCTCAGGAAATCTTAGTGAAATCGGCTGCTTCACTGGAGCATACTTTTGGTCCTTTCCAATTGGTTCAAGGAGTTATTCGGGTGAAAGGAGCAATCTGGATTGGTAATGTTCCTGCTATTCATCTTAGAATCTTTCAGGCTTTCCATACCAGTCCAATTGGTGGTCATTCTGGTTTCCCTGTCACCTATCAAAGGATCTGTTCTCTCTTTCGTTGGATTGGCATGCGAGAGTTTATCAAGGAACAAGTCCATACTTGTGTTATCTGTCAACAAGATAAACCTGAGACAATTCATTATCCTGGTAAGCTTCAACCATTGCATGTTCCTGATGGTGTTTGGCAGGTAGTGACTATAGATTTCATAGAGGGGCTCCCACCTTCTGGTTCCTTCAATTCTATCATTGTTTTTGTGGATACATTTACCAAATATGCTCATTTCGTTCCTTTAAAGCACCCATTCACTGCTTCCAAAATTGTGGATGTTTTTCTGAATCATGTGTTCAAGCTGCACAGTATGCCTGTTACATTGATCTCTGATAGGGACAAGATCTTTACCAGTCAGTTTCGGCAAGGTGTTTGGAAGAGTACTGGCACTAATTTCCATATCAGCACTGCTTATCATCCACAATCTGATGGGCAAACAGAGCGTGTTAATCAGCAGATTGAGTGTTATCTTAGGTGCTTTATCAGTGGTCATCCCAAATAGTGGAGCAAATGGCTATCTCTCTATGAGTTTTGGTACAACACTAATTGGCACTCTTCCTTGGATAAATCTCCATTTGAGGTACTGTATGGGTATGCTCCTTGTTACTATGGACTATCAGCCAGTGATGCTTGCCCTATGCCTGAGGTTCAATAGTGGATGAGCTATTCAACAACATCTGTTACGAGTGAAGCAACGTATGAAGTCTTAGGAGGACAAGAAGAAAACTGAACGGCAGTTTTCAGTGGGTGACAAAGTGTTTTTGAAGTTGCAACCGTATGCTCAATCTTCAGTTGTTAGATGAGCTTCTCATAAGTTAGCATTCAAGTATTTTGGGCCTTACAGTATCGGTCGCAAGATTGGTTAAGTGGCATATGAACTGATACTCCCTAGCACAAGTCGTATCCATCCTGTTTTTCATGTGTCCCATCTCAAGCCATTCCTGCCTCCAACGTGTCAGGTATCGCCAGAATTGCCTTCACCTGATGCTGCTTTATAGTTTCCTGTCCAAGTTCTTCAGCAGCGGATGCTTCAGTGAGGCCGGGATACTATTGCACAAGTACTGATTCAGTGGAGTGATTCTTCACCGGAGTTGGCTACGTGGGAAGATCTAGATTCTTTGAAGCAGCAATTTCCTCGTGCTTCGGCTTGGGGCAAGCCATTTCTAAAGAGGCGGGGATTGTTAGTGGCACTACTACACTTCCTGATGCTGAGGCGGACTTGACAATTGGGCTGCACCAGAAGGAAGAGAACAAGCGACCCGCTAGGAATAGAAGAATGATGGCCCGCTTAGCTGACCCGGCATGGCAGTTGTGAGTCTATATGTGCTTGTCGAATCTTAGAGAAGAGTATCTTGGACTTGGCTGCTTCGGCCAGACTTGTAGCGCAGTTATCGCATCCTTGTAATTTATAGATGTGAGGGTGGTTGGGTTGATCATCTCCCAATCCAAATTATATTCTCTCGATTTGCTAGTTAGTTCCTTACATCACCACCCCATTTTTCAAAAATACTAGACCACCTTACATGGACAATGTCCCAACCAGGGTATCTCAAACCTTTCCGTCCACTCCTGGAGAAAAATACAAATGTCTGTGATGACCCACAAGTATAGGGGGTGTATCGTAGTACTTTTGATAAATAGGAGTGTCGATCCCAACGAGGGGCAGAAAGTGTTGACTAGTGGTATGGAGCAGGAAATCTCTGTAAATACTTAGCAAACGGATTTTTATGGGTTTTCTGATAAAGCAACAAAACAAAGTGCAAGTAATAAATAAAACGAACAAACGCAGCAAGTGGCCCAATCCTTTCTTAGCAAAGGACAAGCCGGTGAAAATACTTATAAGGACCAAACATTCTCGGGGACACATGTGAATTCTGTCAAGTGCTTTCGCTTCAAATAGCTGAGTACTCTTCTTTGGTGTTGTAAGTGTTGTGTGGGTGAACCTGTGCTAATGTACGAACCTTACTTGGACTAATACATACTTGTGATTAAACCCCCTGCAAGCATCCGCAACTACAGGAAAGTAATTAAGATATAAACCTAACCATAGCCTTAAACTCTGAGATCCTACACTCCCTTGCGCAAAGGTGTCCTAACGGGGGTTCAGGTTTCTGTCACTCCGGCAACCCCACAATTAGTAGCCAAATACACAATTCATTCCCCTAGGCCCATAAATGGTGAAGTATCATGTAGTCGACATTAACATGACACCACTAGAAGAATAGCACCACAACTTAAATACTAAACCATTGAATAATATCTCAACACAAATCCACTACTAACAACATGAATTCTCCCATGTCCTCAATAACTAGACGAACTACTCACAAGACATCATATGGATCAAGATCAAAGATGACATGGTAATGGATAACAATCTGAACATAAAAAATAATCCAATGGTTCCACTCACAAGCATCAACTACAATAGTAATCAACACCGGGAAAGTTTCCCCTAAGAACTAATGCAAGATCCAACACAATTGTTACAGCGGGATGGAGTGGTGATGATGGTGCTGGTGGAGATGATGGTGCTGGTAGAGATGATGGTGTGGATGATGATGATGATGATGATCCCGATGAAGTCTAGCTTGATGATGGTGTTGATGGCGATGATCTCCCCTCTCCAGGAAGGAATTTCCCCAGCAGAAATCTGCCTGCCAGAGATCTCTTTATCTCTCGGTGTTTTCCGCCTTGCAGAGGCGGAGAAAATCTTTCTGTGGTCGCTCCCCCGGTATTAGGGTTCCGATGAGAGGAAGATATGGGAGAGAGGGCGGCCGGCCAGGTGGGCCACACCTGCCCTAGGCGCGACCCAGGGGGACCCGCGCCTAGGAGGGTGTAGGCCCCCTATGGCCCAGCTACGCCTCCCCTTCTGGCTTCCTTCGTCTTCTAGGAAAATATAATTTTCCAATATTTTTCTGGTATTTTTCTGATCTTCGAGAAATTGCATCAAATCACCTCTTTTTCCATCAGAAACCTGACTCCGACAGTTCATCCTCCAAGAATCATCCATCGTGCAAAAACAGAAGAAAAGACATAAGTAACACCTCATAATAAGACATATATCAATGAATAGAGGCAAATTATGATATAGAATGGTGATGCAAATTGGACGTATCAACCCTCCCCCCCAAGCGCTAAGCTCAGTAAACATGTCCAAAGGTTTATGGAGTGAAGTGTCGATAAAAAAATACAGACAAGAAGCATCACACTTACCATTACACAACTCATAGAAGAGAGCAACTCACCATTATATAACTTAGCTTGCAACAAGTACATGAGTCACAATAGAGATGCATAAAGATAAATCATAATTGGAATTGGCAAACTCTTGTTCTTGGTCAGAGAACAGCTGGAAAAACAGTTTCACAAAAAGCTTTTTGTAGAAGTCTTCAAAACAGGGGCACTCTTTGCTCAAAAAGGTTTTTCACAATGAAGGCTTTCAAAGTAATACTCAATAGTTAAGAGTCTTGTGCAAACAAGGAAGATAAAGAACATGATTGAATAAATCACCATATGAATGCTTCCAACACAACAACTCAAATACTTGCTGGAGATAGAGAGGAAGTAGGTTTACTGACTCAACTTAGAAATAGAAGAAAGGTCCCTTCATAGAGGGAAGCAGGGATTTCAAGTCATAAAGAGCTTCCAAAAGATTATGGTACTTACTAGCTTTGAGCCCTCATTGCCCCTATCATAGGCATCTTGAGATGATTAAGGTTAAAGTGAACAAGGATGGAGTATATGCTTGACGAAATAAAAGTTGGCAATCTCATGTCCATTGAGTACGAGGGCCGCTCCTCATGCTACTCAACTTTGGTCACCGGTAAGTTCTTATCATTGTAAGTACATGTGTATCATAAAGAACCGCCAAAGGGGTACCCCTTGCACATGTTACATGAGCTATCCCATAACCAAAATGACAAGGCAAGTAGACAATGAGCATCTCAGCGATCTTTTTATTTACTATGTGCATAGCTTTTTATTGAGGATGCTTCACAGAATGATCATTATGGTGATGCTTCAAGTTTCCACCATGATTAGGCATGGCGTAGGATAGCGGCCCAGGCATTTCTATAACACACATACATCACTCCATGGACTTACAATGCAAGTTCCCTCTTTATTTCACACCGACAACATCTGCAAACAAAAGAGCATGATATCAACTGTGTACAATGTACAGGTGCAATGTTGAAAGTGTTCCCCGTGATAGCACGGTTCTTCTAATTCCAACATATAGATGCAAGCATATACAACTTCGATGACACAATGGTTCAAGTCTATTAGGGGCAAGAAAATAAGGTGTGCCATCAAGTTCGTGAGAGCTTTACTAACTAGTTTTCACATAACAAAATATTTTTTAGTTTGAAAGATAGATGAATCTTGAGAATTTGCTTGGAATAGCAATAATGCTAATGGGTAGATATAGTGGACACAAATGGCACAAGTTTTGGTTCAAAGGGATTGGAAACATGAGAAGTATGCCTTCTCAAAAAGGGTTTTGGCTAGCAAGGCTGGGTAGCACGCAAAAGAGTTGAAAGAAACAAGCAAACCTACAAGTGATAAAGCCAAACATGCAATCTTCCTTGAAGACACAAAATATCTAAAATAAAAAATACTAAGCTTATGAGCCAACAAGAAAGAAAATAAATGATACAAAAAATATGTAAACTTTTTCTCTTTTCCTTTCAAACCTCAAAAAGTGTTGCTACTAACCAGAGCTTGGTTTGCCAAAACCAATTTAGATTTACTTGATGCTCCCAAAGTAATGCCAATACTGATCAACAATATCAATCATATAATAGAGATTGCAAACTAAAATAAGAAGTGCAAAAAGTAAAAGATGAGACTTCTCATTAATATTCCATAAAGGCACTCACACCAAGGGATACATAGATAACCAACTAAAGGAGAGATACTTCCACATGCAATGCAAACTATAAGATAACTTCTCTACCAAAGACATGAATCCACTAAAAAGGTAAAAGATAAAATATAATGATGGTGATACCGCGACACCCCCCCCCAAGCTTCAAACAAGCCAAGGGAATGCCAAACCTAATGATGAATTACTCCTTCGTTGGTTGTGGTGTTCCCTTGTTTAGGGTTAGAAAATCCTCCAGCATCTTACGAAGCCTATTATTCTCCTCTTGAAGCATATCCACCTTCATCCTCAAAGCACGGTACTTATCACAAAACTCGTCAGTGGTTCGAAGGGCTTTCACTGCCTCAGGGCAGGATCTGAGGTATGGAACGGAGGCTATGATCCCATGCATGTTACGATAAAAAGCACGTCCAGTGTTAATTGCTTCTACAAAAGTAGGTTTCCTTGCCCTTGTCCCTGCGTCGGTTTGTTCTTCCAACTTTATCTCCTCCACGGGCTTCTTGCCTTTGTCGTTGGCGGAGACCATGGTGCTCTAAATTTGAGAAGATTTCCTTACAGAAACAGATCGAAATGAAAACAAGACAAGAACACGATGAACAAACCTCGGGGGGTCCGGGGGGTTATATATTACGAAGTTTCAAAGCATAAGGAAGGTGCTGATATGAAAATGAGGCGGAGATGGAGCTCGGGGGGCTCACACCCCCTCCAAGCGCGGCTAGCTGGGGCCCGTGCTCGGGGTGGGTTTGGCCACCCCGGCCTCTGTTTCCTCCTATGTTCCGTCTCGCAACTTTTCTTATGTAATAAAAACATCAAAAATATAAAAAGATTAGGCTTTCACGAACCTTCTGTTTTCACCACTTTTACCTATTCAAAGACGAACTCTACAGACTCCTTTTCTCTTTCTCCTAGAAATTCCTTTTCTACAAGGTCTCACACAAACCTCAATGGCAACATGTCACATCCCAAAATTTTCCAAATTTTTTAATGTGAAAAATAAATAAATAAACAAAATAAATAAATTGTTGAAATTTAGGGTGAAAAGAAACTTTTTGATTCTAAATGCAAACTTAAAATCCCATCTTGAACAAACTTTGATTAATGTTTGGATTCAACTAAATTCAAATCAAGTGAAATGCATTCTTCATAAATGCATCTGGAAAATTTAACACTTGGAAAAATAAACCCAAACCCTAAAACCCTAATGGAAGAAAAACATTTCCAAGTTATCTCTAAGCCTATGGAATGGATCCATATAAAAATTGGTCAAACAAACATTTCAAAATGATCAAGAATAACAAATAGAAATATTATAAAACCATATGAATTGGTTTCACTTAAATTGGAGCCATAGATAAAATCTTATGAATTTAATAAGATAAGGAAAATAAAATTTCCAAAGTTAATAAAGCACTTATCTAAAATCCATACCAAATGGTGAGTAAATAATCCTAAATATATTTAAAAGGATAAATAAATATTAAATGAGATTTTATAAATTGGAATCACCAAATTTGGATCTATAAATAAAAAGATATGAATTTTATCAGATAAAGAAAGAAATATTAAATGAGGAATATTTAAAGACCAAATTAAATCTTAGCCAAGACCATAAGCAAATGGAATAAATATAATCCAAGTCCAAATAAAAATAAAAGGATAAGGAATTTTCCAAACAAAATAAAATGGCATTAACCAAATTCTATTTCCATTTGAATAAAGACAAAATCCCTATTAGAAATGATTAATTAATCATGAGAGAATAATATTTGGAATTTACCCAAGTGGAATAAAAGTTGTTTAATTAACATAAATGGGATCATAGAAATCAAGTAAATAAATTTATGGAAACAAAACCATATTTGATTTTCATTGGAATAAAAACAAATACCCAATTTAAATGATTTATCAATCATATTAAAAATATTCCAAATAACAGGTGAATTATTTGACACCCTAATAAGTAAATAAAACCTACTGAAAATATTTGGAAAGATTTAGATTTCAAATGGAGTTTTGTAAACATTATTAAATCTTCTTTGAATTAATACAAGAGCCTATTTTAAATAATTATTATACCATAAAAAGAATAAAATTATTATTCTAAATTGACTTCAGAATATATTAATAAACAGTATTTGAATACACACAAAGTTTTGTTGAAGTTTGAAATCATATTGTTGTTTGAAATGTTTAAATAAATTCAAAACATAAACAAAAATAGAAAAAGAAAAATAACAGAAGAGGAAAAAATATAAAACAGAGCAGCCCAACCTAGCTAGCCCACTAAGCCCAGCAAGCCCACCTCTCTTCTCTCCCCGAAGCGTTTTTTGTCACTCACAGACGAACCCGCAAACCCAATGACAACCAGACCCCACCCCCACTCTCTCTCACTCGCCGACGCCAGGCCCCACCGCCAGCTCCCCTTCGTTCTCACCCGCGCGCTAACCTCGCCCTCCCCCGGCCGTTGCAGCCGTTTGAATGCCGGCGTAAATTCGCGTTAACTATGCCATGAAAACCGCCCCTGACCATGCACGATAACTCGCCCGCGCCTCCTCTCCATTTTTGCCCAGACCCCATTCCTTCTTTGCCACCGGGTTGTTCCCATTTCGACCTTGCGCCCTCACTACTCCGATGAGCCTCTGCTCCAATTCCGGCCACACCTCGCCGCGTCTCGCCCCCTCGACCACACGAGCGTGTTCCCCAGACTCTGGCGCATCTCCCAGTACTCCCAGCTCAGCCGCGCAAGCTCCCTAGCGTCGACAACATCAACGCCGCTCGCCACCGTCTTCGGCTTGAACTCCAGCGAGTTTCCCAGGTAGCATCTGACCGCCCTCTCCTCCTCCTTCACACGCGTGTACTCGCCACTCTCCCGTGCATCTAACCATGCTCCCCTTTTTCTCTGGCATGCTCTGAAGCCTCGTCTTCAACAACATCTGAGCGCACCCGACGGTCCCGCGAACTCCGGCGAGAGATTCGAGCCAGCTCTATGCGCCCATGTCCATCCTGCGGCCACCTTGAGCATCACCGCGGCCCCGCGAACCCGGTAAGCCCCTCCATTCCTCTTCTCGCTTCCTAGATTCACCGAACCACGGCCACCAGACACGCCGCCGCCGCGCGCCACCGTCGTCGCGCCGCCAGTTCTTGGCAAGGCGTTAGTAGTCGTCTGATCTAGATCCGAGAGACGCGATAGATTGACTTATCGAAGGGGTATGCGCAGATCTGTGCCGCACGATCTCATTTTAATCCAACGACTCGCATCTGTTGATCCACGCGAAACGGTATGGGCGAATAGTAACACGCCACGTGGCTCAGACTTCGTTTTAAAAACAGAAACATTTCTATTAGATGTGAGATTTTGTAAAATATATAACTTTCAAACCACACGTCCAAATTTTGCAAATTTTATATCAATGGAATCAGCAAGACAATTACTTTCTGACCATGCACTTTGTTTAGTAAATTGCTTCTGTTAAACTGTTTGTTTTTGCAGAACCTTGTGTAGGCATGTTTTGAATATAAAATTCATTCTAAAATTATTTTTTGTGATAAAACCTTTGGAAAATGGATTGTTTTGAACCTACTGACCATCTAAAACAACTTGTGGTTTCAAAAACATATTTTGTGAAGCAAAATAATAAATCTTTGATTTAGAACATTTCTAGTCAAATGAAAATAAGGATTTATTTATTAAAAATGCTTTTGGAGGAAACCCTTTGGGAAATGTTTTGATTTAAACTCTCTGACCCTAAACACAAGGTTTGAAGATTTAAAAATATATTTTGATGAACCCTATAGATTATTACTTTGCTAAAAACCATTTTCAACCACATAAAATATTGATTTGACTTAAAAATGGTTTATAGGTAAAACCTTTTGCAAATGGTTTTGCCTCTTTTATAAAATGACCAATAGGTGTTTTAGAATGTTTATAACATATTAGAAACCACTTTTCCAAATAAAACAATCTTTAGCATGCTTGCATGCATTGCCTTATTTCTATTATTTTATGTGATGGTTGCTTGAATGGTAGATTGAAGTTTTTTGCTTGCTTGATTGAATTGTAGTGATTTGAAGAGTGTGAGTATTGCAAGATAAAGGATTGAACTTATATGCTCTACCAAAAAGGCAAGTGATTCTCCATACTTTTGTCCCATTATTTTTCACTATGCATTAGTGATATTTCTAAGTAGGACTTGCATGGAATTTTTGCTAAGTATAAACTATGCCATGGGAAATCCTAGTAGATGAAGCCTTAGTAGAATTTTCCTAAGTTAAGATTCCTACTACCATCATGCTTATCTTAGCTAGTAGAAAACAAGGGTGGAATATATTCATTCTATGGAATATTTCTAAGTCAAGGACTTGTGTTTTGTTTAATAAAACAACTAAGTAAATGAATCACCTGGGTGGAATGGAAGGAATGGTTTGTGTTGAGTGGTTACACAAGGCCCATTTCTATGGTTTACCTTGTGTATCTCACTTGTGGATGGCCACCCAGGAACAAAGAGATTTGAGATGTCAAATGTTGAGAAGCTTCAAGTGCAGCCACTTGGCATTATGGGCTCTGCCTGGATCATATAGGTTGCAATAACTTAGCAAAATGGACAGTTGGTGGTAGGGGTTTGATAGGTTGGAGCGCGTCCATTCTGGTCTAAGGGAAGGCTTCTGAAAGATCTTGTCTTGGTGAAACCAAGTCTTGTGGGGAAAGTGCACCAGCTCTGCAGAGTGTAAAATCTAAGTACTTAGCCATGTCCCTGGTAAAGGACAATTTGAGCATCAAGACATGGAAGCTATCAAGAATCTCCTCATCCCAATTTCTAAGTTAAAACTTTGTGGTTGAACAAGGGTTAAAGGATCACCAATTTCTATTAGGAGATGCCTTGGGTGATTTTTGACAAACAAAAACTTAGTGTTTTTCAAAAGATAAGGAAAATCTATTTTGAGCAAAGCAAGCCTAAGCTCCACTTATCCAAATGCATATAGATGATAGACTCCACTATACTACCATAGTATCACTTGCCAATACAATTCAAATGTATTGACCCTTGTGGCTGTAACTTATTATGTTGCAAGTTTGTTTGATGTTAGTGAAGTTTATTGATTAGGATTACAAGTCTACAACCAACATGACTGCCTGTGGCACTTTGAAGATGAAGGACCCCATGCTATAGTTATATTCTGCTGCATTGTAATGAGATAGCCACATGAGCTATGTAAGATGTAATAAATTAATTTATTCCTGGTTATAAAAGTGTATTATGACCTTTGTTTCTTGATATTACATCCTAACTGTGGATGCTAGCTATTGATCCAGGGACTAGCATTGTAAACACAGGGATCTCTACCTTATTGAAGGTTGGGACCTCTACAGATGGTATCAGAGCACTGTGTTGCCTGTAGGATTGTAACCCTAGGATTGGACAAAAACCCTTAGAATAATAGGAGTTGAATTTGTTCCAAAACTTATTTACAAACAATCTTGTAAACTCTTTCCTCAACCTTTTTGGTTTTGATTCTACATCTCTCCCTTTTCAAACTTGATGGACAAAGCCTCCTCCATGAGCAAAGACTTCAACATGAGCAAAGGACTTCACCAACTCAAGTGATTTCAACCTTATTCTCAACAAGGACTTCAACCTTGGATATCACTAAGGACTACAAGTGAGACAAGAAATGTTACTCAAGACTTGAAGACTAAGGAAGCACAACCTAGAAAGAACCATCATCACCCTTGAAGTTTTGTGACCAAGATTCAAGAAATTCTCCAAGGATACAAGGATCTTGATCAATAAGAACCAAAGAAGGAGGGAATGATCTCAAGTGAACCATATAGTTGGACCATCATGTTTAGTTTAAATTAAACTCACCAACTTATGTGGTGTAGCAAAAATATTTTATTGCCTAAAAATGTGCTTGAAACTTGTTGTTTGAGTGGAATGTTTGTTTGTGATTGCTTGCACATTGCGTGTGTGAATTGTGATGTGTGTGATTAGAATTAGTTCCTTAGAAATCTTTTGCCTATTCTAATCCCAATCCAACCCAAACAGATGACTACTCCAAGAAACTCCAACATCAAGAATGGTGACAACAACAACAACCAAGAGATGCTCATGAGAGAACAACTACTAGTAAACTAAACCCATTTGAATCAGATGGCAACTCAGTTTTTAGCCAACAACAATGAGTTAGACCCAACCTTACAAAAGTTTTTGGAAAATCAATCCCAATTATTACAAGGGATGACCACTCACATGATCAACATGGGAGACAACCTTTCCCAAAGAAGTTGTGACAACAAGGATGTCAAGATTGATATTCTAGAAGGAACTCAAGCATGCAATATTTGTGGAGACAAGGATCACACTTACCAAGAGCATGAAGGTCAATGCCCCAATTGTGAAGAGAAACATCCAACTAATCAATGCCCCACATCTCAAGCTACTTGTTTCCTATGTGAAGGAAATAATCATGTCCCTATCCAATGCCCCATCTATTCCATAGTTCAACAAAGGAAACAAGATGGAGTGCAACAACAGTTTGTAAACCCTCATGAAGGAACAACTTCTACCAAGAAGGATGAAGGCAAAGTCAAAACTATGCATCATAAGGCCAAATCCAAAGTAACCACAAAGTGTTGCTACTCTTGTGGAGAAGAAGGTCATATCTCTAGTAACTGCCCCAAGGAGAGAGAAAGATTTCCCACCTTTATGGTGAAGTATGAAGAGCATGAACTAGAAAAACTCCTAGCTTTGGAGAGACCCAAGAAGAAGAAGAAGAAATGCCCCAACCCTAGCAAGAAGGATATTACCCAAGATCAATGTTACACTTGCAAAGAGATGGGACACTATGCCAATGAATGCCCAGAAAAGAAGAAGAACCAAGGAAACAAACAAGAGGCAAAGATACCAAAGGAAAAGAAAGATATCAGCCAAGTGATGTGTTTCAAATGCAAAGAACTAGGCCACTATGAAAACAAGTGCCCAGAGAAGATACATCAAGATCCCAAGTAAACCAAGATGTAATCTAGTTGGAAATTTTTAAGGGTGGTAGTACCCTAGTTGCTTTGAGCCAACTTGTAACCCCTATCTTTCCCAAATCTCGGGACGAGATTTATTTTAAGGGTGGTAGCCTCTCACATCCAAAAAATTTCCAAATTTTGTAATGTGAAAAATAAATAAACAAAATAAATAAATTGTTGAAATTTAGGGTGAAAAGAAACTTTTTGATTCTAAATGCAAACTTAAAATCCCATCTTGAACAAACTTTGATTAATGTTTTGATTCAACTAAATTCAAATCAAGTGAAATGCATTCTTCATAAATGCATCTGGAAAATTTAACACTTGGAAAAATAAACCCAAACCCTAAAACCCTAATGGAAGAAAAACATTTCCAAGTTATCTTTAAGCCTATGGAATGGATCCATATAAAAACTGGTCAAACAAACATTTCAAAATGATCAAGAATAACAAATAGAAATATTATAAAACCATATGAATTGGTTTCAGTTAAATTGGAGCCATAGATAAAATCTTATGAATTTAATAAGATAAGGAAAAGAAAATTTCCAAAGTTAATAAAGCACTTATATAAAATACATACCAAATAGTGAGTAAATAATACTAAAGATATTTAAAAGGATAAATAAATATTAAATGAGATTTTATAAATTGGAATCACCAAGTTTGGATCTATAAATAAAAAGATATGAATTTTATAAGATAAAGAAAGAAATATTAAATGAGGAATATTTAAAGACCAAATTAAATCTTAGCCAAGACCATAAGCAAATGGAATAAATATAATCCAAGTCCAAATAAAAATAAAAGGATAAGGAATTTTCCAAACAAAATAAAATGGCATTAACCAAATTCTATTTCCATTTGAATAAAGACAAAATACCTATTAGAAATGATTAATTAATCTTGAGAGAATAATATTTGGAATTTACCCAAGTGGAATAAAAGTTGTTTAATTAACTTAAATGGGATCATAGAAATCAACTAAATAAATTTATGGAAACAAAACCATATTTGATTTTCAGTGGAATAAAAACAAATACCCAATTTAAATGATTTATTAATCATATTAAAAATATTCCAAATAAATCAAGGTGAATTATTTGACACCCTAATAAGTAAATAAAACCTACTGAAAAGATTTGGAAAGATTTATATTTCAAATGGAGTTTTGAAAACATTATTAAATCTTATTTGAATTAATACAAGAGCCTATTTTAAATAATTATTATACCCTAAAAAGAATAAAATTATTATTCTAAATTGACTTCAGAATATATTAATAAACAGTATTTGAATACACACAAAGTTTGGTTGAAGTTTGAAATCATATTGTTGTTTGAAATGTTTAAATAGATTCAAAACAGAAATGAAAATAGAAAAAGAAAAATAACAGAAGAGGAAACAAATATAAAACAGAGCAGCCCAACCCAGCTAGCCCACTAAGCCCAGCAAGCCCACCTCTCTTCTCTCCCCGAAGCGTTTTCTGTCACTCACAGACGTACCGCAAACCCAATGAAAACCAGACCCCACCCCCACTCTCTCTCTCACTCGCTAACGCTAGGCCCCACCGCCAGCTCCCCTTCGTTCTCACCCGCGCGCTAACCTCGCCCTCCCCCGGCCGTTGCAGCCGTTTGAATGCCGGCGTAAATTCGCGTTAAGTACGCCATGAAAACCGCCCCTGACCATGCCCGATAACTCGCCCGCGCCTCCTCTCCGTTTTCCCCCAGACCCTATTCCTTCTCTGCCACCGGGTTGTTCTCATTTAGAGCTCGCGCCCTCACTGCTCCGATGAGCCTCTGCTCCAATTCCGGCCACACCTCGTCGTGCCTCGCACCCTCGACCACACGAGCGTGTTCCCCAGACTCTGGCGCATCTCCCAGTACTCCCAGATCAGCCGCGCAAGCTCCCTAGTGTCGGCAACCTCAACGCCGCTCGCCGCCGTCTTCGTCTTAAACTCCGGCGAGTTTCCCAGGTAGCATCTGACCGCCCCTCTCCTCCTCCTTCACACGCGTGTACTCGCCACTCTCCCGCGCATATAACCATGCTCCCTTTTTTCTCTGGCATGCTCTGAAGCCTCGTCTTCAACAACATCTGAGCGCACCCGACGGTCCCGCGAACTCCGGCGAGAGATTTGAGCCAGCTATGTGCGCCTATGTCCATCCTGCGGCCACCTTGAGCATCACCGCGGCCCCGCGAACCCGGTAAGCCCCTCCATTCCTCTTCTCGCTTCCTAGATTCACCGAAACACCGCCACTAGACACGCCGCCTCCGCGCGCCACTATCGTCGCGCCGCCAGTTCTTGGCAAGGCGTTAGTAGCTGTCCGATCTAGATCCGAGAGACGCGATAGATTGACTTATCGAAGGGGTATGGGCAGATCTGTGCCGCACGATCTCATTTTAATCCAAAGACTCGCATATGTTGATCCACGCAAAACGGTATGGGCGAATAGCACTGTTCAAAAAATAGGCCGATCAGCGATTAATAGGCCGATTAATCGCTACTAGGGACCTAACCGTGTCGATTACCACTAATCGTTTGTATTAATCGTTTATCCCGATTAATAGGCCTGACACTCCGATTACTAGGTATGTATTAACCGAGCAGTTAAATAGGCCTGACACTCCACGTGGAGTTTTAAATAGGCCTTACACTCCACTCGGAGTGTCAGGCCTATTAATCGGAGTAATCGGAGTGTCAGGCCTATTAATAGCCACGTGGAATAGTAACACTCCACGTGGCTCATACTTCGTTTTAAAAACGGAAACATTTCTATTAGATGTGAGATTTTGTAAAATCTATAACTTTCAATCCACACGTCCAAATTTTGCAAATTTTATATCAATGGAATCAGCAAGACAATTACTTTCTGACCATGCACTATGTTTAGTAAATTGCTTCTGTTAAATTGTTTGTTTTTGCAGAAACTTGTGTAGGCATGTTTTGAATATAAAATTCATTCTAAAATTATTTTTTGTGATAAAACCTTTGGCAAATGGATTGTTTTGAACCTACTGACCATCTAAAACAACTTGTGGTTTCAAAAACATATTTTGTGAAGTAAAAGAATAAATCTTTGATTTAGAACATTTCTAGTCAAATAAAAATAAGGGTTTATTTATTAAAAATGCTTTTGGAGGAAACCCTTTGGGAAATGTTTTGATTTAAACTCTCTGACCCTAAACATAAGGTTTTAAGATTTAAAAATATATTTTGATGAACCCTATAGATTATTACTTTGCTAAAAAGCATTTTCAACCACATAAAATATTGATTTGACTTAAAAATGGTTTATAGGTAAAATCTTTTGCAAATGGTTTTGCCACTTTTATAAAATGACCAATAGGTGTTTTAGAATGTTTATGACCTATTAGAAACCACTTTTCCAAATAAAACAATCTTTAGCATGCTTGCATGCATTGCCTTGTTTCTAGTATTTTATGTGATGGTTGCTTGAATGGTAGATTGAACTTTTGCTTGCTTGATTGAATTGTAGTGATTTGAAGAGTGTGAGTATTGCAAGATCAAGGAGTGAACTTATATGCTCTACCAAAAAGGCAAGTGATGCTCCATACTTTTGTCCCATTATTTTTCACTATGCATTAGTGATATTTCTAAGTAGGACTTGCATGGAATTTTTGCTAAGTATAAACTATGCCATGGGAAATCCTAGTAGATGAAACCTTAGTAGAAATTTCCTAAGTTAAGATTCCTACTACCATCATGCTTATCTTAGGTAGTAGAAAACAGGGGTGGAATATATTCATTCTATGGAATATTTCTAAGTCAAGGACTTGTGTTTTGTTTAATAAAACAACTAAGTGAATGAATCACCTGGGTGGAATGGAAGGAATGGTTTGTGCTGAGTGGTTACGCAAGGCCCATTTCTATGGTTTACCTTGTGTATCTCACTTGTGGATGGCCACCCAGGAACAAAGAGATTTGAGATGTCAAATGTTGAGAAGCTTCAAGTGTAGCCAATTGGCATTATGGGCTCTGCCTGGATCATATAGGTTGCAATAACTTAGCCAAATGGACAGTTGGTGGTAGGGGTTTGATAGGTTGGAGCGCGTTCATTCTGGTCTATGGGAAGGCTTCTGAAAGATCTTGTCTTGGTGAAACCAAGTCTTGTGGGGAAAGTGCACCACCTCTGTAGAGTGTAAAATCTAAGTACTTAGCCATGTCCCTGGTAAAGGACAATTTGAGCATCAATACATGGAAGCTATCAAGAATCTCCTCATCCAATTTCTAAGTTAAAACTTTGTGGTTGAACAAGGGTTAAAGGATCACCAATTTCTGTTGGGAGATGCCTTGGGTGATTTTTGACAAACAAAAATTTAGTGTTTTTCAAAAGATAAGGAAAATCTATTTTGAGCAAAGCAAGCCTAAGCTCCACTTAGCCAAATGCATATAGAAGATAGACTCCACTATACTACCATAGTATCACTTGCCAATACAATTCAAATGTATTGACCCTTGTGGCTGTAACTTATTATGTTGCAAGTTTGTCTGATGTTAGTGAAGTTTATTGATTAGGATTACAAGTCTACAACCAACATGACTGCCTGTGGCACTTTGAAGATGAAGGACCCCATGCTATAGTTATATTCTGCTGCATTGTAATGAGATAGCCACATGAGCTATGTAATATGTAATAAATTATTTTATTCCTTGTTATAAAGTTGTATTATGACCTTTGTTTCTTGATATTACATCCTAACTGTGGATGCTAGCTATTGATCCAGGGACTAGCATTGTAAACACATGGATATCTACCTTATTGAAGGTTGGGACCTCTACACAACATTAGTGCAATCACAAACAATAAAACTTTAGGTTCACACTTGAACTGAAATCCATCAAAACAAAGGCTTCTGTAAGAGGCAAATGCAAATGATGGCAGAAATCTGTCAAAACAGACCAGTAGGAAAAGATTGATTTTTTCGAAAACCTTATGTTGCTCAAATCACAAAGTTCAAAACTAATGAAAGTTGGGTAACAACCTGGAGAACAAGATCAGAAAAATACGGCTCCATCCGACGCACTGGGCTCCCTCACAAATATTTACAGTGCGGCACAAAAAATCTGGCCGAGGACAGCCACTTTTCACAACTCCTCTACTTCTCAAAAGTAGTTGAACTTGACTCGAAAACCAAAACAAAAAGTATAAGGAGAAGTTATTACAGAGGTAATAACTTCCAAGACTCAAGCAAACTCTTGGGTTATCTCCCAACAAGTACTTTTATTTAATGCCTTTAAGTTAGGCTTGAAACTTTCAAAGATACTCACAAAGGAGATATATATCTAGAATGAAAGAGAGCATCAAGAAGCAAATAACCAACACATTTGAGTCTAACCCACTTCCTATGCATGGGTGTATCATGAGAAAAGAAGTTGTTGAAACAAAAAGGCACCAGTATATGAAGACAAAATAGATGCAACTTCAAATCTTTCAGCATTAAATGGGGAAACTTAACATTATTGAAATGCATAAAACCATGTTTCCCTCTCTCAAAATAACTTTCAGTAGCACCTTGAATAAAGTTGACAATATAAATGTCACAAGAAACAACTTTATCATCAGAATAAGCATACTTACAGTCATCAAAAAGAGGTCCAAGGTCATAAACTGGATCAATAGAAGCAAGTTGTTCCATCCTGAAATCTTCGTTAGGCAAACTATTTTCACAAGGAGCTTTAGCAAATTTGGAAAATTTAAACTCATAAGAATCTCCATCAAACTTAGTTAAAACTTTCTCCTTCTTAAAATCTATAATATCTCCACAAGTGTTCAAGAAAGGTCTACCAAAAATGATAGGACAAGTTTTGCTAGCTGCTGAATTAAGCATTAGAAAATCAGCAGGATACTTAATCTTACCACAAAGAATCTCCACATCTCTTACAATACCAATGGGGCAAATCGTTTCCTTATTTTCATGGTGAATAACCACATCAATGTCCTCAAGCTCACAAGGACCAATTTCATGCATAGTTTCCCTGTATAGCTCATAAGGAATAGCACTAGAGCTAGCACCAATATCACATAAACCATAATAGCAATGATCACCGATTTTAACAGAAAGCACAGGGATACTAGCTTTTCTAGGATGAGAGACAATATTAGAAGCATCTTCACAGAATACAATATGCTCATCCTCTATATTTCTAGCGACAGGGTCTTTCACAATAGCTACCACAGGTTCAATATTAATTTGTTCATCGGGCTCCACAGTATTCTTAGTACCTTTGTTATTTGCACTAATAATCATAGAATACTTCTTTACCTTAGCTGGGAAAGGAACTTTCTCAACACGAGGTTCATGCACAACATGACTAGTAGTACAAACTTCAGTACTTCTAACAGGAACATGACTAACAACATCTTTATAAGGTGCATGGTACTTATTCCACTTCTTCTTGGGAATTTTTATGTAAGAGGCAAATGCCTTAAAACAGTTGGCAATACTTTGGGAATCAAGACCAAACTGATTTCTAATATCATGGAAGTCATCAGTTCCCATAAAAGATTTTATGCATTCATAATCATAGTTTTTACCTGACTTTCTTTCTTTGTCATTCTCCCAAGCTTCAGTGTTCTCTCGAATATGGTCTAGTAGATCCCATTTAGCTTCTTCCTTCATATGTGTGTATGATACAGCACAAGAAGCATCTAGTAAATCTTTATCATGAAGAGAAAGTATAGCATAAAAGTTATTGATAATAATATTGTTAGGGAGTTCATGAATAGGACATTTAAGCATTAGTAACTTCAATCTCCCCCAAGCTTGAGCTATACTCTCTCCATCACGAGGCCAAAATTTATAAATCAGATTCCTATCCTTATGAATCTCACTAGGAGGACAAAATTTAGAATAAAAGAGTGATGTCATTTCCTCCCATTCCATGGATTGTTCATTCTTCAGCAGCTTATACCATTCTTCAGCTCTCCCTTTCAAGGATCGGGAGAGTAACTTCTTCTTCACCTGTTCAGTTGTGATACCTGCACACTTAAACAACCCGCATAATTCATGGATAAAAATCAAGTGATCACCAAGATGAACAGTTCCATCCCCTAAATAATAACTATCCATAACACGATCAATAATACTTGTAGGTATCTTAAAAGGATCTATCTCAACAGGTGGTGGTTCATCTACTACCCTAACAGTGGTAGTAGTTTTCCCAAACAGAAAACCAAGTGGCTTATCCATATTGGAAACAAAGTAACAAACAGAAACAAAAAGAAATACTCACAGTAGAAGTTTCCTTTACCAGTTCCACTCTTCAATAGCGCTTCACTCCCCGGCAACGGTGCCAAAAAATAGTGTTGATGACCCACAAGTATATGGGGTGTATCGCAGTACTTCCGATAAATAGGAGTGTCGATCCCAATGAGGAGCAGAAGGTGTTGACTAGTGGTATGGAGCAGGAAATCTCTGTAAATACTTAGCAAACGGATTTTTAGGGGGTTTCTGATAAAGCAACAAAACAAAGTGCAAGTAATAAATACAACGAACAAACGCATAAAGTGGCCCAATCCTTTCTTAGCAAAGGACAAGCCGGTGGAAATACTTATAAGGACCAAACGTTCTTGAGGACACATCGGAATTCTGTCTAGTGCTTTCACTTCAAATATTTGAGTACTCTTATTTGGTGTTGTAAGTGTTGTGTGGGTGAACCTATGCTAAGGTACCGACCTTACTTGGACTAATACATACTTGTGATTAAACCCCCTGCAAGCATCCGCAACTACAGGAAAGTAATTAAGATATAAACCTAACCATAGCCTTAAACTCTGAGATCCTACACTCCCTTGCGCAAAGGTGTCCTAATGGGGGTTCAGGTTTCTATCACTCCGGCAACCCCATAATTAGTAGCCAAATACACAATGCATTCCCCTAGGCCCATAAATGGTGAAGTATCATGTAGTCGATGTTCACATGACACCACTAGAAGAATAGCACCACAACTTAAATACTAACCATTGAATAATATCTCAACACAAATCCACTACTAACAATATGACTTCTCCCATGTCCACAAGAACTAGACGAACTACTCACAAGACATCATATGGATCAAGATCAAATATGATATGGTAATGGATAACAATCTGAACATAAACAATAATCCAATTGATCCACTCACAAGCATCAACTACAATAGTAATCAACACCGAGAAAGTTTCCCCTAAGAACTAATGCAAGATCCAACACAATTGTTACAGCAGTATGGAGTGGTGATGATGGTGCTAGTGGAGATGATGGTGTGGATGATGATGATGATGATCCCGATGAAGTCTAGCTTGATGATGGTGTTGATGGCGATGATCTCCCCTCTCCGGGAAGGAATTTCCCTGGCATAAATCTGTCTACCGGAGATCTCTTTATCTCTCGGTGTTTTCCGCCTTGCAGAGGCGGCGGAAATCTTTCTATTGTCGCTCCCCCGGTATTAGGGTTCCGAGAGGAAGATATAGGCGAGAGGGCAGAGTCGGAGGCCGGCCAAGTGGGCCACACCTGCCCTAGGAGCGGCCCTGGGGGACCCGCACCTAGGGGGTGTGGGCCCCCTGTGGCCCAGCTACGCCTCCCCTTCTAGCTTCCTTCGTCTTCTGGGTAAATATAATTTTCCAATATTTTTCTTGTATTTTTCTGATCTTCACGAAATTGCATCAAAACACCTCTTTTTCCATCAGAACCCTGACTCCGAAAGTTCATGCTCCAAGAATCATCCGTCATGCAAAAACAGAGAAAAAGACATAAGTAACACCTCATAATAAGACATATATCAATGAATAGAGGCAGATTATGATATAGAATGGTGATAAAAATTGGACGTATCAGTCTGCCGAACTGGCAGGAAGTGGGTCCGGTTTGAACTACACGTACATGATCTAATACTCATGATTTTTTGAAAAAATCTTTTTTAGAGTCAGAATATGATGTTTCTTCAGAGATCCAATGTAAGTTTTAGCGAGGCTCATCACATATCTTTATGCCCGCCATTTCGACCATAGTTTCAAACGGGAAATTTTTAAAACGGGTATAGGAAATTCAAAAACCAATGTAAATCCATTGAGTTGTGTCATATTATGTGACATAGTTGCAAGGAAAAGTACCAAACTTGGTAAATTTATTATGTCTCAAAAAAACCTTCACAAAATGACCTATCATGTTTGAGGTTTCCTGGCTTTCGGGTTAAATGACCAATGTTATGGCTAAAATCAGGGTATAGTTTGTGATATTGTGCATACATGTGCATCATGGGATTGCGAATAATGTTGTAGGAAAAAGTTTTCCTTTTCGTCGGACGGAAAAGCCATTTTTTATTTTCCGAGCGCCAAAAACAGGTTTTTTTTGAAGCAACCACCAAAATGCTCATTCAAAATGCTACCTCCCCATTTTTCAAAAATACTAGACTGCCTTATATGAATAATATCCCAACCGGGGTATCTCAAAACCTTTTTTTCCATCCCTGGTAAAAAGACAAATGTCTGCAGAACCGGTAGAAAGCGGGTCCGGTTTGAACTATAGTTACATGATCTAATGCTCATGATTTTTTGAAAAAAATAGTTTTTAGACTCACAATATGATGTTTCTTAAGATATTCAATGCAATTTTTAGTGAGGCTCGTCACATATCTTCATGCCCGCCGTTTGACCATAGTTTAAAATAGAAAATTTTGAAACGGGAATAAGATATTCAAAAATGGTCCAAACAATGCAAATCCTTCTCGTGGTGTCATATTATGTGACCTAGTTGCAAGGAAAAATAACAACCTTGTTAAATTGATTATGTCTCAAAAAAACTTCACAAAATGACCTATCATGTTCGATGTTTCTTGGCTTTCGGGTCAGATGACCAATGTTATGGCCAGAATCGGGGCATAGTTTGTGATACTGTGCCCATATTGTGAACACATGTGTATCATGGGATGGAGAACAATATTACAGGAGGAAGTTTTCCTTTTTGTCGCATGGAAAAGTCATTTTCTATTTTTTGGGCGCAAAAAACGGGGGGTTTTGTGAAGCAACCACCAAAATACCTATTCAAAATGCTACCACCCTATTTTTCAAAAATACTATACCACCTTATATGGACAATGTCCCAACCGGGATATCTCAAACCTTTCCGTCCACCCCTGGTGAAAAAGACAAATGTATGTCAAACTCGTAGAAAGTGGGTCCGGTTTGAACTACATGTATTTGATCTAATGCTCATAATTTAAAAAAAATCATTTTTGGACTCACAATATGATGTTTTTTCATATATCCAATGCAAGTTTAGTGAGGATCATCTCCTAGGTAAGAATCTTCATGTCTGCCGTTTTAACTATTTTTAGACTCACAATATGAATTTTTGAAGATTTGGACAATATTAAATAAATTTTATTTAAAAATACATGATACGTTATTAAAAATATGATAGGGATGTCATGTTTGGATTCTTCTCATTTTTTCATTGATTTAGACATATTATTTGTCAAATTCTGATTTATGGATTTAAAGATATGAATTATTCCATATTAAATAGAAAAAGGCAAAAAAATATTATTTTATTGTCATTTGAATTCAAGATTATTATTATTTATTCAATTTTGTTTTCTTAAATAATTGTTTGAAATTTTAAAAATAAAGGCGTGTGACACTATGGTCTAAGGGTTAATGGTATTGATATGGTAGTATTATCAACAAGGCATAATTTCTTTATCGGAAGCTCATCCGGAAGGAACAAGTTAAGCATGTTGGGACATTATTAGTGTGAGGATGGGTTACCAATCGGAAAGTTTGACCATTAGTGCAATTTGACCGAATATTAAACATACTTAGAGTTAAAAATTCGCTTGTGAGATTAACAAGTCAAACAATTCAAAAAAATGGAAAACAAATTGGAAAAGATTATAGGGGGATGCGCAGATGAGATCTGGTGGCATATGTGATAGGGTTATGAGGTGTCCTCCTCGCCGTGCCCTCCTGGCCTTTATATAGATAGGCCAGATCTCGGGGTAGGTCGAGTCGGTTACAAGTTTTAGGGTTTCTCCTTTGAATTTATATCTAGAGTTACCCGTGTTCTTCAAGGAGTCGCATCCTTCTTGAGCTTGGGCCACCCGAAATCCTCCCGGGCTTCATCATCATGGGTACATTGTCTCATGGGCTTCTATTGGGCCGGACCGGATAAGCTAACATTAGGCACCCGTAGGGCATACCAATGTCACTAGGAAAATGAAACTATCGTTGACATACATACTAGTCTTGGAGGCATGACTAGGGATATCTTTATATTTTCTGTTTATCATCCCACACATGTATTAGGGTTTTCTTTCAAATACACATTATTCGAAACTAATACAATTATAGCACAGAACGATAAACTTAATTATGAAACATAAATATGAATAATAATACATTTATTATTGCATCTAGGGAATATTTCCATCAGTCTTCCACTTGCACTAGAGTCAATAACCTAGTTTACATTTAGCATTCTAACACCTATGTAATCCCATTGTTGTTCATGCTTTGCAAGCATGAGTAACTCTATGAACGTAACTGCCACATTCAGATCTGTATAAATTTTGCACATCTTGATGTCACCATCATGCACGAACTGGCGTATGAGATGAAATCAATGTTGTACATGCTTGTTTTTTTGGTGTGACCTTGGTTCCTTTGCTTGAGCCATGGCACCATTGTTGTCACAATGAATCTCCATTTTCACTAATGCACTTGGAACCACTCCCAAGTTCTGACATGAAGTTCTTCATCCAGACACCCTCCTCTACAGCATCTGATTCTTCTACGCACTCCTCCTCTGTTGTAGAGTTCGCAACCGTATCTTGATTAGAACTTTTCCAGCTCATCGCACTTTGTCACCTACATATAAGAGAAATATATCCTTAGTCCTCTCAAGTATCTAAGTATATTTTTCACTGTTATCCAGTGATTTCACTCCTGGATTATTTTGGTATCTGCTCGTAACACTTAGAGCATATGATACATCTAGTCTTGTACATATCATGGAATACATGATTGAACAAATTGTTGACGCTTATGGGACTTCACTCATGTCATTCCGCTCAACATCTGTCATAGGACATTGCTTCTTGCTTAGTGGTTTGCCATGTGTACCATTAGAAGTGATCCCTTCTTGGATTCTTCCATTTTGAGCCTCTTCAAAACTTTGTAAGCCCTATCAGACGCCGCGATATATCTCTATAGATCCTTATACCCAATATGTAAGCTGCTTCACCCAAATCTTTCATCAAAAAACTTTTCTTCAATGATTCCTTTATAGTGTTAAGCAATGTTTTATCGTTTCCAATCAACAATATGTCATCCACATATAGTATTAGAAACTCTATGACGCTCCCACTTTCCTTCTTGTATACCACTAGTAGGAAAACGCCTAGTGGTGGCGTTTGGAAAAAGGGTTTGTGGCATTTAAACAGCACACCACTAACATCATGCCACTAGTAGATCGTAGTGGTGGCATCCCCACTGAACACCACTAGTAGGATTTCTAGTGGTGGCGTTTGCTGTAAGCGCCACCATTATATATCCTAATTGTGGTGCTTTTTATTTTCAACGCCACAAGTGAGTTTTCAAAGATCAAAAATAATCTGGTGCCTCCAATTGAATATTCACATCACAATAATATACATTCATAGAAATGGTAGCATATCATTACAGTCAACTACATATAGTACAGCGAGCTATCTACATAGCACTAACTACTAGTCCTCAACAGGATTATCGGCAATGTCTGTGCCATACCTAATGGCAGTAGAAGGATTCTCTTCATCTAAAGAAGTGTCAGAGTTTTTCGATGCTCCAAGGCCTCGGTAATCAAAGTAGGTCATGTGATCTTCATAGAGATATAAGACCAACTTATCCTGGGCATCCTTCTCATAGGCATCGACCATCTCAATCCACCTCGGACCATTGAAAAAAGTACGGTTCGCCTCGGTCGTGATTTGGACCATGTAGGTCGGTCCATGTTGCTTCACAGACATTAGATCGACCTGAAACTTTCGCTGTAGCCACAACGGCTAATCTAAATGGTCTATAAAATCAAGTCTAAACTTGCATGGTATGTTCTGCATATCGAATTATAAGGGTATGTTCTAATACAGAATCATAAGAAAGTAAAAATTAGCACATAATTTAGTTCTGGGCTATATATAGTTTGATTACTTGTAAATAGACATACCATACTAACTTCGCAGTCATAAGGGAGCACTATGACAACCTCCTTGTGCTTGCACTCTTTGTAACCACAATGCTCACACCGATCATTATTCATTATACCTATATTTGATCATGCAAACTTAATTATATAGACCATTTTATCTTAATTAGCATCATAAGTAGCACAATATATCAACAGAACACATAAGTAAGATTAGCTAGTAGCATATATAAGTAGTACAATAGTAGCATGATAAGTCTATGTAAGTAGTACAATAGGTAGCATACGACAGTCACATGAGAACATCCTAAACTCGAGTAGACCCAGTGTTAGTGACGTCGTCATCCAAGTGGTCCCATAAAGAGGATGACAGGCTACAAGAGTAGTTCTGATGCATGCCGGAGGGGCTGGGATGACCCTGCTGCTGCGTGCTAGAGAGTCCAGCCTCACCCTGCTCGCGTTGATGTCGGCTTTCGCTAAGGACCTTGTACCATATGGCCATCACTTGGGGATCAAGTAGAAGATCCCTGACCAAGGGGTTATCCTCCTCGTGACAGTGGCGTGCCAGCTGCCTCTCTGCCTACTGGGTCTAACTCTCTTTGTCCCTCGTGGCGATCCTCATGACATCTGGCACTAACAGATGTGCTACGCGATGCTCATCCTCGAAGTTGAGGACCGCTCTCACCCCAAAGTGCTGGACCGCGGGGTAGTCGTAGGCGCGGGCCACCTGCCACGGGAACCTGAAAGTACCTAGCTAGATCTTGCAGTTATTCACTGTGATCTGAGCTACCCAAGTCAGGGTCCTCATGGGTTTCCGGTGAACACCATGAAACTTCAGCTCTGGCTCCGACATGATACTAATTAAGTAGTTAAATAAAAACATTTCATACAACTGTTAGTCAACATATAAGAAATGAATATATATGTACATTTTCGCCATCTATCTCTAAAATTATCTAGATTTTCTACCCCTAAAATTATATATATTTGCTACATCTATCCCTAAAATTATCTAGATTTTGTACCCCTAAAATCACGTACATTTGCTACATCCATCCCTAAAATTTTCTAGATTTTCTACCCCTAAAATCATGTACATATGCTACATCTATCCCTAAATTTTTCTAGATTTTCTACCCCTAAAATCATGTAAATTTGCTACATCAAACAAAAATCCCTAAAATCATCTATATTTTCTACACTAAACAAAAATCCCTAAAATAGCCTATTTTCTACACTACACAGAAATCACTAAACTAAATACAATAATTAAGAGAGGTGGCGGAGGATTCTACCTGCAGCGGCGCGAGGTCGTGGGAGGCGCGGGTCGGTGGAGGCCCGGCGGTGCGAGGTTGGTGGAGGCGCGATGGCGAGGGTTTTCGGGGGAGGCGCGGGTCGGAGAGGCGAGGTGACGCGCGGTCGAGGCAGGACAGGGCGGAGCGGTACAAGGGTGGGTCGGTGCGGGACGGCGCAAGGTCACGGCGAGGCGGTACGAGGTTGGCGCATGGGCGCGGAGATTTGGGGGATGGGGGAACATCCGCGAGAGTGTGGTTGGAATGAGAGAGGGAAGGATGCGGGCGGCGCCTGTTAAGTTAGCTAAATTTTAGATGTAACAGTGGTGGCGTCTCCAATTCTTGGGACACCACCACTACACCATAGTTGGGGCGTTCAAAGTTGCCAAACGCCTTGGCTACATTGGTCCCGGCTCACATCGTGTTCCCCACTTAGTGCTGGCATTCACTGTCTCCCGAACGACTGACTAAGTTATAGTTGCGGTGTTCTCCTTTTTCGAACTCCGTAACTATTTTGACTTACAGTAGTGGCGCCCATTTTGTTTTAGACGCCACTAGAAAAATGACCGCTACAAGCATTTTCCTACTAGTGTACACACGACTCTTGTCCGTTCTTGATGAAGCCAAAACTCTTTACCACTTCATCAAATCGAAGATTCCAAATCGGTGATGCTTGCTTCAGTCCATAGATGGATCTCTGAAGTTTGCACACCTTTTCAGAATCTTTAGGATCGAAAAAACCCTCGTGTTATACCATGTACACATCCTCGATTAGCTTAAAGATCCATTTACATTATATAGGATTTACACTTTCAAAAGGGTCCATCAAGTTCCAAACTTTATTTTCATATATGGATTCTATCTCGGATTTCAAGGCTTCTTGACATTTGACGGAGTCAGGGACCATCACAGCTTCTTTGTATATAGTTGGTTCATCGTTGTCTAACAACAATATTTCATCTTCAAATATTACGAATGGAAGACGAACTCTTCCAGATCTACGCGATTCAATAGGAGCATTAATTTCTGGGACTACAACACTTGTAGGCATGGCAGCATCCGATGGCACCATAGGAATTTTCAGAATGGTTTCAGGTTCTGCGCTACTCTGTCCATCTTGATCTGGTTCAGTAACCTCATTAACCTATATTATCCTCCCACTCAAACTTTTAGCGAGAAATTTCTTCTCAAAAAATATTCCTCCTCGCGTGATAAATACCTTGTCTTCAGTTTTGTGGTAGTTGGAATACCCAACAGTTTTCTCAGGGTAACCTACAAATATGCATTTGTCCGACTTGGGATAAAGCTTGTTTGGCTGTAAACGTTTTACATATGCTTCGCAACCCCAAGTTTTAAGAAACGATAAGTTAGGTTTCTTGAAAAACCACAATTCATATAATGTCGTTTCAACGGGCTTTGATGGTGCTCTATTAAGTGTAAAAGCCGCAATCTCTAAAGCATATCCCCAAAATGACAAAGAGAGATTGGTCTAAGACATCATAGATCTCACCATGTCCAACAAAATTCGATTACGCCATTCCGACACTCCATTATGTTGGGGCGTTTCTGGAGGCGTAAGCTGTGAAATGATTCCATGAGCTCTAAGATGTTTGCTAAACTCATGACTCAAATATTCACCTTCACGGTCTGACCGTATAAACTTTATTTTATTCCACGTTGATTCTCTACTTTGTTCTAAAATTCTTTGAACCTTTCAAATATTTCATACTTATGCTTCATAAGATAAATATAACCATAGGGACTCAAGTCATCGGTAAAGGTTATAAAGTAGAGGAATTCTGTGAACCTATCAAATGTTTCAGACTTATGCTTCATAAGATAAATATAACCTTAGCGACTCAAGTCATTGGTAAAGGTTATAAAGTAGAGAAATCCACCACGTGTAGGTATACGCATTGGACCGCATACATCAGTATGTATTATTTTCAGTAAGTCATTTGCTCGTTCAACATATTCGTTAAACGGTGATTTGGCAATCTTTCCCAAGCATCTTTGGAGGTACTCGGTCCAATATTATAATTCGATGGTCCCATCTACTATTGCGCCATGCATCTCATCTATACCTACTATCAGTCGCCCGTTTATCTCATTCACTACTAAACAACACACAACTCTAAGAAAACAAATACTCCACATCTCAATATAATTAAAACATTCCACATGTAGAAAAAGGAGGAATAAATCAATCAAAATACAAGAAGCCTCGGAAAGTGCTTCTTTAGGGGTTAAACTTCCATTAGTACATATTTAAAAGAAGTATCTCGTGTTTTTCATTTCTAATATTTTCAAATAAGCATGGATATAAACTAGCTAGCTACTACAATGATATATGATTATTTTAATTTATTGGATTCTAAGCGATAGATACTAGTATCACGCAATCAATTTGCGGAGGACATATGCAATTTTTAACAACATTTGGACTTTTTTTATATCTGAATAAATCCGCACAAGAAACCGGACTTGTTTATCCCTTTTCCAAGGTAGGGTTTCTTCTTTTTCTTAACTAGCATGGTGGCCCTCGCAAATGCGAGGGTACCATCTTTAGTGGGTAGAAGAGATATGAGAAATAGACTTGTGGTTTCATGGATATTGAAATTTACCATAAGAAATAATATGGATCGAGGACTGAAAAATTGTTAGAGTCAAACTATTACGATATATGCAAGAAAGAGATTTAACCAACTTAAATTGTTGGCTGAAAATTGGTGTGTCATTTGTCAAAAGATATATGTGTGCTGGCTCTATGTAATATTAGCTCAATGGTAAAAATATGAGTGATGACAGGTCATCATGCGAGATTAATTAACATTGTAAATAATCCATCCTCATTAATAGCTCAGCCAAATTAAATAATTAGAATTGTTAGATTGGTCTGAGTTTTTTCCTCACAACTACTTATATGGTTTCAAAACGTGAATCCTTTTTTTCTGCGAATGGGAATTTGCGTTAACTAAGAATTAGAATTACAATCATCCTTACTGGGTTTGGGTATATGTAAATGGTCCAATCATAGCCATTAGCCAAACAACAGTTGTACCGAGTGGCCTAGTACACTGGCAAGAGCATGGCACACCAAGCTTTGCGCATGACAAACTAACATGCTAAACCTCAAAATCTACCTCGTTATGGAGCAAACATTTTATTTTCATCAGAAGATGGGTGACAACCGATTGATCTTCTTCTTCACTCTTTATCATGGCTACTGCTTCCAAGTAGCCCATCTCGATGATAACTAACATGCATCCATGCATGTAGCCAGCTCTGCCTCAAAACGTGAACACTTACAGACTTCAATAAAGTTCCATGGTTAAAATTTCACATTATTTTGTATATTAATATGATCTTACAAAAACATAGATACGAAATTATTAGTATATTAGGCAAACAAATTATTTCTAGCAGATCCATTAACATGTTTCTACGTTGTTAGTTAAAGCTAGAAAGTATGAGTGTACGTTTCATAACGTCATCTATTATGAGTTTAAGTTTCATAACGTCATCTATTTTGATACAACATTTTTATCTATGTATTTAAATATTTAGATGTTATGTCGATAATGAATTCTTTTTATACACAATTGATAAGCATTTGCGGTTCCATGTAATATGAATACAATCTTGTGTAATATAATTCTAGTCTCTTAATATCTATTCGATTTGATTGAGTGATATGTGCTCTTATGTTGACTACAATATATCATATAAAAGACATGGGAAAAAAATCTAAAGATGTCAAATCATGAAAACTAAACAATACCCATTGGAAAATTCTAATAATTAAAATGTGCACATTTTATGTCCTCTAAAAAAAGAATTAGTGCCTAGATTTCCAATGCGTGGGTAACAAAAATGAAGTATATCAATTAATTCACCTGGCGATAACACAAAGTCCTAAATATACCTTCTCTTAACCTTTTGCTAATATAAGGCATATAAGTTTGCTCTTAGGTACATAACTATTTGCATATCTCCTCGCACACAACCATTATTTTAGTTTCAAACATGTGCTCCTCTGTTGATGCACAAAAGGGTGCTAGGCTAGTTTTTAAGTTCGTATAAGGTTAACAAAGAGGCTACATGTGTTAATATGTGTTTTTAGTTTCTGTATTTATATTTAAATAGTATGAAATTACGCCTTCTGTTAAATGTTAAAGTAAACCGAGTTTTAGAATATTAGTGTTTTCTACTTAAATTAATGAAGTATATGTATTTTTCCTATTTCTGTGTGCCCAATGACACACATGTGTAAATTTGTACACTCGGTGTAACTTTGTACCCATTGATCATCTGTACTTCATTTTGTTATAATTTTAAGGCTCCATTTGGCACCCAAGTGTTTCCAAACAAAATTATTGTAAAACCTACTTTCATGGCTAGCCAACAAACACTACAATTTTGGAAAAAACAAGGTCCTAACCACTTTTTTGTATACTGCAAAATCAGTGCAGTGTCTCACATATAAAAATGCATTTTTCACTAAAACCAAACACCTCAAAGTACATTACACCATGGTATTTTTAGAAATCACACTAATCTCAAAATACAAAATTAACAAAATATTTTATTGAATTCTAACCGTAAATTTTAAATCTAACGATCAAAATATTTTGACTAGTCTTCCCAGTCGGCACACTATAGACGAAGTGAAGCGGCAAAGTTGTCTTCAGCTAGTGTCCTCCTAGCTTCCTCATTTTCACCCAAAATAGTACTAGTAGAGTATATCCACCCCACACAAAACCGCCAATCTCTATGGCGGAGCAGCAGAAGAAACCGGCGGCGCAGCAGAAGAAGAGGCCGCGGTTGAGCAGCGGCGGCATTAAGTTGTCGAGCTTGGCAGCAGCTGCACCCAGTCCGGCGGCCACGACGACGCCAACTCTGGCGGTGACCAGTCCAGTTGCCGCCACGGCAACGGCAGCGCTGGCAGCACCCAGCCCAGCGGCCACGAGGGTGACGCCGGCAGCGGCACTGACTGGGCCCAGCCCAGTCGCCAAGGCAAAGCCAACGGCCACGGTGGCGGTGACAGGTTCAGTTGGCGCCACGGCACCGGCGGCGCTGGCAGCCCCAAGCCAAGCGGCCACAAGAACGACATCGGCACTGAAGGCGCCCAGTCCAAAGGCCACGGCGCAGCCAATCGCCGTGGCGGAGCCAGAATACGGAGGGGTGCTCGAACAAGGAGGTGGGGCAATGGCAGCCATGGCGGCGCAGTACAAGTCCGACGTCCTCAACTTGGACTTGAAGAAGAATTTGAAATGGGTTCAGTGCGCCGCGTGCTCCTCCGCCCTCAAGCCTCCTGTATTCATGGTAATATTTCTTGGAGCTAGCTAAGCTAACATTAGTGGCCTTGAATTCAAGGTTGATTCGTACATGGACTTGTGCATTGCAGTGCGAGAACGCGCATGACGTGTGCTCCGCCTGCGGCGATGGCGACGCCGGAGAGAACAGGCACTGCGGCCCGTGCGGACGCGACGTCGCCTTCACTCACCTCCCCTGTATGGACGGGCTCGTCGGCGCGCTGGAGTCGCCGTGCCCCTACAAGAAGTTCGGCTGCGGGAAGTCCGTCGCCTACCACGAGCTCGCAGAGCACAAGGCGGCGTGCGCGCACGCACCCTGCTACTGCCTCGAGTGCACGCCCCCGTTTGAGGGCTCGCCGGCGAGCCTCGTGCGCCACCTCACGGACAAGTCCGGCCGTCATCGCTGGCCCGCGAGTGAGATCATCAAGTACGGGGCAGAGAAGTGGTTCGTCATGCGGGTGTCGGAGTGGGAGTCGGACCACCGCCATCTGCTGGTCGCGGAGGACGGCCGCGTATTCCTCCTGGCCGTGGACGCCACCTGCAGGCCCCCCGAAAGCGGCCTCTCGGTGACCGTCGTCTGCGTCAGTGGCAACGCGAGGCCCGCGTACAGAGGCACGCTCACGGTGGAAGGCCCTTGGGACGAAGATGACGAAGATGGCCACAAGGACACCTTCAAGCTGAATGCGAAGATTGAGAGCTGCGCGGTCCCCGGCGACGTCGACATGGAGCACGGGCGCCTCAACGCGCATGTCAATCGGGAGTTGCTGCACGGGGAAGGGTGCCTGAAGGTTCATCTGAGCATCTGCATTACCAAGCTACCATGAATTACTGTAACTTCATGTTCGCGTTCGATCCTGCTTAGTGCTTAATTAACATGAACCTTTTGGTTTAGGACCTTTTGGTTGCTAGCTCCGCATTCCCACTGCCTTAACATGAACCCTGATTTTGGGAGATGATTTGCCCGTCGCCTAGCAGTGCTTGGTGGAGATTGTGATGATTGTTTTGGCCTCTGGTGTATAGCTTAATTTTGCCACAAAATTGATGCAACGTGTAACCAAAATTACCATAACGTCCCGTTCTTCATTTCTACTTTGTTTCTCTTGGAGTTAAAACCATCTTTACGCATTGAACTTGTCCGACAATATCAATACAATCGTTGTACCATGGGAATATGAGTTTACAAACATTGAGGAGCGTAACTCGCGGTCACCGTTTGTGTCGTAGAGATGTATTTGATGACGTGACGAGCATGGGACCCACTATCAGCCTTTAGTTGTGTTTTATTTGCAAAGAAAAACCCAAAATCTACTTTCCTAACCTAGGCAAGAGACTACTTGGTGGTCGGACTTATCGATGGGACACACCTGTTTGTCTCACCGGCACACTCACTCTCCTTTCTCTCCTCTCTCCCCCATCCCTTTGACACCCGACCCATGCCTCCTTGCCTCAGTCGCCGCCCTCGCCTTCATCCTCAGCCTATGGGGCTGCCCTCCCCTCCACCGCATCCCCGTCGGCCTGCGGGACTGTCCTCCACTCCACCGTATCTTGCTAGCTCCGTGGGGTCGTCGCTACTAGGAAAACAGCTATCCATGGGTTGAGAGCACTAGTAGCACACCAGTGAGGTGATGCACCCGAGATAAGTACCCGTGGCAGACAACCAAAAGATGTGCCACAACACGGGGGTACGCCGTGGGTAAAGTGGCACTGTCCATATATATATATATATATATATATATATATATATATATATATATATATATATAGAAACCCTATTCAGCACCCAGGGTGCAGAATTGCTATTCTGCACCCAACATATTTTTATGTTGTTAGATTGAAAAAATTATGTTTTGTATATGAATAATTATGTTCATATATTTACCATAACCAAAAATTTCAACACAAAAATAAAGTTTATGAGTCATTATAGTGTAAAAACACCAAAAAATACGTATTTTACATCGTAATTTTGTATGGCAAGTATATAAAAAAATTATGTCATTTCTAAATTTTATTATGTTTTTCTTAACTTACAGAGTAAGAAAAAAATTACGTGACGTAAAAATAATATACAGTTCTAAAGATAGAGGGTGGGTTTAGAATAACCCTGGGTGTCAAATAGCGCGACCCTATATATATATATATATATATATATATATATATATATATATATATATATATATATATATATATATATCACTTATTGGTGTGTCCTGCCTTATTCGTGGCGTACCAGACATGCGCCACATGTATTCTACATACTCGTGGCGCATCCCTACATGGTGCATCACGAATAAGACCATGCTTTATCCATGGGTACGCCACTGGTAAGTGTGGTCTCAACCCCCACCCCCCCCCCCCCCCCCGCGTGCCTACCCGCCCAGACGTGATCGCCTTTTTCAAATGATAAATACTTCTAATTTAAAAATTCTTTGAGATATATTTATGTTATGTGATTTAGTTGTTAGAAAAATTAACAAACATTAATTTCAACATATTTTGCAAAAAAAATCCAGTAAAACGGCCATAAGTTTTTCATACTACCTCGGATCAAAGAGTATTTTATATGAAACACATCTATGCGAAAACATCTGAATTCAACGGCCAACGGACATTTACCATTTTTTAAATATGGAAATTCGAAAGGGTTTTTTATATGATTTTGTAAATATTTTACACTACTAAATGAATTTTATTTCAAAAATATTCTTGTACACCATTGAAAATACATGATGCATGATGCAAAAGATGATATGTATGTTATACTTGGATTACTCTCATTTTTCTGATTGATTTAGACATATTATCTGTCGAATTATGATTTACAGATTTATAGATATGAATTATTCTATATTAAATGAAAAAGGGCATATAAAAAAGTAAATTCATTTTATTGTTATTTGGGTTCAGGATTGTTATTAGTTATTCATTGTTGTTTATTTAATAAATGTTTTGAATTCAAAAAATAAAGTCGCGTGACATCATAGCCCAAGGGTTAATAGGATTGATGGGTACTAACTTATTTATCGGATGCCCATTTGAAAGGAACTTAAAAGTTAAATGTACTAAGATCATAGCAGTTTGAGGATTGGTGACCGACCAAGAGTTTTGATCACGAGTGAGCAATTGATATGAGATTAAACGTGTTAAAAGTTAAAGACGTCTCATGTGTGATTAGATGGTCAAATAATTCAAATATTTTTAAATTTTGAAAAACAATGGTGCATCTTGCAAGATGTGCCACGTACATGCAATATTAGTGACGCATCTGGCCCCACGTATAACTATTATCAGTGGCGCATAAGTCACGCGCCACCGACAACCAAAATAGGTGTGCCATGAATAAGATTTTTCCTAGTAGTGTGCCATCCCTCCCACCTTCCTCCATGGTCGAGATCGCCACGGGGTGCCAGAGATCGCCGCAGGGAGGCGTGCGACCAGGACGATCCAGAGGAGATGCTAGCGAGGAATTAATCGGAAGGGCGTCGTCATTGTCCCGTCACGACCTCTCTTCTGCACCGATTCCCGTGGCCCCGAGCTCCTACCGACAAGATCGTCCCCAACCACCCAACGGTTTCCCCACACCCACGACCGATGCACATGCCCAAGCAACCTCCTCCCCTTGTGTGTCATCGACTGCACCCTCGGGCATTCAACGGCCGCCTCCGCCCACCCTTGCGGTATTAGCTAACGGAGACCCTCGAGATTTATCGATTCCCCTCACGTCACGGGGTTTGGAGACGACCGAAGGAAATATGCCCTATAGACAAATATTTAATGAAGTTTATGAATTAGGTGACTTAGACCTTGCTTACAGACAAAACCGAACTCTATTATTGTCTTCGCTCTTATAGCCAACAACTGTCTGTGTTTGCTCTTAAACGTTGTCTCAGATGAAAAAAATCTGTTAAGACGAGGCGTGTCGATCGAGGAAGGCTCCTGCTCGTGTCTAGACTCTAGCTGCGCGGCGTGATGATGTTCGACTTGACCGGTGTAAGACGAGGCGACGTGACATAGAGCGGGTCCACACTGTGTTCACACAGTACGGCTCAACGTCTCGCACGCAAATTAACTCCTGCGCACATCTCTGGCTCTCCGCTGAAGCCAGTCCATGCATGGTATGCCATTAGGGCACGTATACTGGGGCGCTAGGAGCAGACGCTAGGCTTAGATTTCTGTCCGTTACGTCAGAATCCCATCCAAGCCTGGGATTGGGGCTAGCGTCGACTCAAAAGTAGACGCCGACGCTTTGTCTTTTTTTTCTCCCGCGGGAAGCAATTGTAGACAGGGCAGGCATCGAAAAACAAAGGATAAGCGTCCATCTACCGCTGTTTGCATTGAGTAGGAAAAATCTTATACAGACGCTACGCTTTGAATTAATATTTTTTATACTTATAAGCGTCTGACTAAACGCCTTTGCAATATACATGCCCTTAGGGCATAGCCATATGCTGGGACCTACATAGCTTATGAAAATAGCTATAATGTATGAGGTTAATTTTGCCATAAGCTGGGACCTACTTATGTGTTAAAAGTACATACATACAAGAGAGAGAGGAGAGAGAGAAACAATTTTTTATTACTTGTGAACAACCCACAAGCTTGTAGGTCATCCATAAGAAATTTTGCTTATGGACAAGCTCCACTATATATATGGACATTTTTATGGACTACTTTTTGCTTGTGAAACCTCTTGTGAACAACATAGTGGATGCCCTTAGTGTAGGACAATCTCCCCTTGCTTAAGGGCAAGTACTCCCTCTGTTCGGGATTATAGGTCCTACGCGCATACCTAGGTTGTTAATTTGACCAACATAATATAACTTATATATCACAAAAATTATACCATTAGAAAATATAACCTTTAAGGTATCTAGTGGTATAATTTTTATGCTATAATATGTATATTTTGTTGTTCAAATTGGCAACCTAGTTATCCGCGCGGGACTTATAATTCCAAACAAAGATAGTATAATGCAAGGCGCTAGTCAGGCGTTTAAAAAGTCAATTTCTAGTTGTGTGCTAGTGGCTGGCGCTAGAGGCATAATTTTCCGTGTATTTTGCTACTAGTAATCATACGCCGATGCTTCAAAAACGGTCAGGATTTTTGTTACAACTGCCAAGATCCCCTGAATTTCCTTCCTAGCGTCTACACCTAAGCGCCCCCATTAAACATGTCCGCGGCTGAAATAAGCACTCGCGTTGTGGAGCCAGAAAAAAAAAGACGTTCGGTAATTATTCAATCTTTTGTGTTTTATTTTTTCCTACCTATAAGCGTCTAGCTAAGGGGCTGCCGTAGTACGTGTCCTAAGTATACTCCGTAGTACTATATACTACCTCCGTTTTAAGGGTTAAGGCGTACATGTTTTCCAAAGCAAAATTTGACCAAAAGATTGAGTAACAAAATCTTGATTATATCATATATAATTAGTACAGTTGGATTCGTATTGAAAAATACTTTCCAGTAATACTAGTTTTATACCAAAACTCTTTACATATTTAGAGTAATTTTTGGTCAAAGAAAAAACACACAAAACGAGGACGCCTTAAGACCTGAAACGGAGGGAGTACTATATTAAGGGCATCACCCATCGGCTCGAATCATCGTGTCCGAGTGTGTCCGAAATCATCCGTTGAGAAGGTGTGGAAAATGCGTTTGATTCGATCCATTCGTGCGTTAAATATGAGCAACGGTTGCGTCTGTCCGAAGGTACGCATACAGCGCGGGTGTCCTGTCCGTCGGCCAGTCGAGGCTCGTATGTAAGTGAAATATTAGTATTTTACGATAGCTATTTATTAGATTAAGACGTGACAGTTATAAAAAAAGATGTTTGAACAAAGGAAAAATCTAACGTGCGGCGCCGCGTACCGTGTGGTGGCACCCATACGAATACGCGCGTCGGCCGGGCGGCTGGGCAAACGATCCACGTATAAATCTGCTCGTATACATATTTTTTAATCAACATTATTCTCTCATGAATTGTTCTGGACCACTCATTCACTCTTTGTTTTTTCTCTCTCTCTCGAGAAGCAGACGAGCGGAGATTTAACCTAGCAATCAGGCACTATGAATATGGCAATTAGATAAAATTAACCTGGCAGCTACGTATTAATTAACTAATGATCCTATTTTGTTTAAATATGACAATCAAATTTTGCTTATCTGGCAACTATGCTCGGGTGAGCCGGTAAGCATATTTTATTGAAGTAATTTTTCTGTCAATCCAGTTTAACTATTCTGGCAATTAAGTTTAATGAATCAGTCAATCAAGTTTAACTATTATAACATTTAAGTTTAATGAATTAGGCAATCAAGTTTAACTATTCTGGCAATAAGTACAATTATTTAGCCAGTCAAGTATACTATCTGGCAAGTGGCAGCTATGCTCTGTTTTGTGCTAGCTAAACGGGACATCATGAGATTTTAGTTGAGAAATCGAATGAGCTATCTAGCATTTAGATGCTTTGCATGCAGCTTTATGCATAGGCATGCAGGAGGACAGCATGCAGCTTTTTTTACATTATATTTATGCTGTGCATGGAAGGACACCCGATTAAAAGTAAAAAGCACAGCGCGTGTACGGTACGGCCGCCGCACGAATGGACATATGTACGGCGCCGCGCGTTAGCATAGTCCTTGAACAAAATAGGGGGTGCTACTGCTGCTACCGCTACTGCTATGGCTGCTGGTGGAGAACGTCGCGGCGGCTACTCACCGCCGTTGCCGCGGCCACCGTTGTCGAGACCACCATTGCCGCGGCAACCATGGCCGTTGCCGTCGGCCCCGTCAATCGCCACCCTAGCGGATCAGATGGCCCGTTGCTAGACGCATTCGCGGTTAAGGTCTCGTGTCAGGCCGCGAGCCACCATCTTGCCCGCCGCCTTCCTGGGGTCCTCCGCCGCCTGGTTCGGTAGTGCCTTGTCCATCTCGGCTGCCCAGTAGTCCCTCGCCTCCTGGTCGGCGAGCTCCCTCGCTGCAGCAGTGGAGGACGCCTAGCGCTGGAGTTCTGCCTCAGCCGCGAGCAACTCTGCTGAAGAAGGAGCCGGAGCCGGAATTGGATGTCCATTGGGGCTGAAGCCCAGGGCCTGCGCGATCTGCACAGGGACAACGATCGCCGCCTCCCCTTCCTCCTCCTCCAGCTGATCCACCTTCTTCCCCTACTCGTCGTCGTCCTGTGCCACCTCCATCTCGTCACTCTCGATGAGAGACCACGCGGACATCGCCTCACCGACCATAGCCACGCGCTCCTCCTCCTCCGCTGAGTCGGCGACGTGCTCGTGTCACGCCTCTTCCGCGTCGCTGCACGCTTTGGAGGCGTGGCGAAGCTCGCGGATGGTGACCTTGGCGGCCTCCTTGGCCACCTCCTCCAGTGTGGTGATACGTCCAGAACGTATCTACTTTCTCGAACACTTTGCTATTGTTTCTCCTCTAAACTTGTGTGATTTGGATACAACTAACACAGACTGATGATGTTTTCAGCAGAATTACCTTGGTGTCTTGTTTTTGTGCAGAAAATGAACTATCAGGAAAAATCCCGGAAAATATGCCAAAAACTATTTCTCACCAGAAGATCCACGGAGCCAGAAGGGGAGACAGAGAGGAGGCCTGGGGGGCCCAGACCCACCCCAGACGCGGGCCCACTGACCCCGCGCCTAGAGGGGGTTTGGCCACCCCAGGCAGCTCCTCGGCCTCCCTCCGCGCCTATAAGTTTCCTTCTGGCCTAAAAACTCAGGGGGGGGGGGGTCGATAGTTTTCCAGAAAGAGTTCCGCTCCGCCGCCGCCACGAGAAACCAAGATTCGGATCCAGAAACTCCGTTCTGGCACCCTGCCGGAATGGGGAATTTGGACAGGATCATCGCCATCGTCATCACCAACGCATCTCCATCAACCACCGATGTTTCTCTCATCCATGAGTGAGTAATCCCCCGCTGTATGCTTGGGGATGGTAGTGATTGGATGAGTTCTATCATGTAATCGAATAAGATATGTTAGGGCATAGTTCCTAGTATCTCTATTAGTGCTATTTGACTTTGTTGCAACTTATTGTGCTTAATGCTTGTCACTAGGGCCCGAGTGCCATGATCTCAGATCTGAACTTATTATTGAATCATTATGATAGTATTGTTTGTGATCTTATCTGCAAGTTGTGTACATATATCATTGTTCGGATCCAAAGCCCCCAAAGTAACAATAATTGGGACAACCGGAGGGGATGGCTGTGGTGTGAGGATCACATGTGTTCACGGAGTGTTAATGCTTTGCTCCGGTGCTCTATTAAAAGGAGCACCTTAATTTCCATTAGTTCCCTAGAGGCCCCACTGCCATGGGCTGGCTGGACAGAAGATGTTGTGCAAGTTCTCATTACGAGCACGTATGACTATATTTGGAGCACATGCCTAGGATTGTTTAGTACTTGGATGCTTGTTATTATTTATCTGCAATGCCCTAGTTCTTGAAGTTACATGTTTAGAATCGTCCATGCAACGCCCGTACATCCATCCCTATGCCTATCGCACTCGAATCCTACTGCTAATATTACTGTTACTATTGCTCGTATTTCACTATTGCTGTTGTTGCTGCTGTTGTTTCTTTGCTATTACTACTACCAAACTATTGATACTAATAAACTTCTGTGAGCAAGAACTATTTCCAGGTGCAGCTGAACTGACAACTCAGTTGTTAAGGCTTGCAAGTATTCTTTGGCTCCCCTTGTGTCGAATCAATAAATTGGGTAATACTACCCGCGAAGACTGTTGCGATCCCCTACACTTGTGGGTCATCAAGACTATTTTCTGGCGTCGTTGCCGGGGAGCATAGCTTTATTTGTAAGTTCACTTGGATCTATTATTGTTCACTGCTACTCCTTTCATCATGGGAAAGTCTCGTGATGGAAAGTTCCCTGTTTTACCATCCACTACAAGAAGAGGTACAATCCTAAACACCTCTGTTGCTCTTGATTCACCGTCCGTTATAAGTAAGATTGTCACACCACAACCACATACACATGCTACATACACTGCTACTACTGCTGAGTCTGAAACTGCTTTTGATACTCATGATGTTACTTCTAGTGTTCTTGATGCGAGTGGTTCATTAGGTCCTTTTCTAGATGCTACTATGGCTAGTCTAGGAAATACCGAAACTCCTAGTGAAGACACTGTTACACCTGTTAGCTCACCTGAGGCTAGTGAGAGTTATGATATTAATGATGGTTACATTGAGTCCACTGATGATTTTGTTGAAGAGTGCCGAAACACACATGGTATTAGTGCTATTAAGAGTCTCCTTGCTAGACATACTATTATGCCTAAGATGTCCTCTGATCCTAAGTTTGCCACCTATCTCATAGATATTAAAGATGAAGATTATGATTTCTCTCTTTATTTATCTTATTTAGATATTGTTGAGAAAGAAACTTTTTGTGGGACTGAAAATGAGAGTGTCGTGGCTCATATGAATGAGCTTTCTACTATGAGTGCTTTGTTCTTTGATGATTTTAAGATGCGCAAGTACTTTGTTACTAAGATCTTGCCTTTTTCACTAAAAGGAGAAGCTAGGGCTTGGTTTAATAGATTATCTCCTGGTTCCATTGATAGCCCTGATTGCTTGATTGCTTCTTTCTTCCATAAATATTTTCCTCCCAGTGCTAGACATGCTGCTTTGCAGGGACTTTTTGATTTTAAACAGGGGGAAGAAGAGAAATTGCCTGAGTCATGCAAAAGATTATGTTCCTTGATTCATGCACATCATGGATGTCCATTGCCTAAGAATGAGCTTCTTGATATTTATTATAATGGACTAACTAATGATTCTAGGACATACCTAGATAGCTTTGCTGATTGTATTTTCAGGAAAAGGACTCCTACAGATGCTGAAGAATTAATGACCAAGATAAGCATGACTTATGATGATTGGACTTCAACTGAGCTAAATACACCTGAGCCTATTACTCGTGAACCAATTGTGCCTGAACCAGTTCCAGCACCAACAACAAAGAAGAGGGGAGTTATTGAATTAAATGATGAAGTGATGAAGGAAGCTAAGAAGTGTCTAAAGGAAAAAGGTATTATAGCTGAAGATGTGAAGAATCTACCTCCTATAGAAGAATTATGTAAGCCAATTCCCCATTGATCTACTATTGAGGTACACTCTCTCCAATTTAATGAAGGTGATATTCCTTATGGTAAGCCTCATGATCAATGCTTAGAGGAACTTGACACATTTATTGTTAAACAAGGTAATTTTAATAAACAAGTTAAGAATCATTTATTGGAAAACTCTAGAGCTATCCGTGAGTTGAAAGATATCGTGGAAAGAACTTCTAATGATATTAAAATGCTTTGTAAACACTTTCAAATGGTTCAAACCCAACTTGATCAACTTGCTAAAGGTACAAAAGTTTATGCTAGTTAATGCTTCAGGAAATAAACATGCTTATGGAATTAGAACTAGGAGTGGTGCAGCTACTCAAGATCCTTTATATCTTGAAGGACACCCTAAAATAATAGAGCAGGATTCCCAACAAGGTGAAGATAGTGGTAGTCCTTCTAAGAGGAAGAAAAAGAAACATAAAGTAGTTGAGGAACCACTTTAACCTGCTGTAGTTCCTAATAGTTTATCTGTCTCTGATGCTGAAACTGAGAGTGGTAATAATAATGATGATCCTGATAAGGAGGAAGGTGAGGAAGAACCTGAGAAACACACTAAGAACACTAGGTACACAAAGGAAGATTTTATTCCTAATAAACATGGTAAAGAGAGAGAACCTTGGGTGCAGAAACCTATGCCTTTTCTAGGTAAGAAACACAAGTCAAAGGAGGAAGAACACTACAACAAGTTTTGTGAGTGGATGAAGCCTTTATTTTTGCAAATTCCTTTGACTGATGCTATTAAATTGCCTCCTTTCAAAGTATATGAAGGATATTGTCTCTAATAAAAGGAAGATTCCTAATGAGGAGATTTCTACTTTGCTTGCTAATTACTCCTTCAATGGTAAGGTTCCAAAGAAACTTGGTGATCCAGGTATACCTACTATTCCTTGCTCCATTAAGAATAATTATGTTAGAACTGCTTTATGTGATTTGGGAGCTGGAGTCAGTGTTATGCCTTTTTCTCTCTACAAGAGGCTCCAGCTAGAAAAGTTGATACCAACTGATATATCTTTGCAAATGGCTGATAAGTCAACTACTGTCCCTGTTGGTATATGTGAGGATGTTCCTGTTCAAGTTGCTCATAATTGCATGGTCTTAACTGATTTTGTTGTGCTTGAAATGCCTGAATATGATAATATGTCTATTATTCTTGGGAGACCTTTTCTTAATACTACAGGTGCTGTCATCAATTGCAATCAAGGAAAAGTAACATTCAATATTAATGACAAAGAGCACACTATCTATTTCATCAAGAAGGTTGTTAAGAGCTATTGCCTGAATTCCATTGAAAATATTGAGGGCATCAAGGTTGGAGAAATATATTGTCCCGTTCCACAAGAAAAATTTGAAACTATTATGATTGGGACCATTGCTATCAAGTATGAGGTAACATAATCACTTTGTGGAATACAAAGTTTTGTTTCATATAAGATTGTTTTGGTAACAAGACTTGATCAACCTTGTTAACAAAAGGATTTTTATGAACAAAATAATGTTTCTACTGTGGTTAAACTTGCTTTCTTTTTCCTTTCTCCTTCCTAGTCTTTGCTTTAGCTTTAGTTTTGCTAGTTGTTTGCTTGTTTGAGTTTCTTATAGCTCATGTAGTTTGTCTTTTGGTTTGCTTTTGCTTCTTCTAAAAAAAAACTATTTATGCGAGAAAAACAATTTTCATACCCTGAAAATTGGCCAAAAATAAAGTTTCCAGAAAAATCCCAAAAAATTCAAAATAAAATTTTTTCTCGAAAAAGGGGCAAAGAGGCACTAGAGGTGACCGAGGGGGCCACCACACCTATGGTAGGAGCGGGCCCACCACTGGTGGCGCCTAGGGGGGTTTGGCCCACCTGGGCCCCTCCAGGCTGCCTCCTCAAAGCCACCTTCTTTCTCTTTCCCGAAAAACACCAGAAAACTTTCTCAAACTTGAGTTCTTGCTGTTCTTGCTCGCGAGTTTCGATCTCCTTGTTCAGCCCATCTCAACTGCTGATTTTTGGAGGGTTTGCTCCTTGGTATGTGCCTCCTCCACTTGTCCAATTATATTTGTGATTGGTAGATTGTATCTTGATTATTTTACTTCTATAAGTGACAGGTTGTTTGAGATTTCATGCTTTTTCTTTGCTTAGAAACTTTGTTTTGATGCATGTGTAGTCCTCTAGCAAGTTCCTATAGTAGTTGCTCATCATTTATCAACTTAGAAATCACTTGGTTTGATGGTTGTTTAAAAATTTCAGAATAGGGAAGTTATGGACCACCACACCTTTGGTGACATAATTGAGAGTGATGCACCTAGAAGGGCAAGGCTTACAAGGTCATCCACCAGTTCTAGACCCTCATATAATGGGGATCTCATCACTCCGCGGTTTGATGACAAGGGAGATGAAGGGGATGCGCACCCATCCACCTTTCCTTGTCAAACTTTCTTGCGAGCTGCTGGGATTCTTAATGATTTCATGGCTTTGATTGAGAGGGCTGGTCTAACAATTTTCATGCAGGATGAGAGTGCACAATATGCTTTACTTACTAAAACATTTGTGGAGAGTTTCTCCTTTACCAATAGTTTGTTCAATCCTTCTGTGTATTTCAGACTTTATGGCAGGGCTCATTCTATGACATTGAAGAATTTTTGCAAGGCCCTAGGACTTGGTACAACTGGGTCATCAAAGAAGATTACAGCTCTACCCGATGATTTGTTGGAACTATACCGGGGAATAACTAATGATGATGACCGCAGAGCTCAACAAGGGAAGATAAAGAATATTCAACTTCCAGCCATCAGGTACTTTGCCTACTATCTTACCACCAGTGTTCTTGGTAGGGAGAACACTAGTAATATGTCCAACTATCAATTGGCCTTCTTAGCTGCTGCGCTCTACGGTGAGGATAAGTATAATCTTAGTTCCCTCATTGCTCGTCGTTTAGCTGCTAAGGGACCCATTTATGGGGGAATTATTGCTACTCATATTGCTGCTACCTTGGACATTGCTGTTGATCCACATGATACAATTTTGGATCCTCTGAGGCTTGATCTTGCTGCCATGAAGGCATACCATTTTTTCACCTCTATCTCTACTCTTGAGAACTTGGTTTATAGAATGTTGTTTATTGACGGGGAAGAGAGAGAGAGATCCCTCTACCCCAAACCACTTTGTTCAGTATTTCTCAGGGACCTTGGTCATGCACGAAGGTGGAGATGGATGACAAGTTGCGCTCTCTCAACTTCCACGGTCACTATCAGGAGGGAGCTCCCGCATATGACCCCGCAGTACACTGTACAGGGGAGGCCTCTAGCTCGTACCAGGACGAGGGAGCTTCCTCGACATACTATGGAGGTGCATTTACTTGGGCACCATGGGATTGAGCCCCACTTAGGCCAAAAGCCTAAGCTTGGGGGAGGTATACCGACGTCACACTCATATATATATCATGTTTGGTCGGTTATTTGTATATCCATTGTTTCGCTTTCTTTTTGGTTCTTGTTGCTTCTTTCTCAAAAACCCAAAAATACCAAAAATATTTTCGTTGTTTCTCTTGGTTTGTTTCTTTGTTTCTTTGCTTTGGTTTGCCTTAAAAGAAAAATCCAAAAAGATTTTGCTTTGTTTGGTTTGCTTTGCTTTTGTTTGGTTTTTCTTTGTTTGCTTGTTTCTAAAAAATCGAAAACACCAAAAATATTTGTTGTTCTCCTTTGTTTTTGTGAGTTCTTTGCAGGGTTCAGCCGCTCTCAGTGGATATTGGTTTTCATGTTAATTATTCAAGTCACATAAGTGAAGAGCAATAATGAAGATTAAGACAACTCGAGGTGTGGTAAGAGACTGGTAACGAACTCTATTTGTTTCATTTTTTGTATATATATACTCATCATTGTGAGCATGCTTAGCATGTTTGTGTAAGGTGTATGTAATTATGGATGCTTAGTAGTTCTTGCTTGTCTATGATTAGCTCCATCTTGCTAATAGTTTATAGCATGTCATATGAACATTTGCTTGCATTGTTTTATTCATACTTTGGTATGACATTGTGGTATCCTCCTCTGACTGTTCATGTGAATCGACTTGGCACATGCTCACGCATGCATATGACTAATCAATACTTAGTAAGCCTCGATGATTTATTTTGCCTCAGAGTTCTTGTATCACTTTCATGCCATAATTAGTCCTGTTTTGTTGCAAGCATGATTGTGACAGTTATTGCTCTCTCATTTTCACTCCCTCTCTATTGATAGTCTTCACTTGCACTGAGTATGTTCTCTACATGTGCTTCCAACTCCACAAAACCAATATTGTCAGTTGTGTCCACCATACCTACCTATTAGCATCATTTGCTACTTCAGTGCATATTTTATATATGCCGTGTTTTCTTCCAAAATAAAATGTTTGTCTGTTTTGAGAAAGGTAGTTAGTAAAGCTTCCATGAACTTGATGGCACACTTTATTCCTTGCGCTTAATAATTCTGAACCATTGTGACTAGTCCATGAAAGTTATATGCTTGCTTATTATATGCTAGGAGTCAGCAGAACTGTGCTGTCATGGGGAACGCTTTCAACACCTGTTGGATATCTCATCTAGTTGATAATTTGCTCTTTTGTTTACGGATGTCGACAATGTGAAATAAAAGGGGAGGTTGTGAGTTCATAGAGTTTATACATTGTGTTAGAGAAACGCCTAGGCCGCTAGCCTAAGCCATGCCTAATCATGGTGGAAACTTGCAGCATCACCATAATGGGCATCTATGAAGCGTCCTCAATAAAAAGTTATGCATATGGTAAATAGAAAGATTGCTGAGATGCTCATTGTCTGCTTTCCTTGTCATTTTGGTTATGGGAAAGCTCCTGTACCATGTGCAAGGGGTACCCCATTGGCGGTTCTCGATGATATGCATGTATTTACAATGACAAGAACTTTCAGTGACCAAAGTTGAGTAACATGTGGAGCGACCCTCGTACTCAAGGGACTTGGGATTTCCAGTCTATGGTCTGTCAAGCATATGATTCAGAGTGGACCTCACTTTCACCTTAACCACATGAATATGCCTATGATAGGGGCGTTGAGATCTCAAAGCTAATGAGTACCTTCCTTTCAGCATTAGGAAGCCTTTCAAACCTTCACAAAACCGTTTTCACAACTTTGTTGAGTCGCCACTTATTCTATGAGCACCTTCTTGAGAGCATAGTTGCCATTCTTGTGTTTGTTCCAAAACTTGGTTAATTATGTCATGACTTTGATGCTTGTATCTCTGATATCTTTATCTCTAGTCTTCATGTGAACTTCAGAGGTGCCTTGGTATTTATATTGTGCTCTTCAAACAAAGGCAAGCGAGATACCACTCTATCATACCTTATTATGAGCATTTCAATGTTGCTTATGTTTATGTTTCATGCTACTTATTATTATTGAGTTGGTTTCTCTTCATAGCTTGCAATGACTATTAAGTAGACTTAGTTGCATACTCCTTATTCTGAATTGTCAAAGCATCTACTCATGTGCTGAGAATATTTACATCATATGAAGCAAAGTGTTCATGAAAGTTCTTTTATCACACTTAGTTTTCAACTGAATTGCTTGAGGACAAGCAATAAGCTAAGCTTGGGGGGGTTGATACGTCCAAAATGTATCTACTTTCTCGAAAACTTTGCTATTGTTTCTCCTCTAAACTTGTGTGATTTGGATACAACTAACACGTACTGACGCTGTTTTCAGCACAATTACCTTGATGTCTTGTTTTTGTGCAGAAAATGAACTATCAGGAAAAATCCTGGAAAATATGACAAAAACTATTTCTCACCAGAAGATCCACGGAGCCAGAAGGGGAGACAGAGAGGAGTCCTGGGGGGCCCAAACCCACCCCAGGCGTGGGCCCACTAACCCCACGCCTAGAGGGGGTTTGGCCACCCCAGGCAGCTCCTCGGCATCCCTCCGCGCCTATAAGTGTTGGAGATATGCCCAAGAAGCAATAATAAAGTGGTTATTATCATATCTTCACACTTATGATAAATGTTTACATACCATGCTATAATTTTATTAACCGGAAACATTAATACTTGTGTGATTTGTAAACTAAAATAAGAGTCCCTAGTAAAGCCTCTTGTTAATCTAGCTTGTTGGTTAATATATGATCATGGTTTCCTGATCATGAACATAGAGATGTTATTAACAACAGGATCATATCGTTAGGAGAATGATGTGATGGACATACTCCTATAGATAAGCGTAGCATAAAGATCAAGTCATTTCAATAGTTCAATTGCTATATGCTTTCTGATACATAGTAACCTAATTCCTTCGACCATGAGATCATGCATATCACCTTTTCCGGATGGATGCTTTGATGTCATCAAACACCACACCGTAACAGGGTGGCTATAAAGGTGGCATTGAGTGTTCAGAAAGTATTGGTTGAAACACATGGATCAAGAGTGGGATTTGTCCATCCATATGACGGATAGATATACTCTGGGCCCTCTCGGTGAAATGTCATCCAATTAGCTTGCAAGCATGTGACTGGCTCACAAGGGATCACATATCACGGGAACGAGAAAAGAGTACTTATCAGTAACGAGGTTGAACTAGGTATGCAGAGATACCGACGATCAAAACCTCGGATAAGTAAACTATCGTGAGACAAAGGGAAATTGGTATCGTATGTAAGTGGTTCATTCGATCGCAAAGTAATCGTAGAAATATGTGGGAGCCATATGAATTTCCAGATTCCTCTATTGGTTATTGATCGGAGAAGTGTCTCGATCATGTCCGCATAATTCACGAACCGTAGGGAGACACACTTAAGGATTCGACGTTGTTTGAGTAGTTATGGTATTATGAGAAAGAGACCGAATGTTGTTCGGAGTCTCGGATGGGATCTGGGATATCACGAGGTGATCCAGAATGGTCCAGAGAATAAGATTCATATAAGGAAAGTCCCGTTTCGGAGTTCGGAAATGATTCCGGTGTTTTCATCGGGAACATTCTAGAAGGTTCCGGAATGTCCGGCACTCCGGAGGGGAAGGGGTACATGAATGTGTCATTACATATTGGAATGATTGCATCATGTACTAAGTGTTCTCGCTGTTCCAAATAAAGGATTAAATTGAATCCTAAACTGAAAAGTCAAATAGCAAGTTTGAAAAGTCAAACGGCTAAAATTGGAAAGAGGGAAAGAGGAAGGAGAGGGAAACCGAGTTGGGGAGGGAGACCCTCCTCCAACCGGCGGCGCCTCCACCAGGCCGAGTTGGGGAGGGACTCCCCTCCCTCCCCTGGCGCTCCGGCCCCCTCCACCTATAAAAGGAGGGGTAGGTCCCCCTCCTCTAGACACACAAGTTCCTATCCTCTAATCTAAATCCTAGCCCTAGACTCCGGTTTAGAGCCGCTTTGGTTTAGAGCTTCTAATTGGACTAGCCTTCGGATTAGAGCCTTCTAATTGGTGTGTCTAAACCCTAGACCACTAAAGCTCTCTCATACTCCACCATACTCGCTCCGGCTTAAGGCGAAGCCCTGCGGGATCTCCCCTCTACTTCCGGTACCACGCCGTCGTGCTGTCGGAATCGCGAGGAGAGTGCTACAACCTCCGCTGCCTGCTGGAACAAGGGAGAGGAAGGTCTTCGTCAAGTACCGAACGTGTGACCGACTGCGGGAGCGCTGCCGGAACGTGGCGCCGGAAGGATCGTCTACGCGATCTTGAGATCGGAAAGAGTACGACTACATCACCCACGAGAATCTTCTCTCATTAACCGCTTTGGAATCTTCGAGGGTAAGTTATTCCATCGACTCGTTGCTACAATCTAGTAGATAGATCTTGGCTTGTTTGTTTGTATGCGATAGAAATTTTTTGTTTTCCATGCTACGAACCCCTACAGTGGTATCAGAGCCGTGTCTATATGTAGATCTGTTGCACGAGTAGAACACAATGGTCATTGTGGGCGTTGATGCTTTTATTGTCGATTTCTTCTTATGTACTTTGCATCTTGCGGTATGTTGGGATGAAGCGGCCCGGGCTAACCTTACATGACATCGTTCATGAGACTTGCTCCACGCTTGACATGCAACTTGTATTGCATAAGTGGCTTTGCGGGTGCCTTTTTCTCCTAGCATAGTTAAGATCCAATATACAACGGGTGATTAACAATACTAGTATCAATGTTGTGGTTCTTGTTCGTAAGTTAGAACGACACTTATTGAAAGCCCCAAACCACGTAAAATATGCAAAGAAAGTAGAGGCGTCTAACTTTGTTTTGCAGGGGTGTGCAGTGATGTGATATGGCCATGATTGTGATTATATATGATGTATGCAATGTTCCTTATTGTAAGTTGGCAACCGGCAGGAGCCATATGGTTGTCTTTAATTTTTGTGAAGACCCGCGTGTCTATTCAAAGTAGTTGTAATAGTTGAAGCCGGTGGACGACAACCATGGAGAGGCGTCATTGACCTTGATGCAATGCCGGTGATGATGGAGATCATGTTCGTGCTGGAAGATGGAGATCGGAAGCACAAAGAAGAAAGGCCATATCATATCACATATTATGAATTGCATGTGATGTTAATCCTTTATGCATCTTGTATTGCTTAGTAGACGACGGTAGCATTATAAGATGATCCCTCATGCACATGAATTTCAAGTCATAAAGTGTTCACCCTTAGTTAGCACCGTTGCTAAAGCTTGTTGTTTCGAAGCACCACGTGATGATTGGGTGTGTTAGATTCTGCAAGTGTATACAACGTGAGCAAGCAAGATTTGCTCATGCGGAAACCAAGGTTTGATCTTGACGAGCCTAGCATGTACAACATGGTCTCGGAACACAGAATACCGAAAGGTAGAGCATGAATAATATAGTAGATATGATGAACATGTTGATTGTTCGCCATTGAAACTATATCAATTCTCGTGATGATCGGTTTTGATATGGTGGATTTGGTTCGTGTGATCACTAAAACAATGTGAGGGATATTGTTTTGAGTGGGAGTTCACCTAGATTAATTTAATTATTAATTAGAACTCAATTTATCATAAACTAAATCAAAGTGAATTTGCATAGTTGTTGTAGTCATTGGCATCCGTTTACCACCTTGCGCTTAGTTATAATTGAGATGATAGAACTATAGAATTCTGGTTAGTTACTTTACGAACTGGTATCGTATTGTTTTGAAGTGTTAATCTAAAGTTTAAAAGTCCTATTGCAAACTTTCAGTAAAGTTCCGGTTACTCCATGAAGTTTAATAATTGGTATTAAAACAAGAGTGACAATTCCAAGTGTTAGTGTATAAGTATCATGTTTGTCTCCATGATTCTTGATATTCAAAGGATTGTCTTAATATCAAGGTTATCTAGGATCTGAAAGTGTTGTTTCAGAAACCATCATGTGTGGAAGATATTGTGATATCTGAAACGAAGTTTTGGTTACAACATGATAGAGTATAATATGGCAAAGTTCATGTTCTCATATTTGATGAGAATTTGCGAAAGGTTGGAGACACTAGTTGTCCTAATCCTCAAAAAGGTTTTGGATAGCAACATTATACTCGTGATTCACCGTTATAAGATAAAAGTAGCTTGATCATGGATGATCCCATGATAAGGGTGAATATTTGATGTAGGTAAAATGCTTACTACACCAAGAGATTACTAAAGAAAGGAATTTGAAAGAACACCAAACATTTGATGATGGTAATCTACTTCAAAGTGCAAGTCCAAAGACATTGGTATTTAACTATACACGCTTTGGACTATATGTCATATGTATGACTCCACTATTGATGTTGATAGATTCTTTCAAACAGAAAAGGAAATATTGAAAGAAAATCTCATAAGTATATGGCAGAAAGGAAAAGACTAGAATTGTTCAGCTTAAGTATATAGATGATATACATGTTATGGCTATATTCTTTGCTTATTAAACAATGTGGTTCTCAAGTATTTGATACTGAATTTGTTGGTGTGAATCGTCATACGAAACAACACAATTCATGAACTACAATGGCCTAAGTAACTAGCAAAAGAATATGTGATGATGTTCATCGAGAACAAATAAAAGGTTATTGTGTTGCTCGTTAAACGTCAAAGTTTGCCTTCAAGATTTGTTTTATCAGGTATTATGAGAACAAAAGGGTTGTTCAAATAATTTCCGTAATTCATAAAAGATGGATGATTCACAAATCTCGTTGGATAAATCACATCCATAAAACTAGTGCCAAAAATGTCGAAAGACAAATTGATTGAAATATCACTTAGGAAGTGATATCGCCGTTTAAATTATATTGGAAAGAAAACATGAAGAAACTCCATGTGGATGGAATTTTGGAGTCTTTTGATTTTTGATCAAATGACGCTTGTGAAACTTTCCTAGAGATAATTAAAACTTCGTTCATAGGCCAAAAGGGAACGAATGACTAGCTTATTTGAACTTGTACATATTGTTGTACGAAGTCCATTATGTGTAGTCAAGAGCGATGAATTTCAACTTCATTTGCTTTCTCCGAAAATTTGAGTGAATATATGAATATTTACTTAATAAGGATGAAGTATGAAACATTTGAAAAGTTCAAAGACTTTCAAGATGAAGTGCAAAATCATAGTAACAAGAATATAAATAGTTTATGATAAAGATCATAAAGGAAGATATTTGAGTTATAGAGTTTAGCATAATACCTAAGATTTAAGGAATTGTTCCGTGGATTTGCATTTCCCAAAACACCATAAGGGTATGGAGCGTTCGAGGTATGTAATTAAACCTTGTTTGACATGGTAAGATCAAAGGTATAATTCATAAAACTGCCATTATATTTTAGAGATTAAAAGCTTTAGAGATTACCGTGTTTCCACTGAAAAGAGCTTCATCATAATCCGTTGAAATGACACCATATAAAGTTATGGTTTGGGATAAAACCCAAGTTGTCCTTTCTTAAACATTGGCATGCTATGCATAAAAGGGATGTTTGCAACCAAAGTCGGATGAACCTGTCTTTGTATGTTATTTCGAATAACTATTAAGTATTCCTCCATAAACACCGAAGACAAAAGTGTTTGTTGCTTAGAACGTCAAGTTTCTTTGAGAAAGAATTTTTCGTGAAAAGTTAAGTGGGAGGACAATAGAACTTTGATAAGGTTAAAAGAACCTTAGCTATATGTGCAAAGTTGCGCAGCGCCGAAAAGTGTTCCGGAGTTAGCAAACAATGCTCATGGCTCGCGTACTTCAAAGGTTGTGGTCACGGAGATCTAAGTTCCTATTGAAACAAGTAGGTCGGATGAACAATCAAATACCAAGATTTGAGAGTTAAATCATTATTTGACAATAATGATCCGACTACGTGCAAAGAAGCGATGATGAGCCCTGACTCCGTCAAATGGCTTGAAGCCATAAAATCCGTGATAGTTCCATACACGAGAAATCAAGTTTTGAACTTGAAGGACCCTCGAGAAAGGTGTAAGACCTTACAGTTGTGTCTGGATCTATAAAGAAATAGACATGGATGTTTTACATCTATGAAATAGTCGACATGTTGGGAAAGAGTTCACAAAATGTTCAAAGGTTGACTATGACAAGATTTGATCTTTCATAGTGATATTTAGTCTAGACGGATTAATGTAGCAACCACTACATATAATTTGTTATATGGTAGTTGAATAAACAAAACAAGTTCTTCTAATAGAATCGTTACCTAGGACATGTGCATAACACGGTCCATAGGGTTTTGTTAATTCAAAGGATGCTAAAAGCATATGCAAACTTCAATGGTTAAAGTGAGCATCGCGGAGTTGGAATCTTCACTGTGATGAAACTGTTAAAGGAGTTTAAAAGTTCATTAGAGACGATGAAGATTCTTGCATTTGCAAGAAATTAAGTGGGAGCGCTAAGACATGTTTCTAATACATTATGTGGAAGACATATTGTTGATTGGAAATAATGTATCTTTTATTAACACATATTAAGAATTTCATCCCGATGAAAGACTTAGGCAAAACCCAAATATTTGGCATCAATAGACGCTAATATGGTTGTGCCAGAAGTACATAGACAAGATATTGAATGAGTTCAACATAGAAACTACAAGAGAGGTTCTTGTCGCACAGAAAGGATTGAATGAGTTCAATGTTGATGATATATTCAAGTGTATTGACATTTGGTAAAGTGAAACAAATAATCAAGTATAGATTGATACTTGATGTATGAAATCACAAAGAGTATTTATATCAATCATACTGTGATATGTACAAATCCAGATATGTCATATGCTCTACATGTTGTGAGCATATACCAGAATGATTCGTAAGATGATCATTGGACAATTGTAAGGATATTCTTATGATCTTTTGGAAGAACTAAGAGTATAATATTTGTAGAAGTGACAAATAGATGGTTAGTTCATTGTAAAAGTACTACATTGATACTAGCTTGGTCACAAAGTACAAATTAAGTTTATCTCAATCTAAACTAAGGGTGGCACAATATAATGGAAAGTGAGTTCCATAATGGATTTGGATGAGTTCCAAAGTTAAGACATTGTGACAGATACTAAAACAAAAAGGCTAAGTATATGACTGCTATTTTAGCAGCAAAAGAGGGCATTTGTGTCAAGTAGTTTGTTATCAAACTAGGTGTAGTTCACAGTGGGATAATACTATGAAGATATATTGTGCGACAATATTATCAACATGTTTTAACCCCAAAGAGCTAAAGTTCACACCGAAAGACCAAATTTATACAAAGCCATCTTATTAGAGAATGAGTGATGCGTAGAGACGCAAATACATGCAATTACACACGGACCTGGAAGTGTCAGATCCGGAGATCAGTTGACCACTAGCAATCGTGTACATACAACACCGGAAAGCCATAGGTGTTGAATACACAAAGGTTTGAAACTAGATTATTGACTCTAGTGCAAGTGGGAGACTGTTGGAGATATGCCCAAGAGGCAATAATAAAGTGGTTATTATCATATCTTCACACTTATGATAAATGTTTACATACCATGCTATAATTGTATTAACCGGAAACATTAATACTTGTGTGATTTGTAAACTAAAATAAGAGTCCCTAGTAAAGCCTCTTGTTAAACTAGCTTGTTGGTTAATATATGATCATGGTTTCCTGATCATGAACATAGAGATGTTATTAACAACAGGATCATATCGTTAGGAGAATGATGTGATGGACATACTCCTATAGATAAGCGTAGCATAAAGATCAAGTCATTTCAATAGTTCAATTGCTATATGCTTTCTGATACATAGTAACCTAATTCCTTCGACCATGAGATCATGCATATCACCTTTTCCGGATGGATGCTTTGATGTCATCAAACACCACACCGTAACAGGGTGGCTATAAAGGTGGCATTGAGTGTTCAGAAAGTATTGGTTGAAACACATGGATCAAGAGTGGGATTTGTCCATCCATATGACGGATAGATATACTCTGGGCCCTCTCGGTGAAATGTCATCCAATTAGCTTGCAAATGTGACTGGCTCACAAGGGATCACATATCACGGGAACGAGAAAAGAGTACTTATCAGTAACGAGGTTGAACTAGGTATGCAGAGATACCGACGATCAAAACCTCGGATAAGTAAACTATCGTGAGACAAAGGGAAATTGGTATCGTATGTAAGTGGTTCATTCGATCGCAAAGTAATCGTAGAAATATGTGGGAGCCATATGAATTTCCAGATTCCTCTATTGGTTATTGATCGGAGAAGTGTCTCGATCATGTCCGCATAATTCACGAACCGTAGGGAGACACACTTAAGGATTCGACGTTGTTTGAGTAGTTATGGTATTATGAGAAAGAGACTGAATGTTGTTCGAAGTCTCGGATGGGATCCGGGATATCACGAGGTGATCCGGAATGGTCCGGAGAATAAGATTCATATAAGGAAAGTCCCGTTTCGGAGTTCGGAAATGATTCCGGTGTTTTCATCGGGAACATTCTAGAAGGTTCCGGAATGTCCGGCACTCCGGAGGGGAAGGGGTACATGAATGTGTCATTACATATTGGAATGATTGCATCATGTACTAAGTTCTCGCTGTTCCAAATAAAGGATTAAATTGAATCCTAAACTGAAAAGTCAAATAGCAAGTTTGAAAAGTCAAACGGCTAAAATTGGAAAGAGGGAAAGAGGAAGGAGAGGGAAACCGAGTTGGGGAGGGAGACCCTCCTCCAACCGGCGGCGCCTCCACCAGGCCGAGTTGGGGAGGGACTCCCCTCCCTCCCCTGGCGCGCCGGCCCCCTCCACCTATAAAAGGAGGGGCAGGGCCCCCTCCTCTAGACACACAAGTTCCTATCCTCTAATCTAAATCCTAGCCCTAGACTCCGGTTTAGAGCCGCTTTGGTTTAGAGCTTCTAATTGCACTAGCCTTCGGATTAGAGCCTTCTAATTGGTGTGTCTAAACCCTAGACCACTAAAGCTCTCTCATACTCCACCATACTCGCTCCGGCTTAAGGCGAAGCCCTGCGGGATCTCCCCTCTACTTCCGGTACCACGCCGTCGTGCTGTCGGAATCGCGAGGAGAGTGCTACAACCTCCGCTGCCTGCTGGAACAAGGGAGAGGAAGGTCTTCGTCGAGTACCGAACGTGTGACCGACTGCGGGAGCGCTGCCGGAACGTGGCGCCGGAAGGATCGTCTACGCGATCTTGAGATCGGAAAGAGTACGTCTACATCACCCACGAGAATCTTCTCTCGTTAACCGCTTTGGAATCTTCGAGGGTAAGTTATTCCATCGACTCGTTGCTACAATCTAGTAGATAGATATTGGCTTGTTTGTTTGTATGCGATAGAAAATTTTTGTTTTCCATGCTACGAACCCCTACAACAAGTTGCCTTATGACCTAAAAACTCAGGGGGGTCGATAGTTTTCCAGAAAGAGTTCCACTCCGCCGCCGCCACGAGAAACCAAGATTCGGATCCTGAAACTCCGTTCTGGCACCCTGCCGGGACGGGGAATTTGGAGAGGATCATTGCCATCGTCATCACCAACGCATTTCCATCAACCACCGATGTTTCCCTCATCCATGAGTGAGTAATCCCCCGCTGTAGGTTTGGGGATGGTAGGGATTGGATGAGTTCTATCATGTAATCGAATAAGATCTGTTAGGGCATAGTGCCTAGTATCTCTATTAGTGCTATTTGACTTTGTTGCAACTTGTTGTGCTTAATGCTTGTCACTAGGGCCTGAGTTCCATGATCTTAGATCTATACTTATTATTCAATCATTATGATAGTATTGTTTGTGATATTATCTGCAAGTTGTGTACACATATCATTGTCTGGATCCAAAGGCCCCAAAGTGACAATAATTGGGACAACCGGAGGGGATGGTTGTGGTGTGAGGATCACATGTATTACGGAGTGTTAATGCTTTGCTTCGGTGCTCTATTAAAAGGAGCACCTTAATTGCCAGTAGTTCCCTAGAGGCCCCGCTGCCACAGGCTGGCTGGACAGAAGATGTTGTGCAAGTTCTCATTGAGAGCACGTATGACTATATTTGGAGCACATGCTTAGGATTGTTTAGTACTTGGATGCTTGTTATTATTTATCTGCAATGCCCTAGTTCTTGAAGTTACATGTTTAGAATCGTCCATACAACGCCCGTCCACCCATCCCTATGCCTACCGCACTCGAATCATATTGTTACCGTTACTGCTACTATTGCTACTGTTTCACGGTTGCTTTTACTGCTGCTATTTCTTTGTTGTTGCTACTACACATTGTTGCTACTAATAAACTTCTGTGAGCAAGAACTATTTCCAGGTGGAGCTGAACTGACAGCTCATTTGTTAAGGCTTCCAAGTACTCTTTGGCTTCCTTAAGGTCGAATCATGTGGTCATGGCCGTCTCGTGGCGGATCTTGCGAAGAGCCACTGATGCGGCCTCCAAGGCCACAGCCTCCTTGGCAGCGACGTGTTATATGTCGCGCACCGCCCATTGGGCGGCCACCGTGGAGGCCGCCTCCACCACTCGCTCCAGCGCTAACTCAGCGACATGCCCTTCCTTCTCGAAGGCCAACAACTGTGCCTGGCCAGCAACATGGCCTCAAGGTGGACCTCGTCGACCTCCACCTCCAGGAAGCGGGTGCGACACATCTTCTGGATCTTGGCCAGGTGGCGATCTTGCGGCAAGGCATGGCTATTGGTGGCTAGAGCTTTTTTGGCTGCTAGTTTTCTCCTACTTTGGGCATGTTGTCTTCGTCGCACCGACGACCGTCTTTTATAGACCGCGGAGAAGGCAGGAAATGACCGAGGAGGCGCGGGAAATTTTCTAGCCACGGGAAGAGATGATCACGCAGGAAACGGTGGCGGTAAACGCCGACCACGCGGAAAGCCGCAAATGCTGATAGACGACGTCTCGTCGCCATTAACGTTCCATCGCGAGGGTGTCAATCGGTTACAGCGGGAGGAAGACGGACAGATGGGTCGGGCCGCTAGGCGGGTCAGCCAAACAGGCCGGACCACGACCCCAAATTGACTATGGCCCTACCCAAACGGACAGAAACGGACCGTTTGGGGCGACCGGATGGGTCGGCCTGGTGGATATGCCCTAAGACCTATAACCTATTCCTTCCTCCGGCCCCGACCCGAGCGCAAGCGAGCATTTTTTGCTACTCCATACTAGTATTTCTTGGAAAGAAGCATATATTAATATTACGGGATATCAATTACACTTAGCCTCTGCAACAACGCATTATCCTATTAGCATTAAGGATGCACACAGCCAAAAAAAGAAAGAAAAATTACATAAAAAAGTCCCGCTACATTGATTAGTTCCTTAAAACCGCGGACCAAACACCACCAAAACAGTACCAGAAATCCAACAACTCCAAAAACGATGCCTCCAACAAGGGAACAATGCTCAAGCGTCGTCATCACATCCTGATAAAAACCATAGGTTTTCATCTTGGAGAAAGTTCGTACTTATAAAACAATATCTTCAACAAGGTCATTGCGAGACACAACCAGTTAAGACCAGACTTGGGTTTTCACCCCTACAGGTTTATACAATGAATTCCTCTTGTGATGTAGCCGCCCACTTGCAGATTCTGCTGCTCTAAGTCATAAAACACCAAGCCAGAATCCCTATACTGCCAGGACTCCAACTTCCATTGCCAGTATTCAGTTCCCTTTGGACGCAAACTTCATACTAGTATGACGCACAAAATCTCTTTGGACCTTATGCCCTAGGAATTTGAGAATTGTTTTTGAAATACAAAAAATGTTTAAAAATTCATGAAGCTTGACAATGCGCACCCATATTCCATGATGTATATGGAATCCCAGAAAATTCAGCCATAAATTACACCTAGACTTAGAGGAAAAAAGATATGAAATTAGGTTTGAGTAGTGCAAAGCTAACACTATCCACAGTCGAAATTAGCCTATCTATTTAGCTAAATAGAATTTTGAGCCTTCTTTTGGAGCTGTAGACATATAGTCCATGCTCCCTCTATTTTTTCCAACAAATGATCTCTTAAACTTGGTCTAACTTAAAAGTAACAATAATTACGTTCAAAAAAAGTAACCATAGTTTACAGTTTTTAACATGGTAAATAGTTCCAAATTAATAAAAATTACAAATAAAATAATTCATATAGCAATTAAAATAAATATAGACCAAGGGATGGTATACTTTGTCAGTTGAAGAGATTTTTCGTTCCCGGGCTCCGGTGCACTTGCTATTTAAAAAAAATCAAAATCATATTTGTGAGTTCTAAAAAATATTTAAAAATATCTAGATGTAGACTATGATTTATTCAAAAAAACGTCCAATCCTCTTGCTCTGGTGCTCTTGCTCTGATATCTAGTCCTTCCGAAAAAGAGTAGTGATTTTTGGCTCCCGAGCTCAAGTGCTCTTTCTATTTTAAAAATTCAAAACCATATTTTAGAGTTTTTAAAAATATTTTGAAAAATCTATATGTAACCAATGATTTATTTCATAAAGGTGTAAAATATCATTTTCAAATACTTTGTAGTCTGAGCTCTACTCCTCCCCAAAAGGAGTAGAGATTTTTAGCTCCCGAGATCCAGTGTTTTTGCCATTTAAAAAAAAAATCATATTTGTAAGTTCTACAATTTTTTTTTAAAAATATCTAGATGTTGCCATGATATATTTTACAAAAATTCAAAATATCAATTTCAAATGCTTTGTATTCTGAGCTGTATAAAAATGACAAGAATGTAGATATGTGCAAATATATTTTTAAATCCCTAAATTTTATCAGACTTTTCATTTTTGTGTAGATAAAAATACAAAGAATTTTATGTCATGGTTTTGCATGCTTGTGCGATGCAATATTTATTATGAAAAGATATTTTTTAAAATATGGTTTTTAATTTTCTTTAAACGAAGAGGGTGCTCCGGAGTCAAAGACATTTTCCTAAAAAAATCGGACATCTGAGCACATCCTAGAGGGCGCACTCCGTAGCTTGCTCTTCTTCATCCGAGTTAATTGGATAAAACTATCATAATTGAGGCTGTTGGGATGGATCAGTACCGATTCTGGTAATTCTTGCATGTCAGTACCAACACTTGGACGCCGCAACTCTGGTCGTGCAAATCCCAGCTTGAACACGTTTCTGACGAGCCTGGCCCACTTTCGAAGCTGACGTGGCCAAACGGCCGTTTCCCCCGCCGTTAGGACAAGACCAGGTGCGGTCGGACCAGGTGGGCCTGGGTATGGGTCGTCTTCTTCCTTAGTCAGTTCTGCTGGTGACTCCTCTCTCACTCTTCTCACTCTCTGCTTCCCCCAATCTGGTGCCTTCGCCGTCGCCGACCCGCTGCCACTGCCGTCGTCATGCCCTCCTGGGATAAAGAAGACACCAGCGACGGTAGCCTCGTGTCAGGCTTCTCAGAAGGGCAGGATATTAGTCCGTGTGGACCTATAAGTGTAGATCTAGGGTTCTTCGATTTGGCATGCTTTTAGTTGGATTTCAATCGATTGCAGCTCTTGTTTAATTCAGGATAATAAGCTCTTGTAAATCCACTAACATATGCTGATGTCCTATCCACTGAACTCTAGATTTGTCGATTTATGTTATTGTTGTGCTTTGTGTTAGGTGTCAGATACTATCTTTGACCCTGATTACAACGGCAGTGATGATGTTCAGCTGAGGTGCAAGCATGACAAGCCTCTACACAAATTTGTTGCTTTTGATGGATCAGACACTGGAAGGAAATTTCTTGGTTGTGGTTGCAAGGTTGGTGGTGTCACTGATTGTAGAATTTGCATTGCTTCATTATCACTGATTGTAGAATTTGCTTTTCTTAGTGACTATTGTTGCTTAGGTGATTTATCACAAGCTATGATTACATTTGCTTAGGTGATTTATCACAAGAATTGATCATATATTGTGTATTTTGCTTAATTTGCATTTTCATTGCTTAGAGTATTGACAATGATAGTACTAACTAATCTGTAGGAGGCCATGTGTGACACATTCCATTGGGTGGATTTGGAGTGGCCACCTACATTGTAGAAAGCTTTGATTAGGCTGTGGGGTATGTATGAGGAAAAGAAAGACACAAGAATCTCTGGGAATGTGGAGTATGCCATTGCCAATTACCAGCTGGTTTTAGATAAAAAGGAACTGGAGCAAGAGAAAGTAAAACTGATGAAAGAACTTAGCCTGACTCTGCCATTGAGTGAGTTGGGCAAATAAAAACCCATGAACTGGAGCTTGAGAAGGCAAGGAAGGAGAAGGCTTTGGCACAAGTTAGCACTTTGAAGGAGGAGAAGAAGAAGTTGGAGTATTGCATGGGAGATCTTTTCAAGGCTCTCCAAGAAAATAAGGAGAAGTTGAAGCAGATCTCAAAGTTGTGTGCTGAATGAGTTGTTGCTGTTGTATTAAGTAGTTAAACTTGTATGTTTCTGGCTATTGAACTAGAGCAAGAACTTATGTGTTTTTGTTATGTACCATTGGAACAAGTATGTTATTGTATTATGGATGCTTTCTATATGTACCAGATTATTATGATGTTCTCCACCAGATTATTGTGTGTTTCTATATGTACCAGATTATTATGATGTTATCCACTAGATTATTGTGTGTTTCATGTGTACCAGATTTATTAGGTGATTTATCAGAATCAAGCATGCATTTCACATTCACAGCATGCATTTCATTCACAACATGATTTATCACAGAATCAAGCATGCATTTTTTCACATTGACAGAATCCAGCATGCATCACATTCACAGAACCAAGCATGCATTTCATGTCCAGAACCAAGCATGCATTACTACATGTCCATCACATTCACAACAACTCAGCTGCATCACTTACATTGTTACTACATGTCCATCACATACTCTCATTTCACCAAAAGAGGTAGACATGTGTGTTAAGGCAGATAGTACTAATTGTCCATTACAACACATCTCCCAAAATAAGTACATGACAACATGATCTCTAGAAGAATTAGTTGTCTAATGGGCCAGCTTGTCCTTCATCCCCTTGAAGATAGCCACAATTCAAGTAGCTCCATGTTCTGGTCCTCTTGTATGCAGGAGCAGATCCACCTGGAACATCACCCTCTCTCTCTCTTCCAGCTGATCTTGGAGCAACAAAGCCGGCCCTGCCAGCAGGAGGTGTAGCCCTTGCAGCAGGTGGTGGACCAGTTGGTGTAGCCCTTGCAGCAGGTGGTGGACCATTTGGTGTAGGATTTGCAGATGGTGGTGGACCAGTTGGTTTAGGATACACATAAGCAAACAAAATCAGTTGGTGTAAAATACACATAAACAAACAAAAGAAACCAAACTAATAACTAGAGCACTAACCACATGCTTGTTCTTTCTTATCACCAGATTAGGCCTCAAATGTTGTGAGCAGTTGGTATATCTGTGCCCTTGCAGCTTGCAATTAGAGCATGTAATGGTTCCCATTCTTGATGTATCTTTGGGCTTTGGCACCTCAAACTTTCCCTTCCTCCTCTTCTCTTGCTTTCTCCCTTTCTTGATGTGGAAGTAAGGTGGTATGATGTCAGGTGTTGCTGTTTTGGGCCAAGCATGCTGGCTAGGCACTGGGTAAATGACAGGCTGAAAAGCTTTGGCATACATATCTTTCTTGAAGAAATAGCTCACATAATGCTCAGGTTTCTGCTTGGCTTTGATGATAGCACTGCATGCATGGCTACAAGGCAGCCCTGTCACATCCCACTTCCTACATCCACAGGTTTTCTCCAACAAGTTGACAGCATGTGTTGCATCACCTCTAGCATTAGTAACTTGCCACAAACCAACATCTGCAACCCATGGTGTGTATAATCTGGAGGCCATTTCTAGCTGCTCACTAAAGTGGGGAGTAATCTCCCATCCTGCCCTAGCAGCACCTACCCTCTTCTCATGCATCCTAGTCATCAGCTTGTCTTTTATCGCTTCAATCATAGTTCTAATAGGTTTCTTCCTAACATCTAGGATATATCTATTGAAGACCTCACTTAGATTGTTCACCACAAGGCCAGTCTTGCAGTTGGTGTCAAAAGCATGCCTAGCCCACGTGTGCACTGGGATTGCACTAAACCACTTCCAAGCATCACTTTCTTACTTCATGTTCTCCATGGCAACCTCAAAATGGTGCTGCTGGTAAGCATATGAATCTGCATCCATCATCTTCTCCAAATCTTCACCAATAAATCCATCTGCTTTGAATTTGGCATATATGTGCCTTAGGCAGTATCTTTGAGGGCTAAGAGGAAACACTTGGCTGACTGCTGCTATAAGGCCCTAAGTACCAAATTATTTCAAGCATAAGGAGTTTGCTAAGTACCAAATTAAGTCAAGTATAAGGAAATTATAAAGTAGCAAATAAATTTAGGCCAAGTATAAGGAACACACCTTTTGTCTATCAAACATGAATGTATATCTACCAAACTGTCCTTCTTCTCCACCTAGAGCATACTTCAGCTAAGTTAAGAACCAGCACCAATTGGCTTTGTCCTCTTTGGGTACAACAACAAAGGCAATAGGATACATATTATTATTGGCATCTTTGCCTATTGCAGCCAAGATTTGAGCACCAGTGCATAGCTTAACAAAGCATCCATCAAGCCCTAAACAAATAGTTTAAGTTAGACATTATAATTCAATGAATGGCCCACACACATTAAGAAAACAGATGCTCACCTATGAATGGCCTACAACCATTAAGAAAACCCTCTCTGTCTCCATTGATACAGAAAAAGAATCCATGGAATGTGGGCCCAGGATTAGGGTTCTCTAGAGTTGGTGCATGTGTCATTGTTGTGACAACAGCCCTACTGCCAGGGTTAGTATCAATAACAGCTTGGGCAAAATCCCTAACTCTAACATACTGCTCCCTGTGATCACCCATTATTTCATCTAGAGCCAGATTTCTTGCCCTATAGGTCATGTCCTTGTTTACTTCCACACCATGTTGTTGCCTAGCTGCATCTATGAGTGAATGAATTCCTGTATTTGGATCAGACCTAAACATACTTGCATATGTGTGAGCTAACCATTTAGCACTCACCCTTGAACTATCAGTGCTTGTATCACAAGTATGTTGCAACCTCATCTTCCTAGTACAAAAGGTCTTCTCACCCTTTATCTCTGAAGTTGTCATATGGAAAGAACAGTCCTCATGGATGCAATGCACAATTATTCTTACATTTGAGTTCCTCCAATATGAGTAGTTCCTGCTTTGAGCAATATGCAGATTTATCAAGGCATCTCTGAATTGTTGCACATTCACAAAGCACATCTTCAAGCATAATTGTTCATGTGGATGCAACCTTCTCTCATCATACCATCTTCTCTCTAGCCTTTTCTTTGCTCTGCTTTTTCTGCCTTTTGGTGGAACCATGATCAATGGTTCAAACAGATCAACTTCATCATCCTCAGAAAAACCAGCAGCATTATATTCATCATCTAATGATGGTATGTACTCTGGTGCTTCTTGTATCTCCACAGATGTATGACACCTTGATGTGGGTCCTTTCTTAACAGGATTTTTCTTCTTTTTCTTTGCAGTTTCAGGGGCTGGTACAAACACAGTTGGTGTGTCTTCTTCTTCAGTCACAAACAAGTCTTCAATATCTGTGTCCCCTTCACAGCGCAGCAGGGGATCCTCTCTCTTCCTCCTCAACTCCTCAATTCTCTCTGCTAGTTCCCTCTATTCCTTTCTCCTGGACTCTTCTAACTGTTCAATATTAACCTGTCCAATGGCAACACCCCACCAAGGATCATCATCAGCAATGTTTGATCCCATGCCGCAACCATTCTCAGAATCACTGTCATCAATGGCTATGCCTTTCCCTTCAACAACATATGGCTTTCTTGAGTTGGAAGGTATGTATTTGTGCACTCATCATCAACTATAACAGTGCTATCAGTCTGACTAGTGAAAATGTATCCTTCCTTGTCAACAACATACATAGGTTCACTGTAATTAATATGGATAGGTTCATTGCAATCAATAGGTATAGGTTCTTCATATTGCACAATGGAAGATGATGTTGGTTGACTAGGTATGGCTTCAGATTTCTTGTTCTTACTAACTTTCCCCTCTTTACAAACAAAGACAGCACCTTACTTGAATCAAAGTGATCTAACAGTTTATAGATATGATAGTTATACTCAACCAATTGATCTACCCCTTGCTTTCCGCAGTAAATAGAATCCCTAAGACTGAACCCCATAATTGCAACTATTTTCATATAAGTAATGTCATCTCTGGCAATTGTTCTCTCTAAATTGTCCACTCCATCAAGATGAATCCTGACCACCCAAATCTCCGGATCAAGACTACAAAACATATAGCAAGCAAATAGCCCATCTCAGCAAACCCTAACACCTAAACAGACCCGCCTTTCTCGCCTGCGCTGCCGCCTCCAGGATTTGCCGGCTCCTCCATCGCCGCCGAATCGAGAGTGGGAGAGAGAAATGGGAGTGGAGACTGACTGGGGAAGAGGAAGACCGACCCAGATGCGGTCCGACCGCACCTGGTCTTGTCCTAAATGGCGGGGGAAACGGCCGTTTAGCCACGTCAACTCCGAACGTGGGCCAGGCCCGTCAAAAACGTGTTCAAGCTGGAATTAGAGCGATCAGCATTGCGGTGTCCAAGTGTTGGTACTTACATGCCAGAATTATCGAAAGTGGTACTGACCCGTCCCGACAGGCTCAATTGTGATAATTTTATCCAATTAACTCTCTTCGTCAAATAGACTATATCCACCCACACGGACCAGCAATCTATATGGCGCAGCAGCAGAAGAAGAGGCCGCGGTTCTGCGTTGGCAAGAAATCATCGAGCGCCCTGGGGTCGACCTGCAGTCCAGTCCGGTGGATACGAGGACGCTGACGATGGCAGGGCGCACTCCAGTCGCCAAGCCGAAGGCAATCTCCGAGGTGAAGCCAGTGGCCACGGTGGCGGTGACCATTCCTGTGGCCGCCACGGCGCCGGCGCTGACGGCTCCCAGTCCAAAAGCCGCGGTGGAGCCCGAAGACGGGGTGCTCGAACATCTAGGTGGGGCACTGGTAGCCGTGGCGGCAAAAGAAGATGCCGTCGACGGCCTGACGGCGAAGATAAAGAAATGGCTGCACTGCGCCTCGTGCCCCGCCGCCCTCAAACCCCCCTTATCACAACGGTGTAATTAAGGCATGTCTGGTTCACAAAACAACACATTTTAAGACCTCTTTGTCAATTTGTTACGGGACTTCTCACTTGGAGCTTCGTCAATTTGTTTTTCCTTCAAAACATTTCCCCTAAAACATCGATTATATATGCGCATACACGACCATAAATAGACCCAATTAATGTCTATTGAAAACTGGAGTCGGTCCAGCAAGTTAGGACAATCGTCAGTCTACGTATCGACGAGCAAGGCAAGTGACAGAAGCCAAGCAATGAAGGGGCTCTTAGCACTTTATTATAGGAGCCGTTAAAAATTAAGAAACAACCATCACAATAAAAATTAAGAAACAACCATCACACGAGCATCTCTAAGAGCCTTCCTATATTGAATTGCTAAAAATTGGTATAGGAAGGTTTAGCAATCCAATTTTTTGTTTTCCTAGCCTTCCTATTATAGAAATTGCCAAAACTGCAATTGGAGAAGTCTATGTTAGGACCTACATGTCAGTGGGTCATTTTTCCCCCATTTTTTCTCTTATCTATTCTTCCCCGTGTCTGCGAGGCAACATGCGGCCGGAGCACCGCCGTCTGGAGCTCCTATGGTGTGTTGGAGATGGTGGGACGGCGTGCGGCCACCAACCGCAGGAGCACCACGCGCGGGAACATGGCGGTGATGCTGCGGAAGACACCGGACGGCCGTGGGATAGGAGGGCGGGACATCGACGGATCCGGTGCCAGCGGCATCCAATCCGGCAAAACAAATTGGACAAATTCGTACTCTGATGGCGCGGGATGGGCAGAAGGCGTCGGACAACAAAAACTAACGATACAACTGGGATATCACTGCTGGGACAGACAACACAAAACCATCCCAAAAGAAACAAGATAGAAAGGCAAGAGAAAACAATGCTGACATAGCTTACAAGTATCCTTTAGTAGATACCGACGAGGGGCATAAAGACCTTAACTAAATAGCTCTATGTGGGTTCGATACTCTTATTTCGAAACTAGCTACAATCGATATGTGCAATTGCAGCCATCACCTCTTCTGGCGATGAAGTGGGTACTACTAGGCCATGAGTTCTTCTCACGTAGAATCCTCCATCATAGGGATTGCACCAGAGATGGCGTTCCTTGCTTTCTCCTAGGCTTCGTTTAGGATCCGAACGGTTATTCGGTTCCCTTTATGCGCGATGTCCCTCTGGATGACATGATTCTCCACAGGGTGCCTCTAGCCGGTTCCTGCAAGCATCCGCATCGTTATCCATGGAGAGGTCGCCGAGGTTGACGATGGGGTTGCCACTGGAGTCCCGCGTTTTCGAGGTTCCTCTGTTAGCTGGTTCCGTCCCTGTGATCACTCACACCTGATGGCATGTTGGGTACGGGTTGATGCTACAGTTATCAAGAGTGCAGGAGACACCATCCGTAAGACCGGTGAAATCCCATGAGTCTGTTTCTGGGTACGGGTCAACCCTCTTGATTCCGGAGTCGACGTCATCGTCAAGTTTGTGATTGATGATGTTTGTCGAATCGTCGATGTGGAGTGCTGGAGCCGATGTTAGCTCATCATCAGAACCGAAGGAGAAACCATTGGTGAGATCCTCTTAGTCCGCGATAGAGTCACGATTTTCCATGACTACTTCTGGGACGGGATTTTCCCTCCAGTGGAGCCGACAGAGGACGTCAGTGTTGCGGTTCCTGCCGACGGACCAAAACAGATCAGATTCGAAAGGCAGAAAGTTCCTTCTGGTCCGATGCGGAAGCTGAGACTTCCGATCATCAGATATGTCTCCCGTTCGAGGTTGTCGAAGGCCAAAAGAAGGGTGGGTGGGTGTAGGAGAAGATCGACGGAACCAAAACGGATTTGACCGCTCTCGATCATCGAATTGTTGCTTGGTGAAGAAGGAGCCACCAAACTCATGACTTCGGCGCCCAGATTTCCCACAGACGGCGCCAATTGACGAGAGGTAATCTCGGCAATATCCATAGTCATGGACTTGGGTCTTGGGGAAAAGGAGAGCGCTGGTGATTTAGTTGGCTTATCAGGCAAATAAGGGAGGCTAGATTTAGCCAGGTTCATGCCCTCGTAGAGGAAACCCTAATTTTTGCTTGTCTGATTATTATTGATGTTGATTATAAAGTTGTCGGGTTGCTAGATACAATCTAGCTTACAGCTGGTTGCTATGAGTGGATTGCGTGAGAGATCCTCCCTGTCGGCTCCTCCGGCCTTTATATGAGAGGCTGGGTCTCAGAGTCGTGTACGGGTCGGATTACAATTGGAAAGATAACTCTATGACTATGTCGGTTTATGACTTTGGGATTCTGCCTTGATCATCATATCTGGTTTGTGGGCTTCGGATGCTCCTAGGATTCTTAGTTTCTTGTGAGCCTTATGGGTCGCGGTTTAGATCTGTATTAGATATACCGATCATGGGAACCCGATAAAGTCATGCCCATGTAAATGACTAAGAATGGGATTTCGAGGATGACCTAGTTGAGGTGACGGTAGGGCCAGCAACCTTCGACGAGTTCCTCCATGTGTACCATGAAATACGTGATCATGCTACACGCACCCGACTACAAACGGATTTGATCGAGTATACATGGGCGCACATCGGCAACCGCTAGACATGACCTTATATTTCCTCTTATTGTCTGGTATGCTATATTTGTGTCAGAACTATGGTATGTATTTAGTTGTAAACTATTTAAATTCATTTAATTATTGTTGATTCCTTAAAATCTGTCAAAAACTGGCTAGTCCAGGTTATGTCAGCACCGCTAGAAGCACCTCGACCCAAAAGGACAGACGCTAAAATAGTCTGCTTTTGTGTCCCCGGGGCGACCCAAAACGGACAGATTCACACACCAGCGTAATAAGAATTTTGCTAGAAGTATGGTGATTTAACGGTAACAACTCCACATTTTTACTGTTTTTTTCGGCGTACTCCACCCCCTGCGCCCGCCGATTTTCCAGGTACCCTGCCCTGCTTGTTAATCTTCGCTGAAACCCTCACTGAAGCTGGTGTCCAGGGGATTTACAGCGCTGTCAAGAAGAGGAAGCTTGTTATGTCGTTCAGTTTGCTTTCGTTTGGAAATCACAAACATATAGAGCTGGGCTATATTCTCCAGCATTCACTGGTTGGTCAAAAAAAAGTTCAATGAGGACGGGCAATTGTAACGTTAAGGTTATCTAATTTTGCAACTTGAGACAAGCTCTGTCAGCAAACTCAATCTCTGGAACTATGAGTTTGTCACGCATATTTTTTCTAAACAACGAAGTAGGATGGATTCATATGGAGATAGCTGTTAAAGTTGTGTACCTGTGTTCTCTTTAATATACACACCGACTCCTAGTATTATATTTGTGGAAAGTGGAAAACCTGTGTACCTTATGCAAAATCAGGCCGTCATGAAATCTATATGTATCATTATTGGAGAAACTGCGAATTAGTAAAAGAATTAAGAACTACTCCCTCCGTTTAGAAATATAAAATGTTTTAGATTGGTGAAGTAAGTGTAACTAGAGTTCTAGACACCTTTTAGTGTGTAGATTCACTTGAACCTAGACACTAAAAGGTGTCTAGATACATTAGCTTCACAAACCTAAAACATCTTATATTTCCAAACGGAGGGAGTATATTCAACGAATCAATGGCATATTAAGAAAATGTAATAGGTTGACTTTCTGTATATCCGTACATAAGAACTGTTGACATACTACTAGGAGCGAACTAAGTGCATGAAAAACAAAAGGAGTGAATGCTCTGAAGAATTAGAACAAGATCAGATGCAAAACATTAGCCCAAATTAAATGCCTTGAATATCGGTCTATTTTCTACAATATATGTTGCCTTCCATGATTCCATCCATATGAGTTGTATAATGTCTTTCAGTTTGTTATTGTATACAATCTCCGAATATAAGGAGAGCTATGCTTGTTGGTCAAAAATAATTCAAAGCGGATGCTTGTAGCATTAAGATTATTTAGTGTAGAACTTGAAATTATACGTGTTTCTTACTCATTTTTGGTAACCGAATGAAGTAGCATGTATTCAGATGGAAATTCTGGTTGAATATGCGTACCGTCTAAAAAAAAGTTTGATGTGCTCTCTTCAATCTACTCAACGACAACCAATATGGATAAGAGGGAGTAATATATTTGTGTAAAATAATACTATATTAGGCAAAGTCTGTGTACCTTATGCATAACCAGATGGAAAATTATGATGTATTCAATGAAGCAATGGCATATTAAAAACTTTCATTAGGGAAGCTTGGTGTATTTCTGCATAGAAGAACTCTTGTCATACTAGTACTTGTGAACTGATTACGAAAACAGCATCACATACAAAAATAGTTAGTTGATTACATGGTGCAACGAATTCATGTCAAAGGGAGATTCATGCGCATTTTTTAGAGTACGAATGCTATTTTATTGCTACAAATTATTTGTAATCGTATTTATACAGCACAACAGATAATATCTTGGATCCACCAAGCTTGTATGGAAAAACTCTGAAGCTTTAAAGCAAAAGTATAACTTGTGTACTCTGAAGTTGGGCAGAACCATGTTGATGAAATGCACAATCCATCTTGTATGATTTTAAAATCCTCAAAAGTACATGTCCAGTTATAACAGCTGCTAATGATGAAATTTAGCATACAAATAGGAATGGCAGCTGAGCTCACTTACATACAAGAAATAATGCTAATCTGGTCAAATATTTTCCACTTCATGGGTACTATCACTCAGATGTATACTGGCTATTGTAGCATCTACTTGGCTGCCACGATATACATATTTTCCAATTCCTATGTTAATCATTTTAGTTGTATTTCTTCTAGATAAAAGTTGTTAGCATATTGACTGATTCATTTCTCTTCCTCAGTGCACTATTGGGCATACCATATGTTCGTCCTGCCACGACAAGCTCCTGGACAAGTGTCACTTCTGCTCCCTTCCCACGGCGTATAGTCGCTGCCACATGGTAGTCGTTGACGCCATCAAAGTTGGTTGCTCCAATGGTAACCATGGATGCACCGCAAGGATTTCCTATTACCAGAGAGAAGACCACGAGAAAGGTTTCCCACATGCACCATGTTACTGCCCCTCAACAGACTGTGGGTTTAGCGGATCAACTGTGATGCTCTTTGACCATTTCTCAAGTGAGCACGAGTGGACCCCTACTAAACTTTCCTACAAGAAGGCATTCACGATTCGCTTCCAGGTGGGATCAGCCGTCCTCGTGGGTGAGGATGGGCACATGTTTGTGGTCAACATGGTAATGGAGCCCCTTGGCGGTGTCATCTCAATTTGCTGCGCCCACACTAGTGCAGAGCCCCCCCTTTAACTCTGGTTGGGAGGGCCCTCTAACAGCGGTTCCCCAACCGCTGTTGAGGGTTCGGTGTTAGAGGGGGGGCCTTTAACACCGGTTCTTATACGAACCGGTGTTAAAGGGTGGCGCACATGGGGCTGCCGCAGGCCTCAGCCCCCCCCTCCCCTTTAACACCGGTTCGTATCTGGAACCGGTGTTAGAGGTTCTTCTGCCGCGGCAGAGATTTAGGCCGGGGCGTATTTCTGCGGGAGGGGGGGGAGCGAGGGGGAATCGATCGGGAGCGGTATACACATAAATCGTCATCGGTACATACGAGTACATGAATAATTAAGCAACTATTATTATACACAAACATCGTCATCGGCACATACATCGTCATCGGCACATACATCGTCATCGTTCATTTTGGTGGATATCTAAAGAGTTCTCCGCCAGGCGTGACAACCTCATCAAGTATGAACCCCGCCAATTCCTCTTGAATGGCTCGTATGCGTTCAAATGGTAGGAGTTGATCCCGCATCCGTTCGATCTGAATATATATGAAGAATGGGTCGTCAATATATATATAAGAATAAAACTCAACACAATTGATGGTAATAAAATAATGTTGTGGACTTTGTTTACTTACTCTAAGTTGTTCTAGTGCGGCTTGGGCCGTCGCACATATCGTGTTGCGAATGAACTCGCAAACATAGTACCCACATAAGTTATTGCCGTATCCCTGATGTGCGCACTTTACGAGAATAGAGAGTTCAATCAAAATAATAATCAATAAAGCATGATATAATGGAATTGGAAGCTATCTAGTGTTACTTACATTTTGGTCTACAAATTTTAGTTCTTCTGACCATTCACCCACGGCCCTGCCCGTGAACATTTTCCAAACCCTGTCCGACAAAGAAAATGGATAAAGGAGTAATTAATTACTTATTGTCACGAAAGTTGTCGATCTAGTGCGATAATATGATTGAAATTACCTCTGGAGCATCTCTCTAAAGTCTGCCCATAGCTCTTTTTCTTTTCGTAACGAGTCCATGACAAGGACTTTTCCTGAGTCGGGTTGAATGACTAGCAGAATAAAGTGAAACCTACGCACGCATAACTCATCATCAGTTACACTTAACATCGAGTAAGCCGAAACAGAATGTGTACAAGAGAGAGGGTAACAGTACTCACGAGAAGTTGTAAGGCAATAGTATTTTCCTTTTGGTTTGTTTTCTCAGTAAAGACTTTAGCAAGTAATCTTCTGTTTGCCCGGGTTTGTCTCTTACCACTTCTTCATGAACTCTATTTGGGTCAACGAACCCAATGTCAAAAGGGTCTCCTTTCATGCATTCCATAACCTTTTTCCTGCATAATAGTATATACATATATGGTGAGCATATATATATACATGCAATTAATGAAGTGAATGAGATGAGATAAAAATTACAGAAATAGTACTTACACACAATAAAGGCTGATGGCAGATTTGTCGAGTTCCTTCTGATTGAATAGAAAATGCAAGTCTTGAATGTTGAAGTCGATCGCGTCGTCTCCGCACAAGAAAATCTGATCTCTTATATGCGTCGTGATCCATTCTACCTTTCTCGTCTTGCAGAAATGAAGGTACCACTTGTGCAATTTTCGCATCTTTGTTGGTAGAGTCTTGAGCTCCTCTTTCGTGACGAGATTCTTCCCATACTTCCATGGCTGTATGGGGTTGGCATCGCATTTGGGCAAGTTGTCTCCCATGACGTTCAAGTATGCAATGTAAGTCATCCCCATATCATTGGCCTTTCTTTGTAGCTCTGCCTTGTAATCATTTACGGGAGGATCGTCCCGTGTGTCGAACATTTGGAGCGGGGCACATGATTGGTTTTCCTGCTCTCCGAGCATGGGAACTATTTTTTGGAGTGCCTCACGACTGCTACTTTCAGTCTCCCTACGGCGCCTTGCATCCGCCTTCAAAATCTGGCGCTCGTAGTCCGGCACAAGTGGGGTTTTAGGTTTCAAAAGATTATTGTAAAACTTCTCCACCACCACCGGATCTATTTTATCCTTTGGCTCGGCCTGTCTAGGTGCAAAGAATTTCTTGACCTGTTCTTCCGAGATCCTATTGGTCTCCTCGTCGCTGCGATTCCACGGTAAAACCGGCAATGGCTTGGCGGAAGGCTGCGGGACGTAGTTTTTTGAACTCTTTGGCGTACGGTTTCCTGCGGATTTCTTTGTGGCAGTGCTACTGATGCTCCTCGTGGCAGTGCTCTTCCGCTTACGCTGAGGAGATGGCTGAAGCACCGGAGATGGCTGACGGGCCGGAGATGGCTGCCGCGCAGGAGGTGGCTGACGGGCCGGAGATGGCTGCCGCGCCAGAGATGGCTGCCGCGCAGGAGATAGCTGAAGCGTCTCAGACTGCTGACGCTGCGGAGACGGCGGGGGTGCCAGTGACCTCCAATTTGGAAGCACAATGTGTTCCTTCTTCCAAAGAATGGTTGTTTTCACTGCAAATTTGATTTGAGTTTCCCCTTCACCTGTAGCATGGTCAAGCTGTGCTTCCTCATATTCCTTCACAACCTCATCTACCCCGACAATAGCATAGCCATCTGGAATCGGTCGGCAGTGGTAAGTTCCACCAGCTACAGGAGGTAAGGCATAGCCGACAGCCACCTTAATGGATAAGCCCATTAATCTCACATGCAGCTCAGCGTGTTCGCTCTCCGTGATCTCATCAACGGGGTATCGAGGACCCGTCATTTGAAGCGTGAGCTGCACGTTCTCCGTGGAAGCCACACTGCTTTTCCGCGAAGAGTCTGGGCCGCGGGCAGCTTCCAATGCAGGCTCTTCGTGCCGCTGAGATGGGCCGATAGCTTGATGGCTCTGTTGTGCATTCACTTGCGTCTGCAGCGCCGCAAGTGCATGTTCTATCTGTGTCATCCGCTCTGTACGCTCTTTTTCTTTTCTGCCGCGCCATCTGTAAGAGTCGCTCCAGTCGGCAAACCCATCCTTCCATGTCATACCCCCTGTGCCTCGTGCATGTCCAGGGTGTTCTTTTTTACCGATGGCGCGTGTGAGCTGGTCATTCTCTCTGTCGGGATGGAAGGTCCTGGCGGATGTTTCCTCGTATGCCGTGATGAGTTCAGTGACGGGTTTGGCAAGGATGGTTGGGAAGATACACAATCCTGTTTCTGGGTCCAACCTTGCCCCGATTCCGTAGAACCAAGTCTTTGCACGTAGGTCCCACCCATCTGTCTGGGGTGTGATCCCTCTCTCGCGCAGGGCCCTCTCAGCTTCCTCCCACTTAGGCCTCTGAGATATGTAGCCACCTGACCCCGTCCTCTGGTGATATTCCTTCTTCAGGGCATTAAACGTATTGGCTTCTGACCTCTTTTTAGCTATACCACTTTTTTTATATGTCTCAAATTTGGGCCAGTGAGGTCTTATCTTCGCATAATATGCGTCTTCGAAATCTGGAGTCTCGCCAGATTTGACAAATTTGTTCAATTTTGTCTTCCAGTTGCGGAAAGCCTCAGCCATCTTCTTTAGAGTCCACTCTTTGACCTTTTTCTTTATAACCGGGTTGTTTTCATCCTCCTCTGGCGGAAGGGTGAAATTTACCAACAACGAATTCCAAAGCGTTTCTTTGGATCTGTCATCGACAAAGGTACCGTCGCCCTTCTTTGGCTTATTCCAATTTTCAATTATGATTGGTATTTGGTCCCTAACAAGAACTCCAGCCTGACGTACAAATTTGTTTGCGGCCTTCTTGGGATCCATCAGCTTGCCATCAACACGGACTGCTTCGATCGTGAACTTTGCACGATCTTTCAACCGCTGGTCGCGCCTCGCTTGCTATTTTTCGTAGAAGAAGATGGTTGCTGGCTGGTCGATCCAGAGGGCTAAAAGAAGAAAGAAGCGTTAATTAATACATGTAGAAGAAGATTGTTGGTGGAAGTCAGCTGAGGCTTAATCAATGCATATACCTCGCCGGACTTTGTAACCATTAAATTGCGTTCACCGGAGTCTTCATCTTCTCCATGACTAGTACTTGAGCTGTCGTCGTCATGTCCCTCCAAGTTCAGATATTGTGAGGTGTCCTCATCAATAATGTTCTCCATTATTTCTTCTTCTTCAAGGTTTCTACTAAGTGGATCCATAGTTTCTAAAACAATAATATTATCTAGAGTAAGAGTGTAAACATTCAAGTGGACTTGGATTCATACACAAATATACATATTATTCATACCAAAATACACAAATAAATACACAAATGAGTCAGAGGTCCAATTTGTATACAAGTTTTAATCTATGCATGTAGTACAATTTATCGAGCAAACAAGTTTTAATCAGGATGAGTCAGCAATCATACACGTGGCAGACACGTGGCGCTCACCGGTGGGGTGACGTTGTTCTCGTCGGGCGGCGGTGCTCGTCGGGCGGATGCGGCAGTCTCGTCGGGCGGCGGTGCTAGCGGCGGGCTCGTCGGGCGGCGGGCGGCGTCGGCGTTTAGGCGTGGCCTATGAGCTCCGAAGCGGCGGCGGCGAGACGCTCCTGCACGGGGAAGAGAGCGAGGTGGTCAGTTAGGGTTTAGGCGTGGCCTATTATAATATCTTTGCTATAAGCTATTTTATTTTTACTCCACATGCTTCTAATTCACATGTGCAAGGTTTAGATCGTCGGGGGTCGATGTCACTACGTTCATCTCGCCCATCTTTGGCACCCTGGAATCGTTCCGAGGGTCAATATATTATGCAAAGAACTGTTTTTATATCGTTCTGAGGCGTCGGCGTTTAGGCGTCGGCGTTTAGGCGTGGCCCAATCGAAGCCGCAGAGCATGCTGGCCAGGGCGAACTCCACGTTCATCAGCGCCGACCTAGGCCAGGAGGGGGGATGCCACATCGGAGCTCGCACCCCACCTAGGCCGCATCGCGAGCTCGCACCCCATGGCCACCACCGGAGCTTGCACCCCACCTAGGCCGCCCCCGCAGCCGAGAGGGGAGGCCGTCCCCGTACCGCGCCTGGGCCCTGGGCCTCCCCGACGAATCCGCCTCCCTGACCCATCCCCTCCACTTCCCTGTCATTGGCCCCAATCCGTGGACCATGCGCGCGCGACGTACTGAACCTGAACGAGTTTATAGTATAAAACTACCAGTTTACTACCTAAATTTACCATATCATACCACTTTACGTTTTCGGAACAAAAAACCACCGGATTTTGGTTTGTTTTTTCCAATTTGCCCTAAACTCCATTTGTTGACGAATTGATGCGTTTTCTGGCAAGATGACCCCACCAGGAAGATGACGTGGCACCGGGTCCCACATGGCAGCACAAATTAAAGAATCAAAATATCCTAAAAATAGAAAATCTCAAATAAAAATCTATCAAAAACAAAAAAAAACAGCCCACAGGCCCCGTCTCTGTCCCTGTCCCTGTGGAGGCGCCACCGCTCATCCCTGGAATCGGCGTGGATGCCACCTCCAATAGTCACCTGCAGAGCGCCGCCCATCACCTGTTGGCTCGCCGGCCGGAGCACGCCGCCGGCGCAGGAGCACACACACGGCTGAGAGATGCCTCCCCCAGTCACCTGCAGAGCACCGCCCATCACCTGCAGCCTCGTCGTCCGGAGCACGGCACCGGCGCAGGAGCACACACGCGGGTGAGAATCCTCTCCCCGTCGACGGTCTGAGAAGATGCGGGCGCTGTCGACGGTGGCCGGAGCACACCGTCGCCGCACGGAGCCATCTCCGTCCACGCCAACCAAGTCGCCTGTGTGCCTCGTCGCTGGTGCACGGCGGAGGGGAAGGAGCTGGGGAGGAGGGCCAGACGGCCAGGCGTAGGCCCGGTGCGACGTGGCGGTAGGGACGGGGCTGGGAGGACGGAAGCCCTCGGCCATGGCGCGGCGGCGCCTCGACGGGGACAGGGACGGGAGCAGCCTGCAAAGGGGGGCGCCAGCGACGAAACAGAGAAGGGGAGGAAACAGAGCATGCTCACCACGGCGTCAGCGTCGGGCAGCTGCAACGGCGGCGGTCGTCGGCTTCGGTGGTGGCGAGGACGACGGCGAGGGTTTCGGGCTATGGCGGCGGTGGCGCGATCTGGCTCTGGGGGGGAAGAAAGGAGCGAAGTGGCGCATTTAATACCCCCCCTTTAACATCGGTTCGTGGCAGGAACCGGTGTTAAAGGGGGGGGGATTCCGCACCCCCCCTTTAACATCGGTTCGTGACAGGAACCGGTGTTAAAGGGGGGGTGGGTGCGCGCGGGAAACGAAATAAATGCCCCCCCTTTAACACCGGTTCCTATCTGGAACCGGTGTTAAAGGGGGGCATTTATTTCATGCATTAAAGGGGCTTTTTTATTCAAAAAATATGATATGAATTTAGAAAATTCATATCTTTTTCATTTCAACTCAGAAAAATATGAATAATATATCATAATTTTCAGAAAAATAATATCTATCCATTCATGTAAATCATTTTATATTTACTTTACATGAATTTTTTTAAAATAATTAAAACACTTATTTCATGCATTAAAGGGGCTTTTTTAATTCAAAAAATATGATATGAATTTAGAAAATTCATATCTTTTTCATTTCAACTCAGAAAAATATGAATAATATATCATAATTTTCAGAAAAATAATATCTATCCATTCATGTAAATGATTTTTATTAGATCAAATCATATTTTAATGCCGCATCTTTTGTATTAACATTTTTGAATTGATTGGATATTTAAATGTCGCATCTTTTGTATACACTTGAATCTCACCAAGCCTCTCTCAACTTGCATTGTTTTTTGATCAATGTGTTGGTGGTTTTTTGAATTAGCCATTTGGTGGTTGCTTCACAAAACCGTCCGTTTTTTATGCTCGGAAAATGGAAAATGCCTTTTTGGTGCGATAAAAAGGAAAACTGAAAATCGGCCGAACTGGAACTAAAAATTAAGATACATAAAAGAACTGAAAATTAAGATACATGGCCAGATTAAGTAACAATCGGCCGAACTTGTTTCGGAATGTTGTAGTGATTCAGTCATGCTCCTGCCTACACCTGTAATACTCGCCACTGTAGTCGTCGTACTCGCCGCCGCCGTCATCGCTGTCATCGTCGGGGTCACCGTAATTGAACCTCTGGAGAGTACGCGTGGGCTGGACTTGAGGGTAGCGCGTGGGCTGGACTTGAGGGTAGCGCAGACGGGGGTTAGAGTCGGCGGCAGTGTCATAGGCCATGACGCTCTGGAGAGTCCGACCGCGCCACCATAGCCGACGGCCGGCCTCGTTGAAGTTAGGAGGAGGTGGGTCGTCCTCCTCGTGTCTGGCGAGCGCCCTCTCATGCCGATCCACGAAGAAGGCTTCCCAAGTAGGGAAATAGTCGGGATGCCATCTGGGATTCCTCCGCTGCTCCGGCGTGAGCTCGAAGTAGTAGTGGTTCGTGATGGCCATCCGGCGCGCCACACCTAGAGGGACAGGAGGAACCGGCACGCCTCCGACGCTCAGCATCCAGCCGACGGGGACACAGTAGCCCGGCGGGCAGGGGTAATTCGAGGCGCAAAGCGCCTCCGCCTCCCTGGGGGTTAGTGCTACGGTGGAAGCCATGGGAAAGAGTGATGAGGTTGCAGATATGAGTCTAGAGATGTGCAATGACAATGGAGGCCAACCCCCTACATATATATATAGTGAACTAGCGGGAATAACTGGAGGGAAGAACTGGGGGGAAGAAAAATGGCGGGAAGAACTGGCGGGAAGAAAAATGGCGGGAAGAAAAATGGCGGGAAAAATGGCGGGATGAACCTTTATTCCCGGTTGGAGACACCAACCGGGACTAAAGATGAACCTTTAGTCCCGGTTGGAGACACCAACCGGGACAAAACACGAGTCAGCACTAATAATAGGGGTGAGTGCATGTCGACATTATGTCGTGCGGCGTGTACCTTGTCCCGGATGGTGTCACCAACCGGGACTAAAGATGAACCTTTAGTCCCGGTTGGAGACACCAACCGGGACTAATAATAGGGGTGAGTGTCGACATTATTTTGTAAGTGTCAACACTATGTCGAGCTGCTTGTACTATAAATAGGCATCCTTGTGAGTCCAGTCCTCCAGCCAGTTTGAGGCAGGGACACCACTACGGCCAGTTTCAGGGAGATGCCGACGGAGCCCAGTCCTCCGGCATCTCCGAGAAACTGGTCATAGAGGCACTCCCTAATATGTGAAATTAGTTAGCTCCCTGGTGTATTGATCTAGTTAGAGAAGTTACAAAGCTGCAAGATGGTTTTCGAGAGCAGGGACACCACTACGGCCAGTTTCAGGGAGATGCAGACGGAGCCTAGTCCTCCGACATCTCCAAGAAACTGGTCATAGAGGCACTCCCTAATATGTGACCCCGCGCGTTTGGAGATCAGATCTTAATGGTAAGTACGAATCGGGACAACTTCTTCTCATAGTCCCGGTCCATCCACAAAACATGACTAACACTCAAGACATGTATTAATATTAAAAACATGAACTAGAGTTACATAATATGAGCATGAACTTCTTGGCATATGCCCTTCCTTATGATCGCTTCAGACGTAACCATGGAGCATCTTCTTTACTTAACGGAATGCTTGGGTCAGTTTTCACTGTGAAGGGTGGAATTTCATCAAACTTATTATAATCTTCTGACATGTCTGACTTGTCCTCGATTCCCACAATGTTTCTTTTCCCTGAAAGAACTATGTGACGCTTTGGATCATCATATGATGTATTCGTTTGCATATTTTTTCTTTTTTTTGGTCTGGAGGACATGTCCTTCACATAGAAAACCTGAGCCACATCATTGGCTAGGACGAATGGTTCGTCTAAGTTCTTCATAAGATTGTTGAGATCCACCGTTGTCATTTCGTACTTCTTGTCTACCTCAACCCCTCCTCCTGTTAGCTTGACCCATTTGCATCGAAACAAGGGGACCTTAAAATTAGGTTCATAGTCAAGTTCCCATATCTCCTCTATGAACCCATAATACGTGGTCTTTTTCCCATTGTCTTCTGCTGCATCGAAGCGGACACCACTGTTTTGGTTGGTGCTCTTTTTATCTTGGCCTATCGTGTAAAATGTATTCCCATTTATCTCGTACCCTTGGAAAGTACATACAGTCGAAGACGGTGTCCTGGCCAACAAGTACAGCTGATCCCCAACAGTGGTGTTATTCGTGAGAAGTCTTTGCAGCCAGCCGCCAAAACTCGCCATGTGTTCACTTATAATCCATTCACTAAGCCAGCTAGGAATGCTCCTGCTACCAACCTTAGAGTTATTTCTGCCAAGTAACACATCAATCAGTAATTTTGCCCTAATTCGAGATTTAAGTACTAGCCACAACAAAACTACCCAAATTCCAGATCTGGTTTGAAGTACTACCTGCAATATATATACCCTAATTCCTAAGCATAGTTGAAAGCAATAGCTGGCTAGATGCAACAAAATACCCAACATCCTGAGCGAGTTGAAAGCACTAGCTGCAACAAAACACCCAAATTCATGAGCAGAGCTGAAAGCACTACGCAACAAAGTGCCCAAATTCATGAGCAGAGTTGAAAGCACTATGCAACAAAGTACCCATTAGTGTGTATGCCCTTACATTGGCAAAAACCAACATGTCATAGAAACCACGGACTACTCCAGTTCCAACAAATTCTATCTCAACTAAGAAGGCATGCTATGATCCATCATTATGAGATCAGGACATAATCTTATCGATACGGATGTTGAGAGCCACCTCTTTGGACTCCCCGGCCCCAACCAGGTACATCGGCGGCACCGTCAAATAAGATGACAGCTCCTCCACGGCAACCTCACCAGGCCTGGTGCTGCTCTCCACATCCATGTCCAGCAGGAGCATGTGCGCCCTGCGGCTCGCCACCGCCGGTGGCAAGTATGCCAAAATATTGAGCATGTACTGCGGTTGCAGGGCCGAGCATGCTCCTAGGCGAACCACAGACACGGCGGTTGCCGTGCTCTGCCGACAGCTCCCATGACCAGGTGAAACACATAATCGTCCTGCTCGCCGACGAGCAGATGCCGTGGCTCCGACACAGGCACCTGAAGCTGGAGTTCCTTACCGTACTCGACGTTGTGGACGGGCCAGGAGTGCAGAGTTCTGAGGTGGATCAGGAGCTCCAGGGTAAAGCCGACAAAGCCGCATCTAGGCTCGGTGCAGAAGCAGGGCGCACATGGGCACGTGCTCTGGTGGTTGTCAAGCTCATGGTAGCTGACATAGCTCTGGCAGCCGTCATGCGAGCACTTGACCTTGGCAGACAAGATGATTGTGTCCATCATCATGTTGTGGATGTCAAAGGCGCAGCCATGCTCGCATTTCTGGCACTCGATGCCAGGGAGCTCGGCGATGCAGTTGCGGCAAGCCAAGTGTCCGCCCTTGCACTGCTCAAATCGAAGAACTACTCCCTCCTCATCATGGGAATCAGCAACATCGATGGAGATGGTGGTGGAGATCAATGGAGATGGCTCCGGGGGCAATTCCCCGTCCCGGCAGGGTGCCGGAACAGAGACTTCTGTCCCTCGAATCTCCTTTTCGGTGGCGGCGGAACTGTGGGACTTTTCGTGGATTTCCGCCCACGTTAGGGTTTATGTCTCGGGGAGACGTATATATAGGCGAAAGGGCAAGGTCAGTGGAGCCTCGAGGGGCCCACACCAGGGGCTGGCGCGGCCAAGGGGACTCGTGCCACCCCTAGGTGTAGCCGCCTCGTTGTGCCTCCTTGTCTCTCTTCTGGACTTCGTGTATGCTCCGGTAAAATATTGACTTTGGCTTTTGTCCTGTCCAATTCCGAGAATATTTTTTCTGGCTTTTTTGGAACTGGCACTGTGGAATCTTGTCAATAGGTTAGTTTCAGAAAATGTATAAAAATGCCTCAAAGTGTAGACAAAACATAAGAAAGTTGATACTAAACGAGCATGGAGCATCAAAAATTATAGATACATTTACGACGTATCATTAATAACTTTAGGGTTCGCAGCATAGAAAACAAAAAAATCCTACGATGGGAACAACTATGTACCAAGATCTATCTACTAGATACAAGCAACAGGTGGATATACATCCATAGAGAACATACCCTTGAAGACCGATAAAGTTTAACGAGGTTGTACTCGTGGATGATGTAGACGAACGCTTGCCGATCTCAAGATTGAGAAGAAGTCCTGCGCCGCAAATCAGCGGCGCATCCATGCTCGCACACACGTACAATCCACCAAGCAACCTTCGTCTCCTCGCTCTAGCGATGCAGCAGAAGCAACTCTTTCTTGCCGAAAATCCACCGGAAACATGTATCTCGCTAGTCCGAGACCATGGGGGATATAAACTAGAGAGGGAGAGAGATCCTTCATGAGGAGGTGTGAGTGAGAGAGAGGTAGAGGGGGATTTATATAGGAGGGAGGGGGGAACCCCAAGGGGGTGTCTGGCACATGTGGTCTGCCCCCTCCCCTCCTCCATTCATGTGGGTGGAGCTCTAACTCACTAATTAGCCCCTTCATTTCTCCACTCAAAATCCCACTCAAAAATCCCATTAAATTTCCACCAAATTTAATGCAATATCTCTTTAAATAAAACTCCTTTTATTTATTAAGAATTTTGTCAATTACTTCAATGGGAAAACATTCACATAAAACCCCTTGCTAGTATTTCATTTCACATGCAAAAACACTTTCAACAATTTCACCCGAAACAGTTTCGGTGTCTAGTGAAATAAATTCCTGCGCTTTGTAAATCTTTTCAACATAAAACTATTTGTTCCAAATGGTGTTGGTGTATCTTAAGTGTGTCACCCTATGGTTCGCGAATAATGCATACATGATCGAGACCCCTCTTGGATCAATAATCAGAAGCGAGACCTGGAGATCCATACTGACTCCCACACATTCAACGATGACTTTCTTGTGATCGTGAGAACCTTTTACGCTAGAATCTTAATCCCTTTGTCTCGCGATATATTACATGTCCGAGATTCGATCATTAGTATCTTCATACCTAGTTTTATCTCGCTACTGACATGTACTCTTTTCTTGTTCCCGTGATATAACAATCTAGTGATCAAATCACTTGCTTGCAAGCTAACCAATGTTATATCACTGAGAGGGCCCAGAGTCTATCTATCAGTCATCGGGATGAACAAATTCCACTCTTGATCCATGAGCCTCAACATAACACTTTAGTAGCACTGAATCCATCTTTATAATCACCGTGTTACGGTGTGACGTTTGATGTTATCAAGATACTCTTCCAGTGTTAGTGATTGACATGATCTCATGGTCTAAGGATTACGATTACTTCGTATGATGTTATGGCGATATAAACTCAATGACTTTGATCATAATGCTATACTTCGGATGAATGTTCATCACACCATTCCAATACTGTTGTGACCTCGTTATTAACAACATACAATGTCTATGATCAGGAAACCTTGATCATCTTATGAATCAACGAGCTAGTTTATAAGAGAGGCATAACTATGAACTTTATGTTTGTTTATTAAACACACATGTATTAATGTTTCCGTATTAATACAATTATAGCATGCAAAATAAACATCTATCATATACTTGGAATATACATAATAACAACTTTATTATTGCCTCTCAGGGCATATTCCCTTCAGTCTCCCACTTGCACTAGAGACAATAATCTAATTACATAGTGATAAATTAACTCCCATCGAGTTCTGGTGTTGATCATGTTTTGCTCTAGGGAGAGTTTTAGTCAACGGATCTGCTACATTGAGATCTGTGTGTACTTTACAAATCTTTGTATCTCCATCCTTGACATGTTCGCGGATGGAGTGAAACCGGCGCTTAATATGCTTGGAATTCTTGTGAGACCTTGGTTCTTTGGCATTGGCTATGGCTCCATTGTTGTCACAATAGATCACCATTGGGTCCAACGCGCTAGCAACCACACCTAGTTCGGTTATGAATTCCTTCATCCAAAATGCTTCCTGAGCCGCTTCCTAAGCAGCAAAATATTTGGCCTCCGTTGTTGATCCCGCCATCACGGGTTGTTAGGAACTCGTCCAACTAACTGCTCCACCATTCATGAGAAATACGTATCCGGATTGAGACTTAGAGCCATCTGGATCGGTGTCGAAGCTAGCGTCGACATAACACTTAGCGACGAGCTCTTCTTCACCTCTGTACACGAGAAACATATCCTTAGTTCTTCTTAAGTACTTAAGGATATTCTTGACCGCTATCCAGTGTTTCGATCCTGGATAAGATCGGCATCTACTAGTCAAACTAATAGCATGTGCCACATCCGGTCTTGTACATATCATGGCATACATTATAGAGCCTATGGCTAAAGCATAGGGGACTTTGTCCATTATCTCTCTTTCTTCCGCCGTAGCCAGACTTTGAGTCTTACTCAATGTATTGCCTTGCAACATAGGTAAGAACCCTTTCTTACTTTCGTCCATTTTAAACATCTTTAAAATCTTATCAAGGTATGTACTTTGTGATATCCCTATTAGGCGCCTAGATATATCCCTATAGATCTTTATGCCTAATATGTATGACGCTTCACCTAGGTCCTTCATTGAAAATTTGCTGTTTAGATAACTTTTAACACTGTTTAAAATATCTATATCATTTTCGATCAGTAATATGTCATCCACATATAATATCAGAAATGCCACATTGCTCCCACTAACTTTCTTGTAAATACAAGCTTCTCCATAAGTTTGGATATATCCAACTCTTTGATCACCTCATCAAAGCGGAGATTCCAACTCCGGGATGCTTGCTTCAGTCCATAGATGGATCGCTGAAGCTTGCATACCTTGTCAGCATCCTTAGGATCGACAAAACCATTTGGTTGTACCATGTACAACTCTTCTTCAATGTTGCCATTGAGGAATGCAGTTTTAACATCCATCTACCATATCTCATAGTCGAAATATGCAGCAATTGCTAACATAATCCTAACTGACTTTAACATCGCTACAGGAGAGAATGTCTCATCATAGTCAACTCCTTGAATTTGTTGAAACCCTTTTGCGACAAGTCGAGCTTTATAGATGGTTACATTACCATCACATTAGTTTTTATTTTCAAAATCCATTTATTCTCTACGGCCTTTCGATCGTGAGGTAAGTCCACCAAGGTCCAAACCTGGTTTTCGTACATGGATTCCATCTCGGATTTCATGGCTTCTAGCCATTTGTTGGAATCCGGGCTCATCATCGCTTCTTCATACGTCGCAGGGTCATCAATTTCATCGACCATGAAATTCATAACAGGATTTTCGTACAGTTCTGGAGCTGCACCCGTCCTGCTAGACCTACGAGGTTTGGTAGTATTCTCTTTCAAAGTTTCATGATCGTTATCATTAGTTCCCTCTTCATTTGGTGAAGTCAACTCCAGAATAGCTTCTGGTGCTGCGCTACTCGCCATATTATGAAGAGAAGGTTCAACAACCTCTTCGAGTTCTACCTTTCGACTACCACACCTTTCGCGACAAACTCTTTCTCTAGAAAGGATCCATTCTTGGAAACGAAAACCTTGCCCTTGGATCTGTGATAGAAGGAATACACAATAGTTTCCTTAGGGTATCCTATGAAGACGCATTTTTCCGCTTTGGGTTTGACTTTATCTGGCTAAAGTTTCTTCACATAAACATCTGACGATGGCTCAGCTGATTGTTGAGCTTCGTTGGGAGACCCCAAGAGGAAGGTATGATGAGCATAGCGGCAAGTTCTTCCCTCAGTAAGAAACCAAGGTTATCGAACCAGTAGGAGGAAGGAAACGACTCAAAGGTGTTCCTAACAACTGGAAACCTGCACAACACAAACTCAAGACTTTGCCCCAACGAACAGTGAAGTTGTCAATCTCACCGGTTTGCTGAAAACAAAGGATTAACTGTATGGTGTGGAAGGTAATGGTGGTTTGCAGAAAGTAAATATTAACAGTGGAAGATGTATCAATGGTAAATATTGGACCAGGGTCCATAGTTCACTAGAGGTGTTCTCCTTAAGATAAACAAACATGGCATGCTGGGTAAACAAATTACAGCAGGGCAATTGACAGGACTGAGCAAGACATAACAATGCAATACTAGACACTCATGATCCTATGAGATTTTATTGGGCAATACAACAAGATACATAGATCGCCATCCAAATTCATTTATCACTAGTAATCCACCTTCAGGTTATCATCCGAACCCCTGCGGTATTAAGTTGCAAGCAACGGATAACTATGTACCAAGATCTATCTACTATAGATCCGACTCTGATACCACTGTTGGGTTCGCAACATAGAAAACAAAAAATTTCCTACGATGGGAACAACTATGTACCAAGATCTATCTACTAGATACAACAAATGGGTGGAGATACATCCATAGAGAACATACCTTTGAAGACCGACAAAGTTTAACGAGGTTGTACTCGTGGATGATGTAGACGAACGCTTGCCGATCTCAAGATCGAGAAGAAGTCCAGTGCCGCAAATCAGCATCGCATCCGTGCTCGCACACACGTCCAAGCCACCGAGCAACCTCCACCTCCTCGCTCCAGCGATGCAGCGGAAGCAACAACTCGTTCTTGTCAAAAATCCACCAGGAACATGTATCTCGCTAGTCCGAGACCATGGGGGATAAAAACTAGAGGGGGAGAGAGATCCTTCACGAGGAGGTGTGAGTGAGAGAGAGAGAGAGGGAGAGGGGGGCTTTATATAGGAGGGAGGGGGCACCCCAAGGGGGTGGCCAGCGCATGGGGGCTGCCCCCTCCCCTCCTCCATTCATGTGGGTGGAGCTCCCACTCACAAATTAGCCCCTTCATTTCTCCACTCAAAATCCCACTCAAAAATCCCATTAAATTTCCACCAAATTTAATGCAACCTCTCTTTAAATAAAACTCATTTTATTTATTCAGAATTTTGTCAATTACTTTAATGGACAAACATTCACATAAAACCCCTTGCTAGTATTTTATTTCACATGCAGAAACACTTTCAGCAATTTCACATGAAACAGTTCCGGTGTCTAGTGAAATAAATCCCTGCACTTTGTAAATCTTTTCGACATGAAACTATTTGTTCCAAATGGTGTCGGTGTCTCGTAAGTGTGTCACTCTACGATTCGCGAATAATGTGGACATCATCAAGACCCCTCTCGGATCAATAATCAGAAGCGGGACCTAGAAATCCATACTGACTCTCACACATTTAATGATGACTTTCTTGTGATCGTGAGAACCTTTTATGCTAGAATCTTAATCCCTTTGTATCGCGATATATTACATGTCCGAGATTTGATCATTGGTATCTTCATACCTAGTTTGATCTCGTTACTGACATGTACTCTTTTCTTGTTCCCATGATATAACATTCTAGTGATCAAATCACTTGCTTGCAAGCTAACCAATGTGACATCACCGAGAGGGCCCAGAGTATATCTATCCATCATCGGGATGAACAAATTCCACTCTTGATCCATGGGCCTCAACATAACACTTTAGTAGCACTGAACCCATCTTTATAATCACCGTGTTACGGTGTGACGTTTGATGTTATCAAGATACTCTTCTAGTGTTAGTGATTGACATGATCTCATGGTCTAAGGATTAGGATTACTTCGTATGATGTTATACCAATATAAACTCAATGAATTTCATTGTAATGTTATACTTCAGATGAATGTTAATCACACCATTCCAATAATGTTGTGACCTTGTTATTAACAACATCCAATGTCTATGATCAGTAAACCTTGATCATCTTGTTAATCAACGAGCTAATTTATAAAAGAGGCATAACTAGGAACTTTCTGTTTGTTAATTAAACACACATGTATTAATTATTCCGTATTAATACAATTATAGCATGCAAAATAAACATCTATCATATACTTGGAATATACATAATAACAACTTTATTATTGACTCTCAGGACATATTCCCTTCAATAACAAGGTCACAACATTATTGGAATGGTGTGATGAACATTCATCCGAAGTATAGCACTACGATCAAAGTCATTGTGTTTATATTGCTATAACATCATACAAAGTAATCCTAATCCTTAGACCATGAGATCATGTCCATCACTAACAATGGAAGAGTATCTCAATAACATCAAACGTTACACCGTAACAGTGTGACTATAAAGGTGGGTTTAGTGCTACGAAGGTGTTATGTAGAGGCTCATGGATCAAGAGTGGAATTTGTCCATCCCAATGATGGAGAGATATACTCTGGACCCTCTCGGTGATATCACATTAGTTAGCTTGCAAGCAAGTGATGAGATCACTAGAATGTTATATCACGGGAACAAGAAAAGAGTACATGTCGGTAACGAGATCAAACTAGGTATGGAGATACCGATGGTCGAATCTTGGATATGTAATATATCGCGAGACAAAGGGATTAAGTTACTAGCATAAAAGGTTCTCACGATCACAAGAAGTCATCGTTGAATGTGTGGGAGTTGGTATGGATCTCCAGGTCCCGCTTCTGATTATTGATCCAAGAGGGGTCTCGATCATGTCCGCATTATTCGCGAACCGTAGGTTGACACGCTTAAGATACACCGACATCATTTGGAACAAATATGTTCTAGACGAAAGAATTGCAAAGCGCTGAAATTATTTCAACTGACACCTGAATTGTTTCGGGTGAATTGCTGAAATTGTTTGTGCATGTGAAATTTAAAAGTAGCAAGGGGTTTTATGTGAATATTTGTTAATTAATGTAATTGAATTTTCTTGAATAAATAAATAAAAGGGGTTTTATTTAATAAGAGATTAAATTAAATTTGGTGGAAATTTATTGGGAATTTGAGTGGGTTTTTTGAGTGGAGAATATGGAGGGACTTTTGGTGAGTGGGAGCTCCACTCACATGAATGGAGGAAGGGGTGGGGCAGACACCGTGGTCGTCGGCCACACCCCTTGGGGTGCCCCCCCCTCCTATAAAAGGCTCCTACTCCCTCTCTCTCACTCACACCTCCTCGTGAAGGATATCTCTCCCCCACTAGTTTATTTTCTATGGTCTCGGACTAGCGAGATACGTGTTCCTGGTGGCTTTTCGTTTGTAAAGAGTTGTTGCTTCTGCTGCATCGCTGGAGTGAAGAGGCGGAGGTTATTCGGTGGCTTGAACATGTGTGTGCAATCACAGATGCACTGCTGATCTGCGGCGCTGGACTTCTTCTCGATCTTGAGATCGGCAAGCATTTAAAATATTAACAAGGGGGCGGCTGTGAAAATGACAACAAAATGATGAATATATCATGCAAGTTGACACTATATCAAGGAGGCAGTTGTGAAAACGAATAACATTTGACGATTCTTGTTGTTAGTCTCAGTATATATATATATACATCAAGATGTTGTGGTCATGTTTATCTTTCCCATCAGACAAAAACGGTAGGTTTGCAAGTGGCGCAGTGTTATCCGTTATGATCTTCCTGTGCACTATATACATCATACACAAAAATAGATTATAAAGGGGAACGCTAAACACCCTCCATATTCATCATCAACCAAATAATTTATGTTAATAGATTGTTGATTAATATTGGAGTTTTTGTCCTCGTTGGTGATTGGATCATTTTACACGAGTTTCAGGGCAAATTTATCACCATCCTTTCCACTGAAAAATGAAAAGGAACGAATAAATCGCCAAACTCATGTTTTCATGAAGGGAAAAACTAAATTTAAGCATAGCCCATACCATTATATATCTGTCATCGCCCTGCATGTTACTTTGATGAAGCAAATGGGCAAAACTGATATTGGTTCAGCGCATGCATCTGTTCGGTCGGTATGTGTATTTGCATACGACCATAAAATACTAATAAAAAGTGCCCTGCATGTTGTCCCTACACTATTAAGTACTAACGGGCCAGCTGTGAAAAGAGTAAGAGAAAGACGAGTCTGCTTGTTAGTCTCACATATCGGTCAAAATCGTATTCATCATACAAATAAGACAAAATCGGTAGGTTGCAAGAGGCGCTGTGTTGTTTGTTCTAACGATTCTCTTGTGTAATAATGCATAAAAAATCATGTTTTTTCTTTCCTTGAAATATTGTCTGACCAGAAAACAAAATAAAAAAGAAAGATGGACACCCTAGCTCCTTAGTCAGTCAATGATAATCGAAGGACACACACTAACACGATTGGTCCTTGAAGTCTATAAATGGAACCCTCATGTTCACATATCTCTCACAACACGCTCACAAGACACATAGAACACAAATTTAAGGATAGACCATTTGTTCCTCTTCCTCCAAAAGCAATGGCCAGTACTCCTAAAAATGCTCTCTCCCAGGTACTCGTCTTCACTTTTGTCCTAGGAGCCATGGTGAGTCTATCAGTTTCATGCCCTACTCGTTGTGATAAGGAGATAGTATGGACCTTGTATGTTCGCCAAACTTTTACGGGAAACAACAGGAACCAGGAGGTATCGGTTCACCAGGTGAACAGTACCGATGACACGAGGTTTGGTGCGATTGTAACAAACAATTGGGCTGTTCTTGATGCACCTCTACCCACCGCAAATATAGTTGCCCGTGCAAGAGGAACACACACCAAGGCTGGCCCAGCCGTTGGTGACTGGTTCACTTCTCTCAGCATAGTGTTTGAGGGAGCAAGGTACTATTACTTAGACATCTTTTCCAAAAAAAATAACTATGTTTCTAGAATTCCAACCACTAGATGTTATTGATTTCCAACTGCTTTATATTGATTGATTCAAAATTTATAATCTAACCAGGATACTATGATTGCTTAATTACAAATATCTAGCCTTACGAGGATATTAAGATTAATTGATCAAAAGCTTGATACATATGCTATTTATATACAGATTTTACAAATAATTTGATGATATATCTCATTAATATATGTAGGTTTAATGGATCCACATTTCAAGTCATGGGGATCACCGACGTAAGTGGTCACTGGGCTATTGTTGGTGGGACTGGAGAATTTGCGATAGCACATGGCATAATCAAGCACACAATAACAAATGACCCCACAGAAAATGGAAACTTCAGGCGCCTTGATATTCATGCTTTCTACTCCCCACTTGATGTAAGTATAATAGTGAGATTAGAAAATTCAGCTAATTAATATTTAATTAGTCTATAGAATGCATAAAAATAAATTATTAAATTGTCTTCTGTGCAAAATCTATGTTATACCAAAATATTCATCAAGACTAAATCAAGACATGTATGTAGGATTAATTTTCAAGTGCCCAACCTAAATATTATAAAAATCATAGGTAGTTTAGGCTTCAACTAGCTCTTGTCCATAACATCACCTTACGTTGAAGAATAAGTAAACTAATGCCATAATTAACTTTTCCATACAAGAATTTATAATTTCATAATCACCATACATTTTTCTATTTTAGGTTAGGTAACATTTTCGTCAGTGTACAATCAAACACATGAATCTGTGATAATTAAATAACAAAAAAATTATTTCGAGTAGGCGCAAATGCCACCAATTATATTAGTCACCATTTTCATGGTATATTATTCAGTAATATTGGTTAAATATTAAAAAATGCAAACTCCAATGTTGAATATTAGTGATTGAACTTATAAAATTTGAAACTTATCGATTGTTTCCGAGCATAGTGTGCAATAGATGAGCTTACTCTTATTTTCCTTCATTTCATACAGGTTACTGCAAACTTTATTGCCATCCAATAATTCGACCAAGGGTTTGTTGAGGTTGCATACCTATATGGGTAAATTATATGAGATGGATGTGTGTCATGAGGTTGTTGGTATTGTCGTGATCATCTTTATTAGTTGTGGCTGTTGATGTCCTTAATTATTTGTGGTGTTGTTGTTTGTCTTTTGAAATATCGTGTGTCCATGTTGTAGTCTTTGTTGTTGTATTGTAACACATTTGGTATTTTGTTTGGATCATATCCTTAGATATGGCCCCAAAAAATGTAAGTTGTTTGAATAAAGGGAGTAAGGTTTGTTTGTTTATCAAGGGTGTATTGTATTCATGAAGATTTCTGGTGCTCCTGGTGCGTCCTGGCCAGAAATGCTATTGGAAAATGTTTCCAAAGATTTGTTGCTTAGCTAGGAAAATTCCAATTAAAATATGACCCGCTGGAGAACCCGGTCCTCAGCAGCTTCTCTTCTTTGGGCTGCTTCTTCTCTTAATTCTCAAGTTTCCTTTGTGAGTGCCGAGCATCTTGTAAAAAGGACGAAGATCGGCTCTCCGTATCAGAGGATCTATTTTCTACATAGATGGATCACCCCTCCGCATAGGCGGCACATTTATTCATCGCCACCGCATGAAGCTGCGACTAAAGCTTACTCTAACATCAGATCTGATGGTTCATAGCTTCTGTTGTGCTGTTGGCCGCTCTTCCATCGACTCCTGTAGTTGAAGGACCGTTGTTCAGAGCTTTGCTGTCGAATTTTCGTTGTCAACTAACCTTCAACCTCGAGGCCAGTGGGCCAAATCGAAGGACCTCCTGTAACTTTGGTGTAGTGATTCCCGTCTTCTCTATCCCATGTGGCCTGGTCCCCGGCATACAAATAGGAATGGCTGCTGAGCTCACTTACATACAAGAAATAATGCTAATCTGTCAAACATTTTCCACTTTATGGGTACTATTACTCAGATGTATACTGGCTATTTTAGCATCTAATCGGCCGCCACGATATACATACGTTCCTATTCCTATGTTGATCATTTTAGTTGTATTTCTTCAAGATAAAAATTGTTAATATATAGACTGATTCATTTCTCTTCCCCAGTGCACTGTTGGGCATACCATATGTTCGTCCTGCCACGACAAGCTCCTGGACAAGTGTCACTTCTTCTCCCTTCCCACGGTGTACAATCGCTGCCACATAGTAGAACATGTTGTTGAAGCCATTAAAGTTGCTTGCTCCAATGACAACCATGGATGGACCGCAAGGATGACCAACTACCAGAGAGAAGACCACGAGAAAGGTTGCCCACATGCACCATGTTACTGCCCCTTAATAGACTGTGGGTTTAGCGGACCAATGGCGACAGACTGTGGGTTTAGCGGACCAACCGTGACGCTCCTTCACCATTTCTCAAGTGAGCACGAGTGGCACTCCACAAAAGTTTCCTACAAGAAGGCATTCACGATCCGCGTCCAGGTGGGATCGGCCGTCCTCATGGGTGAAGATGGGCACATGTTCGTGATCAACATGGTAATGGAGCCCCTTGTCGGTGTCATCTCAATTTGCTGCGCCCAGCCTCGCATTACTGGATCCAAGTTCAAATGCAGGTTGAAATTGTCGCGCACTGAGCCAAGCTATTCTCAGGCCACGGAATTCCTAGTGAGGAGCAGTAATATGCATGGTGGGCTGCCGAAAGATATCGTCCCGTTCATCGTGCCGAAGCTGCCGCTGCTTTCGGACACCGGTGCAAGCGCCACAGCCAAGGTGGGTCTGGTGTTAGTATTGACTCTCATGCGGAAATAGGGACAATGTGCAAATTGTGGCGCGCCTACCTGTGTATATCCTAGTGCCCGTGTAGTGTAGGACTTGATGCGACAAAAGAGTAGTTCTAGTTCCCTCAATATCTAGATCTGAGCTTTTGGATGAGACGATAGTGTTCTTTTGGATCGTGTAGTGTAGGACTTGATGCGACAAAAGAGTAGTTCTAATTCCCTCAATATCTAGATTTGAGCTTTTGGATGAGACGGTGGTGTTCATTTGGATGAGATACTATTTTTCTTTAAGGGAAGGAGAATTTATTAAGCAGTGATAGAGTTACATTCTGCAGCAATTTGCTGGCTAATATGTTCATTTGGCAGGTTTCGATATTTTTTTCTTTTCTTATAATCTTCTGATTGCCGACTACTATCGGGCAAATTCTTGTTTGAAATCATCGAAGTTGACTTTGCTAAAGCGGCGCACCTTTACTCTACTCGGCAGAGAAAATCGGGCAATGTCTGATTGGCCAATTGCATGAGTGGAAGGACATAGCATCAAGTAGGGGAAAAAAATCACATATCCATGGTTTCATCTTCTGACATGACAAGCATCTTAACATGTTAAGAAGAGCTGAGTTCGGTATGGCTACAGGTTATGGACAAAAATTCATATTCACATGTGGGCATGCTCCTGATCTACCCTCGTGCGTGTCAAATACAAGGTTGACCAGATAACTTTCTCTCGCATACTGTAAAGACCACAGGTAAACTCGTCCCCATCTTCACCTTTAATCATTGGAGTGAACTTCGACGTCCAACTGGAGTTGTTATTATCATTGTGATCAGCACCATGGGCACCGATATTGAGTATCAGCATATCATCTATGGAGACTGCCACTACACGTCGCAGTAGTTGGACAATTCCGCCATCCACCACCAGCATCACTGTCGATCGTACATCAGAAAATTGTTTGGAGCTTCTGTGGTGCGAGCAGTTATTTTTCCATATAGAAAACTTCAGGTCCTGATAGAACTTTGATCTCAACTGTGGCCTCCAGTGCTTTTTTAAACATATGAAAATTCTAGTTCTACTTCACTAAGCCAGCTAGGAATGCTCATGCTACCAACCTTAAGAGTTAATTCTCCCAAGTAACACATCAATCAGTAATTTTGCCCTAATTCGAGATTTAAGTACTAGCCACAACAAAACTACCCAAATTCCAGATCTGGTTTGAAGTACTACCTGCAATATATACCCTAATTGCTAAGCATAGTTGAAAGCAATAGCTGGCTAGATGCAACAAAATGCCCAACATCCTGAGCGAGTTGAAAGCACTAGCTGCAACAAAACACCCAAATTCATGAGCAGAGTTGAAAGCACTACCCAACAAAGTACCCAAATTCATGAGCGGAGTTGAAAGCACTACGCAACAAAGTACCCATTAGTGTGTATGCCCTTACATTGGTAAAAACCAAATGTCATAGAAACCATAGACTACTCCAGTTCCAACAAATTCTATCTCAACTAAGAAGGCATGTGATCCATCATTATGAGATCAGGACATAATCTTATCGATACGGATGTTGAGAGCCACCTCTTTGGACGCCCCGGCCCCAACCAGGTACATCGGCGGCACCGTCAAATAAGATGACAGCTCCTCCACGGCGACCTCGCCAGGCCTGGTGCTGCTCTCCACATCCATGTCCAGCAGGAGCATGTGCGCCCTGCGGCTCGCCACCGCCGGTGGCAAGTACGCCAAAATATTGAGCATGTACTGCGGCTGCAGGGCCGAGCATGCTCCTAGGCGAACCACAGACACGGCGGTGGCCGTGCTCTGGCCGACAGCTCCCATGACCAGGAGAAACACACAATCGTCCTGCTCGCCGACGAGCAGATGCCGTGGCTCCGACACAGGCACCTGAAGCTGGAGTTCCTTACCATACTCGACGCTGTGGACGGGCCAGGAGTGCAGAGTTCTGAGGTGGCTCAGGAGCGCCAGGGGAAGGCCGACAAAGCCGCAGCTAGGCTCGGTGCAGAAGCAGGGCGCACATGGGCACGTGCTCTGGTGGTTGTCAAGCTCATGGTAGCTGACATAGCTCTGGCAGCCGTCATGCGAGCACTTGACCTTGGCAGACAAGATGATTGTGTCCATCATCATGTTGTGGATGTCAAAGGCGCAGCCATGCTCGCATTTCTGGCACTGGATGCCAGGGAGCTCGGCGATGCAGTTGCGGCAAGCCAAGTGTCCGCCCTTGCACTGCACAAATCGAAGTTGGTTATGCGACATTTCTAAAATTGGAAAGAAATGACGGGCGGCGTAATGAAATTACTCCAACCTAGAAGACAGGAGGTTTGAAGGGACGGGAGCACAAGGGGCAGTTTAGTAAACTCGTGTCCACGATGGCGCCTCCTCCAGCTTGCTCCACATGGCCACTAGGTTGCTCCACCCTCGCCTTTTTGGCACTCCGATCACTATCTTCCATCGTTGACAGAGAAGCCCTATTCCTTGCATCCCCTCGCCAATCTGTGGTCGCGAGTGTTGGTCAGGAGGAACATGGACTGGTCTTCAGAGTGTTGGTCAGGAGGAACATGGACTGGTCTTCACCGGCAAGGAGCGTGAACCGGTGGTCGCGAGAGATGGATATCTTCAGTGATTTGTTGTATCTCAAGTTGGTCGGCGACCACCCATGCACGGTGCCGAGGTGGTCCAGAAGACAGCATGTTGCCCCTTTGAAAGCGCAGTCATTCTATGGGCAGTAGCACGAATCATGTGTACATTCACTTTCATGCTTCTCTTTCTGGTGGTAGATGATGAACTCATTGCAATCGTATGCTTCGTTTGAGCATGGCACTTTGATGGCGTCGAGGAATTGCTCGACTTCGACGCAGAGGGAATAGCTAGTTTTTTTGTAGCACAGATCACAAAAGATGCCTAAGCATGCAAGACCGGCTCATACTCGTATAATTTTCTTCCCCTGGATCTGATGTTTTTGCCTCCTCGTGAGACCAGGGTCGGTCTATAGATTTTAGGCGCCCTAGAGCAACATGAAATCAAGGGCATCTTGCTTAAAGTGTTAAAGCCACCCTAGGGTCAAGGGGGGCAATGGCCCCCTAAAAGCATTACATACATATTTACTATTTATGCTAAAAAATTAAAGATTACACAAAGTTTATGCATGATTAACGTTCTTGGGTGTCTCAACTATGCCTATCAAGCTCCGTTTAAAGGGTCGGAGCCATAGGGCTCTGCAAACCATTTCCTCTGCCTAAACCGACCCATTTACTGAAGTACCTCTCGGCACCTTGGCCCCAACGATGATCACTGTTCAGTCTCGACAAGGAGATGCCAACCAAAGGTCTGCCTTCAAAATGGGACATCAGCAGCTTTGCCCTGTCAGGAAGTGAATTCATTCAATGCATTCGCAAAAAACAGATTATCTTTCTGAACATGTTAATTTGTTCAAACATAGTACTCGCTGTAAATAATTTCGTTAAAAAGGACTCTTTGTTTTTTTCACGAGGGAGAATAATAGTACTCCATTGGTCCAAAAAAGTATGTCATGGATTTGTCTAGATGTGAATCTAGACATTTCCGCACGGAGGAAGTATCATCTATGGCATACATCATATGCCCCCAGAGGAAAATAAAACTAGTAAAAACAAGTGAGTCATTATGCAAATGTTAAAGAGATATTTAATGTCAAAAGTTAATAGTATAGTTTAAAGTTTAAAGGAGCCATTGTAGGGGCATATTAGAGTTGTCAAAAATTGCAAGAGTAAATCCCGCATTTTCAGCCTTTGTAAGAGCACAAAAGAAATTTGTCATAGGTGGCACCAAAGAGCCCCCAAAACCTCGTTGCCACACACCTCTCACATTTGTGTAGTCATGGTTTTTATGATAATACTATCTCTGTTCCATAAAACAAGGCATATAATTTTCTAAAAAGTCAAGCAATGTTAACTTTGACCAAGACAAAACTATAGAAAAATACAACACTATATAGATACAACATAAAAATACATTGCATTACATATTTAATGTCGTTATTTTACAAGTTAGTCATCATGAAAATGTTAAAGAGATATTTACGGTAAAGATAATATTGAAGTTAAAGGGAGAAATTGTAGGGGCATACTAGATTTGTCAAAAATTTAAGAGTAAATCTAGCATTTTAACTTTTTGTAAAAATACATAAGATATCCGCATAGAAGCCCAACTACTATTGTCTCTCATAGTCCATGAGAATTTGTTCTTTGTCCACATTTGCCATTATAGCCCAAGGCAGCTTCGAAGAGCCTCAAGAACCACGCCGCGACACACCACTCACGTTTTCCTTCTTCCCCTTTATCAATTTTAGAATAAATCATCGCAAAAAAATGATGGCGACACCTCCTTCCTCCCCACCAATCTCATGTTCCCCCTCGTTCCTTGCTTAGAGGCGGGATCGACACCAAGGGCCACCGTTTGTTTCCTGTGAGGCTCTTCTAGGAACACACACCAAGGCTGGCCCAGCCGTTGGTGACTGGTTCACTTCTCTCAGCATAGTGTTTGAGGGAGCAAGGTACTATTACTTAGACATCTTTTCTAAAAAAATAAATATGTTTCTAGAATTCCAACCACTAGATCTTATTGATTTCCAACCGCTTTATATTGATTGATTAAAAATTTATAATCTAACCAGGATACTATGATTGCTTAATTACAAATATCTAGCCTTACGAGGATATTAAGATTAATTGATCAAAAGCTTGATACATATGCTATTTATATACAGATTTTACAAATAATTTGATGATATATCTCATTAATATATGTAGGTTTAATGGCTCCACATTTCAAGTCATGGGGATCACCGACGTAAGTGGTCACTGGGCTATTGTTGGTGGGACTGAAGAATTTGCGATAGCACATGGCATAATCAAGCACACAATAACAAATGACCCCACAGAAAATGGAAACTTCAGGCGCCTTGATATTCATGCTTTCTACTCCCCACTTGATGTAAGTATAATAGTGAGATTAGAAAATTCAGCTAATTAATATTTAATTGGTCTATAGAATTCATAAAAATAAATTATTAAATTGTCTTTTGTGCAAAATCTATGTTATACCAAAATATTCTTCAAGACTAAATCAAGACATGTATGTAGGATTAATTTTCAAGTGCCCAACCTAAATATTATAAAAATCATAGGTAGTTTAGGCTTCAACTAGCCCTTGTCCATAACATCACCTTCCGTTGAAGAATAAGTAAACTAATGCCATAATTAACTTTTACATACAAGAATTTATAATTTCATAATCACCATACATTTTTCTATTTTAGGTTAGGTAACATTTTCGTCAGTGTACAATCAAACACATGAATCTGTGATATTAAATAACAAAAAAATTATTTCGAGTAGGCGTAAATGCCACCAATTATATTAGTCTCCATTTTCATGGTATATTATTCAGTAATATTGGTTAAATATTAAAAAATGCAAACTCCAATGTTGAATATTAGTGATTGAACTTATAAAATTTAAAACTTATCGATTGTTTCCGAGCATAGTGTGCAATAGATGAGCTTACTCTTATTTTCCTTCATTTCATACAGGTTAATGCAAACTTTATTGCCATCCAATAATTCGACCAAGGGTTTGTTGAGGTTGCATACCTATATGGGTAAATTGTATGAGATGGATGTGTGTCATGAGGTTGTTGGTATTGTCGTGAACATCTTTATTAGTTGTGGTTGTTGATGTCCTTAATTATTTGTGGTGTTGTTGTTTGTCTTTTGAAATATCGTGTGTCCATGTTGTAGTCTTTGTTGTTGTATTATAACACATTTGGTTTTTTTTGGATCATATCCTTAGATATGGCCCCAAAAATGTAAGTTGTTTGAATAAAGGGAGTAAGGTTTGTTTGTTTATCAAGAGTATATTGTATTCACGAAGATTTCTGGTGCTCCTGGTGCGTCCTAGAAAGAAGTGCTATTGGAAAATGTTTCTAAATATTTGTTGCTTAGCTAGGAAAATTCCAATTAAAATATGACCCGCTGGCGAACCCAGTCAGCAGCTTCTCTCCTTTGGGCTGCTTCTTCTCTTAATTCTCAAGTTTCCTTTGTGAGTGCCGAGCATATTGTAAAAAGGACGAAGATTGGTTCTCCACATCAGAGGATCTATTTTCTACATAGATGGATCACCCCTCCGCATAGGCGGCACATTTATTCATCGCCCCGCATGAAGCTGCGAATAAAGATCGCTCTAACATCAGATCTGATGGTTCATAGCTTCTGTTGTGCTGTTGGCCGCTCTTCCATCGACTCCTGTAGTTGAAGGACCGTTGTTCAGAGCTTTGCTGCCGAATTTTCGCCGTCAACTAACCTTCAATCTCGAGGCCAGTGGGCCAATTCGAAGGACCTCATGTAACTTTGGTGTAGTGATTCCCGTCTGCTCTATCCCATGTGGCCTAGTCCCTGGCATAAAAATAGGAATGGATGCTGAGCTCAGTTACATACAAGAAATAATGGTAATCTGGTCAAATATTTTCCACTTCATGGGTACTATCACTCAGATGTATACTGCTTATTGTAGCATCTAATCGACAGCCACGATATACATACTTTCCAATTCTTATATTAATCATTTTAGTTGTATTTATTTTAGATAAAAGTTGTTAGCATATTGACTGATTCAATTCTCTTTCTCATTGCGTTGTTGGGCATACCATATGTTCGTCCTGCCACGACAAGCTCCTGGACAAGCAGTGTCACTTCTTCTCCCTTCCCACGGTGTACAATCGCTGCCACATGGTAGAACATGTTGTTGAATCCATCAAAGTTGCTTGCTCCAATGGCAACCATGGATGCACCGCAAGGATGACCTACTACAAGAGAGAAGACCACGAGAAAGGTTGCCCACATGGCCACATGCACCATGTTACTGCCCCTTAATAGACTGTGGGTTTAGCAGACCAACCGCAACGCTCCTTCACCATTTCTCAAGTGAGCACGAGTGGCACTCCACAAAAGTTTCCTACAAGAAGGCATTCATGATCCGCGTCTAGGTGGGATCGGCGTCCTCGTGGGTGAGGATGGGCACATGTTCGTGGTCAACATGGTAATGGAGCCCCTTGTCGGTGTCATCTCAATTTGCTGCGCCCAACCTCGCATTACTGGATCCAAGTTCAAATGCAGGTTGAAATTGTCGCGCACTGAGCCAAGATATTCTCAGGCCACGGAATTCCTAGTGAGGAGCAGTAATATGCATGGTGGGCTGCCGAAAGATATCGTCCCGTTCATCGTGCCGAAGCTGCCGCTGCTTTCGGACACCGGTGCAAGCGCCACAACCAAGGTGGGTCTGGTGTTAGTATTGACTCTCACGCGGCAATAGGGACAATGTGCAAATTGTGGCGCGCCTACCTGTGTATATCCTAGTGCCCGTGTAGTGTAGGACTTGATGCGACAAAAGAGTAGTTCTAGTTCCCTCAATATCTAGATCTGAGCTTTTGGATGAGACGATAGTGTTCTTTTGGATCGTGTAGTGTAGGACTTGATGCGACAAAAGAGTAGTTCTAATTCCCTCAATATCTAGATTTGAGCTTTTGGATGAGACGGTGGTGTTCATTTGGATGAGATACTATGTTTCTTTAAGGGAAGGAGAATTTATTAAGCAGTGATAGAGTTACATTCTGCAGCAATCTGCTGGCTAATATGTTCATTTGGCAGGTTTCGATATTTTTTTCTTTTCTTATAATCTTCTGATTGCCGACTACTATCGGGCAAATTCTTGTTTGAAATCATCGAAGTTGACTTTGCTAAAGCGGCGCGCCTTTACTCTACTCGGCAGAGAAAATCGGGCAATGTCTGATTGGCCAATTGCATGAGTGGAAGGACATAGCATCAAGTAGGGAAAAAAATCACATAACCATGGTTTACATGACAAGCATCTTAACATGTTAAGTATAGCTGAGTTTGGTATAGCTACAGGTTATGGACAAAAATTCACATATGGGCATGCTCCCGATCTACCCTCGTGCGTGGTAAACTCATCCAACTGGAGTTTACTGAGACTGAGACTGAGACTTCCAACTACTGAGACTGGAGTGAACTTAGAATTCCAACTTAGAATTCCAACTGGAGTTATTATTACCATTGTGATCAGCACCATGGGCACCGATATTGAGTATCAGCATATCATCTACTGAGACTGCCACTACACGTCGCAGTAGTTGGACAATTCTGCCATCCACCACCAGCATCACTGTCGATCGTACATCAGAAAATTGTTTGTAACTTCTGTGGTGCGAGCAGTTATTTTTCCATACAGAAAACTTCAGGTCCTGATAGAACTTTGATCTCAACTGTGGCCTCCAGTTCTTTTTTAACATATGAAAATTCTAGTTCTACTTCACTAAGCCAGCTAGGAATGCTCCTGCTACCAACCTTAGAGTTATTTCTGCCAAGTAACACATCAATCAGTAATTTTGCCCTAATTCGAGATTTAAGTACTAGCCACAACAAAACTACCCAAATTCCAGATCTGGTTTGAAGTACTACCTGCAATATATATACCCTAATTCCTAAGCATAGTTGAAAGCAATAGCTGGCTAGATGCAACAAAATACCCAACATCCTGAGCGAGTTGAAAGCACTAGCTGCAACAAAACACCCAAATTCATGAGCAGAGCTGAAAGCACTACGCAACAAAGTGCCCAAATTCATGAGCAGAGTTGAAAGCACTATGCAACAAAGTACCCATTAGTGTGTATGCCCTTACATTGGCAAAAACCAACATGTCATAGAAACCACGGACTACTCCAGTTCCAACAAATTCTATCTCAACTAAGAAGGCATGCTATGATCCATCATTATGAGATCAGGACATAATCTTATCGATACGGATGTTGAGAGCCACCTCTTTGGACTCCCCGGCCCCAACCAGGTACATCGGCGGCACCGTCAAATAAGATGACAGCTCCTCCACGGCAACCTCACCAGGCCTGGTGCTGCTCTCCACATCCATGTCCAGCAGGAGCATGTGCGCCCTGCGGCTCGCCACCGCCGGTGGCAAGTATGCCAAAATATTGAGCATGTACTGCGGTTGCAGGGCCGAGCATGCTCCTAGGCGAACCACAGACACGGCGGTGGCCGTGCTCTGCCGACAGCTCCCATGACTAGGAGAAACACACAATCGTCCTGCTCGCCGACGAGCAGATGCCGTGGCTCCGACACAGGCACCTGAAGCTGGAGTTCCTTACCGTACTCGACGTTGTGGACGGGCCAGGAGTGCAGAGTTCTGAGGTGGCTCAGGAGCGCCAGGGTAAGGCCGACAAAGCCGCATCTAGGATCGGTGCAGAAGCAGGGCGCACATGGGCACGTGCTCTGGTGGTTGTCAAGCTCATGGTAGCTGACATAGCTCTGGCAGCCGTCATGCGAGCACTTGACCTTGGCAGACAAGATGATTGTGTCCATCATCATGTTGTGGATGTCAAAGGCGCAGCCATGCTCGCATTTCTGGCACTGGATGCCAGGTAGCTCGGCGATGCAGTTGCGGCAAGCCAAGTGTCCGCCCTTGCACTGCTCAAATCGAAGAACTACTCCCTCCTCATCATGGGAATCAGCAACAGCGATGGAGATGGTGGTGGAGATCAATGGAGATGGCTCCGGCGGCAATTCCCCGTCCCGGCAGGGTGCCGGAACAGAGACTTCTGTCCCTCGAATCTCCTTTTCGGTGGCGGCGGAACTGTGGGACTTTTCGTGGATTTCCGCCCACGTTAGGGTTTATGTCTCGGGGAGACGTATATATAGGCGAAAGGGCAAGGTCAGTGGAGCCTCGAGGGGCCCACACCAGGGGCTGGCGCGGCCAAGGGGACTCGTGCCACCCCTAGGTGTAGCCGCCTCGTTGTGCCTCCTTGTCTCTCTTCTGGACTTCGTGTATGCTCCGGTAAAATATTGACTTTGGCTTTTGTCCTGTCCAATTCCGAGAATATTTTTTCTGGCTTTTTTGGAACTGGCACTGTGGAATCTTGTCAATAGGTTAGTTTCAGAAAATGTATAAAAATGCCTCAAAGTGTAGACAAAACATAAGAAAGTTGATACTAAACGAGCATGGAGCATAAAAAATTATAGATACGTTTACGACGTATCATTAATAACTTTAGGGTTCGCAGCATAGAAAACAAAAAAATCCTACGATGGGAACAACTATGTACCAAGATCTATCTACTAGATACAAGCAACAGGTGGATATACATCCATAGAGAACATACCCTTGAATACCGATAAAGTTTAACGAGGTTGTACTCGTGGATGATGTAGACGAACGCTTGCCGATCTCAAGATTGAGAAGAAGTCTTGCGCCGCAAATCAGCGGCGCATCCATGCTCGCACACACGTACAAGCCACCAAGCAACCTTCGTCTCCTCGCTCTAGCGATGCAGCAGAAGCAACTCTTTCTTGCCGAAAATCCACCGGAAACATGTATCTCGCTAGTCCGAGACCATGGGGGATATAAACTAGAGGGGGAGAGAGATCCTTCATGAAGAGGTGTGAGTGAGAGAGAGGTAGAGGGGGATTTATATAGGAGAGAGGGGGAACCCCAAGGGGGTGTCTGTCACATGTGGTCTGCCCCCTCCCCTCCTCCATTCATGTGGGTGGAGCTCTAACTCACTAATTAGCCCCTTCATTTCTCCACTCAAAATCCCACTCAAAAATCCCATTAAATTTCCACCAAATTTAATGCAATCTCTCTTTAAATAAAACTCCTTTTATTTATTAAGAATTTTGTCAATTACTTCAATGGGAAAACATTCACATAAAACCCCTTGCTAGTATTTCATTTCACATGCAAAAACACTTTCAACAATTTCACCCGAAACAGTTTCGGTGTCTAGTGAAATAAATTCCTGCGCTTTGTAAATCTTTTCAACATAAAACTATTTGTTCCAAATGGTGTTGGTGTCTCTTAAGTGTGTCACCCTATGGTTCGCGAATAATGCATACATGATCGAGACCCCTCTTGGATCAATAATCAGAAGCGAGACCTCGAGATCCATACTGACTCCCACACATTCAACGATGACTTTCTTGTGATCGTGAGAACCTTTTACGCTAGAATCTTAATCCCTTTGTCTCGCGATATATTACATGTCCGAGATTCGATCATTAGTATCTTCATACCTAGTTTTATCTCGCTACTGACATGTACTCTTTTCTTGTTCCCGTGATATAACAATCTAGTGATCAAATCACTTGCTTGCAAGCTAACCAATGTTATATCACTGAGAGGGCCCAGAGTCTATATATCCGTCATCGGGATGAACAAATTCCACTCTTGATCCATGAGCCTCAACATAACACTTTAGTAGCACTGAATCCATCTTTATAATCACCGTGTTACGGTGTGACGTTTGATGTTATCAAGATACTCTTCCAGTGTTAGTGATTGACATGATCTCATGGTCTAAGGATTAGGATTACTTCGTATGATGTTATGGTGATATAAACTCAATGACTTTGATCATAATGCTATACTTCGGATGAATGTTCATCACACCATTCCAATACTGTTGTGACCTCGTTATTAACAACATACAATGTCTATGATCAGGAAACCTTGATCATCTTGTTAATCAACGAGCTAGTTTATAAGAGAGGCATAACTATGAACTTTATGGTTGTTTATTAAACACACATGTATTAATGTTTTCGTATTAATACAATTATAGCATGCAAAATAAACATCTATCATATACTTGGAATATACATAATAACAACTTTATTATTGCCTCTCAGGGCATATTCCCTTCAGTCTCCCACTTGCACTAGAGACAATAATCTAATTACATAGTGATAAATTAACTCCCATCGAGTTCTGGTGTTGATCATGTTTTGCTCTAGGGAGAGTTTTAGTCAACGGATCTGCTACATTGAGATCTGTGTGTACTTTACAAATCTTTATATCTCCATCCTTGACATGTTCGCGGATGGAGTGAAACCGGCGCTTAATATGCTTGGAATTCTTGTGAGACCTTGGTTCTTTGGCATTGGCTATGGCTCCATTGTTGTCACAATAGATCACCATTGGGTCCAACGCGCTAGCAACCACACCTAGTTCGGTTATGAATTCCTTCATCCAAAATGCTTCCTGAGCCGCTTCCTAAGCAGCAAAATATTTGGCCTCCGTTGTTGATCCCGCCACCACGGGTTGTTAGGAACTCGTCCAACTAACTGCTCCACCATTCATGAGAAATACGTATCCGGATTGAGACTTAGAACCATCTGGATCAGTGTCGAAGCTAGCGTCGACATAACACTTAGCGACGAGCTCTTCTTCACCTCTGTACACGAGAAACATATCCTTAGTTCTTCTTAAGTACTTAAGGAAATTCTTGACCGCTATCCAGTGTTTCGATCCTGGATAAGATTGGCATCTACTAGTCAAACTAATAGCATGTGCCACATCCGGTCTTGTACATATCATGGCATACATTATAGAGCCTATGGCTAAAGCATAGGGGACTTTGTCCATTATCTCTCTTTCTTCCGCCATAGCCAGACTTTGAGTCTTACTCAATGTATTACCTTGCAACATAGGTAAGAACCCTTTCTTACTTTCGTCCATTTTAAACATCTTTAAAATCTTATCAAGGTATGTACTTTGTGATATCCCTATTAGGCGCCTAGATATATCCCTATAGATCTTTATGCCTAATATGTATGACGCTTCACCTAGGTCCTTCATTGAAAATTTGCTGTTTAGATAACTTTTAACACTGTTTAAAATATCTATATCATTTTCGATCAGTAATATGTCATCCACATATAATATCAGAAATGCCACATTGCTCCCACTAACTTTCTTGTAAATACAAGCTTCTCCATAAGTTTGGATATATCCAACTCTTTGATCACCTCATCAAAGCGGAGATTCCAACTCCGGGATGCTTGCTTCAGTCCATAGATGGATCGCTGAAGCTTGCATACCTTGTCAGCATCCTTAGGATCGACAAAACCATTTGGTTGTACCATGTACAACTCTTCTTCAATGTTGCCATTAAGGAATGCAGTTTTGACATCCATCTACCATATCTCATAGTCGAAATATGCAGTAATTGCTAACATAATCCTAACTGACTTTAACATCGCTACAGGAGAGAATGTCTCATCATAGTCAACTCCTTGAATTTGTTGAAACCCTTTTGCGACAAGTCGAGCTTTATATATGGTTACATTACCATCAGCATTAGTTTTTATTTTCAAAATCCATTTATTCTCTACGGCCTTTCGATCGTGAGGTAAGTCCACCAAGGTCCAAACCTGGTTTTCGTACATGGATTCCATCTCGGATTTCATGGCTTATAGCCATTTGTTGGAATCCGGGCTCATCATCGCTTCTTCATACGTCGCAGGGTCATCAATTTCATCGACCATGAAATTCATAACAGGATTTTCGTACAGTTCTGGAGTTGCACCCGTCCTGCTAGACCTACGAGGTTTGGTAGTATTCTCTTTCGAAGTTTCATGATCGTTATCATTAGTTCCCTCTTCATTTGGTGAAGTCAACTCCAGAATGGCTTCTGGTGCTGCGCTACTCGCCATATTATGAAGAGAAGGTTCAACAACCTCTTCGAGTTCTACCTTTCGACTACCACACCTTTCGCGACAAACTCTTTCTCTAGAAAGGATCCATTCTTGGAAACGAAAACCTTGCCCTTGGATCTGTGATAGAAGGAATACACAATAGTTTCCTTAGGGTATCCTATGAAGACGCATTTTTCCGCTTTGGGTTTGACTTTATCTGGCTAAAGTTTCTTCACATAAACATCTGACGATGGCTCAGCTGATTGTTGAGCTTCGTTGGGAGACCCCAAGAGGAAGGTATGATGAGCATAGCGGCAAGTTCTTCCCTCAGTAAGAAACCAAGGTTATCGAACCAGTAGGAGGAAGGAAACGACTCAAAGGTGTTCCTAACAACTGGAAACCTGCACAACACAAACTCAAGACTTTGCCCCAACGAACAGTGAAGTTGTCAATCTCACCGGTTTGCTGAAAACAAAGGATTAACTGTATGGTGTGGAAGGTAATGGTGGTTTGCAGAAAGTAAATATTAACAGTGGAAGATGTATCAATGGTAAATATTGGACCAAGGTCCATAGTTCACTAGAGGTGTTCTCCTTAAGATAAACAAACATGGCATGCTGGGTAAACAAATTACAGCAGGGCAATTGACAGGACTAAGCAAGACATAACAATGCAATACTAGACACTCATGATCCTATGAGATTTTATTGGGCAATACAACAAGATACATAGATCGCCATCCAAATTCATTTATCACTAGTAATCCACCTTCAGGTTATCATCCGAACCCCTGCAGTATTAAGTTGCAAGCAACGGATAACTATGTACCTAGATCTATCTACTATAGATCCGACTCTGATACCACTATTGGGTTCGCAACATAGAAAACAAAAAATTTCCTACGATGGGAACAACTATGTACCAATATCTATCTACTAGATACAACAAATGGGTGGAGATACATCCATAGAGAACATACCCTTGAAGACCGACAAAGTTTAACGAGGTTGTACTCGTGGATGATGTAGACGAACGCTTGCCGATCTCAAGATCGAGAAGAAGTCCAGCGCCGCAAATCAGCATCGCATCCGTGCTCGCACACACGTCCAAGCCACCGAGCAACCTCCACCTCCTCGCTCCAGCGATGCAGCGGAATCAACAACTCGTTCTTGTCAAAAATCCACCAGGAACATGTATCTCGCTAGTCCGAGACCATGGGGGATAAAAACTAGAGGGGGAGAGAGATCCTTCATGAGGAGGTGTGAGTGAGAGAGAGAGAGAGGGAGAGGGGGGCTTTATATAGGAGGGAGGGGCACCCCAAGGGGGTGGCCAGCGCATGGGGGCTGCCCCCTCCCCTCCTCCATTCATGTGGGTGGAGCTCCCACTCACAAATTAGCCCCTTCATTTCTCCACTCAAAATCCCACTCAAAAATCCCATTAAATTTCCACCAAATTTCATGCAATCTCTCTTTAAATAAAACTCCTTTTATTTATTCAGAATTTTGTCAATTACTTTAATGGAAAAACATTCACATAAAACCCCTTGCTAGTATTTCATTTCACATGCAGAAACACTTTCAGCAATTTCACATGAAACAGTTCTGGTGTCTAGTGAAATAAATCCCTGCACTTTGTAAATCTTTTCGACATGAAACTATTTGTTCCAAATGGTGTCGGTGTCTCTTAAGTGTGTCACTCTACGATTCGCGAATAATGTGGACATCATCAAGACCCCTCTCGGATCAATAATCAGAAGCGGGACCTAGAAATCCATACTGACTCCCACACATTTAATGATGTCTTTCTTGTGATCGTGAGAACCTTTTATGCTAGAATCTTAATCCCTTTGTATCACGATATATTACATGTCCGAGATTCGATCATTGGTATCTTCATACCTAGTTTGATCTCGTTACTGACATGTACTCTTTTCTTGTTCCCATGATATAACATTCTAGTGATCAAATCACTTGCTTGCAAGCTAACCAATGTGACATCACCGAGAGGGCCCAGAGTATATCTATCCATCATCGGGATGAACAAATTCCACTCTTGATCCATGGGCCTCAACATAACACTTTAGTAGCACTGAACCCATCTTTATAATCACCGTGTTACGGTGTGACGTTTGATGTTATCAAGATACTCTTCTAGTGTTAGTGATTGACATGATCTCATGGTCTAAGGATTAGGATTACTTCGAATGATGTTATACCAATATAAACTCAATGAATTTCATTGTAATGTTATACTTCAGATGAATGTTAATCATGAAGGGAATATGCCCGAGAGGCAATAATAAAGTGGTTATTATCATATTCCTTATTTATGATAAATGTTTATTTTGCATGCTATAATTGTATTAATACGGAAACGTTAATACATGTGTGTTTAATAAACAAAAAGGAAGTTCCTAGTTATGCCTCTCTCATAAACTAGCTCGTTGATTAACAAGATGATCAAGGTTTCCTGATCATGGACATTGGATGTTGTTAATAACGGGGTCACAACATTAGTGTAATGGTGTGATGAACATTCATCCGAAGTATAGCATTACGATCAAAGTCATTGAGTTTATATTGCTATAACAACTTACGAAGTGATCCTTATCCTTAGACCATGAGATCATGTCAATCACTAACATCGGAAGAGTTTCTTGATAACATCAAACGTCACACCGTAACAGGGTGATTATAAAGGTGGGTTCAGAACTAATAAAGTGTTATGTTGAGGCTCATGGATCAAGAGTGGAATTTGTTCATCCCGATGACGGATAGATATACTCTGGGCCCTCTCGGTGATATCACATTGATTAGCTTGCAAGCAAGTGATTTGATCACTAGAATGTTATATCACAGGAACGAGAAAAGAGTGCATGTCGGTAACGAGATTAAACTAGGTATGGAGATATCGATGATCGAATCTCGGACATGTAATATATCGCGAAACAAAGGGATTAAGATACTAGCGTAAAAGGTTCCGACGATCACAAGAAAGTCATCGTTGAATGTGTGGGAGTCAGTATGGGTCTCCAGATCCCGCTTCTGATTATTGATCCGAGAGGGGTCTCGATCATGTCCACATTATTCACGAACCGTAGGGTGACACACTTAAGAGACACCGACATCCAATTGGAGCAAAAGTTTCATGCCGAAAAGAAAAGGAAAGCGCAGGAATTTATTTCACTAGACACCGAAACTGTTTCGGTTGAAATTGCTGAAACTGGTTCTGCATGTGAAATGGAATACTAGCAAGGGGTTTTATGTGAATGTTTGTTAATTAAAGTAATTAACAAAATTCTGAATAAATAAATAAAAGAGTTTTATTTAAATGAGAGCTTGCATTAAATTTGGTGGAAATTTAATGCATGTGAGTGGATTTTTGAGTGGAGGCTTTTTAATGGGAGTGGAGGCTTTTCATTTTGAGTGGGAGCTCCACCCACATGAATGTGGAAGAGGTGGGGGCAGCCCCCATGGCTGGGCGCCATGCCCCTTGGGTGCCCCCCCTCTCCCCTATAAAAGGCCCCCCTCTCCTCCTCTCACAACACACCTCCTCGTGAAGGATCTCTCTCCCCCTCTAGAATTTATCCCCCATGGTCTCGGACTAGCGAGATACATGTTCCCGGTGGCTTTTCGGCAAGAAAGAGTTGTGCTTCCGCCGCATCGCTGGAGCGAGGAGGCGGAGGTTGCTCGGTGCCTCGAACGTGTGTGCGAGCACGGATGCGCTGCTGTTTTGCGGCGCTAGGACTTCCTCTCGATCTTGAGATCGGCAAGAGATCGTCTACATCAACCACGAGTTTGGACTCGTTAAGCTTTGTCGGTCTTCAAGGGTATGTTCTCTACGGATATACATCCGCCCGTTGTTTGTATCTAGTAGATAGATCTTGGTACATAGTTGTTCCCATCGTAGGAAAATTTTTGTTTTCTATGCTGCGAACCCTACAGTGGTATCAGAGCCGGATCTATGCGTAGATGCTTTGCACGGGTAGTACACATATGAGTATGTGGGCGATGATGATCATTTTATTGCTTCTTAGTTGTACTTTGGATATTGGTGGCATAGTGGGATGAAGCGGCCCGGACAAACTTTACATGTCCTCGCACATGAGACCTGTTCCACGCTTGACATGCAACTAGTTTTGCATAAGTGGCTAGCGGGTGTCTGTCTCTCCTACTATAGTCAATATCTAATTTGCAACGAGTTGTCAACAATTTGGTTATCCTCGTTGTGGTTCATGTTCGTAGGTAAGAACGGTTCTATCTTCGAAAGCCCTAAGCCACGTAAAATTTGCAATGGATAAATTAGAGGCGTCTAGTTTAGATTGTTGCTGGGCTAGTGATATGATATGGTGATGTTGTAAGTAGAAGTATGAGATGATACTCTTACAACACACATAACGTGTAATATCCATAGAACTTGGACTTACACATATAGGTATGATAGTGATCATACCACGGTGCACATGATAGAGATCATATGCGAGAACCATATCATTCCACTAATAAACATGTGATGTTTGATAGCATCTTATATTGCTTGTTTGGCGTTTTATTAGCATAATAAGATGATCCCTCATTTAGATATCAAGATAAAAATGTGTTCTTCCTTAAGTATGCACCGACAATGTTTCGCCGCTTCAAGACATCACGTGATGATCGGGTGTACTTGAATCCACGAGCATTCTCGGGTGTAAGACAGTTACACACGCGAATACTAAGGTTCTTACTTGGCGAGCCTAGCATGTACAGACATGGCCTCGGAACACGGACCGAAAGGTTAAGCATGAGTCATATGGTAGATATGATGCCCATTTGATGCTCGCCTTTGAAGCTACACCGACTCACGTGATGATCGGACTTGGTGTAGTGGATTTGGTTCATGTAATCACCAAAAAGACACGAGGGATGTCGTTTTTGAGTGGGAGTTCATTTCTAATTTGGATTAGTAGAACTCAATTTATCATAAATAAAATCAAAGTGAATTTGCATAATTTGTTGTAGTCATTGGCATTCGTTCACCACCATATGCATAGTTGTAATTGAGATAATAGAACTATAGAATTCTGGATATATACTTTACGAACTGGTATCGTATTGTGTTGAGTGTCAATCTAAAGTTTAAAGTCCTATTGCAAAACTTTCAGCAAAATTCTATTTACTCCGTGAAATTTAATAATTGGTATTAAATCGAGAGTAACAATTCCAGTGTTAGTATCTTAAGTATCATGTTTGCCTCCACGATTCTTGATTGTTTTAATATCAAGTTTATCTAGGAGCTGAAAGAATTGTTTCAGAAACCATCATGTGTGGCAGATATAACGATATCTGAAACAATGTTTTGGTTGCAATATGATAGAGTATAATATATGTTCTCATATTGGATGAGAATTTACGAAGGTTGGAGATGCTAGACATCCTAATCATCCAAAAGGGTTTTGGAAAGTAATGTTATACTCACGATTCGCCTTTATAAGCTAAAGTAGCTTGATCATGAAAGTCGTCATGATAAGGGTGAATAGAATATGTATGTAAAATGTTTACTACACTAAAAGATTACTAAAGAATGAATTTTGAAAGAATACCGATCATTTTGATGATGGTGATCTACTTCAAAGTGCAAGTCCAAAGGTATTATTATTTGAATATACACGCTTTGGACTATGTGTCATGTATATGGCGCCACTTTTGATGTTGATAAATTCTTTTAAAAGGAAAAGGAAATGCTGAAAGAGAATCTATAAAATATATTTGGCAGAAAAGAAAAGATTGGAAATATCCAATTTAGGTATATATATGATATACATGTTATGGTTGTATTCTTTGCTTGTTAAACAATGTGGTTCTTGGGTATTGGATACCGAATTGGTTGGTATGAAATTTCATACGGGACGACGCAATTCATGAACCACAATGACCTAAGTAACTAGCAAGAGAATATGTGATGATGTTCATCGAAAACAAACAAACCGTTGTTTGTATTTCTCGTTGACATCAAAGCTTGACTTCAAGATTTGTTTTAATAATTGTTATTTGAATCAGGTATTATGAGAACAAAGGTTGTTCAAATAATTACCGTATTCCATATAAGATGGATGATTTACAAATCTAGTTGAAGAAAGACTTCAAGATTTGTTTTAATAATTGTTATTTGAATCAGGTATTATAAGAACAAAGGTTGTTCAAATAATTACCGTATTCCATATAAGATGGATGATTTACAAATCTAGTTGGAGAAATCACATCCATAAAAACCTAATGCTAAAATGTCGCAAGACAAATGATTGAAAGATCACTTACGAAGTGACATCGCTGTTTAAATTATATTGGAAAGAAAACATGAAGAATCTCCATTTTCATGGATTTTTGGAGTCTTTGATTTGATCAAATGACGCTTGTGAGACTTTCCACGTGATAATTAAAACTTCGTTCAAAGGCCAAAGAAGAACGAACGACTAAAATATTGGAATTTATACATATCGATGTATGCAGTCCATTATGTATAGTCGTAAGCGATGAGTTTCAACTTCATATGCTTTCTCTAAAAATTTGAGTGAATGTTTACTTAATGAAAAACAAGTATGAAATATTTGAAAATGTTTCAAAGACTTTCAAGATGAAGTGAAAAATCATTGTAACAAGAAAAATAAATGAATTATGATTTGATCATAAAGGGATTTATTTGAGTTACAAGTGTAACAAGAAAATAAATGAATTATGATTTTATCATAAAGGGATTTATTTGAGTTGCAAGTTTAGCAAAACACCTAGATTTACATCTCCCGAAACACCATAGGAGTATGGAGTGTTTGAGATTTGTAATGAAACCTTGTTTTGACATGGTTGGATCAAAGGTGTTATTTATAAAACTGCCATTATGTTTTAAAAGATTAAAGCTTTAGAGACTACCGCTTTTACACTGAAAAGAGCTCCATCTTGATCCGTTGAAATGACACCATATGAGTTATGGTTTGGGGTAAAACCCAAGTTGTCCTTTCTTAAATTTTGGTATACTAAACATAAGTAAGATGTTTACAACCAAAGTCGGATGAGCATGTCTTTGTAGGTTATTTCGAATAACAATTGGTTATTCCTCCATAATACCGAGGACAAAAGGGTTTGTCGCTTGAAATGTAAAGTTTCTTGAAGAAGGAATTTTTCATAAATGTTAAGTGGGAGGACAATAGAACTTTGATAAGGTTAACGAACCTTAGCTAAATGTGCTGAGTTGCGCAGCGCCGGAAATGGTTCTGGAGGCTGCCATAATGCTCATAGCTTATGTGCCTCAAAGGTTGTGGTCACGGAGATCTAAAGTTCCTATTGAACCAAGTCGGTCGAATAAACAATCAAATACTAAGATTTGAGAGTAAATCATTATTGTTTTGACAATGATGAACCGACTATATGCAAAGAAGCGATGATGGGCCCTGGCTCCATCAAATGGCTTGAAGCCATAAAATCCGTGATAGTTCCATATACGAGAAATCAAGTTTTGAACTTGGAAGACCCTCCGGAAAGGTGTAAAAACCTATCGGTCGTATTTGGATCTATAAAGAAACAGACATGGATGTCTCACATCTATGAAATATTCGACATGTCGTAAAGTATTTTATGACAATGTTCAAGAGTTGACTATGACAAGATTTGATCTTTCATAGCGATATTTAGTCTGAACGGATTAAAGTAGCAACCACTACATATAATTTGGTATATGGTAGATGAATAAACAAAACAAAGTTCTTCTAATAGAATGGTTACCTAGGACGTGTACATGACACGGTCCAAAGGGTTTTGTTAAATTCAAAGGATGCTAAAAGGGCATGCAAACTTCAATGGTTGAAGTAAGCATCGCGGAGTTGGAATCTTCACCGTGATGAAAAGGAGTTTTCATCAGGAGACGATGAAGATGCTTGCATTTGCAAGAAATTAAGTGGGAGCGCTGAGACATATTTCTAATACATTATGTGAAGGACATCTTGTTGATTAGAAATGATGTATCTTTTATTGACAAAGGTTAAGAATTTCATTTCGATGAAAGACTTAGGCAAAACCCGAATATTTAGCATGAATGTCTATAGTGGATAGACTGTAACGCTAATATGTTTATGCCAAACGTACATATATGAGATATTGAAGGAGTTCAATATAGAAACGACAAGAAACAGTTCTTGTTGCATGGAAAGGAATTGAATCAAGATTCGAGTGTATCGACACTTGATAAGTGAAACAAGATTCAAGTGCTTTGACACTTGATGAGTGCAATCACGAGAATGTCTTGATCAATCATACCATGATATGTACACATCCAGATATGTCCTATGCTCTAAGTGTTATGAGCATATACCAGAATGAATCATAAAATGATCATTGGACGATAGTGAGGATATTCTTATGATCTTTTGGAAGAACTAAGAATATATTTGTGTAGAGGTGACAAACAATTACAAATAGTTCATTGTAAAGCGTTACATTGATACTAGTTTTGTCACAAGATACAAATTAAGTTTATCTCAATTTAAACTATGGGTGGCACAATGTAATGGAAAAGAGATTCCATGATGGATTTGGAAGAGTTCCAAAGTTAAGACATTGTGACGAATACTACAACAAAAGGCTAAGTATATGACTGCTATAGTAGCAGCAAAGGAGGGAATTTGTGTCAAGTAGTTTGTTATCAAACTAAGGTGTGGTTCGCAACGGTCTAACACTAAAGATATATTGTATGACAATAGTATCGACGTGTTTTAACCCCAAGGAACTAAAGGTCTCACCGAAAGACCAAATTTATACAATGCCATCTCATTGGAGAATGAGTGATGCGTGAAGACGCAAAGACATGCAAATACACACGGACCTGAAAGCGTCAGATCCGTAGATTATGTTAACCACTTGCAATTGTGTATATGGAACACCAGAAAGCCATAGGTGTTCAATACACAAAGTTCTCAAACTAGATTATTGTCTCTAGTGCAAGTGGGAGACTGAAGGGAATATGCCCGAGAGGCAATAATAAAGTGGTTATTATCATATTCCTTATTTATGATAAATGTTTATTTTGCATGCTATAATTGTATTAATACGGAAACGTTAATACATGTGTGTTTAATAAACAAAAAGGAAGTTCCTAGTTATGCCTCTCTCATAAACTAGCTCGTTGATTAACAAGATGATCAAGGTTTCCTGATCATGGACATTGGATGTTGTTAATAACGGGGTCACAACATTAGTGTAATGGTGTGATGAACATTCATCCGAAGTATAGCATTACGATCAAAGTCATTGAGTTTATATTGCTATAACAACTTACGAAGTGATCCTTATCCTTAGACCATGAGATCATGTCAATCACTAACACCGGAAGAGTTTCTTGATAACATCAAACGTCACACCGTAACAGGGTGATTATAAAGGTGGGTTCAGAACTAATAAAGTGTTATGTTGAGGCTCATGGATCAAGAGTGGAATTTGTTCATCCCGATGACGGATAGATATACTCTGGGCCCTCTCGGTGATATCACATTGATTAGCTTGCAAGCAAGTGATTTGATCACTAGAATGTTATATCACAGGAACGAGAAAAGAGTGCATGTCGGTAACGAGATTAAACTAGGTATGGAGATATCGATGATCGAATCTCGGACATGTAATATATCGCGAAACAAAGGGATTAAGATACTAGCGTAAAAGGTTCCGACGATCACAAGAAAGTCATCGTTGAATGTGTGGGAGTCAGTATGGGTCTCCAGATCCCGCTTCTGATTATTGATCCGAGAGGGGTCTCGATCATGTCCACATTATTCACGAACCGTAGGGTGACACACTTAAGAGACACCGACATCCAATTGGAGCAAAAGTTTCATGCCGAAAAGAAAAGGAAAGCGCAGGAATTTATTTCACTAGACACCGAAACTGTTTCGGTTGAAATTGCTGAAACTGGTTCTGCATGTGAAATGGAATACTAGCAAGGGGTTTTATGTGAATGTTTGTTAATTAAAGTAATTAACAAAATTCTGAATAAATAAATAAAAGAGTTTTATTTAAATGAGAGCTTGCATTAAATTTGGTGGAAATTTAATGCATGTGAGTGGATTTTTGAGTGGAGGCTTTTTAATGGGAGTGGAGGCTTTTCATTTTGAGTGGGAGCTCCACCCACATGAATGTGGAAGAGGTGGGGGCAGCCCCCATGGCTGGGCGCCATGCCCCTTGGGTGCCCCCCCTCTCCCCTATAAAAGGCCCCCCTCTCCTCTCACAACACACCTCCTCGTGAAGGATCTCTCTCCCCCTCTAGAATTTATCCCCCATGGTCTCGGACTAGCGAGATACATGTTCCCGGTGGCTTTTCGGCAAGAAAGAGTTGTGCTTCCGCCGCATCGCTAGAGCGAGGAGGCGGAGGTTGCTCGGTGCCTCGAACGTGTGTGCGAGCACGGATGCGCTGCTGTTTTGCGGCGCTAGGACTTCCTCTCGATCTTGAGATCGGCAAGAGATCGTCTACATCAACCACGAGTTTGGACTCGTTAAGCTTTGTCGGTCTTCAAGGGTATGTTCTCTATGGATATACATCCGCCCGTTGTTTGTATCTAGTAGATAGATCTTGGTACATAGTTGTTCCCATCGTAGGAAAATTTTTGTTTTCTATGCTGCGAACCCTACAAATCACACCATTCCAATAATGTTGTGACCTTGTTATTAACAACATCCAATGTCTATGATCAGGAAACCTTGATCATCTTGTTAATCAACGAGCTAATTTATAAAAGAGGCATAACTAGGAACTTTCTGTTTGTTAATTAAACACACATGTATTAATGTTTCCGTATTAATACAATTATAGCATGCAAAATAAACATCTATCATATACTTGGAATATACATAATAACAACTTTATTATTCACTCTCAGGACATATTCCCTTCAATAACAAGGTCACAACATTATTGGAATGGTGTGATGAACATTCATCCGAAGTATAGCATTACGATCAAAGTCATTGTGTTTATATTGCTATAACATCATACGAAGTAATCCTAATCCTTAGACCATGAGATCATGTCAATCACTAACACTAGAAGAGTATCTTGATAACATCAAACGTCACACCGTAACACGGTGATTATAAAGATGGGTTCAGTGCTACTAAAGTGTTATGTTGAGGCCCATGGATCAAGAGTGGAATTTGTTCATCCCGATGATGGATAGATATACTCTGGGCCCTCTCGGTGATGTCACATTGGTTAGCTTGCAAGCAAGTGATTTGATCACTAGAATGTTATATCATGGGAACAAGAAAAGAGTACATGTCAGTAACGAGATCAAACTAGGTATGAAGATACCAATGATCAAATCTCGGACATGTAATATATCGCGATACAAAGGGATTAAGATTCTAGCATAAAAGGTTCTCACGATCACAAGAAAGTCATCATTAAATGTGTGAGAGTCAGTATGGATTTCTAGGTCCCGCTTCTGATTATTGATCCGAGAGGGGTCTCGATCACCGCATTATTCGCGAACCGTAGGTTGACACACTTAAGAGACACCGACACCATTTGGAACAAATATGTTCTAGACGAAAGAATTGCAAAGCGCTGGAATTATTTCAACTGACACATGAATTGTTTCGGGTGAATTGCTGAAATTGTTTGTGCATGTGAAATTTAAAAGTAGCAAGGGGTTTTATGTGAATATTTGTTAATTAATGTAATTAATTTTTTAAAATAAATAAATAAAAGGGGTTTTATTTAATAAGAGATTAAATTAAATTTGGTGGAAATTTATTGGGAATTTGAGTGGGTTTTTTGAGTGGAGAATATGGAGGGACTTTTGGTGAGTGGGAGCTCCACTCACATGAATGGAGGAAGGGGTGGGGCAGACACCGTGGTCGTCGGTCACACCCCTTGGGGTGCCCCCCCCCCCTCCTCCTATAAAAGGCTCCTACTCCCTCTCTCTCACTCACACCTCCTCGTGAAGGATATCTCTCCCCCACTAGTTTATTTTCTATGGTCTCGGACTAGTGAGATACGTGTTCCTGGTGGCTTTTCGTTTGTAAAGAGTTGTTGCTTCTGCTGCATCGCTGGAGTGAAGAGGCGGAGGTTATTCGGTGGCTTAAACATGTGTGTGCAATCACAGATGCACTGCTGATCTGCGGCGCTGGACTTCTTCTCGATCTTGAGATCGGCAAGCATTTAAAATATTAACAAGGGGGTGGCTGTGAAAATGACAACAAAATGATGAATATATCATGCAAGTTGACACTATATTATCAAGGAGGCAGTTGTGAAAACGAATAACATTTGACGATTCTTGTTGTTAGTCTCAGTATATATATATACATCAAGATGTTGTGGTCATGTTTATCTTTCCCATCAGACAAAAACGGTAGGTTTGCAAGTGGCGCAGTGTTATCCGTTATGATCTTCCTGTGCACTATATACATCATACACAAAAATAGATTATAAAGGGGAACGCTAAACACCCTCCATATTCATCATCAACCAAATAATTTATGTTAATATATTGTTGATTAATATTGGAGTTTTTGTCCTCGTTGTTGATTGGATCATTTTACACGAGTTTCAGGGCAAATTTATCACCATCCTTTCCACTGAAAAATGAAAAGGAACGAATAAATCGCCAAACTCATGTTTTCATGAAGGGAAAAACTAAATTTAAGCATAGCCCATACCATTATATATCTGTCATCGCCCTGCATGTTACTTTGATGAAGCAAATGGGCAAAACTGATATTGGTTCAGCGCATGCATCTGTTCGGTCGGTATGTGTATTTGCATACGACCATAAAATACTAATAAAAAGTGCCCTGCATGTTGTCCCTACACTATTAAGTACTAACGGGCCAGCTGTGAAAAGAGTAAGAGAAAGACGAGTCTGCTTGTTAGTCTCACATATCGGTCAAAATCGTATTCATCATACAAATAAGACAAAATCGGTAGGTTGCAAGAGGCGCTGTGTTGTTTGTTCTAACGATTCTCTTGTGTAATAATGCATAAAAAATCATGTTTTTTCTTTCCTTGAAATATTGTCTGACCAGAAAACAAAATAAAAAAGAAAGATGGACACCCTAGCTCCTTAGTCAGTCAATGATAATCGAAGGACACACACTAACACGATTGGTCCTTGAAGTCTATAAATGGAACCCTCATGTTCACATATCTCTCACAACACGCTCACAAGACACATAGAACACAAATTTAAGGATAGACCATTTGTTCCTCTTCCTCCAAAAGCAATGGCCAGTACTCCTAAAAATGCTCTCTCCCAGGTACTCGTCTTCACTTTTGTCCTAGGAGCCATGGTGAGTCTATCAGTTTCATGCCCTACTCGTTGTGATAAGGAGATAGTATGGACCTTGTATGTTCGCCAAACTTTTACGGGAAACAACAGGAACCAGGAGGTATCGGTTCACCAGGTGAACAGTACCGATGACACGAGGTTTGGTGCGATTGTAACAAACAATTGGGCTGTTCTTGATGCACCTCTACCCACCGCAAATATAGTTGCCCGTGCAAGAGGAACACACACCAAGGCTGGCCCAGCCGTTGGTGACTGGTTCACTTCTCTCAGCATAGTGTTTGAGGGAGCAAGGTACTATTACTTAGACATCTTTTCCAAAAAAAATAACTATGTTTCTAGAATTCCAACCACTAGATGTTATTGATTTCCAACTGCTTTATATTGATTGATTCAAAATTTATAATCTAACCAGGATACTATGATTGCTTAATTACAAATATCTAGCCTTACGAGGATATTAAGATTAATTGATCAAAAGCTTGATACATATGCTATTTATATACAGATTTTACAAATAATTTGATGATATATCTCATTAATATATGTAGGTTTAATGGATCCACATTTCAAGTCATGGGGATCACCGACGTAAGTGGTCACTGGGCTATTGTTGGTGGGACTAGAGAATTTGCGATAGCACATGGCATAATCAAGCACACAATAACAAATGACCCCACAGAAAATGGAAACTTCAGGCGCCTTGATATTCATGCTTTCTACTCCCCACTTGATGTAAGTATAATAGTGAGATTAGAAAATTCAGCTAATTAATATTTAATTAGTCTATAGAATGCATAAAAATAAATTATTAAATTGTCTTCTGTGCAAAATCTATGTTATACCAAAATATTCATCAAGACTAAATCAAGACATGTATGTAGGATTAATTTTCAAGTGCCCAACCTAAATATTATAAAAATCATAGGTAGTTTAGGCTTCAACTAGCTCTTGTCCATAACATCACCTTACGTTGAAGAATAAGTAAACTAATGCCATAATTAACTTTTCCATACAAGAATTTATAATTTCATAATCACCATACATTTTTCTATTTTAGGTTAGGTAACATTTTCGTCAGTGTACAATCAAACACATGAATCTGTGATAATTAAATAACAAAAAAATTATTTCGAGTAGGCGCAAATGCCACCAATTATATTAGTCACCATTTTCATGGTATATTATTCAGTAATATTGGTTAAATATTAAAAAATGCAAACTCCAATGTTGAATATTAGTGATTGAACTTATAAAATTTGAAACTTATCGATTGTTTCCGAGCATAGTGTGCAATAGATGAGCTTACTCTTATTTTCCTTCATTTCATACAGGTTACTGCAAACTTTATTGCCATCCAATAATTCGACCAAGGGTTTGTTGAGGTTATATACCTATATGGGTAAATTATATGAGATGGATGTGTGTCATGAGGTTGTTGGTATTGTCGTGATCATCTTTATTAGTTGTGGCTGTTGATGTCCTTAATTATTTGTGGTGTTGTTGTTTGTCTTTTGAAATATCGTGTGTCCATGTTGTAGTCTTTGTTGTTGTATTGTAACACATTTGGTATTTTGTTTGGATCATATCCTTAGATATGGCCCCAAAAAATGTAAGTTGTTTGAATAAAGGGAGTAAGGTTTGTTTGTTTATCAAGGGTGTATTGTATTCATGAAGATTTCTGGTGCTCCTGGTGCGTCCTGGCCAGAAATGCTATTGGAAAATGTTTCCAAAGATTTGTTGCTTAGCTAGGAAAATTCCAATTAAAATATGACCCGCTGGAGAACCCGGTCCTCAGCAGCTTCTCTTCTTTGGGCTGCTTCTTCTCTTAATTCTCAAGTTTCCTTTGTGAGTGCCGAGCATCTTGTAAAAAGGACGAAGATCGGCTCTCCGTATCAGAGGATCTATTTTCTACATAGATGGATCACCCCTCCGCATAGGCGGCACATTTATTCATCGCCACCGCATGAAGCTGCGACTAAAGCTTACTCTAACATCAGATCTGATGGTTCATAGCTTCTGTTGTGCTGTTGGCCGCTCTTCCATCGACTCCTGTAGTTGAAGGACCGTTGTTCAGAGCTTTGCTGTCAAATTTTCGTTGTCAACTAACCTTCAACCTCGAGGCCAGTGGGCCAAATCGAAGGACCTCATGTAACTTTGGTGTAGTGATTCCCGTCTGCTCTATCCCATGTGGCCTGGTCCCCGGCATACAAATAGGAATGGCTGCTGAGCTCACTTACATACAAGAAATAATGCTAATCTGTCAAACATTTTCCACTTTATGGGTACTATTACTCAGATGTATACTGGCTATTTTAGCATCTAATCGGCCGCCACGATACACATACGTTCCTATTCCTATGTTGATCATTTTAGTTGTATTTCTTCAAGATAAAAATTGTTAATATATAGACTGATTCATTTCTCTTCCCCAGTGCACTGTTGGGCATACCATATGTTCGTCCTGCCACGACAAGCTCCTGGACAAGTGTCACTTCTTCTCCCTTCCCACGGTGTACAATCGCTGCCACATAGTAGAACATGTTGTTGAAGCCATTAAAGTTGCTTGCTCCAATGACAACCATGGATGGACCGCAAGGATGACCAACTACCAGAGAGAAGACCACGAGAAAGGTTGCCCACATGCACCATGTTATTGCCCCTTAATAGACTGTGGGTTTAGCGGACCAATGGCGACAGACTATGGGTTTAGCGGACCAACCGTGGCGCTCCTTCACCATTTCTCAAGTGAGCACGAGTGGCACTCCACAAAAGTTTCCTACAAGAAGGCATTCATGATCCGCGTCCAGGTGGGATCGGCCGTCCTCATGGGTGAAGATGGGCACATGTTCGTGATCAACATGGTAATGGAGCCCCTTGTCGGTGTCATCTCAATTTGCTGCGCCCAGCCTCGCATTACTGGATCCAAGTTCAAATGCAGGTTGAAATTGTCGCGCACTGAGCCAAGCTATTCTCAGGCCACGGAATTCCTAGTGAGGAGCAGTAATATGCATGGTGGGCTGCCGAAAGATATCGTCCCGTTCATCGTGCCGAAGCTGCCGCTGCTTTCGGACACCGGTGCAAGCGCCACAGCCAAGGTGGGTCTGGTGTTAGTATTGACTCTCACGCGGAAATAGGGACAATGTGCAAATTGTGGCGCGCCTACCTGTGTATATCCTAGTGCCCGTGTAGTGTAGGACTTGATGCGACAAAAGAGTAGTTCTAGTTCCCTCAATATCTAGATCTGAGCTTTTGGATGAGACGATAGTGTTCTTTTGGATCGTGTAGTGTAGGACTTGATGCGACAAAAGAGTAGTTCTAATTCCCTCAATATCTAGATTTGAGCTTTTGGATGAGACGGTGGTGTTCATTTGGATGAGATACTATTTTTCTTTAAGGGAAGGAGAATTTATTAAGCAGTGATAGAGTTACATTCTGCAGCAATCTGCTGGCTAATATGTTCATTTGGCAGGTTTCGATATTTTTTTCTTTTCTTATAATCTTCTGATTGCCGACTACTATCGGGCAAATTCTTGTTTGAAATCATCGAAGTTGACTTTGCTAAAGCGGCGCACCTTTACTCTACTCGGCAGAGAAAATCGGGCAATGTCTGATTGGCCAATTGCATGAGTGGAAGGACATAGCATCAAGTAGGGGAAAAAAATCACATATCCATGGTTTCATCTTCTGACATGACAAGCATCTTAACATGTTAAGAAGAGCTGAGTTCGGTATGGCTACAGGTTATGGACAAAAATTCATATTCACATGTGGGCATGCTCCTGATCTACCCTCGTGCGTGTCAAATACAAGGTTGACCAGATAACTTTCTCTCGCATACTGTAAAGACCACAGGTAAACTCGTCCCCATCTTCACCTTTAATCATTGGAGTGAACTTCGACGTCCAACTGGAGTTGTTATTATCATTGTGATCAGCACCATGGGCACCGATATTGAGTATCAGCATATCATCTATGGAGACTGCCACTACACGTCGCAGTAGTTGGACAATTCCGCCATCCACCACCAGCATCACTGTCGATCGTACATCAGAAAATTGTTTGGAGCTTCTGTGGTGCGAGCAGTTATTTTTCCATATAGAAAACTTCAGGTCCTGATAGAACTTTGATCTCAACTGTGGCCTCCAGTGCTTTTTTAACATATGAAAATTCTAGTTCTACTTCACTAAGCCAGCTAGGAATGCTCATGCTACCAACCTTAAGAGTTAATTCTCCTAAGTAACACATCAATCAGTAATTTTGCCCTAATTCGAGATTTAAGTACTAGCCACAACAAAACTACCCAAATTCCAGATCTGGTTTGAAGTACTACCTGCAATATATACCCTAATTGCTAAGCATAGTTGAAAGCAATAGCTGGCTAGATGCAACAAAATGCCCAACATCCTGAGCGAGTTGAAAGCACTAGCTGCAAAAAAACACCCAAATTCATGAGCAGAGTTGAAAGCACTACCCAACAAAGTACCCAAATTCATGAGCGGAGTTGAAAGCACTACGCAACAAAGTACCCATTAGTGTGTATGCCCTTACATTGGTAAAAACCAAATGTCATAGAAACCATAGACTACTCCAGTTCCAACAAATTCTATCTCAACTAAGAAGGCATGTGATCCATCATTATGAGATCAGGACATAATCTTATCGATACGGATGTTGAGAGCCACCTCTTTGGACGACCCGGCCCCAACCAGGTACATCGGCGGCACCGTCAAATAAGATGACAGCTCCTCCACGGCGACCTCGCCAGGCCTGGTGCTGCTCTCCACATCCATGTCCAGCAGGAGCATGTGCGCCCTGCGGCTCGCCACCGCCGGTGGCAAGTACGCCAAAATATTGAGCATGTACTGCGGCTGCAGGGCCGAGCATGCTCCTAGGCGAACCACAGACACGGCGGTGGCCGTGCTCTGGCCGACAGCTCCCATGACCAGGAGAAACACACAATCGTCCTGCTCGCCGACGAGCAGATGCCGTGGCTCCGACACAGGCACCTGAAGCTGGAGTTCCTTACCATACTCGACGCTGTGGACGGGCCAGGAGTGCAGAGTTCTGAGGTGGCTCAGGAGCGCCAGGGGAAGGCCGACAAAGCCGCAGCTAGGCTCGGTGCAGAAGCAGGGCGCACATGGGCACGTGCTCTGGTGGTTGTCAAGCTCATGGTAGCTGACATAGCTCTGGCAGCCGTCATGCGAGCACTTGACCTTGGCAGACAAGATGATTGTGTCCATCATCATGTTGTGGATGTCAAAGGCGCAGCCATGCTCGCATTTCTGGCACTGGATGCCAGGGAGCTCGGCGATGCAGTTGCGGCAAGCCAAGTGTCCGCCCTTGCACTGCACAAATCGAAGTTGGTTATGCGACATTTCTAAAATTGGAAAGAAATGACGGGCGGCGTAATGAAATTACTCCAACCTAGAAGACAGGAGGTTTGAAGGGACGGGAGCACAAGGGGCAGTTTAGTAAACTCGTGTCCACGATGGCGCCTCCTCCAGCTTGCTCCACATGGCCACTAGGTTGCTCCACCCTCGCCTTTTTGGCACTCCGATCACTATCTTCCATCGTTGACAGAGAAGCCCTATTCCTTGCATCCCCTCGCCAATCTGTGGTCGCGAGTGTTGGTCAGGAGGGACATGGACTGGTCTTCAGAGTGTTGGTCAGGAGGAACATGGACTGGTCTTCACCGGCAAGGAGCATGAACCGGTGGTCGCGAGAGATGGATATCTTCAGTGATTTGTTGTATCTCAAGTTGGTCGGCGACCACCCATGCACGGTGCCGAGGTGGTCCAGAAGACAGCATGTTGCCCCTTTGAAAGCGCAGTCATTCTATGGGCAGTAGCACGGATCATGTGTACATTCACTTTCATGCTTCTCTTTCTGGTGGTAGATGATGAACTCATTGCAATCGTATGCTTCGTTTGAGCATGGCACTTTGATGGCGTCGAGGAATTGCTCGACTTCGACGCAGAGGGAATAGCTAGTTTTTTTGTAGCACAGATCACAAAAGATGCCTAAGCATGCAAGACCGGCTCATACTCGTATAATTTTCTTCCCCTGGATCTGATGTTTTTGCCTCCTCGTGAGACCAGGGTCGGTCTATAGATTTTAGGCGCCCTAGAGCAACATGAAATCAAGGGCATCTTGCTTAAAGTGTTAAAGCCACCCTAGGGTCAAGGGGGGCAATGGCCCCCTAAAAGCATTACATACATATTTACTATTTATGCTAAAAAATTAAAGATTACACAAAGTTTATGCATGATTAACGTTCTTGGGTGTCTCAACTATGCCTATCAAGCTCCGTTTAAAGGGTCGGAGCCATAGGGCTCTGCAAACCATTTCCTCTGCCTAAACCGACCCATTTACTGAAGTACCTCTCGGCACCTTGGCCCCAACGATGATCACTGTTCAGTCTCGACAAGGAGATGCCAACCAAAGGTCTGCCTTCAAAATGGGACATCAGCAGCTTTGCCCTGTCAGGAAGTGAATTCATTCAATGCATTCGCAAAAAACAGATTATCTTTCTGAACATGTTAATTTGTTCAAACATAGTACTCGCTGTAAATAATTTCGTTAAAAAGGACTCTTTGTTTTTTTCACGAGGGAGAATAATAGTACTCCATTGGTCCAAAACAGTATGTCATGGATTTGTCTAGATGTGAATCTAGACATTTCCGCACGGAGGAAGTATCATCTATGGCATACATCATATGCCCCCAGAGGAAAATAAAACTAGTAAAAACAAGTGAGTCATTATGCAAATGTTAAAGAGATATTTAATGTCAAAAGTTAATAGTATAGTTTAAAGTTTAAAGGAGCCATTGTAGGGGCATATTAGAGTTGTCAAAAAGTGCAAGAGTAAATCCCGCATTTTCAGCCTTTGTAAGAGCACAAAAGAAATTTGTCATAGGTGGCACCAAAGAGCCCCCAAAACCTCGTTGCCACACACCTCTCACATTTGTGTAGTCATGGTTTTTATGATAATACTATCTCTGTTCCATAAAACAAGGCATATAATTTTCTAAAAAGTCAAGCAATGTTAACTTTGACCAAGACAAAACTATAGAAAAATACAACACTATATAGATACAACATAAAAATACATTGCATTACATATTTAATGTCGTTATTTTACAAGTTAGTCATCATGAAAATGTTAAAGAGATATTTACGGTAAAGATAATATTGAAGTTAAAGGGAGAAATTGTAGGGGCATACTAGATTTGTCAAAAATTTAAGAGTAAATCTAGCATTTTAACTTTTTGTAAAAATACATAAGATATCCGCATAGAAGCCCAACTACTATTGTCTCTCATAGTCCATGAGAATTTGTTCTTTGTCCACATTTGCCATTATAGCCCAAGGCAGCTTCGAAGAGCCTCAAGAACCACGCCGCGACACACCACTCACGTTTTCCTTCTTCCCCTTTATCAATTTTAGAATAAATCGTCGCAAAAAAATGATGGCGACACCTCCTTCCTCCCCACCAATCTCATGTTCCCCCTCGTTCCTTGCTTAGAGGCGGGATCGACACCAAGGGCCACCGTTTGTTTTCTGTGAGGCTCTTCTAGGAACACACACCAAGGCTGGCCCAGCCGTTGGTGACTGGTTCACTTCTCTCAGCATAGTGTTTGAGGGAGCAAGGTACTATTACTTAGACATCTTTTCTAAAAAAATAAATATGTTTCTAGAATTCCAACCACTAGATCTTATTGATTTCCAACCGCTTTATATTGATTGATTAAAAATTTATAATCTAACCAGGATACTATGATTGCTTAATTACAAATATCTAGCCTTACGAGGATATTAAGATTAATTGATCAAAAGCTTGATACATATGCTATTTATATACAGATTTTACAAATAATTTGATGATATATCTCATTAATATATGTAGGTTTAATGGCTCCACATTTCAAGTCATGGGGATCACCGACGTAAGTGGTCACTGGGCTATTGTTGGTGGGACTGAAGAATTTGCGATAGCACATGGCATAATCAAGCACACAATAACAAATGACCCCACAGAAAATGGAAACTTCAGGCGCCTTGATATTCATGCTTTCTACTCCCCACTTGATGTAAGTATAATAGTGAGATTAGAAAATTCAGCTAATTAATATTTAATTGGTCTATAGAATTCATAAAAATAAATTATTAAATTGTCTTTTGTGCAAAATCTATGTTATACCAAAATATTCTTCAAGACTAAATCAAGACATGTATGTAGGATTAATTTTCAAGTGCCCAACCTAAATATTATAAAAATCATAGGTAGTTTAGGCTTCAACTAGCCCTTGTCCATAACATCACCTTCCGTTGAAGAATAAGTAAACTAATGCCATAATTAACTTTTACATACAAGAATTTATAATTTCATAATCACCATACATTTTTCTATTTTAGGTTAGGTAACATTTTCGTCAGTGTACAATCAAACACATGAATCTGTGATATTAAATAACAAAAAAATTATTTCGAGTAGGCGTAAATGCCACCAATTATATTAGTCTCCATTTTCATGGTATATTATTCAGTAATATTGGTTAAATATTAAAAAATGCAAACTCCAATGTTGAATATTAGTGATTGAACTTATAAAATTTAAAACTTATCGATTGTTTCCGAGCATAGTGTGCAATAGATGAGCTTACTCTTATTTTCCTTCATTTCATACAGGTTAATGCAAACTTTATTGCCATCCAATAATTCGACCAAGGGTTTGTTGAGGTTGCATACCTATATGGGTAAATTGTATGAGATGGATGTGTGTCATGAGGTTGTTGGTATTGTCGTGAACATCTTTATTAGTTGTGGTTGTTGATGTCCTTAATTATTTGTGGTGTTGTTGTTTGTCTTTTGAAATATCGTGTGTCCATGTTGTAGTCTTTGTTGTTGTATTATAACACATTTGGTTTTTTTTGGATCATATCCTTAGATATGGCCCCAAAAATGTAAGTTGTTTGAATAAAGGGAGTAAGGTTTGTTTGTTTATCAAGAGTATATTGTATTCACGAAGATTTCTGGTGCTCCTGGTGCGTCCTAGAAAGAAGTGCTATTGGAAAATGTTTCTAAATATTTGTTGCTTAGCTAGGAAAATTCCAATTAAAATATGACCCGCTGTCTAACCCAGTCAGCAGCTTCTCTCCTTTGGGCTGCTTCTTCTCTTAATTCTCAAGTTTCCTTTGTGAGTGCCGAGCATATTGTAAAAAGGACGAGGATTGGTTCTCCGCATCAGAGGATCTATTTTCTACATAGATGGATCACCCCTCCGCATAGGCGGCACATTTATTCATCGCCCCGCATGAAGCTGCGAATAAAGATCGCTCTAACATCAGATCTGATGGTTCATAGCTTCTGTTGTGCTGTTGGCCGCTCTTCCATCGACTCCTGTAGTTGAAGGACCGTTGTTCAGAGCTTTGCTGCCGAATTTTCGCCGTCAACTAACCTTCAATCTCGAGGCCAGTGGGCCAATTCGAAGGACCTCCTGTAACTTTGGTGTAGTGATTCCCGTCTGCTCTATCCCATGTGGCCTAGTCCCTGGCATACAAATAGGAATGGATGCTGAGCTCAGTTACATACAAGAAATAATGGTAATCTGGTCAAATATTTTCCACTTCATGGGTACTATCACTCAGATGTATACTGGTTATTGTAGCATCTAATCGACAGCCACGATATACATACTTTCCAATTCTTATATTAATCATTTTAGTTGTATTTATTTTAGATAAAAGTTGTTAGCATATTGACTGATTCAATTCTCTTTCTCATTGCGTTGTTGGGCATACCATATGTCCGTCCTGCCACGACAAGCTCCTGGACAAGCAGTGTCACTTCTTCTCCCTTCCCACGGTGTACAATCGCTGCCACATGGTAGAACATGTTGTTGAATCCATCAAAGTTGCTTGCTCCAATGGCAACCATGGATGCACCGCAAGGATGACCTACTACAAGAGAGAAGACCACGAGAAAGGTTGCCCACATGGCCACATGCACCATGTTACTGCCCCTTAATAGACTGTGGGTTTAGCAGACCAACCGCAACGCTCCTTCACCATTTCTCAAGTGAGCACGAGTGGCACTCCACAAAAGTTTCCTACAAGAAGGCATTCATGATCCGCGTCTAGGTGGGATCGGCGTCCTCGTGGGTGAGGATGGGCACATGTTCGTGGTCAACATGGTAATGGAGCCCCTTGTCGGTGTCATCTCAATTTGCTGCGCCCAACCTCGCATTACTGGATCCAAGTTCAAATGCAGGTTGAAATTGTCGCGCACTAAGCCAAGATATTCTCAGGCCACGGAATTCCTAGTGAGGAGCAGTAATATGCATGGTGGGCTGCCGAAAGATATCGTCCCGTTCATCGTGCCGAAGCTGCCGCTGCTTTCGGACACCGGTGCAAGCGCCACAACCAAGGTGGGTCTGGTGTTAGTATTGACTCTCACGCGGCAATAGGGACAATGTGCAAATTGTGGCGCGCCTACCTGTGTATATCCTAGTGCCCGTGTAGTGTAGGACTTGATGCGACAAAAGAGTAGTTCTAGTTCCCTCAATATCTAGATCTGAGCTTTTGGATGAGACAATAGTGTTCTTTTGGATCGTGTAGTGTAGGACTTGATGCGACAAAAGAGTAGTTCTAATTCCCTCAATATCTAGATTTGAGCTTTTGGATGAGACGGTGGTGTTCATTTGGATGAGATACTATGTTTCTTTAAGGGAAGGAGAATTTATTAAGCAGTGATAGAGTTACATTCTGCAGCAATCTGCTGGCTAATATGTTCATTTGGCAGGTTTCGATATTTTTTTCTTTTCTTATAATCTTCTGATTGCCGACTACTATCGGGCAAATTCTTGTTTGAAATCATCGAAGTTGACTTTGCTAAAGCGGCGCGCCTTTACTCTACTCGGCAGAGAAAATCGGGCAATGTCTGATTGGCCAATTGCATGAGTGGAAGGACATAGCATCAAGTAGGGAAAAAAATCACATAACCATGGTTTACATGACAAGCATCTTAACATGTTAAGTATAGCTGAGTTTGGTATAGCTACAGGTTATGGACAAAAATTCACATATGGGCATGCTCCCGATCTACCCTTGTGCGTGGTAAACTCATCCAACTGGAGTTTACTGAGACTGAGACTGAGACTTCCAACTACTGAGACTGGAGTGAACTTAGAATTCCAACTTAGAATTCCAACTGGAGTTATTATTACCATTGTGATCAGCACCATGGGCACCGATATTGAGTATCAGCATATCATCTACTGAGACTGCCACTACACGTCGCAGTAGTTGGACAATTCTGCCATCCACCACCAGCATCACTGTCGATCGTACATCAGAAAATTGTTTGGAACTTCTGTGGTGCGAGCAGTTATTTTTCCATACAGAAAACTTCAGGTCCTGATAGAACTTTGATCTCAACTGTGGCCTCCAGTTCTTTTTTAACATATGAAAATTCTAGTTCTACTTCACTAAGCCAGCTAGGAATGCTCCTGCTACCAACCTTAGAGTTATTTCTGCCAAGTAACACATCAATCAGTAATTTTGCCCTAATTCGAGATTTAAGTACTAGCCACAACAAAACTACCCAAATTCCAGATCTGGTTTGAAGTACTACCTGCAATATATATACCCTAATTCCTAAGCATAGTTGAAAGCAATAGCTGGCTAGATGCAACAAAATACCCAACATCCTGAGCGAGTTGAAAGCACTAGCTGCAACAAAACACCCAAATTCATGAGCAGAGCTGAAAGCACTACGCAACAAAGTGCCCAAATTCATGAGCAGAGTTGAAAGCACTATGCAACAAAGTACCCATTAGTGTGTATGCCCTTACATTGGCAAAAACCAACATGTCATAGAAACCACGGACTACTCCAGTTCCAACAAATTCTATCTCAACTAAGAAGGCATGCTATGATCCATCATTATGAGATCAGGACATAATCTTATCGATACGGATGTTGAGAGCCACCTCTTTGGACTCCCCGGCCCCAACTAGGTACATCGGCGGCACCGTCAAATAAGATGACAGCTCCTCCACGGCAACCTCACCAGGCCTGGTGCTGCTCTCCACATCCATGTCCAGCAGGAGCATGTGCGCCCTGCGGCTCGCCACCGCCGATGGCAAGTATGCCAAAATATTGAGCATGTACTGCGGTTGCAGGGCCGAGCATGCTCCTAGGCGAACCACAGACACGGCGGTGGCCGTGCTCTGCCGACAGCTCCCATGACTAGGAGAAACACACAATCGTCCTGCTCGCCGACGAGCAGATGTCGTGGCTCCGACACAGGCACCTGAAGCTGGAGTTCCTTACCGTACTCGACGTTGTGGACGGGCCAGGAGTGCAGAGTTCTGAGGTGGCTCAGGAGCGCCAGGGTAAGGCCGACAAAGCCGCATCTAGGATCGGTGCAGAAGCAGGGCGCACATGGGCACGTGCTCTGGTGGTTGTCAAGCTCATGGTAGCTGACATAGCTCTGGCAGCCGTCATGCGAGCACTTGACCTTGGCAGACAAGATGATTGTGTCCATCATCATGTTGTGGATGTCAAAGGCGCAGCCATGCTCGCATTTCTGGCACTGGATGCCAGGTAGCTCGGCGATGCAGTTGCGGCAAGCCAAGTGTCCGCCCTTGCACTGCTCAAATCGAAGAACTACTCCCTCCTCATCATGGGAATCAGCAACAGCGATGGAGATGGTGGTGGAGATCAATGGAGATGGCTCCGGCGGCAATTCCCCATGCCGGCAGGGTGCCGGAACAGAGACTTCTGTCCCTCGAATCTCCTTTTCGGTGGCGGCGGAACTATGGGACTTTTCGTGGATTTTCCGCCCACGTTAGGGTTTATGTCTCGGGGAGACGTATATATAGGCAAAAGGGCAAGGTCAGTGGAGCCTCGAGGGGCCCACACCAGGGGCTGGCGCGGCCAAGGGGACTCGTGCCACCCCTAGGTGTAGCCGCCTCGTTGTGCCTCCTTGTCTCTCTTCTGGACTTCGTGTATGCTCCGGTAAAATATTGACTTTGGCTTTTGTCCTGTCCAATTCCGAGAATATTTTTTCTGGCTTTTTTGGAACTGGCACTGTGGAATCTTGTCAATAGGTTAGTTTCAGAAAATGTATAAAAATGCCTCAAAGTGTAGACAAAACATAAGAAAGTTGATACTAAACGAGCATGGAGCATAAAAAATTATAGATACGTTTACGACGTATCATTAATAACTTTAGGGTTCGCAGCATAGAAAACAAAAAAATCCTACGATGGGAACAACTATGTACCAAGATCTATCTACTAGATACAAGCAACAGGTGGATATACATCCATAGAGAACATACCCTTGAAGACCGATAAAGTTTAACGAGGTTGTACTCGTGGATGATGTAGACGAACGCTTGCCGATCTCAAGATTGAGAAGAAGTCTTGCGCCGCAAATCAGCGGCGCATCCATGCTCGCACACACGTACAAGCCACCAAGCAACCTTCGTCTCCTCGCTCTAGCGATGCAGCAGAAGCAACTCTTTCTTGCCGAAAATCCACCGGAAACATGTATCTCGCTAGTCCGAGACTATGGGGGATATAAACTAGAGGGGGAGAGAGATCCTTCATGAAGAGGTGTGAGTGAGAGAGAGGTAGAGGGGGATTTATATAGGAGAGAGGGGGAACCCCAAGGGGGTGTCTGTCACATGTGGTCTGCCCCCTCCCCTCCTCCATTCATGTGGGTGGAGCTCTAACTCACTAATTAGCCCCTTCATTTCTCCACTCAAAATCCCACTCAAAAATCCCATTAAATTTCCACCAAATTTAATGCAATCTCTCTTTAAATAAAACTCCTTTTATTTATTAAGAATTTTGTCAATTACTTCAATGGGAAAACATTCACATAAAACCCCTTGCTAGTATTTCATTTCACATGCAAAAACACTTTCAACAATTTCACCCGAAACAGTTTCGGTGTCTAGTGAAATAAATTCCTGCGCTTTGTAAATCTTTTCAACATAAAACTATTTGTTCCAAATGGTGTTGGTGTCTCTTAAGTGTGTCACCCTATGGTTCGCGAATAATGCATACATGATCGAGACCCCTCTTGGATCAATAATCAGAAGCGAGACCTCGAGATCCATACTGACTCCCACACATTCAACGATGACTTTCTTGTGATCGTGAGAACCTTTTACGCTAGAATCTTAATCCCTTTGTCTCGCGATATATTACATGTCCGAGATTCGATCATTAGTATCTTCATACCTAGTTTTATCTCGCTACTGACATGTACTATTTTCTTGTTCCCGTGATATAACAATCTAGTGATCAAATCACTTGCTTGCAAGCTAACCAATGTTATATCACTGAGAGGGCCCAGAGTCTATATATCCGTCATCGGGATGAACAAATTCCACTCTTGATCCATGAGCCTCAACATAACACTTTAGTAGCACTGAATCCATTTTTATAATCACCGTGTTACGGTGTGACGTTTGATGTTATCAAGATACTCTTCCAGTGTTAGTGATTGACATGATCTCATGGTCTAAGGATTAGGATTACTTCGTATGATGTTATGGCGATATAAACTCAATGACTTTGATCATAATGCTATACTTCGGATGAATGTTCATCACACCATTCCAATACTGTTGTGACCTCGTTATTAACAACATACAATGTCTATGATCAGGAAACCTTGATCATCTTGTTAATCAACGAGCTAGTTTATAAGAGAGGCATAACTATGAACTTTATGGTTGTTTATTAAACACACATGTATTAATGTTTTCGTATTAATACAATTATAGCATGCAAAATAAACATCTATCATATACTTGGAATATACATAATAACAACTTTATTATTGCCTCTCAGGGCATATTCCCTTCAGTCTCCCACTTGCACTAGAGACAATAATCTAATTACATAGTGATAAATTAACTCCCATCGAGTTCTGGTGTTGATCATGTTTTGCTCTAGGGAGAGTTTTAGTCAACGGATCTGCTACATTGAGATCTGTGTGTACTTTACAAATCTTTATATCTCCATCCTTGACATGTTCGCGGATGGAGTGAAACCGGCGCTTAATATGCTTGGAATTCTTGTGAGACCTTGGTTCTTTGGCATTGGCTATGGCTCCATTGTTGTCACAATAGATCACCATTGGGTCCAACGCGCTAGCAACCACACCTAGTTCGGTTATGAATTCCTTCATCCAAAATGCTTCCTGAGCCGCTTCCTAAGCAGCAAAATATTTGGCCTCCGTTGTTGATCCCGCCACCACGGGTTGTTAGGAACTCGTCCAACTAACTGCTCCACCATTCATGAGAAATACGTATCCGGATTGAGACTTAGAGCCATCTGGATCGGTGTCGAAGCTAGCGTCGACATAACACTTAGCGACGAGCTCTTCTTCACCTCTGTACACGAGAAACATATCCTTAGTTCTTCTTAAGTACTTAAGGAAATTCTTGACCGCTATCCAGTGTTTCGATCCTGGATAAGATTGGCATCTACTAGTCAAACTAATAGCATGTGCCACATCCGGTCTTGTACATATCATGGCATACATTATAGAGCCTATGGCTAAAGCATAGGGGACTTTGTCCATTATCTCTCTTTCTTCCGCCGTAGCCAGACTTTGAGTCTTACTCAATGTATTACCTTGCAACATAGGTAAGAACCCTTTCTTACTTTCGTCCATTTTAAACATCTTTAAAATCTTATCAAGGTATGTACTTTGTGATATCCCTATTAGGCGCCTAGATATATCCCTATAGATCTTTATGCCTAATATGTATGACGCTTCACCTAGGTCCTTCATTGAAAATTTGCTGTTTAGATAACTTTTAACACTGTTTAAAATATCTATATCATTTTCGATCAGTAATATGTCATCCACATATAATATCAGAAATGCCACATTGCTCCCACTAACTTTCTTGTAAATACAAGCTTCTCCATAAGTTTGGATAAATCCAACTCTTTGATCACCTCATCAAAGCGGAGATTCCAACTCCGGGATGCTTGCTTCAGTCCATAGATGGATCGTTGAAGCTTGCATACCTTGTCAGCATCCTTAGGATCGACAAAACCATTTGGTTGTACCATGTACAACTCTTCTTCAATGTTGCCATTAAGGAATGCAGTTTTGACATCCATCTACCATATCTCATAGTCGAAATATGCAGTAATTGCTAACATAATCCTAACTAACTTTAACATCGCTACAGGAGAGAATGTCTCATCATAGTCAACTCCTTGAATTTGTTGAAACCCTTTTGCGACAAGTCGAGCTTTATAGATGGTTACATTACCATCAGCATTAGTTTTTATTTTCAAAATCCATTTATTCTCTACGGCCTTTCGATCGTGAGGTAAGTCCACCAAGGTCCAAACCTGGTTTTCGTACATGGATTCCATCTCGGATTTCATGGCTTATAGCCATTTGTTGGAATCCGGGCTCATCATCGCTTCTTCATACGTCGCAGGGTCATCAATTTCATCGACCATGAAATTCATAACAGGATTTTCGTACAGTTCTGGAGTTGCACCCGTCCTGCTAGACCTACGAGGTTTGGTAGTATTCTCTTTCGAAGTTTCATGATCGTTATCATTAGTTCCCTCTTCATTTGGTGAAGTCAACTCCAGAATGGCTTCTGGTGCTGCGCTACTCGCCATATTATGAAGAGAAGGTTCAACAACCTCTTCGAGTTCTACCTTTCGACTACCACACCTTTCGCGACAAACTCTTTCTCTAGAAAGTATCCATTCTTGGAAACGAAAACCTTGCCCTTGGATCTGTGATAGAAGGAATACACAATAGTTTCCTTAGGGTATCCTATGAAGACGCATTTTTCCGCTTTGGGTTTGACTTTATCTGGCTAAAGTTTCTTCACATAAACATCTGACGATGGCTCAGCTGATTATTGAGCTTCGTTGGGAGACCCCAAGAGGAAGGTATGATGAGCATAGCGGCAAGTTCTTCCCTCAGTAAGAAACCAAGGTTATCGAACCAGTAGGAGGAAGGAAACGACTCAAAGGTGTTCCTAACAACTGGAAACCTGCACAACACAAACTCAAGACTTTGCCCCAACGAACAGTGAAGTTGTCAATCTCACCGGTTTGCTGAAAACAAAGGATTAACTGTATGGTGTGGAAGGTAATGGTGGTTTGCAGAAAGTAAATATTAACAGTGGAAGATGTATCAATGGTAAATATTGGACCAAGGTCCATAGTTCACTAGAGGTGTTCTCCTTAAGATAAACAAACATGGCATGCTGGGTAAACAAATTACAGCAGGGCAATTGACAGGACTAAGCAAGACATAACAATGCAATACTAGACACTCATGATCCTATGAGATTTTATTGGGCAATACAACAAGATACATAGATCGCCATCCAAATTCATTTATCACTAGTAATCCACCTTCAGGTTATCATCCGAACCCCTGCAGTATTAAGTTGCAAGCAACGGATAACTATGTACCTAGATCTATCTACTATAGATCCGACTCTGATACCACTATTGGGTTCGCAACATAGAAAACAAAAAATTTCCTACGATGGGAACAACTATGTACCAAGATCTATCTACTAGATACAACAAATGGGTGGAGATACATTGTGGCATCCCGCAAAACCACTACTAGAAAATCGCGTTGAATTTGTGCATTGCATCGTCATCATCATGCATTGTTTGCCAAAACTATGTTTGCAAAACCCGTGTTGTTTTCTAAACGCCCCTCTTTATTCAAACCTCAAAACCGGGTCCCCGGAATATTTTGTTTTGGCCGCTATCGGTTTGCCAACGGCCCGTTTAAAACAAATAAAATTTATGTTTATTTTAGCGGGGGCAATCGAACGGGCCATTTCGACCCGAACGACCACCCCCAGAAATTTTACAAACGGTCCACCCCAATCAGCCCTCTTAATCCTATGGCTACCCAAATTCCTACCCACACCCAACCCTCCACCTCACCCTGGCCACTCCCCTTGCGCCACCTCACCGCCTCCCTCTCCCTCACCCACTCAGAACCTGCCACCTCACCCCAATCCCCCCCCTCTTTTCTCTCTCTCTCCTTCCCCACTCAAACCTCTCTCTTCCCTGGCCACTCACGCACACACGCAACACCCCCACCTGCGCGCCACAGCCCCCACTCGCCCCACGTGGCCCCAGCCCCTGTTCCCTGCCCGCGGGACCCGCCATCCACTCACCGCCCTGGCCCACGCAGCCCCGGCCCCACCTCTTCTTCCTCCCCACGCTTCTTCCTCCCCTCCCCACCTCCTTCCGCTCGGCAGCCCGCCCCGCACGCGTCCGCGCCCCTCTCCGCGCCTCCCTCTCCGCGCCGCGCCCGTCACCCTCTCCTCTCGCCGCGCCGCCCCGCAGCCACCCGCATCCGCCTGCCTCCTCCCCCTCGCGCGCTCCGCTCCGACCACGCCGCCCCGAGCGCGCGTCCTCCCCTTCGCCGCTCGCCGCTCCCAGGCTCCGCCGCGCCGTCGTCGCCCCCGCCTCGTGCCGCTCTCCCGCACCTCCGCCAGCGAGCGCCGCCGCGTCGCCAACCACCTCCGGCACCGCGACCCCGAGCGGACCCCGCCGCCCAAGACCTCCCCGTCGCCCCGACACCACCTGCCCTGCGCCGCGCCAGCTCCGGCGACCGCCCCCGCGCAGACGGCCGCGCCCCCGACGCCGCGTCCTCCTTCCCCGAGCTCGCCGCGGGCCGCGTCTCACCGCCGGCGCGACCGCCACCGCCAGCACCTGCCTCCGCCGCGCCCTCCACGCTTGCGGCCTCTCCCGCACCTCCGCCGCCTCCGCTGCGAGCTCCGGCGACCCCTCCTCCGCGCCAGACGCCTCCGCCCGCGAGCCCTGCGGCCCCCACCTGCCCCGCCGCCCGGCGTCGGCCTCGGTCGCGTCGACGCCCCCAAGCCCCCCAAGTTCGTCGCCGGCCTCTTCCTCCGGCGAGCCACCCTCGCCCCAGCGCGCCTCGAGCCCCGCATCGCCACCTCGCCGCGGGTTCCCGCTCGTCGCCGACCCGAGCCGCTGCCAGCATCTTCTGGCGCCGCGTCCTCGATCTCTCTACGTCCTGGTCCTGCGCCGTCAAGGTGGGCCCCGCATCGGCTAGTGTCCTGCCTGCGCTTCCGCGTCCCCTGCCGCCGTCAAGTTCCGCGAGAAGCCCGATCCCGCGACCCCTGCACCGCACCGCCTGTGGACCCCGTGTTCCGAGCCGCCGCGGTACCCGAACCTCGAGCTCGTCAGCGAGACTGTTGACGTCAAGGACTCGCAATCCTCGGTACATCAAGGTCTCCCTCACGGAATCGAGGACCGAACCCTCGACACGCCAAGAACCACCCCCAAGATCACCTCGCCTAGGTCTTCATCGAGAACGCTGAGTACTTCTCTCAGAACGCCAGGATCGTCAACGTGACCCGAAGACCGCGAATGCTACAAGAACGGTACAGACCAGGGCGGACCCGATGCGCCCCCGACGCCAACCAAGCCCTGCTTCCCGGTTGCGACAAGACCTACCCCGACGTCCGAGTACGATCCCGTCAAGTTCGTCGAACCCTGAACCCCGAGATCTGGTCCCCGTCGAACCCCGAACCCCGAACCCCGAACCCCGGAACCCCAAGATCGCCGAACCCTAAATGTGTGACCTTTTCCTCGATACCCTATTTTTACAATGATATCAACTTGTTGCATTAAATCATTCATCTCGCATGCATATCTGTGGTTTGGGGGGGGGCCTTATGTCGATTCACCTGATAATTAAATATGGGGCCCATATGCGGGCAAATCTAGTCCCATATCGGCCTCATTTAAATTTGTGTAGCGAACCCGGTACTATCTTCTGCCTGTTAAACAACATTTAAATTGCGGGGGTTCTAAACAACTTGAACCATCTAATTAATTGTCGGGACCCCGGTTCCGCTTAATATGACCTAATTGCATCGCACCTTTGCCGTGCCATGCATCATACATGCATCATGCCGATCTTCTGCCGTTGTATTAAATATTGCATCCGGTGTTTCTTCTAGTGCTTTGCTTCTTCGCGGATAAGGCCGTTGAGTTGATGTGAGCTTCGCCCCGATCTTCGGGGAAAACCTTCGACAATGTTTTCAGGCGAGCATCTCCCCCTTTCTACCTATCTTACTTTTATAGTCTTTATTCCCTCCTGTTGATCTATTGCTATCTGTGTTGCGATGCTTTAGTTTCCGTACCTGTGATATACCGTGCAGCCCTATATTGCCTTGGACACACCCTATTACCTGTTGTTTGGTAGATAGTTGGACTTGCGCGTCGTAGTTGCTTGCTCAAGTACTGATGTGTGTCGTCATATGCCACAGTTGCTGATGCTTTGCCGCATGTTGATGTTGGAGATGATTCTAGTTTTACTTACCGTCACTTTAATTTCTGTTTAACAACTAAAATTGAAATAAGCAGAGGCATCGGTGGGTGATAGAAAATATTTGGTTTCCGAACGCCCACTTGTGTCCCGTAAGACCCCGAGTACTTGATACCTGTTCCTTGATTTATCGCGCTATCCACATCCGGGAGGTATATGGGACCCCCCTGAGCCAGAGCTTGATTCAGTCTTATTTCTAGGGGCCACAAACTAGTTTGAGGTTTTATTTACTATCCTGTACCTATGCCATGCTTTACTTCTTTATTTACGATTGTGCGAGGAGCACACTGTACTGTTTAGGATTTGTGACCCGTTTACGTGGTATCGACAAGCCCAGCCACACTTTCGGGTTCCCAGTCGTTTACCGCCGGCCCCACAAACCTTGAGGCCGTCTCGGAGTCAGCTAGCTTCGTTGCGGAATCTACTTAAGGGGTGGCCCCCTGAAATATTTCTGAATCCTGTGATTGTTCAGTCGTGAAAGCCTCGTTGGGTTTTGATTTGGTTTTTCCGAGGTTGATCGAGCGTGTGTTGCTATTGGTGCACCCCGGCCGGGTAAAACTTTCTGAAAGCCGTGTCCGCGGATATGGACGACTTGGAGCACAGTATCTCGATCATAGACAAGCATAACTAAAGTTTACTGCTATAAATTTGACTTATAATGACTAGTAATCAGCTTCACTATAATGGAATGGCTAATTAATACTGCCCACAATTGCTTGTTTGGTAGTCGCTTGCGACAATTGTATCTGACTAGTAAGTAATGCAACTACAACGAATTGGCTGAATAAAAGTACCAACAAATGCTGGGTTTTGGGTTATCTCATGCTATTTGTACCTGATTAGTAAGTGTTGCAACTATAACGGAATGGTTAACTAAAAGTGCCCACTGCTTACTTTATCAGGACGATTATCTAAACCTGACTAGTAAAGTGCCGCAACTATAACTGAATAAGTAAAACTGCCAACGTGTGAGTTCCTCGGTTGACTTCCTCGTTTGGTCTCGAGGGGGAAACACCAGGATGGGTTTGTTTGGTGCTAGCTTCAGGTTGGATCCGGTTAGGTCATTCTTATCCCTCTCTGATATCCGCCAGTTGTATCGAGTCTCTATAGGTTGTTTAGTGCATGCTGCCGCTGCCGCTTCAGTCCACCATACCTATGTAGGCGAGGACCGCCGAATTCTAGCCTCGCCGTGTACTGGCCTCAGTACTGACGCTCCTTCTTTTTCCTTTGCCCTTTGTCGGCACCCCTTTTGTTTAAGCAGGTTTTGAGATCGACGTCGTTAGCAGGGTTACCCTTCCGGCTTGGCCTGGGCAGGGTTATGGACGCCATTGGTTATTCTTCAGGGCTCTTAGCCCCATTTGCTTCTTGTCCGTAGTCGGACGCTCTACCGTTTTCAGGGTGATTTGGATCTTGTATATTATATCCGTATTCTTGACTCATTGAGTCGCTGTTGTATATATCTGTTCTGTGGGTCCCATCGAGGACTGTTGTGTAATGTTATTACTTCGTTTTCCACCCGCACGAAAGTGCCTGGTGGGCACCTTTGAATCGTTTCTATGCGGGTTTGGCGAATTTTGCTCAAACTTGCATAGGTCCGATTCTGAGGGTGTTACAGAGTGGTATCAGAGCTCAGCAGTTGCGATACCCCACAAGTCCAGCCTGTAGGATAACCTAGCTAACGGCCGAAGTAGAGTGTCAAAACTATTTTGCAAAATCGGTTGGATAATTCTGGTTAGGTCTGATTTTACTCCTTACCCCCTGCTGTTCTCCTCTTACCTCAACGTGTTTTGAATCTGCTCTCTTATCTTTTCTTCGAGTCCAGGATTTCTCGTGGTTGGGTTCCGTCGTACCTTTAGGGTTTCGCTTCCTCCTTTGGTAACGGTGTTCTACCATCCGGTGTTCAAGATGCCTGATGAATCCGTCTACGGTGTTACCATTCCTTGTTCCTTGTTTGAGCCTTCCGGTGTTTCCGACGCGACGACATCATCTACATCAGATCCGATGCAGAGTCTGCATCACTCCTTTGTTTCCGAACCTCGCTTGTCGAGATCTTCAGTCTGAATCCTGAGGGTTGGTTGCATAATCTGTCTATTCGTGTACATAGTAATGCTTTGAGTGCGGGATGGAGTCGCGACCATACCACTACTCTTATCATTCGCTTATGTACATTGAATGGTGGATCGATGCAATTTTACTCCTTCCATGGAAGTTAGAGGTGGCCTTACCTTTAACTTCGTCCGTTGTTTATCCGGAGTGTTCTCTTGACGAACAGGGACAACGACCTCTTGTTAGTGGTGTCGCGAAGATCTACACGAAGCGCGAAGGATCAGATCGTCGACCTTCCTTCCGGTACCATGAGGCGGATCTCGAGGGCGAGATCCCTTGTTAGTGGTGTCGAATTGTGGCATCCCGCAAAACCACTACTAGAAAATCGCGTTGAATTTGTGCATTGCATCGTCATCATCATGCATTGTTTGCCAAAACTATGTTTGCAAAACCCGTGTTGTTTTCTAAACGCCCCTCTTTATTCAAACCTCAAAACCGGGTCCCCGGAATATTTTGTTTTGGCCGCTATCGGTTTGCCAACGGCCCGTTTAAAACAAATAAAATTTATGTTTATTTTAGCGGGGGCAGTCGAACGGGCCGTTTCGACCCGAACGACCACCCCCAGAAATTTTACAAACGGTCCACCCCAATCAGCCCTCTTAATCCTATGGCTACCCAAATTCCTACCCACACCCAACCCTCCACCTCACCCTGGCCACTCCCCTTGCGCCACCTCACCGCCTCCCTCTCCCTCACCCACTCAGAACCTGCCACTTCACCCCAATCCCCCCCTCTTTTCTCTCTCTCTCCTTCCCCACTCAAACCTCTCTCTTCCCTGGCCACTCACGCACACACGCAACACCCCCACCTGCGCGCCACAGCCCCCACTCGCCCCACGTGGCCCCAGCCCCTGTTCCCTGCCCGCGGGACCCGCCATCCACTCACCGCCCTGGCCCACGCAGCCCCGGCCCCACCTCTTCTTCCTCCCCACGCTTCTTCCTCGCCTCCCCACCTCTTTCCGCTCGGCAGCCCGCCCCGCACGCGTCCGCGCCTCCCTCTCCGCGCCGCGCCCGTCACCCTCTCCTCTCGCCGCGCCGCCCCGCAGCCACCCGCATCCGCCTGCCTCCTCCCCCTCACGCGCTCCGCTCCGGCCACGCCGCCCCGAGCGCGCGTCCTCCCCTTCGCCGCTCGCCGCTCCCAGGCTCCGCCGCGCCGTCGTCGCCCCTGCCTCGTGCCGCTCTCCCGCACCTCCGCCAGCGAGCGCCGCCGCGTCGCCAACCACCTCCGGCGTCGCGACCCCGAGCGGACCCCGCCGCCCAAGACCTCCCCGTCGCCCCGACACCACCTGCCCTGCGCCGCGCCAGCTCCGGCGACCGCCCCCGCGCAGACGGCCGCGCCCCCGACGCCGCGTCCTCCTTCCCCGAGCTCGCCGCGGGCCGCGTCTCGCCGCCGGCGCGACCGCCACCGCCAGCACCTGCCTCCGCCGCGCCCTCCACGCCTGCGGCCTCTCCCGCACCTCCGCCGCCTCCGCTGCGAGCTCCGGCGACCCCTCCTCCGCGCCAGACGCCTCCGCCCGCGAGCCCTGCGGCCCCCACCTGCCCCGCCGCCCGGCGCCGGCCTCGGTCGCGTCGACGCCCCCAAGCCCCCCAAGTTCGTCGCCGGCCTCTTCCTCCGGCGAGCCACCCTCGCCCCAGCGCGCCTCGAGCCCCGCATCGCCACCTCGCCGCGGGTTCCCGCTCGTCGCCGACCCGAGCCGCTGCCAGCGTCTTCCGGCGCCGCGTCCTCGATCTCTCTACGTCCTGGTCCTGCGCCGTCAAGGTGGGCCCCGCATCGGCTAGTGTCCTGCCTGCGCTTCCGCGTCCCCTGCCCGCCGTCAAGTTCCGCGAGAAGCCCGATCCCGCGACCCCTGCACCGCACCGCCTGTGGACCCCGTGTTCCGAGCCGCCGCGGTACCCGAACCTCGAGCTCGTCAGCGAGACTGTTGACGTCAAGGACTCGCAATCCTCGGTACATCAAGGTCTCCCTCACGGAATCGAGGACCGAACCCTCGACATGCCAAGAACCACCCCCAAGATCACCTCGCCTAGGTCTTCATCGAGAACGCCGAGTACTTCTCTCAGAACGCCAGGATCGTCAACGTGACCCGAAGACCGCTAATGCTACAAGAACGGTACAGACCAGGGCGGACCCGATGCGCCCCCGACGCCAACCAAGCCCTGCTTCCCGGTTGCGACAAGACCTACCCCAACGTCCGAGTACGATCCCGTCAAGTTCGTCGAACCCTGAACCCCGAGATCTGGTCCCCGTCGAACCCCGAACCCCGAACCCCGAACCCCGGAACCCCAAGATCGCCGAACCCTAAATGTGTGACCTTTTCCTCGATACCCTATTTTTACAATGATATCAACTTGTTGCATTAAATCATTCATCTCGCATGCATATCTGTGGTTTGGGGGGGGCCTTATGCCGATTCACCTGATAATTAAATATGGGGCCCATATGCGGGCAAATCTAGTCCCATATCGGCCTCATTTAAATTTGTGTAGCGAACCCGGTACTATCTTCTGCCTGTTAAACAACATTTAAATTGCGGGGGTTCTAAACAACTTGAACCATCTAATTAATTGTCGGGACCCCGGTTCCGCTTAATATGACCTAATTGCATCGCACCTTTGCCGTGCCATGCATCATACATGCATCATGCCGATCTTCTGCCGTTGTATTAAATATTGCATCCGGTGTTTCTTCTAGTGCTTTGCTTCTTCGCGGATAAGGCCGTTGAGTTGATGTGAGCTTCGCCCCGATCTTCGGGGAAAACCTTCGACAATGTTTTCAGGCGAGCATCTCCCCCTTTCTACCTATCTTACTTTTATAGTCTTTATTCCCTCCTGTTGATCTATTGCTATCTGTGTTGCGATGCTTTAGTTTCCGTACCTGTGATATACCGTGCAGCCCTATATTGCCTTGGACACACCCTATTACCTGTTGTTTGGTAGATAGTTGGACTTGCGCGTCGTAGTTGCTTGCTCAAGTACTGATGTGTGTCGTCATATGCCACAGTTGCTGATGCTTTGCCGCATGTTGATGTTGGAGATGATTCTAGTTTTACTTACCGTCACTTTAATTTCTGTTTAACAACTAAAATTGAAATAAGCAGAGGCATCGGTGGGTGATAGAAAATATTTGGTTTCCGAACGCCCACTTGTGTCCCGTAAGACCCCGAGTACTTGATACCTGTTCCTTGATTTATCGCGCTATCCACATCCGGGAGGTATATGGGACCCCCCTGAGCCAGAGCTTGATTCAGTCTTATTTCTAGGGGCCACAAACTAGTTTGAGGTTTTATTTACTATCCTGTACCTATGCCATGCTTTACTGCTTTATTTACGATTGTGCGAGGAGCACACTGTACTGTTTAGGATTTGTGACCCGTTTACGTGGTATCGACAAGCCCAGCCACACTTTCGGGTTCCCAGTCGTTTACCGCCGGCCCCACAAACCTTGAGGCCGTCTCGGAGTCAGCTAGCTTCGTTGCGGAATCTACTTAAGGGGTGGCCCCCTGAAATATTTCTGAATCCTGTGATTGTTCAGTCGTGAAAGCCTCGTTGGGTTTTGATTTGGTTTTTCCGAGGTTGATCGAGCGTGTGTTGCTATTGGTGCACCCCGGCCGGGTAAAACTTTCTGAAAGCCGTGTCCACGGATATGGACGACTTGGAGCACAGTATCTCGATCATAGACAAGCATAACTAAAGTTTACTGCTATAAATTTGACTTATAATGACTAGTAATCAGCTTCACTATAATGGAATGGCTAATTAATACTGCCCACAATTGCTTGTTTGGTAGTCGCTTGCGACAATTGTATCTGACTAGTAAGTAATGCAACTACAACGAATTGGCTGAATAAAAGTACCAACAACTGCTGGGTTTTGGGTTATCTCATGCTATTTGTACCTGATTAGTAAGTGTTGCAACTATAACGGAATGGTTAACTAAAAGTGCCCACTGCTTACTTTATCAGGACGATTATCTAAACCTGACTAGTAAAGTGCCGCAACTATAACTGAATAAGTAAAACTGCCAACCGTGTGAGTTCCTCGGTTGACTTCCTCGTTTGGTCTCGAGGGGGAAACACCAGGATGGGTTTGTTTGGTGCTAGCTTCAGGTTGGATCCGGTTAGGTCATTCTTATCCCTCTCTGATATCCGCCAGTTGTATCGAGTCTCTATAGGTTGTTTAGTGCATGTTGCCGCTGCCGCTTCAGTCCACCATACCTATGTAGGCGAGGACCGCCGAATTCTAGCCTCGCCGTGTACTGGCCTCAGTACTGACGCTCCTTCTTTTTCCTTTGCCCTTTGTCGGCACCCCTTTTGTTTAAGCAGGTTTTGAGATCGACGTCGTTAGCAGGGTTACCCTTCCGGCTTGGCCTGGGCAGGGTTATGGACGCCATTGGTTATTCTTCAGGGCTCTTAGCCCCATTTGCTTCTTGTCCGTAGTCGGACGCTCTACCGTTTTCAGGGTGATTTGGATCTTGTATATTATATCCGTATTCTAGACTCATTGAGTCGCTGTTGTATATATCTGTTCTGTGGGTCCCATCGAGGACTGTTGTGTAATGTTATTACTTCGTTTTCCACCCGCACGAACGTGCCTGGTGGGCACCTTTGAATCGTTTCTATGCGGGTTTGGCGAATTTTGCTCAAACTTGCATAGGTCCGATTCTGAGGGTGTTACATACATCCATAGAGAACATACCCTTGAAGACCGACAAAGTTTAACGAGGTTGTACTCGTGGATGATGTAGACGAACGCTTGCCGATCTCAAGATCGAGAAGAAGTCCAGCGCCGCAAATCAGCATCGCATCCGTGCTCGCACACACGTCCAAGCCACCGAGCAACCTCCACCTCCTCGCTCCAGCGATGCAGCGGAATCAACAACTCGTTCTTGTCAAAAATCCACCAGGAACATGTATCTCGCTAGTCCGAGACCATGGGGGATAAAAACTAGAGGGGGAGAGAGATCCTTCATGAGGAGGTGTGAGTGAGAGAGAGAGAGGGAGAGGGGGGCTTTATATAGGAGGGAGGGGCACCCCAAGGGGGTGGCCAGCGCATGGGGGCTGCCCCCTCCCGTCCTCCATTCATGTGGGTGGAGCTCCCACTCACAAATTATCCCCTTCATTTCTCCACTCAAAATCCCACTCAAAAATCCCATTAAATTTCCACCAAATTTAATGCAATCTCTCTTTAAATAAAACTCCTTTTATTTATTCAGAATTTTGTCAATTACTTTAATGGAAAAACATTCACATAAAACCCCTTGCTAGTATTTCATTTCACATGCAGAAACACTTTCAGCAATTTCACATGAAACAGTTCCGGTGTCTAGTGAAATAAATCCCTGCACTTTGTAAATCTTTTCGACATGAAACTATTTGTTCCAAATGGTGTCGGTGTCTCTTAAGTGTGTCACTCTACGATTCGCGAATAATGTGGACATCATCAAGACCCCTCTCGGATCAATAATCAGAAGCGGGACCTAGAAATCCATACTGACTCCCACACATTTAATGATGTCTTTCTTGTGATTGTGAGAACCTTTTATGCTAGAATCTTAATCCCTTTGTATCGCGATATATTACATGTCCGAGATTCGATCATTGGTATCTTCATACCTAGTTTGATCTCGTTACTGACATGTACTCTTTTCTTGTTCCCATGATATAACATTCTAGTGATCAAATCACTTGCTTGCAAGCTAACCAATGTGACATCACCGAGAGGGCCCAGAGTATATCTATCCATCATCGGGATGAACAAATTCCACTCTTGATCCATGGGCCTCAACATAACACTTTAGTAGCACTGAACCCATCTTTATAATCACCGTGTTACGGTGTGACGTTTGATGTTATCAAGATAATCTTCTAGTGTTAGTGATTGACATGATCTCATGGTCTAAGGATTAGGATTACTTCGAATGATGTTATACCAATATAAACTCAATGAATTTCATTGTAATGTTATACTTCAGATGAATGTTAATCACACCATTCCAATAATGTTGTGACCTTGTTATTAACAACATCCAATGTCTATGATCAGGAAACCTTGATCATCTTGTTAATCAACGAGCTAATTTATAAAAGAGGCATAACTAGGAACTTTCTGTTTGTTAATTAAACACACATGTATTAATGTTTCCGTATTAATACAATTATAGCATGCAAAATAAACATCTATCATATACTTGGAATATACATAATAACAACTTTATTATTCACTCTCAGGACATATTCCCTTCAATAACAAGGTCACAACATTATTGGAATGGTGTGATGAACATTCATCCGAAGTATAGCATTACGATCAAAGTCATTGTGTTTATATTGCTATAACATCATACGAAGTAATCCTAATCCTTAGACCATGAGATCATGTCAATCACTAACACTAGAAGAGTATCTTGATAACATCAAACGTCACACCGTAACACGGTGATTATAAAGATGGGTTCAGTGCTACTAAAGTGTTATGTTGAGGCCCATGGATCAAGAGTGGAATTTGTTCATCCCGATGATGGATAGATATACTCTGGGCCCTCTCGGTGATGTCACATTGGTTAGCTTGCAAGCAAGTGATTTGATCACTAGAATGTTATATCATGGGAACAAGAAAAGAGTACATGTCAGTAACGAGATCAAACTAGGTATGAAGATACCAATGATCGAATCTCGGACATGTAATATATCGCGATACAAAGGGATTAAGATTCTAGCATAAAAGGTTCTCAGGATCACAAGAAAGTCATCATTAAATGTGTGGGAGTCAGTATGGATTTCTAGGTCCCGCTTCTGATTATTGATCCAAGAGGGGTCTCGATCACCGCATTATTCGCGAACCGTAGGTTGACACACTTAAGAGACACCGACACCATTTGGAACAAATATGTTCTAGACGAAAGAATTGCAAAGCGCTGGAATTATTTCAACTGACACATGAATTGTTTCGGGTGAATTGCTGAAATTGTTTGTGCATGTGAAATTTAAAAGTAGCAAGGGGTTTTATGTGAATATTTGTTAATTAATGTAATTAATTTTTTTAAATAAATAAATAAAAGGGGTTTTATTTAATAAGAGATTAAATTAAATTTGGTGGAAATTTATTGGGAATTTGAGTGGGTTTTTTGAGTGGAGAATATGGAGGGACTTTTGGTGAGTGGGAGCTCCACTCACATGAATGGAGGAAGGGGTGGGGCAGACACCGTGGTCGTCGGCCACACCCCTTGGGGTGCCCCCCCCCTCCTCCTATAAAAGGCTCCTACTCCCTCTCTCTCACTCACACCTCCTCGTGAAGGATATCTCTCCCCCACTAGTTTATTTTCTATGGTCTCGGACTAGTGAGATACGTGTTCCTGGTGGCTTTTCGTTTGTAAAGAGTTGTTGCTTCTGCTGCATCGCTGGAGTGAAGAGGCGGAGGTTATTCGGTGGCTTAAACATGTGTGTGCAATCACAGATGCACTGCTGATCTGCGGCGCTGGACTTCTTCTCGATCTTGAGATCGGCAAGCATTTAAAATATTAACAAGGGGGCGGCTGTGAAAATGACAACAAAATGATGAATATATCATGCAAGTTGACACTATATTATCAAGGAGGCAGTTGTGAAAACGAATAACATTTGACGATTCTTGTTGTTAGTCTCAGTATATATATATACATCAAGATGTTGTGGTCATGTTTATCTTTCCCATCAGACAAAAACGGTAGGTTTGCAAGTGGCGCAGTGTTATCCGTTATGATCTTCCTGTGCACTATATACATCATACACAAAAATAGATTATAAAGGGGAACGCTAAACACCCTCCATATTCATCATCAACCAAATAATTTATGTTAATATATTGTTGATTAATATTGGAGTTTTTGTCCTCGTTGGTGATTGGATCATTTTACACGAGTTTCAGGGCAAATTTATCACCATCCTTTCCACTGAAAAATGAAAAGGAACGAATAAATCGCCAAACTCATGTTTTCATGAAGGGAAAAACTAAATTTAAGCATAGCCCATACCATTATATATCTGTCATCGCCCTGCATGTTACTTTGATGAAGCAAATGGGCAAAACTGATATTGGTTCAGCGCATGCATCTGTTCGGTCGGTATGTGTATTTGCATACGACCATAAAATACTAATAAAAAGTGCCCTGCATGTTGTCCCTACACTATTAAGTACTAACGGGCCAGCTGTGAAAAGAGTAAGAGAAAGACGAGTCTGCTTGTTAGTCTCACATATCGGTCAAAATCGTATTCATCATACAAATAAGACAAAATCGGTAGGTTGCAAGAGGCGCTGTGTTGTTTGTTCTAACGATTCTCTTGTGTAATAATGCATAAAAAATCATGTTTTTTCTTTCCTTGAAATATTGTCTGACCAGAAAACAAAATAAAAAAGAAAGATGGACACCCTAGCTCCTTAGTCAGTCAATGATAATCGAAGGACACACACTAACACGATTGGTCCTTGAAGTCTATAAATGGAACCCTCATGTTCACATATCTCTCACAACACGCTCACAAGACACATAGAACACAAATTTAAGGATAGACCATTTGTTCCTCTTCCTCCAAAAGCAATGGCCAGTACTCCTAAAAATGCTCTCTCCCAGGTACTCGTCTTCACTTTTGTCCTAGGAGCCATGGTGAGTCTATCAGTTTCATGCCCTACTCGTTGTGATAAGGAGATAGTATGGACCTTGTATGTTCGCCAAACTTTTACGGGAAACAACAGGAACCAGGAGGTATCGGTTCACCAGGTGAACAATACCGATGACACGAGGTTTGGTGCGATTGTAACAAACAATTGGGCTGTTCTTGATGCACCTCTACCCACCGCAAATATAGTTGCCCGTGCAAGAGGAACACACACCAAGGCTGGCCCAGCCGTTGGTGACTGGTTCACTTCTCTCAGCATAGTGTTTGAGGGAGCAAGGTACTATTACTTAGACATCTTTTCCAAAAAAAATAACTATGTTTCTAGAATTCCAACCACTAGATGTTATTGATTTCCAACTGCTTTATATTGATTGATTCAAAATTTATAATCTAACCAGGATACTATGATTGCTTAATTACAAATATCTAGCCTTACGAGGATATTAAGATTAATTGATCAAAAGCTTGATACATATGCTATTTATATACAGATTTTACAAATAATTTGATGATATATCTCATTAATATATGTAGGTTTAATGGATCCACATTTCAAGTCATGGGGATCACCGACGTAAGTGGTCACTGGGCTATTGTTGGTGGGACTGGAGAATTTGCGATAGCACATGGCATAATCAAGCACACAATAACAAATGACCCCACAGAAAATGGAAACTTCAGGCGCCTTGATATTCATGCTTTCTACTCCCCACTTGATGTAAGTATAATAGTGAGATTAGAAAATTCAGCTAATTAATATTTAATTAGTCTATAGAATGCATAAAAATAAATTATTAAATTGTCTTCTGTGCAAAATCTATGTTATACCAAAATATTCATCAAGACTAAATCAAGACATGTATGTAGGATTAATTTTCAAGTGCCCAACCTAAATATTATAAAAATCATAGGTAGTTTAGGCTTCAACTAGCTCTTGTCCATAACATCACCTTACGTTGAAGAATAAGTAAACTAATGCCATAATTAACTTTTCCATACAAGAATTTATAATTTCATAATCACCATACATTTTTCTATTTTAGGTTAGGTAACATTTTCGTCAGTGTACAATCAAACACATGAATCTGTGATAATTAAATAACAAAAAAATTATTTCGAGTAGGCGCAAATGCCACCAATTATATTAGTCACCATTTTCATGGTATATTATTCAGTAATATTGGTTAAATATTAAAAAATGCAAACTCCAATGTTGAATATTAGTGATTGAACTTATAAAATTTGAAACTTATCGATTGTTTCCGAGCATAGTGTGCAATAGATGAGCTTACTCTTATTTTCCTTCATTTCATACAGGTTACTGCAAACTTTATTGCCATCCAATAATTCGACCAAGGGTTTGTTGAGGTTGCATACCTATATGGGTAAATTATATGAGATGGATGTGTGTCATGAGGTTGTTGGTATTGTCGTGATCATCTTTATTAGTTGTGGCTGTTGATGTCCTTAATTATTTGTGGTGTTGTTGTTTGTCTTTTGAAATATCGTGTGTCCATGTTGTAGTCTTTGTTGTTGTATTGTAACACATTTGGTATTTTGTTTGGATCATATCCTTAGATATGGCCCCAAAAAATGTAAGTTGTTTGAATAAAGGGAGTAAGGTTTGTTTGTTTATCAAGGGTGTATTGTATTCATGAAGATTTCTGGTGCTCCTGGTGCGTCCTGGCCAGAAATGCTATTGGAAAATGTTTCCAAAGATTTGTTGCTTAGCTAGGAAAATTCCAATTAAAATATGACCCGCTGGAGAACCCGGTCCTCAGCAGCTTCTCTTCTTTGGGCTGCTTCTTCTCTTAATTCTCAAGTTTCCTTTGTGAGTGCCGAGCATCTTGTAAAAAGGACGAAGATCGGCTCTCCGTATCAGAGGATCTATTTTCTACATAGATGGATCACCCCTCCGCATAGGCGGCACATTTATTCATCGCCACCGCATGAAGCTGCGACTAAAGCTTACTCTAACATCAGATCTGATGGTTCATAGCTTCTGTTGTGCTGTTGGCCGCTCTTCCATCGACTCCTGTAGTTGAAGGACCGTTGTTCAGAGCTTTGCTGTCGAATTTTCGTTGTCAACTAACCTTCAACCTCGAGGCCAGTGGGCCAAATCGAAGGACCTCCTGTAACTTTGGTGTAGTGATTCCCGTCTTCTCTATCCCATGTGGCCTGGTCCCCGGCATACAAATAGGAATGGCTGCTGAGCTCACTTACATACAAGAAATAATGCTAATCTGTCAAACATTTTCCACTTTATGGGTACTATTACTCAGATGTATACTGGCTATTTTAGCATCTAATCGGCCGCCACGATATACATACGTTCCTATTCCTATGTTGATCATTTTAGTTGTATTTCTTCAAGATAAAAATTGTTAATATATAGACTGATTCATTTCTCTTCCCCAGTGCACTGTTGGGCATACCATATGTTCGTCCTGCCACGACAAGCTCCTGGACAAGTGTCACTTCTTCTCCCTTCCCACGGTGTACAATCGCTGCCACATAGTAGAACATGTTGTTGAAGCCATTAAAGTTGCTTGCTCCAATGACAACCATGGATGGACCGCAAGGATGACCAACTACCAGAGAGAAGACCACGAGAAAGGTTGCCCACATGCACCATGTTACTGCCCCTTAATAGACTGTGGGTTTAGCGGACCAATGGCGACAGACTGTGGGTTTAGCGGACCAACCGTGACGCTCCTTCACCATTTCTCAAGTGAGCACGAGTGGCACTCCACAAAAGTTTCCTACAAGAAGGCATTCACGATCCGCGTCCAGGTGGGATCGGCCGTCCTCATGGGTGAAGATGGGCACATGTTCGTGATCAACATGGTAATGGAGCCCCTTGTCGGTGTCATCTCAATTTGCTGCGCCCAGCCTCGCATTACTGGATCCAAGTTCAAATGCAGGTTGAAATTGTCGCGCACTGAGCCAAGCTATTCTCAGGCCACGGAATTCCTAGTGAGGAGCAGTAATATGCATGGTGGGCTGCCGAAAGATATCGTCCCGTTCATCGTGCCGAAGCTGCCGCTGCTTTCGGACACCGGTGCAAGCGCCACAGCCAAGGTGGGTCTGGTGTTAGTATTGACTCTCATGCGGAAATAGGGACAATGTGCAAATTGTGGCGCGCCTACCTGTGTATATCCTAGTGCCCGTGTAGTGTAGGACTTGATGCGACAAAAGAGTAGTTCTAGTTCCCTCAATATCTAGATCTGAGCTTTTGGATGAGACGATAGTGTTCTTTTGGATCGTGTAGTGTAGGACTTGATGCGACAAAAGAGTAGTTCTAATTCCCTCAATATCTAGATTTGAGCTTTTGGATGAGACGGTGGTGTTCATTTGGATGAGATACTATTTTTCTTTAAGGGAAGGAGAATTTATTAAGCAGTGATAGAGTTACATTCTGCAGCAATTTGCTGGCTAATATGTTCATTTGGCAGGTTTCGATATTTTTTTCTTTTCTTATAATCTTCTGATTGCCGACTACTATCGGGCAAATTCTTGTTTGAAATCATCGAAGTTGACTTTGCTAAAGCGGCGCACCTTTACTCTACTCGGCAGAGAAAATCGGGCAATGTCTGATTGGCCAATTGCATGAGTGGAAGGACATAGCATCAAGTAGGGGAAAAAAATCACATATCCATGGTTTCATCTTCTGACATGACAAGCATCTTAACATGTTAAGAAGAGCTGAGTTCGGTATGGCTACAGGTTATGGACAAAAATTCATATTCACATGTGGGCATGCTCCTGATCTACCCTCGTGCGTGTCAAATACAAGGTTGACCAGATAACTTTCTCTCGCATACTGTAAAGACCACAGGTAAACTCGTCCCCATCTTCACCTTTAATCATTGGAGTGAACTTCGACGTCCAACTGGAGTTGTTATTATCATTGTGATCAGCACCATGGGCACCGATATTGAGTATCAGCATATCATCTATGGAGACTGCCACTACACGTCGCAGTAGTTGGACAATTCCGCCATCCACCACCAGCATCACTGTCGATCGTACATCAGAAAATTGTTTGGAGCTTCTGTGGTGCGAGCAGTTATTTTTCCATATAGAAAACTTCAGGTCCTGATAGAACTTTGATCTCAACTGTGGCCTCCAGTGCTTTTTTAAACATATGAAAATTCTAGTTCTACTTCACTAAGCCAGCTAGGAATGCTCATGCTACCAACCTTAAGAGTTAATTCTCCCAAGTAACACATCAATCAGTAATTTTGCCCTAATTCGAGATTTAAGTACTAGCCACAACAAAACTACCCAAATTCCAGATCTGGTTTGAAGTACTACCTGCAATATATACCCTAATTGCTAAGCATAGTTGAAAGCAATAGCTGGCTAGATGCAACAAAATGCCCAACATCCTGAGCGAGTTGAAAGCACTAGCTGCAACAAAACACCCAAATTCATGAGCAGAGTTGAAAGCACTACCCAACAAAGTACCCAAATTCATGAGCGGAGTTGAAAGCACTACGCAACAAAGTACCCATTAGTGTGTATGCCCTTACATTGGTAAAAACCAAATGTCATAGAAACCATAGACTACTCCAGTTCCAACAAATTCTATCTCAACTAAGAAGGCATGTGATCCATCATTATGAGATCAGGACATAATCTTATCGATACGGATGTTGAGAGCCACCTCTTTGGACGCCCCGGCCCCAACCAGGTACATCGGCGGCACCGTCAAATAAGATGACAGCTCCTCCACGGCGACCTCGCCAGGCCTGGTGCTGCTCTCCACATCCATGTCCAGCAGGAGCATGTGCGCCCTGCGGCTCGCCACCGCCGGTGGCAAGTACGCCAAAATATTGAGCATGTACTGCGGCTGCAGGGCCGAGCATGCTCCTAGGCGAACCACAGACACGGCGGTGGCCGTGCTCTGGCCGACAGCTCCCATGACCAGGAGAAACACACAATCGTCCTGCTCGCCGACGAGCAGATGCCGTGGCTCCGACACAGGCACCTGAAGCTGGAGTTCCTTACCATACTCGACGCTGTGGACGGGCCAGGAGTGCAGAGTTCTGAGGTGGCTCAGGAGCGCCAGGGGAAGGCCGACAAAGCCGCAGCTAGGCTCGGTGCAGAAGCAGGGCGCACATGGGCACGTGCTCTGGTGGTTGTCAAGCTCATGGTAGCTGACATAGCTCTGGCAGCCGTCATGCGAGCACTTGACCTTGGCAGACAAGATGATTGTGTCCATCATCATGTTGTGGATGTCAAAGGCGCAGCCATGCTCGCATTTCTGGCACTGGATGCCAGGGAGCTCGGCGATGCAGTTGCGGCAAGCCAAGTGTCCGCCCTTGCACTGCACAAATCGAAGTTGGTTATGCGACATTTCTAAAATTGGAAAGAAATGACGGGCGGCGTAATGAAATTACTCCAACCTAGAAGACAGGAGGTTTGAAGGGACGGGAGCACAAGGGGCAGTTTAGTAAACTCGTGTCCACGATGGCGCCTCCTCCAGCTTGCTCCACATGGCCACTAGGTTGCTCCACCCTCGCCTTTTTGGCACTCCGATCACTATCTTCCATCGTTGACAGAGAAGCCCTATTCCTTGCATCCCCTCGCCAATCTGTGGTCGCGAGTGTTGGTCAGGAGGAACATGGACTGGTCTTCAGAGTGTTGGTCAGGAGGAACATGGACTGGTCTTCACCGGCAAGGAGCGTGAACCGGTGGTCGCGAGAGATGGATATCTTCAGTGATTTGTTGTATCTCAAGTTGGTCGGCGACCACCCATGCACGGTGCCGAGGTGGTCCAGAAGACAGCATGTTGCCCCTTTGAAAGCGCAGTCATTCTATGGGCAGTAGCACGAATCATGTGTACATTCACTTTCATGCTTCTCTTTCTGGTGGTAGATGATGAACTCATTGCAATCGTATGCTTCGTTTGAGCATGGCACTTTGATGGCGTCGAGGAATTGCTCGACTTCGACGCAGAGGGAATAGCTAGTTTTTTTGTAGCACAGATCACAAAAGATGCCTAAGCATGCAAGACCGGCTCATACTCGTATAATTTTCTTCCCCTGGATCTGATGTTTTTGCCTCCTCGTGAGACCAGGGTCGGTCTATAGATTTTAGGCGCCCTAGAGCAACATGAAATCAAGGGCATCTTGCTTAAAGTGTTAAAGCCACCCTAGGGTCAAGGGGGGCAATGGCCCCCTAAAAGCATTACATACATATTTACTATTTATGCTAAAAAATTAAAGATTACACAAAGTTTATGCATGATTAACGTTCTTGGGTGTCTCAACTATGCCTATCAAGCTCCGTTTAAAGGGTCGGAGCCATAGGGCTCTGCAAACCATTTCCTCTGCCTAAACCGACCCATTTACTGAAGTACCTCTCGGCACCTTGGCCCCAACGATGATCACTGTTCAGTCTCGACAAGGAGATGCCAACCAAAGGTCTGCCTTCAAAATGGGACATCAGCAGCTTTGCCCTGTCAGGAAGTGAATTCATTCAATGCATTCGCAAAAAACAGATTATCTTTCTGAACATGTTAATTTGTTCAAACATAGTACTCGCTGTAAATAATTTCGTTAAAAAGGACTCTTTGTTTTTTTCACGAGGGAGAATAATAGTACTCCATTGGTCCAAAAAAGTATGTCATGGATTTGTCTAGATGTGAATCTAGACATTTCCGCACGGAGGAAGTATCATCTATGGCATACATCATATGCCCCCAGAGGAAAATAAAACTAGTAAAAACAAGTGAGTCATTATGCAAATGTTAAAGAGATATTTAATGTCAAAAGTTAATAGTATAGTTTAAAGTTTAAAGGAGCCATTGTAGGGGCATATTAGAGTTGTCAAAAATTGCAAGAGTAAATCCCGCATTTTCAGCCTTTGTAAGAGCACAAAAGAAATTTGTCATAGGTGGCACCAAAGAGCCCCCAAAACCTCGTTGCCACACACCTCTCACATTTGTGTAGTCATGGTTTTTATGATAATACTATCTCTGTTCCATAAAACAAGGCATATAATTTTCTAAAAAGTCAAGCAATGTTAACTTTGACCAAGACAAAACTATAGAAAAATACAACACTATATAGATACAACATAAAAATACATTGCATTACATATTTAATGTCGTTATTTTACAAGTTAGTCATCATGAAAATGTTAAAGAGATATTTACGGTAAAGATAATATTGAAGTTAAAGGGAGAAATTGTAGGGGCATACTAGATTTGTCAAAAATTTAAGAGTAAATCTAGCATTTTAACTTTTTGTAAAAATACATAAGATATCCGCATAGAAGCCCAACTACTATTGTCTCTCATAGTCCATGAGAATTTGTTCTTTGTCCACATTTGCCATTATAGCCCAAGGCAGCTTCGAAGAGCCTCAAGAACCACGCCGCGACACACCACTCACGTTTTCCTTCTTCCCCTTTATCAATTTTAGAATAAATCATCGCAAAAAAATGATGGCGACACCTCCTTCCTCCCCACCAATCTCATGTTCCCCCTCGTTCCTTGCTTAGAGGCGGGATCGACACCAAGGGCCACCGTTTGTTTCCTGTGAGGCTCTTCTAGGAACACACACCAAGGCTGGCCCAGCCGTTGGTGACTGGTTCACTTCTCTCAGCATAGTGTTTGAGGGAGCAAGGTACTATTACTTAGACATCTTTTCTAAAAAAATAAATATGTTTCTAGAATTCCAACCACTAGATCTTATTGATTTCCAACCGCTTTATATTGATTGATTAAAAATTTATAATCTAACCAGGATACTATGATTGCTTAATTACAAATATCTAGCCTTACGAGGATATTAAGATTAATTGATCAAAAGCTTGATACATATGCTATTTATATACAGATTTTACAAATAATTTGATGATATATCTCATTAATATATGTAGGTTTAATGGCTCCACATTTCAAGTCATGGGGATCACCGACGTAAGTGGTCACTGGGCTATTGTTGGTGGGACTGAAGAATTTGCGATAGCACATGGCATAATCAAGCACACAATAACAAATGACCCCACAGAAAATGGAAACTTCAGGCGCCTTGATATTCATGCTTTCTACTCCCCACTTGATGTAAGTATAATAGTGAGATTAGAAAATTCAGCTAATTAATATTTAATTGGTCTATAGAATTCATAAAAATAAATTATTAAATTGTCTTTTGTGCAAAATCTATGTTATACCAAAATATTCTTCAAGACTAAATCAAGACATGTATGTAGGATTAATTTTCAAGTGCCCAACCTAAATATTATAAAAATCATAGGTAGTTTAGGCTTCAACTAGCCCTTGTCCATAACATCACCTTCCGTTGAAGAATAAGTAAACTAATGCCATAATTAACTTTTACATACAAGAATTTATAATTTCATAATCACCATACATTTTTCTATTTTAGGTTAGGTAACATTTTCGTCAGTGTACAATCAAACACATGAATCTGTGATATTAAATAACAAAAAAATTATTTCGAGTAGGCGTAAATGCCACCAATTATATTAGTCTCCATTTTCATGGTATATTATTCAGTAATATTGGTTAAATATTAAAAAATGCAAACTCCAATGTTGAATATTAGTGATTGAACTTATAAAATTTAAAACTTATCGATTGTTTCCGAGCATAGTGTGCAATAGATGAGCTTACTCTTATTTTCCTTCATTTCATACAGGTTAATGCAAACTTTATTGCCATCCAATAATTCGACCAAGGGTTTGTTGAGGTTGCATACCTATATGGGTAAATTGTATGAGATGGATGTGTGTCATGAGGTTGTTGGTATTGTCGTGAACATCTTTATTAGTTGTGGTTGTTGATGTCCTTAATTATTTGTGGTGTTGTTGTTTGTCTTTTGAAATATCGTGTGTCCATGTTGTAGTCTTTGTTGTTGTATTATAACACATTTGGTTTTTTTTGGATCATATCCTTAGATATGGCCCCAAAAATGTAAGTTGTTTGAATAAAGGGAGTAAGGTTTGTTTGTTTATCAAGAGTATATTGTATTCACGAAGATTTCTGGTGCTCCTGGTGCGTCCTAGAAAGAAGTGCTATTGGAAAATGTTTCTAAATATTTGTTGCTTAGCTAGGAAAATTCCAATTAAAATATGACCCGCTGGCGAACCCAGTCAGCAGCTTCTCTCCTTTGGGCTGCTTCTTCTCTTAATTCTCAAGTTTCCTTTGTGAGTGCCGAGCATATTGTAAAAAGGACGAAGATTGGTTCTCCGCATCAGAGGATCTATTTTCTACATAGATGGATCACCCCTCCGCATAGGCGGCACATTTATTCATCGCCCCGCATGAAGCTGCGAATAAAGATCGCTCTAACATCAGATCTGATGGTTCATAGCTTCTGTTGTGCTGTTGGCCGCTCTTCCATCGACTCCTGTAGTTGAAGGACCGTTGTTCAGAGCTTTGCTGCCGAATTTTCGCCGTCAACTAACCTTCAATCTCGAGGCCAGTGGGCCAATTCGAAGGACCTCATGTAACTTTGGTGTAGTGATTCCCGTCTGCTCTATCCCATGTGGCCTAGTCCCTGGCATAAAAATAGGAATGGATGCTGAGCTCAGTTACATACAAGAAATAATGGTAATCTGGTCAAATATTTTCCACTTCATGGGTACTATCACTCAGATGTATACTGCTTATTGTAGCATCTAATCGACAGCCACGATATACATACTTTCCAATTCTTATATTAATCATTTTAGTTGTATTTATTTTAGATAAAAGTTGTTAGCATATTGACTGATTCAATTCTCTTTCTCATTGCGTTGTTGGGCATACCATATGTTCGTCCTGCCACGACAAGCTCCTGGACAAGCAGTGTCACTTCTTCTCCCTTCCCACGGTGTACAATCGCTGCCACATGGTAGAACATGTTGTTGAATCCATCAAAGTTGCTTGCTCCAATGGCAACCATGGATGCACCGCAAGGATGACCTACTACAAGAGAGAAGACCACGAGAAAGGTTGCCCACATGGCCACATGCACCATGTTACTGCCCCTTAATAGACTGTGGGTTTAGCAGACCAACCGCAACGCTCCTTCACCATTTCTCAAGTGAGCACGAGTGGCACTCCACAAAAGTTTCCTACAAGAAGGCATTCATGATCCGCGTCTAGGTGGGATCGGCGTCCTCGTGGGTGAGGATGGGCACATGTTCGTGGTCAACATGGTAATGGAGCCCCTTGTCGGTGTCATCTCAATTTGCTGCGCCCAACCTCGCATTACTGGATCCAAGTTCAAATGCAGGTTGAAATTGTCGCGCACTGAGCCAAGATATTCTCAGGCCACGGAATTCCTAGTGAGGAGCAGTAATATGCATGGTGGGCTGCCGAAAGATATCGTCCCGTTCATCGTGCCGAAGCTGCCGCTGCTTTCGGACACCGGTGCAAGCGCCACAACCAAGGTGGGTCTGGTGTTAGTATTGACTCTCACGCGGCAATAGGGACAATGTGCAAATTGTGGCGCGCCTACCTGTGTATATCCTAGTGCCCGTGTAGTGTAGGACTTGATGCGACAAAAGAGTAGTTCTAGTTCCCTCAATATCTAGATCTGAGCTTTTGGATGAGACGATAGTGTTCTTTTGGATCGTGTAGTGTAGGACTTGATGCGACAAAAGAGTAGTTCTAATTCCCTCAATATCTAGATTTGAGCTTTTGGATGAGACGGTGGTGTTCATTTGGATGAGATACTATGTTTCTTTAAGGGAAGGAGAATTTATTAAGCAGTGATAGAGTTACATTCTGCAGCAATCTGCTGGCTAATATGTTCATTTGGCAGGTTTCGATATTTTTTTCTTTTCTTATAATCTTCTGATTGCCGACTACTATCGGGCAAATTCTTGTTTGAAATCATCGAAGTTGACTTTGCTAAAGCGGCGCGCCTTTACTCTACTCGGCAGAGAAAATCGGGCAATGTCTGATTGGCCAATTGCATGAGTGGAAGGACATAGCATCAAGTAGGGAAAAAAATCACATAACCATGGTTTACATGACAAGTATCTTAACATGTTAAGTATAGCTGAGTTTGGTATAGCTACAGGTTATGGACAAAAATTCACATATGGGCATGCTCCCGATCTACCCTCGTGCGTGGTAAACTCATCCAACTGGAGTTTACTGAGACTGAGACTGAGACTTCCAACTACTGAGACTGGAGTGAACTTAGAATTCCAACTTAGAATTCCAACTGGAGTTATTATTACCATTGTGATCAGCACCATGGGCACCGATATTGAGTATCAGCATATCATCTACTGAGACTGCCACTACACGTCGCAGTAGTTGGACAATTCTGCCATCCACCACCAGCATCACTGTCGATCGTACATCAGAAAATTGTTTGTAACTTCTGTGGTGCGAGCAGTTATTTTTCCATACAGAAAACTTCAGGTCCTGATAGAACTTTGATCTCAACTGTGGCCTCCAGTTCTTTTTTAACATATGAAAATTCTAGTTCTACTTCACTAAGCCAGCTAGGAATGCTCCTGCTACCAACCTTAGAGTTATTTCTGCCAAGTAACACATCAATCAGTAATTTTGCCCTAATTCGAGATTTAAGTACTAGCCACAACAAAACTACCCAAATTCCAGATCTGGTTTGAAGTACTACCTGCAATATATATACCCTAATTCCTAAGCATAGTTGAAAGCAATAGCTGGCTAGATGCAACAAAATACCCAACATCCTGAGCGAGTTGAAAGCACTAGCTGCAACAAAACACCCAAATTCATGAGCAGAGCTGAAAGCACTACGCAACAAAGTGCCCAAATTCATGAGCAGAGTTGAAAGCACTATGCAACAAAGTACCCATTAGTGTGTATGCCCTTACATTGGCAAAAACCAACATGTCATAGAAACCACGGACTACTCCAGTTCCAACAAATTCTATCTCAACTAAGAAGGCATGCTATGATCCATCATTATGAGATCAGGACATAATCTTATCGATACGGATGTTGAGAGCCACCTCTTTGGACTCCCCGGCCCCAACCAGGTACATCGGCGGCACCGTCAAATAAGATGACAGCTCCTCCACGGCAACCTCACCAGGCCTGGTGCTGCTCTCCACATCCATGTCCAGCAGGAGCATGTGCGCCCTGCGGCTCGCCACCGCCGGTGGCAAGTATGCCAAAATATTGAGCATGTACTGCGGTTGCAGGGCCGAGCATGCTCCTAGGCGAACCACAGACACGGCGGTGGCCGTGCTCTGCCGACAGCTCCCATGACTAGGAGAAACACACAATCGTCCTGCTCGCCGACGAGCAGATGCCGTGGCTCCGACACAGGCACCTGAAGCTGGAGTTCCTTACCGTACTCGACGTTGTGGACGGGCCAGGAGTGCAGAGTTCTGAGGTGGCTCAGGAGCGCCAGGGTAAGGCCGACAAAGCCGCATCTAGGATCGGTGCAGAAGCAGGGCGCACATGGGCACGTGCTCTGGTGGTTGTCAAGCTCATGGTAGCTGACATAGCTCTGGCAGCCGTCATGCGAGCACTTGACCTTGGCAGACAAGATGATTGTGTCCATCATCATGTTGTGGATGTCAAAGGCGCAGCCATGCTCGCATTTCTGGCACTGGATGCCAGGTAGCTCGGCGATGCAGTTGCGGCAAGCCAAGTGTCCGCCCTTGCACTGCTCAAATCGAAGAACTACTCCCTCCTCATCATGGGAATCAGCAACAGCGATGGAGATGGTGGTGGAGATCAATGGAGATGGCTCCGGCGGCAATTCCCCGTCCCGGCAGGGTGCCGGAACAGAGACTTCTGTCCCTCGAATCTCCTTTTCGGTGGCGGCGGAACTGTGGGACTTTTCGTGGATTTCCGCCCACGTTAGGGTTTATGTCTCGGGGAGACGTATATATAGGCGAAAGGGCAAGGTCAGTGGAGCCTCGAGGGGCCCACACCAGGGGCTGGCGCGGCCAAGGGGACTCGTGCCACCCCTAGGTGTAGCCGCCTCGTTGTGCCTCCTTGTCTCTCTTCTGGACTTCGTGTATGCTCCGGTAAAATATTGACTTTGGCTTTTGTCCTGTCCAATTCCGAGAATATTTTTTCTGGCTTTTTTGGAACTGGCACTGTGGAATCTTGTCAATAGGTTAGTTTCAGAAAATGTATAAAAATGCCTCAAAGTGTAGACAAAACATAAGAAAGTTGATACTAAACGAGCATGGAGCATAAAAAATTATAGATACGTTTACGACGTATCATTAATAACTTTAGGGTTCGCAGCATAGAAAACAAAAAAATCCTACGATGGGAACAACTATGTACCAAGATCTATCTACTAGATACAAGCAACAGGTGGATATACATCCATAGAGAACATACCCTTGAATACCGATAAAGTTTAACGAGGTTGTACTCGTGGATGATGTAGACGAACGCTTGCCGATCTCAAGATTGAGAAGAAGTCTTGCGCCGCAAATCAGCGGCGCATCCATGCTCGCACACACGTACAAGCCACCAAGCAACCTTCGTCTCCTCGCTCTAGCGATGCAGCAGAAGCAACTCTTTCTTGCCGAAAATCCACCGGAAACATGTATCTCGCTAGTCCGAGACCATGGGGGATATAAACTAGAGGGGGAGAGAGATCCTTCATGAAGAGGTGTGAGTGAGAGAGAGGTAGAGGGGGATTTATATAGGAGAGAGGGGGAACCCCAAGGGGGTGTCTGTCACATGTGGTCTGCCCCCTCCCCTCCTCCATTCATGTGGGTGGAGCTCTAACTCACTAATTAGCCCCTTCATTTCTCCACTCAAAATCCCACTCAAAAATCCCATTAAATTTCCACCAAATTTAATGCAATCTCTCTTTAAATAAAACTCCTTTTATTTATTAAGAATTTTGTCAATTACTTCAATGGGAAAACATTCACATAAAACCCCTTGCTAGTATTTCATTTCACATGCAAAAACACTTTCAACAATTTCACCCGAAACAGTTTCGGTGTCTAGTGAAATAAATTCCTGCGCTTTGTAAATCTTTTCAACATAAAACTATTTGTTCCAAATGGTGTTGGTGTCTCTTAAGTGTGTCACCCTATGGTTCGCGAATAATGCATACATGATCGAGACCCCTCTTGGATCAATAATCAGAAGCGAGACCTCGAGATCCATACTGACTCCCACACATTCAACGATGACTTTCTTGTGATCGTGAGAACCTTTTACGCTAGAATCTTAATCCCTTTGTCTCGCGATATATTACATGTCCGAGATTCGATCATTAGTATCTTCATACCTAGTTTTATCTCGCTACTGACATGTACTCTTTTCTTGTTCCCGTGATATAACAATCTAGTGATCAAATCACTTGCTTGCAAGCTAACCAATGTTATATCACTGAGAGGGCCCAGAGTCTATATATCCGTCATCGGGATGAACAAATTCCACTCTTGATCCATGAGCCTCAACATAACACTTTAGTAGCACTGAATCCATCTTTATAATCACCGTGTTACGGTGTGACGTTTGATGTTATCAAGATACTCTTCCAGTGTTAGTGATTGACATGATCTCATGGTCTAAGGATTAGGATTACTTCGTATGATGTTATGGTGATATAAACTCAATGACTTTGATCATAATGCTATACTTCGGATGAATGTTCATCACACCATTCCAATACTGTTGTGACCTCGTTATTAACAACATACAATGTCTATGATCAGGAAACCTTGATCATCTTGTTAATCAACGAGCTAGTTTATAAGAGAGGCATAACTATGAACTTTATGGTTGTTTATTAAACACACATGTATTAATGTTTTCGTATTAATACAATTATAGCATGCAAAATAAACATCTATCATATACTTGGAATATACATAATAACAACTTTATTATTGCCTCTCAGGGCATATTCCCTTCAGTCTCCCACTTGCACTAGAGACAATAATCTAATTACATAGTGATAAATTAACTCCCATCGAGTTCTGGTGTTGATCATGTTTTGCTCTAGGGAGAGTTTTAGTCAACGGATCTGCTACATTGAGATCTGTGTGTACTTTACAAATCTTTATATATCCATCCTTGACATGTTCGCGGATGGAGTGAAACCGGCGCTTAATATGCTTGGAATTCTTGTGAGACCTTGGTTCTTTGGCATTGGCTATGGCTCCATTGTTGTCACAATAGATCACCATTGGGTCCAACGCGCTAGCAACCACACCTAGTTCGGTTATGAATTCCTTCATCCAAAATGCTTCCTGAGCCGCTTCCTAAGCAGCAAAATATTTGGCCTCCGTTGTTGATCCCGCCACCACGGGTTGTTAGGAACTCGTCCAACTAACTGCTCCACCATTCATGAGAAATACGTATCCGGATTGAGACTTAGAACCATCTGGATCAGTGTCGAAGCTAGCGTCGACATAACACTTAGCGACGAGCTCTTCTTCACCTCTGTACACGAGAAACATATCCTTAGTTCTTCTTAAGTACTTAAGGAAATTCTTGACCGCTATCCAGTGTTTCGATCCTGGATAAGATTGGCATCTACTAGTCAAACTAATAGCATGTGCCACATCCGGTCTTGTACATATCATGGCATACATTATAGAGCCTATGGCTAAAGCATAGGGGACTTTGTCCATTATCTCTCTTTCTTCCGCCATAGCCAGACTTTGAGTCTTACTCAATGTATTACCTTGCAACATAGGTAAGAACCCTTTCTTACTTTCGTCCATTTTAAACATCTTTAAAATCTTATCAAGGTATGTACTTTGTGATATCCCTATTAGGCGCCTAGATATATCCCTATAGATCTTTATGCCTAATATGTATGACGCTTCACCTAGGTCCTTCATTGAAAATTTGCTGTTTAGATAACTTTTAACACTGTTTAAAATATCTATATCATTTTCGATCAGTAATATGTCATCCACATATAATATCAGAAATGCCACATTGCTCCCACTAACTTTCTTGTAAATACAAGCTTCTCCATAAGTTTGGATATATCCAACTCTTTGATCACCTCATCAAAGCGGAGATTCCAACTCCGGGATGCTTGCTTCAGTCCATAGATGGATCGCTGAAGCTTGCATACCTTGTCAGCATCCTTAGGATCGACAAAACCATTTGGTTGTACCATGTACAACTCTTCTTCAATGTTGCCATTAAGGAATGCAGTTTTGACATCCATCTACCATATCTCATAGTCGAAATATGCAGTAATTGCTAACATAATCCTAACTGACTTTAACATCGCTACAGGAGAGAATGTCTCATCATAGTCAACTCCTTGAATTTGTTGAAACCCTTTTGCGACAAGTCGAGCTTTATATATGGTTACATTACCATCAGCATTAGTTTTTATTTTCAAAATCCATTTATTCTCTACGGCCTTTCGATCGTGAGGTAAGTCCACCAAGGTCCAAACCTGGTTTTCGTACATGGATTCCATCTCGGATTTCATGGCTTATAGCCATTTGTTGGAATCCGGGCTCATCATCGCTTCTTCATACGTCGCAGGGTCATCAATTTCATCGACCATGAAATTCATAACAGGATTTTCGTACAGTTCTGGAGTTGCACCCGTCCTGCTAGACCTACGAGGTTTGGTAGTATTCTCTTTCGAAGTTTCATGATCGTTATCATTAGTTCCCTCTTCATTTGGTGAAGTCAACTCCAGAATGGCTTCTGGTGCTGCGCTACTCGCCATATTATGAAGAGAAGGTTCAACAACCTCTTCGAGTTCTACCTTTCGACTACCACACCTTTCGCGACAAACTCTTTCTCTAGAAAGGATCCATTCTTGGAAACGAAAACCTTGCCCTTGGATCTGTGATAGAAGGAATACACAATAGTTTCCTTAGGGTATCCTATGAAGACGCATTTTTCCGCTTTGGGTTTGACTTTATCTGGCTAAAGTTTCTTCACATAAACATCTGACGATGGCTCAGCTGATTGTTGAGCTTCGTTGGGAGACCCCAAGAGGAAGGTATGATGAGCATAGCGGCAAGTTCTTCCCTCAGTAAGAAACCAAGGTTATCGAACCAGTAGGAGGAAGGAAACGACTCAAAGGTGTTCCTAACAACTGGAAACCTGCACAACACAAACTCAAGACTTTGCCCCAACGAACAGTGAAGTTGTCAATCTCACCGGTTTGCTGAAAACAAAGGATTAACTGTATGGTGTGGAAGGTAATGGTGGTTTGCAGAAAGTAAATATTAACAGTGGAAGATGTATCAATGGTAAATATTGGACCAAGGTCCATAGTTCACTAGAGGTGTTCTCCTTAAGATAAACAAACATGGCATGCTGGGTAAACAAATTACAGCAGGGCAATTGACAGGACTAAGCAAGACATAACAATGCAATACTAGACACTCATGATCCTATGAGATTTTATTGGGCAATACAACAAGATACATAGATCGCCATCCAAATTCATTTATCACTAGTAATCCACCTTCAGGTTATCATCCGAACCCCTGCAGTATTAAGTTGCAAGCAACGGATAACTATGTACCTAGATCTATCTACTATAGATCCGACTCTGATACCACTATTGGGTTCGCAACATAGAAAACAAAAAATTTCCTACGATGGGAACAACTATGTACCAAGATCTATCTACTAGATACAACAAATGGGTGGAGATACATCCATAGAGAACATACCCTTGAAGACCGACAAAGTTTAACGAGGTTGTACTCGTGGATGATGTAGACGAACGCTTGCCGATCTCAAGATCGAGAAGAAGTCCAGCGCCGCAAATCAGCATCGCATCCGTGCTCGCACACACGTCCAAGCCACCGAGCAACCTCCACCTCCTCGCTCCAGCGATGCAGCGGAATCAACAACTCGTTCTTGTCAAAAATCCACCAGGAACATGTATCTCGCTAGTCCGAGACCATGGGGGATAAAAACTAGAGGGGGAGAGAGATCCTTCATGAGGAGGTGTGAGTGAGAGAGAGAGAGAGGGAGAGGGGGGCTTTATATAGGAGGGAGGGGCACCCCAAGGGGGTGGCCAGCGCATGGGGGCTGCCCCCTCCCCTCCTCCATTCATGTGGGTGGAGCTCCCACTCACAAATTAGCCCCTTCATTTCTCCACTCAAAATCCCACTCAAAAATCCCATTAAATTTCCACCAAATTTAATGCAATCTCTCTTTAAATAAAACTCCTTTTATTTATTCAGAATTTTGTCAATTACTTTAATGGAAAAACATTCACATAAAACCCCTTGCTAGTATTTCATTTCACATGCAGAAACACTTTCAGCAATTTCACATGAAACAGTTCTGGTGTCTAGTGAAATAAATCCCTGCACTTTGTAAATCTTTTCGACATGAAACTATTTGTTCCAAATGGTGTCGGTGTCTCTTAAGTGTGTCACTCTACGATTCGCGAATAATGTGGACATCATCAAGACCCCTCTCGGATCAATAATCAGAAGCGGGACCTAGAAATCCATACTGACTCCCACACATTTAATGATGTCTTTCTTGTGATCGTGAGAACCTTTTATGCTAGAATCTTAATCCCTTTGTATCGCGATATATTACATGTCCGAGATTCGATCATTGGTATCTTCATACCTAGTTTGATCTCGTTACTGACATGTACTCTTTTCTTGTTCCCATGATATAACATTCTAGTGATCAAATCACTTGCTTGCAAGCTAACCAATGTGACATCACCGAGAGGGCCCAGAGTATATCTATCCATCATCGGGATGAACAAATTCCACTCTTGATCCATGGGCCTCAACATAACACTTTAGTAGCACTGAACCCATCTTTATAATCACCGTGTTACGGTGTGACGTTTGATGTTATCAAGATACTCTTCTAGTGTTAGTGATTGACATGATCTCATGGTCTAAGGATTAGGATTACTTCGAATGATGTTATACCAATATAAACTCAATGAATTTCATTGTAATGTTATACTTCAGATGAATGTTAATCATGAAGGGAATATGCCCGAGAGGCAATAATAAAGTGGTTATTATCATATTCCTTATTTATGATAAATGTTTATTTTGCATGCTATAATTGTATTAATACGGAAACGTTAATACATGTGTGTTTAATAAACAAAAAGGAAGTTCCTAGTTATGCCTCTCTCATAAACTAGCTCGTTGATTAACAAGATGATCAAGGTTTCCTGATCATGGACATTGGATGTTGTTAATAACGGGGTCACAACATTAGTGTAATGGTGTGATGAACATTCATCCGAAGTATAGCATTACGATCAAAGTCATTGAGTTTATATTGCTATAACAACTTACGAAGTGATCCTTATCCTTAGACCATGAGATCATGTCAATCACTAACACCGGAAGAGTTTCTTGATAACATCAAACGTCACACCGTAACAGGGTGATTATAAAGGTGGGTTCAGAACTAATAAAGTGTTATGTTGAGGCTCATGGATCAAGAGTGGAATTTGTTCATCCCGATGACGGATAGATATACTCTGGGCCCTCTCGGTGATATCACATTGATTAGCTTGCAAGCAAGTGATTTGATCACTAGAATGTTATATCACAGGAACGAGAAAAGAGTGCATGTCGGTAACGAGATTAAACTAGGTATGGAGATATCGATGATCGAATCTCGGACATGTAATATATCGCGAAACAAAGGGATTAAGATACTAGCGTAAAAGGTTCCGACGATCACAAGAAAGTCATCGTTGAATGTGTGGGAGTCAGTATGGGTCTCCAGATCCCGCTTCTGATTATTGATCCGAGAGGGGTCTCGATCATGTCCACATTATTCACGAACCGTAGGGTGACACACTTAAGAGACACCGACATCCAATTGGAGCAAAAGTTTCATGCCGAAAAGAAAAGGAAAGCGCAGGAATTTATTTCACTAGACACCGAAACTGTTTCGGTTGAAATTGCTGAAACTGGTTCTGCATGTGAAATGGAATACTAGCAAGGGGTTTTATGTGAATGTTTGTTAATTAAAGTAATTAACAAAATTCTGAATAAATAAATAAAAGAGTTTTATTTAAATGAGAGCTTGCATTAAATTTGGTGGAAATTTAATGCATGTGAGTGGATTTTTGAGTGGAGGCTTTTTAATGGGAGTGGAGGCTTTTCATTTTGAGTGGGAGCTCCACCCACATGAATGTGGAAGAGGTGGGGGCAGCCCCCATGGCTGGGCGCCATGCCCCTTGGGTGCCCCCCCTCTCCCCTATAAAAGGCCCCCCTCTCCTCCTCTCACAACACACCTCCTCGTGAAGGATCTCTCTCCCCCTCTAGAATTTATCCCCCATGGTCTCGGACTAGCGAGATACATGTTCCCGGTGGCTTTTCGGCAAGAAAGAGTTGTGCTTCCGCCGCATCGCTGGAGCGAGGAGGCGGAGGTTGCTCGGTGCCTCGAACGTGTGTGCGAGCACGGATGCGCTGCTGTTTTGCGGCGCTAGGACTTCCTCTCGATCTTGAGATCGGCAAGAGATCGTCTACATCAACCACGAGTTTGGACTCGTTAAGCTTTGTCGGTCTTCAAGGGTATGTTCTCTACGGATATACATCCGCCCGTTGTTTGTATCTAGTAGATAGATCTTGGTACATAGTTGTTCCCATCGTAGGAAAATTTTTGTTTTCTATGCTGCGAACCCTACAGTGGTATCAGAGCCGGATCTATGCGTAGATGCTTTGCACGGGTAGTACACATATGAGTATGTGGGCGATGATGATCATTTTATTGCTTCCTAGTTGTACTTTGGATATTGGTGGCATAGTGGGATGAAGCGGCCCGGACAAACTTTACATGTCCTCGCACATGAGACCTGTTCCACGCTTGACATGCAACTAGTTTTGCATAAGTGGCTAGCGGGTGTCTGTCTCTCCTACTATAGTCAATATCTAATTTGCAACGAGTTGTCAACAATTTGGTTATCCTCGTTGTGGTTCATGTTCGTAGGTAAGAACGGTTCTATCTTCGAAAGCCCTAAGCCACGTAAAATTTGCAATGGATAAATTAGAGGCGTCTAGTTTAGATTGTTGCTGGGCTAGTGATATGATATGGTGATGTTGTAAGTAGAAGTATGAGATGATACTCTTACAACACACATAACGTGTAATATCCATAGAACTTGGACTTACACATATAGGTATGATAGTGATCATACCACGGTGCACATGATAGAGATCATATGCGAGAACCATATCATTCCACTAATAAACATGTGATGTTTGATAGCATCTTATATTGCTTGTTTGGCGTTTTATTAGCATAATAAGATGATCCCTCATTTAGATATCAAGATAAAAATGTGTTCTTCCTTAAGTATGCACCGACAATGTTTCGCCGCTTCAAGACATCACGTGATGATCGGGTGTACTTGAATCCACGAGCATTCTCGGGTGTAAGACAGTTACACACGCGAATACTAAGGTTCTTACTTGGCGAGCCTAGCATGTACAGACATGGCCTCGGAACACGGACCGAAAGGTTAAGCATGAGTCATATGGTAGATATGATGCCCATTTGATGCTCGCCTTTGAACCTACACCGACTCACGTGATGATCGGACTTGGTGTAGTGGATTTGGTTCATGTAATCACCAAAAAGACACGAGGGATGTCGTTTTTGAGTGGGAGTTCATTTCTAATTTGGATTAGTAGAACTCAATTTATCATAAATAAAATCAAAGTGAATTTGCATAATTTGTTGTAGTCATTGGCATTCGTTCACCACCATATGCATAGTTGTAATTGAGATAATAGAACTATAGAATTCTGGATATATACTTTACGAACTGGTATCGTATTGTGTTGAGTGTCAATCTAAAGTTTAAAGTCCTATTGCAAAACTTTCAGCAAAATTCTATTTACTCCGTGAAATTTAATAATTGGTATTAAATCGAGAGTAACAATTCCAGTGTTAGTATCTTAAGTATCATGTTTGCCTCCACGATTCTTGATTGTTTTAATATCAAGTTTATCTAGGAGCTGAAAGAATTGTTTCAGAAACCATCATGTGTGGCAGATATAACGATATCTGAAACAATGTTTTGGTTGCAATATGATAGAGTATAATATATGTTCTCATATTGGATGAGAATTTACGAAGGTTGGAGATGCTAGACATCCTAATCATCCAAAAGGGTTTTGGAAAGTAATGTTATACTCACGATTCGCCTTTATAAGCTAAAGTAGCTTGATCATGAAAGTCGTCATGATAAGGGTGAATAGAATATGTATGTAAAATGTTTACTACACTAAAAGATTACTAAAGAATGAATTTTGAAAGAATACCGATCATTTTGATGATGGTGATCTACTTCAAAGTGCAAGTCCAAAGGTATTATTATTTGAATATACACGCTTTGGACTATGTGTCATGTATATGGCGCCACTTTTGATGTTGATAAATTCTTTTAAAAGGAAAAGGAAATGCTGAAAGAGAATCTATAAAATATATTTGGCAGAAAAGAAAAGATTGGAAATATCCAATTTAGGTATATATATGATATACATGTTATGGTTGTATTCTTTGCTTGTTAAACAATGTGGTTCTTGGGTATTGGATACCGAATTGGTTGGTATGAAATTTCATACGGGACGACGCAATTCATGAACCACAATGACCTAAGTAACTAGCAAGAGAATATGTGATGATGTTCATCGAAAACAAACAAACCGTTGTTTGTATTTCTCGTTGACATCAAAGCTTGACTTCAAGATTTGTTTTAATAATTGTTATTTGAATCAGGTATTATGAGAACAAAGGTTGTTCAAATAATTACCGTATTCCATATAAGATGGATGATTTACAAATCTAGTTGAAGAAAGACTTCAAGATTTGTTTTAATAATTGTTATTTGAATCAGGTATTATAAGAACAAAGGTTGTTCAAATAATTACCGTATTCCATATAAGATGGATGATTTACAAATCTAGTTGGAGAAATCACATCCATAAAAACCTAATGCTAAAATGTCGCAAGACAAATGATTGAAAGATCACTTACGAAGTGACATCGCTGTTTAAATTATATTGGAAAGAAAACATGAAGAATCTCCATTTTCATGGATTTTTGGAGTCTTTGATTTGATCAAATGACGCTTGTGAGACTTTCCACGTGATAATTAAAACTTCGTTCAAAGGCCAAAGAAGAACGAACGACTAAAATATTGGAATTTATACATATCGATGTATGCAGTCCATTATGTATAGTCGTAAGCGATGAGTTTCAACTTCATATGCTTTCTCTGAAAATTTGAGTGAATGTTTACTTAATGAAAAACAAGTATGAAATATTTGAAAATGTTTCAAAGACTTTCAAGATGAAGTGAAAAATCATTGTAACAAGAAAAATAAATGAATTATGATTTGATCATAAAGGGATTTATTTGAGTTACAAGTGTAACAAGAAAATAAATGAATTATGATTTTATCATAAAGGGATTTATTTGAGTTGCAAGTTTAGCAAAACACCTAGATTTACATCTCCCGAAACACCATAGGAGTATGGAGTGTTTGAGATTTGTAATGAAACCTTGTTTTGACATGGTTGGATCAAAGGTGTTATTTATAAAACTGCCATTATGTTTTAAAAGATTAAAGCTTTAGAGACTACCGCTTTTACACTGAAAAGAGCTCCATCTTGATCCGTTGAAATGACACCATATGAGTTATGGTTTGGGGTAAAACCCAAGTTGTCCTTTCTTAAATTTTGGTATACTAAACATAAGTAAGATGTTTACAACCAAAGTCGGATGAGCATGTCTTTGTAGGTTATTTCGAATAACAATTGGTTATTCCTCCATAATACCGAGGACAAAAGGGTTTGTCGCTTGAAATGTAAAGTTTCTTGAAGAAGGAATTTTTCATAAATGTTAAGTGGGAGGACAATAGAACTTTGATAAGGTTAACGAACCTTAGCTAAATGTGCTGAGTTGCGCAGCGCCGGAAATGGTTCTGGAGGCTGCCATAATGCTCATAGCTTATGTGCCTCAAAGGTTGTGGTCACGGAGATCTAAAGTTCCTATTGAACCAAGTCGGTCGAATAAACAATCAAATACTAAGATTTGAGAGTAAATCATTATTGTTTTGACAATGATGAACCGACTATATGCAAAGAAGCGATGATGGGCCCTGGCTCCATCAAATGGCTTGAAGCCATAAAATCCGTGATAGTTCCATATACGAGAAATCAAGTTTTGAACTTGGAAGACCCTCCGGAAAGGTGTAAAAACCTATCGGTCGTATTTGGATCTATAAAGAAACAGACATGGATGTCTCACATCTATGAAATATTCGACATGTCGTAAAGTATTTTATGACAATGTTCAAGAGTTGACTATGACAAGATTTGATCTTTCATAGTGATATTTAGTCTGAACGGATTAAAGTAGCAACCACTACATATAATTTGGTATATGGTAGATGAATAAACAAAACAAAGTTCTTCTAATAGAATGGTTACCTAGGACGTGTACATGACACGGTCCAAAGGGTTTTGTTAAATTCAAAGGATGCTAAAAGGGCATGCAAACTTCAATGGTTGAAGTAAGCATCGCGGAGTTGGAATCTTCACCGTGATGAAAAGGAGTTTTCATCAGGAGACGATGAAGATGCTTGCATTTGCAAGAAATTAAGTGGGAGCGCTGAGACATATTTCTAATACATTATGTGAAGGACATCTTGTTGATTAGAAATGATGTATCTTTTATTGACAAAGGTTAAGAATTTCATTTCGATGAAAGACTTAGGCAAAACCCGAATATTTAGCATGAATGTCTATAGTGGATAGACTGTAACGCTAATATGTTTATGCCAAACGTACATATATGAGATATTGAAGGAGTTCAATATAGAAACGACAAGAAACAGTTCTTGTTGCATGGAAAGGAATTGAATCAAGATTCGAGTGTATCGACACTTGATAAGTGAAACAAGATTCAAGTGCTTTGACACTTGATGAGTGCAATCACGAGAATGTCTTGATCAATCATACCATGATATGTACACATCCAGATATGTCCTATGCTCTAAGTGTTATGAGCATATACCAGAATGAATCATAAAATGATCATTGGACGATAGTGAGGATATTCTTATGATCTTTTGGAAGAACTAAGAATATATTTGTGTAGAGGTGACAAACAATTACAAATAGTTCATTGTAAAGCGTTACATTGATACTAGTTTTGTCACAAGATACAAATTAAGTTTATCTCAATTTAAACTATGGGTGGCACAATGTAATGGAAAAGAGATTCCATGATGGATTTGGAAGAGTTCCAAAGTTAAGACATTGTGACGAATACTACAACAAAAGGCTAAGTATATGACTGCTATAGTAGCAGCAAAGGAGGGAATTTGTGTCAAGTAGTTTGTTATCAAACTAAGGTGTGGTTCGCAACGGTCTAACACTAAAGATATATTGTATGACAATAGTATCGACGTGTTTTAACCCCAAGGAACTAAAGGTCTCACCGAAAGACCAAATTTATACAATGCCATCTCATTGGAGAATGAGTGATGCGTGAAGACGCAAAGACATGCAAATACACACGGACCTGAAAGCGTCAGATCCGTAGATTATGTTAACCACTTGCAATTGTGTATATGGAACACCAGAAAGCCATAGGTGTTCAATACACAAAGTTCTCAAACTAGATTATTGTCTCTAGTGCAAGTGGGAGACTGAAGGGAATATGCCCGAGAGGCAATAATAAAGTGGTTATTATCATATTCCTTATTTATGATAAATGTTTATTTTGCATGCTATAATTGTATTAATACGGAAACGTTAATACATGTGTGTTTAATAAACAAAAAGGAAGTTCCTAGTTATGCCTCTCTCATAAACTAGCTCGTTGATTAACAAGATGATCAAGGTTTCCTGATCATGGACATTGGATGTTGTTAATAACGGGGTCACAACATTAGTGTAATGGTGTGATGAACATTCATCCGAAGTATAGCATTACGATCAAAGTCATTGAGTTTATATTGCTATAACAACTTACAAAGTGATCCTTATCCTTAGACCATGAGATCATGTCAATCACTAACACCGGAAGAGTTTCTTGATAACATCAAACGTCACACCGTAACAGGGTGATTATAAAGGTGGGTTCAGAACTAATAAAGTGTTATGTTGAGGCTCATGGATCAAGAGTGGAATTTGTTCATCCCGATGACGGATAGATATACTCTGGGCCCTCTCGGTGATATCACATTGATTAGCTTGCAAGCAAGTGATTTGATCACTAGAATGTTATATCACAGGAACGAGAAAAGAGTGCATGTCGGTAACGAGATTAAACTAGGTATGGAGATATCGATGATCGAATCTCGGACATGTAATATATCGCGAAACAAAGGGATTAAGATACTAGCGTAAAAGGTTCCGACGATCACAAGAAAGTCATCGTTGAATGTGTGGGAGTCAGTATGGGTCTCCAGATCCCGCTTCTGATTATTGATCCGAGAGGGGTCTCGATCATGTCCACATTATTCACGAACCGTAGGGTGACACACTTAAGAGACACCGACATCCAATTGGAGCAAAAGTTTCATGCCGAAAAGAAAAGGAAAGCGCAGGAATTTATTTCACTAGACACCGAAACTGTTTCGGTTGAAATTGCTGAAACTGGTTCTGCATGTGAAATGGAATACTAGCAAGGGGTTTTATGTGAATGTTTGTTAATTAAAGTAATTAACAAAATTCTGAATAAATAAATAAAAGAGTTTTATTTAAATGAGAGCTTGCATTAAATTTGGTGGAAATTTAATGCATGTGAGTGGATTTTTGAGTGGAGGCTTTTTAATGGGAGTGGAGGCTTTTCATTTTGAGTGGGAGCTCCACCCACATGAATGTGGAAGAGGTGGGGGCAGCCCCCATGGCTGGGCGCCATGCCCCTTGGGTGCCCCCCCTCTCCCCTATAAAAGGCCCCCCTCTCCTCTCACAACACACCTCCTCGTGAAGGATCTCTCTCCCCCTCTAGAATTTATCCCCCATGGTCTCGGACTAGCGAGATACATGTTCCCGGTGGCTTTTCGGCAAGAAAGAGTTGTGCTTCCGCCGCATCGCTGGAGCGAGGAGGCGGAGGTTGCTCGGTGCCTCGAACGTGTGTGCGAGCACGGATGCGCTGCTGTTTTGCGGCGCTAGGACTTCCTCTCGATCTTGAGATCGGCAAGAGATCGTCTACATCAACCACGAGTTTGGACTCGTTAAGCTTTGTCGGTCTTCAAGGGTATGTTCTCTATGGATATACATCCGCCCGTTGTTTGTATCTAGTAGATAGATCTTGGTACATAGTTGTTCCCATCGTAGGAAAATTTTTGTTTTCTATGCTGCGAACCCTACAAATCACACCATTCCAATAATGTTGTGACCTTGTTATTAACAACATCCAATGTCTATGATTAGGAAACCTTGATCATCTTGTTAATCAACGAGCTAATTTATAAAAGAGGCATAACTAGGAACTTTCTGTTTGTTAATTAAACACACATGTATTAATGTTTCCGTATTAATACAATTATAGCATGCAAAATAAACATCTATCATATACTTGGAATATACATAATAACAACTTTATTATTCACTCTCAGGACATATTCCCTTCAATAACAAGGTCACAACATTATTGGAATGGTGTGATGAACATTCATCCGAAGTATAGCATTACGATCAAAGTCATTGTGTTTATATTGCTATAACATCATACGAAGTAATCCTAATCCTTAGACCATGAGATCATGTCAATCACTAACACTAGAAGAGTATCTTGATAACATCAAACGTCACACCGTAACACGGTGATTATAAAGATGGGTTCAGTGCTACTAAAGTGTTATGTTGAGGCCCATGGATCAAGAGTGGAATTTGTTCATCCCGATGATGGATAGATATACTCTGGGCCCTCTCGGTGATGTCACATTGGTTAGCTTGCAAGCAAGTGATTTGATCACTAGAATGTTATATCATGGGAACAAGAAAAGAGTACATGTCAGTAACGAGATCAAACTAGGTATGAAGATACCAATGATCAAATCTCGGACATGTAATATATCGCGATACAAAGGGATTAAGATTCTAGCATAAAAGGTTCTCACGATCACAAGAAAGTCATCATTAAATGTGTGAGAGTCAGTATGGATTTCTAGGTCCCGCTTCTGATTATTGATCCGAGAGGGGTCTCGATCACCGCATTATTCGCGAACCGTAGGTTGACACACTTAAGAGACACCGACACCATTTGGAACAAATATGTTCTAGACGAAAGAATTGCAAAGCGCTGGAATTATTTCAACTGACACATGAATTGTTTCGGGTGAATTGCTGAAATTGTTTGTGCATGTGAAATTTAAAAGTAGCAAGGGGTTTTATGTGAATATTTGTTAATTAATGTAATTAATTTTTTAAAATAAATAAATAAAAGGGGTTTTATTTAATAAGAGATTAAATTAAATTTGGTGGAAATTTATTGGGAATTTGAGTGGGTTTTTTGAGTGGAGAATATGGAGGGACTTTTGGTGAGTGGGAGCTCCACTCACATGAATGGAGGAAGGGGTGGGGCAGACACCGTGGTCGTCGGTCACACCCCTTGGGGTGCCCCCCCCTCCTCCTATAAAAGGCTCCTACTCCCTCTCTCTCACTCACACCTCCTCGTGAAGGATATCTCTCCCCCACTAGTTTATTTTCTATGGTCTCGGACTAGTGAGATACGTGTTCCTGGTGGCTTTTCGTTTGTAAAGAGTTGTTGCTTCTGCTGCATCGCTGGAGTGAAGAGGCGGAGGTTATTCGGTGGCTTAAACATGTGTGTGCAATCACAGATGCACTGCTGATCTGCGGCGCTGGACTTCTTCTCGATCTTGAGATCGGCAAGCATTTAAAATATTAACAAGGGGGTGGCTGTGAAAATGACAACAAAATGATGAATATATCATGCAAGTTGACACTATATTATCAAGGAGGCAGTTGTGAAAACGAATAACATTTGACGATTCTTGTTGTTAGTCTCAGTATATATATATACATCAAGATGTTGTGGTCATGTTTATCTTTCCCATCAGACAAAAACGGTAGGTTTGCAAGTGGCGCAGTGTTATCCGTTATGATCTTCCTGTGCACTATATACATCATACACAAAAATAGATTATAAAGGGGAACGCTAAACACCCTCCATATTCATCATCAACCAAATAATTTATGTTAATATATTGTTGATTAATATTGGAGTTTTTGTCCTCGTTGTTGATTGGATCATTTTACACGAGTTTCAGGGCAAATTTATCACCATCCTTTCCACTGAAAAATGAAAAGGAACGAATAAATCGCCAAACTCATGTTTTCATGAAGGGAAAAACTAAATTTAAGCATAGCCCATACCATTATATATCTGTCATCGCCCTGCATGTTACTTTGATGAAGCAAATGGGCAAAACTGATATTGGTTCAGCGCATGCATCTGTTCGGTCGGTATGTGTATTTGCATACGACCATAAAATACTAATAAAAAGTGCCCTGCATGTTGTCCCTACACTATTAAGTACTAACGGGCCAGCTGTGAAAAGAGTAAGAGAAAGACGAGTCTGCTTGTTAGTCTCACATATCGGTCAAAATCGTATTCATCATACAAATAAGACAAAATCGGTAGGTTGCAAGAGGCGCTGTGTTGTTTGTTCTAACGATTCTCTTGTGTAATAATGCATAAAAAATCATGTTTTTTCTTTCCTTGAAATATTGTCTGACCAGAAAACAAAATAAAAAAGAAAGATGGACACCCTAGCTCCTTAGTCAGTCAATGATAATCGAAGGACACACACTAACACGATTGGTCCTTGAAGTCTATAAATGGAACCCTCATGTTCACATATCTCTCACAACACGCTCACAAGACACATAGAACACAAATTTAAGGATAGACCATTTGTTCCTCTTCCTCCAAAAGCAATGGCCAGTACTCCTAAAAATGCTCTCTCCCAGGTACTCGTCTTCACTTTTGTCCTAGGAGCCATGGTGAGTCTATCAGTTTCATGCCCTACTCGTTGTGATAAGGAGATAGTATGGACCTTGTATGTTCGCCAAACTTTTACGGGAAACAACAGGAACCAGGAGGTATCGGTTCACCAGGTGAACAGTACCGATGACACGAGGTTTGGTGCGATTGTAACAAACAATTGGGCTGTTCTTGATGCACCTCTACCCACCGCAAATATAGTTGCCCGTGCAAGAGGAACACACACCAAGGCTGGCCCAGCCGTTGGTGACTGGTTCACTTCTCTCAGCATAGTGTTTGAGGGAGCAAGGTACTATTACTTAGACATCTTTTCCAAAAAAAATAACTATGTTTCTAGAATTCCAACCACTAGATGTTATTGATTTCCAACTGCTTTATATTGATTGATTCAAAATTTATAATCTAACCAGGATACTATGATTGCTTAATTACAAATATCTAGCCTTACGAGGATATTAAGATTAATTGATCAAAAGCTTGATACATATGCTATTTATATACAGATTTTACAAATAATTTGATGATATATCTCATTAATATATGTAGGTTTAATGGATCCACATTTCAAGTCATGGGGATCACCGACGTAAGTGGTCACTGGGCTATTGTTGGTGGGACTAGAGAATTTGCGATAGCACATGGCATAATCAAGCACACAATAACAAATGACCCCACAGAAAATGGAAACTTCAGGCGCCTTGATATTCATGCTTTCTACTCCCCACTTGATGTAAGTATAATAGTGAGATTAGAAAATTCAGCTAATTAATATTTAATTAGTCTATAGAATGCATAAAAATAAATTATTAAATTGTCTTCTGTGCAAAATCTATGTTATACCAAAATATTCATCAAGACTAAATCAAGACATGTATGTAGGATTAATTTTCAAGTGCCCAACCTAAATATTATAAAAATCATAGGTAGTTTAGGCTTCAACTAGCTCTTGTCCATAACATCACCTTACGTTGAAGAATAAGTAAACTAATGCCATAATTAACTTTTCCATACAAGAATTTATAATTTCATAATCACCATACATTTTTCTATTTTAGGTTAGGTAACATTTTCGTCAGTGTACAATCAAACACATGAATCTGTGATAATTAAATAACAAAAAAATTATTTCGAGTAGGCGCAAATGCCACCAATTATATTAGTCACCATTTTCATGGTATATTATTCAGTAATATTGGTTAAATATTAAAAAATGCAAACTCCAATGTTGAATATTAGTGATTGAACTTATAAAATTTGAAACTTATCGATTGTTTCCGAGCATAGTGTGCAATAGATGAGCTTACTCTTATTTTCCTTCATTTCATACAGGTTACTGCAAACTTTATTGCCATCCAATAATTCGACCAAGGGTTTGTTGAGGTTATATACCTATATGGGTAAATTATATGAGATGGATGTGTGTCATGAGGTTGTTGGTATTGTCGTGATCATCTTTATTAGTTGTGGCTGTTGATGTCCTTAATTATTTGTGGTGTTGTTGTTTGTCTTTTGAAATATCGTGTGTCCATGTTGTAGTCTTTGTTGTTGTATTGTAACACATTTGGTATTTTGTTTGGATCATATCCTTAGATATGGCCCCAAAAAATGTAAGTTGTTTGAATAAAGGGAGTAAGGTTTGTTTGTTTATCAAGGGTGTATTGTATTCATGAAGATTTCTGGTGCTCCTGGTGCGTCCTGGCCAGAAATGCTATTGGAAAATGTTTCCAAAGATTTGTTGCTTAGCTAGGAAAATTCCAATTAAAATATGACCCGCTGGAGAACCCGGTCCTCAGCAGCTTCTCTTCTTTGGGCTGCTTCTTCTCTTAATTCTCAAGTTTCCTTTGTGAGTGCCGAGCATCTTGTAAAAAGGACGAAGATCGGCTCTCCGTATCAGAGGATCTATTTTCTACATAGATGGATCACCCCTCCGCATAGGCGGCACATTTATTCATCGCCACCGCATGAAGCTGCGACTAAAGCTTACTCTAACATCAGATCTGATGGTTCATAGCTTCTGTTGTGCTGTTGGCCGCTCTTCCATCGACTCCTGTAGTTGAAGGACCGTTGTTCAGAGCTTTGCTGTCGAATTTTCGTTGTCAACTAACCTTCAACCTCGAGGCCAGTGGGCCAAATCGAAGGACCTCATGTAACTTTGGTGTAGTGATTCCCGTCTGCTCTATCCCATGTGGCCTGGTCCCCGGCATACAAATAGGAATGGCTGCTGAGCTCACTTACATACAAGAAATAATGCTAATCTGTCAAACATTTTCCACTTTATGGGTACTATTACTCAGATGTATACTGGCTATTTTAGCATCTAATCGGCCGCCACGATACACATACGTTCCTATTCCTATGTTGATCATTTTAGTTGTATTTCTTCAAGATAAAAATTGTTAATATATAGACTGATTCATTTCTCTTCCCCAGTGCACTGTTGGGCATACCATATGTTCGTCCTGCCACGACAAGCTCCTGGACAAGTGTCACTTCTTCTCCCTTCCCACGGTGTACAATCGCTGCCACATAGTAGAACATGTTGTTGAAGCCATTAAAGTTGCTTGCTCCAATGACAACCATGGATGGACCGCAAGGATGACCAACTACCAGAGAGAAGACCACGAGAAAGGTTGCCCACATGCACCATGTTATTGCCCCTTAATAGACTGTGGGTTTAGCGGACCAATGGCGACAGACTATGGGTTTAGCGGACCAACCGTGGCGCTCCTTCACCATTTCTCAAGTGAGCACGAGTGGCACTCCACAAAAGTTTCCTACAAGAAGGCATTCATGATCCGCGTCCAGGTGGGATCGGCCGTCCTCATGGGTGAAGATGGGCACATGTTCGTGATCAACATGGTAATGGAGCCCCTTGTCGGTGTCATCTCAATTTGCTGCGCCCAGCCTCGCATTACTGGATCCAAGTTCAAATGCAGGTTGAAATTGTCGCGCACTGAGCCAAGCTATTCTCAGGCCACGGAATTCCTAGTGAGGAGCAGTAATATGCATGGTGGGCTGCCGAAAGATATCGTCCCGTTCATCGTGCCGAAGCTGCCGCTGCTTTCGGACACCGGTGCAAGCGCCACAGCCAAGGTGGGTCTGGTGTTAGTATTGACTCTCACGCGGAAATAGGGACAATGTGCAAATTGTGGCGCGCCTACCTGTGTATATCCTAGTGCCCGTGTAGTGTAGGACTTGATGCGACAAAAGAGTAGTTCTAGTTCCCTCAATATCTAGATCTGAGCTTTTGGATGAGACGATAGTGTTCTTTTGGATCGTGTAGTGTAGGACTTGATGCGACAAAAGAGTAGTTCTAATTCCCTCAATATCTAGATTTGAGCTTTTGGATGAGACGGTGGTGTTCATTTGGATGAGATACTATTTTTCTTTAAGGGAAGGAGAATTTATTAAGCAGTGATAGAGTTACATTCTGCAGCAATCTGCTGGCTAATATGTTCATTTGGCAGGTTTCGATATTTTTTTCTTTTCTTATAATCTTCTGATTGCCGACTACTATCGGGCAAATTCTTGTTTGAAATCATCGAAGTTGACTTTGCTAAAGCGGCGCACCTTTACTCTACTCGGCAGAGAAAATCGGGCAATGTCTGATTGGCCAATTGCATGAGTGGAAGGACATAGCATCAAGTAGGGGAAAAAAATCACATATCCATGGTTTCATCTTCTGACATGACAAGCATCTTAACATGTTAAGAAGAGCTGAGTTCGGTATGGCTACAGGTTATGGACAAAAATTCATATTCACATGTGGGCATGCTCCTGATCTACCCTCGTGCGTGTCAAATACAAGGTTGACCAGATAACTTTCTCTCGCATACTGTAAAGACCACAGGTAAACTCGTCCCCATCTTCACCTTTAATCATTGGAGTGAACTTCGACGTCCAACTGGAGTTGTTATTATCATTGTGATCAGCACCATGGGCACCGATATTGAGTATCAGCATATCATCTATGGAGACTGCCACTACACGTCGCAGTAGTTGGACAATTCCGCCATCCACCACCAGCATCACTGTCGATCGTACATCAGAAAATTGTTTGGAGCTTCTGTGGTGCGAGCAGTTATTTTTCCATATAGAAAACTTCAGGTCCTGATAGAACTTTGATCTCAACTGTGGCCTCCAGTGCTTTTTTAACATATGAAAATTCTAGTTCTACTTCACTAAGCCAGCTAGGAATGCTCATGCTACCAACCTTAAGAGTTAATTCTCCTAAGTAACACATCAATCAGTAATTTTGCCCTAATTCGAGATTTAAGTACTAGCCACAACAAAACTACCCAAATTCCAGATCTGGTTTGAAGTACTACCTGCAATATATACCCTAATTGCTAAGCATAGTTGAAAGCAATAGCTGGCTAGATGCAACAAAATGCCCAACATCCTGAGCGAGTTGAAAGCACTAGCTGCAAAAAAACACCCAAATTCATGAGCAGAGTTGAAAGCACTACCCAACAAAGTACCCAAATTCATGAGCGGAGTTGAAAGCACTACGCAACAAAGTACCCATTAGTGTGTATGCCCTTACATTGGTAAAAACCAAATGTCATAGAAACCATAGACTACTCCAGTTCCAACAAATTCTATCTCAACTAAGAAGGCATGTGATCCATCATTATGAGATCAGGACATAATCTTATCGATACGGATGTTGAGAGCCACCTCTTTGGACGACCCGGCCCCAACCAGGTACATCGGCGGCACCGTCAAATAAGATGACAGCTCCTCCACGGCGACCTCGCCAGGCCTGGTGCTGCTCTCCACATCCATGTCCAGCAGGAGCATGTGCGCCCTGCGGCTCGCCACCGCCGGTGGCAAGTACGCCAAAATATTGAGCATGTACTGCGGCTGCAGGGCCGAGCATGCTCCTAGGCGAACCACAGACACGGCGGTGGCCGTGCTCTGGCCGACAGCTCCCATGACCAGGAGAAACACACAATCGTCCTGCTCGCCGACGAGCAGATGCCGTGGCTCCGACACAGGCACCTGAAGCTGGAGTTCCTTACCATACTCGACGCTGTGGACGGGCCAGGAGTGCAGAGTTCTGAGGTGGCTCAGGAGCGCCAGGGGAAGGCCGACAAAGCCGCAGCTAGGCTCGGTGCAGAAGCAGGGCGCACATGGGCACGTGCTCTGGTGGTTGTCAAGCTCATGGTAGCTGACATAGCTCTGGCAGCCGTCATGCGAGCACTTGACCTTGGCAGACAAGATGATTGTGTCCATCATCATGTTGTGGATGTCAAAGGCGCAGCCATGCTCGCATTTCTGGCACTGGATGCCAGGGAGCTCGGCGATGCAGTTGCGGCAAGCCAAGTGTCCGCCCTTGCACTGCACAAATCGAAGTTGGTTATGCGACATTTCTAAAATTGGAAAGAAATGACGGGCGGCGTAATGAAATTACTCCAACCTAGAAGACAGGAGGTTTGAAGGGACGGGAGCACAAGGGGCAGTTTAGTAAACTCGTGTCCACGATGGCGCCTCCTCCAGCTTGCTCCACATGGCCACTAGGTTGCTCCACCCTCGCCTTTTTGGCACTCCGATCACTATCTTCCATCGTTGACAGAGAAGCCCTATTCCTTGCATCCCCTCGCCAATCTGTGGTCGCGAGTGTTGGTCAGGAGGGACATGGACTGGTCTTCAGAGTGTTGGTCAGGAGGAACATGGACTGGTCTTCACCGGCAAGGAGCATGAACCGGTGGTCGCGAGAGATGGATATCTTCAGTGATTTGTTGTATCTCAAGTTGGTCGGCGACCACCCATGCACGGTGCCGAGGTGGTCCAGAAGACAGCATGTTGCCCCTTTGAAAGCGCAGTCATTCTATGGGCAGTAGCACGGATCATGTGTACATTCACTTTCATGCTTCTCTTTCTGGTGGTAGATGATGAACTCATTGCAATCGTATGCTTCGTTTGAGCATGGCACTTTGATGGCGTCGAGGAATTGCTCGACTTCGACGCAGAGGGAATAGCTAGTTTTTTTGTAGCACAGATCACAAAAGATGCCTAAGCATGCAAGACCGGCTCATACTCGTATAATTTTCTTCCCCTGGATCTGATGTTTTTGCCTCCTCGTGAGACCAGGGTCGGTCTATAGATTTTAGGCGCCCTAGAGCAACATGAAATCAAGGGCATCTTGCTTAAAGTGTTAAAGCCACCCTAGGGTCAAGGGGGGCAATGGCCCCCTAAAAGCATTACATACATATTTACTATTTATGCTAAAAAATTAAAGATTACACAAAGTTTATGCATGATTAACGTTCTTGGGTGTCTCAACTATGCCTATCAAGCTCCGTTTAAAGGGTCGGAGCCATAGGGCTCTGCAAACCATTTCCTCTGCCTAAACCGACCCATTTACTGAAGTACCTCTCGGCACCTTGGCCCCAACGATGATCACTGTTCAGTCTCGACAAGGAGATGCCAACCAAAGGTCTGCCTTCAAAATGGGACATCAGCAGCTTTGCCCTGTCAGGAAGTGAATTCATTCAATGCATTCGCAAAAAACAGATTATCTTTCTGAACATGTTAATTTGTTCAAACATAGTACTCGCTGTAAATAATTTCGTTAAAAAGGACTCTTTGTTTTTTTCACGAGGGAGAATAATAGTACTCCATTGGTCCAAAACAGTATGTCATGGATTTGTCTAGATGTGAATCTAGACATTTCCGCATGGAGGAAGTATCATCTATGGCATACATCATATGCCCCCAGAGGAAAATAAAACTAGTAAAAACAAGTGAGTCATTATGCAAATGTTAAAGAGATATTTAATGTCAAAAGTTAATAGTATAGTTTAAAGTTTAAAGGAGCCATTGTAGGGGCATATTAGAGTTGTCAAAAAGTGCAAGAGTAAATCCCGCATTTTCAGCCTTTGTAAGAGCACAAAAGAAATTTGTCATAGGTGGCACCAAAGAGCCCCCAAAACCTCGTTGCCACACACCTCTCACATTTGTGTAGTCATGGTTTTTATGATAATACTATCTCTGTTCCATAAAACAAGGCATATAATTTTCTAAAAAGTCAAGCAATGTTAACTTTGACCAAGACAAAACTATAGAAAAATACAACACTATATAGATACAACATAAAAATACATTGCATTACATATTTAATGTCGTTATTTTACAAGTTAGTCATCATGAAAATGTTAAAGAGATATTTACGGTAAAGATAATATTGAAGTTAAAGGGAGAAATTGTAGGGGCATACTAGATTTGTCAAAAATTTAAGAGTAAATCTAGCATTTTAACTTTTTGTAAAAATACATAAGATATCCGCATAGAAGCCCAACTACTATTGTCTCTCATAGTCCATGAGAATTTGTTCTTTGTCCACATTTGCCATTATAGCCCAAGGCAGCTTCGAAGAGCCTCAAGAACCACGCCGCGACACACCACTCACGTTTTCCTTCTTCCCCTTTATCAATTTTAGAATAAATCGTCGCAAAAAAATGATGGCGACACCTCCTTCCTCCCCACCAATCTCATGTTCCCCCTCGTTCCTTGCTTAGAGGCGGGATCGACACCAAGGGCCACCGTTTGTTTTCTGTGAGGCTCTTCTAGGAACACACACCAAGGCTGGCCCAGCCGTTGGTGACTGGTTCACTTCTCTCAGCATAGTGTTTGAGGGAGCAAGGTACTATTACTTAGACATCTTTTCTAAAAAAATAAATATGTTTCTAGAATTCCAACCACTAGATCTTATTGATTTCCAACCGCTTTATATTGATTGATTAAAAATTTATAATCTAACCAGGATACTATGATTGCTTAATTACAAATATCTAGCCTTACGAGGATATTAAGATTAATTGATCAAAAGCTTGATACATATGCTATTTATATACAGATTTTACAAATAATTTGATGATATATCTCATTAATATATGTAGGTTTAATGGCTCCACATTTCAAGTCATGGGGATCACCGACGTAAGTGGTCACTGGGCTATTGTTGGTGGGACTGAAGAATTTGCGATAGCACATGGCATAATCAAGCACACAATAACAAATGACCCCACAGAAAATGGAAACTTCAGGCGCCTTGATATTCATGCTTTCTACTCCCCACTTGATGTAAGTATAATAGTGAGATTAGAAAATTCAGCTAATTAATATTTAATTGGTCTATAGAATTCATAAAAATAAATTATTAAATTGTCTTTTGTGCAAAATCTATGTTATACCAAAATATTCTTCAAGACTAAATCAAGACATGTATGTAGGATTAATTTTCAAGTGCCCAACCTAAATATTATAAAAATCATAGGTAGTTTAGGCTTCAACTAGCCCTTGTCCATAACATCACCTTCCGTTGAAGAATAAGTAAACTAATGCCATAATTAACTTTTACATACAAGAATTTATAATTTCATAATCACCATACATTTTTCTATTTTAGGTTAGGTAACATTTTCGTCAGTGTACAATCAAACACATGAATCTGTGATATTAAATAACAAAAAAATTATTTCGAGTAGGCGTAAATGCCACCAATTATATTAGTCTCCATTTTCATGGTATATTATTCAGTAATATTGGTTAAATATTAAAAAATGCAAACTCCAATGTTGAATATTAGTGATTGAACTTATAAAATTTAAAACTTATCGATTGTTTCCGAGCATAGTGTGCAATAGATGAGCTTACTCTTATTTTCCTTCATTTCATACAGGTTAATGCAAACTTTATTGCCATCCAATAATTCGACCAAGGGTTTGTTGAGGTTGCATACCTATATGGGTAAATTGTATGAGATGGATGTGTGTCATGAGGTTGTTGGTATTGTCGTGAACATCTTTATTAGTTGTGGTTGTTGATGTCCTTAATTATTTGTGGTGTTGTTGTTTGTCTTTTGAAATATCGTGTGTCCATGTTGTAGTCTTTGTTGTTGTATTATAACACATTTGGTTTTTTTTGGATCATATCCTTAGATATGGCCCCAAAAATGTAAGTTGTTTGAATAAAGGGAGTAAGGTTTGTTTGTTTATCAAGAGTATATTGTATTCACGAAGATTTCTGGTGCTCCTGGTGCGTCCTAGAAAGAAGTGCTATTGGAAAATGTTTCTAAATATTTGTTGCTTAGCTAGGAAAATTCCAATTAAAATATGACCCGCTGTCTAACCCAGTCAGCAGCTTCTCTCCTTTGGGCTGCTTCTTCTCTTAATTCTCAAGTTTCCTTTGTGAGTGCCGAGCATATTGTAAAAAGGACGAGGATTGGTTCTCCGCATCAGAGGATCTATTTTCTACATAGATGGATCACCCCTCCGCATAGGCGGCACATTTATTCATCGCCCCGCATGAAGCTGCGAATAAAGATCGCTCTAACATCAGATCTGATGGTTCATAGCTTCTGTTGTGCTGTTGGCCGCTCTTCCATCGACTCCTGTAGTTGAAGGACCGTTGTTCAGAGCTTTGCTGCCGAATTTTCGCCGTCAACTAACCTTCAATCTCGAGGCCAGTGGGCCAATTCGAAGGACCTCCTGTAACTTTGGTGTAGTGATTCCCGTCTGCTCTATCCCATGTGGCCTAGTCCCTGGCATACAAATAGGAATGGATGCTGAGCTCAGTTACATACAAGAAATAATGGTAATCTGGTCAAATATTTTCCACTTCATGGGTACTATCACTCAGATGTATACTGGTTATTGTAGCATCTAATCGACAGCCACGATATACATACTTTCCAATTCTTATATTAATCATTTTAGTTGTATTTATTTTAGATAAAAGTTGTTAGCATATTGACTGATTCAATTCTCTTTCTCATTGCGTTGTTGGGCATACCATATGTCCGTCCTGCCACGACAAGCTCCTGGACAAGCAGTGTCACTTCTTCTCCCTTCCCACGGTGTACAATCGCTGCCACATGGTAGAACATGTTGTTGAATCCATCAAAGTTGCTTGCTCCAATGGCAACCATGGATGCACCGCAAGGATGACCTACTACAAGAGAGAAGACCACGAGAAAGGTTGCCCACATGGCCACATGCACCATGTTACTGCCCCTTAATAGACTGTGGGTTTAGCAGACCAACCGCAACGCTCCTTCACCATTTCTCAAGTGAGCACGAGTGGCACTCCACAAAAGTTTCCTACAAGAAGGCATTCATGATCCGCGTCTAGGTGGGATCGGCGTCCTCGTGGGTGAGGATGGGCACATGTTCGTGGTCAACATGGTAATGGAGCCCCTTGTCGGTGTCATCTCAATTTGCTGCGCCCAACCTCGCATTACTGGATCCAAGTTCAAATGCAGGTTGAAATTGTCGCGCACTAAGCCAAGATATTCTCAGGCCACGGAATTCCTAGTGAGGAGCAGTAATATGCATGGTGGGCTGCCGAAAGATATCGTCCCGTTCATCGTGCCGAAGCTGCCGCTGCTTTCGGACACCGGTGCAAGCGCCACAACCAAGGTGGGTCTGGTGTTAGTATTGACTCTCACGCGGCAATAGGGACAATGTGCAAATTGTGGCGCGCCTACCTGTGTATATCCTAGTGCCCGTGTAGTGTAGGACTTGATGCGACAAAAGAGTAGTTCTAGTTCCCTCAATATCTAGATCTGAGCTTTTGGATGAGACGATAGTGTTCTTTTGGATCGTGTAGTGTAGGACTTGATGCGACAAAAGAGTAGTTCTAATTCCCTCAATATCTAGATTTGAGCTTTTGGATGAGACGGTGGTGTTCATTTGGATGAGATACTATGTTTCTTTAAGGGAAGGAGAATTTATTAAGCAGTGATAGAGTTACATTCTGCAGCAATCTGCTGGCTAATATGTTCATTTGGCAGGTTTCGATATTTTTTTCTTTTCTTATAATCTTCTGATTGCCGACTACTATCGGGCAAATTCTTGTTTGAAATCATCGAAGTTGACTTTGCTAAAGCGGCGCGCCTTTACTCTACTCGGCAGAGAAAATCGGGCAATGTCTGATTGGCCAATTGCATGAGTGGAAGGACATAGCATCAAGTAGGGAAAAAAATCACATAACCATGGTTTACATGACAAGCATCTTAACATGTTAAGTATAGCTGAGTTTGGTATAGCTACAGGTTATGGACAAAAATTCACATATGGGCATGCTCCCGATCTACCCTTGTGCGTGGTAAACTCATCCAACTGGAGTTTACTGAGACTGAGACTGAGACTTCCAACTACTGAGACTGGAGTGAACTTAGAATTCCAACTTAGAATTCCAACTGGAGTTATTATTACCATTGTGATCAGCACCATGGGCACCGATATTGAGTATCAGCATATCATCTACTGAGACTGCCACTACACGTCGCAGTAGTTGGACAATTCTGCCATCCACCACCAGCATCACTGTCGATCGTACATCAGAAAATTGTTTGGAACTTCTGTGGTGCGAGCAGTTATTTTTCCATACAGAAAACTTCAGGTCCTGATAGAACTTTGATCTCAACTGTGGCCTCCAGTTCTTTTTTAACATATGAAAATTCTAGTTCTACTTCACTAAGCCAGCTAGGAATGCTCCTGCTACCAACCTTAGAGTTATTTCTGCCAAGTAACACATCAATCAGTAATTTTGCCCTAATTCGAGATTTAAGTACTAGCCACAACAAAACTACCCAAATTCCAGATCTGGTTTGAAGTACTACCTGCAATATATATACCCTAATTCCTAAGCATAGTTGAAAGCAATAGCTGGCTAGATGCAACAAAATACCCAACATCCTGAGCGAGTTGAAAGCACTAGCTGCAACAAAACACCCAAATTCATGAGCAGAGCTGAAAGCACTACGCAACAAAGTGCCCAAATTCATGAGCAGAGTTGAAAGCACTATGCAACAAAGTACCCATTAGTGTGTATGCCCTTACATTGGCAAAAACCAACATGTCATAGAAACCACGGACTACTCCAGTTCCAACAAATTCTATCTCAACTAAGAAGGCATGCTATGATCCATCATTATGAGATCAGGACATAATCTTATCGATACGGATGTTGAGAGCCACCTCTTTGGACTCCCCGGCCCCAACCAGGTACATCGGCGGCACCGTCAAATAAGATGACAGCTCCTCCACGGCAACCTCACCAGGCCTGGTGCTGCTCTCCACATCCATGTCCAGCAGGAGCATGTGCGCCCTGCGGCTCGCCACCGCCGATGGCAAGTATGCCAAAATATTGAGCATGTACTGCGGTTGCAGGGCCGAGCATGCTCCTAGGCGAACCACAGACACGGCGGTGGCCGTGCTCTGCCGACAGCTCCCATGACTAGGAGAAACACACAATCGTCCTGCTCGCCGACGAGCAGATGCCGTGGCTCCGACACAGGCACCTGAAGCTGGAGTTCCTTACCGTACTCGACGTTGTGGACGGGCCAGGAGTGCAGAGTTCTGAGGTGGCTCAGGAGCGCCAGGGTAAGGCCGACAAAGCCGCATCTAGGATCGGTGCAGAAGCAGGGCGCACATGGGCACGTGCTCTGGTGGTTGTCAAGCTCATGGTAGCTGACATAGCTCTGGCAGCCGTCATGCGAGCACTTGACCTTGGCAGACAAGATGATTGTGTCCATCATCATGTTGTGGATGTCAAAGGCGCAGCCATGCTCGCATTTCTGGCACTGGATGCCAGGTAGCTCGGCGATGCAGTTGCGGCAAGCCAAGTGTCCGCCCTTGCACTGCTCAAATCGAAGAACTACTCCCTCCTCATCATGGGAATCAGCAACAGCGATGGAGATGGTGGTGGAGATCAATGGAGATGGCTCCGGCGGCAATTCCCCGTGCCGGCAGGGTGCCGGAACAGAGACTTCTGTCCCTCGAATCTCCTTTTCGGTGGCGGCGGAACTATGGGACTTTTCGTGGATTTCCGCCCACGTTAGGGTTTATGTCTCGGGGAGACGTATATATAGGCAAAAGGGCAAGGTCAGTGGAGCCTCGAGGGGCCCACACCAGGGGCTGGCGCGGCCAAGGGGACTCGTGCCACCCCTAGGTGTAGCCGCCTCGTTGTGCCTCCTTGTCTCTCTTCTGGACTTCGTGTATGCTCCGGTAAAATATTGACTTTGGCTTTTGTCCTGTCCAATTCCGAGAATATTTTTTCTGGCTTTTTTGGAACTGGCACTGTGGAATCTTGTCAATAGGTTAGTTTCAGAAAATGTATAAAAATGCCTCAAAGTGTAGACAAAACATAAGAAAGTTGATACTAAACGAGCATGGAGCATAAAAAATTATAGATACGTTTACGACGTATCATTAATAACTTTAGGGTTCGCAGCATAGAAAACAAAAAAATCCTACGATGGGAACAACTATGTACCAAGATCTATCTACTAGATACAAGCAACAGGTGGATATACATCCATAGAGAACATACCCTTGAAGACCGATAAAGTTTAACGAGGTTGTACTCGTGGATGATGTAGACGAACGCTTGCCGATCTCAAGATTGAGAAGAAGTCTTGCGCCGCAAATCAGCGGCGCATCCATGCTCGCACACACGTACAAGCCACCAAGCAACCTTCGTCTCCTCGCTCTAGCGATGCAGCAGAAGCAACTCTTTCTTGCCGAAAATCCACCGGAAACATGTATCTCGCTAGTCCGAGACTATGGGGGATATAAACTAGAGGGGGAGAGAGATCCTTCATGAAGAGGTGTGAGTGAGAGAGAGGTAGAGGGGGATTTATATAGGAGAGAGGGGGAACCCCAAGGGGGTGTCTGTCACATGTGGTCTGCCCCCTCCCCTCCTCCATTCATGTGGGTGGAGCTCTAACTCACTAATTAGCCCCTTCATTTCTCCACTCAAAATCCCACTCAAAAATCCCATTAAATTTCCACCAAATTTAATGCAATCTCTCTTTAAATAAAACTCCTTTTATTTATTAAGAATTTTGTCAATTACTTCAATGGGAAAACATTCACATAAAACCCCTTGCTAGTATTTCATTTCACATGCAAAAACACTTTCAACAATTTCACCCGAAACAGTTTCGGTGTCTAGTGAAATAAATTCCTGCGCTTTGTAAATCTTTTCAACATAAAACTATTTGTTCCAAATGGTGTTGGTGTCTCTTAAGTGTGTCACCCTATGGTTCGCGAATAATGCATACATGATCGAGACCCCTCTTGGATCAATAATCAGAAGCGAGACCTCGAGATCCATACTGACTCCCACACATTCAACGATGACTTTCTTGTGATCGTGAGAACCTTTTACGCTAGAATCTTAATCCCTTTGTCTCGCGATATATTACATGTCCGAGATTCGATCATTAGTATCTTCATACCTAGTTTTATCTCGCTACTGACATGTACTATTTTCTTGTTCCCGTGATATAACAATCTAGTGATCAAATCACTTGCTTGCAAGCTAACCAATGTTATATCACTGAGAGGGCCCAGAGTCTATATATCCGTCATCGGGATGAACAAATTCCACTCTTGATCCATGAGCCTCAACATAACACTTTAGTAGCACTGAATCCATTTTTATAATCACCGTGTTACGGTGTGACGTTTGATGTTATCAAGATACTCTTCCAGTGTTAGTGATTGACATGATCTCATGGTCTAAGGATTAGGATTACTTCGTATGATGTTATGGCGATATAAACTCAATGACTTTGATCATAATGCTATACTTCGGATGAATGTTCATCACACCATTCCAATACTGTTGTGACCTCGTTATTAACAACATACAATGTCTATGATCAGGAAACCTTGATCATCTTGTTAATCAACGAGCTAGTTTATAAGAGAGGCATAACTATGAACTTTATGGTTGTTTATTAAACACACATGTATTAATGTTTTCGTATTAATACAATTATAGCATGCAAAATAAACATCTATCATATACTTGGAATATACATAATAACAACTTTATTATTGCCTCTCAGGGCATATTCCCTTCAGTCTCCCACTTGCACTAGAGACAATAATCTAATTACATAGTGATAAATTAACTCCCATCGAGTTCTGGTGTTGATCATGTTTTGCTCTAGGGAGAGTTTTAGTCAACGGATCTGCTACATTGAGATCTGTGTGTACTTTACAAATCTTTATATCTCCATCCTTGACATGTTCGCGGATGGAGTGAAACCGGCGCTTAATATGCTTGGAATTCTTGTGAGACCTTGGTTCTTTGGCATTGGCTATGGCTCCATTGTTGTCACAATAGATCACCATTGGGTCCAACGCGCTAGCAACCACACCTAGTTCGGTTATGAATTCCTTCATCCAAAATGCTTCCTGAGCCGCTTCCTAAGCAGCAAAATATTTGGCCTCCGTTGTTGATCCCGCCACCACGGGTTGTTAGGAACTCGTCCAACTAACTGCTCCACCATTCATGAGAAATACGTATCCGGATTGAGACTTAGAGCCATCTGGATCGGTGTCGAAGCTAGCGTCGACATAACACTTAGCGACGAGCTCTTCTTCACCTCTGTACACGAGAAACATATCCTTAGTTCTTCTTAAGTACTTAAGGAAATTCTTGACCGCTATCCAGTGTTTCGATCCTGGATAAGATTGGCATCTACTAGTCAAACTAATAGCATGTGCCACATCCGGTCTTGTACATATCATGGCATACATTATAGAGCCTATGGCTAAAGCATAGGGGACTTTGTCCATTATCTCTCTTTCTTCCGCCGTAGCCAGACTTTGAGTCTTACTCAATGTATTACCTTGCAACATAGGTAAGAACCCTTTCTTACTTTCGTCCATTTTAAACATCTTTAAAATCTTATCAAGGTATGTACTTTGTGATATCCCTATTAGGCGCCTAGATATATCCCTATAGATCTTTATGCCTAATATGTATGACGCTTCACCTAGGTCCTTCATTGAAAATTTGCTGTTTAGATAACTTTTAACACTGTTTAAAATATCTATATCATTTTCGATCAGTAATATGTCATCCACATATAATATCAGAAATGCCACATTGCTCCCACTAACTTTCTTGTAAATACAAGCTTCTCCATAAGTTTGGATAAATCCAACTCTTTGATCACCTCATCAAAGCGGAGATTCCAACTCCGGGATGCTTGCTTCAGTCCATAGATGGATCGTTGAAGCTTGCATACCTTGTCAGCATCCTTAGGATCGACAAAACCATTTGGTTGTACCATGTACAACTCTTCTTCAATGTTGCCATTAAGGAATGCAGTTTTGACATCCATCTACCATATCTCATAGTCGAAATATGCAGTAATTGCTAACATAATCCTAACTAACTTTAACATCGCTACAGGAGAGAATGTCTCATCATAGTCAACTCCTTGAATTTGTTGAAACCCTTTTGCGACAAGTCGAGCTTTATAGATGGTTACATTACCATCAGCATTAGTTTTTATTTTCAAAATCCATTTATTCTCTACGGCCTTTCGATCGTGAGGTAAGTCCACCAAGGTCCAAACCTGGTTTTCGTACATGGATTCCATCTCGGATTTCATGGCTTATAGCCATTTGTTGGAATCCGGGCTCATCATCGCTTCTTCATACGTCGCAGGGTCATCAATTTCATCGACCATGAAATTCATAACAGGATTTTCGTACAGTTCTGGAGTTGCACCCGTCCTGCTAGACCTACGAGGTTTGGTAGTATTCTCTTTCGAAGTTTCATGATCGTTATCATTAGTTCCCTCTTCATTTGGTGAAGTCAACTCCAGAATGGCTTCTGGTGCTGCGCTACTCGCCATATTATGAAGAGAAGGTTCAACAACCTCTTCGAGTTCTACCTTTCGACTACCACACCTTTCGCGACAAACTCTTTCTCTAGAAAGTATCCATTCTTGGAAACGAAAACCTTGCCCTTGGATCTGTGATAGAAGGAATACACAATAGTTTCCTTAGGGTATCCTATGAAGACGCATTTTTCCGCTTTGGGTTTGACTTTATCTGGCTAAAGTTTCTTCACATAAACATCTGACGATGGCTCAGCTGATTATTGAGCTTCGTTGGGAGACCCCAAGAGGAAGGTATGATGAGCATAGCGGCAAGTTCTTCCCTCAGTAAGAAACCAAGGTTATCGAACCAGTAGGAGGAAGGAAACGACTCAAAGGTGTTCCTAACAACTGGAAACCTGCACAACACAAACTCAAGACTTTGCCCCAACGAACAGTGAAGTTGTCAATCTCACCGGTTTGCTGAAAACAAAGGATTAACTGTATGGTGTGGAAGGTAATGGTGGTTTGCAGAAAGTAAATATTAACAGTGGAAGATGTATCAATGGTAAATATTGGACCAAGGTCCATAGTTCACTAGAGGTGTTCTCCTTAAGATAAACAAACATGGCATGCTGGGTAAACAAATTACAGCAGGGCAATTGACAGGACTAAGCAAGACATAACAATGCAATACTAGACACTCATGATCCTATGAGATTTTATTGGGCAATACAACAAGATACATAGATCGCCATCCAAATTCATTTATCACTAGTAATCCACCTTCAGGTTATCATCCGAACCCCTGCAGTATTAAGTTGCAAGCAACGGATAACTATGTACCTAGATCTATCTACTATAGATCCGACTCTGATACCACTATTGGGTTCGCAACATAGAAAACAAAAAATTTCCTACGATGGGAACAACTATGTACCAAGATCTATCTACTAGATACAACAAATGGGTGGAGATACATTGTGGCATCCCGCAAAACCACTACTAGAAAATCGCGTTGAATTTGTGCATTGCATCGTCATCATCATGCATTGTTTGCCAAAACTATGTTTGCAAAACCCGTGTTGTTTTCTAAACGCCCCTCTTTATTCAAACCTCAAAACCGGGTCCCCGGAATATTTTGTTTTGGCCGCTATCGGTTTGCCAACGGCCCGTTTAAAACAAATAAAATTTATGTTTATTTTAGCGGGGGCAATCGAACGGGCCATTTCGACCCGAACGACCACCCCCAGAAATTTTACAAACGGTCCACCCCAATCAGCCCTCTTAATCCTATGGCTACCCAAATTCCTACCCACACCCAACCCTCCACCTCACCCTGGCCACTCCCCTTGCGCCACCTCACCGCCTCCCTCTCCCTCACCCACTCAGAACCTGCCACCTCACCCCAATCCCCCCCCTCTTTTCTCTCTCTCTCCTTCCCCACTCAAACCTCTCTCTTCCCTGGCCACTCACGCACACACGCAACACCCCCACCCGCGCGCCACAGCCCCCACTCGCCCCACGTGGCCCCAGCCCCTGTTCCCTGCCCGCGGGACCCGCCATCCACTCACCGCCCTGGCCCACGCAGCCCCGGCCCCACCTCTTCTTCCTCCCCACGCTTCTTCCTCCCCTCCCCACCTCCTTCCGCTCGGCAGCCCGCCCCGCACGCGTCCGCGCCCCTCTCCGCGCCTCCCTCTCCGCGCCGCGCCCGTCACCCTCTCCTCTCGCCGCGCCGCCCCGCAGCCACCCGCATCCGCCTGCCTCCTCCCCCTCGCGCGCTCCGCTCCGGCCACGCCGCCCCGAGCGCGCGTCCTCCCCTTCGCCGCTCGCCGCTCCCAGGCTCCGCCGCGCCGTCGTCGCCCCCGCCTCGTGCCGCTCTCCCGCACCTCCGCCAGCGAGCGCCGCCGCGTCGCCAACCACCTCCGGCACCGCGACCCCGAGCGGACCCCGCCGCCCAAGACCTCCCCGTCGCCCCGACACCACCTGCCCTGCGCCGCGCCAGCTCCGGCGACCGCCCCCGCGCAGACGGCCGCGCCCCCGACGCCGCGTCCTCCTTCCCCGAGCTCGCCGCGGGCCGCGTCTCACCGCCGGCGCGACCGCCACCGCCAGCACCTGCCTCCGCCGCGCCCTCCACGCTTGCGGCCTCTCCCGCACCTCCGCCGCCTCCGCTGCGAGCTCCGGCGACCCCTCCTCCGCGCCAGACGCCTCCGCCCGCGAGCCCTGCGGCCCCCACCTGCCCCGCCGCCCGGCGTCGGCCTCGGTCGCGTCGACGCCCCCAAGCCCCCCAAGTTCGTCGCCGGCCTCTTCCTCCGGCGAGCCACCCTCGCCCCAGCGCGCCTCGAGCCCCGCATCGCCACCTCGCCGCGGGTTCCCGCTCGTCGCCGACCCGAGCCGCTGCCAGCATCTTCTGGCGCCGCGTCCTCGATCTCTCTACGTCCTGGTCCTGCGCCGTCAAGGTGGGCCCCGCATCGGCTAGTGTCCTGCCTGCGCTTCCGCGTCCCCTGCCGCCGTCAAGTTCCGCGAGAAGCCCGATCCCGCGACCCCTGCACCGCACCGCCTGTGGACCCCGTGTTCCGAGCCGCCGCGGTACCCGAACCTCGAGCTCGTCAGCGAGACTGTTGACGTCAAGGACTCGCAATCCTCGGTACATCAAGGTCTCCCTCACGGAATCGAGGACCGAACCCTCGACACGCCAAGAACCACCCCCAAGATCACCTCGCCTAGGTCTTCATCGAGAACGCTGAGTACTTCTCTCAGAACGCCAGGATCGTCAACGTGACCCGAAGACCGCGAATGCTACAAGAACGGTACAGACCAGGGCGGACCCGATGCGCCCCCGACGCCAACCAAGCCCTGCTTCCCGGTTGCGACAAGACCTACCCCGACGTCCGAGTACGATCCCGTCAAGTTCGTCGAACCCTGAACCCCGAGATCTGGTCCCCGTCGAACCCCGAACCCCGAACCCCGAACCCCGGAACCCCAAGATCGCCGAACCCTAAATGTGTGACCTTTTCCTCGATACCCTATTTTTACAATGATATCAACTTGTTGCATTAAATCATTCATCTCGCATGCATATCTGTGGTTTGGGGGGGGGGCCTTATGTCGATTCACCTGATAATTAAATATGGGGCCCATATGCGGGCAAATCTAGTCCCATATCGGCCTCATTTAAATTTGTGTAGCGAACCCGGTACTATCTTCTGCCTGTTAAACAACATTTAAATTGCGGGGGTTCTAAACAACTTGAACCATCTAATTAATTGTCGGGACCCCGGTTCCGCTTAATATGACCTAATTGCATCGCACCTTTGCCGTGCCATGCATCATACATGCATCATGCCGATCTTCTGCCGTTGTATTAAATATTGCATCCGGTGTTTCTTCTAGTGCTTTGCTTCTTCGCGGATAAGGCCGTTGAGTTGATGTGAGCTTCGCCCCGATCTTCGGGGAAAACCTTCGACAATGTTTTCAGGCGAGCATCTCCCCCTTTCTACCTATCTTACTTTTATAGTCTTTATTCCCTCCTGTTGATCTATTGCTATCTGTGTTGCGATGCTTTAGTTTCCGTACCTGTGATATACCGTGCAGCCCTATATTGCCTTGGACACACCCTATTACCTGTTGTTTGGTAGATAGTTGGACTTGCGCGTCGTAGTTGCTTGCTCAAGTACTGATGTGTGTCGTCATATGCCACAGTTGCTGATGCTTTGCCGCATGTTGATGTTGGAGATGATTCTAGTTTTACTTACCGTCACTTTAATTTCTGTTTAACAACTAAAATTGAAATAAGCAGAGGCATCGGTGGGTGATAGAAAATATTTGGTTTCCGAACGCCCACTTGTGTCCCGTAAGACCCCGAGTACTTGATACCTGTTCCTTGATTTATCGCGCTATCCACATCCGGGAGGTATATGGGACCCCCCTGAGCCAGAGCTTGATTCAGTCTTATTTCTAGGGGCCACAAACTAGTTTGAGGTTTTATTTACTATCCTGTACCTATGCCATGCTTTACTTCTTTATTTACGATTGTGCGAGGAGCACACTGTACTGTTTAGGATTTGTGACCCGTTTACGTGGTATCGACAAGCCCAGCCACACTTTCGGGTTCCCAGTCGTTTACCGCCGGCCCCACAAACCTTGAGGCCGTCTCGGAGTCAGCTAGCTTCGTTGCGGAATCTACTTAAGGGGTGGCCCCCTGAAATATTTCTGAATCCTGTGATTGTTCAGTCGTGAAAGCCTCGTTGGGTTTTGATTTGGTTTTTCCGAGGTTGATCGAGCGTGTGTTGCTATTGGTGCACCCCGGTCGGGTAAAACTTTCTGAAAGCCGTGTCTACGGATATGGACGACTTGGAGCACAGTATCTCGATCATAGACAAGCATAACTAAAGTTTACTGCTATAAATTTGACTTATAATGACTAGTAATCAGCTTCACTATAATGGAATGGCTAATTAATACTGCCCACAATTGCTTGTTTGGTAGTCGCTTGCGACAATTGTATCTGACTAGTAAGTAATGCAACTACAACGAATTGGCTGAATAAAAGTACCAACAAATGCTGGGTTTTGGGTTATCTCATGCTATTTGTACCTGATTAGTAAGTGTTGCAACTATAACGGAATGGTTAACTAAAAGTGCCCACTGCTTACTTTATCAGGACGATTATCTAAACCTGACTAGTAAAGTGCCGCAACTATAACTGAATAAGTAAAACTGCCAACGTGTGAGTTCCTCGGTTGACTTCCTCGTTTGGTCTCGAGGGGGAAACACCAGGATGGGTTTGTTTGGTGCTAGCTTCAGGTTGGATCCGGTTAGGTCATTCTTATCCCTCTCTGATATCCGCCAGTTGTATCGAGTCTCTATAGGTTGTTTAGTGCATGCTGCTGCTGCCGCTTCAGTCCACCATACCTATGTAGGCGAGGACCGCCGAATTCTAGCCTCGCCGTGTACTGGCCTCAGTACTGACGCTCCTTCTTTTTCCTTTGCCCTTTGTCGGCACCCCTTTTGTTTAAGCAGGTTTTGAGATCGACGTCGTTAGCAGGGTTACCCTTCCGGCTTGGCCTGGGCAGGGTTATGGACGCCATTGGTTATTCTTCAGGGCTCTTAGCCCCATTTGCTTCTTGTCCGTAGTCGGACGCTCTACCGTTTTCAGGGTGATTTGGATCTTGTATATTATATCCGTATTCTTGACTCATTGAGTCGCTGTTGTATATATCTGTTCTGTGGGTCCCATCGAGGACTGTTGTGTAATGTTATTACTTCGTTTTCCACCCGCACGAAAGTGCCTGGTGGGCACCTTTGAATCGTTTCTATGCGGGTTTGGCGAATTTTGCTCAAACTTGCATAGGTCCGATTCTGAGGGTGTTACAGAGTGGTATCAGAGCTCAGCAGTTGCGATACCCCACAAGTCCAGCCTGTAGGATAACCTAGCTAACGGCCGAAGTAGAGTGTCAAAACTATTTTGCAAAATCGGTTGGATAATTCTGGTTAGGTCTGATTTTACTCCTTACCCCCTGCTGTTCTCCTCTTACCTCGACGTGTTTTGAATCTGCTCTCTTATCTTTTCTTCGAGTCCAGGATTTCTCGTGGTTGGGTTCCGTCGTACCTTTAGGGTTTCGCTTCCTCCTTTGGTAACGGTGTTCTACCATCCGGTGTTCAAGATGCCTGATGAATCCGTCTACGGTGTTACCATTCCTTGTTCCTTGTTTGAGCCTTCCGGTGTTTCCGACGCGACGACATCATCTACATCAGATCCGATGCAGAGTCTGCATCACTCCTTTGTTTCCGAACCTCGCTTGTCGAGATCTTCAGTCTGAATCCTGAGGGTTGGTTGCATAATCTGTCTATTCGTGTACATAGTAATGCTTTGAGTGCGGGATGGAGTCGCGACCATACCACTACTCTTATCATTCGCTTATGTACATTGAATGGTGGATCGATGCAATTTTACTCCTTCCATGGAAGTTAGAGGTGGCCTTACCTTTAACTTCGTCCGTTGTTTATCCGGAGTGTTCTCTTGACGAACAGGGACAACGACCTCTTGTTAGTGGTGTCGCGAAGATCTACACGAAGCGCGAAGGATCAGATCGTCGACCTTCCTTCCGGTACCATGAGGCGGATCTCGAGGGCGAGATCCCTTGTTAGTGGTGTCGAATTGTGGCATCCCGCAAAACCACTACTAGAAAATCGCGTTGAATTTGTGCATTGCATCGTCATCATCATGCATTGTTTGCCAAAACTATGTTTGCAAAACCCGTGTTGTTTTCTAAACGCCCCTCTTTATTCAAACCTCAAAACCGGGTCCCCGGAATATTTTGTTTTGGCTGCTATCGGTTTGCCAACGGCCCGTTTAAAACAAATAAAATTTATGTTTATTTTAGCGGGGGCAGTCGAACGGGCCGTTTCGACCCGAACGACCACCCCCAGAAATTTTACAAACGGTCCACCCCAATCAGCCCTCTTAATCCTATGGCTACCCAAATTCCTACCCACACCCAACCCTCCACCTCACCCTGGCCACTCCCCTTGCGCCACCTCACCGCCTCCCTCTCCCTCACCCACTCAGAACCTGCCACTTCACCCCAATCCCCCCCTCTTTTCTCTCTCTCTCCTTCCCCACTCAAACCTCTCTCTTCCCTGGCCACTCACGCACACACGCAACACCCCCACCTGCGCGCCACAGCCCCCACTCGCCCCACGTGGCCCCAGCCCCTGTTCCCTGCCCGCGGGACCCGCCATCCACTCACCGCCCTGGCCCACGCAGCCCCGGCCCCACCTCTTCTTCCTCCCCACGCTTCTTCCTCGCCTCCCCACCTCTTTCCGCTCGGCAGCCCGCCCCGCACGCGTCCGCGCCTCCCTCTCCGCGCCGCGCCCGTCACCCTCTCCTCTCGCCGCGCCGCCCCGCAGCCACCCGCATCCGCCTGCCTCCTCCCCCTCACGCGCTCCGCTCCGGCCACGCCGCCCCGAGCGCGCGTCCTCCCCTTCGCCGCTCGCCGCTCCCAGGCTCCGCCGCGCCGTCGTCGCCCCCGCCTCGTGCCGCTCTCCCGCACCTCCGCCAGCGAGCGCCGCCGCGTCGCCAACCACCTCCGGCGTCGCGACCCCGAGCGGACCCCGCCGCCCAAGACCTCCCCGTCGCCCCGACACCACCTGCCCTGCGCCGCGCCAGCTCCGGCGACCGCCCCCGCGCAGACGGCCGCGCCCCCGACGCCGCGTCCTCCTTCCCCGAGCTCGCCGCGGGCCGCGTCTCGCCGCCGGCGCGACCGCCACCGCCAGCACCTGCCTCCGCCGCGCCCTCCACGCCTGCGGCCTCTCCCGCACCTCCACCGCCTCCGCTGCGAGCTCCGGCGACCCCTCCTCCGCGCCAGACGCCTCCGCCCGCGAGCCCTGCGGCCCCCACCTGCCCCGCCGCCCGGCGCCGGCCTCGGTCGCGTCGACGCCCCCAAGCCCCCCAAGTTCGTCGCCGGCCTCTTCCTCCGGCGAGCCACCCTCGCCCCAGCGCGCCTCGAGCCCCGCATCGCCACCTCGCCGCGGGTTCCCGCTCGTCGCCGACCCGAGCCGCTGCCAGCGTCTTCCGGCGCCGCGTCCTCGATCTCTCTACGTCCTGGTCCTGCGCCGTCAAGGTGGGCCCCGCATCGGCTAGTGTCCTGCCTGCGCTTCCGCGTCCCCTGCCCGCCGTCAAGTTCCGTGAGAAGCCCGATCCCGCGACCCCTGCACCGCACCGCCTGTGGACCCCGTGTTCCGAGCCGCCGCGGTACCCGAACCTCGAGCTCGTCAGCGAGACTGTTGACGTCAAGGACTCGCAATCCTCGGTACATCAAGGTCTCCCTCACGGAATCGAGGACCGAACCCTCGACATGCCAAGAACCACCCCCAAGATCACCTCGCCTAGGTCTTCATCGAGAACGCCGAGTACTTCTCTCAGAACGCCAGGATCGTCAACGTGACCCGAAGACCGCTAATGCTACAAGAACGGTACAGACCAGGGCGGACCCGATGCGCCCCCGACGCCAACCAAGCCCTGCTTCCCGGTTGCGACAAGACCTACCCCAACGTCCGAGTACGATCCCGTCAAGTTCGTCGAACCCTGAACCCCGAGATCTGGTCCCCGTCGAACCCCGAACCCCGAACCCCGAACCCCGGAACCCCAAGATCGCCGAACCCTAAATGTGTGACCTTTTCCTCGATACCCTATTTTTACAATGATATCAACTTGTTGCATTAAATCATTCATCTCGCATGCATATCTGTGGTTTGGGGGGGGCCTTATGTCGATTCACCTGATAATTAAATATGGGGCCCATATGCGGGCAAATCTAGTCCCATATCGGCCTCATTTAAATTTGTGTAGCGAACCCGGTACTATCTTCTGCCTGTTAAACAACATTTAAATTGCGGGGGTTCTAAACAACTTGAACCATCTAATTAATTGTCGGGACCCCGGTTCCGCTTAATATGACCTAATTGCATCGCACCTTTGCCGTGCCATGCATCATACATGCATCATGCCGATCTTCTGCCGTTGTATTAAATATTGCATCCGGTGTTTCTTCTAGTGCTTTGCTTCTTCGCGGATAAGGCCGTTGAGTTGATGTGAGCTTCGCCCCGATCTTCGGGGAAAACCTTCGACAATGTTTTCAGGCGAGCATCTCCCCCTTTCTACCTATCTTACTTTTATAGTCTTTATTCCCTCCTGTTGATCTATTGCTATCTGTGTTGCGATGCTTTAGTTTCCGTACCTGTGATATACCGTGCAGCCCTATATTGCCTTGGACACACCCTATTACCTGTTGTTTGGTAGATAGTTGGACTTGCGCGTCGTAGTTGCTTGCTCAAGTACTGATGTGTGTCGTCATATGCCACAGTTGCTGATGCTTTGCCGCATGTTGATGTTGGAGATGATTCTAGTTTTACTTACCGTCACTTTAATTTCTGTTTAACAACTAAAATTGAAATAAGCAGAGGCATCGGTGGGTGATAGAAAATATTTGGTTTCCGAACGCCCACTTGTGTCCCGTAAGACCCCGAGTACTTGATACCTGTTCCTTGATTTATCGCGCTATCCACATCCGGGAGGTATATGGGACCCCCCTGAGCCAGAGCTTGATTCAGTCTTATTTCTAGGGGCCACAAACTAGTTTGAGGTTTTATTTACTATCCTGTACCTATGCCATGCTTTACTGCTTTATTTACGATTGTGCGAGGAGCACACTGTACTGTTTAGGATTTGTGACCCGTTTACGTGGTATCGACAAGCCCAGCCACACTTTCGGGTTCCCAGTCGTTTACCGCCGGCCCCACAAACCTTGAGGCCGTCTCGGAGTCAGCTAGCTTCGTTGCGGAATCTACTTAAGGGGTGGCCCCCTGAAATATTTCTGAATCCTGTGATTGTTCAGTCGTGAAAGCCTCGTTGGGTTTTGATTTGGTTTTTCCGAGGTTGATCGAGCGTGTGTTGCTATTGGTGCACCCCGGCCGGGTAAAACTTTCTGAAAGCCGTGTCCGCGGATATGGACGACTTGGAGCACAGTATCTCGATCATAGACAAGCATAACTAAAGTTTACTGCTATAAATTTGACTTATAATGACTAGTAATCAGCTTCACTATAATGGAATGGCTAATTAATACTGCCCACAATTGCTTGTTTGGTAGTCGCTTGCGACAATTGTATCTGACTAGTAAGTAATGCAACTACAACGAATTGGCTGAATAAAAGTACCAACAACTGCTGGGTTTTGGGTTATCTCATGCTATTTGTACCTGATTAGTAAGTGTTGCAACTATAACGGAATGGTTAACTAAAAGTGCCCACTGCTTACTTTATCAGGACGATTATCTAAACCTGACTAGTAAAGTGCCGCAACTATAACTGAATAAGTAAAACTGCCAACCGTGTGAGTTCCTCGGTTGACTTCCTCGTTTGGTCTCGAGGGGGAAACACCAGGATGGGTTTGTTTGGTGCTAGCTTCAGGTTGGATCCGGTTAGGTCATTCTTATCCCTCTCTGATATCCGCCAGTTGTATCGAGTCTCTATAGGTTGTTTAGTGCATGTTGCCGCTGCCGCTTCAGTCCACCATACCTATGTAGGCGAGGACCGCCGAATTCTAGCCTCGCCGTGTACTGGCCTCAGTACTGACGCTCCTTCTTTTTCCTTTGCCCTTTGTCGGCACCCCTTTTGTTTAAGCAGGTTTTGAGATCGACGTCGTTAGCAGGGTTACCCTTCCGGCTTGGCCTGGGCAGGGTTATGGACGCCATTGGTTATTCTTCAGGGCTCTTAGCCCCATTTGCTTCTTGTCCGTAGTCGGACGCTCTACCGTTTTCAGGGTGATTTGGATCTTGTATATTATATCCGTATTCTTGACTCATTGAGTCGCTGTTGTATATATCTGTTCTGTGGGTCCCATCGAGGACTGTTGTGTAATGTTATTACTTCGTTTTCCACCCGCACGAACGTGCCTGGTGGGCACCTTTGAATCGTTTCTATGCGGGTTTGGCGAATTTTGCTCAAACTTGCATAGGTCCGATTCTGAGGGTGTTACATACATCCATAGAGAACATACCCTTGAAGACCGACAAAGTTTAACGAGGTTGTACTCGTGGATGATGTAGACGAACGCTTGCCGATCTCAAGATCGAGAAGAAGTCCAGCGCCGCAAATCAGCATCGCATCCGTGCTCGCACACACGTCCAAGCCACCGAGCAACCTCCACCTCCTCGCTCCAGCGATGCAGCGGAATCAACAACTCGTTCTTGTCAAAAATCCACCAGGAACATGTATCTCGCTAGTCCGAGACCATGGGGGATAAAAACTAGAGGGGGGGAGAGATCCTTCATGAGGAGGTGTGAGTGAGAGAGAGAGAGGGAGAGGGGGGCTTTATATAGGAGGGAGGGGCACCCCAAGGGGGTGGCCAGCGCATGGGGGCTGCCCCCTCCCGTCCTCCATTCATGTGGGTGGAGCTCCCACTCACAAATTATCCCCTTCATTTCTCCACTCAAAATCCCACTCAAAAATCCCATTAAATTTCCACCAAATTTAATGCAATCTCTCTTTAAATAAAACTCCTTTTATTTATTCAGAATTTTGTCAATTACTTTAATGGAAAAACATTCACATAAAACCCCTTGCTAGTATTTCATTTCACATGCAGAAACACTTTCAGCAATTTCACATGAAACAGTTCCGGTGTCTAGTGAAATAAATCCCTGCACTTTGTAAATCTTTTCGACATGAAACTATTTGTTCCAAATGGTGTCGGTGTCTCTTAAGTGTGTCACTCTACGATTCGCGAATAATGTGGACATCATCAAGACCCCTCTCGGATCAATAATCAGAAGCGGGACCTAGAAATCCATACTGACTCCCACACATTTAATGATGTCTTTCTTGTGATTGTGAGAACCTTTTATGCTAGAATCTTAATCCCTTTGTATCGCGATATATTACATGTCCGAGATTCGATCATTGGTATCTTCATACCTAGTTTGATCTCGTTACTGACATGTACTCTTTTCTTGTTCCCATGATATAACATTCTAGTGATCAAATCACTTGCTTGCAAGCTAACCAATGTGACATCACCGAGAGGGCCCAGAGTATATCTATCCATCATCGGGATGAACAAATTCCACTCTTGATCCATGGGCCTCAACATAACACTTTAGTAGCACTGAACCCATCTTTATAATCACCGTGTTACGGTGTGACGTTTGATGTTATCAAGATACTCTTCTAGTGTTAGTGATTGACATGATCTCATGGTCTAAGGATTAGGATTACTTCGAATGATGTTATACCAATATAAACTCAATGAATTTCATTGTAATGTTATACTTCAGATGAATGTTAATCACACCATTCCAATAATGTTGTGACCTTGTTATTAACAACATCCAATGTCTATGATCAGGAAACCTTGATCATCTTGTTAATCAACGAGCTAATTTATAAAAGAGGCATAACTAGGAACTTTCTGTTTGTTAATTAAACACACATGTATTAATGTTTCCGTATTAATACAATTATAGCATGCAAAATAAACATCTATCATATACTTGGAATATACATAATAACAACTTTATTATTCACTCTCAGGACATATTCCCTTCAATAACAAGGTCACAACATTATTGGAATGGTGTGATGAACATTCATCCGAAGTATAGCATTACGATCAAAGTCATTGTGTTTATATTGCTATAACATCATACGAAGTAATCCTAATCCTTAGACCATGAGATCATGTCAATCACTAACACTAGAAGAGTATCTTGATAACATCAAACGTCACACCGTAACACGGTGATTATAAAGATGGGTTCAGTGCTACTAAAGTGTTATGTTGAGGCCCATGGATCAAGAGTGGAATTTGTTCATCCCGATGATGGATAGATATACTCTGGGCCCTCTCGGTGATGTCACATTGGTTAGCTTGCAAGCAAGTGATTTGATCACTAGAATGTTATATCATGGGAACAAGAAAAGAGTACATGTCAGTAACGAGATCAAACTAGGTATGAAGATACCAATGATCGAATCTCGGACATGTAATATATCGCGATACAAAGGGATTAAGATTCTAGCATAAAAGGTTCTCAGGATCACAAGAAAGTCATCATTAAATGTGTGGGAGTCAGTATGGATTTCTAGGTCCCGCTTCTGATTATTGATCCAAGAGGGGTCTCGATCACCGCATTATTCGCGAACCGTAGGTTGACACACTTAAGAGACACCGACACCATTTGGAACAAATATGTTCTAGACGAAAGAATTGCAAAGCGCTGGAATTATTTCAACTGACACATGAATTGTTTCGGGTGAATTGCTGAAATTGTTTGTGCATGTGAAATTTAAAAGTAGCAAGGGGTTTTATGTGAATATTTGTTAATTAATGTAATTAATTTTTTTAAATAAATAAATAAAAGGGGTTTTATTTAATAAGAGATTAAATTAAATTTGGTGGAAATTTATTGGGAATTTGAGTGGGTTTTTTGAGTGGAGAATATGGAGGGACTTTTGGTGAGTGGGAGCTCCACTCACATGAATGGAGGAAGGGGTGGGGCAGACACCGTGGTCGTCGGCCACACCCCTTGGGGTGCCCCCCCCCCCTCCTCCTATAAAAGGCTCCTACTCCCTCTCTCTCACTCACACCTCCTCGTGAAGGATATCTCTCCCCCACTAGTTTATTTTCTATGGTCTCGGACTAGTGAGATACGTGTTCCTGGTGGCTTTTCGTTTGTAAAGAGTTGTTGCTTCTGCTGCATCGCTGGAGTGAAGAGGCGGAGGTTATTCGGTGGCTTAAACATGTGTGTGCAATCACAGATGCACTGCTGATCTGCGGCGCTGGACTTCTTCTCGATCTTGAGATCGGCAAGCATTTAAAATATTAACAAGGGGGCGGCTGTGAAAATGACAACAAAATGATGAATATATCATGCAAGTTGACACTATATTATCAAGGAGGCAGTTGTGAAAACGAATAACATTTGACGATTCTTGTTGTTAGTCTCAGTATATATATATACATCAAGATGTTGTGGTCATGTTTATCTTTCCCATCAGACAAAAACGGTAGGTTTGCAAGTGGCGCAGTGTTATCCGTTATGATCTTCCTGTGCACTATATACATCATACACAAAAATAGATTATAAAGGGGAACGCTAAACACCCTCCATATTCATCATCAACCAAATAATTTATGTTAATATATTGTTGATTAATATTGGAGTTTTTGTCCTCGTTGGTGATTGGATCATTTTACACGAGTTTCAGGGCAAATTTATCACCATCCTTTCCACTGAAAAATGAAAAGGAACGAATAAATCGCCAAACTCATGTTTTCATGAAGGGAAAAACTAAATTTAAGCATAGCCCATACCATTATATATCTGTCATCGCCCTGCATGTTACTTTGATGAAGCAAATGGGCAAAACTGATATTGGTTCAGCGCATGCATCTGTTCGGTCGGTATGTGTATTTGCATACGACCATAAAATACTAATAAAAAGTGCCCTGCATGTTGTCCCTACACTATTAAGTACTAACGGGCCAGCTGTGAAAAGAGTAAGAGAAAGACGAGTCTGCTTGTTAGTCTCACATATCGGTCAAAATCGTATTCATCATACAAATAAGACAAAATCGGTAGGTTGCAAGAGGCGCTGTGTTGTTTGTTCTAACGATTCTCTTGTGTAATAATGCATAGAAAATCATGTTTTTTCTTTCCTTGAAATATTGTCTGACCAGAAAACAAAATAAAAAAGAAAGATGGACACCCTAGCTCCTTAGTCAGTCAATGATAATCGAAGGACACACACTAACACGATTGGTCCTTGAAGTCTATAAATGGAACCCTCATGTTCACATATCTCTCACAACACGCTCACAAGACACAGAGAACACAAATTTAAGGATAGACCATTTGTTCCTCTTCCTCCAAAAGCAATGGCCAGTACTCCTAAAAATGCTCTCTCCCAGGTACTCGTCTTCACTTTTGTCCTAGGAGCCATGGTGAGTCTATCAGTTTCATGCCCTACTCGTTGTGATAAGGAGATAGTATGGACCTTGTATGTTCGCCAAACTTTTACGGGAAACAACAGGAACCAGGAGGTATCGGTTCACCAGGTGAACAGTACCGATGACACGAGGTTTGGTGCGATTGTAACAAACAATTGGGCTGTTCTTGATGCACCTCTACCCACCGCAAATATAGTTGCCCGTGCAAGAGGAACACACACCAAGGCTGGCCCAGCCGTTGGTGACTGGTTCACTTCTCTCAGCATAGTGTTTGAGGGAGCAAGGTACTATTACTTAGACATCTTTTCCAAAAAAAGTAACTATGTTTCTAGAATTCCAACCACTAGATGTTATTGATTTCCAACCGCTTTATATTGATTGATTCAAAATTTATAATCTAACCAGGATACTATGATTGCTTAATTACAAATATCTAGCCTTACGAGGATATTAAGATTAATTGATCAAAAGCTTGATACATATGCTATTTATATACAGATTTTACAAATAATTTGATGATATATCTCATTAATATATGTAGGTTTAATGGATCCACATTTCAAGTCATGGGGATCACCGACGTAAGTGGTCACTGGGCTATTGTTGGTGGGACCGGAGAATTTGCGATAGCACATGGCATAATCAAGCACACAATAACAAATGACCCCACAGAAAATGGAAACTTCAGGCGCCTTGATATTCATGCTTTCTACTCCCCACTTGATGTAAGTATAATAGTGAGATTAGAAAATTCAGCTAATTAATATTTAATTAGTCTATAGAATGCATAAAAATAAATTATTAAATTGTCTTCTGTGCAAAATCTATGTTATACCAAAATATTCATCAAGACTAAATCAAGACATGTATGTAGGATTAATTTTCAAGTGCCCAACCTAAATATTATAAAAATCATAGGTAGTTTAGGCTTCAACTAGCTCTTGTCCATAACATCACCTTACGTTGAAGAATAAGTAAACTAATGCCATAATTAACTTTTCCATACAAGAATTTATAATTTCATAATCACCATACATTTTTCTATTTTAGGTTAGGTAACATTTTCGTCAGTGTACAATCAAACACATGAATCTGTGATAATTAAATAACAAAAAAAATATTTCGAGTAGGCGCAAATGCCACCAATTATATTAGTCACCATTTTCATGGTATATTATTCAGTAATATTGGTTAAATATTAAAAAATGCAAACTCCAATGTTGAATATTAGTGATTGAACTTATAAAATTTAAAACTTATCGATTGTTTCCGAGCATAGTGTGCAATAGATGAGCTTACTCTTATTTTCCTTCATTTCATACAGGTTACTGCAAACTTTATTGCCATCCAATAATTCGACCAAGGGTTTGTTGAGGTTGCATACCTATATGGGTAAATTATATGAGATGGATGTGTGTCATGAGGTTGTTGGTATTGTCGTGATCATCTTTATTAGTTGTGGCTGTTGATGTCCTTAATTATTTGTGGTGTTGTTGTTTGTCTTTTGAAATACCGTGTGTCCATGTTGTAGTCTTTGTTGTTGTATTGTAACACATTTGGTATTTTGTTTGGATCATATCCTTAGATATGGCCCCAAAAAATGTAAGTTGTTTGAATAAAGGGAGTAAGGTTTGTTTGTTTATCAAGGGTGTATTGTATTCATGAAGATTTCTGGTGCTCCTGGTGCGTCCTGGCCAGAAATGCTATTGGAAAATGTTTCCAAAGATTTGTTGCTTAGCTAGGAAAATTCCAATTAAAATATGACCCGCTGGAGAACCCGGTCCTCAGCAGCTTCTCTTCTTTGGGCTGCTTCTTCTCTTAATTCTCAAGTTTCCTTTGTGAGTGCCGAGCATCTTGTAAAAAGGACGAAGATCGGCTCTCCGTATCAGAGGATCTATTTTCTACATAGATGGATCACCCCTCCGCATAGGCGGCACATTTATTCATCGCCACCGCATGAAGCTGCGACTAAAGCTTACTCTAACATCAGATCTGATGGTTCATAGCTTCTGTTGTGCTGTTGGCCGCTCTTCCATCGACTCCTGTAGTTGAAGGACCGTTGTTCAGAGCTTTGCTGTCGAATTTTCGCTGTCAACTAACCTTCAACCTCGAGGCCAGTGGGCCAAATCGAAGGACCTCCTGTAACTTTGGTGTAGTGATTCCCGTCTGCTCTATCCCATGTGGCCTGGTCCCCGGCATACAAATAGGAATGGCTGTTGAGCTCACTTACATACAAGAAATAATGCTAATCTGTCAAACATTTTCCACTTTATGGGTACTATTACTCAGATGTATACTGGCTATTTTAGCATCTAATCGGCCGCCACGATATACATACATTCCTATTCCTATGTTGATCATTTTAGTTGTATTTCTTCAAGATAAAAATTGTTAATATATAGACTGATTCATTTCTCTTCCCCAGTGCACTGTTGGGCATACCATATGTTCGTCCTGCCACGACAAGCTCCTGGACAAGTGTCACTTCCTCTCCCTTCCCACGGTGTACAATCGCTGCCACATAGTAGAACATGTTGTTGAAGCCATTAAAGTTGCTTGCTCCAATGACAACCATGGATGGACCGCAAGGATGACCAACTACCAGAGAGAAGACCACGAGAAAGGTTGCCCACATGCACCATGTTACTGCCCCTTAATAGACTGTGGGTTTAGCGGACCAATGGCGACAGACTGTGGGTTCAGCGGACCAACCGTGACGCTCCTTCACCATTTCTCAAGTGAGCACGAGTGGCACTCCACAAAAGTTTCCTACAAGAAGGCATTCACGATCCGCGTCCAGGTGGGATCGGCCGTCCTCATGGGTGAAGATGGGCACATGTTCGTGATCAACATGGTAATGGAGCCCCTTGTCGGTGTCATCTCAATTTGCTGCGCCCAGCCTCGCATTACTGGATCCAAGTTCAAATGCAGGTTGAAATTGTCGCGCACTGAGCCAAGCTATTCTCAGGCCACGGAATTCCTAGTGAGGAGCAGTAATATGCATGGTGGGCTGCCGAAAGATATCGTCCCGTTCATCGTGCCGAAGCTGCCGCTGCTTTCGGACACCGGTGCAAGCGCCACAGCCAAGGTGGGTCTGGTGTTAGTATTGACTCTCACGCGGAAATAGGGACAATGTGCAAATTGTGGCGCGCCTACCTGTGTATATCCTAGTGCCCGTGTAGTGTAGGACTTGATGCGACAAAAGAGTAGTTCTAGTTCCCTCAATATCTAGATCTGAGCTTTTGGATGAGACGATAGTGTTCTTTTGGATCGTGTAGTGTAGGACTTGATGCGACAAAAGAGTAGTTCTAATTCCCTCAATATCTAGATTTGAGCTTTTGGATGAGACGGTGGTGTTCATTTGGATGAGATACTATTTTTCTTTAAGGGAAGGAGAATTTATTAAGCAGTGATAGAGTTACATTCTGCAGCAATCTGCTGGCTAATATGTTCATTTGGCAGGTTTCGATATTTTTTTCTTTTCTTATAATCTTCTGATTGCCGACTACTATCGGGCAAATTCTTGTTTGAAATCATCGAAGTTGACTTTGCTAAAGCGGCGCACCTTTACTCTACTCGGCAGAGAAAATCGGGCAATGTCTGATTGGCCAATTGCATGAGTGGAAGGACATAGCATCAAGTAGGGGAAAAAAATCACATATCCATGGTTTCATCTTCTGACATGACAAGCATCTTAACATGTTAAGAAGAGCTGAGTTCGGTATGGCTACAGGTTATGGACAAAAATTCATATTCACATGTGGGCATGCTCCTGATCTACCCTCGTGCGTGTCAAATACAAGGTTGACCAGATAACTTTCTCTCGCATACTGTAAAGACCACAGGTAAACTCGTCCCCATCTTCACCTTTAATCATTGGAGTGAACTTCGACGTCCAACTGGAGTTGTTATTATCATTGTGATCAGCACCATGGGCACCGATATTGAGTATCAGCATATCATCTATGGAGACTGCCACTACACGTCGCAGTAGTTGGACAATTCCGCCATCCACCACCAGCATCACTGTCGATCGTACATCAGAAAATTGTTTGGAGCTTCTGTGGTGCGAGCAGTTATTTTTCCATATAGAAAACTTCAGGTCCTGATAGAACTTTGATCTCAACTGTGGCCTCCAGTGCTTTTTTAACATATGAAAATTCTAGTTCTACTTCACTAAGCCAGCTAGGAATGCTCATGCTACCAACCTTAAGAGTTAATTCTCCCAAGTAACACATCAATCAGTAATTTTGCCCTAATTCGAGATTTAAGTACTAGCCACAACAAAACTACCCAAATTCCAGATCTGGTTTGAAGTACTACCTGCAATATATACCCTAATTGCTAAGCATAGTTGAAAGCAATAGCTGGCTAGATGCAACAAAATGCCCAACATCCTGAGCGAGTTGAAAGCACTAGCTGCAACAAAACACCCAAATTCATGAGCAGAGTTGAAAGCACTACCCAACAAAGTACCCATTAGTGTGTATGCCCTTACATTGGTAAAAACCAACATGTCATAGAAACCACGGACTACTCCAGTTCCAACAAATTCTATCATTATGAGATCAGGACATAATCTTATCGATAAGGATGTTGAGAGCCACCTCTTTGGATGCCCCGGCCCCAACCAGGTACATCGGCGACACCGTCAAATAAGATGACAGCTCCTCCACGGCGACCTCGCCAGGCCTGGTGCTGCTCTCCACATCCATGTCTAGCAGGAGCATGTGCGCCCTGTGGCTCGCCACCGTCGGTGGCAAGTATGCCAAAATATTGAGCATGTACTGCGGCTGCAGGGCCGAGCATGCTCCTAGGCGAACCACAGACACGGCGGTGGCCGTGCTCTGGCCGACTGCTCCCATGACCAGGAGAAACACACAATCGTCCTGCTCGCCGACGAGCAGATGCCGTGGCTCCGACACAGGCACCTGAAGCTGGAGTTCCTTACCGTACTCGACGCTGTGGACGGGCCAGGAGTGCAGAGTTCTGAGGTGGCTCAGGAGCGCCAGGGGAAGGCCGACAAAGCCGCAGCTAGGCTCGGTGCAGAAGCAGGGCGCACATGGGCACGTGCTCTGGTGGTTGTCAAGATCATGGTAGCTGACATAGCTCTAGCAGCCGTCATGCGAGCACTTGACCTTGGCAGACAAGATGATTGTGTCCATCATCATGTTGTGGATGTCAAAGGCGCAGCCATGCTCGCATTTCTGGCACTGGATGCCAGGGAGCTCGGCGATGCAGTTGCGGCAAGCCAAGTGTCCGCCCTTGCACTGCACAAATCGAAGTTGGTTATGCGACATTTCTAAAATTGGAAAGAAATGACGGGCGGCGTAATGAAATTACTCCAACCTAGAAGACAGGAGGTTTGAAGGGACGGGAGCACAAGGGGCAGTTTAGTAAACTCGTGTCCACGATGGCGCCTCCTCCAGCTTGCTCCACATGGCCACTAGGTTGCTCCACCCTCGCCTTTTTGGCACTCCGATCACTATCTTCCATCGTTGACAGAGAAGCCCTATTCCTTGCATCCCCTCGCCAATCTGTGGTCGCGAGTGTTGGTCAGGAGGAACATGGACTGGTCTTCAGAGTGTTGGTCAGGAGGAACATGGACTGGTCTTCACTGGCAAGGAGCGTGAACCGGTGGTCGCGAGAGATGGATATCTTCAGTGATTTGTTGTATCTCAAGTTGGTCGGCGACCACCCATGCACGGTGCCGAGGTGGTCCAGAAGACAACATGTTGCCCCTTTGAAAGCGCAGTCATTCTATGGGCAGTAGCACGGATCATGTGTACATTCACTTTCATGCTTCTCTTTCTGGTGGTAGATGATGAACTCATTGCAATCGTATGCTTCGTTTGAGCATGGCACTTTGATGGCGTCGAGGAATTGCTCGACTTCGACGCAGAGGGAATAGCTAGTTTTTTTGTAGCACAGATCACAAAAGATGCCTAAGCATGCAAGACCGGCTCATACTCGTATAATTTTCTTCCCCTGGATCTGATGTTTTTGCCTCCTCGTGAGACCAGGGTCGGTCTATAGATTTTAGGCGCCCTAGAGCAACATGAAATCAAGGGCATCTTGCTTAAAGTGTTAAAGCCACCCTAGGGTCAAGGGGGGCAATGGCCCCCTAAAAGCATTACATACATATTTACTATTTATGCTAAAAAATTAAAGATTACACAAAGTTTATGCATGATTAACGTTCTTGGGTGTCTCAACTATGCCTATCAAGCTCCGTTTGAGGCAAAAAAAATGCTAAAGGGTCGGAGCCATAGGGCTCTGCAAACCATTTCCTCTGCCTAAACCGACCCATTTACTGAAGTACCTCTCGGCACCTTGGCCCCAACGATGATCACTGTTCAGTCTCGACAAGGAGATGCCAACCAAAGGTCTGCCTTCAAAATGGGACATCAGCAGCTTTGCCCTGTCAGGAAGTGAATTCATTCAATGCATTCGCAAAAAACAGATTATCTTTCTGAACATGTTAATTTGTTCAAACATAGTACTCGCTGTAAATAATTTCGTTAAAAAGGACTCTTTGTTTTTTTCACGAGGGAGAATAATAGTACTCCATTGGTCCAAAAAAGTATGTCATGGATTTGTCTAGATGTGAATCTAGACATTTCCGCACGGAGGAAGTATCATCTATGGCATACATCATATGCCCCCAGAGGAAAATAAAACTAGTAAAAACAAGTGAGTCATTATGCAAATGTTAAAGAGATATTTAATGTCAAAAGTTAATAGTATAGTTTAAAGTTTAAAGGAGCCATTGTAGGGGCATATTAGAGTTGTCAAAAAGTGCAAGAGTAAATCCCGCATTTTCAGCCTTTGTAAGAGCACAAAAGAAATTTGTCATAGGTGGCACCAAAGAGCCCCCAAAACCTCGTTGCCACACACCTCTCACATTTGTGTAGTCATGGTTTTTATGATAATACTATCTCTGTTCCATAAAACAAGGCATATAATTTTCTAAAAAGTCAAGCAATGTTAACTTTGACCAAGACAAAACTATAGAAAAATACAACACTATATAGATACAACATAAAAATACATTGCATTACATATTTAATGTCGTTATTTTACAAGTTAGTCATCATGAAAATGTTAAAGAGATATTTACGGTAAAGATAATATTGAAGTTAAAGGGAGAAATTGTAGGGGCATACTAGATTTGTCAAAAATTTAAGAGTAAATCTAGCATTTTAACTTTTTGTAAAAATACATAAGATATCCGCATAGAAGCCCAACTACTATTGTCTCTCATAGTCCATGAGAATTTGTTCTTTGTCCACATTTGCCATTATAGCCCAAGGCAGCTTCGAAGAGCCTCAAGAACCACGCCGCGACACACCACTCACGTTTTCCTTCTTCCCCTTTATCAATTTTAGAATAAATCGTCGCAAAAAAATGATGGCGACACCTCCTTCCTCCCCACCAATCTCATGTTCCCCCTCGTTCCTTGCTTAGAGGCGGGATCGACACCAAGGGCCACCGTTTGTTTTCTGTGAGGCTCTTCTAGGAACACACACCAAGGCTGGCCCAGCCGTTGGTGACTGGTTCACTTCTCTCAGCATAGTGTTTGAGGGAGCAAGGTACTATTACTTAGACATCTTTTCTAAAAAAATAAATATGTTTCTAGAATTCCAACCACTAGATCTTATTGATTTCCAACCGCTTTATATTGATTGATTAAAAATTTATAATCTAACCAGGATACTATGATTGCTTAATTACAAATATCTAGCCTTACGAGGATATTAAGATTAATTGATCAAAAGCTTGATACATATGCTATTTATATACAAATTTTACAAATAATTTGATGATATATCTCATTAATATATGTAGGTTTAATGGCTCCACATTTCAAGTCATGGGGATCACCGACGTAAGTGGTCACTGGGCTATTGTTGGTGGGACTGAAGAATTTGCGATAGCACATGGCATAATCAAGCACACAATAACAAATGACCCCACAGAAAATGGAAACTTCAGGCGCCTTGATATTCATGCTTTCTACTCCCCACTTGATGTAAGTATAATAGTGAGATTAGAAAATTCAGCTAATTAATATTTAATTGGTCTATAGAATTCATAAAAATAAATTATTAAATTGTCTTTTGTGCAAAATCTATGTTATACCAAAATATTCTTCAAGACTAAATCAAGACATGTATGTAGGATTAATTTTCAAGTGCCCAACCTAAATATTATAAAAATCATAGGTAGTTTAGGCTTCAACTAGCCCTTGTCCATAACATCACCTTCCGTTGAAGAATAAGAAAACTAATGCCATAATTAACTTTTACATACAAGAATTTATAATTTCATAATCACCATACATTTTTCTATTTTAGGTTAGGTAACATTTTCGTCAGTGTACAATCAAACACATGAATCTGTGATATTAAATAACAAAAAAATTATTTCGAGTAGGCGTAAATGCCACCAATTATATTAGTCTCCATTTTCATGGTATATTATTTAGTAATATTGGTTAAATATTAAAAAATGCAAACTCCAATGTTGAATATTAGTGATTGAACTTATAAAATTTAAAACTTATCGATTGTTTCCGAGCATAGTGTGCAATAGATGAGCTTACTCTTATTTTCCTTCATTTCATACAGGTTAATGCAAACTTTATTGCCATCCAATAATTCGACCAAGGGTTTGTTGAGGTTGCATACCTATATGGGTAAATTGTATGAGATGGATGTGTGTCATGAGGTTGTTGGTATTGTCGTGAACATCTTTATTAGTTGTGGTTGTTGATGTCCTTAATTATTTGTGGTGTTGTTGTTTGTCTTTTGAAATATCGTGTGTCCATGTTGTAGTCTTTGTTGTTGTATTATAACACATTTGGTTTTTTTTGGATCATATCCTTAGATATGGCCCCAAAAATGTAAGTTGTTTGAATAAAGGGAGTAAGGTTTGTTTGTTTATCAAGAGTATATTGTATTCACGAAGATTTCTGGTGCTCCTGGTGCGTCCTAGAAAGAAGTGCTATTGGAAAATGTTTCTAAATATTTGTTGCTTAGCTAGGAAAATTCCAATTAAAATATGACCCGCTGGCGAACCCAGTCAGCAGCTTCTCTCCTTTGGGCTGCTTCTTCTCTTAATTCTCAAGTTTCCTTTGTGAGTGCCGAGCATATTGTAAAAAGGACAAAGATTGGTTCTCCGCATCAGAGGATCTATTTTCTACATAGATGGATCACCCCTCCGCATAGGCGGCACATTTATTCATCGCCCCGCATGAAGCTGCGAATAAAGCTCGCTCTAACATCAGATCTGATGGTTCATAGCTTCTGTTGTGCTGTTGGCCGCTCTTCCATCGACTCCTGTAGTTGAAGGACCGTTGTTCAGAGCTTTGCTGCCGAATTTTCGCCGTCAACTAACCTTCAATCTCGAGGCCAGTGGGCCAATTCGAAGGACCTCCTGTAACTTTGGTGTAGTGATTCCCGTCTGCTCTATCCCATGTGGCCTAGTCCCTGGCATACAAATAGGAATGGATGCTGAGCTCAGTTACATACAAGAAATAATGGTAATCTGGTCAAATATTTTCCACTTCATGGGTACTATCACTCAGATGTATACTAGTTATTGTAGCATCTAATCGACAGCCACGATATACATACTTTCCAATTCTTATATTAATCATTTTAGTTGTATTTATTTTAGATAAAAGTTGTTAGCATATTGACTGATTCAATTCTCTTTCTCATTGCGTTGTTGGGCATACCATATGTTCTTCCTGCCACGACAAGCTCCTGGACAAGCAGTGTCACTTCTTCTCCCTTCCCACGGTGTACAATCGCTGCCACATGGTAGAACATGTTGTTGAATCCATCAAAGTTGCTTGCTCCAATGGCAACCATGGATGCACCGCAAGGATGACCTACTACCAGAGAGAAGACCACGAGAAAGGTTGCCCACATGGCCACATGCACCATGTTACTGCCCCTTAATAGACTGTGGGTTTAGCAGACCAACCGCAACGCTCCTTCACCATTTCTCAAGTGAGCACGAGTGGCACTCCACAAAAGTTTCCTACAAGAAGGCATTCATGATCCGCGTCTAGGTGGGATCGGCGTCCTCGTGGGTGAGGATGGGCACATGTTCGTGGTCAACATGGTAATGGAGCCCCTTGTCGGTGTCATCTCAATTTGCTGCGCCCAACCTCGCATTACTGGATCCAAGTTCAAATGCAGGTTGAAATTGTCGCGCACTGAGCCAAGATATTATCAGGCCACGGAATTCCTAGTGAGGAGCAGTAATATGCATGGTGGGCTGCCGAAAGATATCGTCCCGTTCATCGTGCCGAAGCTGCCGCTGCTTTCGGACACCGGTGCAAGCGCCACAACCAAGGTGGGTCTGGTGTTAGTATTGACTCTCACGCGGCAATAGGGACAATGTGCAAATTGTGGCGCGCCTACCTGTGTATATCCTAGTGCCCGTGTAGTGTAGGACTTGATGCGACAAAAGAGTAGTTCTAGTTCCCTCAATATCTAGATCTGAGCTTTTGGATGAGACGATAGTGTTCTTTTGGATCGTGTAGTGTAGGACTTGATGCGACAAAAGAGTAGTTCTAATTCCCTCAATATCTAGATTTGAGCTTTTGGATGAGACGGTGGTGTTCATTTGGATGAGATACTATGTTTCTTTAAGGGAAGGAGAATTTATTAAGCAGTGATAGAGTTACATTCTGCAGCAATCTGCTGGCTAATATGTTCATTTGGCAGGTTTCGATATTTTTTTCTTTTCTTATAATCTTCTGATTGCCGACTACTATCGGGCAAATTCTTGTTTGAAATCATCGAAGTTGACTTTGCTAAAGCGGCGCGCCTTTACTCTACTCGGCAGAGAAAATCGGGCAATGTCTGATTGGCCAATTGCATGAGTGGAAGGACATAGCATCAAGTAGGGAAAAAAATCACATAACCATGGTTTACATGACAAGCATCTTAACATGTTAAGTATAGCTGAGTTTGGTATAGCTACAGGTTATGGACAAAAATTCACATATGGGCATGCTCCCGATCTACCCTCGTGCGTGGTAAACTCATCCAACTGGAGTTTACTGAGACTGAGACTGAGACTTCCAACTACTGAGACTGGAGTGAACTTAGAATTCCAACTTAGAATTCCAACTGGAGTTATTATTACCATTGTGATCAGCACCATGGGTACCGATATTGAGTATCAGCATATCATCTACTAAGACTGCCACTACACGTCGCAGTAGTTGGACAATTCCGCCATCCACCACCAGCATCACTGTCGATCGTACATCAGAAAATTGTTTGGAACTTCTGTGGTGCGAGCAGTTATTTTTCCATACAGAAAACTTCAGGTCCTGATAGAACTTTGATCTCAACTGTGGCCTCCAGTTCTTTTTTAACATATGAAAATTCTAGTTCTACTTCACTAAGCCAGCTAGGAATGCTCCTGCTACCAACCTTAGAGTTATTTCTGCCAAGTAACACATCAATCAGTAATTTTGCCCTAATTCGAGATTTAAGTACTAGCCACAACAAAACTACCCAAATTCCAGATCTGGTTTGAAGTACTACCTGCAATATATATACCCTAATTCCTAAGCATAGTTGAAAGCAATAGCTGGCTAGATGCAACAAAATACCCAACATCCTGAGCGAGTTGAAAGCACTAGCTGCAACAAAACACCCAAATTCATGAGCAGAGCTGAAAGCACTACGCAACAAAGTGCCCAAATTCATGAGCAGAGTTGAAAGCACTATGCAACAAAGTACCCATTAGTGTGTATGCCCTTACATTGGCAAAAACCAACATGTCATAGAAACCACGGACTACTCCAGTTCCAACAAATTCTATCTCAACTAAGAAGGCATGCTATGATCCATCATTATGAGATCAGGACATAATCTTATCGATACGGATGTTGAGAGCCACCTCTTTGGACTCCCCGGCCCCAACCAGGTACATCGGCGGCACCGTCAAATAAGATGACAGCTCCTCCACGGCAACCTCACCAGGCCTGGTGCTGCTCTCCACATCCATGTCCAGCAGGAGCATGTGCGCCCTGCGGCTCGCCACCGCCGGTGGCAAGTATGCCAAAATATTGAGCATGTACTGCGGTTGCAGGGCCGAGCATGCTCCTAGGCGAACCACAGACACGGCGGTGGCCGTGCTCTGCCGACAGCTCCCATGACTAGGAGAAACACACAATCGTCCTGCTCGCCGACGAGCAGATGCCGTGGCTCCGACACAGGCACCTGAAGCTGGAGTTCCTTACCGTACTCGACGTTGTGGACGGGCCAGGAGTGCAGAGTTCTGAGGTGGCTCAGGAGCGCCAGGGTAAGGCCGACAAAGCCGCATCTAGGATCGGTGCAGAAGCAGGGCGCACATGGGCACATGCTCTGGTGGTTGTCAAGCTCATGGTAGCTGACATAGCTCTGGCAGCCGTCATGCGAGCACTTGACCTTGGCAGACAAGATGATTGTGTCCATCATCATGTTGTGGATGTCAAAGGCGCAGCCATGCTCGCATTTCTGGCACTGGATGCCAGGTAGCTCGGCGATGCAGTTGCAGCAAGCCAAGTGTCCGCCCTTGCACTGCTCAAATCGAAGAACTACTCCCTCCTCATCATGGGAATCGGCAACAGCGATGGAGATGGTGGTGGAGATCAATGGAGATGGCTCCGGCGGCAATTCCCCGTCCCGGCAGGGTGCCGGAACAGAGACTTCTGTCCCTCGAATCTCCTTTTCGGTGGCGGCGGAACTGTGGGACTTTTCGTGGATTTCCGCCCACGTTAGGGTTTATGTCTCGGGGAGACGTATATATAGGCGAAAGGGCAAGGTCAGTGGAGCCTCGAGGGGCCCACACCAGGGGCTGGCGCGGCCAAGGGGACTCGTGCCACCCCTAGGTGTAGCCGCCTCGTTGTGCCTCCTTGTCTCTCTTCTGGACTTCGTGTATGCTCCGGTAAAATATTGACTTTGGCTTTTGTCCTGTCCAATTCCGAGAATATTTTTTCTGGCTTTTTTGGAACTGGCACTGTGGAATCTTGTCAATAGGTTAGCTTCAGAAAATGTATAAAAATGCCTCAAAGTGTAGACAAAACATAAGAAAGTTGATACTAAACGAGCATGGAGCATAAAAAATTATAGATACGTTTACGACGTATCATTAATAACTTTAGGGTTCGCAGCATAGAAAACAAAAAAATCCTACGATGGGAACAACTATGTACCAAGATCTATCTACTAGATACAAGCAACAGGTGGATATACATCCATAGAGAACATACCCTTGAAGACCGATAAAGTTTAACGAGGTTGTACTCGTGGATGATGTAGACGAACGCTTGCCGATCTCAAGATTGAGAAGAAGTCTTGCGCCGCAAATCAGCGGCGCATCCATGCTCGCACACACGTACAAGCCACCAAGCAACCTTCGTCTCCTCGCTCTAGCGATGCAGCAGAAGCAACTCTTTCTTGCCGAAAATCCACCGGAAACATGTATCTCGCTAGTCCGAGACCATGGGGGATATAAACTAGAGGGGGAGAGAGATCCTTCATGAAGAGGTGTGAGTGAGAGAGAGGTAGAGGGGGATTTATATAGGAGAGAGGGGGAACCCCAAGGGGGTGTCTGTCACATGTGGTATGCCCCCTCCCCTCCTCCATTCATGTGGGTGGAGCTCTAACTCACTAATTAGCCCCTTCATTTCTCCACTCAAAATCCCACTCAAAAATCCCATTAAATTTCCACCAAATTTAATGCAATCTCTCTTTAAATAAAAATCCTTTTATTTATTAAGAATTTTGTCAATTACTTCAATGGGAAAACATTCACATAAAACCCCTTGCTAGTATTTCATTTCACATGCAAAAACACTTTCAACAATTTCACCCGAAACAGTTTCGGTGTCTAGTGAAATAAATTCCTGCGCTTTGTAAATCTTTTCAACATAAAACTATTTGTTCCAAATGGTGTTGGTGTCTCTTAAGTGTGTCACCCTATGGTTCGCGAATAATGCATACATGATCGAGACCCCTCTTGGATCAATAATCAGAAGCGAGACCTCGAGATCCATACTGACTCCCACACATTCAACGATGACTTTCTTGTGATCGTGAGAACCTTTTACGCTAGAATCTTAATCCCTTTGTCTCGCGATATATTACATGTCCGAGATTAGATCATTAGTATCTTCATACCTAGTTTTATCTCGCTACTGACATGTACTCTTTTCTTGTTCCCGTGATATAACAATCTAGTGATCAAATCACTTGCTTGCAAGCTAACCAATGTTATATCACTGAGAGGGCCCAGAGTCTATATATCCGTCATCGGGATGAACAAATTCCACTCTTGATCCATGAGCCTCAACATAACACTTTAGTAGCACTGAATCCATCTTTATAATCACCGTGTTACGGTGTGACGTTTGATGTTATCAAGATACTCTTCCAGTGTTAGTGATTGACATGATCTCATGGTCTAAGGATTAGGATTACTTCGTATGATGTTATGGCGATATAAACTCAATGACTTTGATCATAATGCTATACTTCGGATGAATGTTCATCACACCATTCCAATACTGTTGTGACCTCGTTATTAACAACATACAATGTCTATGATCAGGAAACCTTGATCATCTTGTTAATCAACGAGCTAGTTTATAAGAGAGGCATAACTATGAACTTTATGTTTGTTTATTAAACACACATGTATTAATGTTTTCGTATTAATACAATTATAGCATGCAAAATAAACATCTATCATATACTTGGAATATACATAATAACAACTTTATTATTGCCTCTCAGGGCATATTCCCTTCAGTCTCCCACTTGCACTAGAGACAATAATCTAATTACATAGTGATAAATTAACTCCCATCGAGTTCTGGTGTTGATCATGTTTTGCTCTAGGGAGAGTTTTAGTCAACGGATCTGCTACATTGAGATCTGTGTGTACTTTACAAATCTTTATATCTCCATCCTTGACATGTTCGCGGATGGAGTGAAACCGGCACTTAATATGCTTGGAATTCTTGTGAGACATTGGTTCTTTGGCATTGGCTATGGCTCCATTGTTGTCACAATAGATCACCATTGGGTCCAACGCGCTAGCAACCACACCTAGTTCGGTTATGAATTCCTTCATCCAAAATGCTTCCTGAGCCGCTTCCTAAGCAGCAAAATATTTGGCCTCCGTTGTTGATCCCGCCACCACGGGTTGTTAGGAACTCGTCCAACTAACTGCTCCACCATTCATGAGAAATACGTATCCGGATTGAGACTTAGAGCCATCTGGATCGGTGTCGAAGCTAGCGTCGACATAACACTTAGCGACGAGCTCTTCTTCACCTCTGTACACGAGAAACATATCCTTAGTTCTTCTTAAGTACTTAAGGAAATTCTTGACCGCTATCCAGTGTTTCGATCCTGGATAAGATTGGCATCTACTAGTCAAACTAATAGCATGTGCCACATCCGGTCTTGTACATATCATGGCATACATTATAGAGCCTATGGCTAAAGCATAGGGGACTTTGTCCATTATCTCTCTTTCTTCTGCCGTAGCCAGACTTTGAGTCTTACTCAATGTATTACCTTGCAACATAGGTAAGAACCCTTTCTTACTTTCGTCCATTTTAAACATCTTTAAAATCTTATCAAGGTATGTACTTTGTGATATCCCTATTAGGCGCCTAGATATATCCCTATAGATCTTTATGCCTAATATGTATGACGCTTCACCTAGGTCCTTCATTGAAAATTTGCTGTTTAGATAACTTTTAACACTGTTTAAAAGATCTATATCATTTTCGATCAGTAATATGTCATCCACATATAATATCAGAAATGCCACATTGCTCCCACTAACTTTCTTGTAAATACAAGCTTCTCCATAAGTTTGGATAAATCCAACTCTTTGATCACCTCATCAAAGCGGAGATTCCAACTCCGGGATGCTTGCTTCAGTCCATAGATGGATCGCTGAAGCTTGCATACCTTGTCAGCATCCTTAGGATCGACAAAACCATTTGGTTGTACCATGTACAACTCTTCTTCAATGTTGCCATTAAGGAATGCAGTTTTGACATCCATCTACCATATCTCATAGTCGAAATATGCAGTAATTGCTAACATAATCCTAACTGACTTTAACATCGCTACAGGAGAGAATGTCTCATCATAGTCAACTCCTTGAATTTGTTGAAACCCTTTTGCGACAAGTCGAGCTTTATAGATGGTTACATTACCATCAGCATTAGTTTTTATTTTCAAAATCCATTTATTCTCTACGGCCTTTCGATCGTGAGGTAAGTCCACCAAGGTCCAAACCTGGTTTTCGTACATGGATTCCATCTCGGATTTCATGGCTTATAGACATTTGTTGGAATCCGGGCTCATCATAGCTTCTTCATACGTCGCAGGGTCATCAATTTCATCGACCATGAAATTCATAACAGGATTTTCGTACAGTTCTGGAGTTGCACCCGTCCTGCTAGACCTACGAGGTTTGGTAGTATTCTCTTTCGAAGTTTCATGATCGTTATCATTAGTTCCCTCTTCATTTGGTGAAGTCAACTCCAGAATGGCTTCTGGTGCTGCGCTACTCGCCATATTATGAAGAGAAGGTTCAACAACCTCTTCGAGTTCTACCTTTCGACTACCACACCTTTCGCGACAAACTCTTTCTCTAGAAAGGATCCATTCTTGGAAACGAAAACCTTGCCCTTGGATCTGTGATAGAAGGAATACACAATAGTTTCCTTAGGGTATCCTATGAAGACGCATTTTTCCGCTTTGGGTTTGACTTTATCTGGCTAAATTTTCTTCACATAAACATCTGACGATGGCTCAGCTGATTGTTGAGCTTCGTTGGGAGACCCCAAGAGGAAGGTATGATGAGCATAGCGGCAAGTTCTTCCCTCAGTAAGAAACCAAGGTTATCGAACCAGTAGGAGGAAGGAAACGACTCAAAGGTGTTCCTAACAACTGGAAACCTGCAAAACACAAACTCAAGACTTTGCCCCAACGAACAGTGAAGTTGTCAATCTCACCGGTTTGCTGAAAACAAAGGATTAACTGTATGGTGTGGAAGGTAATGGTGGTTTGCAGAAAGTAAATATTAACAGTGGAAGATGTATCAATGGTAAATATTGGACCAAGGTCCATAGTTCACTAGAGGTGTTCTCCTTAAGATAAACAAACATGGCATGCTGGGTAAACAAATTACAGCAGGGCAATTGACAGGACTAAGCAAGACATAACAATGCAATACTAGACACTCATGATCCTATGAGATTTTATTGGGCAATACAACAAGATACATAGATCGCCATCCAAATTCATTTATCACTAGTAATCCACCTTCAGGTTATCATCCGAACCCCTGCAGTATTAAGTTGCAAGCAACGGATAACTATGTACCTAGATCTATCTACTATAGATCCGACTCTGATACCACTATTGGGTTCGCAACATAGAAAACAAAAAATTTCCTACGATGGGAACAACTATGTACCAAGATCTATCTACTAGATACAACAAATGGGTGGAGATACATCCATAGAGAACATACCCTTGAAGACCGACAAAGTTTAACGAGGTTGTACTCGTGGATGATGTAGACGAACGCTTGCCGATCTCAAGATCGAGAAGAAGTCCAGCGCCGCAAATCAGCATCGCATCCGTGCTCGCACACACGTCCAAGCCACCGAGCAACCTCCACCTCCTCGCTCCAGCGATGCAGCGGAAGCAACAACTCGTTCTTGTCAAAAATCCACCAGGAACATGTATCTCGCTAGTCCGAGACCATGGGGGATAAAAACTAGAGGGGGAGAGAGATCCTTCATGAGGAGGTGTGAGTGAGAGAGAGAGAGAGAGGGAGAGGGGGGCTTTATATAGGAGGGAGGGGCACCCCAAGGGGGTGGCCAGCGCATGGGGGCTGCCCCCTCCCCTCCTCCATTCATGTGGGTGGAGCTCCCACTCACAAATTAGCCCCTTCATTTCTCCACTCAAAATCCCACTCAAAAATCCCATTAAATTTCCACCAAATTTAATGCAATCTCTCTTTAAATAAAACTCCTTTTATTTATTCAGAATTTTGTCAATTACTTTAATGGAAAAACATTCACATAAAACCCCTTGCTAGTATTTCATTTCACATGCAGAAACACTTTTAGCAATTTCACATGAAACAGTTCCGGTGTCTAGTGAAATAAATCCCTGCACTTTGTAAATCTTTTCGACATGAAACTATTTGTTCCAAATGGTGTCGGTGTCTCTTAAGTGTGTCACTCTACGATTCGCGAATAATGTGGACATCATCAAGACCCCTCTCGGATCAATAATCAGAAGCGGGACCTAGAAATCCATACTGACTCCCACACATTTAATGATGTATTTCTTGTGATCGTGAGAACCTTTTATGCTAGAATCTTAATCCCTTTGTATCGCGATATATTACATGTCCGAGATTCGATCATTGGTATCTTCATACCTAGTTTGATCTCGTTACTGACATGTACTCTTTTCTTGTTCCCATGATATAACATTCTAGTGATCAAATCACTTGCTTGCAAGCTAACCAATGTGACATCACCGAGAGGGCCCAGAGTATATCTATCCATCATCGGGATGAACAAATTCCACTCTTGATCCATGGGCCTCAACATAACACTTTGGTAGCACTGAACCCATCTTTATAATCACCGTGTTACGGTGTGACGTTTGATGTTATCAAGATACTCTTCTAGTGTTAGTGATTGACATGATCTCATGGTCTAAGGATTAGGATTACTTCGAATGATGTTATACCAATATAAACTCAATGAATTTCATTGTAATGTTATACTTCAGATGAATGTTAATCACACCATTCCAATAATGTTGTGACCTTGTTATTAACAACATCCAATGTCTATGATCAGGAAACCTTGATCATCTTGTTAATCAACGAGCTAATTTATAAAAGAGGCATAACTAGGAACTTTCTGTTTGTTAATTAAACACACATGTATTAATGTTTCCGTATTAATACAATTATAGCATGCAAAATAAACATCTATCATATACTTGGAATATACAGAATAACAACTTTATTATTCACTCTCAGGACATATTCCCTTCAATAACAAGGTCACAACATTATTGGAATGGTGTGATGAACATTCATCCGAAGTATAGCATTACGATCAAAGTCATTGTGTTTATATTGCTATAACATCATACGAAGTAATCCTAATCCTTAGACCATGAGATCATGTCAATCACTAACACTAGAAGAGTATCTTGATAACATCAAACGTCACACCGTAACACGGTGATTATAAAGATGGGTTCAGTGCTACTAAAGTGTTATGTTGAGGCCCATGGATCAAGAGTGGAATTTGTTCATCCCGATGATGGATAGATATACTCTGGGCCCTCTCGGTGATGTCACATTGGTTAGCTTGCAAGCAAGTGATTTGATCACTAGAATGTTATATCATGGGAACAAGAAAAGAGTACATGTCAGTAACGAGATCAAACTAGGTATGAAGATACCAATGATCGAATCTCGGACATGTAATATATCGCGATACAAAGGGATTAAGATTCTAGCATAAAAGGTTCTCACGATCACAAGAAAGTCATCATTAAATGTGTGGGAGTCAGTATGGATTTCTAGGTCCCGCTTCTGATTATTGATCCAAGAGGGGTCTCGATCACCGCATTATTCGCGAACCGTAGGTTGACACACTTAAGAGACACCGACACCATTTGGAACAAATATGTTCTAGACGAAAGAATTGCAAAGCGCTGGAATTATTTCAACTGACACATGAATTGTTTCGGGTGAATTGCTGAAATTGTTTGTGCATGTGAAATTTAAAAGTAGCAAGGGGTTTTATGTGAATATTTGTTAATTAATGTAATTAATTTTTTTAAATAAATAAATAAAAGGGGTTTTATTTAATAAGAGATTAAATTAAATTTGGTGGAAATTTATTGGGAATTTGAGTGGGTTTTTTGAGTGGAGAATATGGAGGGACTTTTGGTGAGTGGGAGCTCCACTCACATGAATGGAGGAAGGGGTGGGGCAGACACCGTGGTCGTCGGCCACACCCCTTGGGGTGCCCCCCCCCCTCCTCCTATAAAAGGCTCCTACTCCCTCTCTCTCACTCACACCTCCTCGTGAAGGATATCTCTCCCCCACTAGTTTATTTTCTATGGTCTCGGACTAGCGAGATACGTGTTCCTGGTGGCTTTTCGTTTGTAAAGAGTTGTTGCTTCTGCTGCATCGCTGGAGTGAAGAGGCGGAGGTTATTCGGTGGCTTAAACATGTGTGTGCAATCACAGATGCACTGCTGATCTGCGGCGCTGGACTTCTTCTCGATCTTGAGATCGGCAAGCATTTAAAATATTAACAAGGGGGCGGCTGTGAAAATGACAACAAAATGATGAATATATCATGCAAGTTGACACTATATTATCAAGGAGGCAGTTGTGAAAACGAATAACATTTGACGATTCTTGTTGTTAGTCTCAGTATATATATATACATCAAGATGTTGTGGTCATGTTTATCTTTCCCATCAGACAAAAACGGTAGGTTTGCAAGTGGCGCAGTGTTATCCGTTATGATCTTCCTGTGCACTATATACATCATACACAAAAATAGATTATAAAGGGGAACGCTAAACACCCTCCATATTCATCATCAACCAAATAATTTATGTTAATATATTGTTGATTAATATTGGAGTTTTTGTCCTCGTTGGTGATTGGATCATTTTACACGAGTTTCAGGGCAAATTTATCACCATCCTTTCCACTGAAAAATGAAAAGGAACGAATAAATCGCCAAACTCATGTTTTCATGAAGGGAAAAACTAAATTTAAGCATAGCCCATACCATTATATATCTGTCATCGCCCTGCATGTTACTTTGATGAAGCAAATGGGCAAAACTGATATTGGTTCAGCGCATGCATCTGTTCGGTCGGTATGTGTATTTGCATACGACCATAAAATACTAATAAAAAGTGCCCTGCATGTTGTCCCTACACTATTAAGTACTAACGGGCCAGCTGTGAAAAGAGTAAGAGAAAGACGAGTCTGCTTGTTAGTCTCACATATCGGTCAAAATCGTATTCATCATACAAATAAGACAAAATCGGTAGGTTGCAAGAGGCGCTGTGTTGTTTGTTCTAACGATTCTCTTGTGTAATAATGCATAAAAAATCATGTTTTTTCTTTCCTTGAAATATTGTCTGACCAGAAAACAAAATAAAAAAGAAAGATGGACACCCTAGCTCCTTAGTCAGTCAATGATAATCGAAGGACACACACTAACACGATTGGTCCTTGAAGTCTATAAATGGAACCCTCATGTTCACATATCTCTCACAACACGCTCACAAGACACATAGAACACAAATTTAAGGATAGACCATTTGTTCCTCTTCCTCCAAAAGCAATGGCCAGTACTCCTAAAAATGCTCTCTCCCAGGTACTCGTCTTCACTTTTGTCCTAGGAGCCATGGTGAGTCTATCAGTTTCATGCCCTACTCGTTGTGATAAGGAGATAGTATGGACCTTGTATGTTCGCCAAACTTTTACGGGAAACAACAGGAACCAGGAGGTATCGGTTCACCAGGTGAACAGTACCGATGACACGAGGTTTGGTGCGATTGTAACAAACAATTGGGCTGTTCTTGATGCACCTCTACCCACCGCAAATATAGTTGCCCGTGCAAGAGGAACACACACCAAGGCTGGCCCAGCCGTTGGTGACTGGTTCACTTCTCTCAGCATAGTGTTTGAGGGAGCAAGGTACTATTACTTAGACATCTTTTCCAAAAAAAGTAACTATGTTTCTAGAATTCCAACCACTAGATGTTATTGATTTCCAACCGCTTTGTATTGATTGATTCAAAATTTATAATCTAACCAGGATACTATGATTGCTTAATTACAAATATCTAGCCTTACGAGGATATTAAGATTAATTGATCAAAAGCTTGATACATATGCTATTTATATACAGATTTTACAAATAATTTGATGATATATCTCATTAATATATGTAGGTTTAATGGATCCACATTTCAAGTCATGGGGATCACCGACGTAAGTGGTCACTGGGCTATTGTTGGTGGGACCGGAGAATTTGCGATAGCACATGGCATAATCAAGCACACAATAACAAATGATCCCACAGAAAATGGAAACTTCAGGCGCCTTGATATTCATGCTTTCTACTCCCCACTTGATGTAAGTATAATAGTGAGATTAGAAAATTCAGCTAATTAATATTTAATTAGTCTATAGAATGCATAAAAATAAATTATTAAATTGTCTTCTGTGCAAAATCTATGTTATACCAAAATATTCATCAAGACTAAATCAAGACATGTATGTAGGATTAATTTTCAAGTGCCCAACCTAAATATTATAAAAATCATAGGTAGTTTAGGCTTCAACTAGCTCTTGTCCATAACATCACCTTACGTTGAAGAATAAGTAAACTAATGCCATAATTAACTTTTCCATACAAGAATTTATAATTTCATAATCACCATACATTTTTCTATTTTAGGTTAGGTAACATTTTCGTCAGTGTACAATCAAACACATGAATTTGTGATAATTAAATAACAAAAAAATTATTTCGAGTAGGCGCAAATGCCACCAATTATATTAGTCACCATTTTCATGGTATATTATTCAGTAATATTGGTTAAATATTAAAAAATGCAAACTCCAATGTTGAATATTAGTGATTGAACTTATAAAATTTAAAACTTATCGATTGTTTCCGAGCATAGTGTGCAATAGATGAGCTTACTCTTATTTTCCTTCATTTCATACAGGTTACTGCAAACTTTATTGCCATCCAATAATTCGACCAAGGGTTTGTTGAGGTTGCATACCTATATGGGTAAATTATATGAGATGGATGTGTGTCATGAGGTTGTTGGTATTGTCGTGATCATCTTTATTAGTTGTGGCTGTTGATGTCCTTAATTATTTGTGGTGTTGTTGTTTGTCTTTTGAAATACCGTGTGTCCATGTTGTAGTCTTTGTTGTTGTATTGTAACACATTTGGTATTTTGTTTGGATCATATCCTTAGATATGGCCCCAAAAAATGTAAGTTGTTTGAATAAAGGGAGTAAGGTTTGTTTGTTTATCAAGGGTGTATTGTATTCATGAAGATTTCTGGTGCTCCTGGTGCGTCCTGGCCAGAAATGCTATTGGAAAATGTTTCCAAAGATTTGTTGCTTAGCTAGGAAAATTCCAATTAAAATATGACCCGCTGGAGAACCCGGTCCTCAGCAGCTTCTCTTCTTTGGGCTGCTTCTTCTCTTAATTCTCAAGTTTCCTTTGTGAGTGCCGAGCATCTTGTAAAAAGGACGAAGATCGGCTCTCCGTATCAGAGGATCTATTTTCTACATAGATGGATCACCCCTCCGCATAGGCGGCACATTTATTCATCGCCACCGCATGAAGCTGCGACTAAAGCTTACTCTAACATCAGATCTGATGGTTCATAGCTTCTGTTGTGCTGTTGGCCGCTCTTCCATTGACTCCTGTAGTTGAAGGACCGTTGTTCAGAGCTTTGCTGTCGAATTTTCGCTGTCAACTAACCTTCAACCTCGAGGCCAGTGGGCCAAATCGAAGGACATCCTGTAACTTTGGTGTAGTGATTCCCGTCTGCTCTATCCCATGTGGCCTGGTCCCCGGCATACAAATAGGAATGGCTGTTGAGCTCACTTACATACAAGAAATAATGCTAATCTGTCAAACATTTTCCACTTTATGGGTACTATTACTCAGATGTATACTGGCTATTTTAGCATCTAATCGGCCGCCACGATATACATACATTCCTATTCCTATGTTGATCATTTTAGTTGTATTTCTTCAGGATAAAAATTGTTAATATATAGACTGATTCATTTCTCTTCCCCAGTGCACTGTTGGGCATACCATATGTTCGTCCTGCCACGACAAGCTCCTGGACAAGTGTCACTTCCTCTCCCTTCCCACGGTGTACAATCGCTGCCACATAGTAGAACATGTTGTTGAAGCCATTAAAGTTGCTTGCTCCAATGACAACCATGGATGGACCGCAAGGATGACCAACTACCAGAGAGAAGACCACGAGAAAGGTTGCCCACATGCACCATGTTACTGCCCCTTAATAGACTGTGGGTTTAGCGGACCAATGGCGACAGACTGTGGGTTTAGCGGACCAACCGTGACGCTCCTTCACCATTTCTCAAGTGAGCACGAGTGGCACTCCACAAAAGTTTCCTACAAGAAGGCATTCACGATCCGCGTCCAGGTGGGATCGGCCGTCCTCATGGGTGAAGATGGGCACATGTTCGTGATCAACATGGTAATGGAGCCCCTTGTCGGTGTCATCTCAATTTGCTGCGCCCAGCCTCGCATTACTGGATCCAAGTTCAAATGCAGGTTGAAATTGTCGCGCACTGAGCCAAGCTATTCTCAGGCCACGGAATTCCTAGTGAGGAGCAGTAATATGCATGGTGGGCTGCCGAAAGATATCGTCCCGTTCATCGTGCCGAAGCTGCCGCTGCTTTCGGACACCGGTGCAAGCGCCACAGCCAAGGTGGGTCTGGTGTTAGTATTGACTCTCACGCGGAAATAGGGACAATGTGCAAATTGTGGCGCGCCTACCTGTGTATATCCTAGTGCCCGTGTAGTGTAGGACTTGATGCGACAAAAGAGTAGTTCTAGTTCCCTCAATATCTAGATCTGAGCTTTTGGATGAGACGATAGTGTTCTTTTGGATCGTGTAGTGTAGGACTTGATGCGACAAAAGAGTAGTTCTAATTCCCTCAATATCTAGATTTGAGCTTTTGGATGAGACGGTGGTGTTCATTTGGATGAGATACTATTTTTCTTTAAGGGAAGGAGAATTTATTAAGCAGTGATAGAGTTACATTCTGCAGCAATCTGCTGGCTAATATGTTCATTTGGCAGGTTTCGATATTTTTTTCTTTTCTTATAATCTTCTGATTGCCGACTACTATCGGGCAAATTCTTGTTTGAAATCATCGAAGTTGACTTTGCTAAAGCGGCGCACCTTTACTCTACTCGGCAGAGAAAATCGGGCAATGTCTGATTGGCCAATTGCATGAGTGGAAGGACATAGCATCAAGTAGGGGAAAAAAATCACATATCCATGGTTTCATCTTCTGACATGACAAGCATCTTAACATGTTAAGAAGAGCTGAGTTCGGTATGGCTACAGGTTATGGACAAAAATTCATATTCACATGTGGGCATGCTCCTGATCTACCCTCGTGCGTGTCAAATACAAGGTTGACCAGATAACTTTCTCTCGCATACTGTAAAGACCACAGGTAAACTCGTCCCCATCTTCACCTTTAATCATTGGAGTGAACTTCGACGTCCAACTGGAGTTGTTATTATCATTGTGATCAGCACCATGGGCACCGATATTGAGTATCAGCATATCATCTATGGAGACTGCCACTACACGTCGCAGTAGTTGGACAATTCTGCCATCCACCACCAGCATCACTGTCGATCGTACATCAGAAAATTGTTTGGAGCTTCTGTGGTGCGAGCAGTTATTTTTCCATATAGAAAACTTCAGGTCCTGATAGAACTTTGATCTCAACTGTGGCCTCCAGTGCTTTTTTAACATATGAAAATTCTAGTTCTACTTCACTAAGCCAGCTAGGAATGCTCATGCTACCAACCTTAAGAGTTAATTCTCCCAAGTAACACATCAATCAGTAATTTTGCCCTAATTCGAGATTTAAGTACTAGCCACAACAAAACTACCCAAATTCCAGATCTGGTTTGAAGTACTACCTGCAATATATACCCTAATTGCTAAGCATAGTTGAAAGCAATAGCTGGCTAGATGCAACAAAATGCCCAACATCCTGAGCGAGTTGAAAGCACTAGCTGCAACAAAACACCCAAATTCATGAGCAGAGTTGAAAGCACTACCCAACAAAGTACCCAAATTCATGAGCGGAGTTGAAAGCACTACGCAACAAAGTACCCATTAGTGTGTATGCCCTTACATTGGTAAAAACCAAATGTCATAGAAACCATAGACTACTCCAGTTCCAACAAATTCTATCTCAACTAAGAAGGCATGTGATCCATCATTATGAGATCAGGACATAATCTTATCGATACGGATGTTGAGAGCCACCTCTTTGGACGCCCCGGCCCCAACCAGGTACATCGGCGGCACCGTCAAATAAGATGACAGCTCCTCCACGGCGACCTCGCCAGGCCTGGTGCTGCTCTCCACATCCATGTCCAGCAGGAGCATGTGCGCCCTGCGGCTCGCCACCGCCGGTGGCAAGTACGCCAAAATATTGAGCATGTACTGCGGCTGCAGGGCCGAGCATGCTCCTAGGCGAACCACAGACACGGCGGTGGCCGTGCTCTGGCCGACAGCTCCCATGACCAGGAGAAACACACAATCGTCCTGCTCGCCGACGAGCAGATGCCGTGGCTCCGACACAGGCACCTGAAGCTGGAGTTCCTTACCATACTCGACGCTGTGGACGGGCCAGGAGTGCAGAGTTCTGAGGTGGCTCAGGAGCGCCAGGGGAAGGCCGACAAAGCCGCAGCTAGGCTCGGTGCAGAAGCAGGGCGCACATGGGCACGTGCTCTGGTGGTTGTCAAGCTCATGGTAGCTGACATAGCTCTGGCAGCCGTCATGCGAGCACTTGACCTTGGCAGACAAGATGATTGTGTCCATCATCATGTTGTGGATGTCAAAGGCGCAGCCATGCTCGCATTTCTGGCACTGGATGCCAGGGAGCTCGGCGATGCAGTTGCGGCAAGCCAAGTGTCCGCCCTTGCACTGCACAAATCGAAGTTGGTTATGAGACATTTCTAAAATTGGAAAGAAATGACGGGCGGCGTAATGAAATTACTCCAACCTGGAAGACAGGAGGTTTGAAGGGACGGGAGCAGAAGGGGCAGTTTAGTAAACTCGTGTCCACGATGGCGCCTCCTCCAGCTTGCTCCACATGGCCACTAGGTTGCTCCACCCTCGCCTTCTTGGCACTCCGATCACTATCTTCCATCGTTGACGGAGAAGCCCTATTCCTTCCCAGGGAGATATCCGGAGCAACTTGCACTCCCTCGCCAATCTACAAAGAAACCATGGAGGGTAACTCATCCATGTCATGCTGTGTGGAATTGGTGCCCACTATGTACATATATTTCTTCTGCAAAATTCATAATGCAGTGACAAAAGTGAAGTGTGACAACAAACTTGGGCAGCATAAGGTTCAGAAGAAGGTCGGCCATCTCTTGGAAAATTTATGTGTTCTTGCTCCACGGAGTGATGATGTGTACTATCAGCATTGGCGGCGATGATCAAACTTTCCTGTCTGGTGTGACTGTCACCCTGAGATGCAAATTCTGCAAAGAAACTAGGTGCTGCAAATTTAGAAGTGGTACAGGGTAAAGTTTTATCTCAGATGTGTAAAATAAAAGAAAAACTGCTTTCGTTTCATCCATGTACTTACATCAGGTGAGTTTATGAGGAAGAGCGTTTTACAAAGATAACAAAAATTATATCGATCCAGATACGTCATCAAAACTGAAGGGTGGAAATGCTTGTGCAAAATATGTATAAAGGAGCTATAGATAATGTTATCATGAATGGGTGTCTGGTTTGGACCTGCTGATGGAGTTGAGGTGTCTAATTCAGGAGGTTCAACAATGGCCAAACTTAATGTATTAGGACATGATACAGTGTTGCCAAGCTCTGCTGAAACGAGATGCTTCTTCTGAGATGCCCCAAGAATAGACCTGCCTTGCTCGATAGGATCTTCTGGCTGTTTAAGCATCCCAGGGATATAAACCACCCAGATAAATATAAATAAGTGATCAATTTAGAACAAAACATATGCACTGTGCGACATATTTCAAGCTTCTCAAACAAAAATCAGTTACCTCCTTATGAGATCTTATGGCTCGTGAGTAGTACGAATTTGATCGGTACCTCTGGTGTGTTTCCATCAACTCGGTACTGTTGCATGCGGTATCTTCCACAGTTGTAGCAAAGTGACCAGCCCCAGCGTCGGCACATTTTCTGCCTATTGTTTCAGGCCAATTCTTCCGGAGTTTCGGTGTTTTATTTTTCTTTATATTATCAAGGACAGAAGCATAGACCGATTCTTCTAGGTGACGCAACTATTAAAATGAGAATACACACAAATTAAACTGTAGCGAACATATATGCAACATAGGGGAAAAAATAAGTGCTTCTGACAGATGTTGCTTAAATGTAACTCCACAACACAGTAGAATTGGTAAATAAATGCTAGATCACAAGCAAGATGCAAGAAGTGTTGCTTTATTCAATGCATGAATATGTGTTATAGGACTGTTAAATGCATGTAGCAGTATAGGGCATGCTCTATGGGTTGTTTCCTGTGAAAAAAAGAGACCTTTGGTTTCCAGTCCCGTTTTACAAAGCAACAATTGTATCACAAATTGCTTACAAAATTTAGTGGATGAGTGCGTACCCGAGGTGAACACGAATTTACCAATTCTTTATGTAGAGTAGTGACAAAGCAAATGCGTGGAAAACCTCCTGGTATTTTTAATCGAACATTTTTCACCAAATCGATGAATATGACCTGCATTCCAGTACCAATGGAAATATAAAAAACATGAGCATATTAAAACAATATTTTAGACCAAACGAATAACTAATTTCCATCAGTGCAGTTCGGATATTTCTTACGCTCAGTATGTGGACACAGCCCTTTACTTTCATGGGCGAACAATTAGACAGTTTGAATTCCATGATCCCTTCAAAGAGGTAGGTAGCAGTAAAATTGCACCAATCCATCTGACTGAGCTTATCAACCTGTTGAACTGCTCCAAAAAAGGGCTTGCAGGTTACCGAATTTTTATTTGGTGCTAGATACAACGCTATAATTGCCATCATGAAAGCTACGCAGAAGTGTTTCTCCTCAGTTTCGGAGCAGATCTGTTTCCCAGCTGTGTGCAGGAACTTACTCCTTTTTTCAATAACGCCATGTCTGTCAATATAGCCTTTATCTCCTGGATCAATATTGCCGACGTAATAACGATGATACACAGCAGGGTCAAAATATGCACGTGAACACTCAACAACTTTGAGCGGCCCTGAAGGGATTCCAAGCACACTCTTCACAAGAGGCCTCACTGGAATCGATATGCCGCCCTCAAACTCAAGCGACTCTGTTTTACAATTGAACCGTTGAAACAACCATAGGGTAAGATCCTTATCTACCTCAAAATCTGCCATGGACAAGAAGCTCCCAAAGCCGATTTTTCTGACATAATCTTTCTGCTGAGGACTAAGGTGCTTCAAATAGTCCCGAACATCTCCGGGTGAGCATGTGTACCTTATGTCTCTATTTTTAGGGCCCTACAAGGATATGAGTGGGTTAAGTATGAGGTATTGAATCAATAAAAATTTCCCAAACGATGGTGAGATTCAACATTGTACCTGGATCTTGCGCCTCATGTAGGATACACTGAACCAGGAGGAGGGTTTGAGACCGAGAGGACCAGCTGCCAATTGGGGCCTTGGGGGAAATGGAACAGAGGACGAACCGATTCTGGCTACCAATCGAAGCACACATCAGACTCGCGCGACATCAGGTATGGTGGATTCGCTGCACCCGGGCCGCCGGCGGAGCTGGTGCGGAACTAGCAGCCAGGAGAAGCTAGCTGGCCGTTGGGCACCTCTGGCTACCGCTCGCCGCCTGGGATTTCTCGGCGGAGTCCTCACAAGCCAGACGCCGGACTCAGCCGCCCAACCGCTGGTCGCCAATCTTCACCATTGGTCACCTCGGCAGACGGCGGCGGCTGCTTGCGATTTGGGGCACAGTTTGGTCGGCTCAGGGAGTTAACAAAGCAGAGCATGACTGTTAGGCCCCGATGCTCGTTGGGTGAACACACGCCCGAAATTCGGACCAAATTTTGCCACGACGAAACTCGTTTTCGGCCTAGGTTTTCAGTCTACTTCTCGTATTTGGCTAAAATTTAATAAATTTCAGCGAACTTTGGGCGGATATAAGCGGTTTTGGGTGAATATGGACGAACTTTAGGCGAATATGGTCGATATGGACGAACTTTGAGCGAATTTTAGGCGAATATGGTCGATATGGACGAATTTTGGGTAAATATGAGTGAATATGGACGAATATAAGCGGTCTTGGCCGAATATGGACGAACTTTGGACGAATATGATCGATATGGACGAACTATGGGCGAATATGAGCGATATGGACGAACTATGGGCGAACTTTCGGCGACTTTTGGACGAACTTTGGCGAATATGGTCGATATGGACGAACTTTGGGCGAATTTTAGGCGAACTTTGGACGAATATGGACGAATTTTGGGCGAATATGGCGATATGAACGAACTTTGGGCGAATATGGACAAACTTTGGGCGAATATGGTCGGATATGGGCAAACTTTGGGCGAATATATGCTGACTGGACGGGTCCACTCGCCGAATTCGCTTCGTCCGGCGTTTCCAGTACGTTCCCGGGATCCTGGGTATGACCTGGGAAGCCTGCACCGAAGTTTGCCCAAATCCGGACGAAAACAGGTTTCTAGGAACGCGACTGGCTAAAATTCCGGTGTCCGGACCTATTTTCGGCGTCCGGATCGACGTCCTGGGTAGCCGAGTGGAGATGCTCTAAACCGGAGATTTTTGGGTGGGTTGTACCTCACCTCCCAATGATCCCCGTTTTGTAAAGAAGGTAAGCAAAAGAACTACTCCTACTTGGCTTTTTTTTCCAATAAACATACAAAGCAACTTAATAAAAACAAAAATATATCAAAATCCTTGAAAAGCCCTTCATCTTCAACCTTCATACTATGTCGATGGTGTGCCTCTGCTGCCGCTCCTTCCTGAGCCGGCCTGACATTGTTGGTTGTCAAAAAGACCACATATGTCCCGGAAAAAAGTATAAACTACAGATAAAGCTCTTTGACGGTCCGAAGATCCCCACGGGCAGAAGAAGTTCTCAAAAACCACACCACTCCCACAAGCTAGTCGAGATGGGGTTGAAACCAGGGAGACCTTATTGGAAGAAACGCCGCCGCCACCAGCTAAGCCTCGTCCCACCAAATTTGAACCTAAAAACAGGAAAATGGAGCCCTCCCACTAGCAGGGGCCTAGATCCACCCCGCCCCATGGCCTGAAGGCCGAGGCAGATCAGCGGCGACACCGACAGGAGGCGACGAAACCCTAGCCGCCTTTGTAGGGAGGAGCAGAGGAAGGGGAACGGACAACACTTTTCTGATGGGACTGTTAACTGAAACCCGACTAAAAAATTTGACTGAGCACTTTTAGAAATTCCATCAATTAGGGTAGGTTTTTGAATGTAGTCTTGCGGCAGCTTTTTGAAAAAAAATAGAAATTTCTAGAACTTTAAAAAATCTGAAAATAAATTTGCACGTATATATATTTTGAAGGTACAGTAGAATTTCCAAAGAAAAATACGTTGTATTTTGGGAAATACAAAAAAAAAATTCTAAGTGAAATGTGTGCTTTTTACTCCTATATATAGCTGATTTTTTTAGTCGCAAAACAAAACGAGTTTTCGACCAAAACATGCCACCGTTATTTCGCCCATAAATATTTATTTCTAGAATAAGTTTTGGATTCTTTTAAAATTCAAAAGTATAACTTTCAAAAAAAAAAAAAGCAGGTTGTAGGGAGCTCGGGTGCTGCAGCCAATTTTCATAGGTTTTCATGCTACCTAGCTGTCTATAGATTTATTTAGTGCTCAGTCGAGATTGAGATTTTCTTACCCCTCGTCATTTTTTTATAAAGGGCAATATATGAATATCAAGATGATACTAACTTCAACAACTAATGTCAAGAGCTAGTCGAGATATTAAGGATGCACTCGGCCAATTGGTTTATTTGACGGGGTTTAACCGGTTTAAAAGCTTGACGCCTCTCCTCTCTTGATTTGGATCTTGTATCAATCGATGACCAAATGGTTGATTGGAAACCTGCGATTAGAATTTCAGGTTCATCAGAAATGTATGTAGTGTAGTGTTCACTCGTTGCTTGGCAGTTCTTTTTTTCCGTTTTTTGTACTCATCTCCTTCAAGGAAAACACTAGTTTTTCTGAGAAAGGAGAAAAACAATCTAAAATCCTGAAGAGTTTCCGGACTTCCAAGCTACGGAAACACTTGGACAATGAAAGTATGTCACTGATCTGACCATGGGAATAGGGCAAAACTGAGTGTCTACGCAATGCACAGAGGACAATGCAGAAGTGTCCAGCATATACCACCATCACCATGTGAAGGCATCGGAACTTGTCTACAAGAACTCTCCAATAATATTCGTCATAATAACTAACCATACTTCACAAATAGTAGAGTTGCAAGATATACTCTTCAGGAGTACTGATCTTCAATTCAATCGGTACTTTAATCAGTACATTCAGTGTATAATCAAGAGCAGCCAATCATGAGTTTCGAGTTTGGATAGATAATATAACTTCTACCACTACAAACAGAACAGTTGTCATTCAGCTACATGGTCATTAAACACTAAACATCATAGAGCATCAGCCTTTCGCCTTCTGCACTCATTCCTAGTGTCGCCAGTTGCAAGGAACCCGTAAGGACACAACTGTTCTATGGTGCCAGTCTGTCGATGCGGATGTGTAAGGTGAGCTCACCAGATGAGCTATCAGCGAGCTCCAGGGGAACCAGCAAGAAGAACTTGCCCAATTGAGCTCCACCCAGCAGCGAGCTGCTCGACACAAGAGGGTCCTTGAGGAACAAGAGCCTCCCTTCGGTTTTCCCGCCAGCAACAACGTGCGCAGCCGAGATGTTGCACGAATAGTTCGGTTCAGACTCGTGAGGCCTGACGCAGACCATGGTGAGAGCATTGCCGATGCCAGTCAGAGTGTTGGTCAGGAGGAACATGGACTGGTCTTCCCCGACAAGGAGCGTGAACCGGTGGTCGCGAGCGATGGATATCTTCAGTGATTTGTTGTAGCTAAAGTTGGTCGGCGACCACCCATGCGCAGTGCCGAGGTGGTCCAGAAGACAGCATGTTGCCCCTTTGAAAGCGCAGTCATTCTCTGGGCAGTAGCACGGAGCATGTGTACATTCGCTTTCATGCTTCTCTCTCTGGTGGTAGATGATGAACTCATTGCAGCCGTATGTTTCGTTTGAGCATGGCACTTTGATGGCGTCGAGGAATTGCTCGACTTCGACGCAGCGGGAGTAGCTAGTGTTTTTGCAGCATAGATCACAAAAGATGCCCAACCTCAAAGCGCACCCAACCTCACTGAGCTTTTTCATGCACACAGAACATAGAACATGTCCAGCCTCACACTGAAGAAATATAAGAATATTGTTAGCATAACGTTCAGCAGCAAAAAAAATGGATAATAAACTGGAGAGACGCACTACAATGAACAGAACACGAGCAGAGAAATATGTATAATAAAATTTCAGAGAAATGCGGGAAACTACCTCCTGACTGATGCAATATGTGCTAAACACATTTCAGTACTTGTGTGCAATGCCTCTACTCGGTCCTTTCATCAGTTCATAACAGAAAGATACCAATTATCTACCACATCTTAAGAGCCAACGTACACTTCCGCATCTTAAGAGCCAACATAGACTTTCACTGCCCACTAGATTGAAAACAGGCAGCTATTCAGTTGTCTAATGGAAAATTATATATTCAGTTTGTAAACACCAAATGTTAAGATTGTGGACACTGAGTCCTAATTGCATTCAGCTTTGAGACACCAGCAAGATCCTACAAGGTGCTAATTTAGTAATCCTGGCAAGAACACCAGCGGAGCAAGTGTAACTGAAGTTTAGACAAAATGGCAGCCAAATTTACCTCCTTCGCTACTATCTATATGCAATATATGTGCCAAACTAACATTACAGTTCTACCCACTAGATTCAAAACTGAGTCCTAAGTGTTGCATTGCTTTCACCCACGGACAAAAAGATCCTCCAAGGGACCATTTGGTCATCCTAGCTAGAACAACAAGAGCCAAACAAAAAAGGAAACATTTTTTACTTTCTTTCTTTCAAAAAAGGGAACAATTGCAATTTATGCCACCTAAATCTTGATCCACTTGACATTCTTAAATTTCAAAGAAAATGTGCAGTCAAGTGTCACCATTATCTGCGTGCAGTATGTGTTCCGCTGCAACTATCTAGGGAGAAAAGGTTCTTGTTTTTACTTCCAACAAGCATATCGATTTGCTTTCGGGAAGAAGAAAGAACAAAGGCATCCATTCATCCACAGAGTAAAAACTAAGCGTGGGAACATGAATCAAGTGACTGATCAGTGGTAATCTAGCAGCTACATACATTAGTAAGAGATCACTAAGCTAGAATTACATAACCAGCCACTGGAGAGAAAACAAGCTGCTAGCTCTTCTCTTATGTTTATGAAAACATATTCAGTTCTGAGATAACCGTCAATTAAGATCCGATCAGGTAAGCTAGTGTTTCTCTACTACCCACTGAATTGGAAAAAGAGTCCCAACTGCTACGTGTTCAACTCTGAGACACCAGCACCCTAGCAAGCATAATGCAAACGTGTTGAAATTTATGCCACCAAAGTTTTGATCCACTGGCATATGCCTTGGAAATTTCAGAGAAAATGATAGGCCACTTTACCTGCTGTCTATATGCAGTATGTTCTATACTACCATTCCAATACTACCCACTATATTGAATCGCGCAGAAACTATAAAGATCCTACAATGGGGCATTTTGTCATCCTAGCAAGAGCACAATCAGCCAAGCAGGTAAACGGAACTTTCTTTCTTTTATTTCGCTCGAGGTATGGACCAAATGCGGCGGGTGGGTATCGACCGGCGATTAATTAATTAATTACCTTGAAGACGGGTGGCTTGAGGGAGTCGAGGCAGATCCTGCAGCGGAGGACCTCGGCGTCTATCTTCACGGATATCTCGCTCTCCGGCATTCCCCCTTCCGCCGCCGCCGGGGCCGTCCTGTCTTGCCCCGCTCCAATCTCCTCCACCTTGATCCTCTTGCACGCCACTCCTTCCGCCATGGGAGGAGAGCTGCTCCTGCTGGGGCGTGGGACTGACGCCGGACGCCACGTAGCGGACAAGGAGGTGGTGGAGCGGGTGGGAGGGAGGGAAGAGAAGGCAATGTGCAAGGCGAGATTTTGCAGAGGAGAACAATAACAAAGAGGCGTGGTTGGGTTGGGCTTGTGTCAATGCCACGTGCCTGCCTGTCAGAGTGTCAGACCGTGGTGTTTTTTTTTTCAAAATTTTACCGATCTATTAATAATGATCAACGATGGTACAAAGTAGTTTAAAAGCAAAAAAAATTTATAAATATATCATTATACCACTTAACGATATAGCTACAAATATGATAAACATGGCGTTACCTATGGTTTGAAAAGATATTCCGTCGTGGTCTGGTCAAAGTTATGATTGCAGTTTCGAATTCGTTCATACCAGCTTGCACACGCTCAAATGTCTGGACTAAGAATGCAGACCGCAACGCACTCTGGTACTATTACGAGTATGTTGTTCTCTATGCAAAATTGCTAGTATTCCATACGACTACTCTTTTGGTTTGTGCAAAAGAGAGATGGAAAGTGTTGTTTTTCTCGCTGTTGTTGTCGATTTTCAACTGCCTACTTTCTTGCACTCTGATGTCTAAATTATACTCTTGAATTAGGCTTTTGCCCCGCTATAGAGCAAACAAACACCGTTATAACTAGAATGTCACTGATGGGGCAGACATCACAAACTAGCTCAAAAGAAACGAGAAATAAAGGCAAGAGAAAACAATGCCAACACTGGCGTTGCAATGCAAAAGGATATGACTCGCCACCGCTGCCCTCCAGAGAATTTTCTCCTCGCTCCTAGCACTCTGAAACGTCACGTACCAAGCAGCACCTGCAAGAAGGGAAGCGATGACGACGATGCTGTTGTCCGAACCAGTCCAAGGTTCTCTCTGAACGCGTTCTAGGGTTTCCCCTATTACGCTTCGGGGGTGGGGCAGAGGTACACCCGACGCCCTTCAGGAAGGATGGCAAAAACCCGCATGTGTCACCATGTCGGTGCCGAGATGGCAAGGATTTCTCCCGACCCCCAAAGAACTAGACCCCTGGACGCTCCGCATCGCTCCACCAAGCTTGCCACCCACCATCGCACGCCACCACGGTCTTGTAGTGATCACCATCGTCACACCGTGGCTTAGGTTGCGAGGTCGATAGACCAAAAAGAAGAAGTTTTGGCAAGGTCTACGGAGCAATAGCATGCGGGAGGGAACTACCTCCGCCGTTGGAGGGTGACCGCCGACCGAATGCAACAGCAGGGGCAAACCAGGCCTTCTGGCCCGGCCAAGCCCGAATGGGTCCTTAAAGCCCTCGCCGTCGCACTGCAGCAAGGGCGTCATCGACACCACCAAGCCCCGCACTAACTCCTACCTCAATGTCCACTGGGAGATCCACCGCCGCACTAGGCAGCCCTCCCAGGCCCACATTGAGCACGGCAGGACCAGATCTGGGTTGGGAGGGCGAGCTCCAGCAGCCAAGCGTCGTTCCACATGTCCAACAGCAGCACTTTGTGTGTCCTGCACCCATATCTGGCCATCGGGCCGGGCTTTGGCGTGCCGGCCCGCAACCCGCGAAAAATGGCCCGGCCTAAGCCCGGCACGGCACGCGGCTGGCGGGCCCGTGCCGGCCCGTGGCACGCGGGTGCCGTGCCCGTGCCGGCAGGCCAGGCACGCGGGCCAGGCACGGCACGGCCCGTTTGGCCAGGGCACGCGACGGCACGCGGGCCGGCCCGCCAGGCACGCGAGGCCCGCCACGTTTTGCATTTTTTTGACATTTTTTAGCATTTTTTCGGACTCAGATCGAAAAAAACAGACAAAAACAGAAAAACAGGGAAAACGGGCCAAACGTGCCACGGGCCGGCCCGTGTAGCGCTGGGGCCGGGCCCGGGCCGCCAGGCTAGGCACGCGTGCCGGCACGGCACGGCACGTGGCCTGGCGGGCCACGGCGGGCCGTGCCGCGTGCCGGCCCGTTAGCCGCGTGCCGGGCCTGGGCCGTGCCGGGCCGGCCCGTTGGCCAGATTTGCCTGCACCACCCTCGACATCGGCATCACAATGCGCAACAGGGGAAAATGAAATGCAGCTCAAGAACATGCATGACAGAGTGATAAAACAGCTAGAATGACAGATATATAGTTCAATAGAGCTGTCATAGATGGCTAGTTTCAGCTCACAGTTACATTCATAGATGGCTAGTAGCACGACGACGAACATGACAGCACAGTGCATGTCTTAAACAGGAGTCGAGAGGATTAACATCTCCCAGATATTGTAGATAGTTTGAGCTAGATGTCCAGAACCGCACGATCATCAGCACGCACGGGATCAGCACGGCGAGGGGAGACCTTGTCGATGCGCACGCGGAGAGCCACCTCCATGGCCGGCACGACGCCAGGACCCGGAACCATGTACATGCGCGGCACCGCCAGGAACGTCGGCTCGTCGGCGGGGACCACCGCGCCGGGCGAGGTGCTGCTCCGCATCTGCATCTCCACCAGGACCACGTCGGACCTGCCTCCGTCCGCCGGCGGCGGCGGCACCTGGTTGACCCACATCTTGCACGTGAACCTCGGCCGCGGCGCCGCGCTGGCCCGGACGCACACCACGGACACGGCTGCGGCGGCGCCTGCGGCTCCGAGCGCGCCCACGGCGAGCAGGAACACGCACCCGTCGTCCTCGGCCACGAGCAGCAGCCGCGACACCGACGCCGGCACCTGGAGGAGCGGGCTCACCTTGCCGTACCTGACGGTGTGGACCGGCACGGAGTGGACCGTCGCCAGGTGGCCCGCGAGTGCCGCCGCCGTGCCCGCCACGAAGCCGACGCAGCCGGGCTCCGTGCAGTGGCATGGAGCGTGCGCGCACGCGTTCTTCCGGTGCTCCTCGGCCTCGTGGTAGACCACGAACCGCCCGCACCCGGCGTGAGGGCACGCGGTCCGCGTCGACGAGACCACGGTGTCCAGCTCGGGGCAGGGGACGAAGCCGCCGCCGCCGCCGTTCCCGGTCCCGCACGCCTCGCACTGGCCGCCGGGGAGCTCGGCGACGCACGCAGCGCAGGCGAAGTGCCCGCCTTTGCACTGCACGTACGTACGAATCTGAGTTGGTAACCCTGAGTAGACGGAAGATCGAATCGATGGTGCGCGCGCGGGTGAAAGATGAAAGAACGGACCTTGAAGACGTGAGCCTTGTAGGGACGGGAGCAGAGCGGGCAGTGGAGCACGCGCATGTCGATCCGCACGGCGACGTCCACCCTCGACCCGTACTCCGCCGCGACGGCTGCTTCTTCGCCGGCGCCGGCCTCCTGCCCGACGAGGACGAACTCTTGCTTGACGTGGCCGTTGGGCAGCTCCAGCCTCGCCTTCTTGGCGCTGTTCCCGTCCATCGAGACCGACGGCGAGACCCAGTTCCACCCATCGGCGCTAGCACCCTGCATCATCCTGCCCTGCAAGTTACAGCAGGTAAGATCCCAGCTGAAATCGATGGAGAAAACAGCCGCGGGAGAAAACGGAGAAGATTGTGGAGTGGAGCCTGTACCTTCCTCCCCTCCAGATCACACTGAGTGTACAGGAGGAGGAGTTGTGGGCAGGAACTTCAATCTCTTCTCTTGTCTCTGCTCGCTTTATTAGTTGATTTGTGAGAAAGCAGTCTCGGGTCAAAACTCAAAAGCATAGAGGAGAAAAATGTTGCATGACTGGCATCTTACTATCCACAGAAAAAGCATGGTCTACAGATCCAAGTACTTCCTCGGACCCATATTAGTTGACTCCAATTTGGATGTATCTATTACAAAAACTTGTTTAGATACATCCAAATTGAAGTCAACTAATATGGGTCGAAGGGAGTAACTTTTTTTTTGGCCGTTTTTCAGTTTGCGAGCAAAATTTGGGTCCGAACAGAAACTAAAATTCGGACCGGGCCTGTAAAAAAGTTTGGTGCACCAAAAATCGGACCGTGCATGCAGTATATGTACAACGCGTGGAGGCGGATAAGGGTTCAAATCTGGTAGGAACACTCACCCTCTCCACCCTCTCCCTTCCATCGCCGGCGTCAAATCCACCGCGCTTCGGTGACCTAAAGCCACCGCAGACCGCGGATACTTCCAATCGGCAACCGGGTGATGCCGAGGACGCCATCAATGAGTGTTGCGTGGAGGAGGAGGAGGACTGCGGCGGATGCGTCGTGGTCCCGGCCGACTTCGTCGATGACGACATCTCACTGTAGGACGGTACGAGCATCATGATCAAGGCGTCGGCCGAGGAGGCGAAGGAGGCGGTGCATCGCGAGGCAGAGGAGACGCTCGCATCCATCCAAGCGGTAGAGAAGCGCTGTAGGAGAGGGAGCAGGAGGCGGCGACAAGCCGGATAAAGCTCGAGCTCGCTGCACGGGGGGGTCATCATCGTTGACTTCGACGAGTGAGTACCGCGCCACCACAACCCGCAAGCTCCAGTGAGGGATCCAAGCCGAATTTTGGTTCGTAGATTTAGGGTTAGCAGCACCTGTTATTATTTTGTGTATGATCCGACGTACAAAGACCTCCAATTGTATGATCATGTCACCGCCTTCCTCGTCTGAATTTTGCCGCGAGGGCATCCTGTGCTTAGTTTTAAAAAATTCAGTTTGCATTTACGGTTTTTGTTCTGTCCAGGCAAGTTCCAAACTGAAAAATGCAAGTTAAGTGCATGTACTATATTTGCGTCTTTACTATTTTATTTATATGTGATCTGTTAGAGTTGCTATAGTAACATTGTCTTGAGACCAACACAACCACGAGCTGCAAAATGAAATTGCAAACCCACGGTCAAGTTTCAGAAAGATGAGTAAAAACTTTGCATGAACTTGTTAGGCTGCATCCTGATGAGTAAAAACTTTGCAGGAGGTTGTTCGATCGGCTGCATCCTACTGGCCCTTCACGTGGCTGGCCATCAACCCATGCCCATGACTTGCCGATTTGAGACAAAACTTAGGGAGATAAAAGCGTCCGAGAACCAACCTGTGGTTGGATGGTTAAGGGGCAGTGGTACCTCCAGCCCACCATAGTTTAAATCTCAGGTTTGACGCTTTGGTGTCTCATACAGGTGGAATATTCTTTCAGTGGGAGGCGACGTTCCCGTCGATAGCGAGGCGTCTGCGGTGACTTCGTGAATCTCAAGACTCAGTCTTCGCAAAAAAAAAAAGCGCTCTGTTTGCTACGCTCGAACCAACCCTAGTTGGAAAAGTAAGTAGGAGTGCTCCACTTCTTTGCTCTCGCTCCCAACGTCTCTCTATCCTCGTCACGGGCTCCTGTGTCCAGCAGCTGCTTTCAATGTTGGAAGCTGCGTGTGCTCTTGTGATTGATGAACTCATAGGTGTGCACCAACCAAGCTCAAGAGAATCCAGGGCAGCACCTTGGTAGAAATGCACATGAGCATCAAGGACTGACTAGTCAATAATAAACCACAAGTTTACCATCCAGATGAATTTGATACAATGGAAAATCACATGACTCTCCTTAGCTATCATTTGGATTAAACTCCCCTCTCACTTAGTTGGTGAAGTTTCGGAGGTAGACTTTGATGAGACCAAACTCAGTTTCCCCGCCGTTGGGTCTGATTTTTCTCCAAACCCGTGAACCAGCCGTCGGCAATGGGTACCCACGAAATCAGAGCTACATGTGAGTTGTCACAAAGGGGTATGCGGGTACGGATCTGGCACCCCATACCCATCCCACTAGACTCGACGGGTCCTAGGTATTTAACAATAATTCGTCCCGTGGGTTTTTTCTTTACCAAACTCTCCTTATTTAAGGTAGGTCCCCACTAGGTTTGCTGGTATCAGGTACCCATTGTTATCTGGAGGTTTAATCGTCCCTCTGGACATATCGTGGACTCCATTGATCCAATCGGCACATTTTTACATCCCTGGGATGTGGGCAGACTAACAGGCGGCTAATTTTTTTAAATAATACACTTTTAATCAATTTCAAAAATAATACGCGAAACTGCACATTTTCAAAACTAGCACGCCTTTGGTTCCGCGCGGACCAACTGGAACCTGTCAGCTCGTGACAAAACCAAAAGGCAGCCCAGTCGGCTCGGCCCGGACGGACTATTTCTGGCCCAGGCCGAAACCTGCATTCATTATGCAGATCGCTAGATCGCTGTAAGTGAGCTGGTTTAGGACTAAACTATGCCTAACTTCCCTCGTCATCGCTTCCTGCTAATTTTTTAAAATAATATGGTTTTATTTATTTTCACGAATAATACACAAAACTAAAAAATTTAGACATAGCGCGGCTTCGGGTAGCCAGGCATGGCAGAGGGGCAGTCGGAGGCCGGCTCACTGAAAGGTCTAATCGGGGCCTCAACCACCGATTAGCTTAGAGCCCTCCCCGTCCCCGAAGCCTGCATTGATCATGCAACGTTGTAGGGTCTAGTGTTTCGTCCACTTCTCTCTAGCTTATTTCGTTCGCTCTTGATTCCCGTCATTTTCTCCCGCCACCCGGTTCCCGCCATTTTTCTTCCACCACCGGTTCCCGTCGTTTTTTACCCGCCATTTTCTCCCAGCACCGGTTCCTGCCGTTTTTTACCCGCCATTTTCTCCCACCTGTTCTTCCTAGTGCCTCTATAAATCCTAGCACCGATATGTTTTCTTCCACCAGTTCATCTTTCCTCCTCTTTCTCCCGCATTCCTCCTCCTCTTTCTGTCGCCAATCCTTCCAAGATTTCATCATGAGTGTGCCTTGTTCAGACCCAGAATATAGGCCTAGATAGATGAAAGATGCAGCTGGTTGCCAGAGGTGGTGCTCTCGTCGTGGCGTGCTGCTACGACGCCGAACCTCCAGCCTCGCATCTAGCAATGTCTCACTGAGTTGGTGTACGGCATCCAAACCACCACATCCGCTCTCAGCATGTCGGTTGGCAGGCCGCGTGGCGGGGCCCGCTACGTCGTCTTTTGGTCCCACCAGAGCTGACAGGGGCCTTTTGGTCCCGCTGGAGCTGACGGGTCCCATTAGTCCGCGCGGCACTAAGCCGTGCTAGTTTTGAAAAATACGTAGTTTCGCGTATTATTTTTGGAATTGATTTTAAAAATTGTATTATTTCAAAAAACATTTAGCCTAACAAGCGACCAATCACGCACCTAGAGTAACGGATTGTTACAGCTTTTTCTCCGCCAACATGGTTCGTGAACCGCTGAACCGATATTGCAACATTTTCGTCACACTAAAACAACCACACTGGTACAAAAATACGTAAAGCAGGGCCAAGTTTCAAAGAAAAAAAGAAAAAGAAAAACTTTGCAGGGCCTTTGCGCTGCCTCCTTCACGTGGCTCTGCGTCCTCTACCCATGCATGCCATGCCGATTTCAGGCAAAACGTCGGGAGGCAAGGTGCCCATCTGCTTCGCCTGCACCACCCCAGTTCGGGAAGCCTGAACTGACTGTGCCTGTGCCCAGCAGCAGGCAGCAGCTTTGCACTGATGGGAGGACTGTTGTTTGTATTCATTTATTTTGAACAAGGTGCTGTGGACTGTTGTGAATTGTGATATGGGCATATATGAGTGTGCAAACGTGCGGGGCAGAGAAAACAGGGCAGGACAGAGATGAGAGATGAGAGCATCAAGAGTTTTGTGGTTAGCTTCGAGACAGACTCGGCACAATGGAAAATCACACGAATCTCCTTGGGTTTTCATTTAGAATTGTCGAAAAACTGCTGAAGAAATCAAGCAAATTAGAACTTACAGGATCTCTAGCGGTGCCCTTAAAAGGACCGAAACCCGTGGTTTTCATACGGGCTTTGCTCGGAATTTGGCGCAGAGCGGTGTCCGTAAAAATCCGCCGAACCGTAAACGCAATTCGGTGGCCTGTTAAATCACTCGTGGAAACGCTACTTATAGCGGCCAGTGGGTGTGACCCATGGCCAAACCCGTGATTTTCACGCGTCGTCGGCGGCCACCCTCCAGCGATCAAATCCACGCGCTCCGCCGCCCAATTCGCTACGCTGACGCAGCCAATCCGTCTGCCTCGCCGCCATGCGGCCTGACACCCCCCAAGAGCAAGCGTCGCATCGGCTCCCGCGGCCAGCTCCTCAAGTCCGAGGAGGAGCTCCGCCGCAGTCACACCATCCGCGCAAAGAAGCGCGCCTCACTCAAGTACACAAACCCAGGCGCGAAGATGCCCCCTCCCTCACTCCCTACGCCACCTCCCCCTCCCTAGTACACCGGTAGCGGGTCGTCGGGGGCTCGATCTTCCCGGCCGCGCCCTACCTCTCCGTCTCCAACGAGCGACAGCGACAGCTCCAGGCCTAGGCAGGAGTACGGCGAGAGCGATGGCGACAAGATCGTCGCTAGGGACTTCGTTGCCTCCGACGAGGCGGAGCGGCGCGTGCTGCTCCTTATGGGCCGCTGCTCGGAGCGCGTCCATTTTGACGATGTCACGAAGGAGCAGAAGGAGGTGGAGGATGCCCTCCGCCTCATCAGGGGAGGCTGGGTAGTCCGGACCAAAGTTAACCCAAATCCAGCCGAAAAGAGGTTCCTGGGTACGCGACTGGGCCGATTTTCGGCGTCCAGACGTAATTTCGCCGTCCGGATTGGCCTCCTGGATAGGCGAGTGGAGATGCTCTTACCTTCGAGACAAATTCGGCACAATGGAAAATCACACGAATCTCCTTAGCTTTTCATTCGGAATTGTCACAACATTGCTGAAGAAACCAAGCTTACAGGTACTTACTTATGCTGCAGTTGCAATCTCAACAATCCTTTGTCATGAATAACATCAGTTATTATCTGCGTGTGGTTTAACCGATGTTGTTCAGCCTTGACAGAAATTGTACGTTTTATCTGTGAACAGAACTAAGACAGACGCTCCAGCCTAAATATACCAAACACACACATTGTTTTTAAGAAATTCAGAACGTAGTTGCTTTCAAAAATTTCAAGCTATTTATGGTTGGATGAATCTGAGCTTACAGGCAGGATGGCAAGAACACACCTACTTAGTTTTCTCCTGACTCCTAAATAACAGGAGATGTTTTCTCCGGAGATAACTAAGTGATGAAGAAGGTACACATAAACTGTAAATACATTACATCGCAATTCTAAGATAGATTGGGCAACACAAACTCCCAGCCCGCTACAATGCAACGATAGTGGTTCTGTAAATCTGGATGAGACCAACTAGAGCAACAGCCGTGGTTCCGTAAATAATGGACCAGTAAATATGGACGAGACAACCTAGAGCAACAGCAGTTAGGCATGCAGTTTCATGGAGGGAGGATCATATTCACTCTACTACTACCCTTAGTTCTCCGAGTCAGTCGAGAGGGCCTTTGCAGAATCCGCATCGTCGGCAGGGGCAGCCGACTCTTCCGCTGGCTGGAGTAGGCACGGCCTCTTGTGACCGTCTGCCGGCTGTTCCACGGGATCGTCACAGCATTCGCGCTTCTGCTCAAATCTAGGACTTCTCCTAGGAGTCCTGGTGTAGTACTTCTTATGATGTTTCGCTCTCGCCGGCTTTGTGTCACTGTCTTCAGAGGTCAGAGCCTTCGGAGCGGTAGTAGCCGGACCTGCAGCATGTCACTCTGTTAACTTCAAATAGGAATTCTTGCAATGTTTGCTTGCTATTTTGGATCGTTTGTATGATAAGCTCACAACTTAACTGACAAAGGGACCTTTTATACCAAAAGTTCAATTAAACAGTTTGATAGTTGGTCTGAACTAATGGTACAGAGGAGTCGCATCTACTCCCTCTGTTCCATCATATGAGATGTCATTATATCCAATATATGAGTATATTAGATGTAATAACATCTTATATTATAGGACGGGAGGGGCAAGTTATTCTTTATCCGTAAAAAAGGAATTCCTAGTATATAGTTTTCCTATTGTTGAAAACATGATCATATCATATATTACTGATGTAACATATTTAACAAATTTTGGGTGGAACCATGGCTTCAAGGAGCTAAAAACTTGCTCTCCTCAATTTTAAAAATTGCAAATGAAGAGGTACACCAAATTTCAACGCAGTATTGATGTCATTGTGGAAACATGGTGCCTATAGCACAAGAGTGACAGAATCAAGGAGGCATGTATAAGGAGCACGAGGAATAGAGAACTTACTGGGGACTGGCGCTGACGTTGCTGAGCTAGGACAGTTGTTTGAATCAGCCATGTCAAGAGGTGTTTTTTCTGTAACCGAGGGCGATGCAGTAGCAACCAAAGCATCTCCAGACTCGTTAGCCATTTGACTTCCTTCACCAGCTAAGCCAAATGCAGCCTGCCCATCTTGGCTTCCTTCACCAGCTAGGACAAACACATCCTGCTTTGTGTCACCAACTTCAGAGGACAGAACCTTCGGAGTGGTACAAGTAAGGCCTGCAGCACGTTACTATTAACTTCACATAGGATTTTTGTCACAATTTGCTTGATGTGGATTGTTTGCATGATAAACACACAACTGATAAACTGAACTGACAAAGATATGAAAAAGAATTTACTAGGGAATGGTGCTGTTGGAGAGCTTGCACGACTCTGTGATTCAGCTGTATGAAGAGGTGTTTTCTCAGAGTCAGTTGAGAGGGTCTTTGTAGATTCTGCATCATCGGCAGGGGCAGCTGATTCTTCCGCTGACTCGAGCAAGCACGACCTCTTGTAATGGGATGCCGGCTGTTCTACGGGATCGTCACAACATTCACGCTTCTGCTCAAATCTAGGACTTCTCCTAGGAGTACGGGTGTAGTACTTTTTAGGACGTTTCACTCTCGCCGGCTTTGTGTCACCATCTTCAGAGGTCAGAGACTTCGGAGTGGTAGTAGCCGGACCTGCAGCATGCCACTGTTAACTTCAAAGAAATTCTTGCAATGTTTGCTTGGTATGGATCGTTTGCATGATAAGCACACAACTAAACTGACAAATGGACCTTTATACCAAAAGTTCAATTAAACAGTTTGCAAGCAAGAAAGAGAAGATAAAGGTCGAAATACAAATCATAACCTATGGTACCCAAGTTGAAATCATAAGATAATTGGTCTGAACTATAATGGTACGGAGGAGTACATAGTTTTCCTATGGTGGAAAACATGATGATATAGTACTGATGTAACGCCATCGCCCCTTGATCTAGCATGAATCCTTCTCTGTAAGTAAACAAATTGGCCGAACATAATCGAAAACACCATTCAATTAGCAGAACGAAATGCCCAGTCTGTAAATATTCCATCAAAAACATTGAAGTTGTTGGAGCTAGAGACGTGGTATCAATCTAATACTTGCTGAAAGGTACCAATGAACACCCTCCTTTGCTAGTGTTAATCTCTTTCCCATAGAAAAAGAATCAATATTCTCAAGACAAAAGGCAATAAAAAAACTAAAGACACAGCTAGCACTAGTAAAAGGAGAATGAAAAATATCCCTCTGTAGTATATATCTATTTTCCTAGTGGTTTAGGGTCATCAGTATGAGCATTCAATTTAACATAAAATTTGGGAAAACCATGGAGGCATGGCTCCACTCATCCTGCCATCAGATGCTCGCCCGAGATCAGCGCCAATAATCCTAGCTGGGGCAGATTCTCCTTGTCTATACCAGACTCCAATAATCTCAGCTTGCATACTGTTCGCTGACTGGCAACAGAGTTGCTGGCACAGTCAAATGGCAGCAGCAGGTTTAAACAATATTTAATTTGCAATCCATGATCTGATTTCAGGTTTGGACTTGTATTTAAACAGATTACTATGTCTAAATTTGTGGTTATCTCTATTGACACAGTTCTTGCAGGTGTTGATGTCAAATCCCACCAAGGGCACCATTTATGTTCATTTGTAAGCCATGAGACCATGACTCACAGCCAACTAAAAATTGCTAACACTACTGGGCTTCTGGCAGTACACAGGTCACGATAGATATTTCTGAGACCAACTATCAAAAAAGCCATCCTTGTGCTACAGTAATGGCATCTTACTCTGGTAAATCATCTGTTAGGTTTTCAAGTTCTGCACATATCTGTACGCACCAGTGTTTGAATCCAATAGTGTGCTTTATGGGTGGAACCACGGCTCCATGGAGCTAAAAACTTGCTCTCTTCAATTTAACAAATTGGAAATGAAGAGGTATACCAAATTTCAACCCAGTATTGATGTCATTGTGGAAACATAGTGCCTATAGCACAAGAACGACAGAACCAAGGATTTCAACCCAGTATTGATGTCATTGTATAAGGAGCACGAGGAATAGAGAACTTACTAGGGAGTGGCGCTGATATTGGTGAGCTAGGACAATTCTTAGAATCAGCCATATCAAGAGGCACATTTTCCATAATCGAGGGTGATGCAGTAGCTACCAGAGCATTTCCAAACTCAGTAGCCTTTTGACTTCCATCACCAGCTGAGTCAAATGCAGCCTGCCCATCTTGCCATCCTTCACCGGCTAGGACAAACACATCCTGCTTTGTGTCAACAACTTCAGAAGACAGAACCTTCGGAGTGGTAGAAGTCGGGCCTGCAGCATGTTACTGTTAACTTCACATAAGATTTTTGTCACAATGCTTGCTTGATGTGGATTGTTTGCATGATAAACACACAACTGATGAACTGAACTGACAAAGAGATGAAAAAGAATTTACTAGCGAATGGCGCTGTTGGAGAGCTTGCACAATTCTGTGATTCAGCTGTATGAAGAGCTGTTTTTTCTGTAACCGAGGGCGATGCAGTACCAACCAAAATATTTCCAGACTCGGTAGCCATTTGACTTCCTTCAACAGCTGAGACAAATTCAGCCTGCCCATCTTGCCTTCCTTCACCAGCTAGGAAAAACACAGCCTGCTTTGTGTCACCAACTTCAGAGGACAAAACCTTCGGAGTGGTAGAAGACGGGCCTGCAGCATGTTACTGTTAGCTTCACATAGGATTTTTGTCACAATGATTGCTTCATGTGGATTGTTTACATGATTAAACACACAACTGATGAACTGAACTGACAAAGAGATGAAAAAAATTACTAGGGAATGGCGCTGTTGGAGAGTTAGCACAATTCTGTGATTCAGCTGTATGAAGAGGTGTTTTTTCTGTAACCGAGGGCGATGTAGTAGCAACCAAAGCATTTCCGGACTCGGTAGCCGCTTGACTTCCTTCAACAGCTGAGACAAATGCAGCCTGCCTATCTTGCATTCCTTCACCAGCTAGGACAAACACAGCCTGCCTATCCAGCAACGTGTCCTGACACTGAGTTGCAGCGTGATCCTCTTGAACAGTCTCCTCATCGCTGCTCAATTCAATGATATCATCATTGATGTCTATGAAATCTATAACTGTCATTGTGTAGCCTGAAATAGTAAAACTGTGTGAGCAGTGCTGAATGAAAAGTGACAGGGGCAATCAAAATAAGTTGAGGCTATATCATCCATAAAATATCTCTTCCCCAAGGTACAGAAACAAGAAAAGGGCAAAGGAGACAACAGTAAGTCGGCAACCAAAGGAACTTGTCTCTCTCCAAGAATTAAGATTGAATATCAAATGTAAGCAAATATATTTCCCTAAGTAAATTTCGTTTTAGACCTTGAAAGGCTCTCTCTCTAACTTGGCTCCAAGCCTCTAGACAAATCTAAGTCAATTAATTTGGATCGGAGGGAGTAATACATTTAGGAAAACATAAAAATGCAAAGCACTATTGACAAAGAAAATGTGATCAAACTATTTTAATACGGTCAGTTACAAACATCCTTATAATTAAGTTTGATTTCGTGAACTCTAGCTGCTGCTTTATTTCTGACACATATGCCAATTTACAGTATATACGAAGCAGTCAACTTCGTATTGGTTCAATGGTTAACAGAAAATGAAAATGATTGATAGCTTCGCTAAAGAATTTTATAATAAAATTTCAAGTTTTCTGTCGAACAATAGACTTTTATTTACTGAGTTGCATACTTCAATCACAAAATATCACGTTTCACCATTTTCTACCAAATGTGTTCCAAAACCACTAAGCAAAGATAGACGTGTGGAGAAACTTTTCTTCCATCCCAGGAGAGCGGGCATGCAGATTCATCACCAAACATCTTTCTATTGTGCCTAGGGTTAACAGGAGAGAATTGACAGCCTCACTAGAGTATTTTGTAATAAAGTTCCAAATTTCTCATTGAACAATAGAGTTTCATTTACTGAATTTCACGCTGCAGTCACAAAATCTTAGGGTTCCAAATTTTCTACCATATTTGTTCAGAATACCAGTAAACAAAGATGTGTCAGTGGAGAAAATTTTGTTTGCAGTTTAGGAGGGCACGGAGGCAGATGTTCCTTCCAGACAGGTACTTTGGCTACACATGTGTTTAGCCTAAACAAATCATATTTAAATTGCACCGTTACCAACTCCAGGAGATCTATATTACCAACTAAAATAAGTTGACTGCATTAGGATGATTGAGATGTTGATGCTATTAAAAAAATTGAAGACCGCTGGCAGTTTTACTAAACAATTCCTACTCAGAGAGATCTGCGTAAAAAGAACAAATCTGGAAGACATGGATCAAACCTGCTTTCTCAGACTGTCCTTCTCACTAGTTCCAAAACAAATCATACTTTAACCTGCAATACTGCCAACTTCGGGAGATCTATGAATGAGGTGTTGATGCATAAAATAACTGAAGACTAGTCGTAGATTTACTAATCAATTCATAATTTTTTTTTGTTCAGTTCAAAATAACTTCGGGAGATCTATGAATGAGGTCCAATCACGCAAACTGAAGCTGCTACTTAATTTCCGACACAATCATTCAATTTAAAGTGTACATGCAGCTTTCAACTTCTAACTGTACACATAAATGAAGAGATTTCACGCTGGTAAACAGAAAACAATTGGCGGCCTCACTTAAGTATTTTGTAATAATGTTCCAAATTTTCTTTCGAATAGAGTTTCACGTACTGAATTTCGCACTTCAGCCACAAAATATTAAATTTATACAGAAACCCACTATGCAAAGATGCATCTGGTTGGTTGAAAAACTTTGCTTGCAGTTTACAGGAGAGCAGGATGCAGATGTGCCTTCCAGGCAGGTTACTTTGGCTACACATGTATTTAGCCTAAACAAATAAATTGCACAACTACCAACTTCAGGAGATCTATGTTTACCATGCTACTTTAAGTTGACTGCATTTGGATGGTTGGGCTGTTGATACTTAAAAAACTGCGGACTGCTGGCAGGATTACTAATCAATTCATAAGATAGCACATCAAATATATTTCACTAAGTAACATTATTTTAGACCATGACAGCCTCTCTAACTTGGTGCTTACCATGAACTCCCTTCATATTATTAAAGTATGACAATACAAAGTGCTACTGAGGACAAATATACCAAGTACCTATTTTCATACAGCCAAACGTCTCTATAGTTTAGTGTTCAGATTCTAGAAAGTTCAAGCACATAAACTCCATTTGCTTCTGCTGCTTAACTTCCGACACGGCCGTTCATTTTAAAAGTGTGCATGCAGCCTTCCAACTTCTTACTATACACATAAACAAAGAGATCCCGCACTAGTAAACAGAAAATGATTGATAGCCTCACAGAAGTACTTTGTACTTAATAAAGGTCCAAATTTTCCGTCCAACAATAGAGTTTCATTTAGTGAGTTTCACACTTCAGCCGTGAAATCTTAGGATTCCGAATTTTTCTACGAGTACCAAATTGTTTCAGAAAACCAGCAAGGGAAGATGCATTTTTGGTTGGTGGAGTAAAACTCTGCTTGCAGTTCAGGAGAACATGGGTGCAGTGCAGATGTGCCTTCCAGTTCTAGACAGGTACTTCGGGTACACATGTGTTTACTGTTTAGCCTAAACAAATCATATTTAAATTGCGACCACTGCCAACCCCAGGAGATCCATGTTCACAGTACTAAAATAAGTTGACTGCGTCGGGATGATTGATGAGCTGTCGATGCTTTTAGCTAGAAAGCTGAAGACTGCTGGCAGGTACTACTACTAATCAATTCGCAAATACCAGAGAGGTCTCTATCAAAAAAGTGCAAATCTTGAAGACATGGAGCAAGCCTGCTTTCTCAGTCCGTCCTTCTCAGTTCTACTAGTTCCTAAACAAATCATGTTTTTTTAAATCGCGCTGCTGCCAACTTCAGTTCGGGAGATGTATGATTTGAGGCGCTGATGCTTAAAGTAACTGGAGCCTACTCGAAGATTTAGAGATGAATTCGTAAATTTCGGAGAGAGGGATGGACTGGAGCGAACCTTCTTTCTCAGATCTTCCTTCGCACTGAACTCCAGCTCCAGACTAGTTCCTGGCTCGCTTCAGCCGCTCGGTCCCGAAGAAGATGAAAACGGAAAGCCCAGCGAGCAAATCTGCAGGGAAAGGGAAAGGCGTGTGGGTAGATTGCTTGCTTCTCGCAGCGAAGAAAATCCAGAGAGAGAAAAATCGGCTCTAGGAAAGAGATTTGAGAAAAAAAGGGAGCAATGTCCAGGAAAGCGGGGTTCCTCACCAGCAGCAAGAGAGGAAGCAACCGACCGATCTTGGCAAGACGAGCGCTCCCTTTGCAGGCCAGATCAGCCGCCAGGAGTTGGTATGGAGCCGCTCGCTCTCGCTCGGCACTGGAATGGTAGAAGCAGACCGGAGTGCCCGAGGTGGTACTCATGTCCTGGCGTCGGGACGAAGGAGCGGTGAGTACTAGTTGAAGGGATCACGGACCCATGCCGTGTGGGCCCCACTCCTGACGGACCCACTGGTGTGGTGACTCACTGGTTGGGAGGACTCGCTTCTGAGTACACACCACTGAGTGTAGTAGGTGTGGTTCGTCTCCGGCTTCATAGATATTTATTTATTTTTGGAGATTTTACTGTCAAAATGGGTTACTGAATACGGGCAAGAAAAAAAGGTCACTGGATGTAAATTCGTTTTTTTACCTTCTCCCTTGTGACCGTATCTCTGCAATATCAGCGTAGAACTTTCAAGCTTCAAAAAACAAAACCTTGCATTTTTGTATCTCCATCGGACCGATTCATTCGACCATTCGATGTTCGAACGTGTCCACGCGGACAAGGGATCAGCCTAGCGGGGTGACACATTCGATAAACATAGCGCGAACCGGTTCGCGGCGGTCCATTTTCAACCCAAATTTGCGCTGGTTTTGTGTCGGCTCGGAAAGCGCGTGTGTCGTCTCCTTGTCATCCCCCGGGGCCACCAGACAGTGGGTGAAAAACCCCATTCCCCTCATAATCGACCTCCACCCCTCCCATTTCCCACCAGAATTGAAATCTGTAGGCGCCAAAAACCTCCTAGCATGCGATGGACAATGCCCATGCAGTCGCCGTTGTCGACCCAGCCCCGACCGCAACCATGAAAGCCCAAGGATGTGTCGACCATCAAGAAGGAGCAGACGTCCGAGGGGTGGGTGGATCAGAGTAGGAAGCACGCAACCCGTCGTGCTTCGGTGAAGGAAAGGAAGGAGGAAGCACTAGCTGCCCTCGCAAGGGCGAAGCACGCTAAGGCCATCGCCGAAGCCACCGCCTTTGGTATAGCCTCCCAGGCTCTTCTTCTCCTCCACAACCCTAATGCACTAGAAGTCAACGCTTTGCAACAGTGTTAGAGGAGGGCGGTGGCACATGCCGACTTCGTTCTTGGCGGGGCTCTTTATTTTTGTGTCTTGATTTTGAGGGTGAAACACCCCAGGTCTAACCTTCAGCGGTTGTACATGGCAACGATGGCTCTTTAGTTGTTTTCCTGTTGAAGGCATTGCTTGGAGACATGACAATCTCTCTAGGGTGAAAATCTAGGAACTGACCATAGTGATTAGACCGGACAATGGCAACGCTTATGCACTCTTACCTTTTGGATGCGTCATTTCGGATGTCCTTTCTTGGAGCTTAGGCATTGCCAATGTTGCTCTTTGCGACTGCGAGGCTCTGATCCATTAGCAAGGCTTCTTTTTCTCATCTATTTCTTTTTCATTCTCTTTTTGGCTATGTGCATACTTAATAATGTCTAGACTTGTTCTTGACATTATGTTATTGCAGAGCCCGATTGTAATTGGTATCATCTTAGTATTAATATATTATCTTTACAAAAAAATCTCTAGCCATTAGATTAAGTAGGACATTTGCATCTCTTATTCCACCGGCCTCCACCTAACGTCATGAGGCGTGACTTCCCCCTCCCGTCCTCCCAAAAAGGACTACATCTTTCATCGTAGTCGTTTGCTTGCCTATTGAAACATAGTCAATTTGTATTATCTCGTTCAACTCCGCCAAAAACCGCTCACGGTGTGGACCATCATAAAGTTAGTGGAGAACTGACATCACCTTATATATTTAAAACAAAACAACTCATAAGAAATAGAAATTTCACATCTCACATACAACACAAATAGAGTGTAATCTGAGCATGAATTTCACTAGTAGTGTATGTGTAATTTCATTTGTAGGGTGAGCATGAATTCACTAGAAGCGTGAGCATTACTTCCAAACAAATTTTCTAACATGTATATAATACAAAACTATACTGCAAAATCTAGGCCACACATGTATATAATAGTACAAAATATAGAGGCCAACAGGTTTCCCAACCTAGATCAACCTTAACAAACCTGAAATCATATCGCAACCATCGTCCATAAGAACTCCTGAGAAAATTGTAGCATGTGTAATGCACTTGTATAATAAAAAAATCTAGATCGAATACAGAATCCAGGGTTAGCGCTATAAGTCCAGTGCTTAACAACCTAACACAAGTGCTATGCCATGCTAAAAAGACCAAGGGGACATTTAAATTTCTAATTTTTTGTATGAAATTAGTGTTTCCCTAAACTTGCAAAAAAAAGAGAATTTTGGATGGAGTGGAGGGGATTGGAGGAGAGTACTTTGGGAATGGGATTCTCTCTCCTCACACACACATTTCGTTGGAAACTTTTGTTGGTGTTACTGTTTGAGACAGAATTTGCTTATCTTTTTTTTTGGAACAGACATTTGGGCAAGCGATCGAACAATGAACTTTCACAAATTTAATGCGCTTTTACTGCTACTAGTACCTCTTTTTGCAACGTCCCCAGCCAATCAGCCATTGCTGACACGTCTCGAGCAATGCTGCCTTGAAGTTTCGCCCATGTTCATCTGGGTGAAGCAGATTGGTACCCTTGCTAGCTGGGGCAATCAAATTGGTACGCTTTACCATAAGATCGTGCTGCTGATACCAGCATCATGAATTCCTGATCCTGATAGTAATAAAAAGCTGAAGAGAACAATATCAACATTGACAATAATAGTACTATGTTGGTACTAGATGTTTGGTCCTGCTTGGCTAAATCCATTTTTCCGCTGCTCCACCTAGTCCCATCCTTGGCACCGTGCTCTATGATTGCACGGCAAAGCTACGCCCGGGGCTCTCCTAGTGGCAGCACTCCCTTTTTCTTTTGGGCACTACTACGCGTTCCCGGGGATCGGTGGTTTTAATCCCTTGGGTCCTCAACCAACCACGTGTCCATCTTTTTATGCCTAAAATCCGTTTTTGCTATAAAACAGTTCAGTTTTGTTACAAACAGCTTTGTTTTTGCTACATGTAGCAGAAATCAGTTCGGTCCAGAAAAATAACAAACAAACTAGATCTCGCCGGAGAGTTTACCGAAGACCATGTAGCAAAAAAATTGAACTAATGTAGCAAAACTGACTTCGCCGGAGAATCGTCGGGAGATCTCGCCGAATACCTCATAGCAAGAAGTTTGCGCTATTGTAGCAAAATCAAGCAAAATAATTATGCTAATATAGCAAAATCCGACTCCGCCAGAGATATCATCGGAGCAAAAACTTGTAGCAAAAAAATGCCATGTAGCAGTGCCGCTCGCCGCAGGTAGCAACATCAGAAGCCATAGGTAGCAGCGCCGCTCGCCGCAGGTAGCAATGAGTGTCGCCGTAGGTAGCAAACGATGCCACCGCAGGAAGCACCGGCGATCTCAACACGGAGCAAGGATGGACGTCTTCTGGGTCAGCGTCGCCTGCTGTATGTAGCAAAAAATCATGTCCCCATGGCCATGGAAGCTGGGTAGGAGAAGGAGGGCATGGGGGAGGAGGAGACCAACGGAGATAGAGCAGAGAGGCGGCACGGTGGCACATCGCTGGTGGAGAGGCAGTGCATCGCCGGGGGGCGACGCGGCTGCGCTCTACCACGGCGGCGCGGGGGGGGGGGGGGGGGAGGGGGGAGGAGCAGGGGCTCCCGGCGTGGCGGCGCGGTACGGAGGGGAGGAGACTATACATCAAGAACACGGTGTCTTCCAGTGCCGAGATCCTGTCAAGTGCTACTGCGGCAAAGGGAACGACCATACCTCTTCTCCAACGTCTCCAAGCCATGTATCATTTGGGTCAAGCAAATTGGTAGTAGTAGTAGGCTTGCTACCTAGACCAAGCAAATCGGTACGCTTTACAATCACAAGTGCCGTTGGTACCAGCATCCTTACAATAATTAATATATAGTTGTTGAAGAGAACAAAAATTTTGATAGATGTTTGGGCCTGTTTGGCTAAATCCATTTTTCCATGCTTGGCATGGTCACGTACGAATACAACTGCACCGTGCTCGCTCTATGATTGCACGGTCCGGAGGCCAGTGGCAGCCCTCCTTTTTTTTTTCTTTTCTTTTCTTGACCCGTGACCACCAACGTCAATCATCAATAAGGAATTCAGAAATTAAATTGGCATATTTTGGCAAGCTTATTTTAAAGAAAATGGAGGGAGTCCATTTCATTTACTGGCACTTTTGCATGTTCAACAGTCAACCGGATTTTAGGTCCCCTAGATCTTTGAACCGTACTAGTAGTAGTGAGACCAGCGTTGACAACAAGAGTTGGACTTGGTTGAAATAAGGGCCAACCTTGACTAAACTTCATAAAAAAATAGGAGGTATATACACTTTTAGTCCTACATCTTGTACCACGTGAGCGTTTTAGTCCTACATCTTATAAAGTAAGTAAAACTAGTCCCATAACTTGTATTCCAAAAATATTTTAGTCCAATTTAATCGAATTTCAGCAAGTTTAACCAAATTCGTCCAACTATGATACCACAATTTTTTTAAATGACCACCAACAGACAGGCGAGTAGATGTACAAATAAATAATTAAAACTGTAGCAAGCGAACAAGAAATTGAACTTGTGACCTTTGCATCGCTAACCGCCCGCTCAAGCCAGTACGATGAATGATAATAATTGTAACTTATATGGTGTAATACTTTTCATATAATACAAATACGCACACACACACGTTCAAACTGCTCATGTCCGTTGTCAAAGTAATCTTGTATGTGAAGGCCTTTATTTTGAAACACGGGTAGATGGAGGCTTTATTTCAAACATTTGAAAAAATGCAATTTCAAGTATAAAACATCTTTAAAAAGTACGTACATGTGGGCAATGATATAAATTCTAGTGTGCAAAATTTTCACCCGGTTTGATTATCCTCAAAATAGGCTTTACACTCGCTATATTAATATAGTCACCTGATACAACATTCTGAACAATGTTGGGACAAAACAGCACAAACCGAGCCCAAATGAAAAAACAAGAAGAATTGAAAAGAAAATAAAGCCGACATCAACAGTGCGACCAAAACGAAGGTAACTCGCCACCGTTGCACCCTCCGGAAAAGTATCACCACACATCTAGTATTCCAAAGCACCGCGTACCAAGCAGCACCTACAAGAAGAGGAGTGACGACCACGACACTGCTGCCCGAACAGGTCCTAGGGTTTCCCCCGGTACGCCATGGGAGATGGGAGAGAGATATACCTGACGCCCTTCAGGAAGGACAACAATAGCCACATGCATCGCCGCACCGCTGTCAAAGTGACAAGGATTTCTCCCGACCTCTCAACAGATCATACTCTCGGCGATTGCTGTTCGAACACGGTAGCAGGGGCACACCAGGCTGTCTAGCATGTCTAAGCCTAGAAAGGGCCCGTAAAGTCCCCGTCGCCACGCTGCTGCAGTGCAGCCGCCGCCGCCCTCCTACACGCCCCAGAACACCTCACCACCTCGAGAAAATGACAATACCATGTTAGGCCCGCCCAAACCCAGATTGGTCCCACGTGGGCCCAGATTTGGGCCGGGCGGAGATGCCCAAGGAGGTTGGCAAGCCAGGCGCCACCCTGCAGGCCGTTGTCGGCGTCATCGCGCCGCCACCACGCCCCGGGGCCGTGCCACCGTCGAACTTGCCGACCCTACCCCCGTCATACGTCAAGGGAAGCACCAGCGTGGTCCGCCGCCGTGGGGACTCTAAGGAGCCGCCACCACCACGCCAGATCCGCACGGGCTTCGCCCGACGACACCCTCTAGCGACGGCGAGGGGGATGGGAGGGGGTAGAGCAGGCGGGGAAAGGGAGCGTCGTCGGGAGCCCTGCGCCGCTTGCCGAAGCAACGCGAGAGCTCCTTCGCGAGTGTGCCCCAAAATCCTGTTCCACCCGGATTTATTATAATGGGGCTAAAAAAAGACAATTCTGACAAGATACGAAGGAACAAACACATATCCCTAATTTTATCTTTTATATGTAGCCTAGAACACAAATTATTTCAGGTTGAAAATTTGTATTTTTTAGAAATTCTACAACTTTAGAACACGTATTTTTTAATGTTTAAAATAAAGGGTTATATATGTAGCCTGGGTGTATATGTTCACTCGTGTATGTGAGTTAGGACGTGTGAGCATGGAATTGATGTATAATAAACGGATGTTCTCGTATTTAGCAAATGTGCGTGCGTGTTGTATTGGCAATGTTTTATTGATTTATCAGCACAGTCTAAGTTCGACTCCCATCACTCTAATTTTTAGATTTTATTATCTGATCACTGACAAGTGGACCAGGTCATTTTCAGGGCAAGTGGACCAGTTTGATCAAAATCATAGAAATCAATTAAATTGGACTAAAATGTTTTCGGGGTTGCAAGTTATGGGACTAATCTTGCCCACTTTGCAAGATGTGGGACTAAAATGTTTTTGCGGTGCAAGTTGTGGGACTGAAAATATACCAAAAAAACAAATTTGTGAAATAAAAGCACTGTTCACTGTAGTAGTAATTCGTGTATAGTGTGCTTTGTTTGGTACTACTAGTACCCTTGGTACACTAATGTCAGACGTGCTTTCGGTGGTGATGGCGAAACAGATGTTCTTTCTCAGTTTCAGGCACCAACTTCTTGATAATAATTGGAAAGATGTTTGGCCCCTGCTTTTGCTAATCGACCTCAATCCATTCCTGGTAAGTCAGTGCAGTACCAGTAGTGATACTGCGCTGCAGGAAGACGTCGCCCGGGCGCGACAGGTCAACGAGACTCCACTCCTCTGATAGAAAGCGGTAAATTGCCCCCTGTGTGTGTGTCTAGCTTCTCCTTTGCTAGGTCGAGGCGGACGCGCACATCTTGGAGTATCTCCGTGTACGCCAACTCCAGTTCTTGTCATCAGAGGTGCTGCGACAACATGACGTCGTTGAGGACATCCCAACTGAAGGGTTGGCCAGTGGTGTGGTTGACCCCTGTTCGCCACTAGGAGGGACCGGCCTCGGGCCTCCAGGAGCTCCCGCGCTGCTTGTTGGCGCCTTTGTCGGCTGGTCGAAGTCAGGAGGTCCTCCAACTCCTCCACCCCGAGCGGCGGCGCGGGCTTGACAAGTATTCATCGAAACTTCTACGCCAGGATTGCATGCGCCGGTGGTGGTAATGCAGCGGCCAGAGATGGTGGGTGTTGTGTTGTGCGACCATTCCACCTCATGGACTTTATAGTCAGCGGTGAAAAGCTCATCAGAAACGGCGAGGGATCGCTAGAAAATGCGAGAAGTCACCAGAAGCGACGAGAACGATGCGGGAAAGGCCAGGGCAGATGAAATAGACGCACTGGGCAGACAAACCGGATAACGGCCCAAATTCTATCTATGAACCAACCCATCCATATAGAAAATAACCGTTTAGACCACGATTTTGGGTTAGCGGGTTGGAGGTGCCCTTAGACCGGCCACGCCGTGGTGTAAAAGGGAATCATAGATGACTTGGAACCGGTTCCATACGCTAGTATCATACTATATCTACAATGCATGGTATTATGTATTAGTATTATAGACTTATAATATTTATTTTTTTGTAAAATCTCAATGTAAATATGCATATAAGATTTTTTTGACACGAAGTTTTCTATTTTTACGTGTTATGATACTGTATCAATCTATGATATACTACCTCCGTTTTAAGGCTTAAGGCTCACACGCTTTCCAAAGCAAAGTTTGACCAAAAGAATTGAGCAACAAAATCTTGATTATATTGTACATAATTAGTACCGTTGGATTCGGTGTTAATAGTTTTATACCAAAACTCTTTACGTATTTAGAGTGATTCTTGGTCAAAGAAAAACACGCAAAACGAGGACGCCTTAAGCCCTGAAACGGAACGAGTACTAATAACATCTCTCTCATCATTAATTGCAGTGACACATAACATTTTGCATGCATGTAGTGCATGATACCACCTATGATACCTCTATTGCGGCTAGTTTTATCAGGAATTTTATAATGGAGTGTATCTTAGCTTGTTATCCTAGGTAGTGGTATATCTTAAGAGACAACTAGTATAATCGATTGTATCTTAAGAGTTGTATCTATATTTAATGATTTAGAGTATATATATATATATGCATGTGATTAGACTAACCATGTATTTTGTCTATGATACCATGCAAGGATTGTAACTAAGCTAAGATACAACCTCACGTTCTATCTTCATTAAATATATAGTGCCACATATGCAATTTGCCTATGATACCGTGCTAAGACTGGTTATAGTGGTAGTATCATACTATTAGTATCACGTATATGATAATATCTTCATAGTACATGGTATCATATGGTAGTATCATACTAGTACTATATTTAATGATTTGTAGAATCTCAATATAAAATTGTGTACAAGATTTATTTGTATGAGGATTTTCTAGTTTTACGTGCTATATACGGTATCTACCTATAATATCTTAACCATCTCTTTCTTTATTAATTATTATGTCACATAAATTTTTTGCTAACATGGCATGCATGATATAGCTATGATACTGCCACTAGGACCTACATCCGGTTCAAGGAATAAGGCGCACACGATTTCAAAGCAAAGTTTGACTGAATAGATAAAGCGAGTAATACTTAATTACATTGTGTAAAATTAGTATCTTTCGATTCGTATTGAAACACACATTCCAATGATGCTAATTTTATACCAACATCCTTTATATATTTAGAGTAACTCTTGGTTAAAGAAAAAACAGGCAAAACGAGGACGTCTTATTCTTCAAAACAAAGGTAGTACAATATAGCAAAGAGGTCACCGGCTCAAACAATTTACTCCTATTTTTTTTTGAACCGAACCCACGGTGTGGGTGTCTTAAGAGCATGACTAACGCCGTCTGTAAACGTTTGATCTGTAAATCGCGAGTACATTATAGGCGTTTGTGCTCGTGATTTATAGGTTTTTAGTCGTCGGCGGCGGACATCAGCACCTTCAAATTCAAACTGTAAAAATCAAAATTCAAAAATCCCCAGGAAATATGAACATACGGCTAGATTGCGATTCATCATTTACATAGCAAAATTACACCAAAAAAGAAAAAGAGACAGAGCTCGCCGGAGGACACCATCGTGTCCTCAAATGGCCAAAAATCGAGCTTTGCCTCGATGGAGTGCATGCCCTTCTTCTCCTCGTCGTCGCCGCACGGATGCGGCGACCTCGCAGGCGGCCGCCTGCCACCTCCTCCTCCTCCTCCATCGTCGCTACGACCGCCGCCCAGGCCACATCCGTGGTGCAGGGTGGCCATCCAATCGACGGCTTCGCGGATCTGCGGTCGGAGCGGCACAAATCGCTCGCCGGAGTTGTCGAGGGTGAGCGGCGACAGCGTGGGATTAGGGTTTTTTTCGTGGCGGAGAAATGCGGGTTCTGACCCGTAATCGCTCCAGCGACCGGTACTAATAGGGGTTGGCCCGGGCCGTTTACAGGGGCCCGTAAATTTTGTTTACAGGCTGGCTCTATACGGGATCTGTTAGCTTGTCCACGCGGCCCACGGGCCGTACAGTCGTCGGAAAAATACGGGTTTGCCCCGTTTACTGTCGCTGTTAGTCATGCTCTAAAATCACTTCTTCATCTCCTTTTCTGATCACAACACGGAGAGCATTCATTTCACCTGCGGACCTGCCCATCTCCTCTTCCTCTTCCACCTTGCCCACTCGGCCCCTCCTCTTCGCTTGACCCCATCTCTTCACACTTCACACACCACTCACCACCCCAAAAACCCGATCGAGGTTCGTGAGTTCTTCCAGACATCTGAGGGAGTGCGGAATGGCGTCCGACGGGAGGGACAGGGGCTCGCCGTCGTCGGCCATGGTGCAGGGCGACCAGAGCGCCAAGAAGCCGAGGCTGGACCTGCTGTCCAACGGCTCGGCGGTCAAGCAGGAGGTCGTCGTGCACGATGCGTCCGGCGGCACCTTCGTCGCGGAGGTGGACGGCTCCAGGGTGGAGGTCACCCTCAGGATGGACGTCTCCGTTCTCCACTGCCCCCTCTGCTTCTCCCCTCTCAGGCCGCCTGTCCAAAAGGTTCCTTCCTTCTCCTTCTCTTAATTTTCTCCACCATCTCCTCAATTTTTTTTTAGTTCACCTGGGAGGAAAGCACCGCATGATTACCGCCGCTGACTCCGATCTGCGCAGTGCAAAGGCGGCCACTTGGCCTGCGTAGTCTGCGTGGCGCAGCTGCCAGGGAGCCAGTGCCAGCGCTGCGAGCGTGGTGGCGGGTTCGACCCGGAGCCCGCGATGGACGCCGTCGTCTCGGCGGCGCGGGTCGAGTGCCCGCACGACGGCTGCGGCCGCTTCGTCCCCTACTACGAGGCCGGCGACCACAAGACCGCCTGCCCCCACGCGCCCTGCTCCTGCACGGACCCCGGCTGCACCTTCCTGGCGCCGCCGTCGGCCCTCGTCGCGCACCTCGCCGCCGCGCACGCGGTGCCCGTGCACAGGGTGCCCTACGGCCGGCCCAACCGGATCCAGGTGGCCGTGCCGGACCCGCCGCGGCGCCTGCTCGCCGGGGACGACGGCGGCGTGTTCCTCCTCACCGTCGGCGCGCTCGGCCCCGCCACCGTCGTGTGGGTCGTCTGCGTCCGGGCGAGCGCCTGCGCGCTGCCGCGGTACACGGTCAAGATGTGGGCGAACGGGCCGCCATCGACAGCGTCGGCGTCGGCGTCGAACCGCAAGACGGACACCGTGCTGGCGGACGTGGAGGCGATGGGCACCGCGACGCCGGGCGCCGTCGCGCTGGAGGACCTGAGCTCGTACCTGGTGGTGCCGCCGTGCTACCTGGTCGGCGCTGCCGGGTGCAAGGAGCTCCTTCTCCACATCCGCATCGAGAAGAACGCGTCTTGATCCATCTACTGAGAAGTCGTTGATGGAGTAGCGATTAGTTTGCTGAGTATTTCGTGCTTGTTATGAGTGCTTCAGCCAGCACCATTCAGATGAACTGCGTCAATTTCTTTCCAAGGATATTTATGTATGGACAAGAAGATGAGCTCCTGTTCGATCGATTGCAGTAATCTTTGATCTTGTACTGATCGTCTACCAAGAAGGGTTTAGTTTAGTCTCTTGTTTTCAACAGCAGTGATGGTTTTTACTACTTGTGATGATGGGTTTAGTTTAGTATTTTTGTGTGACTGTTGTTGGTCCTGTGCACAGTGTAAAACTGTATATGCAGTGGCTTGCTACTACGGTCTACTCTGGCCACACGAGCCATAGAGGCCGGTGGAGATCAACATGTTGTTTGGTTCCGTTTGGTAGGTCGGTATTTTCTAAACGAGGAAATTGCACAAACCATTAACTCTTGGGGTCATTGTTGCATGGAGCGGTGACTCAATTTTTTTGTTGCACAAACCAGTCACCTCTAGTGGTAATTATTTTGTCCAGCTTTGTCGCACCTATAGCTGTAGCACAATACTACAACAGCTCCAATGAATATAACTTATTTCTTTAAGTTCAAAGTTTGACCAATGTTTTTATAATAAATAATTAGCATGCATATTTACAAAATCTATATTGATAGATACATCATGAGTTTTATTTTCATATGGTATCCATATAATATTATAATTGTTAATGTTTTTTCTACAAGTTTTGGTCGAGGTTTACTTTGCTTGATATTTCTGAAAAATATATAAGACTTATTCATTAGAATGAAAGGAGATGACTTGATTGCATCACAAATTTAGAGCAATATAGCATATATATGAGAACAACAAATCACAGAAATTATGAAGTGAAGGAGATCGGGCCGTAGAATTATATTACATTGCCGATGTCCTCGTCGCCGGTTGCTTGCAGTCAGGAAAGTTCAAGTCCCGACGTGGCCGGCCGAGCCTCCACGCCACCACATCAAAGTAACAAGTGGCGAGCTCCGTCGTGTCAAATGTGTTGAGCCATAACCATTATTGTCCTTCGTGATTTTGGTGGCATAGTTGCTAGAGCTTCGCAACCGCACGCCACGAAAGCCGGTGGAGCTGCGAACGGGGCGGAAAACAGTAGGACCATGGCCACAACGGTGACCACATGACGCAGGAGGAAATTTTAGGGCGTTTTGAGGCCATGGGCAAGGAAGGATATGCGGCAGCCCACGCTCGTGCCGCATATTTGCAGCACGACATTGTTTTTTTTTTGGATGTGCACGACATGTGTTGGAGCCACTTTTTGCCTCTAGTGTCGTGAAAATTATTTTTTTGACACCTCTACTTTTTTTTCAACTCTTGGATATGCTCTAAGGTGCCCCCCTCCCCCCATTGTCATTTGTCTAGGCTGTCGGTCTAAACAGATCATTATAGCTGTTTGTAAATAATTATGACTAGAGATATAGGTTTGTTCAACAAAAAATTTGAGTGACCGGTTTGTGCAACAATGACCCCAAGAGTTACTTGTTTGTGTAATTTTCTCTTTCTAAACTAAATTATTTTGAAACAAAAATATTTCAACGCCTTGCTTACAAATACCACGTTTTTTCTCCTTTCTCGGTTTCACAAAAATGAGGGTCTGATCTCTATATCAAATACTTTAAAAAACACGGTTTTGGAGAATACATCGGTTGAGGATTGCGAGCCGGGTCTCGCGAAAAAAATCTGCTAAAAAAGCTAGACATGTGCAACCTTTACAACTCGGTTAGGGTTGTGAGCCAGATCTCGCGAAAGTCCTTCTAATTCATTTGAGGATTTTCTCGTTCAATTTTTGTCAAAAAAATTTAAAAGAATCTTCAAGTGAACCAGAAGTGTTGACTTCCACGAGATCCGCTTGCAACCCTAAGCTCGGTGGAAAGCAATATGAGACTGAGCAAAATATTTCAAATTCGTTCTACAGATAGCCAGCCACGATGTTCTTCACCTCTATATATTAAACCATTTTTTAGTTTTATTTTTGTAAGCGACATATCTTAGTTTGTCACTAAAAGTGTCGAACTACTTTCGAGATTTGAATTCATTTTCCATGGTGTCATTTCGAATTGTTCTCTTAATTTGCGTTTTCATGCGACTGTTCCATTATTAGCGCGGTCGTGTTAATAAACGAGTATCCCTAAAAAAAACCGAGTATGGTCCATCTCTGCATGTAAACTTGAGCCCTATTGTGTTTACCCGTTTTACTAGTATACAAGATAAATCAGAGGATGTATTTCTAATTATTTTCCCCTCTAAATATCGCTTGTCTTTCTTAAAAAAAAGTGCACTTGGAGTTGCATAAAGTACAAGTCAGGATGCTTACTTTTTTGGCCCCTGCACTTCTTTCCATCAATTCGGTTCGGCAACACCGTGGAATGTGCATGCGACCAAATGACGGGGCAACATTCGCAGACAGATGTGTTTAGCTTAGTTCAGTTCAGAATTGATGGGGATAATCTTGACAGTGTTCACGCGCCAGGCTCTCCGTCGGGGTCGCTTTTATCGTGCCAGACCTGTGCGTGGGCCCCACTCCTAAAATCTATCCGCTGTTGACACGTCAGTATTGACAAGGAAAGACCAAGAAAAAGACTACGTAGGGCAGGGCATAGGCTCTCCTGCAAGCTTTCGCGTGGCTACTTTTTCTTTTCGAAATTTCACCAATCAAATATTAATCATCAACGGTAGTACAAAGAGAGATAAAAAAATAATAAAAATTACAAATAGGTCGTTGGACCACCTAGCGACGACTACAAACACTAGCGCGAGCCAAAGACGCGCCGCCGTCCTCGCCACTCCTTCACCGAAGCCGGACAAAGCTTGTTATAGTAGACAGACGGGAAGTCGTCGTGCTAAGGCCACAAAGGACCAACACACTAGAGCTGCAACAATCGTCAATGATGACATCCGTAGATCGGAAGAGACTGACCTAAAAACAAACCAACGAAGACGAAAACGGACAGAATCCTAGGAGATCTGTCGGACAAACGACTCCACGCGCCCTCCGCTACCACCAGAGCAATGATAGAGCGGGGAGGACCTTATTCTGACTCCAGGACATAGCCGTCGCCTCAACATCCCGAAGAAGACACTAAAAAAGTAGACGAAACAAGAACGAAAAATTAACAAAAAAAATGATCTGTTGTCTTTCTATGCTGCAGCAAAAGCAGAGAAGAGGAAAACGTCAGCACCGGCTTTTCTCTTGTTTAAATGACGAAACGATAAAAATGACAAAATCAAGCCAATCTCTAAAGTTAACCACAAAATAATTCTGAAAAGGTTTCACAAACTGACCTTACAGGCTCCTCTGATTCATAGGATAGGTAAATTATAGGAATAGGAAAGACATAGGATTGGAATGTCATGCATACTTGAATCCTATAGAAAGATAAAGTGTCTTTGATTGTTGCAAAGGAATTTTCCATTAGGTATGACCTAATGTTTTCTTCCCATAGGATTTGCACTACTAGATTCCTATAGGATTATTTTCTATGGGATATTGTTCCTATGAATCAAACGCGCGTGTAGAAAATTTTCCTATAGGATCCAAATCCTACAAAATTCCTATGTAAATTCTATGAATCAAAGAGGCCCTAAAGCATGGCACCTGACGGATGGAGCCAACCTGCCAAACTCTACTGCACAATGCCATGATACGCCACGATCAGGACATCTCCATTGGACCGACCCAAACAATATCATTTTAAATTTGCGACCGTTCCATTATTAGGGCGTAACTAGCCAAGAAGTATTACGTTGATGCAAATCATGATGATTATGAACCTTATCGTAGCTTGAGGCCCTTTTTAAAAAACATACGGTTGCAATATCCTAATTTGTATGAGAATCCTTTAAATCAAAGAGACCCTAAAAAGTGGCTCGCGATCGTGACAATACCGTCGCCAATAAACGAGTATTATGGTCCAGCTCTGCATGTAAACTTGAGCCCGATTGCGTTTACCCGTTTTACTATACAAGTTAAATCGGAGGTTATATTTGTATTTGTTTATTTTTCCTCTAAGTACAGTTTATTACTATGTAGTACAAGTTAAATCAGAGTATGTCTTTCTAAAAAAATGCAAGTGCACTTGGAGTTGCATAAAGTGCAAGCTAGGATGCTTTACTTTTTTTTTTGGGTCCCTGCACTTTTTTCCATCAATTCGGTTGGGCAACACCGTGGAGTGGAGTGGTGTTTTTTGTTTTGGTCAGATTGGCATCGTGGAGAGTATGAGTCGTCGGGTGCATGTGCATGGGACTATAAATGACGGGACACCATTGGCAGACAGATGGGTTTAGTTCAGAATTGATGGGGGATCTTGACAGTGTTTACGGGCCATGCCAAACGAGAAAAGCCGGGGTCCGCTTTCATCGTTCGTGTCAGTCTTGCTGTGCGTGGGCCCCACGCCTTATCTATCCGATGTTTAGACTTGAGACAGCTTTTGAGGTCAGTCAGTATCGACAAGGAAAGACAAAGAAAAAGACTAGGGAGGGCAGGGCATCTCCACGGACTGCTGCAAGCTTTCACGTGGCAACTTGGGATTGGTAGGGCTCACTCGCAACTTGGGATTGGTAGGGCTCACTCGAATCGTTCATCGTCCAGGAGGAACTGACCAATAAAAATGATCTGTCCTCTTCCTTCCTATAGTATGCTGCAGCAAGAGCATGTTTGGACGAGGAAACGACAGAAAAATAGTCTGGGAAGTTGACTACAACTTGATTCTCAAATGTTTTCACAAACTAAATAAAATAATAGCGCCATACCACGGGCGTCAACTCCATGGGTCGTCCGACGTGGCAGTCGATGCCACCCGCGGGCCCACGAGCTGGTTAGCATGGCACACCATGCTAGTATTTCTCTCTCTCTCTCTCTCTCTTTGCTTGCACGCGACCCTGATGCTCTGCTGCCAGCTTCCTCACGTGACCAATCCAGAGGCGACGCCAGCTGTGCAGTTCTACTACTACGTCTACACGCGGAATAATAAAAACAAAATTTATTATTCTAGCTGCAGCAGATCTCTCCTGTTGGAACTACTACTAGGAAACAACTTGTAGACTCTTCCACGGGTGCTTGTTAACACAGAGAACGGTTTGAAACGGGCCGAATCAGTGTTCCACCGTGCATTGGTAGATTCTATGTTTCACTATTTGGAGCGACATGAAACTTCTTGTAGTACTAGTAGTAGCATTTATTTAGGTGTAGTATTTGTAGATTTATTTAGATGTTATATTTACTATGAAATATTATAGTACTTTCTCTGACCCATACTCCCTCCGTTTAAGGGCTTAAGGTGTCCTCGTTTTGCGTGTTTTCTTTGATCAAGAATTACTCTAAATACGTAAAGAGTTTTTGTATAAAACTAGTATCATCGGAAAGTATTTTTCAATATGAATCCAATGGTACTAATTATGTATAATATAATCAAGATTTTCTTGCTCAATTTTTTTGGTCAAACTTTGCTTTGGAAAGCGTGTACGCCTTAAGCCTTGAAACGGAGGTAGTATTAGTTAATCAAATTTGTCTAGATTTAGACGAATCTAGACACTAGTATTTAGTATATAGGTTCATCCAAATTTTAACAAATCTAAGTTAACTAATATGGGTCGGAGGGAGTACAAAAGATTCCTTAGGAGAAATTTTATATGAGATTCAATCATACAAGTCAAACAATTCCCATGGGAGAAATCTTAAGACTTTTTACTCCTGTAAAATTTGTACGAGAATCCTTCGAATCAAAGAGGCCCTCTGAACCCAGTAAAAAAGAATCAAAGCCGCGGCCACGAACCGCATCTCCACCAAGCTTCCACTCAGCCTATTAACAATGTTCTTCGTAGGTCGTTTTTGTTTTGGTTTGTTCTGTTTCTGATCTAATTAGCTTCAACGATGTTTTTCGAAGGTTGTTTTTTGCTTTGGTTTTGTTCTGTTTCTGATCCGTGTGCGTCTTCGCTTAATTAATAAATTTTGGTAGGTCGTCTTAGAAAAAACATATCTATCTATCAACCCATTGTTTTTGTAAGTGAATTATCTTAGTTTGAAAGTGGCTCGGGTTCATGTCGATACCGTCATAAAACAAGTATGGTCCAATTCTGCATGTAAACTTGAGCCAGATTGTGTTCACCCGTTTTACTATACAAGTTAAGTCAGGCTTAGTCTAAATTGTTTGGACTTGATTTTGCAAGTCAAGTTGATAGGGAAAGGGAAAGAGACAATGCAGGTCTGTACTTTGGAGGCATTTTTTGTCAGCCTAGCCAGGGTATAAGCAGAACAAGCATGGTGACTTACACTTGTCATGCATTTTTTGTTGGGAACTTGCACTTGTCATCATTTAATTAGAAGGCGATATAAACCATGGTTGAGCTACTAGTAGGCGATATAAACCACGGTTAAGCTATATAAACTTTTAAGCCAGGTTGTGTTTCTATTTTCCCCCCCTCCAAGTGCACTTTATTCTACTATCTCTTTCTAAAAGAAAACATGTGCACTTGGGAGTACAAGTAGTAGTCAGGATGCTTACTTTTGTTGGACCCGTCCCAGCACTTGTCTCCATCAATTCGGTTGGGCAACGCCGTGGAATGGTGTTTTTTGTTGGTCAGATCGGCATCGTGGAAAATATGATGAGTCGATTGAAAGCGACCGTGGTTCGGGCGCATGGAACCAAATGACAGGACAACATTCGCACACAGATTTCACTTAAGAGTGAAGGGTTTAGCTCAGAATCGATGGCCGAAGGAGAGAGCCGTGGTCGCTTTCATCGTGCCAGTCCTGTGAGTGGGCCCCATGCCTTATCTATCCGATGTTGACAGCTTTTGAGATAAGTATTGACAAGAAAAGACCAATAAAAGAGAAAATTGCACATAATACCACGCTTTGGTGCCAAAGTTGTACAAAACACAGAAACAAAATATTTATTGCAGCTAGCCCGGTTTGTTGTCTAATTAGTTGCATCTAGCCCAAATCAAGTATATTGTGTCTTAACAGTATATCTAACATGTGGTATGTATTTCTATATTATATACTTCCTCCATTCCGGATTATAGGGCTAATCGTACTTCAAAAAAATAGTTTGACCATAAATTTGGTCAACAATATATAAATCATATATCACAAAAATTGTATCATCGGAAGCGTATTTTGAATATGGATCTAAATGTATATTTTTTGTTAAATGTAGTTTATATTTTATTGATCAAGTTTATGGTCAAACTATTTTCTCAAAATACGCTTTTGCCTTATAAACCGGAATGGAGGTAGTACCATAATTTCATGTAAATTAAAAAATAGACATCATAGTGGTAGAAAATACGAGAGCATTAATTTGACAGATGAGTTTCTAGAGAGATTTTTTTTAAAATAAAAAAAATCATTTTTAGCTTTGAAAAATTCATTCGAACACCCTTATTGTACAGATCTCGGAGCGTGGCAATATAACTTTTCAATCTTCTATAATTTATCGAATTCTTTTGATGAGCCTAAAATATAATGTACTTCATATTAAAAATTTGCATGCTTGTAACACGCGAGATTATTTTTCTGAATTTTTTTACATAGTTGTCGATCGATTTTTTTAGTATATGTCTAAGTATAGACGCTACAGTAGTGGTATCAGGCTGATTCCGATTGCAACGTTAGATACGTTGGACCGAGCTTTGTTCGCTAAAAGATATAAATACAAAAATATTGGCCAATACGAGTGATATACGGGATAAAAATACAGGCATACATGTTAGATACGTTTTTAAGGAACTATAACCTGTATTTGAACTATATTTGGGCTAGGTACAACAATTAGACCAAAAGTTGGGGCCAGCTGCAACAAGTCTTTTGTTTCTGTGTTCTGTGCAACTTTGACACCAAAGCCTGGTGCTATGTGCAATTTTCTCCTAATAAAAAGACGTTTTTTTCCAAATATAACCCCCTGCAATTTCGTATAGCCAAAACTACCCTCGTGTCACTGTAAAAGGCAAAACTGCCCTGGTGGGACACTAGGAAAGTGACGCGTGTCATATCCCGCCAGGGCCAGTGGCGGGCCAGGCTTCCAGCCATAGGCGGTGGCGGGAGGAGCATTCCGCCAGGACGCGAGGCGAGATGAGGTGGGGCCCGTGGCGGGACACATGCGCCTCCGCTGGCGGGACGTTGCGTCAAACTTCGGGACAGGGGCGGTGGCGGATACTTTTCTCCGCCCTAGGCTGTGGCGGTTTGTGCTGCTCCGACAGCATCTATCGCCTGACCTTGACTAGACTTGACCTGTACAGTAATTAGATTAAAGCGTTTGTACAGGAATTAGATCACCGACGAGCTTCTCGTTGAAACTTGTAGCTACTTTTGCTTTCTTGAAACTTGTTTGTTGTTCTGCTCAAATAGATGCTCCGTCCGTTCCTTTAAATACCGCAGGTGCTACTCAATTCACTCACTCTGCGACTCTTACTCAGTTCACTCACTCAGCGACTCTGTGGCATATTTCGGTCCGTTTACTCACACACTCTGTGACATATGCTCTCTCTAATCATGTGAAGCTGCATTAGTATTCGTTTGAGGCTGCATTAGTGTTCGGAGGCCGGAAAAAGACACTCATTGATTAAGGTAAGTTCCGTTGATTGTTTTTTAAGCTGTACATGTTGTATATTAGTCAGTTTTTAGGCCATATTTTACTATCAATTCGCTTTGCAACTTAGTTAGCTCGGGTAGAAATATTTTGATTTCGTATAGCATACGAGCGTCGTGTAGAAAATGTTGAGCTCTTATAGTAATAATCTAGATAAGCAACCTAATTATGTCGTGTAGAAATATTTGAGGTCTTGTAGTAATATTTTAGTTATGCAACCTAATTAGGTCTTGTAGAAATATTTAACCTAAGCAACGCAATTAGGTTGTGTAGAAATATTTGTGCTCTTCTAGCAATATTGTAGGTACGCAACTTAATTGAACGTGCAGAAATATTTGAACTCATCTATTAATATTTTAGCTATGCAATCTTAATTAGGTCATATAGAAATATTTTAGTGGTGTAGTAATATTTTAGTTATGCAATGTAATTATGTCGCGTAGGAATATTTAGGCTCTTGTAGCTATATTTTAGGTATACAACTTAATTAGATCGTTTAGGACGTGTAATAATATTTATTGCACGTGGGTTAGACAATTACGTAGTAATGTATTTTGTTAATATAAATAATTATGTTAATAAACTATGGTTATGGTTATATATAATTAATATGGTTATATTAATGTGATGCGCTTAGGTACGATGAACACTTTGTATGTTTTTTATGGTGAGGACATCACCCGCGATGGGCCGTCGGGGCTTGATCTGTCGCGTTGTGAGACAAAAAATATCATAGTGGAAGAATTGGTAAATACTAGTTTCACGGACATTAGAAGGCGCATCCGCGCAGAGTTTGGGCCAGAGATGGCTCGAAAAAAGATGACCGTTGAAGCGGTCATTTGCAAGAGAGTGGGAGAAGATTACCGGTGGGCACTTCGCCGGGTTAAAGGCGAAAATTCGTGGGGTTCGTACATGAAATTTACAAGCACACCTGGTGCGGCCATGTATGGGCAACCGATGGTGTATGTGCAGTTTGTTGATGCCAGCAACATACCTGGTAGCAGCATTGCAGCCGGTGAGCTCCAACTATCCATCGCCACAGTGGCTATAGATTCGGAGACGGTGGAGAGGAGACATGTGGAAGATGTCTTTGTTCCCAGCCAGAATAACGGACCTTATTCCATGGCGATTGTCGACCTCAATGAACGGATTGAGGGACAGTCAGACGAGCTTGATTCTGGTGACGACGATCGTGAATCGTCAGATGATGATGAAGATGAAGGAGACGGTCAGATGCAAATAACCAGCTTCTTCCTATTGCATACGCACTCGTTGAGTCCGAGAGCATGTTAAGTTGGTTGTGGTTTCTGCAATGCTTGAAGGATGGTGTTGTGATAGATAGACCTGATGTATGCATCATTTCTGATCGCAACTAAGGGCTTCTCAGTGCACTAGAAAAAATGAAGCAGGATGTACCGATGGAGTTCCTTTGGCCTGATCTTGAAACCAGGTGGTGCATGAGGCATCTAGCAGCAAACTTTTACTCTCGCTTCCGGAACAAGGAATGTTTCAAGGCCTTCAAAGTGATGTGTATGCAGAACCAACCGCGGAAATTTTATGCCCACTGGATGGCATTGAATGCCGCAATGACCGCAGCTTCTGGCGATGCACCAGCTGAGCCAGCGGGTGTAGGAAATCACAGGAGGGCCAGGAATATGGCTGAGTGGGTGAATGTTAATTGCCCGGATGTTCGGAAGTGGGCACTAACTCATGACAATGGTGCTCTCTATGGCATAATGACCACCAACATGTTAGAGGTATACAATGCAATGCTTAAAGGTGTCCGAGCCCTCCCTATTACTGCACTGGTTGCTGAAACATGGTCCCGCACAGTGGCGTACTTTGTAGATAGAGTTCAACTAGCGCATGCACGAGTGCAGATGAACAAACAATGTCTGAAGCTATGCAAGATCACTTGGCCATAGAAATAGAAAAATCAAAGACTCATGGTAGCAGAGTGGTGGACTCACTTAGGAAGAGGTGGGAGATCAGAACAAGGCAAAAATACGTGTGTGGATACTTGAGAGGGGATACAAAGAAAGAGGTCACACTCAATCCAACGACATGCGAATGCACCTGCAAAAAGCCTTTGCTTTATCATTACCCATACAGCCATGTCCTTACAGCGGCAGCAGGCCAGAGGATTGCCGTTGACTCATATATCTCCCCATACTTCAACATGCATAATCTTATGAAAACCTGGGATGGCGAGTTCTGGACATAGGGTGTTAAGGAGTATCACAGCACTATTTGGTATGGTGGACCAACATGGTGGCCCAACCCTGCGCTCAAGCGAACCGTTAAGGGACGTCGTCAAACTAGGCGATTTAGAAATGACATGGACCATAGCGAGACCGGAGAAGGACGGAGGTGTAAGACTTGTAAAATTCCTGGGCACACGGCGAGAAATTGCCCACACAAGCTATAATGTTGTATTTGTATTACAGCGTTGTAACGTACTATGTTTTAAATTTGTATTTCAATGTTGTAATATACTATGTATTTCAATGTTGTAATGTACTATATTTTAAATTTGTATTTTGATGTTGTAATGTACTATGTTTTAAATTTGTATTTCGATGTTGTAATATACTATGTTTTAAATTTGTATTTATATCATTTGTACAGACTATGGAGGATTTACCTCCTCTCTTGGATGGGAAGTACGATTCTACCCACCGGTGCCAACAATGGATTAGCCCCGAAGGTCCACTGGGAGGGCCAAGTACTTTCAGGTGTCGAGGTCCAGCGAACCGATGGATTCTTGATGAGCGGTTCATGCCTTATCTTTCTCGTAGCGGACTACTTCCGTTCGCTAGGATGACATCCACGCCTCAGTTATTTAAACTGGACCCTTATCTTCTAACATCACTTGTTGACCGGTGGAGACCAGAGACACACACCTTCCACTTTCGGTGGGGAGAGATGACACCGATACTTCAGGATGTATCCATGATCACTGGGTTGCCACTTCGTGGTATTCCTCTCGTGTTGCCGCCATCACGGGCATCCTGGAAGGAAGATTTTGAACAACTGATGGGTCAATTTATCCCGAGAACTCTTACTGATAAGTTAGCTAGAGGTGTCCCCATCAGTTGGCTAGTAAATTCTATTGAGTTCAGAGCCGGAGTTTCTGAGGAAGTAGTACGTCAACACCTAGTTGCATACTTACTCTACCTATTTGGCATGTTGTTCCCATCGGGAAATGGTGAAGTAGTCAACCCAATTTTTATTAGACTAGCAGAACACATAGCCCTTCCTCTGGACAATTTAAAGATCACCCAGTAGAACATCGGTTCGGCGGTGCTATGTCAGACTTACAGGGGGTTATGTGATGCCTCATATAGGAGAAAGAAGGTCAGTAGTGCAGCCCCAATTCTATGTGTATGCTATATTTTCCTCCAGTTATGGTCTTGGGAGCACATACCCGTCGGACGGCCGATGATAGAAGATCCAGTGCATCCATATAGTAGTCATGACATCCAGTTTGATTGCGCGACCATGGGTACCCGGTGGACATATGGCGTATTACGTTGGGCCCGTGATTTGGTTTCGAAGTGCTATCCTCTTTACCATAAAGATTTTGAGACCATACATCATTCTTCTATCACATGGAATGCGTGGCATGAAGATTATGTAACGCACGTGGCTGGGGATAGGGGTTTAGAAATTGATTGCTATCGAGACCAGGAGTTTTGGTGGACACGTTGTCACCTTGTGTGCCTATATATGGTGGAGCCGCAGAACCCGAGCGTGTGATGCGGCAACTTGATCTCTACCAGGAGGTCCCTCCCCCGCCTCCCAACTATGTCGAGTCTACATTTCACGAGTACGTTCTCAATCTTAAATCAGTTTAAATTTATATAATGTTTTTTTCAAATATTATAACAATGGTTATGAGAATTTCAGACAAAGCAATCAAGGGAGAAAGAATCATAATTGGCTGCACACCCAGAGGCTATGGATAGATCAATGGAATTCGAACAAGCTTGCGAACATAGTTCCAGCAATAGGTATTTTTTTAGATTATTTAAATTCTTATTGGTATGCTTATGACACTGAACATGCAGGGTGTTTTCCAATAATACGTGGGATGCTTATATGACATGATACAATGCGAGCACACGTTCCAAGCTCACCCGTGCTCCAACGGATAGACCAGCACACCACACACGTCAAGACCAGCTAGAGGGAGGGATAGAACATACTGCAACAAACCGACGCGATGACACGGTATGTATATCGTTAGCACTGTATTTATAATTCTAAATTTACGAGAATAACATTGATCGTTATTTTCAGCTAAGTAGGCAGCATAGCATAATGGCGGATGTGCGTGAAATAGTTAGAGAGAACCCTCGATCCATGCCGAATACCATCAAGAGTAGGTTGAGGCGCATTTTTCAGAATGCTTTACATACCGCTATTAACTGGAGTTGTGGCCGAGCGGATGATGTTATGCTAGCACAGTATAACATGCATGAGTCTTTCTCGTCGTGGCCGAGTGAAGCGAGAGCAAGCCTAGAAAATCCAGCACGCAGCGCCTCTATGCGTGAGAATGTACGTGTTTTCTACACTTAAAAATCTGTTTTAGAAAAACAATTATTTATAATGTTCTTGTGCTGGCAGACTAGAACACGCCAAGACGCTACTCTTATGCGTATATCATCGAGGATTATCATCACACCCTCTAGGCCCGAATCTTCAAGATAACCGCCACGCGTGAGTCCGATACTTTTAATCCACGTCTGCTGTAATAATTGAACTCTAATATGCAGACCATTTTTTAGATTGATTTCGGTTCAACGCATCAACCAGCACCTAGAGGAATATTCCTAGAAATTATTACAGAACTATTTCAGGAAACACCGGTACGCATTTTTATAATCGCACTAATTTATTATTATATTTTACTCATTTTAATACTTATTATTCCTATACAGACCACTTCTGACGATGCATGGAACGATGATGATGCTGGATTTAATTCCAATATGCCACCTCCTCACCCATCTATAGGCCATGGCAGTTACTACAGATATGATCAGCCATACGACCAATCTCGGTCTTCGTACAACCCTGGACCATCACAACCAACATATGATCCAATGATGGATTTCTTATATACTGATGTTGGTACGAGCCAAATTCCCGACAGTCAACAAGATACAGAAACCAGGGATCATTTTATACCATCACCACCAAATATCCACACAAATCCCAGGCCAACGGACCCATGGAGTTTTCTTTCAGATCACATATACGAAGGACTTGCGAGGAAACAACCGAGACAATGAGACAATTATTGAAACTCCGACGGTGTAGCCGGTTTCTATTTGAACATTAATGTATCGTTCTATATTTGTGAGAGACATATTACTATTATCTTGTCTTGGTGTTCAAAAAACAATTTCAAATAAAAATTCACAGATATATAAGATATAAATTAAAAAAATACTTAGGTACTTATTTTTCATTACCACACGGTACAACAGAAATTAGGATACATTTAAATGCATAATTTAAAATACGAGTACTTTAATTAAGATACAATGCGAAGCGTGGATTCAGACACTAGGACAAAAGTCTAGTCGTCTTGCGTCCAGCGTGGCCATTTCTCTGTCTTATCACCGCGTTCTTCAGCTGCCCTTGCCTCAGCAGCCCTTTCTCTTAGAGTCTTCCTGTATGCCTCCCTAGCCTGTCGTTCCTCCTCCTCCCTGAGCCATCGTTGTTCCTCTCTCTGCGTCTGTAGCTCCTCTAACCGACACCGTTGCTCCTGTTGCGCCGCTCTACGCTCTTCCGCCTCTTTCTCACGACACTCGTCCTCGTGAAAGTTTTGCCACGCACGGCGACTCCTCTCTTCTATCTCACGAAGCGCCCATTCGGGCTGCTCCGTGTCAATCCAACGATACCATATGCACAAGGGTGGAGGAGACTGCATCACAAATAAAAACATAGTAAATATTCCATAAAACAAAAAATATATCATTTTGTTATAGATGAAACATATCGGAGGCCTGTTGTAACTCCTTCACCTTGCAAAGAGTCCCGCACCAACACCGAAGATGTTCCACACCAGGAGGCAAACTCGCATCCATCATATTTCTCGGCCTGTAGTCTTGGTCAGAGCAAGGCAAACTCATAGCCACCAAAGAAAATAGCAAACAAAGCAAGAAACGAAGAAGGATGCATCTGTGAAGAGCGTGATACTACTCCTTTTATAAGTCAGCCTTCTCTACTAGCAGGACAAATCGGCATGCGAGTGCGCTGCAAAGTTCGGTAATCAATTTGCTGTATCGGTGCTCTTTCGGCGGTCTATTTTCTGTAGCTCCCGTCGTCTAATTACTGTGCAATCATGTCGAGTCGCGTCACCTCAGCGGACAGCTGCTGCCGGGGGCAGCACAAAGCGCCACAGCCTAGGGCGGAGAAAAGTATTCGCCACCGTCCCCGTCCCGATGTTTGACGCGACGTCCCGCCAGCGGAACGCCTGCCTCCTGCCACGGGCCCCACCTCATCCCGCGCCATGCGCTGGCGGAATGCTCCTCCCGCCACCGCCTGTGGCTAGAAGCCTGGCCCGCCACTGGCCCTGACGGGATGTGACACGCGTCACTTTTCTAGCGTCCCGCCAGGGTAGTTTTGCCTTTTACAGTGACAGGGGTAGTTTTGGCTATGCAAAATTGCAGGGGTTATATTTGTAAAAAAAATCATAAAAAGACTACGCAGGGCATAGGCTCTGCTGCAAGCTTTCACGTGGTAACTTGGGATTGGGAGGGCTCACTCGAGTTGAAAAATGAGCTGTCCTCTTCCTTCCTACTACCTTCGTTTCAAGGCTTAAGGCCTATATTTTTTTTAAAAAAGTCAAACTATGTCAAGTTTGACCGACCAAGTTTTTATCAAAAACTGTTAATATGCAAAATACATAATCAATATCATTAGATAGATAATGAAATATATTTTCTTATGATGTCTACAAAATATTATGTTTATTGATAGTTTTTTCTAAAAGTTTGGTCAAAGTTTAGTTGGTTTGACTTTTCAAAAAAATTATAGGCCTTAAGCCTTGGGATGGAGAGAGTATGCTGCAGCAAGAGCATGTTTGGACGAGGAAACGAAGAAAAATAGTGTGGGCAGTTGATTACAACTTGATGTCACGCCATGCTATTTCTCTCTCTTTGCTTGCACGCGACCCTGATGCTCTGGTGCCAGCTTCCTCACGTGACCAATCCACAGGCCAGGCCAGTTGTGCAGTACTCCCTCCGTCCGCAAATAAATGTACTTCTAGTTTTGTCCTAAGTCAAAGGTAATAAAGTTTGACTAACTTTATAGGAAAACGTAGCAATAATTATGACTCTAAATTGGTACTAGTAGATATGTTTTCAAATTTGCTTTCATAATATATAAATTTTATGTTATATATGTTGTCATATTTATCTATGAAGTTAGTCTAATTTAATTAAGTTTGACTCGGACAAATGCTAGAAGTACACTTATTTACGGACGGAGGGAGCACTGTACTCCGTCTACACGCGGAATTGACCGCAAACAAAATTTATTATGCTCTTCCTCTGTTGCTCTCTCTCTATCTGACCACTCTAGCTGCAGCAGCTTTCTCCTGTTGGAACGAGGAAACAACTTGTAGACTCCTCCACGGGTGCTTGGAAACAACTTGGACTCAGAAGTATGGTCCAATTCTACTATCTCCCCCCCTCTAAGTGCACTTTAAGCCAGGTTGTATTTCTATTTCCCCCCCCCCCCCCCTCTAAGTGCACTTTATTCTACTATCTCTTTCTAAAATAAAACATGTGCACTTGGGAGTACAAGTAGTAGTCAGGATGCTCACTTTTGTTGGTCCATGCACTTCTCTCCATCAATTCACTTATGATGATGGGTTTAGTTCAGAATTGATGTGAATCACCTGGCTGGAGCCAACAGGCCCGGGTTGCTTTCATCGTGGCAACTCCTGCGCCCGACGCCCGATGCAAGCTTCACGTGGCCCCTTGGGATTGGGAGCCGGATCGTTCAGCGTCCACGAGGAACTGCGCAGAAAAATTTTATCAGTCCTCGTTCAGCTTTTCTCCTGTTTGGATGAGGTAACGACAAAAAAATAACAAAATCAACCAAATTTCAGAAGTTATAAGCACAAAATAGTAACTTGGTTTTGAACTCTACGGATAGAGCCAAACTCTACAACACGACACCACGAACGAATGGTGCGTGACTTCTTTTAGGGTTCTACCGTGGCTTATAGGTCCCCATCGTATAAGCGGAAAAGAAATGTCTAGTTTTTTTCCACCTAGAAACACCCTAGAAGCCCACGTACATGCAGTGGAGCGAAACTGGTCCAGAGCAGTTTTCCGAGCTTCTCCGGTTGATGGTGGACCGTTCTCTAGAAAAAGACATATCGTTGTCAAATATTACGCTTAGAATGCCACCGCCGATTACTGTTCAGCAAACGACCGAAACAAACGATCCCAACTCCCGACCCCTCCTCGCCTGGACCTGCCTTGCTCGCGACCCCCAACTCCACCCCATCCTCGCAGCCGCCGCCGAGCCATGCTCCACGCGCCGCCCACCTCCGGATCCCGACAGCCCTCGGCCGAATCCCAACCTCCGCAGCCGATCTCCCCTGTTCCTCTCCTCGCGGAACTCCCAGGCAGCCCAGCCGCCCGGCTCGACCACCGCCGCCCTCCCACGCCTGGCCCGACCTGAATGCCGCCTCCCAAGCTTGGCCCGATCGTCAGCTCCAAGGCCGTCCGGCTGCTGCACGATGTCCACTTCTGATGCGATTTCTTCAATTTTTTTGAGAGATACATATGGTCAGATGCTAGTACAGGCTCGGTGTTGGATGCTAGTTGTTGATGCTAGTACAAGCTCTGTGTTGGATGCTAGTACAGGGTCGGCATTGAGAACACACATTGCTGTTATTTTTATTGTAATTTCAAAATTATGTGATATTTTCTATTATTTTGACATGTCCTAAATTATACTACAACACCATATTTTTAAATTAATTTCTAGCTCCTTTTCTACTTATAACTAGCCTATGTATACTATATATGGTTTTGTTAAGTGGTCAGACCAAATCCAGGGTCATAATAGACATCTCACAACCCATCGTAGCAAATAAGTCAAAACAGCATAAGCCCAAAAGAAGTCTCCCGAGAGTTTCTACAAACTTCTACCCACCATAGTTTTTCTCCACCGAAATCTATAAGCAGGCTTATGCATAAGCAGAAGCCAAAAAGAAATCACCCGATGCATGCTACACTCCATTCATCTAGGATTTCTAAAGATGATTAGAGTACATATTTTACTATTTTAAATAATTTTTTACTACATTATTCAGGACGTCATGGCATCTCCAACGCCGACTTGCAAACAAATAGCCTGCGTCCAAATCGGTCCGTCTGGACCGATACCATGGCCCAACACGCCCCCGTAAACAAAGAAAGGGACCTGGTGTGGTCCACTCCGACGCGAACCGGGCCCAAAATTGAGATGGGTTTATGGGAGAGGGTGCGGACGGCTGCCACGTCCGATTAGTGTCCTCCAGAAGCTTTCGCCGAGCCCACATGTCAGCCACCAACAGAGGGGAACCGACACCGATCGTCCTTTTTAATGGGACCGTCTCATCACCATCCCTTCCCTACTCCCCCACTCCACTACTAGTCAAACCCCTAGCCAAACCCTAGTTCCCTCCCTACCAACCTACCCAAGCTCCGCCACCGGCCACGACGACGAAGCCCTGGAAGATGTGGTTCTGGCCTGGCCGCAACGACCACAAGGCGGGGTCCTCGTCCGGCGCCGACCACCACAGGCACAGCCTTTCGATGTCCTTCTCCGGCTCCCCTTCTCCTGCCCACCCACGCAGAGCTCCTTCTACTGCTCCCCACCAGCATGCCCACCGCCACGTGCACGCTCGGAGCACCACGTCAACGTGAGCCTCGAGGTGGCACGTACCCTCACCGATGTGGGTATGTCGTGCCCATGGCCGGACGTGCACTTGCCGACTGGGTGGCACCTGAACCAGGTCTGTGTGCCTTTCTCGGCCATCCCCTCACCGGGGCCTGCTCGCCGTAGGGAGATCTGCTGCTGCCAGGCATTTCTCCCCCTAGATCCGCGCCGTGACCCCGCGTGCGCCATCCAGTCCCCACAGTGGGACAGATGGTTCGAGGACGAGCACACGGTGCGCCGCGAGTCTATCGAGGCCCACCTCGAGAACCCCGATGACGAGAATGAGGACTACTAGGAGGACTCCAGGGCCAACTCCGGCCTAGAGCAGGACGATGACATCGAGCTCCTGGACTACTTCGGCCCTCCGCAGTTGGGCCTGCCGGTCTGGTCGCGCTACAAGGGCGTCGACACGGTCAAGTCAAAGGTGTGGCCCTGGCCGCAACAACAGGTCGAGCGAACGGAGATGTTGGAGCCGCGACAACAGGACCAACCCATGATGGAGGAGGAAGAGCTACAGGCCGTCATCCTCCTGTCCCATCTGGAGGAGGAGAAGAAGTAGGAGGGCATGGCACATGCCCTCCATGATTCGTGGGTGGCATCCCTCGTAGTCGCCCCAGCTCTACCGCCGCCCGCTCTAGCCACGCCTCCACCGACTGGCCACGCTACTCCGTCCAGCCTCGTGTGGCTGCTGCTGCCGGGGTCTTCATCAAGATCGAGAATGACGACGACGAGTAGGCGTCCATGACGTGCAACAGGACCAGCGGCGCCCCCTATGTATTTTTGTGCGTGGATATTTTGGACATGCTTGGGACTAAAAACTAATGTATAATTATTGCAATTTTGATTTTTTTTGTACACTTTTTTTTACGGGGTAGCCGTTGGGGACAAGGGCCACCGTAAACGGATTTAATCCGGACGGCATGTTCTCCACTCCACAAACGAACCGAATTTGATATTTCGTTGTTCGAAATGCGGTGGGGCCGTTGGAGATGCCTCATGCGAGAATTTGCTATAGCACAGTTCACACTATGTAAATTCCGTTTTGCAAAGTGGTTAGAAATAATTCTCTTACTCCTAAATTTTATACGTTCCCAACAGTGTTTTGACCGATGATAAGAAGAAGCTTCTTTGTGTGTGTACTGTACACCCCAAATTTCTGCCTGCCCAATTTCCTTTTTCTGGCTATCGACTGCTGGCTGTGGCCTCTCCTTCCTCTCATTGGATAGGCAAACACTGTTTTGTCCTCATACTCTGCTGCTGCTGCCAGCTTCACGTGACCAAATCAGAGGCGATGCGAGTTGTGCAGTCCCCACACCACCCCACGGGAATTGACCACGAAATAAAATCTGCGATCTTCCTCTGTTGCTCTCAGTCTCAGACCTGTCCAGCAGCAGCTTTCTCCTGTTGTACTACAGCCGAACGTGTGGTCCTAGTATACCCGTCTCTAATCCACTTCCTTTTGAAGTTATCAGTTGTTCATATACTACTGGATTTTGTTTTTAGTGCTTAACTTCCGAGATTAGTTATTTTCTCCGTCTAGAAATGAGTAACGAGCACAATATGTGCATTTTGTTTTTAGTTGATTGCTCACCACATATGTCACGTGGCGAGCACAAGGGATGTAGGCATCAACCCGTGCTCAACCTTTTTCTCGACTTTATCTCTTCGTCCTCCCCCAACTTCAGTTCGTGAGAGAGCCCTCGCGTGCGCCGGCCCGATCCAAAGCTGAACTCGACAAAGTTGTCGGTCGAGGGAGGCGGAGGAGAGGCGCCGGAGTCCCCCTGTATATAGTAGTAGTAGTAGTCCTGGGCCTTGTGCTGGTATTCGGCCTCATGACGTGAAGCTCCCGAAGACGGTGGTCCGTCCTCCTCCGAGCCGTCTGTGTGGCGGCGGTGGGGTGGATGTTGGTCGCCCGTGCCCCCAATAAGGCCTCTCCCAGTCGCAGCTTTTTCGTGTGGTGGTCGCCCTCCTCTTTGACCAGCCGCGGCGACAGGAGAAGATGGATTAGCACCGGCCGCCCGCCTCAAGCTCGCCGCCCGCGGGCTCCTTTGCCCTGGTCGCCCTCACACGACACCTGGTGGTGGTCCTCTTTCTCCTCAGGTGAGGCCCTTCGGCTAGGATTCACTGCGATATGGGAGATGGCCGGGAGCCATTCCAATAAGTGTGGTGGTCCTTCAATCTTGGGCATCTTGCCGCTTCCTCTACTCTTGCTGGCCGGCCATGGTGGTGAGGGGAGGAGGAGAAGAAGTAGCGATGCCGCCTCGTCCTATAGGTGTGGATTTTCAGCTACTTCTCTGGCCTGCCGTGGAGGCGAGGAGGGGGTGGGGGTGAGTCCCTGTTCTGCAGCTCTGAGGAATTGAGGAGTTGTTCTTGGGTTCTTCTTTGAGGCGTTCTTCTTCGCCTTCCGCCTCCCACCCGTGGTAGGTGTGGAGAGTCCGACAGAAGGCCTACTAGCACTGCTGGCGTCGAAAAAGAACCCTCTGCTGCAAGATTTTCCTGCTCCTCATGTCTCCACGACTGGGTGAGTAGCAGCGTCAAGCAGCAGTGGAGTTGAAAAGCAATCTTCTTGAGCACCACCTCGGCGGCGGGTCACAGCCCTCCGACATCCAAGGCCACTGCATGGCCTATCCAAAAGCCGGTGAAGGGTCCCGGCCATTACTCAACCTCCTTTGTGAGGCCCCTCTTGAGGTCAACACCCGCATTTATCGTCTGCTCGGGAGCAAGTGGTTTCGTCCCCGCCTCCGTGCACGACGGAGTAGCTGACTTCCGACTCGGTGGTGGAGAAGGAGGACTGGCTTGTTTTCTGATATTTTTTAGTGAGGTCTTTTCTACAAATATCAGAGACCTATGTATTGTTTTCCTATTTTATGAGGTCCTTTGTAATAGTTTGTACATCCAACCCTAGTAATTAATGTGATTCTTACAAACCCCTTCGGGGGCACTCCTTGCAAAAAAAAAAGGAGGTGGTCCTAAAGTTCTTTCACGCGAAGACGAAAATCTGCTTGATATATGCACTCATTGTTCTGGTCTGGAGAGGCGAGTTCCGTAAGGCTCCGCCGGCGAACTCCCATGCACGTATCTTGACTGAAGATTGCTAGATTGGAAGGTATCCGGTCCTGCGTATCCATGCTTTTTTCTGCCCGTTTGATGTCAAAAAATGGTAGAAGAGAGGCGTTGGAGAAGATCTTCACCTATTTCCCTATGATGAAAATGTATTTACGTGGATGCTAAACTTTGTCGACCGGTATAGAAGATTTTGTTTTTTTTTACTCTAACAACACAATAACATACATAGAACATTCTAATAATTGTGAACTCAAAGAACGGACACCACATTATGCTGCATTAGTTGAAAAAAGGCATGATTACCCTGTGAATTATTTTAGATGTGTATGAACAAAGTTGCAAATTACTAGTAGTAGCTCATAATTCATTAATGATTTTTCGATCAACTCGTGTATAGGCATAGGCTTATATTAATTAGCACCTTGGTGGGAAAATTTCCTTCTTAAAGTGTCTATTTTGTGTGTATTTTTTAACAAGGTGAGCAATAATTCTCCCATAATTCTCTTCCTCTGTCTTAGTAAAGGGAAGTGCTAGGCGTCCCCCGGGATGAAAACTTTTCATCGACGGTCAGATCTCCTCTATGAATAGTCTCGCTTTTGCTATAAATAGTCCCGCTTTTGCTACATGTAGATTAAAAAGAACAGACAGACTAGACCTCGTCAGAGAACTTGCCGGCAAAATATGTACTAATGTAGCAAAACCGACTTCGCCGGAGACTCGCTGGAGATTTTCGCCGGGAGACCTCGTCGGAGACCTTGTAGCAAAAAACTTTGTTCTAATGTAGCAAAACCGAAGATTAATTGTATCAAAAAATTTAAATTAGTATAGAAAAACACAAACTTCGTCGGAGCATCACCGATACACCCATCGAAATTCATAGCCAAGAATTTGTATAGAAAACATTGTAACATTTGGAGAACGACAATGTAGAAAAACCGAAAAGAGTACATATCAAAAAATAAACGAGCATGTAGAAAAAAAGTTCCCCGCTTGGTAGAAACTGTTGGGAGGGAGGGGACCCTGTATAGGGTCAAGATAGGAGAAATACGAAAGGAGTATCCCCCGTCTTAAGCCGAATTACTGATTGTGTCGGCCGAGTCATGTAAGATCTAGCCGATATGAGCAGAACCATGGCACAGACAGAATGAGTAACGCCTTACTCGGCCGACATATAAGTTATGTCGGCCGAATGAGACCGATTAACTTGTGTGCAGGTGAAGGCCGAGCCGAGTTATGCGAGATAAGACCGAATAACATGAAACTTGTAAGAGAAGGAGGTGCCTATAGTCAAACCCTAGTCACTGGCTAAGAGGAATCTAGACAGAGCCAAGCGCAAAGGACAAGGAGCAGAGTAGCAGAAGGGCAGACATGTAGGGGTTCGTAGCATGGAAAACAAAAATTTTCTAACACATACAAACAAACAAGCCAAGATCTATCTACTAGATTGTAGCAACGAGTCGATGGAATAACTTACCCTTGAAGATTCCAAAGCGTTTAACGAGAGCGGATTCTCGTGGGTGATGTAGTCGTACTCTTCCCGATCTCAAGATCGTGTAGACGATCCTTCCGGCGCCGCGTTCCGGCAGCGCTCCCGCAGTCGGTCACACGTTCGGTACTCGACGAAGACCTTCCTCTCCCTTGTTCCAGCAGGCAGCGGAGGTTGTAGTACTCTCCTCGCGATTCCGGCAGCACAACGGCGTGGTACCGGAAATAGAGGGGAAATCCCGCAGGGCTTCGCCTTAAGCCGGTGCGAGTATGGTGGAGTATGAGAGAGGCTATTAGTGGTCTAGTAATTAGACACACCAATTAGAAGGCTCTAAACCAATTAGAAGGCTCTAAACCGAAGGCTAAAGCAATTAGAAGCTCTAAACCCAAACGGCTCTAAACCGGAGGTAGAAGATAGGAACTTGTGTGTTCTAGGAGGGGAGCCCTGCCCCTCCTTATATAGATGGGAGGGGGCTTGGCGCGCCAGGGAGGGAGGGAGTCCCTCCCCAACTCGGCCTAGGGCTGGCCGCCGGCTTGGAGGAGAGAAACTCCTCCTCCAAGTCGGTTCCAACTCCTCTTGCTTGTTTCCCACAGTTTCTTGTTTTAGCCGTTTGACTTTCAAACTGGACATTTGACTTTTCTGTTTTAGGATTCAAATTAATCCTTTATTTGGGACAGCAAGAACACTTAGTACATGATGCAATCATTCCAATATGTAATGACACATTCATGTACCCCTCCCCCCTGGAGTGCCGGACAATCCGGAACCTTCTAGAACATTCCCGATGAAAACACCGGAATCATTCCGCAACTCCGAAACGGGACTTTCCTTATATGAATCTTATTCTCCGGACCATTCCGGATCACCTCGTGATATCCCGGATCCCATCCGAGACTCCGAACAACATTCGGTCTCTTTCTCATAATACCATAACTACTCAAACAACGTCGAATCCTTAAGTGTGTCTCCCTACGGTTCGTGAATTATGCGGACATGATCGAGACACTTCTCCGAACAATAACCAATAGAGGAATCTGGAAATTCATATGGATCCCACATATTTCTACGATTACTTTGCGATCGAATGAACCACTTACATACGATACCAATTTCCCTTTGTCTCACGATATGTTACTTATCCGAGGTTATGATCGTCGGTATCTCTGCATACCTAGTTCAACCTCGTTACTGATAAGTACTCTTTTCTCGTTCCCATGATATGTGATCCCTTGTGACCAAGTCACATGCTTGCAAGCTAATTGGATGACATTCCACCGAGAGGGCCCAGAGTATATCTATCCGTCATGTGGATGGACAAATCCCACTCTTGATCCATGTGTCTCAACCAATACTTTCCGAACACTCAATGCCACCTTTATAACCACCCAGTTATGGTGTGGTGTTTGATGTCATCAAAGCATCCATCCGGTAAAGGTGATATGCATGATCTCATGGTCGAAGGAATTAGGTTACTATGTATCAGAAAGCATATAGCAATTGAACTATTGAAATGACTTGATCTTTATGCTACGCTCATCTATAGGAGTATGTCCACCATATCATTCTCCTAACGATATGATCTTGTTGTTGATAACATCTCAATGTTCATGATAGGGAAACCACAATCATTAATCAACCAACAAGCTAGTGAAGTATAGAGGCTATACTAGGGACTTCAAATTAAGTTTACAAATCACACAAGTATCAATGTTTCCTTGTTAATACTATTATAGCATGAATGTAAACATTTATCATAAACACAAAGATATAATAATAACTACATTTATTATTGTCTCTAGGGCATATCTCGAACAGTCTCCCACTTGCACTAGAGTCATCTAATCTAGATTACATGGTAATATACCGAACACCTATGGCAGTTTGGTGTTGGTTATGTTTTGCCCTTGGGAGAGGTTTAGTCAACGGATCCGCCACATTCAGATCTGTGTGTACTTTGCAAATCTTTATATCCCCATCTTGGATATGTTCTCGAATAGCGTGAAAACGTAGCTTGATATGCTTCAGCTTCTTGTGTGACCTTGGTTCTTGCGCATTGGCTATGGCGCCCATGTTATCACAGTAGATAGACATTGGGTCCAGCGCACTAGGAACCACACCCAGCTCTGCAATGAACTCTTTCATCCATATCGCTTCTTGTGAAGCCTCCGAAGCAGCCATGTATTCCGATTCAGTTGAAGATCTCGCCACAACGCTTTGCTTTGCACTCCTCCAGCTAACTGCTGCACCATTCAAAATAAATACGTATCCGGATTGTGATTTAGAATCATCCGGATCTGTGTTCCAACTAGCATCGGTGTAACCATTAACAACGAGCTGTTCATCACCTCCATAAGAAAGAACCATATCCTTAGTTCTTCTCAAGTACTTAAGGATGTTTTTGATCGCTGTCCAATGATCCACTCCTGGATCACTTTGATATCTGCTAGTTAAACTAATAGCATATGCAATGTCGGGTCTAGTACATAGCATGGCATACATTAGAGATCCTATGGCTGAGGCATAGGGAGTCTTACTCATCCTTTCTCTATCTTCTGCCGATGTCGGACTTTGAGTTTTACTCAAGGTCGTATTGGGCAACATGGGCAAGAACCCTTTCTTGCTTTCTTCCATTCCAAACCTCTTTAGAACTTTGTCCAAATATGTACTCTGTGACAATGATATTTGGCGTTTCGATCTATCTCTATAAATATTTATGCCCAATATGTAAGCTGCTTCGCCAAGATCCTTCATTGAAAAACTATTATTCAAATATTCTTTGACACTATTAAGACGGTCTACATCATTCCCAATCAACAATATGTCATCCACATATAGTATTAAGAATGCTACAGAGCTCCCACTCACTTTCTTGTAAATACAAGCTTCTCCATAAGTTTGTATAAAACCAAAACTTTTGATTACCTTATCAAAACGTTGATTCCAACTTCGGGATGCTTGCTTCAATCCATAGATGGACCGTTGAAGTTTGCATACCTTGTTAGCATCTTTAGGATCGACAAAACCTTTGGGTTGCATCATATACAACTCTTCATCAATGTCTCCATTGAGGAATGCTGTTTTGACATCCATCTGCCATATCTCATAATCATAATATGCAGCGATTGCTAACATAATCCTCACAGACTTTAGCTTCGCTACCGGTGAGAAAGTCTCATCGTAGTCAACTCCTTGAATTTGTCGAAACCCTTTTGCGACAAGTCGAGCTTTATAGACAGTAACATTACCATCAGCATCTGTTTTCTTCTTGAAAATCCATTTGTTCTCGACAGCCTTTCGGCCATCCGGTAAGTCCACCAAAGTCCATACTTGGTTTTCGTACATGGATCCAATCTCGGATTTCATGGCTTCTTGCCATTTATTGGAATCTGGGCTCATCATCGCTTCCTCATATGTCTCGGGGTCATCGGTGTTGTCCACCAACATGACATTCATAACGGAATCATACCAACCTGGAGTGGTACGAGTTCTCATTGACCTCCGAGGCTCTGTAGCAACTTCAACCGAAATTTCATGATCACCATCATTAACTCCCTCTCTTATTGGTGCAGGCACCACAGGAACTTCTTCCGGTGCTGCGCTACTCGCAATTTCGAGAGAAGGTTCGACAATCTCGTCGAGTTCTACTTTCCTTCCAGTCACTTCTTTCGAGAGAAATTCCTTCTCTAGAAAGGATCCATTCTTGGCAACAAAGATTTTGCCTTCGGATCTATGATAGAAGGTATACCCAATAGTTTCCTTCGGGTATCCTATGAAGACGCATTTTTCCGCTTTGGGTTCAAGCTTGTCCGGCTGTAACTTCTTTACATAGGCTTCGCATCCCCAAACTTTAAGGAACGACAATTTAGGTTTCTTCCCAAACCATAATTCATACGGTGTCGTTTCAACGGATTTAGATGGTGCCCTATTTAAAGTGAATGCGGCTGTTTCTAATGCATAACCCCAAAATGATAGCGGTAAATCTGTAAGTGACATCATAGAACGAACCATATCTAAGAGAGTTCGATTACGACGTTCGGACACACCATTACGCTGTGGTGTTCCCGGCGGTGTCAATTGTGAAAGTATTCCGCATTTCTTCAAATGCTCGCCAAACTCGTAACTTAGATATTCACCTCCACGATCATAACGTAGAAATTTAATCTTCTTGTTACGTTGATTCTCTACCTCACTTTGAAACTCCTTAAACTTCTCGAAAGTTTCGGACTTATGTTTCATGAAATATATATACCCATATCTACTCAAGTCATCCGTGAAGGTAAGAACATAACGATAACCACCGCGCGATGCTACACTCATTGGACCACACACATCGGTATGTATGATTTCCAATAAGTCCGTAGCTCGCTCCATCATACCAGAAAATGGAGTCTTAGTCATTTTTCCCATCAGACATGCTTTGCATCTTTCAAGTGATTCAAAATCAAGTGATTCAAGAAGTCCATCGGAATGGAGTTTCTTCATACGTTTCACTCCAATGTGACCAAGACGACAGTGCCACATATAGGTCGAATTATCGCTTGATTTCAAACGTTTAGCCTCAATGTTGTTGATATGTGTATTTCCACTATCGAGATTCAATAAGAATAGACCATCTATCAAAGGTGCATGTGCATAAAACATATTACTCATATAAATCGAACAACCATTATTCTCGAATTTAAACAAGTAACCGTCTCGCAATAAACAAGATCCCGATATAATGTTCATGCTCAACGCAGGCACCAAATAACAATTATTTAAGTATAAAACTAATCCCGATGGTAGATGAAGGGGTAGCGTGCCGACCGCGATCACATCAACGTTTGATCCGTTTCCCACGCGCATCGTCACCTCGTTCTTCGCTAGCTTCCGTTTATTCTGCAGCACCTGTTTCGAGTTACAAATATGAGCAACCGAACCAGTATCAAATACCCAGGCACTACTACGAGTACTAGTGAGATACACATCAATAACATGTATATCAGATATACCTTTCTTCTTGATGTTGCCGTTCTTCAAATCCGCCAAGTACTTTGGGCAATTCCGCTTCTAGTGACCTTCTCCCTTGCAGTAAAAGCACTCAGTATCAGGCTTAGGTCCAGCCTTGGTCTTCTTCGTCGGCGTGGTAACTTTCTTACCACCCTTCTTGAAGTGTCCCTTTGGCTCAGACTTGCCTTTCTTGAATTTGGTGGTCTTATTGACCAACAACACTTGGTGCTCTTTCTTGATCTCCACTTCTGCAGATTTCAACATGGCAAAGAGTTCTGGCAACGTCTTGTTCATGTTCTGCATGTTGTAGTTCATCACAAAGTTCTTGTAACTTGGTGGTAGTGATTGGAGGACACGGTAAATTCCCAAAGCATTAGGAATCACTATACCCAAGCTTTGAAGTTTGTTTGCGTGCCCAGACATCTTAAGCACATGCTCACTGACGGAGCTGCCCTCTTCCATCTTGCAGTTAAAGAACTTTTCAGAAGCCTCATAGCTTTCAATTGCCGCATGAGTCTCAAAAATCAATTTGAGATCCTCGACAATATCATATGGGTCTGAATCCTCAAACCTTTTCTGAAGCTCCGATTCCAAACCTTACAAGATAGCACACTGAACTATGGAGTACTGATTCTTCCGAGCGAGGTAAACATTCTTTACTTCATCGGGAGCATCAGCTGCAGGTGGGTCACCCAGCGGTGCATCCATCACATAGGTCAAATTACCAGCTGTGAGGACAATCCTCAAATTGCGGAACCAATCCGCGAAGTTGCTTCCATTGTTTTTCAACTTTTCTTTCTCTAGGAACGCATTAAAATTGATGGTAGGGGCTGCCATTGATCTACAACATATTTGCAATAGTTTAGACTAAGTTTATGACAAATTGAGTTCAAATTAATTAATGTAATTAAACTAGGTGAACTCCCACTCAAAACAATATCCCTCACATTGTTTTAGTGATCACACGAACCAAATCCACTACATCAACACCGATCATCACGAGAGTTGATATAGTTTCAATGGCGAACAATCGTCATGTTCATCATATCTACTATATGATTCACGCTTTACCTTTCGGTGATCCGTGTTCCGAGACCATGTCTGTACATGCTAGGCTCGTCAAGATCAAACCTTAGTTTCCGCATGAGCAAATCTGGCTTGCTCACGTTGTATACACTTGCGGAATCTAACACACCCGATCATCACGTGGTGCTTTGAAACAACAAGCTTTAGCAACGGTGCTAACTAAGGGTGAACACTTTATGACTTGAAATTCATGTGCATTAGGGATCATCTTATAATGCTACCGTCGTCTACTAAGCAATACAAGATGCATAAAGGATTAACATCACATGCAATTCAATATATATGTGATATGATATGGCCTTTCTTCTTTGTGCTTCCGATCTCCATCTTCAAGCACGAACATGATCTCCATCATCACCGGCATTGCATCAAGGTCAATGACGCTACTCCATGGTTGTTGTCCACCGGCTTCAACTATTACAACTACTTTGAATAGACACGCGGGTCTTAACATAAATTAAAGACAACCATGTGGCTCCTGCCGGTTGCCGACTTACAATAAGGAACATTGCATACATCAAATATAATCACAATCATGGCCATATCACATCACTGCACACCCCTGCAAAACAAAGTTAGACGCCTCTACTTTCTTTGCATATTTTACGTGGTTTGGGGCTTTCAATAAGTGTCGTTCTAACTTACGAACAAGAACCACAACATTGATACTAGTATTGTTAATCACCCGTTGTAAATTGGATCTTAACTATGCTAGGAGAAACAGGCACCCGCAAAGCCACTTATGCAATACAAGTTGCATGTCAAGCGTGGAGCAAGTCTCATGAACGATGTCATGTAAGGTTAGCCCGGGCCGCTTCATCCCAACATACCTCAAGATGCAAAGTACACAAGAAGCAATCGACAATAAAAGCATCAACGCCCACAATGACCATTGTGTTCTACTCGTGCAACAGATCTACATATAGACACGGCTCTGATACCACTGTAGGGGTTCGTAGCATGGAAAACAAAAAATTTCTAACGCATACAAACAAACAAGCCAAGATCTATCTACTAGATTGTAGCAACGAGTCGATGGAATAACTTACCCTTGAAGATTCCAAAGCGTTTAACGAGAGCGGATTCTCGTGGGTGATGTAGTCGTACTCTTCCCGATCTCAAGATCGTGTAGACGATCCTTTCGGCGCTGCGTTCCGGCAGCGCTCCCGCAGTCGGTCACACGTTCGGTACTCGACGAAGACCTTCCTCTCCCTTGTTCCAGCAGGCAGCGGAGATTGTAGTACTCTCCTCGCGATTCCGGCAGCACAACGGCGTGGTACCGGAAATAGAGGGGAAATCCCGCAGGGCTTCGCCTTAAGCCGGTGCGAGTATGGTGGAGTATGAGAGAGGCTATTAGTGGTCTAGTAATTAGACACACCAATTAGAAGGCTCTAAACCAATTAGAAGGCTCTAAACCGAAGGCTAAAGCAATTAGAAGCTCTAAACCCAAACGGCTCTAAACCGGAGGTAGAAGATAGGAACTTGTGTGTTCTAGGAGGGGAGCCCTGCCCCTCCTTATATAGATGGGAGGGGGCTTGGCGCGCCAGGGAGGGAGGGAGTCCCTCCCCAACTCGGCCTAGGGCTGGCCGCCGGCTTGGAGGAGAGAAACTCCTCCTCCAAGTCGGTTCCAACTCCTCTTGCTTGTTTCCCACAGTTTCTTGTTTTAGCCGTTTGACTTTCAAACTGGACATTTGACTTTTCTGTTTTAGGATTCAAATTAATCCTTTATTTGGGACATCAAGAACACTTAGTACATGATGCAATCATTCCAATATGTAATGACACATTCATGTACCCCTCCCCCCCGGAGTGCCGGACAATCCGGAACCTTCTAGAACATTCCCGATGAAAACACCGGAATCATTCCGCAACTCCGAAACGGGACTTTCCTTATATGAATCTTATTCTCCGGACCATTCCGGATCACCTCGTGATATCCCGGATCCCATCCGAGACTCCGAACAACATTCGGTCTCTTTCTCATAATACCATAACTACTCAAACAACGTCGAATCCTTAAGTGTGTCTCCCTACGGTTCGTGAATTATGCGGACATGATCGAGACACTTCTCCGAACAATAACCAATAGAGGAATCTGGAAATTCATATGGCTCCCACATATTTCTACGATTACTTTGTGATCGAATGAACCACTTACATACGATACCAATTTCCCTTTGTCTCACGATATGTTACTTATCCGAGGTTATGATCGTCGGTATCTCTGCATACCTAGTTCAACCTCGTTACTGATAAGTACTCTTTTCTCGTTCCCGTGATATGTGATCCCTTGTGACCAAGTCACATGCTTGCAAGCTAATTGGATGACATTCCACCTAGAGGGCCTAGAGTATATCTATCCGTCATGTGGATGGACAAATCCCACTCTTGATCCATGTGTCTCAACCAATACTTTCCGAACACTCAATGCCACCTTTATAACCACCCAGTTACGGTGTGGTGTTTGATGTCATCAAAGCATCCATCCGGTAAAGGTGATATGCATGATCTCATGGTCGAAGGAATTAGGTTACTATGTATCAGAAAGCATATAGCAATTGAACTATTGAAATGACTTGATCTTTATGCTACACTTATCTATAGGAGTATGTCCACCATATCATTCTCCTAACGATATGATCTTGTTGTTGATAACATCTCAATGTTCATGATAGGGAAACCACAATCATTAATCAACCAACAAGCTAGTGAAGTATAGAGGCTATACTAGGGACTTCAAATTAAGTTTACAAATCACACAAGTATCAATGTTTCCTTGTTAATACTATTATAGCATGAATGTAAACATTTATCATAAACACAAAGATATAATAATAACTACATTTATTATTGTCTCTAGGGCATATCTCCAACAAGACAAACGTCACGGAGGTGACAGTGAGGAAGCCCGAGACACGCATGTGAAGGATTCTGGAACATTGCCACCGATAGAAGGGGGACACGGAAAGGAGGTTGTCGAGTTACCATTTTGGGACAAGCATATTCCAAGGATATGCTTGCCACGTAAGCCCTAGAAGGAACCAAGGAACCTCTTTATAAGGGGGACGCGGGCTCCTGAGAAGGGATCGATTCATTCTACGATGTAAGGCTCGTGTTGTTGTTTACTTCTTCTCCATGAAACAGCTCTAGGAGCACTTGTAGTTCTAAAGAAGAAGAATAGAGATCTACTTATGTAACACCCTCAGAATCGGACCTATGCAAGTTTGAGCAAAATTCGCCAAACCCGCATAGAAACGATTCAAAGGTGCCCACCAGGCACTTTCGTGCGGGTGGAAAACGAAGTAATAACATTACACAACAGTCCTCGATGGGACCCACAGGACAGATATATATAACAGCGACTCAAAGAGCCAAGAATACAGATTATAATGTACAAAGATCCAAATCACCTTGAAAACGATAGAGCGTCCAGCTACGGACAAGATGCAAATGGGGCTAAGAGCCCTGAAGAATAACCAATGGCGTCCATAACCCTGCCCAGGCCAAGCCGGAAGGGTAACCCTGCTAACGGCGTCGATCTCAAAACCTGCTTAACAAAAGGGGTGCCGACAAAGGGCAAAGCAGAAAAACAAAGAAGGAGCGTCAGTACTGAGGCCAGTACACGGCGAGGCTAGAATTCGGCGGTCCTCGCCTACATAGGTATGGTGGACTGAGCGGCAGCGGCAGCATGCACTAAACAACCTATAGAGACTCGATACAACTGGCGGCAATCAGAGAGGGGTAAGAAAGACCTATTCGGATCCAACCTGAAACTAACATCAAGCAAACCCATCCTGGCGTTTCCCCCTCGACACCGATCGAGGAAGTCAACCGAGGAACTCACACAGTTGGCAGATTTACTTATTCGGTTATCGTTGCGGCAATTACTAGTCAGGTGTGGATAATCATCCTGATAAAATAAGCAGTGGGCACTTTTAGTTAACCATTCCGTTGTAGTTGCAACAATTACTAATCAGATACAGATAGTATGAGATAAACCCAAAACCCAGCAGTTGTTGGCACTTTTATTCAGCCATTCCGTTGGAGTTGCATTACTTACTAGTCAGATACAATTGTCGCAAGCGACAAAGCAAACAAGCAATTGTGGGCAGTATTATTTAATCATTCCATTATAGTGAAGCTGATTACTAGTCATTATAAAGTCAAATTTATAGCAATAAACTTTAATTATGCTTGTCTATGGTCGAGATACTGTGCTCCAAGTCGTCCATATCCGCGGACACGGCTTTCAGAAAGTTTTACCCGGCCGGGGTGCACCAATAGCAACACACACTCGATCAACCTCGGAAAAACCAAATCAAAACCCAACGAGGCCTTCACGACAAAGCAATCACAAGATTCATAAATATTTCAGGGGGCCACCCCTTAAGTAGATCCCGCAACGGAGTAAGCAAGCTCCGAGACGGCCTCAAGGTCTGTGGGGACGGCTGTGAACGACTGGGAACCCCAAACAGGGCTTGTCAACACCACGGAATCGTGCCACTACCCTAAACAGTACAGTGTGCAGTACCTCGCACAATCGTAAATAAAGCAGTAAAGCATGGCATAAGTACAGGATAGTAATAAAACCTCAAACTAGTTTGTGGCCCCAAGAAATAAGACGGAATCAAGCTCTGGCTGAGGGGGGTCCCATATACCTCCCGGATGTGGATAGCGCGAAAAATCAAGGAACAGGAATCAAGTACTCGGGGTCTTACGGGACACAAGTGGGCGTTCGGAAACCAAATATTATCTATCACCCACCGATGCCTCTGCTTATTCAATTTTAGTTGTTAAACAGAAATTAAAGTGAACAATAAGTAAAACTATGATCATCTCCATCAACAACATACGGCAATACATCGACAACTGTGGCACTTGACAACACGCGACAGCACTTGAGCAAGCGACTACGACGCGCAGGTCCAACTATCTACCAAACAACAGGTAATAGGATGTGTCCAAGGCAATATAGGGCTGCACGGTATATCACAGGTACGGAAACTAAAGCATCGCAACACAGATAGCAATAGATCAACAAGAGGGAAGTAAATACTATAAAAGTAAGATGGGTAGAAAGAGGGAGATGCTCGCCTGAAAACATTGTCGGAGGGTTCAACCGAAGATCGGGCGAAGCTCACATCAACTCAACGGCCTTATTCGCGAAGAAGCAAAACACTAGAAGAAACACCGGATGCAAGATTTAATACACGGCAGAAGATCGGCATGATGCAAGTATGATGCATGGCCTGGCAAAGGTGCGATGCAATTAGGTCAGATTAGGCGGAACCGGGGTCCCGACAATTAATTAGGTGGTTCAAGTTGTTTAGGACCCCCACAAATTAAATGTTGTTTAGCAATGCAACAGGTGGAACCGGTTCGCTACACATGTTTAAATGAGGCCAATATAAGGCTAGATTTGCCCGCATATGGGCCCCATATTTAATTATTAGGTGAATCGGCATAAGGCCCCAACCCGTATGACATGCATGCATGAACAATTATTATGCATCAAGTTGTTATTATATTATAAATTAGGGTTCTCGGATAAGAGGTTCACACATTGAGGGGTTCGGCGAACTTGGGGTTCCGGGGGTTCGGGGTCGGGGTCCAGGGTTCGACGGATCTGTCTCGGCGGGATCGTTTTCGGATAGCGGAGGTAGGTCTTGGCGTTCGCGATGAAGGGCTTGGCGTATCCGTGTCGACGTCCTTGGCATCCGGGTTCTTGGGTATCGCATCCGAGACGGAGAACTCGTCGCATCCAGGGAGATCTTGATGTAGGGACGGTCCTTGTCGGCGATTCCTCGGGGCTTATGCTCGGGTAGAAGTGCCTGTCGTTCTCGCATCGGCGACATTGGCGTTCGGGTTCGCGACGAACTTGGCATCCTGCATCGGTGCTTGTCGCACCGGGGAGCCGGACTTGGTGGCGGTAGATCTTGGCCATGTCGAAGTTCTTGCCGGAGGTTCGTCGAGGTCATCGGTTCGGTACGGTCTTCATGTGTTAGATCTTGTCGAGTTCACTGCAACGGCCTTGTGGTTCCGATGACGACCTTGACGGTTATCTCGTGGCGCCATGTACACCCCTCGAGCCCATCGGCATTGAGCCGGTCTTGTCGTTGAGCATCCCTGAACAAAGGTCTGGGTGTTCCGGTTACATGGACGATGGAGACCTTGATTCAACATCATCGCGGCCTCCGAGGTTTCGGCTAGCGGAGCCGGGAAGAAGTACTCGAGCGGTAGCGTCTTCGGGTTCCGTGAAGGAGATGCTTGGGGCCTCGGTCGTCAGGCTTGTGTACGGCGCCGGTGTTTCATCGGGCCCATACGGGTTGGTGTCGATCTTGGGGAAACATCTTCGCCAAACGGATGGCGGCTTCCCGGGGATCTGGGCGTTGAGGAAGTTCTTGTGGGGTTCCGGTTTCTTCGGACGTCGTCGTCGGACTCGGATACCTGGTGACCATCTACACGCATATCACCACCTGAGGCAGCACACGTACAGAGACGTGGACAACCGCCACTGTGCACGCGCGCAAAGGGGCAACCGGGCCGGAGCTGGGGCGACGTCCCGCCGGCGGCGGACGCGGCGAGACGGGGCGAGCTCGGGGACGGGGGTGCTTGGGAGTGGCGGCGGGATGGAGCAGGCGAGGCGCAGCGGCGGCTGAGCGAGGTGGCGGAGGCGCGCCGGTGAGCAGAGAAGGAGGACGCGGGCGGGGCGAGGCGGCTCGCGACGGCAGAGAAGGGGCGCCGGCTTGGGGCGAGGTGGCACTGGGGTCGGGGCCATGCGAGCTGAGGGAGGGCCGGGCGCAGCGGGCTTGCAGAGGGAGGAGGCGCCGGCGAACGCTGGAAGGTGGACAGAGGGGCGGTGGAGATGGGCGGCGGCGGGGTTGCCGGGCGTGGGAGAGAAGAGGCGAGGAAGGGAGGAGGAAGGTGAGGACGCTCGCGCGCGTGCGCGTGGGGAGCGCGTCGGGCCGTGGTGGGACCCAGGGGGGCCACGCGGGTTGTGGGGGTGGGCAGGTAAGAAGGGCTGCGCGCGGGGACGGTTAGGTAGGCCAGGCGGGGTGGGACCATGCTGGCAGCGGCAGGAGTGATGCTGGCTGCGCGCGCGTGGTGTGCGTTTGGTGTGTGCGTGAGTGTGTTGAGTGGTGGCTGTGAGGAGAGAGAGAAGGGGGTAGGCTAGGTGGCAGTTTAGGATTGGAGGGGGGAGAGGGAGAGGGTGAGGTGGCGGCCAACGATTGGAGGGGGTGAGGTGGCCAGGGGGTGTGGGTAGGTTTCTGGGTAGGTTTAGGTTTTGCTGGGGCAGACTAGTTGGACCGATTTAAAAAAAATCTGGGGCGGTCGTTCGGGTCGGGTTGGCCCGTTCGACTGCCCCTACTAAAATAAATAAATATTTTATTTGATTTAAACGGGCCGTCTGCAAACCGATAGCGGCCAAAACAAAATATTCCGGGGACCCGGTTTTGGCGTTTGAATAAAAGACGGGGCGTTTTATAAAACAAAACGGGCTTTGCGAAAACCGTTTTGGCAAACAATGCATGATGATGACGATGCAATGCACAAATTTAACGCGATTTTCTAGTAGTGGTTTTGCGGGATGCCACAATTCGACACCACTAACAATGGATCTCGCCCTCGAGATCCGCCTCATGGTACCGGAAGGAAGGTCGGCGATCTGATCCTTCGCGCTTCGTGTAGATCCTCGCGACACCACTAACGAGGGTTCCTTCTTCATCCGGGAAAACGGCGACACCACCAACAAAGGTTCGTTGTTCCTGATCGTCGAGAGAACACTACGGGGACAAAAGGTCATAGGTAGAGGCATCAACAAATAAAGCCACCTCTAACTTCCATGGATAGAGTAAAACTGCTGGATCCACTGATCCGACGTACAAGAGCGAATGATAAGAGCAGTGGTAGGGTAGCTACTCCATCCCGCACTCAAACCATTACTCTGCACACGAATAGGTGGATTAAGCAACCAACTCTCGGAATCAGACTGAAGATCTCGCCAAACGAGGTTCGGAACAAAGGAGTGATGCAGACTCTGCATCGGATCTGGCGTAGATGATGTCATCACATCGGGAAACACCGGAAGATACAACAGAAAACGTATGAAAGACACACTGATTAGGTTTCGCGATGGTTCCATTGGCATGAACAACACATGCTCAAGGTCGACTCCAACTTCACCAAAGCTCGTCCTTCTCATATGTTTTTCAACGACACTGATACCCAGCAAGGAACACATCTGGATAAGAGCTCACGAACAAAAGATCGGATGAAGGGCACAACAGACAAGTTGCAGATTGATGATCGTAGCACCTCCGTTACAAAAGGGGAGAAAGAGAAACCCTGAAGGTACGACGGAAACCCAACCACGAGAATTCCTGGACTCGAAGAGAGAGAAGAGAGCGGATTCAAAACACGTCGAGGTAAGAGGAGAATAGCAGAGGGGTAAGGAGTAAAATCAGACCTAACCAGAACTATCCAACCGATTTAGCAAAATAGTTTTTGACACTCTACTTCGGCCGTTAGCTAGGTTATCCTATAGGCTGGACTTGTGGGGTATCGCAACTGCTGAGCTTTGATACCACTCTGTAACACCCTCAGAATCGGACCTATGCAAGTTTGAGCAAAATTCGCCAAACCCGCATAGAAACGATTCAAAGGTGCCCACCAGGCACTTTCGTGCGGGTGGAAAACGAAGTAATAACATTACACAACAGTCCTCGATGGGACCCACAGGACAGATATATATAACAGCGACTCAAAGAGCCAAGAATACAGATTATAATGTACAAAGATCCAAATCACCTTGAAAACGATAGAGCGTCCAGCTACGGACAAGATGCAAATGGGGCTAAGAGCCCTGAAGAATAACCAATGGCGTCCATAACCCTGCCCAGGCCAAGCCGGAAGGGTAACCCTGCTAACGGCGTCGATCTCAAAACCTGCTTAACAAAAGGGGTGCCGACAAAGGGCAAAGCAGAAAAACAAAGAAGGAGCGTCAGTACTGAGGCCAGTACACGGCGAGGCTAGAATTCGGCGGTCCTCGCCTACATAGGTATGGTGGACTGAGCGGCAGCGGCAGCATGCACTAAACAACCTATAGAGACTCGATACAACTGGCGGCAATCAGAGAGGGGTAAGAAAGACCTATTCGGATCCAACCTGAAACTAACATCAAGCAAACCCATCCTGGCGTTTCCCCCTCGACACCGATCGAGGAAGTCAACCGAGGAACTCACACAGTTGGCAGATTTACTTATTCGGTTATCGTTGCGGCAATTACTAGTCAGGTGTGGATAATCATCCTGATAAAATAAGCAGTGGGCACTTTTAGTTAACCATTCCGTTGTAGTTGCAACAATTACTAATCAGATACAGATAGTATGAGATAAACCCAAAACCCAGCAGTTGTTGGCACTTTTATTCAGCCATTCCGTTGGAGTTGCATTACTTACTAGTCAGATACAATTGTCGCAAGCGACAAAGCAAACAAGCAATTGTGGGCAGTATTATTTAATCATTCCATTATAGTGAAGCTGATTACTAGTCATTATAAAGTCAAATTTATAGCAATAAACTTTAATTATGCTTGTCTATGGTCGAGATACTGTGCTCCAAGTCGTCCATATCCGCGGACACGGCTTTCAGAAAGTTTTACCCGGCCGGGGTGCACCAATAGAAACACACACTCGATCAACCTCGGAAAAACCAAATCAAAACCCAACGAGGCCTTCACGACAAAGCAATCACAAGATTCAGAAATATTTCAGGGGGCCACCCCTTAAGTAGATCCCGCAACGGAGTAAGCAAGCTCCGAGACGGCCTCAAGGTCTGTGGGGACGGCTGTGAACGACTGGGAACCCCAAACAGGGCTTGTCGACACCGCGGAATCGTGCCACTACCCTAAACAGTACAGTGTGCAGTACCTCGCACAATCGTAAATAAAGCAGTAAAGCATGGCATAAGTACAGGATAGTAATAAAACCTCAAACTAGTTTGTGGCCCCAAGAAATAAGACGGAATCAAGCTCTGGCTGAGGGGGGTCCCATATACCTCCCGGATGTGGATAGCGCGAAAATCAAGGAACAGGAATCAAGTACTCGGGGTCTTACGGGACACAAGTGGGCGTTCGGAAACCAAATATTATCTATCACCCACCGATGCCTCTGCTTATTCAATTTTAGTTGTTAAACAGAAATTAAAGTGAACAATAAGTAAAACTATGATCATCTCCATCAACAACATACGGCAATACATCGACAACTGTGGCACTTGACAACACGCGACAGCACTTGAGCAAGCGACTACGACGCGCAGGTCCAACTATCTACCAAACAACAGGTAATAGGATGTGTCCAAGGCAATATAGGGCTGCACGGTATATCACAGGTACGGAAACTAAAGCATCGCAACACAGATAGCAATAGATCAACAAGAGGGAAGTAAATACTATAAAAGTAAGATGGGTAGAAAGAGGGAGATGCTCGCCTGAAAACATTGTCGGAGGGTTCAACCGAAGATCGGGCGAAGCTCACATCAACTCAACGGCCTTATTCGCGAAGAAGCAAAACACTAGAAGAAACACCGGATGCAAGATTTAATACACGGCAGAAGATCGGCATGATGCAAGTATGATGCATGGCCTGGCAAAGGTGCGATGCAATTAGGTCAGATTAGGCGGAACCGGGGTCCCGACAATTAATTAGGTGGTTCAAGTTGTTTAGGACCCCCACAAATTAAATGTTGTTTAGCAATGCAACAGGTGGAACCGGTTCGCTACACATGTTTAAATGAGGCCAATATAAGGCTAGATTTGCCCGCATATGGGCCCCATATTTAATTATTAGGTGAATCGGCATAAGGCCCCAACCCGTATGACATGCATGCATGAACAATTATTATGCATCAAGTTGTTATTATATTATAAATTAGGGTTCTCGGATAAGAGGTTCACACATTGAGGGGTTCGGCGAACTTGGGGTTCCGGGGGTTCGGGGTCGGGGTCCAGGGTTCGACGGATCTGTCTCGGCGGGATCGTTTTCGGATAGCGGAGGTAGGTCTTGGCGTTCGCGATGAAGGGCTTGGCGTATCCGTGTCGACGTCCTTGGCATCCGGGTTCTTGGGTATCGCATCCGAGACGGAGAACTCGTCGCATCCAGGGAGATCTTGATGTAGGGACGGTCCTTGTCGGCGATTCCTCGGGGCTTATGCTCGGGTAGAAGTGCTTGTCGTTCTCGCATCGGCGACATTGGCGTTCGGGTTCGCGACGAACTTGGCGTCCTGCATCGGTGCTTGTCGCACCGGGGAGCCGGACTTGGTGGCGGTAGATCTTGGCCATGTCGAAGTTCTTGCCGGAGGTTCGTCGAGGTCATCGGTTCGGTACGGTCTTCATGTGTTAGATCTTGTCGAGTTCACTGCAACGGCCTTGTGGTTCCGATGACGACCTTGACGGTTATCTCGTGGCGCCATGTACACCCCTCGAGCCCATCGGCATTGAGCCGGTCTTGTCGTTGAGCATCCCTGAACAAAGGTCTGGGTGTTCCGGTTACATGGACGATGGAGACCTTGATTCAACATCATCGCGGCCTCCGAGGTTTCGGCTAGCGGAGCCGGGAAGAAGTACTCGAGCGGTAGCGTCTTCGGGTTCCGTGAAGGAGATGCTTGGGGCCTCGGTCGTCAGGCTTGTGTACGGCGCCGGTGTTTCATCGGGCCCATACGGGTTGGTGTCTATCTTGGGGAAACATCTTCGCCAAACGGATGGCGGCTTCCCGGGGATCTGGGCGTTGAGGAAGTTCTTGTGGGGTTCCGGTTTCTTCGGACGTCGTCGTCGGACTCGGATACCTGGTGACCATCTACACGCATATCACCACCTGAGGCAGCACACGTACAGAGACGTGGACAACCGCCACTGTGCACGCGCGCAAAGGGGCAACCGGGCCGGAGCTGGGGCGACGTCCCGCCGGCGGCGGACGCGGCGAGACGGGGCGAGCTCGGGGACGGGGGTGCTTGGGAGTGGCGGCGGGATGGAGCAGGCGAGGCGCAGCGGCGGCTGAGCGAGGTGGCGGAGGCGCGCCGGTGAGCAGAGAAGGAGGACGCGGGCGGGGCGAGGCGGCTCGCGACGGCAGAGAAGGGGCGCCGGCTTGGGGCGAGGTGGCGCTGGGGTCGGGGCCATGCGAGCTGAGGGAGGGCCGGGCGCAGCGGGCTTGCAGAGGGAGGAGGCGCCGGCGAACGCTGGAAGGTGGACAGAGGGGCGGTGGAGATGGGCGGCGGCGGGGTTGCCGGGCGTGGGAGAGAAGAGGCGAGGAAGGGAGGAGGAAGGTGAGGACGCTCGCGCGCGTGCGCGTGGGGAGCGCGTCGGGCCGTGGTGGGACCCAGGGGGGCCACGCGGGTTGTGGGGGTGGGCAGGTAAGAAGGGCTGCGCGCGGGGACGGTTAGGTAGGCCAGGCGGGGTGGGACCATGCTGGCAGCGGCAGGAGTGATGCTGGCTGCGCGCGCGTGGTGTGCGTTTGGTGTGTGCGTGAGTGTGTTGAGTGGTGGCTGTGAGGAGAGAGAGAAGGGGGTAGGCTAGGTGGCAGTTTAGGATTGGAGGGGGAGAGGGAGAGGGTGAGGTGGCGGCCAACGATTGGAGGGGGTGAGGTGGCCAGGGGGTGTGGGTAGGTTTCTGGGTAGGTTTAGGTTTTGCTGGGGCAGACTAGTTGGACCGATTTAAAAAAAATCTGGGGCGGTCGTTCGGGTCGGGTTGGCCCGTTCGACTGCCCCTACTAAAATAAATAAATATTTTATTTGATTTAAACGGGCCGTCTGCAAACCGATAGCGGCCAAAACAAAATATTCCGGGGACCCGGTTTTGGCGTTTGAATAAAAGACGGGGCGTTTTATAAAACAAAACGGGCTTTGCGAAAACCGTTTTGGCAAACAATGCATGATGATGACGATGCAATGCACAAATTCAACGCGATTTTCTAGTAGTGGTTTTGCGGGATGCCACAACTTACTAGACATTTTAGTGTAGAAATCACTACATCTTCCCTCCCCGGATCCCTCTAGCATCCATTGGCCCCATACTTTAGCCTACCCATGGCATCTTCCGTGCCACCACCACGACAGTTGGCGCCCACCGTGGGGCCAACAACGGTGCTAGCTGGAGTCAAGATCCGGACGGGAAACTTCATCCTCACCGGCGAGCGGGTTGTCTCTGGCTTAGTCCAGAGATTTGGTCTCTGGGACTATGTCAGCGATAACACGGGTAGCTTCAGGAGGAAAGCGCCTCCGCGCAACGGCGTCTTCATCAACCTGGGCGCGCACAAGGTCTACGTCGGCGTCGACATGTCCTACGTCTATCCTCACCGAGTCATTGAAGCAGGAGAATCTCCCCTCCGTGCTGCTAGCGGTCCACGTGGAGCATGCCCCGTTGGTAGCGTCGAGGTGATGGTGACGGCCACGACACCAGCAACGGGAGCGGGCGCCGGACCAAGCAGGGACCCGGTGATAGGAGCACAGATGGCCATGAAGCAGACAGCTCCACAGCCCACCGAGGTAGATCCACCAGCAACCAAGTCAGCCGAGGTGCAGGAGACGACCCCAAAGGGGCAAGGGTAAGATGACCACCTCTGGAGAGGCCAGAAAATATTCTTCAGGCAACTATAAATAATCTAACAACGCCTGTGGCGCCGATACTTGATCCGGCTAACGCATAGGCGGAGTTAGAAGAAACTAGACAAAAAGTACTAGTAGAGGCAAAAAGGTGTCAGCCTTGCGGGAATCCTTAAACAGGACCCTGCGAGAGTACGCTAGGGCAAACAAACTAGATCTGCCCCCTGAGCGGGTAGATGAATTGAGATTAAGAGGAAAGAACCTCATGAATGATATCAACAAAGAGCATGAGGCTCGTCCAGACGATTCGGTCAAACCAGGCTTTCCGAGGTACAGTACCCCGGCAAAGAACCTGAGGGCGGCAAATGCCGCAGCCCTGGAGTTGGAAGGATTAAGCGGGGAAGTCCGGCAGAGACAGCAAGAAATAGTAAATGAACTGGTGCGCATCGCAAACCAGTAGAATGAGGAATTACTCAGGGTTACCTCGACAAGGCCAGGAGCGTCGCGCATGGTTCATTCGGCAGAAGTGGCCCCCGTGTTGTCTGCGGCAACAGCATCCTCACCCGGAAACAATTCGCGGAAAGATAAAGCGGTGACCTCGGGAAAAAGAAATAAGCAAATTGTTCCATATGATCCGGCCGTAGCCGGAAAAGTCAATGAGAATAGAGGCAATGGCAGCCAAGGTAAAAATGGAGATAGAAACCCCGGCCGTGCCAACAAAGAGCACGGGAACCACGGAAGGGGAAGTCATGATAACCATAACCTGACAGAAGGGAGGAGGAACCCTCCACCAGATCCTCAGCCAAGGTATGAGCCTCGACAAGAACGAGAAGCGAGACCAGCTCACCATAATCAGGCAAATGATAGATACAATGATGGTTACTCGGACATGGAGCATGCAGAGCATGGTGGGCATAACCACTATGGAATACAAGAGAGGGTCATTTATAGGAACTTGCCATCAGCTGACGCAAGACAGAAACTGGACAAATTATATCGGTCCGAGTTATTGGAGGAACAGGGTCCGCCTGGCCCGGCATGCTTCGGACCTCGGATCATGGTCGAACCACCCGTGCCGAACTTTCAATTGGCAAGGGGCACGAAAACAATGGGAGCACAAAACCACAAGATTGGTTAATTCACTATGCCACAACAGTGAAAATAGCCGGCGGAAACCTACGATGGGCGGTAAGATACGTCCCACAGATGCTGGAAGGGCCAGCCAGATTATGGCGAAATAATTTGCCGACAGGTAGTATCAATTGTTGGTTAGATTTTGAAGAAATGTTTGTCAACAATTTCACTAGTACTTACAAGAGACCAAATAGGCCTCAACAGCTCGCAATGTGCAAGCAGAAGCCGAATGAAACAGATAGGGAATTCTTGACTCGGTGGTGTAACCTCAGAAACTCATGTGAAGGGGTCATAGAATCTCAAGCAATAGTTTGGTTTGCTCAAGGCTGCCGGTACGGAAGTGTACTATGGCAAAGATTGCAGAGAGATATGCCAACCACATTAGCAGAAACCATCCGAATAGCAGACTCATATGCCTTAGGCGATCCGACTCAACCGGAGTTAATGTCGGCAGAGCATCGGAAACACCAAGATCAGTATGTCAGGGATGCAGCCGGGTCATCGTGGCACAATGAGTACCGAGGTAGAAGAAGGGAAGAGAGGCCGGATTACAGATATGCTTCCAATCAAGTGGCAGCGGTTGTACAGGATCAACCGAGTCATGGAAGCAATCAGTGGCAAAAGAATGGTCCTCAGCAGTGGACGCCGAGGAATGAAGGGAAAAGACAATGGACACCAGAGAAGAAGAAGCAATGGCAGGAAAGACCAAAATATACATTTGAATCCATGCTGGATCAACCGTGTAAATTCCACACCCCAAGCCCGACCAAGCCAGCTAATCACACTACTCGGCAATGTGGATGGATGAAAAATGCAATGGGAAACTCGGAAGGCGTGCAAGCACCTTCTCATCAAGCACAACAACAGCAGCACCCACAGCTAACTGGGGCAAATGCACAGCAGCTAATGTTACCACCACCCCCTCTGAGGTATGATAACTCGGACCGGAGAGATGCAGTGCATCAGGTAGTAAATCAAATTCAAGATGGAAGAGCAAACCCCAGAAACAATGGGCGAAATTATTACATGGAACATCATTAGTCATACTGTGTGTTTACAATAGAACATCAAGATAGACAGAGCGTACAGTGCCGGCATATGGAAGTGAATGCAGTTATGCCGGCAGTACCAAGATACATGTCATGGTCAGATCAAGAGATAACATGGAGCATAAAGGATCACCCGGAGATAATGCCGAACCCAGGGTCATATGCACTGGTACTATATCCGACATTTGTCGGGCCCATCATTAATGTGAAATTCTCAAAGGTACTCATTGATAATGGAAGTAGCATCAACATTATGTACAAAGACACAATACATAAACTCGAAATAGCACAAAATATGCTACAGTCCACAAGGACCGCGTTCCATGGAATAGTACCGGGTCTCTCGTGCGAACCCATTGGGAAAGTCCGAGTAGATGTATTATTCGGCACAAGGGAGAATGCAGAGCGGAGAATTTGGAGTTTGAGGTGGTGGACCTAGAAAGTTGCTATCATGCTTTACTCAGACGGCCAGCACTGGCTAAATTCATGAGCAGCTGCCACATTACCTATTTGAAAATGAAGTTACCCAGGCCTCATGGGGGTAATAATAGTAGCCGGAGATTACAGAAAATCAATGGAATGTGCTTCAGCCGGGTCAAACGTGGTCGAGTCATTGGTAATTGCAAGGGAAAAAAGAAGGATTCAGGAAGTAGCAGCTCTGGCTCAGTCGGCACAGCTGAATATGCCGGCATTAGCCAACCCGCATGGGAGTGTTTATTTCCAGCCGACTAAAGAGACGAAAAGATCCAGATAGATGAGCAGTTCCCAGAGCGCACCATCACAATTGGTGCTGGCCTAGATGCCAAATAGGAAAGCGAGCTCACCAACTTCCTCCGTGAGAATCGGGATATTTTTGCATGGTCAACTCAGGACCTGCAAGGTGTGCCGAGGGAGTTGGCTGAGCACTCTTTGCATGTAAGGCCAGGAGCAAGGCCGGTGAAGCAACCTCTCCGCCGCTTCGCTGAAGACAGGAGAAAAATAATAGGGGATGAGATAGCTCGGCTCCTTGCGGCCGGGTTCATCATGGAAGTGCTTCATCCGGATTGGCTATCAAATCCGGTGTTAGTAGAAAAGAAAAAGGATGACCCGAATGTAGCCGTCGTATGGCGAATGTGTATCGATTACACAAACCTCAATAAGGCGTGTCCCAAAGATCCTTTTTCTTTACCTAGCGTAGACCAAGTCATTGATTCGACCGCTGGTTGCGAGTTGTTATCATTTGTATACGCGTATTATGGTTTCCACCAGATACCGTTAAATCCGGCTGATCAAATAAAGACTGCATTTATTACCCCGTACGGGGCTTATTGCTATCGCACCATGCCATTCGGCCTGCGTAATGCAGGAGCAACATACCAAAGATGCATGCAAAAGTGTCTACATGACCAGATAGGAAAAAATGTACAAGTGTATGTAGACGATGTGGTTATAAAAACCAAAGAGAGCAAAACGCTCCTTGAATATATTCGGCAGACATTCGCAAACTTGAGAAGATTTCGAATGAAGCTTAACCCGGAAAAATGTACCTTCGGTGTGCCGGCTGGAAAATTACTCGGTTTCCTTGTGTCTAGCCGAGGTATAGAGGCAAATCCAACTAAGATCCGAGCAGTTGAAAAAATGGAACTGCCGAGGTGTCTGAACGATGTATATAAATTCACAGGATGCCTGGCTTCTCTGAGTCGATTCGTATGTCGGCTAGGGGAAAAGGCATTACCTCTATATCAACTGATGAAAAAATTTGACAAATTCATCTGGACACCACAGGCTGATAATGCATTTCATGAGTTGAAAAAGATGTTGGTAACAACATTGATCTTGGCTTCTCCATTGTCAAAAGAACCTATGTTAATTTATGTAGCCGCTACTAACAGAGTGGTAGTTGTCGTGGAGCAGAATGAAGGGGATAAGTCAGTACAAAGGCCGGTATACTACCTAAGTGAGGTATTATCAGCCTCGAAGCAGAACTACCCGCACTACCAGAAGATGTCTTATAGAGTATACATGTCGGCGAAACTCAAACACTACTTCGAAGAGCATCCAATAAAAGTGATTTGTGAAGCGCCCATAGCCGAGATATTAATCAACAAAGTCGCAAGTGGCCGAATAGCAAAATGGGCAATCGAGTTATCACCTTATGCCCCGCAATTCGATCGGCGAGATGCAATCAAATCTCAAGCAGTGGCAGACTTTTTTATGGATTGGGCCGAGGTGCAATATGAGCCCCCATTGCCAAATCCGAACTATTGGACAATGCATTTTGACGGATCCAAGCTGAGAAATGGGTTAGGGGCAGGAATAGTATTAACTTCGCCGAAAAAAGATCAGCTGAAATACATGCTGTAGATACACTTCGCTGCATCAAACAATATGGCCGAGTATGAAACGCTCGTCCATGGGTTAAAAATGGAAAAAGAGATTGGTATACGTCGGATCCTATGCTACGGGGATTCAGACTTGGTAGTATAGCAAGTATCAGGCAATTGGGACGCACTAGATGCGAATATGGCCCTATATAGGTTTCATGTGCAAAAATTCAGTGGTTATTTTGATGGGTGCGAGTTTCACCACATACCTCGGGCGGAAAATGACGCTCCGGACACACTGTCAAAACTCGGATCAACTAGGCAATCAATTCCCCTGGGCATTGCCCTGGAACACCTGAGAAAACCATCAATTACACCTTCACCAGAATCCGAGTCAATTCGTATCTCGGCAGAACTGATAGAAGGAAATGTGCCAATGGAAATTGACAAAGAATATGACCCGAACTCTATAAGGGTGAACCCGACCGACACACGAGTGAACACGAAAAGCCCAAAGGTGTTATGTCGGTGGAAAATATGGAAATCGACAATGTAACTACCCCATAGAAAGTCACGCCGATATGGGCACAACCCATATTCTCATTCCTTAAACGGGAAATCTTTTCCAAGTGACGAGGTCCTGGATAGACAGATAGTGAGAAGAGCAAAAGCCTACACAATCATAAACAATGAGCATAATAAGAGAAGTGTCACGAGCGTACTGCAACGATGTGTTGACTCGGCAGAAGGGCGGGAAATACTCCTGGATATACATCAGGGAGAATGTGGGCATCACGCCTCATCCAGAGCCCTAGTGGCCAAAGAATTTAGGCATGGATTTTATTGGCCGACTGCGTTGAAGGAGGCAAAAGAATTAGTAGAAAAATGTAATGGTTGTTAGAGGTACGCCAGCAAGATACATCTGCCTTCGTCCAAGTTAAAAACAATACCAATCACTTGGCCATTTTCTGTGTGGTGCTTGGATATGGTAGGTCCGTTCAAGCCGGCCCGAGGCGGAATGACTCACATTCTAGTCATGGTGGACAAATTCACAAAGTGGATCGAAGTGAAACCAATAAGAAAATGTGACGGACCCACAGCGGTAAAATTCCTCAAAGATATTATCTTGAGATATGGATACCCACACAGTGTTATCACGGATAATGGCACAAACTTCGCTGAAGGAGCCTTTGCTAGGTTCTGCCAAGATAAACACATAAGACTAGATGTTGCCTCGGTGGCTCACCCGGCATCGAATGGGCAAGTAGAAAGATCAAATGGACTGATATTGTCAGGAATAAAACCCCGGCTTATCGAACCATTACAAAGGTCGGCAGGATGCTGGATTGAGGAGCTTCCAGCAGTACTGTGGAGCCTCAGGACCACCCCAAACAGGTCGACAGGGTATACCCCATTCTTTCTAGTATATGGGGCAGAAGCTGTGCTTCCAGCCGACATAATGCATGACTCGCCAAGAGTAATCCAGTACACAACTGCCGAGGTATACGAAGTATCGCGGCAAGATGATGTGGATCTGCTAGAAGAAGCAAGGGAATTGACATTATCAAGATCAGCTATTTATCAGCAAGATCTCAGACGATATCACAGTAAAAAAGTCAATCCGAGAGTTTTTAAAGAAGGAGACTTGGTTCTTCGGCTAGTGCAACGCATAGCCGGCATGCACAAAGTCTCACCCCATGGGAAGGACCATTCATCGTGAGTAGAGAATTGCACAATGATGCATATTACCTGATCGACGCTCAGTCACCAGAAAAGAACAAGGCAAACAAAGCCGGAGATGAATCAAAAAGACCATGGAACATAGCCTTACTTCGCCCGTTCTACACTTAGAAGCCATATATTGCACGTCGCGATGTGACACACCAAGTCGGAGTATCAAGCATGTATTAAACCTCGGCACCTCGAGCAGCGACTCGGGGACTTCACCATGTTATTTATTATTTTAAAATTATGTATTAAACCTCGAAACCTCGAGCAGTGACTCGGGGACTACACCATGTTATTTCTTATTTCGAATTATGTATTAAACCTTGGCACCTCGAGCAGTGACTCGGGGACTGCCCCATGATTGTTTCTCGTTTTGAATTATGTATTAAACCTCGGCACCTCGAGCAATGACTCGGAGACTGCCCCGTGGTGTTCTCTGCATTGAATTATGAACTATATTTCGGCGACCCAATTAATAACTTGGGGACTGCTTCATGTCGTTCGATGTTTTTTAAACAGATGTGAACCTTCATTAACCCAAGTGATAACTCGGGACTGACTTATATTACCCGCTAATTTTTTCATACACATAAGAGCTCGATAACTCCAGCAGAAACTCGGGGACTACCCCAATTTGTTGATCATAACTCGTAAGATGCAATGTGAGCTTGCCTCGATCGTCAAAAGAATAACAAGGAGGAAAACAAATGACGATTTCTAAGGATGACAACCTTAGAAAGTCGAAGTATAATAAGGGATGCACCCTATTTATATCACTTTACCAGTGGAAACCTCGGGGAGGGTAATAATCCAGTCTATGAGCTTAGAGCATTGTACTTAGTAGAAATTGCGAAAACAACAACTATACAACCAAGTTTAAATAAGGAAAACAAGATAGATGCCGAACGAAGGTCTTTCATATGGGAGAATACGATCCAGCTTTACGAAATTAAAATTTGGCAAATCAAAGATGTGAAGCAAATAGATTCACTTAGATGAAGTGACAACAATTACCATCACCAGTGCCTCAGCGGCACAAGGCAAAAAGGTTCACACTACACCAAAAGATGGACAATTGTTTCACAGACATCATACGCCCGGCATACCAGGGATTTAAAACAACTTAGAGTTTTTGAGCCTAGACACCGGAAGAGGCCAAATCACCCTTAAGGGGCAGTAGCATTGTCAGGAGCATCGGGCATGGGTATCTCGGATGTAGGCGGAGTGACCTCGGTCTCCTTCAGAAGGGTATCTTCAGGAACTGGGCGCTCCGAGGTTGCTGGCGCCTGAGAAGAAGTTACCACGGCTTCAACAGAAGCCATTGTAACCTCGGGGGCAAGCCCCGGCTGCTGAGAGAGGTCAACTTGGGCTCGAGAGGTTTTAGTTCCTTTAGAGGATGATCGCGCATCGTCATCCTCATCCGAGCTGTCGTTTGAATCGTGGGCATTATCCGAATCATCCTGCGGTTCATCCTGATCGGTCGAGTCACCACCTGCTCCATCTTTAGCTTCGACATCATCAGCCGGGTTGGGAAGAAAACTCGGCCCTTCGATCCAATTATGCACGTCAGCATACTCGATAAGCTGGAAGGCACGAGCTTGACGGTGAGCAACGAACTCCGGATTCTCAACCCAAGGAGAGCCAGTGCGCTGATTCATCAGAGTATCGAGAGAGATATCCTCATACCAAGAATAATGGCTGTAAGGGCCATATCATCACCAGCCCTCCCAGCAGATTCCCTCTAGAGGTTAACTTGGGTTTGAGATGCCATCAGCCTCGCCACAAGCACTTCAACTTCATCGATATCCGGCGAATTCGGCCAGAGAGCATGGTATGCTCGGATAGCTGCTTGCACCAGATCTCTTCCCATAATCTTCATTGGTCCAATATCAGCACCAAAGGCAATGAGGAAGTATTCCATCGAATATTCTTGACTTGGAGCAACGGGAACACCTCGGCGCTCACGAGCAGCAATCACAGCCTTGGAGCTCACTGGTTTCGCTTCCGGAAAATGATCTACACAAAAGGAAGTCATATCAGTTAAAAATAAGAAAGGGAAGAAAACAACTCGGCCACAGACGGAAACTTACGATGGATGTAACTCAACATTTTCTGGAGATCTAGGGACCAATCGGCCCTACTCTTCTCGAAACGAGTGATTTCCTTGATCATCGCTCGATTTTTTAATTCGACAACGTCAAGAAGTTCTTTGCCCTTCTGAATCTGCAGGCTCAGTCGGTTCTTTTCCTCCGAAAACTCCTGATCAACTTTTTCCAACTCAGACTTCTGGGAAAGCTTGAGAGATTCAACCTCGGCACGTAACCGAGTTATCTCATCATCCTTTTCTTTGAGTTGTGCCGAATGAGCGGCATCTTGTTCTAAAAAATGCAGCATCATATCAGGAATAAGTATGCATTCTTGATGCGACGCTGCAAGTGTTTGTAACTCGGCTATACCAAAGCCAGAAGGTTGTAAGAAACCCAATATTTACCTCGAACAGAAGTCGACAAATTGGTAAACAAAAATAGTAACTAACCTTCAAGAGCGCCAACTTTCTTGGTAAGGCGAGTATTCAAGTTGTTGATACTAGCTGCACACCAGCAAAAAAGCTAATTTGCACGAACAACTAAAATTATTACGAAGTTAAGGAAAGTTACACGGACTGGTTAACTTACCAGTTTTCTTCACAACAGGGACAATCTTCTCATATTTATCTTGAAGTTTTTTGTGCGCAAAAAGCAACCTTTAAAATTTAGCTGTCCGGCGATCATGGGCAACCTGAAAAATGGAAACAAGTTACACAAAGAATAGAAAGATCCGAATCAAGTAAAACTAGACTCAAATCTAGACGGCTAGATATTCAAAAGCAAGACAGATCCTGGATATTCAAAATTAAAGCAGATCCGAATCAAGTAAAACTTGACTCGGATCTAGGTGACTGGATATTCAAAATTAAAGCATATCTGAATTAAGTAAAACTTGACTCGGATCTAGGTGGCTGGATATTCAAAGTTAAAGCAGATCCAAATCAAGTAAAACTTGACTCGGATCTAGGTGAATGGATATTCAAAGTTAAAGCAGATCCAAATCAAGTAAAACTTGACTCGGATCTAGCTGACTGGATATTCAAAGTTAAAGCAGATCCAAATCAAGTAAAACTTGACTCGGATCTAGGTGGCTGGATATTCAATGTTAAAGCGGACCCGAATCAAGTAAAACTTGACTCGGATCTAGGTGGCTGGATATTCAAAACTAAAGCAAATCTGAATCAAGTAAAACTTGACTCGGATATGAATGGACCATGGCTAATCCGAGTCACGAAGGAAATAGACTTAGCAAGAAATGCATTTGAAGCCTGACAAAGCTTCCAAACGAACAACAAGTTATCCGGTTGCAAGCTTCGGGGACTAGTGTGTATATAATACCATCTGAATAATAGACAAAGTATCAACGAAAGCGCTTACCTCATTCATCTTGTCACTATCAAGGAAAATCTTAGCAGCCACGTGCAAGCGACTGCTGATGTCGGAAAGCTGAAATGGGTGGCTACTCGGACTTCCTTCAAGTTGATAGGCGGCGTTCCAGTTATTGACATACTCCACCAAAGAGCCGAGGCTGTTCCCGATCTCAGTACGGGTCAACACTTAACCTCGGGCCTGTTGTGTAACTACCGCCGTTGTCGGACTCTTGTGAATAGTAAGTTGAGTGTCGGCAACAGGGCGACGCCAGGCTTAGCAGAGGAAGCTCCCTTGCGAAGTGCATCAACTATACTGGGTTGAGAAGAACTAGTTGGCCCCTTCTGAGATGTCGAGGGTTTAGTAACAACAACTTTCTTACTCTTAGTAGAGACTTTGGTAGGGGCAACAACTTCAGCACTAGTAACCACGCCCTTGGGGACAGGAGGAACTATAGTTTCCAAGGGGGCCGAGGTGGTGATATCCTCGGTTGGAGTTGGAGTAGCAGCTGGGACTGTGGTGATCAAAGGATCATTGGGGGAAACCTCGGTGGTCTTGAGAGGGACAGCAGGCGCAACCGGGTGATCCGGTGTGGGGGTTATGTCGGCAATAACGGTGGAGCAATAGGCACATCTTGTTGAGGCGATATGTTGGTCGGCGCAGGAGGAGAATCAACACGAGAGGGACTGGGAACCCGAGTCTCCTCTTCCGGAGGAGGAGGAGAAGGCTGCTGAGTAGTATGGCTTGTCATACTTGGACCGCTTGGCTTTGCGGAGAGAGAAGCTCTGCAAGGGACAAAAAAGTTGAGTCAAGAGGCAGAAAGAGAGAAACAAGAAATACAAATGAAAATAAACTCATCCTGCCTCGGGATATGTTGCGAAGACTTCTTGACTCGCTTCTTGGGGGCGGCACCAGAGGGATCTGTCAAAGTGGTGCGCTTCTTCGAAGCAATAGGAGCTTGAGAAGCAAGAGGTTCGGCGTCGTGCACCTGACCAGCTGGATTAGCTGGGAAAGAAGGAGCCGGAAATGCGTAAGAGATAGGCACCGCAGCAACTACCTCAAGAATTTGGATGTCGTCCGAGTCACCTTCATCCGCGTGGACCTAGGTCTTGCCACGGGCACGAACAGGAGCAACATCCGACTTAGGGACAAACTCCTCCGAGTCAGGTTCTCCGTTGTCCAGGGTATTGTGATCAGCATTCCACAGAAGAGCCAAAACCTCGGCATCTTCCATCTTCTGCTCCGTAAACCTCTGTGAGAGAAATAAATTAGAATTAGCAAAAGAACAATCACAAAAGCAATTCGGAGGAAAACACTAATGTTTAAACTTACCTGAGGAGGGCGATTCCCGCGAGAAAATGGCTTCAATCCCCATTCCCATTCTTCCGACATATCGGTCTTAAATATAGCCCGTACGTGCTTATAGATGTGATAATCCTCGAGCTCGACCGTAGATACTCGGTTGGGATCCAAAGTACCACTCATATAACAGAGCTTATGAGCACGAAGCTGAAAAGGGCAGATTCGGCTGCTGACGAAGGCGGTCATTAAATCTTCACCACGGAGCCCGGCGCGAATCAGTTCTTTGAGCCGAATCTCAAATGCCTCGGCAAGAGCATGGATTTTCCTAGGATTGTAGTTCCAATTCTTCTTGGAGGGGGGACCAATAGAGAAAGCGGGGAGCCGAATCTTATCTTCCTTCCCTGTATTTTTGACATAGAAAAACGGTCTATGCCATTTCTTACAAGACTTGAGGCCGGCGACACGGGGGAACCCAGAATTTCTCCGAGGTGTAATGGACGTAGCCCCGCATTGGGTAAGATATTTATCAGAAGGATGAAGAGATTTGTCCAGCACAACATTAGTTCGGATTTGAAAGAATTTGGATCAAACATGTACGGAGGGCCAGAGGCAAAAATACCCCTCTGAAGCCGAGATAAAAGCCGACAGATAGGCAATAGCATTGGCCGGCAGGTGATGCGGCTGGAGGCCAAAGTAATCAAGGAAACCCCTAGAAAAATCGCTAAGAGGGAGGCCGAATCCACGAGCGAAGTGGGACATGAAAACTACATACTCGCCTTTGTTGAGTACGGGTGAGGATTCTTTGTCGGGCAAGCGACAGCTTACCTTGGCGGGAATCCGACGCGTTTTAATTAACCACTCTACCTCTCGACGGGTAATGGTGGAACCCTGCCAATAACCCCGTTCTAGACCGGACGCAAAGTCATCGTCCCCGACGAGAGCTCCGCTGGCGGAACTAGACATAGGCTCGTCGTAGGAATCAACGGAGGAGAAACTAGAGGCGGGGAAAGGCCTAGAGGTATAGGGCCCCGTCGTGATTCTAACGAGCGTGGCGGCGGAACCAAAAAACAACCGCCGCGGGGAATCTAAGAAAACAAGAGAGATGCCTAGTGTGCAGACCTAGTGGCGACGCTGAAGGAAAACTCACCGGCGGAAGCACCGGAGCAAGGGCACTGCGGCGAGGTCGCAGGAGCTGAAGAACAACAGCGCGACGGTCGAGGAGGACAACGATGGCGCAGCCGCTAGAACACGAACGGAAGCGGTGGCGCGGGGAAGAAGATGAAGGGAAAACGAAGGGGGAAAGTGAATCGTCTTGTCCCGCTCCACTCTTTATAACCACGTAGTGTAGGCTGTAGTGGGATCGTGGCTGCGCCACGATAACCGCATAATCGTGTGTGTGGCGAAACCTTTCGCACACAGTGGAGCCACACCAAAGACCATACAGCGCAGGAGAGGATCGGGCCTTCTGAACAATGCGGTACTCGAGGCGTCACTGCGCCGATGCGACGGGCGCAGAGACCACTGTAGCTTGTCAGTGGACACTGTAGAGGAACAAAAAACTAGGGAATAATGATGATTGGTCCACGTAGGATGAAGCTTACGCAGGAAGCCACGCAAATACGTCGAACAAGGGGATAACTCGGAAGGTAATCCGCATAGGGGAAAAGATGAAAAGGGCAAGAGGGTGGCGAATAAGTAATGTTGGCTAAGAGATACCTCGGAAGGAGAGAAAGAAGAACGTCGGGAAACTGATGTGGCCCGACCGAGGTTTCCGGCAGGACCGCACCAGCTTCGGGGACTAATGTTGGGGGGTGACCCCGGATAGGGTCAAGATAGGAGAAATACGAAAGGAGTCTCCCTCGTCTTAAGCCGAATTACTGATTGTGTCGTCCGAGTCATGTAAGATCTGGCCGATATGAGCAGATCCATGGCACAGACAGAATGAGTAACGCCTTACTCGGCCGACATATGAGTTATGTCGGCCGAATGAGACTGATTAACTTGTGTGCAGGTGAAGGCCGAGCCGAGTTATGCGAGATAAGGCTGAATAACATGAAACTTGCAGGAGAAGGAGGTGCCTATAGTCAAACCCTGGTCACTGGCTAAGAGGAATCTAGATAGAGCCAAGCGCAAAGGACAAGGAGCAGAGCAGCAGAAGGACAGACAAACGTCACGAAGGTGACAGTGAGGAAGCCCGAGGCGCGCATGTGAAGTATTCTGGAACATTGCCACCGATAGAAGGGGGACACGAAAAGGAGGCTGCCGAGTTACCATTTTGGGACAAGCATATTCCAAAGATATGCTTGCCACGTAAGACCTAGAAGGAATCAAGGAACCTCTTTATAAGGTAAGCCCTAGAGGAGGTCGGAGCGGAGCATGGCGGTGACTCTGGCGTGGTCTTCCCCGATAGGACCCTATGCGGCAGTAGACGATTCAGTGGTGGAGGAGCTCGGAGCGGGCGCGGTGGCCTGAGATTGTCGGAGCTCGGAGGGAGCACGATGGCTGCATGAGGAGGAGGTTTGGGATGCGGTGATCGGAGTTCGACGGAGCTCGGAGCCAACGAGGCAAAGCCTAGAGCTCATCCATGGCGTGGCCAATTTGCGGCGACCACGCGACACGAGGATCTGGTGAGGCGGTGGTGGCGGCCTGGCCTGGTCCGATGGCAGTGGCAGTGCGTTTCTCCAGGAAGAGCGGAGACATGGACCGCGTGCATTTGGGGAGTCGATGGGAGGACAATGGGAGATGCGCGACTGATACGTTGCAAACGTATCTAATTTTTATGCTCCATGCTTGTTTTGCACCAACTATCTTATTTTTTATCTACACTTTGTGGTATTTTTATGAATTTTCTGGAACTAACATATTTATAAGTGCCACAGAGCCAGTTTCATGTTTTTTGCTGCTTTTGGTTTCAGAAATATTCTCGGAATTGGATGAAACAAAAGCCGAAGTTCCTATTTTTCCCACACGACATGGAGCCCGAAGGAGAGGGGGAGACGCACCCCAGGGCAGCCACACCTGGCCTAGGCTTGGCCAGGGGCGTCGCCCTAGGGTGTGGGCCCCCTGGCGCTCCACCTACCTTGCTCCTTCGCATATATAGTCCCCCGAGACAAAAACCCTAGGGGGAGGATCAGAATTCCACGAAAAAGTCCGTAGCCGCCACCATCGTCCCTATATCGGGAGGGATATGAAGATCTTCCCGGCACCCTGCCGGAGAGGGAAGATCATGCCGGAGGCCTTCTTCATCACCATGCCAGCCTCCGGAGTGACGTGTGAGTAGTTCATCCTTGAACTAAGGGTCCATAGCAGTAGCTAGATGGTTGTTTCTCCTATTTGTGCCACCATGTTTAGATCTTGTGAGCTGCCTATCATGATCAAGATCATCTTATTGTAATGCTACATGTTGTGTTTGTAGGGATCCGATGGATATAGAGTATTATGTCAGATTGATTATTGTTCTATCATGTCTATGTTATTTGTGATCTTGCATGCTCTCTGTTGCTAGTAGTTACTTTGGCCAAGTATTTGCTTGTGACTCCAAGAGGGAGTATTTATGCTCGATACTAGGTTCATACCTGTGGTAATCTGGGAGAGTGACAGAAACTTCTAAGATTGTAGATGTGTTGTTGATACTAGGGAGAAAACAACAATCCTTTATCCAAGGGCAATTGTATTGTTTACATTACACACGTTGTTTAATACAATTATCTATTGCTTGCAACTTAATACCCGAGGGTTGTTCGGATGATATCCCAGAGGTGGATTATTAGTCATAGATGTAGTTGGATTACAGTCTATGTATCATGTTGTAATGCCCAAATGAATCTCATAGTATTCATCATGTCATGTACATGCATTGTTATGCATTCTCTATTTGTGAATTGCCCCGCTGTAATTTGTTCACCCAACATGTTATTTATCTTATGGAGAAAACACCTTTAGTGAACTATGGACAATTGTCCATTCCTTCCTATTGATATTCCATCTACTGTTTACTTTCTGCAATTACCACAAGAAATTACTTTCTTCCACACGATACGTTTAATCCTTTATTTTCAGCAAAACCAGTGAGCTTGACAACCTTACTGATAAGTTAGGGCAAAGTATTTTGGTTGTGTTGTGTGAAGGTTCCACGTTGCTAGCAACACCTTCGGAAGTGGTTTCTTTCTCCTACTGGTTCTATAACCTTGGTTCCATAACTGAGGGAAACTTGCTGCTGTGCTCATCATACCTTGGTCTTGGGGTTCCCAACAGGCTCTACATCAACTGATCCATCATCAAGCTTTTCTGGCGCCGTTGTCGGGGAGAAATAAGATTTCTGCAAGGGAAGTCTCTCACTACAATCTCTTTACTTTGTTTTTGTTTTGCTTTGTTTGCTTTGCTTATTTTTATCAAAAACACAAAAAATTAGTTCTTACTTCAAGTTGCTTTTATGTCTAGTTCTGCTCCAATCACTATGTCACCTTAGGAAATGATCTTCACTTTCAAACAAGGGAGTGGGGAGAGTTTCAAAGAAGCTTTGTCTAGAATTTTTTATTCTTATAAAAAATTGAACCTAAATAACTCTAGTCCTGCTTCTTAGCCGTTTCTACTTTTGTCATGTTCTTTGTTATAGATATGCTTTGGATGTTGTAGTAGGAGGAGATTTCCTTCATTGTGATGGGGATGAAGCTTTTAATGCTATAAAAAATTGATTGCAACATATAACTTGCCTAGTAAATTTGATGCATCCTTTATAATCATTTATGCTAGATTAAACACTCTTAAGACAAATGAATCTTGTTTAAAAGGATGCTATAATATTCTATGCTTCGGGAGCATCATGATTATGTTCCGATAAATTCTAAACCGTCAAAATGGTTCCCTACAGTAAAAATTGCTATAAATGGTGGAACTTTTCAGGCTCGTTGTGATATTATGTTTGGGTTCTGTCTTATGCCTAAAGATATTTATGAATCTCTGAATCTTTGGGTGGAGAAGAAATACTTCTTACCAATAATGCCACTATATTACCCATTGGAATAGCTAAAGGAGTGTTTACAAAAATCCTAGGGGAAGTGGTATCTACTGATTATCTTGTTATTGAAATGTCGGAAAAGGACAAATTACACTTGGAAGATCCCTGCTAAAACTCCTTGGAGCAATAATAGATGTGGGAGAAAGCACCATGAATTTCACTTCCCCACCAAGAAATCATGTGTTCCCTAAAGTTAAGAGTAAAGGTAAAAAATGTAGGGATTCGTAGCATGGAAAACAAAAAATTTCTACCGCATGAACACACAATCAAGATCTAATCTATGACCAAGCCAAGATATATCTACTAGATTGTAGAAACGAGTCGACAGATTACTAACCCTTGAAGATCCAAAGCGGTTAACGAGAGCAGATTCTCGTGGGTGATGTAGTCGTACACTTCCGATCTCAAGATCGCGTAGACGATCCTTCCGGCGCTGCGTTCCAGCAGTGCTTCCGCAGTCGGTCACACGTTCGGTACTTGATGAAGACCTTTCTCTCCCTTGTTCCAGCAGGCAGCGGAAGTTCTAGCACTCTCCTCGCGATTCCGGCAGCACGACGGCGTGGTACCGGAAGTAGAGGGGAGATCTCGCAGGGCTTCGCCTTAAGCCAGAGCGAGTATGCTGGAGCAAGAGAGGTGCCTTGGCGATCTAGGGTTTAGAAGCACCAAGGGGAGGGGCTAGGCCGGTGTCTAGCATTTGGGGAAACCCCAAGTAGCCGACTTGGAGGAGCCCTAGGCGGCGGCTGCACTTGGGTGGAGGCGCCAGGAGCTAGGGTTTTGGGTGTACAGAGGTGTAGGGAAGAGGGGCACCCCTGCCCCTCCTTTTATAGGTGGGAGGGCTCCGGCCAAGGGGAGGGAGTCCTTCCCCAAGTCGGCCTCCTTGGCCGGCGGGTGGAGGGAGAGGAACTCCTCCCCAAGTAGGTTTCCTACTCTCCCTCCACCAAGCAAAACTGCAGTTTGACTTTTCAAATTGGCATTTGACTTTTCAAACTAGGATTTGATTTATCCCTTTATTTTGCTCAGCCATGATACCTACTACATGATGTAACCATTCCACATTTTCATGACACATCCATGTACCCTTCCCCTCCGGAGTGCCGCCGGAACCTTCTAGAACATTCGCGATGAAAACACCGGAATCATTCCCCAATTCCGAAACAGGACTTTCCTTATATGAATCTTATTCTCCGGACCATTCCGGATCTCCTCATGATATCCCAGATCCCATCCGATACTCCGAATAACATTCGGTCTCTTACTCATCATTCCATAACTACTCAACAACATCGAATCCTTAAGTGTGTCTCCCTACGTTTCGTGAATTATGCGGACATGATCGAGACACTTCTCCAATCAATAACCAATAGAGGAATCTGGAAATTCATATGGCTCCTACATATTTCTACGATTACTTTGCGATCGAATGAACCACTTACATACGATACCAATTTCCCTTTGTCTCACGATAGTTTACTTATCCGAGGTTATGATCGTCGGTATCTCTGCATACCTAGTTCAACCTCGTTACTGATAAGTACTCTTTTCTCGTTCCCGTGATATGTGATCCCTTGTGATCCAGTCACATGCTTGCAATCCAATTGGATGACATTCCAATGAGAGGGCCCAGAGTATATCTATCTGTCATATGGATGGACAAATCCCACTCTTGATCCATGTGCCTCAAAACATACTTTCCGAACACTCAATGCCACCTTTATAGCCACCCAGTTACGGTGTGGTGTTTGATGTCATGAAAGCATCCTTCCGGTGATGGTGATTAGCATGACCTCATGGTCGAAGGAATTAGGTTACTATGTATCAGAAAGCATATAGCAAATGAACTATATTAAATGACTTGATATTTATGCTACGCTTAACTATAGGATTATGTCCATCACATCATTCTCCTAATGATATGACCCTGTTGTTAATAACATCTTTATGTTCATGATCAAGAAACCATGATAATATATTAACCAACAAGCTAGTTTAACAAGAGGCTTTACTAGGGACTCTTTTATGTTTACAAATCACACAAGTATTAATGTTTCCTGTTAATAAAATTATAGCATGGTATGTAAACATTTATCATAAGTATGAAGATATGATAATAACCACTTTATTATTGCCTCTTGGGCATATCTCCAACAGTCTCCCACTTGCACTAGAGTCAATAATCTAGTTTCAAACCTTTGTGTATCCAACACCTATGGATTTCCAATGTTGTATGTACACGATTGCTAGTGGTCAATTGATCTCCGGATCTGACACTTCCAGGTCCGTGTGTAATTGCATGTCTTTGCGTCTCTATGCATCACTCATTCTGTAATGAGATGGCTTTGTATAAATTTGGTCCTTTGGTGAGACCTTTAGTTCTTTGGGGTTAAAACATGTTGATAATATTGTCGTACAATATATCTTCATAGTATTATCCCTGCTGTGAACTACACCTAGTTTGATAACAAACCACTTGACACAAATGCCCTCTTTAGCTGCTATTATAGCAGTCATATACTTAGCCTTTTGTTGTAGTATCTGTCACAATGTCTTAACTTTAGAACTTATCCAAATTCGTTATGGAACTCACATTCCACCATATTGTGCCACCCTTAGTTTAGATTGAGATAAACTTAATTTGTACTTTGTGACAAAACTAGTATCAATGTAATTCATTTACAATGAACTAACCATCTATTTGTCACTTCTACAAAATAATATATTCCTAGTTCTTTTACAAGATCATAAGAATATCTTTACTATCGTCCAATGATCATCTTATGAATCTTTCTGGTATATGCTCACATCATTTAGAGCATAAGACATATATGGATTTGTACATATCACAGCATGATTGATATAAATACTCTTTGTGATTTCATACATCAAGTATAAATCTATACTTGAATCTTTGTTTCACTTACCAAGTGTCAATACACTTGAATATATCATCAATATTGAACTCATTCAATCCTTTCTGTGCGACAAGAACCTTTCTTGTAGTTTCTATATTGAACTCATTCACTACATCATCTATGTACTTTCAGCACAACCATATTAGTGTCTTAATCTATCTATATAGATATAGATTCCAAATATTTGGGTTTTTCCTAGATCTTTCATCGGGATGAAAATTCTTAATATGTGTTAATAAAAGATACATCATTTCCAATCAACAATATGTCTTCCACATAATGTATTAGAAACATGTCTTAGCGCTCCCACTTAATTTCTTGCAAATGCAAGCATCTTCATCGTCTCTAATGAATTTAAACTCTTTTAACAATTTCATCATTGTGAAGATTCCAACTCCGCGATGCTTACTTCAACCATTGAAGTTTGCATATGCTTTTAGCATCCTTTGAATTAGAAAAATCCTATGGACCGTGTTATGCACACGTCCTAGGTAACAATTCTATTAGAAGAACTTGTTTTGTTTATTCAACTACCACATAACAAAATCATATGTAGTGGTTGCTACATTAACCCGTCTAGACTAAATATCACTATGAAAGATCAAATCTTGTCATAGTCAACCTTTGAACATTGTTGTGAACTCTTTCCCAACATGTCGACTATTTCATAGATGTGAAACATCCATGTCTATTTCTTTATAGATCCAAACACAACTGTAAGGTCTTACACCTTTCCCGAGGGTCCTTCAAGTTCAAAACTTGATTTCTCGTGTATGGAACTATCACGGATTTTATGGCTTCAAGCCATTTTATGGAGTTAGGGCCCATCATCGCTTCTTTGCATGTAGTCCGTTCATTATTCTCAAATAATGATTCAACCCTCAAATCTTGGTATTTGATTGTTTACCCGACCTACTTGGTTCAATAGAAACTTTGACCTCCGTAACCACAACCTTTGAGGCACGTGAGCCATGAGCATTATTGCTGCCTCCGGAACACTTTTCGGCGCTGCGCAACTTTGCACAGATAGCTAAGGTTCTTTTAACCTTATCAAAGTTCTATTGTCCTCCCACTTATCTTTTCACGAAAAAATTCCTTCTCAAAGAAACTTGACGTTCTAAGCGACAAACACTTTTGTCTCCGATGTTATGGAGGAATAGTTATTCGAAATAACATACAAAGACAGGTTCATCCGACTTTGGTTGCAGCATACCAATCTTTAAGAAAGGACAACTTGGGTTTTATCCCAAACCATAACTTTATATGGTGTCAATTCAATGGATTATGATGGAGCTCTTTTTAGTGGAAAAACGGTGTCAATTCAATGGATTACGAAACACATATACCTAAACGGTAGTCTCTAAAGCTTTTAATCTTTAAAATATAATTGCAGTTTTATGAATTACACCTTTGATCTTACCATGTCAAACAAGGTTTAATTACATATCTCGAACGCTCCATACTCTTATGGTGTTTTGGGAAATGCAAATCCATGGAACGATTCCTTAAATCTTAGGTATTATGCTAAACTTGTAACTCAAATATCTTCCTTTATGATCTTATCATAAACTATTTATATTCTTGTTACAATGATTTTGCACTTCATCTTGAAAGTCTTTGAACTTTTCAAATGTTTCATACTTCATCCTTATTAAGTAAATATTCATATATTCACTCAAATTTTAGGAGGAAGCATATGAAGTTGAACTCCATCGCTCTTGACTACACATAATGGACTTCATACAACAATATGTACAAGTTCCAATAAGCTAGTCATTCGTTCCCTTTTGGCCTATGAATGAAGTTTTAATTATCTCTAGGAAAGTTTCACAAGCGTCATTTGATCAAAAATCAAAATACTCCAAAATTCCATCAGCATGGAGTTTCTTCATGTTTTATTTCCATTATAATTTAAACGGCGATGTCACTTCCTAAGTGATCTTTTAATCAATTTGTCTTTTGACATTTTAGCACTAGTTTTATGGATGTGATTTCTACAACGGGATTTTTAAATCAACCATCTTTTATGGATTACAGCAATTATTTGAACAACCCTTTTGTTCTCATAATACCTGATAAAACAAATCTTGAAGGCAAGCTTTGATGTTTAACAAGCATCACAATAACCCTTTATTTGTTCTCGATGAACATCATCACATATTCTTTTGCTAGTTACTTAGGCCATTGTAGTTCATGAATTGTGTTGTTTTGTTTATTTTCTGCCATATATTTATGAGATTCTCTTTCCGTATTTCCTTTTCTATTTGAAAGAATCTATCAACATCAATAGTGCAGCCATATACATGACACATAGTCCAAAGCATGTATAGTAAAATACCAATGTCTTTGGTCTTGCACTTTGAAGTAGATCACCATCATCAAATGTTTGGTGTTCTTTCAAATTCCTTTCTTTAGTAATCTCTTGATGTAGTAAACATTTTACCTATATCAAATATTTACCCTTATCATGGAATTATCCATGATCAAGCTACTTTTAGCTTATAACGGTGAATCGCGAGTATAATGTTGCTCTCCAAAACCTTTTGGAGGATTAGGACAACTAGTGTCTCCAACATTTTGTAAATGCTCATCAAATATGAGAACATAAACTTTGCCATATTATACTCTATCATGTTGTAACCAAAACATCATTTCAGATATCGCAATATCTTCCATACATGATGGTTTCTAAAACAACTCTTTCAACTCCTAAATTACCTTGATATTGAAACTACCTTTCGAATATCAAGAATCATGGAGATAAACATGATGCTTACATACTAACACTGGAATTGTTACTCTTGATTTAATACCAACTATTAAACTTCACGGAGTAATCGAAACTTACTGAAAAGTTTGCAATGGGATTTTTAAACTTTAGATTAATACTTCGAAACAATACGATACTAGTTTGTAAAGTAACTAACCAGAATTCTATAGTTCTATCATCTCAATCCTAACTAAGCTGTAACATCCCAAAAATACTAAACTTAAATCATCAAACTCTAATCATCAAATTTAGGGTTAACAAAAACTTTTCTAATTAAAATTATGAAAGCATGCATATGTGTATGCATTTAATTTGAAATTATTTTGAACCACCTTGTTTGTATGTTTACTTGCTTGTAAAATGTTTCTTAGGTGAAATAAACATCATATAAACATTTCCCAAACTTTTCCTAAAGACAAATAAATCAAAACCAATAAATAAAGGAATGGTCATTTTGACCAATTTAAATCCCATGCCTACTTTGGCTGCCTCAAACTTTTAGAACCTAATAGAAACTTTTCTGGATCTTTGCACCCCTTGAATGTACTCATAACAAGGTATCAAGGCCCACTTTGTGATCATCCAGAAACTTTCAAATGCATAGTTTAAATAACAATTCAAAATTGAATCTTTATCATATGGGAAGATCCCACTTTTTCAAAAACCACCCAAACAAGCTCAACTTTCAAAACCCAAGCATCTGCAGACTCACCAGCACCAATCTAGCAAACCCACCAAAAATCTTTTCAAAATTCAAAACTTGATTTCATGCGGCCATTTCATCAAACAGGTTGCAGACACAAATCATCAAAATCCTAAACACTATAGTGAGCAGTGATTGAAGACTAACTTGTTCCCTCTTTAGCTCACAACCATCTCAGTAGATCATCTAGTAAGTTAAACCAAGCACTAGCCTCACTGTAAGCTTGGCATTGCCATCAATGGTGAACAGCCGAGCACACCCATGTCACCCCCATGTCGACAGCAAGCTAGGAGGAGAAAAAAGCCTAGCCAGCATGTCTGGGAGGCAGCCCACCGTCCACCGCCACTCCCTGTCCACCGCTCGAACCCTGCCAGCCACTGGACCACACGCACGGACCGCGCCCAGACCGCCAGCAACCATGCCGAGCGTGCGCCAGAGCGCCACCCTCGACCGAAGCCCACATACCGCGCGCCGCCCTCGCCGCGTGCACACACGATCGCCACCGACCCAGGAGACCGCCAGACATCCCCGCTCGCCGCCCCATGCCTCACAGCCACCGCTCGCCATCGAAGACGCCGCCTCTGCCACGCAGAGCGTCGCGTATTCCAGACCAATCCGCACCGCCCCACGCCTCGAAACCATGTCGTTGAGCATCGCCAGGGAACACCGCACCGTCCCCTACCTTCACCCATGCCAATAGCCGCATGTACATCGCCCCCGACGAGCTCACCGTGCGCCCCGTCGGTCCCCTCGCTCGACTATAAATAGAGGCCACCCCCGCTCGAATTATTCACACCATTCTACTCCCCTCTCCTCACTGATCGTGCCACACCGTTCCTGGAGCAAGGCGAGCACCACCTCGCCGGAATTTCACCGAAGCCCGCCGCCTCTAGAGAAGAAGGGCGCCATCGATTTCGTCCACCCCAGGAGCTGCCGCGACCACCCCTGAGTTCGCCGTCATCGACTTCGTCGTTCGCCCGCCTCGCCGACCCTCGCCTGCACCCCGGACACCCACTTAATCAGCCCGCGGGAGCACTGCGCTTAGCAGGCCGGCCCGTTAACTTTTCTCGCGCAGCCCAGTTATTTGAATTAAACCTTTTCCATTTTATTTCAAACACACTTCTGTACCCAGTTTCAAAAATCAACCTAGGTCAATTCAGTGCACCAAATTGAATGAAACCAGGGTCTGGGAATGCTGAATCCAAGCCCGTTGGATTAAAGTCATTTGGATCTATAGATCACCCATAGTAAAAATAACAAGGCATAAGCTTTTTTGCATTCAAACATTTTTCAAATTTAAACCATAATAGCTTTTGAGTTGATTCCAACTCTCAAAAATCACATTTAACCATACCTTTCAGAATACATAAAAATATATAGGTTTACTTGTAGAAATAATGTTCAAGTAATAAAATAATGCTACATAGGCATTTCTAGTCACTTTATTTAATTAAAATAAAAGGGTAAAACCTTATTAAATTGTGACACCACTTTAAATCACATTCCCATGGACTAAAATATGTGGTGATGACATGTGTCAACATGATCCCATGTTTGGTTTGGAGAATATTAAATCTTAAGTAGTTTTTCAATGAGTAGAAATTACTTTTCTAAAAATAAAAGGAATTAAACCAAGCTTTAATCTTGTAATGTTAGAGATGATGCTAGATCATCTATAGGAACCTTGTGTGTGATGATTGCAAGTAGTTAAGTATTGTTTGGTGATTGTGTACCTCGTATTTATTTATAGATGCTAGTAGCGACCAAGGATACGAGGAGGAAGGCGGATACTACGAAGAAGAAGTCGAGGAGAACTTCAACCACTGCTCTGCACAAGGCAAGCTGATGCTATACCTATGCAAGCTTATACTGATATTGTGCAAGCCCATACTTGCAAGCTTTATTAACTAAGTGGACCAATGCAAGCTAACCCTTGCAAGATACCCTACTGATGCCACAAACCACTACTTGTTACTATGCCCACTATATGCCTTAAGCTTATGTGATCATATCCACTTGACAAACCAATCCTAGTTTTTTTACTTACAAGCTTTATACTTTATTTCTTTATCAAAGCTCTTACTTAGAGTTTACTGGAATAAATGGTAGATACTAGAAGGATATGTGAAGGTTGCATAAAGAGTATAAAATTTGGCCTAAGCTAGATAATCTTGATGTCATCTTAAGGCATGAGATTAAACTTAGTTGAAACTCCACTAGTTTACCACCCCTCATTAGTGCTTACCCCCACCTGTAGATGCTAGTGCTAAGCATAAAACTTGATCAACTTTAGATGGGAATACTTGGTGGAAAAATGGTTATGAAAACCTTGGAATGATGGATCATTCTATTGAAATGTTTTGGACATGTGTTTCCAAACACCTGATGATTTTGGTGATGAAAATGTTGAGGCATGAGCCTTAGCCCTTTATAAAACCGATGGTTGTCTGGATGCGATACCATTCCAATTTTATCGTACAACCACAATACCCGAAGATTGGGTAGGGCTTGACTGGAAACTTATATACCTTAGTATTAGTTCCCTCACGGCCAAGGTCTGAGCTGAGGCTACCTTGTGAAGATTGTCCACCTGTGCAGTACCCAAGATGACAGTTGGTCATGGTTGGGAGGCCAAACTCATAGGAGAGGTGCTTATACTAGGGCGTGTAATTGAAAGTTTAGGATTGATTATCCGCATACTGAGTATGGTGAATTCAGGATTTGTTCCTGACGGATGTATCGAATGTTGTGGTGAAAGTGTACAATCTCTACAGAGTGTCAAACTATTCGAATAGCCGCGTTCTCGATTATGGACAGTTGGAGTGGCCATACTGTTCCCCTGTCAGACTTTTCAAAATGACTTGTGAAATGAATTGAGACTTTGACTTGACCACAACAGGGTTGTGACATGAGTTACAAGATCCCACTTAGGATTTATAAAATTGTGACTAGCTTTGGAACTTCGTAGAGATAAATCTGCCTTTTGCAAAACAACCCTAGAGCCTAGTGTCCTATTATCCAAAAACCCCTTTACTTGTTAGTAATAGTTTGCGAGTACTTAAAGAGTACTCATGGCTTTGTCCCTGGCTATTCCCATGGCCAGACTATGAAGAGGAGTACCTGGAGGATGGACCCGAGGAAGGTTACGGCAACTAGGATCATCTCCCATCGTCAGCATTGCCTGTGACCCCGAAGATGGAGCTTTGCCCATGCTACTGTTATTATTACGTATTCCGCTGCTTGATGTTGTATTAAGAACTGAATCATGAGATCCATATTTGTGTAAAGAACTTATGTATAGTTTGTAATGGATGATGTACTATGGTATCCAATTCTGTTAGGTCTCGCAAAAATGGTAATTCTGGGATTGCGATGTATGGCATAACAGGCATCTGGGATTAAAAATCCGGGTGTTGACAAGTTGGTATCAGAGCCATCCTGACCATAGGAGCCCTAGTTATATTGGACGTTTGAATCAAAAACTTAGTTTCAAAACCAAAGAAAACAAATATTTACAAAAACTTATTCTCATTCTTATCCCTTTGATTCTTTCATGAAAACTCATGTTCCTCCAAAAACCCTTGCAAAAATACATAAAATTTTGACACACTTGATCACTCTACTAACTTACTCATCCTATATTATTATAGATGGACGTGAAGTACATCAAGTTTTACCAACTTGGGAATGGAGGAGACCTGATCTTTGAGAGGGATTTGGACCAGCTTTCGGAACTTCTGGAGTGTCCGCACCCCGAGTTCTTCGGAGCTCAACTCAATGATCAAGGAGGATAAGATCTGCAGTGGCTAATTGTTGCAAGTCTCCGAGGAAAGATTGAACCTCCCACTGCGGAAGGAATTCAGTTTACCTTAAGAGAGAACAACTGGCTCGATGGACTTTCCAGGGCCATGCAGGAAGCTCTTTCCCGTCTGTGTGGGCAGAGCATCAATCAGATCAAGGGTACTCGCTTTGAGTTTTTCCCGAGGCGTGATGCTAATGGACAACCACTGGAAGCCCCATACCACCCCGAGCTGAAGACCCAATTGGACCACCTTAGCTTCATGATGTACGATCGTCAGCAGGAGTTGGACAACTGCCGTGACTACTGTAACCACAAGTCTGCCATCATCAAGACGAAAGATCAGACCATCGCCCTGCTAGCAAAGGATCACAAGTCTCGCCGCCGTCAGCTCGACAAGAAGGAGGGCATAATTGCCCGTCTTCGCCACCGCATCTCATCTCTGTAGGAGACCATCCATGAGAGAGACATGCAGTTGGAGGAAAGGGAGAATGCCGGAGAGGATCTTCGTGGAGACCCCTACTCCTATCTCAGCGATGACGACGATTTTCTGGAGGATCAAGCTATGGATTTCTTCACCGATGAGGATGATTTCGCCTTCATCGATGATGATGAGGATGATGAAGCCACAGATTCCGAAGAGTAGTAGCACTTGAGCACTAGCGTAGTGAATAGTATTCGGTCCCACTGTATCGTAGTTCTCAGAATGGTTCTAAAACCATCTGCTTTCCTTTGATGTGGTGTGTGTTGTATCGTGTGAATGAATGAATGAATGAATGAAAAAGCAAGTTGCTAGAAAATCTGAGTCAGACTTTAATTTTTTTTCAAAGACCCAAAACTTTAGAAATTTCCCTCTTTTCTCATGATCTACCTCAATCTTCAGATGCCACGTGGAGGAAGTGGTTCAACCCCGGACCCGATGTTGCAGATACTGCAAATGTTGATTTCTGACCGTGAAGCTGAAAGAGCGGAACGTCAAGCCAACCTAGCCACCCTTCAGCAGATAGCCCAGCTATCCCACAACAACCAAGGCCATGGAAATCAGGACAACCACGGATCTAAGCTCAAGAACTTCCAGAATACCAACCCACATGTTTTCACTAAGTCAGAAGAACCCCTAGACGCCGATGATTGGTTGCAAACCACAGAAAATAACTTAGAAGTAGCCGGAGTGGAAGCCAACGAGAAAGTCTTGTTCGCCACCCACTATCTAGCCGGAGATGCCAGAGCATGGTGGAACAGTGTTCGCGCAATGACCGGAGGCCAGATGATGACCTGGGAGGAATTCAAGGTCAAGTTTAGCAGAACCCATGCGCCACCGGGTTTGATCAAGAGAATGAGAGACGAGTTCAGAGAGCTGAAGCAAGGAAGGATGACTGTAGTGGAATACCGTGACAATTTTTTATCATTAGCTAGGTATGCCCCGGATGAAATAGACACCGAAGCCAAGAAGAAAGAAAGATTCCTGAATGGTCTGCATGATGAGATGCAGACAGTGTTAGTCAATATCCCCTTTGCGGATATTGAAGCCCTTGTTGACTCTGCTATCCAGATGGAAGGAAAGATCAACCAAGCCAATGAGAACCGCAAGCATCGCATGATGCATCAACCAGGAACCCATCAGACCCCAAAGTATCACCCCAACCCATCTCCAGGATTCGCCCCAAGAACCAACATACCCCCGATGAATCGTCCGACCTACCCCAACCGTGGAAACCCTAGACCCGAAGGAAATCACAACAACCCCGGCAACGCTAGCAATTTCAATCGTGCCCCACCCAAGTTCAACAACAACAATGTTACCGCCAACACCAACACTGCCCCGAGGACTGGAAGCAATGTTGTTCCTATAGCAGCCAAGGACAAGTCGCAAGTGACTTGTTATGACTGTGGAAATAAAGGCCACTATTCCAATGAGTGCCCTAACAAGAAGAATGCTACAACCCCCAACGCCAATGTCCCAGCTCAGCAGCAGCGTCGTGTTCAGCCAGGAAGAAGATTTTCCCCAGGAAATTCACTCAACCACAACGGCCGTCTTTTTCTCATGCATGCTGAAGAAGCTCAGGTAGCGCCAGACGTCGTGCTGGGTATGTTTTCTATTAATTCAGTACTTGCAAGAGTGTTGTTTGATTCTGGTGCATCGCATTCATTTGTCACCGAAGAATTTGCATGCTCTAGTAAAATTCAACCAACCAAACTGAAGCATGTTATGATTGTTCAAATTCCCGGATCAACCACCAAGGCTAGGCAAATTTGCAAAGCCGTCCCTATCCGAATCCATGGCATAGATTTTTATGCAAATCTGATAGTACTCGGAACCAAAGGTTTGGAAGTAGTACTAGGAATGGATTGGATGTCCAAACATAAAGGATTGATTGACTGTGCCAAGAAAGCCATAACCATGACCAGTACAGCCGGAATATCAGTCGAGCATATATCTGAAACCTTACCTCGTCAATTCAAGTGCAACAAGAGTATAGCCCAACCTACCATTGACCAAGTCCGGATAGTCTGTGAATACCCCGATGTATTTCCAGATGTTTTGCCCGGTATGCCCCCAGATCGTGATATCGAGTTTATCATCAAACTAATTCCTGGAACCGGACCCATAGCCCAGAGACCCTATAGTATGAACCCGTCAGAGCTCGCAGAATTGAAGAAGCAGCTGGATTCCATGTTGGAAATTGGATTGATTCAAACAAGTGCGTCACCTTGGAGATCACCTGTCTTGTTTGTGGACAAGAAGGATGGAGGTAACCGTTTGTGTACGGATTATCGGAAGTTGAATGATGTCACCATCAAGAACAAGTACCCCTTGCCCAAGATAGAAGATTTGTTTGATCAGTTGACCGGTGCCAAAGTGTTTTCTAAGATTGATCTTAGAACTGGCTATCATCAACTCAAAATTCGTGCAGAGGGTATTCCAAAGACTGCCTTTACCACCAGATATGGATTGTATGAGTATACAGTCATGTCTTTTGGATTAACCAATGCCCCCGCTTTTTTCATGAATCTCATGAATAAGATTTTTATGGACTTCCTGGATAAGTTTGTCGTTGTTTTCATTGATGACATTCTGATTTATTCCAAATCAGAAGAAAGCTACACCTAAGGACCATTCTTGGAACCCTTAGAGAGCATCAGCTGTATGCAAAGTTTAGCAAATGTGAATTCTGGTTACAAGAGGTTGGATTCCTCGGTCACATTGTATCAGCCGGAGGAATTGCCGTTGACCCTGCCAAAGTAAAAGATGTAGAAGATTGGCAAGCCCCAACCACTCAAACCCAAGTTCGTGCATTTCTCGGATTGGCGGGATATTACCGCAAATTCGTAGAAGGATTCTCGAGTATCGCCAGACCCATGACCCAATTGCTAAAGAAGGACAAGAAGTTTAAATGGACCGACAAGTGTGAAGCGAGTTTTCAAGAACTCAAGAGGAGATTGATTTCAGCCCCAATCCTGATCATGCCGGATATCACGAAGCCCTTCGATGTGTATTGTGATGCACCCAAGATTGGTCTCGAATGTGTGCTAATGAAAGAAGGCAAAGTTATATCTTATCTATCGCGACAACTGAAGGAACATGAGAAAAATTACCCAACCCATGACCTCGAACTCGCAACCGTAGTTCTAGCCCTGAAAACAAGGAGACATTACCTGATGGGAAACCGTTGTGAGATCTATACGGATCACAAGAGCCTAAAGTATATATTCACTTAGAAGGAGCTGAATATGAGGCAGAGAAGATGGATTGAGCTAATCAAGGATTACGATCTGGACATTCACTATCACCCTGGTAAAGCCAACGTAGTAGCCGATGCCTTTAGCAGATTGCCGTGTCGCTTGAACTCCATGATTTTGAAGGAGCAACCAAGTCTGCACAAAGAGATGGAAGCTTTTCGAATGGAATTAGTAAGTGAAGGATTTTTGGCTAGCATAGAACTCCAACCCACTTTGATCAGTCAGATTAAAGAGGCGCAGAAGGGAAATGCTAGTATTGACGGAATCAAGCGTCGAATCGGTACAGGCAAAGTACCCGGATTCACCGAAGACGAAGAAGGAGTGTTGTGCTACAAAGGACGCCTTTGTGTACCAGCAGATTCTGAGTTGAAAGAAGTTATCTTGAAGGAGGCTCATGATACTCTTTATTCTATCCATCCCGGAGGAACTAAGATGTATCAAGATTTGAAAGAGCAATTTTGGTGGCATAAGATGAAGAGAGAAATCGGAAGCTATATCGCCAAGTGTGATATATGTCAGCGAGTCAAGGCAGGACATCAAAGACCCGCTGGATTGTTGCAACCATTGCAGATTCCGGAATGGAAATGGGATTCTGTAGGAATGGACTTTATCACTGGACTACCTACTTCTAGTAGGGGAAATGACTCTATCTGGGTCATAGTGGACAGATTGTCTAAAGTCGCCCATTTCTTGCCCGTCAAGACCACATATCAGAGTTCGAAACTAGCGGAGTTGTACATCGCCAGAATCGTCAGTTTGAACGGAGTCCCCAAGAACATCGTATCGGATCGAGGAACTCAGTTTACCTCGAGATTCTGGAAGAAAGTCCAAGAAGGTTTAGGAACCCGTCTAGATTTCAGCACCGCGTATCACCCTCAGACCGATGGACAAACAGAGCGAGTAAACCAAATACTCGAAGATATGCTGAGAGCATGTGTGTTAGAATATGGATCCAAGTGGGAAGACTATCCGCCGTTTGCAGAATTTTCATACAACAACAGTTATCAAGCCAGCTTGCAAATGGCCCCATTTGAATTCATGTATGGAAGGAAGTGCCGCACCCCTTTGAACTGGTCGGAAGTAGGAGAGAGTCAGATCTTCAGACCCGACATCCTACGAGAAGCAGCAGAGAAGGTTCACAAGATTCGTGAGCACCTCAAGACCTCCCAATCCCGAAAGAAGAGTTACGCTGACAAGAGACGTCGAGGCCTCGCCTTCAACATAGGAGATTTTGTTTATCTGAAAGTGTCGCCATTGAAGGGAATGCAGCGTTTCCAACTCAAAGGAAAGTTAGCCCCCAGATATATCGGACCTTTCAAGATTCTGAACCGTCGAGGAGAAGTATCGTATCACTTGGAACTACCCGAAGAGATGTCTGCCGTGCACAATGTGTTCCATATCTCGTTACTTCGCAAGTGTCTCGAAGTCCCCGAGAAGACCGAAGTGTTCAAAAATATCGACCACCCGACCATAGAGATCAACGATGACCTGACCTATTCCGAAGTACCCATCTGTATATTGGAAGAAGCTTTTCGAACTACCCGAACCCGAAGCATCAAGTTTCTCAAGATTCAGTGGATCAACCACACAGAAGAGGAAGCTACCTGGGAACGCGAAGATCACATCAGGACGGAGTTTCCCGATCTCTTCAAATCCTAGGTAATCTTTTCGTCCTTTTTCAAATCTCGGGACGAGATTTTGTTTAAGGGGGGAAGGTTTGTAACATCCCAAAAATACTAAACTTAAATCATCAAACTCTAATCATCAAATTTAGGGTTAACAAAAACTTTTCTAATTAAACTTATGAAAGCATGCATATGTGTATGCATTTAATTTGAAATTCTTTTGCACCACCTTGTTTGTATGTTTCCTTGCTTGTAAAATGTTTCTTAGGTGAAATAAACATCATCTAAACATTTCCCAAACTTTTCCTAAAGACAAATAAATCAAAACCAATAAAATAAAGGAATGGTCATTTTGACCAATTTAACTCCCATGCCTACTTTGGCTGCCTCAAACTTTCAGAACCTAATAGAAACTTTTCTGGATCTTTTCACCCCTTGAATGTACTCATAACAAGGTATCAAGGCCCACTTTGTGATCATCCAGAAACTTTCAAATGCATAGTTTAAATGACAATTCAAAATTGAATCTTTATCATATGGGAAGATCCCACTTTTTCAAAAACCACCCAAACAAGCTCAACTTTCAAAACCAAGCATCTGCAGACTCACCAGCAACAATCTAGCAAACCCACCAAAAATCTTTTCAAAATTCAAAACTTGATTTCATGCGGCCATTTCATCAAACAGGTTGCAGACACAAATCATCAAAATCCTAAACACTATAGTGAGCAGTGATTGAAGCCTAACTTGTTCCCTCTTTAGCTCACAACCATCTCAGTAGATCATCTAGTAAGTTAAACCAAGCACTAGCCTCACTGTAAGCTTGGCATTGCCATCAATGGTGAACAGCCGAGCACACCCATGTCACCCCCATGTCGACAGCAAGCTAGGAGGAGAAACAAGCCTAGCCAGCATGTCTGGGAGGCAACCCACCGTCCACCGCCACTCCCTGTCCACCGCTCGAACCCTGCCAGCCACTGGAGCACACGCACGGACCGCGCCCAGACCGCCAGCAACCATGCCGAGCGTGCGCCAGAGTGCCACCCTCGACCGAAGCCCACAGACCACGCGCCGCCCTCGCCGCGTGCACACACGATCGCCACCGACCCAGGAGACCGCCAGACATCCCCGCTCGCCGCCCCATGCCTCACAGCCACCGCTCGCCGTCGAAGACGCCGCCTCCGCCGCACAGAGCGTCGCGTATTCCAGACCAAGCCGCACCGCCCCACGCCTCGAAACCATGTCGTTGAGCATCGCCAGGGAACACCGCATCGTCCCCTACCTTCGCCCATGCCAATAGCCGCCTATACCATCGCCCCCGACGAGCTCACCGTGCGCCCCGTCGGTCCCCTCGCTCGACTATAAATAGAGGCCACCCCCGCTCGAATTCTTCACACCATTCTACTCCCCTATCCTCACTGATCGTGCCACACCGTTCCCGGAGCAAGGCGAGCACCACCTCGCCGGAATTTCACCGGAGCCCGCCGCCTCTGGACAAGAAGGGCCCCATCGATTTCGTCCACCCCAGGACCTGTCGCGACCATCCCTGAGTTCGCCGTCGTCGACTTCGTCGTTCGCCCGCCTCGCCGACCCTCGCCTGCACCCCGGTGAGCCCCCAGCAACCCCCACTGTCCGTGCTAGGTTTCTTTCTCGCCGACGTTTCTCAACATCGATGATGACTCTCAGCCGTTGGATTAGAATCAGATCGAACGCACCACGTTGCGCCGTACCGCTTCGCACCCCCTGTCTCACTGACGAGTGGGGACACCCACTTAAGCAGCCCGCGGGAGCACTGCGCTTAGCAGGCCGGCCCGTTAACTTTTCCCGTGCAGCCCAGTTATTTGAATTAAACCTTTTCCATTTTATTTCAAACATACTTATGTACCTAGTTTCAAAAATCAACCTAGGTTGATTCAGTGCACCAAATTGAACAAAACCAATTTTTTGGAAAGGTCTGGGACTGCTGAATACAAGCTCGTTGGATTCAAGTCATTTGGATCTATAGATCACCCATGGTAAAAATAACAAGGTAGAAGATTTTTTTCATTCAAACATTTTTCAAATTTAAACCATAATAGCTTTTGAGTTGATTCCAACTCTCAAAAATCACATTTAACCATACCTTTCAGAATATATAAAAATATATAGGTTTACTTGCAAAAATAATGTTCAAGTAATAAAAGAATGCTACATAGGCATTTCTAGTCACTTTATTTAATTAAAATAAAAGGGTAAAACCTTATTAAATTGTGACACCACTTTAAATCACATTCCCATGGACTAAAATATGTGGTGATGACATGTGTCAACATGATCCCATGTTTGGTTTGGAGAATATTAAATCTTAAGTAGTTTTTCAATGAGTAGAAATTACTTTTCTAAAAATAAAAGGAATTAAACCAAGCTTTAATCTTGTAATGTTAGAGATGATGCTAGATCATATCTAGGACCCTTTTGTGTGATGATTGCAAGTAGTTAAGTATTGTTTGGTGATTGTGTACCTCGTATTTATTTATAGACGCTAGTATCAACCAAGGATACGAGGAGGAAGGAGGATACTACGAAGAAGAAGCCGAGGAGAACTTCAACCACTACTCTGCACAAGGCAAGCTGATGCTATACCTATGCAAGCTTATACTGATATTGTGCAAGCCCATACTTGCAAGCTTTATTAACTAAGTGGACCAATGCAAGCTAACCCTTGCAAGATACCCTACTGATGCCACCAACCACTACTTGTTATTATGCCCACTATATGCCTTAAGCATATGTGATCATATCCACTTGACAAACCAATCCTAGTTTTTTTACTTACAAGCTTTATACTTTATTTCTTTATCAACGCTCTTACTTAGAGTTTACTGGAGTAAATGGTAGATACTAGAAGGATATGTGAAGGTTGCATAAAGAGCATAAAATTTGGCCTAAGCTAGATAATCTTGATGTCATCTTAAGGCATGAGATTAAACTTAGTTGAAACTCCACTAGTTTACCATCCCTCGTTAGTGCTTACCCCCACCTGTAGATGCTAGTGCTAAGCATAAAACTTGATCAACTTTAGATGGGAATACTTGGTGGAAAAATGGTTATGAAAACCTTGGAATGATGGATCATTCTATTGAAATGTTTTGGACATGTGTTTCCAAACACCTGATAATTTTGGTGATGAAAATGTTGAGGCATGAGCCTTAGCCCTTTATAAAACTGATGGTTGTCTAGATGCGATACCATTCCAATTTTATCGTACAACCACAATACCCAAAGATTGGGTAGGGCTTGACTGGAAACTTATATACCTTAGTATTAGTTCCCTCACGGCCAAGGTCTGAGCTGAGGCTACCTTGTGAAGATTGTCCACCTGTGCAGTACCCAAGATGACAGTTGGTCATGGTTGGGAGGCCAAACTCACAGGAGAGGTGCTTATACTAGGGCATGTAATTGAAAGGTTAGGATTGATTACCCGCATACTGAGTATGGTGAATTCGGGATTTGTTCCTGGCGGATGTATCGAATGTTGTGGTGAAAGTGTACAATCTCTGCAGAGTGTCAAACTATTCGCATAGCCGCGTCCGCGGTTATGGACAGTTGGAGTGGCCATATTGTTCCCCTGTCAGACTTTTCAAAATGACTTGTGAAATGAATTGAGACTTTGACTTGACCACAACAGGGTTGTGACATGAGTTACAAGATCCCACTTAGGATTTATAAAATTATGACTAGCTTTGGAACTTCGTAGAGATAAATCTGGCTTTTGCAAAACAACCCTAGAGCCTAGTGTACTATTATCCAAAAAACCCTTTACTTGTTAGTAATAGTTTGCGAGTACTTAAAGAGTACTCATGGCTTTGTCCCTGGATATTCCCATGGCCAGACTATGAAGAGGAGTACCTGGAGGATGGACCCCAGGAAGGTTACGACAACTAGGATAATCTCCCATCATCAGCATTGCCTGTGACCCCGAAGATGGAGCTTCGCCCATGCTACCGTTATTATTACGTATTCCGCTGCTTGATGTTGTATTAAGAACTGGATCATGAGATCCATATTTGTGTAAAGAACTTATGTATCGTTTGTAATGGATGATGTACTATGGTATCCAATTCTGTTATGTCTCGCAAAAATGGTAATCCTGGGATTGCAATGTATGGCATAACAAGCATCTGGGATTAAAAATCCGGGTGTTGACATAAGCGCAAGGTGGTAAACGGATGCCAATGACTACAACAATTATGCAAATTCACTTTGATTTAATTTATGATAAAGAGTGTTCAACTTTTAATCATTTTGCCATTGAAATCCCACTCAAAACAATATCCCTCGCATTGTTTTAGTGATCACAAGAACCAAATCCACCACATCAAAACCGATCATCACGAGAGTTGATGTAGCTTCTATGGAGAACAATCAACATGTTCATCATATCACTCATGCTTTACCTTTCGGTGATCCGTATTCCGAGACCATGTCTGTACATGCTAGGCTCGTCAAGATCAAACCTTAGCTTCCACATGAGCAAATCTGGCTTGCTCACGTTGTATACACTCGCAGAATCTAACACACCCGATCATCACGTGGTGCTTCAAAACAACGAGCTTTAGCAACGGTGCTTACTAAGGATGAACACTTTAAAACTTGAAATTGTGTGATTGAGGGATCATCTTATAATGCTACCGTCGTGAACTAAGCAATACAAGATGCATAAAAGGATTAACATCACATGAAATTCATAATATGTGATATGATATGGCCTTTCTCCTTGTGCTTCCGATCTCCATCTTCAAGCACGAACATGATCTCCATCATCACCGGCATGGCGTCAAGGTCAATGGCGCCGCTTCATGGTTGTCGTACACCAGCATCAACTATTACAACTACTTTGAATAATAGACACGTGGGTCTTAACGGAATTTAAAAGACAACCATATGGCTCCTGCCGGTTTCCTACTTACAATAAGGAACATTGCATACATCATATACAATCACAATGATGGCCATATCACATCTCAGCACACCCCCTGCAAAACAAAGTTAGACGCCTCTAATTTTCTTTGCATGTTTTACGTGGTTTGGGGCTTTCAATAAGTGTCGATCTAACTTACGAACAAGAACCACAACATTGATACTAGTATTGTCAATCACTCGTTGTAAATTGAATCTTAACTATGTTGGGAGAAGCAGGCACCCGCAAAGCCACTTATGCAATACAAGTTGCATGTCAAGCGTGGAGCAAGTCTCATGAATGGTGTCATGTAAGGTTAGCCCGGGCCGCTTCATCCCACCATCCTCCAAGATGCAAAGTACACAAGAAGCAATCGACAATAAAAGCATCAACGCCCACAATGACCATTGTGTTCTACTCGTGCAACAGATCTACATATAGACACGGCTTTGATACCACTGTAGGGGTTCGTGGCATGGAAAACAAAAATTTTCTACCGCATGAACACACAATCAATATCTAATCTATGATCAAGCCAAGATCTATCTACTAGATTGTAGCAACGAGTCGACAGAATACTAACCCTTGAAGATCCAAAGCGGTTAACGAGAGCAGATTCTCGTGGGTGATGTAGTCGTACACTTCCGATCTCAAGATCGCGTAGACGATCCTTCCGGCGCTACGTTCCAGCAGTGCTTCCGCGGTCGGTCACACGTTCGGTACTCGATGAAGACCTTCCTCTCCCTTGTTCCAGCAGGCAGCGGAGGTCGTAGCACTCTCCTCGCGATTCCGGCAGCACGACGGCGTGGTACCGGAAGTAGAGGGGAGATCTCGCAGGGCTTCGCCTTAAGCCGGAGCGAGTATGGTGGAGCAAGAGAGGTGCCTTGGTGATCTAGGGTTTAGAAGCACCAAGGGGAGGGGCTAGGCCGGAGGCTAGGGTTTGGGGAAACCCCAAGTCGCCGACTTGGAGGATCCCTAGGCGGCGGCTGCACTTGGGTGGAGGAGCCAGGAGCTAGGGTTTTGGGTGTACAGAGGTGTAGGGAAGAGGGGCACCCCTGCCCCTCCTTTTATAGGTGGGAGGGCGCCGGCCAAGGGGAGGGAGTCCTCCCCCAAGTCGGCCTCCTTGGCCAGCGGGTGGAGGGAGAGGAACTCCTCCCCAAGTAGGTTTCCTACTCTCCCTCCACCAAGCAAAACTGCAGTTTGACTTTTCAAATTGGCGTTTGAGTTTTCAAACTAGGATTTGATTTATACCTTTATTTTGCTCAGCCATGATACCTAGTACATGATGCAACCATTCCACATTGTCATGACACATTCATGTACCCTTCCCCTCCGGAGTGCCGGACCTTCCGGAACCTTCTAGAACATTCCCGATGAAAACATCGGAATCATTCCCCAATTCCGAAACAGGACTTTCCTTATATGAATATTATTCTCCGGACCATTCCGGATCTCCTCGTGATATCCCGGATCCCATCCGAGACTCCGAACAACACTCGGTCTCTTACTCATCATTCCATAACTACTCAACAACATCGAATCCTTAAGTGTGTCTCCCTACGGTTCGTGAATTATGCGGACATGATCGATACACTTCTCCGATCAATAACCAATAGAGGAATCTAGAAATTCATATGGCTCCCACATATTTCTACGATTACTTTGCGATCGAATGAACCACTTACATACAATACCAATTTCCCTTTGTCTCACGATAGTTTACTTATCCGAGGTTTTGATCGTCGGTATCTCTGCATACCTAGTTCAACCTCGTTACTGATAAGTACTCTTTTCTTGTTCCCGTGATATGTGATCCCTTGTGAGCTAGTCACATGCTTGCAAGCCAATTGGATGACATTCCACCGAGAGGGCCCAGAGTATATCTATCCGTCATATGGATGGACAAATCCCAATCTTGATCCATGTGCCTCAACACATACTTTCCGAACACTCAATGCCACCTTTATAGTGTGGTGTTTGATGTCATCAAAGCATCCTTCCGGTGATGGTGATTAGCATGATCTCATGGTCGAAGGAATTAGGTTACTATGTATCAGAAAGCATATAGCAAATGAACTATATTAAATGACTTGATCTTTATGCTACGCTTAACTATAGGAGTATGTCCATCACATCATTCTCCTAATGATATGACCCTGTTGTTAATAACATCTCTATGTTCATGATCAGGAAACCATGATCATATATTAACCAACAAGCTAGTTTAACAAGAGGCTTTACTAGGGACTCTTTTATGTTTACAAATCACACAAGTATTAATGTTTCCTGTTAATACAATTATAGCATGGTATGTAAACATTTATCATAAGTATGAAGATATGATAATAACCAATTTATTATTGCCTCTTGCGCATATCTCCAACAAAAAAGGCAGACGTAAGAAATTTGATGTTGATGCTTCTTCATTCGAAAATACTTGATTCTTGCTTTCTATGCCTAGCTGAAAGGCGTTAAAGAAAAGCACTCTTGGGAGATAACCCAATTTTTATTTCAGTAAGTTTTTCTTTTGTTGAGTCTTGTAAGTTATTGCCTCTGTAATAACCTCTCTTTATCCTTTTTGTTTGGTTTTGTGCCAAGAATAGCCTCTAATAAGAGGGAAGTAAGATTTAGGGAAGTTGCTGTCCAGAAACACATTTCTGTGCTTCGCTGTAAAAAATCGTGAAAAATCCCAGAACGTCGTATCGATCTGAAATTTTTTTAAGCATGCCCCTAGTATTTACCCAACTTTAGTTAGTTTTGCACTTTTCGATTTGAGCAACAGAAGATTTTCAAAAAAATTGGTCTTTACCTGCAGGTCTGTTTTGACAGATTTCTGCCATTAATTGCATTTGCCTCTTAAATCGATTTCTTTTGAGTTATTTTGATCACTTAAGATTTTAAAAGGAATTTATACAGTAGCTTATGTTTTAATGGATGATTTACTTGAGTTAAAACTGAACCCAAAGGCTTATTATCTTGAATACACTAATGTTGGTAATGAAGATTATATGAAGTTTTGTATGAAGGAAGTTTTCAAGTGTAAGGAGAGAATGATGTGATGAGATGAAGTATGGACAAAATCTCAAGCTTGGGGATGCCAACAGTGTCACCCCAAGAAATATTCAAGAGGTACAAGCGGCAAAGCTTGGGGATGCCCAAGGCATCCCCTTCTTCATCAACAAAAATCTTAGGTCTTCTTTCAAGATACTTTATTTTTTTGCTTCATGCACTATGTGTTTTTCTTGGAGCATCTTTGTTTTTGTTTTTAGTTTTATTTTGCTTTGTTTGCTGCAATAATTTGGTTGGATCCTATCACACTTCTTTTGGAGAAGTCACACCCCGTTCTTCATTGCCTAGAACACTCTAGTTTTCACTCTTATTGTTCTATGAGTGTTCTCTTTTGCTAGCACTGTGTTTAGCTTTAGTTTTATTCTTCTTTTTGCTTAAAACTTATTAGTTCTTATTTGTAGTTAGGTGAGACATGCTCTCTGGTCTTTATTAATTATTATCTTTGTGAGTTGTTTCAAATAAGTTGATTGCTGTTGGAAAATAGTAGAATATTTCATGCTTATGATGGTACAAAAAGAAGCTTGTTTTGACCGTGACTTAGGCTTTATCATGTCATGTTATATGTTGCTTTGACCATATGCTTAGTTATTATTGTTATAGCATGTCTTGTTTCAAACAATTGAGATTGCTTAATATGCCATGAAAGAATCATGCGTTGTTTTAGCATACAAAAGCATAATATTGTTGTATTCTCCTTTGATGCTTTATTTGGGTTGACGTGGCACATGCTTACACCATGTTATGACTATGAACCAGTCACCTTAGCCTCTATGATCATTTAGTTTTTGACTTGTCATATCACTTTATGCTTTGATTAATAATGTTTTGTCGCTCTGCATGATTATGGCCATTATTGCTCTCTTAGTTGGTCGCTCCCAGTCTTTTGCTAGCCTCCACCTATACTGAGCATGAGTTCTACTCATGCATCCAACTCCCAAGAAACCAAGTTATTCCAAAGAGTCCACTATAAATTCCTATGCATGGTGTGTTACACCATTCCAAGTATATTCATGTTTTTATATATCTTCCAAATTATTTTTTTGTTATGTGAAAATTAGTAATTAAAGCTCTCACGAACTTGAAGGCACACTTTATTTCTTGCACTTAATAAACCTGAACCATTATGACTGTCTTATATGCTTATATGCTTGCAAATTATAAGTTGAGAATTAGCAAAATCATGTTGTCATGGGGCACGCTTTCAACATTGCACTTATTATATTTAGTTGATATCATGTTCTTTTGTTTATGAATGTCTTCGGTGTGAAATAAGATGGGATCTTGCAAGTCCATGGAGTATGTATATGTGTTAGATAAACACCTGTATGGCTAGCCTAAGCCTTGCCTAATCATGGTGGAAACTTGCAGTAAAACCATAGTGGCATTCTATGAAGCATCCTCAATAAAAAACTATGCAAATAGCAAATAAAAAGATCGCTGAGATGCTCACTGTCTGTTTCCTTGTCATTTTAATATGGGATAGCTCCTGTGTCATGGGGAAAGGGGTACCCTGTTGGAGGTTCTCTATGATACACATATACTTACAATGACAAGAACTTGCTTAGGACCAAAGTTAAGTAGCATGAGGTCTCGGTACTCATACTCAAGGGGCGTGAGATTTTCAACTTATGATTTGTCAAGTATATAACTCATATTTGCCCTCACCTTAACCTTAATCACTTCAAGATGCTTATGATATGGGCAATGAGAGCTCAAAGCTAATAAGTACCATAATTTTTGGAAGTTTTATAAAACCATTTAATTCCTACTTACCTCTGCGAAGGGCCTTTCTTTTTTACTTTTTGTTGCGTCTCCATCTTCTATCTTTATGCACCAGCTAAGAGAGCATAGTTGTCATTCTGAGTTCAATGTGCATTGTCCCAAAACTTGTCGATTGATTTATAATTATGGTATTACCTGTTCTTAAATTATTTATATCTAGTCACCCTTATGAACTTTGAAGGTGTCCTATGCATTTATGTTTTTCTATTCCATGAAGGACAAGTTGAATACCACTCTTGCTATGTTTTCTATATGTGAAACAAACAACTGTCTTTCAAAGCATTATTCATGATCTTTTGTTTGTGTAGCTTTTCATGTTGCAACATAGTTGCTACGTCTTATTGTTAGAAATATATCTTTCATGATTATGTTTAGAGTACTTTGATCCCAGCTATCAATGCTTTGCAATACCTTGATCAAGATTGTGATGGTGCATGTCATCTCAAAAATTATTCTTTTTATCACTTACCTACTCAAGGACGAGCAGGAGTTAAGCTTGGGAATGCTGATACGTTGCAAACGTATCTATAATTTTTGATGCTCCATGTTTGTTTTGCACCAACTATCTTATGTTTTGTCTATGCTTTGTGGCATTTTTATGAATTTTCTGGAACTAACATATTAACAAGTGCCACAGAGCCAGTTTTCTGTTTTCTGTTGTTTTTGGTTTCAGAAATATTCTCGGAATTAGATGAAATAAAAGCCGAAGTTCCTATTTTCCTGACACGACATGGAGCCCAAAGGAGAGAGGGAGACGCATCCCAGGGCGGCTACACCTGGCCTAGGCACGGCCAGGGGGGCGCCGCCCTAGGGTGTGGCTCCCTGGCGGTCCATCGACCTTGCACTCGCCTATATAATCCCCCCGAGACAAAAACCCTAGGGGAAGGATCATAATTCCATGAAAAAGTCCGTGGCCGCCACCATCATACCTAGATCAAGAGGGATCTAGAACTCTTCCCGGCACCCTGCCAGAGAGGGGAGATCATCCCGTAGGCCTTCTTCATCACCATGTCAGCCTCCGGAGTGATGTGTGAGTAGTTCATCCTTGGACTACGGGTCTATAGCAGTAGCTAGATGGTTGTTTCTCCTATTTGTGCCACCATGTTTAGATCTTGTGAGCTGCCTATCATGATCAAGATCATATTATTGTAATGCTACATGTTGTGTTTGCGGGGATCCGATGGATATTGAGTATTATGTCATATTGATTATTGTGCTATCATGTCTATGTTATTTGTGATCTTGAATGCTATCCGTTGCTAGTAGTTACTTTGGCCAAGTATTTGCTTGTGACTCTAAGAGGGAGTATTTATGCTCGATAATAGGTTCACGCCTCTAGTAATTTGGGAGAGTGACAGAAACTTCTAAGATTGTAGATGTGCTGTTACTACTAGGGAGAAAACAACAATCCTTTGTCCAAGGGAAATTGTATTGTTTACATTACACACTTTGCTTAATGAATTATCTGTTGCTTGCAACTTAATACTCGAGGGTTGTTCTGATGATATTCCGGAGGTGGATTATTAGTCATAGATGCAGTTGGATTACGACCTATGTATCATGTTGTAATCCCAAATGAATATCATAGTGTTCATCATGTCATGTACATGCATTGTTATGCATTCTCTATTTGCCAATTTTCTCGCTGTAATTTATTCACCCAGCATTTTATTTATCTTATGGAGAAAATATCTCTAGTGAAATGTGGACCCTAGTCCATTCCTTCCCATTGATATTTCATCTACTATTTACTGTTTACTTTCTGCAATTACCACAAGCAATTACTTTCTTCCACGATACGTTTAATCCTTTGTTTTTAGCAAAACCAGTGAGCTTGACAACCTCACCAATAAGTTGGGGCAAAGTATTTTGGTTGTGTTGTGTGCAGGTTCCATGTTGCTAGCAACACCTTCGAAAGTGGTTTATTTCTCCTACTGGTTCGATAACCTTGGTTCCATAACTGAGGAAAAACTTGCTGCTGTGCTCATCACACTTGCTCTTGGGGTTTCCAACATGCTCTATATCAACTGAGCCATCATCAGCGTCCGCTGGCCATGGCGTTGTTGTATCTTGCATACGAGAGGAGAGCCGGAGCTTGGCGGCAGCGTGGAAGCAGGCGGCGGTTGTTCGGGTGTAGTAAGGCAATACATCGTGGTAGGCCTCTCTCCACGCGTACGAGGGCAGGCGAGCAACGACACAGGGGATCACATCGTTTGATCCCCAGAGGCACTGTATCATTTGTTGGAATTTTCCACGAATCAACTACATAAAACTAGACAAACAAGCATGCTCAAAAAATCTTATGGCTAAAGGCACAGTGTCGTGTCCATTCTTTTTCTTTATTTTTTTTCTCAACTTCATGTCCATAATATGCAATGCCAAACTGACTAGAAAATATAACACTTTCCAAAATAACTACAACGACTCCACTATTCATGTTTAGTGCTAATAATCTATCCCTAATCTTGATTTGTCATCTCCTCGCGCTTCCTCTGATCTTGAATCCTTGCAGCTTGATGAACTCTTGACTCAACTATACGTATGATCCAGACTCTGGTCACGCTGTCAGGCGACACATCAGCCGCCCCTAACGCAATACATGCCAACGATAATCACCATATCATCTTATGTAGAGACATGTCCTCATTGAAGAGGCTCCCCTTCACTGATCATTGTTCAACTATACGCTTGAGCATCATCCTCCCCGTCGAGACCCTTGGTCGCACCTAGCACCAGACAGCAACACGACGTGACACACTTCAACTGTAACGGACCCTCACAGAGACAAGCACTTGGACACAACGACGACTCACGGACACGACGCTGACTCAACATGCCAACCCACACGCCTATGACTCCTTGACTATTCTAACTCCCCGGTTGACGATCTTGATGAGACTCCTGGCACCGCACCTCAGCACCTCCTCTCCCATCAATGATCATCCACCTCCACCGCTTTTCTGACGACAACGTCCTGCTGCCTCTCTCGTGTCATTCCGCCGGACCACCAGCGCCCGCCATCTTCCTCCTCGCCGCTCCGCCGAGCGACAATATCGTGTGCCCCGAGGCGCTAGTCGGGTCGCCTTCCCGGGGTAAGCTTCAAATCTTCTACCTCGCTCTGATACCAATGATTGAATTTTTCCCATGGATCGACTACATAAAACTAGACAAACAAGTACAGTCGAAAAATCATAAACTAACTAAGAAACATAACACTTTCCAAAATAACTATGACCGACTCCACTAATCAAGATTAGTGCTCATCATTTTCCTTACTAAATTCATACTCTTTCTTTTAGCTGAAAATCATAAATTCTCACTACTACAGTACCCTACTATTACTATACTACACTCGAGAATTATTGCCTGTTCTCTTTCCTTTTTTTGGCTATTCTCAGCTGGATTCACGTGGCCACAATGGCCCGTGTCTTTCCTCTTTGGTATTCACTCTCTCATTATTTTCACACTCGCCCCAACCAAAAATGCTTCTGGGTAAAGGATCTCTCCCGGAGTAAATATTGAGGAGTTCGCCAATGGAGTTCGGGGATCACAGTAGCAAGAACACCACAGAAGCAGAGGAAAAGCTGGAGGAAGGAGAGGTGATGCAGAACGGAGGAGGGGGTGCCATGGTGGCGGTGGAGGCCATGCCGGAGCCGCCGCAGCTGGACGTCAGGATGGACGTGGCGCTGCTCCACTGCCAGACCTGCCTCCTTCCCCTCAGACCCCCCGTGTTCAAGGTAAATTCATCTCTCGCCGGAGTGAGATGCAAGATTTCCTTGCGGAGATGACGAATCTGGTTGAAATTATGAGAAAGAAAAACCCTGTTTTCGTGTGTTCTTGGTATGGCCATGGAAAGAAGATGGGATTTTTCCTAAAGAAAATCTGGATGTTGTGACCTTTGTACGGCAGTGCGATGCCGCGGGGCACATCGTTTGCTGCTACTGCCGCGCCGGTCACGGCGACCTCTGCAGCCGCACCACCACTCATTGCGCCGAGCTGGACGCCTTCATCGCCGCCGCCAAGGTGCCCTGCCATTACAGGGCGTTCGGCTGCGGGCAGTACGTCGTTTACCACGGCGCCGCGGACCACCAGCGCACGTGCCAGTGCGCGCCGTGCTCCTGCCCGGAGTCCGGCTGCCCCTTCCTCGGCTCGCGCGGCATGCTCCTGGACCACATCGCCGCCGCGCACTCGCGCCTCGCCGTCACGGTCCGCTATGGCCGGTCCTGGAACCTCACCTTCCCCCTGTCCCAGAACTGGCACGTCCTGGTCGGGGAGGAGGACAAGAGCGTCTTCCTCGTGTCCCTCGGCGCGCTCGGCGCGGCCATCGCCGTGTCGCTGGTGTGCGTCCGGGCGGATGCCGCTGCGCCCCCCAAATTCTGGTGCAAGCTCTCCGTGGAGCTCCCAGGGGGCGACAAGGACAAGCTGGTGCTCATGACCTCGACGGTGGGCAGCAGTGCGCTGAGGGGCGGCGCGCCGGCATCTGGCCAAGGGATGTTCTTGGCGGTGCCCCAGGAGCTCATCTCCGGCGACACGCTCCCGCTCAGCATCCGCATTGATCACCTCCGACCTGCCGCCGCCGTCCCCAAGTCGACGCCACCGCGAGCAAGAACACCAGGAAGGATGCACTGAAGTTCTGCGTTTGCTCGATCTTCTGGATGTTATGGATGAGTAGTATGGGATTTGGAGGCTTGTCAAACTGCTTGGTTGTTCTGGCTAATGTACTAGCAGTAGTAGAACAGTTTAACCAGTAGTAATGCAGCTATGCAAGGGTTTAATTCAGTAGTATTGCAGCTATGCCAAAGATTAATTTAGCTATGGATGGTTAATTCAGTTTAATTCATTGGGAATTCTTCACTCTTTAATGCTACTACGGTCTACTGGTTTCTATTTGATCTGAGTGAAGTTAATTGGAAGAACCTGGAGTACTACTAGAGTTTATTCTGTTCCTTATAGGCCACATCAGAGTGAAATATATAGTCTTCAGACCATTTTGTTCTACGTAGCTCTTCTTACTGACGGTATCATATAATTAGTCAATTGCATGCAGATACTTCAGTGGTTTGGTCACATGAAAGGAACTGTTGTAAATCATTTCGTCAGATTGACAAGAACAAGATGCATGTAAATGATTCCCTTGCAAAAACTAACAACTATTTTTTCTTTCTTGTCCGAGATCATTCTTTTTTCGTGAGCAATCTGGCTGAGACACATCGAGTTGTATCATGCTTACAGAGTTTGCATTTCAGGTTGTGTCACGAAACACGTCAAGTTTTGTCATGGTTCAGACCAAACTGGGACAAAGGAACATACTTGCACAAGTGTGCATCCATGTTCTACATATATGAATCCTTGTCCGCTATCTTCTGTTCTGAACCAGACGGACAAGAGTTTTGTCAAACATAATGGTCAGATATAAGCCTGACCCTGTTCTGAATGATTTAGCAAAGATAACAGAGTCTGGTTTTGTTGCCGAACTGAGGATATTGTGTTTAACAGTGTCAGGTTATGTTCAAGTTCAGAGCTCCAAGCAAGTGGCACTGACTAATGTTCTATCCAAAATATTGCTATGCACCTTGACAGTTGTAAATTCATCTGTCAACACAACTAAAATATAGCTCCATGCATCAAAGGCTTCACAAATTTGGCAATGCAGTTGTACTCCAAATTTCAATCTATTTCTTTCAACCTCCAACTTACTTAGTTAAGTCTCAGTTTGCGCCAAAACAAGGCAAATATTTGCTGCTCAGTTTTCTAAAATTCCAAGCTGCTGCAGCTGCACGCCTTTCATATGTGTATTGACATCTATATAGAAACACCTGGTAATGTGCATCACAAAGTAAGTTCACAATCTTTTCGTGACATTTAATTAGAGGCAGTAGTTTGGAGAGAGATTGTATCTCAGTTTAACCAACAACCACCCCCACCTTGTATGCAACAAAAAGATGATTGCCATCGCCTGATAATCAAACCTATGTTTCTCTTCAAGAAAAAGTACTTCACGGTTGCCTACAGTTTCTGAAAGCCTGTCAGGTAAACATTTTGAAGCTCTCATGTTAATGAATCATCACTTCATGAAAATGAGAGCGTGCACCACAAAGCTAGGTTATTTCTTTCCAATGGAAAATGAGAGCGTGCACCACTGAGCAGCTTTCTGATATTCCCTTCAAATGCCATAGCTTTCCGAAAATGAGGCTGTAAACCTCTAACTATACATAAATGAAAAGATTTGGCCGGAGTTTCAAAATCCTGAATCTAGTCATAGGCTAGGTTAACTTCAGTTGGATTGTTAACTTGGATTAATTTCTCAGTTATCAAATCTTTCACATAGCTACATATCAGTCTTTTTAGTAGCGTGATGCATTTTTCTTTATGAGTGTTGGTTTTCTTGTTCATTTCCTACCCCGCGTGTCATGTTGAATGATCAGAAACCATACTGCAAAAACGTAAAATGGGTTAGTAAAAAAGGAATCGCAGCATCATAAGAGTTTGAATATGATTATATGTGATTGGTACGGTGTAGTACAACGCCAATCCATATCCCACGGTAAGCGATGTTCTCATCCCCATATAACACGTAACACGGATCACTAACGGGCTACCGTTTCCGCATATGTATGTGATATGGTATGAGAGCTTTGCCTCTTCAACCTCTTGCCGCCGCCACCGAGTGATCTAAGAAACCCTAAAACCAAAACCCAAGATTCGATCCCATGTCGCTTTCATGGCGACCTCCTCTTCATCGGTCGCCCTCTCAGCCGCATTGGGATCCCCTCCCTCCACCAAGCTGACCAGGGCCAACTTCCTCTACTGGAAGACTCTTGTTCTCCCTTCAATCTGTGGTGCCCTGGCCTTCGGCCTGCTCGACGATTATGAATCCACACCAACGAAAACTCTAGAGGATGAAGATGAAAACAAAAAGACCATAATCCCCAACCCTCCGTACGCGTCATGGGTCTCACGAGATCAAACGGTGTCGGGGTTCATCATCAACTCCCTATCACTAGAAATCGCAGCCCACGTCCTCGGCCTGTCAACTGCTGTCGATATATTGATGGTAATATCAAACATGTTCGCCACTCCCTCTCGGACAAGAATCAATCATCTGAGGGGGATGATCAACAACACCAAGAAAAACGACATGACAACCGCCCAGTTCTTCACCCAGATGAAGGTGCTCTCCTCTGAACTTGCTACTGCTAGCAAGCCAATTGAAGATGACGAGATGATCGTCTACATACGTCAATGGTCTTGATGCTTCCTACAACAACCTCGTGTCCTCTATTAATGTAAATCCTGGTACTACTCTTTCTAACCTATTTAGTCAGATTTGTTCTCACAATTTGTGTCGAGATATCCTTGTTGAATCAGGCCAGGATACCCCCTTCACCTTGTCCGCTAATGCTGATGTTTGTCGTGTCTGCAACATTGGCCATGACACACATCCACGTGGTGATCTTGGATGCTCTTGAGACCGTGGTGATCATGGTGACAGTTGTGGTGATCGCGGTGACAATCATTGTGACTGTGGCACTCACAGTGATTACTACAACAATGACCACCATGATGGAGGTCGTTGTGATGACGATGGATGTCACCGAGATGATGACCGCCGCAATGGAGGCTATCATGATGACGTCGTCATGACGATGGATGTTGACGCCATGACGATGGCGGCACATATATGATTGTGGCGACATCATCATGGACGTGCCCTTACTCCCTTCATCGATGTCACCCGCCAGATATGCAAGATACATGGGCATCCCGCTAGCGATTGTTGGTGGCGTTACCAGGACAACAACTTTGATGATGATGGATGACAGGGCCACAAACTATGCTTCATATGGTGTTGATACTAATTGGTATCCCAACACCGGCGGTATAGACCATGTGGAAGGAGAGCTGAAAAGGCTTGTTGTTCATGAGAGGTACAAGGGATGTGACCGTGTCACCACTACATATAAAAATGGTATGCAAATTTTTCATGTTGGGCATTCTACTTTATGCACCCTCATTAGTTCTTTTCAACTTAACAATATCTTGCATATTCCATAAAAAACAAAAAATATTCTATTTGTTCACATACTTTACCTTGATAATTATGTGTTTCTTGAGTTTCACTCATACTTCTTTTTGATGAAGGATCACGTCACAAGAAGGACATTGTTTAAAGGTACATGTTATGGTGGTCTCTACCCGCTAGTGCCTACTTCCACCAAGTCATCCAAGAAAGCCTTTATCACAATAAAGTCGTCGTCATATACATATCATCGTCGTCTAGAACATCCTTCTTACTTTGTGGTGCAAAAAATTCTTAGGAGACATTAAAATTCCCATACTCTTGAAATAAATCCTAACATTTGTGATTCTTACCTGTTAGCTAAGAGTCATCAGTTTTGATACCTATTTCCACTAGTGTTCCCACTACTCCTTTGGAGCAAGTGTTCTATGATGTTTAGGGGAGCACATGTATTTGTTGAAAAACATTCATACTATGTAATCTTTATAGATGATTTAGTAAATTTACTTGGATCTATTTTATCAAGAAACATTCTGATCTTTATCAAATCTTTCTTAATTGTCAACAATTTGTTGAGCGCATGTTTGAATGAAAAATCAAAACTATATGAACTAATTAGGGTAGTGAATATGAAAAACTCCATGGTTTCTTCCAAAAAAAAATTGGCATCTCTCATCATGTGTATTTTCCACATGCTCACCAAGAAAATGGTTGTGCTGAACAAAAACACCATCATATTATTGAAATCGGTCTTTCATTGCTTGCACATGCATATATGCCTCTAAAGTTTTGGGATGAAGCATTTATCACAGCTACCATCCTCTTCCTTCCAAGTAAGTTGATAAACTTTGATACTACTGTCGAACGACATTTGCACACTAAACCTAATTATGAAATCTCTTTGAATTGTTGATTGTGCCTATTGATAAAACCTTCGCCCCTACAACAAAAGTAAGTTATCTTTATGTTTCAAATGATGTGTGTTCTTGGGATATAGTCCTCGTCACAGAGGAGCTAAGTGTTTAGCCACCTCTATTGGCCGGGTTTATGTGTCTAGGGATGTAGTTTTCTATGAACATGTGTTTTCCTTCGCTGAACTATATCCAAATGTTGGCAAATGCCTCAAATAAGATATTCTTTTACTACAAAACGATTCTTCAAAAAATCCACTAATGGGGATGTACAATTTGATGATCACATGCCTTTGCCCATTATTCCTGTTGTTACTAACCTTGACCAGGAAAACCATGATACTCATGGTGAAAATGCCGGAGCATCAAACGCTGGTTCCACAGATTTTTTTAGAAAATGGTGAAGAAATGAACCAAAAGCATGAAGAAATGCAGTTGGAGGCTACCAAAGAAAATCACATGGGCCTCTAATTTGAGGATGATTCTCCTGGTGCATTAGATCTCGCGGGCTTCGATCCAGGGGAGGATCTGCCTGCCATTCCTGGAGGTTCCCCCTCGCGCGCATGAGCAGACACATACATTCGTGGGTCTCCCTTTCCTGACCACGGTGCGTCGCACCACTCTGAGGGCGCCACGTCATCACTTGTCCACCCACACGCAACAAGATATGCTAGATCCTCTACGACGGCTCCTGGTGCAAGAGAATTTGCAGCTTCGACTACTCCTGGATCTTCTGCGCAGTCTGATGGTATAGCTAAAGTTATGCATGATACTGATGCATTACAATTTGAATATAATGATAAAGTATAAACTACGCCACCTCCTTGTGGTGTTACTACACGTATTCAAAAAATATTCGTCGTCCAAAAGTTTACAAGGATGGTAATGTTCGCCATGACATGTTTGCTTCTACATGTGAGCCTACCTCTTTAACTGAAGCTCTTGAGGACACATGCTAGTGCAAAGAAATGGAGGAAGAGTATGCTGCTTTGGTGCAAAACAAATCGTGGAACCTTGTTCCACCAAGCTCAAACAATAACTTAATTGATTGCAAGTGGGTATATCGTATCAAGAAACATGAAGATGACACCATTAACAGGTATAAAGCTCATCTTATTCCACAAGGTTTTAAAAAACAAAGGTATGACATCTATTATGAGGGCACCTTTGGTACATTTGTTAAAGTAGCTACCATCATAATTGTCTTAGATATTTCAGTCTCTCGAGGATGGAGCCTACGACAGCTGAATGTTAAGAACTCCTTTTAGCATGGTGTTTTAAAAGAGGAGGTCTATATGAAACAACCACATGTATTGAACATCCTGATACTCCTCACTATATTTTTAAACTGGATAAAGCATTATATGGTCTAAAACAGGACCCTCGAGCATGGTTTTCTCATCTTATTTCAAAGTTGCATGGTATTGGATTGACATCATCAAAGGCTGACAAATCCTTGTTCATCTATCAAAAGTCAGGTTTCACTATTTATATGCTGATATATGCTGATGACATTATGGTGACAAGCTCTTCAGATCAAGCCATCACTTCTTTGTTGAAAGATCTCCATGAAGATTTTTCAATCAAGGATCTTGGTGATTTGCATTGTTTCTTGCAAATGGAAGTAAATAAGATACAAGATGATCTGATATATATTGACAGAGAAAAAGCATGCTTCCGATTTGCTTCACAAATTTGGTATGCACATGTGTAAGTCCGCACCCACACCTCTGTCCTCCACTCAAAAACTCTCTCTTACTGAAGAAGATCCTCTTGGTGCTGAAGCTAGTACAAAATATTGCAGTATTATTGGCGCTTTACAATATCCCACTTTAACACGTCCAAGTTATCATTCTCGGTTAATAAGATTTGTCAATATCTTTCGGCTCCAACTACAATACACTAGACAATAGTTAAGAGGATTTTGAGATATGGTAAGTATAATGTAGATCGTGGAATTACTTTTCAGAAGTCACCCACTACTCTTTTGAGTTCCTTTTCAGATTCTGATTCGGCGGGATACCTTGTGATAAATGCTCTATTGGAGGTTTTGCCATCTTTGTTGGTCCAAATGTGGTCTCATGTTGTGCGAGAAAACAAGGTATAATGTCACAATCAAGTACTCCCTCCTTCTCAAAATTTGGATGAATCTAGACACTAGTTAGTATATAGATTCATCCAAAATTTGAAAAACTTGAGACATCTATTTCGAGACGGAGGGAGTACTAAAGTTTAGTTGAAATCATTAGTCAATACAACTGCTGAACTTATATGGATTGAAACTCCTACATGTTAGAAATAATAGGCTAAATCATTAGACCCATGTGAGATTTCAGATTTTCCCTAAATCTCAAATCCCATGTATGTGGAAGCCCATATGTGATTTGGCCCAAGTTGGTGGCAGCTCACATATGTGTGGCAAGAGCTGTGGGAGCTAAAGTTTAGTCCCACATGGAAAGTTGAAGGAGAGTTGCACCACCTTATAAGATGGAGTGTTGAACCATTTTGTAAGTCAGTGACAATGAGAGAGCTACACACGCGCTCCTCTTCCGACGACACCGCCGCTCGCACGCTCGCCTCGTCTCGTCTCGTCACGACGCGCGCGCTGCGGGTTATGGGAATCTCGCCGAGCCGAGATTTTTTTTGCTGCTCAGGAAAATGTGTGCGGTTAGACAGACGTGTCAACAGTTAGTGGATTCGGGTCGCTCCTGAATCGTGGGTTATCTCTAACCGACCCGAACGTACGCGACGTGGGCTTGGTCCACTTCGTGTCCTATACGGGATTTCTGAGCTGCTCTATATAAACTCTTGTGCGGCTTTCACAATGTACGACACCAAACCAATCTAGGGTTTTGCCATCCTCTCTGCTTGCGCCGCAAACGTAGTCTACCCCATCCCGCTTGCCGGCGTGCACCGGCGGTCGGGAGAGCAGGTCTCCGGAACCACTCGCCTTTGTGATCCTGTACGGAAGAGGGCGAATAAGGTTTTGGGAAGCGCTCTGCACGACTGCTCAAGTTCGTTATCACGGCGCGTCTTTCTGGTCGTCAAGCCGGACCTCGTGTGCGTCGTCTTCAACGCCGACTTCTTCGACAGGCTACTGCACCAACGACGACTACATCAACAACCGATCAGTACGTATACTGTCAACAGATCTGTTGTTTTACTATGGCTGTTTGTGCGGATAGTCTGCTACTATTCATGTTGATCAATACATCTAGTATGTTAGAGGTTCACGTGATTGTAGTTGTTGTTGTCATGATTTATATTATGGAATTAATTATGGAAATTATGTCTAATATTCCAACAATCCAAAAACCTTATTATAGGCAATTTCCTGAATTAAACATGGGACACTTGACCGATGCTATGAAGCCAGAAAAGTTTACTGGTGTTCATTTTAAGAGGTGGCAGTATAAGACCACTATGTGGCTGCAAGCTCTGAAAGTATTCGAGGTTAGTGAGGGTTTACCTGAAGGAACTACATCTGACGAGGTTCAGAACAAGTTCAAGGAAACGAATCTTGCTTTTGTGGGATGTGTTTTGAGTGTTCTTGACAACAAGCTATTTGATTTGTATATGCACATCAAAGATGGAAAAGAGCTCTCGGAGGTAATGAACGCTAAGTTCGGTGTAGCAGATGTTGGCAGTGAGCTGTATATCATGGAGAACTTTCATGATTACAGGATGGCTAACAACCGTTCTGTAGTTGAGCAAGCTCGTGAGATATAGTGCTTTGCCAAGGATCTTGAAATCCTCAAGTGTATCTTACCCGATAAGTTTGTGGCTGGGTGCATTATTGCAAAGTTGCCTTCTACATGGAGGAACTTCGCCACAACTCTCAAACACAAGAGACAAGAGATATCGGTTGAAAACCTGATAGCGTCTCTTGACGTTGAGGAGAAGGCTCGGGCTAAGGACACTGCTGAGAGAGGAGGCGAGGGTCAGTCTAGCGCCTACATGGCGCAGAAGAAGACCTTCGGTAAGAACAAAGGGAACTATAAGCCCTCGTTCAAAAAGCCTGGAAAGACTACAACCTTCAAGAAGAAGAAGCTGAACAAGGCCGAGCTACATTGTTATTCATGTGGAGAGCTCGGCCACTTTTCCAAGGACTGCCCAGATCGTGCAGATCTTAGAGGGAAAGGTAGGAAGACTGTCAACATTGTGACCGCTAGCAACACTGATGGATACGGTAATTTATTTACTGTTCTTCCAGTATTTCAATCACCATGTTGGTGGATTGATACAGGTGCTAATGTTCACGTGTGTGCTGACATCTCTATGTTCACTTCTTATCAGGTCACTTGGGATTCAGCCGTCCTAATGGGGAATGGATCACATGCTTCTGTTCATGGTGTTGGCACAGTGGATCTGAAGTTTACTTCCAGAAAGATCGTGCAACTGAGGAACATGCAACATGTCCCTACTATGAACAAGATTCTCGTTAGTGGCTCCCTTCTGTGTAGAGATGGGTTTAAGGTTGTGTTAGAGTCCAAATGTCCGATAAAGTCGTTGTTTCGAAACATGGACAATTTATTGGTAAAGGTTATGAGTTCGGAGGCTTGTTCCGGTTTTCACTTTCAGAGTTTTGTAATAAATCCGTGAATCATATTTGTTGTGATGTTAGTGATGATACCAGTGTTTGGCATTCTCGTTTATGTCACATTAATTTTGGTTTGATGTCTCGGATGTCCAGTATGAGTTTAATTCGGAATTTCACTACTGCCAAAGGTTCTAAGTGCCATAGTTGTGTGCAATCAAAGCAACCTTGAAAGCCTCACAAGGCTGTAGAGGAGAGAAACTTGGCACCTCTAGAACTCATACATTCTGATCTATGCGAGATGAATGGTGTGTTGACAAAAGGTGAAAAGAGATATTTCATGACGTTGATAGATGATGCTACTAAATTATGCTATGTTTACCTGTTGCAAACTAAAGATGAGGCTTTAGACTACTTTAAAATCTATAAGTCCGAATTTGAAAATCAACTAGAGAGAAAGATCAAGCGTCTTAGGTCGGATCGTGGTGGTGAGTATTTTCCCAAAATATTTGACGAATTCTGTCAGGAACACGGAATTATTCATGAGAGGACGCCTCCCTACTCGCCCCAATCAAACGGGGTTGCCGAGAGGAAAAACCGCACGCTAAATGACTTAGCGAATTCCATGTTAGCCACTACTGGTTTATCAAAGGCATGGTGGGGGGAGGCTTTGTTGACTTCATGTCATGTCCTGAATAGGGTTCCTAACAAGAATAAAGAAAAGACCCCTTGTGAGGAGTGGGCTGGGAGAAAACCATCACTTTCGTATCTGCGCACTCGGGGGTGTTCGGCGAAGGCCAACATACCAATTCCCAAGAAACGCAAGCTCGGACGTAAGACAGTGGATTGCATCTTTCTAGGATATGCTCCACGGAGTGTAGGCTATAGATTTCTAGTGGTTAAATCTGAGGTACCTGATATGAATGTTGATACTATAATGGAATCCCGTGATGCAATTCTTTGAGAATACTTTTCCTATGAAAGATATGCATAGCATTGGTAGAATTTCTTCTGAAATACTTCCTGAATCTAGTGCATCTATTGAGAATTCTGAACAACCACATGAGGAAGTCCTTGAGAAGGATGACGATGAAACTCTCACGAGGACTAAGAGATAGCTGATTGCAAAATCCTTTGGTAATGATTTCATCGTGTACCTTGTGGACGATACTCCCAGATCCATTGCAAAGGCATATGCATCTCCTGATGCAGATGATTGGAAAGAAGCTGTCCAAAATGAGATGGACTCGATTTTTTCTAATGGAACTTGGGAATTATCAGAACGACCCTATGGTTGCAAACCTGTGGGTTGTAAGTGGGTGTTTAACAAGAAGCTAAGGCCTGATGGTACTATTGAGATGTACAAGGCGCGACTTGTAGCTAAGGGCTACACACAGAAAGAAGGCGGAGATTACTTTGACACATATTCACCTGTCGCTAGACTGACCACTTTGAATACTACTGTCCCTGGCTGCCTCTTATAGTCTTCTCATTCATCAAATGGACGTGAAGACAACTTTCCTTAATGGAGAATTGGAAGAGGAGATCTATATGGATCAGCTGGATGGGTTTGTGGTGAAAGGTGAAGAGACAAAGGTGTGCAAGTTATTAAAATCTTTATATGGCCTGAAACAAGCACCTAAGAAATGGCATGAGAAGTTTGACAGAACTCTACTCTCTCTTGGCTTTGTCATTAATGAGGCTGATAGGTGTGTTTATTATCGCCATGGTGGGGGCGATAACGTTATATTATGTTTGTATGTGGATGATATTCTGATCTTTGGTACAAACATGAAAGTGATAAATGAAGTCAAGTCTTTCCTGTCAAAGAGTTTTGATATGAAAGATCTGGGAGAGGCTGATGTGATTCTGAACATCAAGCTTATTAAGAACGAGAATGGGATTAATTTAACGCAATCTCATTATGTTGAGAAGGTCTTGAGCCGATTTGGCTTTAATGATGGCAAGACTTCTCCAACACCTTATGATCCCAGTTTGACATTACGAAAGAATAAGAACGAACCAAGAGATCAGCTGAAATATTCACAAGTTGTTGGTTCTCTTATGTACTTAGCAAGCGCTATAAGACCTAATATCTCTTTTGCTGTGAGCAAGTTAAGTAGGTTCATGTCTAACCCGAGTATTGATCATTGGCACGCACTTGAAAGGGTCATGCGCTATCTATGTGTACAATGAGCTATGGGATTCACTATTCAGGACACCCTGCTGTGCTAGAAGGATATAGTGATTCGAACTGGATCTCTGATGTTGATGAACTCTATGCCACGAGCGGGTATGTGTTTACCCTTGGAGGTGGTGCGGTGTCATGGAGATCCCGTAGACAGACCATATTGACGAGATCAACTATGGAAGCAGAACTTACTGCTTTAGACACAACCACTGTTGAGTCAGAATGGCTGCGTGAGCTCTTGATGGACTTGCTTGTGGTTGAGAAACCTGTGCCGGCAATCCTTTTGAATTGCGACAACCAAACTGTTATTGTTAAAGTGAACAATTCTAAAGATAACGCGAAGTCATCAAGACACGTGAAGAGACGTTTGAAGTCTGTCAGGAAATTGAGAAACTTCAGAGTAATAACTGTTACGTATATTCAAACAGACAAAAACCTGGCAGATCCCTTTACAAAGGGACTATCACGAAATGTGATAGAAAGTGCATCGAGGGAGATGGTGTTGAGACCCATGGTTGTCACACCTAGTGGTAACCCAACCTATGTGATCGGAGATCCCGTGAATTAGGACATGAGAAGAACAAGCTAGTGGGTGGACCGAGGAGAGTATTTTGTAACCCTCTCTATGTGAAGATGCATAACTTTCATAATCTGTAAGGCAGGTTGGCAACATGCCTTAATGTATTTCTGTTGGCTTTAATTAGCAAAGATGCCGTCCTACAGGGCATTCTTGAAAGCACACCTATATGAGTTCGACTGTAAACGTCGCAGTCTATGAGACTTGGGTGATCTCTAGCAAACTCATAAAGAGACCAGGGAGTATGACGCATATGCTCCAACCCACGGGGTAGGCTACTGGCAGCCAGGTACTAGTTATGATTTTGAGTGAAATCTATTGGCACCAAACTTGCAATTCAAGGTTCGTCCATTATTCAAGATGTTGATAGACGTAGTTCAAGATCTTAGGCGGAAGTTTAACTTAACAGTCTGCTAAAACACTGGTATATAAACAAGTAGTGAGGATTGGAAAATCTTTAAATGAGCATTTGAGATCTGGTGGGGGATTATTAGAAATAATGGGCTAAATTATTAGATCCATGTGAGATTTCAGATTTTCCCAAAATCTCAAAGCCCATGTACGTGGAAGCCCATATGTGATTTGACCCAAGTTGATGACAGCTCACATGTGTGTGGCAAGAGCAGGAGTTAAAGTTTAGTCCCACATGGAAAGTTGAAGAGTTGCACCACCTTATAAGGTGGAATGTTGCACCACTTTGTAAGTGAGTGACAATAAGAGAGCTACACGCGCGCTCCTTCTCCGACGCCGCCGCTCGCACGCAAGCACGCTCGTCTCGTCACGTCACGACGTGACGCGCTCCGCGGGTTGCGGGAATGTGTGCAGTTAGACAGACGTGTCAACAGTTAGCGGATTCGGGTCGCTTCCGAATCGTGGACTATCTGTAATCGACCCGAACCTACGCGACATGGGCTTGGTCCACTTCGTGTCCTGTACGGGATTTCCGAGCTGCTCTATATAAACGCTTGTGCGGCTTCCACAACGTATGACACCAAACCAATCTAGGGTTTTGCCATCCTCTCTGCTTGCGCCGCCACCGTAGTCTACTCCATCCCGCTTGTCGGCGTGCACCGGCGGTCAGGAGAGCAGGTCTCCGGAACCACTCGCCTTTGTGATCCTGTACGGGAGAGGGCGGATAATGTTTTTTGAAAGCGCTCCATGTGACTGCTCAAGTTCTTCATCACGGAGCGTCTTCCTGGTCGTCAAGCCGGACCTCGTGCGCGTCGTCTTCAACGCCGACTTCTTCGACCGGCTAATGCACCAACGGCGACTACATCGACAACTGATCAATACGTACATTGTCAACAGATCTGTTGTTTTAATGGTTGTTTGTGCGTATAGCCTGCTACTCTTCATGTTGATCAATACATCTAGTATGTTAGAGGTTTACGTGATTGTAGCTGTTGTTGTCATGATTTATATTTTGGAATTAATCGTGAAAATTATGCCTAATATTCCAACACTACATGAACTTGGAATTGAGTTACAACAAAAACCCTGCTTATGGTGTAATAATTTGGGTGCAACATATCTGTATATAAATCTTGTCTTCCATGCCCATACAAAACATATAGAAATTGGATTTCCACTTTGTTCGAGAACGAGTGACAAACAAAAAGCTGGACATTCGGTTTGTGTCTAGCAAGGATCAAGTTGGAGATCAACAATTAAAGTTCTCTTATTTTCATGTTTTGAAAATATCTATTCAATTATAGAAGTTCAAGATTAGGTGAAAATGGTTTTGGTAACATGTCTTCGGTTCTATTGTACCATAAAATTCAGTTTTTGTAGTACATACGACAGATTAATACTATACACATCTTGTTGCTTATCTGGTTGATCTTTTTATCAGTAGTATACCTGCTGCTCGGCCCCCTCTAATCCCCTTGTCCATGCATGCGCATGTGAATTCAATCGCCTCGGGACTCAACAGAGCCAACGAATCGCCGGAAGCTCGCTTCATCTCCTTCCTTGGAATACTCGTATAAATCCTGCCTACTAACTCATAATTTCAGTGTCTACATAACCCCCAAGCTGGCCTGATGATCCAGAAGCGTTGATCTCGACTGAACTGGAGTAGGGGTGAGTGCTCACATTGGATCATACATTCATACTACTGTTCGTTTCCTGTTATTTTACCGTGTAGCTGACTAATCTTGCATATATCTTCTACCCCGATGCATCCATGGACATTTGTTTGGTTTGCAGAAAAGTGCCCGGGAAGATGGAGGAGCACAGCGGCAACAAGAAGGCGAGGATAGAGCTGCCGGTGCCCAACCGCGGCCTACCGGTGAAGCAAGAACCACTGGATCGGATCAGGAGACCGGCGGCAGAGCGATCGTGGTGGCCGCCCCGGTAGCCCAGGTCGCCATGAAGTTCGACAAGTCCCTGTTTGACTGCCCAATCTGCCTCTTTCCCTTGAGACCTCCCGTGTTCCAGGTATGTACGTGTTCAGTATATTGATCGATCCTTCTTCCATGTCAGATACGAATGATTAGGCACGATCTCCTCTTTTGCAGTGCCCGGCGAAGCACATGGCATGCGGCGGCTGCGCGGCTTCAAATCAACTGAACAGGTGCGAGATGTGCGCCGGCGGCGGGGCGAGTACGAGCGCAACGAAGGGCTGGACCCCTTCCTCCTGGGGGCCAAGGTGCCCTCCCCAACGCGGCGTACGGCTGCCGGAGCTCCGTGCCCTACTGCATGGCGGCCGACCACAGTCCGGTGTGCCCGCACGCGCCGTGCAACTGCCCGGAGCCCGGATGCGACTTCCTCGGCTCGCCGCCGACGCTCTACGGCCACCTGCAGTCCCTGCACAAGTGGCTCGTGACACCCATCACCTACGGCAAGTGCGTCCTGCTCGAGATGCAGGCGACGGAGAGGCGGCGCCTGCTGGCGGCCGAGGACGGAGAGCGGCTGTTCCTCCTCGTCGCGAGCGCCGGGAGCGGCAGAGGGCGCGACGTCAAGGTGGTGCGCGTCCGGGCAAGCGAGGATGCCGGGCCGTTCTGCTACTGGTGCAAGGTGTGGACGGACTCGCCCGACGACCAAGTGACCGGGAAGAAGCCAGTGGTGATGTACGAGGACAGGGCTAGGTGCTGCGGGGTGCTCTCCGAGGACGCGGCCATGGACGTCGGCGGCAAGTTCGTGCATGTGCCGTTCGATGATACGCCGCCGGGAGAAGGGGTCGGTGTCCGCGTCCGCATCGACAAGGTCCAGTTCCAGGCCCCTCCCACCACCACCAACGCAGCTGCTTGTGCTTGTCTTCTCCGGGGCTGAATAATTCACTAGTCAGCTTCTGTGTCTTCCTAATTCTGGGGTTTGATACAGTAAGCAAATCGTGGATCTATTTTGGTTTGATTTATTGATGGCAGGTGGGAACAAATTCAGCACTACCGCTTCTTTGCTCATCACTAGAACTTTGGTAAAATAACATCTGCGTAGCTCATCACTAGAACTTTGGTAAAATCACTAGAACTTTGATTTATTCTACTAATGGAAAATGATCCCCGTAGCCGCTCGGACACGACTGTTCGAGTCGGTTCACGAGCAAAACCGCGCCGCTGCTTTTTGGGCCCACCTTATCGCCTCATAGTCTTATGTTTTCATTTTCTCTTTCTCCCAACCACCGAGCGTACACCAAATCCCCACGGAAGCACATGCTCCTCTTGCCGCCGTGCCCCATAGGCTCCTTGTTGATGTGCAGTGGTGTGGATGCTGTCGACGTGCCTCCATGCCTTCCGGCCTTCTCCGACCTCGCCCCCTTTCGCCCCCGGGGGGGGGGGGGGGGGGGGGGGGGGTGGGGAGTACCTTGCACCTCCTTCCCATCCCCTCCCCTACGCGTGTCCGACGCGAGCCGCCTTGCTCATCCCTGGGAGCAGCCCCTGGATGGTTGCACCGTCGGACCACCTCCACCGTCGTGTTGTGGTGCCATGGGAGGACGGCTGCTACCGGTGTTGGACGACGTCGGTACCATAAACGGGCAGAGTTGCTACAAAAGGTGGGTGGTGTTGCTACCTACAGTCATAGTTTAAAAAACCAGACCGATTTACTGGTTAAATCGGAAAACTCTGGAACCAGAGGCCTCATCGGTTTTTTAAGCACACTGGACCGTCTAGCTACTGAACCAGAAAAAACTATAAAAAAGCAGTTGAACCGGTGGTTTAGTGAAAAACCAGTCGGCGGTCCGTCCAATGGAAAACCGTCCACGGAAGAAAATATCACGATGAGGTCGGGATTCGATCCAGGCTTCGATGGGCTAGCCAACTGGGTCAACCAGTGTTTGTGTCAAAGTACTTCACGTATACTCTAAATATGTTTCTCTTTTCTAGCAGATTGGTACTTTTCCCTCCATATTTTTCCTTAATAAACCAGCACTGAACCGGTTTAAACCGGCGGTCCAACCAGTGATTCGGTCGTCGGTCCGATTTTTTAAAGCCTACGATGCCTAAAGATGCTATAGACAAAGAACCGTCATGCAGGTCGGGTTTGCTACCAACGGTGGCTAGATTTTGCTACATATTGATATTTTAGTTTGCTACATTAGTTTTTTTGCTACAATGCTATAAAAAAATTGCTACAAGATTTTCGACGATGTCGGTTATTTGCTACACTAGTACAATTTTATGCTACATTGTTGTTCTCGAAATGCTACAATAGCACATATTTATTACTACAATGTTTTTGGCGAGGTCTATGGCAAAATCTGTTTTGCTACTTTAGCATAATTTTTTTCCTACAAAGTCTCCGCATTATCTTTGTCCAGGACAATCTTTTTCTTCTATTTTTTGGCTAAACCATTTTTTTATACAAGCAGAATATTTTATAGCAAAAATAAGAGGTTTGCAGCAAAAGCGAGATTTAGAGTGTTTTTGGGACACGCCGTCCACGAACCAGGACGATGCAAATGCCTCATTTGTCCGGAATGCTCCGCACCTATTCTAATTTATTTATGATTTTGTCAGTTGAATAGTCAACGTTATAGTTGTTATCGCAAATCCGGACCCATTAACCAATGTTTCCAGCTCACATGCAGGACCCACAGCACGAGGGTGTCGGTCCACCAACACCGCCCAACCAAAGAACAACACGAACTCATAACATGTGTTATGTCCTCTCCCCCAAAACATAGTCTCCTCCCATCACCGATGTGTGACTAAACCCAGCAGTCGATCTATAGTGTTGAGATCACCATATTTTTGCAAAAATATTCCTCTATCATGCAAATAAAGAAAATACAATCCTAATAGCGTTTCTCTACGTTTTCAAATTGCCAGCCTATTGAGGTGCACGCGGTGTACCCTGTACCACTGCGTGACATCGATCGAATGGACCACGGTTCACAACTCAGCTGGTCAAGGTTGACGAAAGAAAGAAAAAGACTGAGTTAAATCTATCAATAGTCATTGAACTTGCTTAGCGAAGTTAATACTGTCATTGTACAACAGAAATACAAGTTTACGGTCACTGAAGACGCATCGGAGCATCACACATGGTCATTGCTTGCGGCGTAGCGCTGTATTTGAGGACGTGGCACTAAGTGGGACACAGTGTCAACGCCTAAATATGTTTCATTTACAAAAAAACCCTAAAACTACTTTTCTATCCAAGACAAGAGACTAACCGTTGGGCCTAGTGTCTCTCTCTTCCTCTCTTCCCCACCGATTCCCCCCACACCTGACTTCCCATGGCCGCCGATGAGGAGCCGTGCATCCAGCACTAGGCGCGTGCCGCGACGACCTGCTGCTGGGCGCTTTGGTTGTTTATCCCTCGTACCAAGTTCTTCGTTGCCACTGCCACTTTCGTAGGATTGGTGCCTTGGTGGAGCAGATCCATCTGCTGAAAGATTAGATCTTTGTCGCTGTTCATTTTTTCTTTAGTTTGGATTGGAAGCAAAGATTTGTTTGTTCAGTTGAAAAGAGGTGTGTGCGTGAAGAGATGTTCATGTCCTGATTTTACTCTTGAATTCCAATCTGTGGAAAATTTCTCCAGTTGTGTTCTAATGTGCATGATTTTGCTATCACGAAAATCATCAAGATCTGGTATTACTTGGTTGTTTATTCATTATCTATCCTTGCTGATAGAATGGTACTGTACTAATAAGAATGGCATCGGCTTCAACTACTATGTGCGCCTCGGCGGCGACAACTACCACAGGCTCTGGAGCTGCACGTCGGCGCGGTCAACTGCACTTGAGCGACGGGTGCACGTGGGCCGGTGTTCGTTAGCATCCCCGACGACCTGCTCCAGCTCTAACCGCGTCACCTGGTACCTCCAGGGAGAAGGACATGGACTAGTGCGGGCGGGCGGGCCCTGGCGACCATCGGCCATGAGCGTGTGGAAGACGGAGAGAGCCATTGGAGCATCAGAGGGGATCACATTTTTTGCACAAAAGCCCTCTTTTGTGTGGGTATTTTTTTATCCACCTGTTAAATTACCTGACGGTGGGTCCTCGGCTCGCCCTCGACGCGTCTTTAGTGACCGTAAACTCGTATTCCTGTTGTACAATCACCGTATTGACTTTGCTAAGCAGGTTCAATAACTAATGATGGATTTAACTCAAAAAGACAACACAGGTCTCGCTCTGCTGCGTCCATTCACGTGGCTACTTCAGACTTCATGGGCAGTGTTCACAAGCAACTGGCCAAAAAACTAGTGCCCACAAGGGGCCAGCAGCAGCTTCCTCCTGGTTGGGTGGGGATTGGAAAAACTTGTTGTAACCATGGTTTAAACTAGTCTTTTTCTATTTATCCTCAAGTGCACTTTATCCAAACACAGAAACATTTTGGAGCTGCCACAAACCCACAAGTACAAGTCAAAGAGATTACTTTGGTTGGTCCCTGCACTTCAGTATTCCGATCCATTTGGCCATATGCGTACCGCCACTTGTATGACCGCCTATGCTTGTTTAGGGGAAATTGTGCTTTTTATTCCTCTCTCTCTCTCTCTCTCTCTCTCTCTCTATATATATATATATATATATATATATATATATATATATATATATATATATACTTGCAGATATATGATTCTCTTGGATTGTATCGCTGTCAAATTTACGATTACTTACCAAGTCACGCTCCTTCTTCTTGTCCACCTCAAGGTCTTCCTCCTTCAATGGCTGAGCCGTATCGGTTCCGCACCTCCATTACCGATTGTACTACTACTTGCGTTCATGACTATCGCAGGGTAGTTAAAATCAAACTTTATAAAGTTTAACTAAATATCTAAAAAAACATCAACATCTAAAATATAAAATCTATTGTAGTAGAATTGTCATAAAGTCTATCTTCATATTATATGCCTTTGGTCTTATGGATTTTGATGTTTTTCTATAGGCATGGCCAAACACTAGAGAGTTTGGCCTTTCCTAAACCCACAACACCTGGTAAATAAAAACATTGGGAGTATGTTCTTTTTTTGGTTGGAGTGGGAGGTTTTATGTGCACACGAGCTTAGAAGGTTGACCGCCTAGTCAGGTCACAACTAGATTGGACAATCTCCCCAAAGCTTGCATGTAAGCTATATATTAGACAGGTTGGCATCAACGTGACAATGCAAAAAAAACAATGGTGTATTTGGTTAGAGGGAAGGGATGCGACGTCCAACGACATGATATTATATGCTTGCAGAAAGAGGTCATTGTGGGCAGTGGCGACATGAGAGAATTTTAACGACAACGGACAACCGAGAAGTCAGTTAGGTGCAAAAGAAAGGTGTGGGGTTTTGCACGAAAAGACTTTAAAAATCACTAGTACTCGGAAGGTCGGAAAAAGGGACACGGTAGAGAAGAGAGGAGATGATCATGATCATAGTGAAATCAGTATCCTGAGAAATAGAGACTAGATATTTGTTCGGGGGTACAATTCAACATGGGTTTCTTCATTGCCGACTACTCATGTTGCATGCGAATCGGTATTACCTAACATTTAACGTCATACCACCTCGTGACATCACCATTCTTTTGAAGATAGTTTAGGGCGAGCCGTTGTGTTCGCCTATTTCTCTCGGTAGAAATGATATTGTGTTCGAAAAAAATCACCGAATCATGTTCCAAGTTATTTCTTGTTCCAATCTGTTTGGGTCGTGATCTTGTCTGCGGTGGCCAAGTACAATAAGACGATACTGGTGGGTGGTTTGGTGTAAGGAAATTTATCTCTCCAAATGGCTTATGGGTGTCCTATTAATTCTGGTAATAGATAAGTTTTGTACTTAAATGCTATGATGTAAACATTATTTATGGTTTTGCAAATTCTTTGTCAAATAATTTATTAGTTCTTATTAGTTAGACATCGAAATAGGTTGGTCCAACTAATAAGATTCTACTTTTTTTTAATAACAGGAACGAATCTACATTTTTTTGCATTGGTTGAATAAATCATCACAACATGGTAAATACTCCCTCCGTTCCAAATTATAAGATGTCCTAGCCTTTTTTAAATGTATTTATCTAGACGTCATTTAGTGTGTAGGTTCGGAGCAAAATGAGTGAGCCTACACATTAAAAGGCGTCTAGATACATGTGTTTCATAAAAATACTAAAATATCTTATATTTTAGAGCAAAGTGAGCAAGTATTTGTTAGATGTGCTCATTTGTAAAAGTAAATCAACTCATATTAACGGGCACTTTGTTACCAATCTTTTCTTTTGAAATTTTGTATTTCGTGTGTATTTTGCAAAGAGTAGGCAATAATTGTTTTCCTCTATTTTAGGAAAAAATTACACTCCTAATAATGTTCTGACTGGCAATAAGAATAGTCTCCACACTCTCAAATCAATACTGCTAGACCTACTCAAATTACTGCCTGCCCACCTTCCCTTTTTGGCTATGCTCTGCTGGCTGGCCACGGCTACAATGGTCATCTCCTTCCTCTTTGGTATTGGTTCTCTCACTATTTTCAGACTCGCCGCAACCAAAAATGCTCTCGGGCAAAGGGATCTCTCCCGGATCAAATATTTAGGAACTCGCCAATGGAGGTTGGGGATTACAGCGGCAAGTACGCGGGCGAGGCAGAGGTGAAGCTGGAGGAAGGAGAGGTGATGCAGGACGGAGGCGACGGCGGAGGAGGGAGTGCCCTGGTGGCCGTCGAGGCCATGACGGAGCCGCCGCAGGTGGACATCAGGATGGATGTGGCGCTGCTACACTGCCATACCTGCCACCATCCCCTCAAACCCCCAGTGTTCAAGGTGAGTTCGTCCCCTGTATTGATCCAAGATTTCTCTGACAGACCACGAATTTGTTTGGAATTAGATGAAAGAAAAAATGTTTAATTTTCGCTTTCTTGCCACGGAAATGTAACGAACTTGGGGATTTTTTTTCTCAAGAAATTCATAATGGTGTGATCTTTGCACCGCAGTGCGACGCAGCCGGGCACATCGTGTGCTTCTACTGCCGCGCCGGCCACGTCGACATCTGCAGCCGCGCCAGCACGCAGTGCCCCGAGCTGGACGCCGTCGTCGGCGCCGCCAAGGTGCCCTGCCCCTACAGGGCGTTCGGCTGCGAGCAGTACGTCGTTTACCACGGCGCCGCGGACCACCAGCGCGCGTGCCACTGCACGCCGTGCTCCTGCCCGGAGTCCGGCTGCCCCTTCGTCGGCTCGCGCGGCATGCTCCTGGACCACATCGCCGCCGCGCACTCGCGCCTCGCCGTCACGGTCCGCTACGGCCGCTCCTCGAACCTCAACTTCCCGCTGTCCCAGAGCTGGCACGTCCTCGTCGCGGAGGAGGACAAGAGCGTCTTCCTCGTGTCCCTGGGCGCGCTCGGCGCGGCCACCGCCGTGTCGCTGCTGTGCGTCAGGGCGCACGACGTCCCTGCGCCCCAGTTCTGGTGCAAGCTCTTCGCGGAGCGTCCGGGCGAGGACAAGGACAAGCTGGTCCTCATGGCCTCGACGGTGGGCAGCAGCACGCTGACCGATGGCGTGCCCGCCGCCGGCCAAGGGATGTTCTTGGCGGTGCCCCGGGAGCTCATCTCCGGCGAGATGCTCGCGCTCATCATCCGCATTGATCACCTCCGGCCGGCCACCGCCCCCAAGTCGACAACACCGCGAGCAAGAACACCAGGAAAGATGCAGTGAAGTGTGAGTTTGATCTTCTGGATGTGATGGAATAATTCAGTGGTATTGCAGCTATCCAAGGGATTCATTCAGCTATGGTTGATTAATTAAATTTGTTGGAAATTCTTCATTCTTTCTTCGGAACAATTGTACACCAATCAGTAATGCAGCTACTGTCTACTGGTTTGTATTTGATTTGAGTGAAGTTAATTTGGAAGAGTCTGCAGTAAAATTTATTCTCCTTTTTATAGCCTACACCAGAGTATATAGAATGCAGTATATATTCTTCTGACCATCTTGTTCTAGCTGATCTTACTGACTTGCAGATACTTCAGTAGTTTGGTCACATGAAAGGAACCGTTGTAAACCATTTCGCCACATTGGCATGAATTAGATGCATGTAAATGTATCCCTTGCACAAACTAACAAGTAACATAATTTTTCTGTTTCTTGTGTGAGATCACTCTTTTTTTATGAGCAACCTGGACCTAGTGCTCTCAGGATCTTCAACTTCAAACCAAAATAACAATTGAGACACAGTGTGAGTCTTTGCATTCATCATCTACATAAATCCTTGTCTGTTATCCATCCGTTCTGAGCCATATGAGCAACAGTTTTGTCCAGCATAACGTCAGATATAAGCTTGACTCTGTTTTCTGAATGTTTTAGTAAATATGAGATATGCACATGCAAACAACAGTGTCAGGTTATGAACAGCAGTTTTGTCTAGATTATGCATTTTGCTGTCCAAGTGAGGATAGCGTGTGCAACAATGTCAGCCTGTCAGAATGGCATGAACAAGCTTCATCTAAATGCATCGGTCGCACAAACTAACATCAAGATTTATTTCTTATCTGAGATCATCTTTTTTTCGTCAGCAACCTGGACCTGATGCTCACAGGTTCTTCAAGTTCAAACCAAAGATGACAATAGAGACAGAGTCACATTTCAAACTGTTAGTCTTTTTTTCTCTCTCTCGAACATGCGTCAAGTTGTGTATTGTTGTGTACAAGCTGGGGACAGAGGATCATGTTTGCAGCGTTTTCATTCACCGTTTACATAAATCCTTGTCTGCTATCCATCTGTTCTGAACCATATGAGCAACAGTTGTGTCCAGCATAACGTCAGATATAAGCTTGACTCTGTTTTGAATGTTCTAGTAAATATGAGATACACACATGCAAACAACAGTGTCAGGTTATGGACAATAGTTTTGTCCATATTATGCAATTTTTTTCTGTCGAAGTAAAGATAATGTGCGCAGCAGTGTCAGGTTATCCTCCATGTTCAGTGCTTCATATTAGTAGCCCTACATGATGTTCTTTATAATAAATATGTTATGCACCTTGATAGTTGTAAATTCATCTGTGAAACAACTATAATATAGCTCCAAGTACCACAAGTCACATTTTTTCACAAATTTCACAGTGCAGTTGTGCTCACAAACTTTACTCTATGTGCGATGAAACATGGCAATCTGGAATCTACTGATGCAGATGTGTGCCTTTTCCATGTATATGTAAATACACCTGATAGTGTGTATCCCAAAACAAGTCCACAATATTCTTGTTACATTTAACTTAATCTGCATCTTGGCACCTGCATAATAAAACTTTCATTTAATTATTCTCAAGGAAAGAAAGGTTCCTCGGTTATCTATAATGTCTAAAAGCTTAATATTACTGTCAAGCAAATATTTCACGGGTCTGTTAAGTTATAACTCCATGAATGTGAGAGCATACACCTCAAAGCTAGGTTGCTTTTCGCCATTGGAAAACCATTTTTTTTTTACCTGCCATTGGAAAACCATTTGATCTCGTTGGTTTGGCCTCACTTTAATGTAATGTGTCGTGAAACGTGTAGTATGCTTCACACACAATACTTTAATGTAATAATCTTCGTGGTAATGGTATATGCCCATATCCATGGTAAACTTTTGAATGTACTCAGATGACACATATCGAATATATTTTACTACATATTACTTGAATATGTATACTATTAGGTGAGTTAAAGCTTTTGAGAACTGGAATGGTTTTGGACTTGCTGTACGTGGAAACATTGTTGGCATTAATATTGCATTCGAAGTACTGCTGCATTATATCTGGTTCTTCCAGTCATAGACTAATTAGACCTGATAATTAATCGTAGATGAGTGCCCAGTCTGCTGCTAACCTACTATAATATTTCAGTCAGTCTTGTTCATCATGTTAAGCATACACACCATGAGATGAGCTTCAGTTGCGTTGCCAGACAAAGGGAAATCAACACTTGTTCCTAAATCCTACTTTTGTCTGCAGGATGCAGTCGGTATTATTCAGAGTTGGCAACTAAAAATGCAACGTCCCGCCGTATTCAGAAGTTCGATAGCAGCAGCGACCATAGCCTCAGGGCAACAAAGTTCGACTTTGTTGTCCCGACCAAAGCATTCCCAGTTTCAGCTGCATCAAGTTCCAGTTGTGTAAACATTGACATGACCACTTGTCCATAGTAATTTCCTGCTATTAGTCTCAAGGGAAAATTTAGAGCAGCAGTGGATCATGACCACACTAGATCAACGGCGATGACAAGCTTTTCATCCACAGCCGAGAAGCATACACAACCATAAAAGTTGAGGTGACACTTGGGAGCTGAAACACACATTGCTGAAGATAGGAGCTACCAAGCACAACCATGCAAAAGAAAAGCAAGATGCAGCGAAGTCCAACTTGAAAATGATACTTGGGGAAGCAGAATTCCTAAAGATTAGGTATTCAATAACATCTCACTACATTGGAAACTTTGATAAACTAGGCCATGGTTTCAGCAAGTACTTCTCATTTTAAGATGACATATAAATACAAAACGCTGCCAACCAAAGTGATGCGATGAGACAAACTCAATGGCTACGGACAACTGCAGCAGCCCTTTCTTCACCTGGAGATATAAAAACATTAATCTGTTAGTTAACCTGACACAAATATAGACAAAATCTAATAGTAGCACCCATGTAACAGTATATGAAGAACAAGTGTGTACAAACTCGTGATTAGCTCATCATTCATCAACAGAAAGAAGAGCTCTATACCTCCTAGGAACACCGATGACAACAAAATAAATCCTTTCACACAAATATGTTGGGGTTGGGAAGCTGAATGATGTGACTGACGTTTGTAGTAACAAAATGGTCTCCTAATATATTGCTTACACCTTAGCAATGATGAACCATCTAAACCAAGGGAGAACGCTGGGCATGGCCTAGGCACACACAAGTGTATTCAATACTTACACCATATACAATATCTGAATCATCCAAATACCATTTACAAATCCAAAAAAGAGCCACTCGACATCACCGTCATTTTAATTGTTTGTCCTGTTAGTCACATGCGTGAATCCCTATTGCTGAATGGACAGTAGTTTGAGGGTGCATGCTACCCACATTGGCGGCTAGATATTTTCCGAAAAGATAATCAAACAATCCAAATCACATATTCAGAATGTCTTACCTGTAGAACCATTTCAGCACATTAGCACATCAAACTAGACAGTGATCCTATGAATCGTGCAACATGTCTGCTTCATCGCATCCACGAATGGTTGTGCCTAGAAGCACAAGAGGTCAGGTAATCAACACTTCAAGGAAAAGCAAATTGATAAGAGAAGGCAACACCGAGTTAGTTACACAGATGAACTGACAAATAACACTTGATCCAAATAACTCACTTTTGTAACTCATATTTTATATTCAATTGGTAGCTCATTTTTAATTTTAGCAATAGAAAAAAATAAACTACATGTTGGAAAATGCAAGCTATATTCCCAATAGTATTATAGTACCTCATAATGAAGAATTTGGCTGATAACGAAAAGAAGGGACTAAGTTTTTTCTCACATAAACTGTCCCACTTGATGTGAGGCAAAAATTAAAACATGATCAAGCTATTAAACTCGAGCAACAAAAGACCTTGGGCATTCGACTTAAGGTCCACGGAGCCTAATTCAAGATAAGAAAAGCAATAAATTTTTCTGGATCTTCATCAAGTGACAAAGAAAACTATATTTCATAAGGTATTGATTCAGTGAGTAAATAGCAAGTTTAGAAGCAATACAGGTAATGGATAAAATTATGCATCTAGTGTTGAGATTGCAAACATGCCACCCAAGTTACTAATTGACATTTGATTTTATATTTTTACTCATTTGACATTTGATATGGATATCCCATAAACAGAATAATAACATAAAAAAATACAGCTATAAGTGAAGTTTATCTATCTAGCACAAGGACAATTGTCGATTAAAATTAAGTTGTTCTTGAGTTGAGAAGCACAATGGATGATATTTGAGCAACGATATATGAAAAGTGACTAGGGGTTACCCCTACAATATAAGAAATAGCAACCAGCTCACCTGGAGTATAGAAACTACTGAAAGGATGATGGTCATAGCCGGCCAAAGTATCATAAAGTTGTGTGGATTCCGTAGACTTAAGTTGAACCATGTAGACACTATTGTCCACCTGTAAAAATATTATACCAGTATCCTCATCATATTCATATCCCTGTATAAATTTGTTCCCTCCCACCTGGGCTTCAACCTGAGAAGGGAGCCCGAGAATTGTACGCATTTCAATGGTCTTCCATGGCACCCATGTGGAAACACCATGAACATTGACGTTCCTCTGCCACATTTGTAAGTGAGGGTCAGATAACATGGCGATGCCAACAGCGCCATCCATAGCATGGATTATGAGACGGTTTTCATCGTATATATCATCTGTGACGGGAGGCCCCATTATCACAGCTAGGTTCTGGCTGCCCAAATCAAACTCTAGTATGTGATCACCCCTGGACCAGTAAAGGCAATGTCCAACAAGGGTTGCAGGAACATCAGCATAAAAATAAAAATCTTCATATGGAGCCTCTGTTGAGATGAGGTTGCCCCATTCGCCAGTCTCCAAGGAGTAAACACATACTACAAGGCATTGGTGGCAGCCTCTGGCCGTGTCAAGCAAGACCACCTTGTAGGAGCATGAGTGGCAGCCGCCGTGCACGTGGCCATGGTCACGGGCAGCGCAGAGCACTGCTCCTTCGAGACAGCCCCTCTTTAACTCGGACGGAATAGCTATGCGCCGCTGCTCGCCGGTGATTGGGTCGCACACAACCAGCTCATTCTGTCCTAAGTCTTCGAGGAGGACGCGCCCGTGGCGGCAATCGAGCAGAGCGCAAGAGCGGCTGCGGCTGTAGCGTCCAAAGTCGAAGCGCTGAGGATGGATGCGGTCTGGCCGGTCCAGGAGGGGAGTGAACACGATCCCCCCGTTGATGTTCTGGAGGACGCCAAGCAGCGGCGGCTTCCGGTGGTGGACGCGGAAACTGCGGAGGAACTTGGCGTCGGTGACGATGCCTCGCCAGCGCCTGCAGACGGCGGAGACGCGGGGGAGAGAGGACGGCCGCGGCGGGAGACGGATGAGGATCTCCCGGAGCATGTCGTCGTTGTCCGGCAGGGAGGCAGCCGCCGCGGGCGAGGTGCCGCCGCTGCGGCCGGTCATTCCAGCGCCCTCCTGACGCCGCGCGTGTATTTGGGGAAGGAGGCGCGGGCTGCGGCGGGGGAGCTATTCCGGGATTCCGGCTCCACCCTCACTCAGTCACTCGCCTGGATCTGGGGATTCCAGCGACCTCCTGACGCCGCGCGTGTACTTGGGGATGGAGGCGCGGGCTGCGGCGGGGGAGCTATTCCGGCACCCTCAGTCGCCTGGATCTGGGGATTGAGGCGCGTGCTTCAGCGGCGGGCCACTCTAGCTCCCTCCTCCGTCACCTGGATTTGGGTTAGAGACTAGCGCTGTGGCGTGGGGGCATTCCGGCGCCCTCCTCCATCGCTAGAGGGCATGGGGAAGTGGAGTGGGCGGCCGTGGGGTTCCGCTTGTTGTCCACGAGGGTTGGGCCTAGAGGACAGAGGAGAGTTGCTGCAAGTGTGGGGATTCAGTTTCGTCAGACCGTGGAGTTCAGCAATTTCCCATCACAACATATCAGCAAGTGGTTGATTCGGTTTTCTCAACCGGGCTAACCAATTTGTTCGTCCCAAACGGTTCGTTTACGTCTGTTTGAATCAAGCTGCGGTCGCTTTTGGGTCGTAGTCCGGCGCTTTCGAATGACCGCGTCTAGCGATGCGACCCATCTGTTCGTCCTGCCGTTCGCTGACGCCATCGCTAGGATTGCCAAACAGTTTAAACTGTCAAATTGACAAGCCAGAAACACACAAATTGAGTACCAAACAACATGGCAGGTGTGTGCCATCGTCCTTTGGGCATCACCAACAAGTGGTTAGTGAATCTGAAATATGCAAAAGGGGGCAGTATTATACACAATGTCCAAAAAATGGCAGCTTCTCTGCCTAAATAGTTGCATCCGCCGTCGCCATTGTCCTTCAAGCATCGCGAGCCCTGGTGGTCTGCTGCCTCTTCGCAATCCAAGCCCTGCGATCGAGGTCGACGATACTATTCAGGTCAGTGAGCATGATGGCGTTCTCCTAGGCCATGATCTTGGCGTCGGCCTCCTTGGCCTTCGCCTCGGCCTCCATCATCCTAGACCTGGCCTCGGCCTCCTTGGCCTTGGTTTCGGTCTCCGTCGCCTTTGCCTTGGCCTCGATCTCCATTAGCCTAGCCTTGGCGTTGGCCTACCTCGTCTGCAGCTCGACAAATGTCTTAGCGACGGCCTCTTTCTCTTTGTGTCGCCTCTCCTCGCTCTCAGCGATGGCCTCTTCCTTCTTCTCCAGAATCTTCTTCAAGGTCTCCTGAAACGCCAAGGAACTAGCATGGCGGGCAAGGTCGGCCTTTGTGGCCTTGTGTCCATCAAGACGGTGGGCATGGCCAGCAGTCCTGTCGCTTGCAGAGTTGACGAAACCTTCATCATTGTCATCGTCTAGGTCGATGACACCGCCCGTCGAAGCATTGCTTTTGCCCTTCTTCTTGTTATTCATTTCTCTCCAAAGGGCATAGCTAGTCTCCCATTTTTTTGGTGTCCTTGATCAACATCCAACAATGGATCAAGGTGAATGCCTTGTTATCATTCATCGTCTTCAAGTGCTCTATTGCTTTCAGTACCTACACATATGAATACCAACAATGTCTCGCTGCAAATACAAGACATTGGAAAAGAGAGGGAGAGGTTCTACCATGTCAGCTGGCTGCAGGCCGCTTATTTTCCTTTTTGTCACCATCTCGTAGGAGCCTTAGAACTTGCTACACTCGGTATGGATGGTGCCCCAACGCTTGGAGGGAGAAATCGTTTCGATCACTAAAGAAGGCATCCTTCCTGAATTTCCTATGCTCATGGAAGAATTTGCCCACCTTTTTTCCAATAGGCAAAGCCCTTTTTCTCGGCGCCGCATAGTGAATCTTGTGAAATCTCCATCCATGCCTTGCATAGGAGCTTGTCCTCCTCGGGGGTGTAGCCCGCGGTTCGTCGGCTCAACTTCTTGCCGTCGACAAATGATGCCTCAAGTGAAGTGGCCAACAACGCGATCGTGAATCCATCGCCCATGGAAGTGCCATCACTTCCAAATAATGCCTCATTTGCAATGTTGTAGGCATCATGCTTGGTCTCTTGCTGCGTCTCTTACTGGGTCTCGCCGTCGTCGGCATAGCCGCCACCACCCTCGTTGATCATCTCATGCAGGGCATCCTCGCCATTGTTGGCTACAAAATCCTACACCCAATTTGGCCATCATAAGGCGACGGGAGAAGTATACTGGCAATGGCAAAGAAATGTGGCGGTCATATCGTGTCGGTGGCGACCCGCAGCTCGGCGAGCATTTTGCTGAACAAGTTGACTGGCGTCAGCATGTTCGCGGTAGAGATGGACCTCCGCTTCATCAACGCCTCCGGGATTACATCTGCGGTGGTTGGAGTGCGGTTTAGGTCGATGGCGGGCTCCCCTGCCTCCGACGATGTTGTGCGTGGAAGGACGAACCGAGAGAGTGGGTGTTCCTATCTTGGCTTTAAAGCGAGGTCATGTGCGGCCCTGGCATCCTGGGCTGAGCTGGTGGCCGGGCGCTAGGCGTGGAAGTGACAGAGCTGGCATAGGACGTGCCGGGAAGAGCGACGACGCCATCGAAAAAGATGGCGCCGCCGAAAGCAGCGGTCGTTGCCTCCTGCTTGATCATGTGGAAGGCGTGCTTGGAGGCACTCACTTCCAGCTCGTTGGCATCGACCATCTCATGGTTGGCCTGGAAGCACTCACTCTCATCCCGGCACTCCTTCTCGAGCTTGGCAACGACGACTCGAGCTCTCGCCGGCCAGGGCACTTCCCCGACTCAACTTTCCGCTCTGTCGGTGTCATTTCCTTGGAGAGATTCTTTGGTTGGTCGTGCTTCTTGGCAGCAGGAACGCCGGAGAGCGCAACATCGGCCATGGTGGCAGGATCCATCACCTTCCCTCCCGCTCCCACCAGTGAAAATTTGGGAGAAGATTTTGGAGGGATAAGTGGTGTGGTTTCTATACCACTCATGGGATGGACCGCCAAAGATAAAAGGAGAACGCACGAGGACAAGCGTGTTGTACGGGTCGACCCAACCGAGGTCTAGATTTGGTACATGGATGGGTCGGTCCGCGCGCGTTTGTCCGGATGGGCCGCCGCGCTAGGCCGCCATGCACCTGTCCGCTAGTCCTCTCGGACGAGTTCAAATACGCAAGGACGAGATGGGTCGGCCTGGTGGAGATGCCCTTACTTCTGGATACAAGTAAGTGCACGCGCAATGATATGTCGGAAACGTATCTATAATTTTTGATGCCCCATGCTTGTTTAGTATCTACTTTTCTTTACTTGTCTACACTTTGAGGTGCTTTTTACATGTTTTCTGGTACTAACCTATTAACAAGTTGCAACAGTGCCAGATGCCTGTTTTCTGCTGTTTTTGGTTTCAGAAAAGTTAGTAAAGAAATATTCTCGGAATTGGACGGGACAAACGACAAAGTCAAATACTTTCTGTGGGGAACAAGAAGTCCAGAGGGGAGTCGGGAGGCCAGCCAGGGGGGCCAGACCCACCCTAGGCGCGGGTGGACCCGAGCCCGCGCCTGGCTAGGGTTTGCCAGCCCTGTCCGCCTCCTCGGCCTCCCCCTTCGCCTATAAGAAGCCCCCGATGCAGAAACTCTGAGGACCCGATCAGAAATCCACGAAACCGTCTCTAGCCGCCGCCACCATTGTCCCTAGATCGGGGGGATCTGAAGCTCTTCCCGGCACCCTGCCGGAGGGGAGATCATCCCAGAGGCCTTCTCCCCGGTATGATTCGTGAGTAGTTCCACCTTGGACTATGGGTCCATGTAGTAGCTAGATGGTTGTATCTCCTCCTTTGTGCTTTCGTGTATAGATCTTGTGAGCTCCGTTCATGATCAAGATCTAATCTATTTGTAATCATGCATGTTGTGTTTGCGGGGATCCAATGGATATTGAGATTATTATGTTTGTTTGATTAATGGTTTTGTCTTTATGATTCTATCATGTCTGTGTTGTTTGTGATCTTGCATGCTCTCTGTTGTTAGTAGTTATCTTGGCCAAGTAGTTGCTAGTGACTCCAAGAGGGGGTATTTATGCTCGATAGTGGGTTCATGCCTCTAGTTTCCAAGGGAAGTGACAATAATCTCTTCGGTTGTAGATGTGTTGTTGCTCTAAGGAGAAAACAACGGTCTCTTGTTCATGGAACGTGTGGACTATTTACCTTACACACTTTGCTTAAAGTAGTTGTCTGTTGCTTCCAACTTAATACCGGAGGGGGTTTGGATGATAACCTGAAGGTGGACTTCTAGTCATAGATGCAGTTGGATGGCGGTCTATGTATCTTGTTATATTTCCCAATCGAATCTCATAGGATCTTTCTGACTAGTAATTGCATTATTATGTCTTGCTCAGTTCCTGTCAATTGCCCTGCTGTAATTTGTTTACCCTTCATGCCATGTTGTTTATCCAAGGAGAGCACCTCTTGTGAACTATGGACCCCGGTCCAATCTTTACCATCAATACATCTTCCACTATTACTTGTTTACTTGCTGCAAACCATTACCTTCCACACCATACGTTTAATCCTTTGTTACAGCAAACCGGTGAGCTTGACAACCTCACTGATTCGTTGGGGCAAAGTCTTGAGTTTGTGTTGTGCAGGTCTCCGCGTTGCTTGCAACTCCTGTGTGACATTTCCTTCCTCCTACTGATTCAATAATCTCGATTTCTTACTGAGGGAAAACTTGCTGCTGTGCTGCTTCACACCTTGCTCTTGGGGTTTCCCGACGAAGCGCTCCCACTTGGACTAGCGCTGCATCAAGCTTTTTTTGGCGCCGTTGCCGGGGAGGCTAAGGACGTCTTCACAAGGGGAGTCCTTCACTTCCTTTCTCTTTACTTTGTTTTTAGTTTGCTTTGTTTCTTTTGCTTAGTTTTGTTTGCCTCTTTCCAAAAAACCCAAAAAAATTAGTCTAGTTTTGTTTGCTTTCTTTATTAAAAAACACAAAAAAATAGTTCCTACTCTAGTTGCTACCATGTCTGGTTTTGGATCAACCTCTATTTCTCCTATGATAGAAATCTCCACTTTTAAGCAAAAAAGGTGAAGAAAGTTTTAAGGAGGCTTGGTCTAGAATCTCTGCTTTCTAGAGGGAAACTGAGCCTAAGGTAAGCCTCGGCTTGGTTATCGATAGTTTCTACCGCGGTATTGCTCTTTGTTATAGATATGCTTTAGATGCTGTGGCTGAGAAAGATTTTTTGCTATGTACTGAAGATGAAGCTTATGATGCTATAAGGAAATTAATCATGATCTATGGTACACCTGGCAAGTCTGATTCCTCTTTCACAAGTATTTTTGCTAGGTTGAACAAACTTGAGACCGGTATTGCTGCTATGAATAGTTGTTATCACACACTTAGGGCTTACTATAATTATGTTCCCATAAATTCTGAGCCTTCAAAATGGTTTCCCACAATCAAAGTCTCAATAAATACTACACTCTTTGATGCTCGCCGTGATATCGTGTTTGAATTTTGTCTCATGCCTAAAGATATTTATGATTCCTTGAGTCTTTGGGGGCTTATTGAAGGAGGATAGGAAATATCTCTTACCAACAATACCACTATATCACCCATTGGAATAGCTGAAGGTGTGTTTACAAAAATCTCAGGAAAAATGGTGACTACTGATTATCTTGTTATTGAATGTGTAGGCCAGGGACAGATCATACTTGGAAGGTCTCTACTGAAACACCTTGGGGCAGTGATAGATGTTGGAAAAGGTATCATGCATTTTGCTCCTCCGGTAATCAATCATATATTCCCTAAGAAAAATAAGAAAGGTAAGAGGGGAAAGAACAAGAAGGTTGCTTCTTCATTTGAAAATATTTGATTCTTCTTGATTCTTGTGCCTAACTTAAAGGCGTTAAAGAAAAGTACTTGTTGGAAGATAACCCAAGAGTTTCCTTGAGTCTTGGAAGTTATTACTTCAATAATGATCTCTCCCTATCCTTGTTGTTTGCTTTTTGTGCCAAGAATGACCTCTAATAAGAGGGAAGTAAGATTTGTGGAGTTGTTGTCCCGAAACAGATTTTTGTCCTCCATCAAACAAATTCATGAGGAGTCTATGTAACTCGGATTGAGCTCAAAATTTGCGAATAAATCCCTCATTATGTTAGATAACTTTCGTTAGTTCAACACTTTTTGATTTGAGCAACATAAGATTGTCAAAAAAAATTGGTTTCTACCTGCTGGTCTGTTTTGACAGATTTCTGCCATTATTTGCATTTGCTTCTTATTGATTTCTTTTTGAGTTCTCTTTAGGTAAATTGAAATTTTTGAAGGAGTTGATACAGTAGCTTGTGTTTTAGTGAAAAGTTTTGCTGTTCCAAAGCTTTTCCAAGCGGTCTAATATCTTTTCAATATACTAATATTGCTAATGAAGATTGTGTGAAGTTTTGTATGAAGGAAAAATTTCAGGTGCAGAGAGAGAATGATGTAATGAGATAAAGAATGGACAAAAGCTCAAGCTTGGGGATGCCACCATGGTGTCACCCTAAGAAATATCCAAGAGGTACAAGCTTCAAAGCTTGGGGATGCCTTGGGCATCCCCTTCTTCATCAATAAAAAGCTCAGGTCTGTCTAGACACTTCACTTTTATTGTTTCATGCACAGTTGTGTTGTTCTTGGAGCGTCTTAGTTTTTGTTTGCTTTGCTTAGTTTGTTTAGTTTGCTTGAATAAAATAAGTTTGGACCCCCGTTCTCGCTGTGTTATTTTGCAAATAAGTTTTCTTGGTGTTGGAAAGGAGTAGTAAGTTCTTGCTTGATGTGCAAGAGGAGCTTGCATTGACTGTGACTTAGACTTTCGCATGACATGCTAGGTGTTGTTTTAGCATTATGCTTAGTGATTATTGCTGTAGCATGTATTGTTCCAAGCAATTGGGATTGCTTAGTGTGCCTTGAAGAAATTATGCGTTGTTTTAGCATGCAAAAGCATAGTATTGTGGTATTCTCCTTTGATGCTTTGCTTGGGTTGACTTGGCACATGCTTACACCATGTTATGACTATGAAAAGTCACCATTAGCCTCTATGATAATTTAGTCCTTGACTTGTAGTACCACTCTTTGCTTTGATTAGTATGCTTTGTTGCATTGCATGATTATGGCCATTATGCTCTCTCAGTTGGTTGCTCCCAGTCTTTTGCTAGACTCCAATTGTATGAGTAAGTTCTACTCATGCTTCCAACTCTCAAGAAACCAAGTTATTCCAAAGTGTCCACTATAAACTCCCATGCATGGTGTGTTACACCATTCCAAGAATATTCTTGTTTTCAACTATCTTCCAATTAAAAACTATTTTGTTATGCGAAAACTTAGTGATTAAAGCCCTCACGAACTTGATGGCACATTTTATTATTTGCCCCTAATAAACTTGAACCATTGAGACAACTTTGTTGTATATGCTTGCACTTATAAGTTGGGATTAGCAGAACCGTGCTGTCACGGGGAACGTTTTCAACATTGCACTTGTACTTTTGTACTCCGTTGATATCATGCTATTTTGTCTATGGATGTTACCGGTGTGAAATGAAGTGGAACTTGTAAGTCCATGGAGTTTGTATTCTGTATTAGATAAATGCCTGGGCCGCTAGCCTAAGCCATGCCTAATCATGGTGGAAACTTGCAGCATCACCATAGTGAGATATCTATGAAGCATCCTCAATAAAAAGCTATGCATATGGTAAATAAAAAGATAGCTGAGATGCTCATTGTATGCTTGTCTTGTCATTTTGGTTATGGGAAAGCTCCTGTACCATGTGTAAGGGGTACCCCGTTGGCGGTTCTCAATGATATGCAAATACTTACTGTGACAAGAACTTTCCTGGGCCCTAAGTTGAGTATCCATGAGGTGTAGACCTCATATTCAAGGGACTTGAGATTGCCAACTTATACTTCATCAAGAATATACTCCAGCTTTGCCACTTTAACCTTAACCACTTCAAGATGCTTATGATAGGGGCAATGAGGGCTGAAAGCTAACAAGTACCATAATTTTTGGAAGCTCTTTTTGAAAATTGTAATCCCTACTTCCTTTATAAAAAGACCTTTCTTTCACCATTATTTGATTCTCCACCTTCTACCTTTAGGCACCATTAAGAGAGCATAGTTGTCATTCTGTGTGCAATGTTCCAAAGCTTATTAATTGATGCATATTGTGATATTACTTATTATTGTGCTACTTGTTTCTAGTAACCCTTATGAACTTTGAAGGTGTCCTATGCATCTATATTGCTACTCTATGAGGGACAAGCTGATTGCCACTATGCTATGTTTTCTGTATGTGAAACAAACAAATGTTTTTCAATGCATGTTATTCATGATCTTTGTTTGTATCTTGCCATGTTGCATGTATAGTTACTATGTCCTACTGTTAGAACTCCACTCTTTCATGCACATGTTTAGAGTTCTTTGATCCCAGCTTTCAATGCTTGCAAATGGTTGGATCTTTATTCTGAGGGTGCATGTTCACCTCAAAAATTATTCTGTTTATCACTTACCTATGATGACCCACAAGTGTAGGGGATCGCAACAGTCTTCGCGGGTAGTATTACCCAATTTATTGATTCGACACAAGGGGAGCCAAAGAATACTTGCAAGCTTTAACAAATGAGTTGTTAGTTCAGCTGCACCTGGAAATAGTTCTTGCTCACAGAAGTTTATCAGTAGCAACAGTTTGGTAGTAGCAACAGTAAAACAACAGTAGCAGTAAGAGCAACAGTGAAACAGAAGCAATAGTAACAGTAACGGTAACAGTAGGATTCGAGTGCGGTAGGCATAGGGATGGATGGATGGGCGTTGCATGGACGAGTCTAAACATGTAACTTCAAGATCTAGGGCATTGAAGATAAATAATAATAAGCATCCAAGTACTAAGAAATCCTAGGCATGTGCTCCAAATATAGTCATACGTGCTCGCAATGAGAAGTTGCACAACATCTTCTGTCCAGCCAGCCCGTGGCAGCGGGGCCTCTAGGGAACTATTGGCAATTAAGGTGCTCCTTTTAATAGAGCACCGTAGCAAAGCATTAACACTCCGTGAACACATGTGATCCTCACACCACAGCCATCCCCTCCGGTTGTCCCAATTATTGTCACTTTGGGGCCTTTGGATCCGGACAATGATATGTGTACACAACTTGCAGATAAGATCACAAACAATACTATCATAATGATTCAATAATAAGTTCAGATCTGATATCATGGCACTCGGGCCCTAGTGACAAGCATTAAGCACAACAAGTTACAACAAAGTCAAATAGCACAAGAGATACTAGGCACTATGCCCTAACAATCATATTCGATTACATGATAGAAATCATCTAATCCCTACCATCCCCAAGCCTACAGCGGGGGATTACTCACTCATGGATGAGGGAAACATCGGTGGTTGATGGAGATGCGTTGGCGATGACGATGGTGATGATCCTCTCCAAATTCCCCGTCCCGGCAGGGTGCCAGAACGGAGTTTCTGGATCCGAATCTTGGTTTCTGGTGGTGGCGGCAGAGCGAAACTCTTTCTGGAAAACTATCGACCCCCCTGAGTTTTTAGGTCAGAAGGCAACTTATAGGCGCGGAGGGAGGACGAGGAGCTTCCTGGGGTGGCCTCACCCCCACCAGGCGTGGCTAGTGGTGGGCCCACACCTAGGGTGGGTCTGGCCCCCATGCCACCTCTCCGTCTATCCTTCTGGCTCCGTGGATCTTCTGGTGAAATATTGTTTTTGGCATACTTTCCGGGATTTTTCCTAATAGTTTATTTTATGCACAAAAACAAGACACAAAGGTAATTCTGCTGAAAACAGTGTCACTCCGTGTTAGTTGCATCCAAATCACACAAGTTTAGAGGAGAAACCATAGCAAAGTGTTCGAGAAAGTAGATACGTTTTGGACGTATCAACTCCCCCCAAGCTTAGCTTATTGCCTATCCTCAAGCAATTCAGTTGAAAACTGAGTGCGATAAAAGAACTTTCACGAACACATTGCTTCATATGATGTAAATATTCTCAACACAGTAGTAGATGCTTAGAAAATTCATAATAAGAAGTATGCAACTAAGTCTACTCAATAGTCATTGCGATCTATGAAGAGAAACCAACTCAAGAATAATAAGTAGCATGAAACATAAACATAAGAAACATTGCAATGCTCATAATAAGGTATGATAGAGTGGTATCTCGCTTGCCTTTGTTTGAAGAGAACAACAATATAAATGCCAAGGCACCTCTGAAGTTCAAGTGAAGACTAGAGATAAAGATATCAGAGATACAAGCATCAAAGTCATGACATAATTAACCAAGTTTTGAAACAAACACAAGAATGACAACTATGCTCTCAAGAAGGTGCTCATAGAGTAAGTGGTGACTCAACAAGGTTGTGAAAACGGTTTTTGAAAGGTTTGAAAGGCTTCCAAATGCTGAAAGGAAGGTACTCATTAGCTTTGAGCTCTCATTGCCCCTATCATAAGCATCTTTATGTGGTTAAGGTGGAAGTGAGGTCCACTCTGAATTATATGCTTGACAGACCATAGAATAAAAATCCCAAGTCCCTTGAGTACGAGGGCCACTCCGCATACTACTCAATTTTGGGTCCAGGCAAGTTCTTGTCATTGTAAGTATTTGCATATCATCGAGAACCGCCAACAGGGTACCCCTTGCACATGGTACACGAGCTTTCCCATAACCAAAATGACAAGGCAAGCAGACAATGAGCATCTCAGCAATATTTTTATTTACTACATGCATAGTTTTTTATTGAGGATGCTTCATAAATAACTCACTATGGGGTTGTTGCAAGTTTCCACCATGATTAGGCATGGCTTAGGCTAGCAGCCAAGGCGTTTATCTAACACAGAATACAAACTCCATGGACTCACAAGTCCCCCTCTCATTTCGCATCGTTGACATCCACAAACAAAAGAGCAAGGTATAAACTAGATATGTATATATCTAAAAGGTGTTCAAAGCGTTCCCCTTGACATCACAGTTATGCTGACTCCCAACATATAATTTGTAAGCATATAACTTTCATGGACTAGTCACAATGGTTCAGGATTATTAAGTGCACAGAATAAAGTGTGCCATTTGTTGGAGATATGCCCTAGAGACAATAATAAATGTAGTTATTATTATATCTTTGTGTTTATGATAAATGTTTACATTCATGCTATAACAATATTAACCAGAAACATTAATACTTGTGTGATTTGTAAACTAAATTAGAGTCCCTAGTAAAGCCTCTTTATAATACTAGCTTGTTGATTAATAGATGATCATGGTTTCTTGATCATGAACATTTGAGATGTTGTTAATAACAAGGTCATATCATTAGGAGAATGATATGATGGACATACTCCTGTAGATAAGCGTAGCATAAAGATCAAGTCATTTTAATAGTTCAATTGCTATAAGCTTTCTGATACATAGTAACCTAATTCCTTCGACCATGAGATCATGCTTATCACCATCACCGGAAGGATGCTTTGATGACATCAAACACCACACCGTAACTGGGTGTCTATAAAGGTGGCATTGAGTGTTCAAAAAGTATGGGTTGAAACACATGGATCAAGAGTGGGATTTGTCCATCCATATGAAGGATAGATATACTCTGGGCCCTCTCGATGGAATGTCATCCAATTAGCTTGCAAGCATGTGACTGGTTCACAAGGGATCACATATAACGGGAACAAGAAAAGAGTACTTATCGGTAACGAGGTTGAACTAGGTATGCAGAGATACCGACGATCAAAACCTCGGATAAGTAAACTATCATGAGACAAAGGGAAATTGATATCGTATGTAAGTGGTTCATTCGATCGCAAAGTAATCGTAGAAATATGTGGGAGCCATATGAATTTCCAGATTCCTCTATTGGTTATTGATCGGAGAAGTGTCTCAATCATGTCCGCATAATTCATGAACCGTAGGGAGACACACTTAAGGATTCGATGTTGTTGAGTAGTTATGGAATGATGAGTAAGAGACCGAATGTTGTTCGGAGTCTCAGATGGGATCTGGGATATCACGAGGAGATCCGTAATGGTCCGGAGAATAAGATTCATATAAGGAAAGTCCTGTTTCGGAGTTGGGGAATGATTCCGGTGTTTTCATCGGGAATGTTCTGGAAGGTTCCGGAAGGTCCGGCACTCCGGAGGGGAAGGGTACATGAATGTTTCATGACAATGTGGAATGTTTGCATCATGTACTAGGTATCATGGCTGGGAAAAATAAAGGGAGAAATCAAATCCTAGTTTGAAAAGTCAAATGCCAATTTGAAAAGTCAAACGACAAGTTTGCTTGGTGGAGGGAGAGTAGGAAACCTACTTGGGGAGGAAGTCCTCCTCCCTCCACCCGCCGGCCAAGGAGGCCGAGTTGGGGGAGGACTCCCTCCTCCCAACCGGCGCCCTCCCACCTATATAAGGAGGGGCAGGGCTGCCCCTCTAGCCTACACCCAACACACCCCAAACCCTAACCCTAAACCGTCGGCGCCACCACACCTGCTGCTGCCGCCGTCTACACTCTCCCCTTTGTGCCTTCTAAACCATAGATCGCCAAGGCCTCTCTCATAGTCCACCATACTCGCTCCGGCTTAAGGCGAAGCCCTGTGAGATCTCCCCTCTACTTCCGGTAACACGCCGTCGTGCTGCCGGAATCGCGAGGAGAGTGATACAACCTCTGCTGCCTACTGGAACAAGGGAGAGGAAGGTCTTCATCGAGTACCGAACGTGTGATCGACTGCGGAAGCGCTGTCGGAGCACAGCGCCGGAAGGATCGTCTACGCGATCTTGAGATCGGAAAGAGTACGACTACATCACCCACGAGAATCCGCTCTCGTTAACCGCTTTGGAATCTTCGAGGGTGAGTTCCTCTATCGACTTGTTGCTACAATCTAGTAGATAGATCTTGGCTTGTTTGTTTGCATGCGGTAGAATTTTTTTCCATGCTACGAACCCCTACAGTGGTATCAGAGTCGTGTCTATATGTAGATCTGTTGCACGAGTAGAACACAATGGTCATTGTGGGCGGTGGTGCTTTTATTATCAATTGCTTCTTGTGTACTTTGCATCTTGCGGTATGATGGGATGAAGCGGCCCGGGCTAACCTTACATGACATCGTTCATGAGACTTGCTCCACGCTCAACATGCAACTTGTATTGCATAAGTGGCTTTGCGGGTGTCTGTCTCTCCCATTATAGTATAGATCCAATTTACAATGGGCACTTGATAGTTCAATCATCAACGTTGTGGTTCTTGTTCGTAAGTTAGATCGACACTTATTGAAAGCTACAAACCACGTAAAATATGCAAAGAAAATGAGAGGCGTCTAACTTTGTTTTGCAGGGGTGTGCTGTGATGTGATATGGCCATGATTGTGATTATATTTGATGTATGCAATGTTCCTTATTGTAAGTTGGCAACCGGCAGGAGCCATATGGTTGTCTTTAAATTCTGTTAAGACCCGCGTGTCTATTCAAAGTAGTTGTAATAGTTGGAGCTGGTGGACGACAACCATGAAATGGCGCCATTGACCTTGACGCTATGCCGGTGATGATGGAGATCATGTTCTTGCTTGAAGATGGAGATCGAAAGCACAAGAAGAAAGGCCATATCATATCACATATTATGAATTGCATGTGATGTTAATCCTTTATGCATCTTGTATTGCTTAGTTAACGACGGTAGCATTATAAGATGATCCCTCATGCACATAAATTTCAAGTTTTAAAGTGTTCATCCTTAGTAAGCACCATTGCTAAAGCTTGTTGTTTCGAAGCACCACGTGATGATCGGGTGTGTTAGATTCTGCAAGTGTATACAACGTGAGCAAGCCAGATTTGCTCATGCGGAAGCTAAGGTTTGATCTTGACAAGCCTAGCATGTATTGACATGGTCTCGGAACACGGATCGCCGAAAGGTAATGCATGAATCATATAGTAGATATGATGAACATGTCGATTGTTCGCCATTGAAGCTACATCAACTCTCGTGATGATCGGTTTTGATGTGGTGGATTTGGTTCGTGTGATCACTAAAACAATGTGAGGGATATTGTTTTGAGTGGGAGTTCACCTAGATTAATTTAACTATTAATTAGAACTCAATTTGTCATAAACTTAGTCTAAACTATTGCAAATATGTTGTAGATCAATGGCGGCCCCTACCATCAATTTTAATGCGTTCCTAGAGAAAGAAAAGTTGAAAAACAATGGAAGCAACTTCGCGGATTGGTTCCGCAATTTGAGGATTGTCCTCAATGCTGGTAATTTGACCTATGTGCTGGATGCACCGCTGGGTGACCCGCCTGCAGTTGATGCTACCGATGAAGTAAAGAACAGTTACCTCACTCGGAAGAATCAGTACTCCACAGTTCAATGCGCTATCTTGTATGGTTTGGAATCAGAGCTTCAGAAAAGGTTTGAGAACCATGACCCACATGATATTGTCCGTCAACTCAAAATGATATTTGAGGCTCACGCGACAGTTGAGAGTTATGAGGCTTCTAAAAAGTTCTTTAACTGCAAGATGGAAGAGGGCAGCTCCGTCAGTGAGTATGTGCTTAAGATGTCTGGGCACGCAAACAATCTCCAAAGTTTGGGTATAGTGATTCCTAATGCTTTGGGGATTTACCGTGTCCTCCAATCACTACCACCAAGTTACAAGAACTTTGTGATGAACTACAATATGCAAAACATGAACAAGACGTTGCCAGAACTCTTCTCCATGTTGAAATCTGCAGAAGTGGAGATCAAGAAAGAGCATCAAGTGTTGTTGGTCAATAAGACCACCAAATTCAAGAAAGGCAAGTCTAAGCAAAAGGGAAACTTCAAGAAGGGTGGTAAGAAAGTTGCCGCACCGACGAAGAAGACCAAGGCTGGACCTAAGCCTGATACTGAGTGCTTTTACTGCAAGGGAGAGGGTCACTGGAAGCGGAATTTCCCAAAGTACTTGGCGGATTTGAAGAACGGCAACATCAAGAAGAAAGGTATATCCGATATACATGTTATTGATGTGTATCTCACTAGTACTCGTAGTAGTGCCTGGGTATTTGATACTGGTTCGGTTGCTCATATTTGTAACTCGAAACAAGTACTGCAGAATAAACGGAAGCTAGCGAAGAACGAGGTGACAATGCGCGTTGGAAATGGATCAAAGGTTGATGTGATCGCGGTCGGCACGCTACCTCTTCATCTACCATAGGGATTAGTTTTATACTTAAATAATTGTTATTTGGTGCCTGCGTTGAGCATGAACATTATATCTGGATCATGTTTGTTGCGAGACGGTTACTTGTTTAAGTCCGAGAATAATGGTTGTTCGATTTATATGAGTAATATGTTTTATGCACGTGCACCTTTGATAGATGGTCTATTCTTATTGAATCTCGATAGTGGAAATACACATATTAATAACATTGAAGCTAAACATTTGAAATTGAGCGATAACTCGACCTATATGTGGCACTGTCGTCTTGGTCATATTGGAGTGAAGCATATGAAGAAACTCCATTCCGATGGACTTCTTGAATCACTTGATTTCGAATCACTTGAAAGATGCGAAGCATGTCTGATGGCTAAAATGACTAAGACTCCATTTTCTGGTATGATGAAGCGAGCTACGGATTTAATAAAAATCATACATACCGATGTGTGTGGCCCAATGAGTGTAGCATCGCGCGGTGGTTATCGTTATGTTCTCACCTTCACGAATGACTTGAGTAGATATGGGTATATCTATTTCATGAAACATAAGTCCGAAACTTTTGAGAAGTTTAAGGAATTTCAAAGTGAGGTAGATAATCAACACAACCAGAAGATTAAATTTCTACGATCTGATCGTGGAGGTGAATATATAAGTTACGAGTTTGGCGAGCATTTGAAGAAATGCGGAATACTTTCACAATTGACACCGCCGGGAACACCACAGCGTAATGGTGTGTCCGAACGTCGTAATCGAACTCTCTTAGATATGGTTCGTTCTATGATGTCACTTACATATTTACCGCTATCATTTTGGGGTTATGCATTAGAAACAGCCGCATTCACTTTAAATAGGGCACCATCTAAATCCGTTGAAATGACACTGTATGAATTATGGTTTGGGAAGAAACCTAAATTGTCGTTCCTTAAATTTTGGGGTTGCGAAGCTTATGTAAATAAGTTATAGCTGGACAAGCTTGAACCCAAAGCGGAAAAATGCGTCTTCATAGGATACCCTAAGGAAACTATTGGGTATACCTTCTATCATAGATCCAAGGGCAAAATCTTTGTTGCCAAGAATGGATCCTTTCTAGAGAAGGAATTTCTCTCGAAAGAAGTGACTGGAAGGAAAGTAGAACTCGACGAGGTTGTTGAACCTTCTCTCGAACTTGCGAGTAGCACAGCACCGGAAGTAGTTCCTATGGCGCCTACACCAATAAGGGAGGAAGCTAATGATGATGATCATGAAACTTCGGTTGAAGTTGCTACAGAGCCTCGCAGGTCAACGAGAACTCGTATCACTCCTGATTGGTATGATCCCGTTATGAGTGTCATGTTGGTAGACAACACCGATGACCCTGCGACATATGAGGAAGCGATGATGAGCCCAGATTCCAATAAATGGCAAAATGCCATGAAATCTGAGATTGGATCCATGTACGAAAACCAAGTATGGACTTTGGTGGACTTACCGGATGGCCGGAAGGCTGTCGAGAATAAATGGATTTTCAAGAAGAAAACAGATGCTGATGGTAATGTTACTGTCTATAAAGCTCGACTTGTCGCAAAGGGGTTTCGACAAATTCAAGGAGTTGACTACGATGAGACTTTCTCACCAGTAGCGAAGCTGAATTCTGTGAGGATTATGTTAGCAATCGCTGCATATTATGATTATGAGATATGGCAGATGGATGTCAAAACGGCGTTCCTCAATGGAGACATTGATGAAGAGTTGTATATGATGCAGCCCAAAGGTTTTGTCGATCCTAAATATGCTAACAAGGTGTGCAAACTTCAACGGTCCATATATGGATTGAAGCAAGCATCCCGAAGTTGGAATCAACGTTTTGATAAGGTAATCAAAAGTTTTGGTTTTATACAAACTTATGGAGAAGCTTGTATTTACAAGAAAGTGAGTGGAAGCTCTGTAGCATTCTTAATACTATATGTAGATGACATATTGTTGATTGGGAATGATGTAGACCTTCTTAATAGTGTCAAAGAATATTTGAATAATAGTTTTTCAATGAAAGATCTTGGCGAAGCAGCTTACATATTAGGCATAAAGATTTATAGAGATAGATCGAGACGCCTAATATCATTGTCACAAAGTACATATTTGGACAAAGTTTTAAAGAGGTTTGGAATGGAATATAGCAAGAAAGGGTTCTTGCCCATGTTGCCCAATACAACGTTGAGTAAAACTCGAAGTCCAGCAACAGTAGAAGATAGAGAAAGGATGAGTAAGACTCCCTATGCCTCAGCCATAGGATCTCTGATGTATGCCATGCTATGTACTAGACCCGACATTGCATATGCTGTTAGTTTGACTAGCAGATATCAAAGTGATCCAGGAGTGGATCATTGGACAGCGGTCAAAAACATCCTTAAATACTTGAGAAGAACTAAGGATATGGTTATTTCTTATGGAGGTGATGAACAACTCGTTGTAATGGTTACACCGATGCTAGTTGGAACACTGATCCGGATGATTCTAAATCTCAATCTGGATACGTATTTACTTTGAATGGTGCAACAGTTAGCTGGAGGAGTGCAAAGCAAAGCTTTGTGGCGAGAACTTCAACTGAATCGAAATACATAGCTGCTTCGGAGGCTTCACAAGAAGCGATATGGATGAAGGAGTTCATTACAGAGCTCGGTGTGGTTCCAAGTGCGCTGGACCCAATGTCTATCTACTGTGATAACATGGGCGCCATAGCCAATGCGCAAGAACCAAGGTCACACAAGAAGCTGAAGCACATCAAGCTACGTTTTCACGCTATTCGAGAACATGTCCAATATGGTGACATAAATATTTGCAAAGTACACACAGATCTGAATGTGGCGGATCCGTTGACTAAGCCTCTCCCGAGGGAAAAACATGACCAACACCAAACTGCCATGGGTGTTCGGTATATTACCATGTAATCTAGATTAGTTGACTCTAGTGCAAGTGGGAGACTGTTGGAGATATGCCCTAGAGGCAATAATAAATGTAGTTATTATTATATCTTTGTGTTTATGATAAATGTTTACATTCATGCTATAACATTATTAACCAGAAACATTAATACTTGTGTGATTTGTAAACTAAATTAGAGTCCCTAGTAAAGCCTCTTTATAATACTAGCTTGTTGATTAATAGATGATCATGGTTTCTTGATCATGAACATTTGAGATGTTGTTAATAACAAGGTCATATCATTAGGAGAATGATATGATGGACATACTCTTGTAGATAAGCATAGCATAAAGATCAAGTCATTTTAATAGTTCAATTGCTATAAGCTTTCTGATACATAGTAACCTAATTCCTTCGACCATGAGATCATACTTATCACCATCACCGGAAGGATGCTTTGATGACATCAAACACCACACCATAACTGGGTGGCTATAAAGGTGGCATTGAGTGTTCGGAAAGTATGGGTTGAAACACATGGATCAAGAGTGGGATTTGTCCATCCATATGACAGATAGATATACTATGGGCCCTCTCGGTGGAATGTCATCCAATTATCTTGCAAGCATGTGACTGGTTCACAAGGGATCACATATCACGGGAACGAGAAAATAGTACTTATCGGTAACGAGGTTGAACTAGGTATGCAGAGATACCGATGATCAAAACCTTAGATAAGTAAAACTATCGTGAGCCAAAGGGAAATTGATATCGTATGTAAGTGGTTCATTCGATCGCAAAGTAATCGTAGAAATATGTGGGAGCCATATGAATTTCCAGATTCCTCTATTGGTTATTGATCGGAGAAGTGTCTCGATCATGTCCGCATAATTCACGAACCGTAGGGAGACACACTTAAGGATTCGATGTTGTTGAGTAGTTATGGAATGATGCGTAAGATACCGAATGTTGTTCGGAGTCTTGGATGGGATCCGGGATATCACGAGGAGATCCGGAATGGTCCGGAGAATAAGATTCATATAAGGAAAGTCCTGTTTCGGAGTTAGGGAATGATTCCGGTGTTTTCATCGGGAATGTTCTAGAAGGTTCCGGAAGGTCCGACACTCCGGAGGGGAAGGGTACATGAATGTGTCTTGACAATATGGAATGGTTGCATCATGTACTAGGTATCATGGCTAGGCAAAATAAAGGGAGAAATCAAATCCTAGTTTGAAAAGTCAAACCCCAATTTGAAAAGTCAAACGGCAAGTTTGCTTGGTGGAGGGAGAGTAGGAAACCTACTTGGGGAGGAAGTCCTCCTCCCTCCACCCGCCGGCCAAGGAGGCCGAGTTGGGGGAGGACTCCCTCCTCCCAACCGGCGCCCTCCCACCTATATAAGGAGGGGCAGGGCTTCCCCTCTAGCCTACACCCAACACACCCCAAACCCTAACCCTAAGCCGCCGGCGCCACCACACCTACTGTCGCTGCCGCCTAGGGCACCACCAACTCGCCGAGTTGGGGTGATCCCAAACCCTAGCCGCCGGCTACACTCTCCCCTTGGTGCCTTCTAAACCCTAGATCGCCAAGGCCTCTCTCATAGTCCACCATACTCGCTCCGGCTTAAGGCGAAGCCCTGCGAGATCTCCCCTCTACTTCCGGTACCACGCCGTCGTGCGGCCAGAATCGCGAGGAGAGTGCTACAACCTCCGCTGCCTGCTGGAACAAGGGAGAGGAAGGTCTTCATCAAGTACCGAACGTGTGACCGACCGCGGAAGCGCTGCCGAAACGCAATGCCGGAAGGATCGTCTACGCGATCTTGAGATCGACAAGAGTACGACTATATCACCCACGAGAATCTGCTCTCGTTAACCACTTTGGAATCTTCGAGGGTGAGTTCCTCTATCGACTCGTTGCTAGAATCTAGTAGATAGATCTTGGCTTGTTTGTTTACATGCGGTAGAATTTTTTGTCTTCCATGCTACGAACCCCTACACCATCAAGTTCGTGAGAGCTTTACTAACTAACTTTCTTAAAACAGACAAACATTTTATTTTGAAAGAAAACACGGCATATAGAATATGCACTGAAGTAGCAAATGATGCTAATAGGTAGGTATGGTGGACACAGCTGGCAACATTGGTTTTGGGGAGTTGGAAACACAGGTAGAGCACATACTCAGTGCAAGTGAAGGCTAGCAATAGAGAGGGAGCGACAAACGAGAGAGCGATAGCTGTCATAATCATGCTTGCAACAAAACAAGACTAATTATGGCATGAAAGTGATATAAGAACTCTGAGGCAAAATAATTCATCGAGGCTTATTGACTATTGATTAGTCATATGCATGCGTGAGCATGTGCCAAGTCGATTCACATGAACAGTCAGAGGAGGATACCATAATATCATACCAAAGTATGAATAAAACAATGCAAGCAAACATTCATATGACATGATACAAACTATTAGCAAGCTAGAGCTAATTATAGACAAGCAAGAACTACTAAGCAACCATAATGACATACACCTTACACAAACATGCTAAGCATGCTCACAATGATGAGTATATGTACAAAAATGAAACAAATAGAGTTCGTTACCAGCCTCTTACCACTCCTCGAGTTGTCTTAATCTTCATTACTGCCCTTCACTTGTGTGACTTGAATGATAAAATGAAACCAAAATCCACTGAGAACGGCTGAACTCTGCAAAGAACTCACAAAACCAAAGAAGAACAACAAATATTTTTGGTGTTTTCGAGTTTTTAGAAGGCAAACAATGCAAAACCAAATGAAGCAAAAGAAAAACAAAAAAGAAAAACTAAGACGCTCCAAGAACAACATAACTATGCATGAAACAATAAAAACAAAGTGTCTAGAAAGACCTGAGATTTTTATTGATGAAGAAGGGGGTGCCTTGGGAACTCCCAAGCTTTGACGCTTGTACCTCTTGAGTAATTCTTAGGGTGACACAGAGTGGCTCCCCCCAAGCTTGAGCTTTTTTCCACTCTTCATCTCATTACATCATCCTCTCTCTACACCTGAAAATTTTCTTTTATACAAAACTTCACACAATCTTCATTAGCAACATTAGTTTATTCAAAAGATATTAGACCTCTGGCAAAGCTTTGGAACAGCAGGAATTTTCATTAAAAACACAAGCTACTTTAGCAACTCCTTCAAAAATCTCAATTTCCCAAAAAGAACCCGAAAAGGAATCAATAAGAAGCAAATGCAAATAATGCAGAAATCTGTCAAAACATACTAGCAGGTAGAAACCGGTTTTTCCGAAGACCTTCTGTTTCTCAAATCAAAAAGTGTTGAACTAACAAAAGTTATATGACATACTAGGGGATATATTCGTAAATTTTCAGCTCAATCCAACTTATAGAGACTCCTCACAAATTTTTATGGTGGAGGACAGAAATTTGTTTCAGGACAGCAACTCCCCAAATCTTACTTCCCTCTCATTAGAGGTCATTCTTGGCACAAAAAGCAAACAAAAAGGATAAGAAGAGGTCATTACTGAAGTAATAACTTCTAAGACTCAAGGAAAATCTTGGGTTATCTCCCAACAAGTACTTTTCTTTAACACCTTTAAGTTAGGCACGACGAAGAGCAAAGATTGGAAAGGAGAAAAATAAAAGTGAGCAAGTATAACCACAGTGAAAGCATTATTTTGTTCATAAAAATCCTTTTGTTAATAAGGTTGATCAAGTATTGTTACCAAAACAATCTTATATGAGACAAAACTTTGCATTCCACAAGGTGATTATGTTACCTCATACTTGATAGCAATGGTCCCAATCATAATAGTTTAAATATTTTCTTGTGGAATGGGACAATATATTTCTCCAACCTTGATGCCTTCAATATTTTCAATGGAGTTTAGGCAATAGCTTTTGACAACCTTCTTAGGGAAATAGACAGTGTGCTCTTTGTCATTAATATTGAATGTTACTTTCCCTTGATTGCAATTGATGATAGCACCTGCAGTATTAAGAAAAGGTCTCCCAAGAATAATAGACATATTATCATCTTCAGGCATTTCAACCACAACAAAATCAGTTAGAACCATGCAATTATGAGCTACTTGAACAGGAACATCCTCACATATACCAACAGGAATAGTATTTGACTTATCAGCCATTTGCAAAGATATAACACTTGGTATCAACTTTTCTAGCTGGAGTCTCTTATAGAGAGAAAAAGGCATAACACTAACTTCGGCTTCCAGATCACATAAACCAATTCTAACATAATATTCTGAAGGGAATATGTCCTGAGAGGCAATAATAAAGTGCTTATTATGTGTATTCCAAGTATATGATAGATGTTTATTTTTGTTGGAGATATGCCCTAGAGGCAATAATAAATGTAGTTATTATTATATCTTTGTGTTTATGATAAATGTTTACATTCATGCTATAATAGTATTAACAAGGAAACATTAATACTTGTGTGATTTGTAAACTTAATTTGAAGTCCCTAGTAAAGCCTCTGTATAATACTAGCTTGTTGGTTAATGGATGATTGTGGTTTACCTATCATGAACATTGAGATGTTATTAACAACAAGATCATATCGTTAGGAGAATGATATGGTGGACATACTCCTATAGACAAGCGTAGCATAAAGATCAAGTCATTTCAATAGTTCAATTGCTATATGCTTTCTGATACATAGTAACCTAATTCCTTTGACCATGAGATCATGCATATCACCTTTACCGGATGGATGCTTTGATGACATCAAACACCACACCGTAACTGGGTGGCTATAAAGGTGGCATTGAGTGTTCGTAAAGTATTGGTTGAGACACATGGATCAAGAGTGGGATTTGTCCATCCATATGACGGATAGATATACTCTGGGACCTCTCGGTGGAATGTCATCCAATTAGCTTGCAAGCATGTGACTGGCTCACAAGGGATCACATATCACGGGAACGAGAAAAGAGTACTTATCGGTAACGAGGTTGAACTAGGTATGCAGAGATACCGACGATCATAACCTCGGATAAGTAAACTATCGTGAGACAAAGGGAAATTGGTATCGTATGTAAGTGGTTCATTCGATCACAAAGTAATCGTAGAAATATGTGGGAGCCATATGAATTTCCAGATTCCTCTATTGGTTATTGTTCGGAGAAGTGTCTCGATCATGTCCGCATAATTCACGAACCGTAGGGAGACACACTTAAGGATTCGACGTTGTTTGAGTAGTTATGGTATGATGAGAAAGAGACCGAATGTTTTTCGGAGTCTCAGATGGGATCCGGGATATCACGAGGAGATCCGGAATGGTCCGGAGAATAAGATTCATATAAGGAAAGTCTCGTTTCGGAGTTCGGGAATGATTCCGGTGTTTTCATCGGGAATGTTCTAGAAGGTTCCGGAATGTCCGGCACTCCGGAAGGGAAGGGGTACATGAATGTGTCATTGCAAGTTGGAATGATTGCATCATGTACTAAGTGTCTTCGCTGTCCAAAATAAAGGGTTTATTCAAATCCTAAATTGAAAAGTCAAACGGCTAGTTTGAAAGTCAAACGGCAGTTTTTGGAAAGAGGAGGAGAGGTGGAAACCGAGTTGGGGAGGAGTTCCCTCCTCCAACCAGCGGCCCACCTCCAAGCCGAGTTGGGGAGGGACTCCCCTCCCCTTGGCCGCGCCTCCCACCTATAAAGGGAGGGTCAGGGATGCCCCTCCTAGTACACAAGATCCTCACCTCCAAAACCCTAGCCCCAAGCCGCCGCCGCCTCCAAGCCGCCGCCGGCCCCTAGGGCACCAACTCGCCGCCGCCTAGCTAAACCCTAGCCGCCGGCTTGTCCCCTCCTTGGTGTCTCTAAACCCTAGTACACCGAGGGACTCTCTCATACTCCACCATACTCGCTCCGGCTTAAGGCGAAGCCCTGCGAGATCTCCCCTCTACTTCCGGTACCACGCCGTTGTGATGCCGGAATCGCGAGGAGAGTGCTACAACCTCCGCTGCCTGCTGGAACAAGGGAGAGGAAGGTCTTCGTCGAGTACCGAACGTGTGACCGACTGCGGGAGCATTGCCGGAACGCAGCGCCGGAAGGATCGTCTACGCGATCTTGAGATCGGGAAGAGTACGACTACATCACCCACGAGAATCCGCTCTCGTTAAACACTTTGGAATCTTCGAGGGTGAGTTATTCCATCGACTCGTTGCTACAATCTAGTAGATATATCTTGGCTTGTTTGTTTGTATGCGGTAGAAATTTTTTGTTTTCCATGCTACGAAACCCTACAATTTTGCATGCTATAATTGTATTAATACGGAAACGTTAATACATGTGTGTTTAATAAACAAATAGAAAGTTCCTAGTTATGCCTCTCTCATAAACTAGCTCGTTGATTAACAAGATGATCACAGTTTCCTGATCATAGACATTGGATGTTGTTAATAACAAGATCACAACATTAGTGTAATGATGTGATGAACATTCATCTGAAGTATAGCATTACGATCAAAGTCATTGAGTTTATATTGCTATAACAACTTACGAAGTGATCCTAATCCTTAGACCATGAGATCATGTCAATCACTAACACCGAAAGAGTTTCTTGATGACATCAAACGTCACACCGTAACCGGGTGATTATAAAGATGACTTCAGAACTACTAAAGTATTATGTTCAGGCTCATGGATCAAGAGTGGAATTTGTTCATCCTGATGATGGATAGATATACTCTGGGCCCTCTCAGTGATATCACATTGGTTAGCTTGCAAGCAAGTGATTTGATCACTAGAATGTTATATCACAGGAACGAGAAAGGAGTGCATATCGGTAACAAGATCAAACTAGGTATGGAGATACCGATGATCGAATCTCGGACATGTAATATATCGTGAAACAAAGGTATTAAGATACTAGCGTAAAAGGTTCCGACGATCACAGGAAAGTCATTGTTGAATGTGTGGGAGTCAGTATGGATCTCCAGGTCCCGCTTCTGATTATTGATCGGAGAAGGGTCTCGATCATGTCCGCATTATTCGCGAACCGTAGGGTGGCACACTTAAGGGACACTGACATCCAAATGGAGCAAAAGTTTCATGCTGGAAAGAATAACAAGCGCAGGAATTTATTTCACTAGATACCGAAACAGGTTTTCGGTGAAATTGCATAAAGTGTTTTTGCATGTGAAATGAAATACTAGCAAGGGGTTATATGTGAATGTTTGTCATTAAAGTAATTGACAACATTCTAAATAACTAAAAGGAGTTTTATTTAATGAGAGTTTGCATTAAATTTGGTGGAAATTTAATAGCAATTTTGAGTGGGATTTTGAGTGGAGGGAATTGAAGAGATTTTTGTGAGTGGAGTGTCCACCCACATGAATAAGGGGAGGGCAAGGGGGAAGCCCCCATGCGCCAGCCACCCCCTTGGGGTCCCCCCCTCTCCTATAAAAGGCACCCCCTCCTCACTTCTCACTCACACACCTCCTCGTGAAGGATCTCTCTCCCCCTCTAGAATTTATCCCCCATGGTCTCGGACTAGCGAGATACATGTTCCCGGTGTCTATTCGGCAAGAAAGAGTTGTGCTTCCGCTGTATCGCTGGAGCGAGGAGGCGGAGGTCGCTCGATGTCTTGTACGTGTGTGCGAGCACGGATGCGCTGCTATTTTGCGGCGCTAGGACTTCCTCTCGATCTTGAGATCGGCAAGAGATCGTCTACATCAACCACAAGTTTAACTCGTTAAGCTTTGTCGGTCTTCAAGGGTATGTTCTCTACGGATATACATCTGCCCATTGTTTGTATCTAGTAGATAGATCTTGGTACATAGTTCCCATCGTAGGAAATTTTTTGTTTTCTATGCTGCGAACCCAATAGTGGTATCAGAGCCGGATCTATGCGTAGATGCTTTACACGGGTAGTACACATATGAGTATGTGGGCGATGATGATCATGTTGTTGCTTCTTAGTTGTATTTTGGATATTGGTGGCATAGTGGGATGAAGCGGCCCGGACAAACTTTACATGTCCTCGCACATGAGACTCATAAGTGTTGTAACATCCTCAAAATCATGTTTCAAACTCATGCATATCATCCATGCATCCATAATCATTTAGGGTTTCAATTTCAGAAAACCATTTCAAAACAGGAGCATATGAGCTCATTATTTTATGTGATCAGCATTTGAAACAAATGCTACTCTCTAATGAGAGATTGTTGTTCATGAAACCAAACTTTGATGTCTTATTGCTCTCAGGTTGTTTTGCTAGATTGCTAAGGTTTAAACTAAAATTTCAAAGCAAATACAAATTTGAAAACCAATTTCAAAACCAATATAAAACAAGTGCTATGTCACTGTTTATTTTATTTTATTCCAAATGACCAAGCCAATTCAAAGTGACCACTTGGTTTTATGCCCAGATTTGTGACTATTGCACACTGCAAAAATCCTGGAAAAGTTCGAATTCAAAAAGCTTTTGAAATCATTTGAAATTCATTCCAGAAATTCAAAACAGAAATAGAAAAGGAATAAAGAAAAGGAAAAAGGCTGGCGCTGCTAATTTAGCCCAACTGAGAAAGCAACCCATTAAGCCCACCCGGTTCCCCCTCTCTCTCTTTCACTCGCAGACGCACCCACAGAGTCGCTGACACCCGGACCCCACCCCCTCTCTGTTTTATTCGCTGACAAGTGGACCCGTGACCACGTCGTCGTCTTCGTCAATCACGCGCGCCTGCGACGCTCACTCCGCTGTTACTCGCCGCAGTCACTGCCGCGTTGATTCCCATTGATTCCGCGAGTAACTCCACGCCCAGCTCCGGCTACATAAACCTCTCCCCCTCGCGGCCATTTCCCCCAACAAAGCCAGACAGAAGCGCCACCAGGCTGCCAGTATTCGCCCTTGCACCGCTGTAGACAGAACCTACTCTGGCGACCAATCCTGGTAAATCCCATGCGCTCCTTCCTCTCTGGTTCATGCGAACAACTTCACAACCTCCTTGCGCTCCTACTGACACCTCTAGTTCGTCCTGTACTGCTCCAGGCCGTCGACTCCAATGAGCACTACCAGTCCCCGACGCTGTCTCCAACTCCGGCAAGCAATTAAGGTAAAAACCGACCGCCCCGTGCCTTCCCTTTGACGCTGACTTGTTCGCCTGACCTATGCACACCCACTCATGCCCTCCGTTTGCGTTAGGGCGGAGCAGAACATCGCCAACGTCGCCGTCCACCCGAGCCCGACTCTGTCATCCACTCCGACGAGATCCCACGGCCACTACAGCGCGCCCCTTGCCAAGCTACCACCACGTTGAGCTTCAGTGCGTCGCTGCGAGTCTGGTAAGCATTTCCACTGACCCCAGCCCTCTCTGTATCCACCACGATGCCGTAGACCGAGCGCGCCGCCGCTCGCCGTCGCCGCGCGCCGCCAGACCTTGGTCATTTGATCAAGAGCCGTTAGATCTAGATCTAACGCGTGCAACAGAATCACTTAACAAAACGGTACGTTTAGATCTGAGCCGTGCGCGATCACTTTAATCCAACGATCTGCGTCGACCGATCCGTGCGAACGGTATGCGCCAATAGGATAGCGCCGCGTGGCAGCTGTTAGAGTTTAAAAACAGAATTTGAATCTGATTGTTATTCAAATTTGATTGGGCTATAACTTTTGATCCCCACGTTAGAATTTGACAAATTTTATACCGTTGGAATCAGGAGAGCAAGCTCTTTCTAAATATGCAATGTGTTTAATGTTTAGCTTCTGTTAAAAGGGTTTTGTTTGCAGAAACTTGTGTCGGACTAATTAGAGTTTATGAAATGTTTAGGAATTGATTTAGGGTTTAAATATTGGTTGTTTGGCAAGTTTTCAACTTGTTAGTGAATCAGTACTGTTTACTTGCTTGGTTGAATTTTAAAAATCATCATTTACCATCTTGCATGCATGCATATATTTTTGATTGTATATGTTTTGTGTGTAATTTGTTGTTACCAATCTTTGTGTAGATTTTGGTGCTAGTGATTGTGATTGTGATGAGTGCTATTCTCCCAACTACCAAGGCAAGTGGTACTTCATGAATATTATCATTCCTATGTTTTCTACTAAGCATTAGAAATATTTTGTTAGACTTGCATGCTATATTTTGCTTATGTGCCATGTTGGGAAATCCTAGTAGTTGTAGAAATGCTAGGGAATTTCTAAGTTAAGTTACTATCTATGCCATGCTTAGCCTAGCTAGTAGCAACCAAGGGTTGGTAAAATATATACATGCTATGATGAAAATATTTCTAAGTCCTTTGGACTTGTGTTTTGCCTAATAAAACAACTAAGTTAATGAAACACCTGGGTGGAATGGAAGGAAAGGTTTATGTTGAGTGGTTACACAAGGCCCATTTCTATGGTTTACCTTGTGTATCTCACTTGTGGTAAGCCACCCAGGAACAAAGAGATTTTAGAGGCCAAGTGTTAAGAAGCTTCTAGTGCAGCCACTTGGCAATATGGGCTCTGCCTGGACCATATAGGTTGCTAGAACTTAGCCATTTGGACAGTTGGTGGTAGTAGGAATGATAGGTTGGAGCGCGTCCATTTGGTCTAAGGGAAGGCTTCTGAAAGGTCCTGTCTTGGTGAAACCAAGTCTGGTGGGGAAAGTGCACAACCTCTACAGATGGAAAAATCTAAGTACTTAACCAAGTCCATGGCAATGGACAACTTGAGCATCAAGACATGGAAGCTATCAAGAATCTCCTCATCCCAATTTCTAAGTAAAAATTTGTGGGTGAACAAGGGTGAAGGACCTCAATGTCTATTGGTGGTTCCTTGGGAAAAGTTTTTGACAAAGAAAAACTTAGTGATTTCAACTAATAGGAAAAACCTATTTTGAGCAAAGCAAGCCAAGCTACACTTAGCCAAATTGCATATAGTATCTAGTCCACTTAAAATTTTACTAAGGTATCACTTGCCAATACTATTCCAAAGTATTGACCCACTGTGGCTGTAACTTGTGATGTTGTAGGTTACTCTGATGAGGATTAGGTGTCATGAGTCTACACTCAACATGTTTGCCTGTGGCACATGAAGATGAAGACTTTTATTTATTTACTTATTCAAACTCTTGTATTAGGCCTGTGGCCTTGGAGTTGTAAGAACTATGTTTATTTCTGGAATGGCTGTAATAAATGACCTTTGTATCTGTGTACTTCATCTTAAACTGTGGATGCTAGCAATGATCCAGGGACTAGCATTGCAATCACAAGGATCCTTTTTCCTTTATAAAGGAGGGATCTTACAAGTGGCTAGCGGGTGTCTATCTCTCCTACTATAGTCAATATCTAATTTTCAATGAGTTATCAACAATTTGGTTATTCTCCTTGTGGTTCATGTTCGTAGGTATGAACGGTTCTATCTTCGAAAGCCCTAAGCCACGTAAAACTTGCAATAGATAAATTAGAGGCGTCTAGTTAGATTGTTGTTGGGCTAGTGTTATGATATGGTAATGTTGTAAGTAGAAATATGAGATGATACTCTTACACCACATATAACATGTAAGATCCATAGACCTTGGCCTTACACATAGAGGTATGATAGTGATCATATCACGGTGCACATGATGGAGATCATATGCGGAAACCATATCATTCCACTTACAAACATGTGATGTTTGATAGCATCTTATATTGCTTGTTTGGCGTTTTATTAGCATAATAAGATGATCCCTCATTTAAATATCAAGATAATAATGTGTTCTTCCTTAAGTATGCACCGATTATGTTTTCGTCGCTCCAAGACATCACGTGATGATCGGGTGTTCTTTGATCCACGACCATATTTCGTGTGTAAGACGGTTACACATGCGAATACTAAGGTTCTAACTTGGCGACCCTAGCATGTACAGACATGGCCTCGGAACACGGACCAAAAGGTTAAGCATGAGTCATATAGTAGATATGATGCCCATTTGATGTTGGCCTTTGAAGCTATACCGACTCACGTGATGATCAGACTTGGTGTAGCGGATTTGGTTCATGTAATCACCAAAAAGGCACGAGGGATGTCGTTTTTGAGTGGGAGTTCATTTGTAATGTGGATTAGTTGAACTCAATCTATCATAAACTTAGTCTAAACTTTACAAATTTTGTTGTAGATGGCACCACCTGCTTTTAATTTCAATGTGTTCATGGAGAAAGAGAAACTTGCAACGAACGGTAGCAACTTTACCGAATGGGCCATGAATTTGAGGATTCTCCTCTCTGCTGCACAAAAGCAATATGTGCTAGAAGCGCCGCTAGGCCCCCCATCTTTCGATGATGCCCCTGACGAGGAAAAGAATGTCTATCAGACTCGTCAGGAGTACCACAACTTAGTTCATTGTGGCATATTGTATGGGCTAGAGACGGAACTTCGAAAGCGTTTCGAAAATGGCAATGCATTTGATACAATGGGTGAGTTGAAAATAATTTTATACACACATGCTGCTGTAGGGAGCTACAATGCTTCAGAAAAGTTCTTTAGCTGCATGATGGAAGAGCACAACTCCGTAAGTGAGCATGTACTCAAGATGTCGGGTTACGCCGATAAGCTTGTGTCCTTGGGAATAACGATTCCCATTGACTTAGGCATCCATCGTGTTCTGCAGTCTCTGCCACCTAGCTATAAGAGCTTCGTGATGAACTATAATATGCAAGGCATGAAGAAGTCTCTCCCCGAGCTTCTGTCAATGCTTAAAACTGCAGAAGTGGAGATCAGGAAGGAACATCAAGTGTTGATGATCAATAAGAACATTGGTTTCAAGAAAGACAAGAAGGGAAAATGGAAGGGAAGTAAGGGCGGCAAGTCGGTTGCCGTGCCTGAAAAGAAACCCCGAGTTGGACCTAAGTCTGATACCGAGTGCTACTATTGTAAGGGGACTGGCCACTGGAAGCGCAACTGCCCCAAGTATTTGGCAGACAAGAAGGCCGGCAAGGCAAACAAAGGTATATATGATATACATGTTATTGATGTGTACTTGACTAGTGCTCGCAGTAGCACCTGGGTATTTGATACCGGTTCAATTGCTAATATTTGTAACACGAATCAGGGGCTGCAGAACAAGCGACCGCTAGCAAGGGGTGAGGCCAAGATGCGTGTCGGCAATGGATCAAGCATTGATATGATCGCCGTCGGAACGCTGCCTCTCCACTTGCCGTCGGGATTAGTGATAAACTTGAATAATTGTTATCTGGTGCCAGCACTGAGCATGAACATTGTATCTGGATCGTGTTTGATGCGAAGTGGTTATTCATTTAAATCCAAGAACAATGGTTGTTCTATTAGATGAATGAAATCTTTTATGGTCATGCACCGATGATGAATGGTTTATTTCTATTGGATCTCGATAATAGTGTTACACATATTCATAATGTTGATGCTAAAGGATTAAACTTAATGATGATATATCTGCATATATGTGGCGCTGCCGTCTAGGTCATATTGGCGTTAAACGCATGAAGAAGCTCCATTCGGATGGACTTTTGGAATCACTTGATTTTGAATCATTTGATACATGTGAGCCATGCCTTATGGTCAAGATGACTAGAACGCCGTTTTCCGGTTCAATGGAACGGGCGGCAGATTTATTGGAAATCATACATTCTGATGTATGTGGTCCAATGAGTGTGTCGGAGCGAGGTGGATATCGTTATTTTTTTACTTTCACAGATGATTTAAGTAGATACGGTTATATCTACTTGATGAAACACAAGTCTAAAACCTTTGAAAAGTACAAGGAATTTCAGAATGAAGTGGAAAATCATCGTAATAGAAAGATAAAATTTCTACGGTCTGACCGTGGAGGTGAATATCTAAGTTACGAGTTTAGCACTCACATGAAAGAGTGTGGAATTGTTTCACAACTCACACCTGCCGGAACACCACAGCAAAATGGTGTGTCGGAACGTCGTAATCGTACTTTATTGGATATTGTTCGATCTATGATGTCTCTGACGGACTTGCCGTTGTCATTTTGGGGTTATGCACTGGAAACTGCTCCATTCACTTTAAATCGGGCACCATCTAAATCCGTTGAAAAGACACCATATGAATTATGGTTTGGAAACAAACCTAAGCTGTCATTTCTTAAAGTTTGGGGATGCGATGTTTATGTGAAGAAACTTCAATCGGACAAACTCGAACCCAAGGCGGAAAAATGCGTCTTCATAGGATACCCTAAGGAAACTATTGGGTATTCCTTCTATCATAGATCCGAGGGCAAGGTTTTTGTTGCCAAGAATGGATCCTTTCTAGAGAAAGAGTTTCTCGCAAAAGGTGCGAGTAGTCGGAAGGTAGAACTCGAAGAGGTTATTGAACCTTCTCTTCAAAGTATGGCGAGTAGCGCAGCGCTGGAAGTCGTTCCGGAGTTGGCTTCACCAGTTGAAGAGGGAACTAATGATAATGATCATGAAACTCCGAAAGAGAGTACTACCAAACCTCGCAGGTCTAGCAGGACGCATGCAGCTCCCGAGCTGTACGGAAATCCTGTCATGAATTTCATGGTTGATGAAAATAATGACCCTGCGACGTATGAAGAAGCAATGATGAGCCTGTATTCCAACAAATGGTTAGAAGCCATGAAATCCGAGATGGAATCCATGTATGAAAATCAAGTTTGGAACTTGGTGGACTTACCTCACGACCGTAAGGCCGTGGAGAATAAATGGATTTTCAAAAGGAAAACTTATGCTGATGGTAATGTGACCGTCTATAAAGCTCGACTTGTCGCAAAGGGGTTTTGAAAAATTCAAGGAGTTGACTACGATGAGACATTCTCTCCCATAGCGATGCTAAAATCAGCTAGGATTATGTTAGCAATTGCTGCATATTTCGATTATGAGATATGACAGATGGATGTCATAACCGCGTTTCTCAATGGTAATATTGAAGAAGAGTTGTATATGATACAACCAAAGGGTTTTGTCGATCCTAAGGATGCTAACAAGGTGTGCAAGCTTCAGCGATCCATCTATGGATTGAAGCAAGCATCACGAAGTTGGAATCTCCGCTTTGATGAGGTGATCAAAGAGTTTGGATTTGTCCAAATTTATGGAGAAGCTTGTATTTACAAGAAAGTGAGTGGGAGCAATGTGGCATTTCTGATATTATATGTGGATGACATATTATTGATCGGAAATGATATAGATCTTTTAAACAGTGTGAAAAGTTATCTAAACAGCAAATTTTCAATGAAGGACCTAGGTGAAGCATCATACATATTAGGCATAAAGATCTATAGAGATAGATCTAGGCGCCTAATAGGGCTATCGCAAAGTACATACCTTGATAAGATTTTAAAGAAGTTTAAAATGGACGAAAGTAAGAAGGGGTTCTTACCTATGTTGCAAGGCACGACTTTGAGTAAGACTCAAAGTCCGGCTACGGCGGAAGAAAGAGAGATAATGGACAAAGTCCCCTATGCTTAAGCCATAGGCTCTATAATGTACGCCATGCTATATACAAGACCGGATGTGGCACATGCTATTAGTTTGACTAGTAGGTACCAATCAGATCCAGGTTCGGAACACTTGAAAGCGGTCAAGAATATCCTTAAGTACTTGCGAAGAACTAAGGATATGTTTCTTGTATACGGAGGTGAAGAAGAGCTCGTCACTAAGTGTTATGTCGACGCTAGCTTTGACACCGATCCGGATGACTCTAAGTCTCAATCCGAATACATATTTCTCATGAATGGCGGAGCGGTTAGTTGGAGGATCTCCAAACAACCTGTGGTGGCGGGATCAACAATGGAGGCCGAATATGTTGCTGCTTCGGAAGCGGCTCAGAAAGCAGTTTGGATGAAGGAGTTCATATCCGAACTAGGTGTGATTGCAAGCGCGTTGGACCCAATGGTGATCTATTGTGACAAAAATGGTGCCATTGCCAATGCCAAAGAACCAAGGTCTCACAAGTATTCCAAGCATATTAAGCGCCGGTTTCACTCCATCCGTGAACATGTCAAGGATGGAGATATAAAGATTTGTAAAGTACATACGGATCTCAATGTAGTAGATCCGTTGACTAAAACTCTCCCTAGAGCAAAACATGATCAAAACCAGAACTCCATGGGTGTTAGATACATCACTATGTAACTATATTATTGTCTCTAGTGCAAGTGGGAGACTGAAGGGAATATGCCCTGAGAGGCAATAATAAAGTGTTTATTATGTGTATTCCAAGTATATGATATATGTTTATTTTGCATGCTATAATTATATTAATACGGAAACATTAATACATGTGTGTTTAATAAACAATCAGAAAGTGTAGAGGGAGTGTCCCAACCTTTACACAATATAAGGTGGAGTCCCCTGTGTTTACAATGCTAGTCCCTGGATCAATAGCTAGCATCCACAGTTTAGATGTAATATCAAGAAACAAAGGTCATAATATAGCTTTATAACCAGGAAAAACATAATTTTATTACATCATACATAGCTCATTGGGCTATTACATTACATTGCAGCGGAATAACTATAGTCATGGGGTCCTTCATCTTCAAAGTGCCACAGGCAGATGTTGGTTGTAGACTTTGTAATCCTAATCAATCAATCTTCACTAAAATCAATCAAACCTGCAACATTACAAGTTACAGCCACAAGGGTCAATACATTTGAATTGTATTGGCAAGTTTCACTACTATGTTTAATATGAGTGGATCCTAACAATACATGCATATTTGGCTAAGTAGAGTTTAAGGCTCATTTGCATAAAGCAAAATTTATCCTATCTTTTCAAAAATGGTTTTGGTCCTTTGTTAAATCTCCTTTTCCAAGTTCCTTGAACTCCTTGGTAGAAACTCAAGTGTTCAAGTCCTTGTCAAAATCTCTTGAGCTACTTGGTAACCCCAAGTGCAACAAGTTTTATCAAAATCTCATGAGTTCCTGGGTAACCCCAAGTGTTCATGTTTTCAACAAAATCTCTTGAGTTCCTTGGTAACCCCAAGTACATCAAGTTTTGCCAAAGTCTCTTGAGCTCCTTGGTAACCCCAAGTGCATCAAGTCCTTAAAAGTTTTCTTTTAGAAATTAGAATGTCGAGATCTCCCATAGCTTCAAACTTTAGTTGCTCAGTATTGTCCATAACCAGGGACACGGCTAAGTACTTAGATTTTATTATCTTCTGCAGAAGGAGTACACTTTACCCACATGTCACAATCCCATCCTTTTGCCACCAGTGGCCACTGGATTAGCACTCACCAAGATGGAGTACTGGCAGATTGAGAATGTGACGAAGTCTTTCCAAAGGGTCCTCCCATACACCATTGCTAGCTTGTCTTCAGCACCCATGAAGCATTCCAGATCCCCATGTCCAGTAAACTGAAGACAATGCATGGGTCTTACCAATGTAGTTGACTAAGCCAGAGCCATAATAGCATGTGGTTACACACGAAAGCCACAATTGGAGAAACATGTTCAATCTCTAAGTTTCCTGGGTGGTTTCCTTTGGAGCACAACACAAAGAGATTTCCATAGACATGGTTCCTTTTGTTGCCAACTTCTCCAATACTCAAAGTATCCTTGGCCACCCAGGTGGTTCATTGAGTCCTTGTTTTATTATATAAAATCACAAGTCCTTTTCTCAATTCCATAAAATCTCAACATGTATCTCTTTTCAAAATATAGCATGGCTAAGCATGTAGCAACTACATTGTTTTCTCTAAGGAATGTATAGGGAATCCTATTAGGATTTTAGCATAGCATAAGTATAAAATATCTTTTCATGCATGTTTCAAAATCCACTAAGTATAATGAAAATAGTAGGACTTTTAGATGATAGTGTAACTTGCCTTTTTGGTAGGGAATGATGGTTCACTCCTTGATCTTGCTAGTCTCACACTTTGCTAATTTCACTACAATCAATCAAGCAAACCCAATATCAACAAGCATTCCAAACCAATAATCAATCAAACAATTCACACACATAAAACAATGGGATCTAAGCTATGCATGCAAGCATGCAAGAGATGGTTCTATTTGTAAAGATGGTCTCCACTAGGCATTCTAAACTTGGTAAGGTCCAAGGTGGTCATTTTTCTAAGTGGCAAAGTCATTAGCAAAAGGATTTTGTCCAAAACCATTTTTAAATCCAATCATCATTTTGTGTTGTGGAAAATATTTTTATCAAAGCAACAACCTTAAGTTGTTCACAAAATAAGTTGTTGTTTCTCAAAACTTGGTGTTTAGGGTCAGTAGGTTTGATCAAAACATTTTCCCAAAGTTTTCTTTACAAAAACATTTTCATAACCAAAATCTTTATTTTCATTTGGCTAGAAATGGACTAAATCAATTAATCTATCCTAAATTTCACCAAATTCATTTTTAACTCCATGGGTTGGTTCCTAGGGTCAGTAAGTTCACCACAAACCATTTTTCCATGGTTTCAAACTCAAAAACATTTTTGAATCATTTTTCTAATCTAAACAAGCATTCAAAAGTTTCTGCAAAAACCAACAAGCTAACAGATACTATTTGCTAAACAAATTCCATGGTTGGCTATGGTTTATTCTACTGATTCCAACGATACCAAATTTGCAATTTTTGGACGTGTGGATCAAAAGTTACAATGGTTTGAAAATCACAAACTAATCTGATTTCAAATCTGTTTTTAAACAGAACAGGGGACACGCGGCACTGTCTAATTGGACGGTACCGGTTCGGGTGGATCACGCGCTGCAGACCGTAGGATCTCATTTAGATCGAGCGGCGCAGAGGCATACGATACCTCTTCGCTTATGTTCTATTACAGCCTTACGATCTAGATCTAACGGACGCAATCAATCAGACCACTAACTGGCGGCGCTGCGCGGTGGTGGACGGTGGCGACGGTCAGGCAGCGGGCTAGCGGCTGTTCTAGGAAGCAAGGTAGACAGAGGGGGTGCTCACCGAGATCGCAGGAGGCTGGGGAAGCTCAAAGTGTGGTCGTCGAGGCAGGGGGCGCACGGGAACGATCGCAATTGCTCGTCGGAAGCGTCGTTGGCGTCGGATGGTTCTGTCCGCAGTCGAAGGCGACGCTGTGGATCACGCGGAGGCAAACAGAGGGTGTGGTCAGACGCGTAAGATCAAGGAGGTGACGTGTGCGTGAACTAGAAGGCGCGGGGCGGTCGGAAACTACCTGGGTACTTGCCGGAGTTGAAGACAGACGGCGGCGCTCAGAGCTTGGTCGGAGTCGACGCTCAGGGACGCCCGCGGTCAAACGAGGGGCACGGACAGATGCGTCAGGAGGTGGGGAAGGTGTGAGCTAGGTCGAGGAGGCACGGGGTGGCAGGTACTGGCCGGAATTGGAGAAGGAAGCTCGTCGGAGCAGTGACGGTGCAGGGCAAAATAATCCCAGCCTAGGGGCAGAGAGAGGGAGGAGCTTGAGGGGAAATGGAGAGGGAGAGTGGGCGCTTAAGAGGGCGAGGTCGCTGAGCGGAATCACTGCGGCATTACTGCGAATTAACGCGCGACATCAACGGCAGAAACGGCCCGCGTGGTCGTCGCGAGGAAGGAGACGAGCTGGCAAAGTGGGTCTGCTGGTCAGTGGGAAAAGGAGTGAGAGGGAGGTCCACCAGTCATTCACTCTGTGGGTCAGTTGCCAAGTGTGAAGCGTTTTCTTCGGGGTAAAGAAGGCTGGGCCGGTACTAGGCCTTGTTGGGCTGCTGGGTTGGGTCGACCAGATCCTATTTTTTTCTGTCTGCTGGCTTTTTCTTTTTCTATAACTATTTTCTGTTTTGAAATTCAAACCACCAAACAATGTTCAAATCATTTCAAACAATCACCAACTTTGCAACTATGAACTTGGTTCTGTTCAGTAACATAAACCAAAATTCCAAATCCAAAATAATAATTTTTATTTTAGGGTTCATTATTAATTAAATAAATAGACCATTGTTACTAAAATCAAAATAGGATTTGTTTTATTCAAATACTCCTTTTGAAATCTATTTATTTTCAAAACCAAAACAGTAGGTTTTATTTGAAAATATAAATACTTGGAAACTTATTTTAAATAAATAAAATAAGTTTTGATGTTTTGGAAATAGCAAAACCTTTATTAATAAAACTTGGATATTAAATCCTTATTATTTCATTTAAATGAATCCTTTACTATTTTTATCAAAACAAAATGTTTTATTTCAAAAGCTTGGCCAAGGTTCAATTTGGCTCTATAAAATAATCTTTATCTATAAAACTTTCATTTCTTTTGAAAACCAAATCCTTTTATTTAAAAGATCCAAAATAGTATTTCCAAAATATTTTATTTTCCTTTATTTAAAATGTTTATATTTTTAAATCCCTTTAGGATTTTTATTTAATCCAAATAGGTTTGAGGTTCCAATTGAATTCAAAATGTTTCTTCTGGCCCTGAAAATCAAACAAAGTTTTATTTTATTCATTTATTTTTCACATTACAAGATTTGGAAAATCTTGGGATGTGACAGAAAGTTCCTAGTTATGCCTCTCTCATAAACTAGCTCGTTGATTAACAAGATGATCACAGTTTCCTGATCATAGACATTGGATGTTGTTAATAACGAGATCACAACATTAGTGTAATGATGTGATGAACATTCATCCGAAGTATAGCATTACGATCAAAGTCATTGAGTTTATATTGCTATAACAACTTATGAAGTGATCCTAATCCTTAGACCATGAGATCATGTCAATCACTCACACCGGAAGAGTTTCTTGATGACATCAAACGTCACACCGTAACCGGGTGATTATAAAGATGACTTCAGAACTACTAAAGTATTATGTTCAGGCTCATGGATCAAGAGTGGAATTTGTTCATCCCGATGATGGATAGATATACTCTGGGCTCTCTCGGTGATATCACATTGGTTAGCTTGCAAGCAAGTGATTTGATCACTAGAATGTTATATCATGGGAACGAGAAAAGAGTGCATGTCGATAACGAGATCAAACTAGGTATGGAGATACCGATGATCGAATCTCGGACATGTAATATATCGTGAAACAAAGGGATTAAGATACTGGTGTAAAAGGTTCTGGCGATCACAGGAAAGTCATCGTTGAATGTGTGGGAGTCTGTATGGATCTTCAGGTCCCGCTTCTGATTATTGATCGAAGAAGGGTCTCGATCATGTCCGCATTATTTGCGAACCGTAGGGTGGCACACTTAAGGGACACTGACATCCAATTGGAGCAAAAGTTTCATGCCGGAAAGAATAACAAGCGCAGGAATTTATTTCACTAGATACCGAACAAGTTTTCGGGTGAAATTGCAGAAAGTGTTTTTGCATGTGAAATGAAATACTAGCAAGGGGTTATATGTGAATGTTTTTCATTAAAGTAATTGACAAAATTCTGAATAAATAAAAGGAGTTTTATTTAATGAGAGTTTGCATTAAATTTGGTGGAAATTTAATAGCAATTTTGAGTGGGATTTTGAGTGGAGGGAATTGAAGAGATTTTTGTGAGTGGAGTGTCCACCCACATGAATAAGGGGAGGGCAAGGGGCAGCCCCCATGCGCCGGCCACCCCCTTGGGGTCCCCCCCTCTCCTATAAAAGGCACCCCCTCCTCACTTCTCACTCACACACCTCCTCGTGAAGGATCTCTCTCCCCCTCTAGAATTTATCCCCCATGGTCTCGGACTAGCGAGATACATGTTCTCGGTGGCTATTCGGCAAGAAAGAGTTGTGCTTCCGCTGCATCGCTAGAGCGAGGAGGCGGAGGTTGCTCGGTGTCTTGTATGTGTGTGCGAGCACGATGCACTGCTGTTTTGCGGCGCTAGGACTTCCTCTCGATCTTGAGACCGGCAAGAGATCGTCTACATCAACCACGAGTTTAAATCGTTAATCTTTGTCGGTCTTCAAGGTTATGTTCTCTACGGATATACATCCCCCGTTGTTTGTATCTAGTAGATAGATCTTGGTACATAGTTCCCATCCTAGGAATTTTTTTGTTTTCTATGCTGCGAACCCAACATATTCTTAATGGATCAAGGAATAGTTGGTATACCTGGATCACCAAGTTTCTTTGGAACCTTACCATTGAAGGAGTAATTAGCAAGCAAAGTAGAAATCTCCTCATTAGGAATCTTCCTTTTATTAGAGACAATATCCTTCATATACTTTGAATAAGGAGGCAACTTAATAGCATCCGTCAAAGGAATTTGCAAAAATAAAGGTTTCATCCACTCACAGAACTTGTTGTAGTGTTCTTCCTCCTTTGACTTGTGTTTCTTATCTGGAAAAGGCATAGGTTTCTGCACCCAAGGTTCTCTCTCTTTACCATGTTTATTAGTAATAAAATATTTCTTAGTGTACTTAGTGTTCTTAGTGTGCTTCTCAGGTTCTTCCTCAACTTCCTCATTAGGAATCTCATTTTTATCATTACCATTCTCAGTTTCAGCATCAGAGACAGATATACTATTAGGATCTACAGCAGGTTCAAGTGATTCCTCAACTATTTTATGTTTCTTTCTCTTTCTCTTACGAGGACTACCACTATCTTCTACTTGTTGGGAATCCTGTTCTATTCTTTTAGGGTGTCCTTCAGGATATAAAGGATCTTGAGTAGGCATACCACTCCTAGTTCTAATTCCATAAGCATGTTTATCTTCTGAAGCATTGACTAGCATATCCTTTTCTACCTTAGCAAGTTGATCAAGTTGGATTTGAACCATTTGAAAGTGTTTACAAAGCATTTTAATATCATTATAAGTTGTTTCCACAATATCTTTTAACTCATTGATAGCTCTAGAGTTTTCCAATAAATGTTTCTGAACTTGTTTATTAAAATTACCTTGCTGAACAATAAAAATGTCAAGTTCCTCTAAGCATTGATCAGGAGGCTTACTATAGGGAATATCACCTTCATCAAAGTGTTGGAGAGAGTGTACCTCAATGGTAGATGAGTGGGGAATTGGCTTACATAATTCTTCTATAGGAGGTAGATTCTTCACATCTTCAGCTCTAATACCTTTCTCCTTTAGACACTTTTTAGCTTCCTTCATCACTTCATCATTTAATGCAATAATTCCTCTGTTCTTTGGTGTTGGTGTTGGAATTGGTTCAGGAACATCTGGTTCAGGAGTAATAGGCTCAGGTGTATTCAGCTCAGTTGAAGTCCAATCATCATAATTCTTGCTTATCTTAGCCATTAATTCTTCAACATCTGTAGGAGTTTTTTTCCTGAAAACACAATCAACAAAGCTATCTAGGTATGTCCTAGAATCATCAGTTAGTCCATTATAATAAATATCAAAAATCTCATTCTTAGGTAATGGACATCCAGGATATGCATGAATCAAGGCACAAAACCTTGTCCATGACTCAGGCAATTTCTCTTCTTCTTCCTGTTTAAAATCAAAAAGTCTCTGCAAAGCAGCATGTCTAGCACTGGGGGAAAATATTTATGAAAGAAAGAAGTAATCAAGCAATCAGGGCTATCAATGGAACCAGGAGGTAATCTATTAAACGAAGCCCTAGCTTCTCTTTTTAGCGAAAAAGGGAAGATTTTAGCAACAAAGTACTTGTGCATCTTAAAATCATTAGACAATAAAGCACTCATGGTAGAAAGCTCATTCATATGATCCATAACATTCTCATTTTCAGTCCCATAGAAAGGTTCTTTCTCAACAATATCTAAATAAGACAAATCAAGAGAGAAATCATAATCTTTATCTTTAATGTCTATGGGAGAAGTGGCAAACTTAGAATCGGAGGAAATCTTAGGCATAATAGTACGTCTAGCAAGGAGACTCTTAGTAGCACTAGTACCATGTGTGTTTCAGCACTCTTCAACAAATTTATCGGTGAGCTCAATGTAACCATCATTTATATCATAAATCTCGCTAGCAGGTGAGCTAACAGGTGTAACAATGTCTTCACTAGGAGTTTTGGTATTTCCTAGACTAGCCATAGTAGCATCTAGAAAAGGACCTAATAAACCACTCGCATAAAGCACAGTAGAAGTAACATCATGATTATCAAAAGCAGTTTCAAATTCAGCAGTAGTAGCAGTGTGTGTAGCATGAGCATGTGGTGGTGGTGTGTGGCATCCCGCAAAACCACTACTAGAAAATCGCGTTGTTTTTGTGCATTGCATCATCATGACCGCATGCTCATGTCATCATGCCACATTGCATTTGAGCATCGTCATCATCTTGCATTTGTTCGCATAAAACTATTTTCGGGAAAACCTAATTTGTTTTCTAAACGCCCCGTCTTTAATTCAAAACCCAAAACCCGGTCTCCGGATTATTTTGTTTGTCTGCTATCGGTTTGCAAAAGCCCGGTTTTAATTAAACAAAATATTTAATTATTTTAGTGGGGCAGTCGAACGGGCCGATTCGACCCGGACGACCACCCCCAGATTAAATCGGTCCACCCAAAATCCTAAAACTACCAGTCCTATTCTACCCACCCCTCCTCCACCTCACCCGGACCAATCCCTGGCTGCCACCTCACCCTCTCCCTTCCCTCTAACCAATCCTCAACCGCCACATCACCCCAACCCGCTGCCACCTTTCCCCCCCAACTCCCTCTCTCACCCACCACTTCCCTACCCTCTCCCTCTGACCACCTGGGCCCGCACCAGCCCCACTCCCTCCCTTCCTCCTCCCCTGATCAAACCTCCCCACCCCGGCCCACCCGCGGGACCCACTCACCCCAGGCCCCACTCGCCCCTGCCTCCCCCGCTCCCTCTTCCTCCCCGCAGCGCGTCCCCAACCTCCTCTCTCCCCGCGCCTCCCTCTCCTCTCCGGCGCTGGCCGCCGCGCGCCGCCAGCCCGCGATCGCCACGCCACCCTCCCTACCGCCGCTCCTCCTTCCCCCGGTCGCCTGCGAGCCAGCCGCCACCGTCCTCCGCGCGGCCCCCTCATCTCTCAGCTCCGGCGAGCGCCGCCTCCTCCTCCCGCCCAGCTCCCCTTCCCTCCGGCGCCTCCTCCTCCCGGCCGCGCCCACCGCAGTGCTCCCCGCCGCCTCCGACGCGCTCTGCCCCTCTCCGCCCCCGGCGCCGCCCTGTCGCCTCCATCTGCGACCACCGCCGGCCCGAGCTCCGCCCCTCGCCGGCTCCCCGCGCGCCGCGTCCCCTCCGCCGCGCGGCCTCGCGAGCACCGCTCCCCCCACGCCCGCGTCCGCCTGGCCCCGACTCCCTCTCCTCCCGCAAGCTCCTCTGGCCGGTGCTCGCCTCCGCAAGCTCCGCCCGCCGCTCTTCCTCGCCGGCACTGCTCTGCCGCCTGACGGCGCCCCTCCGCCGCCGCCTGGCCCGGCACCAGGCCCATCCGCCGCTGCCTCGCGACCCCCCTCTGGCCGCCTCCTCTCTGCTCGGGAGTGCTCCGCTGCTGCGGGTTCTCCCTCTGGCGTCCTCGTTTTGTTCCGTCCGTTTTGGTGTATATCTGCTATCGTGCGTACTCGGTAAAAGATTACTACAAGCCACTCGAGCCCGACAAGTTCGTCACCAACATCTACATCGGTTCGATGTCGTGCCCTAGGAGACCTTTGCAAGTCACCATCGATCTCAAGCGAGGCCCTCAACAAGATCTTCTTCTCGGAGCCCTAAGAACGTCTCACGGATTCCGGAGACCGGACCCGATAACCGCCAAGGCCGCCGACACGGATACACCGAGTTCTCCATCAAGGACACCAAGACCGTCGACATGGAACCCAATGACGCCAAGTACTTCGCCGCGGAACGCCAAGTTCTGCATCCCGAACGCCAGGACCGACCCGATACGCGGACCCGACAAGATCTTTCGCCACGACAAGATCGACACCGACCAGGGCGAGTCCGATGCGCCCCGACGCCAAACCAAGTCCTGCTTCCCGGATGCGACAAGATCTACCCCAGTAATCAGAGAATGATCCCGCCGAGACCGAACCCTAGATCCGGACCCTGAGACCGAACCCCGAACCCCGGAACCCCAAGCTCGTCGAACCCTAATGTGTGACCCCTTTCTCGAGCCCTATTTTATAAATGTAAAATATCAAATTGTTGCATATTAAATCATTCATGCATACATACTTGTCTGTGGTTTGGGGGCATTATGCCAATTCACCTAATAATTAAATATGGGGCCCATATGCGGGCAAATCTAGTCTCATATTGGCCTCATTTAAATTGGTGTAGCGAACCGGTGCTACCTGTTGCCATGTAAAACAACATTTAAAATGGCGGGTATCTAAACAACTAGAACCATATATTTAATTGTCGGGACCCCGGTTCCGCTTAATATGGCCTAATTGCATCGCACCTTTGCCATGTCATACATCATACATGCATCATGCCCGATCTTTTGTCGTAGTATTAAATATTGCATCCGGTGTTTATTCTAGTGTTTTGCTTCTTCGCGGATAAGGCCGTTGAGTTGATGTGAGCTTCGACCCGATCTTCGGTCGAACCTTCGACAATGTTTTCAGGCGAGCATCTCCCCCCTTTCTACCTATTTTACTTTTATAGTATTTATTCCCTCCTGTTGATCTTTTGCTATCTGTGTTGCGATGCTCTAGTTTCCGTACCCGTGGTATTCCCTTGCAGCCTTATATTGCCTTGGACACATCCTATTACCTGTTGTTTGGTAGATAGTTGGACCCGTGCGTCGTAGTCGCTTGCTCAAGTGTTGTTGCGTGTCGTCAAGTACCACAGTTGTTGGAGAAGTGCCGCATGTTCAATGTTGGAGATGATCATGGCTTTAATTATGGTTCACTTTAATTACTGTTTGACAACTAAAATTGAAGTAGGTAAGCAGAGGCACCGGTGGGTGATAGATAATATCTGGTTTCCGACCGCCCACTTGTGTCCCGTAGGACCCCGAGTTCTTGACACCTGTTCCGAGATCGAGCGCGCTAACCACAGGTGGGGAGATATGGGCCCCCCATCGATTAGTACCTGATTTCAAAGTATTGTACTGGGGGCCACAACTAGTTTGAGGTTTTATTTACTATCCTGTACCTATGCCATGCTTTACTGCTTTATTTACGATTGTGTGAGGAGCACGCTGTACTGTTTTAGAAGCGGAGTGTTTTCGCGGTATCGACAGTCCCAGTTTTGGGATTTGCTGTCGTTTACAGCCACTGACGCAAACCCTGAGTCCGTCTCGGAGACCGGCCGACTTCGTTGCGGGTGTACTTAGTGGGGTGGCCCCCCGTGCTTGCTTTGGGTCTGGAAACGTCGTGACTTAGGCCCCGCCGACATACCGATGGGTGTATGTTAACTGATCTGGCAAAAAGGGTCGAAGTGCTTGTGGATACTTTGGTGCACCCCTGCAGGGTTAAATCTTTTCGAGAAGCCGTGTCCGCGGTTATGGATGACTTGGAGCACAGTGCTTGATCATAGACAACTATAACTAAAGTTTATTGTTATAAATTGACTTTTATCCGATATGACTAGTAATCAGCTTCACTACAACGGAATGGCTAAATAAAAGTACCAACAACTGCTGGGTTTTGGGTTACCTCATGCTAATTGTATCTGACTAGTAAGTGTCACAACTACAACGGAATGATTAACTAAAAATGCCCACTGCTTATTTTATCAGGATGATTATCTAAACCTGACTAGTAATTGTTGCAACGATAATCGAATAATAAAACTGCCAACTGTGTGAGTTCCTCGGTTGACTTCCTCGTTTGGTCTCGAGGGGGAAACGCCAGGATGGGTTTGCTTGATGGTAGAGTCAGGTTGGTTCCGAATAGGTCTTTCTTACCCCTCTATGATAGTCGCCAGTTGTATCGAGTCTCTATAGGTTGTTTAGTGCATGCTGCCGCTGCCGCTTCAGTCCACCATACCTATGTAGGCGAGGAACGCCGAATTCTAGCCTCGCCGTGTACTGGCCTCAGTACTGATGCTCCTCTTTTCCTTTTGCCCTTTGTCGGCACCCCTTTTGTTCAAGCAGGTTTTGGGATCGACGCCGTTAGCAGGGTTACCCATCCGGCTTGGCCTGGGCAGGGTTATGGACGCCATTGGTTATTCATCAGGGCTCTTAGCCCCATTTGCATCTTGTCCGTAGTCGGACGCTCTATAATTTTCAAGGTGGTTTGGATCTTTGTATATTATATCTGTATTCTTGACTCTTTGAGTCGCTGTTGTATATATCTGTTCTGTGGGTCCCATCGAGGACTGTTGTGTAATGTTATTACTTCGTTTTCCACCCGCACGAAAGTGCCTGGTGGGCACCTTTGAATCGTTTCTATGCGGGTTTGGCGAGTTTCGCTAAAACTTGCATAGGGCCGATTCTGAGGGTGTTACATGGTGTGACAAGCTTACTTATAACAGATGGTGAATCAAGAGTAGTAGAGGTGTTTAGGACTGTACCTCTTCTTGTAGTGGATGGTAAAATAGGGAACTTTCCATCACGAGACTTCTCCATGATGAAAGGAGTAGCAGTAAACAATAATAGATCCAAGTGAACTTACAAATAAAGCTATGCTCCCCGGCAACGGCGCCAGAAAATAGTCTTGATGACCCGCAAGTGTAGGGGATCACAACAGTCTTCGCGGGTAGTATTACCCAATTTATTGATTCGACACAAGGGGAGCCAAAGAATACTTGCAAGCCTTAAAAATGAGTTGTCAATTCAGCTGCACCTGGAAATAGTTCTTGCTCACATAAGTTTATTAGTAGAAACAGTTTGGTAGTAGCATCAGTAAAGCAACAGCAGCAGTAACAGCAATAGTGAAACAAGAGTAATAGTAACAGTAACGGTAATAGTAGGATTCAAGTGCGGTAGGCATAGGGATGGATGGACGTGCATTGCATGGACGAGTCTAAACATGTAACTTCAAGATCTAGGACATTGCAGATAAATAATAATAAGCATCCAAGTACTAAACAATCCTAGGCATGTGCTCCAAATATAGTCATACGTGCTCGCAATGAGAACTTTCACAATATCTTCTGTCTAGCCAGCCCGTGGCAGCGGAGCCTCTAGGGAACTACTGGCAATTAAGGTGCTCCTTTTAATAGAGCACCGGAGCAAAGCATTAACACTCCGTGAACACATATGATCCTCACACCACAACCATCCCCTCCGGTTGTCCCAATTATTGTCACTTTGGGGACTTTGGATCCGGACAATGATATGTGTACACAACTTGCAGATAAGATCACAAACAATACTATCATAATGATTCAATAATAAGTTCAGATCTGAGATCATGGCACTCGGGCCCTCGTGACAAGCATTAAGCACAACAAGTTGCAACAAAGTCAAATAGCACAAGAGATACTAGGCACTATGCCCTAACAATCATATTCGATTACATGATAGAACTCATCCAATCCCTACCATCCCCAAGCCTACATCAGGGGTTTACTCACTCATGGATGAGGGAAACATCGGTGTTTGATGGAAATGCGTTGGTGATGATGATGGCAATGATCCTCTCCAAATCCCCGTCCCGACAGGGTACCAGAACGGAGTTTCTAAATCCGAATCTTGGTTTCTGCTGGCGGCGGCAGAGTGGAACTCTTTCTGGAAAACTATCGACCCCCCCTGAGTTTTTAGGTCAGAAGAGGCCGAGGAGCTGCCTGGGGTGGCCTCACCCCCACCACGCGCGGCCAGTGGTGGGCCCGCGCCTGGGGTGGGTCTGGGCCCCCCAGGCCCCTCTCCGTCTCTCCTTCTGGCTCCGTGGATCTTCTGGTGAAATATTGTTTTCGCATATTTCCCGGGATTTTTCCTGATAGTTCATTTTCTGCACAAAAACAAGACACCAAGGTAATTCTGCTGAAAACATCGTCAGTCCATGTTAGTTGCATCCAAATCACACAAGTTTAGAGGAGAAACAATAGCAAAGTGTTCGAGAAAGTAGATACGTATTGGACGTATCAACCTACTCGAGGACGAGCAGGAGTTAAGCTTGGGGATGTTGATACTTTAAAAACGTATCTATAATTTTTGATGTTCCATGCTTGTTTAGTATCTACTTTGCTTTACTTGTCTACACTTTGGGGTGCTTTTTACATGTTTTCTAGTACTAACCTATTAACAAGTTGCAACAGTGCCAGATGCCTGTTTTTCTGTTGTTTTTGGTTTCAGAAAAGTTAGTAAAGAAATATTCTCGGAATTGAACGGGACAAACGACAAAGTCAATTACTTTCCGTGGGGAACAAGAAGTCCAGAGGGGAGCCCGGGAGGCCAGCCAGGGGGGCCAGACCCACCCTAGGTGTGGGTGGGACCTAGCCTGCGCCTGGCTAGGGTTTGCCAGCCCTGGCCGCCTCCTCGGCCTCCCCCTTCGCCTATAAGAAGTCCCCGATGCAGAAACTCTAAGGACCCGATCAGAAATCCACGAAACTGTCTGTAGCCGCCGCCACCATCGTCCCTAGATCGGGGGGATATGAAGCTCTTCCCGGCACCCTGCCAGAGGGGAGATCATCCCGGAGGCCTTCTCTCCGGTAGGATTCATGAGTAGTTCCACCTTGGACTATGGGTCCATGTAGTAGCTAGATGGTTGTATATCCTCCTTTGTGCTTTCATGTATAGATTTTGTGAGCTCCGTTCATGATCATGATCTAATCTATTTGTAATCATGCATGTTGTGTTTGCGGGGATCCTATGGATATTGAGATTATTATGTTGGTTTGATTAATGGTTTTGTCTTTATGATTCTATTATGTCTATGTTGTTTGTAATCTTGCATGCTCTTCGTTGCTAGTGATTATCTTGGCCAAGTAGTTGCTAGTGACTCCAAGAGGGAGTATTTATGCTCGATAGTGGGTTCATGCCTCTAGTTTCCAAGGGAAGTGACAGAAATCGCTTCGGTTGTAGATGTGTTGTTGCTACTAGGGAGAAAACAACGGTCCCTTGTTCATGAAACATGTGGACTGTTTACCTTACACTTTGCTTAAAGCAGTTGTCTGTTTCTTGCAACTTAATACTAGAGGGGGTTTGGATGATAACCTGAAGGTGGACTTCTATTCATAGATGCAGTTGGATGACGGACACCAAGGTAATTCTGCTGACAACCTCACTGATTCGTTGGGGCAAAGTCTTGAGTTTGTGTTGTGTAGGTCTCCGTGTTGCTTGCAATACCTGTGTGACGTTTCCTTTCTCCTACTGGTTCAATAACCTCGGTTTCTTACTAAGGAAAAACTTGTTGCTGTGCTGCTTCACACCTTGCTTTGGGGTTTCCCGACGAAGCGCTCTCACTTGGACTAGCGTTGCATCATGCAATGCGCGTCTTAGACCAATATAGATTGATAAAAAGACACGATAGATGTTGGCTGGATGTGGAAGGTTTTGACCAAGTAGTAGATAAATTCTGGTCCGCCCCTTGTCACTTGAATAAGGCTATTGATAGATGGCAGTTTAGGGTTAGAAATGTGAGAAAAAGATTGAGGGAGTGGTCTAATTTAGAGGCTAGCCAGAATAAGAACAAGCATGTTTTAGTGGTTGAGTATGATCTATTGGATATTATGTCTAAAACTCAGCTGCTTTCTCTTGTTTCTAAGTCTAGAATAAAAAATATTTCATCTGATCTTACCAATATATGGAATAATAAAGAAATTAAGACTAGACAACGCTATAGAGAGAAATAAATATTTTAGAAGGAGATTATAATACTGCTTATTTTCAGTCTATAGCTAACCAAAGAAGGAGGAAGAAGCAGATTGAGATGTTGGAAGGGGCTCATGCTCCTACGAAAGATAATAAAGGTATGCTTGACATTGTTGTTGTTTATTACAAGAAATTGCTTGGTTTTGAGGGCGAACATAATATAGGCCTTATAGATGATTTTTGGAATGTGGATGAAATGGTTACTGAAAAACAAAAATAGTTTTCCTGATGTTCTTAATGCTGATTTTATTGAGCAAGAGGTTAGGGATGCTGTCTTTGGCTCATATGCTGGAGGGGATTATCCTTTTTATTTTACCACCATTTCTAGGAGCCAATTAAAGCTGATATGTTGGCATTAGTTAATGCTTAAAATAAAGATAAACTAGATTTGTATAGATTAAACTTTTCTTTACTTACTTTGATACCTAAAGAGGCTGATGCCGTCAATATATAGAAGTTCATACCTATTTCTCTAACAAACTGCAATTTTAAGATTTTTTTAAGTGTGCGGTGGTGGATTGGGCGGCGGCACATGGCGAGCTGGAGGAGGGGAGCGTCGGAGCAGCTTGGAGCGAGACGAGGAGCCATGGAGGCGTCACTGCTGTGGCGTCACACGCAGACCTTGGGGCGTGCATGCATGAAAGAGGCTTGGTGGAGCTGCAGCGGGGCCTCGTTCCTGACTCCTGGAGGCGGCGGCTTGCTGCGGAGGAAAAAGACAAGCATCCCGACCCATATTTGGGCCCATCCAGGCCCAATATGGGGTTGAGAGCTGCAGCGTTGCTCTGTTGTTTGGAGGGGATAGCAGCGGCGTAGTGGCTCCTCGACCGGGTTGGAGGTGGAACTGGAAGAAGAGAGGGGCTGCAAGGAGAAGGTCGGAGCTCGGCCGTGCAGGGCGGAGGAACCACGACATTTCGGCCATGGCGTTGAGGTGTGGCGGTGGTGGTGTGAGGAACATGGACATTTGCCACATTCTGTTGTGCCACGAGGGAGGTGTGTGGAGACGCAAACGAAAGTATTGCCCGTCTTCGGTCGATGCTGGTAATGACGGCGCCTGCGGGTGTTGTTCCCTCATTGGAGGCGTCGTCGAGGTGTCACGACAACTCACTCGTTCTCATTTTGGTTTGGTGGAGGTCTCTGGGCAAAAGCTTAGATCATGTCAGATCGACGCCATGGTAGCATCCTCGACATTGTACCTATATTGGGAGCTTTGCGTTTGGAGACACGGTTTGGAGGTCCTATGTTGCGCTCCTCCGATGTTCACCGATGTCCTACGTCGAGCTTGAAGGGCGCTATGCGCGACATGGTCGGTGTGTCCAAGACGATGACTTCTCGAGACCGGCCAAGTTCCGCATTTTTTTTTTAGATGGTGCGTCGACAAGAAGATCCCCTTTGGGGTGTTTGTTCTTTGGAGGCACCCGATGCCGGTTGAGACCGGCTTCACTTGTTTAGCTTAGGGCATGCTTTTTCATATTTTATTTGTTGTGTTTGTGGTGGCGGTATGCGGACTTACCGGAGTGGAGTAAGCCACTGGTAGTTTCTTCATCCTAAAATTTTGTTTTTTTATAAACATAAGTCATGTTAGAAACGTGCTTTCGAAAAAAGATAGTACCTCTAATTTATCGCTAAAACGGAAGTGACACTAAAATACTCCCCTGTCTGCCATAGCCGCCTCCAGCCCCAAATCCAGCCGATGGGCAACGGAATGCCCGTGCGCAGGGGGAACCTCCATCACCAGATCCAGCCGAGCGAGGAGGCCGCCGGAGTGACCCGTCGACGCTGCAGCGACACCTCGCCCGTGGCCGTGGCGCCTGAATCCCCGCCGTTCAACGACGATATGCTCCGGGAGATCCTCATCCGTCTCCCGCCGCGGCCGTCCTCTCTCCCCCGAGCCTCGGCCGTCTGCAGGTGCTGGCTGGAGATCGTCACCGACCCCAAGTTCCACCGCCAGTTCCGCGCCCACCACCGGAAGCCGCCCCTCCTCGGCGCCTTCATGTACAGTGACAGTGACCAGTCGATCGAGTTCACCCCATTCCTGGACTCTCCTGACCGCATCGCTCCCGAGCGCTTCTCGCTTGGACGCTGCAGCGACGGCGAGGAGTACAGTTTGCTCGATTGCCGCCACGGTCTTGTCCTCATCAAAGACTTTAGGCGGAATCAGATTGTTGTGTGCGACCCCATCATCGGCGAGCAGCGCTGGATGTCCGTTCCGCCGGAGTTCGAGAGCGGCTACGTCAACAGCCCCTGTGTCAACGGGGCGGTTGTCTGCGCTGCCGGTGGCCTTGACCACGTGCATGGTGGCTGCCGCTTGAGCTCCTGCAAGGTGGTCTTGGTCTCCACAGGCAGGAGCGATAATCAACACCTTGCCTGTGTTTATTCCTTGGAGACTGGCCTATGGGACAATCTCATCTCGACAGAGGCCCCATCTGAGTTTCTTTATGGTGATTCTTCTCCAACCCTTGTTGGTAATGTCCTTCACTGGTTGTTGAGGAGCGATTGCATACTTGAGTTTGATTTAGATAGACAGAGCCTAGCTATGACCGAGGGGCCTCTTGTTGCAAATGATGGTGACCGTCAAATCATCCTGGCTGAGGATGGCGCTCTTGGCTTTGGCATATTGGATCAGACCCGCTTCCAAATGTGGCACAGAAACATCAGTTGTCAAGGTGTTGCCACATGGCTGTCTTGGAAGACCATTGAAATGCATAACATGCCTGGGCTCTCTCTTCAGATTGGGGGAGATAAAAGAAGATGGCTGCTGGGGTATGATGAGGATAATGATGTAATATTTGTATATGTGAGCAGCAATGTCTACGCGGTTCAACTTAAGTCGATGGAATCAAAGAAACTTTACAAAACCAGTTGTGTCAATGAAATTCATCCTTTTAAGAGTTTCTATACACCAGGTGAAAAATGCTCATCCTTAGCTCTTAGATTGTACGAGTTACCTAATCTGCTAATATTTTCTACACGAATGCTCAACTGCTTTTGCTGTAGTTCTTAAGTGTTTACTAACAACTTTAACTTACCAACCGCCCCTTTGCTAGATATGCCTTTATTCTTTAGTAACTATATGTTATCACTAGATATACTTGCATGCTTGGAACCTCAAACCAGTATGTTTACCTAATCTTGTTATTAATCTTAATTGCAAACTCCATTAAAATCCACACTTTCTTAATAATTCTGAATAATAGAATTTCATGTCTCCAATTAGGCTCCACTACTTTCAAACTGGATATCCAGTCACTTTGTTTTTGCTAGAGTTTTTAGCTTGCGCATGTTTTCATTTTGGAGGTGTGAATTTACATGACAGAAGTTCTAGACGATATTTTTTATCTGCTAAATGATAATTCATTATGAGGTAGCTACGTATACTGATTTCAGGATTATCTTTGGCATTTTACGATATATGTGAGAATTTGTTCACTACTTTTAGTATCCAAATTTAATTACAGAACATCTTTGAAAACATGAGTTACCTGGATCAAGTTATATTGTCATGTCATTAATGGAACTGAGTCATTGTTACCTTCACCTTCTCCTATCCATTTGTCTTCTCACTCTAACTGATATTAAATTTCTGAACTTATGCTTCTAGGAACAGTCATTAATGGTGGATCTAATGGAGCTGAAATGCTGCACGATACAAAGGATGCTTGTCTACCTTGATGGGGTAATGTGTTGAAATGGTTCAGCTGGTAAGATCTTCTGAATATAGTTTGTAAAATCAGGACTCTTTGGTGATAATCTTTTCCATGCAAAGTATCTAGCTGCCAATGTGTAGGGATTCACACATGTGAAGAACACAAACAATAATTAAAATGATGGTAATGCCAAGAAAGAAATGACTACTTGGATTCTAAATGCTATCCAGATCATCCAGATCAGATATCGATGATGTTACAGTTACTTGTGTGCCTATCTGGCCTGGCCATCCCTAGAGTTCTCCCTAGTTTCCGAATCGTAAGCCGAATGCAATACATTCATAGATCATTTGTCACAACATTCAACTCCCCACCCCAACAAATTACACTGACAAAAGGCTATATGGCCTTAATGAGATTTGGACTGTTTGATTTTTTTTCTATTGAAAATTTAAGTCTACTAACATCAACGTTCAAAAACGCGTTGAGCGCTAAGTGAGCGGTGAGGCACGACTCAGAGGAAATGCAACTTAAGCGCTCAGGGTAAAGCCGTACGGACGGGCTTGGAATTAGGAAGAATGGAAGGCAAGCTAGGCACAATCCCTTAACCATCAATGTTCATGACATGATGCCTACAACAAACAGCCAAAGCCCAAATCAGTACATGTACATGAGTACATCAACATGCTGCAGCTGAGCAACTAAGCAACTGGGAAAGAAGGAACTGGGGATACCTAAGAGATGCGCAGACAGCCGGCGACGATTAGGTCGAGGTCAAGCTAGATCTGGGCGGAGAGCGACGAGGGAGTCCAGCTCGAGCACGACGAGGGTGAGGGGATCTGGAGGAAGAGGTGGAGGGCGCCGCGAGCGGAGCCTCAACGGCGGCAACCTGGTGCGCCACCACTCTCCCATCTCTCCCTCTGTCTGGGGTTGGGCTCGGGGATGGGGAGAGGTCATCGATTGGAACCCTATCTACTCGTTTTTCCTCCCAGATAGGCCCAATTCTTTCATCTCCCGCTAAGAACCATCGACGCTCAGCGAGCGCTTTTTTGCGCGCTTTGCGACTTCCACGCGCCTAAGCAACTGCTCAGCGAGCGCTTTTCTGCGCGCTTCGCGACTTCCGCATGACTAAGCGGCCGCTCAGCGCTTAATCAAACGCCTAAATACATTCAACGCTTTTCTGTCCGCTTAGGGCTAAAGCGAAGCATATTGCCACCGCTTCACTCAATATTCCGCTTAAGCGTACGCTTTTTTGATCGCTGACTACCATTGGTACCATGCACTCACAATCTACTGTCCAATTGTCCATTTGTCTATAGGCATTTACACATGTGAATAACACAGAAAACAGTTAAAATGATGCTGATGTAAAGATAATATGCCTCCTTTTTTTGTTCATAAATTATATCCAGACATTGAATATGGTGTCGGTGCTTAAACTACCTGTCTGCGTGCGCGTGCTTATCTGGGCATGCCTGGAATTTCCCCTCCGTTTGGCCCCCCTTTTTGGCATCGACTTGGGCAGAAACCAGCTTTTGCGCAGCTTCCCACAGGAGCTCAAGTCCTAAAAAACTTAGTACTCATTTCTATTAGTTTCGGTTGGAGAAACATTCAACTCCCCCACCCAAAGAAGTTTCAGTGTTCAAAGGATTCAAGCATCTACTACTTTATTGTCATAGGTATTCCCTAAAGAGATATAGCCAGAGATATGTACTCCGTCTATTACAGACCTGCTCTGTGTTGCTGAGCTGATATGATGGATTTGTTTCTCCAGGTGATGGAATGGCCGCTGCAGCTCTCACTGAGTTGGTCGCACTGCATCAATGTGATGGGCAGTGTCTATATGTCTGTCGTCTTAGAAAAACTTTCCATGCCTTAGTCTGGCCAAGTTTGCGACGTAGCAATATGCCTAATCTGAAGAAAAATGTGGTTGGCAGCGCTGCTTACTACTACGTACATGTTATCTGAAGAAAAAACTCAGCTGAGTCGTAGTCTAGCCTAATCTCTGATGTACTGTGCTAGGCATGAGAGTTTCAGCCCATCTGAACTTGTTGTATTTATGTCTGGCTGGGACTTTGAAAAAGTGCCATTCGTGACAGGCTAATGTGGTCGGTTACTCATGATCCACCAGTTTGTTCCTTGAGATTACTGTATGGAGTACACTGCAGGTAGTAAACTGGTTGAATGAATGCCATAACATTTTTACCACGGATCGGAGGACCAAACCGGTGGAGGCAGCGACATGCGTCCGGCGAGCGGCAAGTGCATGAACAGAACAGAACAGAGCTCGCTCACCGTCACCAACCATAGGGAATGATTAGAGAGATGGCCGCCGTCCCAAACAGTCTTTGGCTCGCCGCAACATAACGACCGGCCATCATCATGCATGCCACTCCTATACAACAGTCTGTGTACGCATGCACATCCACAGCTTTGCTTCCCTTCTACTCCCCTCCTCCCTCCACACATCCCTCTAGCTACTACTATGAGATGGTCTCTCTCTCTGTCATTAGCACATTCAGGGGTCTACCTACTGTAATGAGGAGGACAGCCACCATTAACAATCTTTCCACACATACGTAACCACTTCCTCACTACTACGAATGATAATGACCATCACCGCTAGCTAGCTAGCTACCATTTTTTTTCATGGTAATACGTGTATCATTTAGATCATAGTACAATCACGTAAACACCGACCTGACAAACATGAAAAGACAGCATAACGCAAGCCTTTGCACAAAGGACCACTAGCCAAGAAAGAAAACAATCTAAGCCGAAACAGCCTCTGAGCTTGACGCCAACGCCCGTCACCTGTTCTCTGGCACCACCAAAGCAGCCACCAAAGAAAAGAATGACAGATCACCTCCTCACCCGAGCTCGAAGCGGCTCCATTGCTGACATGCAGCTTTACGGACCTCCAAGGTGGCTCACCCAAGGTAAAACCATTGCCGTTAAACGAATCAGACCGAGGCAACACCCCGGACACGCCATCGAGCTCCAGATCTAGCACCCCGCACGACTAAGACATCGAAGGAGGAAGCCACACCTGCCATCCACGCGGACCCGGCACAGGATTCGCCACTGACCAAATAGTGCACCTTCAAAATCCAAGGTGTCCTCAGCCAACATCTGCTGAAGATTAACAACAAATTTAGTTACACAGGCCTCCAACGTCCATCACATACAAACATCACAGCCTGCGCTGCAGTGCTGCGGCAGATCTGTCTGTCTGTCTCTATAACCTCCAATCTCTCTCTCTCTCTAGTCACTGACAGTTCAGTGTTAGGCGCTCTGCCACTCCACATACACCCACTGACCAAAACAGCAGAAGAGTGCGCCTGGCTAATGAGGACAATCCCAATTACGCTCCTCCTGCTGCTGCTGCTCCTCCTCCTCGTATTCTTGGCACCGCCGGCAGCCGTGGCGCTCACCGCCGACGGCCTCGCGCTGCTGGCGTTCAAGGCGGCGGTGACGGACGACCCGCACTCGGTCCTCTCAAAGTGGTCCGAGTCCGACGCCGACCCGTGCCGCTGGCCGGGCGTCACCTGCGCCAACATCTCCGCGCAGACGGAGCCGCGCGTCGTCGGCCTGGCCGTCGCAGGGAAGAACGTCTCCGGATACATCCCCTCCGAGCTCGGCTCCCTGCTCTTCCTCCGCCGCCTCAACCTCCACGACAACCGCCTCGCGGGCGCCATCCCGGCGGCGCTCTCCAACGCCTCCTCCCTCCACTCCCTCTTCCTCTACAACAACGCGCTCTCCGGCGGGATCCCCGCCGCCGCGCTCTGCGACATCCCGCGCCTGCAGAACCTCGACGTCTCCCGCAACGCGCTCTCGGGGGACCTGCCCCTCGACATCCGCAACTGCCGCAGCCTGCAGCGGCTGCTCCTCGCCGAGAACGGCTTCTCCGGGGAGGTGCCGGCGGGGATCTGGCCGGAGCTGTCCAGCCTAGAGCAGCTCGACCTCTCCTCCAACGCCTTCAACGGCTCCATCCCGCCGGACCTCGGCCAGCTGCCCAGGCTCTCCGGCACGCTCAACGTCTCCCACAACAGGTTCTCCGGCGTCGTGCCCCCGGAGCTCGGTCGCCTCCCGGCCACCGTCGCCCTCGACCTCCGCTTCAACAACCTCTCCGGCGCCATCCCGCAGACCGGCTCCCTCGCCACGCAGGGCCCCACCGCATTCCTCCACAACCCCGCACTATGCGGCTTCCCGCTCCAGGTCGCCTGCCGCGCCGTCCCGCCCCCCACGCAGTCCCCGCCGCCGCAGAACGCCAGCCCGTCGTCATCAACAACAACAGAGGCCGCCTCTGTTTTTCAAGACGGCCAGCAGCGCCATGCGATCAAGACAAGCCTGATCGCTCTCATCGCGGTCGCTGACGCCGCGGGCGTCGCACTCGTCGGCATCATCCTGGTGTACGTGTACTGGAAAGTCAAGGACAGCAGGAGTGAAGGCCGTGCCATCGCGCAAGACGACGCCGCGGATGACGACCGGAACTGCAGGGGACGACCCTGCGGCTGCTGCATCTGGGCCCGCCGCGGCCACAGAGGCGACTCGGACTGCTCGTCGGACGAGGACGAGGAAGGCCGGAAGTACAGCGGCGGCAGCGGCGACGGGGAGCTGGTGGCGATCGACCGAGGGTTCCGGATGGAGCTGGACGAGCTGCTCCGGTCGTCGGCGTACGTGCTGGGGAAAGGAGGCAAGGGGATCGTGTACAAGGTGGTGGTGGGGAACGGGTCGACGCCGGTGGCCGTGCGGCGGCTGGGCGGTGGCAGCGGCGGGGGCGGCGCCGAGAAGCGCAAGGAGTTCAGGGCGGAGGCGAGGGCCATGGGGCGGGTGCGGCACCCGAACGTGGTGCGGCTGCGCGCCTACTACTGGTCGCCCGACGAGAAGCTCGTCGTCACGGACTTCGTCGGCAACGGCAACCTCGCCACCGCGCTGCGCGGTAAGCACAACTCGCTGGGTTTTTTTTTTACTTTCTTTCTCATCGAAGGGGTTGGTTAGTGGCCGGTGAATTTGGCGCGTAGGAATACAAACATGTGCGTGCGATCGATGGAGGCCTCACATGAAGGATTTCCCTCCTTGTCTTGATGGTGGGGGGGAGGTGGGGGGGACTGGACTGACGGGTCAGGCGCTTCGATCCCATCTCCGATCATGCAAAAAAGCAGATAGGGGTTTTATCTCGTCTCCGACAACTGCAACCGGGAGAGCGAAAGCTTCCAAACGAGGAGGCACACCGACTTGTCACTCACCCCCGATTAGATGGACCACATTCTGCCATTTATGCAAGGGCATTTCTTGTCCATGGACAGATGGATGGTCCTTGATTCTCTGGTCCGGAAAGCGTCAGTTTTTTTAGCGGTTTTGCTAAAAATCAGAATTGATTTTTAGCTATGTCTCGGTCGCCTCTCTCGTCATTGAATATACCTCGCGATTCGTGTCACGTAGAAGTTACATATAACTTATAACTAGATTGTATTTGAGAATTTAACGAGTTGCAACTAGATTGCAATGGAGAATTGGTACAAATTTGATGTAACTAAGAATTAGCACAAAATAGTAGGATGACATCAACGCTTAGACATAACTAAAAATCAGACCCATGAGATCTAGGCGCTCTCTTTTTTTATCCAAGATAGGATCTGCTGAAGATATTTTTTTTGTCACCAACTTGCCCAAATAGTCAGCATGCCCAGAGTGTTGGTCTTTTTTTCCTTTCAGCCCCCTGAAATCTCTCTCTCGCTCGCGATCACCATGGCCTTAGGTCCTGACCAGTGATTGAGACGACCGTCTTCAGGTGTGCCCACGACAAGATCGAACTCTAAATTATGTTACTTATGGCACATTCTATAAATAGATGTTGAGAATCTCCTTCTGATGAAGAGCAGGACATCGATCTTACACAACAGAGAAGTGCCCACAAGTTCAAGATTGCGGGCATGCCTCACTTGATCGATCCCTCGAATTTCCTACTTTTCTCAAACCTTTGTTCCGCCCTATCATATTCCGGTGTTTGCCTTATTCATGCGCTTTGGAGATCCTGCGAATCAAAGACACCCTTATAGACAACAAAAGGCAAAATTAACTCATTTTTAAGTAGCGAAGCGATGGCAAAAGTAACTTGTCAATTCATTTGGGTCATCAAACAGTTACCCCTAGTGGTGCACAAGACAACACCCGATTAAACTCCAGTTCAATAGTTTATACTCCTGAAAATAACACTAACATGCCAACGGTAGCATGACGCTGAATTTGCGTAGGACATCCATCACTCCTCATGCAAAGATCCTTTTGCATCATGCTTTTGGTGGAGTTCTCGAATAAGAGAAGCTATTATTCCCTCCGATCCATATTAGTTGACTTCAATTTGGATGTATCTAGACATGCTTTTGTTATAGATACATTCAAATTGGAGTCAACTAATATGGGTCGGAAGGAGTACTAGATTATATGTTTTGGAAAACTGAGTGAGCTAGCTGTTGGTAGTAGTATTGCTTAAGAGCTAAGTGTCACGCCATATGATGGTTGCATAAATCAAATTATATAGAGCCCCGACTAAGCAATCCGCACCAAAATGCATTCTACCTTTATGGTGTGTACTCCAAAGGGAATGCCAATGGATGTGCCTTTACACCATCCTGATTATTCCTGCCTGGAAGGGAGAAAAGAAGACCTTTTCAGGCGTGGAACCTTTGTGACGACTGTCGTTAAGCCCAACAGAATGATCTTCTCTCAAAGTCTCTTCCACGCGAGCCAAAGGGCAAAGGCGGAGAGAGGTGATGATTGAGATCGAGTGTGGAGGCACGCCACGGCGACCAGCAGGGCGCATGCGGTCATGATCAACGCTTTTGATTACCTTGTGATCAATGATGAATGTAGTACGTAGGAGTACTTGTTGTGAGGTTGCTTGCGGGCTTTCTGTGGGTTTTAGGCTTTGATGATTGATAGGACAAATAAAGGTTGGCAGCTTGGTGTGCAGTGAGGAAACCATAATCAATGTCTGCAGGAAGCAACTGTTTGTCTAGTTGTTGCATGCTTGTCGGGTCTCTGGTTTCTAAGGCCTTTTCCAATGGGTGTTTTTTAGCACGATATCATAGACAAATTGCTTATGTGGCACTATAATTAATGAAGAGAGAATGTGAGGTTGTATCTTAGCTTAGCTACAAGTCTTGCACGGTATCATAGGCAAAATACATGGTTAGCCCAATCACATGCATGCATGTACCCAAAATCATTAAATGTAGATACAACTCTTAAGATACAATCCATTTTACTAGTTGTATCTTAAGATACACCACTACCTAGAATAACGAGCTAAGAGACACCCCATTGTGAAAGGCCTAAGGCTGGTCCTAGTGTAGTATCATAAGGTGCATCGTGCATGCCAACTTGGCAAAAATCTGATGTGGCATCACAATTAATGAAGAGAGAGATGGTTAGAGTATCATAGCACGTAAAACTAAAAATCATAATGGCAAGTAAATCTTGTACACACATTTTACATAGAGATTCTACAAATCAATAAGTATACCACTACTATAATACTACTACATGATACAATACAATAGAGACATAGTATCATACACTAGTATCATATGCATGATAGTAGTATTATGATACTCCCACTATGACCAGCCTAATCGTCAGTACTACTCCCATGAACCCGGCGAATCTGGCGCTGCGCTGTCAGATTCAACTGGTTTCATGCCTCAAGATTTGTGCTCAAAATTTCACCACTCCAAGTTCCATCCTGTTTCCTTCCTACTAAAATATACCATTGCCAAGTGAATGACGAATGAAAAGTTCGCTTTTTTTTTTCTGGGGACGAAAAACACAATTCCATTCTGCCGTTACTTGTTTTGTTTGCTTATCCCACAAGGGGTAAATTGGTTTGACGGACTTGTTTCTTAGAAAGGTTCTGAATTGTTTTGACCCTTGACACTGCAGGTCGCTCGGGTGAAGCGGCGTTGTCGTGGTCGGCGCGGCTGAAGATCGCCAAAGGCGTGGCGCGCGGCCTCGCGTACCTCCACGAGTGCGACCCGCGCCGGCGGTTCGCCCACGGGGAGGTCAAGCCTTCCAACATCCTCCTCGACGCCGACTTCACCCCCCGGGTCGCCGACTTCGGCCTCGTCCGTCTCCTCGCCATCGCCGGATGCGCCGCCCCCGACGGCACGCTCTACCCTCCGGCTCCACCCCCGTCCTCGGGAGGCCTCCTCGGCGGCGCCATCCCCTACACTAAGCTGGCACCGGCACAGGCGCAGGCGAGCGGCTACCGGGCGCCGGAGGCGCGCGCTCAGGGGCCCGCCGGGGCGCGGCCGGCGCAGAAGTGGGACGTGTTCTCCTTCGGGGTGATCCTGCTGGAGCTGCTCACCGGGCGCGGCCCGGCGGCGGACTACGCGTCGCCGTCCACGTCCGCGTCCTTCTCGACGACGACGGACCGGTCCGGGAGCGGGGAGCACGGGGCCGTGCCGGAGGTGGTGCGGTGGGTGCGGCGCGGGTTTGAGGAGGACGCAAGGCCCGTGGCCGAGATGGTGGACCCGGCGCTGCTGCGGGAGGCGCCCACGACGCTGCCCAAGAAGGAGCTGGTCGCCGCGTTCCACGTCGCGCTCGCCTGCACCGAGCTTGACCCGGAGCTCCGGCCCAAGATGAAGACCGTCGCCGACAGCCTCGATAAGATCGGCTAGGGTGCATGCATCACTGCTGCCAATCTGCAATCAGCTTACGCTGGCAAATACTCCTACTCAACTATTCTTTTCTTGATATTTTTTGGGTTTTCTTTTCTTCTTCCTTCTTCTTGATTTTTTTGTTCAGTTATTATTAACGCCGTGTAACCGTCGAGATGGTAACTCATGGCACATACGCTTTAGAGGATGAATGATCTGGCAGTACAAAATATTACAGTGGAGGGTAGTACCAGGAAATAGACACTGCCACGCAGACCGGTCTGTATTCCTCAGATATACAATGTAGAAGTGTTACTTGGACTGCAATTTTCATAATATCTCAACGGAAGTGAAAATATCAATCCAGCTTACAACAAACAAATTTTTTTCCATAAAGAGTACATCTAAATGGGAAATAGTGAGATATCATGAGTGCTACTATGCATACTATCCAACCATTAGAGTATCTTTAGCAGATACTCCGTGGTAATATAAAACACGGATGCTGTACACCGAAAACTTTGTTTGCGGTATCAAAAATCATGGGACGAAATAAATACACTAATCCAAACTGCATATTAAAAATCATCACACATTGACACCAGATTATATAGAGGAGGGTTCAATCATTTAGATCTATATATAAGTTTAGCACTAATTGATGCCGCGTTCCTGCATCCAGAATTCACCTAGCATCTATGTAGCTCCACCGGTGGTACCTACTCACCGGATCATCTACGGCGGCGGCGACGCGCCCTTAATCCTCGACGGTGTCTTTGTTGTTGTAGTCATCGGTGGTGAAGAACTCGTCGGGTAAGTCGGCTTCCAGGGCCTCGAGCCACCCCGGGTGCTCATGGAGCGAGAGGATACTGGCACGGAGAAGGTCGTGCTTCTCCGTCTTGCGCGGGTTGCAGCATCGCTTCCGGCGTTGCACGATCTGCATGACCACAGTGCACAGGGAGTTGATCTTGGCCTCGGTGACCAAGACATCCTCCTCCTTGTCGTTGACAGCAGGCTCACGGACGACCGACGAGAGGGCACACATTTCGGCCAACAACAGCTCATCTACTTCGTTCGCGGCATCATCATCGGCATCGTTGGGCGGAAGCAGCTGGGTCGCGCGGGTGCGACCACGGGCGTTGCGGCTGTGTCCCTACATCGGGAGGCACTTGCGTCCCTCCTCCTCCGACGATAGCGCCAGGAAATCTCGCAGTGTTGGCAAGACAAGGATGGAGGATGCTTACAAACTAGGAATCGTTGTGTGCTCAGGTTTTGAAAGCGAGGTACTATCCAAAAACATCGATATTAGAGGCCACGTCATCACCCCGGGTCTCTTACTCTTGGAGAAGTATTCTGCAAGGAGTGCAGCTGCTTAAGGAAGGAATTGTCTGGCGCATTGGAGATGGAGCTTCGGTTAAGATCTGGATAGATCAGTGGATTAACAGAGAGGGTTCCATTATCCCTGTCACACCAAGAGGTCAGTGCTTTCTTACACGGATAGAGGAACTAATAGATCCACAAGCATGCCAATGGGATGAGACGTTGGCGAGAGACACCTTTTGGCAGATGGACGCCCGTGTGATCCTCTCTACACCTATAAGGGCTGACTTTGAAAACTTTCCTACGTGGCATTTCGATAGCAAGGGGGCCTTCTCAGTCAAATGTGCGTACAAGGTGTATGTGAGGAGAAGGTATTGATGGGGTTCGTAGCATGGAAAACAAAATTTTCTACCGCATGCAAACAAACAAGCCAAGATCTATCTACTAGATTGTAGCAACGAGTCGATAGAGGAACTCACACTCGAAGATTCCAAAGCGGTTAACGAGAGCAGATTCTCGTGGGTGATGTAGTCGTACTCTTGCCGATCTCAAGATCGCATAGACGATCCTTCCGGCGCTGCGTTCCGGCAGCGCTTCCGCAGTCGGTCACACGTTCGGTACTCGATGAAGACCTTCCTCTCCCTTGTTCCAGCAGACAGCGGTGGTTGTAGCACTCTCCTCGCGATTCCGGCAGCACGACGGCATGGTACCGGAAGTAGAGGGGAGATCTCGCAGGGCTTTGCCTTAAGCCGGAGCGAGTATGGTGGACTATGAGAGAGGCCTTGGCAATCTAGGGTTTAGAAGGCACCAAGGGGAGAGTGTAGCCGGCGGCTAGGGTTTGGGATCACCCCAACTCGGCGAGTTGGTGGTTCCCTAGGCGGCGGCAGCAGCAGGGGTGGTGGCGCCGACGGCTTAGGGTTAGGGTTTGGGGTGTGAGAGGTGTAGGGACGAGGGGCAGCCCTGCCCCTCCTTATATAGGTGGGAGGGCGCGGCTTGGGAGGAGGGAGTCCTCCCCCAAGTCGGCCTCCTTGGCCGGCGGGTGGAGGGAGGAGGACTTCCTCCCCAAGTAGGTTTCCTACTCTCCCTCCACCAAGCAAACTTGTCGTTTGACTTTTCAAATTGGCGTTTGACTTTCAAACTAGGATTTGATTTCTCCCTTTATTTTGCCTAGCCATGTTACCTAGTACATGATGCAACCATTCCACATTGTTATGACACATTCATGTACCCTTCCCCTCCGGAGTGCCGGACCTTCCGGACCCTTCTAGAACATTCCCGATGAAAACACCGGAATCATTCCCCAACTCCGAAACAGGACTTTCCTTATATGAATCTTATTCTCCGGACCATTCCGAATCTCCTCGTGATATCCCGGATCCCATCCGAGACTCCTAACAACATTTGGTATCTTACTCATCATTCCATAACTACTCAACAACATTGAATCCTTAAGTGTGTCTCCCTACGGTTCGTGAATTATGCGGACATGATCGAGACACTTCTCCGATCAATAACCAATAGAGGAATCTGGAAATTCATAAGGCTCCCACATATTTCTACGATTACTTTGCGATCGAATGGACCACTTATATACGATACCAATTTCTCTTTGTCTCACGATAGTTTACTTATCCGAGGTTTTGATCATCGGTATCTCTGCATACCTAGTTCAACCTCGTTACTGATAAGTACTCTTTTCTCGTTCTCGTGATATGTGATCCCTTGTGAGCCAGTCACATGCTTGCAAGCTAATTGGATGACATTCCACCGAGAGGGCCCAGAGTATATCTATCCGTCATATGAATGGACAAATCCCACTCTTGATCCATGTGCCTCAACTGAAGGGAATATGCCCTGAGAGGCAATAATAAAGTGTTTATTATGTGTATTCCAAGTATATGATAGATGTTTATTTTGCATGCTATAATTGTATTGATATGGAAACATTAATACATGTGTGTTTAATAAACAAACAGAAAGTTCCTAGTTATGCCTCTCTCATAAACTAGCTCGTTGATTAACAAGATGATCAAGGTTTCCTGATCATGGACATTGGATGTTTGTTAATAACGGGATCACAACATTAGTGTAATGGTGTGATGAACATTCATCTGAAGTATAGCATTACAATCAAAGTCATTGAGTTTATATTGCTATAACAACTTACGAAGTGATCCTAATCCTTAGACCATGAGATCATGTCAATCACTAACACCGGAAGAGTTTCTTGATAACATCAAACGTCACACCGTAACAGGGTGATTATAAAGATGGATTCAGAACTAATAAAGTGTTATGTTGAGGCTCGTGGATCGAGAGTGGAATTTGTTCATCCCGATGACGGATAGATATACTCTGGGCCCTCTCGGTGATATCACATTGATTAGCTTGCAAGCAAGTGATTTGATCACTAGAATGTTATATCACAGGAACGAGAAAAGAGTGCATGTCGATAACGAGATCAAACTAGGTATGGAGATACCGATGATCGAATCTCGGACATGTAATATATCGTGAAACAAAGGGATTAAGATACTAGCGTAAAAGGTTCCGACGATCACAAGAAAGTCATCGTTGAATGTGTGGGAGTCAGTATGGGTCTCCAGATCCCGCTTCTGATTATTGATCCGAGAGGAGTATCGACCATGTCCGCATTATTCACGAACCGTAGGGTGACACACTTAAGAGACACCGACATCCAATTGGAGCAAATGTTTCATGTCGAAAGAATGAACAAGCGCGGGAATTTATTTCACTAGATACCGAAACAGGTTTTCGGGTGAAATTGCATAAAGTGGTTATGCATGTGAAATAGAATTCTAGCAAGGGGTTATTTGTGAATGTTTTTCATTAAAGTAATTGACAAAATTCTGAATAAAATAAAAGAGTTTTATTTAATGAGAGTTTGCATTAAATTTGGTGGAAATTTAATGGGAATTTGAGTGGACTTTTGAGTGGAGGGATTTTAAAGGGCATTTTGTGAGTGGAGTGTCCACCCACATGAATGAAGGAGGGGAGGGGGCAGCCTCCATGGCCGGCGGCCACCCCCTTGGGTGCCCCCCTCCTCCTATAAAAGGAGCCCCCCTCCTCACTTGTCTCACACACCTCCTCGTGAAGGATCTCTCTCCCCCTCTAGAATTTATCCCCCATGGTCTCGGACTAGCGAGATACATGTTCCCGGTGGCTATTCGGCAAGAAAGAGTTGTGCTTCCGCTGCATCGCTGGAGCGAGGAGGCGGAGGTTGCTCGGTGCCTCGAACGTGTGTGCGAGCACGGATGCGCTGCTGATTTGCGGCGCTAGGACTTCCTCTCGATCTTGAGATCGGCAAGAGATCGTCTACATCAACCACGAGTTGAACTCGTTAAGCTTTGTCGGTCTTCAAGGGTATGTTCTCTACGAATATACATCCGCCCGTTGTTTGTATCTAGTAGATAGATCTTGGTATATAGTTCACATCGTAGGAATTTTTTTTTGTTTTCTATGCTGCGAACCCTACAGTTGTATTAGAGCCGGATCTATGCGTAGATACTTTACACGAGTAGTACACATATGAGTATGTGGGCGATGATGATCATGTTGTTGCTCCTTTGTTGTAATTTTGGATATTGGTGGCATAGTGGGATGAAGCAGCCCGGACAAACTTTACATGTCCTCGCACATGAGACCTGTTCCACGCTTGACATGCAACTAGTTTGCATAAGTGGCTAGCGGGTGTCTGTCTCTCCTACTATAGTCAATATCTATTTTGCAAGGGAGTTGTCAACAATTTGATTATCCTCGTTGTGGTTCATGTTCGTAGGTAAGAACGGTTCTATCTCGAAAGCCCTAAGCCACGTAAAACTTGCAATGGATAAATTAGAGGCATCTAGTTTAGATTGTTGCTGGGCTAGTGTTATGATATGGTAGTGTTGTAAGTAGAAGTATGAGATGATACTCTTACAACACACATAGCGTGTAAAATCCATAGACCTTGGATTTACACATATAGGTATGATAGTGATCATACCACGATGCACATGATAGAGATCATCTGCGGGAACCATATCATTTCACTAATAAACATATGATGTTTGATAGCATCTTATATTGCTTGTTTAGCGCTTTGTTAGCATAATAAGATGATCCCTCATTTAAATATAAAGATAAGAATGTGTTCTTCCTTTAGTATGCACCGATTATGTTTTCGTCGCTCCAAGACATCACGTGATGATCGGGTGTTCTTGGATCCACGACCATATTTCGGGTGTAAAACAGTTACACACGCGAATACTAAGGTTCTAACTTGGAGAGCCTAGCATGTACAGACATGGCCTTGGATCACGTACCGAAAGGTTAAGCATGAGTCATATAGTTGATATGATGCCCATTTGATGCTCGCCTTTGAAGCTATACCGACTCACGTGATGATCGGACTTGGTGTAGTGGATTTGGTTCATGTAATCACCAAAAAGGCACGAGGGATGTCGTTTTTGAGTGGGAGTTCATTCATAATATGGATTATTTGAACTCAATCTATCATACACTTAGTCTAAACTTTAAAAATTCTGTTGTAGATGGCACCACCTGCTTTTAATTTCAATGTGTTCATGGAGAAAGAGAAACTAGCAACGAACGCTAGCAACTTTACCGAATGGGCCATGAATTTGAGGATTCTCCTCTCTGCTGCACAAAAGCAATATGTGCTAGAAGCGCCGTTAGGCCCCCCACCTTTAGATGATGCCCCTGACGAGGAGAAGAATGTCTATCAGACTCGTCAGGAGGACCACAACTTAGTTCATTGCGGCATATTGTATGGGCTAGAGCCGGAACTTCGAAAGCGTTTCGAAAACGGCAATGCATTTGATACAATGGGTGAGTTGAAAATGATTTTCGACACACATGCTGCTGTAGAGAGCTACAACGCTTCAGAAAAGTTCTTTAGCTGCATGATGGAAGAGCACATCTCCGTTAGTGAGCATGTACTCAAGATGTCGGGTTACGCCGATAAGCTTGTGTCCTTGGGAATATCGATTCCCATTGACTTAGGCATCCATCGTGTTCTGCAGTCTCTGCCACGTAGGTATAAGAGCTTCGTGATGAACTATAATATGCAAGGCATGAAGAAGTCTCTCCCCGAGCTTCTGTCAATGCTTAAAACTGCAGAAGTGGAGATCAAAAAGGAACATCAAGTGTTGATGATCAATAGGAACAATGGTTTCAAGAAAGACAAGAAGGGAAAACAGAAGGGAAGTAAGGGCGGCAAGCCTGTTGCCGCGCCTGAAAAGAAACCCCGAGTTGGACCTAAGTCTGATTCCGAGTGCTACTATTGTAAGGGGACTGGCCACTGGAAGCGCAACTGCCCCAAGTATCTGGCAGACAAGAAGGCCGGCAAGGCAAATAAAGGTATATATGATATACATGTTATTGATGTGTACTTGACTAGTGCTCGCAGTAGCACCTGGGTATTTGATACCGGTTCAGTTGCTAATATTTGTAACTCGAATCAGGGGATGCGGAACAAGCGACCGCTAGCAAGGGGTGAGGTCAAGATGCGTGTCGGCAATGGATCAAGCGTTGATGTGATCGCCGTCGGAACGCTGCCTCTCCACTTGCCGTCGGGATTAGTTACAAACTTGAATAAATGTTATCTGGTGCCTGCACTGAGCATGAACATTGTATCTGGATCGTGTTTGATGCGAAGTGGTTATTCATTTAAATCCGAGAACAATGGTTGTTCCATTTATATGAATGAAATCTTTTATGGTCATGCACCGATGATGAATGGTTTATTTCTATTAGATCTCGATGATAATATTACACATATTCATAATGTTGATGCTAAAAGGATTAAACTTAATGATGATATATCTGCATATATGTGGCACTGCCGTCTAGGTCATATTGGCGTTAAACGCATGAAGAAGCTCCATTCGGATGGACTTTTGGAATCACTTGATTATGAATCATTTGATACATGTGAGCCATGCCTTATGGGCAAGATGACTAGAACGCCGTTTTCCGGTTCAATGGAACGGGCGACAGATTTATTGGAAATCATACATTCTGATGTATGTGGTCCAATGAGTGTGTCGGCACGAGGTGGATATCGTTATTTTGTTACTTTCACGGATGATTTGAGTAGATACGGTTATATCTACTTGATGAAACACAAGTCTGAAACCTTTGAAAAGTTCAAGGAATTTCAGAATGAAGTGGAAAATCATCGTAATAGAAAGATCAAATTTCTACGGTCCGACCGTGGAGGTGAGTATCTAAGTTACGAGTTTAGCACTCACATGAAAGAGTGTGGAATTGTTTCACAACTCACACCTGCCGGAACACCACAGCGAAATGGTGTGTCGGAACATCGTAATCGTACTTTATTAGATATGGTTCGATCTATGATGTCTCTGACGGACTTGCCGTTGTAATTTTGGGGTTATGCACTAGAAACTACTGCATTCACTTTAAATCGGGCACCATATAAATCCGTTGAAAAGACACCGTATGAATTGTGGTTTGGAAACAAACCTAAGCTGTCATTTCTTAAAGTTTGGGGATGCGATGTTTATGTGAAGAAACTTCAACCGGATAAACTCGAACCCAAAGCGGAAAAATGCGTCTTCATAGGATACCCTAAAGAAACTATTGGGTATTCCTTCTATCACAGATCCGAGGGCAAGGTTTTTGTTGCCAAGAATGGATCCTTTCTAGAGAAAGAGTTTCTCGCGAAAGGTGTGAGTAGTCGGAAGGTAGAACTCGAAGAGGTTGTGGAACCTTCTCTTCAAAGTATGGCGAGTAGCGCAGCGCCGGAAGTTGTTCCAGAGTTGGCTCCACCTGTTGAAGAGGGAACTAATGATAATGATCATGAAACTCCGAAAGAGAGTACTACCGAACCTCGCAGGTCAAACAGGACGCGTGCAGCTCCCGAGCTGTACGGAAATCCTGTCATGAATTTCATGGTTGATGAACATGATGACCCTGCGACGTATGAAGAAGCGATGATGAGCCTGGATTCCAACAAATGGTTAGAAGCCATGAAATCCGAGATGGAATCCATGTATGAAAATCAAGTTTGGAACTTGGTGGAATTACCTCACGACCAAAAGGCCGTGGAGAACAAATGGATTTTCAAAAGGAAAACTGATGCTGATGGTAATGTGACCGTCTATAAAGCTCGACTTGTCGCAAAGGGGTTTCGACAAATTCAAGGAGTTGACTACGATGAGACTTTCTCTCCCGTAGCGATGCTAAAGTGAGTTAGGATTATGTTAGCAATTGCTGCATATTTCGATTATGAGATATGGCAGATGGATGTCAAAACCGCGTTTCTCAATGGTAATATTGAAGAAGAGTTGTATATGATACAACCAAAGGGTTTTGTCGATCCTAATTATGCTAACAAGGTGTGCAAGCTTCAGCGATCCATCTATGGATTGACGCAAGCATCACGAAGTTGGAATCTCCGCTTTGATGAGGTGATCAAAGAGTTTGGATTTGTCCAAACTTATGAAGAAGCTTGTATTTACAAGAAAGTGAGTGGGAGCAATGTGGCATTTCTGATATTATATGTGGATGACATATTATTGATCGGAAATGATATAGATCTTTTAAACAGTGTTAAAAGTTATCTAAACAACAAATTTTCAATGAAGGACCTAGGTGAAGCGTCATACATATTAGGCATAAAGATCTATAGAGATAGATCTAGGCGCCTAATAGGGCTATCGCAAAGTACATACCTTGATAAGATTTTAAAGAAGTTTAAAATGGACGGAAGTAAGAAGGGGTTCTTACCTATGTTGCAAGGCAAGACATTGAGTAAGACTCAAAGTCCGGCTTCGGCGGAAGAAAGAGAGATAATGGACAAAGTCCCCTATGCTTCAGCCATAGGCTCTATAATGTACGCCATGCTATGTACAAGACCGGATGTGGCACATGCTATTAGTTTTACTTGTAGGTACCAATCGGATCCAGGTTCGGAACACTGGATAACGGTCAAGAATATCCTTAAGTACTTACGAAGAACTAAGGATATGTTTCTTGTATACGGAGGTGAAGAAGAGCTCGTCGCTAAGTGTTATGTCGACACTAGCTTTGACACCGATCCGGATGACTCTAAGTCTCAATCCGGATACGTATTTCTCATGAATAGCGGAGCGGTTAGTTGGAGGAGCTCCAAACAACCTGTGGTAGCGAGATCAACAACGGAGGCCGAATATGTTGCTGCTTCAGAAGCGGCTCAGGAAGCAGTTTGGATGAAGGAGTTCATATCCGAACTAGGAGTGGTGGCAAACGCGTTGGACCCAATGGTGATCTATTGTGACAACAATGGTGCCATTGCCAATGCCAAAGAGCCAAGGTCTCACAAGCATTCCAAGCATATTAAGCGCCGGTTTCACTCCATCCGCGAGCATGTCAAGGATGGAGATATAAAGATTTGTAAAGTACATACGGATCTCAATGTAGCAGATCCGTTGACTAAAACTCTCCCTAGAGCAAAAAATGATCAAACCAGAACTCAATGGGTGTTAGATTTATCACTATGTAACTAGATTATTGTCTCTAGTGCAAGTGGGAGACTGAAGGGAATATGCCCTGAGAGGCAATAATAAAGTGTTTATTATGTGTATTCCAAGTATATGATAGATGTTTATTTTGCATGCTATAATTGTATTGATACGGAAACGTTAATACATGTGTGTTTAATAAACAAACAGAAAGTTCCTAGTTATGCCTCTCTCATAAACTAGCTCGTTGATTAACAAGATGATCAAGATTTCCTGATCATGGACATTGGATGTTGTTAATAACGGGATCACAACATTAGTGTAATGGTGTGATGAACATTCATCCGAAGTATAGCATTACGATCAAAGTCATTGAGTTTATATTGCTATAACAACTTACGAAGTGATCCTAATCCTTAGACCATGAGATCATGTCAATCACTAACACCGGAAGAGTTTCTTGATAACATCAAACGTCACACCGTAACAGGGTGATTATAAAGATGGATTCAGAACTAATAAAGTGTTATGTTTAGGCTCATGGATCGAGAGTGGAATTTGTTCATCCCGATGACGGATAGATATACTCTGGGCCCTCTCGGTGATATCACATTGATTAGCTTGCAAGCAAGTGATTTGATCACTAGAATGTTATATCACAGGAACGAGAAAAGAGTGCATGTCGGTAACGAGATCAAACTAGGTATGGAGATACCGATGATCGAATCTCGGACATGTAATATATCGTGAAACAATGGGATTAAGATACTGGCGTAAAAGGTTCCGACGATCACAAGAAAGTCATCGTTGAATGTGTGGGAGTCAGTATGGGTCTCCAGATCCCGCTTCTGATTATTGATCCGAGAGGAGTCTCGATCATGTCCGCATTATTCACGAACCGTAGGGTGAAACACTTAAGAGACACCGACATCCAATTGGAGCAAATGTTTCATGCCGAAAGAATGAACAAGCGCAGGAATTTATTTCACTAGATACCGAAACAGGTTTTCGGGTGAAATTGCATAAAGTGGTTATGCATGTGAAATAGAATTCTAGCAAGGGGTTATTTGTGAATGTTTGTCATTAAAGTAATTGACAAAATTCTGAATAAAATAAAACAGTTTTATTTAATGAGAGTTTGCATTAAATTTGGTGGAAATTTAATGGGAATTTGAGTGGAGGGATTTTAAAGGGCATTTTGTGAGTGGAGTGTCCACCCACATGAATGAAGGAGGGGAGGGGGCAGCCCCCATGGCCGGCGGCCACCCCCTTGGGTGCCCCCCTCCTCCTATAAAAGGAGCCCCCCTCCTCACTTGTCTCACACACCTCCTCGTGAAGGATCTCTCTCCCCCTCTAGAATTTATCCCCCATGGTCTCGGACTAGCGAGATACATGTTCCCGGTGGCTATTCGGCAAGAAAGAATTGTGCTTCCGCTGCATCGCTGGAGCGAGGAGGCGGAGGTTGCTCGGTGCCTCGAACGTGTGTGCGAGCACGGATGCGCTGCTGATTTGCGGCGCTAGGACTTCCTCTCGATCTTGAGATCGGCAAGAGATCGTCTACATCAACCACGAGTTGAACTCGTTAAGCTTTGTCGGTCTTCAAGGGTATGTTCTCTACGGATATACATCCGCCCGTTGTTTGTATCTAGTAGATAGATCTTGGTATATAGTTCACATCGTAGGAAATTTTTTGTTTTCTATGCTGCGAACCCTACATCAACCCATACTTTCCAAATACTCAATGCCACCTTTATAGCCACCCAGTTATGGTGTGGTGTTTGATGTCATCAAAGCATCCTTCCGGTGATGGTGATTAGCATGACCTCATGGTCGAAGGAATTAGGTTACTATGTATCAGAAAGCTTATAGCAATGGAACTATTAAAATGACTTGATCTTTATGCTACGCTTATCTATAGGAGTATGTCCATCATACCATTCTCCTAATGATATGATCTTGTTGTTAATAACATCTCAATGTTCATGATAGGGAAACCACAATCATCTATTAACCAACAAGCTAGTATTATGAAGAGGCTTTAGTAGGGACTCTAATTTAGTTTACAAATCACACAAGTATTAATGTTTCCTGGTTAACACTCTTATAGCATGAATGTAAACATTTATCATAAACACAAAGATATAATAATAACTACATTTATTATTGCCTCTAGGGCATATCTCCAACAGTGTCCCACTTGCACTAGAGTCAACTAATCTAGATTACATGGTAATATACCGAACACCCATGGCGGTTTGGTGCTGGTCATGTTTTGCCCTCGGGAGAGGTTTAGTCAACGGATCCGCCACATTCAGATATGTGTGTACTTTGCAAATCTTTATGTCACCATCTTGGACTTGTTCTCGAATAGCGTGAAAACGTAGCTTGATGTGCTTCAGCTTCTTGTGTGACCTTGGTTCTTGCGCATTGGCTATGGCACCCATGTTATTACAGTAGATAGACATTGGGTCCAGCGCACTTGGAACCACACCGAGCTCTGTAATGAACTCCTTCATCCATATCGCTTCTTGTGAAGCCTCCGAAGCAGCTATGTATTCCGATTCAGTTGAAGATCTCGCCACAACGCTTTGCTTTGCACTCCTCCAGCTAACTGCTGCACCATTCAAAGTAAATACATATCCAGATTGAGATTTAGAATCATCCGGATCGGTGTTCCAACTAGCATCGGTGTAACCATTAACAACAAGCTGTTCATCACCTCCATAAGAAAGAACCATATCCTTAGTTCTTCTCTAGTACTTAAGGATGTTTTTGACCGCTGTCCAATGATCCACTCCTAGATCACTTTGATATCTGCTAGTCAAACTAACAGCATATGGAATGTAGGGTTTCGTACATAGCATGTCATACATTAGAGATCCTATGGCTGAGGCATAGGGAGTTTTACTCATCCTTTCTCTATCTTCTGCCGTTGCTGGACTTTGAGTTTTACTCAAGGTCGTATTGGGCAACATGGGAAAGAACCCTTTCTTGCTATCTTCCATTCCAAATCTCTTTAGAACTTTGTCCAAATATGTACTTTGTGACAATGATATTAGACGTCTCGATCTATCTCTATAAATCTTTATGCCTAATATGTAAGCTGCTTCACCAAGATCTTTCATTGAAAAACTATTATTCAAATATTATTTGACACTATTAAGGTCTACATCTTTCCCAATCAACAATATATCATCTACATATAGTATTAAGAATGCTACAGAGCTCCCACTCACTTTCTTGTAAATACAAGCTTCTCCATAAGTTTGTATAAAATCAAAACTTTTGATTACCTTATCAAAACGTTGATTCCAACTTTGGGATGCTTGCTTCAATCCATATATGGACCGTTGAAGTTTGCATACCATGTTAGCATCTTTAGGATCGACAAAACCTTTGGGTTGCATCATATACAACTCTTCATCAATGTCTCCATTGAGGAACGTCGTTTTGACATCCATGTGCCATATCTCATAACCGTAATATGCAGCGATTGCTAACATAATCCTCACAGACTTTAGCTTCGCTACTGGTGAGAAAGTCTCATCGTAGTCAACTCCTTGAATTTGTCGAAACCCTTTTGCGACAAGTCGAGCTTTATAGACAGTAACATTACCATCAGCATCTGTTTTCTTCTTGAAAATCCATTTGTTCTCGACAGCCTTCCGGCCATCCGGTAAGTCCACCAAAGTCCATACTTGGTTTTCGTACATGGATCCAATCTCGGATTTCATGGCATCTTGCCATTTATTGGAATCTTGGCTCATCATCGCTTCCTCATATGTCGTAGGGTCATCGGTGTTGTCCACCAACATGACACTCATAACGGGATCATACCAATCAGGAGTGGTACGAGTTCTCGTTGACCTGTGAGGCTATGTAGCAACTTCAACCGAAGTTTCATGATCACCATCATTAGCTTCCTCTCTTATTGGTGTAGGCGCCACATGAACTACTTTCGGTGCTGCGCTACTTGCAAGTTTGAGAGAAGGTTCAATAACCTCGTCGAGTTCTACTTTCCTTCCAGTCACTTCTTTCGAGAGAAATTCCTTCTCTAGAAAGGATCCATTCTTAGCAACGAAAATTTTGCCTTCGGATCTATGATAGAAGGTATACCCAACAGTTTCCTTCGGATATCCTATGAAGACGCATTTTTTCGCTTTGGGTTCAAGCTTGTCCGGCTGTAACTTCTTTACATAGGCTTCACAACCCCAAACTTTAAGGAACGACAATTTAGGTTTCTTCCCAAACCATAATTCATACGGTGTCGTTTCAACGGATTTAGATGGTGCCCTATTTAAAGTGAATGCGGCTGTTTCTAATGCATAACCCCAAAACGATAGCGGTAAATCTATAAGTGACATAATAGAACGAACCATATCTAAGAGAGTTCGATTACGACGTTCGGACACACCATTATGTTGTGGTGTTCCCGGCGGTGTCAATTGTGAAAGTATTCCGCATTTCTTTAAATGCTCGCCAAACTCGTAACTTAGATATTCACCTTCACGATCATAACGTAGAAATTTAATCTTCTTCTTGCGTTGATTCTCTACCTCACTTTGAAATTCCTTAAACTTCTCGAAAGTTTCAGACTTATGTTTCATGAAATAGATATACCCATATCTACTCAAGTCATCCGTGAAGGTAAGAACATAACGATAACCACCGCGCGACGCTACGCTCATTGGACCACACACATCGGTATGTATGATTTCCAATAAGTCTGTAGCTCGCTCCATCATCCCAGAAAATGGAGTCTTAGTCATTTTACCCATCAGACATGCTTCGCATATTTCAAGTGATTTAAAATCAAGTGATTCAAGAAGTCCATCGGAATGGAGTTTCTTCATACTCTTCACTCCAATATGACCAAGACGACAGTGCCACATATAGGTCGAGTTATCGCTCAATTTCAAACGTTTAGCTTCAATGTTATTAATATGTGTATTTCCACTATCGAGATTCAATAAGAATAGACCATCTATTAAAGGTGCATGTGCATAAAACATATTACTCATATAAATCGAACTACCATTATTCTCGGACTTAAACAAGTAACCGTCTCGCAACAAACATGATCTAGATATAATGTTCATGCTCGACGCAGGCACCAAATAACAATTATTTAAGTATAAAACTAATCCTGATGGTAGATGAAGAGGTAGCGTGCCGACCGCGATCACATCAACCTTTGATCCATTTCCAACGAGCATCGTCACCTCGTTCTTCACTAGCTTCCGTTTATTCTGCAGCACCTGTTTCGAGTTACAAATATGAGCAACCGAACCAGTATCAAATACCCAGGCACTACTACGAGTACTAGTGGATACACATCAATAACATGTATATCGGATATGCCTTTCTTCTTGATGTTGCCGTTCTTCAAATCCACCAAGTACTTTGGGCAATTCCGCTTCCAGTTACCTTCTCTCTTGCAGTAAAAGCACTCAGTATCAGGCTTTGGTCCAGCCTTGGTCTTCTTCGTTGGTGCGGTAACTTTTACCACCCTTCTTGAAGTTTCCCTTTTGCTTAGACTTGCCTTTCTTGAATTTGGTGGTCTTATTGACCAACAACACTTGATGCTCTTTCTTGATCTCCACTTCTGCAGATTTCAACATGGAGAAGAGTTCTGGCAACGTCTTGTTCATGTTTTGCATATTGTAGTTCATCACAAAGTTCTTGTAACTTGGTGGTAGTGATTGGAGGACACGGTAAATCCCCAAAGCATTAGGAATCACTATACCCAAACTTTGGAGTTTGTTTGCATGCCCAGACATCTTAAGCACATGCTCACTGACGGAGCTGCCCTCTTCCATCTTGCATTTAAAGAACTTTTTAGAAGCCTCATAACTCTCAACTGCCGCGTGAGTCTCAAAAATAATTTTGAGTTCACGGACAATATCATATGGGTCTTGGTTCTCAAACCTTTTCTGAAGCTCCGATTCCAAACCATACAAGATATCACACTGAACTGTGGAGTACTGATTCTTCCGAGTGAGGTAAACATTCTTTACTTCATCGGTCGCAGTAGCTGCAGGTGGTTCACCCAGCGGTGCATCCAACACATAGGTCAAATTACCAACATTGAGGACAATCCTCAAATTGCGGAACCAATCCGCGAAGTTGCTTCCATTGATTTTCAACTTTTCTTTCTCTAGGAACGCATTAAAATTGATGGTAGGGGCCGCCATTGATCTACAACATATTTGCAATAGTTTAGACTAAGTTTATCACAAATTGAGTTCTAATTAATAGTTAAATTAATCTAGGTGAACTCCCACTCAAAACAATATCCCTCACATTGTTTTAGTGATCACACGAACCAAATCCACCACATCAAAACCGATCATCATGAGAGTTGATGTAGTTTCAATGGCGAACAATCAACATGTTCATCATATCTACTATATGACTCGTGCTTTACCTTTCGGTGATCCGTGTTCCGAGACCATGTCTGTACATGCTAGGATCGTCAATATCAAACCTTAGCTTCCGCATGAGCAAATCTGGCTTGGTCATGTTGTATACACCCGCAGAATCTAACACACCCGATCATTACGTGGTGCTTCGAAACAACGAGCTTTAGCAACGGTGCTTACTAAGGATGAACACTTTGGAACTTGAAATTTGTGTGCATGAGGGATCATCTTATAATGCTACCATCGTTAACTAAGCAATACAAGATGCATAAAGGATTAACATCACATGCAATTCATAATATGTGATATGATATGGCCTTTCTTCTTGTGCTTCCGATCTCCATCTTCAAGCACGAACATGATCTCCATCATCACCGGTATAGCGTCAAGGTCAATGGCACCGTTTCATGGTTGTCGTCCACCAGCTTCAACTATTACAACTACTTCGAATAGACATGCAGGTCTTAACAGAATTTAAATACAACCATATGGCTCCTGCCGGTTGCCAACTTACAATAAGGAACATTGCATACATCAAATATAATCACAATCATGGCCATATCACATCACAGCACACCCCTGCAAAACAAAGTTAGACGCCTCTAATTTTCTTTGCATATTTTACGTGGTTTGGGGCTTTCAATAAGTGTCGATCTAACTTACGAACAAGAACCACAACGTTGATGTTTGAAATATCAAGTGCCCATTGTAAATTGGATCTATACTATAATGGGAGAGACAGACACCTGCAAAGCCACTTATGCAATACAATTTGCATGTTGAGCGTGGAGCAAGTCTGATGAACGATGTCATGTAAGGTTAGCCCGGGCCTCTTCACCCCATCATACCGCAAGATGCAAAGTACACAAAAGAAATTGATAATAAAAGCACCACCGCCCACAATGACCATTGTGTTCTACTCGTGCAACAGATCTACATATAGACACGGCTCTGATACCACTGATAGGGTTCGTAGCATGGAAAACAAAATTTTCTACCGCATGCAAACAAACAAGCCAAGATCTATCTACTAGATTGTAGAAACGAGTCGATAGAGGAACTCACCCTCGAAGATTCCAAAGCGGTTAACGAGAGAAGATTCTCGTGGGTGATGTAGTCGTACTCTTGCCGATCTCAAGATCGCGTAGACGATCCTTCCGGCGCTACGTTCCGGCAGCGCTTCCGTAGTCGGTCACACGTTCGGTACTCGATGAAGACCTTCCTCTCCCTTGCTCCAGCAGGCAGCGGAGGTTGTAGCACTCTCCTCGCGATTCCGGCAGCATGACGGCGTGGTACCGGAAGTAGAGGGGAGATCTCGCAGGGCTTCGCCTTAAGCCAGAGCGAGTATGGTGGACTATGAGAGAGGCCTTGGCGATCTAGGGTTTAGAAGGCACCAAGGGGAGAGTGTATCCGGTGAATAGGGTTTGGGATCACCCCAACTCGGCGAGTTGGTGGTGCCCTAGGCGGCGACAACAGTAGGGGTGGTGGCGCCGGTGGCTTAGGGTTTGGGGTGTGAGAGGTGTAGGGAAGAGGGACAGCCCTGCCCCTTCTTATATAGGTGGGAGGGCGCGGCTTGGGAGGAGGGAGTCCTCCCCCAAGTCGGCCTCCTTGGCCGGCGGGTGGAGGGAGGAGGACTTCCTCCCCAAGTAGGTTTCCTACTCTCCCTCCACCAAGCAAACTTGTCGTTTGACTTTTCAAATTGGCGTTTGACTTTCAAACTAGGATTTGATTTCTCCCTTTATTTTGCCCAGCCATGTTACCTAGTACATGATGCAACCATTCCACATTGTTATGACACATTCATGTACCCTTCCCCTCCGGAGTGCCGGACCTTCCGGACCCTTCTAGAAGATTCCCGGTGAAAACACCGGAATCATTCCCCAACTCCGAAACAGGACTTTCCTTATATGAATCTTATTCTCCGGACCATTCCGGATCTCCTCGTGATATCCCAGATCCCATCCGAGACTTAGAACAACATTCGGTCTCTTACTCATCATTCCATAACTACTCAACAACATCGAATCCTTAAGTGTGTCTCCCTACGGTTCGTGAATTATGCGGACATGATCGAGACACTTCTCCGATCAATAACCAATAGAGGAATGTGAAAATTCATATGGCTCCCACATATTTCTACGATTACTTTGCGATCGAATGAACCACTTACATACGATACCAATTTCCCTTTGTCTCACGATAGTTTACTTATCCGAGGTTTTGATCGTCGGTATCTCTGCATACCTAGTTCAACCTCGTTACTAATAAGTACTCTTTTCTCGTTCCCGTGATATGTGATCCCTTGTGAGCCAGTCATATGACTGCAAGCTAATTGGATGACATTCCACCGAGAGGGCCTAGAGTATATATATCCGTCATATGAATGGACAAATCCCACTCTTGATCCATGTGCCTCAACCCATACTTTCCGAATACTCAATGCCACCTGTATAGCCACCCAGTTACGGTGTGGTGTTTGATGTCATCAAAGCATCCTTCCGGTGATGGTGATTAGCATGATCTCATGGTCGAAGGAATTAGGTTACTATGTATCAGAAAGTTTATAGCAATGGAACTATTAAAATGACTTGATCTTTATGCTACGCTTGTCTATAGGAGTATGTCCATCATACCATTATCCTAATGATATGATCTTGTTGTTAACAACATCTCAATGTTCATGATAGGGAAACCACAATCATCTATTAACCAATAAGCTAGTATTATGAAGAGGCTTTACTAGGGACTCTAATTTAGTTTACGAATCACACAAGTATTAATGTTTCCTGGTTAACACTATTATAGCATGAATGTAAATATTTATCATAAACACAGAGATATAATAGTAACTACATTTATTATTGCCTCTAGGGCATATCTCCAACAGGTATGTTGTACTGAATGGAAGCTCACACACTGATGAAGTTGGTTCATTCTAGAAATTTTTTGGGATCTGCCATGTCTGCCCAAGGTAAAACAGTTCATGTGGAGGTTGGCCTATAATAGATTCCCATTGAAAACAAATATCGAGAGAAGGGGCATGGAGTGTGACACACTTTGTGTATGTTGTAAAAGGCTTGAAGAGGATGGTGCTCACCTATTCCTAAAATGCACAAAAGCGAAGATAGTTTGGGAGATGGTTGGTCTGAATGCATTACGTGGTGCAAGAAATCATCAAACTAAACGATTAGCAGAAGGCCCTTTGCTGCTGTTTGCTTTGGCGAAGCTGGCTCAGAAGAATAAAGCAAATTCGGAGGGTAAAAAACTGCCACTCCCGGAGCTTGTTGGGCAGATTAGGTACTGGACAAAGGAACCAATGCAGTTTGCCAAGCGGGAGACAGAACCATTATAACCAAAAGAAATAGCTAAGTGAAAAAAACAGGCTGAGGATAGACTGAAGTTCATTTTTGACGGGGCTTTTCAGGAAACAACAAGCACATGGAGATGGGGCTTCATCATTAGAGATTCTCTAGGAGATGTCCGAGGATCAGGCGTTGGTCCTATGTTCTTTGCTGCTACTGCGATCCAAGGGGAAACCCTAGACCCAGCTAAAGGATCGGGCGGCGGCGGCACAGTTGTGTCGTTTCCTCCTTGGGGGCGTCGCCTTGGTGGTTCCTAGAGTCCTCGGTGCGTTAGTTGGAGTCCGGTCATGGCTACCGCCTAGAGCATGGGCTTCCGGGGTGCTATGTACACCGTAGATGGCGCTTCCTCATCAATGGCTCCTCCAGTGGGGCTCGGTCCCGCCGTTCACCCGCCAACTCTTATGCGCTATTGGCAAACGGTGCGTTGGCTTGTGCCTTCCTTGAGTTGGATTGGTCTTGTGTAGTTCATTTTTTGGGTTGTGAGCGGCCTAGAATCTCGGTGTCGTCCCCTCGGCATTCTTGGTTGGAGATGGTTCAAGGAGAGTCTTTGTCATGTGGTTTGTGTTGTAACCGTGTGGCGTTGTGTTGGTATCGTGTAGCCTTTTAGAGTTATATCAACCATCTTGACCTCTTCTTTTATGAATACGATACACCTCTAAAAGCATCTCTAACAGTTACTGAAAAATGTGACCTATAAAACGCGAGTTCAGGCCACTGAACTCGTGTTTTTGTGCCGAGAAAACGTTGGTTTTTTCAGATTTGGTGTATGGGCTCTGTTCCGCGCCGGTCGCATCCGAACCCGTAAACCCATGGTTTATCACAAATTTCATATGCAAATTGCTAGGTCACATTTTTCGGAAAGCAAACAATCGATGCATAGTTCATAGCAAACGCAAGGTGCACCTCGACACCTAAATAAAACAGAGATAATATCATTGGCACCACCTTCATGGGTAGCCGATACAACACCCTCGTGGCCACCATCATAGGCTTCACCTCCATGGGTAGCCGATGCACCACCACTTGCCCCCTGATGAGCTAGCCTTCTTCTCTCCATGATCTCCTCTGTGGCCTCCTTCCACCCCTCATATTGTTGCTCATTCATGTCCTTTGTGGACATCATCATGTTGGGGTCACCGTGCGCGTTCTCCACATTGGACAACGGAGAGGCAGTCTTCGGCGGCGGGAGGGAGCTGCGGTGGACCGTCTTCTTCGTATTGGGGAGGGGCGCCATCTTCGGCTTCATAGCCGTCGACGGAGAGGCGGGGACGACTGGGAGAGGTCTGGTGCCGGTTGCAGCAGTTTGCGGGATCAAGTGGGCACCCCCGCGCTTCCGCTTCTTTGTGCTGGTTGCCGCGACCATGTTTGCCACCATCATGACCATGGACCAGAGCAACATGGACGAGCTCACCTTGGTGTGGCAGGATCAAGCAAGGTTGGACATCTTGGAGAGAAGGAGGTCAGCGGCACTGGCAATAGGCCATGCTCGGGCTAGGGATGGTGGTGGACATGGTGCTCCGGCAAGTGATGGTGGTGGACATGGTGTTCCAGCAAGTGATGGTGGCCATGGTGGTGCTTCGGCAAGTGGTGGTGGCGGTGATGCTTCTCTTGGCTTCGATGCTTGATGATCATGGTGGGTTGTGGTGATGATTCATATTTTGGATGATGCTCTGCGACGTGGTAGCGAGATACTTTGTTAAAATTTTAAAACTTAATGATTGTGGCGGTTAAACGGTCGAATTTGTTTAAATTCTATCATTTGTGGTTTCGTTTTACTTTGTTCTAGCGGAAACCGTGTACGCGAAACTATAAAAGAAAATATTTCCTTTTCTAGTTTGATTTTGGGCCTGTTCCGCCTCGTCTTTCATGGTCTAAAAAAATTCACCAAACACGATTTAGAAATACGTTTTGCGGTTCGCGATTTCACGGTATCTATCTCTAACTGAAACCGAAACCGAAACCTGTTGAACCTGAAAGTCGTACCGAACGTGGCTAGCTAGAACCAGGAGTCAATTAAACCTCTACTCTACTCTAGGAAACGAACCGCCTCCATCCCCAAATCCACACCACCGCAATGGACGGCCGCCGCCGCCCACGCCTCCATCCCCAGATCGAGGCGAGCGAGGAGGGCGTCAGATCGCCGGCGGTGACCGAATACCTGCCGTTCAACGATGACATGCTCCGGGAGATCCTCCTCCGCCTCCCGCCGCAGCCTTCCTCCCTCCTGCGCGCCTCCGCCGTCTGCAAGCGCTGGCGAAGCCTCGTCACCGACACCAAGTTCGTCAGCCTCTTCCGCGCCCACCATCGGAAGCCCCCCCCTACTCGGCCTCTTCGAGGCCTCCGGCAAGGGGATGGCGTTCAAATCCATCCTCGACCCTCCCGACCGCATCCCTCCTCAGCGTTTCAACCTTGCATGCCACAGCGGCGTTCGCGGTCACTATCTGCTCGATTGCCGTCACGGTTGCCTTCTCTTGAAAGCGTGGGCGAAAGAAGAGGTCTTTGTGTGCGACCCCATGACTGGCCAACGTCGTCGCTTGGTCGCTCCGCCAGAGTTCGTGAGGGGCCAAACCAAGGGCGCGGTGCTCTGCACTGCCGGTGACCATGGCCATGACCATGGCGGCTGCCACTTGAGCTCCTACAAGGTGGTCTTGGTGTCCAGCGATAAACGACCCTTTGCCTGTGTTTACTCCTTGGAGACTGGCCAATGGGGCAACCTCATCCCAACAAAGTTTCCATGTGAGATTTATGATGTGGGTACTACTGCTGCAACACTTGTTGGTAATGTCCTTTACTGGTTGTTCAAGGCTGATACTAACACACGCGCGAGTGATCGCATACTTGCGTTTGATTTGGATAGACAGAGCCTAGCTGTGACTGTGGGGCCTCCTGTTACAAATGGTTTCTTCGGTGGCCATCGTAAGATCGTCAAGGCTGCGGATGGCGCTGTTGGCTTCGCCATATTGTCCAATTATTGCTTCCAAATGTGGCAGAAAAATGTCAATGGCCAAGGTGGTGCCATATGGATGCCTTTGAAGACCATTGAAATGCATAACATTCTTGGGCTCTCACGTGAGATTGGGGAAGCGAGATGTAATATTCCTCTGCTGGGGTATGATGAGGACAATGATGTAATATTTGTACATGTGAGTCACAATGTCTATGCGGTTCAACTCAAGTCGATGCAATCCAAGAAACTTTATGGAACCAATTGTACCAATCCAATTCATCCTTTTACGAGTTTCTATACACCAGGTAACAAAATGCTCATCCTTTGTTCTTAGATTGTAGGGGTGGCCTAATCTGGTCATGTTTTGTACATGATTGCTCGACTACCTTTGTTGTAATTCTTAAGTCTTCACCAACAACTTTTACTTACCAGTTGTCCCTTTGCTAGATATGCAAACTTATAGCAGTGTTCGTTAGTAGATGTTGTCATTCAATATAGTTGTCCGAGTCTTTTTAGATGCCAATGAAATGCCAAATGAGTAACTTGGTTGGCATGCTTAGAACCTCAAAGCTAGTTATATTCTTCTAGCTAGTATGTTCATTTACTTAATTTTTTTTAGAAAACGCAAAAAGATCTCTGTGTTTCATTATGTTGAAGTGGTTGTTAGATCCTCATAGGAGGCTCAGCACATTACATCATGATAAGGATCTAGTGTACATCCCATGTTGTCGGTAGGACAACCCTAAGCCCTGCTGCTCCAGCTTTGGCCCATTGTGGTGCTTTTTCTTTGATTTGGTTGACCAGATATAAATCTTAATTGCATAACAACAATTTCAATTGAAATCCACACTTCCTGAATAATTCTGAAATAGTTGCATTTCATGTCTCTTACTTGACAACATTCTTTCAAACCGAGCATCCAGTCACCTTTGTTGCTAGAGCTTTATTAGCTTGGCATGTTCTAGCATTGCGAGGCATGAGTTTACATGAGAAAAGTTCTAGACAGTATTTTTTTTCATCTGCTAAATTCTTCATTATGAGGTAGCTATGTATACTATTTTCAGAAATATCATTTGCATTTTTTACAGTATATGTGAGATTTTTTTCACTATTTTTAGTATCCAACTTTATAAAACATCTATGACAAGAAAGTTAGTTTGCTCAAATTATATTGTCATCTCATCTATTTAACTGAATGACTCATTGCTAACTTCTCTTATCCATATGTCTTCCGAATTTTACTGTTATTATTTCCTGACCTTATGCTTTTAGGAACATCCATTAATGGTGGGTCTAATGGAGCTGAAATGCTGCACGATACATAGGATGCTTGTCTAGCTTGATGTGCAGAAATGGTTCAGCTGGTAAGATCTTCTGAATATAGTTTGTGAAATTAGGACTCTTTGTTTGATTATTTTTTCTATGGAAAATATCCAACTGTCAATGTGTTGCGATTCACACATGCGAATAACACGAAAAACGGTTAAAATAATGGTGATACCAAGGTAAAATGATGATACCTTGGATTCTAAATGCCATCCAGATCATCCAGATGAGATGTCGAATATGGTGTTTGATGCTAAAATTGCCTGTGTGCCTAGCTATGTGGCAATCCCTAGAGTTTTCCCTAGTTTAAGAATCGTAGGCCAAAAACAGTACATTCATAGATAATTTTTCAGAACATTCAACTCCCCACCCCAACAAATTTATAGTGTCAAAAGGCTTCATGGTTTTATTTTTGCATCATCAGTGCCAAAAGTGATATATCTCTTACAGTGTTCTTCTTTATGTTGCTGAGTTGATCATTAGTTGGTACGCATGCCTTGTTCGTACACTGTGTTCCATAGGCATTGCTATTAGATTGTGCCTGTATGGTTGCTAACAGATAAACGGTTTTGTTTTCTCTAGGTGAAGACAAGGCTGTTTTGGTTCTCAGTCGTCACTGAGTTTGTCTCATCGCCAATCAATTTGGTTGGCAGTGTTTTGTGTTTATGTCATTTGAAAAGAACTTAAAGAATGTTGCCCCGTAGTCTAGCCAAGTTCATAATGTAGCGAGATGCTTTTAAATGTCTATTCCAGGGAGTTTCAGCTTTGCCAAGTATTGTTTCAAGTCAATTTCAAATTATATTGCTTTCCACTGCATGGTTGTGCTTGGTAGCCATTCTCTTCAGAGAGGAGAATGCATCTTTATTGTGTATCCTTCTATCTCAGCCGTGGTCTGAAGTGCTTGTTGTCGCCTTGGATGTAATGTGTTTGTTATCGACCAGTGCTGTCTTTCTCACCACCGAGAATGGCAAAACAGTACCTGGTTGCAGGAACTTAACGAAGGTTCCTCTGAAATAACTGCTACACTGCAGGATATATATTCCACTAGAGATGGTATGAAGTCTGAACTAACTGAAGAATGCCAGGAAGCTGCTGTTTTTTTTTTTACAAAGTGGCAAGCTGGGCATGGGTAGGCAAATACACATGGAAATGAACTCTTGACACTAGTGTTTACACTAGTACTCAGAATCACAAGAGCATGGCTGGATATATACAGTTTTTCCCCTAACGAAAAATAGTTAGGGTTTCGCTTGTCCTCCGGCGGTGCCGCTACCGCCGTGAGTTTCTTGCCTGATCCCGCGTGGAAATCTTTGCATGGAGCCTGACGGGAGTAGCAGTGGACGGCGGGGCAAGGAGGAGGAAAATGTGGAGGAGCTTCTTAGCAGATTGGATCTGCATGAAGACGATGGGGACGATTTTGTGTGGGAAGAAGTTGCTGATCGACAGGAGATCAAGGCTAAGTGGCTTGCTATAGCTAGGGTTCATACCGACAAGGGCTTCAGCCCATCTGCCCTCTATGGAGATATGAGATCGGCGTGGAACCCAGCAAAAGAGGTGCGCTGGAGGATGATTGAGGTCAACTTGTTCACGGTTCAATTCGGTTGTCTTGCCGATTGGAATATGGCAATGTTAGGCGGGCCATGGCTGTTTCGTAATAATCATGCAGTGATTCTCAGGGAATACGATGGGTTTACAAACCCTAGATCGATAAAGCTGGACAAGATATCAGTGTGGGCTAGGGTTCTTAAATTACCTGACAATTACCTCAATGAAACGGTGATCAAGGGGATGTGTAGGAAGATGGGGAAGATCTCAGAAGTCCAATTACAATTACCGGCTGGTTATGTCGGTGCGTTTGTCAGAATTCGTGTGGATCTTGATGTTGATAAAAAACTTGAGAGGTTTGTCTCGATCACGCGAGCAGGACAAAAAGATTGGTATCAGATCAAATATGAAAAAATGCCTTTTTTGCAATCACTGTGGCCTGATTGGGCACTGGTTCCAAGAGTGTGGTACGGGGGAACATGATCCTGCTAACTTTGCTTGGGGAGATTTCATTGTTGCTGATGAATGGAAGAACCGCGGAGGAGGACGTGGAAATGCAGCAAGAGGCAGTGGTAGAGGGAGAGGCATGTTTAGGCGTGGTAGTGGTCGAGGACAGGGAGATCTAGGAGAGTTTAGCTCTGAGGGGAATTGGAGATGGAATGCAAATATGAATCAATCGAAGAATATCATTGTGTCGTTGGGGCAAGTGCTACAGTCAGACCAAGAAATGCCGTCGGATATGGATATTAGTGCTGATATTCTGAACCCTCTGAGAGGGAAGAGGGTGGCAGAAAATTCGAATCAGATCTTTGATCAGGCTAACCAATCTATGGATGTTAACCCTGGTGCAATTGTGTCGTCAACCGTTGCAAGTATGATTGTTCAAATTGAGAAGGAGAAGTTACCACCAAGTTCGCATGCTCTAACTCCACAAAAGAGTGTGAACAGGAAGAAGCTTCGGACTAAGGGAGATGAAATTAATGGGGATACAGAAAACGATGGATTGGCGGCCTCCTTCGAGGAGGACCGCCGGGAGCAATGAAAATCCTAAGTAAAAACTGTCGGGGCCTCGTTGGGGAACCGACAGTCCGAGCGCTTCTGAATGATCAGAAGCGAAGAGGAGCTGATGTTATTTTCTTATTGGAAACTCACCTGGAAGAATGGCCTGCGGAATGTCTTCGCAGACGTTTATGTATGGACTACAAGCATGTTGTGCGCAGTGAAGGACGAAGTGGGGGACTTTGCTTATTCTGGAAGAAGGAGATTGAAATTGATCTAAGGTTTAAATGTAAAAACTATATTGATGTTACAATTGGGAGAGGTCTCGAGAAAATATGGCGTTTTACAGGTATGTATGGGGAACCACGATGGCAAGATAAAGATATGACATGGCAGAGACTACGGAACATGTATGCTGAGTGTGATATGCCCTGGCTAGTGATTGGTGACCTTAATGAAATCCTTTACCCTTTTGAGAAGGAGGGTGGTAACCCTAGACCCCAAAGATTTATGCAGGCCTTTAAGGATGCTCTGGAGGATTGTAATCTGGAGGACGTGGGATTCACAGGAGATAAATTTACCTGGCATAGAGTGATGATAAGAGAAAGGCTAGACAGAGCACTATGTAATGAAGCTTGGAGAAACAAATTTCCGGACGCTGTGCTTGAAAATCTGCCATATAGTAGGTCAGATCATAGACCTTTGCTTTTACGGCTTGAGGAAGAACCAACCCAGGACACTTATGGACCGGAAGTTCTGTGTTTTGAAGCACGCTGGTTGAAAGAGCCAAGATTCAAAGAGATTATGGAAGAAACATGGACACGCAATTCAAATGTGGAAGGACTGGCAGTAAAATTAGCCCGCGTTCATAAAGAACTTCACAGATGGGATAAAGTGGTTCTAAGAAAATAAAAAAGAACGATCCAAAATGCCCAAAAAGAACTTGAGAGAGTGGCACGAGTTGAGTTGACTGAAGCAAATGTGACACGACAGAGGGAGCTGGCGACAAAAATTGAAAAGCTTATCGAACAAGAGGAGATTTACTGGGCTCAACGCAGTCGGCTTAACTGGCTGCAGCTTGGAGACAAAAATACTTCGTATTTTCATAACTTTGCAAAGACAAGAAGGCAGCGGAATAAGATCAAGAAGCTTAAAAATGATAATGGGAATTGGGTTGAGGGCACAACCTACTTAAATCCCATGATTTCTGACTACTTTTCTGGTCTTTTTTCCACACAGGTCTATGATACGGACCCAGACCTGTTAGATAAAGTTACTCCAAAGGTTACCTCTGAAATGAACTTTGATCTGCAAAATCCTTACACGGTTGAGGATGTTAGAAGGGCTTTGTTTTCTATTGGAGATATGAAAGCACCGGGTCCTGACGGATTACATGTGATCTTCTTCAAGAAATGCTGGGACATTATTGGTGACTCTTTGGCACAGGAAGTGTTGGAGACTATAAATAATAAAGTCATCCCGGAGGGGTGGAATGAGACGGTTATTGTTCTTATTCCTAAGGTGGAGAGCCCTAAACTCATCACCCAGTACAGACCAATTAGCCTATGCAATGTTTTATACAAGGTAATATCTAAAATGATTGCCTTACGGTTTAAACGAGTGCTTAATGAAGTTATTTCCCCTGTGCAAAGTGCTTTTGTGCCTGGTAGAATGATCACTGATAATATCCTTGTTGCTTATGAGTGCTTACAAACCATCAAGAACAAGAAAGGAAGATCTGGATATTGTGCGGTGAAATTAGATATGAACAAAGCTTATGATCGTGTGGAATGGAATTTTCTAGAAAGAATGTTGATCCGGCTGGGGTTTCAAGCAGATTTTGTGGAGTTATTGATGGCTTGTGTTAAATCGGTGTCTTACAAAATCAGATACAATGATCAGGAGACGGAGGGGTTTGTTCCAACTAGAGGCTTAAGACAAGGGGATCCTCTTTCCCCTTATCTGTTTTTGATTTGTGCGGAAGGATTGTCAAGTTTATTAGCTCATATGGAAGAGGTTCGTGGCATTGAAGGGGTTAAGGTGTGCAGAAATGCACCATCAATTTCACACTTGTTATTCGCTGATGATTCTTTGATCCTTATGAAGGCAAACATAGTTAATGCAACCTCGTTGAGTGAAGTTCTTGACCAATACTATGCAAACTCAGGCCAATTGGTTAGTCAGACTAAGTGCAGCATTTACTTTAGTTCTAATGTGGATGTCTAGGTCAAGGCACATATTTGCACTAAATTAGATATTATGACAGAGGCGGTCTCTGATAAATATCTTGTCTTGCAGGCTATGGTAGGAGCTGATAGGAGTGATAGCTTCTTATATTTGATTGAACGTGTTATTGCTATCGTAAAGGGCTGGAAGGAGAAAATAATGTCTATGGGGGCCAAAGAGATCCTGCTAAAAGCTGTGATACAGTCGATTCCGGTGTTTGCAATGGCGGTTTTTAAAATCCCAAAAAACATCTGTAAGCAATTGAATGATGCTATGGCAGCCTTTTGGTGGGGAGACACAGATGAGCAAAAAAGGATGCATTGGTGTGCGTGGTGGAAGATGTGTATACCTAAGGCTCAAGGTGGAATGGGATTTAGAGACCTATATGCCTTTAATTTGGCAATGCTTGCAAAACAGACTTGGAGGCTTCTGAATAATCCCGAATCCCTTTGTGCTATAATTTTGCGTGCAAAATACTATCAGGATGGAAAATTTCTTCAGGCGGGTCCAAAAAAGGGATCGTCGTATACATGGCAGAGCATTGTTAGTGGAATCCAAACTTTCAAAAGAGGACATATCTGGAGAGTGGGTAATGGGAAGAACATTAACATCTGGAACGATCATTGGGTGCCAAGTACTATGTCGAGGAAGGTGGATACTGATAAAGGAAATGTTATTCTTAGAACGGTGGACGAGTTGATGGATCCAAACTCAGGACAATGGGATGAGGAGATCATTAAATCTATTTTTAACCCTTTCATTGTGAGATCAATCTTGCAGATTCCTATAAGCCAAACCTGGAAGATGATTTTGTGGCGTGGCATAAAACAAAGACTTTCATCTTCTCGGTGAGATCAGCCTACTATTACGAATGGGAACATCAATATAGTGGGAAGATGGCGAGAGCTGACGGTCAAGGTCCCTCACGTGTAAAAATTGTTTGGGAAAAGCTTTGGAAACTTCAAGTTCCGGCCAAGATGAAAATATTCATTTGGCGACCTTTGCATGGTTTTGTTCCTGGTATGTGTGTCCTTGCAAATCGTCATATTAAAGTTGAAGCTCAGTGTCCTATCTGTAAGCAAGGGGCGGAAGATATTCGGCATCTCATATTTACTTGCAAACGAGCAAAGGAAGTGTGGAGATCTCTAGGCCTAGAGGATTATATAAACCAGATGATCAAGGTGGATAGGTCAGGCTCAATTATTCTAGAAGAAATCCTTACAAACCCTACAAAATTCACCCCCGTCGTGAGCAAACTGGGTCTACAAGAAACTATCGCGGTGGGGGCATGGTACATTTGGTGGCAGCGGCGCGAGGCAGTTAAGGGAGAATCAGTGACTCCAGCTCATACATCTGATTTTTCGATTCAAGCCGTAACAATGAATTATGGTGCTGCCTCTAGCGGGGTGGTTCCAAAGGAGGTAACATGGACTAAACCCTCCTATCATAATTATAAAATGAATGTGTATGCTGCGTTTCTAAATGGTAGGGGTGCTACTAGTGCTATAATCAGAGATGACCATGGAAGGGTAATTGCTGGAGGCGCCTGGCCTTTTATCAACATCTTGGATGCTTCATCTGCTGAAGCAATGGCTCTTAAAATTGGGTTACAAAAATTGGAGAATATTGGATGCTCCCCAACGGTCGTTGAATCAGATAGTTTGGAGTTAATAAACACTTGCAAAGGAGAAATTGAGATCTGGAGTCCTTATTCGGCTATCCTAGCTGACTGTTTTGAGATTGCACAGCGCATGGGGAACATCAGCTTTTTACATTGCCCTAGAGAAGCAAACAAAGTAGCCGCATAATTTAGCTAGATTAGCTTTTGATTCTGATTCTGTAATAGCTTGGGACGGTGATCCGCCTCCCTCAGTTTTAGCTGATGCTTTGAACGATGTAACTTTTGGATGATTTTGGAGCTGCAAGTTTCAGACGCACTCTTTTTCTTACCAGGGTACCTAAGGGGACTGGAAAGTTTTAATGAGACGGCTTGCATGCGTAATATATTGTGATTTCAAAAAAAAAAACAAGAGCATGGCTGGATCGTTGCATTCTCAGCTTGAATTTCTCTGCGATCATGAACTGACGTGTAAGTAAGCACGGTAGGACTCTGAATGCTACCCCGACTGGAGGGGAGGCAGATGCAAAATCAATGCTACACAACCTCAGTTGCATACTTGCATACATGCTTATAACATGAAGCCGTACAAGGAGTAGTCTACACTCGTGACTCTTGAGATGATGTTCCTTCTTCCTGAGATGGTTTGCAGATTTCCAAGATTTTCTCCATTTTTTTTCTTTTTGGCAGGATGATTTTATTTTCTCCAGTTTCTCTTGAAACGTACTACTGTAGCTCTGGTGTATAAATCAAGATTACGTTGTAAATGTATATACAGCTAGAGAAAGGATTTCTAACAAAACCAACGGAATGACTTACAACCAGTTGATAATCAAGTCGTGCTTGGGAAGAACGAATCCACCTTACTCAATCTCAGTTACTTTGATGGCCTCAACCAATGCGTGTTTTTTTCTTCAAAAAGGTGAAAAAAACCCGGCCTCTCCATCAGTTGATGCACACAGTCTTTTATTTCAAGAATCCAAATGTCCAAAGTTATTACAATTTAAGGATCACTCAAGGTCGAAACATGGATCAACCAACAAAAATTGAAGACACATGTAAATGTGCTCAATGCTCATGATTGATAACCTATCATCACCATCATTGTCGTACTTCCTATGCTGCATACTGAGTAAAATTGCACTAACATTGTATTGAAACTACACGGTTTCACAGGGTACAATTTGTGGTGTTTCAGTGTGCAGTTTAAGATTGACTTATAATAACCAAAAATTCATACAACTAAAAATTAGCAAAAGAATTATTTGTCGGATGCAAAAAAAATACAAGTGATGAAGGTCAATATGTCATGGTGGTACAAGTGTACACATGTGTTTTATGCTAGAAGTTATACGTCCTACAAGATGGATTTATGCATTGTTTTCAAACTAAAAACTTTATGACTTTGCACCGGTTGCGAATACACAAGTCGTGCTTGGGAAGGACGAATCCACCTTACTCAATCTTAGTGACTTTGATGGCCGCCACCAATGCACATCTTCATATTAAAGACACATGGGAAGCCATAGGCAACAGAGAAAACCCCTTCTCTCTCGCGACCGGCTCGCCCCCCGCGGGCGACCGGCCGCGCCCCCGTCTCCCTCCTCCAGGCGCCCTCCCCCGCCCTCCTCTCCTCCGCCGTCGTCGGCGCGCGTAGCCGGGCAAGCCCCGGGCGGCGTCGGCGGCGGCGGCCCCTTGCTTTTCCCCTCTCGTGACCGCATCTGCGCGGGGCGGCGTGGTGACGGGGGGTGCTCCCAGGCGGCTTCGGTCCGGCGCGGCGGCGGGCTTCCCGGCGCTGGTGCGGGTGGCACTTCTCGTGGTGGCGCAGCTTGCTGCAGGGCGTCGTGCTAGCATCGGCCAGCGGCGGTTGGGCCTGCTCAGCCCAGATTTGGGCCCCTTCGGGTCTCAGATGGGCCTGGGCGGGCCGGCGGTGCTGCTGAGGCTGTAGTCGCTCCCTGGAGGCGGATGTGGAGTATTGGGGTTCGGAGATGCGGTGGCACTGTTGCCGGCTTGCTGCTGCATGAAGGCAGGGGCTTTGCGGGCCCGTTTCAGGCCCGGCCGGGCCAGGAGGCCTGGTGTGCCTCTGCTATCGTGTCCGGTCGGCTACCTCTACGGCGGTGGAGGCTGTTCCCTCCCGCACGGCCATGGGGCTGCCGCATCTGATCCCTTGTACTTTCTCGCCTGTTCTCTAGGCCTCGCATTGGTGTTCACAGTGAGACGATGATGGTGGCGTCAAGACCGTGGTGGTGCGTGTTGGTGGGCGGCGTGATGGGTGACAGACTTCAGAGCGTTCGGGGTAGTGGGTCGTTGGGGTGCGGGAGAAATCCTTGTCGGCCTTCGACACCGACGGGGTGACGCCTACGGGTGTCGCCATTCCTTCCTGAAGGCCGTCGGAGGCACCCCTGTCCCACTGACCTCCGCGTACGGGGGAAACCCTAGGACAGGTCCGGGCAGTAGCGACGTCTTCGTCGCTCCCCTTGTTGAAGGTGCTGGTTGTTGCGCGACGTTTCGAAGGTCTAGGCATGTGGTGGGAATTTTTCGGAGGGCACAGCGGTGGAGAGCCATCATCGTCTAGTCGATCTACCGATGTTGGCATTGTTTTCTCTTTTATTTCTCTTTCGTGTTTTTGTTGGGGCTAGTTCGCCCCAGCATCGTGTATCGTGTTGTGTCTTTCTTTGGGCGTTGTGCTGTCTAGCCCAGCAGCGGTCTCACCTGTGTGCTTTATTTATAAAGCGGGGCGAATGCCTGTTTCGAGGAATATTAAAGACACATGTAAATGTGCCCATCTAAAGCTACGGTGATATATAAATAGTCTCTCATATGCGAAAACTCCGGTGTATCGCATACAAGAAAACACCCTATAGAGCACTATGCGCCAAGCTCACTGTCTACTAGAGTATACAACTAGGCTTGGGAAGGATCGAGAATTCAGTTACCATAAGTCGCACTTGTTGGCCTAATCGTGACCGGTGTAGCTTAGTGAATCTATGACGCCCACAAACTGATTTGCAGAGGACAGCTATCAGTGACGTGTCCATAATTACACATTGAGACAATCATGCGTAGCCACACAGGAGCAAGGAGGTAAGTACCAGGGGAATGGCACACCCTTGAGAAAGTTCCTGCTCTATGTGAGAGGACACTCGTTTGCTAAGTCCCATGAATTGATGGAAGTATGTTGTATTGCTGTCCTTCGCTAGCTAGTTGCAGTCTTGAGTTCATCTTCTCATGCACTGTCTTGCATATGTATTCATATTACAGTGTGCATGTACATGTATCAGGTTATTAGTAGATTAACGATTTTGTTTTCTCCGTGTATCAGGTTACTAGTAAATTAATTGTTTTGTTTGCTCCGGGTGAAGAAATAGCTGTTGTAGTTGTCCGTTTTCACTGAGTTCGTTTGTCTCATCGTGTCAATTTGGTTGCCAAGGTTTTGTACTTATATGCCATCTACAAAGTTGCCGAATTCATGGGAGTGAAAATTAGTGTTTGCCGTGGTAACTATGCCACCGGCCTCTCATGTTTATATAGCTCAGAAAGGATCAGATAGATACAGAGGTTGTTAGCTAGATAAGCTACAAGTGCACGTAACCTGACGTGCTCTACAATACATGTACGGTTGATCAACAACCAAATCTAATCTAACTAGCTATATTCTAGCTGTTAGTTTACATTCTTCCTCAATCTTAATGTTGTACACGTACTAAGTTGAGATTGGTAAATCGGATTTGCTAATTCTCAGCTAGCTGAGATTTAAGTTACAGCGCAGTTAAGTCAAACACCATAAGATCGACTGAGCGTGCCAAGATCCGTGCGCGGTGGTTTGTTAGTTGTTTAGCCCGTGTAGATTCTGTTCCTGCGTTGTTTGGCCCGTGTTGGTTTTTTTTCGTTGATGTGTCGTATTGGTTGCTGTGAATCCGGTCCGTGTTGGCAACTTTTGTCTTTTGTTATGGAGCGTGAGCCGTTGACTGAGCGTAGACAGTTGGCTTTTTTGGGCCATTGCTTTTTTCTTTTTCTTTTGCCCCCTTTGTTTTTTGGTATTTTCTTTTTGGCTCTTTCTTGCAGGCCTGATTTTTACTAATTATTCATGGGTAGTCTAAGATTTTTTTTTGTATTTTTTCTTCTATTTTTAACGTGTTGTTACATGTAAAATGGTTATCTTTTTACGTAGGCATTGATTTGCTAATTTTTGTTTATAAATGTATGCAAGTTTCTATGCATATTTTTCAGTAGATTCTCATGTATGTGTTCCAATTGAATTTTTTAAAATTAATATTTTTTGGGTTTGCATACTCATCTTCTGGTTCGTTAATTTTCATCCTGCACGTTAAGATTTTTTCTAACATGCATTGCATTTTATTTTTTCCGGGACGATACTCGCACAGCAGAATTATGACATATGTTGTCTTGGCCTTTGTACTAGGCATTTCTAGACTTTTCATGATTCCCTTTCTTTACTACGAGTTGCATATTAACATGCAACTAGCTTTTCTTCAGTGGGCAGTTATAAGTGGGGTTGCAACCGAGATTATTTTTTTTGTGATCGTTTCTTTACCTTTTTGTGTTTTTGCATCTGGATTTTTCTCGTGGACCCCTTTATTTACTATGAGTTGCGTATCTACATGCAACTGACTTTTCTAAGGAGGGAGTTGGATGGTGGGTTATAACTGAGGATTATTTTTGCGACCTATTTCTTTATCTTTTTTGAGTTTTTGCATTTGGACTTTTTGTGGTCCTTTTTTTATTATAAGTTGAATATCGACATGCAACTAGATTTTCTCAAGAAGCAGTTGCAAATAGGGTTGCAACTGAAGATTGTTTTTCATGGTCTCTTCTTTTATTTTTTTTTGAGTTTTTGTATCAGGACTTTTTGTGGTCCCTATCTTTTACTATGATTGTCTTTTACTACGATTGTCCCAACTTTTGCAACCAGACTTCCTATTGGACTCGCAACTGGTCCATGTCTTATATAAAATTGAAATTTTGCAATTGATTCCGTCTTTTTCATAGGTATGAGTTGTAATCGGTCTCACAGCTGGTCCATCTTTCATATAATTGCAATCAAATTCAGAACTTACTTGTATTTTCCATAGATATTAGTTGTAATCGGACTCACAACTGCTCCATCTTTTGTATGAGTTATAATCGGACTCGCAACTGACTTGTTTGTTTATAGGTATAACTTGTAGTCGAACTCGTAACTGGTCCATGTTTCATATGAGTTGCACTCGGACTCGTAATTGACTTGTATTTTTCATAGATGTATGACTTGCAATCGGACTCAGAATTGGTCCATATTTCATACGAGTTGCAATCGAAATCAGAACTGACTTATCTTTTTCATAGAGGTATGATTTGCAGTCGGACTCACAACTGCTCCATGTTTCATACGCGTTGCAATCGGACTCAGAATTGGTCCATGTTTCGTATGAGTTGCAATCGGACTCGCCACTGACTTGTGTTTTTCATAGAGGTACAAGTTGTAATTGGATTAGGAAGTGGCTTGTCTTTTTGACAGGTATGAGTTGCAGTCGGACTCACAACTGGTCCATGTTTCATATGAGTTGCAATCAGACTCGTAACTGGTCCAAATTTCATATGATTTGGATTCAAAATAGGTATGAGTTGCAATCATACTAACAAATATTTTCATAGAGGTATGAGTTGCAATCGGACTCGCAAGTGCTCCATCTTTTGTATGAATTGTAACTAGATTAGTAAGTGAATTGTATTTTTGATAGTGTAAGTTGCAGTCGGACTCGCAACTGATCCATGTTTCATATGAGTTGCAATCGGACTTGTAACTAGTCCTTGTTTCATATTAGTTGCAACTAGACTCGCAACTGATTTGTATTTTCCATAGAGGTATGAGATGCAACTTCCAATCAAACTTGAAATTGGTCCATGTTTCATATGTTGCAACCAGACTCGCAACTGACTTGCCTTTTTCATAGAGGTATCAGGTCCATGTTTCATATGAGTTGAAATCGGACTCGCAACTAGTCCATGTTTCGTACGAGTTGCAATCAGACTCGTAATTGGTCCATATTTCATATGAGTTGGGAATCATAACTAACTTTGTATTTTTCTTAGGTATGAGTTGCAATCGGAATCGCAACTGCTCTATCTTTTTCTTATGAAACATGAATCATAACTAACTTTTTCTTAGGTATGAGTTGCAATCGGAATCACAACTGCTCTATCTTTCATATAAGTTATAGATTTGGAAGTGACTTGTCTTTTTGGTAGGTATGAGTTGTAGTCGGAATCGCAACTGGTCCATGTTTTATATAAATTGAAATCTGACTCATAACTGACTTGTCTTTTTCATAGAGGTATGAGTTGCAGTCGGACTCGCAGCTGGTCCATGTTTCATATGAGTTGCAGTCGGACTCGTAACTGAATTATCTTTTTCATATGAGTTGTAGTCGAACTCATAACTGGTCCATGTTTCGTATGAGTTGCAATTGGACTCATAACTGACTTGTATTTTTTCATAAAGGTATCAGTTGCAATCGGACTTGCAATTGATCCATGTTTCTTATGAATTGCAATTGGACTTGCAACTGACTTTTTTTCTCATAGACGTATCAGTTGCAATCAAACTCGCAACAGTCCATGTTTCATATGAGTTGCATTCAGACTCGTAACTGGTCCATGCTTCATATGATTTGAGATTCAGAATTGACTTTGTATTTTTCTTAGATATGAGTCGCAATCGGACTTGCAAATATTTCATAGAGATATGAGTTGCAATCAAACTTGCAACTATTCCATCTTTCGTATGAGTTGTAATTGGATTAGGAAGTGACTTGTGTTTTTTATAGGTAAGAGTTGTAGCCGGACTCAAAACTGGTCCATGTTTAGTATGAGTTGCATTTAGACCCATAACTGTTTCATATGAGTTGCAATTGGACTCGCAACTGAGTTGTATTTTTCATAGAGGTATGAGTTGGAATCGGATTCACAACTGGTCCATATTTCGTATGAGTTGCAACCGGACTCACAACTGACATGTATTTTTCATAGAGGTATGAGTTCAAATCGGACTTGCAACTAGTCCATGTTTCGTATGAGTTGCAATTAGACTCGTAACTGGTAAATGCTTTATATAATTTGGGATTCAGAACGGACTTTGTTTTTCTTAGGTATGATTTGCAATCGGAATCGCAAATGTTTCATAGAGATATGAGTTACAATCGGAGTCACAACTGCTCCATCTTTCTAATGAGCTGTAGATTAGTACTTAAGTGACTTGTCTTTTTGATATGCATAAGTTGCAGTCTGAATCTCAAATGGTCCATGTTTCATATGAGCTGCAATTGGACTTGCAACTGATTTATTTTTTTATATATATGAGTTGTAATCAGACTCACAGCTGGTCCATATTTCACATGAATTGCAATCGGACTTGCAACTGACTTGTCTATTTCACAGAGGTATGAGTTGCAATCGGACACACGACTGATCCATGTTTCTTATGAGTTGTAGTTGGATTTGGAAGTGACTTGTCATTTTGATAGATATGAGTTGCAGTCGGATTCGTAACTGGTCCATATTCATACGAGTTGTAATTAGATTAGGAAGTGACTTGTCATTTTGATAAGCATGAGTTGCACTCGGATTTGCAACTGGCCCATATTTCATATCGGTTGTATTCGGACTCGCAATTGACTTGTTTTTTTATAGAGGTTTGAGTTGCAATCGGACTCGCAACTGCTCCATCTTTTGCATGACTTGTCTTTTGATAGGTATGAGATGTAGTCGCCGCAATTGGTGCATGCTTGATATGAGTTGCATTCAGATTCGTAATGTTTTTCATAGGTATGTTTTGGAATTGACTTGTTTTTTTAAGGTATGAGTCGGAATCAAAATCGCATTTGGTACATATTTCGGATGAGTTTGCAATCACATTCGAAACTTTTTTCTCGTAGGTATGAGATACGGTGAGTTTTTAGAAAAAATAAAAACTTCAAAACCAGACCTTATGCTCAAACTACGTACTGGCAGCCAGCAAGCCAAAAGAAGGGATCATAGTCCATAGACCATGGTGAAAACTAATTAGAAGTTAAACTACACTTAGCAGCGCCTTTCAACTAGCATTTATTGCAGCAGCGCGCAGTGCACCACTCGACGAAGCGCACATATGACCGTGAGTAGCTTTTCATGGAGAGATGCTTTTGCCCATTGCTGGTCCTCACTTCTTAAATCTCACGTCGTTTCCGTTTCAACGCTCAGCTCACGCCGGAAAGTATGCTGACGTCAGCTGACTAGGAATTAAGCTAATTCTCAGTCAGCTGAGCGTTAGATAGACCCTTGGTAAATAGTTGTTCCAGCATCTGCTTCGTAGAAGGCTTGGTGAAGGCATCTGCTACCTGATCGGCAGAAGACACGAACCTGACATCAAGAGCGCCTTGGGCAACCTTCTCCCGCACGAAATGGAAATCGACTTCGATGTGTTTCGTGCGAGCGTGAAACACTGGGTTGGCAGTAAGGTAAGTGGCGCCGAGGTTATCACACCACAAAACCGGTGGACGTGCTTGAGGAACATGAAGTTCTCGGAGTAAGGACTGCATCCACATAGCCTCGCTGTTCCATTTGCGAGCGCTTTATACTCGGCTTCTGTAGATGACCGAGAAACCGTGGGCTGTTTACGGGCGCTCCATGACACCAGAGTTGGCCCAAAGAAGACGGCGAAGCCCCCAGTAGAACGTCGATCGTCGGCACTGCCGGCCCAATCAGCGTCAGTAAAAACGCTCAGAAGCATTGAGGGTGACTTGCGAATACGCAGTCCAGTATCAACTGTACCCTTGATGTACCGCAAAATGCGTTTAACTGCCTCCCAATGTACAGTAGTTGGCTTAGCAAGGTATTGGCATACTTTATTGACCGAGAAAGAAATATCCGGTCTGGTGAGTGTCAGGTATTGGATACCACCAACTGCACTTCGATAATCAAACACATCATCGCCAACAAGAGGTACTCCTTGATCAGCCGCAAGCTTGTCTTGGACTGACATCGGCGTAGAGACCACCTTGGAGTTATCCATACGAGTGCGACAGAGAAGATCCATCGCATATTTTCCTTGGGACAATGTCATTCCCCCTGAGTCACACACGGCTTCAACACCGAGAAAATAATGGAGAGGCCCCAAATCTTTAACTGGGAATGAATCACCGAGACGCTGAACAAGCAAGGCTGAGGCTTTTGGGCAAGAACTGACGACGACAATATCGTCGACGTACACAAGCATGTACATGGTGATGCCGGCGTGATTGAACACGAAGAGGGAGGTGTCAGTCTTGGCAGCGACGAAGCCGAGCTGATGGAGCATGTCACTGAGGCGGGAATACCAGGCACGTGGCGACTGCTTAAGGCCGTAGATAGATTTGTGCAGCTTACACACATAATTAGGATGCGCAGAGTCCTCAAAACCTGGGGGCTGACGCATATATGCAGTTTCTTCCAAGACGCCATGCAGGAAGGCATTACTAATGTCAAGCTGCCGAATAGACTAGTCGCGAGACATGGCAATAGCGAGAACCAGACGAACGGTAGCATGCTTGACGACGGGACTGTAGGTGTCGAGATAATCGAGACCATACCGCTGAGTAAACCCTTGAGCCACCAGGCCAGCTTTGTGCTTGACCTTGAAAACCCAGCGAGAACCAATCACATTGCGGCCAGATGGAGGAGGCACCGGGGTCCAGGTGCCATTGCGAAGCAGGGTAGCATGCTCATCCTCCATGGCATGCCGCCAATGAGTGTCAGAGAGAGCCTGCCGATACGAAGTAGGTTCTGTTGTGGCCACTGATTGCGCTGCAAAACCGCGGCGACGGGGATCGTAGCGGATAGTCCCATCTGTGGGCTGCAAGGGCTTGGCAGTGGCATCCCGGGTGTGCGTCTGCATATGGTGACGCGTCGAGCGCGCTGGAGACGCAGGTGGTGGTGATGGAGCCGCAGGTGGCTGCGGCGGGACGGCAATCGGCGATGAAGGAGCGGCAGAAGACTCTGCTGTGGCGGAGAAATCATGTGCGGCAGGGTGCCGCGAGGCCGCAGCAGGCTGGCGAGAGCCAGAGTGTGGTGTGCGAGGAGAGCCTGTAGCTTTGTCATCGCGTGAGAGACCTGCATCAAAGGAGCTGCTTGTGGCAGGAGTATTAGTCAACAGGGTTAGGTCATAGTTACGCATACGATCATCCTGGAATACTGGTTCGGTCCTAGGAAAAATGGAAGGAATATGAGTAGAGATAGGGACAGATGGGAGAGGAGCGGTGGTGCTGTTGGAATAGGGAAAAAGGTTTTCGTCGAACACTACATCACGAGACACAAAAATTCGGCCAGATGATCGATCTAGGCATTTGTAACCCTTATGTTGTTGATTATACCCAAGGAAAACGCACATGCGAGATCGAAACTCAAGTTTCCGGTTGTTGTACGGCCGCAAGTTAGGCCAGCACGCACAGCCAAACGCGCTGAGGAAAGTGTAGTCAGGTTTCTCTCCGCGGAGACATGTGATGGGTGTGGAGTTCTGGAGGTTTTGCATAGGCATGCGATTGATGAGGTAGACGGCAGTGAGGAAGGCTTCGTCCCAAAAACGGACTGGGAGCGATGAGTGAGCGAGCAGAGCAATGCCCGTCTCGACGATGTGCCGATGTTTTCTTTTGGCAATGCCATTTTGCTGTGAGGTATGTGGGCAAGTTAAGCGACGTTGGATACCAGTGCGATCAAAATATCGAGAGAGACGACGATACTCCCCGCCGCCGTCAGTTTGCACGACACGAATTTTAGTTTGCAGCAAACACTCAATATGAGTTTGAAAATGATAAAAAGATTTCTCAACATCGGACTTGCGTTTAAGTAGCTAAATCCAGGTATAACGACTAAAATCATCGACAAAACTAACATAGTACCTAAAACCTCCTATGGAAGAAAGAGCCGGCCCCCATACATCGGAGTGCACAAGCTCGAGAGGGGATTGGGTACAATGAGACGATCTAGAATATGGCAACTGGTGCACCTTGGCACGTTGGCAAGAATCACAAACTGACGCTACTAACGGAAGTGCACAAGCAAATTTATTGGACCTAATGACGGACTCAACGACACGAGACGAAGGGTGCCCGAGCCTACGATGCCAAAGTTCAGCGGACATCGTCGTACTAGCAAGGCAGAGGCGACGCGAAGACGACGACTTGACGAGGTTGCTTGGCACTGGATAGAGGCCATCTTGGCATCTACCCTGAAGAAGAGGGGCCTTCGTTGCCTGATCCTTAACACAAAAATGAGAGGGATAAAATTTAGCGTAGGCATTATTGTCACGAAGTAATTTGTGTACAGATAATAGGTTTTTGTCTAGCTGAGGAACGCGAAGGATGTTTTTGAGAAGGAGAGGACGAACTGAACCAGTAATTTGAGAATGACCAATATGGGTAATATGCAGACCTGCACCATTGGCGACTTGCACGGACTCCTTCCCACGCTAGCTCTCCTGGAAACTGAGGCGGTCCAGATCAGCCGTCAGATGATCCGACGCGCCGGAGTCGAAGAACCAAGGGCCACCGTCGTGGGAGTTGTTGGTGTGGACGGTGTTGGCGTTGCGCGGACGAGGCTCTTCAGGCTGGTAAGCATGGTTGAAACGGTTGCGGCAGTGCAGGGCGTCGTGGCCATACTTGCCACAGACCTGGCACGTGGGACGGGGGCCTCCGCCGCTGCCTCCATTGCGGCTTCCACCGCCGTAGCCGTTGCCACGGCCTCGACCGTCGTTGCGACCGCCGCGGTCGCCTTGTCCCCCTCCTCCATTGGGACGTCCATCACCGCCACGGTGACCACCGCCTTGGCCACCGTTGTGGTTGCGCGTGTCCGCAACGTTTGCGGATGGGTGGATCTCGCTGGTTGACGCCTGCTGCTCAAGACGGAGTTCGGCACTAAGAAAGTAAGCATAAAAATTGTTGAGCGTCACCGGATCATCGCGGGCAGTGATGGAGGCGACGAGGGGCTCGAACTCCTGGCCAAGCCCGACTAGCATGTAGCCGAGGATCTCCTCGTTGCTGAGAGGTTTCCCAGCTGACGCCATGGCATCAGCATAGCCTTTCATCCGGTTGAAGTACTCGGAGGCCGTCATGTCCTTCTTCTTCAGGTTGGAGAGCTGGTAACGCAGTTGCATCACCCGGGCTCGGTTCTGCGAGCCAAACATGGCGTGGAGAGCATCCCACACACCAGCCGACGTGGTGATCGTCGTCAGTTGCCCCACGATGTCCTCAGACATGGAGCCGAGGAGGGTGATCATCACCAGCTGATCTTGCTGGTACCACCGGAGATAGTCCGGGTTGGCCGTCTCCTTAGCCCTGTCGCCGGTGCCCTCTGTGATCGTGGATGAAGGGGCAACGATGGTGCCGTCGACGTAGCCAAACAGATGAGCGGCGCGCAGGGCAGGCGCCGCTTGGGTCTTCCACAACAGAAAGTTGTCGCGGGTAAGTCGAATGGTGATGAGGCTGGTGATGGAGATGGTCACGGTGGTGGAGCTTGAGGCGGCGGTGCTGGCGCCTGTCATTGTTGTGGAAGGTGGAGATGGGATCTAGGCTCTGGTACCAAGTGAAAATTAGTGTTTGCCGTGGTAAATATGCCACCGGCCCTCTCATGTTTATATAGCCCAGAAGGGATGAGATAGATACAGAGGTTGTTAGCTAGATAAGCTACAGGTGCACGTAACCTGACGTGCTCTACAATACACGTACGGTTGATCAACAACCAAATCTAATCTAACTAGCTATATTCTAGCTGTTAGTTTACAATGGGTTAGTCTAGCCAAGTTATGAGATGTTATTAAATACCTAATCTAGGGAGTTCAGCTTCCCATAGTATCATTTCAAGTCAGATTTGGTCGCATCTTTCTTTTTTCCCAATGTGTTTTAGCACCAAGTGTCACCTAAACTTGTATGTTTGTGTATGCTTCTTGGCTGTGGTATGGAAAGCTTGTCATCGATGTTGATCTAATGTGATCATGATCCATGGGTGCTCAATTTTATTCCCTTGAGATCAATAGCAGGGAATTAACATGGACAAGTGTGGTTCAATGTTTAAGCTTGATGCAGTTGAAACTGGGAATGCCACCACTTGTACAATCGAACTGTTGCCTGACGCAGGTCGCTGCTGCTGTCCACTATGTAGGGGTCCATATCCACCCAGAGCTATCATTCTCGCAGATGCTTAGTGCTGATGATAACCATAATCATCATAATCACAAAAATATGGGAGGATGTTGCATTTTTAGTTGCATACTCCGAAATTTTCTCACCGCAACCTGCGGACAAGCTAGGATTAATTCCCTACGTCCGGAATTAACCGACTAACATACCTACTCCCTCTGTCTAGAATTAATTGACTGACATTTGTCTAAATACATTCAAAAATAAAAGAATGTGAGTCAGTTAATTTCAGGCAGATAAAGTAGTAGAGATGCACGCGCATATAATGTAAGGTTTCAAAAGAGGACTAGAGAATGCTCTTTTTGATGCCAAACCGGTTTTTGGTTTGAAACTAATTTAGTATCAGATGGGCAATTTTGTTGTCCTTGGAGAATCTCTACTCGTTCCCCAAAAGCCTCCCTAAACCAGTTATGGGGGTGCCGGCGCAAAAAATCCCACCTAGCCATGCCCCCCAGTTTGGTTTTGGCGCTGGCGTGCCGGCTCGTTTCATCCGGCGCCACATGCTATACCTGACATGCAGGGAGGCTAGCGGGTGCGGCGGATGAAGCGAAATAACTGCACGGACCAGCCCTGTCGAGGAGACACCCCGACTTTCCCTCCAAACTCCATATCATCATGTTTCCCTCCATCTTTCCGCCCACTCCCTTCATTTTTCCCCTTCAACCAGTCGAGCCCAACACTTTCCCATGGCGCCAAAGAGGAGGTACGTCGCTACCCGATCAACTGACGCATTCAATGCCATCGACACCGCACCGAATAAGAGGGGAAGACTAAGAAGGAGCGGCCAAAGGGGATGACCAACGCTAAGTGTGAGTTCAACCTCCTGCGCCGTAAGGTGGAGAACGCCAGCCGCTGGCAAAGGGAGGCAAAGGCGAGTCAACGAAAGGATTTGGAGGCGCAACCGACGGAGGCGACCATGGCGTAGAGGGTTGCGATGATGGAGGGGATGGTGTTGCCGGCAACACCTCAGGCTGCCCAGTTCATCCCCAATGCGTGGGGGAGCCAAAGCAACGTCTGCTTTCCCTCTCCTTCAGCGTCGTCTCCTGGGCAAGCGCCAACTTTCTAGAAAGCAAAGGTACACCGCAACACCCCCGCTTCTCGCCGGGCCTTCATGCGTTTGATCCTTTAGGAAACTTCGTCACCGCGGATCTGAGCTATGGAAACGATGGAACCCCGGCACTCCTTCACCCCTGCTCAATGGCGTCCCTCCATCTTAGGCCGAATTCCATCAATTCTTCACGGGCAGTAGAAACCATGGCGCCCATGGGCCATTCGGCGAAATGCCCGATGTTAGTGACATCATGGCTGACCTCAGCACACCTACACGCAGGAGGAAACTGAGGCGTATGGCGACGAAGAGGAGGACGGCGGTGAAGTGTGGGAAAACGTGACCTACACCTACACGGAGGCCGAACCCGTCGAGAAGGAGGTGGAGGTGCCCGTGGCCAATCTGAAAGGGCCCCGACCGAGAAGAAGAAATCCGGGATTTGCGGACCGAAGTGGAGCTCGAGGGAGGACGAGTGCCTCGTCGAGGCATGGAAGACAGTGAGCATCGACCCTTTCACCAGCGCCAACCAAAACGCCGACAACTACTGGAAAAGGGTGAAGGCGGCCTACGATGAGCTTCGTCTTTTGGATCCCTATTTGAAGACCTTGCACCATGATCGCAATGACTCGGCCATGTCGCACCGTTGGGCGTTGATCCAACATGCCTGCAACAAGTGACACGACATCGAGGAGGAGGTCCGTTGAGTGCATGTTAGCGGCACCAACTTCGACGATCAAGTAAGCAAAACTATCTAGCCACCGTTCGATGTCTTCATTGTGTTCAACTGCATTATAGATGCGCGCCATGATCACCGCCTACCGTGAGGACAACAATGACGTCGAGTTCAAGTTTATCCATGTCTTCTCCCGGATTTAGACGTGCGACAAGTGGACGGACACACATACATCTCTCGCCAAGAATGGCACCGCCTACGATCCCAATGCGACGCCATTGGCTGCATCGGAAGGGCGTCCCATTGGGCAGAAGAAGGCCAAGTTTATGAGGGATATGACACCGGTCATGGAGAAGCTGCACTCGTCCATCATGGCGTGCATGGCCAACACCGCGGTCAGGGCAGAGCAAGCTACCAAGATGGAAGAGATCGCCGCGGCTAGGTGGGTGTCGGTGATGGAGATGCAGGACATCAAGCTCAGCCTGATCAGGGCCAACGTGGCGCACGAAGAAGAGGAGGGAGGACTTGGCGATCCTAATGGTCGACACGGCGGGCATGGACGACGAGGTGAAGGCGTGCTGCGTCGATTAGCGCATCGCCATCCTGTCCGAGAACAGACTTCGATTCGCAGCGATTTGCAGCGACGTGATCGTCGAGACTATGTGATAGGTTTGTAGGCGCCAAAACTATGTGATATTTGGGGATGTGTTTGGGGGTTGCAAGTGTAACTGGGTGCCGGCGTCTCCACATTAGACGAACTGGTGCCGGCCGCCGCCGTATGGGGACAAGTGGAGATGCTCTTGGTTAGAATAGTAGTGACAAAAACAAATAATGAAGGTGGCATATATTGTGGTGATGCTTTGTGATGGGAAATTGCTGAACTCCGTTCTCCGTATATTCTGACGAAACAGAAACACCAGTCCACTAGTATTGCGATGGGCAATTGCTGAACTCCACTCTCCTGTCCTGTGTCTTAGCCTCAAACCCCACTCTCGTGATCTCGTCGACAACAATCGGAAACCCCCACTCTCCCCTGTCTCCTCCAGCCCCCAAATTCACGATGGTGGAGGGCGCCGGAATGCCCCCGAGCCTTGGCGCGCTCGACCATCCCCAAATCCCCAAATCGATCATCCAGGCTGAGGCTGGCACAGCGCCGGAGCGACCTGCTTTGACCATGGGGCCTCCTATTACAAATTTACGCTATTGCCTTCGTCAGATCATCCAGGCTGAGGTTGGCACTGTTGGCTTTGCCATGTTGGCTCATCCTTGCTTACAAATGTGGCACAGAGCCGTCAATTCGCAAGGCGTTGCCACATGGATACCTTGGAAGACCATTGAAATGCATAATATTCTTGAGCTCTCTCTTCAAATTCAGGAAAACATAAGAATCCTACTGGGGTATGATGAAGATAATGATGTAATATTTGTACATGCAAGCCACAGTGTCTATGCGGTTCAATTTAAGTCGATGCATTCCAAGAAACTTTATGGAACCCATTGTATCGAATCGAATTCATCCTTTTACGAGTTTCTATACACCAGGTAAAAAAATGCTCGTCCTTAGTCCTTATGATTCTTAAGCGAGTAGTAGTAACCAAATCTGGTCATGTTTTGTACGTACATGATTGCTCAACTACCTTTGTTATGATTCTTAAGTGTTCACTAACAACTTGAACTTAACAACTGTCCCTTTGCTATGTAGACGAACTTGTAGCCGTATTTCTTAGTACTCCCTTCGATTCATATTACTTGTCATTAGATTGGATGTATCTAGCATCAAAACATGTCTAAATACATCCATTTATGTAACAGGTAATATGGATAGAAGGGAGTATATGTTATAGTTAGATATAGTTTGCCTTCATTCTTTTTAGATACCAATTAAATTTCAAATGAGTAACTCAGTTGGCATGACTGGTCTGCATGCATCTCTGAGATCATTTTGTCTTTACTAGAAGCACAAGATATAGTGCAATATTTTGACTGTAATATTCAGGCTAATAATGTTTCCTCAGCATGTGCAAAGATCACTCCAGTCCTCAAAAGCTGTCACTCGCCTAACAGTACATGTATTCAAAATAATGTACGTACATGTCTTAGGAAGCTCCAGCTTGACTCTCAAATGGCGTGTGACTGCAACCAGGGGACTGACTGCAACATTGTCGGTATAGGGTTCTGACTGCATCAATTGTGATCTCCTTATTTTCTAACACTTTTTTTTAGAAATGGACGTATTTATTAACATAAAATATTTAATGTTAACATCCGGCCTCTGCATAATTAAGATACACACATCCACATGAACAATAGAACAAGGGAATAAAAAGAAAGACAAGCATTACAAAAAAGCACTATCGAAAAAATTGTCTTCAATCTAAGGTAGATTAATCTTCAAATCACGCGACCATTCATGTCGGAAGAAAATACCCCTCGCCGTGTCCTCCAATCGCATATATCCCACCATAAATAAGTCGCGAAACTCCATGCGTTGCAGAATAGTCCATGATCGGAGGATAGCCGTGGTTCGAAAAATAACCTGCAGAGGAGAAGACACAATATTATTAAAAATATTGTCATTTCTACAAAGCCATAGCGACCATATAATGGCAAGCGCTCCCACCCTAAACAAAGTTCTGTACTTATCAACAATTCCATGCAGCCAATTACCAAAAACATTGGTTACTAAACGTGGAGGAGATAAACCAGAAGCTATTTGGATGAATGACCATATTGTAGGGTTCGCAGCATAGAAAACAAAAAATTTCCTACGATGTGAACTATATACCAAGATCTATCTACTAGATACAAACAACGGGCGGATGTATATCCGTAGAGAACATACCCTTGAAGACCGACAAAGCTTAACGAGTTCAACTCGTGGTTGATGTAGACGATCTCTTGCCGATCTCAAGATCGAGAGGAAGTCCTAGCGCCGCAAATCAGCAGCGCATCCGTGCTCGCACACACGTTCGAGGCACCGAGCAACCTCCGCCTCCTCTCTCCAGCGATGCAGCGGAAGCATAACTCTTTCTTGCCGAATAGCCACCGGGAACATGTATCTCGCTAGTCCGAGACCATGGGGGATAAATTCTAGAGGGGGAGAGAGATCCTTCACGAGGAGGTGTGAGAGACAAGTGAGGAGGGGGGCTTCTTTTATAGGAGGAGGGGGGAACCCCAAGGGGGTGGCCGGCGCATGGGGGCTGCCCCCTTGCCCTCCCCTCTTCATGTGGGTGGACACTCCACTCACAAATCTCCTTTAAATTCCCTCCACTCAAAAGTCCACTCAAATTCCCATTAAATTTCCACCAAATTTAATGCAAACTCTCATTAAATAAAACTCTTTTATTTTATTAAGAATTTTGTTAATTACTTTAATGACAAACATTCACAAATAACCCCTTGCTAGAATTCTATTTCACATGCATAACCACTTTATGCAATTTCACCCGAAAACCTGTTTCGGTATCTAGTGAAATAAATTCCTGCGCTTGTTCATTCTTTCGGCATGAAACATTTGCTCCAATTGGATGTCGGTGTCTCTTAAGTGTGTCACCCTACGGTTCGTGAATAATGCGGACATGATCGAGACCCCTCTCGGATCAATAATCAGAAGCGGGATCTGGAGACCCATACTGACTCCCACACATTCAACGATGACTTTCTTGTGATCGTCGGAACCTTTTACGCTAGTATCTTAATCCCTTTGTTTCACGATATATTACATGTCCGAGATTCGATCATCGGTATCTCCATACCTAGTTTGATCTCGTTACCGACATGCACTCTTTTCTCGTTCCTGTGATATAACATTCTAGTGATCAAATCACTTGCTTGCAAGCTAATCAATGTGATATCACCGAGAGGGCCCAGAGTACATCTATCCATCATCGGGATGAACAAATTCCACTATCGATCCATGAGCCTCAACATAACACTTTATTAGTTCTGAATCCATCTTTATAATCACCCTGTTACGGTGTGACGTTTGATGTTATCAAGAAACTCTTCCGGTGTTAGTGATTGACATGATGTCATGGTCTAAGGATTAGGATCACTTCGTAAGTTGTTATAGCAATATAAACTCAATGACTTTGATCGTAATGCTATACTTCGGATGAATGTTCATCACTCCATTACACTAATGTTGTGATCCCGTTATTAACAACATCCAATGTCCATGATCAGGAAACATTGATCATCTTGTTAATCAACGAGCTAGTTTATGAGAGAGGCATAACTAGGAACTTTCTGTTTGTTTATTAAACACACATGTATTAACGTTTCCGTATTAATACAATTATAGCATGCAAAATAAACATCTATCATATACTTGGAATACACATAATAAACACTTTATTATTGCCTCTCAGGGCATATTCCCTTCAGTCTCCCACTTGCACTAGAGACAATAATCTAGTTACATAGTGATAAATCTAACACCCATTGAGTTCTGGTGTTGATCATGTTTTGCTCTAGGGAGAGTTTTAGTCAACGGATCTGCTACATTGAGATCCGTATGTACTTTACAAATCTTTATATCTCCATCCTTGACATGCTCGCGGATGGAGTGAAACCGGCGCTTAATATGCTTGGAATGCTTGTGAGACCTTGGCTCTTTGGCATTGGCAATGGCACCATTGTTGTCACAATAGATCACCATTGGGTCCAACGCGTTTGCCACCACTCCTAGTTCGGATATGAACTCCTTCATTCAAACTGCTTCCTGAGCCGCTTCCGAAGCAGCAACATATTCGGCCTCCGTTGTTGATCCCGCTACCACAGGTTGTTTGGAGCTCCTCCAACTAACCGCTCCGCCATTCATGAGAAATACGTATCCGGATTGAGACTTAGAGTCATCCGGATCGGTGTCAAAGCTAGCGTCGACATAACACTTAGCGACGAGCTCTTCTTCACCTCCGTATACAAGAAACATATCCTTAGTTCTTCGTAAGTACTTAAGGATATTCTTGACCGCTATCCAGTGTTCCGAACCTGGATCCGATTGGTACCTACTAGTCAAACTAATAGCATGTGCCACATCCGGTCTTGTACATAGCATGGCGTACATTATAGAGCCTATGGCTGAAGCATAGGGGACTTTGTCCATTATCTCTCTTTCTTCCGCCGAAGCCGGACTTTGAGTCTTACTCAATGTCTTGCCTTGCAACATAGGTAAGAACCCCTTCTTACTTCCGTCCATTTTAAACTTCTTTAAAATCTTATCAAGGTATGTACTTTGTGATAGCCCTATTAGGCGCCTAGATCTATATCTATAGATCTTTATGCCTAATATGTATGACGCTTCACCTAGGTCCTTCATTGAAAATTTGCTGTTTAGATAACTTTTAACACTGTTTAAAAGATCTATATCATTTCCGATCAATAATATGTCATCCACATATAATATCAGAAATGCCACATTGCTCCCACTCACTTTCTTGTAAATACAAGCTTCTCCATAAGTTTGGACAAATCCAAACTCTTTGATCACCTCATCAAAGCGGAGATTCCAACTTCGTGATGCTTGCTTCAATCCATTATGGATCGCTGAAGCTTGCACACCTTGTTAGCATCCTTAGCATCGACAAAACCCTTTGGTTGTATCATATACAACTCTTCTTCAATATTACCATTGAGAAACGCGGTTTTGACATCCATCTGCCATATCTCATAATCGAAATATGCAGCAATTGCTAACATAATCCTAACTGACTTTAGCATCGCTACGGGAGAGAAAGTCTCATCGTAGTCAACTCCTTGAATTTGTCGAAACCCCTTTGCGACAAGTCGAGCTTTATAGACGGTCACATTACCATCAGCATCAGTTTTCCTTTTGAAAATCCATTTGTTCTCCACGGCCTTTCGATCGTGAGGTAATTCCACCAAGTTCCAAACTTGATTTTCATACATGGATTCCATCTCGGATTTCATGGCTTCTAACCATTTGTTGGAATCCGGGCTCATCATCGCTTCTTCATACGTTGCAGGGTCATCATTTTCATCAACCATGAAATTCATGACAAGATTTCCGTACAGCTCGGGAGCTGTAGGCGTCCTGTTTGACCTGCGAGGTTAGGTAGTACTCTCTTTCGGAGTTTCATGATCATTATAATTAGTTCCCTCTTCAACAGGTGGGGCCAACTCCGGAACAACTTCCGGCGCTGCGCTACTCGCCATACTTTGAAGAGAAGGTTCCACAACCTCTTCGAGTTCTACCTTTCGACTACTCACACCTTTCGCGAGAAACTCTTTCTCTAGAAAGGATACATTCTTGGCAACAAAAACCTTGCCCTCGGATCTGTGATAGAAGGAATACCCAATAGTTTCTTTAGGGTATCCTATGAAGACGCATTTTTCCGCTTTGGGTTCGAGTTTATCCGGTTGAAGTTTCTTCACATAAACATCGCATCCCCAAACTTTAAGAAATGATATCTTAGGTTTGTTTCCAAACCACAATTCATACGGTGTCTTTTCAACGGATTTAGATGGTGCCCGATTTAAAGTGAATGCAACAGTTTCTAGTGCATAACCCCAAAATGACAACGGCAAGTCCGTCAGAGACATCATAGATCGAACCATATCTAATAAAGTATGATTACGACGTTCCAACACACCATTTCGCTGTGGTGTTCCGACAGGTGTGAGTTGTGAAACAATTCCACACTCTTTCATGTGAGTGCTAAACTCGTAACTTAGATACTCACCTCCACGGTCGGACCGTAGAAATTTGATCTTTCTATTACGATGATTTTTCACTTCATTCTGAAATTCCTTGAACTTTTCAAAGGTTTCAGACTTGTGTTTCATCAAGTAGATATAACCGTATCTACTCAAATCATCCGTGAAAGTAACAAAATAACGATATCCACCTCGCGCCGACACACTCATTGGACCACATACATCAGAATGTATGATTTCCAATAAATCTGTCGCCCGTTCCATTGAACCGGAAAACGGCGTTCTAGTCATCTTGCCCATAAGGCATGGCTCACATGTATCAAATGATTCATAATCAAGTGATTCCAAAAGTCCATCCGAATGGAGCTTCTTCATGCGTTTAACGCCAATATGACCTAGACGGCAGTGCCACATATATGCGGATATATCATCATTAAGTTTAATCCTTTTAGCATCAACATTATTAATATGTGTAACATTATCATCGAGATCTAATAGAAATAAACCATTCATCATCGGTGCATGACCATAAAAGATTTCATTCATATAAATGGAACAACCATTGTTCTCGGATTTAAATGAATAACCACTTCGCATCAAACACGATCCAGATACAATGTTCATGCTCAGTGCAGGCACCAGATAACATTTATTCAAGTTTATAACTAATCCCGACGGCAAGTGGAGAGGCAGCGTTCCGACGGCGATCACATCAACGCTTGATCCATTGCCGACACGCATCTTGACCTCACCCCTTGCTAGCGGTCGCTTGTTCCGCAGCCCCTGATTCGAGTTACAAATATTAGCAACTGAACCGGTATCAAATACCCAGGTGCTACTGCGAGCACTAGTCAAGTACACATCAATAACATGTATATCATATATATACCTTTGTTTGCCTTGCCGGCCTTCTTGTCTGCCAGATACTTGGGGCAGTTGCGCTTCCAGTGGCCAGTCCCCTTACAATAGTAGCACTCGGAATCAGACTTAGGTCCAACTCGGGGTTTCTTTTCAGGCGCGGCAACAGGCTTGCCGCCCTTACTTCCCTTCCGTTTTCCCTTCTTGTCTTTCTTGAAAACAGTGTTCCTATTGATCATCAACACTTGATGTTCCTTTTTGATCTCCACTTCTGTAGTTTTAAGCATTGACAGAAGCTCGGGGAGAGACTTCTTCATGCCTTGCATATTATAGTTCATCACGAAGCTCTTATAGCTAGCTGGCAGAGACTGCAGAACACGATGGATGCCTAAGTCAATGGGAATCGATATTCCCAAGGACACAAGCTTATCGGCGTAACCCGACATCTTGAGTACATGCTCACTAACGGAGCTGTGCTCTTCCATCATGCAGCTAAAGAACTTTTCTGAAGCGTTGTAGCTCTCTACAGCAGCATGTGTGTCGAAAATCATTTTCAACTCACCCATTGTATCAAATGCATTGCCGTTTTCGAAACGCTTTCGAAGTTCCGGCTCTAGCCCATACAATATGCCGCAATGAACTAAGTTGTGGTCCTCCTGACGAGTCTGATAGACATTCTTCTCCTCGTCAGGGACATCATCAAAAGGTGGGGGGCCTAACGGCGCTTCTAGCACATATTGCTTTTGTGCAGCAGAGAGAAGAATCCTCAAATTCATGGCCCATTCGGTAAAGTTGCTACCGTTCGTTGCTAGTTTCTCTTTCTCCATGAACACATTGAAATTAAAAGCAGGTGGTGCCATCTACAACAGAATTTGTAAAGTTTAGACTAAGTGTATGATAGATTGAGTTCAACTAATCTATATTACGAATGAACTCCCACTCAAAAACGACATCCCTCGTGCCTTTTTGGTGATTACATGAACCAAATCCACTACACCAAGTCCGATCATCACGTGAGTCGGTATAGCTTCAAAGGCGAGCATCAAATGGGCATCATATCAACTATATGACTCATGCTTAACCTTTCGGTCCGTGTTCCGAGGCCATGTCTGTACATGCTAGGCTCGCCAAGTTAGAACCTTAGTATTCGCGTGTGTAACTGTTTTACACCTGAAATATGGTCGTGGATCCAAGAACACCCGATCATCACGTGATGTCTTGGAGCGACGAAAACATAATCGGTGCATACTAAAGGAAGAACACATTCTTATCTTGATATTTAAATGAGGGATCATATTATTATGCTAACAAAGCGCTAAACAAGCAATATAAGATGCTATCAAACATCATATGTTTATTAATGAAATTATATGGTTCCCGCAGATGATCTCTATCATGTGCATCGTGGTATGATCACTATCATACCTATATGTGTAAATCCAAGGTCTATGGATTTTACACGCTATGTGTGTTGTAAGAGTATCATCTCATACTTCTACTTACAACACTACCATATCATAACACTAGCCCAGCAACAATCTAAATTAGACGTCTCTAATTTATCCATTGCAAGTTTTATGTGGCTTAGGGCTTTCGAGATAGAACCGTTCTTACCTACGAACATGAACCACAACGAGGATAATCAAATTGTTGACAACTCGCTTGCAAAATAGATATTGACTATAGTAGGAGAGACAGACACCCGCTAGCCACTTATGCAAACTAGTTGCATGTCAAGCGTGGAACAGGTCTCATGTGCGAGGACATGTAAAGTTTGTCCGGGCCGCTTCATCCCACTATGCCACCAATATCCAAAATTACAACAAAGGAGCAACAACATGATCATCATCGCCCACATACTCATATGTGTACTACCCGTGTAAAGTATCTACGCATAGATTCGGCTTTGATACCACTGTAGGGTTCGCAGCATAGAAAACAAAAATTTCCTACGATGTGAACTATATACCAAGATCTATCTACTAGATACAAACAACGGGAGGATGTATATCCGTAGAGAACATACCCTTGAAGACCAACAAAGCTTAACGAGTTCAACTCGTGGTTGATGTAGACGATCTCTTGCCGATCTCAAGATCGAGAGGAAGTCCTAGCGCCGCAAATCAGCAGCGCATCCGTGCTCGCACACACGTTCGAGGCACCGAGCAACCTCCGCCTCCTCGCTCCAGCGATGCAGCGGAAGCATAACTCTTTCTTGCCGAATAGCCACCGGGAACATGTATCTCGCTAGTCCGAGACCATGGGGGATAAATTCTAGAGGGGGAGAGAGATCCTTCACGAGGAGGTGTGAGAGACAAGTGAGGAGGGGGGCTCCTTTTATAGGAGGAGGGGGGAACCCCAAGGGGGTGGCCGGCGCATGGGGGCTGCCCCCTTGCCCTCCCCTCTTCATGTGGGTGGACACTCCACTCACAAATCTCCTTTAAATTCCCTCCACTCAAAAGTCCATTAAATTTCCACCAAATTTAATGCAAACTCTCATTAAATAAAACTCTTTTATTTTATTAAGAATTTTGTCAATTACTTTAATGACAAACATTCACAAATAACCCCTTGCTAGAATTCTATTTCACATGCATAACCACTTTATGCAATTTCACCCGAAAACCTGTTTCGGTATCTAGTGAAATTGATTCCTGCGCTTGTTCATTCTTTCGGCATGAAACATTTGCTCCAATTGAATGTCGGTGTCTCTTAAGTGTGTCACCCTACGGTTCGTGAATAATGCGGACATGATCGAGACCCCTCTCGGATCAATAATCAGAAGCGGGATCTGGAGACCCATACTGACTCCCACACATTCAACGATGACTTTCTTGTGATCGTCGGAACCTTTTACGCTAGTATCTTAATCCCTTTGTTTCACGATATATTACATGTCCGAGATTCGATCTTCGGTATCTCCATACCTAGTTTGATCTCGTTACCGACATGCACTCTTTTCTCATTCCTGTGATATAACATTCTAGTGATCAAATCACTTGCTTGCAAGCTAATCAATGTGATATCACCGAGAGGGCCCAGAGTATATCTATCCGTCATCGGGATGAACAAATTCCACTCTCGATCCATGAGCCTCAACATAACACTTTATTAGTTCTGAATCCATCTTTATAATCACCCTGTTACGGTGTGACGTTTGATGTTATCAAGAAACTCTTCCGGTGTTAGTGATTGACATGATCTCATGGTCTAAGGATTAGGATCACTTCGTAAGTTGTTATAGCAATATAAACTCAATGACTTTGATCGTAATGCTATACTTCGGATGAATGTTCATCACACCATTACGCTAATGTTGTGATCCCGTTATTAACAACATCCAATGTCCATGATCAGGAAACCTTGATCATCTTGTTAATCAACGAGCTAGTTTATGAGAGAGGCATAACTAGGAACATTCTGTTTGTTTATTAAACACACATGTATTAACGTTTCCGTATTAATACAATTATAGCATGCAAAATAAACATCTATCATATACTTGGAATACACATAATAAACACTTTATTATTGCCTCTCAGGACATATTCCCTTCACATATAGAGCGAGCAAATTTGCAATCTATTTATACCTAATAATAAAGCACGAAGTGTTTCTTCCGGTCCAACACTTTTTTAGACAGATTTGCCCTTCCACCAAACTACATATTACAATCAACGCCACCGCTAAGTCAGAAAAAACAGACGTAGCCCTCTGCCCTGGATCGATCGGTAGAAAAAGAGGGTCATCGGTGGGATTGGGCCGGCCTACTGTGCCTGCAAAAAGTTTCTGATCCGTTGGCACGCGAAGAACTCAGTTTGCTCCGTTTGCACGCGAATAACTCAGTTTGCGTATATTTAATAGTACCACCTCGGTTTGTTAAACAAAAATATACCAGTTTATATACTTAGGCAGATTGACAACCAACAAGCCAAGCAATAGAATCTCAATGAAATACAACGAACGGCAATGGCAGAGAGAGAAGACGAGTGGCAGGGAAGGGAGTAGAGGCGGCGCTCAGATGGAAGCGGAAGGAGGGACGCACGACGACAGCGAAGACGGGCCACATGCTGGCTAAGAAGAAACGCTCAGGGGCGGCGGCCCTGCAAGGGGGGAGGGCAGTGCTCGGCACATGAGCGGTGTGGACCTGATGTCGTTTCTTCTCGGCGGGTCGGTTGCGGCCGGCCGTGGCAGGCGGGGGAAGATGGCCGGCAAGGCTTGAGGTTGACGATGAGGACCACGCTGTCGCTGGCTGCTGGGCGTTGGAAGCTTCAGGCGACACCGGATCTTGAGGCGGTGTGGAGCACGGGAGATGGGGCGCGACCTTGCGGCGGGCGGAGCACGCTGGCCTCAAGCGCGCACGGGGGTACCCTGGCGGCGCGGCACTACAGGGGAGGAAGACGATGGCGTGCAGATACTTTGTATCCAGCTCGGGAAGGAAGAGGCAGACGCGTGTGGACCTGATGGCGTTTCTTCTCGGCGGCGCAGGAGCGTTTTTGCAAAGCTACAACAGGGCTGGTGGCGTGAAGCGGTGCGTGTGTTACGTGCGGTGCAGGCATGGGTCACGGCTTAGACCGACAGTAGTTAGTTAGATTAAGAACTTCTTGCTCAAAATAGATCGGACCTTTTTCGTACCGGGTTGTGCACATGCCATGTTTGTTTACAAGACACATGGTATTTTTTCATTTATTTTCATTTAACTGATTAATTCATATACCAATAAAAAAAGATTAATTCATTGTTAATATATCTCGTGATAATAGCACGAGTGTCTATCCACATGCTACTACAAATTACATGATTTTATTGCAGATAACGTAGATTTTACTGGAACATTGTTAATGAATAAAGTGTTACGTATTTAACTTTGAAAACATCTAAATTATCAGTGAACATAGATACTAATTCTGCAACTTTGGGCATGTCATATTTCAATGATATTTCATGCGATTGTACTTTGTTCTATTGCACCCACACATATACTAAATTATTCTCTCAATAGTTTGGGCACAGGCACGACACAAATATCGCGGCAGCAATTCTCGCGGTATTAAGCTGGTCAGTGGTGGTTCTCTTAAACAGGACATGGTCATTGATGATAATATGAAGCGAGGGATCGATGGTTCATCTGTACATGCTGGCTATAGTTTGCACGAGTGAATCAAAATCGTATGTGTAAAGCACATCCATGCTACACCAGAGTAGAAACGACGAGTACGAGCTTGGTATCGCACACGTTTTTAGCTCCCCGTGGTCTGCGATGGACATGTGTTCATCCAAAGAAAAGGTATATAAGCATATTGTTTCTCCTTTCGCTGCAACGCGCAGGTATTTTGCTAGTGGAAGAATAAATGATGAATTGTCTCATCGTGATGACAAAAAACACATTGTGTACTTTCATGCCAATTCCTCTTTGCAAGATTATCTTTTGTTAGAATTACACCCTTACGTAGATACCATGCAAATATCTTCATCTTAAGGGGTATTTTTATTTTCCAAATTTTACTTTTATCATCGACCGGGATATCAGGTTGAACCAATGCTCTATATAGTGAGCCAACAGAAAATTTACCATCTTCTAGTAATTTTAATTTAAACACGTCAACACCGTCCGATAATTGCATCATGAATAATCGTAATAGTAGATTGTTCCAGGATACGAGTCGAGGACCAATGAGACCTTTTCTGAAAGACACATTGGGAAGATTTTCTTTCATCACTGTGGAAATTGTATCCCCTTTGTGTCTGATAATCGAATATAGAGCTGGATATTGTTCGCGAAGTGTAGTTTGGCTAAGCTACTTATCTTCCCAAAACCTAATATGTGATCCATCCTTAATCTCGAAAGCACCAAAAAGAAAGAAACATTTTTGGTGGCTATAAGACCTGCCAAAAAATGTGAATCACCGGGTTTCCAAACCACTTGAGGCACAGCTTTGAACCCCACATATATCCTCCATAACATGGTTTGCCATACATCATCTTCAGTAAGTAGTTTAAAAAGCCATTTGTCCAGAAGCGCGGTGTTTTTAACTTACAAATCATGTATGCCTAGTCCACCATACTCCTTCGGACGACAAACCATATTCCATCTGGCCAGTCGATACTTCTTTTTCTCACTATCCCCTTGCCAAAAGAATCTTAAACAGAAATAATCCACTTTGTTCAAGACAACTTTTGGTAAATGGAAAAACGAGATCATATACATTACCATATTAGTAAGTACTCAATTTATGAGTACCAGTCTTCTACCAAGGAATAACAATTTGCCTTTCCAACTATTAAGACGTTTTTATAGTCTTTACTCAACAAGTTTCCATTCAGCAATTATAAGACGCCAATAATGAATCGGTATTCCCAAATAGTTGATTGGAAATTGCCCATGACCACAGCCGAAAAGTTCAGCATATAGGTGGGCCTCATTTTGGGCCTCATTGAAACAATACAAATCACTCATATGGAAGTTAATTTTAAGTCTAGATAACTGCTCGAAAGCTGATAATATTAATTTCAGGTTTTTAGCCTTCGCTAGATCATGTTCCATAAAAAGGATTGTGTCATTAGTGTATTGAAGAATAGAGAGACCACCATCAATAAGATATAGAACTAATCCTTCAATTTGCCCATCAGCCTTTGCTCTCTCAATAAGGATAGCCAACATATCAGCCACTATATTAAATAGTAAAGGCGATAATGGATCCCCTTGTCTCAGTCCTTTCTTGGTCTGGAAGTATTTGCCAGTATCTTCATTTACATAATGGCAACACTACCCTCAAACACAAACGACTGAATGAGAGCGTGCCACTTCTCAGAAAAACCTTTCATACGGAGTGTTTGCTTGAGAAAAGACCAATTAACCTTGTCGTATGCCTTATAAAAGTCAATCTTGAACAGTACACCATTTAATTTTTTTGAGTGTAGTTCATGAATTATTTCATGCAAAATTAAAACACCATCTAGGATATTTCTTCTTTGCATGAACGCAGTTTGAGACGGGCTAACAACATGGTCAGCAATTGAGTTTAGTCTAATCGTGGCAACTTTAGTAAAAATCTTAAAGCTGACGTTAAGCAAGCAGATTGGACGATAGTGTTGTATATGTTCTGCATTGTTAACCTTAGGCAGTAAAATTATATTGCCAAAGTTTATTCTAAAGAGATCCAACTGACCGACTTGTAAAAACCCAAACAAATCCGTGAGATCCTTCTTGATAACGTCCCAGAATTTTTGGTAAAATTCCGCTAGAAAGCCAACAGGCCCTGGCGCTTTGTTATGTTCTATTTGAAAAACAGCTTTCTTAACCTCTTCCTCGGTATATGAGACAGTTAGAAAGGTGTTCTCTTCAACATAAACCTGGGGGATATCGGCCGTTTCCAACACTTGTAGGCGAGGTCGAGGAAGGATCAACGCAACCAGGGGTGGTGCCAACACTAACCTGTATAGCGCTGCATAAACAAAGTTATGGGTTTAGTTGGTACATCAATACTACATAGCTATGGGTTTACTGGTTGTGTCTGACAATGACCTTGTTGAAGACATTGTTTTGTGTGTGGACTTTCTCCAGGGTAAAAACCTATAGTCGTTGATCAGGGCGATTACATCGCTTGAGCACTGTTTCCTTTTTTGAGGCATCGCTTTTCGAGTTGTTGGATTTCTGGTGGTGTTTTGTCCGCTGTTTCAAGGATCTAAGCGGGATTTTTTTTTTTAATTCTTCTTTCTTTTGTTGTCGTGTGCATTCGTAATACCAATAGGGTATTGCGTTATTGCAGAGGCTGTGTGTAATTGGTATCTCTTATTCTCTTGATATTAATATATGCTCCATTCCAAAAAACAGTACTAAGTTTTTTTTAACTGCTAATGTGTATGAAAATTTCTACGGACCATACACACAGGGAATCTCTTGTGAGTAGCAGTAGTAAGGGAAAAATTGTTTGACTTGTTGTCAATGATTGGAAGCAGAAGCACAGGAAGGAAATGCATGAATCAGTTCTTATAATTTTGAGAGATCTATCTGACCTTTGAGAAGTGGTGGCATGCTCTCTTGCACGCACCGATAGGAAATGCAGGAATATGTACCTGAATATTGCAGCTAGATTTCTGCCTACCTCCTTATACCAACCCTCCCTCTCTTCTGGAGCATGAGTGCCTCTGCTCTAAATTTCTATTTAGTCTTGAGGGAGGTCTGCTTCAGAAATGAAATCTGTCTTTTCAGCCCATATCATTTGCAGCTTTTTTGAGGGGTAAAGGCAGAACGGAAAACAATGTCGTGCATGCCATGTGCATGACCAAAATCTAGGTTGTTTGAAATATTTTACTTGGCACAATTAGGCCATGCATGCCATTCTTCTTACTTCACGGGCTAGCTTAGAAATTGCAGCGATGATTAAACAAGTTTGACAGAAGGTAAAGGGAAGAGCTTTGGCTGTCGGTGTTTATATATACGTTACAGCATGGGTAAATTAAAGCGACCAGCTAATGTTGAAATTCTTTGGGTATGGTCCAACGTGCTCGATCAGCTGAATATAGAGTTGTTGAGGTCCTTGTTTTATCTTCTAATAATGCCGTGTAAAATGCTGCAAAGCACTCTACTTCTTAATTATGGCCACCACGCTGGATGGAGGCGCCATGCCTTTCTTACCCTTTTTTTCTTCTTATGCTCTTTCTTTTTGAAAAGGACTTTAACCCTTTTGATGTATTAGTGCATCCTCCACACCTTGGGTATGCTATTTTTTCTTTTAGTGCTCAAAGATAACTAGGCAAGATGGCGGCGCGCCCGTGACACAAACTCACTTTTTGTATTTTTGTTGCTGAAAGTGTTGGGCTGATGGTGGTTTCTTTTGCATGTGTGAATACTATGTGATGTGCATGGACCAGTGTGATTCGCAAAGAAAAAAGTCGGTGTATATGTTTATAGGTGGTGAATGGAACTAAGATGCGTGAATACTTGTCTTTGCATATTGTTTCAGTTTAGTCAGTATGTTGATTGCGTACAGTGGCAGGAATAAGGTAGCGGTAATCATAGTGATATTGTACAGATTCTGCTACATAGTCCATGTGTCAGAAGAAAGGAGGTGTCCCTTCTTGGTAAACTGTATTCAAGTAATGACAGTTTAATTTGCTGAATGGGATAGACGAACCAAAGAAACCAGTTGATAATCAGACATCAGAGTAGCAACCGGTGACAAACAAAAGAGCAGTTGGTACATAGTTATACAAAATAATGTAGGAAACTGATATTACAGCATGGTGAAAAGAGTACATGCTTGATAGTTCCAGATAACCTATTTCATACATAACATTTCTGATGACGGGAGTAAATGAAGCAGGTGCTCTCGAGTAAAGTTTCTGTTTCACCAGTGTGGATATTTCTTTATTTTTACCGGTTGGATCAGCCTGATTTGTTGGAGCAGATGAAACTTTGCTGATGAAACTTTGCTGCTCACTGCAAAAAAGGAAACTAAAATTAGTGTTTTCGTATATTAACATGTGGCTTGGCATGTGTTTTGTACACTTACCTTTCAAGGTAAAGCCCCTTACTTAGATGCTTCCAACATAAACCACTAATAAGTCTACACACCAGCCATCATTATCGGAAAAATTACATAAGCCGCAGATACATAGCCTCATCGGTGCGAAATGAATCCTGGAAATAAAACAAACTGTGAGCATAACAGAGGTTCAGGCTCAATAATTGAAGAACAGTCAGAGCGGAGGCACACCTGATCTGTACACAGCCTTGCAATCTGTGCAGCATAATGCTTAAAGGAACATCTGCTCATTAGAGGTATGATCAAATCCTTACAGACCAACCTAGATTAAAGGGCCAATTCCAAATAGAAGCACCGGTTCAATTCCATAGTATCTGATAATCATCGAGCATCCAGATTAGTTTTCAAACATGACAAATGAACTAAAAAGGAAGAATTGTTGCTCTGACAAAAGACAAAAGACATATGTCCGGCGACGGTTAGTTGTTCCATCATACGTGCTAGAGTAGAGAACAATGCTCGTATGGTTAGTTTCAAAAGCCATAATTAGCACAAATAAAAAGAAATTCCTTCACATTAAGGAATGCCACGGTTATGCTCAGTTTCCACAGAATATGTAGAGAACTTCAGGACATGGAAAAATATCAACCAAAGCACATGTTCAGTGTATTGACTATTAGTCCATTATACTCCAGTAGGCAATCTGAGGTACTTATACACATGATTTGGTTGGCGACAAAATTGGGAACGGTTGCAAGAGTATGTGATGCTAAGTATAGGAAACACATGTCTTCACTTATAAAAGCTAAGCTCCAAAGTTTCAGAGAAGGAAGAGATCCAATAATTTTTGCAGCAAATTGAATTTTCGTTGGAGAATTAGTCATCGAATTGGGCTAACCACATACCCATATTTGTGTAAAAGTAAGTAAATTGGGTTTTCAACAGTAAGCTGTGTATTGAGTAACATACCTCCGGTCTCACTCGGATAACATACCTCGCGAGGCAGGCATCCTTTAGCAAGATGTGTTTGTATTGCTCTTCTAACTTATACGCAAGCACCTGTTTACACGCAAGCACCTATTTCACTACAAAGCTTAGATGCTAGCGGCAGGCAGGGACCCATGATTTTGCCCATATGTATCAACTGCGAAATCATATTCCATAAAAGAACAATCAACCGGAACAGAAAGCCCTGACGCCTAAGATGAAGAACCTGCATCGGCCAAAGGCTGCCATAGCATCAAACAAACATATCAGAAAGAACAAAAAAGAACATCAAACAACCAAAGAATCTGAACGAACAAACCTGACATAGGCTATGAAGAACTGCTATTAAAACACAAACGGCGTAGTGCCGATATGAGTGAGGCAGAGTAAGGGACCCTTCTAGAGGATAAAGGGAGGAGAGGCCCTTTGAGCGACTACACGGCGGAACAGCTGCCGGGGTCGAGGCCGCCGTCCGGTGAGGAGCTGCGTCAGGGAATCCGTGGATGCGAGGCCCAGAGATGGTGGCGGTGCATCTTGGGGAGAGGCGACGTTGGGCAGATGGAGAGGCGGGCGAGCGACGTGCCAGCGAACCTTCGGCCGGCGAGGAGTGAGCCAAGGCGGTCGGCAGGAGCAAGGCGCACTTGGGCTCGGTGAGCTACGCCGGCCGGAGGCGCCTAGAGTCATGGTGGGGGCCTGTCATTGGAAGACGGAGCTGCCGCGTCAGTGAAGAATTCGAGCAGGGAGTGAGCGGCATGGACCTGTCGGAGATGGCCGTGGACGGAACAGGGATACACAGCGTGGAGATCCACTCGTCGTCATCGAGCGACCTGCCGCTCAAACACACCAGATCAAGCGGGGGAGGACGCGCCTGCCAGCAGGAGTCGACACGCCCGACGACGGCAACAGTTCGAGCCGTGGTCATCACTAAGCGAGTGAAGGAGCAGGGCCATGCCGGTGTAGGCAGTAGAGGTGAGGTCCAGAGCTGAGGCAGCGCTAAGACCCGGAGAGACGGAGGAGGAGAAAAAGCGAACACCCGATAAAGGGTAGACCTCCAGAAACAGGACACGCGGGCAGATGAAAAGAGATACACCTAGAACATACCCAATCGAACCGTCGAGAGGATATACGTGAGCGGCAGAAAAATGTGCAGCTACTGTAGATGCGACATCTACAGCACAGAAAACTGATTTGGCACCTCTCAACGATCGCTGGAACGCTTCACTTTTATATAGGTAGTAATATAATCTGTTCAAAGTATAGCTTTTTTTGCAGACTTTACCAACAATCTGCAGATCGAGGTGTGAGTACTTGAGTGTCGATTATATATATATACTCGCGATGGACACAACACAGAGACACAACACACACATACACACACAGAGAGAGAGAGAGAGAGAGAGTGGGTGACTCGTTGGGCGTAGAAGCACCAGCCATGCCTAGCATTGCACAGGCCACGGAAGCAGCACAGAAGGCTGCTAACGGCTGTGATGAAGCATGTCCGGGTGCAGCCGCAGCTACATCAGCGGCTCTAGAAGCCGCTACCCGCTGTGTTGCGGCACGTGACAATGCTGCGGCGGCAGCATTGGTAGCTCAAAAACGTGCCGCGGACCCTGATGTTGCACGACGTCGCCACACTGCATCCCGAGAAGCCGCCGATGCCCATCAGACCGCCCGTCGCACTGCGGCAAATGCAGCTTTGGAAGCCCGAGAAGCTTCTGTCGAGTGCGCAGCGGCATGTCGCCTCGCTGTGGCAGCAGCGGCAGCTGCTCGAGAAGCCGCTGCCCGCTGTCATGACGCAACAGCAATGGCAGCGGCTCGACGAGCTGCGGACCTCTGTGTTGTGGCACGTCACAAAGCTGCTGCTGCTGACGCGGCAGGAGAAGCTGCTGCGGCCGCTCGTGATGTGGCATCACAAGAGAATGCCTTGTCACGTGCTAATGCCGCGGCGGCTGCATCATTGGCAGCTCGAGAAGCTGCGGATAGATGTGACAAGGCACATGCCGCAAAAGAAGGAGACGGAGACAAGAAGTTCCTGGATGATATGCGTGGGTGGTTGATGACTGTGGCCACGATCTTTGTCAATATGACATTCGATGCAGTCATCAATCCGCCGGGCTGGATTCCCCTGGAGTTTGGCTTTGTTGGTACCTGGGATGCCAAGCGCAAGCATACAACACAAGTTGTGATGGCGTATATATACTTCATCACGAACGCGTTTACTTTTGCGGTTGGACTAACGGTGATAGTAATGCTGCTGACCATGAGGAAAGCCCCACCGGCCAGTATCATCAAAGACATAAGAGGATTGATGGTGGTGCTCGCAGTTACTGTTGCAGCCTCCTTTGCATTCGGTACCTCCAGGCATCTGCACGTTAACGTTGCTATTTTCGGTCTCCTTACACTTTACGCTTGGGTTGTCTATATCAGAACCAAGTTCTACAACCCAGATAAGGTGTTTGGAAAGCTCTGTTCAATACCGGCATATACATCCATGCAAATGTACCTCTAATCCTTCCACTTGTGGAAACCCATGTACCTTCAAATCTTTTTTTACTACAACCATGGTCTTTGTGAATTCTAAGATGAGATTGAGTTTCTTTCAGAGAGAACATATGAGATTGAGCTGGGTTGGAAGGAGGTGCACGGTCATCATCAGGGCCGGTCTTTCGGGGGCCCTGGGCGACCCCGGGGTTCCCATATCGCAAACATCATAATAGTTTACATATGTATATTGATAAAATGTTACAACACTTAAAATATAAAAAAAATAGATAAATGCAAACACGTTGTGATGGTATATCGATATCATTTTTTACATATTATATGATTTGAAATTGTGTTGTCGCGCTGGTTGATGGTGCAATGAGATCTCATCTTGGTGGTATGGTCTCTCGTCTCTCGGTGTGGCCACAGGGAGGCTAACATGTTGACTTTTCCATGAAATAGTTAGATTGATGCCATAATATGTAGATTTAGAGTAGTTCTGGACTGTCACCACCCAATGGTGCTCGACAGTCTATCTTCTGGCTTACACGGTGGCCTGGACAACTTAGATCCGGCGCACTGCATCCTAGATGTGTATCTACATTATACACTCGATTAAATGGAATATAAAAAAGAAACAATAATTACCTCGAGGTGTGTGCTGTAAAGATCTCAAAACAAACTGACACGGAAGGAGAAGCTTCTGCGGCCGCTGGTGATGTGGCATCACAAGAGAATGCCTTGTCACGTGATGATGCCACGGCGGCTGCATCATTGGCAGCTCGAGAAGCTGCTAATAGATGTGACACAGCACGTGTCGAAAAAGAAGGAGATGACGACAAGAAGTTCCTGGATGATATGCGTGGGTGGTTGATGACTGTGGCCATGATCTTTGTCAATATGACATTTGACGCAGTCATCAATCCGCCGGGCTGGATTCCCCTAGAGTTTGGCTTTGTTGATACCTCGGATGCCAAGCGCAAGCGTACGGCACACGTTGTGACGGCGTATATATACTTCATCACGAACGCGTTTACTTTTGCGGTTGGACTAATAGTGATAGTAATGCTGCTGACCATGAGGAAAGCCCCACCGGCCAGTACCATGAAAGACATAAGAAGATTGATGGTGATACTCGCAGTAGCTATTGCAGGCTCCTTTGCATTCGGTACCTCTGGGCATTTGCGCGTTAACGTTTCTATTTTCGGCGTCCTTACACTTTACGCTTGGGTTGCGTTTGGCTATATCAGAACCAAGTTCTACAACCCAGATAAGGTGTTTGAAAAGCTCTGTTGAATACCGGCATTCACATCCATGCAAATGTATCTCTAATCCTTTCACTTGTGGCAATCCATGTACCTTTAAATATTTTTTTACTACAACCATGGTTTTTGCAAATTCTAAGATGAGATTGAGTTTCTTTCGGAGAGAAGATATGAGATTGAGCTGGGTTGGAAGGAGGTGCACGGTCATCATCAGGGCCGGTCTTTCGGGGGCCCTGGGCGACCCCGGGGTTCCCATATAACAAACATCATAATAGTTTACATATGTATATTGATAAAATGTTACAACACTTAAAATATTAAAATAATAGATAAATACAAACACGTTGTGATGGTATATCGATATCATTTTTTACATATTATATGATTTGAAATTGTGTTGTCGCGCTGGTTGATGGTGCAGCCAGATCTCATCTTGGTGGTATGGTCTCTCGTCTCTCGGTGTGGCCGCAGGGAGGCTAACATGTTGACTTTTCCACGAAATAGTTAGATCGATGCCATAATATGTAGATTTAGAGTAGTTCTGGACTGTCACCACCCAATGGTGCTCGACAGTCTATCTTCTTGCTTGCACGGTGGCCTGGACAACTTAGATCCAGCACACTGCATCCTATATGTGTATCTACATTATACACTCGATGAAACAGAATATAAAAAAGAAACAATAATTACCTCGAGGTGTGTGCTGTAAAGATCTCAAAACAAACTGACGCGGCAGGAGAAGCTTCTGCGGCCGCTGGTGATGTGGCATCACAAGAGAATGCCTTGTCACGTGATAATGCCACGGCGGCTGCATCATTGGCAGCTCGGGAAGCTGCCGATAGATGTGACACGACACGTGTCGAAAAAGAAGGAGATGACGACAAGAAGTTCCTGGATGATATGCGTGGGTGGTTAATGACTGTGGCCACGATCCTTGTCAATATGACATTCGACGCGGTCATCAATCCGCCGGGCTGGATTCCCCTAGAGTTTGGCTTTGTTGATACCTGGGATGCCAAGCGCAAGCGTACGGCACAAGTTGTGATGGCGTATATATACTTCATCACGAACGCGTTTACTTTTACGGTTGGACTAATAGTGATAGTAATGCTGCTGACCATGAGGAAAGCCCCACCGGCCAGTATCATGAAAGACATAAGAATATTGATGGTGATACACGTAGTTTCTGTTGCAGGCTCCTTTGCATTCGGTACCTCCGGGCATCTGCGTGTTAACGTTGCTATTTTCGGCATCCTTACACTTTACGCTTGGGTTGCGTTTGGCTATATCAGAACCAAGTTCTACAACCCAGGTAAGGTGTTTGGAAATCTCTGTTGAATACCGGCATTCACATCCATGCAAATGTACCTCTAATCCTTCCACTTATGGCAACCCATGTACCTTTAAATATTTTTTTACTACAACCATGGTTTTTGCAAATTCTAAGATGAGATTGAGTTTCTTTCGGAGAGAAGATATGAGATTGAGCTGGGTTGGAAGGAGGTGCACGGTCATCATCAGGGCCGGTCTTTCGGGGGCCCTAGGCGACCCCGGGGTTCCCATATCACAAACATCATAATAGTTTACATATGTATATTGATAAAATGTTACAACACTTAAAATATTAAAATAATAGATAAATACAAACACGTTGTGATGGTATATCGATATCATTTTTTACATATTATATGATTTGAAATTGTGTTGTCGCGCTGGTTGATGGTGCAGTCAGATCTCATCTTGGTGGTATGGTCTCTCGTCTCTCGGTGTGGCCGCAGGGAGGCTAACATGTTGACTTTTCCATGAAATAGTTAGATCGATGCCGTAATATGTAGATTTAGAGTAGTTCCGGACTGTCACCACCCAATGGTGCTCGATAGTCTATCTTCTTGCTTGCACGGTGGCCTTGGCAACTTAGATCCGGCGCACTGCCTAGATGTGTATCTACATTATACTCTCGATGAAACGGAATATAAAAAAGAAACAATAATTACCTCGAGGTGTGTGTTGTAAAGATCTCAAAACAAACTAGTGTATGCTAAAAAAGAACCTAGACATATGTATCGTTCTTGTGGCCCCTCGATTGTGGCCAACACACTTAATCTCCTAGCTTTCTATTTGATGGAATATCATCTAGTTCCTACAGAGAAAAGGCCCATTCTAAATCTAAAAGAAAAAGGTCCAAGTAGCATCTCGCGAGCACGTAACGCTTCGGTGCTTTTCCTTCATCTCCATGGTAAGCACGGGAGAAAAACCTCAACTGCCTCTAATAGTGATGCCACATGAACCTCTCCCCCACTACATATGCCATACCTAGTTGGGACCCCTTGGCTTCGGGGGCCTGGGCGGCCACCAACCCTGCCCCACCTCAGGGTTGGCCCTGGTCATCATGTGATCAGCTCCACCTCTATCGAATAAACTATCAAGATATTTTAACTAGTAGGGAAAACCCTACCGCTGGCTAACCAAAATGGCCTACCACCGGTGAGTTCGGGCTTGCCGGCGACCATCTCACCGGCGGTAAGGACACATCACCGGCGATTCCGAAATTCGAGGGGGGCATTCTATGTTATTGCCGGCGAGTAGGCCTATTCGTCAGGGGTAGTGCCCTTACCGCCGGCACCCATCCCGTTTCACTGGGATATTATGTACCAGAGCAAAAATTAATAATAAGAAAATAGACAGATTAAGGAGAATACACAATATACTAGATAATGGTAGAAAAATATATATTAACACGGAAACAAGTAGCACAATATATAGGAAGTACCCAACTGTCACATTCATCATCAACAAGCACACAAGATTCATAACAGTATAATATTACTCAAGTTCTAAACACATATATATAGATCCATATCGAGTTCTAAATTAACACACACACACTCTTGGTTACTTAGTTGCGGGTGGTTAACACCCAAGAGTAGGAACCATCACGGAAACATGACTCACGTGAGATCCCTGAAGAATCCTCCAGGTATTGTTGAAGTTGAACTCCAACACAGCCATGTAGCGAAGGACGTGCTCGTCCTCTTCCCTGAGACGATGACGTACCACCTCCTCGGTGGCCGGCTCTCTCTGCACCGCCCATGGCCCATGCGACGGCCACCATAGAATCTGCAGATCGACGGCGGGATCCGGATTCCTCACCAACCCGCGTGCTCTGGATAAAGGTATAATCTCCACGTGCCAGCCCGACAGATCCCAGTCCCAGTCCCAGACACATCCCTATGAGAACGAAAACGAATTCCTATGACATCAAATTCCTATATGAGAACAAATTCCTATATGGCATTGCCCATTACCCCCATATAATTGGTAAACTCATCTCGCCAAAGTCAAAAGGAGAGTAATACTTTCCTATGTGGCAACATTAAAACACAAGAAAAAGAGCCAGACTCTCGACAGCAACAACTCCTTTTGGACCACCAAACCGTCGGTTGTTCGAGAGGAGTGGTTGCCGACCCTGATCTCCTTTCCTTGTGGTTCTCTACGGCCATGCTATACTTTGGGGCTATATAGTTTATCATTTCATTGTATCACCAAAGACGAAAGGAAAGAAAATATTCCATGATTCATATAACAGTGTCGCCCACATGCTATACGAATAGTGAAGTAATATATTTCCTTTCGACTTTGGGGTTACAATGAGATATTTGAAACTACATAGTTCGCCATTTCATTTAATTCACGCTATCTAATCTCTTCGTATGACGAAAGACGAAAGAAGAGAAATACTTCCACGATTCATATAGCATGAGCATGATATATCAGTGATAAACCAAAGAAAGGATTCGGTCTCCACACAACGACTCATTTTGAGTTTGGTGTGTCGAAAGGAGTCTTTGTCGTGGACCCAGAATCCTTTTCTTGGCATGCCACTGGACGTATCATGTCTATGTGATATGAATCTCTAAAATAATTGTCCTCTTTCGACTTTAGGGCTAGGAGATGAGATATTTGAACTAAATGAAACAAGATAGTCATCCGGCTAAACCATAACCCTAGATAGAATGAGATAGTTGAACTATGTAGGACTGATTGAACTCAAGGCAGTGCGAACTATATAGTACCAATTAACAATTGCAGAAAACAAACCTAGCAACCTTGTTCCCGACACTCGTCCCTGTCGGCCATGGTCTTCAGATCTGGCGCTCGCGGCCGCGTCCATGGGCTCCCCTACAAGTTTTTTTAGCAAGAACAATGGTCCAAATTACAAGTTTTTTAATATTATCAATGGTTATGTACAAATGGTGCAATGATTCGAAATAAAGAAGGAGCTGAATCTTAAGTTTGATTAGGCATTTCCTTGAATTGAGACACATAGATGTCTATCTATATGATCAACCAAGGCTATCTCTTCAAGGTTTTAGAAGTTCAAGTTTTTTGTAGCTACTTTCCAAAAAAATAACGTTGAGTAAAACTAAATTGTCAGTCAGTCCAAGAAGGTCAAACACCTTTGCATACAGCTACTGCAGCAAGGAAATCAATGCTTTATGATATGACATAAGTTTAATTGGTACTAGAAGACACCATTAGTTGATAAAACCACTGAATGACCAAAGCCACTAGAAAATAGCAACCATGTGAATGAAACATTGTAGAAAAACTCTCTGACATTTCACTAGATAAAATGAGAAATACATACTTAAATAATAGCTTAAATGGTGAGAGTATAAATTAATATCTGTCCTAGAAACCCTAAGAAAATAATCGTGCATAGAGCTCCGATTAGATGAAGGGTTGAGGGGGACGCTGGATCCATCAGTGAGATTAAAAAGGACACCACATTCTGCCTCCACAACACAAAGCCTAAAGATCGAGGGAGTTCCGGTCACCAGAGATGGGGAAAACAGTGTGGGGACGAGGATGGTGTACCTGTGTATGGGGAAGGTGGTCTTCGACGAGGTGGCGGCGCGGTGCTCCTGCTGCGGGATAGGCCTCCTCCCTCCTAGGTCGCGCGCGGGACGGTACCGGCGCTCCTGCTCCTCCCTACAGACGCAGGTCATCGGTGACGGCGAGGGGGGCACGGGATGGCCGGCGACAGCGAGGGGGACACAGTGCGTTCTTGGCAGAGAGAGCTAGCGAGATCGAATGAGGATTTTTTATCGGGTTATCGCGATGGGCTAGTTGAGACAGGCTGGACCCGCGGCCCACTTACCCCCGGCCCTTGCGGACGACATTCGCTAGGGATAACCCCTTTTTTTGCCCGGGTGGCCCACACAGCGCACCATATCCCCGGTGACCAAGTCCCCTATTCGCTAGTGGTAAAGGCCGGCCCATCCAGGGGCACACGGCCCACCACAGCCCCGGCGTGCGCGAGGCCTGTTCGCCGGTGCTATATGGGCTAGCCCCGGCAAACCGAGTATACATTTGCCGGCGATAACACGAGGAAGGCCTGGAAGGCCTTACCGCTGGCGACCCGGGCCCACTTCGCCGGCAGTAAGGAATCCGGCTATAAGGTTTTCTCTACTAGTGCTTGTTAGGATTGAAATAAGCCCCCTATACACTGGGGTCATTTTTTGCGTATCGGGGCTCATGGGTCGTTCTACCGCGGGCTACTCAGGGTAAACCCTAACCACCTCCCCTCCCGAGCTCCTTCCCTCCCTCACCCCATCGTCGACGCCAGCAAGAGCCGCCGGGCCAATCCCGGGTGGTGCCGGCGGTGGTGGCCTTCCCTCTACTCTGCGTAGACCTCTCCCAAGCGGAGGTGCAACATGTAGTCAAGGTTCGCGGGACGCCAGGGTGGCGGCCTCGGAGGTGGGAACGACGTCGGCCTACGCCCTGGCCATGCGGGCGGCGGGGCATCAGAGAGCGTGTAGTGCGGCGTGCGAGGCTTCCGCCGGCCCTTGTCGTCAGATCTGGGGAGATCTCGACTGCGACTAGCGTGGCTTTCTCTCCTTGGTCGAATCTATTGGTCGGGTGGGTGGTGGGGTGGTGCTCGGGACCGAGGGAAACCCTTGGCCAGTGGTGGTCACCACATGGTCGACGCCCTACGCGCCATTCACTCCTTGGAGCCTCGTTGAGGTCCTTGCTCCCCCACCCAACACCTAGCCCAGGGTGAAAATCCTAACCCCTCCTAAGGCAGTGGCGGTGTTCTGTCGTTGTTCCCCTTCATGAAGGCTCCGCCTAGGGTTGCTGGGGTGGTTGGCAATCTTTTGTAGTTTGTGTCGATCTTCAGCGGTGTGTTCGACAACGACGACCCATTCCGTGTCAGTGCTGGAGGTGTTGTGACGTGCTCCAGTCTATTGTGGTGTTGTTGTGGATCTCGTGTGTTGGTCTCCCTCCGGTGCGCCTATGCTCAATAGTTTGCATCTTGCCATGTGGTGGAGCCTTGAGTTGCTAGATCTGGAGCTCTCTAGTGTGGCAGCTATGCTCGCGCTCCCTTCCTTGGACTCCTGGGTGACTCTGCTTCGGTGAGTTCTCAGGTGAACCTTTCTAATTTTCTACAATGCAACGCTCTTTGAACTAGAGCGATAGGGAGGGGTTCCTTCTTTGGAGTCGGTGACGGTAAGCTGGGTCACTGATGGTCATATTGGAAGTTGATACGTCCAAAATGTATCTACTTTCCCGAACACTTTTGCTATTGTTTCTCCTCTAAACCTGTGTGATTTGGATACAACTAACACGGACTGACGCTGTTTTCAGCAGAATTACCTTGGTGTCTAGTTTTTGTGCAGAAAATCAACTATCAGGAAAATCCCGGAAAATATGCCAAAAATTATATTTCACCAGAAGATCCACGGAGCCAAAAGACGAGACGGAGAAGGGGCCTGGGGGCCCCACACCCCTACCAGGCACGGGCCTACCACTGGTCGTGCCTAGGGGGTGCAGCCACCCCCTCGGCCTCCCGCCTCTGCGTCTATAAGTTGCCTCTCGACCTAAAACCCGAGGGGGGGTTCGATATTTTTCCAGAAAGAGTTCCGCTACACCGCCGCCACCAGAAACCAAGATTCGGATCCAGAAACTCCGTTCTGGCACCTGTCGGGACGGGGAATTTGGAGAGGATCATCGTCATCACCAAGGCATTTCCATCAACCATCAATGTTTCCCTCATCCATGAGTGTGTAATCCCCCGTTGTAGGCTTGGGGATGGTAGGGATTGGATGAGTTCTATCATGCAATCGAATAAGATTGTTAGGGCATAGTGCCTAGTATCTCTATTAGTGCTATTTGACTTTGTTGCAACTTGTTTTGATTAATGCTTGTTACTAGATCCCGAGTGCCATGATCTCAGATCTGAACTTATTATTGAATCATTATGATAGTATTGTTTGTGATATTATCTGCAAGTTGTGTACACATATCATTGCCCGGATCCAAAGGCCCCAAAGTGAGAATAATTGGGACAACCGGAGGGGATGGCTGTGGTGTGAGGATCACATGTGTTCACGAAGTGTTAATTCTTTGCTCCGGTGCTATATTAAAAGGAGCACCTTAATTGCCAGTAGTTCCCTAGAGGCCCCGCTGCCATGGGCTGGCTAGACATAAAATGTTGTGCAAGTTCCCATTGCGAGCACGTATGACTATATATGGAGCACATGCCTAGGATTGTTTAGTACTTGGATGCTTGTTATATTTATCTGCAATTCCCTAGATCTTGAAGTTACATGTTTAGACTCATCCATGCAACGCCCGTCCATCCATCCCTATGCCTACCGCACTCGAATCCCACTGTTTACTGTTACTATTGCTCTTGTTCCACTGCTGCTGTTGCTACTACCAAACTGTTGCTACTGATAAAATTCTGTGAGCAAGAACTATTTCTAGGTGCAGCTGAACTGAAAACTCAGTTGTTAAGGCTTGCAAGTATTCTTTGGCTCCCCTTGTGTTGAATCAATAAATTGGATAATACTACCCGCGAAGACTGTTGCGATCCCCTATACTTGTGGGTCATCAATACTATTTTCTGGCGCCGTTGCCGGGGAGCATAGCTTTATTTGTAAGTTCATTTGGATCTATTATTGTTTACTGCTACTCCTTTCATCATGGGGAAGTCTCGTGATGGAAAGTTCCCTATTTTACCATCCACTACAAGAAGAGTTACAGTCCTAAACACCTTTGCTGCTCTTGATTCACCGTCTATTATAAGTAAGCTTGTTACACCACCACATACACATGCTACATACACTGCTACTACTGCTTAGTCTGAAACTGCTTTTGATACTATGATGTTACTTCTACTGTGCTTGATGCGAGTGGTTCATTAGGTCCTTTTCTAGATGCTACTATGGCTAGTCTAGGAAATACCGAAACTCCTAGTGAAGACACCGTTACACCTGTTAGCTCACCTGAGTCAGGTGAGAGTTATGATATTAATGATGGTTCCATTGAGTTCACTGATGATTTTGTTGAAGAGGATGTCGAAGATGATTCATTTCAGCCCTCCAACTTGGGAGAGTCTTCATACCAGCAGCCCTCATTTGATTGGGGCGCGTCTTCTTCATCTCAAGTGCCTGACTATGATCATTCCTATGATGATCCACCTGCTTGGAGTTACTACTCGCGCTGTTGATTCCCACTTAGGCCAAAAGCCTAAGCTTGGGGGGAGGTATACCGACATCACACTCATATATATATCATGTTCGGTCGGTTCTTTGTATATCCATTGTTTCGCTTTCTTTTTGGTTCTTTTTGCTTCTTTCTCAAAAACACAAAAATACCAAAAATATTTCTGTTGTTTCTTTGTTTTGGTTTGCCTTAAAAAAAATCCAAAAAGATTTTGCTTTGTTTGCTTGTTGTTTGGTTTGCCTTTTCTTTGTTTGGTTTTGTTTTGTTTGCTTTCTTTAAAAAATAGAAAACACCAAAAATATTTGTTGTTCTTCTTTGGTTTTGTGAGTTCTTTGCAGGGTTCATCCGTCCTCGGTGGATTTTGGTTTCATGTTATTATTCAAGTCACACAGGTGAAGGGCAATAATGAAGATTAAGACAACTTGACGTGTGGTAAGAGGCTGGTAACGAACTCTAATTGTTTTCATTTTTGTACATATACTCATCATTGTGAGCATGCTTAGACTATTTGTGTAAAGTGTACGTCATTATGGATGCTTAGTAGTTCTTACTTGCTTGTGATTTGCTCCAGCTTGCTAATAGTTTGTAGCATGTCATATGAATGTTTGCTTGAATTGTTTTATTCATATTTTGGGTATGATATTGTGGTATCCTCCTCTGACTGTTCATATGAATCGACTTGGCACATGCTCATGCATGCATATGACTAATCAATAGTCAGTAGGACTCGATGATTTATTTTGCCTCAGAGATCTTGTAGCACTTCCACGCCATATTTAGTCCTGTTTTGTTGCAAGCATGATTATGACAGTTATTGCTCTCTCGTTTGTCGCTCCCTCTCTATTGCTAACCTTCACTTACACTGAGTATGAGTTCTACCTGTGTTTCCAACTCCCCAAAACCAATATTGCCAACAGTGTCCACCATACCTACCTATTAGCATCGTTTGCTACTTCAGCGCATATTCAATATGCCGTGTTTTCTTCCAAAATAAAATGTTTGTCTATTTTGAGAAAGTTGGTTAGTAAAGCTCTCACGAACTTGATGGAACACTTTATTCCTTACGCTTAATAATCCTGAACCATTGTGACCTGTCCATGAAAGTTATATGCTTGCAAATTATATGCTGGGAGTCAGCAAAACCGTGTTGTCACGGGGAACGTTTTCAACAATTTTTGGATATCTCATCCAGTTGATACCTTGCTCTTTTGTTTGTGGATGTCGACGGTGCGAAATGAAAGTGGAGTTTGTGAGTTCATGGAGTCTATACATTGTGTTAGAGAAACGCCTGGGTCACTAGCCTAAGCCATGCCTAATCATGGTGGAAACTTGCAGCATCACCATAATGAGCATTTATGAAGCATCCTCAATAAAAAGCTATGCATATAGTAAATAAAAAGATCGCTGAGATGCTCATTGTCTGCTTGCCTTGTCATTTTGATCACGGGATAGCTCCTGTATCATGTGTAAGGGGTACCCCGTTGGCGGTTTTCTATGATATGCATGTATGAACAATGACAATAACTTGCAGGTCCAAAGTTGAGTAACATGTGGAGCGGCCCTCGCACTCAAGGGACTTGGGATTTCTAGTTTATGGTCTATCAAGCATATGATTCAGAGTGGACATCACTTTCACCTTAACCACATGAAGATGCCTATGATAGGGGCAATGAGAGCTCAAAGCTAATGAGTACCTTCATTTCAGCATTTGGAAGCCTTTCAAACTTTACAAAACTGTTTTCACAACCTTGTTGAGTCACCACTTATTCTATGAGCACCTTCTTGAGAGCATAGTTGTAATTCTTGTGTTTGTTCGAAAACTTGGTTAATTATGTCATAACTTTGATGCGTGTATCTCTGATACCTTTATCTCTAGTCTTCACTTGAACTTTAGAGGTGCCTTGGCATTTATATTGTGCTCTTCAAACAAAGGCAAGAGAGATACCACTCTATCATACCTTATTATGAGCATTGCAATGTTGCTTATGTTTATGTTTCTTGCTACTTATTATTATTGAGTTGGTTTCTCTTCATAGCTTGCAATGACTATTGAGTAGACTTAGTTGCATACTCTTTATTATGAATTGTATAAGCATCTACTCTTGTGCTGAGAATATTTACATCATTGGAAGCAAATGTGTTCGTGAAAGTTCTTTTATCGCACTCAGTTTTCAACTGAATTGCTTGAGGACAAGCAATAAGCTAAGCTTGGGGGAAGTTGATACGTCCAAAACGTATCTAATTTCCCGAACACTTTTTCTATTGTTTCTCCTCTAAACGTGTGTGATTTGGATACAACTAACACGGACTGACGCTGTTTTCAGCAGAATTACCTTGGTGTCTAGTTTTTGTGCAGAAAATCAACTATCAGGAAAAATCCCGGAAAATATGCCAAAAATTATATTTCACCAGAAGATCCACGGACCAGAAGACGAGACAGAGAAGGGGCCTGGGGGGCCACACCCCTGCCAGGCGCGGGCCCACCACTGGCCACGCCTAGGGGGTGCAACCACCCTAGGCACCCCCTCGGCCTCCCTCTGCTCCTATAAGTTGCCTCTCGACCTATAGACTGAGGGGGGGGGGGGTTCGATAGTTTTCCATAAAGAGTTCCACTACACCGCCGCCACCAGAAACCAAGATTCGGATCCAGAAACTCCGTTCTAGCACCCTGCCGGGACGGGCAATTTGGAGAGGATCATCGCCATCATCATCAGCAACGCATCTCCATCAACCATCAATGTTTCCATCATCCATGAGTGAGTAATCCCCCGTTGTAGGCTTGGGGATGGTAGGGATTGGATGAGTTATATCATGTAATTGAATAAGATTGCTAGGGCATAGTGCATAGTATCTCTATTAGTGCTATTTGACTTTGTTGCAACTTGTTGTGCTTAATGCTTGTCACTAGGGCCCAAGTGCCATGATCTCAAATCTGAACTTATTATTGAATCATTATGATAGTATTGTTTGTGATCTTATCTGCAAGTTGTGTACACATATCATTGCCCGGATCCAAAGGCCCCAAAGTGACAATAATTGGGACAACCGGAGGGGATGGTTGTGGTGTGAGAATCACATGTGTTCAGGGAGTGTTAATGCTTTGCTCCGGTGCTCTATTAAAAGGTGCACCTTAATTGCCAGTAGTTCCCTAGAGGCCCCGCTGCCACGGGCTGGCTGGACAGAAGATGTTGTGCAAGTTCTCATTGCGAGCACGTATGACTATATAAGGATCACATGCCTAGGATTGTTTACTACTTGGATGATTGTTATTATTTATCTGCAATGCCCTAGATCTTGAAGTTACATGTTTAAACTCGTCCATGCAACACCCGTCCATCCATCCCTATGCCTACCGCACTCGAATCCCACTGTTACTGTTACTATTGCTCTTGTTCCACTGCTTCTGTTGCTACTACCAAACTGTTGCTACTGATAAACTTCTATGAGCAAGAACTATTTCCAGGTGCAGCTGAACTGACAACTCAGTTGTTAAGGCTTGCAAGTATTCTTTGGCTCCCCTTGTGTCGAATCAATAAATTGGGTAATACTACCCGCGAAGAATGTTGCGATCCCCTATACTTGTGGGTCATCAGAAGTGTTGTGCAACGCGGTCTTTCGGTGATGGTGCCTCCGATTACCCCTCTTCTGGTGTCATTTTCTTGGGAAGATGAAGGCCTTGGCTTCACAAGTGGAGCTCCATGTTTTATCTTGGAGTTTGCTACCATGTGAACGTGCCCGCGCTGGTGCGGGCGCGCACCACCTCTCCTGGTCACACCATTAGGATCCAACTGAGCAAGAAAAAACCTAAAGAAATCCCAAAAAAACCAAAAATGCCATGAAAAAGGAATGAAAAATACCCTGTCAACTTGTGTTTATGTGTGCTCTGAGATACTAGGGAGGGCACGTTTTCTCCTTAGATTTTAGGTTTATCTTTTTTCCTTTTTGCCGCAGGCTTGTAAACTGTGTTTATCCTCTCTGCATTTGCCGTTATTGGCATTCTTAATTTACCGCGGGGCTAAGACCTTCAGTTTAAAGAAAATAAGCACCCCTCCCCGGCACCGCCCCGCGCGTGAAATTGGCCCTCCTGCTCCTTCCAAGCAGCCCGAATGGATATGGTAGCCCTGAGCACAAGCGCCCCCAAACTCGCCCCCTCCCCTTGCCATTGCTATAGGGTTGTCGCCGGGCAAAGCCCCCCTCGCGGTGGAGGCGGGCCGTATGTTTCCTTCAATATCTGCTCCCTCATCTTTGCTCTCACGGCGGCTGTGGCAACCGGTCTCTACATTAGCGGTCTGTGACGATCAGCGGTCGTTGAAGCGCTGCCAGGGGCTTTGGCCTGTGGCCTGATGCAGCGCTGAGTTGGTGTAGGAGCGCTTCGTTGGGAACCCCAAGAGCAAGGTGTGAAGCAGCACAGCAGCAAGTTTTCCCTCAGTAAGAAACCGAGGTTATCGAACCAGTAGGAGGAAGGAAACGTCACACAGGTGTTGCAAGCAACGCGGAGACCTGCAAAACACAAACTCAAGACTTTGCCCCAACGAATCAGTGAGGTTGTCAAGCTCACCGGTTTGCTGTAACAAAGGATTAAACGTATGGTGTGGAAGGTAATGGTTTGCAGCAAGTAAACAAGTAACAGTGGAAGATGTATCAATGGTAAAGATTGGACCGGGGTCCATAGTTCACTAGAGGTGCTCTCCTTAGATAAACAACATGGCATGAAGGGTAAACAAATTACAACAGGGCAATTGACATGAACTGAGCAAGGCATAACAATGCAATTACTAGTGAGAAAGATCCTGTGAGATTCGATTGGGCAATACAACAATATACATAGACCGCCATCCAACTGCATCTATGACTAGAAGTCCACCTTCAGGTTATCATCCGAACCCCTTCCAGTATTAAGTTGCAAGCAACAGACAACTGCTTTAAACAAAGTGTGTAAGGTAAACAGTCCACATGTTCCATGAACAAGAGACTGTTGTTTTCTCCCTAGTAGCAACAACACATCTACAACCAAAGAGATTATTGTCACTTCCCTTGGAAACTAGAGGCATGAACCCACCATCGAGCATAAATACCCCCTCTTGGAGTCACTAGCAACTACTTGGCCAAGATAGCTACTAACAACGAAGAGCATGCAAGATCACAAACAACACATACATGATAGAGTCATAAAGACAAAACCATTAATCAATCCAACATAATAATCTCAATATCCATCGGATCCCCGCAAACACAACATGCATCATTACAAATAGATTAGATCTTGATCATGAACGGAGCTCACAAGATCTATACATGAAAGCACAAAGGAGGAGATACAACCATCTAGCTACTACGTGGACCCATAGTCCAAGGTGGAACTACTCATGCATCATACCGGAGGGAAGGCCTCCGGGATGATCTCCCCTCCGGCAGGGTGCCGGGAAGAACTTCAGACCCCCCGGTCTAGGGACGATGGTGGCGGCGGCTACAGACGGTTTCATGGATATTTGATCGGGTACTCATGGTTTCTGCATCGGGGGCTTATTATAGGCGAAGGGGAGGCCGAGGCGGCGGCCAGGGCGGCCAAACCCTAGCCAGGCGCGGGGCAGGGCCTACCCACGCCTGGGTGGGTCTGGCCCTCCTGGTGGCCCCTCCGGCTCCCCTCTGGACTTCTTGTTCCCCACGGAAAGTAATTGACTTTGACGTTTGTCCCGTATAATGCCGAGAGTATTTGTTTACTAACTTTTCCGAAACCAAAAACAGCAGAAAACAGGCATCTGGCACTGTTGCAACTTGTTAATAGGTTAGTACCAGAAAACATGTAAAAAACACCTCAAAGTGTGGACAAGTAAAGCAAAGTATATACTAAACAAGCATGGAGCATCAAAAATTATAGATACGTTTCCAACGTATCATGGCCCTCATGCGTTCCGGGACGTGGTTGGGCCGAAGCTCTCCGGGAAGAACTGCGCCACACACATCCCCTTTCTCCCTTACATTTGTTGTTCCTTCTCGTTGTGGTTTCTTGCGTCCCTAGCGGTGTGGCCTTCGACGAATAGCCTAGGGCCAGACATACCTAATCATGGTTGGCAGGTCTCTCCCAATAGATCTTGTGCTGGCCAACGGATCTGGGCCTGGGCCTGCCGGCAGCCCAACTTCCTAGGGGGGCTCTGATCCGCGTCCACAGCTAGCTCTGGTGGCATGTGGCCACCCTCTGGTCATAGCGTTGTAGAGGCGGTCTCACTGGCTCGTTCTGATGCCATGGGAGGCACAAGCGAATAAATTATCTGACCTAGACCTCTCCGGATCAAGTGATGACAATTGTAGTAGCTCCAACCATTACGACTCCTTTGATTCATAGGATTGTGAAAGGATTTTTGTACGAATAGAATCCTGTGAAAATTTTCCTACAAAGGTTGTTTGATTCAAAGGATCAGATCCTATAGGAAATAATTCCATAGGAATCTTGTAGTGTAAAATACATAGGAAATAAGCATGAGTTTGGAGCTCATGGAAAATTCCTTTACCACAATCAAAGACAATTGTTTTTCCCATAGGATTCAACTAGTCATGACTTCTCAATCCTATGAGTTTCCTATTCCTACACTTTTCCTGTCCCATGAATCAAAGGAGTGTTAGGTTGATCTCTCCCTGTTCGAGCCCAACGGCCCGAACGGAGTCCCTCAACCGCGCCCTGATTGGGGGGCGCCCAACCTTATCATGGTTGGTGGGCCCCTATCGCCAGCGCACATATAAAGAGGTGGGGGGGCGAACGCACACGATACGAGGTTCACCATGCACCGCAGCCCCCACCAACACACCCACCGATTAGTGTTTGCGCTAGGACGACGGGAAGCACCACCACCACCGCACACCCACGTTGTCGCCCTCTTTCCCCATGGCCACTAGCACCGGAACTAGCTCCGGTACCGTCCGGCTCGTGCTCGTCGAGCCAAGGCACAGGTAGTACCCCTTCTCTCTGATCTCTCTCTCTCTCTCTTAGATTCACGTCTAGATATGCAAAGACAAAAGAGCTATTGAATAGATCTAGGCTAGTTGATCCTAATGGGTGCTAACAATGGTATCAGAGCCACTAGTTGCTAGATTTTTCGGTACAAAAGAAATCAAAAGTCAAACCCTATATCTACAGTGCGCCTGCCTTATGGCTGCGCCATTCCGCTCGATCTAGATGGGTATCCCATGGAAACATATAGAAGAATAACTAACCCTTTCGGGGGCAAAGCAAGATAGATCGAAAAGCCCCAAAAAAAGTAGATCGAAAAGCCCCAAGAAAACCACCATTTTTTCCCTTCTCGAGGCAAAACTAGAGGAGAAATCCACACAGAAAGTTCACCGGCTGCTGCCGGGAGAGGGCACCACCGCTGGCCACTTGACGGCAGCGCTCCCACCCGCGGGTGGAGGCGCTCGTCGGCAAGGAGCCAGAGGGGCGCCGCCGCATGATCTCCAATATATCTCTCTCTATTCCGAGCACGGGCATTGGTGGAGGGAGACGGTGGAGAAAGCATAGACGCAGAAGGGAAGGGGGCCTCGTTGCCGGCCTCACGCTGGGGCGGCGCCACCACTTGCAGAGCAAGGACGCTGCAGCGCCGCCGCCAGGAGGCGACCGTGAGTGAGACCGAAAGAGGGAGTGGGGGGCAAATGCCTTAGGGTTTTCCGGGGGGTGAGCGCGCGCTGTTTTGTTCCTCCGCTGGCCACGCGCGACCGTTAGATCTAAGTAGGGGCGATGGGCGGCCAGGATGAAGCGGTGCGGGCGGTCGCTGACAGCGCCGGGCCGTGACAGGCCATGCGTGGGAAAATGGGCCGTTGCCTAGCCGCGGGGGTTCTGTTTATTCAACGCATGGGCACGTGACAGGTAGCACATCAGAGCACAGAGCAGGCCGCGGCTGGGCCATGGGCCACTGTGGGCTGCGGGGCGCACAGAGCGCTGGGCCGCACACAGTAAAAGCCCAAAAGGGCGTTAACAGACAGTTTTCTATTTTTTTCAGAGGATGTTTTGATGTTTTTTATCAAGTTTTTTTGATGAAATTTTGTACAGTTTTTTCTATTCAAAATATTCCAACAAAAGATTTGTTGAGAGAATTCAAAAGTGATAGATTTTTTCTATAAAGTCTTAAAAGTTGATTAATTATATTATTATTTCCGCTGCAAATAGTTGATAGAAATTTCTTAAATGCAATTAAGTGATAATTAAAATTATTTAAAGATGTGATAAAGTGATATTAAAGTTGATTATGGTCATGTTTTTATATGACCAACGTTATTAATAACATGATCATGATTTGTTTATTATGTGTCAAAGGTGCATTTATTTTTTATTTTTTCCCAATGGTGATATAATTTCAATTGTACAAACAGTTGCATGTTTAATCTATACCAATGTTAGATTAATGCATACAATTGTTTTTTGTTGTTTCACATGTTTTGTGCTTTTCAGGAGGTCTCAACCTCATGAGTTGCCTCAAGGACATTTCGATGCTCAGGGGGACAACTACACTGAGTGGAGGAAGAAAGTAGACCTGGCATTTGTGTGTGCCGAGGTTGACTGGGTTGTGGAAACCAAACAGCTAGTCAAGCCTACAGACCCAGTAAGAGATGATGCTGATGATAATGTTGCTTGGGAAAAGAGGAAAAGGGACCATGCTCCAGTGGAGTTGGCTTACTCCATTGACAACCAAAAATGGGTAAATGCCAATAAAAAGTGATTGGCCTTTGTAAAGAATACGATTGAGAACGCCATTGTGAGCTCAATCGAAGAGTGTGCTTCCCTTGAGGAGTATCTAGGAAAGATAAAGAGCCAGTTCGCTGGCTCCTCAAAGATGTATGCCACCCAGCTGCTCAAACAGCTGGTCACAGAAAAGTATACAGGGGGGGCACATGGCATCAGGAAGCACATCTTGAGGATGAGCAACATGGCTGCTAAATTAAAGCCCATGGATGCTGACCTAGAGCTCAAGCCTGCTCTGCTGGTTCACCTTGTCATGGCCTTGTAGGGTTCGCAGCATAGAGAACAAAAAATTTCCTACGATGGGAACAACTATGTACCAAGATCTATCTACTAGATACAAACAACGGGCGGATCTATATCCGTAGAGAACATACCCTTGAAGACCGACAAAGCTTAACGAGTCCAAACTCGTGGTTGATGTAGACGATCTCTTGCCGATCTCAAGATCGAGAGGAAGTCCTAGCGCCGCAAAACAGCAGCGCATCCGTGCTCGCACACACGTTCGAGGCACCGAGCAACCTCTGCCTCCTCGCTCCAGCGGTGCAGCGGAAGCACAACTCTTTCTTGCCTAATAGCCACCGGGAACATGTATCTCGCTAGTCCGAGACCATGGGGGATAAATTCTAGAGGGGGAGAGAGATCCTTCACGAGGAGGTGTGAGTGAGAGAGAGGGAGGGGGGCTCCTTTTATAGGGAGAGGGGGGCACCCAAAGGGGCCATGCGCCCAGCCATGGGGCTGCCCCCACCTCTTCCACATTCATGTGGGTGGACACTCCACTCACTCAAATGCCTTTCAATTCCCTCCACTCAAAAACCCACTCAAATTCCCATTAAATTTCCACCAAATTTAATGCAAACTCTCATTAAATAAAACTCCTTTTATTTATTCAGAATTTTGTCAATTACTTTAATGACAAACATTCACATATAACCCCTTGCTAGTATTTCATTTCACATGCAGAAACACTTTCTGCAATTTCACCCGAAAACCCGTTTCGGTATCTAGTGAAATAAATTCCTGCCCTTGTTATTCTTTTCGGCATGAAACTTTTGCTCCAAATGGATGTCGGTGTCTCTTAAGTGTGTCACTCTACGGTTCACGAATAATGCGGACATGATCGAGACCCCTCTCGGATCAATAATCAGAAGCGGGATCTGGAGACCCATACTGACTCCCGCACATTCAGCAATGACTTTCTTGTGATCGTCGGAACCTTTTACGCTAGTATGTTAATCCCTTTGTTTCACGATATATTACATGTCCAAGATTCGATCATCGGTATCTCCATACCTAGTTTGATCTCGTTACCGACATGCACTCTTTTCTCGTTCCCGTGATATAACATTCTAGTGATCAAATCACTTGCTTGCAAGCTAATCAATGTGATATCACCGAGAGGGCCCAGAGTATATCTATCCATCATCGGGATGAACAAATTCCACTCTCGATCCATGGGCCTCAACGTGACACTTTATTAGTTCTGAATCCATCTTTATAATCACCCTGTTACGTTGTGACGTTTGATGTTATCAAGAAACTCTTCCGGTGTTAGTGATTGACATGATCTCATGGTCTAAGGATTAGGATCACTTCGTAAGTTGTTATAGCAATATAAACTCAATGACTTTGATCGTAATGCTATACTTCAGATGAATGTTCATCACACCATTACACTAATGTTGTGATCCCGTTATTAACAACATCCAATGTCCATGATCAGGAAACTTTGATCATCTTGTTAATCAACGAGCTAGTTTATGAGAGAGGCATAACTAGGAATTTCCTTTTTGTTTATTAAACACACATGTATTAACGTTTCCGTATTAATACAATTATAGCATGTAAAATAAACATTTATCATAAATAAGGAATATGATAATAACCACTTTATTATTGCCTCTCGGGCATATTCCCTTCAGTCTCCCACTTGCACTAGAGACAATAATCTAGTTTGAAAACTTTGCGTATTGAACACATATGGCTTTCTGGTGTTCCATATACGCAATTGCAAGTGGTTAACATAATCTACGGATCTGACACTTTCAGGTCCGTGTGTATTTGCATGTCTTTGCGTCTTCACGCATCACTCATTCTCTAATGAGATGGCATTGTATAAATTTGGTCTTTCGGTGAGACCTTTAGTTCCTTGGGGTTAAAACACGTCGATACTATTGTCATACAATATATCTTTAGTGTTAGCCCGTTGCGAACCACACCTTAGTTTGATAACAAACTACTCGACACAAATTCCCTCCTTTGCTGCTACTATAGTAGTCATATACTTAGCCTTTTTGTTGTAGTATTCGTCACAATGTCTTAACTATGGATTTCATCCAAATCCATCATGGAATCTCCTTTCCATTGCATTGTGCCACCCATAGTTTAAATTGAGATAAACTTAATTTGTATCTTGTGACAAAACTAGTATCAATGTAACGCTTTACAATGAACTATTTGTAATTGTTTGTCACCTATACACAAATATATTCTTAGTTCTTCCAAAAGACCATAAGAATATCCTTATTATAGTCCAATGATCATTTTACGATTCATTCTGGTATATGCTCATAACACTTAGAGCATAGGACATATCTAGATGTGTACATATCATGGTATGTATGATCAAAACATTCTCGTGATTTCACTCATCAAGTGTCAAAGCAGTTGAATCTTATTTCACTTATCAAGTGTCGATACACTTGAATCTTGACTCAGTTCCTTTCCATGCGACAAGAACCGTTTCTAGTCGTTTCTATATTGAACTCCTTCAATATCTCATATATGTACGTTTGGCACAACCATATTAGCGTCACAGTCTATCCACTATAGACATTCATGCTAAATATTCGGGTTTTGCCTAAGTATTTCATTGAAATGAAATTCTTAACCTTTGTCAATAAAAGATACATCATTTCTAATCAACAAGATGTCATCCACATAATGTATTAGAAATATGTCTCAGCGCTTCCACTTAATTTCTTGCAAATGCAAGCATCTTCATCGTCTCCTGATGAAAACTCCTTTTCATCACGGTGAAGATTCCAACTCCGCGATGCTTACTTCAACCATTGAAGTTTGCATGCCCTTTTAGCATCCTTTGAATTTAACAAAACCCTTTGGACCGTGTCATGTACATGTCCTAGGTAACCATTCTATTAGAAGAACTTTGTTTTGTTTATTCATCTACCATATACCAAATTATATGTAGTGGTTGCTACTTTAATCCGTCCAGACTAAATATCGCTATGAAAGATCAAATCTTGTCATAGTCAACTCCTTGAACATTGCCATAAAATACTTTACGACATGTCGACTATTTATTAGATGTGAAACATCCATGTCTGTTTATTTATAGATCCAAATACGACCGATAGGTTTTTACACCTTTCCGGAGGGTCTTCCAAGTTCAAAACTTGATTTATCGTGTATGGACCTATCACGGATTTTTATGGCTTCAAGCCATTTGACGGAGTCAGGGCCCATCATCGCTTGTTTGTAGTCGGTTCATCATTGTCAAACAATAATGATTTACTCTCAAATCTCAATCATTTGATTGTTTATCCGACCTTCTTGGTTCAATAGGAACTTTAGACCTCCGTGACCGCAACCTTTGAGGCACATAAGCTATAAGCATTATGGCAGCCTCCAGAACCATTTCCGGCGCTGCGCAACTCAGCACATTTAGCTAAGGTTCGTTATCCTTATCAAAGTTCTATTGTCCTCCCACTTAACTTTTATGAAAAAAAATTCCTTCTTCAAGAAACTTCACATTTCAAGCGACAAACCCTTTTGTCCTTGGTGTTATGGAGGAATAACCAATTGTTATTCGAAATAACCTACAAAGACATGCTCATCCGACTTTGGTTGTAAACATCTTACTTATGTTTAGCATACCAAAATTTAAGAAATGACAACTTGGGTTTTACACCAAACCATAACTTCCATGGTGTCATTTCAACGGATCTAGATGGAGCTCTTTTCAGTGTAAAAGCGGTAGTCCCTAAAGCTTTTAATCTTTTAAAACATAATGGCAGTTTTATAAATAACACCTTTGATCCAACCATGTCAAACAATGTTTCATTACAAATCTCAAACACTCCATACTCCTATGGTGTTTCGAGAGATGTAAATCTAGGTGTTTTGCTAAACTTGCAACTCAAATAAATCCCTTTATGATAAAATCATAATTCATTTATTTTCTTGTTACACTTGTAACTCAAATAAATCCCTTATGATAAAATCATAAACTATTTATTTTCTTGTTACGATGATTTTCTACTTCATCTTGAAAGTCTTTGAAACATTTTCAAATATTTCACACTTCATTCTCATTAAGTGAACATTCACTCAAATTTCCGGAGAAAGTATATGAAATTGAAACCCATCGCTTACGACTATAAATAATGGACTACATACATCGATATGTATAAATTCCAATATTTTAGTCGTTCGTTCTTCTTTGGCCTTTGAACGAAGTTTTTAATTATCCCGAGGAAAGTCTCACAAGCGTCACTTGATCAAATCAAAGACTCCAAAAATCCATGAATATGGAGATTCTTCATGCTTTCTTTCCAATATAATTTAAACGACGATGTCACTTCGTAAGTGATCTTTCAATCATTTGTCTTGCGACATTTTAGCATTAGGTTTTATGGATGTGATCTCTCCAACTAGATTTGTAAATCATCCATCTAATATGGAATATGGTAATTATTTGAACAACCTTTGTTCTCATAATACCTGATTTAAATAACAACTATTAAAACAAATCTTGAAGTCAAGCTTTGATGTCAACGAGAAATACAAACAACGGTTTGTTTGTTTTCGATGAACATCATCACATATTCTCTTGCTAGTTATTTAGGCCATTGTGGTTTATGAATTGCGTCGTTCCGTATGAAATTTCATACCAACCAATTCGGTATCCAATACCCAAGAACCACATTGTTTAACAAGCAAAGAATATAACCATAACATGTATATCATCCATATACCTAAATTGGATATTTCCAATCTTTTATTTTCTGCCAAATATATTTTATAGATTCTCTTTCAACATTTCCTTTTTACTTTTTAAAAGAATCAATCAACACCAAAGTGGCGTCATATACATGACACATAGTCCAAAGCGTGTATATTCAAATAATAATACCTTTGGACTTGCACTTTGAAGTAGATCACCATCATCAAAATGATCGGTATTCTTTTAAAATTCATTCTTTAGTAATCTTTTAGTGTAGTAAACACTTTACATACATCTTCTATTCATCCTTATCATGACGACTTTCATGATCAAGCTAATATAGCTTATAAGGAGAATCATGAGTATAATGTTGCTTTCCAAAACCCTTTTGGATGATTAGGATGTCTAGCATCTCCAACCTTTGTAAATTCTCATCCTATATGAGAACACATATTATACTCTATCATATTGCAACCAAAAAATTGTTTCAGATATCGTTATATCTGTCACACATGATGGTTTCTGAAACAATACTTTCAGCTCCTAGATAAACTTGATATTAAAACAATCAAGAATCATGGAGGCAAACATGATACTTAAGATACTAACACTGGAATTGTTACTCTCGATTTAATACCAATTATTAAATTTCACGGAGTAAATAGAATTTTGCTGAAATTTTGCAATAGGATTTTAAACTTTAGATTGACACTCAACACAATACGATACCAGTTTGTAAAGTATATATCCAGAATTCTATAGTTCTATTATCTCAATTACAACTATGCATAAGGTGGTGAACGAATGCCAATGACTACAACAAATTATGCAAATTCACTTTGATTTAATTTATGATAAATTGAGTTCTAATAATCCAAATTAGAAATGAACTCCCACTCAAAACGACATCCCTCATGTCTTTTTGGTGATTACATGAACCAAATCCACTACACCAAGTCCGATCATCACGTGAGTCGGTGTAGCTTCAAAGGCGAGCATCAAATGGGCATCATATCTACTATATGACTCATGCTTAACCTTTCGGTCCGTGTTCCGAGGCCATGTCTGTATATGCTAGGCTCGCCAAGTAAGAACCTTAGTATTCGCGTGTGTAACTGTCTTACACCCGAGATATGCTCGTGGATTCAAGTACACCCGATCATCACGTGATGTCTTGAAGCGACGAAACATTGTCGGTGCATACTTAAGGAAGAACACATTCTTATCTTGATATTTAAATGATGGATCATCTTATTATGCTAATAAAATGCTAAAATAGCAATATAAGATGCAATCAAATATCTCATGTTAATAAGTGAAATGATATGGTTCCCGCATATGATCTCCATCATGTGCACCGTGGTATGATCTCTATCATACCTTTATGTGTAAGGCCAAGGTCTATGGAACTTACACGCTATGTGTGTTGTAAGAGTATCATCTCATACTTCTACTTACAACATCACCATATCATAACACTAGCCCAGCAACAATCTAAACTAGACGCCTCTAATTTATCTGTTGCAAGTTTTACGTGGCTTAGGGCTTTCGAAGATAGAACCGTTCTTACCTACAAACATGAACCACAACGAGGATAACCAAATTGTTGACAACTCGTTGCAAATTATATATTGACTATAGTAGGAGAGACAGACACCCGCTAGCCACTTATGCAAAACTAGTTGCATGTCAAGCGTGGAACATGTCTCATGTGCGAGGACATGTAAAGTTTGTCCGGGCCGCTTCATACCACTATGCCACCAATATCCAAAGTACAACTAAGAAGCAATAAAATGATCATCATCGCCCACATACTCATATGTGTACTACCCGTGCAAAATATCTACGCATAGATCCGGCTCTGATACCACTGTAGGGTTCGCAGCATAGAAAACAAAATTTTTCCTACGATGGGAACAACTATGTACCAAGATCTATCTACTAGATACAAACAACGGGAGGATGTATATCCGTAGAGAACATACCCTTGAAGACCGACAAAGCTTAACGAGTCCAAACTCGTGGTTGATGTAGACGATCTCTTGCCGATCTCAAGATCGAGAGGAAGTCCTAGCGCCGCAAAAAAGCAGCGCATCCGTGCTCGCACACACGTTCGAGGCACCGAGCAACCTCCGCCTCCTCGCTCCAGCGATGCAGCGGAAGCACAACTCTTTCTTGCCGAATAGCCATCGGGAACATGTATCTCGCTAGTCCGAGACCATGGGGGATAAATTCTAAAGGGGGAGAGAGATCCTTTACGAGGAGGTGTGAGTGAGAGAGAGAGGGAGGGGGCTACTTTTATAGGAAGAGGGGGGCACCCAAGGGGCCATGCGCCCAGCCATGGGGCTGCCTCCACCTCTTCCACATTCATGTGGGTGGACACTCCACTCGCTCAAATGCCTTTCAATTCCCTCCACTCAAAAACCCACTCAAATTCCCATTAAATTTCCACCAAATTTAATGCAAACTCTCATTAAATAAAACTCCTTTTATTTATTAAGAATTTTGTCAATTACTTTAATGACAAGCATTCACATATAACCCCTTGCTAGTATTTCATTTCACATGCAGAAACACTTTCTGCAATTTCACACGAAAACCCGTTTCGGTATCTAGTGAAATAAATTCCTGCCCTTGTTATTCTTTTCGGCATGAAACTTTTGCTCCAAATGGATGTCGGTGTCTCTTAAGTGTGTCACCCTACGGTTCACGAATAATGCGGACATGATCGAGACTCCTCTCGGATCAATAATCAGAAGCGGGATCTGGAGACCCATACTGACTCCCGCACATTCAACGATGACTTTCTTGTGATCGTCGGAACCTTTTATGCTAGTATCTTAATCCCTTTGTTTCACGATATATTACATGTCCAAGATTCGATCATCGGTTTCTCCATACCTAGTTTGATCTCGTTACCGACATGCACTCTTTTCTCGTTCCCGTGATATAACATTCTAGTGATCAAATCACTTGCTTGCAAGCTAATCAATGTGATATCACCGAGAGGGCCCAGAGTATATCTATCCGTCATCGGGATGAACAAATTCCACTCTCGATCCATGGGCCTCAACATGACACTTTATTAGTTCTGAATCCATCTTTATAATCACCCTGTTACGTTGTGACGTTTGATGTTATCAAGAAACTCTTCCGGTGTTAGTGATTGACATGATCTCATGGTCTAAGGATTAGGATCACTTCGTAAGTTGTTATAGCAATATAAACTCAATGACTTTGATCGTAATGCTATACTTCAGATGAATGTTCATCACACCATTACACTAATGTTGTGATCCCGTTATTAACAACATCCAGTGTCCATGATCAGGAAACTTTGATCATCTTGTTAATCAACGAGCTAGTTTATGAGAGAGGCATAACTAGGAACTTCCTTTTTGTTTATTAAACACACATGTATTAACGTTTCCATATTAATACAATTATAGCATGTAAAATAAACATTTATCATAAATAAGGAATACGATAATAACCACTTTATTATTGCCTCTCAGGCATATTCCCTTCAGGCCTCTCTCCCCCAACAATTTGAGAACTTTGTGACTATAACATGTCTCCTGAAAAATGGGACATTGAAAAGACCATTGGCATGTGCACTCAATAGGAAGAAAGGCTCAAGTCCATTCATGGTGGTTCTCTAAACTACGTGAAGGACAACAGGAAGAGAACCGTCAATAATAGAAACCATGGTGGTTCCCCCTCCAAGCCACATGGCAACGGCCCCCAACAGTATCCGCATCAGCAGAGTCTCCCAGGGGACAAGGACTAGTGTCACCATTGCAAGAAGCCTGGTCACTTCAAGAAAGATTTCCCAATATGGCTCAAGTCCATAATGGCAAAGAACGGTAAAGACACAATTTCTTTTGTAAATGAATCCTTGTATGAACAGTTTTCTAAATCTACTTGGTGGATTGACTCTGTTGCAACTATTCATGTTGCAAATTCTTTATAGAGATTCCATTCGACAAGGACTTTGCAAAGAAGCGAAAGATGCATTGAGGTTGCGAATGGAGTGCAAGCAGAAGTTGAAGCTATTGGCGACATCCCTTTGGAGCTAGCTGATGGTTTCATTATTCTGTTAAAAGATGTTTTATTTGTTCCCTCGCTTCACAAAAACTTAATAAGTGTGTCATGTTTGGATAAAGACAGTTTTGAATATTATTTTGGACATGGCAAGTGTGCCATATGGTTTAATGATGCTTGTGTGGGTACTGCTTTACTTCACGATAAGCTTTATTTGTTATCCTTGCATGAAAAGATGCTTTCTGTGTGTAATGTGAGTGAGAAAATTTCCTTGTTAAACAAAGAACAAAAGAAAAGAAAGCAAACTCATGATTCGTCGAAGTTATGGCACTGTAGATTAGGCCATATTTCGAGGGGAAGAATAGAAAGCCTCGTTAAAAATGAAATTCTTCCTCCGTTAGAGTTCTCAGATATCGAACAATGCATAGATTGCATAAAAGGAAAATATGTAAAGCAAATAAAAAAGGGTGCAAACCGAAGTATAGCAACACTAGAAATCATTCACACTGATATTTGTGGACCGTTTCCTATGAAAAGTGTCGATGGTTATAATTCGTTCATAACATTCATAGATGATCACTCCCGATATGGTTATATTTATCCAATTAAAGAAAGATCTGAGGCATTGGATAAATTTAAGATTTTCAAAGCTGAAGTTGAAAATCAGGATGATAAAAGAATTAAAATAGTCCGGTTTGACCGTGGGGGGAGTACTATGGTAGGCACACTCCATATAGTCAAGTACCTCGACCTTTCGCAAGGTTCTTACAGGAAAATGGAATAGTCGCCCAGTATTCTATGCCGGCTTAACCTCAGCAAAATGGAGTAGCTGAAAGGCGTAACCGTTCTCTTATGGATATGGTGTGCAGCATGATGAGCTATTCCACCCTCCCATTGGGATTATGGATGGAGGCGCTTAAAACCGTCATTCACATTCTCAATAGAGTACCACGCAAGTCGGTGCCCAAAACACCATACGAGTTGTGGACAGGCAGAGTACCCTCTCCGCGCCACTTGAGGGTTTGGGGAGCCCAGCTGAGGCAGAAGTTTTTAATCCAAACATTGCAAATTTAGACCCCAAAACAGTGTCTTGCCACTTCATTGGCTATCCTGATAGATCAAAAGGTTATCGTTTCTACTGTCCTGACAAATATAGTTTGTAGAAATGAGACACGCTGTCTTCTTGGAGGATGAATTGATGAGGGGGAGCACGGTAGCTCGAAAATTCGATCTTGAGGAGAAGAGGGTGCATGCACCTAATCCGATGACTCGGGAGCCATTTTTCTCGCTACCTGTTGTGCCACCATCGACAACCCCTGAGGTTGTGGTGCAGGCACCTGTTGTGACTCCACACGTGACAACAATGGGAGAAGGTTCGGAACCTGTCCGTCAGGAGCCGCCTGAACCCACTGTTGAGCACGAAAGGGGTCCGCAACAGCCACACACAGAAAATGTAACAGAACCTGAGGCACGAAATGAGCAAGAGTCCGACGAACTCAGAAGGTCTAAAAGATAAAGAAGACCAGCCATTTCTAAAGAAATTTACAAAATTTACAACACAGAAATAGTTCATATGTGTCAACACCCGGAATTTTAATCCTAGATGCCTGTTATGCCGTACATCGCAATCCCAGGATTACCATTTTTGCGAGACATAACAGATTGGATATCACAGTACATCATCCATTACAAACCGTACATAAGGTCTTACAACAAACAAAGGATCTCATGATCTAGTATTAATACAATCAAGCAGCGGAATAACGTAATGATAACGGTAGCATAGGCGAGACTCCATCTTCATAGTCACAGGCAATGCTGACGATGGGAGATGATCCTAGTTGTCATAATATTCCTGCGGTCCATCCTTCTGATAGTCCTCTTCATAGTCTGGCCACGGGAATAGCCAGGGACAAAGCCATGAGTACTCTTTAAGTACTCGCAAGCTAATACTAACAAGTGAAGTGGTTTTGAGTAGGAAGTACTAGGCTCTAGCTTGTTTTGCAAAAAAAAGCCAAATTTATCTCTACTGAGTTCAGAAGCAAAGAAAGCTAATTAAAAGTTTTATAACATCTAAGTGGGAACTTGAGTTTTCATAACACAACCCTGTTGTGGTCAAGTCAAAGTTATGATTCATTTCACAAGTCATTTTGAAAACATCTGACGATAGAACAGTATGGCCACTCCAACTGTCCATAACCGCGGACGCGGATATTCGAATAGTTTGACACTCTGCAGAGGTGGTACACTTTCACCACAATATTTGATACATCCATCAGGAATAATCCTGAATTCACCATACTCAGTATGCGGATAAACAATCCTAACCTTTCAATTACACGCCCTAGTATAGGCACCTCCTCTGTGAGTTTGGCCTCCCAACCATGACCAACCGTCATCTTGGGAACTTCATAGGTGGACAATCTTCATAAGGTAGTGTCATCTCAGACCTTGGCCGCAAGGGAACCCATACTAAGGTGTATAAATTTCCAGTCAAGCCCTACCCAAATTTTGGGTATTGTGGTTGTACGGTAAAATTTGAATGGTATCGCATCCAGACAACCATCAGTTTTATAAAGGGCTAAGGCTCATGCCTCAACATTTTCAACATCAAAATCATCTGGTGTTCAAGAACACATGTCAAAACATTTCAGTAGAATGACTCATCATTCTAAGGTTTTCATAACCATTTTCACCAAGTATTCCCATCTAAAGTGATCAAGTTTTATTCTTAGCACTAGCATCTACAAGTGGGGGATATACACTAATGAGGGGTGGTAAACAAGTGTGAGAGATCTAAGTTCAATCTCATGCCTCAGGATGACATCAAGATTTATCTAACTTAGGTCAAGTTTTATGCTCTTTATGCTACCTTTAATAATCTTTCTAAGCTCTACAATTTACCAAGTAAACCATACTAAGGAGTTTTGATAAAGAAATAAAATACTAAGCTTGCAAGTAAAACTAGGATGGGGTATCAAGTGGTGTAAGCTTGCAAGTAAAACTTGCATGGTTTAGCTTAGCTTGCTAAGATAGCAGCTTGCTAAGGTAATTTGTAGTGTTAGGCTTGCATAATTGCAAGTATAAGCTTGCATAGTGAAACTTGATTAGTTGGTAGCTTGCCTTGTGCAGAGCAGTGGTTGAAGTTCTCCTCGGCTTCTTCCTCGTAGTATCCTTCTTCCTCCTCGTATCCTTGGTTGGTACTATCGTCTATAAGTAAATACGAGGTACACAATCACCAAAAAATACTTAACTACTTCTATTTATCACACCAAGGTTTTCACTAGATGATCTAGCATCATCACTAACATTACAAACATTAAGGCAAGGTTTGGATTATTTTATTTTAGAAAATTAATTTCTACTCATTGAAAAACTACTTAAGATTTAATATTCTCCAACTAAAACATGGGATCATGTTGACACATGTCATCACCACATATTTCAGTACATGGGAATGTGATTTAAAGTGGTGTCACAATTTAATAAGGTTTAACCCTTTTATGTTAATTAAATAAAGTGATTAGAATTGCCTACGGGGCATTCTTTTATTACTTGTCCGTTATTTCTACAAGTAAACCTAGATATTTTTATATATTCAGAAAGGTCTTGTTAAATGTGATTTTTGAGAGTTGGAATAAATTCAAAAGCTTTCTTGGTTGAATTTTGAAAAATGTTTGAATGCAGAAAAGCTTCTGCCTTGTTATTTTTACTATAGGTGATCTACAAATCCAAATGGTTTGGATCCAGCGGGCTTGGATTAATAATTTCAGTACCTTCCTAACAAAATTGGTTTCATGCAATTTGGTTTAGTGAATTGAGCTGGGTTGATTTTTGAATCTAGGTACAGAACTGAGTTTGAAACTAAAACAATAAACCTAAATTCAAACTAATGGGTCACATGGGAATGTAAATGGCCCGGCCCACGGTGCACAGCGCACACGCGGGTGAGTTTAAGTGAGTGTCCCCACCATTCAGTAAGACAGGGGGTGCGAAGCGGTACTGGGTGATGTGGACCGCACGATCAACATCTAATCTAACGGCTATGACTTATCGTCTCCGTCGGGCAACGCTGGCGAGGTTGAACCCTAGCGCGTCCAGTGAGGGTATACGGGGGCTCACTGGGGCTCAGGCGAGGGTCGACGATGGGGGTGAATGAAGAAGTCGACGACGGCGAACCTCCTGGTACCGGCGGCTTCTCCTGGGGTGGCTTCAATCACTAGCTCCTTTCTTCCTCCTCCACGGCAGACTTTGGCCAAATTCCGGTGATGTGCTGCGTGCCTTTCTCCGGGGGTGAGGTGGGGTGGTTCCGAGAGAGAGGGGAGTGATATGGTGTGCTCAAATCGAACATGGGTGGCCTCCTTTTATATTGCTGTGAGGGGACCAAAGGGCGCGGGTGGAGCTCGTCGTGGTCGTCGTCATTGTGGGCTAATGGCATGGGCGACGGAAGGGGGCCGTGATGTGCTCCCTGGCAAAGCTCAACGGTATGTTCGCGAGGCGTGGGGCGGTGCGAGATGGTCGGAACGCTGTGGTGCTCTAGGCGGGTCCGACGGGAAGTTTAATGGTGCACGGGTTGTCCTGGTCGCGCGGCGACGAACGGGCGTGTCTACGGGGTTACTAGGATGGTGGTGATCACGCTTGCACGTGGCGAGGGCGGCGCGCGGTCTGTGGGTGTGTGTCGAGCGCGGCGCTCTGGCGCGCTCTCGGCATGGCACAGAGGCATAGGGCGCGGCGATTCTAGAGTGGTCCAGTGACTTCCTTATCATTGGCATTGGACAGGGGGTGGCGATGGACGGTGGTCAATGTCCCAGACAAGGTGGCTAGGCTTGGTGCGGCTCCTAGCTTGTTGTCGACCAAGGGGTGGCAAGGTGAGTCTCGACATGGTCACTATCGATGGTAATTGCAAGCTCACAGTGGTGCTAGAGCTTGATAACTAAGCTAGATGATCTACTAATAGCCTGTTGTGAGCAGTAGAGGGAACAAGTTAGGCCCAAATCACTGCTCACTATAGTGTTTGTTCTTTGTTTGATTTGTGTTTGCAAAGTGTTTGATGAAATGGCCGAAAGAAATTTGAATTTGAATTTTTGATTCAAACTTGGTGGGTGTACTAGTCACATACTAGGTAGTCTCTGGTTAGTTGGTTTTGTCAAGGTGCATTGGTTTGGTTGGTTTTTGAGAAATGGGTGATCTTCTCATATGAACTAGATACAATTTTGAGTTGTCATTTGAATCAAGTTGCCAAATGTTTCTATGAGTTTGAAAGGTGGGCTTGGGTTCACTTTTACTTGGTCTAGCAAGGGGTGAAAAGAAATGGAATTGTTTCTGTTTGAAATCTTGGACTAGAAACACTCAAAGTGGCCTAGTGAGCAAGATTGACAAAAATGACCATTTGCCTTATTTGGTTTGTTTTGATTTTTTTCTTGATTTGATTCTGCTTGGAAATGATTTATATGATGTTGTTTTCATATTTGAACCAATCCTTGCTAATCACAACAATCCAACAAGTCCATTCATGCATTAACACAATCATCACATACACATATGCACTCATAATGATTTTAATTACAAAAGTTTTTGTTAACCCTAATTTTGGTGATTAGAATTGCTAATCATTGATCAATATTTTTGGGATGTTACAATATGGAGGGTGATCCCACCTCATATGAAGAAGCCATGAGAAGCCCTCACTCAGCCAACTGGGTGGAGGCAATGGAAGATGAAATGAAATCGATGAGTTCCAACAATGTTTGGGACTTAGAGGAAATTCCCAAAGGAGCCAAAACAGTAGGTTGCAAATGGGTCTACAAAAAAAGTATGACTCCAATGGGAATGTAGAAAAGTATAAAGCAAGACTTGTGGCAAAAGGCTTTACGCAAAGAGAAGGGGTAGATTGCAATGAGACTTTTTCTCCGTCTCATGTAAGGATTCCTTCAGAATCATAATGGCACTAGTTGTACATTTTGACTTAGAGTTGCATCAAATGGATGTAAAGACGACATTTATAAATGGAGATTTAGAAGATAATGTTTACATGAAACAACCCAAGGGTTTTTTCATGGAGGGGAAGGAACATTGTTGGAGATATGCCCTAGAGGCAATAATAAAAGTGGTTATTATTATATCTTTGTGTTTATGATAAATGTTTACATTCATGTTATAATATTATTAACCGGAAACATTGATACTTGTGTGATTTGTAAACTAAATTAGAGTCCCTAGTAAAAGCCTCTTTGTAATACTAGCTTGTTGGTTGATAGATGATCGTGGTTTCCTGATCATGGACATTGAGATGTTATTAACAACAAGATCATATCATTAATGGTGTGATGGACATACTCCTATAGATAAGCGTAGCATAAAGATTAAGTCATTTCAATAGTTCGTTTGTTATAAGCTTTCTGATTCATAGTAACCTAATTCCTTCGACCATGAGATCATGCTAATCACCATTACTGGAAGGATGCTTTGATGACATCAAACACCACACCGTAACTGGTGGCTATAAAAGTGGCATTGAGTATTCGGAAAGTATGAGTTGAGGCACATGGATCAAGAGTGGGATTTTTCCATCCATATGACGGATAGATATACTCTGGGCCCTCTCGGTGGAATGTCATCCAATTAGCTTGCAAGCATGTGACTGGCTCACAAGGGATCACATATCACGGGAACGAGAAAAGAGTACTTATTGGTAATGAGGTTGAACTAGGTATGCAACGATACTGACGATCAAACCTCGGATAAGTAAACTATCCCGAGACAAAGGGAAATTGGTATCGTATGTAAGTGGTTCATTTGATCGCAAAGTAATCATAGAAATATGTGGGAGCCATATGAATTTCCAGATTCCTCTATTGGTTATTGATCGAAGAAGTGTCTTGGTCATGTTCGCATAATTCACGAACCGTAGGGAGACACACTTAAGGATTTGATGTTGTTTAGTAGATATGGAATGTAAGTAGGTTGACCGAATGTTGTTCGGAGTCTCGGATGGGATCCGGGATATCACGAGGAGATCCGGAATGGTCCGGAGAATGATATTAATATAAGGAAATTCCGATTCCGGAGTTCGGGAATGATTTCGATGTTTTCATCGGAGAGGTTCTAGAAGGTTCACCAGACCAAAAGGGGAACGGTACATGAATGTGTCATGGTTAAGTGGAATGATTGGATCATATCCTAGGTCACTTGGTTGGGCATCTGCAAGAGAGAAATAAAGCTCTAAGTTGAAAGTCAAAAGGCAGGTTTGAAAAGTCAAACTGAAACAATAGTTTCCTAGTGGAGGAAGGAAAGAATTCATCTTTCCCTCCACCACAATCTGTGGCATCCCGCAAAACCACTACTAGAAAATCGCGTTGTTTTTGTGCATTGCATCATCATGACCGCATGCTCATGTCATCATGCCACATTGCATTTGAGCATCGTCATCATCTGGCATTTGCTTGCATAAAATTATTTGCGGATAAACCGGTTCTTGATTTCTAAACGGCCGTCTTAATTCAAACGCAAAACCCCGGATGCTGCCGGATATTTTGTTTGTCCAAAACTATTTACAAAGTTCGTCGCAATCAAATAAAAACATTAAATTATTTTGGGCGGGGCAGTCGAACGGGCCGATTGACCCGAACGACCGCCCCAGAAATTAAAACGGTCCACCTACACCTGCCCTTCTAAATCCTAAGTTCACCAACTAATCTACCCACACCCCTTGGCCACATCATTCCACCCAATGGCAACCTGCCACCTCACCCTCTCCCCTCCCCCTAGCCTACCAGGTGCTGCCACCTAATCCTGCCCTCTCTCTCCTCTCTTCCCCTGTGGCCCACCTAACCCCACTCACTCCCCAACACACACAGCACACGGCGCACTCACACACAACCCACCCCACTCTCTGCCCGGGCCCCACCCCACCACGCGGCCCACCCCTCAGCCTCACCCAGCCCCCCCAACCGACTCAGCACACAGGCCACACACGCGCGCGCGCCCCCCACTCAGCCTGCCCCTGGGCCCCGCGCGCGCCCGGCCCCACCTGCAGGCCCCCACGCGGCCACGCTCTCTCCCCCTCCCCTTCTTCCTCCCAGCCCCGCGTGCCCCGCTCCCTTCTCCCCCCAGCGAGCCCTCTCCCCGTGGGCCACCTCTCTCCCCCGGCCCCCGCGTGCTCTGGCCGTGGCCGCGCCGCCGCAGGGACCCCACCGCCACCGCCTCCAGTCCCCAAGCTCGTCCGCGCAGGACCCCTCGCCGGCCCCGGCCCCGGCTCGCCCGCGACGACCGCCCCGGCCGCCTCCCGCCACGAGCGCCCGCCGGACGAGCCCCGCCAGCCTCCACCCGCGCTAGTCCCAGGCCCCGACGCCGGCCGCCCCTGCGCCCCAACCGCCGGCGCGCGCCTCTGCCTCGCGCGCCCTCCTTCCCCGGCGTCCTCCGGCCGCTCCACCGCCCCGGGCCGCCTCCCCTCCGCCGACGCCCGCTCACCTCGCCACCGCCACCAGCCTCCCCGCCGGCCGCGCTCTCCTCCACCCTCCGCTCCCCGCTCGACCGCGTCAGGCCCCGCGCCGGCCGCGCGTCCGCCCCGAGTTTCCCGTCCTCGCCGCGCCTCCAACCCCGCCCCCTCTCCTCCAGAGCCGGGCTCCGCGCCGCCCAGAGGCCTCCCTCCGACCGTCCTCGCCGCCGCCACCAGCCTCCCCGTCGCCGGCGCAAGCCTCCTGCGCCACCGCCCGCTCCTCGCCGGCTCGCTGCCGACCCCTTCGCCCCTCAGGCGAGCTGCCTCCGCCCGTGAGCAACCACCAGCGCTGCCCTCCACCGCTGCTAGCGCCGCCGCCCACCTCCTTTTTTCCCCTCCGGCCGCATCGCGTGCCTCTGCCGCGGGCCTGTGAGCTTGCCCTGTTCATCCGCGGTCAACCTCCTCTGTTGCTTCTGCCCCGCTTGTGCTGATCTTTCCGGCCATACGTTTTGCTATGTGTCTGTCTAGCCAAGTTCAGATGATGGACGTGTGGTCACGTGTCGAGGAAACATGGCGAGACAGTGTAGAAGGGACGCCCGAGTGAGATTGTTGTATGCCACCCGGATGACCCCGACGAGAATCGCCCATGCCGAGATCTTCCGTAGATGTTTCGACAAAGGTCCGAGGCGACAAGATCTTCCCGTTGACAAGGCCACCGACAAGATCTTCGACATGCGTCGCCATATTCGCAGGCCACTTCGCGACACCCGGGGATCGACACAAGACTGGAGCACCCGGGCCTCCTTCATGGAATCGCCAAGGTCTACTGACGCCAGACGCCCGAAGCCGAGGACCCCGACAAGAACTACGACACGGATACACCGAGATCTTCCTCGAGGACGCCAAGGTCTCACCCCGGACACCGAGCCCCCCGGTGCGACAAGTACTCGATCCCGGAGTCCGAACCTCGTTCCGTCGAACCCTGGACCCCGAGACCAACCCCGAACCCCGGAACCCAAGATCGCCGAACCCTAATGTGTGACCCCCTTTTCTCGAGCCCTATTTTTATAAATGTAATAACAAATTGTTGCACATTAAATCATTCATCTCGCATGCGTATCATGTGGTTTGGGGGCCTTATGCCGATTCACCTATAATTAAATATGGGGCCCATATGCGGGCAAATCTAGCCTTGTATTGGCCTCATTTAAACTTGTGTAGCGAACCCGTATTATCTTTTGCCTTGTAATACAACATTTAAATGCAGGGTAGCTAAATAACATGAACCATTTAATTAATTGTCGGGACCCCGGTTCCGCTTAATATGGCCTAATTGCATCGCATCCTTGCCATGCCATGCATCATACATGCATCATGCCGATCTTCTGCCGATGTATTAAATATTGTATCCGGTGTTCATTCTAGTGTTTTGCTTCTTCGCGGATAAAGCCGTTGAGTTGATGCTAGTGTCGACCCGATCTTCGGTTGAACCTTCGACAATGTTTTCAGGCGAGCATCTCCCCCTTTCTACCTATCTTACTTTATAGTCTTTATTCCCTCCTGTTGATCTATTGCTATCTGTGTTGCGATGCTCTAGTTTGCGGACCCGTGATGATCCCTTGCAGCCGTATATTGCCTTGGACACACCCTATTACCTGTTGTTTGGTAGATAGTTGGACTTGCGCGTCGCAGTCGCTTGCTCTAGTGCTGTTGCGTTTTCGTCCAGTGCCTCAGTTGTTGATGTATTGCCGCATGTTGATGTTGGAGATGATCATAGTTTTACTTATCGTTCACTTTAATTCCTGTTTAACAACTAAAATTGAAGTAAGCAGAGGCATCGGTGGGTGATAGATAATATTTGGTTTCCGAACGCCCACTTGTGTCCCGTAGGACCCCGAGTACTTGATACCTGTTCCTTGATTTATCGCGCTATCCACATATGGGGAGTATGGGCCCCCCTTAGCCAGAGCTTGATTCCGTCTTATTTCTTGGGGCCACAACTAGTTTGAGGTTTTATTTACTATCCTGTACTTATGCCATGCTACTTCTGTATTTACGATTGTGCGAGGAGCACACTGTACTGTTTAGGTAAGCGGAGTGATTACGCGGTATCGACAAGCCCAGCCACACTTTCGGGTTCCCAGTCGCTTACAGCCATTGGCGCAAACCTTGAGTCCGTCTCGGAGCTTGCTTACTCCGTTGCGGGATCTACTCAAAGGGGTGGCCCCCTGAAATATTTCTGAATCTTGCGATTGCTCTGTCGTGAAGACCTCGTTGGGTTTTGATTTGGTTTTTCCGAGGTTGATCGTGTGTGTGTTGCTATTTGTGCACCCCGGCCGGGTTAAAACTTTCTGAAAGCCGTGTCCGCGGTTATGGACGACTTGGAGCACAGTATCTCGACCATAGACAAGCATAACTAAAGTTTACTGTTATAAAATGACTTGTATCTGATATGACTAGTAATCAGCTTCAACTCTAACGGGATGGCTAACTAAAACTGCCAACAATTGCTTGCTTGTGTGGTCGCTTGCAACCATGGCATCTGACTAGTAAATATTGCAACTACAACGGAATGGCTAAATAAAAATACCAACAACTGCTGGGTTTTTGGGTTATCTCATGTTAATTGTATTTGACTAGTAAACGCCGCAACTATAACGGAATGATTAACTAAACGTGCCCACTGCTTACTTTATCAGGATGATTATCTGAACCTGACTAGTAATTGCTGCAACGATAACTAAATAAATAAAACTGCCAACTGTGTGAGTTCCTCGGTTGACTTCCTCGATCGGTGTCGAGGGGGAAACACCAGGACGGGTTTGTTTGGTGGTAGTACCAGGTTGGTTCCGAATAGGTCATTCTTACCCCTCTCTAATAACCGTCAGTTGTATCGAGTCTCTATAGGTTGTTTAGTGCACGCTGCCGCTGCCGCTTCAGTCCACCATACCTATGTAGGCGAGGACCGCCGAATTCTAGTCTCGCCGTGTACTGGCCTCAGTACTGACGCTCCTTCTTTTTCCTTTGTCCTTTGTCGACACCCCTTTTGTTTAAGCAGGTTTTGAGATCGACGTCGTTAGCAGGGTTACCCTTCCGGCTTGGCCTGGGCAGGGTTATGGACGCCATTGGTTATTCTTCAGGGCTCTTAGCCCCATTTGCATCTTGTCCGTAGCTGGACGCTCTATCGTTTTCACGGTTATTTGGATCTTTGTATATTATATCTGTATTCTTGACTCCTTGAGTCGCTGTTATATATATATGTTCTGTGGGTCCCATCGAGGACTGTTGTGTAATGTTATTACTTCGTTTTCCACCCGCACGAAAGTGCCTGGTGGGCACCTTTGAATCGTTTCTATGCGGGTTTGGCGGATTTTGCTCAAACTTGCATAGGTCCGATTCTGAGGGTGTTATAGAGTGGTATCAGAGCCCAGCAGTTGCGATACCCCACAAGTCCAGCCTGTAGGATAACCTAGCTAACGGCCGAAGTAGAGTGTCAAAACTATTTTGCAAAATCGGTTGGATAGTTCTGAATAGGTCTGATTTTACTCCTTACCCCTCTGCTGCTCTCCTCTTACCTCTACGTGTTTTGAATCCGCTCTCTTCTCTCTCTCTTCGAGTCCAGGATTTCTCGTGGTTGGGATCCGTCGTACCTTCAGGGTTTCGCTTCCTTCTTGATAACGGTGTTCTACCATCCGGTGTTCATGCTGCCTGAGGAATCCGTCTGCTGTGGTACCATTCTTTGTTCCTTGTTTGTGCCTTCCGGTGTTCTCCGACGTGACGACATCATCTACGCCAGATCCGATGAAGAGCCTGCATCATTCCTTTGTTCTTGAACCTCGCTTGTCGAGATCTTCAATCTGATTCCGAGAATGGTTGCACTCTTTTCTACTGATTGTGCAGAGTAATAGTTTGGGTGCGTGATGGATTGGCCCCCATGCCGACTACCCCTTCTATTCGCTTTCGTACATTGAAGTGGATGAGAATGCATCGGTTCCCCCTCTCCATCGGAGCTAGAGGTGGCTTATTGTTGATACCTCTACCTTCGACCTTTTGTTCCGGAGTGTTCTCTCGACGATCACGGACAACGACCTCTTGTTAGTGGTGTCGCGAGGATCTACACGAAGCGAGAAGATGCAGATCGCTGACCTTCTTTCCGGTACCATGAGGCGGATCTCGAGGGCGAGATCCATTGTTAGTGGTGTCGAATTGTGGCATCCCGCAAAACCACTACTAGAAAATCGCGTTGTTTTTGTGCATTGCATCATCATGACCGCATGCTCATGTCATCATGCCACATTGCATTTGAGCATCGTCATCATCTGGCATTTGCTTGCATAAAATTATTTGCGGATAAACCGGTTCTTGATTTCTAAACGGCCGTCTTAATTCAAACGCAAAACCCCGGATGCTGCCGGATATTTTGTTTGTCCAAAACTATTTACAAAGTTCGTCGCAATCAAATAAAAACATTAAATTATTTTGGGCGGGGCAGTCGAACGGGCCGATTGACCCGAACGACCGCCCCAGAAATTAAAACGGTCCACCTACACCTGCCCTTCTAAATCCTAAGTTCACCAACTAATCTACCCACACCCCTTGGCCACATCATTCCACCCAATGGCAACCTGCCACCTCACCCTCTCCCCTCCCCCTAGCCTACCAGGTGCTGCCACCTAATCCTGCCCTCTCTCTCCTCTCTTCCCCTGTGGCCCACCTAACCCCACTCACTCCCCAACACACACAGCACACGGCGCACTCACACACAACCCACCCCACTCTCTGCCCGGGCCCCACCCCACCACGCGGCCCACCCCTCAGCCTCACCCAGCCCTCCCAACCGACTCAGCACACAGGCCACACACGCGCGCGCGCCCCCCACTCAGCCTGCCCCTGGGCCCCGCGCGCGCCCGGCCCCACCTGCAGGCCCCCACGCGGCCACGCTCCTTCCCCCTCCCCTTCTTCCTCCCAGCCCCGCGTGCCCCGCTCCCTTCTCCCCCCAGCGAGCCCTCTCCCCGTGGGCCACCTCTCTCCCCCGGCCCCCGCGTGCTCTGGCCGTGGCCGCGCCGCCGCAGGGACCCCACCGCCACCGCCTCCAGTCCCCAAGCTCGTCCGCGCAGGACCCCTCGCCGGCCCCGGCCCCGGCTCGCCCGCGACGACCGCCCCGGCCGCCTCCCGCCACGAGCGCCCGCCGGACGAGCCCCGCCAGCCTCCACCCGCGCTAGTCCCAGGCCCCGACGCCGGCCGCCCCTGTGCCCCAACCGCCGGCGCGCGCCTCTGCCTCGCGCGCCCTCCTTCCCCGGCGTCCTCCGGCCGCTCCACCGCCCCGGGCCGCCTCCCCTCCGCCGACGCCCGCTCACCTCGCCACCGCCACCAGCCTCCCCGCCGGCCGCGCTCTCCTCCACCCTCCGCTCCCCGCTCGACCGCGTCAGGCCCCGCGCCGGCCGCGCGTCCGCCCCGAGTTTCCCGTCCTCGCCGCGCCTCCAACCCCGCCCCCTCTCCTCCAGAGCCGGGCTCCGCGCCGCCCAGAGGCCTCCCTCCGACCGTCCTCGCCACCGCCACCAGCCTCCCCGTCGCCGGCGCAAGCCTCCTGCGCCACCGCCCGCTCCTCGCCGGCTCGCTGCCGACCCCTTCGCCCCTCAGGCGAGCTGCCTCCGCCCGTGAGCAACCACCAGCGCTGCCCTCCACCGCTGCTAGCGCCGCCGCCCACCTCCTTTTTTCCCCTCCGGCCGCATCGCGTGCCTCTGCCGCGGGCCTGTGAGCTTGCCCTGTTCATCCGCGGTCAACCTCCTCTGTTGCTTCTGCCCCGCTTGTGCTGATCTTTCCGGCCATACGTTTTGCTATGTGTCTGTCTATCCAAGTTCAGATGATGGACGTGTGGTCACGTGTCGAGGAAACATGGCGAGACAGTGTAGAAGGGACGCCCGAGTGAGATTGTTGTATGCCACCCGGATGACCCCGACGAGAATCGCCCATGCCGAGATCTTCCGTAGATGTTTCGACAAAGGTCCGAGGCGACAAGATCTTCCCGTTGACAAGGCCACCGACAAGATCTTCGACATGCGTCGCCATATTCGCAGGCCACTTCGCGACACCCGGGGATCGACACAAGACTGGAGCACCCGGGCCTCCTTCATGGAATCGCCAAGGTCTACTGACGCCAGACGCCCGAAGCCGAGGACCCCGACAAGAACTACGACATGGATACACCGAGATCTTCCTCGAGGACGCCAAGGTCTCACCCCGGACACCGAGCCCCCCGGTGCGACAAGTACTCGATCCCGGAGTCCGAACCTCGTTCTGTCGAACCCTGGACCCCGAGACCAACCCCGAACCCCGGAACCCAAGATCGCCGAACCCTAATGTGTGACCCCCTTTTCTCGAGCCCTATTTTTATAAATGTAATAACAAATTGTTGCACATTAAATCATTCATCTCGCATGCGTATCATGTGGTTTGGGGGCCTTATGCCGATTCACCTATAATTAAATATGGGGCCCATATGCGGGCAAATCTAGCCTTGTATTGGCCTCATTTAAACTTGTGTAGCGAACCCGTATTATCTTTTGCCTTGTAATACAACATTTAAATGCAGGGTAGCTAAATAACATGAACCATTTAATTAATTGTCGGGACCCCGGTTCCGCTTAATATGGCCTAATTGCATCGCATCCTTGCCATGCCATGCATCATACATGCATCATGCCGATCTTCTGCCGATGTATTAAATATTGTATCCGGTGTTCATTCTAGTGTTTTGCTTCTTCGCGGATAAGGCCGTTGAGTTGATGCGAGTGTCGACCCGATCTTCGGTTGAACCTTCGACAATGTTTTCAGGCGAGCATCTCCCCCTTTCTACCTATCTTACTTTATAGTCTTTATTCCCTCCTGTTGATCTATTGCTATCTGTGTTGCGATGCTCTAGTTTGCGGACCCGTGATGATCCCTTGCAGCCGTATATTGCCTTGGACACACCCTATTACCTATTGTTTGGTAGATAGTTGGACTTACGCGTCGTAGTCGCTTGCTCTAGTGCTGTTGCGTTTTCGTCCAGTGCCTCAGTTGTTGATGTATTGCCGCATGTTGATGTTGGAGATGATCATAGTTTTACTTATCGTTCACTTTAATTCCTGTTTAACAACTAAAATTGAAGTAAGCAGAGGCATCGGTGGGTGATAGATAATATTTGGTTTCCGAACGCCCACTTGTGTCCCGTAGGACCCCGAGTACTTGATACCTGTTCCTTGATTTATCGCGCTATCCACATATGGGGAGTATGGGCCCCCCTTAGCCAGAGCTTGATTCCGTCTTATTTCTTGGGGCCACAACTAGTTTGAGGTTTTATTTACTATCCATTACTTATGTCATGCTACTTCTGTATTTACGATTGTGCGAGGAGCACACTGTACTGTTTAGGTAAGCGGAGTGATTACGCGGTATCGACAAGCCCAGCCACACTTTCGGGTTCCCAGTCGCTTACAGCCATTGGCGCAAACCTTGAGTCCGTCTCGGAGCTTGCTTACTCCGTTGCGGGATCTACTCAAAGGGGTGGCCCCCTGAAATATTTCTGAATCTTGCGATTGCTCTGTCGTGAAGACCTCGTTGGGTTTTGATTTGGTTTTTCCGAGGTTGATCGTGTGTGTGTTGCTATTTGTGCACCCCGGCCGGGTTAAAACTTTCTGAAAGCCGTGTCCGCGGTTATGGACGACTTGGAGCACAGTATCTCGACCATAGACAAGCATAACTAAAGTTTACTGTTATAAAATGACTTGTATCTGATATGACTAGTAATCAGCTTCAACTCTAACGGGATGGCTAACTAAAACTGCCAACAATTGCTTGCTTGTGTGGTCGCTTGCAACCATGGCATCTGACTAGTAAATATTGCAACTACAACGGAATGGCTAAATACAAATACCAACAACTGCTGGGTTTTTGGGTTATCTCATGTTAATTGTATTTGACTAGTAAACGCCGCAACTATAACGGAATGATTAACTAAACGTGCCCACTGCTTACTTTATCAGGATGATTATCTGAACCTGACTAGTAATTGCTGCAACGATAACTAAATAAATAAAACTGCCAACTGTGTGAGTTCCTCGGTTGACTTCCTCGATCGGTGTCGAGGGGGAAACACCAGGACGGGTTTGTTTGGTGGTAGTACCAGGTTGGTTCCGAATAGGTCATTCTTACCCCTCTCTAATAACCGTCAGTTGTATCGAGTCTCTATAGGTTGTTTAGTGCACGCTGCCGCTGCCGCTTCAGTCCACCATACCTATGTAGGCGAGGACCGCCGAATTCTAGTCTCGCCGTGTACTGGCCTCAGTACTGACGCTCCTTCTTTTTCCTTTGCCCTTTGTCGACACCCCTTTTGTTTAAGCAGGTTTTGAGATCGACGTCGTTAGCAGGGTTACCCTTCCGGCTTGGCCTGGGCAGGGTTATGGACGCCATTGGTTATTCTTCAGGGCTCTTAGCCCCATTTGCATCTTGTCCGTAGCTGGACGCTCTATCGTTTTCACGGTTATTTGGATCTTTGTATATTATATCTGTATTCTTGACTCCTTGAGTCGCTGTTATATATATATGTTCTGTGGGTCCCATCGAGGACTGTTGTGTAATGTTATTACTTCGTTTTCCACCCGCACGAAAGTGCCTGGTGGGCACCTTTGAATCGTTTCTATGCGGGTTTGGCGGATTTTGCTCAAACTTGCATAGGTCCGATTCTGAGGGTGTTACAGAGTGGTATCAGAGCCCAGCAGTTGCGATACCCCACAAGTCCAGCCTGTAGGATAACCTAGCTAACGGCCGAAGTAGAGTGTCAAAACTATTTTGCAAAATCGGTTGGATAGTTCTGAATAGGTCTGATTTTACTCCTTACCCCTCTGCTGCTCTCCTCTTACCTCTACGTGTTTTGAATCCGCTCTCTTCTCTCTCTTCGAGTCCAGGATTTCTCGTGGTTGGGATCCGTCGTACCTTCAGGGTTTCGCTTCCTTCTTGATAACGGTGTTCTACCATCCGGTGTTCATGCTGCCTGAGGAATCCGTCTGCTGTGGTACCATTCTTTGTTCCTTGTTTGTGCCTTCCGGTGTTCTCCGACGTGACGACATCATCTACGCCAGATCCGATGAAGAGCCTGCATCATTCCTTTGTTCTTGAACCTCGCTTGTCGAGATCTTCAGTCTGATTCCGAGAATGGTTGCACTCTTTTCTACTGATTGTGTAGAGTAATAGTTTGGGTGCGTGATGGATTGGCCCCCATGCCGACTACCCCTTCTATTCGCTTTCGTACATTGAAGTGGATGAGAATGCATCGGTTCCCCCTCTCCATCGGAGCTAGAGGTGGCTTATTGTTGATACCTCTACCTTCGACCTTTTGTTCCGGAGTGTTCTCTCGACGATCACGGACAACGACCTCTTGTTAGTGGTGTCGCGAGGATCTACACGAAGCGAGAAGATGCAGATCGCCGACCTTCTTTCCGGTACCATGAGGCGGATCTCGAGGGCGAGATCCATTGTTAGTGGTGTCGAATTGTGGCATCCCGCAAAACCACTACTAGAAAATCGCGTTGTTTTTGTGCATTGCATCATCATGACCGCATGCTCATGTCATCATGCCACATTGCATTTGAGCATCGTCATCATCTGGCATTTGCTTGCATAAAATTATTTGCGGATAAACCGGTTCTTGATTTCTAAACGGCCGTCTTAATTCAAACGCAAAACCCCGGATGCTGCCGGATATTTTGTTTGTCCAAAACTATTTACAAAGTTCGTCGCAATCAAATAAAAACATTAAATTATTTTGGGCGGGGCAGTCGAACGGGCCGATTGACCCGAACGACCGCCCCAGAAATTAAAACGGTCCACCTACACCTGCCCTTCTAAATCCTAAGTTCACCAACTAATCTACCCACACCCCTTGGCCACATCATTCCACCCAATGGCAACCTGCCACCTCACCCTCTCCCCTCCCCCTAGCCTACCAGGTGCTGCCACCTAATCCTGCCCTCTCTCTCCTCTCTTCCCCTGTGGCCCACCTAACCCCACTCACTCCCCAACACACACAGCACACGGCGCACTCACACACAACCCACCCCACTCTCTGCCCGGGCCCCACCCCACCACGCGGCCCACCCCTCAGCCTCACCCAGCCCCCCCAACCGACTCAGCACACAGGCCACACACGCGCGCGCGCCCCCCACTCAGCCTGCCCCTGGGCCCCGCGCGCGCCCGGCCCCACCTGCAGGCCCCCACGCGGCCATGCTCTCTCCCCCTCCCCTTCTTCCTCCCAGCCCCGCGTGCCCCGCTCCCTTCTCCCCCCAGCAAGCCCTCTCCCCGTGGGCCACCTCTCTCCCCCGGCCCCCGCGTGCTCCGGCCGTGGCCGCGCCGCCGCAGGGACCCCACCGCCACCGCCTCCAGTCCCCAAGCTCGTACGCGCAGGACCCCTCGCCGGCCCCGGCCCCGGCTCGCCCGCGACGACCGCCCCGGCCGCCTCCCGCCACGAGCGCCCGCCGGACGAGCCCCGCCAGCCTCCACCCGCGCTAGTCCCAGGCCCCGACGCCGGCCGCCCCTGCGCCCCAACCGCCGGCGCGCGCCTCTGCCTCGCGCGCCCTCCTTCCCCGGCGTCCTCCGGCCGCTCCACCGCCCCGGGCCGCCTCCCCTCCGCCGACGCCCGCTCACCTCGCCACCACCACCAGCCTCCCCGCCGGCCGCGCTCTCCTCCACCCTCCGCTCCCCGCTCGACCGCGTCAGGCCCCGCGCCGGCCGCGCGTCCGCCCCGAGTTTCCCGTCCTCGCCGCGCCTCCAACCCCGCCCCCTCTCCTCCAGAGCCGGGCTCCGCGCCGCCCAGAGGCCTCCCTCCGACCGTCCTCGCCACCGCCACCAGCCTCCCCGTCGCCGGCGCAAGCCTCCTGCGCCACCGCCCGCTCCTCGCCGGCTCGCTGCCGACCCCTTCGCCCCTCAGGCGAGCTGCCTCCGCCCGTGAGCAACCACCAGCGCTGCCCTCCACCGCTGCTAGCGCCGCCGCCCACCTCCTTTTTTCCCCTCCGGCCGCATCGCGTGCCTCTGCCGCGGGCCTGTGAGCTTGCCCTGTTCATCCGCGGTCAACCTCCTCTGTTGCATCTGCCCCGCTTGTGCTGATCTTTCCGGCCATACGTTTTGCTATGTGTCTGTCTAGCCAAGTTCAGATGATGGACCTGTGGTCACGTGTCGAGGAAACATGGCGAGACAGTGTAGAAGGGACGCCCGAGTGAGATTGTTGTATGCCACCCGGATGACCCCGACGAGAATCGCCCATGCCGAGATCTTCCGTAGATGTTTCGACAAAGGTCCGAGGCGACAAGATCTTCCCGTTGACAAGGCCACCGACAAGATCTTCGACATGCGTCGCCATATTCGCAGGCCACTTCGCGACACCCGGGGATCGACACAAGACTGGAGCACCCGGGCCTCCTTCATGGAATCGCCAAGGTCTACTGACGCCAGACGCCCGAAGCCGAGGACCCCGACAAGAACTATGACACGGATACACCGAGATCTTCCTCGAGGACGCCAAGGTCTCACCCCGGACACCGAGCCCCCCGGTGCGACAAGTACTCGATCCCGGAGTCCGAACCTCGTTGCGTCGAACCCTGGACCCCGAGACCAACCCCGAACCCCGGAACCCAAGATCGCCGAACCCTAATGTGTGACCCCCTTTTCTCGAGCCCTATTTTTATAAATGTAATAACAAATTGTTGCACATTAAATCATTCATCTCGCATGCGTATCATGTGGTTTGGGGGCCTTATGCCGATTCACCTATAATTAAATATGGGGCCCATATGCGGGCAAATCTAGCCTTGTATTGGCCTCATTTAAACTAGTGTAGCGAACCCGTATTATCTTTTGCCTTGTAATACAACATTTAAATGCAGGGTAGCTAAATAACATGAACCATTTAATTAATTGTCGGGACCCCGGTTCCGCTTAATATGGCCTAATTGCATCGCATCCTTGCCATGCCATGCATCATACATGCACCATGCCGATCTTCTGCCGATGTATTAAATATTGTATCCGGTGTTCATTCTAGTGTTTTGCTTCTTCGCGGATAAGGCCGTTGAGTTGATGCGAGTGTCGACCCGATCTTCGGTTGAACCTTCGACAATGTTTTCAGGCGAGCATCTCCCCCTTTCTACCTATCTTACTTTATAGTCTTTATTCCCTCCTGTTGATCTATTGCTATCTGTGTTGCGATGCTCTAGTTTGCGGACCCGTGATGATCCCTTGCAGCCGTATATTGCCTTGGACACACCCTATTACCTGTTGTTTGGTAGATAGTTGGACTTGCGCGTCGTAGTCGCTTGCTCTAGTGCTGTTGCGTTTTCGTCCAGTGCCTCAGTTGTTGACGTATTGCCGCATGTTGATGTTGGAGATGATCATAGTTTTACTTATCGTTCACTTTAATTCCTGTTTAACAACTAAAATTGAAGTAATCAGAGGCATCGGTGGGTGATAGATAATATTTGGTTTCCGAACGCCCACTTGTGTCCCGTAGGACCCCGAGTACTTGATACCTGTTCCTTGATTTATCGCGCTATCCACATATGGGGAGTATGGGCCCCCCTTAGCCAGAGCTTGATTCCGTCTTATTTCTTGGGGCCACAACTAGTTTGAGGTTTTATTTACTATCTTGTACTTATGCCATGCTACTTCTGTATTTACGATTGTGCGAGGAGCACACTGTACTGTTTAGGTAAGCGGAGTGATTACGCGGTATCGACAAGCCCAGCCACACTTTCGGGTTCCCAGTCGCTTACAGCCATTGGCGCAAACCTTGAGTCCGTCTCGGAGCTTGCTTACTCCGTTGCGGGATCTACTCAAAGGGGTGGCCCCCTGAAATATTTCTGAATCTTGCGATTGCTCTGTCGTGAAGACCTCGTTGGGTTTTGATTTGGTTTTTCCGAGGTTGATCGTGTGTGTGTTGCTATTTGTGCACCCCGGCCGGGTTAAAACTTTCTGAAAGCCGTGTCCGCGGTTATGGACGACTTGGAGCACAGTATCTCGACCATAGACAAGCATAACTAAAGTTTACTGTTATAAAATGACTTGTATCTGATATGACTAGTAATCAGCTTCAACTCTAACGGGATGGCTAACTAAAACTGCCAACAATTGCTTGCTTGTGTGGTCGCTTGCAACCATGGCATCTGACTAGTAAATATTGCAACTACAACGGAATGGCTAAATAAAAATACCAACAACTGCTGGGTTTTTGGGTTATCTCATGTTAATTGTATTTGACTAGTAAACGCCGCAACTATAACGGAATGATTAACTAAACGTGCCCACTGCTTACTTTATCAGGATGATTATCTGAACCTGACTAGTAATTGCTGCAACGATAACTAAATAAATAAAACTGCCAACTGTGTGAGTTCCTCGGTTGACTTCCTCGATCGGTGTCGAGGGGGAAACACCAGGACGGGTTTGTTTGGTGGTAGTACCAGGTTGGTTCCGAATAGGTCATTCTTACCCCTCTCTAATAACCGTCAGTTGTATCGAGTCTCTATAGGTTGTTTAGTGCACGCTGCCGCTGCCGCTTCAGTCCACCATACCTATGTAGGCGAGGACCGCCGAATTCTAGTCTCGCCGTGTACTGGCCTCAGTACTGACGCTCCTTCTTTTTCCTTTGCCCTTTGTCGGCACCCCTTTTGTTTAAGCAGGTTTTGAGATCGACGTCGTTAGCAGGGTTACCCTTCCGGCTTGGCCTGGGCAGGGTTATGGACGCCATTGGTTATTCTTCAGGGCTCTTAGCCCCATTTGCATCTTGTCCGTAGCTGGACGCTCTATCGTTTTCACGGTTATTTGGATCTTTGTATATTATATCTGTATTCTTGACTCCTTGAGTCGCTGTTATATATATATGTTCTGTGGGTCCCATCGAGGACTGCTGTGTAATGTTATTACTTCGTTTTCCACCCGCACGAAAGTGCCTGGTGGGCACCTTTGAATCGTTTCTATGCGGGTTTGGCGGATTTTGCTCAAACTTGCATAGGTCCGATTCTGAGGGTGTTACACAATCCAACTAGGAGAGGGAGTTGTGGAAGGATTCAAACTCCCCTCTCCCAAGCTGCCCTCCCTCTCATAAATAGAGGGGAGGGAATGCCCCAAGACCACACAACCATCCCTCCCCACCAAGCCACGCTGCGCCGCCGCCCTAGCCGCTATTGGAGACATGCCCTAGAGGCAATAATAAAAGTGGTTATTATTATATCTTTGTGTTTATGATAAATGTTTACATTCATGCTATAACAGTATTAAACAGGAAACATTAATACTTGTGTGATTTGTAAACTAAATTAGAGTCCCTAGTAAAGCCTCTTTGTAATACTAGCTTGTTGGTTAATAGATGATCGTGGTTTCCCGATCATGAGCATTGAGATGTTGTTAACAACAAGATCATATCATTAGGAGAATGGTATGATGGACATACTCCTATAGATAAGCGTAGCATTAAGATCAAGTCATTTCAATAGTTCGTTTGTTATAAGCTTTATGATACATAGTAACCTAATTCCTTCGACCATGAGATCATGCTAATCACCATCACTGGAAGGATGCTTTGATGACATCAAACACCACACCATAACTAGGTGGCTATAAAGGTGGCATTGAGTGTTCGGAAAGTATGGGTTGAGGCACATGGATCAAGAGTGGGATTTGTCCGTCCACGGATAGATATACTCTGGGCCCTCTCGGTGGAATGTCATCCAATTAGCTCGCAAGCATGTGACTGGCTCACAAGGGATCACATATCACGGGAACGAGAAAAGAGTACTTATCAATAACGAGGTTGAACTAGGTATGCAGAGATACCGACGATCAAAACCTCGGATAAGTAAAATATCGTGAGACAAAGGGAAATTGGTATCGTATGTAAGTGGTTCATTCGATCGCAAAGTAATCATAGAAATATGTGGGAGCCATATGAATTTCCAGATTCCTCTATTGGTTATTGATCGGAGAAGTGTCTTGGTCATGTCCGCATAATTCACGAACCGTTGGGAGACACACTTAAGGATTCGATGTTGTTTAGTAGATATGGAATGTTAGTAGGGATACCAAATGTTGTTCGGAGTCTCGGATGGGATCCAGGATATCACGAGGAGATCCGGAATGGTCCAGAGAATAAGATTCATATAAGGAAAGTCCGATTCCGGAGTTCGGGAAAGATTCCGATGTTTTCATCGGAGAGGTCCTAGAAGGGTCTAGAAGGTTCACCGGTCCGGAAGGAGTATGGTCCATGAATGTGTCATGGGTAAGTGGAATGATTGGATCATATCCTAGGTCAGTTGGTGTGTGCATTTGCAAGAGAGAATTAAGGCTCTAAATTGAAAGTCAAACGGGAGTTTGAAAAGTCAAATTGGAACAATGGTTTCCTAGTGGGAGAAGAAACAAGTCCTTCTCTCAATCCAACTTGGGTTTGGGTTTGGATTCAAACCCACCCCTCCCAAGGCTGCCCTCCCTCTCATAAATAGAGGGGGGCTACCCCAAAGCACACAAGCACTAGCCCCTATCCACACGAGCCGCCGCCGCGCCGACGCCGCCGCCCGCGCGTCGCCTCCCCGCGCCGCCGCCCTAGCCGCCGCCGACACATCCTCCTCCTCCCGGTCATCTAAACCCTAGATCTCCGGGAAACCCTAATCCACCATAACTCGCATCCGGCTTAGGCGAAGCCCTGCGGGATCTTCCCTCTACTTCCGATACCAGGCCGTCGTGCTGCCGGATTCATGAGGGGAAAATACAACCTCTGCTGCCTGCTGGAACAAGGGAGAGGAAGGTCTTCATCGAGTACCGAACGTGTGACCGACTGCGGAAGCGCTACCGGAACGCAGCGCCGGAAGGATCGTCTACGCGATCTTGAGATCGGCAAGTGTACGACTACATCACCCACGAGAATCTGCGCTCGTTAACCACTTTGGAATCTTCGAGGGTGAGTGCTTCTATCGACTCGTTGCTACAATATAGTAGATAGATCTTGGCTTGTTTGTGTGCATGCGGTAGAAATTTTTTGTTTTCCATGCTACGAACCCCTACAGTGGTATCAGAGACGTGTCTATATGTAGATCTGTTGCACGAGTAGAACACAATGGTCATTGTGGGCGGTGGTGCTTTTATTATCAATTGATTTTTGTGTACTTTGCATCTTGTGGTATGATGGGATGAAGCAGCCCGGGCTAACCTTACATGACATCGTTCATGAGACTTGCTCCATGCTCAACATGCAACTTGTATTGCATAAGTGGCTTTGCGGGTGTCTATCTCTCCCATTATAGTATAGATTCAATTTACAACGGGCACTTGATAGTTCAAGCATTAACGTTGTGGTTCTTGTTCGTAAGTTAGAACGACACTTATTGAAAGCCCCAAACCATGCAAAATATGCAAAGAAAATTAGAGGCGTCTAATTTTGTTTTGCATGGGTGTGCTGTGATGTGATATGGCCATGATTGTGATTATATATGATGTATGCAATGTTCCTTATTGTAATTCGGCAACCGGCAGGAGCCATATGATTGTCTTTTAATTTCTGTTAAGACCTGCGTGTCTATTCAAAGTAGTTGTAATAGTAGAAGCTGGTGGACGACAACCATGAAACGGTGCCATTGACCTTGATGCCATACCGGTGATGATGGAGATCATGTTAGTGCTTGAAGATGGAGATCGGAAGCACAAGAAGAAAGGCCATATCATATCACATATTATGAATTGCATGTGATGTTAATCCTTTATGCATCTTGTATTGTTTAGTTTGCGATGGTAGCATTATAAGATGATCCCTCAAGCACAAAATTTCAAGTTTTAAAGTGTTCATCCTTAGTAAGCACCGTTGCTAAAGCTCGTTGTTTCGAAGCACCACGTGATCATCGGGTGTGTTAGATTCTGCGAGTGTATACAACGTGAGCAAGCCAGATTTGCTCATGCGGAAGATAAGGTTTGATCTTGACGAGCCTAGCACGTAAAGACATGGTCTCGTAACACGGATCACCGAAAGGTAAAGCATGAGTCATATAGTAGATATGATGAACATGTTGATTGTTCGCCATTGAAGCTTCATCAACTCTCGTGATGATCGGTTTTGATGTGGTGGATTTGGTTCGTGTTGTAAGGGTCCCAACCTTTAATAAGGTAGAGTCCCCTGTGTTTACAATGCTAGTCCCTGGATCAATAGCTAGCATCCACAGTTAAGATGTAATATCAAGAAACAAAGGTCATAATACAACTTTATAACCAGGAATAACATAATTTTATTACATCTTACATAGCTCATTTGGCTATTACATTACATTGCAGCAGAATATCTATAGCGAAAGGATACGGATGTCGCCTAGAGGGGGGGTGAATAGGCGATTAAAACTTTTCCTAGAGTGGCTCAACAAAGGCGGAATAAAACTAGTGTTTACTTTGTTAAGCACAACCTAGAAACAACTAAGGTTCACCTATGTGCACCAACAACTTATGCTAAGCAATACAAGCAACAAAGTGATAGCAAGATATATATTACTTCAAGCACGAAGGCTATCACAATGTAAAGTGCATAAGTAAAGAGCTCGGGTATAGAGATAACTGAGGCACGCGGGGACACCGATATTTTACCGAGTTCCTCCCAACATGGAGTACGTCTCGTTTGGAGAGGGGGTGGTATCAAACCACCAACGCCACAAAAGGCATCCCTTATTCTCCGGTGAATCTCACCCCAACGGGATCGATCTACGCTTCCACTATCGGTGCACTTGTCGGTGGCAACCGGAACCTCTCACAAGGTTGGGGCACTTCTCCACAACTTGGAGGCTCCCAACAAACGCCACAAAAGGCCACAATGCCACCAAGGCCACAAACCGTCTAGGGTTCCAAGAACCCAAGAGGGACAAGCTCCAATGAGCAACTCAAACCAAATCCTCCGAGGAGAACTCAAACCAATGCAACAAATGCAAATGGCAAGAACACCACAAAGATGCTCAAATCCATCACTCCCAAGTTCCAGCAAAGCTACTAAAGCTATTGGGGGAACAAGAGAGGAGGAATCAAAGAGAGACACAAAATCCCCCAAAATCTAGATCCCCAAAGATGCACTCACAAAGAGATGAATCGGTTAGGTCAAAACGTGGGGCTAGATCTCCTCTCTCTTCCACTCAAATATGGGCAAGAATCATCGGAGGAAAAAGATTAGGCAAGCTTCAAGATCTAGAGCAAGTGTGGACAAGTTTAGCCTAATAGATAAGAGAGGAGCTGACTAAACTCAAAACTGGCAAAGCCTTAAATAGAGGCCCAAAAATCTGACCGTTGGGGCTATTTTTCGAACCGGTTCGGTATTACCGGATTTTACCGGTAGTACCGCCGGAGTCCCAGGCCGAGCAAAGAAATTAAGGCAGGAAATCGAGAAGGACTAGCAAGTGGGCAGAGCATGCAGCAGCAGCAGTTACGCACGCGCATGCAAGTAGGGCCAAGCAAGCCTGCGCGCAGCAGCAGTATCGCATGCAGCTGGTTAAATGCGCGCTCGTGCGCGGCCAGATGCAATCAGCGGGAGCAGCTTGGCAGCAAATCAGAGCAGCAGCAGAGCAGCACATGCGGCCGGCGACAGCAATCAACGCGAGACGCTGCGCGCGCAAGAGGAGTGGGGCCAGCAGCAGGGTGCATGGCGCGCGTTTGGCGGCAGCACAGCGAGGGACGCGGGACGTGCGGCGGTTGCACAGTCAACTCGACAGCGCGCAACGCGAGGCGCGCGAGAGCGAGCAGAGCGCGGGCGGGGGCGGGTACAGCGCAGCCGCAGCAGCTCGCGAGCGAGCGAGGCGAGCGCAGCGAGCAGGCCCAGCGAGATCTGGATCTGGAAAAAATAATCGGGCAAATAAAACTGGGCTGACCGGTAGTACCGGCCCACCTGGGCGGTACTACCGGGCCGGTCCGGTAGGACCGGAAAGAGGTACCGGGACAGACAGAAAATTGGCTGCGCGCGCCAGGCGCGTCCGGTACTGGGCCCGGTAGTACCGGACGGCCCAGAAAACATTTTTTTCCTTTTCTTTTTAAAACAAATAACAGCCAATATTCAAACGGTCATAACTTTTAAACGGTAGCTCCGATTGACCCGATTCAAATTGCGTTGGATAGAGGACGACAAGGGCTTCCCAATAATGTGAGAAAGTATCAATTAGAATAATGTGATATACCCCACTTGGTGAGAAACCGAAGAGCCGCATAAATCAAAATCGCAACAAGATATATATGGGAGATCCGATTTTGATGATCAAGAGCTTGCTATGGAGATTACCACAAGCTCTATATCATCACATGGATAAGACCAAATAACAACCAAATATGATGATGCAAGTATGCAAAGGTTTGAGCTCTCTCCGAACGATGTGACCGAATTACTCATACGAGAGCCCCTCTTGATAGTACGGTTATCTATCCTAAACCCGGTCTCACACACACAACGTGAGACCGGCAAAGGGAAAACCTATCAATATTATACCTTTGCCTTGAGCATTCCACGTGAGCTCGATGTAGACGATCTTGCCCTTCTCAAGATGGAACGCCTTCCTTAAATCCTCATCATCGACCACGCATATTGAGCTTGCCCAACATATCTTCTTTGTATTTCATCGACCTTGAAGCCAACACATGCTCCAAGCGATGCCAATGGACAAATCCTATAAGTATAACTTAATATACACATTAGTCCATAAAGATTGTCATTAATTACCAAAACCACACATGGGGGCCCAACATGTTCTTTCAATGGGGTCCTTCATCTTCAAAGTGCCACAGGCAGACATGTTGGTTGTAGACTTTGTAATCCTAACACACTTCACTAAATCAATCAAACCTGCAACATAACAAGTTACAGCCACAAGGGTCAATACATTTGAATTGTATTGGCAAGTGATACTATGGTAGTATAGTGGAGTCTATCATCTATATGCATTTGGCTAAGTGGAGTTGAGGCTTGCATTGCTCAAAATAGATTTTTCCTTAACATTTGAAAACAATAAGTTTTTGACAAAAACTTTTTTCTCAATCAAAGATTGAAAATCCTTTAACCCTTGTTCAAACCACAAGTTTTTAATTTAGAAATTTGAATGATGAGATTCTTAATTGCTTCCATGTCTTGATGCTTAAATTGTCCTTTACAAGGGACATGGCTAAGTACTTAGATTTTACACTCTGCAGAGGTGGTGCACTTTCCCCACAAGACTTGGTTTACCAAGACAAGATCTTTCAGAAGCCTTCCCTTAGACCAAAATGGACGCGTTCCAACCTATCAAAACTCTACCACCCACTGTCCATATGGCTAAGTTCTTGCAACCTATATGATCTAGGCAGAGTCCATAATGCCAAGTGGCTGCACTTGAAGCTTCTCAACATTTGACATCTCAAATCTCTTTGTTCCTGGGTGGCCATCCACAAGTGAGATACACAAGGTAAACCATAGACATGGGCCTTGTGAACCACTCAACCAAAATCCACCAAGCAATTACCATTCCACCCAGGTGATTCATTGACTTAGTTGTTTTATTAAACAAAAACACAAGTCCTCAGACTTAGAAATTTTTCCATAGTGTGAATATATATTCCACCCTTGTTTTCTATTAGCTAGGATAAGCTTGATAGTAATAGGAATCTTAACTTAGGAAGATTTCCACTAAGGTTTCATCTACTAGGTTTTCCTATAGCAAGGTTTATACTTAGCAAAATTCCATGCAAGTTTTACTAGAGAAAATCACTAGTGCATAGTGAAAGTAATGGGACAAAAGTATGAAGCATCACTTGCCTTTTTGGTAGAGGGTATAGGTTCACTCCTTTTCCTTGCAACAATCACACTCTTCAAGTCACTACAAATCAATCAAGCAAGGCACAAACTCAATCTACCAATCAAGCAAAACATCACATAAAATCATAGAACTAAGATAATGCATGCAAGCATGCCAAGCTTTGTTTTATTTGAAAAAGTGGTTCCTAATGGGTCATAAACATTTGAAAGCACCATTTGGTCATTTTGTAAAGTGGCAAAGTCATTTGCAAAAGGTTTCACTACAAAAACCATTTTCAAAACAAAGTATCATTTTATGTGGTGTAGAAATGTTTTTACTAAGGCATTAATCTATAGGGTTCACAAAATATGTTTTCAAACCATAAAACTTTGTGTTTAGGGTCAGAGAGTTTAAAACAAAACATTTCCCAAAAGTTTTTCTTCAAAACCATTTTTAACAAATAAATCACATTTCTATTTGACTAGAAATGGTTTTAAATCAAAGAACCATTATTTTGTTCCACCAAGTACATTTTTGAATCCAGAAATTGTTTCCTATGGTCAGTAGGTTCAAATCACACCATTTGCCAAAGATTTTATCCCCAAAAACATTTTAAAACAATTTTTATAACCTAAACAAGCATACAAATGTTTCTGCAAAAACAAACATTTTTCCAGAAGCTTTTTACTAAACAAATGGCATGTCCACTGATTGCATTGATATAAAGTTTGTAATTTTTGGACGTGTGGATCAAAAGTTGTGCAATTTACAAAATTGGAAATCTAATAAATCAAATCTGTCTTTTAAATCAACTACAGGTGTGGCATCCCGCAAAACCACTACTAGAAAATCGCGTTGTTTTTGTGCATTGCATCATCATGACCGCATGCTCATGTCATCATGCCACATTGCATTTGAGCATCGTCATCATCTTGCATTTGCTTGCATAAAACTATTTTCGAAAAGCCTGGTTTTGTTTTCTAAACGCCCCGTCTTTTATTCAAACGCCAAACCCGGGTCTCCGGATTATTTTGTTTTGGCTGCTATCGGTTTGCAAACGGACCGTTTAAAACAAATAAAATGTTTAATTATTTTTAGTGGGGGCAGTCGAACGGGCCGATCCGACCCGAACGACCACCCCCGTATTTAAATCGGTCCACCTAAAACCGCCCTTCTAATTCCTAAGTTCACCTAGTCCTATTCTACCCACCCCTCCTCCACATCACCCCCACCAATCCCCACCTGACACCTCACCCTCTCCCTTTCCCCAACCACTCCCACGCCGCCACCTGGCCCAGCCACACCCCCTCTCCTCTTCCCTCTCTCTCCTGACCCACCCTGGGCCCCACTTGCCAACCCACACACACAAGCCACGCACGCACGCACTCACCTTGCAACATCCCCACACCCCACCGACATCTGGGCCCGCGCCCCACCTGTCCCCACCGACCCTACTTCCCTGCCGCTTCCTGTTCCTCTTCCCCCCACCAACCGCGCCCACCTCGCGTTCCCCGCTCCTCCCGCACGAACCCCTCCTCCCCGCGTCTTCCCCAGGTGCCCACCGTCCCCGCCGCCTCGTCGCCCCCTCGACGCCGGCGTGCCCCCGGCCGCACCTCCCCTCTGTCGCGCTCGCTCCCTCCGCCGGACTCCCCCACCGCCTCCCCGCATCCCCTTCTCCGGCTTCGCCACACCGCCCCCCCCCACTCGAGCTCTGCATGCACCTCCTCCCACCTCACCCCCTCCTCGCCGCTCTGCCGTCCGCCGGGCCCGCCGTCGGCCTCAACCACCTTCGGACGCGCCCCCGCCTCCGCACCGCCGCTCTCCCTGCGCCCCCTCGCTGCCGCCGCGCCCAGCTCCCCCTCGCTCCGGCCGTCACCACCCCAGCCTCCCCCGCATCCGGCGCCGCCGCTCCACCTCTGCAGCCTGCTCCGCCGGTCGCCCCTCCCTCTGTCGACCGCGACCCCCGCCGACTCTGCTGCCGCGCTTGCGCCGCCGGAGCCGCTCGCCACGACCGCCGTCGCCGCTTCCGTGCCCGCACCGCCTCGGTCCACCTCGCCCGCGTCTCCTCCGTCCAGCGAGCCGCGCCCCCTGCCTCCGTTCGAGCTCCCCGTGCCCCGTCTCTGGCCTCTGGCCCGCGTCGCCGCTGGGGCCGCCCGAGCCGCCATCGGCTTCCCGACGTACCCCCCCTCCTGCGAGCCGGCATCCTGTGTCGCCTCTGCGAGCTGTCCCATCGCGACGCGGTCCTGGTGCCTCTGTTTCAAGCCAAGGCTGCACGTGTTGTGCAAGGTGGGGCTCAAGGATCACACAAGCACTTTGCCTTGCAAACAACACCGTCAGCAGATCCGTGTTCCTGTTCCCGGCGATAGTTATCTGTGTGGTGCTGTTGTTTGCCCCTACTCAAGATCAACGACAACATGCGCATCGCCGTGTTCCTCACCATGTGTCGTCCGCGTGACCGATGTTATACCAATGCCAAGATCTCCGAAGGTTCTATCGTTAACCAAGTTCACCAACGACCGTGATATCGACGTCACCTCACGGATGCGGCAAGTTCTTCTTCATGGACCCGAATACGTGGAACCCCGAGTGCGCCGACCCGGATTCAAAGATCGATCCCGCGGGACTGAACCCCTCGGAACTCCATGTTCCCTACCCGGAGACCCCGATGCCTTCGACACGGAGCACCGAGGATGCCTTCATGGGACGCCAAGACACCCGTCGAACCCCGAAGACCGAACCTCGTGGACCGACATGATCTTCTACACGGATACGACGAGCACTTCCTCGAGGACGCCAAGTACCTCACCCCGGGCACCGAGACCCTGAACGACAAGTTCTCCTTCCCGGAATCATTGACGTCGTGCGACAAGATCTACTTCCCAGATCAGAGGACCCCGGTACCTGATCCACTCGAGTTCGCCATCGACGACAAGATCGACACCGACTAGAGCGGGTCCGATGCGCCCCCGACCCCGAGACCGTTTCCGTCGAACCCTGGACCCTGAGACTGAACCCTGAACCCCGGAACCCCAAGTTCGTCGAGACCCCCTATGTGTGACCTCTTATCCGAGAACCCTATTTTATAATATAATAACCTTGACGCATATTAAATTGTCATTCATCTCGCATGCATATTTGTGTGGTTTGGGGGCCTTATGCCGATTCACCTAATAATTAAATATGGGGCCCATATGCGGGCAAATCTAGTCTCATATTGGCCTCATTTAAATTTGTGTAGCGAACCGGTGCTATCTTTTGCCCTGCTAAAACAACATTTAATTTGCGGGGTAGATAAACAACTAGAACCATCTAACTAAATGTCGGGACCCCGGTTCTGCTTATTATGAACTAATTGCATCGCACCTTGCCATGTCATGCATCATACATGCATCATGCCGACCTTCTGCCGTTGTATTAAATATTGCATCCGGTGTTTCTTCTAGTGTTTTGCTTCTTCGCGGATAAGGCCGTTGAGTTGATGCGAGTGTCGACCCGAGCTTCGGTTGAACCTTCGACAATGTTTTCAGGCGAGCATCTCCCCCTTTCTTCCTATCTTACTTTATAGTATTTATTCCTTCCGGTTGATCTATTGCTATCTGTGTTGCGATGCTCTAGCTTCGTTCCCTGGATATTCCCTGCAGCCTCATATTGCCTTGGACACATCCTATTACCTGTTGTTTGGTAGATAGTTGGACTTGCGCGTCGTAGTCGCTTGCTCTAGTGCTGTTGCGTGTTGTCAAGTGCCACAGTTGTTGGAGTAATGCCGCATGTTTGATGTTGGAGATGATCATAGTTTTACTTAACGTTCACTTAAATTCCTGTTTAACAACTAAAATTGAATAAGCAGAGGCATCGGTGGGTGATAGAAAATATTTGGTTTCCGAACGCCCCCTTGTGTCCCGTAGGACCCCGAGTACTTGATACCTGTTCCTTGATTTATCGCGCTATCCACATCCGGGAGGTATATGGGACCCCCCTGAGCCAGAGCTTGATTCAGTCTTATTTCTTGGGGCCACAAACTAGTTTGAGGTTTTATTTACGATCCTGTACTTATGCCATGCTACTTTTGTATTTACGATTGTGCGAGGAGCACACTGTACTGTTTAGGAATTGTGACCCGTTTACGCGGTATCGACAAGCCCAGTTTTGGGTTCCCAGTCGCTTACAGCCGGCCCCACAAACCTTGGGTCCGTCTCGGAGCTAGCTTACTTCGTTGCGGGTAAGACTTCAAGGGGTGGCCCCCTGAAATATTTCTGAATCCTGTGATTGCTTTGTCGTGAAAGCCTCGTTGGGTTTTGATTTGGTTTTTCCGAGGTTGATCGAGTGTGTGTTGCTATTGGTGCACCCCGGCCGGGTAAAACTTTCTGAAAGCCGTGTCCGCGGTTATGGACGACTTGGAGCACAGTATCTCGACCATAGACAAGCATAACTAAAGTTTATTGCTATAAATTTGACTTTATAATGACTAGTAATCAGCTTCACTATAATGGAATGGCTAATTAATACTGCCCACAATTGCTTGTTTGGAGTGTCGCTTGCGACCAATGTACCTGACTAGTAAGTGTTGCAACTACAACGGAATGGCTGAATAAAAGTACCAACAACTGCTGGGTTTTGGGTTATCTCATGCTAAATGTATCTGATTAGTAAGTGTTGCAACTATAACGGAATGGTTAACTAAAAGTGCCCACTGCTTATTTTATCAGGATGATTATCTATACCTGACTAGTAATTGCTGCAACGATAACCGGATAAATAAAATTGCCAACTGTGTGAGTTCCTCGGTTGACTTCCTCGTTTGGTCTCGAGGGGGAAACACCGGGATGGGTATGTTTGGTGTTAGCTTCAGGTTGGATCCGGATAGGTCATTCTTACCCCTCTCTGATAACCGCCAGTTGTATCGAGTCTCTATAGGTTGTTCAGTGCATGCTGCCGCTGCCGCTTCAGTCCACCATACCTATGTAGGCGAGGACCGCCGAATTCTAGTCTCGCCGTGTACTGGCCTCAGTACTGACGCTCCTCTTTTTCCTTTGCCCTTTGTCGGAACCCCTTTTGTTTAAGCAGGTTTTGAGATCGACGTCGTTAGCAGGGTTACCCTTCCGGCTTGGCCTGGGCAGGGTTATGGACGCCATTGGTTATTCTTCAGGGCTCTTAGCCCCATTTGCATCTTGTCCGTAGCTGGACGCACTATCGTTTTCAAGGTGATTTGGATCTTTGTATATTATATCTGTATTCTTGACTCTTTGAGTCGCTGTTATATATATATCTGTTCTGTGGGTCCCATCGAGGACTGTTGTGTAATGTTATTACTTCGTTTTCCACCCGCACGCAAGTGCCTGGTGGGCACCTTTGAATCGTTTCTATGCGGGTTTTGGCGGGAATCGCTGAAACTTGCATAGGTCCGATTCTGAGGGTGTTACAACAGGCCACGTGGTGCAATTCTATTGGTCAAAAACGTTTCGTTCGGATCGACTACTCTGGTGCGTTGGATCAAGTCAAATCGTGCGGCACAGGTTGCGTACCTCTTCGCTTTAAGTGGTTCTATCCTATCCACCATATCGAGATCGGACAGCTGCTGTGAGCTCGACCCTAAACGAGCGGCGCTGCGGCGGTGGCTGGCGGCGGAGCGGCTAGATGGAGGCGGCGCCGGCGATACAGGAAGCAAGGGTGGCTGGGGAGGTACTCACAGCGTTCGCAGAGGCCTGGGGAAGCTCAAGGTGATGCCGTCTTGTCGAGGGGCGCATTGGAGCGGGCTTGATTGCTCGCCGGAGTGGAGCTGTGCCTCGGGTGGCTCTAGAGGTCGTCGAGGGCGAGGATAGGGGCACCCTAGGACGAAAGGGAGACACAGTTAGGTTCGCAAGGGCATGGCGATCATTATCGTGTCCACGGGGAAGAGAGGGGTGGTCGGGTTTACCGGGGGGACGTTGCCGCAGTTGGAGCAGACGGCAGCGCTGGCTCGGGAAGGACGTTGCCGAGCATGCAGAGCTCGCGCGAGTGAGCTAGCAATGCGAAAAGGTGCGCCAGGGCTTGGGGAATATGCGAGTGTGGTCAAGGAGGCGAGGGATGGCGAGACACGGCCGGAATCGAGGGAAAAGCTCGTCGGTGGCAGTGAGGTTCGGAGAAGAATCAGGGCGGCCTGGGGGCGTGTCGAGGTGGGGCGACAGAGGGGAAGTGGAGAGGAGGGGCAGGCGCTTTAACTTGCTTGGTCAAGGGGCTGATTAACGGTGTGGTTAACGCGTATTACGCCGGACTTAATTCACCTGCAACGGCTGGCGAGGGGGAGGGCGTAGTCCGCGGGTGGGGAAGAAGGGGGACGTGGCGGTGGGGTCCTCTAGCAGCGAGAGAAGGAAGAGGAAACGAGGGTCCACCAGTCATTTGCTTAGCGGGTCATCTGGTGAGTGAGAAAAGAATGCTTCGGGGGAGAGAGTGAAATAGGTGGGCTGGTACTGGGCTTAGTGGGCTTGTCGACTGGGCTGAGTCCAAATTCTATTTTTTCTTTCAAATGCCTTTTCCTTTTTCTGTTTCTAATTTCTGTTTTGAAATTCAATCAACAAATCAATAATCAATACAATTCAGATAATCAACAGACTTTACAACTTTGAATTTGGTTCTGTTCAGCAACATAAATCAATTCCTAAAAATAAAATAATAATTTTATTCTTTTTAGGATCTATTTAATATTTAAATAAAATAGACCTTTAATTATTAATTCAAAATAGGTTTTGATATATTTAATAAAATCTCCATTTGGGAACTAAATATTTTCGAAACCAAATCAGTAGGTTTTATTTGAAAATAGAAGAATATTTGGAAAACTTGTTTTAAAATAAAATATATTTTTATTTTAGGGTGCATTAATAATTAAATAAAATGGGCCTTAGTCATTAAATCAAATAGGATTTGTTTTATTAAAAACTTTATTTTGAAATCTAAAATAAAACCAAAACTCTTTAGTAGGTTTTATTTGAGAATATAAAATACTTGGAAAACTTATTTAAAATAAATAAATAAGTTTTTGTGTTTATTTAAAATGGGAAAAACCTTTACTTAAATAAAATTGGATATTAAATCCTTATTATTTTATTTAAATAAACCTTTACTATTTTTATCAAAACAAAACATTTTATTTCAAAACATTGGCCAAGGTTTAATTTGGCTTTATAAATAATCCTTTATTTATAAATCTATCTTTTGAAAACCAAATCTTTTATTTAAAGATCCAAATATAGTAGTTTTAAATATTTTGAAGTTTATTGTTTATTTAACTTTTTAAATCCCTTTAGGATTTTATTTGATCCAAATAGGTTTTGAAAGTTTCCAATTGGATTCAAAAAGTTTCTTCTCACCCTAAAAATCAACAAAGTTTTATTTTATTCATTTATTTCTCACATTACAAGATTTGGAAAATCTTGGGATGTGACAGGCTACCACCCTTAAAATAAATATCGTCCCGAGATTTGGGGAGGCTAGGGGTTACAAGTAGGCTCAAAACATCTAGGGTACTACCAACCTTAAAAAAATTGCTAACTAAATTACCTATTGGCTTGCTTGGGATCTTGGGGAAACTTCTCTGGGCAAACATCTGCATTGTGTCCTTTGTTTCCACACTTGACTCATGGGCCAAGGTTGAGATCCTTCATAGGCTTGTTTAACTTGTTCTTCATCTTTTCTGGACAGTCACTGGCATAGTGTCCCTTCTCTTTGCAATTGTAACATTGCAACTGGCTTATGTCCTTCTTTTTCTTTTTGGGTCTCTCCAAAGCTAGGATTTCTTCTAATTCATGTCCTTCATAGGTGGGGAAATCTTTCTCTCTTCTTGGGGCAGTTACTAAAGATATGACCTTCTTCTTCACAATTAGGGCATTGATCTTCATGCTCCTTGGAAGTGTGATCCTTGTCTCCACAAATATTGCAAGCTTTGGTTCCTTCTAGATTAACATCTTTGTCATCCTTGTTGTCATTAGCTCTTTGGGAAAAGTTTTCTCTCCTGTTGATCATTTGAGTAACCAATCCTTGCAACAATTGGGATTGAAGTTTCAAAATCCTTTGTATGGCTGGGTCTAGTCCATTGTTGTTGGCTAAAAGCTGAGTTGTCTCTTGGCTCAACTGGTTTTAGGTTGCTATAAGTTCTCTCATGTTGTCCTCTTGGTTGTTGTTGTTGTCATCAACCTTGGAGTCTCTTGGAGTAGTCATCTGTTTGGGTTGGATTGGGATTAGAATAGGCAAAAGATTTCTAAGGAAATAGTTCTAATCACACACATCACAATTCACTCAAGCAATGTGCAAGCAATCACAAACAAACATTCCACTCAACAACAAGTTTCAAGCATATTTTTAGGCAAACAAAAATAATTTTGTTACACCACATAAGTTGGTGGGTTTGACTTTAACTAAATATGGTGGTCCATCTATATGGTTCACTTGAGATCTTTCCATCCTTCTTGGTTGATTCCTTCTTGCATGAGATCATGGTTTCCTTGGAAAAATTCTTGGTCATAAACTTCAAAGGTGAGGATGGCTCCTTATAACTTGTGTTTCCTTAGTCTCTAATTCTTAAGCAAGATTTCCTTGTCTCACTTGTCCTTAGTGACATCCAAGGTTGAAGTCCTTTGTGAATATGCTGAAGATGTTGAAGTCATTAGAGTTGAAGAAGTTGAAGTCATTAGTGTTGAAGAAGTTGAAGTCATTAGAGTTGAACAAGTCCTTTGCACTTGGTGTAGTCTTTGGCCATGGGGTAGGCTCTTCCATCAAGTTGAAATAAATGAGATGTAGAGTCAAAACCAAAATGGTTGAGGAAAGAGTTTACAAGATTGTTGTAAATAAGTTTTGGAACAAATACAACTCCTATTTTCTAAGGGTTTTTGTCCAATCCTAGGTTTACAAATCCTACAGGCAACACAATGCTCTGATACCATCTGTAAGGGGCCCAACCTTTAATAAGGTAGAGTCCCCTGTGTTTACAATGCTAGTCCCTGGATCAATAGCTAGCATCCACAGTTAAGATGTAATATCAAGAAACAAAGGTCATAATACAACTTTATAACCAGGAATAACATAATTTTATTACATCTTACATAGCTCATTTGGCTATTACATTACATTGCAGCAGAATATCTATAGCATGGGGTCCTTCATCTTCAAAATGCCACAGGCAGACATGTTTGTTGTAGACTTTGTAATCCTAACACACTTCACTAAATCAATCAAACCTGCAACATAGCAAGTTACAGCCACAAGGGTCAATACATTTGAATTGTACTGGTAAGTGATACTATGGTAGTATAGTGGAGTCTATCATCTATATGCATTTGGCTAAGTGGAGTTGAGGCTTGCATTGCTCAAAATAGATTTTTCCTTAACATTTGAAAACAATAAGTTTTTGACAAAAACATTTTTCTCAATCAAAGATTGAAAATCCTTTAACCCTTGTTCAAACCACAAGTTTTTAATTTAGAAATTTGAATGATGAGATTCTTGATTGCTTCCATGTCTTGATGCTTAAATTTTCCTTTACCAGGGACATGGCTAAGTACTTAGATTTTACACTCTGCAGAGGTGGTGCACTTTCCCCACAAGACTTGGTTTCTCAAGACAAGATCTTTCAGAAGCCTTCCCTTAGACCAAAATGGATGCGTTCCAACCTATCAAAACTCTACCACCCACTGTCCATATGGCTAAGTTCTTGCAACCTATATGATCTAGGCAGAGCCCATGATGCCAAGTGGCTGCACTTGAAGCTTCTCAACATTTGACATCTCAAATCTCTTTGTTCCTGGGTGGCCATCCACAAGTGAGATACACAAGGTAAACCATAGACATGGGCCTTGTGAACCACTCAACCAAAATCCACCAAGCAATTACCATTCCACCCAGGTGATTCATTGACTTAGTTGTTTTATTAAACAAAAACACAAGTCCTCAGACTTAGAAATTTTTCCATAGTGTGAATATATATTCCACCCTTGTTTTCTATTAGCTAGGATAAGCTTGATAGTAATAGGAATCTTAACTTAGGAAGATTTCCACTAAGGTTTCATCTACTAGGTTTTCCTATAGCAAGGTTTATACTTAGCAAAATTCCATGCAAGTTTTACTAGAGAAAACCACTAGTGCATAGTGAAAGTAATGGGACAAAAGTATGAAGCATCACTTGCCTTTTTGGTAGAGGGTATAGGTTCACTCCTTGTCCTTGCAACAATCACACTCTTCAAGTCACTACAAATCAATCAAGCAAGGCACAAACTCAATCTACCAATCAAGCAAAACATCACATAAAATCATAGAACTAAGATAATGCATGCAAGCATGCCAAGCTTTGTTTTATTTGAAAAAGTGGTTCCTAATGGGTAATAAACATTTGAAAGCACCATTTGGTCATTTTGTAAAGTGGAAAAGTCATTTGCAAAAGGTTTCACTACAAAAACCATTTTCAAAACAAAGTATCATTTTATGTGGTGTAGAAATGTTTTTACTAAGGCATTAATCTATAGGGTTCACAAAATATGTTTTCAAACCATAAAACTTTGTGTTTAGGGTCAGAGAGTTTAAAACAAAACATTTCCCAAAAGTTTTTCTTCAAAACCATTTTTAACAAATAAATCACATTTCTATTTGACTAGAAATGGTTTTAAATCAAAGAATCATTATTTTGTTCCACCAAGTACATTTTTGAATCCACAAAGTGTTTCCTATGGTCAGTAGGTTCAAATCACAACATTTGCCAAAGATTTTATCCCCAAAAACATTTTAAAACAATTTTTATAACCTAAACAAGCATACAAATGTTTCTGCAAAAACAAACATTTTTCCAGAAGCTTTTTACTAAACAAATGGCATGGTTGGCTAGGTCTTGTTCCACTGATTCCATTGATATAAAGTTTGTAATTTTTGGACGTGTGGATCAAAAGTTGTGCAATTTACAAAATTGGAAATCTAATAGATCAAAACTGTCTTTTAAATCAACTACAGGCCACGTGGTGCAATTCTATTGGTCAAAAACATTCCGTTCGGATCGACTACTCTGGTGCGTTGGATCAAGTCAGATCGTGTGGCACAGGTTGCGTACCTCTTCACTTTAAGTGGTTCTATCCTATCCACCAGATCGAGATCGGATGGCTGCTGTGAGCTCGACCCTAAACGAGCGGCGCTGTGGCGGTGGCTGGCGGCGGAGCGGCCAGATGGAGGCGGCGCCGGTGATACAGGAAGCAAGGGTGGCTGGGGAGGTACTCACAGCGTTCGCAGAGGCCTGGGGAATCTCAAGGTGATGCCGTCTTGTCGAGGGGCGCACTGGAGCGGGCTTGATTGCTCGCTAGAGTGGAGCTGTGCATCAGGCGGCTCTGGAGGTCGTCGAGGGCGAGGATAGGGGCACCCTAGGAAGAAAGGGAGACACAGTTAGGTTCACAAGGGCATGGCGATCATTATCGTGTCCACGGGGAAGAGAGGGGTGGTCGGGTTTACTGGGGGGACGTTGCCGCAGTTGGAGGAGACGGCGGCGCTGGCTCGGGAAGGACGTTGCCGAGCATGCAGAGCTCGCGCGGGTGAGCTAGCAATGCGAAAAGGTGCGTCAGGGCTTGGGGAATATGCGAGTGTGGTCAAGGAGGCGAGGGGTGGCAAGACATGGCCGGAATCGAGGGAAAAGCTCGTCGGTGGCAGTGAGGTTCGGAGAAGAATCAGGGCGGCCTGGGGGCGTGTCGAGGTGGGGCGACAGAGGGGAAGTGGAGAGGAGGGGCAGGCGCTTTAACTTGCTTGGTCAAGGGGCTGATTAACGGCGTGGTTAACGCGTATTACGCCGGACTTAATTCACCTGCAACGGCTGGCGAGGGGGAGGGCGTAGTCCGCGGGTGGGGAAGAAGGGGGACGTGGCGGTGGGGTCCTCTGGCAGCGAGAGAAGGAAGAGGAAACGAGGGTCCACCAGTCATTTGCTTAGCGGGTCGTCTGGTGAGTGAGAAAAGAATGCTTCGGGGGAGAGAGGGAAATAGGTGGGCTAGTACTGGGCTTAGTGGGCTTGTCGACTGGGCTGAGTCCAAATTCTATTTTTTTTCTTTCAAATGCCTTTTCCTTTTTCTGTTTCTAATTTCTGTTTTGAAATTCAATCAACAAATCAATAATCAAATCAATTCACATAATCAACACACTTTACAACTTTGAATTTGGTTCTGTTCAGCAACATAAACCAATTCCTAAAAAAAAAAAAAAAATTTTATTCTTTTTAGGATCTATTTAATATTTAAATAAAATAGACCTTTAATTATTAATTCAAAATAGGTTTTGATTTATTTAATAAAATCTCCATTTGGGAACTAAATATTTTCAAAACCAGATCAGTAGGTTTTATTTGAAAATAGAAGAATATTTGGAAAACTTGTTTTAAAATAAAATACATTTTTATTTTAGGGTCCATTAATAATTAAATAAAATGGGCCTTAGTCATTAAATCAAATAGGATTTGTTTTATCAAAAAATTTATTTTGAAATCTAAAATAAAACCAAAACTCTTTAGTAGGTTTTATTTGAGAATATAAAATACTTGGAAAACTTATTTAAAATAAATAAATAAGTTTTTGTGTTTATTTAAAATGGGAAAAACCTTTACTTAAATAAAATTGGATATTAAATCCTTATTATTTTATTTAAATAAACCTTTACTATTTTTATCAAAACAAAACATTTTATTTCAAAACATTGGCCAAGGTTTAATTTGGCTTTATAAATAATCCTTTATTTATAAATCTATCTTTTGAAAACCAAATCTTTTATTTAAAGATCCAAATATAGTAGTTTTAAATATTCTGAAGTTTATTGTTTATTTAACTTTTTAAATCCCTTTAGGATTTTATTTGATCCAAATAGGTTTTGAAAGTTTCCAATTGGATTCGAAAAGTTTCTTCTCACCCTGAAAATCAACAAAGTTTTATTTTATTCATTTATTTCTCACATTACAAGATTTGGAAAATCTTGGGATGTGACAGATCACTAAAACAAGACGAGGGATATTGTTTTGAGTGGGAGTTCACCTAGATTAATTTAACTATTAATTAGAACTAAATTTGTCATAAACTTAGTCTAAACTATTGCAAATATGTTGTAGATCAATGGCGGCCCCTACCATCAATTTTAATGCGTTCCTAGAGAAAGAAAAGTTGAAAAACAATGGAAGCAACTTCGCGGATTGGTTCCGTAATTTGAGGATTGTCCTCAATGCTAGTAATTCGACCTATGTGCTGGATGCACCGCTGGGTGACCCGCCTGCAGCTACTGCTACCGATGAGGTAAAGAATGTTTTCCTCGCTCGGAAGAATCAGTACTTCACAGTTCAGTGTGCTATCTTGTATGGTTTGGAAACGGAGCTTCAGAAAAAGGTTTGAGAACCATTACCCACATGATATTTTCCGTGAACTCAAAATGATATTTGAGGCTCACGCAGCAGTTGAGAGTTATGAGGCTTCTGAAAAGTTCTTTAACTGCAAGATGGAAGAGGGCAGCTCCATCAGTGAGCACGTGCTTAAGATGTCTGGGCACGCAAGCAAGCTTCAAAGCTTGGGTATAGTGATTCCTAATGCTTTGGGGATTCACCGTGTCCACCAATCACTACCACCAAGTTAAAATAACTTTGTGATGAACTACAATATGCAAAACATGGACAAGTCGTTTCCAGAACTCTTATCCATGTTAAAATCTGCAGAAGTGGAGATCAAGAAAGAGCACCAAGTATTGTTGGTCAATAAGACCACCAAATTAAAGAAGCAAGGCAAGTCTAAGAAAAAGGTAAACTTCAAGAAGGGCGGTAAGAAAGTTACTGCGCCGGCGAAGAAGACCAAGGCTGGGCCTAAGCCTGATACTGAGTGCTTTTACTACAAGGGAGAAGGTCACTGGAAGCGGAATTGCCCTAAGTACTTGGCGGATTTGACGGCCGTCAACATCAAGAAGAAAGGTATATCCGATATACATGTTATTGATGTGTATCTCACTAGTAGTCGTAGTAGTGCCTGGGTATTTGATACTGGTTCGGTTGCTCATATTTGTAAATCGAAACAGGTGCTGCAGAATAGACGGAAACTAGCGAAGAACGAGGTGACGATGCGCGTTGGAAATGGATCAAATGTTGATGTGATCGCGGTCGGCACGCTACCTATTCATCTACCATCGGGATTAGTTTTATACTTAAATAATTGTTATTTGGTGCCTACATTGAGCATGAACATTATATCCGGATCATGTTTATTGCGAGACAGTTACTTGTTTAAATCCGAGAATAATGGTTGTTCAATTTATATGAGTAATATGTTTTATGCACATGCACCTTTTATTGATGGTCTATTCTTATTGAATCTCGATTGTAGTAATACACATATTAATAACATTGAAGCTAAACATTTGAAACTGAGCGATAACTCGACCTATATGTGGCACTGTCATCTTGGTCATATTGGAGTGAAGCGTATGAATAAACTCCATTCTGATGGACTTCTTGAATCACTTGATTTCGAATCACTTGTAAGATGTGAAGCATGTCTGATGGGTAAAATGACTAAGACTCCATTTTCTAGTATGATGGAGCGAGCTACGGACTTATTGGAAATCATACATACCGATGTGTGTGGCCCAATGAGTGTAGCATCGCGCGGTGGTTATTGTTATGTTCTTACCTTCACGGATGACTTGAATAGATATGGGTATATCTATTTCATGAAACATAAGTCCGAAACTTTCGAGAAGTTTAAGGAATTTCAAAGTGAGGTAGAGAATCAACATAACAAGAAGATTAAATTTCTACGATCTGATCGTGGAGGTGAATATCTAAGTTACGAGTTTAGCGAGCATTTGAAGAAATGCGGAATACTTTCACAATTGACTATAAGGTTCCCAATCCTTTAATAAGGTAGAGATCCCTATGTTTACAATGCTAGTCCCTGGATCAATAGCTAGCATCCACAGTTAAGATGTAATATCAAGAAACAAAGTTCATAATACAACTTATAACCAGGAGTAAAATAATTCATTACATCTTACATAGCTCATTTGGCTATCACATTACAATGCAGCAGAATATCTATATAGCATGGAGTCCTTCATCTTCAAAGTGCCACAGGCAATCATGTTGGTTGTAGACTTGTAATCCTATTCAACAAACTTCACTAACATCAAACAAACCTGCAACATAATAACTTGCAGCCACAAGGGTCAATACATTTGAATTGTATTGGCAAGTTTCACTATTATGTAAAAGTAAGTGGATCCTATCATTACATGCATATTTGGCTAAGTAGGGTTTAGGCTCTTTTGCAGAAAACAATATAGTTTTATCCTATCTTTTCAAAAATAGTTTTGATCTTTTATCAAATCTTTCTGAACTCCTTGGAAAACTCCAAGTGCTTCTAATCCCTTGTTGTCACCATCAAGTTTTAACTTTGAGAAATTTGAATGTCGAGATCTTCCATAGCTTCAGGCCTGAGTTGCTCAGAGTTGTCCATAACCGGGGACACGGCTAAGTACTTAGAATTTGATCTTCTACAGAAGTTGTACACTTTACCCACATGACACAATCTCGTCTTGACGCCACCAGTGGCCGCTGGATAAGTACTCACCAAAATGGAGTACCGGCAGATCGAGAATGTGACAAAGTCTTTCCATAGGAATCCTCCCAATACACAATGATAGCTTGTCTACCAGGCACCAATGTAAGGATATATTTCCAATACACGATTCTAGTTAACCTGAAGATGCCAATGCAAGGGTCTTCCACTATGTAGTTGACTAAGCCAGAGCCCATTTAGCATGTGGCTGTACACGGAAGCCACTGTACGAGAAACATGTTCAATCTCTAAGTCCCTGGGTAGTTTTCTTCTAGTTCACATACAAAAAGATAGCCATATAAACATGGTTCCCTTTGTTGCCATCTTGTCCAAAACTTGAGTATCCTTTTCCACCCAGGTGGTTCATTGAGTACTTGTTTTATTATATAAAACATATATCTTTCCAACACTTCATATAATCATATCATGTATCCCATCCCAAATATATAGCAGGGCTAAGCTTACTACAACTACAATGTTTTCACTAAGGAAGATATAAGGGTATCCTATTAGGATTTAGCATAGCATAAAATATATTAGTCCTTATCATGCATGTTACAAAAATCCACTAAGTGTAATGAAAATAGTAGGACATGGATGATAGTCTCACTTGCCTTTTTAGTAGAGAATGTTGGTTCACTTCTTGATCTTGCAAATATCACACTCTTCTAACTTCACTACAAATCAATCAAGCAAACAAATATTCAACTAGCATTCAAACAATTTATCACACATAAAATAACAAAAACAAGGTCATGCATGCAAGCATGCAAAATATAGTTTTATTTGGAAAAGTGGTTTCTACTAGGCTCTAAACATTTTCAAGCTCACATTGGTCCTTTACAAAAGTGGTAAAACCATTTGCAAAAAGGTTTCATCTCATAAACCAAATATTATGCCAAGGTGATATTTTATGTTGTTGAAAATATCTTTTAGCAAAGTGATAACTTATATGGTTCATCAAATAAGTTCTTAATTCACAAAACTTGGTGTTTAGGGTCAGAAGGTTTGAATCAAATCATTTCCCAAAGGCTTTACTCAAAAATCCTTTCTAAACCATAAACAATATTTTTATTTGACTAGAAATGAGCTAACTCAAATATTTATCCCTTAACTTCACAAAATACAATTTTAAATCCATAAGTTGGTTCCTATGGTCAGTAGGTTCAAAACAATCCATTTTGCAAAGATTTCACCTTAAAATATATCTAGAGCAATTATTATATTCAAATTATGCCTACACATGTTTCTGCAAATTCACCCAATTTTCCAGAAGCAAAACATTAAACAAAATGCATGGTTGGGTAGGATTTGTCTTGCTGATTCCATTTATATAAAATTTGCAAAATTTGGACGTGTGATTTGAAAGTTATGAATTTACAAAATCTAGCATCTAATAGATCATTTCTGGTTTTTATTCAAACAGACTGGCGACGTGTCTTGTTCCTATTCGCCAGTACCGGTTCGCACGGATCAAGCAACATGGTGCGTTGGATTAAAATGAGATCGTGCGGCTCTGGTTCAACCTTACCCCTTCGTTAAGTCGTCTGTTTCTACGCATCTGATCTAAATCGAACGGTTCAGATCCACTCGACCACAAAGTGGCGGCGCTGCGACGGCGACAGGCGGCGGAGCGCTCTGGCGGTGAGCTTGCCGACGATGCAGGAAGAGAGGGAGAGGGAGGAGTAGCTCACCGTGTTCGTGTGGTCGCGGTGAAGCTCGAGGTGTGGTCGGCTTGTCGAGGGGCGCACCGGAGCTGCGTGGATTGCTCGCTGGAGTCAGTGGCGGCGCCAGATGCTTCGGTTCGTCGTCGGGGACGGAGCTGCAGGTCACCCTAAGGCAAACAGGAGGGGGTGTTAGACGCGTACTGTTCTGGGGATCATGGGAGCATCATCAGGAGGTGCTGGGGCAGTCTGAGCTTACCAGGGGGACTCGCCGGAGAAACAGCAGACGACGGTGGCGCTCGGGTGTGGTCGTTGCCGACGATTTGGAGCGCGCGCGAGCGAGCTAGATGTACTGGTAGGTGCGCCTGACGATGGGGAGAAAGTTAGTGATGCCAGGGAGTGGAGAGGTGGCCGGAGTCGTCGAGATTTCGCCGGAGAAGCTCGTCGGGGACAGTGGGTTCGAGCTCGCAATTGCTGCAGCCTGGAGGCAGAGAGGAGATGGCGCTTGGGGAAAAGAGAGAGGAGGGCACGGCGCTTAAGTGTGCATGGTCAATGGTGAGTTTAATCTAGCCATCAACGCGAATTCAAGAGGATTTAATCGCGGCAGTAAACCGCGAGGTCGAGGGGAACGGTCGACGCGGTGGAGACGATGATGAGGTGGCCAGTGGGTCCCGTTGACAGCGAGAGAGAGGGAGGGGGAGTGGGGTCGCAGCGTTAGTGACTTCGCGGGTTCTTTTCTGAGTGAAAAACGTTTCACTGCGGGGTGAGCAGGTGGGCTGTGTTCCTGGGCTGGACTGGGCCTTGGCAGTGGGCTGCTTCGTTTCATTTTTTTATACAAAATGTTTTTCCTTTTCTGTTTTGAATTTCTTGATTTGATTTTCATTCAAACAATTCAAACTCCAAATCAATTGAAACCACCAAAAAACTTTGGGTATATTTTAATTCTGTTTAACAACATGTTCCAAAGTCCAATATAAAATAATTCTTTTATTCTTTTAGGATCTATTAATAATTAAATAAATAGACCTTAGTCTTTATTTCAAATAGGATTTAATTTATTTTAAAACTCTATTTGAAATCTAAATAATACCAAAACCTTTTCAGTAGGTTTCATTTGAAAAACAAAACACTTGGGATTTTTATTTAAAATACTTTAACAATATTTTTTAAAAAAGGGGAAAAATCTTTACTTAAATAAAATTCGATATTAATAAATCCTTATTATTTTATTTAAATAATCCTTTACTCTTTTATCAAATAGAAATATTTTATTTCATTTGCTTGGACAATATTAATTTGGCTCTTTAAAAATAGTCCTTATTTATATTTCTACCTTTGCTTATCAAAACCATATCTTTTTATTTAAAGATTAAAAAATGGTGATTCCAACTATTATAACTTTATTTATTATTTTTTTATCTTTTTCAATCCCTTTAGGATTCTATTTGATCAAAACAGGTTTTGATGCTTCCAATTGGAATCAAAAAGTTTCTTCTCACCCTAAATTTCAACAAAATTTTATTTTTTTTATTTATTTTTCACATTTCAAAATTTGGAAAATTTTGGGATGTGACATTGACACCGCCGGGAACACCACAACGTAATGGTGTGTCCAAACGTCATAATCAAACTCTCTTAGATATGGTTCGTTCTATGATGTCACTTACAGATTTACCGCTATCATTTTGGGGTTATTCATTAGAAACAGCCGCATTCACTTTAAATAGGACACCATCTAAATCCGTTGAAACGACACCGTATGAATTATGGTTTGGGAAGAAACCTAAATTGTCGTTCCTTAAAGTTTGGGGTTGCGAAGCTTATGTAAAGAAGTTATAGCCCGACAAGCTTGCACCCAAAGAGGAAAAATGCGTCTTCATAGGATACCCGAAAGAAACTATTGGATATACCTTCTATCATAAATCCGAAGGCAAAATCTTCGTTGCCAAGAATGGATCTTTTCTAGAGAAGGAATTTCTCTCGAAAGAAGTGATTGGAAGGAAAGTAGAACTCGACGAGGTTGTTGAACCTTCTCTCGAACTTGCGAGTAGCGCAGCACCAGAAGTAGTTCTTGTGGCGCCTACAACAATAAGAGAGGAAGCTAATGATGTTGATCATGAAACTTCGGTTGAAATTACTACAAAACCTCGCAGGTCGACGAGAACTCGTACCACTCCTGATTGGTATGATCCTGTTATGAGTTTCATGTTGGTGGACAACACCGATGACCCTGCGACATATGAGGAAGCGATGATGAGCCCAAATTCCAATAAATGGCGAGAAGCCATGAAATCCGAGATTGGATCCGTGTACGAAAACCAAGTATGGACTTTGGGGGACTTACCGGATGGCCGGAAGGCTTTCGAGAACAAATGGATTTTCAAGAAGAAAAAATATGATGATGGTAATGTTACTGTCTATAAAGCTCGACTTGTCGCAAAAGGGTTTCGACAAATTCAAGGAGTTGAGTACGATGACACTTTCTCACCAGTAGTGAAGCTAAAGTCTGTGAGGATTATGTTAGCAGTCGCTAGATATTATGATTATGAGATATTGCAGATGGATATCAAAACAGCAATCCTCAATGGAGACATTGATGAAGAGTTGTATATGATGCAACCCAAAGGTTTTGTCGATCCTAAAGATGCTAACAAGGTATGTAACCTTCAATGGTCCATTTATGGATTGAAGCAAGCATCCCGAAGTTGGAATCAACGTTTTGATAAGGTAATCAAAAGCTTTGGTTTTATACAAACTTATGAGAAGCTTGTATTTACAAGAAAGTGAGTGGGAGCTCTGTAGTATCCCTAATACTATATGTAGATGACATATTGTTGATTGGGAATGATGTAGACCTTCTTAATAGTGTCAAGGATTATTTGAATAATAGTTTTTCAATGAAAGATCTTGGCGAAGCAGCTTACATATTAGGCATAAATATTTATAGAGATAGATCGAGACGCCTAATACCATTGTCCCAGAGTACATATTTGGACAAAGTTATAAAGAGGTTTGGAACGGAATATAGCAAGAAAGGGTTCTTGCCCATGTTGCCCAATACGACCTTGAGTAAAACTCAAAGTCCTGCAACGGCAGAAGATAGAGAAAGGATGAGTAAGACTCCCTATGCCTCAGCCATAGGATCTCCTATGTATGCCATGCTATGTACTAGACCCGACATTGCATATGCTGTTAGTTTGACTAGCAGATATCAAAGTGATCCAGGAGTGGATCATTGGACAGCGGTCAAAAACATCCTTAAGTACTTGAGAAGAACTAAGGATCTGATTCTTTCTTATGGAGGTGATGAACATCTCGTTGTTAATGGTTACACCGATGCTAGTTGGAACACCGATCCGGATGATTCTAAATCTCAATCTGGATACGTATTTACTTTGAATGGTGCAGCAGTTAGCTGGAGGAGTGCAAGGCAAAGCGTTGTGGCGAGATCTTCAACTGAATCAGAATACATAGCTGCTTCAGAGGCTTCACAAGAGGCAATATGGATGAAGGAGTTCATTATAGAGCTCGGTGTGGTTCCAAGTGCGCTGGACCCAATGTCTATCTACTGTGATAACATGGGCGCCATAGCCAATGCGCAAGAACCAAGGTCACACAAGAAGCTGAAGCACATCAAGCTACGTTTTCACGCTATTCGAGAGCATGTCCAAGACGGTGACATAGAGATTTTCAAAGTACACACATATCTAAATGTGGTGGATCCGTTGACTAAACCTCTCCCGAGGGCAAAACATGACCAGCACCAAACCGCCATGGGTGTTTGGTATATTACCATGTAATCTAGATTGGTAGACTCTAGTGCAAGTGGGAGACTGTTGGAGATATGCCCTAGAGGCAATAATAAAAGTGGTTATTATTATATCTTTGTGTTTATGATAAATGTTTACATTCATGCTATAACAGTATTAAACAGGAAACATTAATACTTGTATGATTTGTAAACTAAATTAGAGTCCCTAGTAAAGCCTCTTTGTAATACTAGCTTGTTGGTTAATAGATGATCGTGGTTTCCCGATCATGAGCATTGAGATGTTGCTAACAACAAGATCATATCATTAGGAGAATGGTATGATGGACATACTCCTATAGATAAGCGTAGCATTAACATCAAGTCATTTCAATAGTTTGTTTGCTATAAGCTTTCTGATACATAGTAACCTAATTCCTTCGACCATGAGATCATGCTAATCACCATCATCGGAAGGATGCTTTGATGACATCAAACACCACACCGTAACTGGGTGGCTATAAAGGTGGCATTGAGTGTTCGGAAAGTATGGGTTGAGGCACAAGGATCAAGAGTGGGATTTGTCTATCCATATGATGGATAGATATACTCTAGGCCCTCTCGGTGGAATGTCATACAATTATCTTGCAAGGATGTTACTGGCTCACAAGGGATCACATATCACGGGAACGAGAAAAGAGTACTTATCAGTAACAAGGTTGAACTAGGTATGCAGAGATACCGACGATCAAAACCTCGGATAAGTAAACTATCGTGAGACAAAGGGAAATTGGTATCGTATGTAAGTGGTTCATTCGATCGCAAAGTAATCGTAGAAATATGTGGGAGCCATATGAATTTCCAGATTCATCTATTGGTTATTTATCGGAGAAGTGTCTCTGTCATGTCCGCATAATTCATGAACCATAGGGAGACACACTTAAGGATTCGATGTTGTTTAGTAGATATGGAATGTTAGTAGGGATACCGAATGTTGTTCGGAGTCTCGGATGAGATCCGGGATATCACGAGGAGATCCAGAATGGTCCGGAGAATAAGATCCATATAAGGAAAGTCCGACTCCGGAGTTCGGGAAAGATTCCGATGTTTTCATCAGAGAGGTTCTAGAAGGGTCTAGAAGGTTCACCGGTCCGGAAGGAGAATGGTCCATGAATGTTTCATGGGTAAGTGGAATTATTGGATCATGTCCTAGGTCACTTGGTGTGTGCATTTGCAAGAGAGAATTAAAGCTCTAAATTGAAAGTCAAACGGGAGTTTGAAAAATCAAACTGGAACAATGGTTTCCTAGTGGGAGAAGAAACAAGTCCTTCTCTCAATCCAACTTGGGTTTGGGTTTGGATTCAAACCCACCCCTCCCAAGGCTGCCCCCCTCTCATAAATAGAGGGGGAGGGCTGCCCCAAAGCACACAAGCCCTAGCCCCTCTTCACACGAGCCGCCGCCGCAGCCCCGCCGCCGCGCCGCCGCTGTGCCGCCTCCCCGCGCCGCCGTGCTGCCTCCGCCTCGCGCTGCCGCCGGTTCGTCACCGCCGCCCTAGCCGCCGACGATGCCTCCTCCTCCCGGTCATTTAAACCCTAGATCTCCAGGAAACCCTAATCCACCATAACTCGCATCCGGCTTAGGCGAAGCCCTGCGGGATCTTCCCTCTACTTCCGACACCACGCCGTCGTGCTGCCGGATTCACGAGGGGAGAACTACAACCTCCGCTGCATGCTGGAACAAGGGAGAGGAAGGTCTTCATCGAGTATCGAATGTGTGACCGACTGCGGAAGCGCTGCCGGAACACAACGCCGGAAGGATCGTCTACGCAATCTTGAGATCGGCAAGTGTACGACTACATCACCCACGAGAATCTGCTCTCGTTAACCGCTTTGGAATCTTCGAGGATGAGTGCTTCTATCGACTCGTTGCTACAATCTAGTAGATAGATCTTGGCTTGTTTGTGTGCATGTGGTAGAATTTTTTTGTTTTCCATGTTATGAACCCTACAGCCGCCTCCCCTGACTCCGCCTCCTCCTCTCCGGACCTCGAAACCTAGATCGCCGGAAACCCTAGATCCACCATAACCTGCTCCGGCTTAGGCGAAGCCTTGCAGGATTTTCCCTCTACTTCCGACACCACGCCGTCGTGCTGTCGGAACCGCGAGGGGAGAACTACAACCTCTGCTGCCTGCTGGAACAAGGGAGAGGAAGGTCTTCATCGAGTACCGCACGTGTGACCGACTGCGGAAGCGCTGCGGAAGGATCGTCTACGTGATCTTGAGGTCTGCAAGTATACGACTACATCGCCCACGAGAATCTGCTCTCGTTAACCGCTTTGGAATCTTCGAGGGTGAGTACTCTAATCACTCGTTGCGACAATCTAGTAGATAGATCTTGGCTTGTTTGTGTGCATGCGGTAGAATTTTTTTGTTTTCCATGCTACGAACCCTACAGTGGTATTAGAGCCGTGTCTATATGTAGATATATTGCACGAGTAGAACACAGTGTTCATTATGGGCGTTGATGCTTTTGTTGTCGATTGCTTCTTGTGTACTTTGCATCTTGCAGGATGGTGGGATGAAGCGGACCGGGCTAACCTTACATGACATCGTTCATGAGACTTGCTCCACGCTTGACATGCAACTTGTATTGCATAAGTGGCTTTGCGGGTGCCTGTTTCTCCCAACATAGTGAAGATTCAATTTACAATGGGTAATTGACCATACTAGTATCAACGTTGTGGTTCTTGTTCGTAAGTTAGAACGACACTTATTGAAAGCCACAAACCATGTAAAAAATGCAAAGAAAATTAGAGGCGTCTAACTTTGTTTTGCAGGGGTGTGCTGTGATGTGATATGGCCATGATTATGATTATATATGATGTATGCAATGTTCCTTATTGTAAGTCGGCAATCGGCAGGAGCCTTATGGTTGTCTTTTAATTTCATTAAGACCTGTGTGTCTATTATTCAAAGTAGTTGTAATAGTTGATGCTGGTGGACGACAACCATGAAGCGGCGCCATTGACCTTGACGCCATACCGGTGATGATGGAGATCATGTTCGTGCTTGAAGATGGAGATGAGAAGCACAAGAATACAGGCCATATCATATCACATATTATGAATTGCATGTGATGTTAATCCTTTTATGCATCTTGTATTGCTTAGTTAGCGACAGTAGAATTATAAGATGATCCCTCTCACAAAATATCTAGTTATAAAGTGTTCATCCTTAGTAAGCACTGTTGCTAAAGCTCGTTGTCTCAAAGCACCACGTGATGACTGGGTGTGTTAGATTCTGCGAGTGTATACAACGGGAGCAAGCCAAATTTTCTCATGCAGAAGCAAATCACCAAAAGGTAAAGCATGAGTCATATAGTAGATATAATAAACATGTTGATTGTTCGCTATTGAAGCTACATCATCTCTCGTGATGATCGGTTTTGATGTGGTGGATTTGGTTCGTGTAATCACTAAAACAATTAGAGGGATGTTGTTTTGAGTGGGAGTTCACCTAGATTAATTTAACTATTAATTAGAACTCAATTTGTCATAAACTTAGTCTAAACTATTGCAAATATGTTGTAGATCAATGGCGGCCCCTACCATCAATTTTAATGCGTTCCTAGAGAAAGAAAAGTTGAAAAACAATGGAAGCAACTTCGCGGATTGGCTCCGCAACTTGAGGATTGTCCTCAATGCTGGTAATTTGACCTATGTGCTGGATGCACCGCTGGATGACCCACCAGCAGCTGATGCTACCGATGAGGTGAAGAATGTTTTCCTCACTCGGAAGAATCAGTACTCCACATTTCAGTGTGCTATCTTGTACGGTTTGGAATAGGAGCTTCATAAAAGGTTTGAGAACCATGACCCACATATTGTCCGTGAACTCAAAATGATATTTGAGGCTCACGCGGTAGTTGAGAGTTATGAGGCTTCTGAAAAGTTCTTTAACTGCAAGATGGAAGAGGGCAACTCTGTTAGTGAGCACGTGCTTAAGATGTATGGGCACACAAGAAAGCTTCAAAGCTTGGGTATAGTGATTCCTAATGCTTGGGGATTCACCGTGTCCTCCAATCACTACCACCAAGTTACAAGAACTTTGTGATGAACTACAATATGCAAAACATGGACAAGTCGTTGCCCGAACTCTTCTCCATGGTAAAGTCTGCGGAAGTGGAGATTAAGAAAGAGCACCAAGTGTTAATGGTTAATAAGACCACCAAATTCAAGAAGCAAGGCAAGTCTAAGAAAAAGGGGAACTTCAAGAAGGGTGGTAAGAAAGTTACCGTGCTGGCAAAGAAGACCAAGGCTGGGCCTAAGCCTGATACTGAGTGCTTTTACTACAAGGGAGAAGGTCACTGGAAGCGGAATTTCCCTAAGTACTTGGCGGATTTGAAGGCCGTCAACATCAATAAGAAAGGTATATCCGATATACATGTTATTGATGTGTATCTCACTAGTAGTCGTAGTAGTGCCTGGGTGTTTGATACTGGTTCGGTTGCTCATATTTGTAAATCGAAACAGGTGCTGCAGAATAGACGGAAACTAGCGAAGAACGAGGTGACGATGCGCGTTGGAAATGGATCAAAGGTTGATGTGATCGCGGTCGGCACGCTACCTCTTCATCTACCATCGGGATTAGTTTTATACTTAAATAATTGTTATTTGGTGCCTGCATTGAGAATGAACATTATATCCGAATCATGTTTATTGCGAGACGGTTACTTGTTTAAATCCGAGAATAATGGTTGTTCGATTTATATGAGTAATATGTTTTATGCACATGCACCTTTTATAGATGGTCTATTCTTATTGAATCTCGATTGTAGTAATACACATATTAATAACATTGAAGCTAAACGTTTGAAACTGAGCGATAACTCGACCTATATGTGGCACTGTCGTCTTGGTCACATTGGAGTGAAGCGTATGAAGAAACTCCATTCTGATGGACTTATTGAATCACTTGATTTCGAATCACTTGAAAGATGCGAAGCATGTCTGATGGGTAAAATGACTAAGACTCCATTTTCTAGTATGATGGAGCGAGCTACAGACTTATTGGAAATCATACATACCGATGTGTGTGGCCCAATGAGTGTAGCATCACGCGGTGGTTATCGTTATGTTCTTACCTTCACAGATGACTTGAGTAGATATGGGTATATCTATTTCATGAAACATAAGTTCGAAACTTTCGAGAAGTTTAAGGAATTTCAAAGTGAGGTAGAGAATCAACGTAACAAGAAGATTTAATTTCTACGATCTGATCGTGGAGGTGAGTATCTAAGTTACGAGTTTGACGAGCATTTGAAGAAATGCGGAATACTTTCACAATTGACACCGCCGGGAACAACACAACGCAATGGTGTGTCCGGACGTTGTAATCAAACTCTCTTAGATATGGTTTGTTCTATGATGTCACTTATAGATTTATCGCTATCGTTTTGGGGTTATGCATTATAAACAGCCGCATTCACTTTAAATAGGGCACCATCTAAATCCATTGAAACGACACCGTATGAATTATGGTTTGGGAAGAAACCTAAATTGTCGTTCCTTAAAGTTTGGGGTTGCGAATCTTATGTAAAGAAGTTACAGCCTGACAAGCTTGAACCCAAAGCGGAAAAATGTGTCTTCATAGGATACCCAAGGAAACTATTGGGTATACCTTCTATCATAGATCCGAGGGCAAAATCTGCGTTGCCAAGAATGGATCCTTTCTAGAGAAAGAGTTTTTCTCGAAAGAAGTGACTGGAAGGAAAGTAGAACTCGACGAGGTTGTTGAACCTTCTCTCGAACTTGCGAGTAGCGCAGCACCAGAAGTAGTTCCTGTGGCGCCTACAACAATAAGAGAGGAAGCTAATGATGTTGATCATGAAACTTCGGTTGAAATTACTACAAAACCTCGCAGGTCGACGAGAACTCGTACCACTCCTGATTGGTATGATCCCGTTATGAGTGTCATATTGGTGGACAACACCGATGACCCTACGACATATGAGGAAGCGATGATGAGCCCAAATTCCAATAAATGGCGAGAAGCCATGAAATCCGAGATTGGATCCATGTATGAAAACCAAGTATGGACTTTGGGGGACTTACCGGATGGCCGGAAGGCTTTCGAGAACAAATGGATTTTCAAGAAGAAAAAAGATGCTGATGGTAATGTTACTGTCTATAAAGCTCGACTTGTCGCAAAAGGGTTTCGACAAATTCAAGGAGTTAAGTACGATGACACTTTCTCACCGGTAGTGAAGCTAAAGTCTGTGAGGATTATGTTAGTAATCGCTAGATATTATGAATATGAGATATTGCAGATGGATGTCAAAACAGCAATCCTCAATGGAGACAGTGATGAAGAGTTGTATATGATGCAACCCAAAGGTTTTGTCGATCCTAAAGATGCTAACAAGGTATGAAAACTTCAACGGTCCATTTAAGGATTGAAGCAAGCATCCTGGAGTTGGAATCAACGTTTTGATAAGGTAATCAAAAGTTTTGGTTTTATACAAACTTATGGAGAAGCTTGTATTTACAAGAAAGTGAGTGGGAGCTCTGTAGCATCCCTAATACTATATGTAGACGACATATTTTTGATTGGGAATGATGTAGACCTTCTTAATAGTGTCAAGAAATATTTGAATAATAGTTTTTCAATGAAAGATCTTGGCGAAGCAGCTTACATATTAGGCATAAAGATTTATAGAGATAGATCAAGACGCCTAATATCATTGTCACAGAGTACATATTCGGACAAAGTTCTAAAGAGGTTTGGAATGGAAGATAGCAAGAAAGGGTTCTTGCCCATGTTGCCCAATACGACCTTGAGTAAAACACAAAGTCCTGCAACGATAGAAGATAGAGAAAGGATGAGTAAGACTCCCTATGCCTCAGCCATAGGATCTCTTATGTATGCCATGCTATGTACTAGACCCGACATTGCATATGTTGTTAGTTTGACTAGCAGATATCAAAGTGATCCAGGAGTGGATCATTGGACAACGGTCAAAAACACCCTTAAGTACTTGAGAAGAACTAAGGATATGGTTCTTTCTTATGGAGGTGATGAACAGCTCGTTGTTAATGGTTACACCGATGCTAGTTGGAACACCGATCCGGATGATTCTAAATCTCAATCTGGATATGTGTTTATTTTGAATGGTGCAGCAGTTAGCTGGAGGATTGCAAAGCAAAGCGTTGTGGTGAGATCTTCAACTGAATCAAAATACATAGCTGCTTCGAGGGCTTCACAAGAGGCCATATGGATGAAGGACTTCATTACAGAGCTCGGTGTGGTTCCCAGTGCGTTGGACCCAATGTCTATCTATTGTGATAACATGGACGCCATAGCCAATGCGCAAGAGCCAAGGTCACACAAGAAGCTGAAGCATATCAAGCTACGTATTAACGCTATTCGAGAGCATGTCCAAGATGGTGATATAAAGATTTGCAAAGTACACACAGATCTGAATGTGGCGGATCCGTTGACTAAACCTATCCCGAGGGCAAAACATGACCAGCACCAAACCGCCATGGCTGTTCGGTATATTACCATGTAATCTAGATTAGTTGACTCTAGTTCAAGTGGGAGACTGTTGGAGATATGCCCTAGAGGCAATAATAAAAGTGGTTATTATTATATCTTTGAGTTTATGATAAATGTTTACATTCATGCTATAATAGTATTAACCAGAAACATTAATACTTGTGTGATTTGTAAACTAAATTAGAGTCCCTAGTAAAAGCCTCTTTGTAATATTAGCTTGTTGGTTGATAGATGATTGTGGTTTCCCGATCATGGACATTGAGATGTTATTAACAACAATATCATATCATTAGGTGAATGGTGTGATGGACATACTCCTATAGATAAGCGTAGCATAAAGATCAAGTCATTACAATAGTTCAATTGCTATATGCTTTCTGATACATAGTAACCTAATTCCTTCGACCATGAGATCATGCATATCACATTTACCGGATGGATGCTTTGATGACATCAAACACCACACCGTAACTGGGTGGCTATAAAGGTGGCATTGAGTGTTCGGAAAGTATTGGTTGAAACACATGGATCAAGAGTGGGATTTGTCCATCCATATGACGGATAGATATACTCTGGGCCCTCTCGGTGGAATGTCATCCAATTAGCTTGCAAGCATGTGACTGGCTCACAAGGGATCACATATCACGGGAACGAGAAAAGAGTACTTATCGGTAACGAGGTTGAACTAGGTATGCAGAGATACCGACGATCATAACCTCGGATGAGTAAACTATCGTGAGACAAAGGGAAATTGGTATCGTATGTAAGTGGTTCATTCGATCGCAAAGTAATCGTAGAAATATGTGGGAGCCATATGAATTTCCAGATTCCTCTATTGGTTATTGATCGGAGAAGTGTCTCGGTCATGTCCGCATAATTCACGAACCATAGGGAGACACACTTAAGGATTCAATGTTGTTTAGTACATATGGAATGTAAGAAGGGAGACCGAATGTTGTTCGGAGTCTTGGATGGGATCCGGATATCACGAGGAGAATAAGATTCATATAAGAAAAGTCTGATTCCGGAGTTCGGGAATGATTTCGGTGTTTTCATGGAGAGGTTCTAGAAGGGTCTAGAAGGTTCACCGGACCGAAAGAGGAATGGTACATGAAAGTGTCATGGTTAAGTGGAATGATTGGATCATATCCTAGGTCACTTGGTTGGGCATCTGCAAGAGAGAAATAAAGCTCTAAATTGAAAGTCAAAAGGCAGGTTTGAAAAGTCAAACTGGAACAATAGTTTCCTAGTGGAGGAAGGAAAGAATTCTTCTTTCCCTCCACCACAATCCAACTAGGAGAGGGAGTTGGGGAAGGATTCAAACTGCCCTCTTCCAGGATGCCCTCCCTCTCATAAATAGAGGAGGGGCTGCCCCAAGACCACACAACCAGCCCTCCCCACCAAGCCACGCTGCGTCGCCGCCCAGCGCCGCCGCCCTAGCCGCCACCGACTCCGCCTCCTCCTCTCCGGCCCTCTAAACCTAGATCGCCGGAAACCCTTGATCCACCATAACCTGCTTCGGCTTAGGCGAAGCCTTGCTGGATTTTCCCTCTACTTCCAACACCACGCTGTCGTGCTTCCAGAACCGCGAGGGGAGAACTATAACCTTCGCTGCTTGCTAGAACAAGGGAGAGAATGGTCTTCATCGAGTACCGCACGTGTGACCGACTGCAGAAGCGCTGCCAGAATGCAGCGCCGAAAGAATCGTCTACGTGATCTTGAGATCGGCAAGTGTACGACTACATCACCCATGAGAATCTGCTCTCGTTAACCGCTTTGGAATCTTCGAGTGTGAGTACTCTAATCGACTCGATGCGACAATCTAGTAGATAGATCTTGGCTTGTTTGTGTGCATGCGGTAGAATTTTTTGTTTTCCATGCTATGAACCCCTACAAACATATGGGATGCCTCCTTTAAGAAATCCATTTATGTATTAAAGCAAGCCTCTAGGCAGTGGTATTTAAAGTTCAATGATATAATTAAAAGATTTGGATTTAAAGAGAATGTTGAGGACAACTTTATTTATGCAAAGTTTAAAAGTGGGAAATATATTTTCCTAATTCTGTATGTGGATGATATCTTGCTTGCTAGCACTGATGTCAGTCTACTACTAGAAACAAAGAAGTTCTTGCCCTCGAATTTTGATATGAAAGATCTTGGTGAAGCTTCTTATGTTTTGGGCATAGAAATTCACCGAGATAGAAAGAATGGACTGTTAGGACTGTCACAGAAGGCATATTGTGAAAAGATTCTAAAGAAATAGAATATGCATGCGAGTAATGCCACACCTGCTCTCATAGTCAAGGGCGACAGTTTTGGAAAATTTCAATATCCAAAGAATCAATATGAGATCGATCAAATGAAGTCAGTACCATATGCTTCGTGTTGGAGATATGCTCTAGAGGCAATAATAAATATAGTTATTATTATATCTTTGTGTTTATGATAAATGTTTACATTCATGCTATTATAGTATTAACAAGGAAACATTGATACTTGTGTGATTTGTAAACTTAATTTGAAGTCCCTAGTATAGCCTCTATACATCACTAGCTTGTTGGTTGATAAATGATTGTGGTTTCCCTATCATGAACATTGAGATGTTATCAACAACAAGATCATATCGTTAGGAGAATGATTTGATGGACATACTCCTATAGATAAGCGTAGCATAAAGATCAAGTCATTTAAATAGTTCAATTGCTATATGCTTTCTGATACATAGTAACCTAATTCCTTCGACCATGATATCATGCATATCACCTTTACCGGATGGATGCTTTGATGACATCAAACACCACACCGTAACTGGGTGGCTATAAAGGTGGCATTGAGTGTTCGGAAAGTATTGGTTGAGACACATGGATCAAGAGTGGGATTTGTCCATCCATATGACAGATAGATATACTCTGGGCCCTCTCGGTGGAATGTCATCCAATTAGCTTGCAAGCATGTGACTGGCTCACAAGGGATCACATATCACGGGAACGAGAAAAGAGTACTTATCGGTAACGAGGTTGAACTAGGTATGCAGAGATACCGACGATCATAACCTCGGATAAGTAAACTATCGTGAGAAAAAGGGAAATTGGTATCGTATGTAAGTGGTTCATTCGATCGCAAAGTAATCGTAGAAATATGTGGGAGCCATATTAATTTCCAGATTCCTCTATTGGTTATTGTTCGGAGAAGTGTCTCGATCATGTCCGCATAATTCACGAACCGTAGGGAGACACACTTAAGGATTCGACGTTGTTTGAGTAGTTATGGTAGTATGAGAAAGAGACCGAATGTTGTTCGGAGTCTCGGATGGGATCCGGGATATTACGAGGTGATCCGGAATGGTCCGGAGAATAAGATTCATATAAGGAAAGTCCCGTTTCGGAGTTCGGGAATGATTCCGGTGTTTTCATCGGGAATGTTCTAGAAGGTTCCGGAATGTTCGGCACTCCGGAGGGGAAGGGGTACATGAGTGTGTCATTGCAAGTTGGAATGATTGTATCATGTACTAAGTGTATTCGCTGTCCAAAATAAAGGGTTTATTCAAATCCTAAATTGAAAAGTCAAACGGCTAGTTTGAAAAGTCAAACGGCAATTTTTTGGAAAGTGGAAAGAGGAGGAAGGAGGGAAACCGAGTTGGGGAGGGAATCCCTCCTCCAACCGGCGGCCCACCTCCAAGCCGAGTTGGGGAGGGACTCCCCCCTCCACCTTGGCGCGCCGGCCCCTCCACCTATATAAGGAGGGGCAGGGCTCCCTCCTCTAGACATACAAGTTCCTATCCTCTAAATCTAAACCCTAGCCACAGCCTCCGGTTTAGAGCCGTTTTGGTTTAGAGCTTCTAATTGCACTAGCCTTCGGATTAGAGCCTTCTAATTGGTGTGTCTAAACCCTAGACCACTAAAGCTCTCTCATACTCCACCATACTCGCTCCGGCTTAAGGCGAAGCCCTGCGGGATCTCCCCTCTACTTCCGGTACCACGCCATTGTGTTGCCGGAATCGCGAGGAGAGTGCTACAACCTCCGCTTTCTGCTGGAACAAGGGAGAGGAAGGTCTTCGTCGAGTACCGAACGTGTGACCGACTGCGGGAGCGCTGCCGGAACGCAGCGCCGGAAGGATCGTCTACACGATCTTGAGATCGGGAAGAGTACGACTACATCACCCACGAGAATCCGCTCTCGTTAAACACTTTGGAATCTTCGAGGGTAAGTTATTCCATCGACTCGTTGCTACAATCTCGTAGATAGATCTTGGCTTGTTTGTTTGTATGCGATAGAAAATTTTTGTTTTCCATGCTACGAAACCCTACAGTGGTATCAGAGCCGTGTCTATATGTAGATCTGTTGCACGAGTAGAACACAATGGTCATTGTGGGCGTTGATGCTTTTATTGTCGATTGCTTCTTGTGTACTTTGCATCTTGCGGTATGTTGGGATGAAGCGGCCCGGGCTAACCTTACATGACATCGTTCATGAGACTTGCTCCACGCTTGACATGCAACTTGTATTGCATAAGTGGCTTTGCGGGTGCCTGTTTCTCCTAGCATAGTTAAGATCCAATTTACAACGGGTGATTAACAATACTAGTATCAATGTTGTGGTTCATGTTCGTAAGTTAGAACGACACTTATAGAAAGCCCCAAACCACGTAAAACATGCAAAGAAAGTAGAGGCGTCTAACTTTGTTTTGCAGGGGTGTGCAGTGATGTGATATGGCCATGATTGTGATTATATTTGATGTATGCAATGTTCCTTATTGTAAGTTGGCAACCGGCAGGAGCCATATGGTTGTCTTTAATTTATGTTAAGACCCGCGTGTCTATTCAAAGTAGTTGTAATAGTTGAAGCCGGTGGACGACAACCATGGAGAGGCGTCATTGACCTTGATGCAATGCCGGTGATGATGAAGATCAGGTTCGTGCTAGAAGATGGAGATCGGAAGCACAAAGAAGAAAGGCCATATCATATCACATATTATGAATTGCATGTGATGTTAATCCTTTATGCATCTTGTATTGCTTAGTCGACGACGGTAGCATTATAAGATGATCCCTCATGCACATGAATTTCAAGTCATAAAGTGTTCACCCTTAGTTAGCACCGTTGCTAAAGCTTGTTGTTTCGAAGCACCACGTGATGATCGGGTGTGTTAGATTCCGCAAGTGTATACAACGTGAGCAAGCCAGATTTGCTCATGCGGAAACTAAGGTTTGATCTTGACGAGCCTAGCATGTACAGACATGGTCTCGGAACACGGATCACCGAAAGGTAAAGCATGAATCATATAGTAGATATGATGAACATGACGATTGTTCGCCATTGAAACTATATCAACTCTCGTGATGATCGGTGTTGATGTGGTGGATTTGGTTCGTGTGATCACTAAAACAATGTGAGGGATATTGTTTTGAGTGGAGTTCACCTAGATTAACTTTATTAATTAATTTGAACTCAATTTGTCATAAACTTAGTCTAAACTATTGCAAATATGTTGTAGATCAATGGCAGCCCCTACCATCAATTTTAATGCGTTCCTAGAGAAAGAAAAGTTGAAAAACAATGGAAGCAACTTCGCGGATTGGTTCCGCAATTTGAGGATTGTCGTCACAGCTGGTAATTTGACCTATGTGCTGGATGCACCGCTGGGTGACCCACCTGCAGCTGATGCTTCCGATGAAGTAAAGAATGTTTACCTCGCTCGGAAGAATCAGTACTCCATAGTTCAGTGTGCTATCTTGTATGGTTTGGAATCGGAGCTTCAGAAAAGGTTTGAAGATTTAGACCCATATGATATTGTCGAGGATCTCAAATTGATTTTTGAGACTCATGCGGCAATTGAAAGCTATGAGGCTTCTGAAAAGTTCTTTAACTGCAAGATGGAAGAGGGCAGCTCCGTTAGTGAGCATGTGCTTAAGATGTCTGGGCACGCAAACAAACTTCAAAGCTTGGGTATAGTGATTCCTAATGCTTTGGGGATTTACCGTGTCCTCCAATCACTACCACCAAGTTACAAGAACTTTGTGATGAACTACAACATGCAGAACATGAACAAGACGTTGCCAGAACTCTTTGCCATGTTGAAATCTGCAGAAGTGGAGATCAAGAAAGAGCACCAAGTGTTGTTGGTCAATAAGACCACCAAATTCAAGAAAGGCAAGTCTAAGCAAAAGGGACACTTCAAGAAGGGTGGTAAGAAAGTTACCACGCCGACGAAGAAGACCAAGGCTGGACCTAAGCCTGATACTGAGTGCTTTTACTGCAAGGGAGAAGGTCACTGGAAACGGAATTGCCCAAAGTACTTGGCGGATTTGAAGAACGGCAACATCAAGAAGAAAGGTATATCTGATATACATGTTATTGATGTGTATCTCACTAGTACTCGTAGTAGTGCCTGGGTATTTGATACTGGTTCGGTTGCTCATATTTGTAACTCGAAACAGGTGCTGCAGAATAAACGGAAGCTAGCGAAGAACGAGGTGACGATGCGCGTGGGAAATGGATCAAAGGTTGATGTGATCGCGGTCGGCACGCTACCCCTTCATCTACCATCGGGATTAGTTTTATACTTAAATAATTGTTATTTGGTGCCTGCGTTGAGCATGAACATTATATCAGGATCTTGTTTATTGCGAGACGGTTACTTGTTTAAGTCCGAGAATAATGGTTGTTCGATTTATATGAGTAATATGTTTTATGCACATGCACCTTTGATAGATGGTATATTCTTATTGAATCTCGATAGTGGAAATACACATATCAACAACATTGAGGCTAAACGTTTGAAATCAAGCGATAATTCGACCTATATGTGGCACTGTCGTCTTGGTCACATTGGAGTGAAACGTATGAAGAAACTACATTCCGATGGACTTCTTGAATCACTTGATTTTGAATCACTTGAAAGATGCGAAGCATGTCTGATGGGAAAAATGACTAAGACTCCATTTTCTGGTATGATGGAGCGAGCTACAGACTTATTGGAAATCATACATACCGATGTATGTGGTCCAATGAGTGTAGCATCGCGCGGTGGTTATCGTTATGTTCTTACCTTCACGGATGACTTGAGTAGATATGGGTATATCTATTTCATGAAACATAAGTCCGAAACTTTCGAGAAGTTTAAGGAGTTTCAAAGTGAGGTAGAGAATCAACGTAACAAGAAGATTAAATTTCTACGTTCTGATCGTGGAGGTGAATATCTAAGTTACGAGTTTGGCGAGCATTTGAAGAAATGCGGAATACTTTAACAATTGACACCGCCGGGAACACCACAGCGTAATGGTGTGTCCGAACGTCGTAATCGAACTCTCTTAGATATGGTTCGTTCTATGATGTCACTTACAGATTTACCGCTATCATTTTGGGGTTATGCATTAGAAACAGCCGCATTCACTTTAAATAGGGCACCATCTAAGTCCGTTGAAACGACACCGTATGAATTATGGTTTGGGAAGAAACCTAAATTGTCGTTCCTTAAAGTTTGGGGATGCGAAGCCTATGTAAAGAAGTTACAGCCGGACAAGCTAGAACCCAAAGCGGAAAAATGCGTCTTCATAGGATACCCGAAGGAAACTATTGGGTATACCTTCTATCATAGATCCGAAGGCAAAATCTTCGTTGCCAAGAATGGATCCTTTCTAGAGAAGGAATTTCTCTCGAAAGAAGTGACTGGAAGGAAAGTAGAACTCGACGAGGTTGTCGAACCTTCTCTCGAAATTGCGAGTAGCGCAGCACCGGAAGAAGTTCCTGTGGTGTATGCACCAATAAGAGAGGAAGCTAATGATGGTGATCATGAAACTTCGGTTGAAGTTGCTACAGAGCCTCGGAGGTCAACGAGAACTCGTACCACTCCAGATTGGTATGATTCCGTTATGAATGTCATGTTGGTGGACAACACCGATGACCTCGAGACATATGAGGAAGCGATGATGAGCCCAGATTCCAATAAATAGCAAGAAGCCATGAAATCCGAGATTGGATCCATGTACGAAAACCAAGTATGGACTTTGGTGGACTTACCGGATGGCCGAAAGGCTGTCGAGAACAAATGGATTTTCAAGAAGAAAACAGATGCTGATGGTAATGTTACTGTCTATAAAGCTCGAGTTGTCGCAAAAGGGTTTCGACAAATTCAAGGAGTTGACTACGATGAGACTTTCTCACCAGTAGCGAAGCTAAAGTCTGTGAGGATTATGTTAGCAATCGCTGCATATTATGATTATGAGATATGGCAGATGGATGTCAAAACAGCATTCCTCAATGGAGACATTGATGAAGAGTTGTATATGATGCAACCCAAAGGTTTTGTCGATCCTAAAGATGCTAACAAGGTATGCAAACTTCAACGATCCATCTATGGATTGAAGCAAGCATCCCGAAGTTGGAATCAACGTTTTGATAAGGTAATCAAAAGTTTTGGTTTTATACAAACTTATGGAGAAGCTTGTATTTACAAGAAAGTGAGTGGGAGCTCTGTAGCATTCTTAATACTATATGTGGATGACATATTGTTGATTGGGAATGATGTAGACCTTCTTAATAGTGTCAAGGAATATTTGAATAATAGTTTTTCAATGAAGGATCTTGGCGAAGCAGCTTACATATTAGGCATAAAGATTTACAGAGATAGATTGAAACGTCTAATATCATTGTCACAGAGTACATATTTGGACAAAGTTCTAAAGAGGTTTGGAATGGAAGATAGCAAGAAAGGGTTCTTGCCCATGTTGCCCAATACGACCTTGAGTAAAACTCAAAGTCCGACATCGGCAGAAGATAGAGAAAGGATGAGTAAGACTCCCTATGCCTCAGCCATAGGATCTCTAATGTATGCCATGCTATGTACTAGACCCGACATTGCATATGCTGTTAGTTTAACTAGCAGATATCAAAGTGATCCAGGAGTGGATCATTGGACAGCGGTCAAAAACATCCTTAAGTACTTGAGAAGAACTAAGGATATGGTTCTTTCTTATGGAAGGTGATGAACAACTCGTTGTTAATGGTTACACCGATGCTAGTTGGAACACCGATCCGGATGATTCTAAATCACAATCCGGATACGTATTTATTTTGAATGGTGCAGCAGTTAGCTGGAGGAGTGCAAAGCAAAGCGTTGTGGCGAGATCTTCAACTGAATCGGAATACATGGCTGCTTCGGAGGCTTCACAAGAAGCGATATGGATGAAAGAGTTCATTGCAGAGCTGAGTGTGGTTCCTAGTGCGCTGGACCCAATGTCTATCTACTGTGATAACATGGGCGCCATAGACAATGCGCAAGAACCAAGGTCACACAAGAAGCTGAAGCACATCAAGCTACGTTTTCACGCTATTCGAGAACATATCCAAGATGGGGATATAAAGATTTGCAAAGTACACACAGATCTGAATGTGGCGGATCCGTTGACTAAACCTCTCCCGAGGGCAAAACATGACCAACACCAAACTGCCATGGGTGTTCGGTATATTACCATGTAATCTAGATTAGATGACTCTAGTGCAAGTGGGAGACTGTTGGAGATATGCTCTAGAGGCAATAATAAATATAGTTATTATTATATCTTTGTGTTTATGATAAATGTTTACATTCATGCTATAATAGTATTAACAAGGAAACATTGATACTTGTGTGATTTGTAAACTTAATTTGAAGTCCCTAGTATAGCCTCTATACATCACTAGCTTGTTGGTTGATAAATGATTGTGGTTTCCCTATCATGAACATTGAGATGTTATCAACAACAAGATCATATCGTTAGGAGAATGATATGATGGACATACTCCTATAGATAAGTGTAGCATAAAGATCAAGTCATTTAAATAGTTCAATTGCTATATGCTTTTTGATACATAGTAACCTAATTCCTTCGACCATGAGATCATGCATATCACCTTTACCGGATGGATACTTTGATGACATCAAACACCACACCGTAACTGGGTGGCTATAAAGGTGGCATTGAGTGTTCGGAAAGTATTGGTTGAGACACATGGATCAAGAGTGGGATTTGTCCATCCATATGACGGAGAGATATACTCTGGGCCCTCTCGGTGGAATGTCATCCAATTAGCTTGCAAGCATGTGACTGGCTCACAAGGGATCACATATCACGGGAACGAGAAAAGAGTACTTATCGGTAACGAGGTTGAACTAGGTATGCAGAGATACCGACGATCATAACCTCGGATAAGTAAACTATCGTGAGACAAAGGGAAATTGGTATCGTATGTAAGTGGTTCATTCGATCGCAAAGTAATCGTAGAAATATGTGGGAGCCATATGAATTTCCAGATTCCTCTATTGGTTATTGTTTGGAGAAGTGTCTCGATCATGTCCGCATAATTCATGAACCGTAGGGAGACACACTTAAGGATTCGACGTTGTTTGAGTAGTTATGGTAGTATGAGAAAGAGACCGAATGTTGTTCGGAGTCTCGGATGGGATCCAGGATATCACGAGGTGATCTAGAATGGTCCAGAGAATAAGATTCATATAAGGAAAGTCCCGTTTCGGAGTTCGGGAATGATTTCGGTGTTTTCATCGGGAATGTTCTAGAAGGTTCCGGAATGTCCGGCACTCCGGAGGGGAAGGGGTACATGAGTGTGTCATTGCAAGTTGGAATGATTGTATCATGTACTAAGTGTATTCGCTGTCCAAAATAAAGGGTTTATTCAAATCCTAAATTGAAAAGTCAAACGGCTAGTTTGAAAAGTCAAACGGCAATTTTTTGGAAAGTGGAAAGAGGAGGAAGGAGGGAAACCGAGTTGGGGAGGGAATCCCTCCTCCAACCGGCGGCCCACCTCCAAGCCGAGTTGGGGAGGGACTCCCCTCCCCCCCCTTGGCGCGCCGGCCCCTCCACCTATATAAGGAGGGGCAGAGCTCCCTCCTCTAGACACACAAGTTCCTATCCTCTAAATCTAAACCCTAGCCACAGCCTCCGGTTTAGAGCCGTTTTGGTTTAGAGCTTCTAATTGCACTAGCCTTCGGATTAGAGCCTTCTAATTGGTGTGTCTAAACCCTAGACCACTAAAGCTCTCTCATACTCCACCATACTCGCTCCGGCTTAAGGCGAAGCCCTGCGGGATCTCCCCTCTACTTCCGGTACCACGCCGTTGTGCTGCCGGAATCGCGAGGAGAGTGCTACAACCTCCGCTTCCTGCTGGAACAAGGGAGAGGAAGGTCTTCGTCGAGTACCGAACGTGTGACCGACTGCGGGAGCGCTGCCGGAACACAGTGCCGGAAGGATCGTCTACGCGATCTTGAGATCGGGAAGAGTACGACTACATCACCCACGAGAATCCGCTCTCGTTAAACACTTTGGAATCTTCGAGGGTAAGTTATTCCATCGACTCGTTTCTACAATCTAGTAGATAGATCTTGGCTTGTTTGTTTGTATGCGATAGAAATTTTTTGTTTTCCATGCTACGAAACCCTACACTTCGGCCGTTGGAAGCTTACAGTATGCACAAGTGTGCACTCGCCCTGACTTAGCTTTTACCACCGGGGTACTCGGTAGATATCAAGAGAATCCAGGCATAGAGCACTGGAAAATGGTAAAGAAAGTTTTGCTCAGCCTCGAAGGGTCCATCTAAACCAATTAGCAAACTCTTGCTTAGATTTTCTGGGGTACCTTTCAGGTGTACCAAAAAGTAGTTTGTTAGTAAGGAATCGTTATGTGCAAGGCACAAAAGGCCTCATGCTAACATATAAAAGATCTGATTTTCTAGAAATAAGAGAGTATTTAGATGCAGAATTTGCGGGAGATAAAGATGATAGAAAGTCCACGACAAGATATGTCTTTACTCTCGCAGGAGGTGCTATTTTATGGAGGCGCCAAACAGCAATAGTTGCATCATCTACGATGTATGCAGAATTTATAGCATGTTATGAGGCCATGGGACATGCGTTATGGTTAAAGAAATTTCTACCCAACTTGAGAGTGACAGACTGCATTAGCAGGTCACTAAAGATGTACTGTGACAACGAGCCCGCAGTATTCTATGCTCACAACAACAAGTCGAGTAATGCTACAAAGTCAACAGATATAAATTATTATGTTGTGAAGGATAAAGTCTAGGATCAAACTATAAGTCTCGAACATACAAGGACAAAGGATATGCTTGCGGATCCGATAAAGAAAGGCTTACCAGCCAATGTGTTCAAGGAACACTTAGCCGGCATGGGATATGGAAAGCCTATGATTCCTGGACTACAGAGGCCCAAAAGTAATAGGATTTGTTTTAAAATAAAAAAGTATGTAGTGGCTGTCTAATTCTATCAACAATTGAGCTGAGACGATGAAACATGCTCTATGTACCGATCCGTGATGAAACGAGAAAAGTATAAGTATAAAGTTAAAAGAAAAGTCGAGATCAAGGGGGAGAATGTTAGATTAATCTCTCCCCGTTCGAGCCCAACGGCCCGAACGGAGTCCCTTAACCGCGCCCTGATCGGGGGGTGCTCAACCTTATCATGGTTGATGGGCCCCTGTCGCCAGCGCACATATAAAGAGGTGGGGGCGGACGCACACGGTACGAGGTTCACCATGCGCCGCAGCACCCCACCGACACACTCACCGATTAGGGTTTGCGCTAGGCCGACGGAAAGCGCCGCCACCACCACACACCCACGCTGTCGCCCTCTTTCCCCATGGCCACTAGCACCAGAACTAGCTCCGGTATCCCCTCCGGCTCGTGCTCGTCGAGCCAAGGCGCGGTTAGTACCCCTTCTCTCCGCTCTCTCTCTCTCTCTCTCTCTCTCTCTCTCTCTCTCTCTCTCTCTCTCTCTCTCTCTCACTCAGATTCACGTCTAGATATGCAAAGACAAAAGAGCTACTGAATAGATCTAGGCTAGTTGATCCTAATGGGTGCTAACAAGGAGCCCTTAATGTGCTAGCGTCCACTTAGGCTAGCTGTCGTTCCCGTGGATACTAGGGCTGCACGGTTCTCCGGGCATGGACCGGTCTGTCCCCGGGGCCGGAAGGAAGGAAGGAGCCGGGCAACTCTCCGAGCGATCCAGGCTTCGAACTTCTCCAAAGGTTGGGAGCATTGAGTATTTCAGCTAAACTTCACTGCAGCATTGAGTGTTTCAGCTAAACTTATAGTATGTTTCTTCTCAGCTGTGGTTGGAAAAGCTTGTCATCTTGATAATGTGGTCATGATCCTCCGGTGCTCTGTTTTTGCTCTTGGGACTAATAGCAGTAAATTGGTGCGGTCATTTTAACATTTACATGACTGAAACTTGATGCAGATGAGAGTGGGACTCCCGTGGCTGGAACTAGAGAGTTGAACTCTGATGCCGTGAGACTTAGGCCGATGCTACAATGTCGTGCATGCCATATGTGCATGGCCAAAATCTAGTGAAATATTCTATACTTGGCACAATTAGCTAGGCCATGTTTCACACGGCCGGGGTAGCTTAGAAATTGCAGCGAGGACGATTAAACAAGGTAACAAACGGAAGACCTTTGGCTGTCGGTGTTTAATTACTCGGCGCAGCTACATCGAATCCAGGTGGCACGATCCATCCGGGTCACTGCGTGCTACAGTTTCTCGATGAGCTTCACCAGCGGGCAGGGTGGGAACACGCGAGGCACACAGGTCCCGCTGCTCGTGGACGGTGGATCCATTCCACCTAGTACCAGCATTCACCTTCAAGGAAGGCTGCTGCTGCTGCTGCTGCTACTATTCTCCTCCTCCTCGCCGCCGCGACTTGTCAAACGAACCAATCAACGGACAAACCCTGGCCTTTTTTCTATAAATACTACCGGTAAACCCAGCCCAGATAAGCACACACACACATCATCATCGTGCAGTTGACGTTTAGCGTTCTTGCGAGGGTGAGCCATACCAGCCAACCATGGCGAGCAACAGCAGCAGCCTGGCGGTGCTACTCACGGCCGTGCTGTGCCTGCATCTGCCGGCGGCGACCCGCGCGCAGCTGCAGGTGGGGTTCTACAGCGCCACTTGTCCCGACGCCGAGGCCATCGTCCAGCAGGCCGTCGCGGCGGCCGTCGCCAGCAACGCTGGCCTCGCCGCTGGGCTCATCCGCCTCCATTTCCACGACTGCTTCATCAACGTATGTTCCTTACTCGTTTCATATATACAGTATTCTCGCTCCGTTCGCTAATCACAAGAAGTTTTAAATATTTTAAATTAGACTAAATATATTCTAGCCAGGACGAGTGAACCTACATATTAAAACAAACAGCACGTCTACGTATACATGGATTTTATAAAAAAAAATGCTAAAATGTCTTAGCGAACGGAGGGAGAGAGTAACAATAACAACCACGGAAAGTTGAGTGCTATCTGACTTTCATTCCTACATACAATTTCCGCCAAACGTAAATTTTCTTACTGTACCTATCAACCCAGGAGATAAAAGACTTTGGATTGACCAAAAAGCCAGGCCTCGCGTAGAAAACGGTGACTAGTAATCAATAAGTCGACCGTACCGAACATGTTCAAGAGTGTAGCAAAAGCGACAAAGTCAAGTAGGAGTATTATTCAACTGATCACCCTTGGTTTTGGGTCATACTATCACATGTTTGACGTGTGACCTTGCTGTTAAGGCAGAGCTACCTAGCTCTTACACCTTCCCACATGCATGTGGACAGCTCAATTATTTAGACAACTAGTCCTGCTTGTTGGAAGTGTCGAACATACTTTGCTAGGCTATTCTTATTTTATGACGATTCTAATGGTACTTATGTTGTATTATAGGTGTACATAATTTTTTTAATATATTTGGTCATGGTCAAACTTTATAAAGTTTGACCTTGACTAAACCTAGAATACAGGGTATTTCAGGACAGAGGGAGTATATTCTTGCTAGTACGATGTGGACGTACGGAAAAAATGTCTACTAGTACATAATTGACTTGTCTCCGCTCGGCTCCGGCACCTATATCTATCACAAAGCTGGGCTCAGAACAAGTAGCTAGATGGTATATTCTTGCTACCACGATGTGGACTTGTACGGGACGGGAAAATGTCTAGTACGTAATTGACTTGTCTCCGTTAGGCTCCGGCACCTATCTATCACAAAGCTGGGTTCAGGAATATTGCTACGCCGGCCGGCTGGCCCTGGCAGGTCATTATTTCTGTAAATTAAACTTAATGATTTAACAACGGCATCACATCAGGTAGTAGTAGTACTACGATGCATTGGTTATGATTAGGGCATGCACCTATACTACTGGTACTACTACTCGTAGTACAGTGCAAGCTAGTATAGCAGTTTGCCTTGACCAATCTTTGATGATGATCTCTCATCCATGTGACACCACACCACACGTGCAGGGGTGTGATGCGTCGGTGCTGCTCTCCGTCAACCCTGACGGAAGCGCGGTGGAGCGCGACCGGCCCCAGAACAACCCGAGCCTCCGTGGCTTCGAGGTCGTCGACGCCGCCAGGGCCGCACTAGAGCAGAGCTGCCCGGGCACCGTGTCCTGCGCCGACATCCTCGCCTTCGCCGCCCGCGACAGCGTCAACCTCACGGGCACCGACGTCTTCTACCAGGTCCCGGCCGGCCGCCGCGACGGGAGCGTCTCCAACGGGACCCTCACGACCACCCTCCCGGGCCCCAACCTGACGGCCGCCGACCTCGTCTCGGGGTTCGCGGACCGGAACCTGAGCGCCGAGGAGATGGTGGTCCTGTCCGGAGCCCACACCCTGGGCCGCTCCCACTGCAACTCCTTCATCGTCCGGAACCGCGAGCGGCTGGCGGACGGCACCGTCAGCCCGGCGTACCAGGCGCTGCTGGAGGCGCTCTGCCCGGCCAACACGAGCCAGTTCACCGACGTCACCACGGAGATCGACCTCAGCACGCCCACCGTGCTGGACAACGCCTACTACAAGCTGCTGCCGCTCAACCTCGGCCTGCACTTCTCCGACGACCAGCTCGTCCGCAACGGCACGCTCAGGGCCGCCGTGGACGCCTTCGCCGCCAACGAGACTCTCTGGAAGGAGAAGTTCGTCGCCGCCATGATCAAGATGGGCGAGATCAGCCCCAAGACTGGCGCGGACGGAGAGATACGCCTCAACTGCAGCATCGTCAACACGCCTGCAGCTTCGCCGTCCGCCTCCGCACGACTGATCGAGGTGCTCCGCCCGGGCTCCGGCAATGAGGTCGCCACCGACCAGCTAGCTGCTGGACGTCGTACCTCGTACGCTACGTAAACAGAGTAGCATCTCTACTATATAGTAGTAATAAAGTATATGTACGCGTTTATATATGTTTTCACGGATGGAGTATGTTGGAATATTATAGAATATATGAGAGGTTTGAACAGCTCGTTGATGTACTCCCTACGTCTACTTCTACCCTTGTCTTGAATCAAATGTAGTAAAATTTGACAAATTTTTTAGGACAACGTACCAATATTTATGACACTGAATTGTTATAATTAGATTTATTTTTAAATCTAGTTTTATAATATGTTAATTTGATATGATATATGTTTCTATATTTTTTTATAAAATTGGTCAAATTTGGTTACGTTTGACTTAGACAAAAGCTAGATGTACACTTATTTGCGGACGAAGAGAGTATTTGTGTGTGTCACACTGCAATGAATCATTGAATGCTGGCCGCCGATAGCATTAACTTATTTGTATTACTACTATTTGGTTCAACATTGACATGAATCAGCAGTTCCACATGTATTTAATATATATACATGTAATTTAACTATTATATACATTTAATTCAACATTGACATGAATCAGAAACTCCCTGGGTGTAGAATAATTTATTCTGCACCCGTGTCGATCGACCGAGCCAGCCCGCGCGTTCGGTTCCATCAAACCTGGTCGGTGTGGCTGGTATAGCCAGCTTCGTATTTGTTTTACAATTCAGTCGTGGGGTCTGGGAGGTGACTAGTAATCCCGACACCTCATTTGTCCCCGTTGTTTTCCAATCGTGCCTACACGACGGTGAGACGGTTTAGTAATTGAACTCGGCAGCGCTTGGGCGGCCGGCGGCGAGCGGTGGCTTCTATCTGCGCGCTCTGTTTGTCCTTGGCTCCGTCATGGTTGGCGGTTGGAATCGGCGGCGCCATGGTTAGGGATGTTCCTCGACGGCTGGAGCGGCGACAATGGCGGCGTGGCGCAGACGGGTGGTGGTTTTGGCATCTCCTGCTGCTTCTCCAAGTTTCCTCCGCGAGTCGACTACCTCCACCAGCTGCAATAAGCAACCGCCACCTCTGTTACCTGAGCGGCCCAATCGTCCCAACCTCCAGATCCCATCCATGTCCCACGAGCTTCAGATGATTCGCAAGGTTAGGGATGTTCCTCGACGCCTGGTTCCTTCTCCCATCCATGGCACTACTCACCTTGCCATTCACAAAAGGTCCATCTCTTTCCTCCTTGTGTCTGATATGATGTGTTTTACGTGGGTAATAGCTTGTATGTGTGTCAGATCTAGATCTTTAATCTATTTTAGTGGCAGCCTGGGTTGGGAACGATGGTGTCGTCTTTGATTCCTCGAGGGCTGATGCAAGATAATCTTTTGATGCACCAATCTTTGGTCCATTATTTTTTCTTGCAGGGAATCTGTGTTGCAGTTTTGTGGAGACAATACATGGTAGCTGGTAACTATGTCCTGTTCTTGAAGACGACATAGGAGTAGAAACAAGGTAAAGATAGCCTATGTCGAAATAAAAAGGAATCCAGAAACTCTTTCATGATCCTGCATTGACAAGATAAATAAGAACTGCATACAGTTGAGTGTTAACAGAATTGGTCGGGCGGCGCAGTGGGTAGTGGCTGCTGGCGGCATCAGCATCCTGGCCGAGCACCGCAGTGGCTGCAGGCTAAATCGCCATCATGGTGAGCGGCGGACGGCACCATCCTGGTGTATTCTGTAGATCGTTTCATGGCAGACAGAGCACGCTTCTACGATTCGATGTAAGGTATATGGTGTCTGCCCATTCCTTTTAGGTGGATTTTTTTGTATTTAGAACTAGCAAGGAGGATACCAATTCCATAATACTCTTCACTGGTATGCAGAAAAGAATCATTAACTGTGAATAAGTTACATGGCTGCTAAGTTGATTCTGCTCAGATGTGAATCATTAACTAGCAAGGAGGATACCAATATAACTGTGAATCATTTACTAGCCTAATAGGAAATCAGATGATTCTGCTCAGGTGGATGTGAAGGTCTATTGCCCTGTGATAACTCCATGGCCAGTAGGTCCATGAATAAGTTACAGTTCTCAGGACACGTTTTCTTGCATGGCTGCTAAGTTGTGTTACGCATCACTTCCAAGAATCCAACTAGTTCTATAAGATCTTCAAAAAATTGTCTGTTAATCGTGTGAGGGAGCTGTTATATTGCAGGCCTTTTTGTGTTGGGCTAGCGTGGCCTGAGGTGACCTCAAGTCTGAATCCAGTATTTTAGGTTGTGTTACTATTTTTCATTTGGGGTTTTATGGTCCAATATTTATTCAGGTTACTCCAAACCTAAAGTTTGTTTTAGAATCCATGTTCTGCATCAGATTCAGCCATTAATATGGGTTGGTTTTATTTTTTTCATTGATGGCAACAAGGTTATATCTAGGTATGAAGCTTTTCATTTAAAAATAAAAGAAAAGCTTGATTCACCTTCTGCATGTAGCCATGGAACAACTTCATATGTCCTTCGTGGACTGAATTGTTGATTTTTAATCCTACTGGAGCTTACCGATTCTTGAAACAAACATAATTTTCATTTACTTCCCAACCTTTGATTCTAAGTGGGAGATCATTATCATCACTTTTGCTTAGGATTCATATTCTTCTTTAATCTATTTTCCTGTCTTTCAGAGCTATCAATTCAAATAAGATTAATTTCTTCATACTGGTTGTTTACCGCTATAAACTAGCTATAAAAACCCTACCTGAACCATTTTTAAGTTTTAAGCAGTAACAGATAGTACAAAAATAAGAAGAAAGAAAATTACAACCGGGCTAGCTATGGCTATCTAAACCAAAGGCATAATTGTACAAGCTGCAAATTATACAGTGGCAGCTAAACCGGCATAACATAACACTCCAATCTAGTAGAACTTTTGAGGTAGCATCATTACAGGCTTACAGCGGTGAGACCACAGGGATATTTGTTACTGAATTCCTTCTTTTCTTTATCCGATTGATAAATGATGAGCACGTGCACTGCTCCAGAATCTTAATGCTAGCTAGTTCCAAAATCTGAATGCTAGCTTGCTCCAGATTTCCCCCGCAAAAAAGTTACACCCAGATTCTAATATTCTTTCTTGTTTTTATGTTCTCAGTTCTTCATCAGAAGTCGATTAGGTATTCGAGATTAGGAATTGGTGAGTGGCCCACATAAATTTCAGGCTTAAGAAATTTGATGGGCAGAGTATATCTATCCTTAGTATGAATTTGGGCTCACTGAATATAGATAGCCTATAAATCTTCTTATAAATATGTGATGGTGTGAAACGAGCATTCTTTTGCTCCTATTGAGGTCATGTCACCTTTTGTATCCCTGCTTCGTAATGATTCAGTTTTTTCTCTAAGGAATGCTTCGGTTTGAAATTATCGTCGGTTTTCTTCATTCTTATCGTATTCTTTTGTCCATTTTTCAGGACGGCTGGTGATGTTGAAGTGTCCTGCTCCTGGATACAATTTAGAGATGTACCGCATATTGTGGTCTTCAGCTTTGTGCCGCCTAGTAGGATAGAAGTGCAATATCAAAGGGTTGTGTAATTGAATTGATGTAACTATTTTGCACAAACTTATGCAATCGTGCCTTTTAACAAATTTATATGCCCCATCTGAAATTGCTTACTTGAGTGTTTGTTCCACTGGAGTACAAATCGATTTAATCAACCATGTTTCTTGTGCTTGTTAGCATATTTTCTTATATAGGTTTATTTTTTCTTACATCGATCCTCTCTAATCAGTCACGGAGACATAATACAACGGGCTGGCCTGGTTTTTTTCTTACGGCGCATGCAAGGACTCTTATATTGCACCTAGGGAATCTTTACGTATACCTTACAAAAGGTTCAACGATATACAATCTGCAACCTCCTGTCTACGGATCGAGCATGCGACATAACTTTTTTCTAAGGGAAGCATGCGACGTAATTTTACAACGCCTGGCGCGCAGGAGGCTCGAGTGGTGCATAACTTTTTTTAAAGGGAAGCATGCGACATAACTTTACAACGCCTGGCGCGCGGGAGGCTGGAGCGGTGCGGACGGGACGTGTTTGCGGGTGGAGCATCGGGCAGGCTGGTGCGGTGGGGTGCAGAATAATATTCTACTCCCAAGGAGTCAAATAGCGCGACTCTAACTCTATTAGACTCCCTGGGTGTAGAATAATTTATTCTGCACCCGGGTCGATATATGTATGTGTGCGTGTGTGTGTGTAAATTACCTGTAGGTATATATGTATTTATATGTGTGTGTAATTACGTATCATGAAGTAATCAACCGCACCCTCGTATCGACTTTAATATGTTGCGATGGACAATTGTTGAACTCCACAGTCTAACAAAACTGAACCCCTATCGCCGACCGCCGAGAAACCTACAAGTACTACACACTTTGGCGCATCCCCTCTGCCATCTCCGACTGGCAACGACACTAGAGAGGCCTTGGGGACGGCCCGATCTCTCTGAGTTGACTCTAAGGGGGCAGGGCAAGAGGGAGTGGGGGGGGGGGGAGGAGACTCTTTTTTTCTTTTCTTATTTTGGTACAAGTCGCGATAATGGTCATAACTATTTATAAACGATGTTAATGATTATTAATAAATCATTGAATTTAAAAAAACGATGTAAAAAAATCCATACCACTGCCAAAAGGGTTGGTCTCATTCTTAATAGTAACTAGCATGATTTGCGAGGGCACCAACTTTATTTGATTTTTATAGAAGAGCATCATCTTTGACGCCTCAAAAATTATGAGAAAATATCTTCTTAAATTGATGGAAATAAAATTATACTCACTCTATCCACAAATAAGTGTACGTTTGGCTTCAAAAAAAATCCGCAAAAGAGTGTACTTCTACCTTCTCAATGCACTTTAAAGTAGGAAAAATTGCTTCACAAAAATCAAGCGCTATAACATTTAGCAAATGATCTCTTCAATTTATGCATGCACTTACCTCATTGGAGGTGGAAGAATTAAAGATGAGAGAGAACATGGCTAACACATTCCCAATTTTCTACTTTATCCCATAATTTGTCTTAAAATTCCTAAACAGTCTACTTATTTGCGGACGGAATGAGTCTGATTTAAAGTAATACATTATATAACCACCATTTGTACATATAAACTAAACAGTTATCACATGTGTAGCAGAGCTCTTTAATCGTATTTAACAATAGCATGTATTTTATTTTGCAATGATGCAACATTTTTTTGCGGGGGAAACGATGCAATATTATGATACAAGTTATGACATCTTAATCAATTGCCTTTTTTCTACACGATTGCAAATCCTAATGAGTATTCTAATAAAATTTTAGGATATGAAACTACATAAACTTCCTTGTGATTTTTATTTTACGTAATATTTTATTTAGATACATACATCATAAAAAATGATAAGAACTTATTATATATAAATAATTTTCAAAAAAATTATATTGAAAACAAATTTACTTCAACTTGACTATGATTTATATAAAAACTTTACAATATTTATAATCCTTGGCATTAAATTATCTTGATCCCTAGGAAATTCGTAAGAATTTAAAATGTACAACTACTTTGAAATAATATTGAATAAAAACTATAGCATATATATTTTGTATCCTTGAGCACGTATTATCACCGAAATCTCTTCACGACAAACTGATTTGTTGGTACTGATACTTATGAAGTAGTATCATTTCTCTTAGTCAAGCAATGACATGCTTAATCACCGACCATCGGTTCTCCATATCCAGGCACATATTTAACATGATACCACTATGTTTCTCTTACACCAACTATGTCAATGGGTTATGGTTGATTGTGTCCTATAGCTCAAATAAAGTTAGGAAGCTCCAATCTAGTTCACCTTCCAACACTAAATCATAAGGTTATCTAGAGAAATCCACATATTCAATATATCATCTACATAAAGCAAGATGGCACCCACACGTCTGCTTGATACAACATAATTATATATAACATTTAAGTAAACTACGGTATGTTGTGCTTGCAAAGAGTTTAGGCTACTTATTATTAACTATTAATAACTTCATAATTCCTCCTTCCTAGATATAGTGCATATAATTTTTTTATAAAATTCAAAGGATTTGAAGATTTGACCAATTATGTAGAAAAACTTATCAACATCTAGAATACCAAATCTATGCCATTAAAATTTTCATGTTGTACATTTTTATATGGTAATATATTTGATATTGTATTTTTTTAAAGAAAAGCGATGGAGGAAGCCTCCACGGCGAGTTTGAATTTTTAAATAATAAGAACCCAAATTCGTGTCCATGAGGATTTGAACCTAGGTGGATGGGTAGTACATCCACTTTGCTAACCAAGTGAGCTAGGCTCACTTCTTAATATATTTGATATTGTAGATATAGATTATTTGCTCAATAAACTTGGTCAAATTAGATGAACTTTGATTTTTCAAAAATCTTGTATTTACTATATTATAGCAAGAAGGTACTCCCTCTGTTCACTAATTTAAGACCTTCTAGCTTTTTTTGTAAGTATGTGTACCTATACATTTTATTGCTTAGGCTCGTCCACTTTAGTCCGGATCTAGTCTACTTTAAAAATATCTAGAAGGTCTTGCATTGGTGAACGGAGGGAGTATTACACTTAAGGAATATTGAATATTATTTGTTAAACCGGATGCACTATATGAACACCTATCAGTTTTGGATGCAATAATTATGATGCTTTATTAGCTTTGATTTGTTATTGATTGTGCTCTATTTAAATTATAAGTCACAACAATATGTTTGGTTCAACCTTGCTCACACAAAGTTAGGAACATTTTTATTCATGATCTATCAATAAAATAGAGTCTGCTTGATTTACCCTGATGTTTTGCTTCTACTATGACATGGTGTGGTTTAGAATAAAGATGTATTGGCTTTGCTTAATTATTGTTATTTTGAAATGGATCAATGTTTAACGTGTAGTAATTCATGGAATAGGTGGTTCTCATGGTCTGTCTTCTTGGTTTTTCTTATAGTGAAAGTTTGATGATTTGGCAATATAGTGGCGGGACACTCTGTATTCTCGACTTACTCTTTGGTCCAGCAAAATCTCAGCATGAAATAACTTGTACCTCGGCCTACAAAAAATGATAAATTCTGACAAATCTGAATAATTTTGAATTAGGCACCGTTCATCGTCCTAGATCTAGAAATTTTTCATTTTTATACAGCCAACAATTTCAAATATTTCCCAATGATTTTTTGCACACGGGTAAAAGTAATGATTAGCTACATAAAAAATCAGAATTTTTCGAAACTTGAAAATGTCAAATTTCAGAAATTTCAAAAAACGTCGTCCATGGAAGACGTGCTCCATATTGACGCTTTCCACACGTACCCTCTTTTTCTAATTATAGTATGCTTTGGTAGGATAAAATAATCTACAAAAATATACTACTTCCTGTGAGACACGTACAAATCAGTTTTAGGGTTTCTTTCACCTTGCTAGCTAATCCACATACATACTAAGCAAGCTGATGGATTATGGCTTGGTAGATTATGGGTTGTTTAATCCGGTTGTTTTTTTACTCTCTTCATATTAGTTGATTTACTCTCTTCATATTAGTTGATTTGGATTTATCAAGATTTGAATGAATCTAGGAAGTAGCAGAAGTATTTGCCCTTCTCTCATACAGCGCGGATGGATGCAGAGTTCCAGACCTAGGCTGCCGCGATGACTTTTTTTTCCTAACCTAGGCTGCCGCGTGACTTTCTTTTCCTAACCTAGGCTGCTGCGTGACTTTTTTTTTGTTTGACATTGCCTCCGGTCACGGCTTCAATTTGACACGGGTTTCCCCTAAAAACAACTTGACACGGGCTTCACCAAATACATGACCGGTGACCGGCCTGTCATGTATAATCTGTTACCTAGTCTAAAACTCTGATTAAATTATAGCCACTAATTATATATCTAACCGTTTAAATAATTTAAATGATGTGGATTAACCCGATGCCTCGAAAAACAGTCTTATATTACTTTTAGTATATACTAGATAATTTTATTTCCATAGGATTTTTCTAACCGATAAGCTATCATTCTTTCCCGGGTAAAATAAGTAATAGACAGATGCAAAGTCTAGGGTGTGACAAGAAATTGCCAGATGCACAAGTCTACAGTACGAGAAGAAATGGCCAGATTAAGCAAATGAAACCAGCAGGAAATATCTGTCGAAAAATGGGACAGTCTATTTGGCACTCGGTAGTTTTCAATTCGTCGTAAGTCAAATTTTCATCCAGTCCACATGGACATTTGACTTTTTTCTATTCATCAAAGGTCCAATTTTACATGTAATGTAAACTGTATTACTGTATATACAAGTAAATTAAAAAATATATAATTTATATGTATATACATATAGTTTATTACATGTATATATCTCTATCTCTACTATATAATTTTAGCTACGGTGGTTTTCGTCTCTTGAAATTTTCGTCGGTCGTGGCTGTTTTATGTTTTGGCCCCTCTATAACAACCATATCAACCCGCGGTCGCTTATCTCCTTATCATCTACGTGAACTTTGGGGAAGGACTGTCGCAGGTCATGGAGGTGCGCCACCACAGAGAAGGCGAGATCTGCCGCTGTCAGGGCCGGCCCTGAGGGGGGTTGGGAGGGGCGGCCGCCCCTGGCCCCCAAGTCCCAAGTCTGCAGTGGCAAAGGAGTCGTGCGGCGACACCATTAGAGTGAGCTTTGCTGGGATCTTTTCTCAAGTACGACGGTCAAGAAGAGTGACGGAGGCCGACGGCGACAGGCCGGAACCTGGCGAGGGGAGCTCGAGGGGATAGGGCGCTGGGTATTAGCAGCCATACAGGACCATGGGGAGACGGAGTAAGGGCTTGTTTGATTCATAGTATAGAAAAAGTATATGAATAGGAAAAACATAGGATTGAGATGTCATGCCAACTTGAATCCTATGAGAAGAGAAATTTTGTTTGATGTAGCAAAGGAATTTTTTCATGAGGTATGATCTAATGTTTTTTTCCTATAGGAATTGCACTACAAGATTCCTATATGATTAATTCCTATAGGATGTGTTCGTATGAATCAAACAATAACATAGGAAAAATTTCCATAGGATTTAAATCCTACACAATTCCTATGCAATTCCTATGAATCAAACAAGCCCTAAAGTGGGTGGCGGCTCTGGACTTGCTCCAAATTCCCACCAAGCTTCCTATATGTTCCTTCCCTGCTCACATGGGTGTCCTAGGGCGAGGTCGGCTGAGTTTGGGCGATGGGCGGCCAACATGCTTATTTTCAGAGAGCTGAGAAAGATTTGAGAATAGGAAATCTGAGGGGATTTGAGTTGATGCGGATGCTATGTTTTTCAGGTGGCCTCATGGCGTCGAGGGCGTGCCGGCGAGCGTGGCAGGCGACGACCGTAGGTGCGCCAGTAGTCGAAGAGAAGGGCGGAGCTTTGAGCGGACATGGTGCCCTCACGACCAATGCTGCCAGGACAGGCAGATGGAGGGGTGACGCGAGCCAGGCTGCTCTCTTCATCTCCCCAATGCATCTGGTGACAGGGACTTTCCATCTTTAATGTAAATACGTGGATGAATGATGTTTTCAATGTTATCTCTAAAGAGTCAAGGGATTCTTTTACTCTGTTTATCTTGACTCGGTGGTGTAAATCTGTTGCAAAAATCTACCGAGCTGAGCTCTTTTCCTCTACTAAAAATGAAACTACAGTGTATTTTTGTTGGAGTATTATACGGCTTCACTTATACAATATGAGATGATATGTGGATACGATAGGGCGTGTATTTTTGTTGGAGTACGAATTACTACATAATAAAAAGCTAAAGACTCTATTTTATCAAAAACACGATTTTAACTGTAATCTCGCCGAGCGTGGCAGGCGGCGACCGTAGGTGCGTCAGTAGTCAGAAGGGTGGAGCTTTGAGTGGACATGGTGCCTTGACGACCGCTGCTGCCAGGGCAGGCATATGGAGGGGTGACGCGAGCCAGGCTGCTCTCTTCATCTCCCCGATGCATCTGGTGATAGGGACTTTCCATCTTTAATGTAAATACGTGGATGAATGATGTTGTGAATGTTATCTCTAAATATTTAAGAAATTCTTTTACTCTGTTTATCTTGACTCGGTGGTGTAAATTTGTTGCAAAAAACTACCGAGCTGAGCTCTTTTCCTCTGCTAAAAATAAGACTACAATGTACTACATAATAAGAAGCTAAAGACTCTATTTATCAAAAACACGATTCTAACTGTAATCTGGATTCCTCCACAGATGGATAGCATGATTCATGCTATCAAAAACTCGATCTATCAAAAGCACGATTCAGGCTCCACGATTCAGGCTAAATAAACCATTGCTTGTTTCTTGTTGACAAAAAAACACGGTTGGAAAGCTCTTTGACCTATAACATGCACAGATACATGTAATATCAATCCAAGCAATATATAGGAAAACACTCATTTAAAAATTATGCAACTCATGGACTTTTTGTATTGCACGGAAACAAGCAATTGTTCATGGAGCGACAAATGCGTCAAGCAAATGGGCCAGCGGAGACACACTATCTGAAGGTAGAGGTGTAACATCCCAGGATTAGCACCTAGAAATAGAGAGGACACAAGTTTGTGCATTGCATTCATGCATAGAAAATTCGGGTAATTTTCGCGCAAAACTAAAAGAACTATAGGAGGATCGAGATATCTCTTGTTTCTGATATTAATGTCAGCACAAGTGCTATGGCATGACCTCTATTTCATCTTCTATGTTTGAGGGTAAAGCAATTTAAATTTGAATATTCGAAAGATGTATTTGAATTGTAAAACAATTTAAAATAGAATTATACTTTGAAATAGTGTAACAAGTATAGATACATATTTGAGATATTATTTATGATTAAGATATAAATAATCACAAGTATTAAAATAGATAAGAAAAGAATTGAATTATTTTATAATATAATATGATAATACAATCAGAATTCAATTGAGTAAATTGAAATAATCCAAGGAAAGGAAATGATTATAATAATCAAATAAGAAGCTCTTTATTACATCACATATAGTACTATAGTGTGTTTACACTTTGGAATAATAAAGTAAAATTTCCAATCTCGAATAATGAGATCTCATTACAGGAAATGAACTAGAAATTACAAAATGATAAGAGAAAGTCTTATATTAAGCCTTGATCTTCTCAATCTTCTTGTTCTTATTTTCTGCAGTCAAGTAATGGAAACAAAGAAGGGATTATTGGGTTAGTGTTAAAATGTTTCCCTCATCAAAGATGAGGCATTATCAATATAGGAACCCAACTTAGGGAAATCAAGAACTAGTCTTGATTTCCACGGTATTGGCTAGAGGGATCAATTTTCAATCTAAGGCAACAATAGCTTATGGATCATACTGGGATCATCTAGATCAATGGATACATCAGGGACAAGCAGGCAACAAGGCAACATTGGATGATTCATATCAGGAAAGGGACAGAGGCAACAACCTTTGATCCATTTATTCATTGGCAACAATGCAACTAATCAATCCCTCTAACCAAGTTCAGTTCCTAGATAAAAATGCAACTATTAAATTTTTGAGTATTTCTCTATTGGTATTGATTACCAACAAGAAATTTAAAAGCCACAATTAAATAATTTATGAGAAAGCCAAGTTAATTAAGCTAGTCGATTGTTTCATCCATCCAGATTCATTCACGTGGCAGTACAAAAACAACACCCAAATGGATAAGACCAGTCTCAATTGTAGCTTGCTCTAGTAGGAATAGAAACTCAACTTGACAACTTGTGCTAGGAGTGGAGTCACAAGAAGGCAGCACACGCACCATGCATGGCATGTGGTGTTGTCACCATGGTAGAACCAATATAAATAGGACAGCAGCAAAGCAATCACCCAGTTGTATCACATTTCCTCTCATCTGCCAAACCAGACCAAGAGCTCATTCATCTATTAGCTACAAAACTCTCTAACTAGCACATAGTGATAACCATTGTCAATAGAACAATACCAACATAGCCAAGTAGTAACAAGATCATTAGGAAGCTTAAACAACAAGGACGGATCAGGCTATCCTCAAGAAGGGGACTTATTTTGGATCCAGAAGAACAAACTCCTGAAGAACAAGCCACAGAAAAACAAGTACCAACAACAGCAGGTAGGAATTTCTCAATAGCAATAACTAGATCTAGTGCCATATATGTGCATAGCATCATATAAGGGGATCTAGAAACAAGCACAAGTAACAAGTATTGGATCTGTTCTTCCTTACATAAAATGGGTCTCAGCCTTTTGCATCACGGGCTAAAGCATCTGTTCTTAACAGTTCTATCTAGAAAATAAGTTGGGAGAGAAGATAGCTCTCAGGCTTCCATAGTATTGCTATGCGAAGCTCATCATAGAGCTGTTGGACCAGCAAATCTAGTATATGCTATGTTCCCGAAAAGATATAGCCTCAGCTTGTGCATCATAGGCAGGGGTAATCTCCACTCACTCTTTAATCATTGGTCATTTAGCATGGTGATGAATTCCAGCAAGCAGGGCTAAATCAACATCAGCTAATCATGCTAAACCAACTTGTTGCTGTGGACACTCCAATAGGAGGCACCACAACAACAAAAGCAGTTAGCAAAAGCCACTGAAGTATTAGAATTTTCATCATCATACAAAATATAGAAACTTTGTAAACCTGAATATGGACTCTGCAAATCATTTTCTAGCTAATAATAGCTAGAAATCATCCAAGGATGTACTGTGTCATAGTAACAGTACTTATGCTAGCATTCCAACTTTAAATTCAAAGTGAACTTATTCTAATTCACCAAAGCTTCAAACCAGCATCATAAGCATTAATTCCCTATGGATTTTATCCAACTGTGTAAACAACAATTCATCTACCTAAAGTACTATTGTGCTCACTCCCATAGGGAGGCACCACAATAGTCACCAAGGCAAGAGAAGCCACCAAAACAATATATATAGATCAGTAATCATCTTCCTAATTAAATAGTTAGGAATCATTCTAACCAATCACTGCCATATGGATCAACCATAGATGATATACCATTTCATCCATAAACAATAACCAGTATAGAACAAATCATTTTCCTGGTCTGAATACCTAGGAATCATTTAGTTTTTAATACTAAACTGTCAAGCAGATATGTTAAATCATCACTAATTTATCTTGAAATAGCCACATATGTGTTATCTATAACTAGAAGGGAAGCACATCAAGCTTCAGTTCCCTGGATCTTGATCAAATACCACTAGGTGCTATCATCAGCACATCATCAGCACAAAAGCTGGTCACAGAAGAGATATGACTCACTATGGGTGCCGAGCACCTGGAGCGGAGGCGTGACGAAGTCTTGGTTGTCACATCCGATGCCGGGGTTGCGTTTGTAGCGTCGTCCCACCGGTGTCGAGCTTAGAGTAGATGACATTGAAGGGAATATGCCCGAGAGGCAATAATAAAGTGGTTATTATCGTATTCCTTGTTTATGATAAATGTTTATATTACATGCTATAATTGTATTAATATGGAAACGTTAATACATGTGTGTTTAATAAACAAAAAGGAAGTTCCTAGTTATGCCTCTCTTATAAACTAGCTCGTTGATTAACAAGATGATCCAAGTTTCCTGATCATGGACATTGGATGTTGTTAATAACGAGGTCACAACATTAGTGTAATGATGTGATGAACATTCATCCAAAGTATAGCATTACGATCAAAGTCATTGAGTTTATATTGCTATAACAACTTACGAAGTGATCCTAATCCTTAGACCATGAGATCATGTCAATCACTAACACCGGAAGAGTTTCTCGATGACATCAAACGTCACACCGTAACAGGGTGATTATAAAGATGGCTTCAGAACTACTAAAGTGTTATGTTGAGACCCATGGATCGAGAGTGGAATTTTTTCATCCCGATGACGGATAGATATGCTCTGGGCCCTCTCAGTGATATCACATCGATTAGCTTGCAAGCAAGTGATTTGATCACTAGAATGTTATATCACGGGAACGAGAAAAGAGTGCATGTCGGTAACGAGATCAAACTAGGTATGGAAATACCGATGATCGAATCTCGGACATGTAATATATCATGAAATAAAGGGATTAAGATATGGATCTGGGCCCTCTCAGTAATATATCACACGATCACAGAAGTCATCGTTGAATGTGTGGGAATCAGTATGGATCTCCAGGTCCCGCTACTGATTATTGATCGGAGAAGGGTCTCGATCATGTCCGCATTATTCGCGAAACGTAGGGTGACACACTTAAGGGATGCCGACACCATTCGGAAAAAAAAAGGAAAGCGCGGGAATTTATTTCACTAGACACCGGAACTGTTTCGGTTGAAATTGCTGAAACTGGTTCTGCATGTGAAATGGAATACTAGCAAGGGGTTTTATGTGAATGTTTGTTAATTAAATTAATTAACAAAATTCTGAATAAATAAATAAAAGAGTTTTATTTAAATGAGAGCTTGCATTAAATTTGGTGGAAATTTAATGCATGTGAGTGGATTTTTGAGTGGAGGCTCTTTTATGGGAGTGGAGGCTTTTCATTTTGAGTGGGAGCTCCACCCACATGAATGTGGGAGAGGTGGGGGAATCCCCCATGGTTGGGCGCCATGCCCCTTGGGTGCCCCCCTCTCCCCTATAAAAGGCCCCCCTCTCATCCTCTCAAAGCACACCTTCTCGTGAAGGATCTCTATCCCCCTCTAGAATTTATCCCCCATGGTCTCGGACTAGCGAGATACATATTCCCGGTGGCTATTCGGCAAGAAAGAGTTGTGCTTCCGCTGCATCGCTGGAGCGAGGAGGCGGAGGTTGCTCGGTGCCTCGAACGTGTGTGCGAGCACGGATGCGCTGCTGATTTGCGGCGCTAGGACTTCCTCTCGATCTTGAGATCGGCAAGAGATCGTCTACATCAACCACGAGTTGAACTCGTTAAGCTTTGTCGGTCTTCAAGGGTATGTTCTCTATGGATATACATCCGCCCGTTGTTTGTATCTAATAGATAGATCTTGGTACATAGTTCACATCGTAGGAAAATTTTTGTTTTCTATGCTGCGAACCCAACAGTGGTATCAGAGCCAGGTTTATGCGTAGATGCTTTGCACGGGTAGTACACATATGAGTATGTGGGCGATGATGATCATTTTATTGCTTCTTAGTTGTACTTTGGATATTGGTGGCATAGTGGGATGAAGCGGCCCGGACAAACTTTACATGTCCTCGCACATGAGACCTGTTCCACGCTTGACATGCAACTAGTTTGCATAAGTGGCTAGTGGGTGTCTGTCTCTCCTACTATAGTCAATATCTATTTTTCAACGAGTTGTAAACAATTTGGTTATCCTCGTTTTGTTTCATGTTCGTAGGTAAGAACGGTTCTATCTTCGAAAGCCCTAAGCCACGTAAAACTTGCAATGGAAAATTAGAGGCGTCTAGTTTAGATTGTTTGCTGGGCTAGTGTTATGATATGGTGATGTTGTAAGTAGAAGTATGAGATGATACTCTTACAACACACATAGCGTGTAAGTTCCATAGACCTTGGCCTTACACATAAAGGTATGATAGAGATCATACCACGGTGCACATGATGGAGATCATATGCGGGAACCATATCATTTCACTTATTAACATGAGATGTTTGATTGCATCTTATATTGCTATTTTAGTGTTTTATTAGCATAATAAGATGATCCCTCATTTAAATATCAAGATAAGAATGTGTTCTTCCTTAAGTATGCACCGACAATGTTTCGTCGCTTCAAGGCATCACGTGATGATCGGGTGTACTTGAATCCACGAGCATATCTCGGGTGTAAGACAGTTACACACGCGAATACTAAGGTTCTTACTTGGCGAGCCTAGCATGTACAGACATGGCCTCGGAACACGGACCGAAAGGTTAAGCATGAGTCATATAGTAGATATGATGCCCATTTGATGCTCGCCTTTGAAGCTACACCGACTCACGTGATGATCGGACTTGGTGTAGTGGATTTGGTTCATGTAATCACCAAAAAGGAACGATGGATGTCATTTTTGAGTAGGAGTTCATTTCTAATTTGGATTAGTAGAACTCAATTTATCATAAATTAAATCAAAGTGAATTTCATAATTTGTTGTAGTCATTGGCATTCGTTCACCACCTTATGCATAGTTGTAATTGAGATAATAGAACTATAGAATTCTGGATATATACTTTACGAACTGGTATCGTATTGTGTTGAGTGTCAATCTAAAGTTTAAAGTCCTATTGCAAACTTTCAGCAAAATTCTATTGACTTCGTGAAATTTAATAATTGGTATTAAATCGAGAGTAACAATTCAAGTGTTAGTATCTTAAGTATCATGTTTGCCTCTATGATTCTTGATTGTTTTAATATCAAGTTTATCTAGGATATGAAAGAATTGTTTCAGAAATCATCATGTGTGGCAGATATAACGATATCTAAAACAATGTTTTGGTTGCAATATGATAGAGTATAATGTGTGTTCTCATATAGGATGAGAATTTACAAAGGTTGGAGATGCTAGATATCCTAATCATCCAAAAGGGTTTTGGAAAGCAACATTATACTCACGATTCTCCTTATAAACTACATTAGCTTGATCATGAAAGTCGTCATGATAAGGATGAATAGAAGATGTATGTAAAATGTTTACTACACTAAAAGATTACTAAAGAATGGATTTTAAAAGAATACCGATCATTTTGATGATGGTGATCTACTTCAAAGTGCAAGTCCAAAGGTATTATTATTTGAATATACACGCTTTGGACTATGTGTCATGTATATGGCGCCACTTTTGATGTTGATAGATTCTTTTAAAAAGTAAAAGGAAATGCTGAAAGAGAATCTATAAAATATACTTGGCAGAAAAGAAAAGATTGGAAATATCCAATTTAGGTATATATATGATATACATGTTATGGTTGTATTCTTTGCTTGTTAAACAATGTGGTTCTTGGGTATTGAATACCGAATTGGTTGGTATGAAATTTCATACGGAACAACGCAATTCATGAACCACAATGGCCTCAGTAACTAGCAAGAGAATATGTGATGATGTTCATCGAAAACAAACAAACCGTTGTTTGTATTTCTCGTTGACATCAAAGCTTGACTTCAAGATTTGTTTTAATAATTGTTATTTGAATCAGGTATTATGAGAACAAAGGTTGTTCAAATAATTACCGTATTCCATATAAGATGGATGATTTACAAATATAGTTGGAGAGATCACATCCATAAAACCTAATGCTAAAATGTCGCAAGACAAATGATTTAAAGATCACTTACAAAGTGACATCGCCGTTTAAATTATATTGGAAAGAAAACATGAAGAATCTACATATTCATGGATTTTTGGAGTCTTTGATTTGATCAAGTGACGCTTGTGAGACTTTCCTCGGGATAATTAAAAACTTCGTTCAAAGTCCAAAGAAGAACGAACGACTAAAATATTGGAATTTATACATATCGATGTATGTAGTCCATTATTTATAGTCGTAAGCGATGGGTTTCAACTTCATATACTTTCTCAGGAAATTTGAGTGAATGTTCACTTAATGAGAATGAAGTATGAAATATTTGAAAATGTTTCAAAGACTTTCAAGATGAAGTGGAAAATCATTGTAACAAGAAAATAAATGGTTTATGATTTTATCATAAGGGATTTGTTTGAGTTACAAGTGTAACAAGAAAATAAATGAATTATGATTTTATCATAAAGGGATTTATTTGAGTTACAAGTTTAGCAAAACACCTAGATTTACATATCCCGAAACACCATAGGAATATGGAGTGTTTGAGATTTGTAATGAAACCTTGTTTGACATGGTTGGATCAAAGGTGTTATTGATAAAACTGACATTATGTTTTAAAAAGATTAAAGCTTTAGATACTTCCGCTTTTTACACTGAAAAGAGATCCATCTTGATCCGTTCAAATGACACCATATGAGTTATGGTTTGGGGTAAAACCCAAGTTGTCATTTCTTAAATTTTGGTATGCTAAACATAAGTAAGATGTTTACAACCAAAGTCGGATGAGCATGTCTTTGTAGGTTATTTCGAATAACAATTGGTTATTCCTCCATAACACCGAGGACAAAAGGGTTTGTCCCTTGAAATGTGAAGTTTCTTGAAAAAGGAATTTTTCATAAATGTTAAGTGGGAGGACAATAGAACTTTGATAAGGTTAACGAACCTTAGCTAAATGTGCTGAGTTGCGCAGCGCCGGAAATGGTTCTGGAGGCTGCCATAATGATCATAGCTTATGTGCCTCAAAGGTTGCGGTCACGGAGGTCTAAAGTTCCTATTGAACCAAGAAGGTCGGATAAACAATCAAATGATTGAGATTTGAGAGTAAATCATTATTGTTATACAATTATGAACCGACTACAAAGAAGCGATCTTGGGCCCTGACTCCGTAAAATGGCTTGAAGCCATAAAATCCGTGATAGTTCCATACACGAGAAATCAAGTTTTGAACTTGGAAGACCCTCCGGAAAGGTGTAAAAACCTATCGGTCGTATTTGGATCTATAAAGAAACAGACATGGATGTTTTACATCTATGAAATAGTCGACATATCGGTAAAGTATTTTACGACAATGTTCAAGGAGTTGACTATGACAAGATTTGATCTTTCATAGCGATATTTAGTCTGGACGGATTAAAGTAGCAACCACTACATATAATTTGTTATATGGTAGATGAATAAACAAAACAAAGTTTTTCTAATAGAATGGTTACCTAGGACATGTACATGACACGATCCAAAGGGTTTTGTTAATTAAAAGGATGCTAAAAAGGGCATGCAAACTTCAATGGTTGAAGTAAGCATCGCGGAGTTGGAATCTTCACCGTGATGAAAAAGAGTTTTCATCAGGAGACGATGAAGATGCTTGCATTTTCAAGAAATTAAGTGGGAGCGCTAAGACATATTTCTAATACATTTTGTGGAAGACATCTTGTTGATTAGAAATGATGTATCTTTTATTGACAAAGGTTAAGAATTTCATTTTGATGAAATACTTAGGCAAAACCCGAATATTTAGCATGAATGTCTATAGTGGATAGACTGTGACGCTAATATGGTTGTGTCAAACGTACATATATGAGATATTGAAGGAGTTCAATATAGAAACGGCAAGAAAAGTTTCTTGTCGCATGGAAAAGGAATTGAATCAAGATTCAAGTGTATCGACACTTGATAAGTGAAACAAGATTCAAGTGCTTTGACACTTGATGAGTGAAATCACGAGAATGTTTTGATCAATCATACCATGATATGTACACATCCAGATATGTCCTATTCTCTAAGTGTTATGAGCAAATACCAGAATGAATCATAAAATGATCATTGGACTATAGTAAGGATATTCTTATGATCTTTTGGAAGAACTAAGAATATATTTGTGTAGAGGTGACAAACAATTACAAATAGTTCATTGTAAAGCGTTACATTGATACTAGTTTTGTAGCAAGATACAAATTAAGTTTATCTCAATTTAAACTATGAGTGGCACAATGAAATGGAAAGGAGTTTTCATGATGGATTTGGATGTATTCCAAAGTTAAGACATTATGACGAATACTACAATAAAAGGCTAAGTATATGACTGCTATAGTAGCAGCAAAGGAGGGAATTTGTGTCAAGTAGTTTTTTATCAAACTAAGGTGTTGTTCGCAACGGGCTAACACTAAAGATATATTGTACGATAATAGTATCGACATGGTTTAACCCCAAGGAACTAAAGGTCTCACCAAAAGACCAAATTTATACAATGCCATCTCATTGGAGAATGAGTGATGCGTGGAGACGCAAAGACATGCAAATACACACGGACCTGAAAGCATCAGATCCGTAGATTATGTTAACCACTTGCAGTTGCGTATATGGAACACCAGAAAGTCATAGGTGTTCAATACGCAAAGTTTTCAAACTAGATTATTGTCTCTAGTGCAAGTGGGAGACTGAAGGGAATATGCCCGAGAGGCAATAATAAAGTGGTTATTATCGTATTCCTTGTTTATGATAAATGTTTATTTTACATGCTATAATTGTATTAATACGGAAACGTTAATACATGTGTGTTTAATAAACAAAAAGGAAGTTCCTAGTTATGCCTCTCTTATAAACTAGCTCGTTGATTAACAAGATGATCCAAGTTTCCTGATCATGGACATTGGATGTTGTTAATAACGAGGTCACAACATTAGTGTAATGATGTGATGAACATTCATCCAAAGTATAGCATTACAATCAAAGTCATTGAGTTTATATTGCTATAACAACTTACGAAGTGATCCTAATCCTTAGACCATGAGATCATGTCAATCACTAACACCGGAAGAGTTTCTCGATGACATTAAACGTCACACCGTAACTGGGTGATTAAAAAGATGGCTTCAGAATTACTAAAGTGTTATGTTGAGACCCATGGATCGAGAGTGGAATTTGTTCATCCCGATGACAGATAGATATGCTCTGGGCCCTCTCGGTGATATCACATTGATTAGCTTGCAAGCAAGTGATTTGATCACTAGAATGTTATATCACGGGAACGAGAAAAGAGTGCATGTCGGTAACGAGATCAAACTAGGTATGGAGATAACGATGATCGAATCTCGGACATGTAATATATCGTGAAACAAAGGGATTAAGATACTAGCGTAAAAGGTTCACACGATCACAGAAGTCATCGTTGAATGTGTGGGAATCAGTATGGATCTCCAGGTCCCGCTACTGATTATTGATCGGAGAAGGGTCTCGGTCATGTCCGCATTATTCGTGAACCGTAGGGTGACACACTTAAGGGATGCCGACACCATTCGGAAAAAGAAACGGAAAGCGCGGGAATTTATTTCACTAGACACCGGAACTGTTTCGGTTGAAATTGCTGAAACTGGTTCTGCATGTGAAATGGAATACTAGCAAGGGGTTTTATGTGAATGTTTGTTAATTAAATTAATTAAAAAAATTCTGAATAAATAAATAAAAGAGTTTTATTTAAATGAGAGCTTGCATTAAATTTGGTGGAAATTTAATGCATGTGAGTGGATTTTTGAGTGGAGGCTCTTTTATGGGAGTGGAGGCTTTTCATTTTGAGTGGGAGCTCCACCCACATGAATGTGGGAGAGGTGGGGGCATCCCCCATGGCTAGGCGCCATGCCCCTTGGGTTCCCCCTCTCCCCTATAAAAGGCCCCCCTCTCATCCTCTCAAAGCACACCTCCTCGTGAAGGATCGCTATCCCCCTCTAGAATTTATCCCCCATGGTCTCGGACTAGCGAGATGCATGTTCCCGGTGGCTATTCGGCAAGAAAGAGTTGTGCTTCCGCTGCATCGCTGGAGCGAGGAGGCGGAGGTTGCTCGGTGCCTCGAACGTGTGTGCGAGCACGGATGCGCTGCTTATTTGCGGCGCTAGGACTTCCTCTCGATCTTGAGATCGGCAAGAGATCGTCTACATCAACCACGAGTTGAACTTGTTAAGCTTACATCCGCCCGTTGTTTGTATCTAATAGATAGATCTTGGTACATAGTTCACATCGTAGGAAATATTTCGTTTTCTATGCTGCGAACCCTACAGACATGACCATCACCGTGACAGCCTTGCAGCATCCATAGCACCACCATCGCCACACCTAGAACCACCACTGGTACACCACCATTATAATAAAACCACTAGAAAAGCTTGGGTAGTGGTCGACATCGACCAAGAGCAACTGCCAGCAGCAGGACTTGGAGACAGCGTAGAAATACGCGTGCAAGTGGGGAGAATGTAACAGCACCGGAGGTTCAATAGAGATGGAGGTGGCGGAGCCAGGCCGGAAAGTGCAGGTACCAAAATTTGTCGGCGATGGCCGGACCGGAGCGGCAAGCCTAGGTTATTCTCAGAGGGGGCGTACATGAGAGGTAGAGAGGGACAAATCAAGTTAGAGGAGGTTGTAGATCATATCACGACGGACCAAAGCCCCATCTCGCCGGCACCGGAGAGGGCGGGAGCAACCGGAGCCAAACGACGGCGCGACGGCGTCCAGAAGTTCGTGCACGTGCGTGGAGTGCCTAGGTGCGAGAAGGAAGAGAGAAGGGCCGGGGTGAGATGCGATGACCCCAAGCCGAACTAGGTCGTCCTGTTGGGCCACACCAACTCGGTCCGCAGGACCATGTCCATTTACACCCAATTGGGACACAACCCAACTACTTGCCCACCATCAAACCATTTTTTTATTTTTATTAAATAAACTCTATAAAATATTTCCAATGCATATGAAATTCATATAAAATCCTAAAAATACTTATAATATATAAAATTGTTTATATATATTTATATATAAGACTATCCAATAAAAAATATATTAATTTATATTTTAGCATAATAAAACTTAAATTAAATATTTTAATGTAAGAAATCCGTTAAGTAATTTTCTAAAAATAGGGATAAGACATAAAAATAACTAAAAATCATTTAAAAAAATATATAAATAGTAATTTTTGAAAGAAAAATATTAGCTTGTATTTTAATCAAATAAAATAAAACATATATTTAAAAACACTTATAACTTTATGGAATTTTAGGAAAATAAGAAAGAGCCCTAAAATGTGTAAAAATCAATCTTGTGTATAAAGATAACTCTACTATTTTATAAAAAAATACTAACTTAAATTTTTTATAAATAAAACATAAAACAAATATTTAAAGACACTTAATTCTTTGAAGAATTTTATAAAAATAAAGATAATACTTAAAAATAAATAAAATTCATTTTTAAGATCTTAAATAAGTATATTTTGCTATAAAAATACTATGTATATTATTCAAAAAACTTTTAATAACCTTAGATAATAAAATTCATTTACCTATTTTACTAAAATTAAATAACCACTTTGCTAATTCTTTAAATTTATTTACTAAGAAAGAAATAATCACATTTCTTAATGAAACACTACATCCTTTAAGTTTAATTACTAAGTCTAAATCCATAATCATAATTCATAATAAAACTTAAGTATAATTATTAACTTTTAAATACTCCTTTTAAATCTTAAATTCAAATTAAACTCCTTTTAAATAAATATTATATATCACTCATGTATAAGATGGTGAATAATCTTCATCTCTTAACCACTCTTAAAATGACTCTAAACCCTAACAAATTTATAAGATCATCTAATTATGCTCCCATTAATAAGTTGCATGTTATTAAACTCATCTTTCACTTAAATTAAAAGGGATCATCCAAAATCATATTTGTCAAAACCCTAAAATTAGATGATGTTCTAAAACTCACTACATCTTAAGATTCACTTCCATTTTTAAAGTTAAATTTGGTCTAAACAATCATAAACATCTCATTTGAAGTTTATTCATGTTTTTATAGTTAACTTTGGTCACTTGTACCATCCATTAAAATATGATAACTCAACATCATTTGTAACCATCATAGACCCTAATGTAAAACCTAATAACCCTCAAGACTGATTAACCTTAACTAAACACTAGTTTCTTCAAATGTTATTCTTTTTGCCATTTCAAAAAACAACCCTAAAGTAAGTCCTTTAACTCTTAACAACCTAATACATGGAATTTTAGCATAGTCATCAGTTGGCAATCAATCTCAATCTTAGATTATAATGATATCCTATTTTCATATCTTGTATGCAGGGCCGGCCCTTGGGGGGACCGGAGGGGCAGCCGCCCCGGGCCCAAAATTTTGGAGGGCCCTCCCCAGATATGTGTTGCATATATAGGCTATAATAAATCTAAAAAAGATAAAAAAGTAGAATTTTTAGTTTTCTATTGGGCTAGATTGGACTCTCTACTTTACTAGACATACACATACGTTTGAGATTTGGAATGCATCACGGTAGCATGTACAGATCTGGAATGCATCACGGTAGCACGTACCTAACCTGCGATTATATCATCTATCCTCTTTGATCGTATCGTAAGAAGGCACGCCGCACGCTGGTTTCTGCCTCGACCTCGACTCAACGCTGCGCTGTCGATTGTAGGAAGGCCCGCACGCGACAAGAAGCAAGCCGTCCCCTGTCGGCTGATTGTCGCCTATCGCTTCGCCCCCTCGCTCTGTGCCTCTGCCTGTGGCCTGTCTCTCATCTCGCTTTGACCGATTAGCGCGTGCAGGTTCGAATTCTGAATTTCTGATCTTAGTCTTCTAGAGTCTAATGTTGCCCCTAATTTTTGTTTTAATTAGTAGTTCTTCTATATATTTTTAGCGGGGTTAATTGGTTATGGCACCTTATTTCGGTGCTAAGAAAAGTAAAAAGAGGAAGGAAGAGCAGAAGTTGATTGACTCACATAAAGGATCCCTTCATAAATTTTTAAAGAATAACAGGAACACTTTGAGGAATCCAGTTGAGTTAGCACTACTTCCTTCATTTCGGTTTACAAGTCATTCATGTATATCTAGGTTATCAATTTGACCTATATAATTTAAATTATATAATACAAAAATTATATTATTAAAAAATAGAAAGTCTAAAGTTTTTGATGATATATGTTTTATAATATATACCTCATACTAAGTTTCTCAATTTGGTGACATAGAAGTACGCGCAAGACTTGTAAACCAAAACGGAGGTAGTAATTCTTGTTGATGAACATAGTAATATTGATCTGGAGGATGAGATCGGTACAGAGGAGAACGATGACATCAACGCGGGTAATAACAATATAAGTGATCATGATATCGCATTTGATTCGTCTCCTATAAAATCTGCTAGTGTTGATGAGGAACCAATTAGTGTGATTATTTATGATTCGGCATCGACAAGAAGTTATTGGACGAGATTGATATTGATTTCATTATCACCGACTTTGCTTCTAGGAATACACGGAGAAAATTTAAAGGTAATATGTAAACATTGTTATTTTTATATGAGTATTGCAAATGGGTATACTTAAAGTATTTATTCTTCATCATTTCATTCTTGTATATAAAAAAATATAGAAAGGGGCCCGAAATTTTAGTTTCGCCCCGGGCCCTGAAATCTCAGGACCGGCCCTGCTTGTATGTCAAGATTTAAGTTCCTTATAGAGGTAAATTGCTTATGAAATAAACTTAAAGATAAACCCAATCTTAAAGAAGATACCTAAGATCAACTCAGTTATAATGTTGAGAGTTTCACTTTGGGAATCATAAAAATTGCATAGCATTATTTATGCATAAAGGCATCTTGCTTCTTTAAACATTAGTCCTTACCGGACCAATGATGATGATTTCAAATATTGGATCTTCTAGTGTTCCGAAGACCGTGAATGCATAATCTTGCAATCACAAAAGGCAAGTTCACACTTGCTCATGTCCTTTGATTATTTTCTATTAAATATTTTGCAAATCCAGTGTTGTTATCACCTGCATTTCAAAAAGGTCAGAAAACACTATTTTAATAATAATATGATTATAGATTATTTACCATGAGGTAATAACCTTCTATGGAAATTCCAGTGATAAAGGAATATATTATCTAGGACTTAACAACCAATGTCGCCAGTGATTCTTGCACCGTATATTACGCGTTAACCATGATATTTGGAATGGGACGGAGAAGTCAGCTGGATCGACTCCCTTTCGCATGCCAATGGATGACCGGGCCGTTGCTGTAACTCCTCTTATAGAGGGTTGGCAGAATATGGGTGGGATCCCTCAACGTCCCACGGCTTCTGGTATCTATGAGGGTTGTACACCTTAGGCTTCTATTGGAAACAAGTTTTATCCTAGGCCTGATGTGCAATCCGTAGGGTATGTGGGGTCGTGGAGAAGGACAGTGATTGACTTGGATCTTAGTCTGGGCCTCATACCAAGGAAGTGTGAACGAGCCTATAACTCGGATGTGAAGCAATGCTAAGATCTCTCATGGGTAAAGTAACGCACCTCTACAGAGTGTAAGAACTGTAATTTGTTACTCCCTGTTCCAGGAAGGAGCTATGAACACGGCAGGAAAGGAACTCCATGAAAGTTCTGGTAAACCTATGAAGGCTGGCGGACATAGTTTTTCAGAATAAAAGCAACCTTTGAAGAAATGTTTTCGAAAACCTGCATAGCCTATGATCTATGGTCTATGGTTGTACCTAGTGCATCAAACACTCCTTTTTAGTGAACTTGCTGAGTACACTCGTACTCAACCGTATCTTCTTAACCCTTGCTAGATCTCGGAGAAACCAATGGTGTTCCCAGGAAATAAGTTACTTGAAGAGTTGAAGATATCTGATGGAGATCAACGGAGTTGAAGACCTTACGGGAAGTTATGGAAGTCAATTTGAAGCATAGAGTATAAATAAAACTCCTAGAATCTAGAACCTACTTCTGTAGAACAATACTATAGTAACACTTTCAAGCCTTATATATACTAATAGTAGTACTTCTAAAGTAAACTACGAGTGGACCTTTCTGGTTCCTTCTGTATAATATTCCTCACTGTTCGAGGAAATTCTGTAAATCTTTTGTAATATGTTATATGTAATCTAAAGTAATATCTTGCACCCGCGATGTTTCTGTTGTACCACTCTGAGGAATATAATGCGAATGGAACGATTTTCCATTGGTGTTATGTCAACGACTATAGTGTACTACATCATGCAGTGGTATGCTGGGTCACCGCAAGAGGCAAGGGAGGATATGGAGTGGCAATCTCAGGTTGTCCGGTGCCACCATATTCACACACCTGAGATCGCACCATCTTTACACATGTGATATTAAAGACGAACCGACTGTGGATGAAAGATAGGGTTAAAATTAATTGGAACGAATTCCTGATAATTGATCATGTGCATGGTAATGACATACATGGCCTTCTTCATATGATGTTAATTATAATATGTTGTTATTTAGTTGGTAGTTTGATAATTCTGTGAAATATTTGAGATCTAAATGAGGATAGCAAATATGAGGTGAAGTTAATTATGTTATATTGTTGCCAACCTCCTATGGATGTGACTGTGGCTGACGCCGGCAACTCAAAAGCCCTGCCACTATCACAATAAAATGTCCATCTCGTCCCTCGGAGCCTTACAAAAGGGTGGTGTTGGTCTCAAAGCTCTGATACCACCAATTTGCATCACCTTTCTATATCATAATTTACCTCTATTCATCCATATTTGTCTTATTATGAGGTATTACTTATGGCTTTTCATCTGTTTATGCATGTTGGATGATTCTTGGAGGATGGACTACCGGAGTCTGGATTCTGGTGGAAAATAAGGCGTTTCAATGCAATTTCGCGAAGATCAGAAAAATACCAGAAAAATATGGAAACATATTATTTTACCAGAAGACGAAGGAAGCCAGAAGGAGGAGCGAAGAGGGGCCGCAGGGGCCCACACCCCCTAGGCGCGGGCCCACGCGCCTAGGGTAGGTGTGGCCCACCTGATCGGCCTCCGACTCCGCGCCTTCGCCTATATCTTCCCTACGGAACCCTAAACAGATAGATTTTCGTCGCCTCTGGGGGGGGGAATACCGAGAGAGAAAGATCTCTCCGGCAGACAGATTTCTGCCGGGGGAATTCCTTCCCGGAGAGGGGAGACCGTCTCCATCAACACCATCATCAAGCTAGGCTTCATCGGGATCATCATCATCCACACCATCATCTCCACCAGCACCCTCATCACCACTCCGTCCCGCCGTAACAATTGTGTTGGATATTGCTTTAGTTTTTAGGGGAAACTTTCCCGGTGTTGATTACTATTGTGGTTGATTCTTGTGAGTGGAACCATTGGATTATTGTTTATGTTCAGATTGTTATCCATTACCATATCATCTTTGATCTTGATCCATATGATATCTTCTGAGTAGTTCGTTTAGTTCTTGAGGACATGGGAGAAGTCAGGTTGTTAGTAGTGGATTTGTGTTGAGTTATTATTCAATGGTTAGTATTTAAGTTGTGGTGCTATTCTTCTAGTGGTGTCATGTGAACGTCGACTACATGATACTTTACCATTTATGGGCCTAGGGGAATGCATTGTGTATTTGGCTACTAATTGTGGGGTTGCCGGAGTGACAGAAACCTGAACCCCCGTTAGGACACCTTTGCACAAGGGAGCGTAGGATCTCAGAGTTTAAGGTTGTGGTTAGGTTTATAACTTAATTACTTTCCTGTAGTTACGGATGTTTGCAGGGGGTTTAATCACAAGTATGTATTAGTCCAATTAAGGTTGGTACATTAGCACAGGTTCACCCGCGCAACACTTACAACACCAGAGAAGAGTACTCGGCTATTTGAAGCGAAAGCACTTGACAGAATTCCCATGTGTCCTCGAGAACGTTTGGTCCTTATAAGTATTTCCACTATCTTGTCCTTTGCTAAGAAAGGATTGGTCCACTTGCTCCGTTTGTTCATTGTCTTTATTAATTGCTCCTTGTTTTGTTGTCTTTTCAGAAAAACCACTAAAAATGCTTTTGCTAAGTATTCACAGGGATTTCCTGCTTCATACCACTGTTCAGCACATTCTGCTCCTCGTTAGGATCGACACTCCTATTTATCGAAAGTACTACAATACACCCCCTATACTTGTGGGTCATCAAGACTATTTTCTGGCGTCGTTGCCGGGGAGTGAAGCGCTATTGAAAAGTGGAACTGGTAAGGGAAACTTTTATTGTGGCTTTTGTTACTGCTTGTTACTTTGTTTCCAATATGGATAACCCACTTGGTTTTCTGTTTGGAAAAACTATTACCACTGCTAGTGTAGTAGATGAACCACCACCTGTTGAGATAGATCCTTTTAAGATACCTACAAGTATTGTTAATCGTGTTATGGATAATTATTATTTTGGGGATGGAACTGTCCATCCCGGTGATCACTTGCTTTTTATCCATGAATTATGCGGGTTGTTTAAGTGTGCGGGTATCACAACTGAACAGGTGAAGAAGAAGTTACTCTCCATATCCTTAAAAGGGAGAGCTGAAGAATGGTATAACCTGTTGAAGAATGGACAGTCCATGGAATGGGAGGAGATGGCATCTCTCTTTTACTCTAAATTTTATCCTCCCAGTGAGATTCATAAGGATAGAAATATTATATATAACTTTTGGCCTCTTGATGGAGAGAGTACAACTCAAGCTTGGGGGAGATTGAAGTTACTAATGCTCAAATGTCCTATTCATGAACTCCCTAACAATATTATTCTCAATAACTTTTATGCTAGGCTTTCTCTTCATGATAAAGATTTACTAGATGCTTCTTGTGCTGGATCATTCACACGTATGAAGGAAGAAGCTAAATGGGATCTCTTAGACCGTATTCAAGATAACACTGAGGCTTGGGAGAATGGGAAGAAAGTCAGGTATAAACTATGATTATGAATGCATTAAATCTTTTATGGGAATTGATGACTTTTGTGATATCAGTAATGAGTTTGGTCTTGATTCCCAAAGTATTGCCAATTGTTTTAAGGCCTTTGCCTCTTACATAGAAATTCCCCAAAATAAGTGAATAAGTACCATGCTCCTTATAAAGATATTGTTAATCATGTTCCAGTTAGAAGTACTCAAGTTTGTACTACTAATCATATTGTGCAGGAACCACATGTTGAGAAATTACCTTTCCTATCTAAGGTAAAGGAGTATTCTATGATTATTAGTGCAAATAACAAAGGTACAAAGAAAACTGTGGAGCTTGGTAAGCATTTGAATGTTGAACATGTGGTAGCTATTGTGAAAGACACTGTCACTAGAAATATGGAGGATGAGCACATTGTATTCTGTGAAGACGCTTCTAATATTATCTGTCATCCTAGTAAGGCTAGAAAAGCTAGTGTTCCTATGCTTTCTGTTAAAATTGGTGATCATTGCTATTATGGTTTATGTGATATTGGTGCTAGTTCTAGTGCTATTCCTTATGAGCTTTACAGGGAAATTATGCATCAGATTGGTCCTTGTGAGCTTGAGGATATTGATGTGGTTATCCACCTTGCTAATAAAGAAACCATTTGCCCCATTGGCATTGTAAGAGATGTGGAGGTTCTTTGCGGTAAGATTAAGTATCCTGCTGATTTTCTAGTGCTTAGTTCAGCAGCTAGCAAAACTTGTCCTATCATTTTTGGTAGACCTTTCTTGAACACTTGTGGAGATATTATTGATTATAAGAATGAAAAAGTTTTAACTAAGTTTGATGGAGATTTTTATGAGTTTAACTTTTCCAAATTTTCTAAAGCTCCTTGTGAAAATAGCTTGCCTAATAAAGATTTCAGGTTGGAACAACTTGCTTCTATTGATCTGGTTTATGAACTTGGACCTCTTTTTGGTGACTATAAGTATGCTTCTTCTGATGATAAAGTTGTTGGCAGTGACAGTTATATTTTCAAATTTATTCAAAGTGCTACTGAAAGTTATTATGAGAGAGGGAAACATGGTTTTATGCATCTCAATGATGTTAAGTTTCCCCGTTTTATGCTGAAAGCTTTAAAGTTGCATCTGTTTTGTCTTCCTATGCTAGTGGCTTTTTGTTTCAACAATTTGTTTTCTCATTATACCCCCATGCATAGGAAGTGGGTTAGACTCAAGTGTGTTGTTTATTTGCTTCTTGATGCTCTTTTTCACTCCAGATATATATCTCCTATGTGAGAATCTTTGAAAGTCTTAAGCCTAACTTAAAGGCATAAAAGAAAAGTACTTGTTGGGAGATAACCCAAGAGTTTTGTCGAGTCTTGGAAGTTATTACTTTAGTAATAACCGCTCCTTATCCTTTTTGTTTTGGTTTTTGTGTCAAGTTCAACTAATTTTGTGAAGTAGAGGAGTTGTGAAAAGTGGCTGTCCTGGGACAGATTTTTGTGCTGAATTGTAAAAATTCGTGAGAAAGCTCAGTACTTCGAATGGAGCTGCATTTTTCTGAGCTTGTTATCCAGGTTGTTACCCAACTTTCATCAGTTCTGCACTTTTTGATTTGAGCAACATAAGGTCTTGAAAAAATCAATCTTTACCTGTTGGTCTGTTTTGACACATTTCTGTCGTCATTTGCATTTGCCTCTTATAGAAGCTTTTGTTTTGATGGGTTTTCAGTTGAAGTGTGTACCTAAAGGGATATTTTTTTGCTTACACTAATGTTGTCATTGAGTTTGTGTAAGGGTTTTGTATGAAGGAAATTTTCAGGAGAAAGAGAAAAGGAATCTGCAGAGTTCATCTTTGAATAGGTAAAAGTAGTGAAAATAGAAGGTTCGTGAAACCCCAGTCTTTTTATATATTTGATGTTTTTAATACATAAAGGAAGACTACGAGATGGAACTGAAGAGGAAATAGAGTCCGGGGTGGACATATCCACCCCAGGCGCGGACCCAGCCTGGCCATGCCTGAGGGGGGTGTGCCACCCTCGAACTCCGTCTCCGCCTTGTTTCCATGTCAGTACCTTCCTTATGCCTTGAAACTTCGTAATATATAACCCCCCAGATCCCCCGAGGTTCGTGCATTGTGTTATTGTCGTGTTTTCGTTTCAATCTATTTCTGTCAGGAAATCTTCTCAAGTTTAGAGCACCATGGCCTCCGCCAACGACAAAGGCAAGAAGCCCGAGGAAGAAGAACCTCAAGTCCCCAAGGAGGAGGAGATTCCGGTAGGGTATGAAGGTGACATGGAGGAGGACAAGCAACCGGAGACTCGCGCTACCGTCGCAAGCATTGGTTTGGTGGCACTACCTACCAAGCTTAAGAGGACAGCACGGATGTCTACAGGAGGGAGAACTCCGCGTCATATCCTCGCTCCACGCACACTTCCTCCTAGTACCCCTTGTTCTAACAGTGCAGGGAAGAAACACTCTAATAGGGAAGAATGGAGAAAGAATAACAAGGACTGGGATCCTCGGTCCGAGTTGATCATGGGCTGCATTGAGCATATTTCAGAGTTAATTCGTACTCTGACCTTCGATATGGAGGATTTGAAGAAACTTATTGAAGAGCTTATCAAGAGGACACCACCACCACCAAAGGAGTAATTCATCATCAGGTTTGGCATCCCCTTGGCTTGTTCCAAGCTTGGGGAGTGCCACGGTATCACCACCATTATCTTTCATCTTTTACCTTTTTAGTGGATTCTTATCTTTGGTAGAGAGGTTATCCTATAGTTTTGTTTGCATGTGGAAGTATCTCTCCTTTAGTTGGTTATCTATGTATCTCTTGGTGTGAGTGCCTTTATTGGAATATTAATGAGAAGACTCATCTTTTACTTTTTGCAATTCTTATTTTAGTTTGCAATCTCTATTATATGATGGATATTGTTGATCAGTATTGGCACCACTTTGGGAGCATCAAGTGGATCTAAATTGGTTTTGGTAAACCGAGTCCTGGTCAGTAGCATTACTTTGAAAGAGAAAAGGAGAAAAAAGCTTATAGGTATTTTGTATCATTTTTTCTTTCTTATTGGCTCATAAGCTTAGTATTCTTTATTTAAGATTATTTTGTGTCTTCAAGGAAGATTGCATGTTTGGCTTTATTACTTATGTGTTTTCTTGTTTCTTTCATCTCTCTTGCTTGCTACTCAGCCTTGCTAGCCAAAGACCTGTTTTGAGAAGGCATACTTCTCATGTTTCCAAATCCCTTTGAACCAGAACTTTTGCCACTTGTGTCCACCATATCTACCTAGTAGCATTGTTGCTATTCCAAGCAAATTCTCAAGCTTCATCTACCTTTCAAATTAAAAAGTATTTTGTTATGAGAAAACTAGTTAGTAAAGCTCTCACGAACTTGATGACACACTTTATTTCCTTGCCCCTAATAGACTTGAACCATTGTGTCATCAAAGTTGTATATTTTTGCATCTATACGTTGGAATTAGCAGAACTGTGCTATCACGGGGAACGTTTTCAACATTGCACTTGTACTCTGTACTCAGTTGATATCGTGCTCTTTTGTCTATGGATGTCAACGGTGTGAAATAAAGAGGGAACTTGTAAGTCCATGGAGTTTGTATCATGTGTTAGAGAAACGCCTGGGCCGCTAGCCTAAGCCATGCCTAATCATGGTGGAAACTTGCAACATCACCATAGTGAGCTATCTATGAAGCATCCTCAATAAAAAGTTATACATATAGTAAATAAAAAGATCGCTGAGATGCTCATTGTCTGCTTGCCTTGTCATTTTGGTTATGGGAAAGCTCCTGTACCATGTGCAAGGGGTGCCCTATTGGCGGTTCTCAATGATATGCAAATACTTACAATGACAAGAACTTACCTGTGACCAAAGTTGAGTAGCATGAGGAGTGTCCCTCATATTCAAGGGACATGAGATTTCCAACTCATATTTCGTCAAGCATATACTCCATCTTTGTGCACTTTAACCTTAATCATCTTAAGATGCCTATGATAGGGCAATGAGGGCTCAAATCTAGTAAGTACCATAATCTTTTGGAAGCTCTTTATTACTTGTAATCCCTGCTTCCCTCTATAAAGGGACCTTTCTCCCACTTCCAAGTTGAGTTAGGAAACCTACTTCCTCTCTATCTACAGCAAGCAGTTGAATTGTTGTGTTTCAAGCTTCATATGGTGATTTATTCAATCATGTTATTTATCTTCCTTGTTTGCACAAAACTCTTATCTATTGAGTATTACTTTGAAAGCCTTCACTTGTGAAAAACCTTTTTGAGCAAAGAGTGCTCCTGTTTTGAAACTTCTACAAAAAGCTTTGTGAAACTGTTTGCCAGGTGTTCTCTGACCAAGAACAAGTTTGCCAATTCCAATTATGATTTATCTTTATGCATCTTTATTGTGACTGCTATACTTGGCTGCAAGCTAAGTTATATAATGGTGAGTTGTTTTCTTCTATGAGTTGTGCAATGGTAAGTGTGATGCTTCTTGTTCGTATTATTTTATCGACACTTCACTCCATAAACCTGTGGACATGCTTACTGAGCTCAGTTTTCGCTTGGGGACAAGCGAAGTCTAACCTTGGGGGAGTTGATACGCCCAATTTGCATCACCTTTCTATATCATATTTACCTCTATTCATCGATATTTGTCTTATTATGAGGTATTACTTATGGCTTTTCATCTGTTTATGCATGTTGGATGATTCTTGGAGGATGGACTGCCGGAGTCTGGACTCTGATGGAAAAGAAAGCGTTTCGGTGCAATTTTGCGAAGATCAGAAAAATACCAGAAAAATATGGAAACATATTATTTTACCAGAAGACGAAGGAAGCCAGAAGGAGGAGCGAAGAGGGGCCGCGGGGGGCCCACACCCTCTAGGCGCGGGCCCACCTGACCCCGCGCCTAGGGCAGGTGTGGCCCACCTGCCCGGCCTCCGACTCCGCCCCTTCGCCTATATATTCCCTACAGAACCCTAAGGCTGGGGGAGCGACCACATATAGATTTCCGCCTCCTCTGGGGGCGGAAAACATCGAGAGAGAAAGATCTCTCCGGCAGGCAGATGTCTGCCGGGGGAATTCCTTCCTGAAGAGGGGAGACCGCCGCCATCGACACCATCGTCAAGCTAGGCTTCATCGGGATCATCATCATCATCCACACCATCATCTCCACTAGCACCATCATCACCACTCCGTCCCGCTGTAACAATTGTGTTGGATATTGCTTTAGTTCTTAGGGGAAACTTTCTCGGTGTTGATTACTATTGTAGTTGATGCTTGTGTGTGGAACCATTGGATTATTGTTTATATTCATATTGTTATCCATTACCATATCATATTTGATCTTCATCCATATGATGTATTGTGAGTAGTTCGTTTAGTTCTTGAGGACATGGGAGAAGTCAGGTTGTTAGTAGTGGATTTGTGTTGAGTTATTATTCAATGTTTAGTATTTGAGTTGTGGTGCTATTCTTCTAGTGGTGTCATGTGAACATCGACTACATGATACTTCACCATTTATGGTCCTAGGGGAATGCATTGTGTATTTGGCTACTAATTGTGGGGTTGCCGGAGTGACAAAAACTTGAACCCCCGTTAGGACACCTTTGCACAAGGGAGCGTAGGATCTCAGAGTTTAAGGCTGTGGTTAGGTTTATACCTTATTTACTTTCATGTAGTTACGGATGTTTGCAGGGGTTTAATCACAAGTATGTATTAGTCCAAGTAAGTTCGGTACATTAGCACAGGTTCACCCACACAACACTTACAACACCAGAGAAGATTACTCAGCTATTTGAAGCGAAAGCACTTGACAGAATTCTCATGTGTCCTCGAGAACGTTTGGTCCTTATAAGTATTTCCACCGACTTGTCCTTTGCTAAGAAAGGATTGGGCCACTTGATCCGTTTATTCGTTGTCTTTATTACTTGCTCCTTGTTTTGTTGTCTTATCAGAAAACCACTAAAAATCAGTTTGTTAAGTATTCACAGGGATTTTCTGCTCCATACCACTGTTCAGCACCTTCTGCTCCTCGTTGGGATCGACACTCCTATTTATCGAAAGTACTACGATATACCCCCTATACTTGTGTCTCATCAAGCTCTAAGACGTTTATCCAAACAAAAGTCACCCATAGAAACCCATGGACATGTTTCCTATACTACTAATTTGGCTAGCGTAGGTTCGTCTATTTCCGCCTGCCTTTTTATGGTCGGTTTTGCCCATGGTACTTTGATTAAATAACACACCTACCACCATGCCAATAGAAGCGACAACGACTCCCTTCGCGACACGTTCTGCTTCATCTCCTTAGTCTTTATACCATGAGTGGAAACAGCGGACAGAGCAGTCTTTGCCCGCCACCCACATTCAGTGGCAACAACATCGATCTCCTACCACACGAGACCTCCAACTCCTCCGATCGGTGGAACGGAACATCGATGTCCTAAAACGGCCCCGCCCCGATCTCTAGGTCTTCCCAAGACCGAATCCTCATCCTGAGTTGCTCCGCTGATTGGGGTGTGTGAGGCAATTACTGTAGGGTCGCAGCATAGAAAACAAAAAATTTCCTATGATGGGAACAACTATATACCAAGATCTATCTACTAGATACAAGCAACGGGCGGATGTATATCCATAGAGAACGTACCCTTGAAGACCGACAAAGCTTAATGAGTTAAACTCATGGTTGATGTAGACGATATCTTGCCGATCTCAAAATCGAGAGGAAGTCCTAGCGCCGCAAAACAACAGCGCATCCGTGCTCGCACACACGTACAAGCCACCGAGCAACCTTCGCCTCCTCGCTCCAGCGATGCAGCGGAAGCACAACCCTTTCTTGCCGAATAGCCACCGGGAACATGTATCTCGCTAGTCCGAGACCATGGGGGATAAATTCTAGAGGGGGAAAGAGATCCTTCACGAGGAGGTGTGAGTGAAAGAGAGGGAGGGGGCTCCTTTTATAGGGAGAGGGGGGCACCCAAGGGGCCATGCGCCCAGCCATGGGGCTTCCCCTCCCTTCCTTTCATTCATGTGGGTGGCCACTCCACTCACACAAAAGCCTTTCAATTTCCTCCACTCAAATTCCCATTAAATTTCCACCAAATTTAATGCAAACTCTCATTAAATAAAACTCCTTTTATTTATTCAGAATTTTGTCAATTACTTTAATGACAAACATTCACATATAACCCCTTGCTAGTATTTCATTTCACATGCAAAAACACTTTCTCCAATTTCACCCAAAAACCTGTTTCAGTATCTAGTGAAATAAATTCATGTGCTTGTTATTCTTTCCGGCATGAAACTTTTGCTCCAATTGGATGCCAGTGTCCCTTAAGTGTGACACCCTATGGTTCGCGAATAATGTGGACATGATCGAGACCCTTCTCCGATTAATAATCAGAAGCGGGACCTGGAGATCCATACTGACTCCCACACATTCAACGATGACTTTCCTGTGATCGTCGGAACCTTTTACGCTAGTATCTTAATCCCTTTCTTTCACGATATATTACATGTCTGAGATTCGATCATCGGTATATCCATACCTAGTTTGATCTCGTTACCGACATGCACTCTTTTCTCGTTCCCGTGATATAACATTCTAGTGATCAAATCACTTGCTTGCAAGCTAATCAATGTGATATCACCGAGAGGGCCCAGAGCATATCTATCCGTCATCGGGATGAACAAATTCCACTCTCGATCCATGAGCCTTAAACTAACACTTCAGTAGTTCTGAAGCCATCTTTATAATCACCCAGTTAAAGTGTGACATTTGATGTCATCAAGAAACTCTTCCGGTGTTAGTGATTGACATGATCTAATGGTCTAAGGATTAGGATCACCTCGTAAGTTGTTATAGCAATATAAACTCAATATCTTTGATCGTAATGCTATACTTCGGATGAATGTTCATCACATCATTACACTAATGTTGTGACCTCGTTATTAACAACATCCAATATCCATGATCAGGAAACTTTTGATCATCTTGTTAATCAACGAGCTAGTTTATAAGAGAGGCATAACTAGGAACTTCCTTTTTTTGTTTATTAAACACACATGTATTAACGTTTCCATATTAATACAATTATAGCATGCAAAATAAACATTTATCATAAACAAGGAATACGATAATAACCACTTTATTATTGCCTCTCGGGCATATTCCCTTAAGTCTCCCACTTGCACTAGAGACAATAATCTAGTTTTGAAAACTTTGCGTATTGAACACCTATGGCATTTCAGTGTTCCATATACGCGATTGCAAGTGGTTAACATAATATACGGATCTGACGCTTCAGGTCCGTGTGTATTTGCATGTCTTTGCGTCTTCACGCATCACTCATTCTCCAATGAGATGGCATTGTATAAATTTGGTCTTTTGGTGAGACCTTCAGTTCCTTGGGGTTAAATCATGTCGATATTATTGTCGTATAATATATCTTTAGTGTTAGCCCGTTGCGAACCACACCTTAGTTTGATAACAAACTACTTGACACAAATTCCCTCCTTTGCTGCTACTATAACAGTCATATACTTAGTCTCTTTGTTGTAGTATCCGTCACAATGTCTTAACTTTGGAATTCATCCAAATCCATCATGGAATCTCCTTTCCATTATATTGTGCCACCCATAGTTTAAATTGAGATAAACTTAATTTGTTCTTGAGACAAAACTAGTATCAATGTAACGCTTTACAATGAACTATTTGTAATTGTTTGTCACCTCTACACAAATATATTCTTAGTTCTTCCAAAAGATTATAAGAATATCCTTACTATCATCCAATGATCATTTTATGATTCATTCTAGTATATGCTCATAACACTTAGAGCATAGGACATATCTGGATGTGTACATATCATGGTATGATTGATCAAAACATTCTCATGATTTCACTCATCAAGTGTGAAAGCACTTGAATCTTGTTTCACTTATCAAGTGTCGATACACTTGAATCTTGATTCCATTCTTTTCCATGCGACAAGAACTGCTTCTTGTCGTTTCTATATTGAACTCCTTCAATATCTCATATATGTATGTTTGGCACAACCATATTAGCGTCATAGTCTATCCGCTATAGAAATTCATGCTAAATATTCGTGTTTTGCCTAAGTCTTTCATCGAAATGAAATTATTAACCTTTGTCAATAAAAGATACATCATTTCCAATCAATAAGATGTCCTCCACATAATATATTAGAAATATATCTTAGCGCTCCCACTTAATTTCTTGCAAATGCAAGCATCTTCATCGTCTCCAGATGAAAACTCCTTTTCATCACGGTGAAGATTCCAACTCCGCGATGCTTACTTCAACCATTGAAGTTTGCATGCCCTTTTAGCATCCTTTGAATTAACAAAACCCTATGGACCGTGTCATGTACACGTCCTAGGTAACCATTCTATTAGAAGAACTTTGTCTTGTTTATTCATCTACCATATACCAAATTATATGTAGTGGTTGCTACTTTAATCCATCTAGACTAAACATCGCTATGAAAGATCAAATCTTTGAAGGGAATATGCCCGAGAGGCAATAATAAAGTGGTTATTATTGTATTCCTTATTTATGATAAATGTTTATTTTACATGCTATAATTGTATTAATACGGAAACGTTAATACATGTGTGTTTAATAAACAAAAAGGAAGTTCCTAGTTATGCCTCTCTTATAAACTAGCTCGTTGATTAACATGATGATCAAAGTTTCCTGATCATGGACATTGGATGTTGTTAATAACGAGGTCACAACATTAGTGTAATGATGTGATGAACATTCATCCAAAGTATAGCATTACGATCAAAGTCATTGAGTTTATATTGCTATAACAACTTACGAAGTGATCATAATCCTTAGACCATGAGATCATGTCAATCACTAACACCAGAAGAGTTTCTCGATGACATCAAACATCACACCGTAACTGGGTGATTATGAAGATGGCTTCAGAACTACTAAAGTGTTATGTTGAGACCCATGGATCGAGAGTGGAATTTGTTCATCCCGATGACGGATAGATATGCTCTGGGCCCTCTCGGTGATATCACATTGATTAGCTTGCAAGCAAGTGATTTGATCACTAGAATGTTATATCACGGGAACGAGAAAAGAGTGCATGTCGGTAACGAGATCAAACTAGGTATGGAGATACCGATGATCGAATCTCGGACATGTAATATATCGTGAAACAAAGGGATTAATATACTAGCGTAAAAGGTTCACACGATCACATAAGTCATCGTTGAATGTGTGGGAGTCAGTACGGATCTCCAGGTCCCGCTGCTGATTATTGATCGGAGATGGGTCTCGATCATGTCTGCATTATTCGCGAACTGTAGGGTGACACACTTAAGGGATACCGACACCATTCGGAGCAAATGATATGCCAGAGAAAGAAAAAGGAAAGCGCAGGAATTTATTTCACTTGACACCGAAACTGTTTCGGTTGAAATTGCTGAAACTGGTTCTGCATGTGAAATGGAATACTAGCAAGGGGTTTTATGTGAATGTTTGTTAATTAAAGTAATTAACAAAATTCTGAATAAATAAATAAAAGAGTTTTATTTAAATGAGAGCTTGCATTAAATTTGGTGGAAATTTAATGCATGTGAGTGGATTTTTTAGTGGAGGCTTTTTAATGGGAGTGGAGGCTTTTCATTTTGAGTGGGAGCTCCACCCACATGAATGTGGAAGAGGTGGGGGCAGCCCCCATGGCTGGGCGCCATGCCCCTTGGGTGCCCCCCCTCTCCCCTATAAAAGGCCCCCCTCTCCTCCTCTCAAAACACACCTCCTCGCGAAGGATCTCTCTCCCCCTTTTCGAATTTCCCAATGGTCTCGGATCAGCGAGATACATGTTCCCGGTGGCTTTTTCTGGAAGGATTTTTTGCTTCCGCTGCTTCGCTGGAGCGAGGGCGCGGAGGTTGTCGGGGTACCCGTACGTGTGTGCGATCACGGATGCACCACTGCTTTGAGGTGCTGGACTTGATCGTGCTGGACCGGCTGGACCAGATGGACTTCATCACAATCTTGAGATCGGCAAGCGTTCGTCTACATCATCCACGAGTACAACCTCGTTAACGCTATTCGGTCTTCGAGGGTATGTATTCTATGGATGTATATCCACCCGTTGCTTGTATCTAGTATATAGATCTTGGTACATAGTTGTTCCCATCGTAGGAAAATTTTTGTTTTCTATGTTGCGAACCCTACAGTGGTATCAGAGCCGGATCTATGCGTAGATACTTTGCATGGGTAGTACACATATGAGTATGTGGGAGATGATGATCATTTTATTGCTTCTTAGTTGTACTTTGGATATTGGTGGCATAGTGGGATGAAGCGGCCCGGACAAACTTTACATGTCCTCGCACATGAGACCTGTTCCACGCTTGACATGCAGCTAGTTTTGCATAAGTGGCTAGCGGGTGTCTGTCTCTCCTACTATAGTCAATATCTAATTTGCAACGAGTTGTCAACAATTTGGTTATCCTCGTTGTGGTTCATGTTCGTAGGTAAGAACGGTTTTATCTTCGAAAATCCCTAAGACACGTAAAACTTGCAATGGATAAATTAGAGGCGTCTAGTTTAGATTGTTGCTGGGCTAGTGTTATGATATGGTGATGTTGCAAGTAGAAGTATGAGATGATACTCTTACAACACACATAGCGTGTAAGTTCCATAGACCTTGGCCTTACACATAAAGGTATGATAGTGATCATACCACGGTGCACATGATAGATATCATATGCGGGAACCATATCATTTCACTAATAAACATGTGATGTTTGATTGCATCTTATATTGCCTGTTTGGCATTTTATTAGCATAATAAGATGATCCCTCATTTAGATATCAAGATAAAAATGTGTTCTTCCTTAAGTATGCACCGACAATGTATCGTCGCTTCAAGGCATCACGTGATGATCGGGTGTACTTGAATCCACGAGCATATCTCGGGTGTAAGACAGTTACACACGCGAATACTAAGGTTCTTACTTGGCGAGCCTAGCATGTACAGACATGGCCTTGGAACACGGACCGAAAGGTTAAGCATGAGTCATATGTTTTGATATGATGCCCATTTGATGCTCGCCTTTGAAGCTACGCCGACTCACGTGATGATCGGACTTGGTGTAGTGGATTTGGTTCATGTAATCACCAAAAAGACACGAGGGATGTCGTTTTTTGAGTGGGAGTTCATTTCTAATTTGGATTAGTAGAACTCAATTTATCATAAATTAAATCAAAGTGAATTTGCATAATTTGTTGTAGTCATTGGCATTCGTTCACTACCTTATGCATAGTTGTAATTGAGATAATAGAACTATAGAATTCTGGATATTTACTTTACGAACTGGTATCGTATTGTGTTGAGTGTCAATCAAAGTTTATAGTCCTATTGCAAACTTTCAGCAAACTCTATTTACTCCGTGAAATTTAATAGTTGGTATTGAATCGAGAGTAACAATTCCAGTGTTAGTATCTTAAGTATCATGTTTGCCTCCATGATTCTTGATTGTTTTAATATCAAGTTTATCTAGGAGCTGAAAGAATTGTTTCAGAAACCATCATGTGTGACAGATATAACGATATCTAAAACAATTTTTTGGTTGCAATATGATAGAGTATAATGTGTGTTCTCAGATAGGATGAGAATTTACAAAGCTTGGAGATGCTAGACATCCTAATCATCCAAAACGGTTTTGGAAAGAAACATTATACTCACGATTCTCCTTATAAGCTACATTAGCTTGATCATGAAAGTCGTCATGATAAGGATGAATAGAAGATGTATGTAAAGTGTTTACTACACTAAAAGATTACTAAAGAATGGATTTTAAAGGAATACCGATCATTTTGATGATGGTGATCTACTTCAAAGTGCAAGTCCAAAGGTATTATTATTTGAATATACACGCTTTGGACTATGTGTCATGTATATAGCGCCACTTTTGATGTTGATAGATTCTTTTAAAAAGGAAAAGGAAATGCTGAAAGAGAATCTATAAAATATATTTGGCAGAAAAGAAAAGATTGGAAATATCCAATTTAGGTATATAGATGATATACATGTTATGGTTGTATTCTTTGCTTGTTAAACAATGTGGTTCTTGGGTATTGGATACCGAATTGGTTGGTATGAAATTTCATACGGAACAACGCAATTCATGAACCACAATGGCCTAAGTAACTAGCAAGAGAATATGTGATGATGTTCATCGAAAACAAACAAACCGTTGTTTGTATTTCTCATTGACATCAAAGCTTGACTTCAAGATTTGTTTTAATAATTGTTATTTAAATCAGGTATTATGAGAACAAAGGTTGTTCAAATAATTACCGTATTCCATATAAGATGGATGATTTACAAATCTAGTTGGAGAAATCACATCCATAAAACCTAATGCTAAAATGTCACAAGACAAATGATTGAAAGATCACTTACGAAGTGACATCGCCGTTTAAATTAATTGGAAAGAAAACATGAAGAATCTCCATATTCATGGATTTTTGGAGTCTTTGATTTGATCAAGTGACGTTTGTGAGACTTTCCTCGGGATAATTAAAAACTTCGTTCAAAGGCCAAAGAAGAACGAACGACTAAAATATTGGAATTTATACATATCGATGTATGTAGTCCATTATTTATAGTCATAAGCGATGGGTTTCAACTTCATATACTTTCTCCGGAAATTTGAGTGAATGTTCACTTAATGAGAATGAAGTATGAAATATTTGAAAATGTTTCAAAGACTTTCAAGATGAAGTGGAAAATCATTGTAACAAGAAAATAAATGGTTTATGATTTTATCATAAGGGATTTGTTTGAGTTACAAGTGTAACAAGAAAATAAATGAATTATGATTTTATCATAAAGGGATTTATTTGAGTTACAAGTTTAGCAAAACACCTAGATTTACATATCCCGAAACACCATATGAATATGGAGTGTTTGAGATTTGTAATGAAACCTTTTTTGACATGGTTGGATCAAAGGTGTTATTGATAAAACTACCATTATGTTTTAAAAAGATTAAAGCTTTAGAGAATACCATTTTTTCACTGAAAAGAGCTCCATCTAGATCCGTTGAAATGACACCATGGAAGTTATGGTTTGGGGTAAAACCCAAGTTGTCATTTCTTAAATTTTGGTATGCTAAACATAAGTAAGATGTTTACAACCAAAGTCGGATAAGCACGTCTTTGTAGTTTATTTCGAATAACAATTGGGTATTCCTCCATAACACCAAGGACAAAAGGTTTTGTCGCTTGAAATGTGAAGTTTCTTAAAAAAGGATTTTTTCGCAAAAGTTAAGTGGGAGGACAATAGAACTTTGATAAGGTTAACGAACCTTAGCTAAATTTGTTGAGTTGCGCAGGGTCGGAAATCGTTCCGAAGGCTGCCATAATGCTCATAGCTTATGTGCCTCAAAGGTTGTGGTCACGGAGATCTAAGTTCTTATTGAACCAAGTGAGTCGGTTAAACAATCAAATGCTAAGATTTGAGAGTAAATCATTATTGTCTGACAATGATGAACCGACTACATGCAAAGAAGCGATGATGGGCCCTGACTCCGTCAAATGGCTTGAAGCCATAAAATCCGTGATATTTCCATACACTAGAAATCAAGTTTTGAACTTGAAGACCCTCCGGAAAGGTGTAAAAAACTATCGGACGTATTTGGATCTATAAAGAAACAGACATGGATGTTTCACATCTATGAAATAGTCGACATGTCGTAAAGTATTTTATGACAATGTTCAAGGAGTTAAATATGACAAGATTTGATCTTTCATAGCGATATTTAGTCTGGACGGATTAAAGTAGCGACCACTACATATAATTTGGTATATGGTAGATGAATAAACAAAACAAAGTTCTTCTAATAGAATGGTTACCTAGGACATGTACATGACACGATCCAAAGGGTTTTGTTAATTAAAAGGATGCTAAAAAGGGCATGCAAACTTCAATGGTTGAAGTAAGCATCGCGGAGTTGGAATCTTCACCGTGATGAAAAAGAGTTTTCATCAGGAGACGATGAAGATGCTTGCATTTTCAAGAAATTAAGTGGGAGCGCTAAGACATATTTCTAATACATTTTGTGGAGGACATCTTGTTGATTAGAAATGATGTATCTTTTATTGACAAAGGTTAAGAATTTCATTTTGATGAAATACTTAGGCAAAACCCGAATATTTAGCATGAATGTCTATAGTGGATAGACTGTGACGCTAATATGGTTGTGTCAAACGTACATATATGAGATATTGAAGGAGTTCAATATAGAAACGGCAAGAAAAGTTTCTTGTCGCATGGAAAAGGAATTGAATCAAGATTCAAGTGTATCAACACTTGATAAGTGAAACAAGATTCAAGTGCTTTGACACTTGATGAGTGAAATCACGAGAATGTTTTGATCAATCATACCATGATATGTACACATCCAGATATGTCCTATGCTCTAAGTGTTATGAGCATATACCAGAATGAATCATAAAATGATCATCGGACTATAGTAAGGATATTCTTATGATCTTTTGGAAGAACTAAGAATATATTTGTGTAGAGGTGACAAACAATTACAAATAGTTCATTGTAAAGCGTTACATTGATACTAGTTTTGTAGAAAGATACAAATTAAGTTTATCTCAATTTAAACTATGAGTGGCACAATGAAATGGAAAGGATTTTCCATGATGGATTTGGATGTATTCCAAAGTTAAGATATTGTGACGAATACTACAACAAAAGGCTAAGTATATGACTGCTATAGTAGCAGCAAAGGAGGGAATTTGTGTCAAGTAGTTTGTTATCAAACTAAGGTGTTGTTCGCAACGGGCTAACACTAAAGATATATTGTACGACAATGGTATGGACATGGTTTAACCCCAAGGAACTAAAGGTCTCACCAAAAGACCAAATTTATACAATGCCATCTCATTAGAGAATGAGTGATGCGTGGAGATGCAAAGACATGCAAATACACACGGACCTGAAAGCATCAGATCCGTAGATTATGTTAACCACTTGTAGTTGCGTATATGGAACACTAGAAAGCCATAGGTGTTCAATATGCAAAGTTTTCAAACTAGATTATTGTCTCTAGTGCAAGTGGGAGACTGAAGGGAATATGCCCGAGAGGCAATAATAAAGTGGTTATTATCGTATTCCTTATTTATGATAAATGTTTATTTTACATGCTATAATTGTATTAATACGGAAACGTTAATACATGTGTGTTTCATAAACAAAAAGGAAGTTCCTAGTTATGCCTCTCTTATAAACTAGCTCGTTGATTAACATGATGATCAAAGTTTCCTGATCATGGACATTGGATGTTGTTAATAACGAGGTCACAACATTAGTGTAATGATGTGATGAACATTCATCCGAAGTATAGCATTACGATCAAAGTCATTGAGTTTATATTGCTATAACAACTTACGAAGTGATCATAATCCTTAGACCATGAGATCATGTCAATCACTAACACCGGAAGAGTTTCTCGATGACATCAAACGTCACACCGTAACTGGGTGATTATAAAGATGGCTTCAGAACTACTAAAGTGTTATGTTGAGACCCATGGATCGAGAGTGGAATTTGTTCATCCCTATGACGGATAGATATGCTCTGGGCCCTCTCGGTGATATCACATTGATTAGCTTGCAAGCAAGTGATTTGATCACTAGTATGTTATATCACGGGAACGAGAAAATAGTGCATGTCGGTAACGAGATCAAACTAGGTATGGAGATACCGATGATCGAATCTCGGGCATGTAATATATCGTGAAACAAAGGGATTAAGATACTAGCGTAAAAGGTTCACACGATCACAGAAGTCATCGTTGAATGTGTGGGAGTCAGTACGGATCTCCAGGTCCCGCTGCTGATTATTGATCGGAGAGGGGTCTCGGTAATGTATGCATTATTCGCGAACCGTAGGGTGACACACTTAAGGTATACCGACACCATTCGGAGCAAATGATATGCCAGAGAAAGAAAAAGTAAAGCGCAAGAATTTATTTCACTAGACACTGCATCTGTTTCGGTTGAAATTGTTGAAACTGGTTCTGCATGTGAAATGGAATACTAGCAAGGGGTTTTATGTGAATGTTTATTAATTAAAGTAATTAACAAAATTCTGAATAAATAAATAAAAGAGTTTTATTTAAATGAGAGCTTGCATTAAATTTGGTGGAAATTTAATGCATGTGAGTGGATTTTTGAGTGGAGGCTTTTTAATGGGAGTGGAGGCTTTTCATTTTGAGTGGGAGCTCCACCCACATGAATGTGGAAGAGGTGGGGGCAGCCCCCATGGCTGGGCGCCATGCCCCTTGGGTGCCCCCCCTCTCCCCTATAAAAGGCCTCCCTCTCCTCCTCTCAAAACACACCTCCTCGCGAAGGATCTCTCTCCCCCTTTTAGAATTTCCCCATGGTCTCGGATCAGCGAGATACATGTTCCCGGTGGGTTTTTCTGGAAGGATTTGTTGCTTCCGCTTCTTTGCTGGAGCGAGGGCACGGAGGTTGTCGGGTTACCCGTACGTGTGTGCGATCACGGATGCACCACTGCTTTGAGGTGCTGGACTTGATCGTGCTGGACCAGATGGACTTCATCACGATCTTGAGATTGGCAAGCGTTCGTCTACATCATCCACGAGTACAACATCGTTAACGCTATTCGGTCTTCAAGGGTATGTATTCTATGGATGTATATCCATCCGTTGCTTGTATCTAGTAGATAGATCTTGGTACATAGTTGTTCCCATCATAGGAAATTTTTTGTTTTCTATGTTGCGAACCCTACAATCTTGTCATAGTCAACTCCTTAAACATTGTCGTAAAATAATTTATGACATGTCGACCATTTCATAGATGTAAAAAATCCATGTCAATTTCTTTATAGATCCAAATACGACCGATAGGTTTTTACACCTTTCCGGAGGGTCTTCCAAGTTCAACACTTTATTTTTCGTGTATGGAACTATCATGGATTTTATGGCCTCAAGCCATTTGACGGAGTCAGGGCCCATCACCACTTCTTTGCATGTAGTCGGTTAATCATTGTCAAACAATAATGATTTACTCTCAAATCTTAGCATTTGATTGTTTATCCGACTGACTTGGTTCAATAAGAACTTAGCTCAATAGGATTGATAGGAAACCCATACCAACAATTGCAACTTCTTTTCCGGAAGTTCATTCGAAAAGAACTCTAAGGTTAAGCGTGCTTGGCCTAGAGCAATTCTAGGATGGGTGACCGACCGGGAAGTGGATACCGGGTGCGCACGAGTGAGGACAAAGTGCGCAGAAAAGACTAGTGTTGGTCTGTGGGGTTAGTCTAGAGATCCTATTGAGCTGCCAGAAGTGACAGCCCTCGGTATGGAGAGACCGGGGGTGTTACATTAGACCTCCGTGACCGCAACCTTTGAGGCACGTGAGCCATGAGCATTTTGGTTTCCTCCGGAACATTTTCCGGCGCTGCGCAACTCAGCACATATAGCTAAGGTTTGTTAACCTTATCAAAGTTCTATTGTCCTCCCACTTAACTTTTTGCGAAAAAATCCTTTTTCAAGAAACTTCACATTTCAAGCGACAAACCCTTTTGCCCTTGGTGTTATGGAGGAATAACCAATTGTTATTCGAAATAACCTACAAAGACATGCTCATTCGACTTCGGTTGCAAACATCTTACTTATGTTTAGCATAACAAAATTTAAGAAATGACAACTTGGATTTTACCCCACAACATAACTCATATGGTCTCATTTCAAAGGATCAAGATGGAGCTCTTTTCGGTGTAAAAGCGGTAGTCTCTAAAGCTTTAATCTTTTAAAACATAATGGCAGTTTTATAAATAACACCTTTGATCCAACCATGTCAAACAAGGTTTCATTACAAATCTCAAACCCTCCATATTCCTATGGTGTTTTGGGAGATGCAAATCTAGGTGTTTTTGCTAAACTTGCAACTTAAATAAATCCCTTTATGATAAATCATAATTCATTTATTTTTCTTGTTACACTTCTAACTCAAATAAATACCTTTATGATAAAATCATAAATCATTTATTTTATTGTTACAATAATTTTCCACTTCATCTTGAAAGTCTTTGAACGTTTTCAAATATTTCATACTTCTTTCTCATTAAGTGAATATTCACTCAAAATTCCGGAGAAAGCATATGAAGTTGAAATTCATCGCTTACGACTACACATAATGGACTATATACATCGATATGTATAAATTCTAATAATTTAGTCATCCGTTCTTCTTTGGCCTTGGAACGAAGTTTTAATTATCCCGAGAAAAGTCTCACAAGCGTCACTTGATCAAATCAAAGACTCCAAAAATCCATGAATATGGAGATTCTTCATGTTTTCTTTCCAATATAATTTAAACTGCGATGTCACTTCGTAAGTGATCTTTCAATCATTTGTCTTGCGACATTTTAGCATTAGTTTTTATGGATGTGATTTCTCCAACTAGATTTGTAAATCATCCATCTTATATGGAATACGGTAATTATTTGAACAACCTTTGTTCTCATAATACCTGATTTAAATAACTATTATTAAAACAAATCTTGAAGGCAAGCTTTGATGTCAACGAGAAATACAAACAACGGTTAGTTTGTTTTCGATGAACATCATCACATATTCTCTTGCTAGTTACTTAGGCCATTGTAGTTCATGAATTGCGTCGTTTTGTATGAAATTTCATACCAACCAATTCGGTATCCAATACCCAAGAACCACATTGTTTAACAAGCAAATAATACAACCATAACATGTATATCATCTATATACCTAAATTGGATATTTCCAATTTTTTCTTTTCTGCCAAATATATTTTATAGATTCTCTTTCAACATTTCCTCTTTCTTTTTAAAAGATTCTATCAACATCAACAGTGGCGACATATACATGACACATAGTACAAAGCGTGTATATTCAAATAATCGGTATTCTTTCAAAATCTACCTTTGGACTTGCACTTTAAAGTAGATCACCATCATCAAATGATCGGTATTCTTTCAAAATCCAGTCTTTAGTAATCTTTTTAGTGTAGTAAACACTTTACATACATAATTTATTCGCCCTTATCATGACGACTTTCATGATCAAGCTAATGTAGCTTATAAAGGAGAATCGTGAGTTAACATTACTTTCCAAAACCCTTCTTGACGATTAGGATGTCTAGCATCTCCAACCTTTGCAAATTCATATCCAATATGAGAACATATATTATACTCTATTATATTGCAACCAAAACATTGTTTCAGATATCGTTATATCTGCCACACATGATGGTTTCTGAAATAATTCTTTCAGCTCCTAGATAAACTTGATATTAAAACAATCAAGAATCATGGAGGCAAACATGATACTTAAGATACTAACACAGGAATTGTTACTCTCGATTTAATACTAATTATCAAATCTCACGGAGTAAACAGAGTTTGCGGAAAGTTTGCAATAGGACTTTAAACTTTCGATTGACACTCAACACAATACGATACCGGTTCGTAAAGTATATATCCAGAATTCTATAGTTCTATTATCTCAATTACAACTATGCATAAGGTGGTGAACGAATGCCAATGACTACAACAAATTATGCAAATTCACTTTGATTTAATTTATGATAAATTGAGTTCTACTAATCCAAATTAGAAATTAACTCCCACTCAAAAACGACATCCCTCATGTCTTTTTGGTGATTACATGAACCAAATCCACTACACCAAGTCCGATCATCATGTGAGTCGGTGTAGTTTCAAAGGCGAGCATCAAATGGGCATCATATCTAACATATGACTCATGCTTAACCTTTCGGTCCATGTTCCGAGGCCATGTCTGTACATGCTAGGCTCGCCAAGTAAGAACCTTAGTATTCGCGTGTGTAACTGTCTTACACCCGAGATATGCTCGTGGATTCAAGTACACCCAATGATCACGTGATGTCTTGAAGCGACGAAACATTGTCAGTGCATACTTAAGGAAGAACACATTTTTATCTTGATATCTAAATGAGGGATCATCTTATTATGCTAATAAACCGTCAAACAAGCAATATAAGATGTAATCAAACATCACATGTTAATTAGTGAAATGATATGGTTCCCGCATATGATCTCTATCATGTGCACTGTGGTATGATCACTATCATACCTTTATGTGTAAGGCCAAGGTCTATGGAACTTACACGTTATATATGTTGTAAGAGTATCATATCATACTTCTACTTACAACATCACCATATCATAACACTAGCCTAGCAACAATCTAAACTAGACGCCTCTAATTTATCCATTGCAAGTTTTACGTGGCTTAGGGCTTTCGAAGATAGAACCTTTCATACCTACGAACATGAACCACAACGAGGATAACCAAATTATTGACAACTCGTTGCAAATTAGATATTGACTATAGTAGGAGAGACAGACACCCGCTAGCCACTTATGCAAAACTAGTTGCATGTCAAGCGTGGAACAAGTCTCATGTGCGAGGACATGTAAAGTTTGTCCGGGCCGCTTCATACCACTATGCCACTAATATCCAAAGTACAAATAAGAAGCAATAAAATGATCATCATCGCCCACATACTCATATGTGTACTACCCGTGCAAAGCATCTACGCATAAATCATGCTCTGATACCACTATAGGGTTCACAACATAGAAAACAAAAAATTCCTACGATGGGAACAACTATGTACCAAGATCTATCTACTGGATACAAGCAACGGGCGGATGTATATCCGTAGAGAACGTACCCTTTAAAACCGACAAAGCTTAATGAGTTAAACTCATGGTTGATGTAGACGATCTCTTACCGATCTCAAGATCGAGAGGAAGTCCTAGCGCCGCAAAACAGCAGCGTATCTGTGCTCGCACACACGTACAAGACACCGAGCAACCTCCGCCTCTCGCTCCAGCGATGCAGCGGAAGCACAGCCCTTTCTTGCCGAATAGCCACCGGGAACATGTATCTCGCTAGTCCAAGACCATGGGGGATAAATTCTAGAGGGGGAGAGAGATCCTTCACGAGGAGGTGTGAGTGAGAGAGAGGGAGGGGGTCCTTTTATAGGGAGAGGGGAGCACCCAAGGGGCCATGCGCCCAGCCATGGGGCTTCCCCTCCCCTCCTTTCATTTATGTGGGTGGACACTCCAATCACACAAAAGCCTTTCAATTTCCTTCACTCAAAACCCCACTCAAATTCCCATTAAATTTCCACCAAATTTAATGCAAACTCTCATTAAATAAAACTCCTTTTATTTATTCAGAAATTTGTCGATTACTTTAATGACAAACATTCACATATAACCCCTTGCTAGTATTTCATTTCACATGCAAAAACACTTTCTGTAATTTCACCTGAAAACCTGTTTCGGTATCTAGTGAAATAAATTCCTGCGCTTGTTATTCTTTCTGGCATGAAAATTTTGCTCCAATTGGATGTCAGTGTCCCTTAAGTGTGCCACCCTACGGTTCGCGAATAATGCGGACATGATCGAGACCCTTCTCCGATCAATAGTTAGAAGAGGGACCTGGAGATCCATACTGACTCCCACACATTCAACGATGACTTTTCTGGATCGTCAGAACCTTTTACGCCAGTATCTTAATCCCTTTATTTCACGATATATTATATGTCCAAGATTCGATCATCGGTATCTCCATACCTAGTTTGATCTCGTTACCGACATGCACTCTTTTCTCGTTCTCGTGATATAACATTATAGTGATTAAATCACTTGCTTGCAAGCTAATCAATGTGATATCACCGAGAGGGCCCAGAGCATATCTATACGTCATCGGGATGAAAAAATTCCACTCTCGATCCATGAGCCTCATTATAACACTTTAGTAGTTGTGAAGTCATCTTTATAATCACCCAGTTACGGTGTGACGTTTGATGTCATCAAGAAACTCTTCCAGTGTTAGTGATTGACATGATCTCATGGTCTAAGGATTAGGATCACTTCGTAAGTTGTTATAGCAATATAAACTCAATGACTTTGATCGTAATGCTATACTTCGAATGAATATTCATCACATCATTACAGTAATGTTGTGACCCCGTTATTAACAACATCCAATGTCCATGATCAGGAAACCTTTAATCATCTTGTTAATCAACGAGCTAGTTTATAAGAGAGGCATAACTAGGAACTTCCTTTTTCTGTTTATTAAACACACATGTATTAATGTTTCCGTATTAATACAAATAGCATGCAAAACAAACATTTATCATAAACAAGGAATACGATAATAACCACTTTATTATTGCCTCTTGGGCATATTCCCTTCAATTACTAATGATGTCGGCCACCCCCATGCTCCTTCCATCGCCGCCCGTGGACGTCCACTCCTGGGATGAGGAGTGAAGGGAGGAGAGATATGAGTGCGAGTGAAAAAACTGTAAATGATGGGGCAACGCACGGACATTCAACTGTACATATAGATTACCTGTAGTATGTAATTTACCTACTTTCCAGACATAATCAACAGCACTCGCGTATCGACTTGATGGGCAATCGCTAAGCTCCACAGTCTGACAAAACTGAATCCCCACACTCAAGTGTAGACCCAAGATCGACTCTCCTCCTTTCTGTGTGGAAAACAGGCGGAAACCCCACTGTTGAGATATGTGTTGTATTAGTTATAGGTTCTCGTGTATTTCTAAGGTTGTACCTGTAACATTGTCAATATATATATGAGCATCCATCCCTATTGGTGATGTGTGTTCTGTAGGGTTCACAGCATAGAAAACAAAAAAATTCCTACGATGGGAACTATGTACCAAGATCTATCTACTAGATACAAACAACGGGCGGATGTATATCCGTAGAGAACATACCCTTGAAGACCGACAAAGCTTAACGAGTTCAACTCGTGGTTGATGTAGACGATCTCTTGCCGATATCAAGATCGAGAGGAAGTCCTAGCGCCGCAAAGCAGCAGCGCATCCGTGCTCGCACACACATACAAGACACCGGGCAACCTCCGCCTCCTCGCTCCAGCGATGCAGCGGAAGCACAACCCTTTCTTGCCGAATAGCCACCGGGAACATGTATCTCGCTAGTCCGAGACCATGGGGGATAAATTCTAGAGGGGGAGAGAGATCCTTCACGAGGAGGTGTGAGAGACAAGTGAGAGGAGGGGCTCCTTTTATAGGAGGAGGGGGGCACCCAAGGGGGTGGCCCCCGGCCATTGGGGCTGCCCCCTTCCCTCCTTCATTCATGTGGGTGGACACTCCACTCACAAAATGTCCTTTAAATTCCCTCCACTCAAAAGTCCACTCAAATTCCCATTAAATTTTCACCAAATTTAATGCAAACTCTCATTAAATAAAACTCTTTTATTTTTATTCAGAATTTTGTCAATTACTTTAATGAAAAACATTCACAAATAACCCCTTGCTAGAATTCCATTTCACATGCATAACCACTTTATGCAATTTCACCCGAAAACCTGTTTCGGTATCTAGTGAAATAAATTCCTGCGCTTGTTTATTCTTTCGGCATGAAACATTTGCTACAACTGGATGCCAGTGTCCCTTAAGTGTGTCACCCTATGGTTCGCGAATAATGCGTACATGATCGAGACCCTTCTCCGATCAATAATCAGTAGCGGGACCTGGAGATCCATACTGACTCCCACACATTCAACGATGACTTTTCCTGTGATCGTCGGAACCTTTTACGCTTGTATCTTAATCCCTTTGTTTCACGATATATTACATGTCCGAGATTCGATCATCGGTATCTCCATACCTAGTTTGATCTCGTTACTGACATGCACTCTTTTCTTGTTCCCGTGATATAACATTCTAGTGATCAAATCACTTGCTTGCAAGCTAACCAATGTGATATCACCCAGAGGGCCCAGAGCATATCTATCCGTCATCGGGATGAACAAATTCCACTCTTGATCCATGATTATCAACATAACACTTTAGTAGCTTTGAAGCCATCTTTATAATCACCTAGTTACGGAGTGACGTTTGATGTCAACAAGAAACTCTTCCGGTGTTAGTGATTGGCATGATCTCATGGTCTAAGGATTAGGACTACTTCGTAGTTTGTTTATAGAAATATAAACTCAATGACTTTGATCGTAATGCTATACTTCGGATGAATGTTCATCACACCATTTACTAATGTTGTGATCTCGTTATTAACAACATCCAATGTCTATGATCAGGAAACCGTGATCATCTTGTTAATCAACAAACTAGTTTATGAGAGAGGCATAACTAGGAACTTTCTGTTTGTTTATTAAACACACATGTATTAACGTTTCCGTATTAATACAATTATAGCATGCAAAATAAACATCTATCATATACTTGGAATACACATAATAAACATTTTATTATTGCCTCTCAGGGCATATTCCCTTCACGTTCTCCCATACCTTTTCACATGGTATCAGCCTAACTACGATCTCCCTACCCTAGCCGTCGCCTCTCCTCTCCCTGGGCGCCGCCGGCCTCCTCCCTCTAAACCCTAGCCGCCGCCTCCCTCTCCTCCAAGGCACCGTCGGCCCTCCTCCTTCCATAACTCCACCACTTCCGCCCTACACTTACCTCCGCCATGGCCGATTTCAACTCCCCCTCCTCCGAGAACCCCTTCCCTACCTCCCACCAAAGGCGGCAGCAATGGTGGTGGCAACGGAGGGCGACGTCGTCGTCGTCGGGACGGTGGTGGCAACAGCGGTGGTAACACTGGCGAAACCGTCCCCCAGCCCCGTCCACCACAGCAGATCTCCCCCATGCCGCCATGGATCGCCGGCCATAACCCCTCGACAGGGGTCGTCCATGCCTACACCATGCCCGTGCCGCGCGTACCATACCCGGGCACCATGGGGCCGCGTCCGTCCTTGCACCAGGCCCTCTTCGCGGCGCCCCAGCCCACCGTCGCGACCGGCTATGCTGCACCCCTGGCTCCTCCCGCCTACTACGTCGCGCCCCCGGGCACGGCCCAGTGGGACCCCGCCCTGCTGACCGCCTCCCCAGCGGGCACGTACGGCGGTGCCGGCGATTGGTTCATGGACACCGGCGCCTCCACGCACATGGCCGCTCACCCCGGTATTCTCCCTAATTCAACTCCTGCCTCCACTTCCTCTCGCATAATCGTCGGCAACGGTCATGCTCTTCCTATCACTCACACTGGCTCCGCCTCCTTGCCCTCCACCTCCACCCCTCTTTCTCTCAATAATGTCATTGTTTCTCCTCATTTAATCCAAAACCTCGTTTCCGTTTGTTCTCTTGCTCGTAATAACTCTGTGACTGTGGAATTTGACGCTTCTGGTTTTTCTGTTAAGGATGGTTTTACTCAGATGCTTCTCCACCACAGTGACAGCCCCGGCGATTTGTACCTGTTTGGTCGTCCTCCACCATCGCCAGTAGTCCACTCGCCCTCTCCGCCGGTGTCAACCTATGGCACGCCCGCCTCGGCCATCCTAGCTCCATCGCTCTTCATCAAATACTATAAGGATTTGATTTTACTTGTAATAAACGGATGCTCATTATTGCGAAGCATGTCGTCTAGGCAAACATGTTCGTCTTCCGTTCAATTCTTCCTCCATAGTCGTATCTTTTCCCTTTGAACTTATTCATAGTGATGTTTGGACCTTGCCGGTTCCGATTAATTCTGGTTATACCTATTATCTTGTGATTTTGGACGATTACTTGCATTTTGTGTGGACTTTTCCCCTACGCCGTAAATCCGACGTCCCTGCCACTCTCACTGCCTTTTTCGCATATGTCTCCACCCAATTCAGCCGCCCCATCCACGCCTTGCAAACCGACAACGACAAAGATTTCAACAACATCACCATCCACACACTTCTCGCCTCCCATGGTGCCATCTTTCGTCTCACGTGTCCTTACACTTACCAAAAAAACGGTCGTGCTGAACGCATCCTTCGTACTCTCAACGACTGCGTGCACACCCTTTTGTTCCATGCTTACATGCCCCCACGGTTTCGGCCGGATGCCCTCTCCATGGCGACCCTTCTCGTTAACATCCGCCCCTGTCGCGTGCGTTGGCAATACATGCCGCGCCATCTTCTCTTTAGAGTGCAACCCGCCTACGATGATCTTCGTATCTTCGGTTGCCGCTGCTATCCTAGCACCGCCGCCACCGCCGCACATAAGCTCGCACCGTGCTCTCTCCCTTATGTGTTTCTCGGCTACCCAGCCAACACCAAGGGCTACCGCTGCTACGACCCGGTCTCGCATCACGTCTTCACCTCCCGACACGTTTACTTTGACGAGTTGGTGTTTCCGTTTCAGCAGGAACCTTTGGAGACTCCATCGATGACGACCCCGGCGCCCGCTGGCCCCCCTGCGGCCGGCCCTTCGCACCGACGAGTGACCATGACGGTACCATCCGTGCCCGCCCCGCCTGGTCCCTCGGCGCCCGCGCCCGCATCGCCTTCTGGCTCGTCGGACGTCGCGGCTTTGCCTTCGCCCGAGCCCGCGACGCCGCCTGCACCCGCGACTCTGCCGACGCCCGCGACGCCGTCGTCTGCGTCACCCCCGACCAACACGGCCTCCTCCTCGCCGGCTCCATCGTCGCCTCCTCGTCGTCCGCACCGTCGTCCTCTCCCGTCGCTGCCCCAGCGGCGGACGATGTTGCCCCTGCGAGTGTGCACACCCGCGCGCGTGCGGGCGGGCGTCGGTTGTCCATCCGCTACCCCGCCGATCAGTACATCTGCACGACGTCTACGTGCAAGCTCTCGCTGGTGCCCACCTCTGCCAGGGCCACCTTGCGCGACCCGTAGTGGCGCCGCCATGCAGGAGGAGTACGACGCGCTGTAGCACAATCAGACCTGGGAGCTGGTCCCCCGTCCTCCTCGCGCCAACGTCATCACCGACTAGTGGGTCTTCAAGCACAAGATCGGCCCAGGTGGCAAGCTGGAACGCTATAAAGCGCGTTGGGTGATCCGCGGATTTGGCCAACACACCGATTTCGACTTCACGGATACGTTTGTCCCGGTTGTCAAGCCGGGCATGATCCGCACTGTTCTGCACCTCGTCGTCTCCCGCGCGTGGCCGGTGCACCAGATGGACGTCTCCAACGCCTTTCTCCACGGTCATCTCTCCGAGCAGGTGTACTGTCAGCAGCCTATTGGCTTCATCAACGCCGACCATCCGGATCATGTGTGCTTGCTTTCTCGGTCCTTGTACGGACTGAAGCAGGCGCCCCGTGCCTGGTACCAGCGCATCGCCGCATTCCTGCATCAGCTCGGCTTTCACTCCACGCGTTCTGATGCGTCGCTGTTCGTCTATCGACAAGGCACCGACACTGCCTACCTGCTGCTATATGTCGACGACATCATACTGACGGCATGCACTGATGGTCTCCTTCGACAGCTCACTGATCGCCTTCATGCTGAGTTCGCCCTGAAGGACATCGGCCCGCTCCACTACTTCCTCGGCATCCAGGTTGTCCAGCGCGCGGATGTGTTCTTTCTTCATCAGCGGAAGTACGCACATGAGCTTCTCGAGCGTGCAGGGATGCTTAACTGCCACCCCGCGCCCACACATGTCGACACGAAGGCCAAGCTCTCGACCAGTGATGGGTCGCTGGCCTCCGACACTCCGTTCTACCGCTCCATCGTCAGTGCCCTGCAGTACTTGACGCTGACACGTCCGGAGTTGCAGTATGCCGTGCAGCAGGTGTGCTTGTACATGCATGCTTCCCGGGACGCTCACTAGACCGCGGTGAAGCGGATACTCCGCTATATCCGCGGCACGATGGACTTCGGCCTCTCGCTGCACGCCTCGCTCTCGACCGACATCGTTGCCTACTCGGAAGCAGACTGGGCTGGCTGCCCCGACATGCGGCGCTCCACCTCGGGCTACTGTGTCTACCTCGGCTCGTCGCTCGTCTCTTGGTCCTCCAAGAGGCAGCCCACCGTGTCTCGCTCCAGCGCCGAGGCTAACGCCGTGGCTGAGTGCACGTGGCTTCGTCAGCTTCTCTCTGAGCTCTCTTGTCCCGTTGACAAGGCCACGGTGGTATTTTGTGATAACGTCTCGGCTGTCTACCTCTCCGCCAACCCCGTTCATCATCGGCGCGCCAAGCACATTGAGCTGGATATTCTCTTTGTCCGTGAGCAAGTTGCCATCGGTCACGTTCGAGTTCTTCATGTGTCGACCTCTCAGCAATTTGCAGACATCATGACGAATGGATTACCGTCGACGACTTTTCTTGAGTTTTGCTCCAGTCTATGTGTCGGAACCGACGCTTCGACTGCAGAGGGTGTTGAGATATATATTGTATTAGTTATAGGTCACCGTGTATTTTTAGGATTGTAACTGTAACATTGTCAATATATATATATATAGCTCTGCTATTCAAGAACCACTTCCTGAATAACTATATATATCGACGCGGATTTGCTAAACACAGGCGTAGCTACGCACAGGCTTAGGACCGTTGGATAAAGAGATCACATGCAATGCTAGTTTAGATGGTAGTGGCTGACTCTTGAAAGGAGTAACGGTTTCTAACGGCGTTTGCACCACACCGTGTGTGTACATGCATGCAATGCCTAGGGGCTCGAGTAAACCCTAATTTTTTAGCTCTTTGGCAAAGAAACTTTTAGCATCTAAAATGGAAAGATAAAGTGAACAAGGATTAAAATGAGTTCTGCATGCAAACGTTTCCTGCTATGCATCACGTGACTCTTAGCGTAGCCAAGGATTACGAGGGTACCAGAAAATTATTTCGCAATTATTTATTGGACTGTGCTATCGGTGAAGACATAAGAGATGGCATTCTACTTACTGATAGATAAGTGACTTGGTTAGGGTTTAGTTTGGTTAGGGTTTACCGCATGTAGTATATTAGGGTTTGTCTCACCTAAATAAAATTTGATAAGCTTTGTTTTGCTAGGGCTTCATGCATGCATCAAAAGAATTGGGTTCAACGCAATGAAATAATGCTTAGTTTGGTTAGAGTTTACCGCATATAGTATATTAGGGTTTGCCTCACCTAAATGAAATTTGATAAGCTTTGTTTTGCTAGGGCTTCATGCATGCATCAAAAGAATTGGGTTCAACGCAATGAAATAATGCTTAGTTTGGTTAGAGTTTACCGCATATAGTATATTAGGGTTTGCCTCACCTAAATGAAATTTGATAAGCTTTGTTTTGCTAGGGCTTCATGCAACACTAACGGCGTCACTATTGAGCCAACGTCCTGGATCGAAACATGTGCTCCCTATATCAAAAAGGGAGATAATTAACGGTGGATATGCTATGCGCACCTATTTCCGTGTGTAGCTGGATATTCCCGAAGCGAATTTGGTACGCCCATCCTCGCTAGAGGAAGCATCTAGCACCACACACGATGCTTTGAGATGGGACTCAATGATCTTCCTTTTTCTTTTCCTATTTCTACCACCCATTTTAGAAATGAGTTTCTCAATCCTGCCACATGTCAGCCCCAAACATTTGAGGTAACTTGCCATAGTCAGCAGGTCCTATTTGTGTGTGGTTTGCAGGCTATGTTTGTATCTTCGTTTGAATTCATTGCAAAAAAGGGAAAAACTGCTCCTGCAGCGCTCAGTGGGCTGACTGGCGTCTCTGACCGCCCAGCATCGCATGCAGCGATTCAAAATACAGTCTTCTTTGAGAAACTTTGGTGACCGGTACCGCGTCGCGTGGGCTATAATTTCTGCTCAGTCTTTGGTACCTAACGAAGGGCCTGAATGACGAAAATTCAAAAACCATCTATCGGTACCCAGCTACACATGGGCCTTGCTCAGCCCCGCCCACGACTGGACCAGCCACATCAGTATTAAAGCAAATATGAGAAATTGTCCGGTGTCACTCCTTTTAAGGTCAAACAAATCATGCGGCACCACATGTCAAAAAAAATAAAAAATCATGCGGCACCAAAACTTAATTATTCAAGAGGTCACATTCTGTACCACATGTAGCACCAAGTAGACTAATAAAAAATCAAACTTGTCAAACATGTCTAGTGTCTATAATTTTCCATCTATAGGTCAATTCAAATTACTCAGCACCCAAGATTAACTAGTTAAGCACCCTCTGCAGAATACATTCAACACCCTAGTTGAAATTGTTAAATATTTAGAAATTGACCCACAAAAATAATAAAATCTGAAAAACTGCATATCCGGTGTCTATAGCTCCTTTTATAGGTCAATCAAAGTTACTCAGAACCAAAGGTTAACTAATCAAGCACCCTCGGAAGAATACATTCGGCACCCGATCAATATTGTGAAGCATTCAAAAATAGACTCACCAAAATAATGAAGCTTAGGCGCCAAAACTTAACCTGTCAAGCGCCCTCGGAAGAAAACATTCGACACCCCGGTTGAAATTCTCAAGTGCCTAAAAATATATACATTTATCATGATAGAGTACAAGGAACTTAATGTCTACCAGGATGCAAGCATCAATGTTGGAGAAGAAGACACAACAAGGTTGGAACTTAAAGTGGCAGTTTCTCCAAGTGGCACGAGAAAGAAAGCATGCCCCCCATTGGCATCTACTCCTACTTGTTACAGAATAAAGGAACTGGGTTGGTGCTTCACATTTCAACACGAACAGACAAACTGTGCATCGCCATGGTTAGATCCCTTTTCTTCAGAGGGACAGTAGCGCTTGCAGCTTCCTTCTCTATGGACTCTTCATCTCGGACGCTCTTCATCTTTTGCTCAATCTGAAAGCTTCGCATCTTGGAGTCGAACCTGACCGATGTCACTCAGGTGCTTGAACAATTAACTTGAGAATTTGTCCGGTGCCACTCCTTTTATAGGTCAAACAAATTAGTCGGTACCAAAGAATTTCTGCACTTCATTAGCAGGTCCTCCAAATCCAAGCGAAGCACTACGAACATAAAACAAGTCATGTACCACTGTTAGATATACTTCTAGCTCAGATTGTTCTAACTGATCAGTAGTAAGCCTCATTAAGCACTCATCATAATTGACATTCAGCACCTCAATTGAAGTTGTCGAGCATCAAGGCCTTATAACATATGAATTCGATACTAACTGATCAGTACCAAGCCTCATTAAGCACTCATCATAATCTAGGTATTCAGTATCCAATGAGAATACCAAGTGCAAGGATTTTTTTCTAACCCGCAGACATCATTCAGTACCAGAAACTTGTTTTGGGATGGAGGCATGTCAAATTGAGAGTTCATGTCCGGTGTCTATAACTCCTTTTATATGTTAATTAAAATTATTCGGCACCAAAACTTAACATGTGAAGCACCCTCAGAAGAATAGATCGAGCACCCCGGTCGAAATTGTTAAGTATTTCAAAATAGACTCACCAAAATAATCAAGCTTGAGAAACAATATGTCCATATCTATAACTCCTATTTTATGTCAATCAAGATTATTCGGCACCAAAACGTAGCATTCGGTTCCTTAGGACGGCTGATTCGGTGCTATCAAAATACGGCTCGGTGTCTCGGTCCCAAACATTCAATGGTCAAGTACCCAGAGGTGCATTCCAACTCCATATGATTCAGCACCGCAATATATGTTGTTAAGCACCCTAAACAAACAGAAATTAGAACGGCATGCACATTATCAGAACCCCAGTTGCATGAATATAAGCAAAGTTCAGTGTTTACAGATTAAGTTGGACAGAGAGAAGTTATTTATTACAATATGACAAACCCCTTTTATATTGAATTCTGGATATGCATGCAACATATTGATCTTAACGATTTGCATCAATTCCTATAAAGAGTTAGAAAACCACACACATATATGACAAACTTTATAAATTCTCTCCCTAGAGAAATAAATCCAGCTTATCACAATAACCTGATGCACACTCAAACAGGCCAGGTGAGTTGAGTAGGGATCATTCAACACCACTGTCCTAACTAATCAGTCCCCTAGAGAAATCAATCCACCTTTTGAATGACAAATATATGCAATGTAATTCTTGGGACAGAAAATAAGAAACTCACAGCACCTAAAAATCAAGTTCACGTTGTATCGATACTGAATAAACTGTTGTACTATAAAACAACTACATTACTCAAGTAGATTGAAAACAAACCAGATATCACGCAGTCCTAATTCTTGACGGACAAGCAGCCGCGACATTAAGCCAACGCCCAGCAGCCAATCCATCCATGCCTCTGCAAGTTGATTTTGGTCAGCCCCAACGAATTAAGAACGTTTGTGAAATTACTTGAACTAATGTTGTTTGTGAGATTATCAGAACACGGGTTGATGACGTTAGTCGTTAGGTACCCAAAATTAGAATCATAAAAAAGTAATGCTAGCATATATGACCATCAACATATATGAACTGGGCAAAAAATTTACGCGAAAGGGAGAGGATGGTTACCTTGTAGTTCATCTTTTCTCTGGTGTTTAACGAAATCATATTTTTGCATTGTTTGCAGCCTTTTTGGAAGTTGAGTTTGAAAAACAAGCAAAAAATGGCAATGCAAGACTGCAGCGGCAGTGGGCTGTCTGTATCCTCTGCTAGCCCACAGTCTGTCCATGCACGTGGTTCAAAAACCGGTCCACAATTCAAATTTCAAACAATCAGTACCAATCCACTACCGGGCGTGGTAAGTTCAGTCGCAGGTACATAACATGGGCAAAGTCCCAAAATACCGTGACCTGGTGGGCTGAGTTCGGTCACAGGTACCTAACATGGGCAAGTTTCAGAATACCTTTTGTCTAGATGGGCTGTCAGCCTTGTCAACGCTAGAGTAGGACCAAATTCAGATCCCTTGTTTCTGTTTAGTGTACCAATAGTCTTCGGATTAAGCACCCCTAGCGTCCAGAACAATTGAGTACCTAGATAACATTGATTAAGCACTGAAATTAGTGGAACAATGGTTAAATAATTATTCAGGACCACAATTTAACTTGTCAAGCAATCTAGTACGTACCCATATACAAAAGATTTGGAAAATAGTAGAACAACGGTTTAATAAATTATTCGGGACCACAATTTAACTTGTAAAAAAAACAATTTAACTTGTCAAGTAATCTTAGAAGAACACATTCAGAAACGGGTTGAATAGTGGAATGGTTAAGTACGTCGGTGTAATGCAAGAAGGAACAAATCGGTAGCAAGTTAGGGGGACAAGGTGAAAGGTCTTATGGTTCAAACCAAGCAATCGGTATCACACCTCGTAAAACACATCCATCGCTCCAGTTCAATTTTACAAATACCCAAAAGATTCAGCACCTCAGAGAAAATTGGTAAGCACCAGGTGATTCAGCACCGCAGAGAAACTTGGTGGGCACCAGGTGATTCAGCACCTCAAAGCAACTTGTTAAAATAAGCACCCATATAAGATGCGTTCAGCATCCAAATAAGGAGAAGGCAACAAATGCAGATCTCGCACTCAATCAATACTTGGTGTTAAAGCACTCAGTGCCCAGTGAATAGTCCACCTACCAATATTCATGTGAACATGGTAATCACACCAGCCACGAGAGATCAGAAAACTAGTGCAGTGCAATGATTTTATCTAACCTTCACAAATCATTGGATCCTTATAGCAAGCAATGGTAGTGGCGGTTATCATAATAATAACTATTGGAGAGAAGCAATGAAATGCAATATGAGTTCTGAAACCTATTAGGAATCGAAAGATACAAGCTCAGTATCGAAGAATCGAAAGATCAGTACCTAGCATGTTCATGAGCGAGCATCAACAAGGGATAAAATAGGCTTCAAATTTTTCAGTACCTATAAATAGTCTCAACATTATTCAGTACCTAGAATAAGTAAGATCCAGCACCTGAGTATTTATTCTTGTTGATCCAACATATGGCATCTAGGTTGAAATGGTTAAAAGTACTGTAGTTGTGAAATATGCACGGTAAGAATCAACTATTCCAGAAGTATCTCCTGTCACAATTTTGAGCACCTTATATATTTGATACCACATGCTTTAAGATTCGACACCTAGAAACTTTGTTAGAAAATTAAGATTTCTTTTCACATGATAGTATACATGGTAATCACTAGGTACATAAGTATTTATTCTTGGAACTAACCCTGAACACACACACACACACACACACACACACACACACACACACACACACACACACACACACACACACACACACACACACACACACACACACACACACACACACACACACACACACACACACACACATATGCACACTAGTTTAGGATCCAGTGCCACAACTGCAATTAGGCTCTCAAACAGCAGGCACTGAACCACGTCAAATACATTATTCGGCACCACAATTTAACCCACCAAGCACCATTGCAGACACTGAACCACGTCAAATACAAATATACAACTGCAATGTTGGACAAACAATCTCAATTTTCAAATATTAGAAGATCAATGGCTCGGCACCCGAAAAATCTTAGAACCTGGAGTACCACTATGAAGTACTCAAATAAGAGATACATAAATCAAGTGTATACACGCTAGTTTGGATATGAATCTTCACGACGTCTAGATACATTCCTTCTAAAGAGAGAATCGGCAAAGGATGAAAAGAAAAGCAACTAGCCAGGTAACAAAAATCTTCAGTAGCACCGTTTGATCCAAGCCCATACACTCAACAGTCAAAGGGAAGAAGAAAACAAGGGTGTGAAGCCCATACACTCAACAGTCAAAGGGATGGGGTGCGGATTTATTGGCGGAGTCGTGTGTAGTCGCAACCCCTCTTTGCAGGGAGCGTATCATGGACCATGCTGTCGCAGACCAGCGTGCAGGTTGGTCAGAAACAGTGGTGACAGTGTGCAGCGGAAAGACAGTCAGGCTAATTCTTCTTTAGGTTATACTTGGTACGATAGAAAATGCATAATAGAGTTGAGATTTTCTAGGATGTCATGGATCTCGGAGCAACCAACGGCAGGAGATGCTTCCTCCGGTGAGGATGGACATACAAAGAGTTTTGTATATATATATATATATATATATATATATATATATATATATATATATATATATATATATATATAGATCTGGTATTTAAGAACCACTTTCTGAATAACTATTCAGGAACCCCTGTTACTATTCACGTGAACATCAGAAACCCTCTGTTACTTCCAGGCGAGTACGAGTTAATTTTTTTTTCTAAGTTAACTTCTAAAATGTAACAGTAATAGTGAATGTTTACTTTCACTGTGTAAGTTAACTTCCGCGACCATTCTTAACTACCTCATGTGCGCAAGTTAACTATCTTTTCTATGCTAGTTAACTTCGTGACGGAGCATCGATATTTCGTGTTTTCGTGGACTGTATATTAACTTCCACGACCATTCTTAACTACCTCATGTGCGCAAGTTAACTACCTCTTCTATGCTAGTTAACTTCCTGACGGAGCATCGATATTTCGTGTTTTCGTGGACTGTATATTGATCGCAGTTTTTGAACCACTTATCGGAATGATGCATGCGATTTACCGTTGAAAAGGTGTGGAAATTTCGCATCTTTTTCGTAAATAAAGTTTTTCCAAATTCAGTATATTTTTAAAATACTATCAAATATACTAAACAGTTTTTTTTCGCGAATTTCTTTGTTACTGTACTGTTTTTGGGGATTTATTTTCAAACCGATTGTCAGAATGATGCATGTGATATACCGTTGAAACGGTATAAAAATTTCGCAACTTTTTTGTAAATAAAGTTTTCCCAAATTCCTTACGGTTTTAAATTAATTTTTAAATATATTAAACTTCATTTTTGCGTGAAATTTTCAATTTCATACAGTATCTTGTGCAACTTAACTTCGGCGCCCCCTATTAACTTTTCCGCGAACACGAATTAACTTCCGTTTCTTTTTCATGTTAACTTCCGCTCGGGGAAGGGGGTGGTGGGATTTCTCTGATTGTTAACTTCTATTTTTTCACACGAACACCAGAAACCCCTTGTTAATTTCCACGTGTGTACAAGTTAACTCCCTCTTTTCTACTAGTTAACTTCCTGACAGAGCCCAGATAGTTATATTGTGCAACTTAACTTCGGCGCCCCCTATTAACTTTTCCGCGAACACGAGTTAACTTCCGTTTCTTTTTCATGTTAACTGTGGCATCCCGCAAAACCACTACTAGAAAATCGCGTTGTCTTCGTGCATTGCATCCTCATGACCGCATGCTCATGTCATCATGCCACATTGCATTTGAGCATCGTCATCATCATGCATTTGTTTGTCTGAAACTATTTTTCGAAACGCCTAGTTTTGTTTTCTGAATACTTCCGTCTTTATTGAAATTAAAACCCGGGTCTCCGGAATGTTTTGTTTGTCTGCCAACGGTTTGCGAAAGCCCTGTTCTAAATAAATAAAATATTTTAATTATTTTTAGGGGGCAGCCGAACCGGGCCGATCCGACCCAGTTGGCCACCCCCAGTACAAACCAGCCTACCCAAAATCCTAAAACTACCCAGTCCTAGTCTACCCACCAATCCCCTCCCTCCACCTCACCGTTCCCTCCACCTCACCCTCAGCTCAGCCACCTCATCAATCCACCAGCCGCCGACCCCACCCTGCGGGTCCCGCTCCCTCTCTCTCTCCCCAACCAGCCACCCCCGCTCTCCCTGTCCCTGGGCCCCACCCGCACCGGCCCTGCCCTCTCCCTAGCCACACCGCTCCTGTACCCGACCCCACCCCGAACACACACAGCACACACGCACGCCACACAGCCGATCCCCACTCCTCCCTCACGCGAAGCCCGGCCCCACTGAAGGGGTTCGTAGCATGGAAAACAAAAAATTTCTATCGCATACAAACAAACAAGCCAAGATATATCTACTAGATTGTAGCAACGAGTCTATGGAATAACTTACCCTCGAAGATTCCAAAGCGGTTAACGAGAGCAGATTCTCGTGGGTGGTGTAGTCGTACACTTGCCGATCTCAAGATCGCGTAGACGATCCTTCCGGCGCTGCGTTCCGGCAGCGCTCCCGCAGTCGGTCACACGTTCTGTACTCGACGAAGACCTTCCTCTCCCTTGTTCCAGCAGGCAGCGGAGGTTGTAGCACTCTCCTCGCGATTCCGGCAGCACGACGGCGTGGTACCGGAAGTAGAGGGGAGATCTCGCAGGGCTTCGCCTTAAGCCGGAGCGAGTATGGTGGACTATGAGAGAGCCTTGGTGATCTAGGGTTTAGACACACCAATTAGAAGGGGCTAAACCAGCGGCTAGGGCAATTAGAAGCTCTAACTCGGCGGCTTGGGAGAAATCCCTAGGCTGTGGCTAGGGTTTAGGTTTAGAGGGAGGCAACTTGTGTGTCTAGGAGGGGAGCCCTGCCCCTCCTCTTATAGGTGGAGGGAGGCGCGCCTGGGGAGGGGAGTCCCTCCCCAACTCGGACCCAAGGTGGGCCGGCGGTGGGAGGAGGAACTCCTCCCCCAAGTCGGTTTCAAACCTCCTTCTCCTCTTTCCCAAAACTAGTCGTTTGACTTTCAAACTAGCCGTTTGACTTTTCAAACTAGGATTTGAATAAACCCTCTATTTTGGTACAGCGATGACACCTAGTACATGATGCAATCATATCAACTTGATATAACACATTCATGTACCCTTTCCCCTCCGGAGTGCCGGACATTCCGGAACCTTCTAGAACATTCCCGATGAAAACACCGGAACCATTCTCCAACTCCGAAACAGGACTTTCCTTATATGAATCTTATTCTCCGGACCATTCCGGATCTCCTCGTGATATCCCGGATTCCATCCGAGACTCCGAACAACATTCGGTCTCTTACTCATCATTCCATAACTACTCAAACAACGTCGAATCCTTAAGTGTGTCTCCCTACGGTTCGTGAATTATGCGGACATGATCGAGACACTTCTCCGAACAATAACCAATAGAGGAATCTGGAAATTCATATGGCTCCCACATATTTCTACGATTACTTTGCGATCGAATGAACCACTTACATACGATACCAATTTCCCTTTGTCTCACGATAGTTTACTTATCCGAGGTTTTGATCGTCGGTATCTCTGCATACCTAGTTCAACCTCGTTACCGATAAGTACTCTTTTCTCGTTCCCGTGGTATGTGATCCCTTGTGAGACAGTCACATGCTTGCAAGCTAATTGGATGACATTCCACCGAGAGGGCCCAGAGTATATCTATCCGTCATATGGATGGACAAATCCCACTCTTGATCCATGTGCCTCAACACATACTTTCCGAACACTCAATGCCACCTTTATAGCCACCCAGTTACGGTGTGGTGTTTGATGTCATCAAAGCATCCTTCCGGTGATGGTGATTAGCATGATCTCATGGTCGAAGTAATTAGGTTACTATGTATCAGAAAGCTTATAGCAATTGAACTATTGAAATGACTTGATCTTTATGCTACGCTTATCTATAGAAGTATGTCCATCACATCATTCTCTCTAATGATATGATCCTGTTGTTAATAACATCTCTATGTTCATGATCAGGAAACCATGATCATATATTAACCAACAAGCTAGTTTAACAAGAGGCTTTACTAGGGACTCTTTTATGTTTACAAATCACACAAGTATTAATGTTTCCGATTAATACAATTATAGCATGGTATGTAAACATTTATCATAAGTATGAAGATATGATAATAACCACTTTATTATTGCCTCTTGGGCATATCTCCAACAGTCTCCCACTTGCACTAGAGTCAATAATCTAGTTTCAAACCTTTGTGTATTCAACACCTATGGCTTTCCGGTGTTGTATGTACACGATTGCTAGTGGTCAACTGATCTCCGGATCTGACACTTCCAGGTCCGTGTGTAATTGCATGTATTTGCGTCTCTACGCATCACTCATTCTCTAATGAGATGGCTTTGTATAAATTTGGTCCTTTGGTGAGACCTTTAGTTCTTTGGGGTTAAAACATGTTGATAATATTGTCGTACAATATATCTTCATAGTATTATCCCGCTATGAACTACACCTAGTTTGATAACAAACTACTTGACCCAAATGCCCTCTTTAGCTGCTATAATAGCAGTCATATACTTAGCCTTTTGTTGTAGTATCTGTCACAATGTCTTAACTTTGGAACTCATCCAAATCCATTATGGAACTTACTTTCCATTATATTGTGCCACCCTTAGTTTAGATTGATATAAACTTAATTTGTACTTTGTGACAAAACTAGTATCAATGTAGTACTTTTACAATGAACTAACCATCTATTTGTCACTTCTACAAACAATATATTCTTAGTTCTTCCAAAAGATCATAAGAATATCCTTACTATTGTCCAATGATCATCATATGAATCATTCTGGTATATGCTCACATCATTTAGAGCATAGGACATATCTGGATTTGTACATATCACAGCATAATTGATATAAATACTCTTTGTGATTTCATACATCAAGTATCAATCTATACTTGAATCTTTGTTTCACTTACCAAGTGTCAATACACTTGAATATATCATCAATATTGAACTCATTCAATCCTTTCTGTGCGACAAGAACCTTTCTTGTAGTTTCTATATTGAACTCATTCAATACATCATCTATGTACTTTCGGCACAACCATATTAGCGTCTATTGATGCTAAATATTTGGGTTTTGCCTAAGCCTTTCATCGAGATGAAATTCTTATCTTGTGTTAATAAAAGATACATCATTTCCAATCAACAATATGTCTTCCACATAATGTATTAGAAACATGTCTTAGCGCTCCCACTTAATTTCTTGCAAATGCAAGCATCTTCATTATCTCCGACGAATTTAAACTCCTTTAACAGTTTCATCATGGTGAAGATTCCAACTCCGTAATGCTTACTTCAACCATTGAAGTTTGCATGTGCATTTAGCATCCTTTGAACTAACAAAACCCTTTGGACTGTGTCATGCACACATCCTAGGTAACCCTTCTATTAGAAGAATTTGTTTTGTTTATCCAACACATAACAAAATTATATGTCGTGGTTGCTACATTAATCCGTCTAGACTAAATATCGCTATGAAAGATCAAATCTTGTCATATACAACCTTTGAACATTGTTGTGAATACTTTCCCAACAAGTCGACTATTTCATAGATGTGCAACATCCATGTCTATTTATTTATAGATCCAAACACAACTGTAAGGTCTTACACCTTTCTCGAGGGTCCTTCAAGTTCAAAACTTGATTTCTCGTGTATGGAACTATCACGGATTTTATGGCTTCAAGACATTTGACGGATTCAGGGCTCATCATCGCTTATTTGCACGTAGTCGGATCATTATTGTCAAATAATGATTTAACTCTCAAATCTTGGTATTTGATTGTTCATCCGACCTACTTGTTTCAATAGGAACTTAGATCTCCGTGACCACAACCTTTGAAGTACGCGAGCCATGAGCATTGTTTGCTAACTCCGGAACATTTTTCGGCACTGCGCAACTTTGCACATATAGCTAAGGTTCTTTTAACCTTATCAAAGTTCTTTTGTCCTTCCACTTAACTTTTCACGAAAAATTCCTTCTCAAAGAAACTTGACGTTCTAAGCGACAAACATTTTTGTCTCCGATGTTATGGAGGAACAGTTATTCGAAATAACATACAAAGACAGGTTCATCCGACTTTGGTTGCAAACATCTTTCTTATGCATAGCATACCAATGTTTAAGAAAGGACAACTTGGGTTTTATCCCAAACCATAACTTTATATGGTGTCATGGTGTCATTTCAACGGATTATGATGGAGCTCTTTTCAGTGGAAAAACGGTGGTCTCTCAAGCTTTTAATCTTTAAAATATAATGGCATTTTATGAATTACACCTTTGATCTCACCATGTCAAACAAGGTTTAATTACATATCTCGAATGCTCCATACTCTTATGGTGTTTCGGGACATGCAAATCCACGGAACGATTCCTTAAATCTTAGGTATTATGCTAAACTTGTAACTCAAATATCTTCCTTTATGATTTTATCATAAACTATTTATATTCTTGTTACAATGATCTTCCACTTCATCTTGAAAGTCTTTGAACTTTTCAATTGTTTCATACTTCATCCTTATTAAGTAAATATTCATATATTCACTTAAATTTTCGGAGAAAGCATATGAAGTTGAAATCCATCGCTCTTGACTACACATAATGGACTTCGTACAACAATATGTACAAGTTCCAATAGGCTAGTCATTCGTTCCCTTTTAGCCTATGAACGAAGTTTTAATTATCTCTAGGAAAGTTTCACAAGCGTCATGTGATCAAAATCAAAAGACTCCAAAATTCCATCCACATGGAGTTTCTTCATGTTTTCTTTCAAATATAATTTAAACGGTGATGTCACTTCCTAAGTGATCTATCAATCAATTTGTCTTTCGACATTTTTAGCACTAGTTTTATGGATGTGATTTCTCCAACGAGATTTGTGAATCATCCATCTTTTATGGATTACGGCAATTATTTGAACAACCCTTTTGTTCTCATAATACCTGATAAAACAAATCTTGAAGGCAAACTTTGATGTCTAACGAGCAACACAATAACCCTTTATTTGTTCTCGATGAACATCATCACATATTCTTTTGCTAGTTACTTAGGCCATTGTAGTTCATGAATTGTGTTGTTTCGTATGACGATTCACACCAACAAATTCAGTATCAAATACTTAAGAACCACATTGTTTAATAAGCAAAGAATATAGCCATAACATGTATATCATCTATATACTTAAACTGAACAATTCTAGTCTTTCTTTTCTGCCATATACTTACGAGATTCTCTTTCAGTATTTCCTTTTCTGTTTGAAAGAATCTATCAACATAAATAGTGGAGTCATACATATGACACATAATCCAAAGCGTGTATAATTAAATACCAATGTCTTTGGACTTGCACTTTGAAGTAGATCACCATCATCAAATGTTTGGTGTTCTTCCAAATTCCTTTCTTTAGTAATCTCTTGGTGTAGTAAATATTTTACCTACATCAAATATTCACCCTTATCATGGAATTATCCATGATCAAGCTACTTTTAGCTTATAAAGATGAATCGTGAGTATAATGTTGCTATCCAAAACCTTTTGGTGGATTAGGACAACTAGTGTCTCCAACCCTTTGCAAATTCTCATCAAATATGAGAACATGACTTTTGCCATATTATACTCTGTCATGTTGCAACCAAAACTTCGTTTCAGATATCACAATATCTTCCACACATCATGGTTTCTGAAACAACTCTTTCAGATCCTAGATAACCTTGATATTAAGACAATCCTTTGAATATCAAGAATCATGGAGACAAACATGATACTTATACACTAATACTTGGAATTATCACTCTTGTTTTGATACCAATTATTAAACTTCATGGAGTAACCGGAACTTTACTGAAAGTTTGCAATAGGACTTTTAAACTTTAGATTAACACTTCAAAACAATACGATACCAGTTCGTAAAGTAACTAACCAGAATTCTATAGTTCTATCATCTCAATTATAACTAAGCGCAAGGTGGTAAACGGATGCCAATGACTACAACAACTATGCAAATTCACTTTGATTTAATTTATGATAAATAGTGTTCAACTTTTAATCATATTGCCGTTGAACTCCCACTCAAAACAATATCCCTCACATTGTTTTAGTGATCACACGAACCAAATCCACCACACCAAAACCGATCATCACGAGAGTTGATGTAGCTTCAATGGCGAACAATCAACATGTTCATCATATCTACTATATGACTCATGCTTTACCTTTCGGTGATCCGTGTTCCGAGACCATGTCTGTACATGCTAGGCTCGTCAAGATCAAACCTTAGCTTCTGCATGAGCAAATCTGGCTTGCTCACGTTGTATACACTCGCAGAATCTAACACATCCGATCATCACGTGGTGCTTCGAAACAACGAGCTTTAGCAACGGTGCTTACTAAGGATGAACACTTTAAAACTTGAAATTGTGTGCTTGAGGGATCATCTTATAATGCTACCGTCATGAACTAAGCAATACAAGATGCATAAAAGGATTAACATCACATGCAATTCATAATATGTGATATGATATGGCCTTTCTTCTTGTGCTACCGATCTCCATCTTCAAGCACGAACATGATCTCCATCATCACCGACATTGCATCAAGGTCAATGATGCTTCTCCATGGTTGTCATCCACCGGCTTCAACTATTACAACTACTTTGAATAGACACGCGGGTCTTAACAGAAATTAAAGACAACCATATGGCTCCTGCCGGTTGCCGACTTACAATAAGGAACATTGCATACATCATATATAATCACAATCATGGCCATATCACATCACTGCACACCCCTGCAAAACAAAGTTAGACGCCTCTACTTTCTTTGCATATTTTGCGTGGTTTGGGGCTTTCAATAAGTGTCGTTCTAACTTACGAACAAGAACCACAACATTGATACTAGTATTGTTAATCACCCGTTGTAAATTGGATCTTAACTATGCTAGGAGAAACAGGCACCCGCAAAGCCACTTATGCAATACAAGTTGCATGTCAAGCGTGGAGCAAGTCTCATGAACGATGACATGTAAGGTTAGCCCGTGCCGCTTCATCCCAACATACCGCAAGATGCAAAGTACACAAGAAGCAATCGAAAATAAAAGCATCAACGCCCACAATGACCATTGTGTTCTACTCGTGCAACAGATCTACATATAGACACGGCTCTGATATCACTGAAGGGGTTCGTAGCATGGAAAACAAAAAATTTCTATCGCATACAAACAAACAAGCCAAGATCTATCTACTAGATTGTAGCAACGAGTCGATGGAATAACTTACCCTCGAAGATTCCAAAGCGGTTAACGAGAGCAGATTCTCGTGGGTGATGTAGTCGTACACTTGCCGATCTCAAGATCGCGTAGACGATCCTTCCGGCGCTGCGTTCCGGCAGCGCTCCCGCAGTCGGTCACACGTTCGGTACTTGACGAAGACCTTCCTCTCCCTTGTTCCAGCAGGCAGCGGAGGTTGTAGCACTCTCCTCGCGATTCCGGCAGCACGACGGCGTGGTACCGGAAGTAGAGGGGAGATCTCACAAGGCTTCGCCTTAAGCCGGAGCGAGTATGGTGGACTATGAGAGAGCCTTGGTGATCTAGGGTTTAGACACACCAATTAGAAGGGGCTAAACCAGCGGCTAGGGCAATTAGAAGCTCTAACTCGGCGGCTTGGGAGAAATCCCTAGGCTGTGGCTAGGGTTTAGGTTTAGAGGGAGGCAACTTGTGTGTCTAGGAGGGGAGCCCTGCCCCTCCTCTTATAGGTGGAGGGAGGCGCGCCTGGGGAGGGGAGTCCCTCCCCAACTCGGACCCAAGGTGGGCCGGCGGTGGGAGGAGGAACTCCTCCCCCAAGTCGGTTTCAAACCTCCTTCTCCTCTTTCCCAAAACTAGCCGTTTGACTTTCAAACTAGTCGTTTGACTTTTCAAACTAGGATTTGAATAAACCCTCTATTTTGGTACAGCGATGACACCTAGTACATGATGCAATCATATCAACTTGATATAACACATTCATCTACCCTTTCCCCTCCGGAGTGCCGGACATTCCGGAACCTTCTAGAACATTCCCGATGAAAACACCGGAACCATTCTCCAACTCCGAAACAGGACTTTCCTTATATGAATCTTATTCTCCGGACCATTCCGGATCTCCTCGTGATATCCCGGATTCCATCCGAGACTCCGAACAACATTCGGTCTCTTACTCATCATTCCATAACTACTCAAACAACGTCGAATCCTTAAGTGTGTCTCCCTACGGTTCGTGAATTATGCGGACATGATCGAGACACTTCTCCGAACAATAACCAATAGAGGAATCTGGAAATTCATATGGCTCCCACATATTTCTACGATTACTTTGCGATCGAATGAACCACTTACATACGATACCAATTTCCCTTTGTCTCACGATAGTTTACTTATCCGAGGTTTTGATCGTCGGTATCTCTGCATACCTAGTTCAACCTCGTTACCGATAAGTACTCTTTTCTCGTTCCCGTGGTATGTGATCCCTTGTGAGACAGTCACATGCTTGCAAGCTAATTGGATGACATTCCACCGAGAGGGCCCAGAGTATATCTATCTGTCATATGGATGGACAAATCCCACTCTTGATCCATGTGCCTCAACACATACTTTCCGAACACTCAATGCCACCTTTATAGCCACCCAGTTACGGTGTGGTGTTTGATGTCATCAAAGCATCCTTCCGGTGATGGTGATTAGCATGATCTCATGGTCGAAGTAATTAGGTTACTATGTATCAGAAAGCTTATAGCAATTGAACTATTGAAATGACTTGATCTTTATGCTACGCTTATCTATAGAAGTATGTCCATCACATCATTCTCTCTAATGATATGATCCTGTTGTTAATAACATCTCTATGTTCATGATCAGGAAACCATGATCATATATTAACCAACAAGCTAGTTTAACAAGAGGCTTTACTAGGGACTCTTTTATGTTTACAAATCACACAAGTATTAATGTTTCCGATTAATACAATTATAGCATGGTATGTAAACATTTATCATAAGTATGAAGATATGATAATAACCACTTTATTATTGCCTCTTGGGCATATCTCCAACAGTCTCCCACTTGCGCTAGAGTCAATAATCTAGTTTCAAACCTTTGTGTATTCAACACCTATGGCTTTCCGGTGTTGTATGTACACGATTGCTAGTGGTCAACTGATCTCCGGATCTGACACTTCCAGGTCCGTGTGTAATTGCATGTATTTGCGTCTCTACGCATCACTCATTCTCTAATGAGATGGCTTTGTATAAATTTGGTCCTTTGGTGAGACCTTTAGTTCTTTGGGGTTAAAACATGTTGATAATATTGTCGTACAATATATCTTCATAGTATTATCCCGCTATGAACTACACCTAGTTTGATAACAAACTACTTGACCCAAATGCCCTCTTTAGCTGCTATAATAGCAGTCATATACTTAGCCTTTTGTTGTAGTATCTGTCACAATGTCTTAACTTTGGAACTCATCCAAATCCATTATGGAACTTACTTTCCATTATATTGTGCCACCCTTAGTTTAGATTGATATAAACTTAATTTGTACTTTGTGACAAAACTAGTATCAATGTAGTACTTTTACAATGAACTAACCATCTATTTGTCACTTCTACAAACAATATATTCTTAGTTCTTCCAAAAGATCATAAGAATATCCTTACTATTGTCCAATGATCATCATATGAATCATTCTGGTATATGCTCACATCATTTAGAGCATAGGACATATCTGGATTTGTACATATCACAGCATAATTGATATAAATACTCTTTGTGATTTCATACATCAAGTATCAATCTATACTTGAATCTTTGTTTCACTTACCAAGTGTCAATACACTTGAATATATCATCAATATTGAACTCATTCAATCCTTTCTGTGCGACAAGAACCTTTCTTGTAGTTTCTATATTGAACTCATTCAATACATCATCTATGTACTTTCGGCACAACCATATTAGCGTCTATTGATGCTAAATATTTGGGTTTTGCCTAAGCCTTTCATCGAGATGAAATTCTTATCTTGTGTTAATAAAAGATACATCATTTCCAATCAACAATATGTCTTCCACATAATGTATTAGAAACATGTCTTAGCGCTCCCACTTAATTTCTTGCAAATGCAAGCATCTTCATTATCTCCGACGAATTTAAACTCCTTTAACATTTTCATCATGGTGAAGATACCAACTCCGTAATGCTTACTTCAACCATTGAAGTTTGCATGTGCATTTAGCATCCTTTGAACTAACAAAACCCTTTGGACTGTGTCATGCACACATCCTAGGTAACCCTTCTATTAGAAGAATTTGTTTTGTTTATCCAACACATAACAAAATTATATGTCGTGGTTGCTACATTAATCCGTCTAGACTAAATATCGCTATGAAAGATCAAATCTTGTCATATACAACCTTTGAACATTGTTGTGAATACTTTCCCAACAAGTCGACTATTTCATAGATGTGCAACATCCATGTCTATTTATTTATAGATCCAAACACAATTGTAAGGTCTTACACCTTTCTCGAGGGTCCTTCAAGTTCAAAACTTGATTTCTCGTGTATGGAACTATCACGGATTTTATGGCTTCAAGACATTTGACGGAGTCAGGGCTCATCATCGCTTATTTGCACGTAGTCGGATCATTATTGTCAAATAATGATTTAACTCTCAAATTTTGGTATTTGATTGTTCATCCGACCTACTTGTTTCAATAGGAACTTAGATCTCCGTGACCACAACCTTTGAAGTACGCGAGCCATGAGCATTGTTTGCTAACTCCGGAACATTTTTCGGCGCTGCGCAACTTTGCACATATAGCTAAGGTTCTTTTAACCTTATCAAAGTTCTTTTGTCCTTCCACTTAACTTTTCACGAAAAATTCCTTCTCAAAGAAACTTGACGTTCTAAGCGACAAACATTTTTGTCTCCGATGTTATGGAGGAACAGTTATTCGAAATAACATACAAAGACAGGTTCATCCGACTTTGGTTGCAAACATCTTTCTTATGCATAGCATACCAATGTTTAAGAAAGGACAACTTGGGTTTTATCCCAAACCATAACTTTATATGGTGTCATGGTGTCATTTCAACGGATTATGATGGAGCTCTTTTCAGTGGAAAAACGGTGGTCTCTCAAGCTTTTAATCTTTAAAATATAATGGCATTTTATGAATTACACCTTTGATCTCACCATGTCAAACAAGGTTTAATTACATATCTCGAATGCTCCATACTCTTATGGTGTTTCGGGACATGCAAATCCACGGAACGATTCCTTAAATCTTAGGTATTATGCTAAACTTGTAACTCAAATATCTTCCTTTATGATTTTATCATAAACTATTTATATTCTTGTTACAATGATCTTCCACTTCATCTTGAAAGTCTTTGAACTTTTCAATTGTTTCATACTTCATCCTTATTAAGTAAATATTCATATATTCACTTAAATTTTCGGAGAAAGCATATGAAGTTGAAATCCATCGCTCTTGACTACACATAATGGACTTCGTACAACAATATGTACAAGTTCCAATAGGCTAGTCATTCGTTCCCTTTTAGCCTATGAACGAAGTTTTAATTATCTCTAGGAAAGTTTCACAAGCGTCATGTGATCAAAATCAAAAGACTCCAAAATTCCATCCACATGGAGTTTCTTCATGTTTTCTTTCAAATATAATTTAAACGGTGATGTCACTTCCTAAGTGATCTATCAATCAATTTGTCTTTCGACATTTTTAGCACTAGTTTTATGGATGTGATTTCTCCAACGAGATTTGTGAATCATCCATCTTTTATGGATTACGGCAATTATTTGAACAACCCTTTTGTTCTCATAATACCTGATAAAACAAATCTTGAAGGCAAACTTTGATGTCTAACGAGCAACACAATAACCCTTTATTTGTTCTCGATGAACATCATCACATATTCTTTTGCTAGTTACTTAGGCCATTGTAGTTCATGAATTGTGTTGTTTCGTATGACGATTCACACCAACAAATTCAGTATCAAATACTTAAGAACCACATTGTTTAATAAGCAAAGAATATAGCCATAACATGTATATCATCTATATACTTAAACTGAACAATTCTAGTCTTTCTTTTCTGCCATATACTTACGAGATTCTCTTTCAGTATTTCCTTTTCTGTTTGAAAGAATCTATCAACATAAATAGTGGAGTCATACATATGACACATAATCCAAAGCGTGTATAATTAAATACCAATGTCTTTGGACTTGCACTTTGAAGTAGATCACCATCATCAAATGTTTGGTGTTCTTCCAAATTCCTTTCTTTAGTAATCTCTTGGTGTAGTAAATATTTTACCTACATCAAATATTCACCCTTATCATGGAATTATCCATGATCAAGCTACTTTTAGCTTATAAAGATGAATCGTGAGTATAATGTTGCTATCCAAAACCTTTTGGTGGATTAGGACAACTAGTGTCTCCAACCCTTTGCAAATTCTCATCAAATATGAGAACATGACTTTTGCCATATTATACTCTGTCATGTTGCAACCAAAACTTCGTTTCAGATATCACAATATCTTCCACACATCATGGTTTCTGAAACAACTCTTTCAGATCCTAGATAACCTTGATATTAAGACAATCCTTTGAATATCAAGAATCATGGAGACAAACATGATACTTATACACTAATACTTGGAATTATCACTCTTGTTTTGATACCAATTATTAAACTTCATGGAGTAACCGGAACTTTACTGAAAGTTTGCAATAGGACTTTTAAACTTTAGATTAACACTTCAAAACAATACGATACCAGTTCGTAAAGTAACTAACCAGAATTCTATAGTTCTATCATCTCAATTATAACTAAGCGCAAGGTGGTAAACGGATGCCAATGACTACAACAACTATGCAAATTCACTTTGATTTAATTTATGATAAATAGTGTTCAACTTTTAATCATATTGCCGTTAAACTCCCACTCAAAACAATATCCCTCACATTGTTTTAGTGATCACACGAACCAAATCCACCACACCAAAACCGATCATCACGAGAGTTGATGTAGCTTCAATGGCGAACAATCAACATGTTCATCATATCTACTATATGACTCATGCTTTACCTTTCGGTGATCCGTGTTCCGAGACCATGTCTGTACATGCTAGGCTCGTCAAGATCAAACCTTAGCTTCTGCATGAGCAAATCTGGCTTGCTCACGTTGTATACACTCGCAGAATCTAACACATCCGATCATCACGTGGTGCTTCGAAACAACGAGCTTTAGCAACGGTGCTTACTAAGGATGAACACTTTAAAACTTGAAATTGTCTGCTTGAGGGATCATCTTATAATGCTACCGTCGTGAACTAAGCAATACAAGATGCATAAAAGGATTAACATCACATGCAATTCATAATATGTGATATGATATGGCCTTTCTTCTTGTGCTACCGATCTCCATCTTCAAGCACGAACATGATCTCCATCATCACCGACATTGCATCAAGGTCAATGATGCTTCTCCATGGTTGTCATCCACCGGCTTCAACTATTACAACTACTTTGAATAGACACGCGGGTCTTAACAGAAATTAAAGACAACCATATGGCTCCTGCCGGTTGCCGACTTACAATAAGGAACATTGCATACATCATATATAATCACAATCATGGCCATATCACATCACTGCACACCCCTGCAAAACAAAGTTAGACGCCTCTACTTTCTTTGCATATTTTGCGTGGTTTGGGGCTTTCAATAAGTGTCGTTCTAACTTACGAACAAGAACCACAACATTGATACTAGTATTGTTAATCACCCGTTGTAAATTGGATCTTAACTATGCTAGGAGAAACAGGCACCCGCAAAGCCACTTATGCAATACAAGTTGCATGTCAAGCGTGGAGCAAGTCTCATGAACGATGACATGTAAGGTTAGCCCGTGCCGCTTCATCCCAACATACCGCAAGATGCAAAGTACACAAGAAGCAATCGACAATAAAAGCATCAACGCCCACAATGACCATTGTGTTCTACTCGTGCAACAGATCTACATATAGACACGGCTCTGATACCACTGAAGGGGTTCGTAGCATGGAAAACAAAAAATTTCTATCGCATACAAACAAACAAGCCAAGATCTATCTACTAGATTGTAGCAACGAGTCGATGGAATAACTTACCCTCGAAGATTCCAAAGCGGTTAACGAGAGCAGATTCTCGTGGGTGATGTAGTCGTACACTTGCCGATCTCAAGATCGCGTAGACGATCCTTCCGGCGCTGCGTTCCGGCAGCGCTCCTGCAGTCGGTCACACGTTCGGTACTCGACGAAGACCTTCCTCTCCCTTGTTCCAGCAGGCAGCGGAGGTTGTAGCACTCTCCTCGCGATTCCGGCAGCACGACGGCGTGGTACCGGAAGTAGAGGGGAGATCTCACAAGGCTTCGCCTTAAGCCGGAGCGAGTATGGTGGACTATGAGAGAGCCTTGGTGATCTAGGGTTTAGACACACCAATTAGAAGGGGCTAAACCAGCGGCTAGGGCAATTAGAAGCTCTAACTCGGCGGCTTGGGAGAAATCCCTAGGCTGTGGCTAGGGTTTAGGTTTAGAGGGAGGCAACTTGTGTGTCTAGGAGGGGAGCCCTGCCCCTCCTCTTATAGGTGGAGGGAGGCGCGCCTGGGGAGGGGAGTCCCTCCCCAACTCGGACCCAAGGTGGGCCGGCGGTGGGAGGAGGAACTCCTCCCCCAAGTCGGTTTCAAACCTCCTTCTCCTCTTTCCCAAAACTAGCCGTTTGACTTTCAAACTAGTCGTTTGACTTTTCAAACTAGGATTTGAATAAACCCTCTATTTTGGTACAGCGATGACACCTAGTACATGATGCAATCATATCAACTTGATATAACACATTCATGTACCCTTTCCCCTCCGGAGTGCCGGACATTCCGGAACCTTCTAGAACATTCCCGATGAAAACACCGGAACCATTCTCCAACTCCGAAACAGGACTTTCCTTATATGAATCTTATTCTCCGGACCATTCCGGATCTCCTCGTGATATCCCGGATTCCATCCGAGACTCCGAACAACATTCGGTCTCTTACTCATCATTCCATAACTACTCAAACAACGTCGAATCCTTAAGTGTGTCTCCCTACGGTTCGTGAATTATGCGGACATGATCGAGACACTTCTCCGAACAATAACCAATAGAGGAATCTGGAAATTCATATGGCTCCCACATATTTCTACGATTACTTTGCAATCGAATGAACCACTTACATACGATACCAATTTCCCTTTGTCTCACGATAGTTTACTTATCCGAGGTTTTGATCGTCGGTATCTCTGCATACCTAGTTCAACCTCGTTACCGATAAGTACTCTTTTCTCGTTCCCGTGGTATGTGATCCCTTGTGAGCCAGTCACATGCTTGCAAGCTAATTGGATGACATTCCACCGAGAGGGCCCAGAGTATATCTATCCGTCATATGGATGGACAAATCCCACTCTTGATCCATGTGCCTCAACACATACTTTCCGAACACTCAATGCCACCTTTATAGCCACCCAGTTACGGTGTGGTGTTTGATGTCATCAAAGCATCCTTCCGGTGATGGTGATTAGCATGATCTCATGGTCGAAGTAATTAGGTTACTATGTATCAGAAAGCTTATAGCAATTGAACTATTGAAATGACTTGATCTTTATGCTACGCTTATCTATAGGAGTATGTCCATCACATCATTCTCTCTAATGATATGATCCTGTTGTTAATAACATCTCTATGTTCATGATCAGGAAACCATGATCATATATTAACCAACAAGCTAGTTTAACAAGAGGCTTTACTAGGGACTCTTTTATGTTTACAAATCACACAAGTATTAATGTTTATGGTTAATACAATTATAGCATGGTATGTAAACATTTATCATAAGTATGAAGATATGATAATAACCACTTTATTATTGCCTCTTGGGCATATCTCCAACACCCACCCCCACAGACCCCGCTCTCTCCCTCCCTCCCTCGTCTTCCTCCTGCCCTCGCGAGCGCGCCCCGCCAAGCACCACCTCCGGCCGCCCTTCTCCACCTCCCGTCCGGCTGTGCCCCGCCCGAGCTCCTCTCCCGCCAGCGAGCACCGCCGCCACCCCGCGGTCGAGCCCGCGCCACCCCGGCCCCCAAGCTCGCTGTCGACCTGCCGTCGACCTCGCCTGCTCGCGTCGCCGGACACTCCGTCGTCCTCCGCTCGCCCCATCTCCTCTCCGGCCCGCTCGCCACCACCTCTCCGCCGTGGCCGCGCCACCTGGCCCCTTCCCCGCCTCCTCTGTTTCCCGCGCCGCCGGCCGCATAGGCGCTCTACACCCTCCCTGGGCTCCGCCCCTCTTCCTCCCCGGTTTTCCTCTCCCGCGCCCGCGCCCTGGAGCCACTCTGCCTTCCGCCGCCGACGCGAGGTCGCTCTCCTCCCGCGGCGTCCCTCTGCAGCCCCGAACGTCTCGAGCCGCGCCGGCCTCCACCGCCACCGGACCGCCGACCGTCGCTTCCTCTCTGTCACCGAGTTCCCTGCCCGGCCGCATGTCTCTGCCGTTTTGCCCTCCTTGCGTCAGCCTCGCCGCTTCCCCTCCCGGAGCTCCACCACCTCACCTCTGCTCCCCTCCTTGCAGTTAGCAGCGCACCACCAGGGACCTGCCCTCACCGACCCGCGCCGCATGCCCTCTCCATGGCACCGCCGCGAAAGACAAGGCTGCTGTAGCCAAGCCCAAGTCCATGACAAGACCATGTGTTCCCCAAGTTCCTCTCAAGATCATCGTGGCACTAGAGTACCATCCGTAGATCGCCTGCGTCGAAACTCAAGCACTGCACCTTCGATCGAGCCGAAGCCTCAAGATCTCCGACATGGCGTAGATGGACAAACCTCGAAGACCGAACCCCTCGGAACGCCAAGTTCTCCTCATGTACCCCGAAGACCCGAACCTGAAATCCTCGCCACGGTTCGACAAGGATTTCTACATGGGACGACAAGTACTTCGTCATGGACCCGATTGAAGCAAACCCGAAGACGGTAGATGCGACAAGTACTTCTTCCCAGATCCGATGCCCGAGAACTCGAACGCCAAGGTCACCAACACGGAACGTCAAGACCGACTCGATGGCGCGGACCCGACAAGATCTGCGCAACGACGAGATCGGCACCGACCCGGGCGGATCCGATGTGCCCCCGACGCTAACCAAGATCTCCTCTTGTATCCGAACCCCAGATTCGGACCCTGAGACCCGACCCCGAACCCCCGGAACCAAGTTCGCCGAACCCAGATGTGTGACCCCTTTTCTCGAGCCCTATTTTATAAATGTAATAACAAATTTATGCATATTAAATTGTCATACTCGCATGCATAATTGTGTGGTTTGGGGGCCTTATGACGATTCACCATATAATTAAATATGGGGTCATATGCGGGCAAATCTAGTCTTATATTGGCCTCAATTAAATTTGTGTAGCGAACCGGTGCTATCTTTTGCCTTGTTAAGACAACATTTAAATTGCGGGGTATCTAAATAACATGAACCACCTAAATATTTGTCGGGACCCCGGTTCCGTTTAATATGGCCTAATTGCACCGCACCTTTGCCATGTCATACATCATACATGCATCATGCCCGATCTTCTGCCGTGGTATTAAATAGTGCATCCGGTGTTTATTCTAGTGTTTTGCTTCTTCGCGGATAAGGCCGTTGAGTTGATGCGAGTGTCGACCCGATCTTCGGATGAACCTTCGGCAATGTTTTCAGGCGAGCATCTCCCCCTTTCTACCTATCTTACTTTTATAGTATTTATTCCCTCCTATTGATCTATTGCTATCTGTGTTGCGATGCTCTAGCTTTCGTACCCGTGATATCCCTTGCAGCCTTATATTGCCTTGGACACCTCCTATTACCTGTTGTTTGGTAGATAGTTGGACCTGCGCGTCGTAGTCGCTTGCTCAAGTGCTGTTGCGTGTCGCCAAGTACCACAGTTGTTGGAATATTGTCGTGTGTTTATTGTTGGAGATGATCAAGACTTTAATTACTGTTTAACAACTAAAATTGAAGTAAGTAAGCAGAGGCACAGGTGGGCAATAGATGTTATTTGGTTGTTAACCGTCCACTTGTGTCCCGTAGGACCCCGAGTACTTGATACCTGTTCCTTGAATATTCGCGCTATCCACATCCGGGAGGATTATGGGACCCCCCTGAGCCAGAGCTTGATTCATTCTTATTTCTTGGGGCCACAAACTAGTTTGAGGTTTTATTTACTATCCTGTACTTATGCCATGCTTTACTGTTTTATTTAAATTGTGCGATGGATAGCACCTGTACTGTTTAGGATCGGGACACGTTTTCGCGGTGTCGACAAGCCCAGTTTTGGGTTCCCAGTCGTTCACAGCCGTCCACCCAAACCTTGAGTCCGTCTCGGAGTCAGCTAGCTTCGTTGCGGGTGTACTCAACGGGGTGGCCCCCGGAAATATTTCTGAATCTTGTGATTGCTTTGTCGTGAAAGCCTCGTTGGGTTTTGATTTGGTTTTTCCGAGGTTGATCGAGTGTGTGTTGCTATTTGTGCACCCCTGCAGGGTAAAACTTTCTGAAAGCCGTGTCCGCGGTTATGGACGACTTGGAGCACAGTATCTCGATCATAGACAACTATAACTAAAGTAGTGCTATAAATTTGACTTTATAATGACTAGTAATCAGCTTCACTATAATGGAATGGCTAAATAAAACTGCCAACAATTGCTTGTTTGGGTTGTCGCTTGCGACAATTGTATCTGACTAGTAAGTATCGCAACTACAACGGAATGGCTAAATAAAAGTACCAACAACTGCTGGGTTTTGGGATATCTCATGCTTATTGAATTTGACTAGTAAGCGTCGCAACTACAACAGAATGGTTAACTAAAACTGCCCACTGCTTATTTATATCAGGATGATTATCTATACTTGACTAGTAATTGCTGCAACGACAACTGAATAAATAATTAAACTGCCAACTGTGTGAGTTCCTCGTTTGGTCTCGAGGGGGAAACACCAGGATGGGTTTGTTTGATGGTAGCATCAGGTTGGTTCCGAATAGGTCTTTCTTATCCCTCTCTGATAGCCGACAGTTGTATCGAGTCTCTATAGGTTGTTTAGTGCATGCTGCCGCTGCCGCTTCAGTCCACCATACCTATGTAGGCGAGGACCGCCGAAGTCTAGCCTCGCCGTGTACTGGCCTCAGTACTGACGCTCCTCTTTTTCCTTTGCCCTTTGTCGGCACCCCTTTTGTTTAGCAGGTTTTGAGATCGACGTCGTTAGCAGGGTTACCCTTCCGGCTTGGCCTGGGCAGGGTTATGGACGCCATTGGTTATTCTTCAGGGCTCTTAGCCCAATTTGCATCTTGTCCGTACTCGGACGCTATATCGTTTGGAAGGTGATTTGGATCTTTGTTCTGATATCTGTATTCTTGACTCATGGAGTCGCTGTTATATATATCTGTTCTGTGGGTCCCATCGAGGACTGTTGTGTAATGTTATTACTTCGTTTTCCACCCGCACGAAAGTGCCTGGTGGGCACCTTTGAATCGTTTCTATGCGGGTTTGGCGGAAATCGCTGAAACTTGCATAGGGTCGATTCTGAGGGTGTTACATTAACTTCCGCTCGGGGAAGGGGTGGTGGGATTTCTCTGATTGTTAACTTCTATTTTTTCACACGAACACCAGAAACCCCTTGTTAATTTCCACGTGTGTACAAGTTAACTCCCTCTTTTCTACTAGTTAACTTCCTGACAGAGTCTAGATAGTTATCTTGTGCAACTTAACTTCAGCGCCCCTAACTTTTTCGCGAACACGAGTTAACTTTCGTTTCTTTTTCATGTTAACTTCCGCTCGGGGAAGGGGGTGGTGGGATTTCTCTGATTGTTAACTTCTATTTTTTCACATGAACACCAGAAACCCCTTGTTAATTTCCACATGTGTACAAGTTAACTCCCTCTTTTCTACTAGTTAACTTCCTAACAGAGCCTAGATAGTTATCTTGTGCAACTTAACTTCAGCGCCCCCTATTAACTTTTCCGCGAACACGAGTTAACTTCCGTTTCTTTTTCATGTTAACTTCCGCTCGGGGAAGGGGGTGGTGGGATTTCTCTGATTGTTAACTTCTATTTTTTCACACGAACACCAGAAACCCCTTGTTAATTTCCACATGTGTACAAGTTAACTCTCTCTTTTCTACTAGTTAACTTCCTGACAGAGCCTAGATAGTTATCTTGTGCAACTTAACTTCAGCGCCCCCTATTAACTTTTCCGCGAACACGAGTTAACTTCCGTTTCTTTTTCATGTTAACTTCCGCTCGGCGAAGGGGGTGGTGGGATTTTACGGCACCGCCTTCACGCCGTTCTTCTTCTTGTCCGCGTCGCCGCGTGGCGACTGCTCGATGGAGATCTTGCTGATGACCAGCAGCGGCATCTTGCTGACGGGCGCTCGGGTGTCCTCCTTGTGGCCGTCGGCGAGCGCCGCCTGCAGCCCCGGGGGCGCGCGGACGCCCCAGTTGAACCGCATGCTCGCCCTGCCCCACAGCGGGAGCACGCTCCTCGTGGTCAGCCGCATCCCCGACAGCAGCGCGCCGAGGCCGCCGCTACTACCTGTCGCGGCGACGTCCGCCGCGAGCCCGTTCCCGCTCAGTGAGAACGCCTTGTAGTTGTAGGTCAGCCCGTTCCGCCCTTCGCTGTCGGGGACCTTCCCGACCGTACGGGGCGGAGGAGGCGGGGACGACCGGAGGGTGTGGGAGAGCGAGAAGTCGCCGAGGCGGGGCTTGAGGAGAAGGAAGTGAAGGGAATATGCCCTGAGAGGCAATAATAAAGTGTTTATTATGTGTATTCCAAGTATATGATAGATGTTTATTCTGCATGCTATAATTGTATTAATACGGAAACGTTAATACATGTGTGTTTAATAAACAAACAGAAAGTTCCTAGTTATGCCTCTCTCATAAACTAGCTCGTTGATTAACAAGATGATCAAGGTTTCCTGATCATGGACATTGGATGTTGTTAATAACGGGATCACAACATTAGTGTAATGGTGTGATGAACATTCATCCGAAGTATAGCATTACGATCAAAGTCATTGAGTTTATATTGCTATAACAACTTACGAAGTGATCCTAATCCTTAGACCATGAGATCATGTCAATCACTAACACCGGAAGAGTTTCTTGATAACATCAAACATCACACAGTAACAGGGTGATTATAAAGATGGATTCAGAACTAATAAAGTGTTATGTTTAGGCTCATGGATCGAGAGTGGAATTTGTTCATCCCAATGACGGATAGATATACTCTGGGCCCTCTCGGTGATATCACATTGATTAGCTTGCAAGCAAGTGATTTGATCACTAGAATGTTATATCACAGGAACGAGAAAAGAGTGCATGTCGGTAACGAGATCAAACTAGGTATGGAGATACCGATGATCGAATCTCGGACATGTAATATATCGTGAAACAAAGGGATTAAGATACTAGCGTAAAAGGTTCCGACAATCACAAGAAAGTCATCGTTGAATGTGTGGGAGTCAGTATGGGTCTCCAGATCCCGCTTCTGATTATTGATCCGAGAGGGGTCTCGATCATGTCCGCATTATTCACGAACCGTAGGGTGACACACTTAAGAGACACCGACATCCAATTGGAGCAAATGTTTCATGCCGAAAGAATGAACAAGCGCAGGAATTTATTTCACTAGATACCGAAACAGGTTTTCGGGTGAAATTGCATAAAGTGGTTATGCATGTGAAATAGAATTCTAGCAAGGGGTTATTTGTGAATGTTTGTCATTAAAGTAATTGATAAAATTCTGAATAAAATAAAAGAGTTTTATTTAATGAGAGTTTTCATTAAATTTTGTGGAAATTTAATGGGAATTTGAGTGGACTTTTGAGTGGAGGGAATTTAAAGGGCATTTTGTGAGTGGAGTGTCCACCCACATGAATGAAGGAGGGGAGGGGGCAGCCCCCATGGCCGGCGGCCACCCCCTTGGGTGCCCCCCTCCTCCTATAAAAGGAGCCCCCCTCCTCACTTGTCTCACACACCTCCTCGTGAAGGATCTCTCTCCCCCTCTAGAATTTATCCCCCATGGTCTCGGACTAGCGAGATACATGTTCCCGGTGGCTATTCGACAAGAAAGAGTTGTGCTTCCGCTGCATCGCTGGAGCGAGGAGGCGGAGGTTGCTCGGTGCCTCGAACATGTGTGCGAGCACGGATGCGCTGCTAATTTGCGGCGCTAGGACTTCCTCTCGATCTTGAGATCGGCAAGAAATCGTCTACATCAACCACGAGTTGAACTCGTTAAGCTTTGTCGGTCTTCAAGGGTATGTTCTCTACGGATATACATCCGCCCGTTGTTTGTATCTAGTAGATAGATCTTGGTATATAGTTCACATCGTAGGAAAAATTTTGTTTTCTATGCTGCGAACCCTACAGTGGTATCAGAGCCGGATCTATGCATAGATACTTTACACGGGTAGTACACATATGAGTATGTGGGCGATGATGATCATGTTGTTGCTCCTTTGTTGTAATGTTGGATATTGGTGGCATAGTGGGATGAAGCGGCCCGGACAAACTTTACATGTCCTCGCACATGAGACCTGTTCCACGCTTGACATGCAACTAGTTTGCATAAGTGGCTAGCGGGTGTCTGTCTCTCCTACTATAGTCAATATCTATTTTGCAAGCGAGTTGTCAACAATTTGATTATCCTCGTTGTGGTTCATGTTCGTAGGTAAAATGATTCTATCTCGAAAGCCCTAAGCCACGTAAAACTTGCAATGGATAAATTAGAGGCGTCTAGTTTAGATTGTTGCTGGGCTAATGTTATGATATGGTAGTGTTGTAAGTAGAAGTATGAGATGATACTCTTACAACACACATAGCGTGTAAAATCCATAGACCTTGGATTTACACATATAGGTATGATAGTGATCATACCACGACGCACATGATAGAGATCATCTGCGGGAACCATATAATTTCACTAATAAACATATGATGTTTGATTGCATCTTATATTGCTTGTTTGGCGCTTTGTTAGCATAATAAGATGATCCCTCATTTAAATATCAAGATAAGAATGTGTTCTTACTTTAGTATGCACCGATTATGTTTTCGTCGCTCCAAGACATCACGTGATGATCGGGTGTTCTTGGATCCACGACCATATTTTGGGTGTAAAACAGTTACACACGCGAATACTAAGGTTCTAACTTGGCGAGCCTAGCATGTACAGACATGGCCTCGGAACACGGACCGAAAGGTTAAGCATGAGTCATATAGTTGATATGATGCCCATTTGATGCTCGCCTTTGAAGCTATACCGACTCACGTGATGATCGGACTTGGTGTAGTGGATTTGGTTCATGTAATCACCAAAAAGGCACGAGGGATGTCGTTTTTGAGTGGGAGTTCATTCGTAATATAGATTAGTTGAACTCAATCTATCATACACTTAGTCTAAACTTTACAAATTCTGTTGTAGATGGCACCACCTGCTTTTAATTTCAATGTATTCATGGAGAAAGAGAAACTAGCAACGAACGGTAGCAACTTTACCGAATGGGCCATGAATTTGAGGATTCTCCTCTCTGCTGCACAGAAGCAATATGTGCTAGAAGCGCCGTTAGGCCCCCCACCTTTAGATGATGCCCCTGACGAGGAGAAGAATGTCTATCAGACTCGTCAGGAGGACCACAACTTAGTTCATTGCGGCATATTGTATGGGCTAGAGCCGGAACTTCGAAAGCGTTTCAAAAACGGCAATGCATTTGATACAATGGGTGAGTTGAAAATGATTTTCGACACACATGCTGCTGTAGAGAGCTACAACGCTTCAGAAAAGTTCTTTAGCTGCATGATGGAAGAGCACAGCTCCGTTAGTGAGCATGTACTCAAGATGTCGGGTTACGCCGATAAGCTTGTGTCCTTGGGAATATCGATTCCCATTGACTTAGGCACCCATCGTGTTCTGCAGTCTCTGTCACCTAGCTATAAGAGCTTCGTGATGAACTATAATATGCAAGGCATGAAGAAGTCTCTCCTCGAGCTTCTGTCAATGCTTAAAACTGCAGAAGTGGAGATCAAAAAGGAACATCAAGTGTTGATGATCAATAGGAACACTGGTTTCAAGAAAGACAAGAAGGGAAAACGGAAGGGAAGTAAGGGCGGCAAGCCTGTTGCCGCGCCTAAAAAGAAACCCCGAGTTGGACCTAAGTCTGATTCCGAGTGCTACTATTGTAAGGGGACTGGCCACTGGAAGCGCAACTGCCCCAAGTATCTAGCAGACAAGAAGGCCGGCAAGGCAAACAAAGGTATATATGATATACATGTTATTGATGTGTACTTGACTAGTGCTCGCAGTAGCACCTGGGTATTTGATACCGGTTCAGTTGCTAATATTTGTAACTCGAATCAGGGGCTGCGGAACAAGCGACCTCTAGCAAGGGGTGAGGTCAAGATGCATGTCGGCAATGGATCAAGCATTGATGTGATTGCCGTCGGAACGCTGCCTCTCCACTTGACGTCGGGATTAGTTATAAACTTGAATAAATGTTATCTGGTGCCTGCACTGAGCATGAACATTGTATCTGGATCGTGTTTGATGCGAAGTGGTTATTCATTTAAATCCGAGAACAATGGTTGTTCCATTTATATGAATGAAATCTTTTATGGTCATGCACCGATGATGAATGGTTTATTTCTATTAGATCTCGATGATAATGTTACACATATTCATAATGTTGATGCTAAAAGGATTAAACTTAATGATGATATATCCGCATATATGTGGCACTGCCGTCTAGGTCATATTGGCGTTAAACGCATGAAGAAGCTCCATTCGGATGGACTTTTGGAATCACTTGATTATGAATCATTTGATACATGTGAGCCATGCCTTATGGGAAAGATGACTAGAACGCCGTTTTCCGGTTCAATGGAACGGGCGACAGATTTATTGGAAATCATACATTCTGATGTATGTGGTCCAATGAGTGTGTCGGCGCGAGGTGGATATCGTTATTTTGTTACTTTCACGGATGATTTGAGTAGATACGGTTATATCTACTTGATGAAACACAAGTCTGAAACCTTTGAAAAGTTCAAGGAATTTCAGATGAAGTGGAAAATCATCGTAATAGAAATATCAAATTTCTACTGTCCGACCGTGGAGGTGAGTATCTAAGTTACGAGTTTAGCACTCACATGAAAGAGTGTGGAATTGTTTCACAACTCACACCTGCCGGAACACCACAGCGAAATGGTGTGTCGAAACGTCGTAATCGTACTTTATTAGATATGGTTCGATCTATGATGTCTCTGACAGACTTGTCGTTGTCATTTTGGGGTTATGCACTAGAAACTGCTGCATTCACTTTAAATCGGGCACCATCTGAATCCGTTGAAAAGACACCGTATGAATTGTGGTTTGGAAACAAACCTAAGCTGTCATTTCTTCAAGTTTGGGGATGCGATGTTTATGTGAAGAAACTTCAACCGGATAAACTCGAACCCAAAGCGGAAAAATGCGTCTTCATAGGATACCCTAAAGAAACTATTGGGTATTCCTTCTATCACAGATCCGAGGGCAAGGTTTTTGTTGCCAAGAATGGATCCTTTCTAGAGAAAGAGTTTCTCGCGAAAGGTGTGAGTATTCGGAAGGTATAACTCGAAGAGGTTGTGGAACCTTCTCTTCAAAGTATGGCGAGTAGCGCAGCGCCGGAAGTTGTTCCGGAGTTGGCTCCACCTGTTGAAGAGGGAACTAATGATAATGATCATGAAACTCCGAAAGAGAGTACTACCGAACCTCGCAGGTCAAACAGGACGCGTGCAGCTCCCGAGCTGTACGGAAATCCTGTCATGAATTTCATGGTTGATGAAAATGATGACCCTGCGACGTATGAAGAAGCGATGATGAGCCCGGATTCCAACAAATGGTTAGAAGCCATGAAATCCGAGATGGAATCCATGTATGAAAATCAAGTTTGGAACTTGGTGGAATTACCTCACGACCGAAAGGCCGTGGAGAACAAATGGATTTTCAAAAGGAAAACTGATGCTGATGGTAATGTGACCGTCTATAAAGCTCGACTTGTCGCAAAGGGGTTTCGACAAATTCAAGGAGTTGACTACGATGAGACTTTCTCTCCCATAGCGATGCTAAAGTCAGTTAGGATTATGTTAGCAATTGCTGCATATTTCGACTATGAGATATGGCAGATGGATGTCAAAACCGCGTTTCTCAATGGTAATATTGAAGAAGAGTTGTATATGATACAACCAAAGGGTTTTGTCGATCCTAAGGATGCTAACAAGGTGTGCAAGCTTCAGCGATCCATCTATGGATTGAAGCAAGCATCATGAAGTTGGAATCTCCGCTTTGATGAGGTGATCAAATAGTTTGGATTTGTCCAAACTTATGGAGAAGCTTGTATTTACAAGAAAGTGAGTGGGAGCAATGTGGCATTTCTGATATTATATGTGGATGACATATTATTGATCGGAAATGATATAGATATTTTAAACAGTGTTAAAAGTTATCTAAACAGCAAATTTTCAATGAAGGACCTAGGTGAAGCGTCATACATATTAGGCATAAAAATCTATAGAGATAGATCTAGGCCCCTAATAGGGCTATCGCAAAGTACATACCTTGATAAGATTTTAAAGAAGTTTAAAATGGATGGAAGTAAGAAGGGGTTCTTACCTATGTTGCAAGGCAAGACATTGAGTAAGACTCAAAGTCCGGCTTCGGCGGAAGAAAGAGAGATAATGGACAAAGTCCCCTATGCTTCAGCCATAGGCTCTATAATGTACGCCATGCTATGTACAAGACCGGATGTGGCACATGCTATTAGTTTGACTAGTAGGTACCAATCGGATCCAGGTTCGAAACACTGGATAGCGGTCAAGAATATCCTTAAGTACTTACGAAGAACTAAGGATATGTTTCTTGTATACGGAGGTGAAGAAGAGTTCGTCGCTAAGTGTTATGTCGACGCTAGCTTTGACACCGATCCGGATGACTCTAAGTCTCAATCCGGATACGTATTTCTCATGAATGGCGGAGCGGTTAGTTGGAGGAGCTCCAAACAACCTGTGGTAGCGGGATCAACAACGGAGGCCGAATATGTTGCTGCTTCAGAAGCGGCTCAGGAAGCAGTTTGGATGAAGGAGTTCATATCCGAACTAGGAGTGGTGGCAAACGCGTTGGACCCAATGGTGATCTATTGTGACAACAATGGTGCCATTGCCAATGCCAAAGAGCCAAGGTCTCACAAGCATTCCAAGCATATTAAGCGCCGGTTTCACTCCATCCGCGAGCATGTCAAGGATGGAGATATAAAGATTTGTAAAGTACATACGAATATCAATGTAGCAGATCCATTGACTAAAACTCTCCCTAGAGCAAAACATGATCAACACCAGAACTCAATGGGTGTTAGATTTATCACTATGTAACTAGATTATTGTCTCTAGTGCAAGTGGGAGACTGAAGGGAATATGTCCTGAGAGGCAATAATAAAGTGTTTATTATGTGTATTCCAAGTATATGATAGATGTTTATTTTGCATGCTATAATTGTATTAATACGGAAACGTTAATACATGTGTGTTTAATAAACAAACAGAAAGTTCCTAGTTATGCCTCTCTCATAAACTAGCTCGTTGATTAACAAGATGATCAAGGTTTCCTGATCATGGACATTGGATGTTGTTAATAACGGGATCACAACATTAGTGTAATGGTGTGATGAACATTCATCCGAAGTATAACATTACGATCAAAGTCATTGAGTTTATATTGCTATAACAACTTACGAAGTGATCCTAATCCTTAGACCATGAGATCATGTCAATCACTAACACCGGAAGAGTTTCTTGATAACATCAAACGTCACACTGTAACAGGGTGATTATAAAGATGGATTTAGAACTAATAAAGTGTTATGTTGAGGCTCATGGATCGAGAGTGGAATTTGTTCATCCCGATGACGGATAGATATACTCTGGGCCCTCTCGGTGATATCACATTGATTAGCTTGCAAGCAAGTGATTTGATCACTAGAATGTTATATCACATGAACGAGAAAAGAGTGCATGTCGGTAACGAGATCAAACTAGGTATGGAGATACCGATGATCGAATCTCGGACATGTAATATATCGTGAAACAAAGGGATTAAGATACTAGCGTAAAAGGTTCTGACGATCACAAGAAAGTCATCGTTGAATGTGTGGGAGTCAGTATGGGTCTCCAGATCCCGCTTCTGATTATTGATTCGAGAGGGGTCTCGATCATGTCCGCATTATTCACGAACCGTAGGGTGACACACTTAAGAGACACCGACATCCAATTGGAGCAAATGTTTCATGCCGAAAGAATGAACAAGCGCAGGAATTTATTTCACTAGATACCGAAACAGGTTTTCGGGTGAAATTGTATAAAGTGGTTATGCATGTGAAATAGAATTCTAGCAAGGGGTTATTTGTGAATGTTTGTCATTAAATTAATTGAAAAAATTCTGAATAAAATAAAAGAGTTTTATTTAATGAGAGTTTGCATTAAATTTGGTGGAAATTTAATGGGAATTTGAGTGGACTTTTGAGTGGAGGGAATTTAAAGGGCATTTTGTGAGTGGAGTGTCCACCCACATGAATGAAGGAGGGGAGGGGGCACCCCCCATGGCCGGCGGCCACCCCCTTGGGTGCCCCCTCCTCCTATAAAAGGATCCCCCCTCCTCACTTGTCTCACACACCTCCTCGTGAAGGATCTCTCTCCCCCTCTAGAATTTATCCCTCATCGTCTCGGACTAGCGAGATACATGTTCCCGGTGGCTATTCGGCAAGAAAGAGTTGTGCTTCCGCTGCATCGCTGGAGCGAGGAGGCGGAGGTTGCACGGTGCCTCGAACGTGTGTGCGAGCACGGATGCGCTGCTGATTTGCGGCGCTAGGACTTCCTCTCGATCTTGAGATCGGCAAGAGATCGTCTACATCAACCACGAGTTGAACTCGTTAAGCTTTGTCGGTCTTCAAGGGTATGTTCTCTACGGATATACATCCGCCCGTTGTTTGTATCTAGTAGATAGATCTTGGTATATAGTTCACATCGTAGGAAAATTTTTGTTTTCTATGCTGCGAACTCTACAGGAAGAAGGCGGGAGAGCCGGAGTTGGCGGAGAGGAGGTTCCTAGATAGTTATCTAGGAACCTCTTAAGGGGGTGTTTCTGAATAGTCCTGTCGTAGATTGATTTCTCGTTCGTTACGGGTATCAATAATGCTAGACTTATGGGCAAAATACTTACGCGATGCTGTTACGAAAGGACGTGGGATCACCTGGTTCGTTCACAGTTTTTATAATCCGTAACTTTGCCCACGACCCTCGTGTTCTTTCTCCACGTAATCCCATAGATTGATTCCGTGACTCTTACTAGCATTGCTGAGTATATATATATGAGGAGCGGCGCTCCCCCGGACGTGGCTCTGCACTGACTTTCGGTCACTGACATGTGGACCCCACCTATGGCCGACCCCACTTGTCAGTGACTCAATGGCAGGCACGTGGGGGATCCTTTTCCCTCTCCCCACGCCGCAGCGCTAGTCTCCAACCCAAATCCAGCCGATGACGGAGGAGGAAGCTAGAGTGGCCCGCCGCTGAAGCACGCGCCTCAATCCCCAGATCCAGGCGACTGAGGGTGCCGGAATAGCTCCCCCGCCTCAGCCCGCGCCTCCATCCCCAAGTACACGCGCGGCGTCAGGAGGGCGCTGGAATCCCCAGATCCAGGCGAGTGACTGAGTGAGGGTGGAGCCGGAATCCCGGAATAGCTCCCCCGCCGCAGCCCGCGCCTCCTTCCCCAAATACACGCGCGGCGTCAGGAGGGCGCTGGAATGACCGGCCGCAGCGGCGGCACCTCGCCCGCGGCGGCTGCCTCCCTGCCGGACAACGACGACATGCTCCGGGAGATCCTCATCCGTCTCCCGCCGCAGCCGTCCTCTCTCCCCCGCGTCTCCGCCGTCTGCAGGCGCTGGCGAGGCATCGTCACCGACGCCAAGTTCCTCCGCAGTTTCCGCGTCCACCACCGGAAGCCGCCGCTGCTTGGCGTCCTCCAGAACATCAACGGGGGGATCGTGTTCACTCCCCTCCTGGACCGGCCAGACCGCATCCATCCTCAGCGCTTCGACTTTGGACGCTACAGCCGCAGCCGCTCTTGCGCTCTGCTCGATTGCCGCCACGGGCGCGTCCTCCTCGAAGACTTAGGACAGAATGAGCTGGTTGTGTGCGACCCAATCACCGGCGAGCAGCGGCGCATAGCTATTCCGTCCGAGTTAAAGAGGGGCTGTCTCGAAGGAGCAGTGCTCTGCGCTGCCCGTGACCATGGCCACGTGCACGGCGGCTGCCACTCATGCTCCTACAAGGTGGTCTTGCTTGACACGGCCAGAGGCTGCCACCAATGCCTTGTAGTATGTGTTTACTCCTTGGAGACTGGCGAATGGGGCAACCTCATCTCAACAGAGGCTCCATATGAAGATTTTTATTTTTATGCTGATGTTCCTGCAACCCTTGTTGGACATTGCCTTTACTGGTCCAGGGGTGATCACATACTAGAGTTTGATTTGGGCAGCCAGAACCTAGCTGTGATAATGGGGCCTCCCGTCACAGATGATATATACGATGAAAACCGTCTCATAATCCATGCTATGGATGGCGCTGTTGGCATCGCCATGTTATCTGACCCTCACTTACAAATGTGGCAGAGGAACGTCAATGTTCATGGTGTTTCCACATGGGTGCCATGGAAGACCATTGAAATGCGTACAATTCTCGGGCTCCCTTCTCAGGTTGAAGCCCAGGTGGGAGGGAACAAATTTATACAGGGATATGAATATGATGAGGATACTGGTATAATATTTTTACAGGTGGACAACAGTGTCTACATGGTTCAACTTAAGTCTACGGAATCCACACAACTTTATGATACTTTGGCTGGCTATGGCCATCATCCTTTCAGTAGTTTCTATACTCCAGGTGAGCTGGTTGCTAATCCTTAGTCCTTATATTGTAGGGGTAACCCCTAGTCATGTTTCATACATCGTTGCTCAAATATCATCCATTGTGCTTCTCAACTCAACAACTTAAGCTTAATTGACAATTGTGTTATCTTTTAGTCATACAAAAACTATGAGGATAATTCAAGAACTTTTCCTGAATGAATATTACAACATTCAGATTTAAGCTATTGTAGGATTTGTGTGAGCATGATCTGGTTACCCCTTCTCTTCTACTAGTCATGTTCTACTCCCTCTCTACTAGATGCATTCTTTTGTTTGTGCTCACTTCCATCCAGTTTGCTTGATTTTTGCTTACTTCCTCCTTGGTACTTTAGTTTGCTAAAACGTCTTGTGTTATCAAACCGAACTGAAGGCTATTCCTCAAGAAGGCAAGCCAAATGTAATTAGGTAGTCTGCTACTGTATTACAGGACCTCAACACGGCTCCAATTTACACTGAAAAACATTCAGGAAGGAGCATATAGCTTATGTCTTTCACAATTGTGTCGATATCTGATCTGTCATAAACGATATCTTTTTTTTTCGAGAAAACGCAAAAAGCCTTTGCATTTCATTTCATTGGAAAGACGGAAGTTTGTTTTACAATCCTCCTAAGAGGCATAAGGTAAAAGCGTCTACATCCAGGATAATTCGGTTAGACCCGAGCATGGCTCCACACTTGAGGACATCATGTGCACCATGGCTTCAGTGTGTAGTTTGCCATCATACATTGACATAATTTGGCTGGTCCAACTATATGTAGCTTGCTTTGTGTGCAGTCTAATTTCTTTGTTTTTGGCCACCATGGACATTTTGTACTTTGTGTTGAACACATGATCAAAATGGCATGACTAGATTCATAATGTAAATTTGCCTAATCACTAATAGTTCTTTTTATATTTACTAGCATATTATCAGTAAAGTATGACGGAAAATATTGCTTGATGATGGTAGAATATTAGAAAAATGACATTCGCTTTGGACTGATCCACGTGGCAATTAATAAGAAGATGGACAATTCCTTGCTTGATGCTTACACTACATGAGTTCCATGAAATTTGATTTGTTAGTATTAGCTAGAAATGACAGTCGCTTTGGACTGATCCACGTGGCAATTAATAAGAAGATGCACAATTCCTTGCTTGATGCTTACACTACATGAGTTCCATGAAATTCGATTTGTTAGTAGTAGCTAGCTCATACATTTCTGAAAAGTATGCCTGCAAGCTAGAAATAAGATGTTTCTGCTTTCCTACTCCATGAGTTCCTCATGTGTCCACTGTTCAAATAGTCTCTACTCAGACCAGATTTATCCAACAACTGCTACTAATAGTAGTTGAAGGTGTGCCAGTACACTACAAATTGCATGTTTTCCTTTGTTTCTGTTGTGGGCATTGCCAATTAATGCCGAGATTATTTAACTATGGATCCTCTGGCTCAAATTCCACAGTAGTGATGCTAATGTTTACTGTTTGAGTCATGCAAAACTTATGAGAATATCTTCAACTGCTTTTCCTGAATGAATAGTACAGATTTGTTTGACTAATGGTAGTCCTTGCTCCACAGGTATCTAGAGTTCCGTTCTGGTGACGGAGATGCGGAGATTTACCATCTATGAGTACGCACTGGTCAGCTGTGAAGTGGATTTGTAGGAATTAATCGCTTCGTTTTTTAACTCCCATGTATATTATCTAATTTCGGCAGACATTGGTCAGCTGGCATGAAGGTTGAAGGCACACTGACTTGTTCCGATTAATTAGTAGGAGTACTCGAGTTGTGGTACCTTGAATCTGCTTTGCTCTCTTCAAGCAAGCATGTTGTGTGGCTGGCTGACACGTCGGTTCTCCTTGCTGTCATTTCATCATGCGTTTGGTTGATTGACTTTTGTTTTGTATCCGGTGGCAGATTTTGATGTTGGATATCCGGCTGATCATCCATTTTGTTCGTGAGTTTTGTTGAAGTTCTATCGGGTTCGGAGAGCTTACAAGGCATATATTTACTAATGTTCGATTAAGTAGTATTTACCTTGTCCATTTGCTTCAAGCTTTCCATGCAAGCGCGGTGAGGGAAGCTTTCATGCCTGCCAGATGATGTTTTGGTTCCATGTGTGGCTGTGTGTGGTGTCATCATCTTGTCACCTTAATGTCACCAATTTCTGCGTGTGTGTCTGCTTGTTGAAGTTTCACATGATTCTCTTATTCTTGTGATATTTGTCACCGCCTCTCTGCCAATCCAAGCCTGGGGTGGGTGGATGCTGTTCTGCAAACTGGGACTCTTTGAGTTGCTGGCATTTGAATTTCTTACTCCCTCCATCTTAAAATAGATGTTGTAGATTTTTCAAAATTTGGATCAATCTATATACTCCCTCCGACCCATATTAGTTGACTCAAAATTTTCTAAATTTAAATGAATCTAGACACTATTTAGTATATAGGTTTATTCAAATTTTGACAAATACAAGTCAACTAATATGGGTCGAAGGAAGTACTAAATAGTGTCTAGATTTAAATTTTGATAAATGTGACATGAGGGAGTATTTTTTTTTTAATTCTTTGAACGGAAAAGATGAGCAATTTTGTTGTTGTGATCAGGACAGTGGACAGGTAATAGTGAACAAAAGGCAATATTTGCAGCAGGCTGCCAGAGAAATGGAACATGGGTATATACAGCAGGCATAATAATTCGTGTTTATTTATTCCATACACATCTGGCACTCGTATCAGCAATGAAATCCACCCGCTCTTGAATCCACCTGCGTTGAGCGCTTTGAACCGAATCATAGAATGGATATTTAAAAAAAAACGGAGGCAAAAGATTTGGCCCAATCTATTAATTAAAAAGAAGAGAGTTGCCTAGTTAATTAACGGAAAATTGGGCGAAAATCGTTACAACCAACACCAACCCACAACAAAGCAACATCTAAATAACACAACCTCAAAAATCAACAAGAACACACAACCTACTACAACCGCAAACGAACGACACGTGGAGCACGAAACCGCAAAAGGCCCACCTAACGGACGATCCAAAAGAAGCTCGAACGATCAATCATCGGTTGAAGCTTTCCTCGCTACACCCCTCTTTCTTCTTCTGCCTTTCAGAGAAACCTTTTTGAGTGACTTCTTCATCTTTTTGATTAAGTCCTCCGAAGCCTTTTCTGCCAAGACGCAATCAATGTCCTTGCCATAACCTATGCTCGCCGCCTCTAAACTAGCAAGCAACCCGCAAAGCTCTCTTGCAAAAAGAGTCTCGGAGTTAAGCACCAACACCCCTGCTGCCCACAGAGGTGGGCAACGGTGGTGGCGAGGGCGTCGTGGCCACTGCCAAGGCCTCAACGAAGCCCATCTCAATAGGATGCGGCGTCGGGCCACGAGGAGAGAGACAGTTGTAGAGTTGCTCTTTCTCAACCACAGACGACTTCTGCTCAGACGAGTCAAACGAAACCAAATCGTGAGGTTTGGCGAGCTCCAAACCATCAGAAGGGCATGCCTCCGCCGGCTCCAAAGAAACATCACCACGCGCCAACATCAGCCTAAGAGTTGCCACCTCCTCGCGAAGGGAGCGAGTCGCCTCCTCGATACGGACATCGACCAGCTGAACAAGCTCTATGCGCATCAAGGCGACCTGGGACTGAAAGAGAGAGTCCAAAGTGGCGTTGACCTTAAACTGTCCGCAACATCTAGGAGAGGGTCTTGACGGCACCAGTGCAATTGTCGACGAGTTGCCCACAACCTCAGCCCAACTCCGAGGCGACGAGGGACGACAAGGCTGAGCAGACGGAGCGCGGCCCCGTTGGTAGGAAGCACGAGCGATCGGAGAACGAGAAGGGGTGACCACCTCGTCTCCAAGAGCGTCAGGAAAACGAGCACGACAGAAGCGCTCCCGATGACCGGGACGACGACAACGGATACATCTGAAGGGCTCACGACAAGAGCTAACCTGGTGGTCATGCGCGAGGCACCGAAAGCATCTCCCACGAGCCCAACGCTTGAAGGCGAGACTACGCTCGAGACCTTCCTTTTGAAGCAAAGACGAGGGCTCACGGTCGGGGCAGCCGCCCCGACCCACCTGGACCCAACCCTCCGCATCATCATCAGCAGAAGCTTTGCCCTTTACTTCGTCATCAACAGTAGCAGTGCAGAATTTGGTACCCGACGGTGTTTGAGGGGCTAGCTTTTCATCATCACTGTCCACGTCATTCTCATCTGCAGAGGCCCATAGAGAGGACCACGCCGTGACACGGGGTGCTGGCTAAGTCAACGCCGAAACAGGTGGCGACGTCTGAGTGGCCAACTCCTCACCATCCTCATCGTCGACAACAGTGCCGGAGCTGGAGACCCAAGCAGGCATGCCAAGGAGGGGCGCTTGCGTTGCGTAGGCGGCGAGGACAAGCTAGTCGTGCAGGCAGCATCTTCAACAACAACAACCTCAACAGCGCACGCCTCGCTCCCGTCGTCAGCCTCGTCGTCAGAGAGCCACTCACCAACCCGTCCATCGACCTCGACGGGTGCATCACAGCTGGTCCGGACAGCAAACAGAGGGGCTGCCACAACAACCGGCCTAGATGAAGCCAGCTCGGAGAGAGCGGGCGACGCATTGAAGGCGTGGTTGTGCGCAGCATGCAGCAGCCCCAACCCAGGGGACCTGAGGACGACCTCCATCGACGAGGGAGGCGAGGGGCAGCAGTGCAGTTGATCTGCAGGGGCCGACGCTGTTTGTCGCAGGAGCATCATGGAGCCAAAGCCAGGAGCCGGAGAGCGAGCACGTCCGCCTCCGGCCCGACGCGAGAGATCGGCACGGTCCTGTCTCTAGACAGCTGAGGTCGCGACGAGGACAAGGCAAGGAGACTTGAGGAGGCGCCGACAAAGGGATCCGGGGCGGCGGGCGGCGTGGCCAGGACGACCGCCCTCGCGGCCTTGGGGTGACCCACCTTCTTCCGCCCCTGGATCGCGGGGTCCGACCTGCGGCCTGCAGGACATTTCTGGCGGCCCGTAGATTTCTCCCTAGTTGTTTCAGAATCTGATAAGCAGAATGCAGTATAGATTAATTTTCTTAATGCAAACATTATTCACAACATTCAGCTGCCCACACCAACAAATTACAGTGTCAAAAGCATTCCTAGTAGATGTGGACAAGAACCTGGTATCTCTTACAGGGCTCTTGTTTGTGTTGCTGAGAGTTCATCATTTTGGTTTGTACGCACGTTTTGTCAGGTTACTAGTAGATTAACGATTTTGTTTTCTCCAGGTGAAGAAAGAGCTGCTGCAGTTCTCCGTTGTCACTGAGTTTGTGTCATCGCATCAACTTGGTTGGTAGTGTGTTGTGTTTATATGTTATCTGAAAAGAACTTACTGAATGTATGTATGCCTTAGTCTCGCCAAGTTTGTAATGTAGCATGATGCTTTTGAATACCTAATGAATGGAATTTTAGCTTCCCCAAGTGTCATTTAGAAGTCGATTTCGCCGTATACTGCTTTTCACTCGATGATTTTGCTCGGGAGCTCCTCTGTAGCCAGGAGAATTTCTACCACAAGCACCACCCAGACATAGTCTGAAATGCATGTTATCGCCGTGGATGTGAAGTGGTCTTGATCCACCAGTGCTCTTTTCTCATTAAGATTATGAGCAGAAACTACTAAAATATGTTTGTGTGTTCTTCTCAGCTGTGGTTTGGAAAGCTTGTAATCATAGTCCAACTAATATGGTCTTTACCTTCTAGTGGTCTTTTCTCCCTTGAGATTAATAGCAGGAATGTAATTGTGGAACGGTTTCTGTAGTGGTCACGCAGGGGACTTGTCAATCTCGCAGTTGCTTACTGCTGATGATATTATGGGGCTGGCTGGCGACGAGCCTACTTCACAGCTCACAATCGTAATCACAAGAACATGTCAATCTGAAATTCTGAATGCCCCCACGATCAGGCACAACAAGTGCATACTGCATACTCTGACAGCTACCTGAAAGTAAGCTAGGAACAAGTGCTGGTCTCTTGTCTACTGTCTTCTGGAGGCCGTGCAAATAAATGGTATTGAAAAGTATATTGTAAATGTCTGCTGAACTGCAGGTATTATATGGTGTACTCACCGTATATCATCATCTACTCATATGGTTTTGAGGTGTTCATTTTGATTAGTTGCATGGTCTTGATACACGGGTCGTGTGCTTCTTTGACGCTGATGCTGGAGTTACATTGGGGGACGGTTCCTTCAAGCTATTCGTATTCAGAGTAAAAAAAAATCCATCAACTGAACATCTCTGAAAGTCTGAATTGCCTGGCGCTACCTTCTTGGGTTGCAGCCAGCGTTGCACTGACATGGTCCTACACATGGCTCAAGCACCACTCTTTCCTGGCCTTCGTGATGAGCTTGCTATAGCCTGTCTAATACACCTACGGGTTTCTCTGAAGAAACTCTTCGTTCTTCGGACTGTTAGCAGAAGATGGAAATGCCTTTTAACTGTGGATTACAATAACTCCTTGTGCAAGAAACTGGGCAACAGATTGCCTGTTCAGTTGTATGTTACTCCCCTAGCTAGCTAATCAGTCCATGCAATAGATTGCCTGTAGTTTTGCAAATATTGGTAGTTTTGAGTAGAGTTAACCATGACATGGGCTGTTCGGCTGTTTGTATGAAATACAGATGCAAATGCTACCATTGCTGTGTAGAATCCTTGAATACTCTTCCCCATGTACATTTGCTGTTGGCAGAGTCTGCTGATAGTTAAGTGAAGTCAATGTACAGTTTTGTTCATTTGCCTTATTTTTATATTTGTGCAAATTAAGTTTGGAAAAAAATATGCTGAAACTCGTCTCAAATCTTATACACTAATGGTTGTGGGATTTGTTGAAACTCAACTCCAAAGTCGCTGAAACCGTAAAAAACTTTAGGTGTTAAAACTTGCATGAACTTGTTGAGAACTGACAGAACTGGACAATTCTTTTATTATACCTTTGAGTAATCTGTTTGATGATTATTAACTGCTTTATAACATCTGCAGGAACAACAATAATAATAATTTCTCTATAAACAAGTTTAAGAAAAGGGAATAACAGTTAAGTAGGCTGTGAGGTTTTGGAGGTGCCTTTGGCCAGTCCAAACCCCGTTCTCCGGGTGGTAGAACTTGTGTTTTTTAGCAGTGCTAGAACACTGCATAAATCTTCTCATTTTCTATTGTCATCAAACCGAAGTGACAATAGTACAATTGCACTTAAATCTCGTGTAACATCTAGCTGCACATTAAATAAATGTCAGCTGGTTGGTGATGGGAAAGAATGACTAGTGAAGTCGGTCTCTTCGACTTGTGACCACGACCAACAAAGGAACATTGAAGGCACATACATGGAATGCTTCCATCTGAGGCTTCGAAGGTATATAAATAAGCTTCCGGGAGAAACTTTTGGTGTACTATTTTGCTAGAGATGATTAGGATTTGGGAGCAAGCAAGGCTTTGTTGGTAGGATCGGAAGGTATCAAGAATTCACCAGTGTCTTATCGTTCCTCCGGGCTTAGGTAGGATGCCATGTAGCTTGACGAAGCCATGACGGATTTGGAGAACTCAGAGGGAAATGGCGAAATCCCTCTTTTCAATAGTTCCAAATCTTTGGTGAAGTGCGCTACAATTTTTTCTCTGGCAAACGAGACGGGAAGAAAAGGGCTACACTAGTACGTTATGGTCTCGTCAGAAATTGTCACTGCTACCTAATGTTGCAACGAGTGGAGAGGGGACGTAAAAGTTGTTATAGCTCCTTGTTCCATGCCTAGAAACAGACAATAAATTCTAGCTCGCTACTAGCAACTACACAAAGACACACAAATCTACTTGACTTGTCGGTACTATCTTTTTGTATGTTGCCTTCAACTTTCCAGACTGCTAGTCATTTTTCTAAGCCTTTGGATCAATATCCTTGTCTTACTTCCTATTTCACACACAGTTTTTTTTGTTTTGCAATAACACCGTAGAAAAACTGCACAGCTTCAGAACGGTGGAATTTCTCTCCTGTGACTGATATTTATGAAAATTCATACAACCGAGCTAGCAAAGCATCATTTCCCAAAAATCAATACTCTATGACTTTGGGCCGATTGAGTAATACTCAAGCTAGTGCCACTAGGGTTTCGCAAGGTGGCTTCACATTCCATTTCTATCCATATTTTGGTGTTCGCAAGAAATCACGAGTCGAAGTTCTATAATATTTCGTTTCATTTCTAAGTATGATGCTTTTGAAGAACTTTATGTGTTGAACCATCGAGGTACTTGTATATGGTTAAAAAATGAATAAGCTTTGTCTAACTCCTTTGCACTTGAGATATCTCGGTAATATTAAGTTAAGAGTTATCATAGCACTGTTCGGGACAATAGACTGGAACTTATCTAACAACATCTTGTTTAAGCAATGCTTGTCTGCCTTGATTAGTTGTTTTGAGAAGCTAATGGCAACTCCAAGGGCGAGCCTCCAATTTTCCGCCCTCAAACATTCACTTGGGGGCTGTCTGGACAAATGGGGCGAATACGATTTAACTTAGTACCCAAGGGAGCCCCATTTGTCCATTATTTGTCTATTTTATTTCTATCTCTCATTTATTTGTCACTTCACATTCTAATACAAAACATATTTTGTACAATATGTAAATTTCAAGATTAATATTTGAACACATATATGTTCAGCAAAATCAAAATAACCATATTGATCAAACTAAAATTTGATTTTTAAATCCAAAAAAATGCACAAAAAATGGACACTATAGATTGCCATACAAATTTAGCATTGAATTTGTGAAATCCAGTTATTGCACAAATCCTTCCACAACTCCTATTATTGTAGCAACTATTGTACAAAACTAAAAATTTTACACCAATTGTATAAAAGAAAAAACATGGCAGGAGAAAGCAATGATTCCTAAATCTCGTCTCCTACTTCGAGACACAGTCAGAGCCTGCTACTGCTGGAGGTGGTGAGGCCCGCATGCTTGAGGCTTGTTCATCTTCAGAGCAATATCACGCGGAGAAGTGGCCAAGAGATGTCGCATAGAGACAGAGGAGTTGTCATGCTCTCAATGCGGCAGACACATGTTGACGTGGGTGCAGACAACGATCATGAGCCCCTATTTCATTCCTCAATTTGCTGGAGAAATGGGGGATATGAGTCATTTTCGACAAGTTTAGGCAATGGGATAGTTTTTTGGGGTTACTTTTGAATGTGCATAGTTTAGCAACAGATAAATAAAAGGAGAGCAAGTAACTCTTTAAAACTGATATTAATATATTTTGAGTTTGAAGCACTATGTCGTTTAATGAACTTCTTGTAAAATTTGGGTTCAAAACATAATTTTTACGTCTTGTCAAAATACACTACTTCCTTTGTCCCAAATTAGACGTCACATATTTGTCTAAATATGCATTTATCTATACACTAAAGTGTGTATACATGCATATCTACACAAATCTGCGACAAATAATTCAGGACCGAGGAACTAATTGTTTACCATGCAATGTATTCTCACACATTGCACAGGGATGCCGGTGTGCCATGGATATTTTTAAACTTTTGATATGTGTCATGTTTAAACTTCGTACCACAAGATGAAGACTATAAAACTACACCAGCATAACTTCTAATTTCTAGGTGGAAGTGATTATACTGTATTGTCCAATCCCCAACAAAACTACAAATTCAATTTACCCAATCCACTGATTTTGATGGCAACCACCTATGCATCTCTTGATATTAAATGAGCATGTAAATATCTGTCCAAAGCTGGGAAGGTATATAAATAAGCTCCCTCGAGAACACTTTGATAAGATTTTGGTAGAGAGAACATTGTTCATGGTACTATGCGCCAACAAGTAGATTCCAAGTAGGGGCATGCATGTATATGCCATTGGGCTTAGGAGTTAGGAAGGATCAGGAATTCAACTATAGCAACTCATACCTGTCAGCTTAACCGTAACTAATGTAACTTGGTGAATCCATGGTGGTAGCAAAGACTATGGGAGCAACGAGACATATGGTAAGGAAGCAACAAGAACTTGAAGAGATGTATGTTCTAGCTTTGGGTTCCAAGCTGTAGATCCGAAGAAAAATCTAGCAATAGGTGTCCTCTTGGCAAACATAACTAAGAGTTGACTGAAAGTTGATTTATCTCTAGTTCCATAAATGAGGGATACCCTCGTCACCAATCAGGCATCCATAAGCTACTACAAGGCTTTGTCGCCAACTAGGTATAGAATTGTTCTTCCTTTGCTAAAAGTTGGCACGAGAAATAAGATAAAACCTCTTTGCTTCTAAGAATTTAGCATTGAAATAAAAACATGCATTTCAAATAAAGTTTTATTCATTTCAACTCAACTTGCTAATGTTTCGAGTGCCACTTCTCACGAGATGTTCTGTGGCCTATTTAACCGAGTCTATGACCGGTACATAGCAATGCAGGACAGTAAAAAGAGTCGGTGTCTCTGTTGTCGTTCTGCAACCTCCAACTATACTATGGAACTGCAAATAAGCTACCACCCGATGCTTTCGATCATGTCGATAAGTAGTTCCATCACTGTCAGTTACCGTGCCTGCCACGCGTGTGTTAGATGCAGAAGGTACATATCGTAAATTAGATAGACTGCAAGTTACTTAAAGGGAAGATGCGCATTTCTGCACCGGTAAACCAATTGAAAATTTGAAAAGTTTTAGCTATAACTTTCAACATGCACATGTTGCTATTTGAAACCATTTCTTGTGTTTTATGCATGCAATCTATCATAAGCAGCGTCGTGGTGGCAATACTTAGGGGCATTACTAGGTATTTTGTTGTAGATATCTCTATTTGTATGTCAGAAGAGAATGGACAGGAGAGATGTTTGTTTATGAGATATGAGATAAAATCGCTCCTCTTGTGTCGTGGAATGTCAAGTGCAGTTCACCTCCACCGAATTAAGACACAATGAACTTCTACCCACGCCTTTTACTCATTTTCTTTGTGATGAACTAGGTTGCAGATTTGTCCAAATGAATGATTACCTCGGCATCTCCCAGATTGACGGCTTCAACGTGGCGATGGGTTCCTGCCAGAGCAGGAGAAAGGAGAGCAAAGGTCACGTTGCGCTTCCAAAATCAATGTCGTAGTGTTCAAGCATGATGATGGCGTCAGGGGCTGTAATAATGGGCAAATAGGGAGGAGGATGATCAATTCCCTTTTATACTACATGGGTATGTTGCTATGTTGAAAACATTCCATGATCTACAATACAACACTGGAAGAGCTTATAATTGATCTTTGCTTCAAATGGACATCTAATGCATACACATGAACTGATTCCATCTGAAGCTTTGAAGGTACATAAATAAACTCTCAAGAGAGGTTATGGTATATTTAGCTTTTTTCCGAAATGGTGATGCAGCTCCAGTCTCTACATCGATAGATGTATGCGGATTTTTTATTTAGAGTTGAGTTTTACAGATGATTACATTGTGGGTCGCACAGAGTTGAGATATGAATCAACATAAAAAAATAGGAACATGAAGTGACTCTGCACTAACATGTCAATCTATGATCAAAACGTCAACCACACTGGCCGTTGTATAAATCCCGTGCAACCCTCTCTAGATGATTGGACCTAGCTGCCATGTCCTCGTGCTTCTCTGTTGGTTGTAGGAAGGACTACATACAGATCCAATGAGTAGCCATCGGTATTACCTATATGAAAGAATTTTTTTTCATTGTTAAAGATATAATATTTCCGAATGTTCCGTATGGACCATAGAAGATCACAAGCTCCAACTCGGATATGAACCTTTTCTTGTTTTGACACCCGCTAACAAGTTCCAAACAAGTTTGAAATTCTTGAGGGAGGAATAATATTCAAAGCCATATGAACAATACGCCACACAAGTTTTGCTAAAGGACATGATACTAATAAATGTTGAATTGATTCGTCTTGGTCACAAAAACAATATTTTTTACATCCTTGTCGGTTTCTCTTTGTATGGTGTATTTATCTAGAGATGATTGGGATTTAGGAGCACGTGTTATTGATAGGATCGAAAGGTATCAAGAATTTACCCATGTCTTCTGTTTCTCGTGGGCCTAATTAAGTATCAATCCATATAATTTGATGAACACATGAAGGATTTGGAGTACTCAAAGAAGTTTGGATGTGTTTCTGTATTTGAACGGTTCCAAATTATCCCCGTGATATGATACTTGTTCTCTCTAACAAATGGGCCATGAAGGAGATGCATACAAACCCAAGGATGATTTGGAGTGCCATGAGAAGCCTGGCGCATTTCATTTCGATACTTACTCTCTCTAACAAAAAAATTCCTAGATGGATGTTCTAGGATGTTGTGTATATATGTTGACCGTCGATTGTGAGGACTGCTTATTGTGCCTCCTATTTTTCTTAATCCCGGTCATCCTTTGGGTGTTCAATCATCTCCATCCTTACCTTTATATATAACACATGGAATAAAATTGAACTAACATTTAACTAAAAATGCACATTTCAAATGGTATAATTTCTTCCGTGTTTGTAAAGAGCAAATGATATTAACGAAAATTTCACATAACTGAGAATTAGCGGAAGTAATATTTGTATAATGTGAAAAATAGGCGAGAAAGGCTGATATCGTAACTACTAGTGTACAGAATTGAACGAGTCTAGGAAACTACATATTTATGCCCACACATCATCCTACAACATGGGTATATGCATTAATGTTTACCATTTCATATTGTTTCAAAACCGTCATGACTTCGAGCCGATTACATCATACCCAAGTGTGGTTGAGAAGGACGAAACTCAATCTCTGTGGGTTTGATGGCAACCACCCATACCCATTTGCATCATAAGCTGGAATGGTGTATAAATAGGCGCTCATATGAACACTTTCGTATAGTTTACATCGGCAGAACACCGCGCATGGTAGCACGCACCAAGTTGATGGCCAACTCGGGTCTACCATTGGGATTGGGAAGGATTGGGAATTTTATGAATCCATGTCGACATCAGAGTAGCAATGAATCCAAGGGTATCGGTCATATATGCACGATTACATATTTGATATATTGGGCGTGAACACCGAGGAGCAACGAGGAAATTGGTGAGGGACAAGCAAGTCATTGAGAATTTACCTCTTCTATCGTGACCATGGTAAGTTGCCGAAATCACGGAAATCCACCATTCTCAGCGTCTTTGAGAGCCGCTGCAGCGGCACTGTGGTCACCCCAAGGCCGGACCCTATCACTAATGAGCAGCACCGTGTCGACGTCCCACCAATGTTTAGATGGTTAAAGGTCTATATATGGGGTCGTGCTTTGTAGATAAGGCTACATTTTATAGCTCAAGAAGTTCTGAAAACAATTATACGAGTACAAGTATATGTCTAGTATATATGCCTACACTTCTATCGAAATATCGACCTACATAAAAAAGGAAAGAAATGTTGGAAGCAAATTGAGTTTTCTTTTGCCTTTATAGAGCTATAATTTTGCGACTTTTTGTGTTGCCAAAATGTATCATATTTTAAACAAAACATTACTGGTATATAGAACACATATGAATGCATCCACGGAAAAAATCAGATTCCTTTTTAAACTCAGAAAATATGTTCTTTTCAAAATTCCGGCCTCCCTAAAGCCTAGGACCCAAAATGACGGTCTCCTGCTTGCACCAATAAAAAATGGACAAAACCATAAACACATAAATGGATATCTGGAATGGTTCTATATGTATCTTGATGTACAAGACCATGTATTTCTATGTTACCTATAAATTTGCTGATTATGAGTCGTTCTTCTTTACTCTCCATCATTTTATAAGCTTTCAGATGTCCAATCATCTCCTTCGTTATACCACTTCGTATATAACAGATGGAATAAAATTGCACTAACAAGAAAATTTCCGTATAACCGAGAGCACTATTTGCCGGACGTGGAAAAACAAGCGAAGAAGTTCTATATGGTAAGTACAAATGTACACAATTGGATGAAGCTAGGAAATTACATGTCTATGTGCACACATCATTCTACAACATGGGTTTATGCACTAAATGTTTTTAAATTATGGAGTATTTCAAAACTTTATGACTTTGAACTGATTGCATCGTACCAAAATATGGTTGAGAAGGACGGATCCACTTTATTCAATCCAATGGCTTTCATGACAACCACCGATTGCCAATCTACCTACTAGAGACGTGTACATTCTAAGTTGAGATGCTATATAAATAAGCTCCGATGAGGAACACTTCGATATTTCTTAGCTAGGCAGAAGAATTGGGGCACTATGCGCCAAGTTGACTACCCATGGTACACCACTGGGCCTGGGAAGGATCAAGAATTCAACCACCATTAGTCATACTTGTCGATATAATCCTGATGGGCATAGCTTGGTGAATCCATGGCGGCAACAGGGTTGCATCAAACCCTGACGTATCAATTATATATGCACAATTACTTCCTGGATCCAATGCGGGAGAACATGTGGCAGCAACGACAACAAGGCATATAATAAGAAAATGGCAAGTCTCTCGCCAGCTTCCTATTCTATCAGCAGTTCCCAACACCAAAATCGCGAGACAGGTCTAGCAATACATTATTCACTCGACAGGCACAAGCAAGAGTTGAGTGAAACTTGATTGATCTCTGCGTCTTCGGTCGCGCCCTCCTAAGAGGAGCCGGTTGGTTTCCAAATTTCAATTGAAATCAAAGTCTAATCAAATACTCCTACTACAAGTAAGAGATGACTGAAATTTGATTCATCACATGCGCATTGGTTCCCAAGTTTTAGTTAAAATCAAAGGCTAATCAAATACAAGCGCCAGCGAGAAGTAATCGAGGCGGTGATATTATCTGTTTTGGTGATTTTTCTGATCGGACAGTTGCTAAACCCTATACGCTCGCAGAACAAGCGGAAATCCCACCCTACTCCCCTGTGTCCTCTAGTCGCCTCCACCCCCAAATCCAGTAGACGGGCAGGGCGAGCCTCCAAGCCTAGATCCAGCTGAATGAGGCGGCCGCCGAAATAACCCGTCGATGCAGCCGCAACACCTCGCGCGTGGGTGTTGTGCCTGAATTTCCTGCCATTCTATGACAATATACTCCACGAGATCCTCATTCGTCTCCCGCCGCGTCCGAACTCTCTCCCCCAAGCCTAGGCCGTCTGCAAGCGCTGGCTGGAGATCATCACCGACCTCAAGTCCCACCACCAGTTCCCCACCCACCGACCCCAACTTACCAAATAGACGCTTAGGGAGCGCGGCTCGAGATGATGTTAACATCGTATTTGTCGCATGAGTTTAAGTGAAGTTGACATGGTTATACCCCGCGGGTATACGACTTCAGCATACCTAGTCCAGCCCAAGGAAGGCCCATGACAAATATAAGTCGGCCCATGAAGACTTTCGGGTGGCCAGGGCCCATGACGCCTTCGGATCCTTGGAGAGCAAGACTAGAGTAGATAGAAAATTTAAAGGGGTAAACCCTAAAACCTGTAACCGACGGTCTATGCCTGGGACCTGCCTAACTCTATATAAAGGCTAGGAGGACACGACCTAGATCTCTGACCTCATACTTTTCGCATAGGCACCTCCACGCCAGATTGCATCTGCGCACCCCTGTAATCATCGGTTCCGCCGTAATCAAGAGCAGACAAGCAGGAGTAGGGTTTTCCCTCCGGGGGCCTGAACCTGGGTAAACCTCGTGTCCCGTGTTGCTTGTTTGCTAACCGTTCCGCGATCTCCAGCATCCCCATCTTCTTCAAAACCCAAGTCCATAACAATGGGCATTGACGAGATCAAACCTCGTCAATTGGCGCCGTCTGTGGGAACTGGGGACGCTGATTCGTGACGGTCCCAACCCGAGCGATCTACAACTCTGCGGCGACGGAGAGTCACCTCCTATTCGGCGCTTTCGACTTCACCGCCCACTCACCGGCCACCATGAAGGACTTCGAGCCCGTAGGCGACGGACTCGAGATCCTATTCAGGATCTTCTGCTTCCAGGTGGGGAAAACCGGCACCCTCCGCCTCCCAGAGCGGGTGCCCCTACCATCAATCAGGCCCGCTTAATGGGCCCCACACCCTGTGCTACGCACATCATCATCAACATATAAGTCCTACGACAGCAGCTGCTGCAACTCCGATCTGTGCAAATCCGCCATCGGATGAAGGGACCTATGGTTCCGGATCTGAAAGCTGCGGTAGCAGCGGACCAATCTACGAGCGCTACCAATGCGCCGTAGTCATCTAGAGCGATGCGGATCAGCAAGCGCCCAACCCGCCGCCCAACCCGCCACCTAACCCGCAGAACCGAAACAGCGGGAACAGAAGAAGCCAGTCCCCCCCACCCGAAGGGGACAACACCGGCCAGGTCATCCGCCTTAGAAAAGAAGGATGGGCCCAGGCACGCGCCGCCGTGGCGGGTAGCACGATCCTGCCTGCAGATGCCTCACGGGACCTGCTGATGGCATACCACTTGCTCCTGATCGAGAAGCACAAGAAACAGGTCAAGATGCAAGAGGTGCTTGACAAACGCAAGCAAGCAGCCTCGGAGTCCAGCGCGCGACGAGATGCGCTCTCCGCCATGGGCATCGGCTCCAGCTCGAACGGCAACCACGACAACAAACACCGCTCCCGAACGGAGAACATGGACCCCAAGGAGCGTCGTGAGGTGACCCGAACCCTCCACGCATCCTTCATGGAGATGGATGCCGACGGCAACATCATGCCAAAGACGCCGCAAGCTGCGATCATGGCAGCCACCGCATACCTCGCGTCCCACCCACCTCCGGAGGGGGAGCCGAAAAGATCCATGCACAAGTCCGCACTCACCGGACTCGAACTTGTCGGAGTTGCGCTCCATCAAGAAGCTCCTACGGAGCCGAAGAAGAAAGCTACGGTTAGGTTCAACCGCAGCCCCACTCCTTCATCCGAAGAAGAGGACCATGACCTTCCTCGAAGGCACAAGAGCTCACGCCATCGCAACCGCGATTACGACGCCAGAGACGCGCTCACGCAGTGCAAAATCTACAAAGCACGAGCCAAGCGCGCATGCTCGTCTGAATCCGAGATGGACGAAGACGAAGGAGAACTCTGCGGGGCTCGGTGCTTCAGCAGATCTGTCCGACGGACACGGATGCCGTGAAATTTCAAGCTTCCTTCGGATACTCCGAAGTTCGACGGCACACATGACCCCAAGGCATGGCAAAACGACCACCTGTCATCCGTCAAGATGCACGGTGGAAACAAGGAAACCGCCATGCAATGCCTTCAGCTGCAGCTGACAGGCGCAACTCGGATCTGGCTTAGCAGCCTATCTTCAGGATCCATCCGAAGCTGGGAGGACCTGGCTTACAGTTTCACCCGAAACTTCAAAGGCACCAGCAAGAGGCCCGCCTCGATCGAGGAGTTGCGAGCCTGCACTCAACGAACGGGCGAATCCATTCGCTCGTACATACTTCGATGGTCCAACACCAAGAACTCCGCGGCACACATCTCCGAAGAAAGGGCCATCGACGCCTTCAAGGACGGCATCAAGCGCGAGGACTTCAAGGAGGAACTTGGGAGCGTCAAGCCCAAGACGCTCGACCACCTCATGGACATCGCTAACAGGTGGGCCGACGACGAAGATTCCGTCCACCGGGCACAATCGGAGGAAGAGGACGACTACGGCCGACGACGGGAGCGCCGTACCAAGAGGAGATCGCGCGTCTACGACGATCGCGATGGACCCGACATGGTCGTGGCCGGCTACGCCGACCGCCGCAATGACACCAACCACAACAGCGGCCGACGGCGGATACTGGAGGACGCCCAGCTCAGTCGTGGCAGCGTTGCGGCCGCGACGAAGGACCCTCAGCATACGAAAAACTGTCGGGTCCATGCACCATCCACTTCTACAGTGATAAGCAGGATGGTAAGAAGAAGGCAAGCCACATGCTCAAGGACTGCCGCGAGTTCCAGAAGCTCAGCGAAAGCATGTTTCAGATGAGGCAGCAAGCTCCACCCCCTGGATTTGGGAACGCACCTACACCAGGAGAGATAGCACATGGAGCTCCTCCACCGCCACCTGTAGGAGGACCGAACCAACCAGTCGCACCAGCACAGAAAAAACGTTGGGCACGGATATCCCCGCCGAAAGGAGCACTAATGATCCAGAAGGGGCGCCCAACGAATAGGGTGCAGAAGAAAATCACCCGCCAGATCAACCTGGCCGTGACAGCTCCACCCGCCATCCCTCAGTACCTCAGCGGATCGGAGTCCTGCATCACGTTCAGCCGTTCGGATCACCCTTGCCAGGTCCCTCGCCCAGGTCATGCTGCCCTGGTGCTGGAGGCGCAGATCGGAGGTTTCGAGATGAGCCGCGTCTTCATGGACGGCGGTAGCGACATCAACCTGATGTGCCCTGGTGCTGGAGGCGCAGATCAGAGGTTTCGAGATGAGCCGCGTCTTCATGGACGGCGGTAGCGACATCAACCTGATGTTCGCAAGCACTCTAGCAGCAATGCGGATCCCGCTGTGCAGCCTGGAACAGTCAGACACAACGTTCCATGGCATCGTCCCAGGAAAGGGCATATTCCCCCTGGGAAAGATATGGCTCGACGTCATCTTCGGCAAACCGGATAACTTCCGATGCGAGCGGCTTGAGTTCGAAGTGGTGGACTGGCCATCACAATACCACGCCATCCTCGGGCGTGTAGCATTCGCAAGGTTCCTGGCAGTACCACACTACGCGTACCTGTTACTAAAGATGCCAGGACCCAGGGGAGTCATCACGGTCCACGGGAGCTTCACCCGATCGGACCACTGCGACAGGGACTTCAACTGAATCTCCCAGTCATTTGGCATGCAAGAGGAGCTCGTAAGGCTCCGCGAGGTGACGGACAATGGGGCACCCCCAATCGCAAGGAAAAACGCACCTGATATGTCCTTCGACTCCACCGTCAACACAAAGAAGGTGCAGGTCCACCCGACGGATGCCTCCAAGACGGCGCTGATCGCCAACGATCTCAACCCCGCATAGGAAGGCGCGCTCATCGAATTCCTCTATGAGCGCTGGGAAATCTTCGCCTGGTGTCCTGCGGACATGCCAGGAGTTCCCAGGGAATTCGCCGAGCACGCACTCAACGTCTTTCCAGACACCAAGCCGGCCAAGCAGTCCATCCGGAGACTGTCTGAGCCCCGGGCCGAAGCCATAGGGATTGAAGTCAATAGACTACTCACTGCAAACTTCATCAGGGAGATTAAGGAAAGCGAGTGGCTCGCCAATACTGTGATGGTCCCCAAAAAGGACACGGACATCCTGCGGATGTGTGTGGACTTCACATCGCTGAACAAGCACTACCTAAAGGACCACTTCCCTCTCCCTCAGATCGATCAGATCATCGATTCGACTACAGGATGCGAGAAGCTCTCCTTCCTCGACGCCTACTCAGGCTACAACCAGATTCGACTCAAAGTCGAAGATCAGGAGAAAATGGCGTTCATCACACCGTTCGGGGTGTTTTGCTACAACACAATGCCCTTCGGGCTAAAGAACACAGGTGCCACGTACCAGCGGTGCATGCAGGCATGCCTAAAGGACCAGATCGGTCGCAACGTCCAAGTCTATGTCGACGACATAGTCATCAAAACCAGGGAGGCGAGAACACTCATCGACAATCTCCGCGAGACGTTCGATAATCTCGACCGCTACAGGATCAAGCTTAACCCCGAAAAGTGCGCCTTCGGCGTCCCATCGGGTCAACTGCTTGGTTACTTCATCTCCCAGCGAGAGATCGAGGCGAACTCGAAGAAAATACGGGCCATCATGGCCATGGAGAAGACGAAAAACCTCAAAGGTGTCCAGCAACTTGCAGGACGAATAGCGGCATTAAGCAGATTCACCACCCGCATGGGCGAGAAAGCACTGCCCTTCTACCAGCTGCTGCGCAAAGCCGACAAATTCGAGTGGATGCCTGAGGCGGATGGCGCATTTGAAGATCTAAAGCGGCTGCTCTCTACCTCGCCAACAAAGCAGAGGTACCCTCACTACCAGAAACCCTCCTACGGCGTGTTCATGACGGCTCGTCAACCGAGCCATTACTTCCAGGAGCACCAGGTGATGGTCGTCAACGAGGCACCCCTGAACAGCATCCTGAACAATCCAGAGGCTACAGGACGCGTGGCCCTGTGGGACATCGAGTTGTCACCCCTAGACATCGTCTACGAGAAGCGACTCGCAATCAAGTCTCAGGTCCTCCCGGACTTCCTTGTACACTGGATGGAGCTGCAGCTGCCAGACACCCCAGACATGTCGTAGTCATGGACGATGCATTTCGACGGCTCCAAGCGCGAAGCTGGAGCGGGATCCGGAGTCATACTGACCTCCCCGCAGGGCGACAAGATGAAGTACGTCCTTCGGATGAAATTCCGAGCTTCCAACAACGAGGCCGAATACGAAGCCCTCATCCACGGCATGAGGATGGCAAAGATCTGCGGCACAACGCGCCTGGTCATCTACGGTGACTCCAACCTCGTCGTCCAGCAGACGATGAATGAATGCGACGCACACGCCGAAAACATGATCGCGTACCGCGCACTCTACAACTCACTAGAGGGAGAATTTGACGGCTGCAAGCTTCGGCACGTTGGAAGAGAAAGCAACGAGAAGGCCGACAGACTAGCCAACATCGGCTCCACCTGCGCACGGGTGCCGCCAGGTGTGTTCCTCAAACAGATCTGCGTGTCATCCATCAAGCGGAAATTCCCCAAGGGATCACCCGAAGAAAAAGAGCACTCGGGGGCTGCGCCACCCGAAGGACAAGAAGGACCCGCAAATGTGGATACAGAGGTCGTCGTGGTCAACCTAATGCAGGTCATGGCAGTCGAAAAAACTTGGACACGAACATACCTCCAGTACCTGATAGACGGAGAACTGCCTGATAGCGCGACGGATGCCCGACGCATATCTCGCCGGTCCAAAGCCTTCACCATCATCAATGGCGAGCTGTACAAGCGCAACATTTCGGGTGTACTACAAAGGTGCGTCACCTTCGGCGGCGGAAAAACCATCCTCGAAGACATCCACGAGGGCATCTGCGGCCATCATGCAGGCAGCCGCTCCCCTGTCGCCAAAGCTCTCCGAGCTGGATTCTACTGGCTAACGGCCATGACCGACGCCAAGGACATCGTCTAAAGATGCAACGGGTGCCAAAGGTTCGCCGACAAACCGCACGCACCCGGGTCAGAGCTCAGGCCCATACCTTTAGCCTGGCCTTTCGCCCAATGGGGCCTCGACATGATCGGCAAATTGCCCAGGTCCTCGAAAGGAGGACACGTCTACCTCCTGGTCGTAGTTGACAAATTCACCAAGTGGATTGAGGCCATGTCGGTCACTAACCAAAAGGGCAAAACCGTCGTCAAGTTCTTTGAATCCATTGTCTATAGGTTCGGAGTGCTTCATAGCATCATCACCGACAATGGATCGAACTTCATCTCCAAAGAATTCCAGGACTTCTGCGAAGGCCTCGGAATCAACATCACATATGCCTCAGTGGCGCACCCGCAAACAAACGGGAAGGTGGAGAAGGCCAACGGCCTAATCGGCGCCGGCATTAAGAAACGCCTCATGAGCCCACTCGAGCGACTCGCCGGAGCCTGGACAAAAGAGCTACCCTCCATCCTATGGAGCATGCGTACCATGCCAAACAGCTCCACCGGCTACACGCCGTTCTTCATGGTGCACGGAGCCGAAGCCGTGCTACCAGCCGAAGTACTCCACCAGGCCCCTCGGGTCGTCGCTTATAGCGAAGCCGAATCCACGGCTGCACTCGAAGACGCCGTCGACACACTCGACGAAGCACGAGACATAGCAGCAGCCCGATCAGCGGTGTATCAGCAGAACCTCCGCAACTACCACAGTCGACGGCTGCGCCCAAGGTCCTTCGTCGAAGGAGACCTAGTCTTGCAACTCAAGCAAGAACGACCGAAGAAATTCGAGTCGCCATGGGAAGGACCCTACATCGTCACCGAGGCCATCCGAGGTGGCGCCTATCTCCTCAAGCACGTGGAGTCTGGAGTCGCATACTCCAACCCATGGAACGTCGCACAACTGCGACGATTCTACCCCTAGCTACCTCTTTCTTTACTTTCAATAGAGCTATTCAGCCAAGACTACTCAGCCGAACAATGTACCTCCTCCATTACGATATGAATAAAGCTAAGTGTCTCGCCCCAAAATTTTGTTTACTACTCGCATTTTTACTCCATGCTACAAACGCACTCGGGGGCTCCCCCCACCTCACGACTTCGTCGACTGAGGATAACACGTGTACCCCTGAGTAGCTGACCACGTCAGGCTAACGAAAAGGGCACACATACAAACAAAGCATTACGTGCTAGCACAACAACCAAACCTTTATAACAAAGGGCAAAACACGCCCAGTCAAATATATACAAATTTTACATCTCTCTTTTACAGGTACTACCTACTCTGAAGAATAACCTGAGCACGCTGCTCAAACAGATCTACGATCTCTTCGGCATACTGCCTTACAGCCGCGTAATATGGACGCATATCCCACACACCACCATCTGGCCGAAGGGGTGACCCAGCCGCTACACGCGGACAGACCTACGTCAGGACGATGCAGCCGCACGAGGGAGAGGGTAGCCTTCACCCCTGCGACAAGCTGATGCCGCACCAATTCCTTGACATGATGAACATTCCGAAACTTCGACAGTAGACCAGAGAGAGTCGACGGTGCATCATCCAACGGAAACATCACATGCAGAACCGACGCGAGTGACGTCTTCACCTGACGAAGCACCCACGATACTTGGTGAACGCGATCTTGCACCGTCGCAAGGAACATAGCACGGTCACGATCCATCCAGAAGAACCCGCCGGCTTCCATGTCCTGTTGAGTCAAGCAATTGAATCGAACAGCAACACGCTCCTTCTCCTCCCTTGGAACAAGGTTAGCACCTGCAATGCTTGCAAAAAAGTAAGATGCAAGGCTAGCAGGCACATCCGAAGAAATGGGCAACAGCTCGAAAAACTTACACTAAAGTTGCTCGGATAATCGAAGCAACTCCGCCATCAAGTACTCCTCTCTGGCAGCACCTCGATCTGCTTTGGACTTCCAAACGTCAGCATGGCCACGCACCCTAAGCAACTCTTTTTCGAGGCTACAGACACGATCTCGAACAAACGCAAGCTGCGACGCATCATCCAATGATGGCCGCAGCCGCGCTGCAGGCGAAGTGTCAACGGGATCAACACCCAAAGGACCCTAGATTAACAGAAAGAAAGGACATGAACAAGCAGCCGAAGGAGCACGAAATTCAGTACATTCATTAAAGTGCAGCAAAAGCCACCATGTGGCACAAGGATTGTTCATCAAAGTATTTACAACAAAAGAATCTACAACTATCCTATAACTACAACGCCTACAAAGCTGCACCCTGAGTAGCCTCGGAGCCAGATTGCCTCGCCTTCGCTTCCCCCTGCTGCCTTAGCGTGTACTCGGCAGCAGATCAATCAGCTTCGGCATGTAACGCTTACAGCGAGCAACATAGGTGGCGAAGGCTACCTCGGATCCATCAGCAGTCATCGGCATCCGGGAAGTGACCTGGGGAAGGTCCAGCTCCGCTCCAGCCGCCAAGGCCATTGCCAGCCCGACGGATGTGCTGATGCCCTTCTGCTTGCGCTTGTACGCCGCAGGTGCTTCGGCTGACAACGCCTCCGCCAGGGCATCAACATCTTCGAGGGCCACGCCCTTGGGGACAAGCTCCTTGTAAAAGCGGCCAAGGACCTCCTTGGCCTTGGCAAACGAGTTAACGACGGTGCTGCAGCGATCTTCGACCGGCGCAGCAACATCATCCAGAGCACTCCCGTGCTCTAGAGCACCGCGATCAAACTCAATGCCCGCGACATCTAAAGAAAACAAAGGAAGCAGAATGAATAAAATCACTGCAAAAGAAAGACTAGAACATCCAAAATAAGAAGGCAGTGATGCTCACCTGAAACAGCCTTGGCAGCCACCATAAGCTTGCCGGCCACTTCTCTCTCGCGCGAAGCCATGGCCATGGCGAGCTTCTCCTCACGGTCGGTAGCCTCCTGCTGCAGGCGCTCCTTCGCCTCAGCCGCGTTGGCTAACTCCAGCTCGAGGAGCTCCCTTGCACCAACGACGACCTCAGCCTTTTTCTCCGCTTGACCAAGGCTCTTTTTGAGAGCATCAATATCACGAAGAGAGGCATTGTGATCCTCTGCAGCAAGCAATACAAATGTCGGATCGAAGGACAAAATGCAAGAAAAAACAAAAGACCAAGGCATAACAATACCTTGAAGTTGTTTGAGGCTGGCCTCCAACGTCAGGTGCTGCTACACCAGTTGGTTGGCACCCTGCACAAAAGGCTGAAAACAAGAACCACCAGTAAAAGAAGGGCCCGGGGGCTACGCCCAAAAAGAATGAGCAGAAGCAAGTCACGCATAGGAAAAATGCTCGGGGGCTTCCCCCGAGATACGAAAAACAAGCAACAAACTATCCTACAGATGCCCGGGGGCTCCCCCCGAGGTGGGAAAGAAAAACAGATCATTCAAAAAAGTCTCGGGGACTCCCCCCGTGGCAGACAGCAGAATACTTACATGATTCGACGGCGACTCCGAAGGTCCGCTTGCAGCCTTCTGAGGCGCAACCACCCGAACCTCCTGCGGAGAAGGATCTGGAGCAGCGCCTTCAGAGGTGGCCACCGTCTGAGGATGAGGAAGCACGACCTTCGACTCCCCCATCATCTCCCGAGCACCATCACTGGAGGAGTCGTTGGAAGAATGGCTGCACCAGGACAAGTTAGCACACGAACAAAGTAAACAGGCAAGAAAAGGTAATACAAGACTAAGAAAAACCTACGAGTCAAGGTCGCTCAAGTCGAAGACGGGAGGGGTCCTCCGGACCTTCTTCTCTTCCTTCTTTTCTTCCTTCTTTCGCTTCGCCAGCGGGTGCGGTGCCACAGCCTACACGGGAACGGCAGGAATCGTAGAGGAAGAGCCTCCATGCCCATCACTATGACGTTCAAGCCACAGCGGATTCCTCGGAGTCGGCGGAGTCGAGGCATCCGAAGACTCGCTGGAGCTCCGTGTGCGCTTGCGAGTGTGGTCCTCGCTCGACTCGTTGGCCTCTTCAGCCAGAGAGCGCGCCGATGGTAGCTCGGACATGGAATCCACCACTTCATTGTCCGGCGCAGCCGGAAACAATTCGGGAAGCGGTGGCGACATGCCCGGCACTTTGAACTCCTGCACAAGAGAAGAAAATTTGTTAGCAAACAAGTGCATGTACAATGCACTCGAAAATAGCGCTACACGCACGGATCTACACCTGTGGAACAGGAAGCGAAGCAGAGAATGGAGAAGTCAGCAACTTTCCCGGGATATCCTCTCCAGCCTTGAACTTCAGCAGCGGACGAAGGGCCTCGTCGAGATCTCCCTTGGAGAATTTCTCAGTCGAAACCCTAGTCGGATCACGACAGCTAGCATAAAGGAACATCGGGTGCGCCCTAGCCTGGAGTGGCTGCACCCGACGCTTAGGAACAGTGCGGATGATATCCACACCGTTCACCTCCTTCTCCGGAATCAGTTGGAGATCCTCCACTCGACGATAGATAGCCTCTATCTCCGCTACCTCGCCATCCAAGATCTGGTTTTTCCAGGACCTCTTCGTCTCGATCTTTTGGGAGGGGTCGAATGGAGCAAGACCAAAATCCTGCCCAGCCATTGTGGAGTCGCGGATATAAAACCATCGCCTCCGCCAGTACTCGACAGATTCGGACATGGAAAAAGAGAAGAAAAGCAGATTGGGTTTGAGGGAGATGATGCAACCCCCAATGGGATATACACCATCCGAACTAGATTGACTCTTCACGGAATAGAGTTTCCGGAAAAGGCCAAAGTGCGGTTCGATGCCAAGCCAGCACTCGCAGAAAGTGATAAAACAAGCAATATGAAGAAGAGAATTGGGGGAAAGATGATGCAGTTGGACGCCGTAAAGAAGAAGCAGTCCACGAAGAAAGTCGTGGAATGGGAAGGAAAAGCCGCGAAGAACGAAGGCAAGGAACATAACCCGAAACCCAGCGGGGGGACAGGGGACCTCGTTGCCTGGGACTTTGACGGCCTCCCTATCCTGCGGGATCAAGCCCCACTCACGAAGCTTGCGGAGATCACTCTCCCGCGTCTCCGATCGCCGCCAGCCACCGTCGGTGACACAGGTAGCGGCAGCACTCTTCTTGCCTCCAGCAGCCACTACAAGGAATCTGGCAATATATGACCCTCCATTTTCGTCACAAAATCGTCATAGTAGTCTGTTTATGACGATTCTATGACGATTTGAAGATCGTCGAAAGCTGGGCGTCGCAAATGAATTATAACGACGTTTTTGGTAAAATCGTCATAACCGTCTATGACGATATTGGATCGTCATAACGTCTATGACGATTCAATATCGTCACGGACCATCTAGCCATGCCATGTCAGATCCTACGTGGCTGATCCTACGTGGCAAAATTGTGACAAAATTAAATCGTCTTAAATCGAAATCAGCCCAGTCCATATCTAGGTTCCACATGGGCTCGGCCCAACTATTCTGGATTGTTTTTCATATTAAATCTGGTCAGCTACATGGGCCAAGCCCAGCATCCTGAAATTTTTATTTTATTTGTATTGGCCTTTTATATGGACAGATCTTACTTTATTGCACAGTTCCCTTATGGAATTTTTATTTTATTTGTATTGGCCTTTTATATGGACAGATCTTACTTTATTTTATTCTGGTTGCTGTTTGCATTTTCAGCATGAACCGCTCCAGATTTGCAGACACCCAGCCAATAATAACGTGCATTTAGATATGCGCTCCATCAAGATTATTCCAAACCTCCAAAGAAACCTCTACAAGTTGTAGCGTACAACATTAATTACAAAAATGATAGTTCCTCCACCTCCGACACAACCTCCCAGGACAACCGCTTCGCACCCTTCAGTTCCTCCACCTCCGACACAACCTCCCGGGACACCCGCTTCGCACCCTTCAGTTCCTCCACCTCCTCCGATATGATTTGAACCTGAAAAATATGCAAGATTTCAACAATCCCTAGGCTTATCAGAACACTTTACGCCAATAAGACGCAGATCAGGACAGTTTCCTAACACAAAATATTCCATGTTAATATACTATATTCTGAAACAACTCAATCTCCCTTTATGAACTGATTTGTATCGAAATGCAACCAAACGTGAAAGAGTTGCAGTTCTCCTACAAAAAAAAAAGATCTAGAGTGTACAGCTACGTTTAACCTTCGGGCAATGCCTACGCATAACAAGCAGCAAACAATCAAAAAAATCGGGAACATACTGTTGCCCATACATCCTCTGCCTATGCATATAACAAGTTTCCCTTGATTGAAACAAGTTTCCATCAATACATGCATCCTACCACTACTGCCTACACGATCAATTAAATACTGCCTACACGATCAATTAATTCAACAGGATAAAAGAAACAGCTAGTGATGTACATTAGACTCTAATCTTAGGTGTCCACACAAGATGCATCGGAAGAGCAACAGTAACTTGATGAAGAAGTCGGTGACGGAGCAGAACAAGGTGTTGGACCGCCGGGTGTACTGCTCCAAAAACTTGTCCAATGATTCATAAGTAATCTTTATTTTATAACAAGTAGCCCCTTTAATATAAAATAAAACAAGGTCGAGATAAGAGGCTACAAAATAGAGAACTTATGCACTACTTCAGATCCTAAAGTGAACTTTTCAAGCATGGAGAGTTCTCAATAGAAGATTTAGAAGGCTGGTTTGAACCACTTTTCAACTACCGTCCAAGCGATTCTGGAGTAATTTGAACTGTGCAATAAATTAATTGGTACTACTCAGCAACCTCAATTCCCAGAAAACATGAGTCCTCATAAAAGCATGAGCGTGTGCTTGACATTAAAGCTGACACATTAAATGACTAACCAGTAATAGTATTCAAGAAGTGCAAATTTAAAATTGTTGTATACTAAAAGAACAAGTTCCTCGCTGCTATAAGCACATGCAGATATCAGGTCTAACTATTGACCATACGCTCACACTTTATCAATTGTCCAAAAAATTCCCTATTTAGACGAAATTTCTAGCACACTGCAGACTTACATAATCAGAAAGAAAGAAAAGTATAGTGCATACCATTGCTGAACTTTTCTAAACTCTATGAGCACATGATATATGTTTTCAAAGCCAGCGTATGTATCTTCTCTCACCAGAAAGAAAATAGTTTCAGTCTTTCAGTGTACAAAAAGAATAGCCAACAGAAGTATATACAATAAAAGACTGCTACCTTTGCTCCGATAAAGACAATCTTGCCTGGAAAAAAATCAGAAGAACAATCTTTGGTTGTTTCATTCGATAGATCAAGCCAGGAAAAGTTCTGGTTCATATTGTAAAACAAAAGGTACACATCATTCAACTTAGGCTCAAGAATAACAGAAAAATGCACACACAGATTCTCACAGAAACATAGAATCATTCAACTTACACATGAGAAACACCATGAGAATATGCAAGGCCCACAAGTCCAATTGGAAATTTGACATCACAAGAGGCAACGATGTTCTGAATCTAAGTCCTGATATAGCACAGAAGTCAGCAATGCCCCACAAATGAATTTGTTCAGAGTGCAAGTGCTCATGAAAATTGTACAAACCTAAAATAGTTAACTTGAATTTAACCAGAAAAGACAAGTTTCTGAATAATATTGTAGGTGTCATTTATTACAGATAAACAACAAATTTTGTTGATCCTTTGGCATCCACATACTCAACTGAAGGAACACACAATAAACACCATGAAAATGGAATGAGGAAAAGGTACCCAACAAACTAAGATGTTAAATTACATGAGATTTGAGTATTTGACCTGAGTAGTAGTTCCCATGTGCTGCAGTGCCAGCAACCCCAAGGTAGTATATAATACTGAATTCTAGATTATTGTTCATGGGACTGACACTGCCCGCCATAGAGAATAATTTCTTAGAGATTTAAAGAAGCACGATATGAAATCCTGATAAGTGAAGGGCAACGCAAACTTAATTTTATGAGCACATGTCCTTGGAAATAGAGTTATCATTGAAGGGATATACTGGATAACTCCTTTGCTAACTTCTGAACTGAATATACTTTATAGCACCTAAGAAAAAATACAAGAGAGCAGCAACAATCAGTACCTGGATCCCTGCGTGCTTGCATCACTTATTCATCCATATACTTGATAACACCTACGAAAAAATACAAGAGAGCAGCAACAATCAGTACCTAAGAAAAAAATACAATAGGGAAGCAAACAGTGAGTACCATCAAAGGATTGTGATCCCTCAAAATATCTGCCATATAGATATTCATCCATATTCAAAATCCATGGATTTAAACTACAACATTTCTCAACCTGAAACAGAGAGAAAATCAGTAACCGCAGTAAAATAATTGACAAAAATAAACTGGATATACATATGAGAACATATTTGGTGGATTCATATTCGTGATCGTATTCTGTCTGTTTTGGTAATAGGAAAGGGGTGCAAACGCCATTATATACATGGATTCAGTTGATCAGCACCTGCACACGCATCATGAATTGGTCATGTCGACGCATGGCGGCCGATGGCGGGTGCAGGGCAGCGGACAGAGGCGGAGCTCGACTGGCATGCAGGGAGGGATGGGAGAGTCGTGGCGGCGATCTAGGGTTCTGGGTTCGTCTCGATGGACAGGGTTACGGAGTTACTCTCACACCAGGAAGAATAGGGAGGCAGCGATACTATTAGTTAGGCTTGGCCCATTTGGGCACAGCGGGACACGCGAAGAGGAGCACGACGAAAGGGTACGACGTAGTGATGCGGAGGCAGAAAATAGAACAGGTTCGTTCTTTTTAAATAGTAGAGATTACGGACAAAGAAATATATCAATCATATAGTATTCGAACAGCTGAAACAGAGTTGGTATTTGTTCTTCCACACAAGGAGATGTCAGATTATCTATTATTACTTTGATCATGGCATGTATCTGCAACTAGAAGAAATTCAAGGAAGAGTATTTAACTGTCCTGTTTTAATCCCCGAATCATCTAAGTAAGCACCAACAGGAATGATCGGGCCTGCTAAAAATTGACAGCCTCGCAATTCAGTTCGTACTTCACCAAAGGAAGCACCAACATGACTTCACCGAAGGCATGACCAACATGACTGACTAGTAATCTATCTAGCACTTACTCGTCAAGTGGTTTTGTACTTTCGTGAGTGGACTATTTTAGGAGGAGGGGAGGATCAGATAGGGATGTAGGAACAAACCAATGGGGATTGTTGATGACGTCGATGAGCTTCTTCTCGCAGGGCACATTCTTCTCCTCCGCCATGAGTAGCACCCTCTGGGAGAAGGGACCTATGGCCAAAATCAAATCCCATCCCCACACAAAACATGGATCAGCAAGGACAGACCGATGAGAGTATGGGAGAGAGAGACTAACGGTATCTGAGCATCTAGAGGGGTGACGACGTCCTTGATGCACACCTCCATGGTCATGGCGATGTCGACAGAGTCCGAGTGGTCCTGAATCGTGTCTTGCATCGGCGAGGTTCCGGCTATGGGGGGAGAGTGAAAGGATGGGGGCTCCGGCGATTCATGCGCCATCGGCAAGAACAGGCACCCATCCGGCGCCCTTCCCTACACTTTCCATGTCGATGTCTGGCCACCAGCGAGGAGAGGCAGGACAGCGCAGGTGCTCCCTCGATCTGGATCAGGTCAGGCGTATAGGAGAAATCCCGTGAGCAGATATGGGGGTCGAGGGTGAGGGGGCAGTGGTGGTGCAGAGGGGTGCCGGTGGTTTGGGGTGGCCGGCGACGTGGTGCCAGGAAGGAGGAGATGGTATCAGGATGGAGGCGGCGCCCGCGGGTGGATCTGAGGAGAGGAGGAACTGAGGAAGGGTTCTGCGCGATGGGGGGTAGGTGGGGTTGGATGCGGCCTGACCTAGATGATTATGCGTGCGCTGGATGCCAGGTCATCGATCCACACAACAAGTTTCCATACTTCACCATCCATCCGTTCATTATGTTTACATCCTACGGCTGATATTGACCTTCTCTAATATCTCAACCTGTCTAGAAATTATGACGATTTTGTCCATAGAAATTACGACGTTTTTCACGAAATCGTCATAGTTTAATAAGGATTTGGCCCTCCCAAATAGCTTATGACCATCTAGTGTAGAATCGTCATAAATTTATGACGATTTCATTCAGGGTCACTACCAAAACGTCATAGTTTGACACATTTCTTGTAGTGAGCGCTGGTACCAACCGCAGAAGAAGACTTCTTTGGCTTCCCCGTTGCGGTACGGCGGCGCCGGCGGCGAGAACGTAGGATGGAAGAAGGAAATGTCCGAGGATATTCCAGCGCGCAGCAAGAACTCTCAGAGAACAAGGGAGCAGTGAAACGAGAATGGCTGCGGTGAAAACAGACTAATGTTTTCCCTCAATGATTATAAAGACGAAGACGATGCACGACAACCGTCCATCGAGAAGACCTAACGCCAACGGCAGGATCTGGCCATACATGTGTCAGCATCGCAACGAACCGTCACTAACACGCCATCCACTACGCGCAGAAATCGAGGCGCCGCCGTAATTATCTCCACGACGCGCGTGACCGGTCAATTCAAGGTCAGAAGGTGGGACCCATGTTCGTCTAGTCAAGTTATCTCTGGCGCAGCAGACGCTTGAGGTCACCGATCGTCAGCACTGACGTCATCAAAAGCTATACTAGCAAAAGTCACCATTCTTCGGCTTCAAAGCTAAGAGTACTCACTCGAATCTATGATTCGACTAATTACTCGGGGGCTACTCCTATCAGGAGCGCTGGCCGCGCACCCGAAAAATGAACAACACATTAAAACACTGAACTGTTCCTTCGAGTCCTACGTCGAGTCTACGACTCCACTACGGATTCAGGGGCTACTCCCATAGGGAGGATGGATTTAAGCATCCAAAAAAATTGTGTCCTACGGACCTGACACTGAACAACGACTGAATTAAAGTCTCCGCTCGAGTCTACGACTCGAACAGACACTCTGGGGCTACTCCCATAGGGAGCGCTGGTCGCGTACCCTATGAATTTTCGACTGCGATCATTCGGATCAGTTCGCAAAAAATTTTCGGCAACTCTGCCCCAATTAAACGCTAAGTAAGAAATATTCTCCTTGGCCACCCGAAACACATCCGCGGTGATACAAATTCGGATGCTGTGTCTGCGACGCAAAGATAAGACCTACAGATATCATCTGATGGCCTGGTAACGCACATGACTGCGCTCTGCTAGTATAAACCCGTGCCAACAGGCGCGATGAAAAATCCCGACGGACGCGTTGGGTACATCATTTAAATTCACGGGAATTCCACTCCTGTAAGTCCTCCGCGGCCTGAGTCGAATTATGCCAGCATATGTTCCAGGTTCGAGTCGAGGGACTCAAACCTGAAGAAGATCGTGTTGTTTTGTCCTAGGACAGTTAAATGACCCTGATCCGTCGGGAGAGTCAGACACACGCATCAACAATCCCTAGACATTCTCTTGAAAGACAGAGTTGCACCCGAAGGATTGAAGAGTCCTCAGCCGAATCTATGATTCGACTGAACACTCGGGGGCTACTAACATGGTTATACCCCGCGGGTACACGACTTCAGCATACCTAGTCCAGCCCAAGGAAGGCCCACGACAAATATACGTCGGCCCATGAAGACTTTCGGGTGGCCAGGGCCCATGACGCCTTCGGATCCTTGGAGAGCAAGACTAGAGTAGATAGAAGGGGGTAAACCCTAAAACCTGTAACCGACTCGGTCTGTGCCTGGGACCTGCCTAACTCTATATAAAGGCTAGGAGGGCACGACCTAGATCTCTGACCTCATACTTTTCGCATAGACACCTCCACGCCAGATTGCATCTGCGCACCCCTGTAATCATTGGTTCCGCCGTAATCAAGAGCAGACAAGCAAGAGTAGGGTTTTCCCTCCGAGGGCCTGAACCTGGGTAGACCTCGTGTCCCGTGTTGCTTGTTTGCTAACCGTTCCGCGATCTCCAGCATCCCCATATTCTCCAAAACCCAAGTCCATAACAATGGGCATTGACGAGATCAAACATCGTCAGAAGTGCATTTTCATAATGCTCGTACCTCCACAACACTAGACGATTCAACTTTTGAAAGCGGCTGCTCTCGCTCCACCACCTCCCCCTCTCTCGGTTCCTTCCAATCCGGGCTGGTAGGCCCATCCCCTCTCTTCTTTGAAGTCCGTCGGCATTGAGATTGGGTGAGGGACCCTCCTCCCTGTACAATATTAGTAGGGTTTTTTGTGTCTGCCTCGATGGTGTCTGGAACTATGCCGTTGGGGATTTCGACGCTGGAGCCCATGAGCTGCATTTGGCGGCGGGTGGTGGTAGTGTGCCTGCTTGTGGTGCTCCAATGGAAGGAGCCATAGGCGGGCGGGGGCGCTGCTCCACAATCCCCTTAATAAAGCTCTGGTTGTGCTTCCCAGATCGAGGCAATGTGGTCGGTGCTTTTCCTCTTCTAGGCCATCAAGGTGATGGAGAAGGTGAGAAGTAAGGATCCATGGTTGCCCTGTGCCAATCCGAGGAGCGGGAAGCCGTGAAGACTGCGTCGATCTTCTGGAGCGCAACCTCAATGGCCATCTGTCGGTTGAACGCCGGTCTGCCACCGACCTCTATAGCAGAATGGCGGCTGCTTCCGGCTCTGGTGTCGGTGTCATCCTCAACCTTTAGGTCGGCGTGCCATATTGGAGGCCCTTCACCAGCTTCAACGCGGGGAGCTCTGTCTGCATCACCCCAAGTGGCCCAGTCCCTAACGGTGGCGTGGACGCCCGTGATCTGGAGCTCAAGTTCGTTTCCGGTGGAGAGGGACCTGATTGTGTCTTGTGTTTTTATTTTGAGGCCCTATATGCATTTTTGGAGGCCGTGTGTCGTAAGTTTCGCTATATTTTGGGTCTTCGTTGTAAATTGTAATCCGACCACAAAAGATTAATGCAGTTTTCTAGGCTCTTCTCCTGTTCAAAAAAGAAGAGGGCTCTCCAAGTTTTAGTTGTGCGCACTTAAAATCAAAGGTTAATATACATACCCCCTCTGTCCCAGAGTTGGCTTATACTTCCAAAAGTCAAACTGTGTAAACTTTGATCAATTTTTTTTTAAAAAATAATATTCACAATACGAAAAACATACCATTTAATACATCATGAAATATATTTTTATATAGTATCTATATAATACTAGTACAATGCCCGGGCGTTGCTATGGAAAATGACCAAGAATGCCTCCAAGTGTGTCGCAGTTGGCGGTAAATTTTCCTCTCCCGCATCGTGCCTCTTCGTTGATCAGTGTGTGGATCATCGATTCATGGGCTCTGCTAGCTATGTGAGCAGGTTTAAGTTTAATGTTCAAATGGACGTGTCAAATCTGAGCACTGTTAGAGAGAAGCGGATGTTCAAGGTCAGCACATAATGTAACCAAGAAGGGTCACATGTTTATAGTAGGTAGGCTAACAATTTCGATATCGCTCCACTTGTTGGCTTTATAGTGAAATCTGAAATACACGGAAGAACATGATAATCATTGAAGTCTTACACCTCATATATATGGTGTCGCTTCTAAGTTTTCTGGAATTTTAGCTCGGCATCTAAGAACAAGATTAAGACTATATGCAGATCTTGGAAAATTGTTGTGCACTAAATATAGTTTGCTAAAACATCTTATAATTAGGTACATAGGAAGTAACTCATAAGTAGAACATTTCAGTAGCCAATTGTACCCGTAAATAAATTAAAGTGGTACTTGCTACATATACCTTGTTCAAGAACAAAAAGAACTTTTTGGTAGCCAATTGTACCCGTAAGTAAATTAAAGTGCTACTACTTGCTACATATACCTCGTTCAAGAACCAAAAATAAGCATATGTTGCGAAGCATGTAAACTAAATCCTACTTGTATACTAAATCAATCATAGGTTGAATACTTCCAATGACCAATAACCAATTGCCTTAAAAAAAAAAATAGGCTGCATCATTCGAGAAAGACTGACGTGGAACTACTTCCAGTCTGAAACAAATTCAAGTCAGAGAGGAGACCTGAACCGCTGATCATCAGTAGCCGTAGGATGTGGCCGCACCTCTCATTCGTCATCCCAACAGCGAGCAACACGGTTCCAACAGCAGAAGTACGTATCAGGTTGTTATTCCAGCAAAAAAACTGCAACGGTGATGCTTCCTAGTGCACGGGCTCATTCATGTTGAGACAGACATTGAGGAGAGTCCTGCCAACATATGATCCTCTTGCTGCCAAATAATATAATTACACACAAGGTAATATTAATTAATCCCAACCATCCCAGTAAACAAGAAGAAAAAGAAATAAGAAACTGAATTTTTTCGCAAAGACTGAACTTGGTTCATTGTTGCTCCAAGAAAATTGATCAAAATAGTGAGAGAGGAACAAGAAATGCCTCACGGTCGAATCATTATCGTTGGTTCTAACAGGCTTTAACACAAACTCAAGTCGACGTGAGAAGGACATGATCCTAAGCATTCAAAACACAAAGAGCACCTAGATTGTACCCTTGAGTGCGGGGATGTATAATCCGAGAGGATGTGCGCCCGACAGAGCTCCGCTCACTCTCTCGCTTCTCACACACGGCCGCCTCTCCCTCTCTGCTCTGGCTGGATGGCCACCGGCGTGCTCCGCGGCATCCAGGACGCATCTCCTATTCATGTATGGAGATGATTCCATCCGATCTTACTATGCCGATCTTACTGCGTAGCACCCAGGACGCGGGTTGGGATGGGAGGGCCGGGTGGCCAAGACCGACCGCAGAAGAGAGGCTCGGTTCGAGCTCCGTCTCTTCCTTTTTTTTTATTTTGCCGGGACCAGGAGGAGTTCTTGTGTCGTCCGATTCTTTTTAGCTGGTTTGTGTCAGATACGACGAAGGAGTCCACTGCGGAAGGACGAGTTACGACGGACGAAATTGAGGACGACGAAAACCACCTTTAGACAAATTATATAGTAGAGATTATAATTTTTTATACTACTTTTTTCTAAAAGTTTGGTCAAGTTTTTCGTAACTTGACTTAAAAAAAACCTTAAGGAGGAGTACTTATTAAAGCACAAACACAGCGAGAATAATCCAGGTGGTGATATATCTGTCGGTGAGCCGTCGAGATCAAGCGAACCCCACCTCACTCTCCCGTGTGCGGTAGCCGCCTCCAGCCCCAAATCCGGCCGATGGCCGACGGAATGCCCGCGTGCAGGGCGAGCCTCCAAGCACAGATCCAGCCGAGTGAGGAGGCCGCCGGAGTGGACCGCCGGCGCAGCCGCGACACCTCGCCCGTGGCGCCTGAATCCATGCCGTTCGACGACGATATGCTCCGGGAGATCCTCATCCGTCTCCCGCCGCGGCCGTCCTCTCTCCCCCGAGCCTCGGCCGTCTGCAGGCGCTGGCTGGAGATCGTCACCGATCCCAAGTTCCACCGCCAGTTCCGCGCTCACCACCGGAAGCCGCCCCTCCTCGGCGCCTTCATGTACAGTGACAGTGACCAGTCGATCGAGTTCACCCCATTCCTGGACCCTCCTGACCTCATCGCTCCCGCGCGCTTCTCCCTTGGACGCTGCAGCAACATCAAGGAGTACAATTTGCTCGATTGCCGCTACGGTCTCGTCCTCGGCAAAGACTTTGTGCGGAATCAGATTGCTGTGTGCGGAATCATTGGCGAGCAGCGCTGGGTGTCCGTTCCACCAGAGTTCGAGAGCGGCTACGTCAACAGCCCTTGTGTCAACGGGGCGGTTTTCTGCGCTGCCGGTGGCCTTGGCCACGTGCATGGTGGCTGCCGCTTGAGCTCTTGCAAGGTGGTCTTGGTGTCCACAGGCAGGACCGATAATCGACTCCTTGCCTGTGTTTACTCCTTGGAGACTAGCCTATGGGACAATTTCATCTCAACAGAGGCTCCATGTGAGCTTTGTTATAGTGGTTCTCCTCCAACCCTTGTTGGTAATGTCATTTACTGGTTGCTCTTGAGTTATCAAATACTTGAGTTTGATTTGGTTGGACAGAACCTAGCTGTGACTGTGGGGCCTCCTGTTACAAATTATTATGGCGATCGTCAAATCATCCTGGCTGAGGATGGCGCTCTTGGCTTCGCCATATTGGATCAGACTCGCTTCCATATGTGGCACAGAAACATCAGTTGTCAAGGTGTTACCACATGGGTGTCTTGGAAGACCATTGAAATGCACAACATTCCTAGGCTCTCTCTTCAGATTGGGGGAGAGGAAAACACATGGCTGCTGGGGTATGATGAGGATAGTGATGTAACATTTGTGTGTGTGGGGAACAATGTCTATGCGGTTCAACTTGAGTCGATGGAATCAAAGAAACTTTACGAAACCAGTTGTGTCAGACAAATTCATCCTTTTAAGAGTTTCTATACACCAGGTGAAAAATGCTCATCCTTAGTTCTTAGATTGTATGAGTTACCTAATCCGCTAATGTTTTCTACATGAATGCTCGACTACTTTTGTTTGTAGCTCTTAAGTGTTCACTAACAACTACTTACCAACCGCCCCTTTGCTAGATATGCCTTTATACTTTATTAAATATATTTTATGTTATCATTGGATATACTTGCATGCTTGGAACCTCAAACCAGTATGTTTACATAATCTTATTATTAATCTTAATTGCACAACTCCATTGAAATCCACAGTACTCTCATCAATTTTGGAGGCATGAATTTACATGAGATAAGTTATAGATAGTATTTTTTTAATCTGCTAAATAATTCGTTATGAGGTAGCTATGTATACTGTTTTCAGGAATATCCTTTGCATTGTACAGTATATGTGAGATTTTGTTCACTCCTTTTAGTATCAAAATTTTGTTATAAAATCTATGTGAAAGATGAGTTGCTTTGCTGATTGTCATCTCATTTATGGAACTGACTCATTGTTGCCGTCTCCTATCCATTTGCCTCCTCACTCTGTCTGTTATTAATTTTATGACCTTATGCTTCTAGGAACAGCCATTAATGGTGGATCCAATGGAGCTGACATGCTGCACGATGCAGAGGATGCGGATGCTTGTCTAGCTTGATGGGCTAATGTGCTGAAATGGTTCAGCTGGTAAGATCTTCTGAATATAGTTTGTGAAATTAGAGCATGTTATCGTGCCACATAGTAGGACATGGACTACGGGCCCTTTAATGTGGTTCCAGGATATATTTCTATGTTTACTTGTTGCTGCATTGGCTTTAACTTTGTTTTATGTGGCTGTGGGTCTATCAAGTTGTAGTGTGGTTTGTGTGCCGTCCTGCCTTTAATTTTGTTTTCAGTAATTGGTATTTAATTATACCTCAGCATCTCGGTACAAATTGCCTTTATTTATATGGACTTATAAGTATGTCATTTCACGTTGCTTATTTTGGATCGTTGTGATGTGAACTAACGATTGACACAATAATTGAAGAGTATGCCTTTCGTTAATTCTTATAGAGTCGTTTAGTGTTCTGCTTGCAGCTGCTGTAGTTTCATTCTATTATTCTAGTTTTAAGATGTTTGATTAAGCATTTTCTCAGCATGCCATACATTTCTAAAAATATGCCCATGAGCTAGAAACCGGATGTTTATACCATCTTCCTCCATGTGTACCTCATATGACCACTGATTTTAGCCTTTAGGCAGTTCAGATGTAGCCAAAAACTGCCACCTAACTACACATTCCCTACTGGTGTTCCCTGGTCCAAATGTTACTTTGAGAAGCATGTTTCAGGATGATTCAACTGAACCTGTCTTGTAGAGATAAATACATGCGCAAATGGTTTCTAAGTTTCAAAGGTCTTCTGGAATTTCGATGCCAAACAGCCATGCTATTACTAACTTGTACTACCTGATGAGCAAAAGAAAAGGGCAATCCACGTATTAAATCAAATACAAGTGACATCGAGAAGTAATCAACCCCTTGTGATATTTTGCAATGGGCAACTGCTAACTCCACTATTATCTTGCCACAGCTCTCAAAAAAAATGAGAAAAATTCCTTATATGACTGTTAAAATCGGCTTCCTTATTTGGCCCTAGAAATTTTTTCCCCCAATTTGACTAAACTCACTTTCCTTCCTGAAGTGAACTAGAGTGTCATGTTATGAAAGAAATTTAGACCAAGTGCAAATTGGGAAGAAAAAATTTACAGTGCCAAATAGGGAATCTGATTTTAAGGTGATGTTAAATAAGGAATTTTCTCAAAAACAAATTCACCCTTCTGTGTCCCTTTAGCCCCAAACCCTACTCTTGTCGACAACAAGCGGAAACCCCACTCACTCGCACCGTATCCAGCCCCAGATCCAGATGAGGGAGGAGGGCGCCAGAATGGTCCGCCGCCACAACCTGCTCCTCCATCCCCAAAACCAGACAAGCGAGAAGCGTGCCAGAATGGCCCCTCGCCGCAGCCCGCGCCTCCATCCCCAAATCCAGGCGAATGAGGAGGGAGCAGGAGTGACCTACCTATGCCGCCGCCATAGCACCTCGCCGGCAGAGCCTGCCTCCTTGCCAGACAACGATGATATGCTGTGGGAGATCCTCCTCCGGCTCCCGCCGCAGCCTTCCTCTCTCCTGCGAGGCTCCGCGGTCTGCAAGTGCTGGCGGGGCCTCGTCAGGAACCCGTGGTTTCTCCGTTGCTTCCATGCCCACCACCGGAAGCCGCCACTGCTCGGCTTCTTTGAGCGCAACAACCATGGGATCGTGTTCAAAACCATCCTAGACCCTCCTGACCGAGTCCCTCCTCGACGCTTCGACCTTGGATGCTGCAGCAGCTGCGAGGATTATGATTTGCTTGACTGCCGTCATGGCCTCGTCCTTGTCAAAGACTGTGTGAGAGGTGAGGTCATTGTGTGCGACCCATCACCAGGAAGCAACATCGAGTAGCCGTACCACCGGAGTTCAAGAGGGACCAGTTCATAGGGGCGGTTCACTGCGTTGCAGACAACCAGGGCCATGTGCATGACAACTGCCACTCGAGCCCATTCAACGTGGTCTTGGTGTCCATGTTCAGAGTAGATAATCAACTCCTTACCTGTGTTTACTTCTCGGAGACGGGCGAATGGGGACATCTCATATCAATAGAGGCTCCATCTCAGATTAATTGTTTTGGTACTCCTGCAACCCTAGTTGGTAATGTCCTTTACTGGTTGTTCAACAGTGATCACATACTTGAGTTTGATTTGGATAGACAGAACCTAGTTGTCACTATGGGGCCTCCAGTTACAAATTATTCCATCCATGGCCGTCGGCAGATCATCCAGGCTGAGGATGGTGCTGTTGGCTTTGCCATATTGGATCATCCTCATCACTTCCAGACGTGGCAGAGGAACATCAATGGTCATGGTGTTTCCACATGGGTGCTTTGGAAGACTATCGAAATGCAAAAAATTATCCAGCTCCCTTCTCCTCATGAAGGACGGTGGGTACATCTGCTGGGGTATGATGAGGATGATGTTGCATTTTTATGTTATGCTGGAAGTGTCTACATGGTTAACCTTAAATCGATGGAGTCCAAGAAACTTAATGGAATCCATTCTACTGGGAGTCGTTATTTTCCTTTCAAGAGTTTCTTTACACCAGGTGATTGCTCATTCTTAGTCCTTATATTGTAGGAGTAGCCTAATCTAGTTAGGCTTGTTACATGATTGCTCAAATACCTTCTTTCTCATCTTTAAGTGCTTACTAAAAACTTTAACTTACCAATTGCAGCTTTGCTAGATAGACGAACATATATCCATATTCTTTAGAATATGTTGTCATTGAATATAGCTGTTATCATTATCCTTAGATACCAATTGAAATGTCAATTGAGTGACATAGTTGCCAGTTCTGGGACCTCAGAGCTAGTTATATTCTTCTAGCCCAATTTTTTATTGGGTTTGATCTTGTTATTAATCTTGGACTACATCAAGGTTCAGCTTTGAGCCCATACATTTTTGACTTGGTGATGGATGAGGTCACTAAGGACATACAAGGAGATATTCCTTGGTGTATGCTTTTTGCTAATGATGTGGTACTGGTGGATGAGAGTAGGGAGGGTGTCAATAGGAAACTGGATTTGTGGAGGCAAACCTTGGAATGCAAGGGGTTTAGACTTAGTAGGACAACGACTGAGTATATGTGGTGCGACTTTAGCGGCGTTAGATGCGAGGACGAATGGGTTAGTCTAGGAGGGCAAGTGGTGCCCAAGAGGGACACTTTTTGATACTTGGGATCAATGCTGCAAAGAAATGGTGGTATCGATGAGGATGTTAGCCACAAGATCATGGCAGGGTGGATGAAGTGGTGGCAAGCATCCAGAATCCTATGTGACAAGAAGGTCCCAAAAAAGCTAAAAGGCAAGTTTTATAGGACGGCAATCAAACCTGCCATGCTTTATGGAGCAGAATGTTGGCCCACTAAGAGGCAACACATCCAACAAATGAGTGTCGCCGAGATGCATATGCTAAGGTGGATGTGTGGCCACACAAGAAAAGACCGGATTAGGAATGAAGTGATACGCGAGAGGGTAGGAGTGGCGCCAATTGAAGAGAAGCTTGTCCAACACAGGTTAAGGTGGTTTGGGCATGTCCAACGAAGGCCACCAGAAGCACCGGTTAACAGTGGGATTCTAAGGGGTTTTGATAATGCAAAGAGGGGTAGAGGGCGACCAAAGTTGACATGGGAGGAGGCAGTTAAAAGGGATATGAAGGACTGGAATGTCCCGTGCCCGAACCTTGATTTACTTCTTTTGTTCCTTTTTACTTGCTTTTTTTTCACTAGTTTTTGTTTGACTTGCACTTTTCACTGTTTTCCGCTTGACTTGCACTTTTCTCTAGTGTGAGATTTGGGTTTCGTATCTAGCCTACCCCAACTTGATTGGGACAAATGGCTTGGTTGTTGTTGTTGATCTTGTTATCAATCTTAACTCCATACAAACTGCTTTTGTTGAGTCCATACTTTATGAATAGATGTGTTTCTGGTCACTTGTTGATTACCCCTCCTGTAGGTGAGTAGGTGACTAGTACATTTGTAGCACACAAATAAATTGCGTTTCTTATCTGTCAGGCTCTAGTTATTTAGAAGTGAATTTACTAAATTTCCATGTTTTAATTTCGTAAGCTTGACATGAGGGTGATAAGTTTACATGAGATAATTATATACCATTTCTTTGTTCTTATCATCTAAATTATTAATGATTAAATACCTAAGTATACTTCTATTAGGACTATTCATTGCAGAGTATATTGTTAGTAATAGTATAAAAAGTGAGCTATATAAATCATATATGCACGGTGAGTTATTTTGCTCAAGTTGTATTTGCCAGCCCATCTGTGTAATTGACCAGTGTTTCCTTCTCTTATGCATTTGTCCTTTTCTTGGCACTTTTATTAATTGCCTGACTTCTTGTGCTTCTAAGAACAGCCATTGCTGGTGGATTTAATGGCGCTGGAATATTGCACGTAGGATGACTATCTGGTTTGATGTGCTGAAATAGTTCAACAGGTAAGAAGATCTTGCTAATATAGCTTGTGTAATCTGGATTCTAGAGTGTTTAATATATATTCCAGATAGTTTGTGTAATCTTGCTAATATGGAAAAAATATATGCCTGCCGACATGGGTGGCATACACCCACAAGGCCACAAACTATTTTCCATTTGGCTGTAGGGATTCAATCGTTGTAAATAACATGGAAAACAATTAAAAATGATGGTGATACCGAGATAAATGGCTCCTTTTTAGATTGTAAGTGATATCCAGATGATTGAAATGTTGAACATGGTGCTGGTGTTGAAATCACTTGTGAGTGCCTACCTGGGTATGCCTAGAGCTTTCGCTTGGTTTAGCTGTTACATGGTCTGTAAGCTCAAACCAATATATTGCCCCCTTTCTTTTGGCTTCAGCTTATGCAGAAACCAGCTTCTGGCGGGTGGCGCCCTAAAAAAATTAGCAGTTCATTTTGTTAGTTTATTACAGCAAATTATAGTGTCAAAATGCTTAAAGGATTTATTTCGTTTCTATTGGCAGAGATATGATATTCTGTTACATAGTTCTTTTGCATGTATTGTTGAGCTAATGGTGAGTTTGTTTCTCCAGGTGAAGGGATGGTCGGTGCTGGTCTCTCCGAGTTTGATGAATTGCATCAATGTGGTCGGCAATGTTTATGTGTTGTGCGAAGAAATAACTCATCGTGTCAGTGTGGTCTGGCTTAATCTCTAGTGTAGCAAGATGCCTTGGAGTACCTAATCCGGGAAAATTCTGCTTCTGAGTACCATTTGAAGTCGGATTTTGTTGTATCTTGCCTTTGTTGCATGGTTGTTCTTGGCAGGTCCTCTCATGAGGCATGCATGAGAGCTTCAGCCACAACTACATTCTGAACTTGCCCTCAAAAAAATTAAACTACATTGTGAACTTATATTTCCGTGTGTTCTTCTCAGCTGTGACTTGAAAGGCGCGGTGTTCACTCACCGAGTCATGATCCGCCAGTGATCTTTTTTTTTTTTTGTTCTTTGAGGTTAATAGTGGGCAACTGTAGGGTGGACCGGAACAAGCGCTACTGCACGGCAGGATATAACACTAGAAAGACAGGAAAATGCTGTAAATAGCTGAATGCCAGGACATTAGGGCATCTCTGTATCCCAAACAGTCCGTTTGGGTCGGGCTACGGTCGATATGGGTAGGGTCCGGCCTGTCCGGCCGATTGCGCATAGCGGCTTCCCGTCGCTTTCCGCGAGTTCTAGGCGTTTTCCGCCGCGTCCAGACGTGGCCATAAAAAGCGGAGGTCACCGAGCTATCTTCGACCATACCCACGCCACGCACAACATAAAAAACCACCATTTCTGGCCGCGGGCGTCGACCCGACGAGCGTCCCAACCCCAACGCCGGGCAGAGAAGAGGGGCCAGAGCAGTCGTGGTGGTACCCGCAGTTGCCACAGCGCTCTCACTACAACTACAACAGGACCACCAGCGAGCGCTTCTCGTTAAAGGTGATGAACCGCGTCTTTCTGCCGGAGCACCGCCGGCGTCTTGCACTCGGGGAAGCGCGTGACGAACTCCGCGTAGCATTGCGGGCCAATCCCGACGACGCGTACCTGCGTGCCCGTCTCGTCCAAGTCGAAGAAGAGCTACAGACGCATGAAGCGATCTATCGCTCTCTCAGCGTAGAATGGGGCGTTGTCGACCCGTAGGCGGCGCCTAGCTAGAATGGCCAATATCAGCCGATCCGTAGGCTACCCGTTGTACTCTTGTTTTGTAAATATATGTGAAGGTCGAATAAAGATTTTCATTGCAAATGGCCAATGCCAACATTCGTACATCATACATGGCGCGCGCGTACATCATACTCGTCGGAGTCGGAGTGGTAGCAGCGGCGGCACATGGTGTGGTTGAAGACGCTGACGCCAAACTTTTCTTCGCCGTCGTACTTGAAGACGATGATGTTGCCCGCTTCGATCTAGTGCGAGCGGGCAAAGCGCTTCCAGCCGTTGCCGAGGTACATCTGGCCGAGGTGGCCGGACTGCAGGTCGACTGGGTATCTGCCAGTCCTGAAGCCGTTTGCCCGCAGCAAGGTGAGCGTGGGTGGTTCGTCGCCGATCAGCGTCACGACCCCGCGGGGCAGGAGCAGCCTATCATGCGGCATGCCGTGGTGGATGGCCACGGCGAACTGGGTGCCTAGGTCGAAATCTTCGGGCGACGACGGCGTTGAGGGAGAGCGTGGTGGCGCGATGAGTTGGCCGCGTCCTCCATGCCTCCCTCGGCGTCCACGGGCGCCATGGCCTCCCCTCGACCTAGCGCCGCCGGCCATGGCTAGCTACAAGCAGTGGAGAAGGAAAAGGGGAAGGAGGAGAGGGATGGTGTTCTGTGTGGGAGAAGATGGCTGCGGGTGGTGGCCGGTTAAAAAGGGCCGGCATCGGATGCCGACGCGGAGGCCGAAGAGGGGCATTGAAGTGTCCAGTCAGTAGGGCAGGCATCGGGTGGTGCCTGCAGCGGCGATGGAGAGCGTGTCGTCCTGTCAGTCATCGTGCCGTCGCGTCGCCATTGATGCGCGCAGGCTGCCGCTGGTCAGCCTTCCGTCATCGCCTCTGAATCGCTGCCGCTGCGTGCGTTAGTGCCGCTGACCTCGTCTGAAATTAATGCCGCGGGTCGAGGTGGCTGACGGGAGGGCCAGTAGCACGCGCGGAAACGACGTTCGCGCTATCTGCGCGCGTCCATGCCGACGTAACCGAGCACCAGATTAGATGCATGGATGGGTCGAGCCGAACGCGTTTCGGTCGGATGGGTCGTCCCACTGAGGCCCCGCGCACGCCGCTCGCGTCTGCGCGGACCGTTTGAGTCGCCCAGTGGAGATGCCCTTACTCTACTACAAAGCGGCATGCTGGGTGGGCAAAGCTATCCAGAACGTCTTGCCATGTTGTCAGTACCAAAGAGGCACCGACAGTCTTCAGTTACAAGCGTAATAACCTGGCCATCTTACCAGATTCAGTAAGGCGTACAGTGAGGATTGATCAAGAGAAACTGCTCGAGGCGTTCACCATTAGCCACTGTTTCTTGTCTAGCTGTTGGTTCTCACCATTGTCGTTTTTCATTGTTTCGATGGCTGGCTTTATTATAAGCACCAGCTCACTCGCCTATGTGAAAGAAAATCCAACCTTAGGAGGTCTCGGCAGCGCATCCCTTCCAAATCCACAATGCCAAATGAGGGCGCATCATCCCTTCCTTCTAGCTAACTCTTTAACCTGTGCAATCTGATGGAAGGCATTCAAATCGATACTCTATATTCATATATGTAATAGACATGAACGCTAGCTTCTTTCCCCTCTCGTCTGCTGTCGATTTCCTATGAATCTCGTTCACTCCTAGATCTAGATCGACGGGCATGACACATGTAATCTCGCCTATCTGAACGACTGAACCCAGTTTCAGTCTATACTTCCACATGTTTGTGCCGGACACATATCTGAAGTGACATTTAGGAAAGCATGCCGGCTCCAGGATACCAATGATTAGCCTATCAATGTAATAATATGTCCAATTTCCTTTGCCTCGCGACACTGGTGGTAACCGTAGCGATTGACTCGTCATGTCAGTGCCGACTTAACTCTCTTTTCCCGTTTCATGATTTTTTTCCCGTTTCATGATATGTGATTCCTTCAAGATAACTCTTTAGTCGGACTTTGGGTTGTGCCGTTGGGACTCATTTTTTGACAGGAGGACATAAATTGACAAATGCGGTGGATATGGGGGCAAAAAAAAAAGAGTTGGCCTAAGAGCATTTCTGGGATCCCCTCTCCTAATATATGTCGGTACTGCCTCAAATGGTGTGCACAACCATGTGAACCTATAAGTGACCTAGTATTTTGATTTGATTGCACAGATAGTAATTTGCATCCAGTACATCCGGCCTTGTCTGCAATCAAATTGCTCAAGACGGAAAATTCTTCTTCCCTAGGCGAGTAAATTGCAGAAACCACCAACTATTGTTGTTGTTATTGCGCAAAACACCAGCTTTACATGCTTTCTGCACAAACCATCAATATTGGTGTAATATGTTGCACACAGGTCCAAAATTCATATTAAGTGAATTAACTATAAACCTAACGACCATGTCCCATGGCGTGAGGATGTGGCATGCATGTGCCATTTTCTAGTATGTTTCTTAAACTTTATACAAAAATTATGAAAAAATTACAACAATTAAAAGAAAATTCTTTCAAACTTTTCTAGATTAGTTAGTTTATAGGGTAGTTTATACTGTTTTAATTACTAAAAGTTTTTCTTTTTCTATTTTTTTGAAACGACACATTGGAGAAGACACGATTGACCATCACATCATCACTATCTCGTGAACCCCGGTCATTATATTTGCAATTAATCAACCTAATATGTGATTTGGACCTACGTGCAACGTATTACATCAATAGTTGGTGATATGTGCAAAAAACATGTAAAGTTAGTGTTTTGCGCAACAACGACAGCAATAGTTGGTGGTTTGTGCAATTTCCTCTCCCTAGGCGATGGCGTTCATCTCGAACTCGACATGGAGGTGATATGGTCGTGGCGTCGGGAGAGACACGGGCCATTTTGGGCGCCAACGAGGCTCAGCACCACTGGCTTGGGCCGAATACTACGCGTGAAAGAAAATCCAACCTACAAGGTCCCGGCGGCGCATCCGTTTCCAAATCGACGATGCCAAACGAGGGCGCCAATCGCCTCCGCCGCCGCGGCACCTCGCCGGCCTCGCTGCCGGTCAACGATGATATGCTCCGGGAGATCCTCCTCCGCCTCCCAGCGCACCCGTCCTCTCTCCCGCGTGCCTCCGCCGTCTGCAAGCATTGGCGACGCGTGGCCACCGACCCCCACTTCATTCGCCGCTTCCGCACCCACCACCGGAAGCCGCTCATCCTCGGCGCCTTCGTGTGCAGCTACGAGGAGATCGTGTTCACCCCCATCCTCGACCCTCCCGGCCGCGTCCCTCCGGAGCGCTTCTCCCTTGCAGGCTACGGCTGTGACTCCTCTAACTTCTCTTTGCTCGGGTACCGCCACGGTCTCATCCTCGTCAATGACAAGCGTCGAAAAGAGGTCGTGGTGTACGACTGCATCGCCGGCGAGCAGCGCCGCATGGCAGTGCCAGCGGAGTTCCATACGAGAAACATCTACGGGGCGGTGCTCCGCGCATCCGGTGACCCGGCACACGTGCACGGCGGCCGCCACTTCATGGCGGTCGTGGTGTCATCTCCGGTCGACCAGCCGCCTGCGTTTACTCGTCGGAGACCGGCATGTGGGGCAACGTCATCTCACCGGAGGCTCTATGTGCAGGCTATGGTGCTTGTCTTGCTAGTAGTCCTAGCACGCTCGTTGGCGACGCGCTTTACTGGGTTCTTCAGCAAATCAGCCATGGCATACTCGAGTTTAATCTGGATGCGGAAAGCCTAGACTTGATCGAGGGGCCTCCTGGCACGAGTGACTCGCACACGCATCTGATCGTCCAGGCAGAGGATGACAACGTTGGCCTCGCCGCATTTTCTTACCCTAGCTTCCAAATCTGGCGGAGGGAGGTCAGTTGCGACGGCGGCGCGCGTCGCCACATGGTTGTTGCAGAAGACAGTGGACATGCATAATGTTCTTAGGCTCCCTCCGCTGAATGAGAGAACGTGGAGAGAGATGGTAATACTGGGCTACGATGAGGATGATGGTGTGATATTTGTGTATGCTGACCGCAATTCCTACAAGGTTGAACTCAAGTCAATGCAACCGAGGAAACTGGGCAGAACCTGTTGTATGAACGAGTATCATCCTTTCACGAGCTTCTTTATACCAGGTGATTGCTCGTCCTCATTCTTAAATTTTTTTTAGTAACCCAATCTAGTAGATTTTTGTATATTGTTGGCTGAATACATTAATTTATTGTGCGTCTTAAGTTTTCACTAACAACTAATCTTAGTTAGCTACAACATAGCCGACCTCACTCTTCCTACACACCGAATCTTTATGCAAAGGAGTAACCACAAAATGTAGAATTACTCAGTTGACATGTTTGGCATATTCAAAGCTAATCGAATTAATTATTCAATTAATACTTTTATTTGTTTTGGTCTTGTTTTTTTTTTGAAACATTTTGTTTTAGTCTTGTTTGTTGAAGACCATACCGCAAGTCTGCAAGTGACTCTGTAGCACACAAAACATTGCATTCCTTGACTCTTATTTCACAAAGTCAATTAGAAACAAATACCCAAAATTTGCTACGGTGCATTAGTTTTGGCAAGTATTTAATTTTGTGACATGGCGAAGGATGAGTTTACATGGATTTATGTTATCATGTTGTAAAACTGTGGGAATATATATTATTAGTTCCTTTTCCTATTATACAAAGGCCAGTCGTAATATAACATTCAACTCCCCTACACCCGACAAACTACAATGTGAAAAAACGTTGTTTTATTTTGTTGTCATTGGTGTTATTAGAGTAGGAGATATAGACAGGAGAACGGTAAATTTACACAGTTGTTCTTTATGTTACTGATGAGCTGATCATGAGTTTGCACGCAAATCTTCTTATTAAACCCGTATGTTTTGTCCGTTCTTAAAATAGGTTATGTCTGTATCCGGTTACTGACATAATTGACGATTTTGTTTCCTCTAGGCAGAGGATCCGCTGCTGCAGTTTTTACTGAGTTTATCGCATTGGATCGAAATATTTCTATGTCACCTGAAGGTACTTATTGGACGGTCCCTTGATGTAATTTTAAGAGGATTCCTTTAAATATCTAATCCAGCGAATTTCAGCTTCCTCAAGGAGCGACAAGCAGCTCTAGCTCTTATCTCCAGCCAGGAGAATTTTGAGTGCGCACTTCTGATTTGTTTAACCATCTCAAACATTTAAAAGCAAAACAAATACCTGAAAACGAAAGGTGGAACAGTACTACTCATTTATTTTTCTGCATATCGTATTACCTATAAACGAAATCCTCCTTTTATTATTATGCGAAAATTACTACTCCTATCCAAAATACTTTTCGTGGTTTTATTTCAATTGTAAGAAATTTGTCTTAATACCTAATTGAGGGAAGTTTAGGTTCGCCAAGTTACATCTCAAGTTTAGGGATGCTCGTCTCTTCTTTCAGGAGAGCTTTGGAATGGGCCGACTTCATCAACCATCATCAAAGATAAAAGAAGAACAGTACAATACAAAAATAGAAAAACCCATTTATCATTTTTTTGGACTAAAGGCTTGAAGACAGTTGGCTTTATTTACATGTTGGGGTTAGGATCATGGTACTCTTGAGAGCATCTCCACCCCCCACCCCCCCCTAAAATGCCCCCTAAGCGGGCTATGGGGCGCCGAAGCAAAAAAACTGCCCAGTCGCCTCCCCCAAAATGGATTTGGCGCCGACGCAACCCAACAAATCATCCGGCACCCGTAGGCCGAACGCAAAACAGGGGGGGGGGGGCAGCGGGGGAATCGGATGGCGCTGGAAAAGTGGGCGGGCCACTCTTGTCGGCGGCGCATCAACCCTTTTCCCACCAAAAAATAGATTCCCTCCCTTTTTTTCCTCCACATCAACCCTTTCCCCCTCATCGCCGCCCACTCCTGCCATTTCCCCCAATAGACGAGATTCGCCGCCACATGCCGCCGAAGAGGTACCAAGATCCATGTGCGTCGGCGACCTCATCAAGGTCAACGTGGCGGTGAAGAAGAGGAGGGAGGACCTAGCAGTCTTGTTGGTCAACACCAAGGGCATGGACGACGAGGTGAAGGCGTGGTGTGTGGATTAGCGCGCCATGGTTATGTCCGAGAGCCGAGCGACACCGGCCCCGACCTCGATCGCCACCCATGCTAGCACCACGGCTCCACCGGCTACTATGATGTCGGCCCCGACCCCGATCGCCACCCAGGCCAGCACCACTACTCCACCGGCGACTATGTAACACCCTCAGAATCGGCCCTATGCAAGTTTTAGCGAAACCCGCCAAACCCGCATAGAAACGATTCAAAGGTGCCCACCAGGCACTTTCGTGCGGGTGGAAAACGAAGTAATAACATTACACAACAGTCCTCGATGGGACCCACAGAACAGATATATATATAACGGCGACTCAATGAGTCCAGAATACAGATATACAATACAAAGATCCAAATCACCTTGAAAACAATACGGCGTCCGAGTACGGACAAGATGCAAATTGAGCTAAGAGCCCTGAAGAATAACCAATGGCGTCCATAACCCTGCCCAGGCCAAGCCGGAAGGGTAACCCTGCTAACGACGTCGATCTCAAAACCTGCTTAAACAAAAGGGGTGCCGACAAAGGGCAAAGGAAAAAGAGAGAGCGGTCAGTACTGAGGCCAGTACACGGCGAGGCTAGAATTCGGCGGTCCTCGCCTACATAGGTATGGTGGACTGAAGCGGCAGCGGCAGCATGCACTAAACAACCTGTAGAGACTCGATACAACTAGCGGCTATCAGAGAGGGGTAAGAAAGACCTATTCGGTACCAACCTGATGCTACCACCAAACATACCCATCCTGGTGTTTTCCCCCCTCGAGACCAAACGAGGAAGTCAACCGAGGAACTCACATCGTTGGCAGTTTTATTCATTCCATTATAGTTGCAGCAATTACTAGTCAAATATAGATAGTATGAGTCATCCTGATATAATAAGCAGTGGGCAGTTTTAGTTAACCATTCCGTTGTAGTTGCAACACTTACTAGTCAGATACAATTAGCATGAGATATCCCCAAACCCAGCAGTTGTTGGTACTTTTATTTAGCCATTCCGTTGTAGTGAAGCTGATTACTAGTCATATCGGATACAAGTCAAATTATAGCAGTAAACTTTAGTTATAGTTGTCTATGATCGAGACCTGTGCTCCAAGTCGTCCATAACCGCGGACACGGCTTCTCGAAAAGATTTAACCCTGCAGGGGTGCACCAAAGTTTCCACACGCACCTACACCCTTGTTGTCGGATCAGGTAGGTACAAGATCACAAAACATACACCCAACGGTATGTCGACGGGGTTTCGGACACGACGTTTCCCAGACCCAAAGCAAGCACGGGGGGCCACCCCACTAAGTATACCCGCAATAAAGTCGGCCGGGCTCCGAGACGGACTCAGGGTTTGTGGAGCCGGCTGTAAACGACTGGGAACCCGAAACTCTCGGGCTTGTCGATACAGCGAAAACGGGTCACGATCCTAAACAGTACAGGTGCTCCTCGCACAATCGTAAATAAAGCAGTAAAGCATGGCATAAGTACAAAATAGTAATAAAGCCCCAAACTACTTGTGGCCCCCAGTACAGTACTTGGAATCAGGTACTAAATCGATGGGGGTGCCCATACATCCCACATGTGGTTAGCGCGCTCGATCTCGGAACATGTGTCAAGAACTCGGGGTCCTACGGGACACCAGTGAGCGGTCGGAAACCAAATATTATCTATCACCCACCGGTGCCTCTGCATTTACCTACTTCAATTTTAGTTATTAAACAATAATTAAAGTAAACGATAATTAAAGCCATGATCATCTCCAACCTTAAACATACGGCAATACTCCAACAACTGTGGTACTTGACGACACGCAACGGCACTTGAGCAAGCGACTACGACACGCAAGTCCAACTATCTACCAAACAACAGGTAATAGGATGTGTCCAAGGCAATATGAGGCTGCAAGGGATATCACGGGTACGAAAACTAGAGCAACGCAACACAGATAGCAATAGATCAACAGGAGGGAATAAACACTATAAAAGTAAGATAGAAAGGGGGAGGTGCTCGCCTGAAAACATTGCCGAAGGTTCATCCGAAGATCGGATCGACACTCGCATCAACTCAACGGCCTTATCCGCGAAGAACCAAAACACTAGAAGAAACACCGGATGCGCTATTTAATACCATGACAGAAGATCGGGCATGATGCATGTATGATGTATGACATGGCAAGATGCGATGCAATTATACCATATTAAGCGGAACCGGGGTCCCGATAATTAGTTAGTTACTAGGTTCATGTTGTTTAGATACCCCACAATTTAAATGTTGTCTTAACATGGCAAAATATATCACCGGTTCGATGCACAAATTTAAATGGGGCCAATATACGACTAGATTTGCCCGCATATGGATCCCATATTTAATTATAAGGTGAATCGGCATAAGGCCCCCAACCCACATGATATGCATGCGAGATGAACAATTTAATATGCATCAGTTGATAATGTCATATTATAAAATAATGGGGGGGTCTCGAATAGGGAATCACATTAGGATTCGACGAACTTGGCTCCGAGGGGTTCGGGGTTCGGTCTCAGGGCTCGACGGGAAGGCAAGGTTCGGTCTCGGCGGGATCGTTCTCGGATAACAGGGTAGATCTTGGCGTTCCGCGAAGAAGGACTTGGTTCGGTGTCGGGGCGCATCGGATTCGCCCTGGTCGGTGCCGATCTTGTCGTCACGAAGATCTTGTCGGGTCCTCGTATCGGGTCGGTCTTGACGTTCGGGGTGAAGAACTTGGCGTGCGACGTCGTCGGCATCGGATTCGTGTCGAAGCACTTGTCGTTCCAGGAAGAAGAGCTTGGTGGTCTTCGGGTCCGGGAAGGAGAACATGGTGTTTCTGGATGAAGATCTTCACATCGGACCGTTCTTGTCGGGATACTTCGGGTCACATTACCACTTGTCGATTTGCTGATGGCAACAACATGAACATCGGGACAGAACACTTCAACACACGGGAAGCATGAAAACAGACTTGGACCTTGGATGCCCTGCAGCACCATCGTTTCTTCATCTACACTTCACTGATTGCAACGATGTGAAAAGGAAAACCACAGACGCGGCGCGGACGAGGTGGACGCCGATGCAACGAGGCGGTGGAAGCAGAAGCCGGCGGGGGCTCGCGAGGTGGGGCCCCGCGACGCAGTCGGACGGCCGGGAGGGACGAGGAGGATGGCAGGCTTGGTTGGCGGTGGCGATGATGGCGACGCGGAGGGGAAACAGGAAGGCGGCGGAGCTCCCGGAGAAGGGACGGCCCCGGCGGCGCTCGACAGGAGCGAGGGCGGCCAGGCGGAGTCCGATGACGGAGGGAGGCGGCGGCGGCCGACGGCGGCTCGGGGATGAGCTCGACGCAGAGCGGCCGGAGCCGCGCGGGACGGAGACGGCAGGCGGCGCCATGGCCAAAGGGCGCGGCGGCAGGATGGTGGTGGCGGCGGGCGCAAAGGGCGGCCACGAGGTGAGCGAGATGGGGAGGCGGGGAAGGCGGCGAGCTGGTCGCTGGCGGCGCGAGAGGGAGGCGGCCGGGGACGGCACCGACGAGGCAAGGCGGCTTGAGGAAGGAGGCGCACGGGCGACAGCGGTCGCGGGAGGAGGGGCACCGGGCGGTGGAGAGCTTGGGAGGAGGGCGGCCGGAGGAAGACATGGTGAGGCCGGGGACGTCGGGGAGTCGAGGCGGCCGGGCGCAGCGACGCGAGGGGGCACCGCGCGGCTCGCGGGAGGGCGGTGGAGCGGAGGAGGCTCGCAAGGGGAGGGAGGGCGACCTCGGGGAGGAGAAGAGGGAGGCGCCGACGGGGAGGAGGGGCGAGCAGGGGTGGCGATGGTGGACGGGGTAGGCGGAGGAGGGCCCGGGGAATGACGGCGGGGCGGTGAGCTCGAGCGGCGGAGAGGGAGGCGCGGTAGGTGGGAGTCGAGCGGGGGAGGAAGAGAGAGAGGGAGACGGACGCGTGGGGAGTGGTGGGCCAGGCGGGGTCGGTCGGGGGCAGGTGGGACCCGCGGTGGCAGTGTGTGGGGTGCGCCTGGGAGCGGCTGGCTGCGCGCGCGCGTATGTGTTGTGTGTGTGGGGCTTCGGTGGGGGTGGGGAATCAGGGGAAAAGGGAGTGGGGCCAGAGGTTGTTGACCAGGGGGTGGGGTGGAGGCTGGGATTGGTGAGGTGGCTGAGTGGAGTGATGAGGTGGAGTGAACGGTGAGGTGGCAAGCTGTGGTTGGTCGGGGTGAGGTGGAGGGGGCTGGGTAGACTAGGTTTAGGTAAAAAAAGATTTAGGTGATCCGATTTTGTACTGGGGGTGGCCGACTGGGTCGGATCGGCCCGGTTTGGCTGCCCCCTAAAATTAATATAAAATTTTATGTATTGTTTAAAAGACTTGTGCAATTTATTTTTAGACAAATAAAATATCCAGAAGGGTCCGGGGATTATTTTGAGTTAGAGAGGGATCTTAGTAGAAAGCAAAAGTAGGTTTTAACAAAATAGTTTTAGTCAATGAGATGCCTGATGATGTCATGATGATGCACAAATCAAAAATACCAAGCGATTTTCTAGTAGTGGTTTTGCGGGATGCCACAGACTACGTGTAACACCCTCAGAATCGGGCCTATGCAAGTCTGAGCAAAATTCGTCAAACCCGCATAGAAACGATTCAAAGGTGCCCACCAGGCACTTTCGTGCGGGTGGAAAACGAAGTAATAACATTACACAACAGTCCTCGATGGGACCCACAGAACAGATATATACAACAGCGACTCAAGGAGTCAAGAATACAGATATACGATACAAAGATCCAAATCACCTGAAAATGATACAGCGTCCGACTACGGACAAGATGCAAATGGGGCTAAGAGCCCTGAAGAATATCCAATGGCGTCCATAACCCTGCCCAGGCCAAGCCGGAAGGGTAACCATGCTAACGGCGTCGATCTCAAAACCTGCTTAAACAAAAGGGGTGCCGACAAAGGGCAAAGGAAAAAGAGGAGCGTCAGTACTGAGGCCAGTACACGGCGAGGCTAGAATTCGGCGGTCCTCGCCTACATAGGTATGGTGGACTGAAGCGGCAGCGGCAGCAAGCACTAACAACCTATAGAGACTCGAAACAACTGGCGACAATCAGAGAGGGGTAAGAAAGACCTATTCGGATCTAACATGATACTACCTTCAAACAAACCCATCCTGGCGTTTCCCCCTCGAGACCAAACGAGGAAGTCAACCGAGGAACTCACACAGTTGGCAGTTTTACTTATTCAGTTATAGTTGCGGCAATTTACTAGTCAGGTAAAGATAGTCGTCCTGATAAAATAAGCAGTGGGTCATTTTAGTTAACCATTCCGGTATAGTTATAACACTTACTAATCAGATATAGATAGCATGAGATAACCCAAAACCCAGCAGTTGTTGGTACTTTTATTCAGCCATTCCGTTGTAGTTGCCATACTTACTAGTCAGGTACAATGGTCGCAAGCGACAATCCAAACAAGCAATTGTGGGCAGTATTATTAGCCATTCCATTATAGTGAAGCTGATTACTAGTCATTATAAAGTCAAATTTATAGCAATAAACTTTAGTTATGCTTGTCTATGATCGAGATACTGTGCTCCAAGTCGTCCATAACCGCGGACACGGCTTTCAGAAAGTTTTAACCCGGCCGGGGTGCACAAATAGCAACACACACACGATCAACCTCGGAAAAACCAAATCAAAACCCAACGAGGTCTTCACGACAGAGCAATCACAAGATTCAGAAATATTTCAGGGGGCCACCCCTTGGAGTACACCCGCAACGAAGTAAGCTAGCTCCAAGACGGACCCGAGGTTTGTGGGGCCGGCGGTAAACGACAGCAGATCCCCAAACGGGGACTGTCGATACCACGTAAACGGGTCACAACTCCTAAACAGTACAGTGTGCTCCTCGCACAAACGTAAATAAAGCAGTAGCATGGCATAAGTACAGGATCGTAATTAAAACCTCAAACTAGTTTGTGGCCCCAAGAAATAAGACGGAATCAAGCTCTGGCTAAGGGGGGCCCATACTCCCCATATGTGGATAGCGCGATAAATCAAGGAACAGGTATCAAGTACTCGGGGTCCTACGGGACACAAGTAGGCGTTCGGAAACCAAATGTTATCTATCACCCACCGATGCCTCTGCTTACTTCAATTTTAGTTGTTAAACAGGAATTAAAGTGAACAATAAGTAAAACTATGATCATCTCCAACATCAACATGCGGCAATTCATCCACAACTGTGGCACTTGACGACACGCAACAGCACTTGAGCATGCGACTACGACGCGCAAGTCCAACTATCTACCAAACAATATGTAATAGGATGTGTCCGAGGCAATATAGGGCTGCAAGGGATATCACGGGTACGGAAAACTAGAGCATCACAACACAGATAGCAATAGATCAACAGGAGGGAAATAAATGTAGGGGTTCGTAGCATGGAAAACAAAAAATTTCTATCGCATACAAACAAACAAGCCAAGATCTATCTACTAGATTGTAGCAACGAGTCGATGGAATAACTTACCCTCGAAGATTCCAAAGCGGTTAACGAGAGCAGATTCTCGTGGGTGATGTAGTCGTACTCTTTCCGATCTCAAGATCGTGTAGACGATCCTTCCGGCGCCACGTTCCGGCAGCGCTCCCGCAGTCGGTCACACGTTCGGTACTCGATGAAGACCTTCCTCTCCCTTGTTCCAGCAGGCAGCGGAGGTTGTAGCACTCTCCTCGCAATTCCGGCAACACAACGGCGTGGTACCGGAAGTAGAGGGGAGATCCCGCAGGGCTTCGCCTTAAGCCGGTGCGAGTATGGTGAAGTATGAGAGAGGCTATTAGTGGTCTAGTAATTAGACACACCAATTAGAAGGCTCTAAACCAATTAGAAGGCTCTAAACCAATTAGAAGGCTCTAAACCGTTGGCTAAAGCAATTAGAAGCTCTAATCCAAAACGGCTCTAAACCGGATATCTAGAGGTGAAAGTTGTGTGTCTCTAGGAGGAGCCCTGCCCCTCCTTTTATGGGAGGGGGGTCTTGGCACGCCAGGGGAGGGAGGGAGTCCCTCCCCAACTCGGCCTTGGGCTGGGCGCCGGCCTGGAGGAGTCCAACTCCTCCTCCAGGTTGGTTCCAACTCCTCTTGCTTGTTTCCCACAGTTTCTTGTTTTAGCCGTTTGACTTTCAAACTGGACATTTGACTTTTCTGTTTTAGGATTCAATTTAATCCTTTATTTGGGACAGCAAGAACACTTAGTACATGATGCAATCATTCCAATATGTAATGACACATTCATGTACCCCTTCCCCCCCGGAGTGCCGGACAATCCGGAACCTTCTAGAACATTCCCGATGAAAACACCGGAATCATTCCCGAACTCCGAAACGGGACTTTCCTTATATGAATCTTATTCTCCGGACCATTCCGGATCACCTCGTGATATCCCGGATCCCATCCGAGACTCCGAACAACATTCGGTCTCTTTCTCATAATACCATAACTACTCAAACAACGTCGAATCCTTAAGTGTGTCTCCCTACGGTTCGTGAATTATGCGAACATGATCGAGACACTTCTCCGAGCAATAACCAATAGAGGAATCTGGAAATTCATATGGCTCCCACATATTTCTACGATTACTTTGCGATCGAATGAACCACTTACATACGATACCAATTTCCCTTTGTCTCACGATACTTTACTTATCCGAGGTTATGATCGTCGGTATCTCTGCATACCTAGTTCAACCTCGTTTCCGATAAGTACTCTTTTCTCGTTCCCGTGATATGTGATCCCTTGTGAGCCAGTCACATGCTTGCAAGCTAATTGGATGACATTACACCGAGAGGGCCCAGAGTATATCTATCCGTCATATGGATGGACAAATCCCACTCTTGATCCATGTGTTTCAACCAATACTTTCCGAACACTCAATGCCACCTTTATAGCCACCCAGTTACGGTGTGGTGTTTGATGTCATCAAAGCATCCATCCGGTAAAGGTGATATGCATGATCTCATGGTCGAAGGAATTAGGTTACTATGTATCAGAAAGCATATAGCAATTGAACTATTGAAATGACTTGATCTTTATGCTACGCTTATCTATAGGAGTATGTCCATCACATCATTCTCCTAATGATATGATCCTGTTGTTAATAACATCTCTATGTTCATGATCAGGAAACCATGATCATATATTAACCAACAAGCTAGTTTAACAAGAGGCTTTACTAGGGACTCTTATTTTAGTTTACAAATCACACAAGTATTAATGTTTCCGGTTAATACAATTATAGCATGGTATGTAAACATTTATCATAAGTACGAAGATATGATAATAACCCACTTTATTATTGCCTCTTGGGCATATCTCCAACAGTCTCCCACTTGCACTAGAGTCAATAATCTAGTTTCAAACCTTTGTGTATATAACACCTATGGCTTTCCGGTGTTGTATGTACACGCTTGCTAGTGGTCAACTGATCTCCGGATCTGACACTTCCAGGTCCGTGTGTAATTGCATGTATTTGCGTCTCTACGCATCACTCATTCTCTAATGAGATGGCTTTGTATAAATTTGGTCTTTCTGTGTGACCTTTAGTTCTTTGGGGTTAAAACATGTTGACAATATTGTCGTACAATATATCTTCATAGTATTATCCCATTGTGAACTACACCTAGTTTGATAACAAACTATTTGACACAAACGCCCTCTTTAGCTGCTATTATAGCAGTCACATACTTAGCCTTTTGTTGTAGTATCTGTCACAATGTCTTAACTTTGGAACTCATCCAAATCCATTATGGAACTCACTTTCCATTATATTGTGCCACCCTTAGTTTAGATTGAGATAAACTTAATTTGTACTTTGTGACAAAACTAGTATCAATGTAGTACTTTTACAATGAACTAACCATCTATTTGTCACTTCTACAAATAATATACTCTTCGTTCTTCCAAAAGATCATAAGAATATCCTTACTATTGTCCAATGATCATCTTACGAATCATTCTGGTATATGCTCACAACATTTAGAGCATAGGACATATCTGGATCTGTACATATCACAGTATGATTGATATAAATACTCTTTGTGATTTCATACATCAAGTATCAATCTATACTTGATTATTTGTTTCACTTTACCAAATGTCAATACACTTGAATATATCATCAACATTGAACTCATTCAATCCTTTCTGTGTGACAAGAACCTCTCTTGTAGTTTCTATATTGAATTCATTCAATATCTTGTCTATGTACTTCTGGCACAACCATATTAGCGTCTATTGATGCCAAATATTTGGGTTTTGCCTAAGTCTTTCATCAGGATGAAATTCTTAATATGTGTTAATAAAAGATACATCTTTTCTAATCAACAATATGTCCTCCACATAATGTATTAGAAATATGTCTTAGCGCTCCCACTTAATTTCTTGCAAACGCAAGCATCTTCATTGTCTCTGATGAAATTAAACTCTTTTAATAGTTTCATCATAGTGAAGATTCCAACTCCGCGATGCTTACTTCAACCATTGAAGTTTGCATATACTTTTAGCATCCTTTGAATTAACAAAACCCTATGGACCGTGTCATGCACACGTCCTAGGTAACGATTCTATTAGAAGAACTTGTTTTGTTTATTCAACTACCATATAACAAATTATATGTAGTGGTTGCTACATTAATCCGTCTAGACTAAATATCACTATGAAAGATCAAATCTTGTCATAGTCAACCTTTGAACATTGTTGTGAACTCTTTCCCAACATGTCAACTATTTTAATAGATGTGAAACATCCATGTCTATTTCTTTATAGATCCAAACACAACTGTAAGGTCTTATACCTTTCTCGAGGATCTTTCAAGTTCAAAACTTGATTTTTCGTGTATGGAACTATCACGGATTTTTATGGCTTCAAGCCATTTGACGGAGTCAGGGCCCATCATCGCTTCTTTGCATGTAGTCGGCTCATTATTCTCAAATAATGATTCAACCCTCAAATCTTGGTATTTGATTGTTTACTCGACCTATTTGTTTTAATAGAAACTTTGACTATTGTAACCACAACCTTTGAGGCACGTAAGCCATGAGCATTGTTGCTGTCTCCGGAACACTTTTCGGCACTGCGCAACTTTGATCATATAGCTAAGGTTCCTTTAACCTTATCAAAGTTCTATTGTCCTCCCACTTAACTTTTCACGAAAAATTCCTTCTCAAAGAAACTTGACGTTCTAAGCGACAAACACTTTTGTCTCCGGTGTTATGGAGGAATACTTTAACAAAGACAGATTCATCCGACTTTGGTTACAAACATCTTTTCTTATGTATAGCATACCAATGTTTAAGAAAGGACTACTTGGGTTTTATCCCAAACCATAACCTTATATGGTGTCATTTCAACGGATTATGATGAAGCTCTTTTCAGTGGAAAAACGGTAATCTCTAAAGCTTTTAATCTTTAAAATACAATGGCAATTTTATGAATTACACCTTTGATCTCACCATGTCAAACAAGGTTTAATTACATATCTCAAATGCTCCATACTCTTATGGTGTTTCGGGAAATGCAAATCCACGGAACGATTCCTTAAATCTTAGGTATTATGCTAAACTCTGTAACTCAAATATCTTCCTTTATGATCTTTATCATAAACTATTTATATTCTTGTTACAATGATTTTGTACTTCATCTTGAAAGTCTTTGAACTTTTCAAATGTTTCATACTTCATCCTTATTAAGTAAATATTCATATATTCACTCAAATTTTCGGAGAAAGCATATGAAGTTGAAATCCATCGCTCTTGACTACACATAATGGACTTCGTACAACAATATGCACAAATTCCAATAAGCTAGTCTTTCGTTCCCTTTTGGCCTATGAACGAAGTTTTAATTATCTCTAGGAAAGTTTCACAAGCGTCATTTGATCAAAATCAAAAGACTCCAAAATTCCATACATATGGAGTTTCTTCATGTTTTCTTTCCAATATAATTTAAACGGCGATGTCACTTCCTAAGTGATCTTTCAATCAATTTGTCTTTCGACATTTTTAGCACTAGTTTTATGGATGTGATTTCTCCAACAAGATTTGTGAATCATCCATCTTTTATGGATTACGGCAATTATTTGAACAACCCTTTTGTTCTCATAACACCTGATAAAACAAATCTTGAAGGCAAGCTTTGATGTTTAACGAGCAACACAATAACCCTTTATTTGTTCTCGATGAACATCATCACATATTCTTTTGCTAATTACTTAGGCCACTGTAGTTCATGAATTCTGTTGTTTTGTATGACGATTCATACCAACAAATTCAGTATCAAATACTTAAGAACCACATTGTTTAATAAGCAAAGAATATAGCCATAACATGTATATCATCTATATACTTAAACTGAACAATTCTAGTCTTTTCTTTTCTGCCATATATTTATGAGATTCTCTTTCAGTATTTCCTTTTCTGTTTGAAAGAATCTATCAATATCAATAGTGGAGTCATACATATGACACATAGTCCAAAGCATGTATAGTTAAATACCAATGTCTTTGGACTTGCACTTTGAAGTAGATCACCATCATCAAATGTTTGGTGTTCTTTCAAATTCCTTTCTTTAGTAATCTCTTGGTGTAGTAAACATTTTACCTACATCAAATATTCACCCTTATCATGGATTTATCCATGATCAAGTTACTTTTAGCTTGTAACGGTGAATCACGAGTATAATGTTGCTATCCAAAACCTTTTGGAGGATTAGGACAACAAGTGTCTACAACCCTTTGCAAATTCTCATCAAAATATGAGAACATGAACTTTGCCATATTATACTCTATCATGTTGCAACCAAAACTTCGTTTCAGATATCACAATATCTTCCACACATCATGGTTTCTGAAACAACTCTTTCAGATCCTTTAGATAACCTTGATATTAGGAGAATCCTTTGAATATCAAGAATCATGGAGACAAACATGATACTTATATACTAACATTGGAATTGTTACTCTTGATTTTAATACCAATTATTAAACTTCATGGAGTAACCGGAACTTACTGAAAGTTTGCAATAGGACTTTTAAACTTTAGATTAACACTTCAAAAACAATACGATACCAGTTCGTAAAGTAACTAACCAGAATTCTATAGTTCTATCATCTCAATTATAACTAAGCGCAAGGTGGTAAACGGATGCCAATTACTACAACAACTATGCAAATTCACTTTGATTCAGTTTATGATAAATTGAGTTCTAATTAATAATTAAATTAGTCTAGATGAACTCCCACTCAAAACAATATCCCTCACATTGTTTTAGTGATCACACGAACCAAATCCACCACATCAAAACCGATCATCACGAGAGTTGATATAGCTTCAATGGCGAACAATCAACATGTTCATCATATCTACTATATGACTCATGCTCTACCTTTCGGTAATCCGTGTTCCTGAGGCCATGTCTGTACATGCTAGGCTCGTCAAGATCAAACCTTAGTTTCCGCATGAGCAAATCTGGCTTGCTCACGTTGTATACACTTGTAGAATCTAACACACCCGATCATCACGTGGTGCTTCGAAACAACAAGCTTTAGCAACGGTGCTAACTAAGGGTGAACACTTTATGACTTGAAATTCATGTGCATGAGGGATCATCTTATAATGCTACCGTCGTCTACTAAGCAATACAAGATGCATAAAGGATTAACATCACATGCAATTCATAATATGTGATATGATATGGCCTTTCTTCTTTGTGCTTCCGATCTCCATCTTCAAGCACGAACATGATCTCCATCATCACCGACATTGCATCAAGGTCAATGATGCTTCTCCATGGTTGGCTTCAACTATTACAACTACTTTGAATAGACACGCGGGTCTTAACAGAATTTAAAGACAACCATATGGCTCCTGCCGGTTGCCAACTTACAATAAGGAACATTGCATACATCATATATAATCACAATCATGGCCACATCACATCACAGCACACCCCTGCAAAACAAAGTTAGACGCCTCTACTTTCTTTGCATGTTTTACGTGGTTTGGGGCTTTCTATAAGTGTCATTCTAACTTACGAACATGAACCACAACGTTGACACAAGTATTGTTAATCACCCGTTGTGAATTGGATCTATACTATGCTAGGAGAAACAGGCACCCGCAAAGCCACTTATGCAATACAAGTTGCATGTCAAGCGTGGAGCAAGTCTCATGAACGATGTCATGTAAGGTTAGCCCGGGCCGCTTCATCCCAACATACCGCAAGATGCAAAGTACACAAGAAGCAATCGACAATAAAAGTATCAACGCCCACAATGACCATTGTGTTCTACTCGTGCAACAGATCTACATATAGACACGGCTCTGATACCACTGTAGGGGTTCGTAGCATGGAAAACAAAAATTTTCTATCGCATACAAACAAACAAGCCAAGATCTATCTACTAGATTGTAGCAACGAGTCGATGGAATAACTTACCCTCGAAGATTCCAAAGCGGTTAACGAGAGCAGATTCTCGTGGGTGATGTAGTCGTACTCTTTCCGATCTCAAGATCGTGTAGACGATCCTTCCGGCGCCACGTTCCGGCAGCGCTCCCGCAGTCGGTCACACGTTCGGTACTCGACGAAGACCTTCCTCTCCCTTGTTCCAGCAGGCAGCGGAGGTTGTAGCACTCTCCTCGCAATTCCGGCAGCACAACGGCGTGGTACCGGAAGTAGAGGGGAGATCCCGCAGGGCTTCGCCTTAAGCCGGTGCGAGTATGGTGAAGTATGAGAGAGGCTATTAGTGGTCTAGTAATTAGACACACCAATTAGAAGGCTCTAAACCAATTAGAAGGCTCTAAACCGTTGGCTAAAGCAATTAGAAGCTCTAATCCAAAACGGCTCTAAACCGGAGATCTAGAGGTGAAAGTTGTGTGTCTCTAGGAGGAGCCCTGCCCCTCCTTTTATGGGAGGGGGGTCTTGGCATGCCAGGGGAGGGAGGGAGTCCCTCCCCAACTCGGCCTTGGGCTGGGCGCCGGCCTGGAGGAGTCCAACTCCTCCTCCAGGTTGGTTCCAACTCCTCTTGCTTGTTTCCCACAGTTTCTAGTTTTAGCCGTTTGACTTTCAAACTGGACATTTGACTTTTCTGTTTTAGGATTCAATTTAATCCTTTATTTGGGACAGAAAGAACACTTAGTACATGATGCAATCATTCCAATATGTAATGACACATTCATGTACCCCTTCCCCCCCGGAGTGCCGGACAATCCGGAACCTTCTAGAACATTCCCGATGAAAACACCGGAATCATTCCCGAACTCCGAAACGGGACTTTCCTTATATGAATCTTATTCTCCGGACCATTCCGGATCACCTCGTGATATCCCGGATCCCATCCGAGACTCCGAACAACATTCGGTCTCTTTCTCATAATACCATAACTACTCAAACAACGTCGAATCCTTAAGTGTGTCTCCCTACGGTTCGTGAATTATGCGGACATGATCGAGACACTTCTCCGAACAATAACCAATAGAGGAATCTGGAAATTCATATGGCTCCCACATATTTCTACGATTACTTTGCGATCGAATGAACCACTTACATACGATACCAATTTCCCTTTGTCTCACGATACTTTACTTATCCGAGGTTATGATCGTCGGTATCTCTGCATACCTAGTTCAACCTCGTTTCCGATAAGTACTCTTTTCTCGTTCCCGTGATATGTGATCCCTTGTGAGCCAGTCACATGCTTGCAAGCTAATTGGATGACATTACACCGAGAGGGCCCAGAGTATATCTATCCGTCATATGGATGGACAAATCCCACTCTTGATCCATGTGTTTCAACCAATACTTTCCGAACACTCAATGCCACCTTTATAGCCACCCAGTTACGGTGTGGTGTTTGATGTCATCAAAGCATCCATCCGGTAAAGGTGATATGCATGATCTCATGGTCGAAGGAATTAGGTTACTATGTATCAGAAAGCATATAGCAATTGAACTATTGAAATGACTTGATCTTTATGCTACGCTTATCTATAGGAGTATGTCCATCACATCATTCTCCTAATGATATGATCCTGTTGTTAATAACATCTCTATGTTCATGATCAGGAAACCATGATCATATATTAACCAACAAGCTAGTTTAACAAGAGGCTTTACTAGGGACTCTTATTTTAGTTTACAAATCACACAAGTATTAATGTTTCCGGTTAATACAATTATAGCATGGTATGTAAACATTTATCATAAGTACGAAGATATGATAATAACCCACTTTATTATTGCCTCTTGGGCATATCTCCAACAATAAATACTATAAAAGTAAGATAGGTAGAAAGGGGGAGATGCTCGCCTGAAAACATTGTCGAAGGGTTCATCCGAAGATCGGGGCGAAGCTCACATCAACTCAACGGCCTTATCCGCGAAGAAGCAAAACACTAGAATAAACACCGGATGCAATATTTAATACAACGGCGAAAGATCGGCATGATGCATGTATGATGCATGACATGGCAAGGGTGCGATGCAATTAGGTCAATATTAAGCGGAACTGGGGTCCCGACAATTAATTAGGTGGTTCAAGCTATTTAGAACCCCCGCAATTTAAATGTTGTTTAACAAGGCAGAATATATCACCGGTTCGCTACTCAAGTTTAAATGAGGCCAATATGAGACTAGATTTGCCCGCATATGGGCCCCATATTTAATTATTAGGTGAATAGGCATAAGGCCCCCAAACCACATGGTTATGCATGCAAGTATGGCAATTGATATGCAACAAGTTGTTATAATGATAGAGTAGGGTTTTCGGGGAGAGGTTCACACATGGAGGTTCGGCAGATCTCGGGGTTCCGGGGTTCGGGGTCGGTCTCAGGGTTCGACGGATCTGGGGTTCGGGGTTCGATGGATGCGTTCTCGTATAGCGGGGGTAGATCTTGTTGTCCTGTGTCGGTGACCTCGGCATTCGGGAAGCAGGATTTGGTTCGGCGCCGAGGCGCCTCGGATTCTTCCGGTCGGATGCCGTTCTTGTCGTCGTGCCGATCTTGTCGGGTCCCACAGGGTCGAGCTTGTCGTTGCGAGGGTCTTGTCGGGCTCGCGCCATCGAGTCGGTGTCAACATTCGGGGCGTTCTCGTGGCAATCTTGGCGTTCTGGGGATGATCCTGGCGATTCCATGTCGTGGACCCTGACGATCGGGAAGGCGAGCTTGACGCACCGGGGTTCGCTCATCGATGTCCATGAAGGAGTTCCTGGCGTTCGAGAAGGCGAACTTGTGTTCTGGGCATCTTCGGGTCGGGGGTCGATGCACTCGTCACGGGGTCGGTCTCGGTTCAATGGGCCCACGTGGAAGAATTTGGCGTTTCGTTGTAGATCTTGGCGCATCCGTGGATCTTCGGAATCCGTGACATAGGTGTTGCCGCACGGTGTCCAGGACGAAGATCTTGGTGGGTCGGGGTCTTCGGGTTCACGAGTTGGTTCGCACGCACAAGATTCCGAGGCAGACACAGAGGTAGGCAGGGACATCAGGAGGTCTCCTGGGCGGTCAGACGCGAGCAGGGAACACCAACGGAGCACGGTAGAGGCTGATGGCGACGGCGGCTCGGTCGACGACGCAGGCGGGCGGGAAGGAGGCGGGCCCCGGTGGCGGCGCGGCCGGTCCAGAGAGGCGACGGAACGACGACGGCGAGCGGGCGGAGAGGGCCGTCGTGGGGCTCGCGGGGAGGGCGAGGGCGACGAGGAGGGGCGGCTCCGGGCGGCTTCCTGGCGGGGAGGCAGAGGTGGGTCGTGGCGGTGGTCGCGGAGGAGGGGGCCGGCGGCGCTTGGAGGGAAGAGGATGGCCGGGCCGGGGCGGTCGTGGAGGCTGCGTGGAGGCGGAGGGCGCGGCGCCGGCGGGGACGCGCGGCCGGGGAGACTCGGGAAGGGGCCGGCGCTGGGTCGGGTGAGCTCGGGCTCGGGCGGAGCTTGCTCGACCGCGGCTGCCGGAGGAGGCGCGGCGGCGCGGCGGGGAAGGCGTGGGTAGGCCGGCGGGGCGAGCGGCGAGCGGCGGAGGCGGGTGGAGCGGCTGCGCGGCCGGGGAGGAGCCTGGGGAGGGGCTGCGGGGCGGAGAAGGTGGAGAACGGCGGGGTGCGGTGAGCGAGGTGAGCGGGGAGGGTCTGGCGGCGGCGCCGGCGGCGGATGGTGAGGGCGGCAGGGCGAGCTTGAACGGGCGGGGGCGGCGCGCCGGGAAGGTGAGGATGGGGCGGTCGGTGGAGAGGAAGGTGGGGTGCGGGGAGAGAGAAGATCGTGCGAGGGGGCGGTTTGCGTCGCTGGGAGCGGGAGGACAGGCGGGTCCCGCGTGGGGCCAGGGCTGCACGGGGGAGTGGGGACGCGCGGGTGTGTGTGCTGTGGTGTGAGTGGGTTGGGGCGTGGGGGTGTGTGGCCAGGTGGGGAGGGAGGAGAGAGAGAGGGAGGCCATGTGGCGGCACATGGTTGGTGAGGATTTGGGGAGGGGCGACGTGGCGTTCAGGGATTGGGTGGGGTGATGTGGAGGGTTGGGCTGGGTAGGTAGCTGGGTAGCTATAGAATTTAGATGTACCGGTTGATTAGACCGTTTTAAAAACCTGGGGCGGTCGTTCGGGTCTATCCGGCCCGTTCGACTGCCCCACTAAAAATAATATAAATTTTATTTGTTTTGATAACACCGTTTGCAAAACATATTTAGTCAAAACAAAATATTCCGGCGACCCGGGTTTGGGGTTTGAATAAAGATGGGGCGTTTTAGAAAACAAAACGGGCTTGCAACAATAGTTTTATGCACACAATGCATGATGATGACGATGCAATGCACAAATTCAACGCGATTTTCTAGTAGTGGTTTTGCGGGATGCCACGCTACGGCACCGAACCCGACCCTGATTGCCACTCAGGCCAACACCACTACTAGGCGCCTTCTACCACGATGGATGTTGTCGATGTTTGATTTCCGTAGCCCTGCGAAGTCGGCATGTGCCCCCTTTTTGTTCGCTAGACTTGATTTGGAGCGATTTGCAACGATGTGATCGTCAAGACTATGTGATCGGTTTGTAGGCGCCAAAACTATGTGTGATCGGCGATATTTATCATGTCTCGATTTTGTCATCCATTTGGGGGGCCATTTGGGGGCTGTGGCTGGGAGCCAGTGCCGCCTGATAGGAGATAGCTGCACCGGTGGCCCCTATAAGGCCAAGGGTCGGATGCCCGTATAGGGAAGGGGAGGGGAGTGCAGATGCTCTGAAGCACACAAAGTTTGAACGGTGCTATGTTTCTTCAGTGGCTCAGGTGGCATCATGAGATTTCTTGGGCAGCCGCGGAATGTCACTATATTGAAGTTTTTTTGAACATGAGATGTATGGAGGACCACCTAGAAACTCCATCTAATCTTTTTTTTTTGAACCGAGGGCGGTCCCGAAGGACCTAGATTGCTGCCATTTAGTCAGAGCGGTGGAGGTACAATTACAAAGAGGCCCTTTAAAGAAACGGAAATAACACACAAGCCCCTTTAAAGAAACTCCATCTAATCAAACAGACGATACAAGATTATAGATAGCCCCCTGAAATAAAAGAGAATTACAACATGGGACTTAAAAATTACAACCAAACCCTAAAACTTGTTGCCTTTTTGAAATCCTATCCTTGGTCGCCGCTGCTGATCTGAGACCTCCAGCACCGGGCACCATCTTCGCTGTCGGGGAGCTTTCCACTTGAGACGATCGTTCAGTATACTAGACAAATAGACACGCTTCGCTACGCCACCTGCGTGACGTTCTAGCAATGCATGGCATGTGCGGTACACTCTCGTAGCGGTTTGTTCTATGACACTACTATTTGTACTATAAAATTATATGTGCAATATGTCTGAAAATCCAGTCGGTTCGCGAGTGCAAATCGGTTCGCGAGTACAAATAATATGGTTTTAAAACTGAAGTATTCTACAAAACTATGTTTTTTTAAAAGTATTTAAGAAAGAGGCTAGACACTCATTTTTCTAAAACGAAGTATTGCTTTGCTAGACACTGAAATACTATAGTATTAATATATTTTAGTTTTAGAATTTTTTTTATTGCCAAACTAGCCCTAATGCATATTCCGCCGGTCCGACGAGACCGAAAATACAGGAACCAGATCGCTGTAGATGAAGTTGTCGACCAGGAGTGAACAAAAAACCACAAGCAGAAAACCCTGTTCCACTCAACCCCGTGCCTCCCCTGTGTGTGTGTGTGTGTCCTCTAGGAAATTACCCCCAAATCCAGACGACGGAGGAGGGTGCCGGAATGGCCCGCCGCCCCGGTGCGCGCCTCCGTCCCCAGATCCAGTCGACTGAGCAGGGCGCCGGAGTGACCTGTCGCCGCAGCCCGCGCCTCCATCCCCAGATCGAGGCGACCGAAAAGGGCGCCGGAGTAAGCCGCCGCAGAGCCTCTCCGGCCTCCCTGCCGGACGACGACGACATGCTCCGGGAAATCCTCATCCGTCTCCCGGCGCTGCCATCCTCGCTACCCCGTGCCTCCGCCGTCTGGAAGCGCTGGCGAGGCCTCGTCACCGACCCCCGGTTCCTCCGCGAGTTCTACGCGCGCCACCGAAACCCGCCGCCGCTCCTCGGCGTCTTCTCGCGGAGAAACCAGGGGAAAGGGATCGCGTTCAGCCCCATCCCGGACCCTCCTGACCGCATACCTCCTCGGCGCCTCAGCCTTGGACGCTGCGGCAGCGGCGACGGTTACACTTTGCTCGACTGCCGCCACGGTCTCGTCCTCGTCAAGAACAGCTCGCGGACGGAGTTCCTAGTGTGCGACCCCGTCACCGGCGAGCAGCGCCGCGTGCCCGTCCCGCCGGAGCTCAAGACGCGCTTCTTCAACGGGGCAGTGCTCTGCGCGGCCGGCCACCAGCACCAGGGCCACGTGCACGGCGGCTGTCACTCGACCCCGTTCAAGGTGGTGCTGATGTCCACATACAAGCAATACAACCAGCCCTTCGCCCGTGTTTACTCCTCGGAGACCGGCATATGGGGCGATCCCATCTTAACAGAGGCTCCCTGTGAGATTTCTCGAAAACCTGCCGTCCAAGTCGGTGGCTGCCTTTACTGGTTGTCCATTGGTGACAACATACTTGAGTTCGATTTGGGTGAGCACAGCCTAACCGTCATCAGAGGGCCTCCAGTTGCAGATGGTATCCTCTTTAGAAACTGTCAGATCATCCAGGCTGAGAATGGTGCTGTTGGCTACGCCGTCTTGTCTTATCCTCGCTTCGAAGTGTGGCAGAGGAGCATCAGTGCTCATGGTGTTGCTACATGGGTGATGTGGAAGACAGTCGATATGCACACAATTCTTCGGCTCCCTCATCCGCATGATGATGAAATGAGTGTACAGCTGCTGGGGTACGATGAGGATGATGCTGTATTTCTATGTTATGATGGAAGTGTCTACATGGTTCAAATCAAATCCATGCAGTCCAAGAAACTTAATGAAATCCATTCTACCGGAAATCGCTGTTTTCCTTTCAAGAGTTTCTTTACACCAGGTGATTGCTCATTCTTAGTCTTTACTATATTCTAGGAGTAGCCTAATCTAGGTACATTTGTTATATGATTGCTCGGATTTGCCTTCTTTCAGATTCTTAAGTGCTTACCAACAACTTCAACTTACCAATTCCCCTTTAGTAGATAGACAAACTTATAGCCGTATTCTTTAGTATATGTTATCATTAAATATAGCTTTCATCATTATCCCAGTATGTGTGTCGGTTTTGATCTAGTTATCAATCTTAAATCCACACGAATTGATTTGTTGAGTCCCATACTTTACGAATAAATGTGTTTTTAGTCACTTGCTGATGACCCCTACTGTAGGTGACTAGTACATTTGTAGCACACAAAAATAAGTTGCATTTCTTCTCTGTCAGGCTCCAGTTATTTAGAAGTGAATTCCCAAGATCGCTTTTGTTGTTAGAATTTATTAGTTTTGTCATGTTTTAATTTTGTATGCTTGGCATGATGGCAGATGAGTTTACATGAGGTAAACTATGTACCAATTTTGTTCTTGTCAGCTAAATTCTTAACGATTAAATATCTGAGTATACTGCACTCAGGACTATTCGTTGCATTTTACAACACATGAGTATATTTGTTTGTCTATTGCTAGTAATAGTATCAAAAGTGAGCTATAAATCATCTATACAGAGTGAGTTATTTTGCTCAAGTTATATTTTGTCAGCTCATCTGGGTAATTGACTCGCTGTTGCCTTCTCTTATGCATTTGTCTTTTCCTTGGTACTGTCGTTAATTCTGTGATTGCTAATGCTTCTAGGCGCAGCCATTGCTGGTCGATTTGGAGCTGCAATGTTGCAGATAGGATGACAATCTGGTTTGATGTGCTAATATGCTAAAATGGTTAAACAGGTATGAAGATTGTCTGTGAGATCTAGAGTCTGGGCTGTTTGATTTTCTTATGGAAAAATATCTGTCTGCCGACACAGGTCGCATACACCCACAAACTACTGCCCATTTGGCTGTAGGCGCTCACTCATGTAGTCATGCAAATAAAACAAGAAAAGAATCAATATGATGGTAATGCCGAGATAAATGACTCAATCAGTTTTAGATTGTGAAAGTGATATCCAAATGACCGAAATGTTGAATATGGTGCTGGTGTTGAAATTACTTGTGAGTGCCTATCTGGAGTTGCCAGCTTTCCCTTCGTTTAGCTGTTTCTGTCTTTTAGCTGAAAGCAATATATTGCCTCCATTCTTTTGGCTTCAGCCTTAAAAATATGTATTTTAACTTTGTTAGGAGTATTAGTTTATTACAAACTTCATTTGAAGTATTGAACCCCCCACCTCAACAAATTAGTGTCAAAATTCTTCAAGATTTTATTTTGTTTCCATCATATTTCGTAAGAGATATCCGTTCAGATATGATCTGTGTTACAGAGCTGTTTTTTATGTTGATGAGCTGATAATGAGTTCTTTTCTCCAGGTGAAGGGATGGCTGCTGCAGTTCTCACTTAGTTTGTCGCATTGGTCATGTGTGGTTGGCAGTGTTTACATGTTATCTGAAGCAAAAACTCATCGTGTCGTAGTCCAGCTTTAATTTCTAATGTAGCAAGATTCTTTGAGTACCTAATCCAGGGAATTCTCAGCTTCCCCGACTATCATTTGAAGTCGGGTTCTGTTGTATCTTTCTTTTGTTACATGGTTGTGCTTAGCAGATCCTCTCATCAGGCATGACGTACCATCTGAATTTATATTTTCCGTCTGTTCTTCCCATCTGTGACTTGAAAAGCATGTCATCACTGCAGGTCTAATGTTAATGTGGTTGTTAATTCGCGATCCACCATTGGTCTTTTTTTGCTCGTTGAGATTAATAGCGGGCAACTGTGGTGTGGACTGGAACAAGTTACTACATTAACACTAGAAAGACAGAAATATGTTGTAAGTAGCCGAATGATCTATAATCTTCAGTTAAAGTGTAATCTGGGCATCTTACTGATTCAGTAAAAATATAAGCACCAGCTTGCTCAGTTGTAACACGACAGAGAGTCTCTGGTCACACTCACACTCACAAGAACATGACAACAGAGTAGTGTTCCAAGTTGAAACTCTGAATTCCTCCATGATTCTGACTGCACTCTTCTTCAGGCTGTGCAACTATCGAGATGGCACAAAACCTCGCAGCATATAAGCTTAACAGGATGAACAAAATATTACAGTGGACGGTAATAACAGGAATTGGCACCAGAAATACTAATGTATTATACTTAAACTGCACTATTCATGCTCTCTGAACAACAGGTGAAATATCAATCCAGCTTACACAAGTTATTACCCAATAGTATGTCTTCCAGGAGATGATTACATTTTAGCACTTTAGAATGGCTATAGCAGTAGATGGGACTTGCAAGCTATTACAAGTTTCTGCATAAAAGTTCGCAGGAGTTGGGGAAACATACATAGTTTCATTCATCCTCTTCAGAGATTGTGGTTAACTCGGATAAAACATATTGAGAATCCTCAATATGGGTGTGTTCTTCGTCACAGAAGAATGGCCTAGAAGGCATTTGCAAGCTGTCGGTGCCACCTTCGAGCATCTCTATCACCTCGCTCATTGTTGGACCATCATTAGACTTCATCTGAATGCAGCATAATCCAACGATGCACAACTTTTTCTCTAACTCATGCATATCATCAACCGCAGATGTCTCACCCACGTCTTGTTCAGTTAGCCGGTCATACACCCAAGATGGGTAGTACGCCTGACTTGAAGTTGCATTTCGGTCAGCGTTCCTCCGTCCTCCAGCCATCTCCATTAGCAGCATCCCGAAGCTGTAAACATCGGACTTACTGGATATGATGCCAAAGCTACGAGAAACCATCTCAGGAGCTATGTACCCAATAGTTCCCCGTAGAGCACTCAGTGGCACAAAACTATTATCCCTCGGGTACAGCTTGGCGAGTCCAAAGTCAGCAACTTTTGGGACAAAATTGCTATCAAGAAGTATATTGTGTGGCTTGATGTCAAAGTGTAGAATCTGCATGTCACACCCCTGATGCAGGTAGTTGATTCCCCTGGCAATGCCCAGAGCAATCTCGTTGAGCTTGCCCCAGGAGAATTTTTTAGCCGAAAAGATATACCTGTCTAGAGAACCTCCAGGCATGTATTCATACACAAGCGCCCTCCTCATTTCCTCCGAGCAAAACCCCACCAGACGCACAACGTTAACATGGTGGATTCTGCCAACGGTGGAGACCTCACTGATGAAGTCTTCTCCATTGCAGTTGGAGTTGCCCTCTAGCATCTTGACCGCGACATGAACATCGCCTGGAAGCACACCCTTGTATACTGAGCCGTAGCCACCTTGGCCCAGCTTATCCCTGAAATGGCTTGTGATTGCAGTAATGTTGGCATAGGCATACCTAGTCGGGCCTATCATTTGTTGCATCTGGAGGAACTTCTCAACTGCATCAATTGTGATCCTTGTTTTCCAGTACATATGGGCAAGGAACATCCACACAATTAGAGGCGCCAACACAAACCTGCATAGCTCTACATAAGCAAGGTTGTGTAGGTTTAAGTGGCTGCACGAAATAAGTAGCTATGATGGTGAAAAAAATTAAAGCAAGAACGTGAAATTCTGAAGTACTAGCATTCAATGTGAATTTTTTTTAGGGCAACCGGCAGGAGCTCTGCCTTTTCATTAAAGATAGATAGAAAAGCGTCTCCGATAGTACAACATTCACTTGGGACCTCAATAACATTACCGATACCTGCCAACAGTGTGAACATCAAGGTCGACACTGTGGATTCAGCGCACAAAGGAGTCAAGCATTCTGTCAGCACCATGGTATTGTTTTCCCCTTAATTGAATTATGGCGTGCCATTTTATTTTGAACCACATTCCAGATTCTTTTATCCACCAACTAGTTCTTTGGTCTCCTATATTCTAATGTTTTATTTCCCCACAAAATTATCACTTACAGTCAAAATTATTTAACAAACAAAAATGATGCAAACAGACAAATTATTTGACATACGGTATAGGTTCACACCCATGGAATTTCCCACAAAAAACTGTTGTCAGGAGATGGCGGTGACAAATTATAAGAGAAAATTTAAAATTGTCGACTAATTTGCAAAATCCGTAAGAGAAAACTTACTCTTTTAGACTTGAAGACAAAGCTTCATGTGAGCATAAGGACTAGCTTAGTAGGATGGATTTGACTAACTATATACTTCATGATCTTTATCCTTGCTGCTTATTGACTTGTTGAGGGGTGTAACATGTAAACGTATGAAGCCAATTAAGAAGTTATATTTCTCACTACTTGCTAAACAATGACAAAGGTAAAGTTTTTGAAACATGTACATGCACTCATATCAATGTGCATCAAGTTTTTGAAAAACAATCACATCTTATGTTTGTGCCTATTTTCGACTAGAATTTAATCATCCCATAGAGCTTGTACCAAAGATATACTGACTACTGACTAAACTTCAAATATATGAACATTACTTTTAACGAACTTGTATTAAATTAATCCTGTACAAAATCAAATATTCAACCAAAATATTTAAACTAAGATATTGGCTACTAAGTAGTAAGCACAAAGCTGTAGGTGTTCCAACATTTCTAGAGATAGACGAGTAAATAATTACAGCCTGCATCTGAAGCCCAATATACATGAAGCCAACAGGAAGCTACCTCATATTCATATTTGTCCTTCCTATCCACACAGGGAAGTCTAACAAGGAATTAGTCGTTCATAAGAAATTTTGTAGTAGTTATTTTGTTTTTATCTACATTAAATCATGGAAAAACTAGTGATCTTCTTCCTACTTGCAAGTATGCATGTCATCCCAATCGCAGGTAATGATGCAACTCTTATTCTTTTATCCATTATAAAAGAAAATTCTTATTGCTTACCACCATAACCCTTTTGTGTTTTCTCATTGCAACAGGAGTTAGGAACACATGGCTTCTTATCTGAATGCAATCCACTAATTTTCTTTCTTTTTATTCAACAGCATCATCTGTAGCCACATTTGTAGTTCTTTCAGTGATGGTAGCAACCATGATCTATCTATCCTTGAAGTCAAGGTACAATGAAGAGATAAATATGAAGGTCGAAATGTTTCTCAAGGCATATGGCACATCCAAACCCAAAAGGTACACTTTCCTTGAAGTTAAAAAGATAGCAAGACGGTTCAAGAATAAACTAGGCCAGAGTGGATTTGGAAGTGTATACATAGGAAAGCTACCAAATGGAGTGCCCGTGGCAATCAAGATGCTAGAGAGCTCTATAGGAGAGGGAGAAGAATTTATCAATGAAGTTGCAACAATCGGATTAATTCACCATACAAATATTGTCCGCCTCTTGGGCTTTTGCTCTGAAGGAACAAGACGGGCTCTTATTTATGAATTCATGCCCAACGAGTCACTGGAAAAATACATATTTTCGCATGTTCCTGACATTTCTCGACAGCTTCTAGCACCCAAGAACATGCTAGATATTGCTTTAGGCATTGCTCGAGGAATGGAATATCTACATCAAGGGTGCAACCAGCGCATTCTCCACTTTGACATCTATTAGGAATAGGCAACTTGAATTCCTCTGGGGGCCAAAGGCCACAATATATAATACAGGTACATGTGTGAATATGCAGGAAACCCCCTAACATATGGGGAAACTACAATACAAATATATACATCTAACACGCCCCCCCTCAAACTCATGGTGGATCCATAACACTGAGTTTGGAGAGTAAGAAATCATGCTGCGCTCTGGTTTGTGCCTTCATGAAGAAATACGCCAACTGTAAATCTGAAGGCACATACTGAAGCGCAACAACCTGAGCCTGCACCTGAGCATGTGTATAGAAAGCATCAACACCAATATGCTTGGTAAGCTCATGCTTGACCGGATCACGTGCAACACTAATAACACTTGTACTGTCAGACAAAACCAGAGTGGATGTGGTAATAAAGACCCCAAAATCCGCAAGTAACCACCGTAACCAGGCCACCTCAGCAGTCAACAAGGCCATATCACGCAACTCAGCCTCAACACTCGAACGGGAAACCGCTGTCTGTTTCTTCGTCTTCCAAGCAATGAGCAAACCACCAAGAAACACACAATAAGCAGAAAATGAACGACGATCCGAAGGATCACTCTCCCACGTAGCGTCCGAATAGCACTGGAGCTGGAGGGAGCTGGAACGAGGAAAGAAAAGGCGACGAGTGATCGTACCACGAAGATAACAAAGAACACGGAGAAGATTACTATAGTGAACAGTGGTAGGAGCAGAAACAAACTGACTCAGAATATGAACAGGATAAGAGATGTCAGGACGAGTGACAGCAAGATAAACAAGACTCCCAACAAGATGACGATAACGCGTCGGATCAGAAAGAGGATCACCATCAGTAGGTTGGAGCTTAACATTAAGCTCCATAGGGGTCTCAATAGTGCGCTCATCCCCAAGAGCAGCACGAGCAAGAAGATCATGAATATACTTTTCCTGAGAGATGTAAAAGCCATCAGAAGTGGAGGAAACCTCAATCCCAAGAAAGTATCGAAGAGGACCAAGATCAGTCATAAGAAACTGATCACGAAGACGAGCCTTAACAAAGGCGATATACTCAGGATCATCACCAGTAATGATAATATCATCAACATAGAGAATAAGAAGAGTGCATCCACGAGGAGAAGTGTGAACAAACAGCGCTGGATCATGAGCACTAGGGGAGAAACCAGTAGCAGTCACTACAGAAGCAAAGCGCTCAAACCAGGCACGAGGGGTCTGTTTGAGGCCATAAAGAGAACGTCGAAGACGACAAACCATCCCCTCGGGAACAGAATACCCAGGAGGAGGCTGCATATAAACCTCCTCACTCAACTCACCATTGAGAAAGGCGTTCTGAACATCAAGCTGGGACACAGACCAGTGACGAACAAAAGCAACATCAAGAAGAGTACGCACAGTGGTCATATGAGCCACAAGAGCAAAGGTCTCATCATAGTCACGACCATGCTCCTGCTGAAAACCACGAGCCACAAGACGCGCTTTATAGCGCTCAAGAGATCCATCAGAGCGGGTCTTAATCTTATAGACCCACTTACACATGATAGGACGAACACCGGGAGGGGGAGAAACAAGATCCCAGGTGCCAGTGCGCTCAAGCGCAGCAATCTCCTCAGCCATGGCCAGCTGCCATTCGGGATGATACTCAGCATCCCGATAAGAAGTCGGCTCAGAGGCAACAGAAAGACCATACTGACTAGGAGAGTAACGATTGGGGGCACGACGCTGACAAACATGACGAGTAGAGGGAAGCTCGTCAGAGGAAGACGACTCAGGAGACGACGATGAAGAAGAAGGAATAGCAGAGGAAGACTCCGGAGAACAAGGAGAACTAGGAGAACTAGACGGAGTAGAGGAGGACGGTGTAGAAGAGACATGAGGGGGAGGAGATCCTGAAGAAGACACAATAGGAGTAGAAGGAGGTGTGTCAGGAAAGAGAAGAAAAGATATATCTTCCACCGGGTAGGTACCAGCAGTGGGACGAGGATAGAAAGGACGCGTCTCATCAAAAGTAACATCACGAGAGATACGCATCCGACAACGACGGGGTCCCAACAACGATAGCCCTTATGCTCATCACTGTAGCCAAGGAAAACACAATCAACAGACTGAGCAGTCAGTTTGGTGCGCTCGCGAGGAGCAAGGAGAACATAGCAAACACAACCAAACAAGCGAAGCATGGAGTAGTCTGGAGACTGTCCAGATAGGCGCTCAAGAGGGATGCCACCCTGCAGAGTGGCAGAAGGCTGAATATTGATGAGGTAAGCCGACGTAGCGACAACCGCAGCCCAGAATGCAGCGGAAGAGAAGAAGCAATCATCATGGCATGAGTGGTCTCAAGAAGATGGCGATGCTTACGCTCAGCAACGCCATTCTGGGCATGTGCACCAGGACAGGAGAACTGAGCAAGGGTGCCCTGCTCAGCAAAAACACCTCGCAACATCTGGGAGATATACTCACCAGCAGAATCAGCACGAAACACACGAATGGGGGTAGAATATTGAGTACGGACTATGGCCGCAAAATGCTGATATATGGAGAGCACTTCACTACGAGAGCGCATAAAATACAACCAAGTGTACCGAGAAAAATCATCGATGAATAAAATATAGTAGTGATGGCCCCCTTTCGAAGCGAAAGGAGCCGGATCCCAAACATCGGAATGAACTAAATCAAAAGGTCGCTGAGATACAGACGCGCTAGTAGGATAGGGAAGCTGAATCTGTTTACCCAACCTACAACCCTGACAATGTAAAGACCCATCTCCTGAGACAGACCCCAGAAGACCATGATGAACTAATGACCATAGGAGAGAGTCACAAAGGTGACCAAGACGATGATGCCACTGTTGAAAGGAGCTGGTAGCAGAGACGACGACAGGAGAAGAACTGGCAGATGAAGTGGCAGCGGAAGGAACACGAAGCCAGTCTAACTCCCAAAGTCCTAAAGAGTCACGGCTGCGAGAGCCAGCTCCAACCAGGGCCTGTGTGCGACAGTCCTGAACAACACAAGAATCAACATCAAGAATGACGCGACAACCAGAGTCAGTAAGCTGGCTAGCAGAGAACAGATTCATCTTAAGAAGAGGGACATGAGAAATATCAGGAACAAAAAAAAGAAGTAGAAAGGGTGCCCCGACTAGAAACAAGAAGAGAGGTACCATCAGTCGTGAAAACACGGACAGGGGAAGGGAGAGAACGAAGAGCGGACAGAAAAAAAGACTCAGAGGTCATATGAAAGGAAGCTCCAGAATCCATATACCATGGGGACGTACCTGACTGTGTAGAAGATGGTGGTCGCGCAGTGCCGGAAGAATCAGTCACAGAACCAGCAGTGCCGGTCGAAGAAGAGCCTGTAGCAGCAAGCAGACCACGAAGACTCCTGATAATGTCATGATCAGAGAGAGCAACTGCTGAAGACCCGGAAGGAGCCGACTGCCCACGAGCCTGGTGCTGCTAATGTAAACTGGGATCCCGTGTATAACAGGTGGCCCAAGTGTGGCCATCCCTGTTGCAGTAAGAGCAGTGACGAAGAGAACCATGGCGACCCTGGCCACGAGCCTGCTGGTGCTGACTCTGACTCTGACCCTGAGGCTGCTGGTGCTGACTCGGACCCGGAGACTGCTGGTGCTGAAGCTGACCCTGCCCTGGAGGAGTGGGTAGTATCGGCGGCGGCACAGAGGACCGCGACTGAGTCGAGGGAGCAGACGGCATAGGAGGACCACGAGTAGCAAGCACAAATGGAACCGCAAAAAGACCAGCACCACGGAGACGGGTCTCCTCAGCCCGAAGCTCAGACAGCACCTCAAAGAGCGGAACACGACCACGAGCATTCAGCTGAGCACGCCGGGGCTCAAACTCCTGGCGGAGCCGAGTAGAAACTCATAGATGCGGTAAAACTCCAAATCCGAGCGCACAATATGGTAGCACGAGCATGTGCCACAAACAACAGTACAGAGAGAATCAAGCTGACGCCAGATAGCAGCACTCTGAGTATAGAACTCATCAATAGTGGAATCACCCTGCTGAAGAGCATGCTCCTGGCGAACCACAAACAAGTAAAGAGCATCCCCAGACAGCTGATAGCGCTGACGAAGATGTGCCCACTGAGTGGCAACAGTAGGGAGACTCATGAACTCAGCAGCATACCGGGGCAGAACACTGGAGGTGAGAACAGCAGCAGCACGAGCATCCTCATCGCCCACTGAGTGTAGGCAGTCAGATCGTGGCGATAGGCCTCGAGATCACAAGAGTACTGCTTGAACTTCAGGTCATAAGCAGAAACAGCACTATCATCAGCACTCTGAGCAGCATCCTTAGCCTCCTGAGAAGCATCAACGCCGAAGGCAATCGTCGTCGGCGGAAGAGGAGCCACAGGAGCAGGGGGCACGGCAGACAGGAGACCTCGCCGGAGAGCACACCCCAAAGATGGAGACCACGCATGTGAACGCGCATAAAGGCAGCGAAATCAGGATAATTCGCGCCATCAAAGATCACCGGGCAGCGAGGAATCGCAACATAACCCGATGAAGAAGACATCTCTCTCTCACTTTTTTGACTAGATCTGACTGGAAGTCAACGCTCGCAAACCAGCAATCTCCGGCCAATTCCGCCTAGAACAGGGCACCACCGGTGATCTGAGCAGTGGAATAGATCAGGGCGGCGCGAACCTATTCCGGGGGAAATCAAGCCCAGAAGAGAAGGCGACTGAGACGGGCGAGAAGCGGCCACGCAGGCGGCCAGCAGGTTAGGGCGGGCGAGAGGCACGCTCGGGCAAGAGACGACGGGCCAGCAGCGAGCAGAGGCGGGTCCCGCGTGGCGTGGGCAGCGACGGGGACGGGTGGCCCGAGGTGCGATGGCAGGATCGCGGGAGGCAGAGGCTGTAGGGTTCGCAGCATAGAAAACAAAATTTTTCCTACGATGTGAACTATATACCAAGATCTATCTACTAGATACAAACAACGGGCGGATGTATATCCGTAGAGAACATACCCTTGAAGACCAACAAAGCTTAACGAGTTCAACTCGTGGTTGATGTAGACGATCTCTTGCCGATCTCAAGATCGAGAGGAAGTCCTAGCGCCGCAAATCAGCAGCGCATCCGTGCTCGCACACACGTTCGAGGCACCGAGCAACCTCCGCCTCCTCGCTCCATCGATGCAGCGGAAGCACAACTCTTTCTTGCCGAATAGCCACCGGGAATATGTATCTCGCTAGTCCGAGACCATGGGGGATAAATTCTAGAGGGGGAGAGAGATCCTTCACGAGGAGGTGTGAGAGACAAGTGAGGAGGGGGGCTCCTTTTATAGGAGGAGGGGGGCACCCAAGGGGGTGGCCGCCGGCCATGGGGGCTGCCCCCTCCCCTCCTTCATTCATGTGGGTGGACACTCCACTCACAAAATGCCCTTTAAAATCCCTCCACTCAAAAGTCCACTCAAATTCCCATTAAATTTCCACCAAATTTAATGCAAACTCTCATTAAATAAAACTCTTTTATTTTATTCAGAATTTTGTCAATTACTTTAATGACAAACATTCACAAATAACCCCTTGCTAGAATTCTGTTTCACATGCATAACCACTTTATGCAATTTCACCCGAAAACCTGTTTCGGTATCTAGTGGAATAAATTCCTGCGCTTGTTCATTCTTTCGGCATGAAACATTTGCTCCAATTGGATGTCGGTGTCTCTTAAGTGTGTCACCCTACGGTTCGTGAATAATGCGGACATGATCGAGACCCCTCTCGGATCAATAATCAGAAGCGGGATCTGGAGACCCATACTGACTCCCACACATTCAACGATGACTTTCTTGTGATCGTCGGAACCTTTTACGTTAGTATCTTAATCCCTTTGTTTCACGATATATTACATGTCCGAGATTCGATCATCGGTATCTCCATACCTAGTTTGATCTCGTTACCGACATGCACTCTTTTCTCGTTCCTGTGATATAACATTCTAGTGAATCAAATCACTTGCTTGCAAGCTAATCAATGTGATATCACCGAGAGGGCCCAGAGTATATCTATCCGTCATCGGGATGAACAAATTCCACTCTCGATCCATGAGCCTCAACATAACACTTTATTAGTTCTGAATCCATCTTTATAATCACCCTGTTACGGTGTGATGTTTGATGTTATCAAGAAACTCTTCCGGTGTTAGTGATTGACATGATCTCATGGTCTAAGGATTAGGATCACTTCGTAAGTTGTTATAGCAATATAAACTCAATGACTTTGATCGTAATGCTATACTTCCGATGAATGTTCATAACACCATTACACTAATGTTGTGATCCCGTTATTAACAACATCCAATGTCCATGATCAGGAAACCTTGATCATCTTGTTAATCAACGAGCTAGTTTATGAGAGAGGCATAACTAGGAACTTTCTGTTTGTTTATTAAACACACATGTATTAACATTTCCGTATTAATACAATTATAGCATGAAAAATAAACATCTATCATATACTTGGAATACACATAATAAACACTTTATTATTGCCTCTCAGGGCATATTCCCTTCAGTCTCCCACTTGCACTAGAGACAATAATCTAGTTACATAGTGATAAATCTAACACCCATTGAGTTCTGGTGTTGATCATGTTTTGCTCTAGGGAGAGTTTTAGTCAACGGATCTGCTACATTGAGATCCGTATGTACTTTACAAATCTTTATATCTCCATCCTTGACATGCTCGCGGATGGAGTGAAACCGGCGCTTAATATGCTTGGAATGCTTGTGAGACCTTGGCTCTTTGGCATTGGCAATGGCACCATTGTTGTCACAATAGATCACCATTGGGTCCAACGCGTTTGCCACCACTCCTAGTTCGGATATGAACTCCTTCATCCAAACTTCTTCCTGAGCCGCTTCTGAAGCATCAACATATTCGGCCTCCGTTGTTGATCCCGCTACCACAGGTTGTTTGGAGCTCCTCCAACTAACCGCTCCGCCATTCATGAGAAATACGTATCCGGATTGAGACTTAGAGTCATCCGGATCGGTGTCAAAGCTAGCATCGACATAACACTTAGCGACGAGCTCTTCTTCACCTTCGTATACAAGAAACATATCCTTAGTTCTTCGTAAGTACTTAAGGATATTCTTGACCTCTATCCAGTGTTTAGAACCTGGATCCGATTGGTACCTACTAGTCAAACTAATAGCATGTGCCACATCCGGTCTTGTACATAGCATGGCGTACATTATAGAGCCTATGGCTGAAGCATAGGGGACTTTGTCCATTATCTCTCTTTCTTCCGCCGAAGCCGGACTTTGAGTCTTACTCAATGTATTGCCGTGCAACATAGGTAAGAACCCCTTCTTACTTTCGTCCATTTTAAACTTCTTTAAAATCTTATCAAGGTATGTACTTTGCGATAGCCCTATTAGGCGCCTAGATCTATCTCTATAGATCTTTATGCCTAATATGTATGACGCTTCACCTAGGTCCTTCGTTGAAAATTTGCTGTTTAGATAACTTTTAACACTGTTTAAAAGATCTATATCATTTCTGATCAATAATATATCATCCACATATAATATCAGAAATGCCACATTGCTCCCACTCACTTTCTTGTAAATACAAGCTTCTCCATAAGTTTGGACAAATCCAAACTCTTTGATCACCTCATCAAAGCGGAGATTCCAACTTCGTGATGCTTGCTTCAATCCATAGATGGATCGCTAAAGCTTGCACACCTTGTTAGCATCCTTAGGATCGACAAAACCCTTTGGTTGTATCATATACAACTCTTCTTCAATATTACCATTGAGAAACGCGGTTTTGACATCCATCTGCCATATCTCATAATCGAAATATGCAGCAATTGCTAACATAATCCTAACTGACTTTAGCATCGCTATGGGAGAGAAAGTCTCATCGTAGTCAAGTTCTTGAATTTGTTGAAACCCCTTTGCGACAAGTCGAGCTTTATAGACGGTCACATTACCATCAGCATCAGTTTTCCTTTTGAAAATCCATTTGTTCTCCACGGCCTTTTGGTCGTGAGGTAATTCCACCAAGTTCCAAACTTGATTTTCATACATGGATTCCATCTCGGATTTCATGGCTTCTAACCATTTGTTGGAATCCGGGCTCATCATCGCTTCTTCATACGTCGCAGGGTCATCATTTTCATCAACCATGAAATTCATGACAGGATTTCCGTACAGCTCGGGAGCTGCACGCGTCCTGTTTGACCTGCGAGGTTCGGTAGTAATCTCTTTCGGAGTTTCATGATCATTATCATTAGTTCCCTCTTCAACAGGTGGAACCAACTCCGGAACAACTTCCGGCGCTGCGCTACTCGCCATACTTTGAAGAGAAGGTTCCACAACCTCTTCGAGTTCTACCTTCCGACTACTCACACCTTTCGCGAGAAACTCTTTCTCTAGAAAGGATCCATTCTTGGCAACAAAAACCTTGCCCTCGGATCTGTGATAGAAGGAATACCCAATAGTTTATTTAGGGTATCCTATGAAGACGCATTTTTCCGCTTTGGGTTCGAGTTTATCCGGTTGAAGTTTCTTCACATAAACATCACATCCCCAAACTTTAAGAAATGACATCTTAGGTTTGTTTCCAAACCACAATTCATACGGTGTCTTTTCAACGGATTTAGATGGTGCCCGATTTAAAGTGAATGCAGCAGTTTCTAGTGCATAACCCCAAAATGACAACGACAAGTCCGTCAGAGACATCATAGATCGAACCATATCTAATAAAGTACGATTACGACGTTCCGACACACCATTTCGCTGTGGTGTTCCGGCAAGTGTGAGTTGTGAAACAATTCCACACTCTTTCATGTGAGTGCTAAACTCGTAACTTAGATACTCACCTCCACGGTCGGACCGTAGAAATTTGATCTTTCTATTACGATGATTTTCCACTTCATTCCGAAATTCCTTGAACTTTTCAAAGGTTTCAGACTTGTGTTTCATCAAGTAGATATAACCGTATCTACTCAAATCATCCGTGAAAGTAACAAAATAACGATATCCACCTCGCGCCGACACACTCATTGGACCACATACATCAGAATGTATGATTTCCAATAAATCTGTCGCCCGTTCCATTGAACCGGAAAACGGCGTTCTAGTAATCTTTCCCATAAGGCATGGCTCACATGTATCAAATGATTCATAATCAAGTGATTCCAAAAGTCCATCCGAATGGAGCTTCTTCATGCGTTTAACGCCAATATGACCTAGACGGCAGTGCCACATATATGCGGATATATCATCATTAAGTTTAATCCTTTTAGCATCAACATTATGAATATGTGTAACATTATCATCGAGATCTAATAGAAATAAACCATTCATCATCGGTGCATGACCATAAAAGATTTCATTCATATAAATGGAACAACCATTGTTCTCGGATTTAAATGAATAACCACTTCGCATCAAACACGATCCAGATACAATGTTCTTGCTCAGTGCAGGCACCAGATAACATTTATTCAAGTGTATAACTAATCCCGACGGCAAGTGGAGAGGCAGCGTTCCGACGGCGATCACATCAACGCTTGATCCATTGCCGACACGCATCTTGACCTCACCCCTTGCTAGCGGTCGCTTGTTCCGCAGCCCCTGATTCGAGTTACAAATATTAGCAACTGAACCAATATCAAATACCCAGGTTCTACTGCGAGCACTAGTCAAGTACACATCAATAACATGTATATCATATATACCTTTGTTTGCCTTGCCGGCCTTCTTGTCTGCCAGATACTTGGGGCAGTTGCGCTTCCAGTGGCCAGTCCCCTTACAATAGTAGCACTCGGAATCAGACTTAGGTCCAACTCGGGGTTTCTTTTCAGGCGCGGCAATAGGCTTGCCGCCCTTACTTCACTTCCGTTTTTCCTTCTTGTATTTCTTGAAACCAGTGTTCCTATTGATCATCAACACTTGATGTTCCTTTTTGATCTCCACTTCTGCAGTTTTAAGCATTGACAGAAGCTCGGGGAGAGACTTCTTCATGCCTTGCATATTATAGTGTAGGGGTTCGTAGCATGGAAAACAAAAAATTTCTATCGCATACAAACAAACAAGCCAAGATCTATCTACTAGATTGTAGCAACGAGTCGATGGAATAACTTACCCTCGAAGATTCCAAAGCGGTTAACGAGAGCAGATTCTCGTGGGTGATGTAGTCGTACTCTTTCCGATCTCAAGATCGCGTAGACGATCCTTCCGGCGCCACGTTCTGGCAGCGCTCCCGCAGTCGGTCACACGTTCGGTACTCGACGAAGACCTTCCTCTCCCTTGTTCCAGCAGGCAGCGGAGGTTGTAGCACTCTCCTCGCGATTCCGGCAGCACAACGGCGTGGTACCGGAAGTAGAGGGGAGATCCCGCAGGGCTTCGCCTTAAGCCGGTGCGAGTATGGTGGAGTATGAGAGAGGATATTAGTGGTCTAGTAATTAGACACACCAATTAGAAGGCTCTAAACCAATTAGAAGTCTCTAAACCGAAGGCTAAAGCAATTAGAAGCTCTAAACCGAAACGGCTCTAAACCGGAGGTAGAAGATAGGAACTTGTATGTAGAGGAGGAGGCCCTGCCCCTCCTTTTATAGGTGGAGGGGCTGGCGCGCCAGGGAAGGGGAGGGGAGTCCCTCCCCAACTCGGCCTAGGCTGGCCGCCGGCTTGGAGGAGAGGGACTCGTCCTCCAAGTTGGTTTCAACCTCCTCTTGCTTGTTTCCCACAGTTTCTTGTTTTAGCCGTTTGACTTTCAAACTGGACATTTGACTTTTCTGTTTTAGGATTCAATTTAATCCTTTATTTGGAACAGCAAGAACACTTATTACATGATGCAATCATTCCAATATGTAATGACACATTCATGTACCCCTTCCCCCCCGGAGTGTCGGACATTCCGGAACCTTCTAGAACATTCCCGATGAAAACACCGGAATCATTCCCGAACTCCAAAACGGGACTTTCCTTATATGAATCTTATTCTCCGGACCATTCCGGATCACCTCGTGATATCCCGGATCCCATCCGAGACTCCGAACAACATTCGGTCTCTTTCTCATAATACCATAACTACTCAAACAAAGTCGAATCCTTAAGTGTGTCTCCCTACGGTTCGTGAATTATGCGGACATGATCGAGACACTTCTCCGAACAATAACCAATAGAGGAATCTGGAAATTCATATGGCTCCCACATATTTCTACGATTACTTTGCGATCGAATGAACCACTTACATACGATACCAATTTCCCTTTGTCTCACGATAGTTTACTTATCCGAGGTTATGATCGTCGGTATCTCTGCATACCTAGTTCAACCTTGTTACCGATAATTACTCTTTTCTCGTTCCCGTGATATGTGATCCCTTGTGACCCAGTCACATGCTTGCAAGCTAATTGGATGACATTCCACCGAGAGGGCCCAGAGTATATCTATCCATCATATGGATGGACAAATCCCACTCTTGATCCATGTGTTTCAACCAATACTTTCCGAACACTCAATGCCACCTTTATAGCCACCCAGTTACGGTGTGGTGTTTGATGTCATCAAAGCATCTATCCGGCAAAGGTGATATGCATGATCTCATGGTCGAAGTAATTAGGTTACTATGTATGAGAAAGCATATAGCAATTGAACTATTTAAAATGACTTGATCTTTATGCTACGCTTATCTATAGGAGTATGTCCATCATATCATTCTCCTAATGATATGACCCTGTTGTTAATAACATCTCTATGTTCATGATCAGGAAACCATGATCATATATTAACCAACAAGCTAGTTTAACAAGAGGCTTTACTAGGGACTCTTATTTTAGTTTACAAATCACACAAGTATTAATGTTTCCGGTTAATACAATTATAGCATGGTATGTAAACATTTATCATAAGTATGAAGATATGATAATAACCCACTTTATTATTGCCTCTTGGGCATATCTCCAACAGTCTCCCACTTGCACTAGAGTCAATAATCTAGTTTCAAACCTTTGTGTATTCAACACCTATGGCTTTCCGGTGTTGTATGTACACGATTGCTAGTGGTCAACTGATCTCCGGATCTGACACTTCCAGGTCCGTGTGTAATTGCATGTCTTTGCATCTCTACGCATCACTCATTCTCTAATGAGATGGCTTTGTATAAATTTGGTCTTTCGGTGTGACCTTTAGCTCTTTGGGGTTAAAACATGTTGATAATATTGTCGCAAAATATATCTTCATAGTATTATCCCACTGTGAACTACACCTAGTTTGATAACAAACGTCTTGACATAAATGCCCTCTTTTGCTGCTAAAATAGCAGTCATATACTTAGCCTTTTGTTGTAGTATCTATCACAATGTCTTAACTTTGGAACTCATCCAAATCCATTATGGAACTCACTGTCCATTATATTGTGCCACCCTTAGTTTAGATTGAGATAAACTAAATTTGTACTTTGTGACAAAGCTAGTATCAATGTAGTACTTTTACAATGAACTAACCATCTATTTGTCACTTCTACAAATATTATACTCTTAGTTCTTCCAAAAGATCATAAGAATATCCTTACTATTGTCCAATGATCATCTCACGAATCATTCTGGTATATGCTCACAACTTTTAGAGCATAGGACATATCTGGATTTGTACATATCACAGTATGATTGATATAAATACCCTTTGTGATTTCATACATCAAGTATCAATCTATACTTGATTATTTGTTTCACTTTACCAAATGTCAATACACTTGAATATATCATCAACATTGAACTCATTCAATCCTTTCTGTGCGACAAGAACCTTTCTTGTAGTTTCTATATTGAACTCATTCAATATCTTATCTATGTACTTCTGGCACAACCATATTAGCGTCTATTGATGCCTAATATTTGGGTTTTGCCTAAGTCTTTCATCGAGATGAAATTCTTATCTTGTGTTAATAAAAAGATACATCACTTCCAATCAACAATATGTCTCCTACATAATGTATTAGAAATATGTCTTAGCGCTCCCACTTGTTTTGTTTATTCAACTACCATATAACAAAATTATATGTAGTGGTTGCTACATTTATCCGTCTAGACTAAATATCGCTATGAAAGATCAAATCTTGTCATAGTCAACCCTTTGAACATTGTTGTGAACTCTTTCCCAACATGTCGACTATTTAATAGATGTGAAACATCCATGTCTATTTCTTTATAGATCCAAACACAACTGTAAGGTCTTATACCTTTCTCGAGGGTCCTTCAAATTCAAAACTTGATTTCTCGTGTATGGAACTATCACGGATTTTATGGCTTCAAGCCATTTGACGGAGTCAGGGCCCATCATCGCTTCTTTGCATGTAGTCGGTTCATTATTCTCAAATAATGATTCAACCCTCAAATCTTGGTATTTGATTGTTTATCCGACCTACTTGTTTCAATAGAAACTTAGATCTCCATGACCACAACCTTTGAGGTACGTGAGCCATGAGTATTGTTGCTGCCTCCGGAACACTTTTCGGCGCTGCGCAACTTTGATCATATAGCTAAGGTTCTTTTAACCTTATCAAAGTTCTATTGTCCTCCCACTTAACTTTTCACGAAAAATTCCTTCCCAAAGAAACTTGACGTTCTAAGTGACAAACACTTTTGTCTCTGGTGTTATGGAGGAATACTCAACAGTTATACAAAGACAGGTTCATCCGTCTTTGGTTGCACACATCTTTCTTATGCATAGCAAACCAATGTTTAAGAAAGGACAACTTGGGTTTTATCCCAAACCATAACTTTATATGGTGTCATTTCAACGGATTATGATGGAGCTCTTTTCAGTGGAAAAACGGTAGTCTCTAAAGCTTTTAATCTTACCATGTCAAACAAGGTTTAATTACAAGATTTGATCTTTCATAGCGATATTTAGTCTAGACGGATAAATGTAGCAACCACTACATATAATTTTGTTATATGGTAGTTGAATAAACAAAACAAATCTTGAAGGCAAGCTTTGATGTTTAACGAGCAACACAATAACCCTTTATTTGTTCTCGATGAACATCATCACATATTCTTTTGCTAGTTACTTAGGCCATTGTAGTTCATGAATTGTGTTGTTTCGTATGACGATTCACACCAACAAATTCAGTATCAAATACTTAAGAACCACATTGTTTAATAAGCAAAGAATATAGCCATAACATGTATATCATCTATATACTTAAACTGAACAATTCTAGTCTTTTCTTTTCTGCCATATATTTATGAGATTCTCTTTCAGTATTTCCTTTTCTGTTTGGAAGAATCTATCAACATCAACAGTGGAGTCATACATATGACACATAGTCCAAAGCGTGTATAGTTAAATACCAATGTCTTTGGACTTGCACTTTGAAGTAGATCACCATCATCAAATGTTTGGTGTTCTTTCAAATTCCTTTATTTAGTAATCTCTTGGTGTAGTAAACATTTTACCTACATCAAATATTCATCCTTATCATGGAATCGTCCATGATCAAACTACCTTTAGCTTATAACGATGAATTACAAGTATAATGTTGCTATCCAAAACCTTTTGGAGGATTAGGACAACAAGTGTCTACAACCCTTTGCAAATTCTCATCAAAATATGAGAACATGAACTTTGCCATATTATACTCTATCATGTTGCAACCAAAACTTCGTTTCAGATATCACAATATCTTCCACACATCATGGTTTCTGAAACAACTCTTTCAGATCCTTAGATAACCTTGATATTAGGAGAATCCTTTGAATATCAAGAATCATGGAGACAAATATGATACTTATATACTAACATTGGAATTGTTACTCTTGATTTTAATACCAATTATTAAACTTCATGGAGTAACCGGAACTTACTGAAAGTTTGCAATAGGACTTTTAAACTTTAGATTAACACTTCAAAAACAATACGATACCAGTTCGTAAAGTAACTAACCAGCATTCTATAGTTCTATCATCTCAATTATAACTAAGCGCAAGGTGGTAAACGGATGCCAATGACTACAACAACTATGCAAATTCACTTTGATTTAGTTTATGATAAATTGAGTTCTAATTAATAATTAAATTAATCTAGGTGAACTCCCACTCAAAACAATATCCCTCACATTGTTTTAGTGATCACACGAACCAAATCCACCACATCAAAACCGATCATCACGAGAGTTGATGTAGCTTCAATGGCGAACAATCAACATGTTCATCATATCTACTATATGACTCATGCTTTACCTTTCGGTGATCCGTGTTCCGAGACCATGTCTGTACATGCTAGGCTCGTGAAGATCAAACCTTAGCTTCCGCATGAGCAAATCTGGCTTGCCCACGTTGTATACACTTGCGGAATCTAACACACCCGATCATCACGTGGTGCTTCGAAACAACAAGCTTTAGCAACGGTGCTAACTAAGGGTGAACACTCTATGACTTGAAATTCATGTGCATGAGGGATCATCTTATAATGCTACCGTCGTCTACTAAGCAATACAAGATGCATAAAGGATTAACATCACATGGAATTCATAATATGTGATATGATATGGCCTTTCTTCTTGTGCTTCCGATCTCCATCTTCAAGCACGAACATGATCTCCATCATCACCGGCATTGCATCAAGGTCAATGACGCTGCTCCATGGTTGTCGTCCACCGGCTTCAACTATTACAACTACTTTGAATAGACACGCGGGTCTTAACAGAAATTAAAGACAACCATATGGCTCCTGCCGGTTGCCGACTTACAATAAGGAACATTGCATACATCATATATAATCACAATAATGGCCATATCACATCACTGCACACCCCTGCAAAACAAAGTTAGACGCCTCTACTTTGTTTGCATATTTTACGTGGTTTGGGGCTTTCAATAAGTGTCGTTCTAACTTACGAACAAGAACCACAACATTGATACTAGTATTGTTAATCACCCATTGTAAATTGGATCTTAACTATGCTAGGAGAAACAGGCACCCGCAAAGCCACTTATGCAATACAAGTTGCATGTCAAGCGTGGAGCAAGTCTCATGAACGATGTCATGTAAGGTTAGCCCGGGCCGCTTCATCCCAACATACCGCAAGATGCAAAGTACACAAGAAGCAATCGACAATAAAAGCATCAACGCCCACAATTACCATTGTGTTCTACTCGTGCAACAGATCTATATATAGACACGGCTCTGATACCACTGTAGGGGTTCGTAGCATGGAAAACAAAAAATTTCTATCGCATACAAACAAACAAGCCAAGATCTATCTACTAGATTGTAGCAACGAGTCGATGGAATAACTTACCCTCGAAGATTCCAAAGCGGTTAACGAGAGCAGATTCTCGTGGGTGATGTAGTCGTACTCTTTCCGATCTCAAGATCGCGTAGACGATCCTTCCGGCGCCACGTTCTGGCAGCGCTCCCGCAGTCGGTCACACGTTCGGTACTCGACGAAGACCTTCCTCTCCCTTGTTCCAGCAGGCAGCGGAGGTTGTAGCACTCTCCTCGCGATTCCGGCAGCACAACGGCGTGGTACCGGAAGTAGAGGGGAGATCCCGCAGGGCTTCGCCTTAAGCCGGTGCGAGTATGGTGGAGTATGAGAGAGGCTATTAGTGGTCTAGTAATTAGACACACCAATTAGAAGGCTCTAAACCAATTAGAAGGCTCTAAACCGAAGGCTAAAGCAATTAGAAGCTCTAAACCGAAACGGCTCTAAACCGGAGGTAGAAGATAGGAACTTGTATGTAGAGGAGGAGGCCCTGCCCCTCCTTTTATAGGTGGAGGGGCTGGCGCGCCAGGGAAGGGGAGGGGAGTCCCTCCCCAACTCGGCCTAGGCTGGCCGCCGGCTTGGAGGAGAGGGACTCCTCCTCCAAGTTGGTTTCAACCTCCTGTTGCTTGTTTCCCACAGTTTCTTGTTTTAGCCGTTTGACTTTCAAACTGGACATTTGACTTTTCTGTTTTAGGATTCAATTTAATCCTTTATTTGGAACAGCAAGAACACTTAGTACATGATGCAATCATTCCAATATGTAATGACACATTCATGTACCCCTTCCCCCCCGGAGTGTCGGACATTCCGGAACCTTCTAGAACATTCCCGATGAAAACACCGGAATCATTCCCGAACTCCAAAACGGGACTTTCCTTATATGAATCTTATTCTCCGGACCATTCCGGATCACCTCGTGATATCCCGGATCCCATCCGAGACTCCGAACAACATTCGGTCTCTTTCTCATAATACCATAACTACTCAAACAACGTCTAATCCTTAAGTGTGTCTCCCTACGGTTCGTGAATTATGCGGACATGATCGAGACACTTCTCCGAACAATAACCAATAGAGGAATCTGGAAATTCATATGGCTCCCACATATTTCTACGATTACTTTGCGATCGAATGAACCACTTACATACGATACCAATTTCCCTTTGTCTCATGATAGTTTACTTATCCGAGGTTATGATCGTCGGTATCTCTGCATACCTAGTTCAACCTTGTTACCGATAAGTACTCTTTTCTCGTTCCCGTGATATGTGATCCCTTGTGACCCAGTCACATGCTTGCAAGCTAATTGGATGACATTCCACCGAGAGGGCCCAGAGTATATCTATCCGTCATATGGATGGACAAATCCCACTCTTGATCCATGTGTTTCAACCAATACTTTCCGAACACTCAATGCCACCTTTATAGCCACCCAGTTACGGTGTGGTGTTTGATGTCATCAAAGCATCTATCCGGCAAAGGTGATATGCATGATCTCATGGTCGAAGGAATTAGGTTACTATGTATCAGAAAGCATATAGCAATTGAACTATTTAAAATGACTTGATCTTTATGCTACGCTTATCTATAGGAGTATGTCCATCATATCATTCTCCTAATGATATGACCCTGTTGTTAATAACATCTCTATGTTCATGATCAGGAAACCATCATCATATATTAACCAACAAGCTAGTTTAACAAGAGGCTTTACTAGGGACTCTTATTTTAGTTTACAAATCACACAAGTATTAATGTTTCCGGTTAATACAATTATAGCATGGTATGTAAACATTTATCATAAGTATGAAGATATGATAATAACCCACTTTATTATTGCCTCTTGGGCATATCTCCAACATATAGTTCATCATGAAGCTCTTATAGCTAGGTGGCAGAGACTGCAGAACACGATGGATGCCTAAGTCAATGGGAATCGATATTCCCAAGGACACAAGCTTATCGGCGTAACCCGACATCTTGAGTACATGCTCACTACAGGAGTTGTGCTCTTCCATCATGCAGCTAAAGAACTTTTCTGAAGCGTTGTAGCTCTCTACAGCAGCATGTGTGTCGAAAATCATTTTCAACTCACCCATTGTATCAAATGCATTGCCGTTTTCGAAACGCTTTCGAAGTTCCGGCTCTAGCCCATACAATATGCCGCAATGAACTAAGTTGTGGTCCTCCTGACGAGTCTGATAGACATTCTTCTCCTCGTCAGGGGCATCATCTAAAGGTGGGGGGGCCTAACGGCGCTTCTAGCACATATTGCTTTTGTGCAGCAGAGAGGAGAATCCTCAAATTCATGGCCCATTCGGTAAAGTTGCTACCGTTCGTTGCTAGTTTCTCTTTCTCCATGAACACATTGAAATTAAAAGCAGGTGGTGCCATCTACAACAGAATTTGTAAAGTTTAGACTAAGTGTATGATAGATTGAGTTCAACTAATCTATATTACGGATGAACTCCCACTCAAAAACGACATCCCTCATGCCTTTTTGGTGATTACATGAACCAAATCCACTACACCAAGTCCGATCATCACGTGAGTCGGTATAGCTTCAAAGGCGAGCATCAAATGGGCATCATATCAACTATATGACTCATGCTTAACCTTTCGGTCCGTGTTTCGAGGCCATGTCTGTACATGCTAGGCTCGCCAAGTTAGAACCTTAGTATTCGCGTGAGTAACTGTTTTACACCCGAAATATGGTCGTGGATCCAAGAACACCCGATCATCACGTGATGTCTTGGAGCGACGAAAACATAATCGGTGCATACTAAAGGAAGAACACATTATTATCTTGATATTTCAATGAGGGATCATCTTATTATGCTAAAAAAGCGCTAAACAAGCAATATAAGATGCTATCAAACATCATATGTTTATTAGTGAAATTATATGGTTCCCGCAGATGATCTCTATCATGTGCATCGTGGTATGATCACTATCATACCTATATGTGTAAATCCAAGGTCTATGGATTTTACACGCTATGTGTGTTGTAAGAGTATCATCTCATACTTCTACTTACAACACTACCATATCATAACACTAGCCCAGCAACAATCTAAACTAGACGCCTCTAATTTATCCATTGCAAGTTTTACGTGGCTTAGGGCTTTCGAGATAGAACCGTTCTTACCTACGAACATGAACCACAACGAGGATAATCAAATTGTTGACAACTCGCTTGCAAAATAGATATTGACTATAGTAGGAGAGACAGACACCCGCTAGCCACTTATGCAAACTAGTTGCATGTCAAGCGTGGAACAGGTCTCATGTGCGAGGACATGTAAAGTTTGTCCGGGCCGCTTCATCCCACTATGCCACCAATAACCAAAATTACAACAAAGGAGCAACAACATGATCATCATCGCCCACATACTCATATGTGTACTACCCGTATAAAGTATCTACGCATAGATCCGGCTCTGATACCACTGTAGGGTTCGCAGCATAGAAAACAAAAATTTTCCTACGATGTGAACTATATACCAAGATCTATCTACTAGATACAAACAACGGGCGGATGTATATCCGTAGAGAACATACCCTTGAAGACCGACAAAGCTTAACGAGTTCAACTCGTGGTTGATGTAGACGATCTCTTGCCGATCTCAAGATCGAGAGGAAGTCCTAGCGCCGCAAATCAGCAGCGCATCCGTGCTCGCACACACGTTCGAGGCACCGAGCAACCTCCGCCTCCTCGCTCCAGCGATGCAGCGGAAGCACAACTCTTTCTTGCCGAATAGCCACCGGGAACATGTATCTCGCTAGTCCGAGACCATGGGGGATAAATTCTAGAGGGGGAGAGAGATCCTTCACGAGGAGGTGTGAGAGACAAGTGAGGAGGGGGGCTCCTTTTATAGGAGGAGGGGGGGCACCCAAGGGGGTGGCCGCCGGCCATGGGGTCTGCCCCCTCCCCTCCTTCATTCATGTGGGTGGACACTCCACTCACAAAATTCCCTTTAAAATCCCTCCACTCAAAAGTCCACTCAAATTCCCATTAAATTTCCACCAAATTTAATGCAAACTCTCATTAAATAAAACTCTTTTATTTTATTCAGAATTTTTTCAATTACTTTAATGACAAACATTCACAAATAACCCCTTGCTAGAATTCTATTTCACATGCATAACCACTTTATGCAATTTCACCCGAAAACCTATTTCGGTATCTAGTGAAATAAATTCCTGCGCTTGTTCATTCTTTCGGCATGAAACATTTGCTCCAATTGGATGTCGGTGTCTCTTAAGTGTGTCACCCTACGGTTCATGAATAATGCGGACATGATCGAGACCCCTCTCGGATCAATAATCAGAAGCGGGATCTGGAGACCCATACTGACTCCCACACATTCAACGATGACTTTCTTGTGATCGTCGGAACCTTTTATGCTAGTATCTTAATCCCTTTGTTTCACGATATATTACATGTCCGAGATTCGATCATCGGTATCTCCATACCTAGTTTGATCTCGTTACCGACATGCACTCTTTTCTCGTTCCTGTGATATAACATTCTAGTGATCAAATCACTTGCTTGCAAGCTAATCAATGTGATATCACCGAGAGGGCCCAGAGTATATCTATCCGTCATCGGGGTGAACAAATTCCACTCTCGATCCATGAGCCTCAACATAACACTTTATTAGTTCTGAATCCATCTTTATAATCACCCTGTTACGGTGTGACGTTTGATGTTATCAAGAAACTCTTCCGGTGTTAGTGATTGACATGATCTCATGGTCTAAGGATTAGGATCACTTCGTAAGTTGTTATAGCAATATAAACTCAATGACTTTGATCGTAATGCTTGAAGGGATTCGCGGCATAGTAAATCAAATTTTTCTACGGATGCGAACAGAGGGAAAGTCAAGATCTAATCTAGGAGATGCAATCAACGAGAGAGATTGGATTAGATCTTCATACCCTTGAAGATTCGCACAGCGGAACATTCGTCGGAACGTGGGTGATGTAGTCGTACTCGTTTCTCCTCCTCGCGATCCGATCCGATCTAGCACCACAAGTGGCGGTGCCTCCGTGAGATGCACACGTGCAGCACCTCGACGTCTCCTCCTTCCTCGGACCATCAAGTATGGTGGAGAGGTAGATTGGATCTACAACACGACGGCGTGGTGTATATGGTGGAGAATTTCTGCAGCAGGGCTTCGCCTACAAACAGTCGGGAGGAAGAGAGGAAATCTAGCAAGGCGGCTAGGGTTTGGAGGAGAGGTGTAGGGGTTTGGTGCGCCCCCACCCCTCTTTATATAGAGGGGGGCGCAGCCCTAGCCCCTCCCCCAAGCCCAAAGGATAAGGAGTGGGGGGCATGGACTCTCCCCTCTTCTAGAAACCCTATCTCTAGTTTAAACGATTTAAACTCTCTAGGATCGGCTGGGCCCTATGGGGCCTTGTGCCCCTGGCCCAATGCGGCCAGGACACTCTCTCATAGGCCCATGCCCCCTCCCAGAAGGTGGGGCCACGTTGGTCCCCTTCCAGAAGGTTCTAGAAGCTTCCGGTACAATACCGATTAACCCGGAACAATTCCGAACTCCAAAAACTGCATTGCCTTATATGAATCTTATTCTCCGGACCATTCCGGAACCTCTCGTGATATCCCGGATCCCATCCAAGACTCCGAACAAAAATCCATAAACCAATTATCCAATCTATCCTAGCGTCGAGATACGTTAAGTGTGTGACCCTGCGGGTTCGAGAATATGCAGACATGATCTTCTATCAATAATCAACAGAGGGGTCTGGGCACCCATATTGACTCCCACACATTCATCGATGATCATATCGGATGAACCACGATGCCAGGATTCAATCAATCCCATATATATATTCCCTTCGTCTCGCGATATTTTACTTGCCCGAGATTCGATCGTCGGTACCGTCATACCTAGTTCAATCTCGTTCACAGCAAGTACTTTACTCGTTCCGTAATCCGATATCACTTTGTGATTAACTCCTTAACCACATGCTTGCAAGTGGTGTTGATATCGATTACCGAGTGGGCCCGAAGTATATCTCTCCGACTTGGGAGGGACAAATTCCATCTCGATACATACAACCCAATAGATACTTTCCGATCACCTGAGAGACACCTTTATGATCACCCTCTCATAGGATGACGTTTGATGACCTCAAAGCTTTCTTCCGATACCAGGGAGTTGTATTATCTCATGGTCTAAGGAATACAATATTTGACATAGGAAAAGCTTCGCAAAGATGAACACGATGAAACAATCTAATTGCTTTGCTTAGTTTGGGTCTGTCCATCATATCATTCTCCAATGTTATGATCTCATTATCAATTGACAACTCATGTCTATGGTTAGGAAACCTTAACCATCATTGATCAATGAGCTAGTCCATAGAGGCGTACTAGGGACACGCTGTTGTTCACAAACCACACAAGTATTAAAGTTTCCGCTTAATACAATTCTAGCATGGAATATAAACTTTATCATGAACAAGAATTATAATAATAACATCTTTATTATTGCCTCTAGGGCATAATTCCAACAGTCTCCCACTTGCACTAGAGTCAATAATCTAGTTTACATTTGGCAACAATCTCACACCCATGGCACTGAGGTGTTGATCATGTTTTACACGTGGAAGAGATTTAGTCAATGGATCTGCGACATTCAGATCTGTATGTACTTTGCTAATTTTCAGATCTCCATCTCCAATATAATATCGGATCATATGAAACTTGCGGTTAATATGCTTGGTCTTTGGATGATATCTTGGTTCCTTAGCGAGTGCTATGGCGCCAGTGTTGTCACACAATATCTCCAGTGGGTCCAATGCACTTGGAACCACGCCAAGCTCAGTGATGAAGTTTCTGATCCAAACTCCTTCACTTGACGCTTCTGCAGCAGCCATGTATTCCGCTTCCACTGTAGATCCCGCGATCACGCTTTGCTTGCAGCTTCTCTAGCTCACAGCTCCTCCATTCAAAATATAAACGTATCCTGTCTGAGATTTGGAATCATCCTTGTCGGTGTCAAAACTAGCGTCGACGTAACCTTTTATGACAAGCTATTCATCACCCCCATAGACTAAGAACATTTCTTTAGTCCTATTTAGGTACTTTAGGATGTTCTTCACGGCTGTCCAGTGTTCCACTCCTGGATCACTTTGATATCTGCTCGTCAAACTAAGAGCATTGGACACATCCGGTCTAGTACACAGCATGGCATACATGATGGAACCTATGGCCGAGGCATAAGGCACTTTGCTCATAGCTTCCCTATCATTTACCGTAGCTGGACACTGAGCCTTGCTCAATATCTTACCTGACAACATAAGCACTGAACCTTTATTTGCCTTATCCATTCTGAACCTTTTCAGAACTTTGTCTAGGTATGTACTCTAGCTTAAAGCTATCAGGCGTCTTTGTCTATCTCTATAGATTTTGATGCCCAATATATAAGCAACTTCACCTAGGTCTTTCATTGAAAAACACTTGTTCAAATAACTCTTCACATCGTTAAGCATGTTGATGTCATTTCCGATAATCAATATGTCATCCACATATAGTACCAGAAACGTCACCGAGCTCCCACTCACTTTCTTGTAGATACAAGCTTCATAGCAATTTGGAACAAATCCAAAGCTCTTGATCACTTGATCAAAACGAAGGTTCCAACTCCGAGATGCTTGCTTTAGTCCATAAATGGAACGCTGAAGTTTGCATACTTTACTAGCATCCTTAGGATCGACAAAACCTTCGGGTTGCATCATATACAACTCTTCATCAATGTTGCCATTGAGGAACACGGTCTTGACATCCATCTGCCATATTTCATAATCATGAAACGCAACAATTGCTAATAAAATCCGAATGGACTTAAACATTGCTATGGGAGAGAAAGTCTCATCGTAGTCAACACCTTGAACTTGTCGAAAACCTTTCGCGACAAGCCGTGCTTTATAGACGGTAACATTACCATCCACGTCCGTTTTCTTCTTGAAGATCCATTTGCACTCAACGGCCTTTCGGTCGCTAGGAGGGTCCACCAAAGTCCATACTTGGTTTTCGCTCATGGATCCCAATTCGGATTTCATGGCTTCTAGCCATTTCTCAGAGTCTGGGCTCATCATCGCTTCCTCATAGTTCGTAGGTTCACTGTCTTCTACTAACAAGACAGTCAAGACAGGGTTGCCGTACCACTCAGGAGGGGCACGCGACCTTGTCGACCTGCGACGTTCAGTAGCAGCATCGTCCGAAGCTTCATGATCCTTGTCATTAGCTTCCTCTATTGTTGGTGCAGCCGGCACTGGAACAATTTCAGGTGCTGCTCTACTCTCCAATTCAAGAGAAGGTTCAATAACCTCGTCTAGCTCTACTTTCCTCCCACTCACTTCTTTCGAGAGAAACTCCTTCTCAAGAAAGGAACCGTTCTTTGCGACAAACACTTTTCCTTCGGTTCTATGATAGAAGGTATACCCAATAGTTTCCTTAGGGTATCCTATGAAGACGCATTTCTCCGCTTTGGGTTCGAGCTTGTCCGACATCAACTTCTTGACGTAAGCTTCGCATCCCCAAACTTTAAGAAACGACAACTTAGGTTTAGCACCAAACCACAGTTCATACGGTGTCGTCTCAACGGATTTAGATGGAGCCCTATTTAAAGTGAATGCAGCGGTTTCTAATGCATAACCCCAAAATGATAACGGCAAATCAGTAAGAGACATCATTGATCGGACCATATCTAATAGGGTTCGATTCCGGCGTTCAGACACACCATTGCGCTGTGGTGTTCCGGGTGGCGTGAGTTGTGAAACGATTCCACTTGCTTTAAGATGCGTGAGAAAATCATAACTCAAATATTCACCTCCACGATCGGATCGTAGAAACTTAATCTTTCTGTTACGATGGTTCTCCACTTCATTCTGAAATTCCTTGAACTTTTCAAATGTTTCAGATTTATGTTTCATTAAATAGATATACCCATATCTACTTAAGTCATCCGTAAAAGTGAGGAAATAGCGATATCCACCGCGCGTCGAAACACTCATCGGTCCGCATACATCGGTATGTATTATTTCCAACAAGTCCGTTGCTCGCTCCATCATACCGGAGAACGGGGTTTTGATCATCTTGCCCATGAGGCATGGTTCGCATGTGTCAAATGATTCAAAATCAAGAGACTCCAAAAGTCCATCAGAATGGAGTTTCTTCATGCACTTTACACCAATATGACCTAGACGACAGTGCCACAAATAAGTAGTATTATCACTATCTACTTTGCATCTCTTAGCCTCAATGTTATGGATGTGTGTTTCATCCCTTTCGAGATTTAGAAGAAATAAACCATTTACAAGAGGTGCATGACCATAAAAGATGTTACTCATATAAATAGAACAACCATTATTCTCCGATTTAAATGAATAACCCTCTTGCAATAAACACGATCCAGAAATAATGTTCATGCTCAACGCAGGCACATAATAACACTTATTAAGGTTTAAAACTAATCCCGAAGGTAAAACTAAGGAGAGCGTGCCGACGGCCATCACATCAACTCTTGATCTGTTGCCAACGCGCATCGTCACCTCATCCCTCGCAAGCCGCTGTTTATTCCGTAGCTCCTGTTTCGAGTTACAAATATTAGCAACTGAACCGGTATCAAATACCCAGGCACTACAACGAGGGCTAGTAAGGAAAACATCAATAACATGTATATCAAATATACCTTTGATGGTGCCAGCCTTCTTGTCCGCTAAGTACTTCAGACAGTTGCGCTTCCAGTGACCCTTGTCCTTGCAATAGAAGCACTCAGTGTCGGGCTTAGGACCAGACTTGATCTTCTTCTCAACAGGGGCATTGCGCTTGCCGCCGCCCTTCTTGAAGGGCTTCTTTGCTCCCTTACCTTTCTTAAAGGAGGGCTTGTTGACCATCAACACATGATTATCCTTTTTGATGTCCACCTCCGCAGCCTTCAGCTTTGCGAAGAGCTCGGTGATCGTATCAGTGGAGCCAATCTGATTATGAGTCACTACAAAACTTTTGTAGCTGGGAGGGAGTAATTGCAGAACCCTGTCAATCTTGAGCTCCTCTGGAATCGTGCATTCCAGTTGCTCAAGCCGTTGAGTGTAGACCGACATCTTTATGGCGTGCTCACTAACGGAACTCCCTTCCTCCATCTTGCAGTTAAAGAATTTCTCAGAGATCTCATATCTCTCAGAACGGGCTTGAGTCTGAAACATGGTTTTCAGCTCCTCGAGAATCTCAAAGGGCCCGGGATAGGTTTCAAAACGATTTTGAAGTTCCGGTTCCATAGCAAACAACATGGTGCTCTTAATCACACCATAATCATCTTTGCGCGGCTGATAGACAGCTTTCTCATCAGCCGGCGCAGTTGCAGCAGGGGGGTCACCTAACGCTTTCCCAAGGACATAGTCCTTTTGTCCGCCAGACAGAATGATTCTTAGATTGCGGAACCAATTGGTGAAGTTAGAACCATTGTTTCTAAGCTTTTCCTTCTCAGCAAAAACGTTGAAGTTGAAGTTGGATTTGGCCATGTGATCTACAGTATTTGCAAGTACAATTTAGACTATGTTCATGATAAATAGTTCAACTTAATCAAATTACTAAATGAACTCCCACTAAATTCAACATCCCTCAAGTTGTTTTAGTGAACACGATCCAAATTCACCACACCTAATCCGATCATCACGAGAAGAGATGTGGTTTCAATGGTGGAAAACAAAGTGTCGATCATATCATTCATATGACTCATGCTTAACCTTTCGGTTCTTGTGTTCCGAGGCCATGTCTGTACATGCTAGGCTCGTCAAGTTAGACCCAAGTATTTCCGCGTGTGCAAAACTAGCTTGCACCCGTTGTATGTGAGCGTAGAGTCTATAGCACCCGATCATCACGTGATGCTTGGACACGACGAACTTTCGCAACGGTGCATACTTGGGGAGAACACAGTTTTTATCTTGATCTTTAAGTGAGGAATCATCTTATAATGCTACCGTCGCGATCTAAGCATAATAAGATACATAAAAGGATAAAGATCACATGCATATAACTTTATGTGACATGGTATAGCCAATCTTCGCGCAATGATCTCCATCTTGTGCGTTCCGGCATGATCTCCATCACTCCACCATGATTGCCTCCACCACGAATAGCAACTATAACTATTGCTAACTACTTAGCGATAAAGTAAAGCTATTACATGGCGTATAAGAAGTTGACTCGCAGGTCATACACAATTATAAAGACAACCATATGGCTCCTGCCGGTTGTGTACTCATCGACATACAAGTCGTGAAACATTACAAAACATGATCATCGCATACATTATACACATCACATCTTGGGCCATACCATATCACAGAAAACACTCCCTGCAAAAACAAGTTAGACGCCTCTACTTTGTTGTTGCATGTTTTACGTGGCTTATGGGAGTAGATGCTAAGAACGATTCTTACCTACGAAAAGCCACAACGGTGATATTATGGTTGCCAAACTCCGGTGTTAATCCCATGACAACTATAGTGAGAGAAACTGACATCCACCAGCCGCATGTGTGGAACAAGCCACACGTCAAGTGCGGAGCCGGTCTCGCGAACGACGTCGCGTAAGGTTTGCCTGGACCGCTTCAATCTCACTATCCCGCGTCATAAGAAGAACACAAACAAGAGGCTTGCAACAGAAAACATCAACGCCCCCATGTTGCGTTCTACTCGTGAAACACATCTACGCATAGATCTAGCTCTGATACCACTGAAGGGATTCGCGGCATAGTAAATCAAATTTTTCTACGGATGCGAACAGAGGGAAAGCCAAGATCTAATCTAGGAGATGCAATCAACGAGAGAGATTGGATTAGATCTTCATACCCTTGAAGCGCACAGCGGAACATTCGTCGGAACGTGGGTGATGTAGTCGTACTCGGTTCTCCTCCTCGCGATCCGATCTGATCTAGCACCACAAGTGGCGGTGCCTCCGTGAGATGCACACGTGCAGCACCTCGACGTCTCCTCCTTCCTCGGACCAGCAAGTATGGTGAAGAGGTAGATTGGATCTACAACACGACGGCGTGGTGTATATGGTGGAGAATTTCTGCAGCAGGGCTTCGCCTACAAACAGTCGGGAGGAAGAGAGGAAAGCTAGCAAGGCGGCTAGGGTTTGGAGGAGAGGTGTAGGGGTTTGGTGCGCCCCCACCCCTCTTTATATAGAGGGGGGGCGCAGCCCTAGCCCCTCCCCCAAGCCCAAAGGATAAGGAGGAGGGGGCATGGACTCTCCCCTCTTCTAGAAACCCTATCTCTAGTTTAAACGATTTAAACTCTCTAGGATCGGCTGGGCCCTATGGGGCCTTGTGCCCCTGGCCCAATGCGGCCAGGACACGCCCTCATAGGCCCATGCCCCCTCCCGGAAGGTGGGGCCACGTTGGTCCCCTTCCGGAAGGTTCTAGAAGCTTTTGGTACAATACCGATTAACCCGGAACAATTCCGAACTCCAAAAACTGCATTGCCTTATATGAATCTTATTCTCCGGACCATTCTGGAACCTTTCGTGATATCCCGGATCCCATCCGAGACTCCGAACAAAAATCCATAAACCAATTATCCAATCTATCCTAGCGTCGAGATACATTAAGTGTGTGACCCTGCGGGTTCGAGAATATGCAGACATGATCTTCTATCAATAATCAAGAGCGGGGTCTGGGCACCCATATTGACTCCCACACATTCATCGATGATCATATCGGATGAACCACGATGCCAGGATTCAATCAATCCCATATATATATTCCCTTCGTCTCGCGATATTTTACTTGCCCGAGATTTGATCGTCGGTACCGTCATACCTAGTTCAATCTCGTTCACAGCAAGTACTTTACTCGTTCCGTAATCCGATATCACTTTGTGATTAACTCCTTAACCACATGCTTGCAAGCGGTGTTGATATCGATTACCGAGTGGGCCCGAAGTATATCTCTCCGACTTGGGAGGGACAAATTCCATCGCGATACATACAACCCAACAGATACTTTCTGATCACCTGAGAGACACCTTTATGATCACCCTCTCATAGGATGACGTTTGATGACCTCAAAGCTTTCTTCCGATACCAGGGAGTTGTATTATCTCATGGTCTAAGGAATACAATATTTGACATAGAAAAAGCTTCGCAAAGATGAACACGATGAAACGATCTAATTGCTTTGCTTAGTTTGGGTCTGTCCATCGTATCATTCTCCAATGTTATGATCTCATTATCAATTGACAACTCATGTCTATGGTTAGGAAACCTTAACCATCATTGATCAATGAGCTAGTCCATAGAGGCGTACTAGGGACACGGTGTTGTTCACAAACCACACAAGTATTAAAGTTTCTGTAGGGGTTCGTATCATGGAAAACAAAAAATTTCTATCGCATACAAACAAACAAGCCAAGATCTATCTACTAGATTGTAGCAACGAGTCGATGGAATAACTTACCCTCGAAGATTCCAAAGCGGTTAACGAGAGCAGATTCTCGTGGGTGATGTAGTCGTACTCTTTCCGATCTCAAGATCGTGTAGACGATCCTTCCGGCGCTGCGTTCCGGCAGCGCTCCCGCAGTCGGTCACACGTTCGGTACTCGACGAAGACCTTCCTCTCCCTTGTTCCAGCAGGCAGCGGAGGTTGTAGCACCCTCCTCGCGATTCCGGCAGCACAACGGCGTGGTACCAGAAGTAGAGGGGAGATCCCGCAGGGCTTCGCCTTAAGCCGGTGCGAGTATGGTGGAGTATGAGAGAGGCTATTAGTGGTCTAGTAATTAGACACACCAATTAGAAGGCTCTAAACCAATTAGAAGGCTCTAAACCGAAGTCTAAAGCAATTAGAAGCTCTAAACCGAAACGGCTCTAAACCGGAGGTAGAAGATAGGAACTTGTGTGTCCTAGGAGGGGAGCCCTGCCCCTCCTTATATAGATGGGAGGGGCCGGCGGCCAAGGAGAGGGGAGTCCCTCCCCAAGTCGGCTTGGTGGTGCGCCAGCCAAGGGAGGAACCCTCCCCCAATTTGGCCTCCACCAATCCTCCTTCTCCTCTTTCCGAAAACTGGCAGTTTGACTTTTCAAACTAGCCGTTTGACTTTTCAAACTAGGATTTGAATTAACCCTTTATTTCGGACAGCGATGACACTTAGTACATGATGCAATCATACCAACTTTGATACAACACATTCATGTACCCTCCCCCCCCCCCGGAGTGCCGGACATTCCGGAACCTTCTAGAACATTCCCGATGAAAACACCGGAATCATTCCGCAACTCCGAAACGGGACTTTCCTTATATGAATCTTATTTTCCGGACCATTCCGGATCACCTCGTGATATCCCGGATCCCATCCGAGACTCCGAACAACATTTGGTCTCTTTCTCATAATACCATAACTACTCAAACAACGTCGAATCCTTAAGTGTGTCTCCCTACGGTTCGTGAATTATGCGGACATGATCGAGACACTTCTCCGAACAATAACCAATAGAGGAATCTGGAAATTCATATGGCTCCCACATATTTCTACGATTACTTTGCGATCGAATGAACCACTTACATACGATACCAATTTCCCTTTGTCTCACGATAGTTTACTTATCTGAGGTTATGATCGTCGGTATCTCTGCATACCTAGTTCAACCTCGTTACCGATAAGTACTCTTTTCTCGTTCCCGTGATATGCGATCCCTTGTGAGCCAGTCACATGCTTGCAAGCTAATTGGATGACATTACACCGAGAGGGCCCAGAGTATATCTATCTGTCATATGGATGGACAAATCCCACTCTTGATCCATGTGTTTCAACCAATACTTTCCGAACACTCAATGCCACCTTTATAGCCACCCAGTTACGGTGTGGTGTTTGATGTCATCAAAGCATCCATCCGGTAAAGGTGATATGCATGATCTCATGGTCGAAGGAATTAGGTTACTATGTATCAGAAAGCATATAGCATTTGAACTATTTAAAATGACTTGATCTTTATGCTACGCTTATCTATAGGAGTATGTCCAGCACATCATTCTCCTAATGATATGATCCTGTTGTTAATAACATCTCTATGTTCATGATCAGGAAACCATGATCATATATTAACCAACAAGCTAGTTTAACAATAGGCTTTACCAGGGACTCTTATTTTAGTTTACAAATCACACAAGTATTAATGTTTCCGGTTAATACAATTATAGCATGGTATGTAAACATTTATCATAAGTATGAAGATATGATAATAACCCACTTTATTATTGCCTCTTGGGCATATCTCCAACAGTCTCCCACTTGCACTAGAGTCAATAATCTAGTTTCAAACCTTTGTGTATTCAACACCTATGGCTTTTTGGTGTCGTATGTACACGATTGCTAGTGGTCAACTGATCTCCGGATTTGACACTTCCAGGTCCGTGTGTAATTGCATGTCTTTGCGTCTCTACGCATCACTCATTCTCTAATGAGATGGCTTCGTACAAATTTGGTCCTTTAGTGTGACCTTTAGTTCTTTGGGGTTAAAACATGTTGATAATATTGTCGCACAATATATCTTCATTGTATTATCCCTCTGTGAACTACACCTAGTTTGATAACAAACTACTTGACACAAATGCCCTCTTTTGCTGCTATAGTAGCAGTCATATACTTAGCCTTTTGTTGTAGTATCTGTCACAATGTCTTAACTTTGGAACTCATCCAAATCCATTATGGAACTTACTTTCCATTATATTGTGCCACCCTTAGTTTAGATTGAGATAAACTTAATTTGTACTTTGTGACAAAACTAGTATCAATGTAGTACTTTTACAATGAACTAACCATCTATTTGTCACTTTTACAAATAACATACTCTTAGTTCTTCCAAAAGATCATAAGAATATCCTTACTATTGTCCAATGATCATCTTACGAATCATTCTGGTATATGCTCACAACATTTAGAGCATAGGACATATCTGGATTTGTACATATCACAGTATGATTGATATAAATACTCTTTGTGATTTCATACATCAAGTATCAATCTATACTTGATTATTTGTTTCACTTTACCAAATGTCAATACACTTGAATATATCATTAATATTGAACTCATTCAATCCTTTCTGTGCGACAAGAACCTTTCTTGTAGTTTCTATATTGAACTCATTCAATATCTCATCTATGTACTTCTGGCACAACCATATTGGCGTCTATTGATGCCAAATATTTGGGTTTTGCCTAAGTCTTTCATCGGGATGAAATTCTTATCTTGTGTTAATAAAAGATACATCATTTCCAATCAACAATATGTCCTCCACATAAAGTATTAGAAACATGTCTTAGCTCTCCCACTTAATTTCTTGCAAATGCAAGCATCTTCATTGTCTCTGATGAAATTAAACTCTTTTAACAGTTTCATCATAGTGAAGATTCCAACTCCGCTATGCTTATTTCAACCATTGAAGTTTGCATATGCTTTTAGCATCCTTTAAATTAACAAAACCCTATGGACCGTGTTATGCACATGTCCTAGGTAACAATTCTATTAGAAGAACTTGTTTTGTTTATTCAACTACCATATAACAAAATTATATGTAGTGGTTGCTACATTAATCCGTCTAGACTAAATATCGCTATGAAAGATCAAATCTTGTCATAGTCAACCCTTTGAACATTGTTGTGAACTCTTTCCCAACATGTCGACCATTTCATAGATGTGCAACATCCATGTCTATTTATTTATAGATCCAAACACAACTATAAGGTCTTACACCTTTCTCGAGGGTCCTTCAAGTTCAAAACTTGATTTCTCTTGTATGGAACTATCACGGATTTTATGGCTTCATGCCATTTTACGGAGTCAGGGTCCATCATCGCTTCTTTGCATGTAGTCGGTTCATTATTCTCAAATAATGATTCAACCCTCAAATCTTGGTATTTGATTGTTTACCCGACCTACTTGTCTCAATAGAAACTTTGACTATTGTAACCACAACCTTTGAGGCACGTGAGCCATGAGCATTGTTGCTGCCTCCGGAACACTTTTCGGCGCTGCGCAAATCTGCACATATAGCTAAGGTTCTTTTAACCTTATCAAAGTTCTATTGTCCTCCCACTTAACTTTTCACGAAAAATTCCTTCTCAAAGAAACTTGACGTTCTAAGCGACAAACACTTTTGTCTCCGGTGTTTATGGAGGAATACTTAACAGTTATTCGAAATAACATACAAAGACAGGTTCATCCGACTTTGGTTGCAAACATCTTTCTTATGCATAGCATACCAATGTTTAAGAAAGTACAACTTGGGTTTTATCCCAAACCATAACCTTATATGGTGTCATTTCAACGGATTATGATGAAGCTCTTTTCAGTGGAAAAACGGTAGTCTCTAAAGCTTTTAATCTTTAAAATACAATGGCAGTTTTATGAATTATACCTTTTGATCTTACCATGTCAAACAAGGTTTAATTACATATCTCGAACACTCCATACCCTTATGGTGTTTCGGGAAATGCAAATCCACGGAAAATTCCTTAAATCCTAGGTATTATGCTAAACTCTGTAACTCAAATATCTTCCTTTATGATCTTTATCATAAACTATTTATATTCTTGTTATAATGATTTTGCACTTCATCTTGAAAGTCTTTGAACTTTTCAAATGTTTCATACTTCATCCATATTAAGTAAATATTCATATATTCACTCAAATTTTCGGAGAAAGCATATGAAGTTGAAATCCATCGCTCTTGACTATACATAATGGACTTCGTACAACAATATGTACAAGTTCAAATAAGCTTGTCATTCGTTCCCTTTTGGCCTATGAACGAAGTTTTAATTATCTCTAGGAAAGTTTCACACGCGTCATTTGATCAAAAATCAAAAGACTCCAAAATTCCATCCACGTGGAGTTTCTTCATGTTTTCTTTCAATATAATTTAAACGGCGATGTCACTTCCTAAGTGATCTTTCAATCAATTCGTCTTTCGACATTTTTAGCACTAGTTTTATGGATGTGATTTCTCCAACGAGATTTGTGAATCATCCATCTTTTATGGATTACGGCAATTTATTTGAACAACCCTTTTGTTCTCATAATACCCGATAAAACAGATCTTTGAAGGCAAGCTTTGATGTTTAACGAGCAACACAATAACCCTTTATTTGTTCTCGATGAACATCATTCACATATTCTTTTGCTAGTTACTTAGGCCATTGTAGTTCATGAATTGTGTTGTTTCGTATGACGATTCATACCAACAAATTCAGTATCAAATACTTAAGAACCACATTGTTTAATAAGCAAAGAATATAGCCATAACATGTATATCATCTATATACTTAAACTGAACAATTCTAATCTTTTCTTTTCTGCCATATATTTATGAGATTCTCTTTCAGTATTTCCTTTTCTGTTTGAAAGAATCTATCAACATCAACAGTGGAGTCATACATATGACACATAGTCCAAAGCGTGTATAGTTAAATACCAATGTCTTTGGACTTGCACTTTGAAGTAGATCACCATCATCAAATGTTTGGTGTTCTTTCAAATTCCTTTCTTTAGTAATCTCTTGGTGTAGTAAATATTTTACCTACATCAAATATTCACCCTTATCATGGAATCGTCCATGATCAAGCTACTTTTAGCTTATAACGATGAATTATGAGTATAATGTTGCTATCCAAAAACCTTTTGGAGGATTAGGACAACAAGTGTCTCCAACCTTTTGCAAATTCTCATCAAAATATGAGAACATGAACTTTGCCATATTATACTCTATCATGTTGTAACCAAAACTTCGTTTCAGATACCACAATATCTTCCACACATCATGGTTTCTGAAACAACTCTTTCAGATCCTAGATAACCTTGATATTAAGACAATCCTTTGAATATCAAGAATCATGGAGACAAACATGATACTTATATACTAACATTGGAATTGTTACTCTTGTTTTAATACCAATTATTAAACTTCATCGAGTAACCGGAACTTACTGAAAGTTTGCAATAGGACTTTTAAACTTTAGATTAACACTTCAAAACAATACGATACCAGTTCGTAAAGTAACTAACCAGAATTCTATAGTTCTATCATCTCAATTATAACTAAGCGCAAGGTGGTAAACGGATACCAATGACTACAACAACTATGCAAATTCACTTTGATTCAGTTTATGATAAATTGAGTTCTAATTAATAATTAAATTAATCTAGGTGAACTCCCACTCAAAACAATATCCCTCACATTGTTTTAGTGATCACACGAACCAAATCCACCACATCAAAACCGATCATCACGAGAGTTGATATAGCTTCAATGGCGAACAATCAACATGTTCATCATATCTCCTATATGACTCATGCTTTACCTTTCGGTGATCCGTGTTCCTGAGACCATGTCTGTACATGCTAGGCTCGTCAAGATCAAACCTTAGCTTCCGCATGAGCAAATCTGGCTTGCCCACGTTGTATACACTTGCGGAATCTAACACACCTGATCATCACGTGGTGCTTCGAAACAACAAGCTTTAACAACGGTGCTAACTAAGGGTGAACACTTTATGACTTGAAATTCATGTGCATGAGGGATCATCTTATAATGCTACCGTCGTCTACTAACCAATACAAGATGCATAAAGGATAAACATCACATGCAATTCATAATATGTGATATGATATGGCCTTTCTTCTTTGTGCTTCCGATCTCCATCTTCAAGCACGAACATGATCTTCATCATCACCGGCATTGCATCAAGGTCAATGACGCTTCTCCATGGTTGTCGTCCACCGGCTTCAACTATTACAACTACTTTGAATAGACACGCGAGTCTTAACAGAAATTAAAGACAACCATATGGCTCCTGCCGGTTGCCGACTTACAATAAGGAACATTGCATACATCATATATAATCACAATCATGGCCATATCACATCATTGCACACCCCTGCAAAACAAAGTTAGACGCCTCTACTTTCTTTGCATATTTTACGTGGTTTGGGGCTTTCAATAAGTGTCGTTCTAACTTACGAACAAGAACCACAACATTGATACTAGTATTGTTAATCACCCGTTGTAAATTGGATCTTAACTATGCTAGGAGAAACAGACACCCGCAAAGCCACTTATGCAATACCAGTTGCATGTCAAGCGTGGAGCAAGTCTCATGAACGATGTCATGTAAGGTTAGCCCGGGCCGCTTCATCCCAACATACCGCAAGATGCAAAGTACACAAGAAGTAATCGACAATAAAAGCATCAACGCACACAATGACCATTGTGTTCTACTCGTGCAACAGATCTACATATAGACACGGCTCTGATACCACTGTAGGGGTTCGTAGCATGGAAAACAAAAAATTTCTATCGCATACAAACAAACAAGCCAAGATCTATCTACTAGATTGTAGCAACGAGTCGATGGAATAACTTACCCTCGAAGATTCCAAAGCGGTTAACGAGAGCAGATTCTCGTGGGTGATGTAGTCGTACTCTTTCCGATCTCAAGATCGTGTAGACGATCCTTCCGGCGCTGCGTTCCGGCAGCGCTCCCGCAGTCGGTCACACGTTCGGTACTCGACGAAGACCTTCCTCTCCCTTGTTCCAGCAAGCAGCGGAGGTTGTAGCACTCTCCTCGCGATTCCGGCAGCACAACGGCGTGGTACCGGAAGTAGAGGGGAGATCCCGCAGGGCTTCGCCTTAAGCCGGTGCGAGTATGGTGGAGTATGAGAGAGGCTATTAGTGGTCTAGTAATTAGACACACCAATTAGAAGGCTCTAAACCAATTAGAAGGCTCTAAGCCGAAGGCTAAAGCAATTAGAAGCTCTAAACCGAAACGGCTCTAAATCGGAGGTAGAAGATAGGAACTTGTGTGTCCTAGGAGGGGAGCCCTGCCCCTCCTTATATAGATGGGAGGGGCCGGCGGACAAGGGGAGGGGAGTCCCTCCCCAAGTCGGCTTGGTGGTGCGCCGGCCAAGGGAGGAACCCTCCCCCAATTCGGCCTCCACCAATCCTCCTTCTCCTCTTTCCGAAAACTGGCAGTTTGACTTTTCAAACTAGCCGTTTGACTTTTCAAACTAGGATTTGAATTAACCCTTTATTTCGGACATCGATGACACTTAGTACATGATGCAATCATACCAACTTTGATACAACACATTCATGTACCCTCCCCCCCCGGAGTGCCGGACATTCCGGAACCTTCTAGAACATTCCCGATGAAAACACCGGAATCATTCCGCAACTCCGAAACGGGACTTTCCTTATATGAATCTTATTCTCCGGACCATTCCGGATCACCTCGTGATATCCCGGATCCCATCCGAGACTCCGAACAACATTTGGTCTCTTTCTCATAATACCATAACTACTCAAACAACGTCGAATCCTTAAGTGTGTCTCCCTACGGTTCGTGAATTATGCGGACATGATCGAGACACTTCTCCGAACAATAACCAATAGAGGAATCTGGAAATTCATATGGCTCCCACATATTTCTATGATTACTTTGCAATCGAATGAACCACTTACATACGATACCAATTTCCCTTTGTCTCACGATAGTTTACTTATCTGAGGTTATGATCGTCGGTATCTCTGCATACCTAGTTCAACCTCGTTACCGATAAGTACTCTTTTCTCGTTCCCGTGATATGTGATCCCTTGTGAGCCAGTCACATGCTTGCAAGCTAATTGGATGACATTACACCGAGAGGGCCCAGAGTATATCTATCCGTCATATGGATGGACAAATCCCACTCTTGATCCATGTGTTTCAACCAATACTTTCCGAACACTCAATGCCACCTTTATAGCCACCCAGTTACGGTGTGGTGTTTGATGTCATCAAAGCATCCATCCGGTAAAGGTGATATGCATGATCTCATGGTCGAAGGAATTAGGTTACTATGTATCAGAAAGCATATAGCATTTGAACTATTTAAAATTACTTGATCTTTATGCTACGCTTATCTATAGGAGTATGTCCAGCACATCATTCTCCTAATGATATGATCCTGTTGTTAATAACATCTCTATGTTCATGATCAGGAAACCATGATCATATATTAACCAACAAGCTAGTTTAACAAGAGGCTTTACCAGGGACTCTTATTTTAGTTTACAAATCACACAAGTATTAATGTTTCCGGTTAATACAATTATAGCATGGTATGTAAACATTTATCATAAGTATGAAGATATGATAATAACCCACTTTATTATTGCCTTTTGGGCATATCTCCAACAGTTTCCGCTTAATACAATTCTAGCATGGAATATAAACTTTATCATGAACAAGAATTATAATAATAACATCTTTATTATTGCCTCTAGGGCATAATTCCAACAATGCTATACTTCGGATGAATGTTCATCACACCATTACACTAATTTTGTGATCCCGTTATTAACAACATCCAATGTCCATGATCAGGAAACCTTGATCATCTTGTTAATCAACGAGCTAGTTTATGAGAGAGGCATAACTAGGAACTTTCTGTTTGTTTATTAAACACACATGTATTAACGTTTCTGTATTAATACAATTATAGCATGCAAAATAAACATCTATCATATACTTGGAATACACATAATAAACACTTTATTATTGCCTCTCAGGGCATATTCCCTTCAGAGGCGGTGTCCCGCGTGGTGTCCAGCGGTGTCAGGGAGTTACGGTGTCGGGCGGTGTCGGGGTGTCGGGCAGTGTCAGGCAGAGGCGGGGTCCCGCGGGAGGCAGAGACGGGACCTGATGGACCCGACGGGAGTTGGGCAGAGTACCAGGGGCACAGATCTCGATCTGAGACGACGGGTGGAACCAATTTGTAGAGGGCAGGAGCGACGACGGGTGGCCCGACGGGAGTTGAAGAAGAATTTCGATCCGAAATCAATTTGGATCTCGATCGGGACACAGATCGATCCTGATCTGAAACGGCGACCGGATCGAGCCAGATCTGAAACGGGACAAAACGGCGACGACCGGCGGCGATAGGGACGGTGGCGGCCGACGAAGTTGCGAGAAATAGGACGGGGCTAACCTTGCTCTGATACCATGTTAGGAATATGCAACTTGTATTCCTCAGGGGGCCAACGGCCACAATATATAATACAGGTACATGTGTGAATATGCAGGAAACCCCCTAACATATGGGGAAACTACAATACAAATATATACATCTAACAACATCAAGCCACACACCATCTTGTTGGACTATAACTTCAATCCGAAGATCTCAGACTTCGGCCTCGCAAAGCTGTGTGCCAAGGGATCAAAGCATCATTACCTTAACTGCAGCAAGAGGCACAATGGGATACATTGCACCAGAACTATATTCTCAGAACTTTGGCGGGGTGTCTTACAAGTCAGATGTGTACAGTTTTGGCATGTTGGTGTTAGAAATGGTGAGCGGAAGGAGGAACTCCAACCCAAATGTTGAAAGCCAGCACGAGGTATACCTCCCGGAGTGGATCTACGAGAAAGTAATCGATGGGCAAGAATTAGAGCTTACTTTAGAAATGACATTGGAAGAGAAAGAAAAGATGAGACAACTAAGTATTGTGGCACAGTGGTGCATCCAGTGGAACCTGAAGAATCGGCCTTCGATGACAAAGGTGGTAAACATGTTAACCGAGAGGTTGCAGAATCTGCAGATTCCCCCTAAGCCTTTTTATCTCGTCCGAAAATCGTTCTATGACATAAATGATGAAGAACGTATCACCATGTGCACTATACATTTGATGGTGAAAACTGAAACTTAATCTATGCACTGCTCTGTAATGCCTATCATGTCCAGCGTTTGGTTATGTATTTAACTATATGGGCTTATAAGACATCAGTGTAATGCTATTATTTAGAAACATACAACACTGGATTTGATTTTCAACGTACCAATTGTTCAGGGAATCAGAGGTGAGAACTTGTGGAATTACCTTACGATGGCATTGCTGTAATATGTCCCCTTTCCCACCATGATTTCCCATTTTGTATTCCACTATCTATCTCCTTCTCAGAATCACAAAAAGAACAAGCTATTTCCATGATTCCTTATTGTTAGACTTCCCTGTGTGGATAGGAAGGACAAATATGAAATATGTATATGAGGTAGCTTCCTGTTGGCTTCATGTATATTGGGATTCATATGCATGCTGTAATTGTTTACTCATCTATCTTTTTTCTTTTATTTGTCAAGTAAATCTAGTAACAGAAGAGTATGAAGCTCTAGAAATGTTGGAACATCTACAGCTATGTGCTTACTCATTACAATGCTGAGAGGGCATGTGATTATTATTGGATTATTAGGCATAATTTCTACAATTAATTCCATTATATAAATCATGACAATAACAACTATAATCACGTGAACCTCTAACATACTAGATGTATTGACCGGAATGAACAGTAGCATAGCACACGTATTAACAGTCATAGTATAGCAACAGATCGGATCACGGTATACGTTTTGACCGGTTGTCGATAAAGTCACTGTTGATGCAGCGGTTGTCGTAGCCTGTTGAAGCAGACGACGATGAAGATGAGTCGCCCGCGGACCAGGAAGACACGCCGTGATGAAGAACTTGAGTAGTCCTGCGAAGTGCTTTCTAAAAATCTTATTCGCCCTCTTCCATACAAGATCGCAAAGGAGAATGGTTTCGAAGACCTACTCTCCCGTCCACCGGTGCACGCCGGCAAGCGGGATGGAGTAGACTACGGAGGTAGCGCAAGCAGAGACCACAACCTGCAACCCGTGGCGTACGCGTTGTGATGGGCGGGCGGGTGGTGCGAGCAGCGGAGGCGGAGGAGGAGCACGCGTGTTATTTCTAACAATTACCCTCAAGATTCTGGGAAAAAATGGTTACCCTAAAAAATATAATATGAACACATGACGATATCCTAAAAAACAAATGTGAACACTGTGATCAATGGTTGGGGGTGCATATTGGTTCTTTCCATTTTTTTGTGTGCATGTGTATCAGTTCATCTTTTGCGTACTTGCAAGCCATGTTTTCTACAAATAAGGCTATAATAGATCTTGAGAGTGACATGTTGGAGAAAACTGATTATAAATACATTGCTGAAGATTTCATTTTGAATAACGCTTATAAAAATATGTTTTCCAAGTGCATATCGTTTAGCATGTACATTTTCAAAGTAAGAGGTACAATCTTTAGTGTCTATTAATTAGCTAATAGAGCTAAAGTACTCCGGTAGTACCGTAGGAGCATGCAAACGGGCTTATAGCTCCTATGCGACGTCTTTACATGGAATTGAAAGGAAAGCGACATCGTTGAAAAGAATAGCTCGCATGCGACGGTTGTGAGGCAGCTAATATCCCAGGGCCACACGGGCCTTAAAACGGTCGTAAGGACACATTTAACTTTGTTCCAATATTAGGGTTAAGCCAAACCGGTTGGTTGGGACAGCCAGTCAAACCAACCGCTTCCGACCGAGAGCGCGCGTAACACTGACTGTAGCTTCCCCGACGGCGGCGGCGGACCTCACCCATCGTTCTCGGCACCGGCGGCGGCGGCACGGCAATTAATTTAGGCGGCGGCGCTTTCGTTCGACGACGAAGGTGGTGAGTGTCATTTGAAAGCTAATTCCTCTCCCATTCTTCTCAATTCGAGATCTGAGCGTGCCCATTGATGCTAGATTGTGGAGGCGAGGGTGTGCTGAAAGGGGCGAGGGGGAACTATATGGAGCATGGAGAGGGGACTTCTAATCGGTATATCCCGTATCTCTGCACTTAATTTCTCTAAGGTTGAGCTCTCTGTTCGCTTCCGCTAGCTCACAGTGCCCGCCAAAAACAGGGGAGACGATGTTGCGCGCCAAACCTTCGAATTTCGCATCAATTTCTTTCCCTCTAGGGATGTTTTAGTTGATGGCAGCACGCAGATCATTGAGAGAGACACGGTTGTTAAATGGGAGGTGGAATTAGAACATGTTGATCCCCAAGAGCTAATAAACATGGGAGAGGAGGCAGTAAGGAAAATGGTGGAAAAAATTGGGGATAGTGTGGTTTGGGGGCCAGAGCAAGAAGTTTCTTTGTTACGATTTGATGATTGCAAATGTGACTATGTTAGGGTTGAGACAGGGGAACATATAGTTGATGAAATCGATGAGCGAAACGGTTGGACAAGCAAAACTGTTCTGTTTTTAGCAGAGCTCATTGATCTCAAACCTGATTCGAGGGTTGGATATGTGGCCTCGAAGCTGGCTGCTCAGATGGCCGAGGATGATTGGGCTGCACAAAGGCAAGTAATGCCTATACTTACTGAGTTGGAAGTGTTAACAGTGGAGGATGATGATGCTAATGCACAAGGGGAGGCTGCAGATGGTAATGCACAAAGGATTGTAACTGTTGATTGGAATTCAGTTGAGATACATGACCGCACTGATTTGGTCATTGCACCAATAGATGACATTGAAATGGCAAAGCTTTTTGGCATTCCTATAGATGACAGAGACAAGGAGAAGAAGAGGGATGAAGCTGCAAATGATGGTGACAACCATTTAAGAGATGAAGAGGCAGATATAGATCTAGAGTTGTTGGAAAATGCTGCAGTTCATGTAGATGATGCACATGATGATGAGCTAGTAACAGTTTATGACAAAGAGGACCCAGTTATTGAAGTTGGGAGATTGTTTCCAAGCATGGATGAATTCAGGATGTGTTTCAGGACATATGCAGTCAAACGTGAGTTTGCTACCAAGACTATGTGGACTGATAAAAAGAAGTTCTATGCAAAATGCATAGGTTATGATGGTGGTGCCAAGCCTTGCAAGTGGTATATATCTGCTAGACGCCAACCTGATGGAAGGACAATAAGAGTGAATCAAATTCCAAAACCTCATACTTGCATTACAAGTTCTCAAACAGTTACAAAGATGACATCACAATTATGGGTTGTAGAAAAGATCAAGCCCATTTTAGCCACAACACCAAACAGCACTGCAAAGAGACTGAAAATAGACTTGGAAAAGCAGTACCCCATTAAGCTGAATTATACTAGAGTGTGGAAGGCAAAGTAAAGGGCAATGAAAGAGCTATATGGTGATTGGGAAAATACCTTTCGAATGCTTTATAACTTCAAAGCAGAAGTAGAGAAGAGGTCACCGGGCAGTGTTGTGGAGATAGATACTGAGGTAACAGCTGATGGGAAAGTCTTCTTCTCTAAATTCTTCATGGCTTTAAAGCCTTGCATCGATGGCTTCAAAGCAGGTCGCCGTCCATATTTGAGTATAGACTCATCTTTCTTGACTGGAAAGTGGAATGGTCAACTAGCAGCATGCAATGCTTTAGATGGACACAATTGGATGTTCCCTGTAGCTATTGGCATGTTTCAGTCTGAGACAGAGGCATCATGGACATGGTTCATGATGCAGTTGAAAAGATGCATAGGGCCAGTCTCTCCATTGGCAGTGCACACAGATGCATGTAAAGGTTTAGAAAATGCAGTGAAGATTGTTTTCCCTCATGCTGAGCAGAGGGAGTGCTTCGGCCATATGTGGATGAATTTGATCAAAAAATTCAGAGGAGATGATTTTGGACGCATGTGGCCAGCAGCAAGATCTTACACCAGGCAGACACATTCATATCACCTTGAGAAGATTAAGGCGGCATGCTCTGAGGACGATAGGGTCAAGTTTTGTACATGGTTGGAAACCTACCATTCTCTTTTATGGTACAGGTCTGGTTTTAACACTGCCATCAAATGTGATCATATCAACAATAATTTGGCAGAAAGTTTCAACAACAAAGTGAAGGAGTTAAAAGACTTGCCTGTCCATGACATGGTTGACCAGATCATGATCATGATCATGAGGTTGTGGGAATTGAGAAGAAGGCTTGGTGATGTTCTTCAAGGAGATAAGCTTCCTGATGTTGTGCAGCAGGTGGTCAACAGGAGCAGAAATCTTGCACATTTGCGTGTTGAGAAATCCTCATTGTGGGGTGATGAAGTCAGAGATACAAAGACTGGCAGGAGGCATGTTGTTGACACTCAATTGCATGAATGCACATGCCTTGAGTGGCAACACACTGGGAAGCCTTGTGAGCATGCCATACTTTTCTTGGCCTCCAAACACAAGCTAAATATGCACCCATATTTGCATGAGTATTATTCTGTAGCAAAATTCAAGGCTGCATATGGAACACCAATTCCAGCACTTACAGATCAGTCTTAGTGGCCTGAAGTGGACATTCAGTTCTCCTTGTGTCCTCCTTTGATGAAAAGAAAGGCTGGCAGGCCCAAGCAGAGTAGATTCAAGGCTTGGTTTGAGAAAGGTGGGAGCAGGAAGAAGGGAAAGAAAGATGAAAAGAAAGATGCCAAGCCAAAAAGGGCCCAAAAAGGTAACAAGAATAGATGCAAACTCTGTGAAGAACTTGGACACCGAGCTGGCTCTACCAAGTGCAGATACACTGCTGAAAAGCCAAAGTATGTTCATCCAAAATCTATCCCATTTCTTGTTGATGATTTTTCTCCCCCAACTAACTTGCTTGTTTTCAGGAGGAAGCGTGGAGAAAAAGGCCCACCTCTTGTTGTTGACGAATGCTGGCCAGTGAAAAGGGCAAGAATCAATGGCCAAAGAAAGAAGAGAACTAACCAGATCATGTTTGGTGCTGCTGAGGTGCAATCTGAACTTGTTTTGGAGGATGATGTGCAAACTGTTGAGGCTTTAGGGCACACCGTTTCTGATTGGGAAGCTCTGGTGCAAAATGAGGGGCAAAATGAGCCTGTTGTTGAGGCTCTAGTGCAAAATGAGCCTGTTGTTGAGGCTCTGGTGCAAAATGAGCCTGTTGTTGAGGCTCTGGTGCAAACTGACCAAGTTGTTGAGGCTCTGGTGCAAAGTGACCATGTTGTTGAGGCTCTGGTGCAAAGTGACCATGTTGATGAGGCTCTGGATCATGATCATGAGGTTGTTGAGGAGGTGCAGGAGGTGAAGGAGACTCTTGGACGTGCTGTGGGGAGGCCAGATGGTAATGGTAAGAAAAAGAAGAGCATAAACCTATTGTGTGGTGTGAAACTTGTGAAGGAGAAGAAAACGAGGGGTAAGAAGAGCCAAAAGAAATAGACATTTGTTATTGTAAACATTTGTTATTGTTGTAAACATTTGACACTTGTTGTTGTAATAATTTGGCAATTGTTGTTGTAAACATTTGTTATTATAATAATTTGTCACTTGTTGATAATTTGGACAAAATTCAAATATGATGGTAAATTTGAATTTCAACATATGTAGCTATGTCACTTTTCTATGTTTGTATGAGCTTCCAACGTTTTTCTCATATGTACAATACAAATCATCCTCACCCTGATCCCTTTTGTGAAGTACAACTCACCCTCACCCAAAATGGGGTAGAAATGGGCTCCAAAGCTAGGGTAAACCACCCCATTTCTAAGCAAGTTTTTTTTCGACCATTTCTAAAACCAATTTAGATATTTTTCCTCAGAACTATGTCACATAACATGATACCATGCGAAGGTTTTGTATTTTTTTTGATTTTTTTTGAATTAGTTATGCACATTTGAAGGTCTGGTCAAACTTGAAGGGTTTTCATAAATATTCTTAGCTAGGGGCTGAGGCTCGCAAAACTAGCATTGGATCTCTGATGAAATAGCATGTTGTGAACCTAAAAATTATTTTTACAAAAAATCATCAGCATGGAATCATGTACCTGTAGTTCATATCTTACCCACTTCCAACCGATTCGGCAGGATTTGTCTTTTTCACCAGGGATGGAATAAAAGGTTTGAGATACTCAGGTTGGGAAATTGTACATTCTAGGTGGTCTAGTATTTTTGAAAAATAGGATGTTACCATTTTGAAACTTCAATTTGGTGGTTGCTTCACAAATCCCCCCCTCTTTCGGCACTCAGAAAATAGAAAATGATTTTTCTGTGCGTCGAAAAGGAAAACTTTGTGCTACAACATTGTTAGTCATCCCATTATAGACATGCATGCCAAATATGGGCACATTATCACAAACTATGCCTTGATTCTAGCCATATCATTGGTCATTTGACCCGAAAGCCAGAAAACCTCGGAGGAGATATGTCATTTTGTGAAGGGTTTTTTGAAATATGATCAATAGACCAAGTTTGATATTTTTCCTCACAACTATGTGACATAACATGACACCATGCGAAGGTTTTGTATTTTTTTGATTTTTTTTGAATTAGTTATGCACATTTGAATGTTTGGTCAAACTTGTGAAACCCCGTTGACTGCATCCTAAACCCCGCTAACCCTAAGGCCGAATGAGGACCGTAGATCTAACCCTAGCGCGACACTGTGGCCGTCCGATCGCGTCTTCTAGAAGGATTCCGCGGGTGGCTCTGGGCGATCCGTGGAAGGGCTTGTTCTGCAACCTGATTGGTTGGCGTCTCTTAGAAGGATTTCGTGGCTAGCTCTTGGCGATCCGTGGAATGGATGATTCTGAAATCTGATTGGCTTCATCGTTTTTACGTGCAACAGCGTGGCATGCGAGCGTGACATGCGAGGGCGCTGGGCGGGGCGGGCTGCACCATGCGGGCATGCAGCTGCCCCTAGCGTCGCAGTCTAGCTATTTTACGTCCAACAGCGCTGCAGCGTATTTACTCCCTCTGTCGCATTAAATAAGTTTACGTGTAACAACTTTCTCCAATCAAACTTACTCCCCTCAGGTTCATTGTAATAAATGAGACTTTGCATGATACCACATCTATGTTATTTTAGCTTGTGGATAGCCTTAGGCTGGTCATAGTGCTAAGTAACTAAGACTAGTAACTTGCACATGTTACTAGTTGATGTTACTACCTTCATAGTGGGTGATAACATATGTATGGTGTCATGCAAGAGCTAATTAATTAGGTTGTAGACTCATATGATCTTGGTATGTGTGATGTTATGGTAACTAGCTAAGTTACTACCTCTCTCTCTTTCTTCATTAATTGTCATGTCATGTCACCAATTTGCCTAATTGGCATTGCATGTACATGCATGTTACTACCTAAGTTACTCCCACTATGACTAGTCTTATGGACTACTTTTTGGCTTGTGGATAGCCTTATGGACTACATAGTGGATGTCCAAGTGCATTGGAAAGGTAGAAGTACATTTTTTGTGGACAAATTTTGAAGTCAAACGTACACTTATTTGTGGACAGAGGGAGTATGCATGTCACTATGACCAGCAGAAAAAATAACAAAATCTAAAATATGTAATAAATATAACGTACAGCGTTGGCACACTCGAGACCGTTGGACCGAGCGTGGCATGCGAGGGCGCTGGGCGGGGCGGCTGCACCATGCATGCAGCATGCAGGGTCGGGGGCGGCGGTGCAGGGGTTACAGTACGTCGCATCCTAGCTATTTTTTTCTCTCTTTCGCATTGATCACGCCCGCTTCCCACACGCAACGCAGCGCACGCGTCTCGTCTCGGCGTCTGGGCGGGCTGCACCATGCATGCAGCAGCTGCCCCTAGCGTCGCAGTCTAGCTATTTCGCGTGCAACAGCGCTGCCCCATTAAATAAGTGTACGTCGAACAACTTTCTTCAGTCAAATTTACTTCCATCTGGTTCATGCTCCATACAAAAAGTCAATATTACTCCCACCGATTTTTCTTGCGTGTGTAAAAACGAACGAGTACCTTGGTACTAGATTCCTGCATTTATTACCGAAGTAAATCAAGGCCAAATTATATTTTCCCTTTTATTTTTCACTGCCAATGAACAACTACCTTGGACGTTTTTTTCTCTCTTTCGCATTAATGCACATGCATGCATGCAGGGGCGGGGGCGTCGCATCCTAGCTATTTTTTTCTCTCTTTCGCATTGATCACGCCCGCTGCCCCGCTTCCCGTCTCTTTCGCATTGATCATGCATGCAGGGGCAACGCAGCGCACGCGTCTCGTCTCGGCGTCTGCGCCAACGCGACGCTGGATTCCCACGCCGCCCTTCACGCTCCGCCCTCAATAAATAGGCAAAACGCCTTTGCCTCCTCATCTCATCTTGCCCCTCATCTCTTCAACCTCGAGCCCGTCCCTTTGCCTCCTCCCAGCCGCCCCCCAAACACTCCGACCATGGCGACCTCCCCCTTCCGCCTCCCTTCCGACACCGAACTAAGCGACGAGGACAACCAGCCGGACCACAAGCAGTGGTGGGAGCGGGAGCAGCGGGCGCCCATGCGCCCCAAGCGTGGCAAGAAGGAGAAGAAGTCCCCGCCCTGCCCCTGGGGAGACCAGGGCCCCATCGTCCACAACCCCGTCCCCAACCTCCCCGGCGGCGGCGACCTCCCCTCCGAAGCCTACTGGGCTAAGGCGGCGAAGGAGGAGGCAAGGCAGGAGGCTGCCATCACCAAGTGGGAGGAGAAGGAGGCCCAGCGCTCCTTGAAGAAAAGGCGCAGACGACAGGAGGAGGAGCAACGGGAGGCCAATGGCCGGGCCTTCCGGGAGGAGCAACGGAAGCGGGACCAGCGGGAGAGGCTGGCGGCGTGGAATGCGGCTGCATCGGCACCGCCTCCACCGCCGATGGAGTAGGGGGTTAGGGTTTAGGGGCTAGCCCAGGGTTTAGGCGGGGCGCCTATTCCGCCCCTTCTATATTATTGTACCTTTTTATTTTTATTGTAATGTTATCGATCCCCCCTATCTAATATAAGTAATGTTATCTGTGTTTTATTGTAATATTATTGCGCCTATTCCATCCCTTGTTTCATTGTAATCTGTGTTTTATTGTATTGTCATTTGTCAAAACACCCAAAACAACAAGTGTATAAAACAAAAGACACAAAAACAAGTTCATATAATACTCGTGCAATATTTATATATTTACAAGTGTATAAAACAAAAGACACAAAAACAAGTTCATATAATACTCGTGCAATATTTATATATTTACAAGTGTATAAAACAAAAGACACAAAAACAAGTTCATATAATACTCGTGCAATATTTATATATTTACAAGTGTATAAAACAAAAGACACAGAAACAAGTTCATACAACACATGGTTCATTTTCAAATAAGACATTTACATATTTACATAAGTTAAAGGAGCGCCCAAGTTATGTTAGTTAAATGGATGTCCTTGGACTTCATTTATATATTTACTTTTGCAAAAAAAAGATTGCAACCTGAGCACGAGTATCTGCAGATCCACACGTTCCTATTTAGATTGTAACGTGAGTACCATTTTTTTTTTGCCCAATCAACATATAGTTACTATTGGGACTGGATACGTCCATTTTGGCATGGCTAAGTTATATTTGGGCCTGGTATTTTTCAATCCTCGTCAATTGTTTTTTTACTTTTCAACCCCTCCCCCTCCCCTGCACACGGGCGCCCCCTGCACACTGATAAAAAGAACACTGACGAAACTGACGAAACTGAAGAAACACTGATTTCGAAAACAGAGCAGCTCAAAATTAGCCCGAATTTGTGTTGCATTTTATTCAAGCCAAAGACATAGACCATTACATCCATTACAAAGCATCACTCGAACACTGACTGCGCTGTCTAATGACTAACGATGAGGAGATAAACTAATCCGAGAGAAATTACACAAAAATAAAAATACCGGCCATCAGATTGTCCTGCTTCTTCAATTCGATGATTTGCCTTAGCTGCTTGTTCATCTTCTTTAGCTCGGCCTTCACTTCCGCATCCACCGTAGTACCGGCGGAAATGGGGTTGCCACATCCCAATTGCTCCACCACGGACGGGTTTTCGAGCTCCCGGGATGCTACCTCCACCCCAATTCGCTCGATGTACTCATCAAGCCACTCAAAATGCCCACATTTTGGCAGTTCCTGAAATCGCAGAGATGAACCCTAAATCCCAAATTCGATGAAATGCATGAAATTTCGAAAGAAAAGCGAGAAATTGGCGCTCGGAACACTCAGATCTCACCTTTCCCGGCTCGGGCTTGCTCTCACACTTCACAAATTCCCGACCAATGTTGCCTTTCTTGTCGGTGGATGTGACAAGCCGCTTCAGGGGCGCGGTACGGGGGCAATCGGGGCACCTCCTCATCGGCACCGCACCATACCGAGGCCATGAGCGGTGGGAGGAAGCAGAGCTCGACATCCCTCGCCGGCGTTGCCGCACTTGCTCGCCGGAGAAGAAAACAGAAGGGGATGAGATGCTGGAACGGTGGCGGGAGTGCTCGGGTGCGGGGACGGATCGGGGCCAACGGCTCTCTTCAACCACAGGGTGGGTCCCACGATATGAGGTGGACATCAGGTGAGTTCCGCCGTGACGTGGAGAGGCTGTGGGTCCTACTGTGCTCAGCTGATTCGAATTCGTTGACGGTCTCGTGGGGTTAAGTGGAAGTGTCGCACGGGAGCTATTTGCCGCTTCAGAAGTGTCGCGTGCGAGCTATTCTTTTCAACGATGTCGTGTTCCTTCCAATTCCATGTAAAGACGTCGCATAGGAGCTATAAGCACCATGCAAACATGCACTCGAGCGAACCGGCATCTCCTCTGTTTAAAAGAAAAAAAACTAGAGCGGCATCTCGTGTATCTTTTTTTTTGGTGCGTGAGATAGATTTGAATATGTAGTGTTATAAAAGTTCATAGAAGGCTCAAATACACATACAAAATAAAAATTACATCGAGATTCTTCGACAACCTAACGACCACAACTGTCGGCAAAGCGAGTTGTCTACTTGCTGATATCGTTGCTCCCCTACCAAGGTAGGCTTGGTTTTTGTTGATGACATCCGAGAAGTATTTGTGCACGTACTCCTAAGGACCAATATTCAAGAGCCAAAATTATCGGCGTTAAAACTCTCAATTGATCTAAATTTCTAGCACCAAACATGTAACAGTAGCAAACCTGACAAGATCTATCGGAGTCAGAGACCAGCCAATTCCATGCCCTCTTCAATGTCATCGGCGAGATCACCGCGGAGGTAAACGAGGAGATGGGAAAACCTTATTCTTGTACTGCACGGCACTGCCACAACCATCATAATGTTGCTATCAGTTGACCAAACTCCAACTTTATGGACATTATTCCATACTCGGTGAATGTTATAGTTAAAACGAGAGAATTTGTGCATTTGACGATCAATATGTATATATAATTTTTTATTTTAAAATACAGATTCTTCAGTTTTTATTCCATATGACAGATTCTTCGTGAAAAAATCCACCAGTACATAAGTGATTCCTATACACTACTATGTGCTAGCTAGCACTAATTTCTTTGTGATATATAATAATTTTGTGCTTAATTAAAAAGAGCCAAACAGTTACTAAGTTTTATAAATCTGAAGTCACACATGCACCAAGTTAGCTTCCGTGGAGTAAATAAGTCGAACCAGTCAAGGAATAAGCTACGGTACTAGTAGGAGTACATGCATATGCGGTCCCACGAGGCCACGACTCGTCTTCTCTTTGCATCTTCCTGCGCATGCATATATACATGCATGCATGTTCTACCTACAAGATCTCTTAAGAGCATCTATAGTGGAACGTCTAAATCTGAACGTCTATATATCCATATAGATGACCGTCTAAAAGGAGAGAGAATATAGACGATCTTAATTTTTCAGCGGAACGTGTATATGTAGGACGTCTACATCCTCTCTCTAATATTTTAGTATTTTTTTATAACTACCATCAAAATTTAGAAGCAATATTCAGTAGCAAACAAGACAACGACATGATTATCAATACAAGCAAATATTTGTATATTATGCAGCGATACAAGCAATGTTCAGCAACATTCAGTAGTACATCACACCATCTCTATATTCTGTATCGATGCACAAGCAGCAACAAGTTCAGTACAAGACAAGCCTCCTCTCTTCAACATCATCGGAGTAGCTGCAGCCCTCTACCATGCCCCTGCCGCTGCTCTTCCCCAACCGCCGCCATGCCCCTTCCCATTCTCTTTCCCGTCCGTCGCTAGGCCGGACGCCTCACGTGACCCCATGCCCCCTCCACGCCCGAGCCTGTCCCCAACAGGACCAGACGAGACCACGCCCGGCTACACTGTTTTGCGTCCGGATCCGGCAAAAATTGTCTACCGGCGGATGGATCTAGCGTGCGTCTAAGCACCATGGTCGAGCACCCTCTTGTTCTTGTCCAATTTCTCTCTCCCTCTCGCCAAATCTACATGGAAAAGGAGAGTACATGGAGCCGGCGAGCAGAGGGACGACGACCTCTCGCGAGTGCCCCCGCGTCCTACGTCTCCAACTGCTCCGGATGGGCGCGGGAGTGAGCTTCCGGGCAAGAAGTTGCTTTGGACGGCCGTGGCACCGTCGTCCATATATGGACGATGGGTAGCAGGTTTGGGAGGACGTCTAAATTTAGACCTCCATTTAGACGAGCCACTGGGAAGGTTTTTTCTATCCACGGTCGTCCAAATCGCTTTAGACGGGCATATAGACGAGCCACTAGAGATGCTCTAAGCGTTGAGTGTACAAATATTGCCTAGCTAGGCTTATAATATATACATTCTCCACCTGTAATATTGCCTCTAGCGGTGAAGGACCCGATCTCCTCCCATGGGCAGTGGCTACCGACCACGCGGGCCTGTTTTGTCGCTAGCTTACCTTGTTTGCCTCAATGGCCTCACTATGTCTTGCTGACTCGTTGGACACCGGGGCGGCAGCCCTAGAATGTGGACTGCACGGGCTACTCTGTGGCGAGCGACTTAGCGGTGGTGGTGGTCGTGCCCTTTGGTCATTTGGATGGCGAGGAGCAGGCAGCGGGAGCTCCCGGAGTTGGCGGCGTTATCGTCTTCTCCTAGATCGCGAGATGGAGGCCGGGCCCGGGGTCAATAGGCGTGTCGAGGTTTCGAGCGTGGGCGAAGGTTTTTTGGGCAAAAGCTCAGCGTCTCGACACCAACGATGGCGATGTTCGAGGGTATCGAAACCCTCTTGGCGCCGTTGTGGTTACCTTTATCGCGCTAGGGTTCCGGGTGAAAACCCTTGACCTTGCGGTCTCGACGACGGCGGCGGATACGTTGTTACCCTCTTGGGGGCGTAGTCGTGGAGCTTCGATTATCCTTGTTGATTACGTTTCAGTGGCTTCGGTGGCAAGTCTTGGCCTTTTTATTTTTTCTTGTTTATTCATGATTAAGGTGCGAGTACGCCATCGCTCTCGCGCTTACGTCTCCAAGCAGACATGCATGCACGGAAGGGTTCAACCGCCCCGCCCGGTGGCTTTGCCTGTGTCATCTGATGTGACCACATGCTTGTCACACGACATGCTGCTTTCAATTAACAAACGAACAAAAATGGCCAAGTGTACAGACGTGTGCACCTCGAATGAATTCAATCTCAGCATCATGGTACATGTGTCGTTGATCTATATCGCTCACCACACCATATCTAATAATTAAGCGTATTGTTTTGAGAGGTTATATGTATATCACCGATTTTTTTGGTGATTAATAATCAGAAGGTACCTAGCAGCTAATAACTGTGCGTACCAATAAGTGGCAGCTATTTCGCGTTGGGTTTTCGTACGAGAGCGACAACGACGAAACTTCTAACTAGCACAAAACTTCTAACTAGCTAAGCCGTCGGTTCTTAATTTTGTTATCAGAAATTATAATCTGGTTAGCTGCATGCATGTGCAAATTGAGGGCTAGCATGTGAGGGAGAACAATTAGGTGAGGTCGTAGGAGATTTCCCTAAAGAAAAGAGTAAGGTAGGAGAAAGTGGATTCCAATACAAACCTCTCCATTGGCCATAACCATCTTAATTGATTCATTCACTTGATTCTTGTAGGAAGCTTACAGAAAGCAATTCAACTAGCTCACGCATGGAACCAACATGAACTTAGGTATCCTACCTCCGAGTTTAAAAGTGTCTTTCTACACGGTGGGTGCATTCCCATAATAAAAAATAAAATACTCACTCCAATCATAAATTAGATGTCAGAGATTTGTCATACACTAAAATGCGTTTAGATACATATAAATCTAGGTGATTCCCTGATATATAATTCGGGATAGAGTGATAGGACTTATATATACACCTTTAATCCCCATTTTTGAAACTTGTGTATTAAGTATTATCACGTTTGAAATGTCTTCTTTTTGGGCAAAGGCACTATGCTAAAATGTTAAGAAGATACTCTAGCAAGTAGCACGTTACCGTGGGGACGATGAACCACGCCAAAATGTTTCCTTTCTGCCGAAGGCACTATACACACTAAAATGTTAATAACACACACGTAATTAAGATACTTAATGTACCTACCTAGGTACTATTCCCTCCGTTTTAAAATATAAGATGTTTTGAAATGGGGGAGTAGTTCGCACGTGCTGACGGACAATGCTGATAGATTCTTCTGCTTTCTCAAAGTCAGAAGAAACGCCTTTCGATAGCACCTTGCGTCGCATCTGAACATAGGAGGGTCACTAGATCGGGTGAAGCGTTAGTCCCATGCATCACCTATGAATCCATACTCTCCATGCTAGTATTCCCTCCGTTTAGAAATATAAGATGTTTTATGTTTGTGAAGTAAATGTATCTAGACATCTTTTTTTTGCGAATAGGACTTTGGCATTAAAAAAACATCGAACGGTAGAAAGCGGACCAACAAAAACGAAAATTACATCAAAATCCTTGAAAATCCCTTCATCTTCAACCTCCGAACCGTGTCGATGGTGCGCTGCCTCTGTCGCTCCTCCCTGAGCCGGCGATACGTTGTTGGTTGCGGACGGGAAGTCGCCGAATGGGTCAAAAAGACCACATCTGTCCCCGAGACGAAGAAAAATGATGAACTGCCGATGGAGCTCCTTGACAATCCAAAAATCTCGACAGCCAGAAAAAGTCCTCGAGAACCACACCACTTCCACAAGCTCCTCGACTTTGCCGTCGAGATGAGGCTGCAGCCGGGAAGACCTTATTGGAAGAGACGCCACTGCCACCACCTGAGCGACGCCCCATCAAACTTGAGCCTTAAAAACAGGAAAACGGAGCTCTCATGCCGACGGGAGCCTAGATCCACCCCACCTCCATGGCCCAAAGGCCACATAAGCGAGACAGATCAGCGCCGGCTCTGACGAGAGGCGAAGAAGCTCTAGCCTCCTTGGCAGGGAGGAGAGGAGGGAGGGAAAGGGAACACCTTTTAGTGTGAGGTTCAAATGAATCTATATACTAAAGGTGTCTTGATACAATAGTTTTATTATCTAAAACATCTTATATTTTCAAACGGAGAGAGTCGTACTTTTGAGCTTTGAGCCAATGGTGTCACGGTCGTGAGAGGACACGCACGTTGAGAGTAGTTGGAGCGATCGCGGCCACCGTCCATTCCGTTCTGTCCATGCTAGTACAAAGACTCGTTGGAACACGTAACACGGAAATTTTACCGGAGCCGTTACCTACCGGCATGAGGTTCACCATTGATTCATGCCCTAAGATTCGTGTCGATGAAACCATAATGAATCTAAAAAATTCTAGAGATAAAACTATAATGAATTTAAAATTTTGATTGTGGCATGGATCTTACAGTGAATCTACAATGGATCTTATGCCAGAAGGTAACTGCTCCTGTAAAAAAGCAATTCGCGTTGGAACCCGGGGCTACACAAACTGTGCCAATCCTCAATCGTTAATTCCGATGCCCAATTCAGCCGTGTGTACACCTGACCTTCCTTCGAGGGCATACGTATGATGTACCTGGCCTTAATTTATCAGCTGAACACTCTAAATAGGAGGCGACCTCTAATCCTCATTCATTCTGATGTGCACTGCAATTAACGTTGTTGTTCCAATTAATCGCTGCGTGGCTTTCTTAGTTCGTCAAGAGATCGCCACGTAACGAGCAGGCTATGGTTGATGGATCATGTTTTTTTTTTAATAGTGTGATGATGGATCATGGATGACGCATGACATCTCAACGGCTGAACGGTTAATTTAAGCTTGCCCGCCAACTACACATGCCGGCGCGCGGCAGTGCAGTACTTTTACAATTTAAATTGAGTAAAAGTTAATTTGGTATCCAAATCAGAAGTCATCACACTGCTGCACCCTAGCGTGGAAGTATTTGGTTGCATTTTATATGTCCACGTAATTAACTATCTGTATGGATGTGGACGTTGCATGATCTATAGCAGGTTGGGACCGTTGGGTTGCTCTCATGCGTAGTTAACAGCTTCCCAACCCCCCAGTTCCCCCACCTTTGAAAAGCTGCTTATGATTGAACAGTTAATTAGCTAGTAGTGCTAGTGAATATAGATAATTCTGAAAACATTCCCAATGGTATGTAATCGATTCATGCATTTTTTTTATAAAAGGCGATTCATGTATATATACTCTATGCTACTACACTAGTGGAAACGAGGTCTTTTGTTGATCCCGAAAAGGGGGGGGCCGTACCAGCGTGGCCTCTGTGGCAAAAAATGAGCCCCCCGTGGCCCGCGCACCCCCCCCTTTAACACCGGTTCGTGGCTTGAACCGGTGTTAAAGGGGGGGCTATATAAGACACCACCCCAGCCCACACACACCCCACTCTTCCATTCTTACACATTTTGGAGCCTAGCAAGAGGGTGTGAAGAGTGCTAGTTTGTGTTTTTTTCATATGCACTAGAGGTGTTCGGTGAAACGCCCGAGAGCTCAAAATAAGCTTTCTTGTTGCTCTTTCCGTCTCGGTCGAGGTCGGCAACTATAGTTTCATGTGTCATTGATGTACTATATATATAAATGGTCATCTCCCTATTATTTTTTGATATATACTACATATTAATGCAGATGAATCGGCAATGGATGTACGGTGACCGCCGCACTTCCGAGTACATTACGGGCCTCCAAAATTTCATCGTTGTGGCTAATGCAAACCGTGGTCACAATGGTTTTATGTGTTGTCCATGTGTTCACTGTCAGAACAAGAAAGACTACTCAAATACCAGAACCATTCACGCCCACCTGCTTCGATCCGGTTTCATGCCCAGCTATAATTGTTGGACCAAGCACGGATAAAAAGGCGGCTGGCTGCAAAGACTTCTCACGAATAACACCACTGTTGGGGATCAGCTGTACTTGTTGGCCAGGACACCGTCTTCGACTGTATGTACTTTCCAAGGATACGAGATAAATGAGAATACATTTTACACGATAGGCCAAGATAAAAAGAGCACCAACCAAAATAGTGGTGTCCGCTTCGATGCAGCAGAAGACAATGGGCAAAAGACCACGTATTATGGGTTCATAGAGGAGATATGGGAACTTGACTATGGACCTAATTTTAAGGTCCCCTTGTTTCGATGCAAATGGGTCAAGCTAACAGGAGGAGGGGTTGAGGTAGACAAGAAGTACGGAATGACAACGGTGGATCTCAACAATCTTATGAAGAACTTAGACGAACCATTCGTCCTAGCCAATGATGTGGCTCAGGTTTTCTATGTGAAGGACATGTCCTCCAGACCAAAAAAAAATGCAAACGAATACATCATATGATGAGCCAAAGCGTCACATAGTTCTTTCAGGGAAAAGAAACATCGTGGGAATCGAGGACAAGACAGACATGTCAGAAGATTATAATAAGTTTGATGAAATTCCGCCCTTCACAGTGAAAACTGACCCAAGCATTCCGTTAAGTAAAGAAGATGCTTCATGGTTACGTCTGAAGCGATCATAAGGAAGGACATATGCCAAGAAGTTCATGCTCATATTATGTAACTCTAGTTCATGTTTTTAATATTAATACATGTCTTGAGTGTTAGTCATGTTTTGTGGATGGACCGGGACTATGAGAAGAAGTTGTCCCGATTCGTAATTATCATTAAGATCTGATCTCCAAACGCGCGCGGTCACATATTAGGGAGTGCCTCTATGACCAGTTTCTTGGAGATGCCGAGGACTAGGCTCCGTCGGCATCTCCCTGAAACTGGCCGTAGTGGTGTCCCTGCTCTCGAAAACCATCTTGCAGCTTTGTAACTTCTCTAACTAGATCAATACACCAGGAAGCTAACTAATTTCACATATTTGGGAGTGCCTCTATGACCAGTTTCTCGGAGATGCCGGAGGACTGGGCTCCGTCGGCATCTCCCTGAAACTGGCCGTAGTGGTGTCCCTGCCTCAAACTGGCTGGAGGACTGGACTCACAAGGATGCCTATTTATAGTACAAGCAGCTCGACATAGTGTTGACACTTACAAAATAATGTCGACACTCACCCCTATTATTAGTGCTGACTCGTGTTTTGTCCCGGTTGGTGTGAACCTTTAGTCCCGGTTGGTGTCTCCAACCGGGACTAAAGGTTCATCCCGCCATTTTTCTTCCCGCCAGATCTTCTTCCCGCCATTTTTCTTCCCGCCAGTTCTTCCCTCCAGTTCTTCCCGCTAGTTCACTATATATATGTAGGGGGTTGGCCTCCATTGTCATTGCACATCTCTAGACTCATATCTGCAACCTCATCACTCTTTCCCATGGCTTCCACCGTAGCACTAACCCCCAGGGAGGCGGAGGCGCTTTGCGCCTCGAACTACCCCTGCCCGCCGGGCTACTGTGTCCCCGTCGGCTGGATGCTGAGCGTCGGAGGCGTGCCGGTTCCTCCTGTCCCTCTAGGTGTGGCGCGCCGGATGGCCATCACGAACCACTACTACTTCGAGCTCACGCCGGAGGAGCGGAGGAATCCCAGATGGCATCCCGACTATTTCCCTACTTGGGAAGCCTTCTTCGTGGATCGGCATGAGAGGGCGCTCGCCAGGCACGAGGAGGACGGCCCACCTCCTCCTAACTTCAACGAGGCCGGCCGTCGGCTATGGTGGCGCGGTCGGACTCTCCAGAGCGTCATGGCCTATGACACTGCCGCCGACTCTAACCCCCGTCTGCGCTACCCTCAAGTACAGCCCACGCGCTACCCTCAAGTCCAGCCCACGCGTACTCTCTAGAGGTTCAATTACGGCGACCCCGACGACGACAGCGATGACGGCGGCGGCGAGTACGACGACTACAGTGGCGAGTATTACAGGTGTAGGCAGGAGCATGACTGAATCACTCCAACATTCCGAAACAAGTTCGGCTGATTGTTACTTAATCTGGACATGTATCTTAATTTTCAGTTCTTTTATGTATCTTAATTTTTAGTTCCAGTTCGGCTGATTGTTACTTAATCTGGCCATGTATCTTAATTTTCAGTTCTTTTATGTATCTTAATTTTCAGTTCCAGTTCGGCTTTATGTAACTGTCTCAAAATGACCTATCTCATTCGAGGTTTCTTGGCTTTCGGGTCAAATGACCAATGTTATGGCTAGAATCAAGGCATAGTTTGTGATAATATGGCCATATTGTGCATACATGTGCATCATGGCATGGCAAACAATGTTGCAAGAGGAAGTTTTCCTTTTTATCGCACCAAAAAGGCATTTTCCATTTTCCGAGCATAAAAAACGGACGGTTTTGTGAAGCAACCACCAAATGGCTAATTCAAAAAACCACCAACACATTTTACAAAAATACTAGACCACCTTATATGCACAATGTACCAACAGGGGGATTTAAAACTTTTCCGTCCACCTCTTGTGAAAAAGACAAATTCCTACCGAATCGGCAGGAAGTGGGTCACATATGAACTACAAGTACATGATACGATGCTCATGATTTTTTACAAAAATCATTTTTAGGTTCACAATATGCTATTTTATCAAAAAACAATGCAAGTTGAGCGAGGCTTGGTGAGATTCAAGTGTATACAAAATATGCGACATTTAAATATCCAATCAATTCAAAAATGTTAATACAAAAGATGCGGCATTAAAATATGTTTTGATCTAATAAAAATCATTTTTTAGATGCTTAATATTTCTTATGTTCAAAGTTTTAGGATTTAACAATTTATTTTTGTTTGAATTGAATAATCAAAATTTATATGTAAGTGTTTTAATTATTTTGAAAATTTTCATGTAAAGTAAATATAAAATGATTTACATGAATGGATAGATATTATTTTTCTGAAAATTATGATATATTATTCATATTTTTCTGAGTTGAAATAAAAAAGATATGAATTTTCTAAATTCATATCATATTTTTTGAATTAAAAAAGCCCCTTTAATGCATGAAATAAATGCCCTCCCCCTTTAACACCGGTTCCAGACAGGAACCGGTGTTAAAGGGGGGGCATTTATTTCGTTTCCCGCGCGCACCACCCCCCCCCTTTAACACCGGTTCGGGGCTGGAACCGGTGTTAAAGGGGGGGTAATAAATACGCGCGCGAAACGAATTCCCCCCTTTAACACCGGTTCCAGCCCAACCGGTGTTAAAGGGGGGTATTAAATGCGCCATCTGAAGGGTTTCGCGGTATAGTAAATCAAAATTTTCTACGGAGCGAACAGAGGGAAAGTCAAGATCTAATCTAGGATATGCAAACAACGAGAGAGATTGGATTAGATCTTCATACCCTTGAAGATTCGCACAGTGGAACGTTCGTCGGAACGTGGGTGATGTAGTCGTACTCGCTTCTCCTCCTCGCGATCCGATCCGATCTAGCACCACAAGTGGCGGTGCCTCCGTGAGATGCACACGTGCAGCACCTCGATGTCTCCTCCTTCCTCGGACCAGCGAGTATGGTGGAGAGATAGATTGGATCTACAACACGACGGCGTGGTGTATATGGTGGAGAATTTCTGCTGCAGGGCTTCGCCTACAAACAGTCGGGAGGGAGAGAGGAAGGTAGCAAGGCTACTAGGGCTTGGAGGAAGGTGTGTGGGGGGGAGGGGGCGCACCACCCCTCTATATATAGAGGGGGGGGCGGCCAGCCCTTGCCCCTCCTCCAAGCCTATCTCTAGTTTAAACAATTTAAACTCTCCCTTATCTAGAAATCCTATCTCTAGTTTAAACGATTTAAACTCTCCCTTATCTAGAAATCCTATCTCTAGTTTAAACGATTTAAACTCTCCCTTATCTAGAAATTCTATCCCGAGATTTAAACGAGCCAAATCTCTCTAGAATCGGCTGGGCCCTATGGGGCCTTGTGCCCCTGGCCCAATGCGGCCAGGACACTCCCTCATAGGCCCATGCCCCCTCCCGGAAGGTGGGGCCACGTTGGTCCCCTTCCGGAAGGTTCTAGAAGCTTCCGGTACAATACCGATTAACCCGGAACAATTCCGAACTCTAAAAACTGCACTGCCTTATATGAATCTTATTCTCCGGACCATTCCGGAACCTCTCGTGATATCCCGGATCCCATCCGAGACTCCGAACAAAAATTCATAAACCAATTATCCAATCTATCCTAGCGTCGAGATACGTTAAGTGTGTGACCCTGCGGGTTCGAGAATATGCAGACATGATCTTCTATCAATAATCAACAGCGGGGTCTGGGCACCCATATTGACTCCCACACATTCATCGATGATCATATCGGATGAACCACGATGCCAGGATTCAATCAATCCCATATATATATTCCCTTCGTCTCGCGATATTTTACTTGCCCGAGATTCGATCGTCGGTACCGTCATACCTAGTTCAATCTCGTTCACAGCAAGTACTTTACTCGTTCCGTAATCCGATATCACTTTGTGATTAACTCCTTAACCACATGCTTGCAAGCGGTGTTGATATCGATTACCGAGTGGGCCCGAAGTATATCTCTCCGACTTGGGAGGGACAAATTCCATCTCGATACATATAACCCAACAGATACTTTCCGATCACCTGAGAGACACCTTTATGATCACCCTCTCATAGGATGACGTTTGATGACCTCAAAGCTTTCTTCCGATACCAGGGAGTTGCATTATCTCATGGTCTAAGGAATACAATATTTGACATAGGAAAAGCTTCGCAAAGATGAACACGATGACACGATCTAATTGCTCTGCTTTGTTTGGGTCTATCCACCATATCATTCTCCCAATGATATGATCTCATTATCAATTGACAACTCATGTCTATGGTTAGGAAACCTTAACCATCATTGATCAATGCGCTAGTCCATAGAGGCGTACTAGGGACACGGTGTTGTTTACAAATCACACAAGTATTAAAGTTTCCGCTTAATACAATTCTAGCATGGAACATAAACTTTATCATGAACAAGAATTATAATAATAACATCTTTATTATTGCCTCTAGGGCATAATTCCAACAGTCTCCCACTTGCACTAGAGTCAATAATCTAGTTTACATCTGGCAACAATATCACACCCATGGCACTGAGGTGTTGATCATGTTTTACACGTGGAAGAGGTTTAGTCAATGGATCTGCGACATTCAGATCCGTATGTACTTTGCTAATCTTCAGATCTCCATCTGCTATATAATCTCGGATTATATGAAACTTGCGGTTGATATGCTTGGTCTTTGGATGATATCTTGGTTCCTTAGCGAGTGCTATGGCGCCAGTGTTGTCACACAATATCTCCAGTGGGTCCAATGCACTTGGAACCACGCCAAGCTCAGTGATGAAGTTTCTGATCCAAACTCCTTCACTTGACGCTTCTGCAGCAGCCATGTATTCCGCTTCTACTGTAGATCCCGCGATCACGCTTTGCTTGCAGCTTCTCCAGCTCACAGCTTCTCCATTCAAAATATAAACGTATCCTTTCTGAGATTTAGAATCATCCTTGTCGGTGTCGAAACTAGCATCGACGTAACCTTTTACGACAAGCTGTTCATCACCCCCATAGACTAAGAACATTTCTTTAGTTCTATTTAGGTACTTTAGGATGTTCTTCACGGCTGTCCAGTGTTCCACTCCTGGATCACTTTGATATCTGCTCGTCAAACTAAGAGCATTGGACACATCCGGTCTAGTACACAGCATGGCATACATGATGGAACCTATGGCCGAGGCATAAGGCACTTTGCTCATAGCTTCCCTATCATTTACCGTAGCTGGACACTGAGCCTCGCTCAATATCTTACCTGACAACATAGGCACTGAACCTTTCTTTGCCTTATCCATTCTGAACCTTTTCAGAACTTTGTCTAGGTATGTACTCTGGCTTAAAGCTATCAGGCGTCTTTGTCTATCTCTATAGATCTTGATGCCCAATATATAAGCAGCTTCACCTAGGTCTTTCATTGAAAAACACTTGTTCAAATAACTCTTCACATCGTTAAGCATGTTGATGTCATTTCCGATAATCAATATGTCATCCACATACAGTACCAGAAACGTCACCGAGCTCCCACTCACTTTCTTGTAGATACAAGCTTCGTAGCAATTTGGAACAAATCCAAAGCTCTTGATCACTTGATCAAAACGAAGGTTCCAACTCCGAGATGCTTGCTTCAGTCCATAAATGGAACGCTGAAGTTTGCATACTTTACTAGCATCCTTAGGATCGACAAAACCCTTGGGTTGCATCATATACAACTCTTCATCAATGTTGCCATTGAGGAAAGCAGTCTTGACATCCATCTGCCATATTTCATAATCATGAAACGCAACAATTGCTAATAAAATCCGAATGGACTTAAACATCGCTACGGGAGAGAAAGTCTCATCGTAGTTAACACCTTGAACTTGTCGAAAACCTTTTGCGACAAGCCGTGCTTTATAGACGGTAACATTACCATCCGCGTCCGTTTTCTTCTTGAAAATCCATTTGCACTCAACGGCCTTTCGGTCGCTAGGAGGATCCACCAAAGTCCATACTTGGTTTTCGCTCATGGATCCCAATTCGGATTTCATGGCTTCCAGCCATTTCTCAGAGTCTGGGCTCATCATCGCTTCCTCATAGTTCGTAGGTTCACTGTCTTCTACCAACAAGACAGTCAAGACAGGGTTGCCGTACCACTCAGGAGGGGCACGCGACCTTGTCGACCTGCGACGTTCAGTAGCAGCATCGTCCGAAGCTTCATGATCCTTGTCATTAGCTTCCTCTATTGTTGGTGCAAGCGGCACTGGAACAATTTCAGGTGCTGCGCTACTCTCCAATTCAAGAGAAGGTTCAATAACCTCGTCTAGCTCTACTTTCCTCCCACTCACTTCTTTCGAGAGAAACTCCTTCTCAAGAAAGGAACCGTTCTTTGCGACAAACACTTTGCCTTCGGTTCTGTGATAGAAGGTATACCCAATAGTTTCCTTAGGGTATCCTATGAAGACGCATTTCTCCGCTTTGGGTTCGAGCTTGTCCAGCATCAACTTCTTGACGTAAGCTTCGCATCCCCAAACTTTAAGAAACGACAACTTAGGTTTAGCACCAAACCACAGTTCATACGGTGCCGTCTCAACGGATTTAGATGGAGCCCTATTTAAAGTGAATGCAGCGGTTTCTAATGCATAACCCCAAAATGATAACGGCAAATCAGTAAGAGACATCATCGATCGGACCATATCTATTAGGGTTCGATTCCGGCGTTCAGACACACCATTGCGCTGTGGTGTTCCGGGTGGCGTGAGTTGCGAAACAATTCCGCTTGCTTTAAGATGCGTGAGAAAATCATAACTCAAATATTCGCCCCCACGATCGGATCGTAGAAACTTAATCTTTCTGTTACGATGGTTCTCCACTTCATTCTGAAATTCTTTGAACTTTTCAAACGTTTCAGATTTATGTTTCATTAAATAGATATACCCATATCTACTTAAGTCATTGGTAAAAGTGAGGAAATAGCGATATCCACCGCGCGTCGAAACACTCATCGGTCCGCATACATCGGTATGTATGATTTCCAACAAGTCCGTTGCTCGCTCCATCATACCAGAGAACGGGGTTTTGATCATCTTGCCCATGAGGCATGGTTCGCATGTGTCAAATGATTCAAAATCAAGAGACTCCAAAAGTCCATCAGAATGGAGTTTCTTCATGCGCTTTACTCCAATATGACCTAGACGACAGTGCCACAAATAAGTAGTATTATCACTATCTACTTTGCATCTCTTAGCCTCAATGTTATGGATGTGTGTTTCATCCCTTTCGAGATTTAGAAGAAATAAACCATTCACAAGAGGTGCATGACCATAAAAGATGTTACTCATATAAATAGAACAACCATTATTCTCCGATTTAAATGAATAACCGTCTTGCAATAAACACGATCCGGAAATGATGTTCATGCTCAACGCAGGCACATAATAACATTTATTAAGGTTTAAAACTAATCCCGAAGGTAAAACTAAGGAGAGCGTGCCGACGGCCATCACATCAACTCTTGATCCGTTGCCGACGCGCATCGTCACCTCATCCCTCGCAAGCCGCCGTCTATTCCGTAGCTCCTGTTTCGAGTTACAAATATTAGCAACTGAACCGGTATCAAATACCCAGGCACTACAACGAGGGATAGTAAGGAAAACATCAATAACATGTATATCAAATATACCTTTGATGGTGCCAGCCTTCTTGTCCGCTAAGTACTTTGGACAGTTGCGCTTCCGGTGACCCTTGTCCTTGCAATAGAAGCACTCAGTGTCCGGCTTGGGACCAGACCTGAGCTTCTTCTTAGCAGGGGCATTGCACTTGCCGCCGCCCTTCTTGAAGGGCTTCTTTGCTCCCTTACCTTTCTTAAAGGAGGGCTTGTTGACCATCAACACATGATTATCCTTCTTGATGTCCACTTCCGCAGCCTTCAGCTTTGCGAAGAGCTCGGTGATCGTATCAGTGGAACCAATCTGATTATGAGTCACTACAAAACTTTTGTAGCTGGGAGGGAGTGATTGCAGAACCCTGTCAATCTTGAGCTCCTCTGGAATCGTGCATTCCAGTTGCTCAAGGCGTTGAGTGTAGCCCGACATCTTTATGGCGTGCTCACTAATGGAACTCCCTTCCTCCATCTTGCAGTTAAAGAACTTCTCAGAGATCTCATATCTCTCAGAACGGGCTTGAGTCTGAAACATGGTTTTCAGCTCCTCGAGAATCTCAAAGGGCCCGGGATAGGTTTCAAAACGATTTTGAAGCTCCGGTTCCATAGCAAACAACATGTTGCTCTTAATCACACCATAATCATCTTTGCGCGACTGATAGACAGCTTTCTCATCAGCCGGCGCAGTTGCAGCAGGGGGGTTACCTAACGCTTTCTCAAGGACATAGTCCTTTTGTCCGCCAGACAGAATGATTCTTAGATTGCGGAACCAGTTGGTGAAGTTAGACCCATTGTTTATAAGCTTTTCTTTCTCAGCAAAAACGTTGAAGTTGAAGTTGGACTTGGCCATTGGATCTACAGTATTTGCAAGTACAATTTAGACTATGTTCATGATAAATAGTTCAACTTAATCAAATTACTAGATGAACTCCCACTAAATTCAACATCCCTCAAGTTGTTTAGTGAACACGATCCAAATTCACCACACCTAATCCGATCATCACGAGAAGAGATGTGGTTTCAATGGTGGACAACAAAGTGTCGATCATATCATTCATATGACTCATGCTTAACCTTTCGGTTCTTGTGTTCCGAGGCCATGTCTGTACATGCTAGGCTCGTCAAGTTAGACCCAAGTATTTCCGCGTGTGCAAAAACTGGCTTGCACCCGTTGTATGTGAGCGTAGAGTCTATAGCACCCGATCATCACGTGATGCTTGGAAACGACGAACTTTCGCAACAGTGCATACTTGGGGAGAACGTAGTTTTTATCTTGATCTTTAAGTGAGGAATCATCTTATAATGCTACCGTCGCGATCTAAGCATAATAAGATACATAAAGGGATAAACATCACATGCATATAACTTTATGTGACATGGTATAGCCAATCCTCGCGCAATGATCTCCATCTTGTGCGTTCCGGCATGATCTCCATCACTCCACCATGATTGCCTCCACCACGAATAGCAACTACAACTATTGCTAACTACTTAGCGATAAAGTAAAGCTATTACATGGCGTATAAGAAGTTGACTCGCAGGTCATACACAATTATAAAGACAACCATATGTCTCCTGCCGGTTGTGTACTCATCGACATGCAAGTCGTGAAACATTACAAAACATGATCATCGCATACAATATACACATCACATCTTGGGCCATACCATATCACAGAAAACACTCCCTGCAAGAACAAGTTAGACGCCTCTACTTTGTTGTTGCATGTTTTACGTGGCTTATGGGAGTAGATGCTAAGAACGATTCTTACCTACGGAAAGCCACAACGGTGATATTATGGTTGCCAAACTCCGGTGTTAATCCCATGACAACTATAGTGAGAGAAACTGACATCCACCAGCCGCATGTGTGGAACAAGCCACACGTCAAGTACGGAACCGGTCTCGCGAACGACGTCGCGTAAGGTTGGCCTGGACCGCTTCAATCTCACTATCCCGCGTCATAAGAAGAACACAAACAAGAGGCTTGCAACAGAAAACATCAACGCCCGCAACAACCATGTTGCGTTCTACTCGTGAAACACATCTACGCATAGATCTAGCTCTGATACCACTGAAGGGTTTCGCGGTATAGTAAATCAAAATTTTCTACGGAGCGAACAGAGGGAAAGCCAAGATCTAATCTAGGAGATGCAAACAACGTGTAACACCCTCAGAATCGGACCTATGCAAGTTTGAGCAAAATTCGCCAAACCCGCATAGAAACGATTCAAAGGTGCCCACCAGGCACTTTCGTGCGGGTGGATAACGAAGTAATAACATTACACAACAGTCCTCGATGGGACCCACGGAACAGATATATATAACAGCGACTCGATGAGTCAAGAGTACAAATATATTATACAAAGATCCAAATCACCTTGAAAACGATAGAGCGTCCAGCTACGGACAAGATGCAAATGGGGCTAAGAGCCCTGAAGAATAACCAGTTGCGTCCATAACCCTGCCCAGGCCAAGCCGGAAGGATAACCCTGCTAACGACGTCGATCTCAAACCTGCTTAAACAAAAGGGGTGCCGACAAAGGGCAAAGGAAAAAGAGGGAGCGTCAGTACTGAGGCCAGTACACGGCGAGGCTAGAATTCGGCGGTCCTCGCCTACATAGGTATGGTGGACTGAGGCGGCAGCGGCAGCATGCACTAAACAACCTATAGAGACTCGATACAACTGGCGGATATCAGAGAGGGATAAGAAAGACCTATTCGGATCCAACCTGATGCTACCATCAAACAAACCCATCCTGGCGTCTCCCCCTCGACACCGATCGAGGAAGTCAACCGAGGAACTCACACAGTTGGCAGTTTTACTTATTCAGTTATAGTTGCGGCACTTTACTAGTCAGGTTTAGATAATCGTCCTGATAAAGTAAACAGTGGGCACTTTTAGTTAACCATTCCGTGATAGTTGCAACAATTACTAATCAGGTACAGATAGCATGAGATAAACCCAAAACCCAGTTGTTGGTACTTTTATTCAGCCATTCCGTTGTAGTTGCAATACTTACTAGTCAGATACAATTGTCGCAAGCGACATCCAAACAAGCAATTGTGGGCAGTATTAATTAGCCATTCCGTTATAGTGAAGCTGATTACTAGTCATTATAAAGTCAAATTTATAGCAATAAACTTTAGTTATGCTTGTCTATGATCGAGATACTGTGCTCCAAGTCGTCCATATCCGCGGACACGGCTTTCAGAAAGTTTTACCCGGCCGGGGTGCACCAATAGCAACACACACTCGATCAACCTCGGAAAAACCAAATCAAAACCCAACGAGGCCTTCACGACAAAGCAATCACAGGATTCAGAAATATTTCAGGGGGCCACCCCATTAAGCTACCCGCAACGAAGTAAGCTAGCTCCGAGACGGACTCAAGGTCTGGGTAATACGGCTGTGAACGACTGGGAACCCCAAACGGGGCTTGTCGACACCGCGGAATCGTGTCCCGATCCTAAACAGTACAGTGTGCAGTACCTCGCACAATCGTAAATAAAGCAGTAAAACATGGCATAAGTACAGGATAGTAATAAAGCCCCAAACTAGTTTGTGGCCCCAAGAAATAAGTCTGAATCAAGCTCTGGCTCAGGGGGGTCCCATATACCTCCCGGATGTGGATAGCGCGATAATTCAAGGAACAGGTATCAAGTACTCGGGGTCTTACGGGACACAAGTGGGCGTTCGGAAACCAAATATTATCTATCACCCACCGATGCCTCTGCTTATTTCAATTTTAGTTGTTAAACAGGAATTAAAGTGAACAATAAGTAAAACTATGATCAGCTCCAACATCAACATGCGGCAATACATCAACAACTGTGGCATTTGACAACACGCAACATCACTTGAGCAAGCGACTACGACGCGCAAGTCCAACTATCTACCAAACAACAGGTAATAGGGTGTGTCCGAGGCAATATAGGGCTGCAAGGGATATCACAGGTACGGAAACTAAAGCATCGCAACACAGATAGCAATAGATCAACAGGAGGGAATAAAGACTATAAAAGTAAGATAGGTAGAAAGGGGGAGATGCTCGCCTGAAAACATCGCCGAAGGGCTTCCCCGAAGATCGGGGCGAAGCTCACATCAACTCAACGGCCTTATCCGCGAAGAAGCAAAACACTAGAAGAAACACCGGATGCAATATTTAATACAACGGCAGAAGATCGGCATGATGCATGTATGATGAATGACATGGCAAGGTGCGATGCAATTAGGTCATATTAAGTGGAACCGGGGTCCCGACAATTAATTAAATGGTTCAAGTTATTTAGAAACCCCGCATTTCAAATGTTGTTTAGCAATGCAACAGGTGGAACCGATTCGCTACACATGTTTAAATGAGGCCAATATGAGACTAGATTTGCCCGCATATGGGCCCCTTATTTAATTATTAGGTGAATCGGCATAGGGCCCCCAAACCTCCCAAATATGCATGCGAGATGAATGATTGTTAACATGCGACAAGTTATATTATGTTATAAAATAGGGTTCTCGGATAAGAGGTCCACACTTTAGGGTTCTCGACGATCTTGGGGGTTCCGGGGTTCGGGTTCGGTCTCAGGGTCCAGGGTTCGACAGACTTGGGGTTCGACGGAAGCGTTCTCGGATAGCGGGAGTAGGTCTTGATGCAACCGCGGTGGTCGGGCCCTGTCGACGGTCGTGGCGTTCGGGATGAAGTACTTGTCGTTCCATGGTGATCTTGGCGGTCGGGTGCTCGTCAAACTTGGCGTCCGAGACGAAGGGCTCGTCGTCCGGGGATTCTCCGAGTCCGTGCTGTCGACCTTGGGGTTCCGACTTTGGTCGTTAGCCGCGAACTTGTTCAGCGAAGGTACGGTCTTCAGGTCCGGGTGGAAGATCTTGTCGCATCCGTAAAGGTGTTTTGGGAGTGCGGCGTTATTCACCTCATGCTTCCCGTTGCGAGTGTGGTCGACGAGCTTGGATTTAACGTCGAAGATCTTGATGTCCTCTCTCGGGGATCTTGTGGTTCCATGTTGTTGTCCCCTTGCATCGAAGATCTTGCAGAGAGGTTGAACCGAGGAAAAGGCCACGACTCCACCATCTTATCAGTCTCGAAGCATCCATCCACACGTATACCCCACATGTGCAACACCAACATCACAATATTGCTTTCCAACAGCTAGCCACCAAACATCAGTGTTTCACCACGGCAGCTACACAGGGACGAACGGACCCGCACGCAGCAGAAGGTTCGTCGGAGGGGGTGGAGGAACGCCAAGGCAGGACACGACGGCGAGCTCGAGCGGCCCGCGGACGGCGAACGGCGGAGCGCAGAGGTTAGCGGCGGGGACAGGACGTCGACGCGCTGACCTCGCAGGGGCACCCGTCGCTGGCTGCAGAGGCGGGGCTCGCGGGCCAGCGGCACCGGAGGGCCGACGAGCGCGACGGCGGGGAGGGCTCGTGCCGGACGAGCGCGGGCCAGGGAAGAGCTTGTCGGAGAGGGACGGGGCTCGGGGTGGTACTGGGCGGCGCCGGAGGGAGCGGGGCCGACGGCGGAGGGGTCGAGGGCCGGGGACAGCGAGGCCGGTTGGGGGGTCGTCGGGGCGCGGCCGTGTGCGGGGAAGGGGCGGAGCGGCGCCGGGGAGAGGGAGCCGATGAGGGCAGGGCGGCGCGCGGGCCAGGGACGGGGGCGAGCCGGTGCGCCGGCGGGCGACGGTCCGGAGAGGTGGGCGCGCGGCCGGAGGAGGCCACGGGCCGGGGCGCTGCGGCTGGTGAGCGCGGCGGAGCGGCGCTCGCGAGCCGATGACGGCGGACGGGCGCATGCTGGCGGCGTCGGGTGCGGCCGGGCCGCGCGGGGCCGACTGCGGGGCGGCGGCGGAGGCGGCGGTTGACGGCCGGCTGCGAGGGCCGCAGGGGCGCACTGGGGAGGGAGGGGCGCCGCGCCGCAGGCGAGGTCGAGAGGGGACGGGGTGAGCATGAGGTGGAGAGGGAGAGCGGCGGGAGGAGGAAGATGGGTCGGGGGCGGTTAGCGCGTGGGGGGGGGTACGCGGCGGCTAAGGAGGAAGGGCGGCCGCGGGCTTGGCGGTTGCGGGCGGCAGGGAGGCGGAGGCCAGCCAGCGAGGGGGAAGAGGAAGGAGCCGCGCGCTGCTGCGGGAGAAGGAGAAGGTGGGGAGGAACGTGCGGGCTGCGGGGGCTGCTCGGGAAGAAGAACAGGGGAGGAGGAGGGAGGTGGGGCGCGCCAGGTGGGGCCGGGGATGCGGGGGCGTGGGACCCAGGGTGACAGCGGGTGTGGGGGAAGGTGTGTGCGTGTGCTGTGACTGTGGGGGGTGGTGGCTGAGAGAGAGAGGTGAGGAAAGAGAGAGAGGGGTGGAGTCTGGGCCAAGTGGCAGCTGCAGATTGGAGAGGGGGAGAAGAGAGATGAGGTGGCAGCATACTACTGGTGGGGGTGAGGTGGAGGGATGGTTGGGTAGGTTAGCTGGGTGAGAATAGGATTAGAAGGGCGGTTCAGCTGGACCGTTTGTAATTTCCAGGGGGTGGTCGTTCGGGTCGGAACGGCCCGTTCGACTGCCCCCGCTAAAATAATTAAATATTTTATTTAATGCGAAAAGCACCGTTTGCAAACCAATAGCGACCAACAAAATAACCCGGTGACCCGGTTTTGATATTTGAATAAAGATGGGGCGTTTTAGAAAAACAAAACGGGCTTGCGAACATAGTTTTGGCAAACAATGCATGATGATGACGATGCAATGCACAAAATTCAACGCGATTTTCTAGTAGTGGTTTTTGCGGGATGCCACACAACGAGAGAGATTGGATTAGATCTTCATACCCTTTAAGATTCGCACAGCGGAACGTTCGTCGGAACGTGGGTGATGTAGTCGTACTCGCTTCTCCTCCTCGCGATCCGATCCGATCTAGCACCACAAGTGGCGGTGCCTCCGTGAGATGCACACGTGCAGCACCTCGACGTCTCCTCCTTCCTCGGACCAACGAGTATGGTGGAGAGATAGATTGGATCTACAACACGACGGCGTGGTGTATATGGTGGAGAATTTCTGCTGCAGGGCTTCGCCTACAAACAGTCGGGAGGGAGAGAGGAAGGTAGCAAGGTTGCTAGGGCTTGGAGGAAGGTGTGTGGGGGGAGGGGGCGCACCACCCCTCTATATATAGAGGGGGGGCGGCCAGCCCTTGCCCCTCCTCCAAGCCTATCTCTAGTTTAAACAATTTAAACTCTCCCTTATATAGAAATCCTATCTCTAGTTTAAACGATTTAAACTCTCCCTTATCTAGAAATCCTATCTCTAGTTTAAACGATTTAAACTCTCCCTTATCTAGAAATTCTATCCCGAGATTTAAACGAGTCAAATCTCTCTAGAATCGGCTGGGCCCTATGGGGCCTTGTGCCCCTGGCCCAATGCGGCCAGGACACTCCCTCATAGGACCATGCCCCCTCCCGGAAGGTGGGGCCACGTTATTCCCCTTCCGGAAGGTTCTAGAAGCTTCCGGTACAATACCGATTAACCCGGAACAATTCCGAACTCCAAAAACTGCACTGCCTTATATGAATCTTATTCTCCGGACCATTCCGGAACCTCTCGTGATATCCCGGATCCCATCCGAGACTCCGAACAAAAATTCATAAACCAATTATCCAATCTATCCTAGCGTCGAGATACGTTAAGTGTGTGACCCTGCGGGTTCGAGAATATGCGGACATGATCTTCTATCAATAATCAACAGCGGGGTCTGGGCACCCATATTGACTCCCACACATTCATCGATGATCATATCGGATGAACCACGATGCCAGGATTCAATCAATCCCATATATATATTCCCTTCGTCTCGCGATATTTTACTTGCCCGAGATTCGATCGTCGGTACCGTCATACCTAGTTCAATCTCGTTCACAGCAAGTACTTTACTCGTTCCGTAATCCGATATCACTTTGTGATTAACTCCTTAACCACATGCTTGCAAGCGGTGTTGATATCGATTACCGAGTGGGCCCAAAGTATATCTCTCCGACTTGGGAGGGACAAATTCCATCTCGATACATACAACCCAACAGATACTTTCCGATCACCTGAGAGACACCTTTATGATCACCCTCTCATAGGATGACGTTTGATGACCTCAAAGCTTTCTTCCGATACCAAGGAGTTGCATTATCTCATGGTCTAAGGAATACAATATTTGACATAGGAAAAGCTTCGCAAAGACGAACACGATGACACGATCTAATTGCTCTGCTTTGTTTGGGTCTATCCACCATATCATTCTCCCAATGATATGATCTCATTATCAATTGACAACTCATGTCTATGGTTAGGAAACCTTAACCATCATTGATCAATGCGCTAGTCCATAGAGGCGTACTAGGGACACGGTGTTGTTTACAAACCACACAAGTATTAAAGTTTCCGCTTAATACAATTCTAGCATGGAACATAAACTTTATCATGAACAAGAATTATAATAATAACATCTTTATTATTGCCTCTAGGGCATAATTCCAACACCATCCCCTTCGCTCCTTTCTTCCCCCCAGAGCCAGATCGCCACCGCCCAGAGCCAACCCCTCGCTGTCGCCACCGCGCGCCCTCGCCACCGAAGCCCTCCAGCCCTCGCCGCCGCTGCCCTCGCCACCGCGTGCGCACCACCGCCACCACGCGCGCGCCACCGAAGCCGACGACCGCCACCGCCACCGCGCGCGCCACCAAAGCCGACGACCGCCACCGCCACCGCGCGCGTGCCACCGAAGCCGACGACGACGCCGGCGCCTACAAGAACCCCGACGCCGTGGTGAGCTAGCGGACCGCGCCTGGTCGTCCCCTCTGTTTCCTCCCCTTCTCTGTTTCCTCCCCTTCTCTGTTTCGTCGCCGGCGCCCCCCTTTGCAGGCTGCGCTCTGCCACGTCGCCGGCCGCCTCTACCCGGTCCTCTGTCCGCCGTTGCAGCTGCTCGTTGTCGCGCATCTGCAGGCCGTCATCGATCCCTGCAGACGCTGTTGCCTCCCCGTGCTCGCCCCCGAGCAGTTCCTCGCCGGAGCCGGCCTCCCCACGCGAGCTCTCTCGCGAGCGCGTCCACGGATTGGGGCCCTCCGAACAGATGTACCAAGATGAAATTGAACCCCTCCGAACAGATGTACCAAGATGAAATCGAACAAGCTTTGTAGAAAGTATGATTTCAAACCATTGTACTTATTAGTAGTAGCTAGGATCAAATCGGACACGAAGACAGCTTTGACGTGGTAGCTCGCGTCATCGGGTGTGGCGGGCAGGAGCGGCTACGCGAGCGCGTCCACGGATTGGGGCCAATGACAGGGAAGTGGAGGGGATGGGTCAGGGAGGCGGATTCGTCAGGGAGGCCCAGGGCCCAGCGCGGTACGGGGACGGCCTCCCCTCTCGGCTGCGGGGGCGGCCTAGGTGGGGTGCAAGCTCCGGTGGTGGCCATGGGGTGCGAGCTCGCGATGCGGCCTAGGTGGGGTGCGAGCTCCGATGTGGCATCCCCCCTCGGTCTGGGGCCTATCTTGGGGACATCCCCTCCACATTGTATCTGTTCTTCCAAGTTGTTTTCCGTCGCTATAATGTTTGCCTCGGCCTCCTCTTTCTAACAACGCCCGTTTTAGGTAGGCCGCATCACGCTACCTCGCGCTCCCTAGGTCGCTCTCCAACGCCGCCAGCCTCCGGTCAGCCACTGTAGCTAGCCCCTCTCATATGCATCCGGGATTTCTCCGAATTAGGGTTTGGACCCCTCGGAACTCGTTTAAAATGATCAAGCATCCTTAGGGTTTTAATTTCATTTGTGTATTTTTGTATGAATAATATGTATATTTGTCTATGAATCCAAGTCCACTTGAATGTTTACACTCTTACTCTAGATAATATTATTGTTTTAGAAACTATGGATCCACTTAGTAGAAACCTTGAAGAAGAAGAAATAATGGAGAACATTATTGATGAGGACACCTTACAATATCTGAACTTGGAGGGACATGATGACGAAAGCTCAAGTACTAATCATGGAGAAGATGAAGACTCCGGTGAACGCAATTTAATGGTTACAAAGTCCGGCGAGGTATATGCATTGATTAAGCCTCTGCTGACTTCCACAAACAATCTTCTTCTACATGTATTAATTAACGCTTCTTTCTTCTTTTAGCCCTCTGGATCGACCAGCCAGCAACCATCTTCTTCTACGAAAAAGAGCAAGTGAGGCGCGAGCCAGCGGTTGAAAGATCGTGCAAAGTTCACGATCGAAGCAGTCCGTGTTGATGGCAGGCCGATGGAGCCCAAGAAGGCCGCAGACAAATTTGTACGTCAGGCTGGAGTTCTTGTTAGGGACCAAATCCCAATCACAATTGAAAATTGGAATAAGCCAAAGAAGGGCGATGGTACCTTTGTCGATGACAGATCCAAAGAAACGCTTTGGAATTCGTTGTTGGTAAATTTCACCCTTCCGCTAGAGGAGGATGAAAACAACCCGGTTATAAAGGAAAAGGTCAAAGAGTGGACTCTAAAGAAGATGGCTGACGCTTTCCGCAACTGGAAGACAAAATTGAACAAATTTGTCAAATCTGGCGAGACTCCAAATTTCGAAGACGCATATTATGCGAAGATAAGACCTCACTGGCCCGAATTTGAGACATATAAAAAAAGTGCTATACCTAAAAAGAGGTCAGAAACCAATACGCTCAATGCCCTGAAGAAGGAATATCACCAGAGGACGGGGTCAGGTGGCTACATATCTCAGAGGCCTAAGTGGGAGGAAGCTGAGAAGGCCCTGCGCGAGAGAGGGATCACACCCCAGACAGATGGGTGGGACCTACGTGCAAAGACTTGGTTCTACGGAATCGGGGCAAGGTTGGACCCAGAAACAGGATTGTGTATCTTCCCAACCATCCTTGCCAAACCCGTCACTGAACTCATCACGGCATACGAGGAAACATCCGCCAGGACCTTCCATCCCGACAGAGAGAATGACCAGCTCACACGCGTCATCGGTAAAAAAGAACACCCTAGACATGCACGAGGCACAAGGGGTATGACGTGGAAGGATGGGTTTGCCGACTGGAGCGACTCTTACAGATGGCGCGGCAGAAAAGAAAAAGAGCGTACAGAGCGGATGACACAGATAGAACATGCACTTGCGGCGCTGCAGGCGCAAGTGAATGCACAACAGAGCCATCAAGCTACCGGCCCATCTCAGCGGCATGAAGAGCCTGCATTGGAAGCTGCCTGCGGCCCAGACTCTGTGCGGAAAAGCAGTGTGGCTTCCACGGAGAACGTGCAGCCCACGCTTGAAATGACGGGTCCTCGATACCCCGTGGATGAGATCACGGAGAGCGAACACGCTGAGCTGCATGTGAGATTAATGGGCTTATCCATTAAGGTGGCTGTCGGCTATGCCTTACCTCCTATAGCTGGTGGAACTTACCACTGCCGACCGATTCCAGATGGGTATGCTATTGTCGGGGTGGATGAGGTTGTGAAGGAATATGAGGAAGCACAGCTTGACCATGCTATAGGTGAAGGGGAAACTCAACTCAAATTTGCAGTGAAAAAAACCATTCTTTGGAAGAAGGAACACATTGTGCTTCCAAATTGGAGGTCACTGGCACCCCCGCCGTCTCCGCAGCGTCAGCAGTCTGAGCCGCTTTAGCTATTTCCTGCGCGGCAGCCATCTCCGGCGTGGCAGCCATCTCCGGCCCGTCAGCCATCTCCTGCGCGGCAGCCATCTCCGGCCCGTCAGCCATCTCCTGCGCGGCAGCCATCTCCGGTGCTTCAGCCATCTCCTCAGCGTAAGCGGAAGAGCACTGCCACGAGGAGCATCAGTAGCACTGCCACAAAGAAATCCGCAGGAAACCGTACGCCAAAGAGTTCAAAAAACTACGTCCCGCAGCCTTCCGCCAAGCCATTGCCGGTTTTACCGTGGAATCGCAGCGACGAGGAGACCAATAGGATCTCGGAAGAACAGGTCAAGAAATTCTTTGCACCTAGACGGGCCGAGCCAAAGGAGAAAACAGATCCGGCGGTGGTGGAGAAGTTTTACAATAATCTTTTGAAACCTGAAACCCCACTTGTGCCGGACTACGAGCGCCAGATTTTGAAGGCGGATGCAAGGCGCTGTAGGGAGACTGAAAGTAGCAGTCGTGAGGCACCCCAGAAAACAATTCTCATGCTCGGAGAGCAGGAAAACCAATCATGTGCCCCGCTCCAAATGTTCGACACACGAGACGCTCCTCCCGTAAATGATTACGAGGCAGAGCTACAAAGAAAGGCCAATGAGATGGGGATGACTTACATTGCATACTTGAACGTCATGGGAGACAACTTGCCCAAATGCGATGCCAACCCCATACAGCCATGGAAGTATGGGAAGAATCTCGTCAAGAAAGAGGAGCTCAAGACTCTACCAACAAAGATGCGAAAATTGCACAAGTGGTACCTTCATTTCTGCAAGACGAGAAAGGTAGAATGGATCACGGCGCATATAAGAGATGATATTTTCTTCTGCGGAGATGACGCGATTGACTTCAATATTCAAGACTTACATTTTCTATTCAATCAGAAAGAACTCGACAAAGCTGCCATCGGCCTTTATTGTGTGTAAGTACTATTTCTATAATTTATATCTCATCTCATTCACTTTATTAATTGCATGTATATATATATGCTCACCATATATGTATATACTATTATGCAGGAAAAAGGTTATGGAATGCAGGAAAGGAGGCCCTTTTGACATTGGGTTCGTTGACCCAAATAGAGTTCATGAAGAACTGGTAGAAACCAAACCCGGGCAAACAGAAGATTACTTGCTAACGTCTTTACTGAGACAACAAACCAAAAGGGAAATACTATTGCCTTACAACTTCTCGTGAGTACTGTTACCCTCTCTCTTGTACACATTCTATTTCAGCTTACTCGATGTTAAGTGTAACTGATGATGAGTTATGGGTGCGTAGGTTCCACTTTATTCTGCTAGTCATTCAACCCGACTCAGGAAAAGTCCTTGTCATGGACTCGTTACGAAAAGAAAAAGAGATATGGGCAAACTTTAGAGAGATGCTCCAGAGGTAATTTCAATAATACTATCGCACTAGATCGACAACTTTCGTGACAATAAGTAATTAATTACTCTTTTATCCATTTTCTTTGTCGGACAGGGTTTGGAAAAGGTTCACGGGCAGGGCCGTGGGTGAATGGTCAGAAGAACTAAAATTTGTAGACCAAAATGTAAGTAATACTAGCTAGCTTCCAATTCCATTATATCATGCTTTATTGATTATTATTTTGATTGAAGTCTCTATTCTCGTAAAGTGCGCGTATCAGGGACACGACAATAACTTATGTGGGTACTATGTTTGCGAATTCATTCGCAACACGATATGTGCGACGGGCCAAGCCGCACTAGAACAACTTAGAGTAAGTAAACAAAGTCCACAACATTATTTTATTACCATCAATTGTGTTGAGTTTTATTCTTATATATATATATATATTGACGGCCCATTCTTCATATATATTCAGATTGAACGGATGCGGGACCAACTCCTACCATTTGAACGCATACGAGCCATTCAAGAGGAATTGGCGGGGTTCATACTTGATGAGGTCGTCACGCCTGGCGGAGAACTCTTTAGATATCCACCAAAATGAACGATGACGATGTATGTGCCGATGACAATGTTTGTGTATAATAATAGTTGCTTAATTATTCATGTACTCGTATGTACCGATGACGATTTATGTGTATACCGCTCCCGATCGATTCCCCCTCGCTCCCCCCCCCCTCCCGCAGAAATACGCCCAGAACGGGGCAGAGGCAGAAGTCTACCGCGGCAGAGATTTAGGCCATTTTCCTGCCGCGGCAGAACTCTGCCGTGGCAGGAAAACGGCCTAAATCTCTGCCGCGGCAGAAGAAACTTTAACACCGGTTCCAGATACGAACCGGTGTTAAACGGGGGGAGGGCTGAGGCCTGCGGCAGCCCCACATAAAGGGCCCCCCCCTCTAACACCAAACCCTCAACAGCGGTTGGGGAACCGCTGTTAGAGGGCCCTCCCAACCGGAGTTAAAGGGGGGGGCCTGCACTAGTGCTAGTTTCCTTGTGATACCAAAATGCTGTGCTTAATCTTAAAATGCCATTGAGTTCACACAGGCAGCAAGTTAATTTTTGTGGTAGTTACACTAGTGGAAACGAGGGCTTTTGTTGATCCCGAAAATGGGCTTTAACACCGGTTCTTCTACGAACCGGTGTTAAAGGGGGGACCGTACCAGCGTGGCCTCTGCGGCATTAAAGGAGCCCCCCCTTTAACACCGGTTCGTGGCTTGAACCGGTGTTAAAGGGGGGCTGGGTGGTGCGCGCGGGAAACGAAATAAATGCCCCACCCTTTAACACCGGTTCCTGTCTGGAACCGGTGTTAAAGGTGGGGCATTTATTTCATGCATTAAAGGGGCATTTTTAATTCAAAAAATATGATATGAATTTAGAAAATTCATATCTTTTTCATTTCAACTCAGAAAAATATGAATAATATATCATAATTTTCATAAAAATAATTTCTATCCATTCATGTAAATCATTTTATATTTACTTTACATGAAAATTTTCAAAATAATTAAAGCACTTACATATAAATTTTGATTATTCAATTCAAACAAAAATAAATTGTTAAATCCTAAAACTTTGAACATAAGAAATATTAAGCATCTAAAAAATGATTTTTATTAGATCAAATCATATTTTAATGCCGCATATTTGTATTAACATTGGTCATAACATTGGTCATTTGACCCGCGAAAGCCCCCCTCCCCCTTTAACACCGGTGTTAAAGGGGGGGGCTATATAAGACACCACCCCAGCCCACACACACCCCACTCTTCCATTCTTTCACATTTTGGAGCCTAGCAAGAGGGTGTGAAGAGTGCTAGTTTGTGTTTTTTTCATATGCACTAGAGGTGTTCGGTGAAATGCCCGAGAGCTCAAAATAAGCTTTCTTGTTGCTCTTTCCGTCTCGGTCGAGGTCGGCAACTATAGTTTCATGTGTCATTGATGTACTATATATATAAATGGTCATCTCCCTATTATTTTTTGCTTGACCGCAGTGGTGTCCCTGCTCTCGAAAACCATCTTGCAGCTTGTAACTTCTCTAACTAGATCAATACGCCTCGGAGCTAACTAATTTCACATATTAGGGAGTGCCTCTATGACCAGTTTCTAGGAGATGCCGGAGGACTGGGCTCCGTCGGCATCTCCCTGAAACTGGCCGCAGTGGTGTCCCTGCTCTCGAAAACCATCTTGCAGCTTGTAACTTCTCGAACTAGATCAATACGCCTCGGAGCTAACTAATTTCACATATTAGGGAGTGCCTCTATGACCAGTTTCTAGGAGATGCCGGAGGACTGGGCTCCGTCGGCATCTCCCTGAAACTGGCCGTAGTGGTGTCCCTGCTCTCGAAAACCATCTTGCAGCTTGTAACTTCTCTAACTAGATCAATACGCCTCGGAGCTAACTAATTTCACATATTAGGGAGTGCCTCTATGACCAGTTTCTAGGAGATGCCGGAGGACTGGGCTCCGTCGGCATCTCCCTGAAACTGGCCGCAGTGGTGTCCCTGCTCTCGAAAACCATCTTGGAGATGCCTCAAACTGGCTGGAGGACTGGACTCACAAGGATGCCTATTTATAGTACAAGCAGCTCGGCATAATGTCGACACTCACGACATAATGTCGACACTCACCCCTATTATTAGTATTGACTCATCTTTAGTCCCGGTTGGTGTCACCAACCGGGACTAAAGGTTCATCTTTAGTCCCGGTTGGTGACACCATCCGGGACAAGGTACAAGCCGCACAACATAATGTCGACACTCACCTCACTCTGACGCAATCCCTTCAGTCGCGGTTGGTTTCTCCAACCGGCACTAAAGATGAACCCTTACATGTACTATCTCCCAAACCTTTTCGTCCATCCCGGGTAAAAAGGACAAATGTCTGCCGAATCGGCAGGAAGTGGATCTGGTTTGTACTACAGGTACATGATCTATCGCCCGTGATTTTTTGAAAAAATCATTTTTAGACTCGCAATATGTGGTTTCTTCAGAGGTCCAATGCAAGTTCTAACGATGCTCGTCCCCTATCTTCATGCACACCGGTTCGACCATAGTTAGAAATTCAGATAATTCAAAACGGGCATAATAAATTCAAAAAAAATCCGAACAATGAAAATCCTTCGCGTGGTGTCATATTTTGTTACATAGTTGAAAGGAAAAATACCAGACTTGGTATATTGATCATGTTTCGAAAAAACCTTCACAAAATGACCTATCATGTTCGAGGTTTCATGGCTTTCGGTCCAAATGACCGATGTTATGTGCTGGATCACGGCATAGTTTGTGATGTTGTGCCCATATTATGCATGTGTGTGGACATTGGTATGGAGAACAATGTTGCAGGAGGAAGTTTTCCTTTTTGTCGCACGGAAAAGACCTTTTCCATTTTCTGAGCGCAAAAAACGGGTCTTTTTGTGAAGTAACCAGCAAAATGCCGTTTCAGAATGCTACCGTCCCATTTTCCTAAAATACTAGACCACCTTACATGTACTATCTCCCAACCGGTACATCTCAAACCTTTTCGTCCATCCCGGGTAAAAAGGACAAATGTCTGCCGAATCGGCAGGAAGTGGATCTGGTTTGTACTACAGGTACATGATCTATCGCCCGTGATTTTTTGAAAAAATCATTTTTAGACTCGCAATATGTGGTTTCTTCAGAGGTCCAATGCAAGTTCTAACGATGCTCGTCCCCTAATGTCGCACGACATAATGTCGACATGCACTCACCTCTATTATTAGTGCTGACTCGTGTTTTGTCCCGGTTGGTGTCTCCAACCGGGACTAAAGGTTCATCCCGCCATTTTTTCCCGCCATTTTTCTTCCCGCCATTTTTCTTCCCGCCAGTTCTTCCCGCCATTTTCCTTCCCGCCAGTTCTTCCCTCCAGTTCTTCCCGCTAGTTCACTATATATATATGTAGGGGGTTGGCCTCCATTGTCATTGCACATCTCTAGACTCATATCTGCAACCTCATCACTCTTTCCCATGGCTTCCACCGTAGCACTAACCCCCAGGGAGGCGGAGACGCTTTGCGCCTCGAACTACCCCTGCCCGCCGGGCTACTGTGTCCCCGTCGGCTGGATGCTGAGTGTCGGAGGTGTGCCGGTTCCTCCTGTCCCTCTAGGTGTGGCGCGCCGGATGGCCATCACGAACCACTACTACTTCGAGCTCACGCCAGAGCAGCGGAGGAATCCCAGATGGCATCCCGACTATTTCTCTACTTGGGAAGCCTTCTTCGTGGATCGGCATGAGAGGGCGCTCGCCAGGCACGAGGAGGACGGCCCACCTCCTCCTAACTTCAACGAGGCCGGCCGTCGGCTATGGTGGCGCGGTCGGACTCTCCAGAGCGTCATGGCCTATGACACTGCCGCCGACTCTAAACCCCGTCTGCGCTACCCTCAAGTCCAGCCCACGCGCTACCCTCAAGTCCAGCCCACGCGTACTCTCCAGAGGTTCAATTACGGTGACCCCGACGACGACAGCGATGACGGCGGCGGCGAGTACGACGACTACAGTGGCGAGTATTACAGGTGTAGGCAGGAGCATGACTAAATCACTCCAACATTCCGAAACAAGTTCGGCCGATTGTTACTTAATCTGGCCATGTATCTTAATTTTCAGTTCTTTTATGTATCTTAATTTTCAGTTCCAGTTCGGCCGATTGTTACTTAATCTGGCCATGTATCTTAATTTTCAGTTATTTTATATATCTTAAAAAAGCCCCTTTAATGCATGAAATAAGTGTTTATTTATTTTAAAAAATTTCATGTAAAGTAAATATAAAAATCATTTACATGAATGGATAGATATTATTTTTCTGAAAATTATGATATATTATTCATATTTTTCTGAGTTGAAATGAAAAAGATATGAATTTTCTAAATTTCATATCATATTTTTTGAATTAAAAAAGCCCCTTTAATGCATGAAATAAGTGTTTATTTATTTTAAAAAATTTCATGTAAAGTAAATATAAAATGATTTACATGAATGGATAGATATTATTTTTCTGAAAATTATGATATATTATTCATATTTTTCTGAGTTGAAATGAAAAAGATATGAATTTTCTAAATTTCATATCATATTTTTTGAATTAAAAAAGCCCCTTTAATGCATGAAATAAGTGTTTATTTATTTTAAAAAATTTCATGTAAAGTAAATATAAAATGATTTACATGAATGGATAGATATTATTTTTCTGAAAATTATGATATATTATTCATATTTTTCTGAGTTGAAATGAAAAAGATATGAATTTTCTAAATTTCATATCATATTTTTTGAATTAAAAAAGCCCCTTTAATGCATGAAATAAATGCCCCCCCCTTTAACACCGGTTCGTGGCTGGAACCGGTGTTAAAGGGGGGGGGTTTCCCGCGCGCATTTAATGCCCCCCCCCCTTTAACACCGGTTCGTGGCTGGAACCGGTGTTAAAGGGGTGGGTGGTTTCCCGCGCGCATTTAATGCCCCCCCCCTTTAACACCGGTTCGTGGCTGGAACCGGTGTTAAAGGGGGGGGGTTTCCCGCGCGCATTTAATACCCCCCCTTTAACACCGGTTCCAGCCACGAACCGGTGTTAAAGGGGGGGGGTTATAACTCGCACGCACCTTCCCTCTTCCTTCTACCCCCAGCCAGATCGAAAAGCGCGCAGAGCGCCGTCGCCGTCCAGTCCTCGCCGTCGCCGTCCTGCGTCCAGCTCGACCCCGCGGCCGCCTTCCTCCACCGTCCGGCCGCCTCTCTGCATCGCCGGCCTCGCCTCTCCAGCTCGACCTCGCCTCTCTGCATCGCCGGCCTCGCCTCTCCAGCACCGTCGCCCCCCTCGTCGCGCGGGAGCCCTCGCCGTCGCCCTCGCCTTCCTCCGCCGCCCGGCCGCCTCTCTGCATCGCCGGCCTCGCCTCTCCAGCTCGTCGTCGCCCTCGCCTCTCCAGCGCCCACACCATCCTCGTCGCCCTCGCCTCTCCAGCGCCTCTCCAGCGTCGTCGCCCCCCTCGTCGTCGCCCTCGCCTCTCCAGCGCCGTCGCCCCCCTCGTCGCGCGGGAGCCCTCGCCGTCGCCCTCGCCCACACCACCCTCGTCGTCGCCCTCGCCGTCGCCATCCCGCGGGATATAAGTAAGGGCATGTTTGATTCAAAGGATTTGTAGGAAATTTGTAGGAAATTTGCACCGTCGAGTATCACCCTAGGAAATTTCCTCTCACCAAAGTGGTGTGTGAGTAGAGGATCTAGCCATCAGGAAACCCGTAGAGGCTCACCGTCGAGTTTCACCAGGGCCGGCTCTATATTTTTCAAGGCCCTTGGGCGAAGTAAAAAAAAGCCCCTAATGACAATATATTGTACATATAACTAGATATATAGACGATATATGTGTCAATTTTATTTGCCCCCTCAGAGGACCACTAAAAAAATCAGCCTCCATGATTGATCCATGTGAACACCACTAAAAATAAAAAATATATCCGCCCCCTCAGAGGCCACGGCGTCCGACGCGTTCCAGGCTATGTATATTGTATTGTATGTGTATTGTATATGCAGTAGAACAAGTGGCATATGTGTATGTATATTTGTATGTGTATGTATATATGTATATTGTATTGTATGTGTATTGTATATGCATGTGTATATTTTGTGCCATGCCGACGACCACCGCCACCATTATGCCGTCGACCCTGACCTCCTCTGTCCTCGCTGAGCCTACACACGCGTCGAGGGTGTGTCGCCCATTTTAGGTAGACCATCACGTCGTGCTGGTTCGAACGCACACCCCCACGCACCCCGGCCCCGCTCTCGCCCTAGCGTCGCCACCTCTCGTTGTCAATATAGCATTATAATAACCATGCTATGTTAATCAACTTTGATGACAAGTTAATTAGAAGAAGTAAATGTACCCTCTCATATGAATCCGGGGTTTCTCCGAATTAGGGTTTGAAATGACCAAGCATGTATTAGGGTTACATTTCAATACTTTTAACCTGTCATATCATCGTCCTTGCTTGAGCATTTCAATAGATGTATTACTGATATTTGTGTGATAATATTATTGTTTTAGAAACTATGGATCCACTTAGTAGAAACCTTGAAGAAGAAGAAATAATGGAGAACATTATTGATGAGGACACCTCACAATATCTGAACTTGGAGGGACATGACGACGACAGCTCAAGTACTAGTCATGGAGAAGATGAAGACTCCGGTGAACGCAATTTAATGGTTACAAAGTCCGGCGAGGTATATGCATTGATTAAGCCTCAGCTGACTTCCACCAACAATCTTCTTCTACATGTATTAATTAACGCTTCTTTCTTCTTTTAGCCCTCTGGATCGACCAGCCAGCAACCATCTTCTTCTACGAAAAAGAGCAAGCGAGGCGCGAGCCAGCGGTTGAAAGATCGTGCAAAGTTCACGATCGAAGCAGTCCGTGTTGATGGCAGGCCGATGGAGCCCAAGAAGGCCGCAGACAAATTTATACGTCAGGCTGGAGTTCTTGTTAGGGACCAAATCCCAATCACAATTGAAAATTGGAATAAGCCAAAGAAGGGCGACGGTACCTTTGTCGATGACAGATCCAAAGAAACGCTTTGGAATTCGTTGTTGGTAAATTTCACCCTTCCGCCAGAGGAGGATGAAAACAACCCGGTTATAGAGAACAAGGTCAAAGAGTGGACTCTAAAGAAGATGGCTGATGCTTTCCGCAACTGGAAGACAAAATTGAACAAATTTGTCAAAGCTGGCGAGACTCCAAATTTCGAAGACGCATATTATGCGAAGATAAGACCTCACTGGCCCGAATTTAAGACATATAAAAAAGTGCTATAGCTAAAAAGAGGTCAGAAACCAATACGCTTAATGCCCTGAAGAAGGAATATCACCAGAGGACGGGGTCAGGTGGCTACATATCTCAGAGGCCTAAGTGGGAGGAAGCTGAGAGGGCCCTGCGCGAGAGAGGGATCACACCCCAGACAGATGAGTGGGACCTACGTGCAAAGACTTGGTTCTACGGAATCGGGGCAAGGTTGGACCCAGAAACAGGATTGTGTATCTTCCCAACCATCCTTGCCAAACCCGTCACTGAACTCATCACGGCATACGAGGAAACATCCGCCGGGACCTTCCATCCCGACAGAGAGAATGACCAGCTCACACGCGCCATCGGTAAAAAAGAACACTCTGGACATGCACGAGGCACAGGGGGTATGACGTGGAAGGATGGGTTTGCCGACTGGAGCGACTCTTACAGATGGCGCGGCAGAAAAGAAAAAGAGCGTACAGATCGGATGACACAGATAGAACATGCACTTGCGGCGCTGCAGACGCAAGTGAATGCACAACAGAGCCATCAAGCTACCGGCCCATCTCAGCGGCATGAAGAGCCTGCATTGGAAGCTGCCCGCGGCCCAGACTCTGCGCGGAAAAGCAGTGTGGCTTCCACGGAGAACGTGCAGCCAACGCTTGAAATGACGGGTCCTCGATACCCCGTTGATGAGATCACGGAGAGCGAACACGCTGAGCTGCATGTGAGATTAATGGGCTTATCCATTAAGGTGGCTGTCGGCTATGCCTTACCTCCTGTAGCTGGTGGAACTTACCACTGCCGACCGATTCCAGATGGCTATGCTATTGTCGGGGTGGATGAGGTTGTGAAGGAATATGAGGAAGCACAGCTTGACCATGCTACAGGTGAAGGGGAAACTCAACTCAAATTTGCAGTGAAAACAACCATTCTTTGGAAGAAGGAACACATTGTGCTTCCAAATTGGAGGTCACTGGCACCCCCGCCGTCTCCGCAGCTTCAGCCATCTCCTGCGCGGCAGCCATCTCCGGCCCGTCAGCCATCTCCTGCGCGGCAGCCATCTCCGGCCCGTCAGCCATCTCCTGCGCGGCAGCCATCTCCGGCCCGTCAGCCATCTCCTGCGCGGCAGCCATCTCCGGCCCGTCAGCCATCTCCTGCGCGGCAGCCATCTCCGGCCCGTCAGCCATCTCCTGCGCGGCAGCCATCTCCGGCCCGTCAGCCATCTCCGGTGCTTCAGCCATCTCCTCAGCGTAAGCGGAAGAGAACTGCCACGAGGAGCATCAGTAGCACTGCCACAAAGAAATCCGCAGGAAACCGTACGCCAAAGAGTTCAAAAAACTACGTCCCGCAGCCTTCCGCCAAGCCATTGCCGGTTTTACCGTGGAATCGCAGCGACGAGGAGACCAATAGGATCTCGGGAGAACAGGTCAAGAAATTCTTTGCACCTAGACGGGCCGAGCCAAAGGAGAAAATAGATCCGGCGGTGGTGGAGAAGTTTTACAATAATCTTTTGAAACCTGAAACCCCACTTGTGCCGGACTACGAGCGCCAGATTTTGAAGGCGGATGCAAGGCGCTGTAGGGAGACTGAAAGTAGCAGTCGTGAGGCACCCCAGAAAACAGTTCCCATGCTCGGAGAGCAGGAAAACCAATCATGCGCCCCGCTCCAAATGTTTGACAAACGGGACGCTCCTCCCGTAGATGATTACGAGGCAGAGCTACAAAGAAAGGCCAATGAGATGGGGATGACTTACATTGCCTACTTGAACGTCATGGGAGACAACTTGCCCAAATGCGATGTCAACCCCATACAGCCATGGATGTATGGGGAGAATCTAGTCAAGAAAGAGGAGCTCAAGAATCTACCAACAAAGATGCGAAAATTGCACAAGTGGTACCTTCATTTCTGCAAGACGAGAAAGGTAGAATGGATCACGGCGCATATAAGAGATCAGATTTTCTTGTGCGGAGACGACGCGATCGACTTCAACATTCAAGACTTGCATTTTCTATTCAATCAGAAGGAACTCGACAAATCTGCCATCAGCCTTTATTGTGTGTAAGTACTATTTCTGTAATTTTTATCTCAACTCATTCACTTCATTAATTGCATGTATATATATATGCTCACCATATATGTATATACTATTATGCAGGAAAAAGGTTATGGAATGCATGAAAGGAGGCCCTTTTGACATTGGGTTCGTTGACCCAAATAGAGTTCATGAAGAAGTGGTAAGAGAAAAACCCGGGCAAACAGAAGATTACTTGCTAAAGTCTTTACTGAGACAACAAACCAAAAGGGAAATACTATTGCCTTACAACTTCTCGTGAGTACTGTTACCCTCTCTCTTGTACACATTCTGTTTCGGCTTACTCGATGTTAAGTGTAACTGATGATGAGTTATGCGTGCGTAGGTTCCACTTTATTCTGCTAGTCATTCAACCCGACTCAGGAAAAGTCCTTGTCATGGACTCGTTACGAAAAGAAAAAGAGCTATGGGCAGACTTTAGAGAGATGCTCCAGAGGTAATTTCAATCATATTATCGCACTAGATCGGCAACTTTCGTGACAATAAGTAATTAATTACTCCTTTATCCATTTTCTTTGTCGGACAGGGTTTGGAAAATGTTCACGGGCAGGGCCGTGGGTGAATGGTCAGAAGAACTAAAATTTGTAGACCAAAATGTAAGTAATACTAGCTAGCTTCCAATTCCATTATATCATGCTTTATTGATTATTATTTTGATTGAACTCTCTATTCTCGTAAAGTGCGCGCATCAAGGACACGGCAATAACTTATGTGGGTACTATGTTTGCGAATTCATTCGCAACACGATATGTGCGACAGGCCAAGCCGCACTAGAACAACTTAGAGTAAGTAAACAAAGTCCACAACATTATTTTATTACCATCAATTGTGTTGAGTTTTATTCTTATATATATATTGACGGCCCATTCTTCATATATATTCAGATCGAACGGATGCGGGACCAACTCCTACCATTTGAACGCATACGAGCCATTCAAGAGGAATTGGCGGGGTTCATACTTGATGAGGTCGTCACGCCTGGCGGAGAACTCTTTAGATATCCACCAAAATGAACGATGATGATGTATGTGCCGATGACGATGTTTGTGTATAATAATAGTTGCTTAATTATTCATGTACTCGTATGTACCGATGACGATTCTATAAGTATACCGCTCCCGATCGATTTCCCCTCGCTCTCCCCCCCCTCCGGCAGAAATACGCCCAGAACGGGGCAGAGGCAGAAGTCTGCCGCGGCAGAGATTTAGGCCGTTTTCCTGCCGCGGCAGAACTCTGCCGCGGCAGGAAAACGGCCTAAATCTCTGTCGCGGCAGAAGAACCTTTAACACCGGTTCCAGATACGAACCGGTGTTAAAGGGGGGGCCCTGAGGCCTGCGGCAGCCCCACGTGCGCCACCCTTTAACACCGGTTCGTATAGGAACCGGTGTTAAAGGGGCCCCTCTAACACCGAACCCTCAACAGCGGTTGGGGAACCGCTGTTAGAGGGTCCTCCAAACCGGTGTTAAAGGGGTACGTGTGCACTAGTGTTAATCAGCGTTTCTAGATTGGTTGATTAAGTTTGACCCAGAAGGCCAGAATGGAATGAGCCACGTTCCGTCTACGCTGTCCCTGACCCATTCAACACCGGACTGAGCTTCGGTGATTTGGTGTTATCAAGTCTCGTCGTGACTTGGTGCACCACCAACCCTCCATCTCTAATCCAAGGTACCAGATTGACTCTAATTATAAACTAAATAATTACTACTAAAAAAATTAAAAAATTCTAGTAAATCATGCATGTTTCTATTCGTATTCTGGTGAAGTTTCATTCCATTTGGACCAAAGGTTTGTGATTAAATAGATATTTAGTTTAAACTAGTGCTCGAAAACGTAAAAAGTTATTTAGTCATAAACTACTTATCCAAATGACATGAAACATTCGACATGTTTCAAAACGAGACAGTTACACTTTACAAGATTTTTTTCAAATTTTTTCGAGTAGTTTTAATTATTTAGTTCAAAATCAGAGTCATTTCTGTACGTTGGATTAGAGATGGATGGTTGGTGGTGCACCAAGTCATAGCGAGACTTGATAACACCAAGTCACCGAAGCTCGGTCCTTCAACACCAGCACACCGCAACATCGTCTACGCTGTCGGCGCTCCACCTCTCCTGTCGTCTGCACATGCACACATACATATGTACATGCATCTACCTAACAGCATAGTACGGGTTGAGTACAGAATTAACCTAGCTAAGGCCCATATTTATAAGTTTCCCACCTGTAATTTGTAATATTAGTTTTTTTTGCGAATAATTTGCGATATTATTGTAGTTACGCCTATATGTCGGCATATAGTAGTATGCGTCTACATCATACTACTTTAGAATGATATACACATATATCTAATCAGAAATCCACTTTGGCTCTTAGTTATATATGGACACATTCTATAAAAGCACATTTCAAAATGTATTAGAGAACCATGTAAAACTTCTGCCACAAAGAACGTCAGAAAATTCAAAAAATAAAAAATCATGCGTACATCTTCCCGCACAAAGGGAAAAACATTTTCCGTGGCTGTCCAAAAAAGATAAACGCTCCAATATGACTATTCACTAGACATGTTTTTGGTCTTTTTACACATGCCACTAAACAGTTCTATTTGAGCGAATTTTGTGGGAACATGGAGTATCATAATATGTACATGTGAAACTTTTTAAAAATATATTTTAAAATGTGTTTTTATGAAACTTTCATAATAGATGCATCTACACCTATAACCCAAAACACCACCTCCCTAATACTAGTAGAACTCACTTCGTCCAAAAAAGAACGTCACAAATTTGCGAAGATTCACATATATCTAGACCCACTTTAGTATATAGATGCATATAAATCTAAATAAATCTTATTAAACGGAAAACGTATTACTTGTATAGATAGAAAAAAAAACGGAACATGAAAAGGTGTTCTCATTGAATAATGGTTCAACCGCCCCGCCCGGTGGTGTGACCACATGCTTGTCACACGTCATGGTGCTTTCAATTAACAAACAAACAAAAAAGGTTACGTGTGCACCTCGATTTAATTCAGTTTCAGCATCGCATACGTCGTGTTGATCGATGTCGCTCACCACACCAAATCTAATTAATTTTATTTTTTTCGAGAGGGAATATGTATATAACCAAAATTTTAGTGATAGGCAATCGTCATAAGATACTTCCTTCGTTTGGGATTATAGTTCACGCACGGTTAACTAGTTTGCTAATTTAACCAATAAAATATAAATAAACTAACACAAAAATTATACCATTAAAAACTTTAGATGCTATATTTTTTAATGATATAATTTTTATGCTATATAATTTATATTTTATTAGTCAAATTAACGATCTAGGTATACGTGTCAAACCTATAGTTCCAAACAGAGGAAATACCTAGCTGCAGCTGTACGTGCCAATAAATCGCAGCCATGTCGCGCTAGGTTTTTATACGTGACAACGACGTGCATGTTGCACTCCGGCCGTGGCCCAATCACAGTTAGCACTTGTACTAATTGAACCGTCGGTTCTTATTTTGATTAGAAATCAGAATCTTGTTAGCTGCCTAGCTGCAGGCATGTGGAAATTGGGAGCTAGCATGTGAGCAGAAAAGTTTAGGTGACGCAGGAGAAAGTGGATGATTCCAATCCAAACCTCTCCATTGGCCATATACATTTAATGGTCGCACTTGAATTTTACAGAAATATTGCAAAAAAAACAACAACTTAGGCATGCAACCATGCGTGAGAATATACCTCCTGATTTGAACGTCTGTTTTGCGTCATACACGATGAATCCATAAGCATGTTAATTGTTTAAAAAAATCCATAAGCATGTGACGTGTATTCTAAAAAAATGCGTATTAGCTCATGATAATCAATTTCTAAGCATTTGTTCGATACTAGCCGATACTGGTTGGTTATGTGGCACGAGTACAACCTGCCAAAATGTTCACAAAATGGGCATGCAAAAAAACAACAAAAAAATATTGATAAAATATATTTTATTAACTCAAAAGTTCGTATCAAGCAAACAAAGTTACGCCCGGGCTCTGCATGGGTACCACTACCCCCGCTACATGGGTACCAAAATATGTTTATTTTTAAATAGACCCTGAGTTTCCAAACAAGATACTACAGTATAACTTTCCCATCTTTTAGAAAACTAGACTATATATGCTGGGTTTCCGTGTGTGTCTGTGCATGACGGAGGTGTAGGGAAAAGTACCGAGCATGCATCCATGAGACTACATTAATAGGAAAGGAGTTAATGGACGGCAATTGAACTGCATGGGCATTGAGCAGTAGTGCAGCAGTACTCATTTGCAGTAGGTGGTCACTGTCCATGAGCAATGGGAAATTGGCGACACTGCATCTGTCCTAATTCTTTCTTCGGACCGTCTCTCTCATGCTTGAAAAATGGAGTTTTCTGGTACAGAACAGCTTATGAAAACACATTGCGGTTTTCAAGAAAAGAAAAAACAAAATGTTTGCTTGTGCAAGGGATGAAAAAAAATGATATTGCAAGTATAAGTTCAAAAAAGTTTCCATGTGCATATATAGTACTGTAAGTCTGCCATGCGTGAAAATATGTGAATTTTGGGGAGTTCATTGAAATGCACTAAAGTTTCTTGGAGGAACTAATATGCTCGCATTCTAGGAGTTATGTTTGCAGTAGGAGGTCAGTTACCATGATCATTGGGAAAGCAGTGACATTGCATCTATCTATCTCCGTCTTTGTTGGAAAAACATGGCAAGGAAGAATCTACAAAGTCCCGTTTGAACCATCCTTTTCAGGAGTAAGAATAATATTTTCTGGCAAATAAATTCATGTGCTCTGCGGTCCGTCGGTGCGGTATTTGTTTATCAGCCTGAATCGAAAAACAAAAGTTGGGCAGATTACCTAGTGTTCAGGGCCGGGCCGACTGTTGTACCAAATGTGCGGCCCGCACAGGGCCCCAAAATTTTGGGGGCCCAAAATATTTATAAAGGCCTGCTATATACTACTAGAATGAAAAAATAGTAGATAGAATAAGCCCTCATGCCTTAGCTAGGCCGCTCAAACTGCCCACCCGTGTTGTTGGTGGACTCCTCGGCTCCTCGCCAAGTATTGATTCATCCGATCGATCGTGGGTGGCCAGCTGCATACAGCCAAAAGGCCTCGTCGCCTCCACATGCACGCGAGACATACGCCAAATAAGCCGACGTGGCGCGGGATTCGCGCCCAACGAAGGTCACGGTCGTAGGTCACCAGGTGAGTCCTGGTTTTGTTTCCTATTTTTCGTTGATCACTTGATCGCTGATTATACTTACCCACGTTGTGATTGGCACTGGTATAAGCCCAGGCTGGACTGATTTTTAAATTTTCCAATCTTTTGTATGCATTTTTGCCAGCGTTTCTAGAATCATGAGGCATGAATATGGTTCCAAAAACATAAGAGAAAGTAAAAGGAACGGGATCTATTTACATCTCAATTTTTTTATTTTGAAGAACCCTAAAAGAGTAATGTTGTTCAAATAAACATTATGCATCCGGAAGTTGACTACGTATGATACTTAATATATCCAATTACAACATAAGATATTATGATATATATACATTATAGTTGTTAAATAGTTCAAAATTTCTAATAAGCTAGGGACCTATTTTAGAGTTTCGCACAGGGCCCCGGATTTTGCCGGCCCGGCCCTGCTAGTGTTATGCACAAGTGAAAAGGATCTCAATTTCATATGCACAAGTGAAAAAAAATATGACAGAAAAGAAGGAAAAAAAGGAAAGAAAGCAAGAAAAGGAAGTGTGTTCCTCTCTGCAAGAAAAAGGATATTGTGTTTTGCAGGATCCGAGTTAGGCAGGAAGTGGGCCCCGGATGACATACCCTGACAACTCACGACTCTTGTTCTCTACCGAGACATCCCAATTCCAATCACATGATATTCCACATGTTTGACCAAGCTAGCTAGTTGTATCAACCACCTCACACACATTCATTAATATTCAATCAATCATTCTTACTAGATGGCCTCATTTCATTTTCCTTCCCTCTCCTATATGCCACCCCATGCCCTACTCAATCATCACCCAAACTGCTCCCATAATGGGTAGCCAAAACAGGACATAATCCAGTACTATTAGTCTGATGATCTGGGGAGTTATTCTGCCAACTTCTGATCAAATAATAGTCAAACGAAATTCTGAATAATAATACGTACAGTAGTACATGATGCTGTTATACAAGTAATAAGGGCATGATACTGGAATCGATTAAAATACAGATGGAGTAGGTAGGTAGTAGGCCATGAATGATTCTACGAACGTAGCAATCAGGAGGGAGGGAAAGGGAAGGTAGGGTTGAGTTGGCATCAGTTTGGCAAGGTCTTCTGACGAGGGAGGGCGGCCATAAAGGTGGTTTCCCCAGGAACCGGTCCGTCTGGGGTGTTCTTGGAAGGTTCTCCCGTGTGTCAGGGAGTGGTTGGTCCCGTCGTCGTCGCCATAGCTAGCTAGGAACTAGGATACCTGCACACGCACACGCGGCAGAGCATATCTATCAACTATCTCTCACGAGAAAGAGGAAGAGTTCACGAGCAGAGAGCTAGAGCAGGAGGAGGATGATGGGGGGCGATCATGGCGGCGGGAGTAAGATGGTGAAGAGCCTGCGCGGCGCGGCGCAGAAGTACGTCGGCGTCGCCTTCTTCCTCGGCTTCTTCCTCGTTCTCCTCACATACTTCACCCTCTCCGAGCAGTTCGCCATCGCCGCGCCCAACGGTGAGTTCTTCCGGATGAATGGATTCTTTGATTGCTCTGCCATGGTTTGTTTCTTTTTCTGTTCTTTTGCGTGCTTTATCGAGGCCGGCAGGCAAGCATAATTCCCCTCAAAAGCTGCGATCGTTTGAGCTTGGTCCAGCCGAAAGAGTTCAGCATGTGCCAATTTAAGAATCCTTTTTTATGGACAACTTTTGCATATTTCTTAGTACTACTTGCGAATCGACGACTTGGTCAAAACATGGAGATGTTCTTGCTTGTTCTTGGGCATGAATGAAGCTGATGAGAATTCTGCTAAATTTTGCAGCTATCCGGAGGACCTCGCCGGGGCACTCGACGTCGGCCGCCCCTGCCGCCGTGGCAGAGAAAACGCACACGCAACTCCCCGTCAAAGGTAAACAAATCAACCCACCCCAAAATCATTCTGACTCCAAAAGAAATTTCCCCTTCTCAATTCATACAAAATTCAGCCTAAAATTTTCTATTCTGATCATGTACTTGTGCCTTGCATGGAGCAGAGGAGGAAGCACCCAAGCGAGAGCCGGAGCATGAGCAAGTACAAGAGGTGCCCCCACATGTCGACGAAACAGAGGACTCCCACTTGCAAACGGAGGAGGGCCCGACGCCCGTCGGTACGAAAATTTGCACGCTTTCTTCCAAATACCCGTCGATATCAAGAGAAAAGAATACAAAGAAAAGTACTTCGATTAGATCTCTGCCCAATCAACCTAACGAACTCTGTGACTTTTCGATCGGAGACGTGTTCGGTGCAAAAACCTTTTGCTCCGTCAGAATTCCACCGAACATGGAGTAATCATGGTAGATGTTTATCCATGCAGACGACGGCGGCAGCGGCGCGACCGTTCCGACGGCGGTGCCGGAGGAGAGCGCTCCGGCGAAGAAGCCGGCGTGCGACATCCAGGGTCCCTGGGCGTCGGACGTGTGCGACGTCACCGCCAACGTGCGCATCCGCGGCTCGAACCGCACGGTGCTGATCCCGCCCACCATCGAGTCCGGCGGCAGCAACCCGAACCCGCAGTCGTGGACCATCGTGCCCTACTCGCGGAAGCACCAGGCCGGCGTGAACGCGGTCACGGTGCGCGAGCTGGCCACGGCGGCGGAGGCGCCCGCTTGCGCCGTGACGGCGCAGGTGCCGGCGCTGGTGCTCGCCATGGGCGGGCTCACGGGCAACTACTGGCACGACTTCAGCGACATCATGATCCCGCTCTACCTCCAGGCGGCCCGCTTCGACGGCGAGGTGCAGCTGGTGGTCACCAACCTCCAGCCCTGGTACGTCGGCAAGTACCGCCACATCTTCGCCCGGCTGTCGCGGTACGAGCTGGTCGACATGGACAAGGACGACCAGGTCCGGTGCTTCCCGGGCGCCGTCGTCGGCATCCGGATGCACAAGGAGTTCAGCATCGACCCGGAGAAGGACCCCAGGGGCCACTCCATGCCGGAGTTCACCAAGTTCCTCCGGACCGTCTTCGCGCTGCCGCGGGCCGCGCCGGTGAGGGTGGTGGAGGGGAGCGAGAGGAGGCCGCGGATGATGGTCATCTCGCGGCGGCACCCGAGGAAGCTGGTGAACGTGAAGGAGGTGGTGGCGCTGGCGGAGCGGGTCGGGTTCGAGGTGGTGATCGGCGACCCGCCGTTCAACCAGGACGTGGGGGACTTCGCGAGGGAGGTGAACGCCGCCGACGTGCTGGTGGGCGTGCACGGCGCCGGGCTGACCAACTCGCTGTTCCTGCCGACGGGGGCGGTGTTCATCCAGGTGGTGCCGTACGGCAAGATGGAGCACATCGGGGAGGTGGACTTCGGGGTGCCGGCGGTGGACATGGGGCTCAAGTACATGGCCTACTCCTGCGGCGTGGAGGAGAGCACGCTGGTGGACACGCTCGGGAGGGACCACCCCGCCGTCAAGGACCCGGAGTCGGTGCACCGGAGCGGCTGGGGAAAGGTGGCCGAGTACTACCTCGGCAGGCAGGACGTGAAGCTCGACCTCAAGCGGTTCGAGCCCGTGCTGCTCAAGGCCATGGCCATGCTCAGGGAGTAGCCGCCGAGCTGCGTGTGCAGCCCACACTAGCCTAGTGCAGTTCCATTTTTCTAATTTATTATGCCTATTAATTTACATTCTTTTTCGGTTCTTTTAAAGGGTGGATGAATTGATCAAAAGGTTTATACGGTATATATATACATACATTTTTTTCCCATTTTGTTCTCGATCGATCCATTTGATCGATCAAATTAGAGAATATATACGAAAATCCAACTGACATCACGAACAATGTACTTGCAAGCAATCAATGAATATGTTGTGTGTCACCTGCAAAAAAAAAAGTATTATTATGCTGTGTGTACCAATAAATCCCATTATACTAGGATCTCCGCAAAACAAGAGAAGGAAAAGGTATTGGAAAAAGAGAACCGACAAACTGTCAGAAATAAAAAAGAGAATCGACAAAAGTAACTTTGGGCCTGCTGTCCATGGGTCAATGAAGCGCGCAAGCCCATCTAAGGGACAACTTGGGCTGGTAGTGGTAGGAGAGGAGTGCGCATCAGGAAGTCGGCAGCTCTGACCAAGCCGAGGCGTGGCAGTGGTGATCCCAAGTTTTCAACTTGATCCTGGTTGCAGATACGTGCAAGCAACACCCCCCACCCACATTGCAACTTCAAAATAACATGGCACCTGATAATTGATAACCATGTCATCATGTAGGTGACAGGATACCATACGAAATAAAATTTTATGTTTCGTAGTACTATTGGTTCTGTTCGGTTGCATAAAAATCACTAATTTCTTGAGTTCAGCATGTTGGCGAGAAAATAACCGTTAAAGTTAATTTTTGAAGAACGATTAACGATTCCACGACAAAAAAAAAAATTCAGTAGAATCAGGAGGATAGTTATGCAACCCATTCCTACACTGTTCAAAATCCAATGTAGTGTACGTATCATGGATTTTTGAGATTACATCCTAGCTTGATTAACCTCAGGAAAAACCTGAATGCACATGAGTTTTTAGTTAAGGTAACAATGCACTGATCATATCCTCCTAGTATATATTGTTAGTAGTACGCTGTCACATGCACTTGGGCTTTTCCTATCATTCAAGAACCTATTGAATCTTAAGCAAGAAAGCAGCCCAGTTCAGCACATGTTGCCCAACGGCCACATGGGCGGCTACCGATTTGGCTACTTGGCCAGCTTAATGGAAGCGGGTCTTAGAAGGACGTTGTTTGGTTGATCCATAGTAGCAGCACGTGGTAGTTTAGCTTACTGATGCTATGATCCATTTGTTGAGTAGAGCAGCAACGACTACAGCAATGGCGTAGATAGCCTTAAACCAGCTGGCCATAAAAATAGAGCAAGGAAAAAAAATCTTTTCACGAACTTGGATTCTCTTTAGACTTGACTTGTGGCAATTAGGGTACGGGGGTGCCACAGACTCTCTGATCGATCTTTGCATCTGATTGCCTGCATGTCCCTACCGGCCTATGAGCAGGGCCGGCACACATAGGGAGGGGCAGAGGAGCGCTCGCCACCCTGGGCCCTTGCTAAAAACTTGTTTATGTATCTATAGTAGCTTTTATTTTTAATACCCAACCATCCAGAATAATTACAGAAATATAGATGGTCCAAGATGTAGTGTACTATTTCTTTACTCTGACTCTTCTTTTCTCAAAAGATACTTCATCATTTCTGAATATGTTTCTCGATGTCGTATTTCTCTAGCTTCTCCAAATTGGTAGACCAACACCATCTCTTACATGTATTTACATGGTTGTGAGTAGTGAAGACTAAAGATGCAATCACATAACCATACCATTTTGCAAACGGCTCTCCTTCGATTCGAATGATTCCACTTGTCATATCATACATGTTGGAGAGTATTTCATCTTAATATCAATCTTATATCTAATAGTATACTCTTCTACTCATTTTTTTCATAGTCATATGAACTTGTTACTCCCATAATGTTCTTTTGTGATTAATTTTAGAGGTGCATATATATACATATACACCTGTACACAAGGATCAATTGGTAGAAATAAGTATTATGGTATATATTCACTCGATAAATATAAACAATTAGTTTTAAATTTTTTACCAAGATTTTAAAGACTATAGATCTATCAAACGTAAATATTATTTAACCTGCTATTGCATTACATGAATATTTCTCTCGTGGAACACTAATATTTTTTAAGTCTTTTGTGTCTGAACAAGTAGGGGAGCTTGATAAACATTGTTGAGATGCCCAAGAACTATAATCATTCTTAATGACAGAGTAATCTTAAATTTTTAAACATAATAATATGAAAAATATCCTTAAGAAATTTTCCATAGTATTGGGGCCGTTGCCCTGCCCCTCACATTAACCCTTGGGAAAGTCTTTCACATTAAACAAAGGGCCCTTGATGTCGTGTTGCCCCTGGGCCCCAAAATGTATGAACCGGCCCTGCCTATGAGTGATCCGATGTTACCTTAGTGGTGTGACGACAGGCTTTTCTTGGATGAGTTTCCGACATAGATAATTCTTTAGAGTATGAACTTTACATCAACATGATTGTCCACCATAAAAATGGAGAAGAGAATTAATCCAATGTACACAACCTCCAAGTTGACAACCAAAAGTCCATGCGTTAGAAATAACTGTTTGTGAAATGGACGCTAGCTTCATGGGAAGAGACGGGCGTGCATCAACTCCAGAACTACAATTCAGAGCTAGCACAAAGCGTACTGCTGTCGTGCATCAAAAAGGCAAATTTTATAAGTGCAGTTCAGAACTATCACGAAATGCAGCATGAACTTACATTTTACCTACGCATAGATAATTCTTCAGGGAACGGTGTCTGCTCAACTCAATCTTCACACCACGTTTAGGGAATATACTGAACCGGCACAAGCCCCTCACATATGGCCTCCAGGAGGTGCACAAATCAACATACAATAGGAGACTTCAAAGTAAAGCAGAAACTTATGCAGTTGTGTACATAAATTAGCCACACCAAAACAGTACACTTTAAAGAGGCTAGCTACGAACAACTAAAATGCACTGTCGGTGCCTCATGCTCAATAGCAAGCATTAGAACATGTCATTGCAGCCACAGCCAGAGTGAGGATTTGTTTTTTGAAGGGCGAGTGAGGATTATTTCTTACCAGGCAGGCACAACCAACCCGACTTTCATTATTATGAGACTACTGCTCAATGAGTATATCCATCGTCATTGTCTCTCTTGACTATTCTTGGACTACTATGTCCATCATCCAAATATTATGTCTGCAGCTGAGGGGGATCCACGCATGAGTTGCTCCCTAGTCTGTTGCTTGCTAGCTTCATCCATCGGAAATCTCAGGGGCTCGCGATCACAGGCAACGCACTCCTTGCACGGGCACCTATCACGCAGCTCGATTCTCTTCAAGGCCATTCGGCTCGTGTCATGACAAGCCTTATGTAATTCATCACCTTGTCTTCATCCTCAAACCCTGTCATCACCAGCAACTTCAACTTCAAGTGCTTCAGATTCCCGGATGGTTCCCACGTCACGTTCGTCTTCTCAGCAGTGTCCTCCGACTTACTGAGTTCACATGAATGCAGAGATAACTTCATGGACAACAATGAAACTGACACATGTTACATTCCGAGTTGGCATCAGCTTCAATATTAATATTTAAAACCAAGAACAGTGGCAATAATAAGAGTAAGAGTAGGTTTGATCTTGCTTTCTCAATCTCCCTCAGATCCTAGCGTTCAAGGAATGGAATATTACCAAGTACCCTCCCATATTTCACATAGTATTTTTTGTTCTACCTTTTTCTTAGGAACAACACTACTAGAGAAAAGCTTACGCGAGACGCACCTAAAAGCTTATGCGAGGCGCATATCATATGCGCCTCTAGCTTCAAGCCTCGGCTATTTTTTATAATATAGAAGGCGCATATCGATATGCGCCTTGCATATGTTTTACAATGCGCCTCGTATATTGATAGTATATGCGCCTCCGGTAATATTTTCGAAATTCAAGTTTTACATACCACTATAAATAATAATATACAGATATTCAAATATACAATATAGTCCAGAATACAGTATAAAGAGCACAGAATTTTTCAGAAACTTGCAATTTGCCAAAACATAATAGAACCAACATGAATACAATACATTACACATCAATCATGACATATAAGTTCATACATCAAGTGTTTGTGCCACAAGTTCACACCTCCGAGTACAAGTTCACAATCACATTACACCTCCGAGTACAAGTTCACAATCACATTACAACTCCAACGACGTAGCTCTACCTAGATGAAGTAGAACACATAACCTACCATGAAGAGCAACAAGGTGGTGATCACGAGGAAGTCCATCTATATTCTTACTGCAGGGAAAGTAACAATCAAGTGAAGTTCCTTCGTACCAAGAACTGCAGCTGTATGAAGAAGAGTGATGTTCCCCTTGGAGCGTTGCTGATGCACATCAGCGCCATGATCAAGAAGGTACTTGACGGCAGGAAGGCAGCCGTTGATGACGGCATGCACCACAGGCGTAAACTCTAGCATCAAGATAGATCCAAGCCAGCTGAAGTTAACGATGCTCATCAAGTCAACAACCTGAATATAGGATCGGAGAGGCGAGCTACCCTGAGCGGTGTCTGGCTTGTCGACGTCCATCCCGACCTCCTCGACAAGGTACTGGTAGGCGGGCAGCTTGCCCTGGCCGGCGGCGGCATGGAGCGCGTTCAATGATTTTATGGTTTTGTCACATCCACTGTATAATATGATCAAAAAGTTCAGGTGTAAAAACATACATCCTGTGTATGGATTATTCAGAAACCCGGCGAAAACCAAAATGTCTAAACCACTAAGTTTAACGCTGGTTTGGTGAAACCGGTTAAACTGGTGATGCTCACCCTTAGTTTCCTCTCAAATTTTCAACATCACACAACATATTGTTTGGAAAAAATATATTAAGAGAACACTATGGTATATCTCGGCACAATAACTTTAATCATAAATAGTACGGTAAGGATCATGTGTGTGTGTAACTATTGAACCAAAAATACATGGGCTACTATACCATCTCTAAACAGAGAAACTGAACTTATGAAAGATAAACTGAACACTATGCACCACCGTGGCCAGATGATGGGGAATAAATCAAACTAGTTGCGGGAGCCAGCTCGTCCATGGATCCTCTGGGATGGGCCGAAGAGCTGCAACTGCTGCGATTGAATGAAGTTGAAGCTGGAACACTCATGCAGTTCTTCAAAAAATGGAGGATTTGCTTGCGGGGAGCCAGCTCGTCCGTAGATCCTGGGCAAAGCCAGAGAGCTACAACTTCTGCGAGTTCTAAAATCGACGGAGGATGAGCCGGCAGAGCCCATGCAGCTGGCCTGGCTAGCCGGGTTGTATCTCCACCACTAAATATCCTTAAGAAATTTTCTATAGTATGGGGGCGTTGCCCTCCCCCTCACATTAACCCTTGGGAAAGTCTTTCACGTTAAACAAAGGGCCCTTGATGTCGTGTTGCCCCTGGGCCCCAAAATGTATGAACCGGCCCTGCCTATGAGTGATCCGATGTTACCTTAGTGGTGTGACGACAGGCTTTTCTTGGATGAGTTTCCGACATAGATAATTCTTTAGAGTATGAACTTTACATCAACATGATTGTCCACCATAAAAATGGAGAAGAGAATTAATCCAATGTACACAGCCTCCAAGTTGACAACCAAAAGTCCATGCGTTAGAAATAACTGTTTGTGAAATGGACGCTAGCTTCATGGGAAGAGACGGCGACAGGCGTGCATCAACTCCAGAACTACAATTCAGAGCTAGCACAAAGCGTACTGCTGTCGTGCATCAAAAAGGCAAATTTTATAAGTGCAATTCAGAACTATCACGAAATGCAGCATGAACTTACATTTTACCTACGCATAGATAATTCTTCAGGGAACGGTGTCTGCTCAACTCAATTTTCACACCACGTTCAGGGAATATACTGAACCGGCACGATCCCCTCACATATGGCCTCCAGGAGGTGCACAAATCAACATACAATAGGAGACTTCAAAGTAAAGAAGAAACTTATGCAGTTGCGTACATAAATTAGCCACACCAAAACAGTACACTTTAAAGAGGCTAGCTACGAACAACTAAAATGCACTGTCGGTGCCTCATGCTCAATAGCAAGCATTAGAACATGTCATTGCAGCCACAGCCAGAGTGAGGATTTGTTTGTTGAAGGGCGAGTGAGGATTATTTCTTACCAGGCAGGCACAACCAACCCGACTTTCATTATTATGAGACTACTGCTCAATGAGTATATCCATCGTCATTGTCTCTCTTGACTATTCTTGGACTACTATGTCCATCATCCAAATATTATGTCTGCAGCTGAGGGGGATCCACACATGAGTTGCTCCCTAGTATGTTGCTTGCTAGCTTCATCCACCGGAAATCTCAGGGGCTCGCGATCACAGGCAACACACCCCTTGCACGGGCACCTATCACGCAGCTCGATTCTCTTCAAGGCCATTCGGCTCGTGTCATGACAAGCCTTATGTAATTCATCACCTTGTCTTCATCGTCAAACCCTGTCATCACCAGCAACTTCAACTTCAAGTGCTTCAGATTCCCGGATGGTTCCCACGTCATGTTCGTCTTCTCAGCAGTGTCCTCTGACTTACTGAGTTCACATGAATGCAGAGATAACTTCATGGACAACAATGAAACTGACACATGTTACATTCCGAGTTGGCATCAGCTTCAATATTATTATTTAAAACCAAGAACAGTGGCAATAATAAGAGTAAGAGTAGGTTTGATCTTGCTTTCTCAATCTCCCTCAGATCCTAGCGTTCAAGGAATGGAATATTACCAAGTACCCTCCCATATTTCAGATAGTGTTTTTTGTTCTACCTTTTTCTTAGGAACAGGCTTTCATGGTTTTCAGGTAATGAATGATAGTTTTTAAGCCGTCCGCTTTAGGACGCCTAGGCGACGCTTAGGCGTCAAGGAGCCCACCCTCCGCTTTGCAAAAACGACCACTTTAGGCGCCTAGGCATCAAAGCGCCCGCCTAGGTGTTGCCTACGCATCAAAACGCCCCCAGATCGCCTTAAGACGCCTTATCACCTTAAAAACCATGTCAATGATTGCTAAGTTTAGACCCTCAGAAGAATTAGTTTTTCGGACGAATTTGCAAAGTTTACTATACAGCCGTCTAGAATAAATGAATAATTTCGAAGATTCAGTTAAAATTAGTAGATTAAGGCACCTAACATGTGGTCAGACACCGTGGAAAATGTCATGTGTCTTGTATGGATATTATCTCTCTGAAAAATTTCTATGCATCATCAATTCATGAGATCTCTGTATTCTTGCATCTCAAAGAGGCCTGCGTGTACTACTTTTACTATTTCTGAAAGAATAGAGTAAATTAAGTATTTTGATATTATACATGTATTACATAGACGTGTGCTATAATATTATTGCTTAATGTATGGAAACATATCAACAAGCAAATTATATACATGCCAAGATATGAATTGGAAGAAATGAAGTAAAAGACTTACACATAAATCCTCCAAGGAAGGGGCACTTTCAAGGATAATCATAGTCCAATTCAGATCACACTAGGCAAAGATATTGTAAAGATGCACAACTCTTAGTTTACTGAATAAAGGAGTGAGCTGTTTTGGATCTTCAGGGTGAATCCAAATCTGCAGCCGAACAAAGAATGAAAACATAGAGAACAATAATATTAAGCAACAGGGATAAGTTGAAATAAAAAAGCGTGATGCAGATCTAGAGGGTATTGTAGTAGGAACTTACCATTTGAGCACGGAAATCCATATGCAGAAATGACAGGTTTCTGTTACTAGAAAAACACTCACTCAATGCGAATGGATCCTGCCTAGATAGGGCAGGAGAAGCGAAGCATACTTAGCTGAGGAACATAGCCAAAAGACACCGGGGGATTTTCTCCGCACCAGGTATCGTAGAAGAATGACACAAGTTTAGGAACACAGATTAGTTCAACCTGTGCACACCCGAAGTTGATAAGTTGAAGTTCCGTAAGCTCAGAGGATGGGGCATCTATCTTCAGGAAAGGGTAGTGGCCCATCTCACAGGATCTCAAGGAGAGGTACTTGAGCTTATGGCAAGTGTTGAAGATATTGGAACGAAAGGTTCTGCAGTGTTAGTTTTGTGAGCAAATTGAAGGCAGCATGGCAAGCGTGGAAGAATGACATAAACCTCTGTCTGAATAATGCTAGGTGAGCCTCTGTTGGAAGTGGAACATGTCCATACAGCGCAAACTCGAGGTACTATGTTACTCTGATATTCACGACCATATGAGCGATAGAGGACAGGTAAGGGTCTACCAGGTAGAAGCTGAGTTTCAGACTCTTGATGATTCGACTGCATTCGTTCTGCAGGCACCTCCAAAGTGTGCGACATTAATTTGCAGATAACAGAGCTGATGAGGGAGGTGCATCCAACGTGTGGAGAGCATGCCTGTCAGAATCGCCTCCGGCGTATCAGAGCGTTCAAGGATTTGGAGTAGAATGTCACTGGGGAGCGTACTAATTATATCTTCATCTTCGCTCGCGCTAATGCTATTTTCATCCCCAGTCTGCACAACAGTTAATTGAAAGAAATGTGTTATGGCAAGTTGGCAACTAGTGGATCAAAATAAGGAAAAAAAAGAAACGATTTATTTCTTAATACGATTCTCCTTGGGTAAGATTAGTACTCCCTCCATTCCAAAATACAGTATATGATGTTAGATTTGCCAAAACATCTTATATTTTTTATACTAGTAGTAGCAATAGTAGCGGTTATAGTGATAGTAGAAAAAGAAGAATCTAAAGCGAAGGGAGTATGAACTTACAGTGTTGCACGTTGACTCCATAATTGGACGCCTCAGGAGATCGATTACTCACGGACGCCAGCGTAGCTTTGTTACCCGATGCGGCTCATTGGAACGGCCAGAGACTTGCGGCTGCTAAGTACTTACTGAGACAGACAGCCGGCCCTGTAGTCGCTAAACTACTTATTGAGGTGGCCTTGGAACGGCTGGACACCCAGCGCCGCTCGTCCCCGCAGGCAGAATCTAACGGCGTACCCGCTCCAAGTGCTCAACGCCGCCGCCCGGGCGCGTGCTTGGCTTCCTCTCCAGCCGCCGATTTTGAAAGGAGGCAGAGAAAATTAGGGGTTTGAGCGTTCCAAAATCGGGATCGAATCGACCAATGTCGGGTTGGAAATGGAAGAAGCGACCAATGTCGGGTTGGGGCCTGTGGGCTCTAATGGGCTGGGTTCAAGTGGGCTTCAGTCAAGATTTTCTTCTCTTTGAGTGAAACTTCGGTATGAAAATGCTACTGCAGACCTGCTCCCAATTTCCCCCCGGAATTCTAGGTTAGAGCCAGCCGTGGCACACCCTGATTATGTTTAGAGCATCTTTGACAGGTGGCCTATAATAGAACTGGCGAAGTAAAAACTAACTTTTATATCACATTGGCCAGAAAATGCCTCTCTCTAACAAATAATGGTGACGTATCCACAAATTATGTATATATTAGGCCAGGTGATGCAACCATTTACATCACCTCCCCTGATGATGTAAAAGAAACGAGGCAGCCTTTGGCTGAGGGTTTATGGGTGCCATGAGAGGCATGGAGTGGCTATATTGGAGGTGGTATGTAAGGTTTCATGGGTGGCGACATGGGCACCATGAATCGTGCTATGGGCGGAGGCATGGGAGGTTTCGACGGAGGGTTTATGGATGCTATGGGAGGAGGCATGAGAGAGGGCATCGGAAGTGCTTCAGGAGGTGTCATGGCCGGAGGATTGGGTGGAACTATGGGAGGTGGAATGGCTGGCAGCTTGGGAGATGACAAGTCTGGTGGCATGGGTGTTGCTTCCAACAACACCCATGTTGCCAACGACAATGAAGATCAACAAGGAGATGCCAATGGTGGAAATGATGCATGAGAAGTGGCTATAATATGTATTTGTGGTGAACATACTCCAAGAATATTTGCAAGCGGAACGTGCTGGGAGATGGCACGACACGTTCCTTTCGTGTGCGCCACGCACCGAAGCTACGCCCCTGTTCATGGCGGCACCTCGATCTTCGCTCATGGCTGGTCCGGGGATAGCGCTGGGTGCCACGCGTCGCCGGGCTTCTCCCCCCACCTACTCCACCCTTCTCTCACTCGCTCAAGGCTCAGACATCGCCGACTCCTCCTCCTCTGCTGAGATTTGCTTCTCGTTCTGGATTTCCCCGTCGTCTGATGCTGACAAGCGATGATGAGAGGAAATTGGAGAAGGGAGAAGGATCGAGGCAGGGTGCTGGCTCGGGTGACGTCGGAGAAGAAGAGCCGCTCGGGAGCAACCGGCCACATCCTTCACATCGACGTGATTTGGGGATTGAGGAAGGTGCGATCTCTGAGGTCCTCTCTCCCTGTCAGACTGATGAAGGCTTCCACCTATGCATTGGGTCGTTGCCACTCTGTTTTGGGTCAGAAACCTCGTCGGCTCAATGCTCTGATCTCGCTCCCGCGAGCGAAACGGAAGTTGGGATCGTTGAAGGAGATTCTCTTGGATCCACGGAGCAGCTCCTGCAAGCGAGGGAGGCCGCGCAGAGCTTCATCCCCCATGTCGAGGCTGGTGCAGGTTCTGAGAAGTCCTCTGCTCAAACAGCGTGCTACAGTTCAGATGGCGCCGGGTTTCTCGAGGAAGGAAATGGGGGCTGCAGTTGGCCTGCTAGATCTCCAGGTACAAGCATCTCTGCTCTGCAATATCCTGTGTTCGGTTCGGAATCGAGGGGCCCAGTAGGGGCGCAAGGGAAGCAATGGCGGGAACCTGCAGGTTTGGTTCCTTGTGGTCTGAGGAAGAAGAAAATCAAGCTTGTTAAAGGGTCTGAGCTGGAGTTGGATGGGCTTGGAATGGGTGGTGCTGAAGGCTTAGATGATTTTTTCCTATAGTTGTGGTGTTGTCCTTTGCAGCCCATGTGCTGTCCACCACCACCACAACCTCTGCAACCACCACCACCTCCACCATATCCTACTTCCCACAGGACACCTGTCCATTCCTTTTTAACCGAAGCTGCTCCTGGTCCTAGGGTTTACTCTTCCCCCCTCCTGGTGGCGGCGGTTGTTGAGCTCACCTCGGGTCTACAGTGTTTGGGGCTTGAAGATTGGATGCCTGAAGAAATCAGAGAAGTGGAGATGGGTGATCGTGGCAGAGGGAACCAGGGGAGAGGCAGAGGGAGAGGCAAGGAACAGGAGAGCTGGTCTCAACAGGGAGGACAGCAACAGTTTCAGCAGAACCCTTTTGAGATGGGGCAGTTCAATCCTCCTCCTCAGTTCTACCCCAACCAGCCTCCCTATGGATTCATCCCAGGTATGCAACCACCTTGGGGTTTCAACACTCCTTTTCCTGCTTTCCCTGGTCAGCATCCATTCAACATGCCTTCAAATCAGTGGGTTGCTCCACAGCAACAGCAAGCCCCACAGGGTAATGAGATGATTGAGAAAAGTAAGGTTCAGCAGAAGTCTAAGAAGAAACAGGGGCCTGTTCAGAGGGAGGCTGCTGCCCCTGTGAGCAGTATTAATCAATGGAACTATGTGGATGCAATATGTCTGTGTTGTGGTGAACCAGGTCACCTGCAGAGCAGTTGTGAGAAGACTCCTCTTTGTTTCATCTGTAAAAGTTCCTCTCATGAAGTGGAGAAGTGTCCTGTTAGGAAGAGGCCTCACCAGATGGCTAGGTATGTTGGTAGTGGAGCTCCTGGTCTTGGCTTCTATCATATTGAGGTGCCTGAAGTGGTTATGCATCCCATTGCATCCACAAAAAATTGTGGGATTGTCTTAGTTGAGGAGGGTTCTTTGTCTGCTGCTGAACTAGCACAAGAGTTCTCCAAGATCTATAAGACAAATTGGCCTTGGCAGATCAGAGAGCTAGGGGTTGACAATACCTTTCTAGTCAAGTTCCCTCCACACATTGGTGTGGAACAGGTCATTGGTTACCCCAAGTTTGGTGTGTCAAAGCCTGGTGTTTGGGTCAAAGTTGAGGCTTGGAATGATGACCCAGAACCAGTTGATTCTTTGAAGAAAGTTTGGGTGGTTATTACTGGCTTGCAGACTAAGTGGTGTGAATGGAGTACATTAGATCAGGTTGTCTCTACTTGTGGCATTCTGGAGGATGTTGATTGGCAGAGCATCTTCAAAAACAATGCTAAAGAAGTCAGGGTTTTGGTTAAGTGTAAAGACCCTTCCAAATTACCTGCTGGCAGACTCTTTAATTTCCATGATTACTTGTTTCACCTGGGATTTAATCTAGATGCTACTGTCCCTTCTGTGGTGTGTGATGAGGTTCAAGTTAAAGAAGATCAGAATGATCAGAACAAGAAGGATGCTGATGATTCCACTGGCCAAGGTGATGGTATGAACCATGAGGGTAGCTCTGGGAATGGTCTGCCCTCTCTACAAACTAGCTCTGGAAATTTACCAAGGAATGGTGGTCAAGGGGCTAGCAGGGTTAGGATGGCAGCTAATTATGAATTGAGTGCCAATGCTGTGTTTCAGTTGATGGTCCAAAAAGGGGTAGTTGACTCTGAAGGAAATTTTATTTGGGATAAATCTCAGGCTCCAGATGATGTTGAATCTGAGGTGCAGCAGTTCAGGATACAGGTACATCATGAGGAGGTGAGTTTTGGTCAAAAGCTAGAGTCAGAAACTAACAGTAAGGATGTGGATTGTTTGATGCTACCTGATGATATTATGCCAAGCTTTAAGGATCTGGGTGTGAGAGAGAGAGATGATTCCAATATAGAGCCAAAAGCTATCAAGAGACAGAAGCAATGGGGTCCTGTTCAGCCCACTAGACAGAGCACAAGAGTGGATAGGTCCAGAAACATCCTTGCTAGAGCTGTTGACTTGAAGAAGAAGAGTAATTTAGAGGTTCCCAATTTGAAAGGTATAATGCTTGCTAATCCTTTCAATGTTCTTTCTCCTGTAGAGCTAGAAGTTTTATCTGATAAAATAGGTGTTGTAGTTAATGATAGTGCTCATGATGATGTAGATGATAGTCATAGTTTGATTTCTACTTCATCTGGTCCTAGGAACTTGGATGAGGAAGCAGATGGATGGATTGAAGTCTTACATAAGTCTCGGGGCAAGCACCCCAGGAAAAAGTTTTTATGATTAGTGTGTTCTGGAATAGTAGGAGTTTAAATGCTCCTGGTAGACAGAAGTATATAGAGGATAACTTTTTTCCTTTAAGAGTAGACTATATTGGCTTTCAAGAGACTAAAAAAGATAGTTTTAGTCATTCTTTTTTAAAGAATTTGTTAGGAAATAGGAATTTTGCTTGGAATTTCTTACCTTCTAGTGGCACTGCTGGTGGCATTCTGGTAGGTGTCAATTTGGACCTTTTTGATGTAGTTGCTTGGGATATTAAATCCTTTTCTGTTAGTGTAGTGGTTAAGAATAAGAGTACTGAATTTGTTTGTAGGATTACTACTGTCTATGGTTCTGCTTATGAGGATGGCAAGCAAGCTTTTATCTCTAAGTTGCATGAGCTATTCATTAATTGGGATGGTCCTGCCATGATTGGTGGAGATTTTAATTTGATTAGGTCCCCTGAGGACAAAAATAATAGTAACATAGATTATAGGTGGGTAGATAAGTTTAATACTTGGGTGGATCTTTGGGCTCTCATGGAGATTGGTTTATCTAGGAGAGCTTATACTTGGGGTAATAACCAGGCTGACCCTACTATGTGTAAATTAGATAGGATTTTTTGTACTACTGGCTTTGACATGCATTTTCCTTTAGCTAGTGCTAGAGCTCTACCTAGACTAGGGAGTGATCACACCCCAATTGTTTGGGATTCTGGTGAGCATTGTATCCCAAAAACTTTTAGATTTAGGTTTGAGAAGTGGTGGTTGGCTAGGTCTGATTTTAAGGATGTTGTTTGTAAGGCCTGGTCTCTCAGGATTTTTAGTGCTAATCCTTTGGATGTTTGGCAAGGTAAAGTTAGGTAGTTTAGGAAATTAGCCAAAGGTTGGAGCATTAATATTGAGGCTGCTATTAGGAAAAATAAGAAAGATCTAATGGAGGAGTATGATTCTTTAGACATTAAAGCTGAGTCTCAATTGCTTTCTGATGATGAGAGGGATAGACTAGCTTGGATTTTTAAAGAACTCCAGTCTTACTGGGTTGTAGAAGAAACCAAAGCTAGGCAGAGGTCTAGGGACAGGAACATATTAGAGGGGGATATGAATACTGCATATTTTCATGCTGTAGCTAATTAGAGAAGAAGGAAGAAGTTAATTTCTGTTCTGAAAGGGCCTGATGGCCCAGCTACAGAGATTGGTGAAATGTCCAAAATTGCTTTGGACTATTATAAAGAACTTTTTGCTTGGGAACCTAGGCCTGAGTTAAGTCTCAAACATGATTTTTTCTCTGAGGAGGAGAAAATTAGTGATGAGGAAAATCTTGGCTTGGGTGCTCCTTTTACTAAGGAAGAAGTTAGGGTGGCAGTCTTTGGCTCTTATGCTGAAGGTGCTCCTGGACCTGATGGTCTTTCTTTTCTGTTTTACCAATCCTTTTGGGATATTATTGAAGTTGACCTGTTATCCATGTTTAATGCATGGCATGAGGATCATCTTGATATTTTTAGATTAAATTTTGCCATGATTACTTTGATTCCTAAAGATAATGATGCTAAAACCATGAAGAAATTTAGGCCTATTAGTCTGTTAAATTGTTCTTTTAAAATCTTTACTAAGGTGTTGACTAACAGATTAGCCAAAGTGATAGGTAGGATTATCACCCTTAATCAATCTGCTTTCATTAGAGGTAGGTTTATTTTAGAAAGTGTTGTGACAGCTCATGAGATTATTCATGAGGTGCACAATAGCAAAAGTAAAGGGCTTGTCCTTAAGATAGATTATGAGAAAGCTTATGATAGAGTCAATCTAGATTTTTTGTTTGAAATCCTTGAGCTTAGAGGTTTTTGTCCTATATTCATTAGGTTTATCAGGAAAATCTCTCTAGGGGGGTCCATAGGGGTCAGAGTTAATGATTTTGAGAGTGACTTTTTTCTGACTGGGAAAGGTCTTAGACAGGGTGATCCCATTGCTCCTCTGCTTTTTAACATCATGATTGATGTCTTCTCTAGAATGTTAACTAAAGGCTCTGTCTGTGGAGCCATAGTGGGTCTCTGTCCTAATTTTGTGCCTAGGGGTGTTAGTTGCTTGCAGTATGCTGATGATACTTTACTTTTCCTAAAACCTGATAGAGCTGGGGCCATTAACCTCAAATGGATCCTCACTTGTTTTGAGCAAATTTCTGGAATGAGGATTAACTACCATAAAAGTGAGCTCATTCCAATTAACTTGGATGATGATGAGTTTAGACCTTTTCTAGATATTTTTGAGTGTGTTGGAGGTAGCTTCCCTATTAAATACGTGGGGATCCCTCTGCATTTTGATAAGTTGAGGAGAGAGGATCTTCAGCCCCTTATAGAAAACCTTCTTAAAAGGATCACTGGCTGGAGAGGTAAACTCCTTTCATATGCTGCTAAAAGAGTCTTGATTCAGGCTTGCTTATCAAGCATCCCTATTTATCTTCTTTCTTTCTTTAAATTCCCTAAATGGGACATTAAACTTCTAGATTCTCATATGGCTAACTTTTTCTGGAATGATGAAGAGGATAGACATAAAATCCACCTTGCTAACTGGCCCTCAGTCTGTATGAAAAAAGAATATGGAGGTCTGGGAATTCCAAATTTGTTAGACCTTAACCTGTGTTTACTAGGGTCTTGGATTAAAAGATATATTCAGGGTGAAGGGACACTCTGGAAGAAAATTATAGATGCTAAGTATAGAACTAAAAATCCTAATATTCTCTGTTGTCATGATATTCATCCTTCTACTTTTTGGAAAGGTGTGATGTGGGCTTCTAGAGCTGTTGAAGTAGGCTATAAGTGGCAAGTAGGTAATGGTAAATCTATCAATTTTTGGGAGGATGTCTGGTTTGGTAACTCTACTCTGGCTACTCAATATTGGGAAGTTTATTTAGTTTCCAACCAACAAACCAAAACTATAGCTGATCTTTGGGATGGTAGTAATCTTAGATGTGACTTTAGAAGAACTTTTACTGACCAAATGATGGTCCAGTGGCAGGAAATTTTAGGCATTGCCCAATCTGTTTCTCTGACAGATGTTGAGGATCAACTTATCTGGCAGTATGAGTCTAAGGGAGTTTATTCTTCTAGCTCTATGTATGCTTTGGTAAACTTTAGAGGGATGACTCCCCTTTATTTGCCTGCGGTTTGGAAGCTCAAAGTTCCCCCTAGGATTCAGATTTTTCTTTGGCTTTTCTCTCAGAACAAAATTCTTACTAGAGATAATATTAGATCCAGAGGTATCCCAAAACCGATGGAATGTACTCTTTGTAGGGAGTTTGAATCTGTTAAGCATTTATTTTTTGTTTGTGTGGTTTCCAGGATGATCTGGACTGATGTTCAGGACATTTTTGGAATCCTAGTCGTTAATTTCGAGTCTATTTCTTCGAGATGGCTTGCTAGTAAGAAACATCTACAGTTTAATGTGGTTTCTGCTGCAGTCCTTTGGAGCATCTGGAATAATAGGAATAATATAGTCTTTAACCATACTCCTTGGATTAACATGAAACAAGTGTGGCGTCTCGTCCTATCGTATCTAAGGAATTGGAAGGTCCCATTCAAAGAGCTGGAGGAGGGGAGGATCATTCTGTTCATGGAACGGATGATAAACAGGCTGAGGAACCCACTGGAGCTCATGGCAAGCTGATCTGCAATGGCTTTGAGTGGATCTCTACTTGGAAAACCACTGCTTCGTCGAGCTATGGGGGGCGTGCTACCCTGACGTTCCTAGAGGCACACCCTGAGTCTGCTGATGAGGTTCACGTGGTTATCTGAGTCAGAGTTTTTGTTGCTTAGCCTGTTCTTCCTCGTCTCCCTCTGTTCTGAATGTAATCTTTCCAGTTATGAGACTAGTTCCCTGGCTCGCTTTTGTGTTTTCTGGGCTTCCCCTTCTGGGTGCCGGAAAATAGTAACTTTTGTTTAGCATCTAGTTTTGCCTTCCCGTTTTTTAGTCGTTGCTTGTATCTGAACCTGAAGTCCAGGCTGGTGTTGGTTTCATTTCTTGAAATGGAATCGGGGATGAATCCCTATTGATCTAAAAAAATAATATTTGCAAGCGTGTTACAGGAGTTGCTAGTTGTGTACGACAGGAAGTGTCCCACGGACACATGCCGTAGGTTCCTTGCGTGAGGTCATGAGAACATGGTTCCTAATTTTGTAGACCGGATTGACCAAGAGAATGAATAGGTAATGCTTTAGTGCATGATTGATCAACCTATGGTGGTATGTCCAAGCAAAAGCCCGTGCTGAGAAGAAGATACATCAAAGGAAATTTAAGGATGAGTGCCACGTAGATGTTACCGGTTAGGACAAGATTAAACCACGTAGTCTTATCTAATTAGATGCTTGATACCCGAAAATCCCTTGATACCTTCGTAGACTATTAAGTTTTAATTATTAGTTTGTACCGATTGTTCTAATTAATATGTATTTGGTATATGAATTTTTAATACATATATGTATTCTTTCCGGTGACTTGGATAATATATTTGAGTACCTAGACAACTACTAGAGATGCTCTTAACCTCCTAGCTCTCCCTCTGCTGTTGTAGTGGGTATAAAGGCTGATAGCTTGGGAGACACCAAGCCACTCTCAGCCTTATCCGAAAATAATCCCACCCATCTCCAGTTCACCCAGACAAACCCTATCAATTATCCCCATGGCATTTACCACCACACCCATCCCGCTGCCTCCCGTGCTAGATCTGTCCATCACTCCCCTGCTAGTGAGATCCCATTGACTCTCTTGTGACGTATACGGCCGGCGTGCCCCTCCCCGTGAGATCACGTCGCCTCTCGGGTGTCCCCTTGTGATCTCCTCCAAATTGACATGGAGTCTTGGATGGAGATTAAGCATAGTGAGCCCCTCGGCGATGTCGGGAACAATACAAGCTCATTCAATGATGTACAATTTTCTGGGTTTTGGTCGATTAGGGACTTTTGTGAACTTATGTCGATTCAATCTACATGCGATTTTCTAGGGTTCTCTTTGTTACTTCACTGTGCATTCAGACTTCAAGTTGTCCGCCGAAGGAAAGATGTATGTATTAGAAGATCTAGACTTTCCAATCTACCGGAAGAACGCAACTGATGAAGGAAGAAAGAGGGCAGGAGAGATGATGCATAAGTTATCTAGACCGAACCTCTTTCACCGACCAAACCTCTCGCCTGATCCCCGTGCGATGACCCCGCCCCATACCGGGGCTCACTATCGGCCGCCTCCAATCCCCCCCCGCAGGATCTCCCCTCCCCACCGCCGCTGCGGTGACCCAGCATACCACTGCATGATGTAGTATACTATAGTCGTTGACATAACACCAATGAAACATCGTTCACTAGTATTACATCCCTCAGAATGGCACAACAAAAACACAGTGGGTCCAATACATGGCTAAAGGTCACAACTCACTCTTTACACAAGATCCAGAGAATACTCTAGTTAAAGAGAGAGAAAGAACTTCTTACAAAGAAAAATCAAAGATAAACAACACAAGGACTATTCTACTAGTAAGACTAGTATTTTAACTAAGGGGTTGACATTGCTGCTATTGCAACGCACTACAGAAATAGGTTCTTTGGCTAGAGATTATATCCCTATCTAATCAGTAACTTCGTCTTCACTTGAGTTGAGGTATTTGTTGACTTCCTTGTCTTTGTTGAAGAGCTTTAGCTTTGGATGATGCTTTCTGGAGCATAAATTGGTGTAGACGTCATCTCAATGGCTTGAGAATCTAGCAAGGGTTAAGAAGATACTTTGAGTACGAGCGTACTCAGCAAGTTCACTAGAAAAGGAGTGTTTGATGCACTATAACTACAGCCACAGACCATAGGTCGTAGGCAATGCAAGTTTTCGTAAAACATTTCTTCAAAGGATTGCTTTTATTCTAAAAAGCTATGTCCGTCAGCCTTCACGGGTTTACCAGAACTTTCATGCAGTTCCTTTCCTGCCGCGTTCGCAGCTCCTTCCCGGAACATGGAGTAACAAGTTACAGTTCTTACACTCTATAGAGGTGCGTTGCTTTTCCCATGAGAGATCAACTCCTTGTTGCACAACCGAGAAGCTTACCCGCCCATAATTCTGTGTTGTGGGGCCTAGTAGATGATCCAAGCCAATCACTACCCTCTTCACGACCTCATATGTCTGCACGATCCTTCGGGCTGGCTCATTTGCGTTAAGCCCCCTTTTGGGCAGGCTAAAGCCTGATGAGTTCCCGAAGACTCTATGACCTGGTGTTGCCCTGGCAAGTGCCATAGTAAATGGTCCATCCACTAAACACCATCCATAGATAATCTAGACACCAAAAGTGTGGGGCGTAAGGGTGCCTACCCATATGTTGGATCCGCGCAAGGAATCACAACGTCACGTTAAGGTCGTCTTGCCTCCATACAAGAGGAAAAGGATACAACTGACTTCTTCGTCCCATTCCAAATCTCATGGTTAACGCGTAATATACAGCGCTAGAATCACTGGCGACATTGGTTGTTAAGTCCTAGATAATATGTTCCTTTACCACCAGAACTTTCATAGTAGGTTCTTACCTAATGGTAAATAACCTATAATCATTTTATTACGAAAATAATGTTTTCTGACCTTTTTGAAATGCAAGTGATGACAACACTGGATTTGTAAAATACTTTACAGAGAATAATCAAAGGACATGAGCAAGTGTGAACTTGCCTTGTGTGATTGCAAGACTATGCACTCACGGTCTTCAAGATAGTATAAGATCCAAAATCTGAAATCATCATCATTGGTCCGGTAAGGACTAATGTTTAAGGAAGCAATATGCTCTGATGCATAAGTAATGTGATGCACTTTATAAACGCGAATCCCGGGGATAACGTTGTTCTAGGGCTTGGATTCCGGAAAAGGTTACTTTAGAATGTGTTGTCCCTTTTAGATAAGTTGCATACTTGTGCTTTTTGTTAAGGCTTATGAGTGTATGTGAAACAATCATATAATTACAATATCATAAAACAATGAGACTCACACAAAATGTGAAATTCTACTCAAGATTGCTTATATAAGAGTTCTTGTTTGAAGTGGCAAAAAGAATAACATTTGAAGAAAAGATTTCTTTTCTAAGGTCTAAACAATATTTGTGGTTAGTTGAGTTTGGTCGATGTTATTTGTGCTTGCTTGAATAGTTTGAGCTTGAGATGCTTTATGACTTAATTATATCAGACCAAAGTTAACTATAAAACATATAACAATGTCTTTAGTATTATATTTAGAGTCTTGTAGACTAAAGTTAACTTTAAAACATAGATGCTTGAAAATGTATTACTTATGACATTTGTACTTTGGGTACTTGGTAATGTTTGCTTAAAGTTACTTAAGAATGGTTATTCTTCTATTTAAGTAGTGGTCTCTTAATTTTGTAGTGGAACAAGATTTCTTGTTTCCTTATAAAGGTGTGATTGTGGTTTGTGGATAAATAAATAGTAATAGGGACTACTCATGAATAATTTTTGGATTTAGTCCATTATAAGTGTATTTGATTTATATATCATTCTTGAAAATTTTATAATTGTTAAAGATCTTTTTAGAATATAAATTATTCATATAGTAGAAGGATAATTCAATATAATAGTATTTCTAATGTTTTGAATCATTATGACTTATTATTAATATTCAAGACTAATACTTATTTATTAGACTTGATTGACTAATTTTTAGAAACATTAACAAATTTTATTTACCCTTATATGAATTTTAACTAAGGAAATAGGTTTAAATTCAAGTTATTAAAGTATTTGAATTTTTATTTAACTCAACAGTAGAATATTATATTTTTAACATGTAGATATTATTTTTGTGATCATTTTGGGTATATTATATTTACTTTTATAATTTAAAAATAATAAGATATGATTTTTATAAGATTGATTACTTTATAAATACTTAATAAATAATAAATATTTAAGTAAGTGAAACAATAATGCATGATTATAGTTTTAAATTATAGTTCTTATTATTTTTTTAAGATTTTTGGTATTTTATTCATATTTTTAACATTTACCATTATTGGGATATGAATTGTCAAAGTTTTATTACCTTTAAAATCTTTAGTAAATAATAATTATTTAAATTGTTATCATAATAAGGTTTAATAATAGTTTTAAGTTATATATTTTATTTTTCTACAAATTTTCATATATTATACATATTTTTCTGAATTATAAAACAAAAGTTATTAATTTAACAAAATTTAATCATTTATTTGATTTCTGGAATATTAATAATTGAGCTTATAACATTTTATTTATTTCTTAAATAGGAAATAACTTTTTACACCGCACCCACACCTAGCCCTAGTCACTGACGAGTGGGCCAGTGGCCACCTGTCACATCCCAAGATTTTCCAAATCTTGTAATGTGAAAAATAAATGAATAAAATAAAACTTTGTTTGATTTTCAGAGTGAGAAGAAACTTTTTGAATCCAATTGGAAATCTTCAAACCAATTTGGATCAAATAAATCCTAAAGGGATTTAAAAAGATAAACATTTAATAAAGGAAAATAAAAATATTTAAAATTACTATTTTGGATCTTTTAATAAAAGGATTTGGTTTTCAAAAGAAAAGGAGAATTTATAAATAAGGATTATTTTATATAGCCAAATTAAACCTTGGCCAATATTTTGAAATAAATGTTTTGTTTTGATTAAAAATGGTAAAAGTTTATTTAAATAAAATAATAAGGATTTAATATCCAATTTTATTTAAGTAAAGGCTTTCCCATTTTAAATAAACACAAAAACTTATTTATTTATTTTAAATAAGTTTTCCAAATATTTTATATTCTCAAATAAAACCTACTGAAGTGTTTTGGTTTTATTTTAGATTTCAAAATAAATATTTTAATAAAACAAATCCTATTTGATTTAATAATGAGGGTCTATTGTATTTAATTAATAATGGACCCTAAAATAAAAGGTTATTTTGTTTTAAGCAAGTTTCCAAGCATTCTTTATTTTCAAATAAAACCTACTGATTTGGTTTTGAAAATATTTGGATTTCAAATGGAGATTTTATTAAATAAATCAAACCCTATTTGATTAAATAACTAAAGGTCCATTTTATTTAATTAATAAATGGATCCTAAAAAGAATAAAAAATATTTTTTTATTTTGGGATTTGGTTTATGTTGATAAACAGAACCAAAAACTCATTATAAAGTTTGGTGGAAGTTGTCTTGAATTGTCTGTTTGAATTGTTTGTTGAATTGTTTGTTTGAATTGTTTGTTGAATTGATTGTTTGAATTTCAAAACAGAAAAAGTTTTGGAAAAAGGAAAAACATCCAGGAAGAAAAAAAATATGAAAACAGATCAGCCCAGCCGGCCAGCCCAACAAGCCCACCTGTTCCCTCGCCCCCGAACCGTTTTCTTCACCGCAGAAGCAACCCGCGAGGACGCTGACAAGTGGACCCCTCCCCTCACTTCCTTTCTCGCTGACAGGAATGCCCCACTCCTCCTATTCATCGTCCTCACCGCAGCGACCTGTTCTTCCTCCCCTCGTCGCCGTTTCCTGCAGTGATTCCGCGGCCTTAATTCGACTTAACGCGGCCACCGTTACTTGCTGTGATCACGCAGACTTAAACGCTCATACCTCCTCTACATTTCCCCTCTGTCACCCCGCATTTGCACGCCCCTAGGCTGCTGAATTGCGCTCAACACCACCCTCTGCTCCGACGAGGTCCGGTGCCGATTCCGGCGACTCAACACTGCCCCGTGCCTCCCTGAGCACACTAGGAGACTCCCCACTTCCAGACGCTTCATCCCGTACCACCCATACGACCGCGGGCGCCCCAGAGCAACGTCTGCAACAAGCTCTGAACGACGCCGTCGTCTGTCTTCTACTCCGGCGAGCTCCCCAGGTGAAATCCGACCGCCCCTCTTCTTCTCGTTCACGCACGCGTCATCTCCTTGATCGTACACGTCTAACCATGCTTTTGGTTTGCCCTCTCGTGACCCGTAGCACCATCCTCGGCCTCGACCAGAGCCAACCGTCGCCAGACCTAACTCCGGCGAGCAATCGCTGCTGTTCCAGGACGCTCCTTGCCACGCCGACCACACGACGAGCTTCACCACGTACTCACGATCACGGTGAGCATCCTCCTCTCTCTTCTAGCTTCCTGTATCGACCGGCACCGCCACCACCTGACCGTCACCGCCGCTAGCCACCGCCGGCGCCGCTCGCATATGGTCAAGCAGACCAGCACCGTAGGATCGAGATCTGACGCTCACGATTAGATCACTTAACTTCGAAAGGGTACGCGTCCTGTGCCGCATGATCTAATTAGATCCAACGCGCCACGTTGCCGATCCGGCCGAACCGGTATCATCCAACCAGAACGCGCCGCGTGGCCAGGTTTCGTTTTAAAAACATATTTGAATCTGTTATAGATTCAATTTTCAAACCTTTGCAACTTTTGATCCACACGTCCAAAAATTGCAAATTTGATATTATTGGAATCAGTGGAACAAGCCCTAGCCAACCATGCCTTTTGTTTAGCAAAAATATTCTGGAAAAATGTTTGTTTTTGCAGAAACATTTGTATGCTTGTTAAGGATGTGAAAATTGTTTAAAAATGAATTTGGGGATAAAATCTTTGGCAAATGGTGTGATTTGAACCTACTGACCATAGGAAACACTTTGTGGATTCAAAAATGAATTTGGTGAAACAAAATATTGATTCTTTGAATTAAAACCATTTCTAGTCAAATAGAAATGTGGTTTATTTATTTAAAAATGGTTTTGGAAGAAAACCTTTGGAAAATGTTTTGTTTTAAACTCTCTGACCCCAAACACCAAGTTTTATAGTTTAAAAACATATTTGGTGAACCCTATAGATTAATGCCTTAGTAAAAATATTTCTACACCACATAAAATGATACTTTGTTTTGAAAATGGTTTATAAAGTGAAACCTTTTGCAAATGACTTGGCCACTTTATAAAATGACCATTAGGTGTTTTCAAATGTTTATGACCCATTAGGAAACACTTTTTCAAACAAAACAAAGCTTGGCATGCTTGCATGCATTACTTTGACTTTGTCATTTTATGTGATGTTTTGCTTGATTGGTAGATTGAGTTGGTGCCTTGCTTGATTGAATTGTAGTGACTTGAAGAGTGTGATTGTTGCAAGGACAAGGAGTGAACCTATACCCTCTACCAAAAAGGCAAGTGATGCTTCATACTTTTTGTCCCATTACTTTCACTATGCATTAGTGATTTGCTCTAAGTAAAACTTGCATGGATTTTGCTAAGTATAAACCTTGCTACAGGAAAACCTAGTAGATGAAACCTTAGTGGAAATCTTCCTAAGTTAAGATTCCTATTACTATCAAGCTTAGCCTAGCTAATAGAAAACATGGGTGGAATATATATTCACACTATGGAAAAATATTCTAAGTCTGAGGACTTGTGCTTTGTTTAATAAAACAACTAAGTTAATGGATCACCTGGGTGGAATGGGACTTACTTGGTGGATTTTGGTTGAGTGGTTCACAAGGCCCATGTCTATGGTTGACCTTGTGTATCTCACTTGTGGATGGCCACCCAGGAACAAAGATATTTGAGATGTCAAATGTTGAGAAGCTTCTAGTGCAACCACTTGGCAATATGGGCTCTGCCATGATCATATAGGTTGCAAGAACTTAGCCATATGGACAGTGGGTGGTAGTATTTGATAGGTTGGAGCGCGTCCATTTTGGTCTAAGGGAAGGCTTCTGAAAGATCTTGTCTTGGAAAACCAAGTCTTGTGGGGAAAGTGCACCACCTCTGCAGAGTGTAAAATCTAAGTACTTAGCCATGTCCCTGGTAAAGGACAATTTGAGCATCAAGACATGGAAGCAATCAAGAATCTCATCATTCAAATTTCTAAGATAAAAACTTGTGGTTTGAACAAGGGTTAAAGGATCTTCAATCTTTGATTGGTAGATGCCTTGCAAAAGATGTTTTTGTCAAAGCAAAAACTTAGTATTTTTAAATGTTAAGGAAAAATCTATTTTGAGCAATGCAAGCCTCAACTCCACTTAGCCAAATGCATATAGAAGATAGACTCCACTATACTACCATAGTATCACTTGCCAATACAATTCAAATGTATTGACCCTTTGTGGCTGTAACTTGTATGTTGCAGGTTTGATTGATTTAGTGAGGTGTGTTGATTAGGATTACAAAGTCTACAACCAACATGTCTGCCTGTGGCACTTTGAACATGAAGGACCCCATGCTATAGATATTTTGCTGCAATGTAATGTAATAGCCAAATGAGCTATGTAAGATGTAATAAAATTATGTTATTCCTGGTTATAAAGTTGTATTTTGACCTTTGTTTCTTGATATTACATCTTAACTGTGGATGCTAGCTATTGATCCAGGGACTAGCATTGTAAACACAGGGGACTCCACCTTATATTGTTTAAAGGTTGGGACACTCCCTCTACACCACCTCACCTCTCAGATTAGTAAATGTGTTTGTTACCGACCCTATTTCTACTTCTAGACAATGACACATGGGCCCTGGGCCACGTCACTGCCACGCGAGACAAAGACCTTGTCAAACAGAGGACTGGGTCCAAGATGGCGTCGGCGTGACGTCGCTATGGCGTCAGCACCACCACCGCCATCAGTGGGTGGTCGCCGGCGACGATCCACGGCGCCCCAGCAAACGAAACTAACCTAGTTTGAATCAGCACAACTCACTGAACCCTAAAGTGGAGGCGCCGCTCGGAAATGGTAATCGGAGCCTCAGCTCCGACGAGCTCCGACGGTGGCCGATGATGGCACAAGGTGAGACGGCGATTCACATCGAGATAAGGCGATTTAAGGATACTGGAAGGTTCAGGAACTCACCCTGATGACGATAGAGAGGTCAGTGAGGACATGCATGGTCGGAGGCGAGCTCTCCGACAAGATTTCTGACGAACTGCCGCAAAGAGGAATGGCAAAATTCGTCTACTCCAGTGTTCCCTTTGATGAAAGATTTCACCCAGAGGATCTACGAAGGACGGGGCTTCTCCATGGCTACTCTGAAGAGTGCGGGGAGGTGCGGTTCGATAGCGAGGTGTAGCTCCGGTGAGCTAGGGTTTCAGCCCCATTCGAATCAGTGAGGATAATGAGGGATTGTGGATAGGGATTGAGGCAGGGTGTCGCGGTGGCCTTCTTATCCCCCTCTGGAACGACGACGAGCATCTTGACGCACAGCTGATGACGATGATGGCATTGGGCAGCGGCGAGCTCCTCCAGCGAGCTGCCTGTGTGCGTGAGCATGACGATGACATCGCTTTTGCGGAGAACCCCCTGGTGAATCTTTCAGCTCAACCCGCAGTCCTTCTTCGGTCCCACTTGTCAGTCACATATGAGAACGAGCTGGGCTGGCTGCTGGGGTTTTGTGGGCTGCACATGGGCGACAGGTAAGAAGAGAGGAGTTGGGCCACGGCCAGGAAATGTTTTTTATTTGTTTTCTTTTTTTCTATTTTCTGTTTTACTTTCAGATTTGAATTTTACTTATTTGATTTGAATTCTCTTTATAGAATTGATTTGTTGAGTGATTGCAGCACTAATAAAGTATATTTAAGGTTCTTTTATGAGTTTGTCATATAGTGATATTATTTCTTCATTTATTTTCTATTAGAACCACTTTTATAATGTAGAAATCCTTATTATTAATTTTCTTCCTATACTAAACCATGGCTTTATTATATGATATTTTCTTATTTGTTTATAAAACTTAACTCTAGTTATCTCATGGTTTGAATAGAAATTTTTATATATAATGATCCTATATCTTTATTTGATAAATAGAGTTTATAGGGAATTAATATGAATATTATTATTCCCATGAATTTAGGAAATAACAATGGATATATTTTATTATAACTCACATAGAAGTTAGGGTTTGAATTGCAAATACTTATCCTAGGATTTAGGGTTCTAATTTTACTTCTATTCTTTTGTTGAAGTGAGTAAAGATTTAATAACTAAGCATATTGTCTTCTGTTTGTGATCTTTAATGACGTCACCTTTTGAAATAGAAAGTTAAAATGTCCTATGGAAGAGAATTGATAAAAATATCTCCGAAACACATATGATTAAGATAATTGGAAATGATAAAGATGTGATTATATGATTTGCTATAGGAAAATATTCCTATAAAGTGATATGGAGATAGGATGATGGATCAATAACATGAAATGGATATTATGTTTGGTTTGAGATTTAGAGTTGGGTTTTTTCCAAGAATGTCTATTTTCCATAATTCACAATCCTGGATTTTTTAATTAAGGAATTCCTTTCCTAGATATACTACTTCTTCCTATCCATTATCATTGTTAACATGGTGAGCTTTCCTTTACCAAAATATTCTTACTCACATATCATTCTTCTAAACTCATGGATGAATCCAATGAGTTTGACACTACAGCTTTTCATGATCTTCACCTATCCAGACTTGGTTATATTAACTACTCTTCTACTGATAACCTTCAATCCAACAAGTAGCTATTTCTAGCTCCACCCCTATATTAGTTTTAATTTAATCATACTATCTTAGATTTACTTTACTCTAATGATTCATACTCCAACCTCACATTACATTAATGTGGTTTGCCATGACTACTCTAGGATAACTTATATATACTAGGGTTTAAATCATTTTCTACCCACCAATATCACTTATACTTGATCTAAGTATTCAATCTTGGTGAGCAAGGCATGATCTTTTAATCCTTTAATCATTTATAGCTAGGTTTCTAATTGGCTAATCAAGGCTTCATCAATACAACTTTTCAATTGTATTGGAATTATCTTCTTAGTATCTCATATTGGATTAAGGGTTATTCATGGACTATGCCCTCTTGATCCAATAGAATTACCACTAGTAACTATCTTCAGATTTCATTCTTGTAATCTTTTTTACTACTATATAATTATATGTTATAAATTACTCTTGTATTTATTTAGGAGTGATTTAACTCCACCAATAATCCCGTTGATCTAATTTACTTCCAACACTTCCCATCCTATAGATGATATTTGAATCTAGCATTACCATATACCTTCCCTTACCTCCCTCTTTAAAAGATTTAAGGAGATGCTATGATAAGATCAAGAAGTAGTAGATCAAGTATTGATAATTAAAGAATTTGTGAATCAATGGTTGATTACTCAACATTGATGAATAACAGAAATTAAGATAGGTTCCATAAAGATTGATATGGAAAGAAAGATATATGGTGAACGATCTGAACTTAGTTTCTTTCCTACTCAAACTCATTAAAGAGTTAAAGTTAGGTATTACTATGATACTCATAGTAAGAATAGGTAAGAATAAGATAGGTCAGGATTAGTCATTACATTTATATTACTTTAGTTATAATCTTAACTGGGCATTTATGAGTTGTTGTGCTTAATATTATGATAGGATCCCTTAAGGATCAGATATTAATCATTTAACAATGTTTTATGAGTAACATTTTATTATATATGATCTACACTTACATCAAATCATGCTTACCCAAATAAGGTTTTAGAAAAGGTCATATTGAAACTTATCACAGTCAACTTGATGATCTACTTCAATTCCATCAAGTTAAGAGAAGCTTCAATCACTTTGACAAGTTTTGTTTAAAAGCGCGGAAATTATTCGGATTTTCTATGCATGAATGCAATGCACATATCTGGGTTCAGCTTATTTCTAGGCTCTAATGCTGGGTTGTTACAAACTCTCCCCCTTAAAATAAGCTCCGTCCTCAAAGTTCGCAAACTCTCACGTTTCGGAGTAAGGAATTGCCTTGTAGTGGTTGCTAAATTTCTCCACTCCATGATGACCTTAAACGGAATTATTTGTAGTATTCCATAACCTGATTAGATATCCTAATCCAATTCTTTTTATTTAATCATCAAACTTTATTACTATGTTAAATACAGTCTAGAGAGTCTCACTAAAACAAGTTTTAAGTTTCTATATGTCCGTGTTTGTGGTTAAAAGACTATATTTATTTTCTTGTCATAGTATAGTTGATACTGGTACTCCTTCCAAGATTGGATTTGAACTCATTTAGTCCATATCCATTAGAATTTCTTATTCTCAATACTTGTCCAATTGGGTGTTCTCTATTACTTCTTAAGGGTTACTTAAGAGTTATTTCTTCTAGAATTAGTCGGTTAGGATTAACCTTTATCACCTTCAAGCTTTTACCTTATTAAGTTTTTAGATAATCTTTCATTATTACCTATGGTACTTCTTCAACTTTCATTCATAATGTCTACTCTCCCCCTTAGGGTTTACTAATAGTCTTTAAATTGTATATATAACATTTATTGGCTTTATAACTGGAAGGTTGGTCTCTGTTCAGTTTATACTTTACCTAATTAGGGTCCGATGAAAGATTGTACGGTGTATCCACCTAGTTGTGGATCTCCGAAGCAAATCTTTCAGCATTATATGTTGTACTTACTATTGCACATTTCCGCTGGGATAAGTCTGACTTTGCGAAGCATGTTGAAAACCGATCGCCTTAAATGTTTATACTTCCTTAGGTCTTATTTAACTTTAGGCCAAATTTTATGCTCTTTATGCAACCATTAAGATGATCTGGTTAACTATGTCAACCACACCGGCTGCAAACAAGATACCAACTGTGGATCGGAATGCCGACTATGGATCAAATTACCAGCTGTGGATCATCCTAGGTTATATGTATTACCCTACGGTTTCCGACCTACTACTGGCATTCTTTCTAAATTGTCAGAGCTTACATACCATTTTGCTCCACAACTTCATCTTGGTACTAGTTCATGACGCTTCCCTGAACTAGGTATTACTACTTTATTAACTTCATAGAAATGCTACCTACTTTGAATGGGCCTTAAGTTTATTACTTCTTGTTGCTCCATACATCTTCTACACTAAACTTTCTTCTAAAGCTGGCTAGAAATGATTTATGCTTGATCTCTCCTCCAAAGTGTGTTAATACTCCTTATATTTTGCTTCATCCTTCAAGTAAGTCTTCCTTTTGATCTTTGAAACTCGTCACTCCCTTACACGAATTTCCATTTCTATCTAGGTCTATAACATCAAGTAATAACTGGGTGTTACATCATGCATTTGCACACCAAGTCACTTCATGTATAGATCTAGTCAATCAAGAAGATTCAAGAAAATCCCGAAGTCGATAAACAACAAATCATATACCATGTATTATACATAGGTTCTTAAATAATTTACAAATGTACTAGATGTTCCAACGGTTTGCTCCACACCTATTTACACAACTATCTTACAAGAACTTCTAGTTCTTGTGAGTACATCCTCACTTATTTCGGAAAACCTTTCAAACTACAATACACATTACCCTCTATGTACATTATTCAAGCACTTATCCCTTGGGATGTCGTTCCTTTATTACTTTCATCTTCCTCTAGTGCTTCCTGGAATTCCGTCCATGATGACGTGAAGTCCTACGACTGCCTTCTGGAGCGTAGCATCCAGGAGGTGCGTATTCTTTATTAGAAGTACCGAGACTGAGATTAGTCATTGAAAAATGACTAGAGTTGGCGTAATCTTCTACCGAATATTCCTGGTTTTTTGGCAACGCTTCTTCAAAGTAAGTTGGATCCTTATCCTTTTCTTGTAACCAGTCATACATATTGGTATAGTAGCTATCGAAATACTCTTCTAAGTTGATTGGGTTAGTATCCCCCATATGGTTCATAAGGCTCTCTATGGTTATAATTGGTATCTTCTCCGATACCTGTATCACAAGGTATAGGATTTCCTATGGTTCCACCTTGAGATTCTACTCCCCATCCATACTTGTTTGAGTCAAGGTTAGTTGGAATAACTCCATTCCATTCCTGTTGTTCGGAGTTATACTTTGTCCATAAATCTTCAGGTGACTGGGGTTTAGTTTGGTAGTAGGCATAATTCTCCGAGTTTGGATCATCAAACTCAGTTTCCTCATACACTTCTCTGGAAGGTATGTATTTGGGATGCCTAGCTTCTTTATCTAACTTCTTCCTACATGTCATTTCCTTATCAGGATTAGTAAAATCCTCAATGACCGTATCCAGTTCCTGAACTAAAACTTGGTGAGTGTTATGATAAGTGTTTAGCAAAGACCGATAATGATTCATATACTCTACAGTTAGAGTAGGTTCAGTTTGAACTAAAGTAGAGTGATCTAACTCATGCTTTAGGTTCGAGGTTTCATGGGGTATAATGGTATGAGTACTACCTTCTAGAGCTTGGGATTTCTGTTCTCGGATCATGGTTATGGCTACTGCTACGGCAATCTGATATGCAGATGCCATGCACCTTGCCTCTCCTGATGGCATTTCTCCCTTAAGTCCTAACTTCTTGGGTAACATGATCATGACACGGTATTTAGCTAATACCTGCCCATCATAGTAACTGTAAATCTTGACCAAAAGTCTCGATTCACATTCCAAACTCCATAGAAGTTGTCGAAGATTATCTGTCCAATCCCCTCCGTAGTCATTCAACATCCTGTTCATCACTTGAAAATTCCGGGGTGGATATTGGGCTTCCATGTGGAACTGTGGATAAGAAATTATCATCAGTCACATAGAGTTAAAACTCTTGGGTAATGATCGTAATTGCAATCATACTAAATAATTATCGCACTAGCAACATGACAGGATTATTCTCAAGTGAATATCCCTCATATCACTAGAGAACTCTTTATTCTTGCAAGTATAAGTCCTACAGGTTCTACCCATTTACTAGGTTTCCAACATAAGGTCAAACAATATGCTCTGATACCAACTGCGGTGACCCAACATACCACTGCATGATGTAGTATACTATAGTCGTTGACATAACACCAATGCAACACCGTTCACTAGTATTACATCCCTCAGAATGGCACAATAGAAACACAACAGGTCCAATACAAGGATAAAGGTCACAACTCACTATTTACACAAGATCCAGAGAATACTCTAGGTTAAAGAGAGATAAAGAACTTCTTACAGAGAAAAATCAAAGATAAACAACACAAGGACTATTCTACTAGTAAGACTAGTATTTTAACTAAGGGGTTGTCATTGCTGCTATTGCAACGCACTACAGAAATAGGTTCTTTGGCTAGAGATTATATCCCTATCTAATCAGTAACTTCGTCTTCACTTGAGTTGAGGTATTTGTTGACTTCCTTGTCTTTGTTGAAGAGCTTTAGCTTTGGATGATGCTTTCTGGAGCATAAATTGGTGTAGACGTCATCTCAATGGCTTGAGAATCTAGCAAGGGTTAAGAAGATACTTTGAGTACGAGCGTACTCAGCAAGTTCACTAGAAAAGGAGTGTTTGATGCACTATAACTACAGCCACAGACCATAGGTCGTAGGCAATGCAAGTTTTCGTAAAACATTTCTTCAAAGGATTGCTTTTATTCTAAAAAGCTATGTCCGTCAGCCTTCACGGGTTTACCAGAACTTTCATGCAGTTCCTTTCCCGCCGCGTTCGCAGCTCCTTCCCGGAACATGGAGTAACAAGTTACAGTTCTTACACTCTATAGAGGTGCGTTGCTTTTCCCATGAGAGATCAACTCCTTGTTGCACAACCGAGAAGCTTACCCGCCCATAATTCTGTGTTGTGGGGCCTAGTAGATGATCCAAGCCAATCACTGCCCTCTCCGCGACCTCATATGTCTGCACGATCCTTCGGGCTGGCTCATTTGCGTTAAGCCCCCTTTCGGGCAGGCTAAAGACTGATGAGTTCCCGAAGACTCTATGACCCGGTGTTGCCCTGGCAAGTGCCATAGTAAATGGTCCATCCACTAAACACCATCCATAGATAATCTAGACACCAAAAGTGTGGGGCGTAAGGGTCCCCACCCATATGTTGGATCCACGCAAGGAATCACAACGTCACGTTAAGGTCGTCTTGCCTCCATACAAGAGGAAAGGGATACAGCTGACTTCTCCGTCCCATTCCAAATCTCATGGTTAACGCGTAATATATGGCGCTAGAATCACTGACGACATTGGTTGTTAAGTCCTAGATAATATGTTCCTTTACCACCGAAACTTTCATAGTAGGTTCTTACCTAATGGTAAATAACCTATAATCATTTTATTACGAAAATAATGTTTTCTGACCTTTTTGAAATGCAAGTGATGACAACACTGGATTTGTAGAATACTTTACAGAAAATAATCAAAGAACATGAGCAAGTGTGAACTTGCCTTGTGTGATTGCAAGATTATGCACTCACGGTCTTCAAGACAGTATATAATTCAAAATCTGAAATCATCATCATTGGTCCGGTAAGGACTAATGTTTAAAAATCAATACACTCTGATGCATAAGTAATGTGATTCACTTTATAAACGCGAATCCCGGGGATAACGTTGTTCTAGGGCTTGGATTCCGGAAATGGTTACTTTAGAATGTGTTGTCCCTTTTAGATAAGTTTCATACTTGTGCTTTTTATTAAGGCTTGTGAGTGTATGTGAAATAATCATATAAGTACAATATCATAAAACAATGAGACACACACAAAATGTGAAATGCTACTCAAGATTTCTTATATAAGAGTTCTTGTTTGAAGTGGCAAAAAGAATAACATTTGAGGAAAAGATTTCTTTTCTAAGGTCTAAACAATCTTTATGGTTAGTTGAGTCTGGTTGATGTTATTTGTGCCTACTTGAATAGTTTGAGCTTTAGATGCTTTATGACTTAATTATATCAGACCAAACTTAACTATAAAACATATAACAATGTCTTTAGTATTATATTTAGAGTCTTGTAGACTAAATTTAACTTTAAAACATAGATGCTTGAAAATGTATTACTTATGACACTTGTACTTTGGGTACTTGGTAATGTTTTCTTAAAGTTAATTAAGAATAGTTATTCTTCTATTTAAGTAGTGGTCTCTTAATTTTGTAGTGGAACAAAATTTCTTGTTTCCTTATAAAGGTGTGATTGTGGTTTGTGGATAAATAAATAGTACTAGGGACTACTCATGAATTATTTTTGGATTTAGTCCATTATAAGGTTGTATTTGATTTATATATCATTCTTGAAGATTTTATAATTGTTAAAGATCTTTTTAGAATATAAATTATTCATATAGTAGAAGGATAATTCAATTTAATGGTATTTCTAATGTTTTGAATCATTATGACTTATTATCAATATTCAAGACTAATACTTATTTATTAGACTTGATTGACTAATTTTTAGAAACATTAACAAATTTTATTTACCCTTATATGAATTTTAACTAAAGAAATAGGTTTAAATTCAGGTTATTAAAGTATTTGAATTTTTATTTAACTCAACAGTGGAATATTATATTTTTAACATGTAGATATTATTTTTGTGATCATTTTGGGTATATTATATTTATTTTTATGATTTAAAAATAATAAGATATGATTTTTATAAGATTGATTATTTTATAAATACTTAATAAATAATAAATATTTAAGAAAGTGAAATAATAATGCATGATTATAGTTTTAAATTATAGTTCTTATTTTTTTAAGATTTTTGGTATTTTATTCATATTTTTAACATTGACCATTATTGGGATATGAATTATCAAAGTTTTATTACCTTTAGAATCTTTAGTAAATAATAATTATTTAAATTGTTATCATAATAAGGTTTAATAATAGTTTTAAGTTATAGATTTTATTTTTCTACAAATTTTCATATATTATACATATTTTTCTGAATTATAAAACAAAAGTTATTAATTTAACAAGATTTAATCATTTATTTGATTTCTGGAATATTAATAATTGAGCTTATAACATTTTATTTATTTCTTAAACAAGAAATAACTTTTTACACCGCACCCACACCTAGCCCTAGTCACTGACCAGTGGGCCAGTGGCCATCTCAGCTCTCAGATTGGTAAATGTGTTTGTTACCGACCCTATTTCTACTTCCAGACAATGACACATGGGCCCTGGGCCACTTCACTGCCACGCGAGACAAAGACCAGGTCAAACAGAGGACTGGGTCCAGGGTGGCATCGGTGTGACGTCGCTATGGCGTCAGCACCACCACCGCCGTTAGTGGGTGGTCGCCGGCGACGATCCACGGCGCCCCAGCAAACGAAACTAACCTAGTTCGAATCAGCGCAACTCGCTGAACCCTAAAGTGGCGGCCCCACTCAGAAATGGTAATTGGAGCCTCAGCTCCGACGAGCTCCGACAATGGCACAAGGTGAGACGGCGATTCACATCGAGATAAGGCGATTTAAGGATACTGGAAGGTTCAGGAACTCACCCTGATGACGATAGAGAGGTCGGCGAGGACAGGCGTGGTCGGAGGCGAGCTCTCCGACAAGATTTCCGACGAACTGTCGCAAAGAGTAACGGCAAAATTCGTCTACTCTAGTGTTCCCTTTGATGCAAGATTTCACCCAAAGGATCTACAGAGGACGGGGCTTCTCCATGGCTACTTAGAAGAGTGTGGGGAGGTGCGGTTCGACGGCGAGGTGTGGCTCCGGTAAGCTCGGGTTTTGGCCCTATTCGAATCAGTGAGGATAATGAGGGATTGTGGATAGGGATTGAGGTAGGGCATCCGGTGGCCTCTTATCCCCCTCTGGAACGACGACGAGCATCTTGACGCACAACTGATGACGACGATGGCATCGGGCGGCGGCGAGCTCCTCCAGCGAGCTGCCTGTGTGTGTGAGGATGACGATGATGTCGTTTTTGCGGAAAACCCCCTGGTGAATCTTTTAGCTCAACCCGCAGTCCTTCTTCGGTCCCACTTGTGAGTCACAGATGAGAACGAGCTGGGCTGGCTGCTGGGATTTTGTGGGCTGCACATGGGCGACAGGTAAGAAGAGAGGAGTTGGGCCACGACTAGGAAATTTTTTTATTTGTTTTCTTTTTTTTTCTATTTTCTGTTTTACTTTCAGATTTGAATTTTACTTATTTGATTTGAATTCTCTTTATAGAATTGATTTGTTGAGTGATTGCATCACTAATAAAGTATATTTAAGGTTCTTTTATGAGTTTGTCATATATTGATATTATTTCTTCATTTATTTTCAATTAGAACCCCTTTTATATAGTGTAGAAATCCTTATTATTAATTTTCTTCCTATACTAAACCATGGCTTTATTATATGGTATTTTCTTATTTGTTTATAAAACTTAACTCTAGTTATCTCATGGTTTGAATAGAATTTTATATATATAATGATCCTATATATTTATTTGATAAATAGAGTTTCTAGGGAATTAATATGAATATTATTATTCCCATGAATTTAGGAAATAACAATGGATATATTTTATTATAACTCACATAGAAGTTAGGGTTTGAATTGCAAATACTTACCCTAGGATTTAGGGTTCTAATTTTACTTCTATTCTTTTGTTGATGTGAGTAAAGATTTAATAACTAAGCATATTGTCTTCTGTTTGTGATCTTTAATGATGTCACCTTTTAAAATAGAAAGTTAAAAATGTCCTATGGAAGAGAATTGATAAAAATATCTCTGAAACACATATGATTAAGATAATTGGAAATGATAAAGATGTGATTATATGATTTGCTATAGGAAAATATTCCTATAAAGTGATATGGAGATAAGATGATGGATCAATAACATGAAATGAATATTATGTTTGGTTTGAGATTTAGAGTTGGGTGTTTTCCAAGAATGTCTATTTTCCATAATTCACGATCCTGGATTTTTTAATTAAGGAATTCCTTTCCTAGATAAACTACTTCTTCCAATCCATTATCATTGTCAACATGGTGAGCTTTCCTTTACCAAAATATTCTTACTCACATATCATTCTTCTAAACTCATGGATGAATCCAATGAGTTTGACACTACAGCTTTTCATGATCTTCACCTATCCAGACTTGGTTATATTAACTACTCTTCTGCTGATAACCTTCAATCCAACAAGTAGCTATTTCTAGCTCCACTCCTATATTAGCTTTAATTTAATCATACTATCTTACATTTACTTTACTCTAAAGATTCATACTCCAACCTCACATTATATTAATGTGGTTTGTCATGACTACTCCAGGATAACTTATCTATACTAGGGTTTCAATCATTTTCTACCCACCAATATCACTTATACTTGATCTAAGTATTCAATCTTGGTGAGCAAGGCATGATCATTTTAATCCTTTAATCATTTATAGCTGAGGTTTCTAATTGGCTAATCAAGGCTTCATCAATACAACTTTTCAATTGTATTGGAATTATCTTCTTAGTATCTCATATTGGATTAAGGGTTATTCATGGACTATGCCCTCTTGATCCAATAGAATTACCACTGGTAACTATCTTCAGATTTCATTCTTGTAATCTTTTTTACTACTATATAATTATATGTTATAAATTAATCTTCTATTTATTCAGGAGTGATTTAACTCCACCAATAATCCCGTTGACATAATTTACTTCCAACACTTCCCATCCTATAGATGATATTTGAATCTAGCATTACCATATACCTTACCTTACCTCCCTCTTTAAAAGATTTAAGGAGATGCTATGATAAGATCAAGAAGTAGTAGATCAAGTATTGATAATTAAAGAATTTGTGAATCAATGGCTGATTACTCAACATTGATGAATAACAGAAATTAAGATAGGTTCCATAAATATTGATATGGAAAGAAAGATATATGGTGAATGATCTTGACTTAGTTTCTTTCCTACTCAAACTCATTAAAGAGTTAAAGTTAGGTATTACTATGATACTCATAGTAAGAATAGATAAGAATAAGATAGGTCAGGATTAGTCATTACATTTATATTACTTTAGTTGTAATCTTAACTGGGCATTTATGAGTTGTTGTGCTAAATATTATGATAGGATCCCTTAAGGATCAGATATTAATCATTTAACAATGTTTTATGAGTAACATTTTATTATATCTGATCTACACTTAGATCAAATCATGTTTACCAAAATAAGGTTTTAGCAAAGGTCATATTAAAACTTATCACAATCAACTTGATGATCTACTTCAATTCCATCAAGTTAAGAGAAGCTTCAATCACTTTGACAAGTTTTGTTTAAAAGCGCAAAAAATATTCGGATTTTCTATGCATGAATGCAATGCACACATCTGAGTTCAGCTTATTTATAGGCTCTAATGTTGGGATGTTACAGCCGCCTCCCTAGGCGTCACCGGGCAAAGCCCGTGTGGCATGGTGGCGGCGACGGTTATCCTCGACCAGTGTTCGGTTTGGAGCGGCCGCGTTCCGCTCAGGCCGAAACAATGGCAGTGTCACGGGGCGGCGACGACCATACTCGGCATGCAGGCGGTGACAGAAGGCGATGGCCAGCTGCGGCGGCGGTGGATGGGCGCCTGATCAGGCCTTGATGGGCTCCGATTGGCCATGTCCCCATGCTGCCCTGGTGTTTTTATTTCCATCGACTTCATCGATAGCACACTGCGTCTGGGATGACTCGCAACACAACGAAGTCGTGGTGGTGGTGTCCTCCTCTTCCGCCGGAGGTGGTTGGCCGGCTGGTTGTGGCGTCCTTGATCCCACATCTAGTACCGACGACAAGTGAGGATGCGCGGTTGTCGGTGAAAATTGTGGCCTGACTTTGGTCATGGCGGGCGATGGCGTCTTTGCGTCGTTATCTTGTTGAAGACATCGCCAATGCAGCTTTGTCATTTTTCTATAGCTCAAAATACACATTATTTCCAATTGATATTTTGCACTTTTTTGGTACTCATCACTACCACATCCCGATTTTTTATTTTTAGAATTTTTGGTACTCAAAAATATGATTTTTTGATTTTTTTTTTCAAAAAAAAAACGAGATTAGTGGTGCCCATGTGCACCAAATCTCCACACTTTTTAGGTTTTATATAATGTTTCGGTGTGTTACTCAAAAATAATTTGTTAGTTGTACTAACCATTAATTGTGTTTTATGGAACTCATTTTACAGGATACTAGCTCAGTTTCTTAATATAAGACGTTTTGGTTTGTTTAAATTAAAATGCCAAAACTTTTTATAATTGGGAACGGAGGGAACGGTAGTCAAAAGCATTGCGTGTTCAAAGAGCATGTCTGGCATTTAACAAATACATAGCTAGCAGACAAAGATCACGACATTTGGAATGTATCCACCACAATATTATACAAAGCATGCATCTGGCATGTTGAGTTGTGTATTATTAGCATGCCAGTGCATCCCCACTTCCAAGAAGTCAGAAAAACACGTTCTTGCCTGACTCAGCTTTGGGGCCATATGCGGTACTATACTGCCATTTTTTAGATACAAGAACAAATAATATGCTCTAGTTAATTGCCTGTGCGAGTGCAGTAGGTCAGAAGCATGAAAAAGGCACTGCTCTTTTGATGCACATCGCCGGATCAATGGCTGTGTCACCGGGAGGCAGTGGCCATGATCGGCATGCGGGCGGCGGAGGAAAGCAACGGCCAGCTCTGGCGGCGGTGGATGGGTGCCCGGTCTGGGCCTAGATGGGCTCTGACGGGGCGTGTCCCGCTGCTGCCCTGCTATTTTTATTTTTGTCGACTTCATCGACGACACGCTGCGTCTAGGATGACTCCCAACACGAGGAATCCAGTTTTGTTGGCGTCTTCTCCGAAAAGCTTTCCTGTACTTAACATTCCGTGAAAGCCGGTATCAAAATTTTATGAGGCTTTCAAATTAGTTTAGTCTTAACTACTTTGAAAGCATCGTAACATTTTGAACCGACTTTTCCAGAAAACTAGGGTATGACAGCTCCTCGCAGAAGCCGCCAAAAGAACTGGGCCGAAGTCGTGGTGATGGTGGTGGCCTCCTCTTTCGCCGGAGGTGGTCGGCCGACTGGATGTGGCGTCACTGATCCCACATCTGGTCCCGGCGGCAACTGAGAAAGTGTAGCTGCCGGAGAAAACCGTTCTTTGACTTCGGTCATGGTGGACGATAACGGCGTCTTCGCGCCGTTAACTTGTTGAAAACATCACCGATACAACTTTTTCATTTTTATTTAGCTCAAAATACACATTATTTTCAATTGATATTTTTCATGTCTTTGGTACCCATCATTACCACATCCTAATTTATTTTTAGAATATTTGGAACTCGGAAATTTGATTTTTGATTTTTTTAAAAAATATCACGTGTTCCCATGTGCACCAAATCTCACTAGTAGAAAACAGGACTTTAGTCCCGGTTTGTAAGAGACTTTAGTTTCGGATTGCAATCCGGGACTAACGTATCTGTTACAAACCGAGACTAGATTGTCTTCACGTGGCCCCGCTGCGCGCTGGGCTGGAGGATCTTTAGTCTTCTTCTGTCACGGCAGCGTTTTGCACTAACTTGTTGCCGCGGCAGGAGGTAGAGTTTTAGGGTTTTTTTTTTGTGTTTGATTGTTTTTTATTTTGTGTTTTTATTTCAAACAATTGTGTATTCATATACATATTATTCTACGCTACTACATGATGTATACATTGATGCATATATAATATAATTTCGCTCACGATTGCATAAAGACATATAAATATATACACAACGGAGACTAGAGCTTGTCTATTTCACTACTAGGAAAAGGGCTATAGGTAATCCGCACATCCGTGACTCACATGGTTAAAATGCTCCACGGATAAAATAGGCGTGACTCACCTATGGGCAGTGCCCTACTAGTAACTAGAATAACTGTGGCGCACATACCCATGTGCGCCACAGATATGTGTAGGCCAGGGGCCTGCTAGCCACATGCCATATACACGTATCGTACACGGGGTATGTACGCTACGGTTGTGGCAAGTTCTGTGGCGCACTATGCCATATGCGTCACGGATGTGTAAACTTAGCCGTAGGGCGCTTTGTCCTAGTACCCTACGGTAAGTGGCCTACACCAACTCCACCCCCTTCCCCTGGATCGTCTTTTTAGGCTTTGCAAAAAATAAAATAAAATGAAAAACATTTCAATAAATAAACTCCTTTCATATTTAGGTAGATAATGTGGTCTAGTTTGTAGGAAGATTAACAAACATGAGTTTTGATTTTTTTTTGAAAAAAAAGTCGCGTGACGGTAAAATGGTCGTAACTTTTGCATACGATGTCAAAAAAATCATATAATATACCAAAATAATGAGAAGAAGATTTCGCATCCGCTCGCAACCACCTATGGTCATTTAGCAATTATTTAGATTTTCAAAATTCGAAAAGAGTAAAAAGTAACGGTCAAAAGACCTTTTTTCCTGCAGAAAAAATAGAGGGCAACTTACCCGTAGTGCACCACCACCTAGTGCGCTACGAGTAAGTTGGGCGGGATTCAAAATTTGAATCCCCACCCCGCCCACCTACCCCTCTTCTCTTCCCATCCCCTTCTCTCCTTTTCCTTTTTCTCCCTTCTACTATTCCTTTTCCTTTTCCTTCCTTCTCCTTTCCTTCTTCTCCTCCTCCTTCTCCTTCTCCTTCTCCTTCTCCTTCTCCTCCTCCTCCTCCTCCTCCTTATCTTTCTCCTTCTCCTTCTCCTTCTCATTCTCCTCCTACTCCTTGTAACATCCCAGCATTTAGGACCTAACGAAGGGTAGATTTAGAAATATGAATTGTTGCATGCATTCATCTGTGAAAATGTGGGTAAAATTTTCGCCGAATAAAAAACCTAAGTGATCAATGTTTCTTTCATACTTTGAGATTAGGTTTAGTCTTAAAGGATGATTGTTATAACTTTGAGATGATCTTAAGGAGCTATGTGTTTTCAAATGAATTTGAAGTATAAGACTTGAGTGTTTGAATTAAAAATTCAAATGAATTAGATATAAGTTTTGAATCTTAATTCAATTAAGAGATAAATATTACAACTTGAATTTTATTTAAAGAAAAACAATAATGAATATAAGGTTTATTTCTTATCAGCAATATATATAATCAAGTTATAAAATTATAACTTATTTGAATCATCCACACAAACTACAAAAGTAAAAATACAAAGAATAGGAATATTATTTATTAATAATAATATAATATTTATTATAATTGCATAAAATAAAGATTACAAGAATTATAAAAGAAAAATTACAAAAGAATAAGAAAATTACATTGGAATATTTACTAACTATCCTATATCTAAATCTAAACTAAATCTTCATCTTTATCTTTGTACCTGCAAAACAAAGACTAAAAAAACAAAAGAAGATTATTGTTAGTATTATTTCTCTCAGATATGTCAGTGAAATGCACTTGATAAATTCATCATTGAGAAATGTTATAAAAGGGGCAAGTTTCACCAATATGAAAGATTCCATATTTCATAAATTCAAAGCCAGAAGTCAAATGACAGCCAAGAGGGATCAATTCACCAGCCTGGTGAGAGTAATCTGGTAATAGTAAGTTCAAAAATTCTGAACATATCCACAAGTGCATAGTAGGCACACAAGCTGGACACACACCAGCATGCATATGGTGTGCTGTCGACCTCACAAGCACAACTCAATCTTACAAAACCATAACACATCCGTGGGGGGCACTAGTGCATCACCCCACTGCACAGCACACAAGAACAGCCAGTGTAGAAAGCAGCTAAACCAAGCACCACAGCCAGCAACCACACCAACCAAACATCACCAGGATGGTGACATAAGGAGGGGGATGAATCAGGTGGACAGCAAGATCAAGCCCAGGAGTTAGAAGGAGCAGGCTAGCTCAAGAGCAAGCACAAGAGTCCAGCAAAACCAGATCAAGATCATCATCATCAACTTACTACACCATCATCAGATTTTGTGGTGAGTCTCATAAAACCATCACATGATTCAATCATAGTATCTAAACTAAAGCATGTGTTGCTTTATGAAACAATCTCTCAATAATCACCCAAATGAGGTGAATCTATCCTAGAGATTTCAAGTATAAAGATAAGAAATCAAACTAAGCCAAAAGCACTAATCTCTCAGACCAGCATCACAGAGTTTAGTGTTAATTTATGCAACTTAAATCATGCTTCATTTGTTCTTATCAGATCAGGGCACATCTCCCAGAGAGAGTAGCACCTCTAATCTTACAAGTTACAAACCAACTATTTGCTCAACTAACTAGGACTTAAAATCCTAGAGCCTCAGACCAACATCATAGGCAGTAGAGTTAAGAAAAGCTTTCATTTTATCTTGCAAGTATTAATCACAAGTATTGTCAAAGCTAAGCCCAGAAATAAAACTCAATCACTTGTGTGCCAGATCATAATGGTATCACAAGGACAAGTTCTAAATGAGCTAAAACCAATCTTTGCTTAGTTTCCACAGATAAAACGGGCAAACCAATAAATATCATCTTCCTGAAGCCAAGTGCCAGGAATCAATATCATATTCATCTATACATCCACAGAAAATCATTACATGTAATGATTACATTCAGTATGTATAATCTCATACAAGCCTACCATTATAATTGCAGTAAGCAACTACTGAGATAACTACTGTCAGATAAACATTCTAACAATAGAGTAAGTTCTCAGATCAACAACATTTCCAATCAGGGATTCCATTGAAACACTAGCATGGGATCATAGTGAATTACCACTGGAATAAATCTAACAAGCCACTAGCATCATCAAAGCCACTACAAATCATGATCCACAGCAAACAATCATTCTTCATGATCAAGTATGATCATCACTAGATCTAAAGCATCATGGATATGATAAACAGGGGTTATGAACCCTAATCAGAATAAGAACCCTAATTAAGAGATGAACCCTAATCAAAACATAGTCACTAGGCGAGAAGCCACTAGATACACACAGAGAGATTCATGGTAGTAGCATGAACAAGACCAACGGAGGCAACTTACCCGAGGTCCTCACTGACGAATTGAAGAGGAAGCAGATTGGCCGACGAACCCGCGACGGCACAGGGAGCATCCAGGGGGCGCTACAACCTATTCCAGCCACGGCGGCGGCCACAGCAGCACACGAGCCCAGCACACCACCGCAAGCGGGACCCCGGTGGTGGCGACAGCACCTTTCCCTAACCCTAGGGTTCGGGAACAGGGTGAATCTGACCACGGGGAAGACCCGAAGTCAAATCGGGTTGGACCATATGAACGAGCATAGTCGCAGACCTCGCCCTGCACCACGGCAGCGGCCAGGGGAAGCCTCAACGGCGGCCATCGCCAGCGGGTGCACTAGAGCCCGCAGGGTTGAGGAAGAGGAAAGGTGAGAACGAGGAGGAGGCAGAGAGAGTGGGCTGGGTGGGCCAAAACCCCTCGGGGTGATGATTTTGACCATGCCCTATTAGGACACACTGGCCCAATAAGCCCAAAAGGCCAGCACAAGTCGTTTAAAAAACTGTTTTAATCAATTGGAAAAGACCAAAATGCCCCAGACCTCAATAAAATTCTAGAAAATAAAATAAAAGTCCAAAAATTATAAATAAAATATTTTGGATTCACAATAATCCACTCTATCCAAATAAATAAGATATAAAATTTTGGACATTTAAATTTTTATAAGAATTTTGTAATTTATATATTCCTTATGGAATTTTACAAAATTATTGAAAGATGATAAAATAAATAAAAATCACTTTAATTATTTATTAATATTATAGTATTTTTGAAATATACTAAATAAATATTTAATAATAAATTTTAAAGTATAATTAATAATTCCTAAAAGAATTATTAAATCAATAAAAGTCAAATAAAAAGGGAAATAAAATAAAATAATTCAATATATGCAATAAATATAAAATAATAATAATATTTATAAATGCTTTATTAAAAGGCACCTTATATAGGGAAAATGCATATAGAATTAAATAATGCATTACGTTACTTGCATAATCATTTTGCTTCTTTAAATATTGTCCTTACCGGGCAATAATGATGTTTTTGTAGAACTAGAAGCTCAAGGTCTAGTGCAAGCATCAGACTTCACTACCTTGCCATCACAAGGCAAGTTCATCACTTTCTCATGTCCTTTGAAGAGTCTTTATCAAAGTATTTGCAAATTGTGTGTTATCATATATGCTATAAAAGAAAGAAAATATTATTTTCATAAATAAAGAAATCATAGATATCATCCTAAGTGGTGATATAATAGAGCAATAGAACTTAGGGTTCTATTTGCAACAATGATGATCAAGTAGGGACTTAATAACCCCTAACATCAGTGATTCTAGCGCCGTATATTATGCGTTAGCCATGAGATTTGGAATGGGACAAAGAAGTCAGCTGTATCTTCTTTCTATCGCATGAAGTCGGATGTGCAGGTCATGGCTGTTATCCTCGTAGCATGCATATTAATTGGTAATTCGTAGAGGATATGCAACATATGGGTGGGAACCCTCATCGTTCCACGATAGTTCTGGCATCTAACGGTTTGTACAAACCATTGCCGTTATTCATTATGTGGGCATGGTGTACACCAAGGAGGCATGCAGGGTCACGAAGGGGGCAGTGATTGGCTTGGACCAACTACTGGGCCCCACATCATGGAATTGTGGACAGAAAAGTACACCTGGTTGTGCAACAAGGAGTTGATCTCTCATGGGTAAAGTAACGCACATCTGCAAAGTGTAAGAACTGTAACTTGTTACTCCTGTTCCGGGAAGGAGCTAAGAACGCGGCAGAAAAGGAACTCCATGAAAGTTCTGGTCAACCTGTGAAGGCTGATTGTCATAGTTTTTGGAATAAAATCAATCTTTGAAGAAAGATTTACAAAAACTGCATAGTGCCAAGGATTTATAATCCGAGGTGGTAGTTAGAGCATCAAACTTCCCACCTTGCATATAATGAACTTGTTGGGTAACGCTGTTACTCATTCTTTCCTTTGATCCCTTGCTTAGACTCTGAGGATACCGAAGATGTGCCAATGTATGCAGTTGAATGCCAAGAAGATGTGTTCTATGAGGAATCTGATCTGTCCGGAGGAGTGGATTACGAAATCCGCTATGGTGTCGATGATAATGAGTCCAACTAAGTAACCCTAGTTAATAGTAACCAATGGAGCCGAGCAGCATCAACTCTATAGAATAAGTTGTTGAGCTCCACTCCTAGTCGGAGTTGCTACTTTTAAATTTCCGCTGAACACTTTATATTTTGGTTTGTAAGTTGGATCTTTTGGAAGTCTTAAACTTCCGGTATTGTAATAATAATAATGTATGTACATTTGTAATATGGACCCGCAATGTTTCTGTTGTACCACTCTGAGGGATGTGATATTTACGAAATGGTGCTCTGTAGATGTCATGTCAACGACTATAGTGTACTACACATGCAGTGGTATGCTGGGTCACCGCACTCCTTCTCCTCATTGTAGTGAAGATGGTGACGGCGGCCTCCTCCTTGCAATGGCTTCAGCGACGTCGGGCTCCTTCTTCTTCTTCTTCTTCTTCTTCTCATCATCCTCCTCCTCCTCATCCTTGCAATTCCGACGGCGACGGCGGGCTCTATCTCCTTATCCTTGCAGTTCCGACGGCGACGAGCTATCGCCTCTCTGACAAGTTGAGGCAACGGCGACAGCGGTGACCACCGACGGTAGTGGACCCACTTCGACGAGGCGATGACAACAGCGACGACACCGACGAGCGATGGCACTAACGGCGACGACACCGACGAGATCCAGATCTCTCGCTTTTTTTGAATTTTGAAATTTGTATCTGTGGCGCACAACACCTAGTGCGCCACGACTAGCTTTTCATATGCGTGGCGCACAACACCTAGTGCACCACGGTTATCTTTTCATACGCGTGGCGCACCACCTAGAGCGCCATGACTAAAAGTTAGCCGTAGCGCGCGCTTTGTGGCGCACCCCTAGTGCGCCACGGATGGCCAAAACAGGTGCGCCACGAATTAGCTGTTTTCTAGTAGTGTTTGATTAACACAAAGATCATTACATTACACGGATACTGTCCTTTTGTATCTATCCACGATTACACGAAAGTCTATCCACGTTGTACTCTCCTTTTGTGTTTATGACGTCCCTGAGCAAAAATCCCGACAACTCCTCTTGAATTGCTAGTAGGCGTTCATGTGATAGGAGCTTATCCCGCATCGCATCCAACTATATATAAAAAGTAGATCATTATAAATGGAACTCAATAAAGGTTATGGTATAAAATAAATTGTAAATACATTGTTTACGTACTCGAAGAAAGTCTGTGCCCTGCTCCATACACCCATGAATAAACTCGTATATGTAATATCCACATAAATTAGTCCCCATGGCTGCATTTCACACTTTTCGATCGAGAATATAATTTAATCAAATAATAATCAAGCATGATAATTGTATGGAGACTAGAATTGAAGAGATGCGAGGACCTAGCTCTCGTACTACTTACCGGGACCGTACGAAAATTCAGCTCCTTACGCCATTCACCCTGAACCTCCTTCGTGAACCTTTTCCAAACCCTGTCCGGCAAAAAAGAAATGAATGAGTTATTAATTACTTCACATCTGAGAGAATGAACGAAAGAGACGGAGCTCCACCAGCATACTGATTTAGCTAGAGAAGATATAAACTGAAAGATGGTGTGCGAGAGCAGGGACACCACTATGGCAGAGCTTCTCGAAGATGGCAGAGCTTCTCGAGGAGCTCGCCATAGAGGCACTCCCTAATTTAATTTGATATAGCTCCTCGGCGTGTTCATGTTTTTGTTCTTACTTGCTTAAACAACTGATGATTAATTAAAATTCTAGGGTGCCACTATATATATGTGAGCCTTCATAGTTTTGGTTCTTATTTTTTGTGGCAATGGATTTTGTGATGACAGGTAGAAGAAAGAAGGATATTTTGTTGCTCGACGGGCATGATGCACTGTGAACCGTCTGAATTTCGAGACTATGTGCCAAACCAAGATATATAGATAGGATAAACTCACGTATCTATGTGTTTCGATGAATCAAATGAAATTCAAGACTATATATGACAAATTAACTAGATATATAGAGATAGAATCCACATAAATCTATCCATTTCTAGAGCATGAAATAAGCTAAAAAAAGTAATGAAAGATGAAATGATAAAGTTGCTAACCTCTTAGGATCCTTAGATAGATGTGGAGACAACAAATCTTCACAAATCTTAAGAAAAATCGGCAAGAACTCGAGCTTGAGGGGAGAAATACGTGGAAGATGCTTGTGTGAGCTTGAAATGGCTCGGGATAGGAGGGAAATACGATATAGTCAGGCCCTTTAGTCCCGGTTTGTTAAACGAGCCGGGACTAAAGGTCCACGCATCCGCTCATTTCTAGCGCAAGGCCCTTTAGAACAAACCGGGACTAAATGTCCCCTATGAACCGGGACTAATGTCTTCAGGGGCATGCAGCCGTTTTTAGCCGTTGGGTCTAATGCTCTGGACCAAAGGTCCATTTTCTACTAGTGTCTCCACACTTTTTACGTTTTATATAATGATTCAGTGTATTACTCAAAAATAATTTGTTAGTTGTACTAACCATTAGTTGTATTTTATGAAACTCATTTTACATGATACTATCTCATATTCTTAATATAAGACGTTTTGGTTTGTTTAAATTAAATTGCCAAAAAAAATTATAATTGTTAACGGAGGGAATAGCAGTCAAAAGCATTGCGTGTTCAAAGAGCATGTCTGAAAACACATCTGCATTTAACAAATACAGAGGTAGCAGACAGAGAGCACGACATTTGGAGTATTATACAAGGCATGCATCTGGCATGTTGAGTTGTGTAATTATTAGTAATGCCAGTGCATCCCCACTCCCAAATCAGAATGAATCAGCTTTGGGGCCATATACAGTACTATCCTGCCATTTTTTAGATACAAGAACAAATAATATGCTCTAGTTAATTACCTGTGCGAGTGCAGTAGGTCAGAAGCATGAAAAAGGCACTGCTCTTTTGATGCACATCGCTTGGAGATATGCACGTTAATCTTTCTGAGCACGTGGGAGTGAATATCTGCAAATCTGTGCACTTGTCAATGTGCGACGAAACAGCGAATCGCCTCCAAGAGCGTGGAGTATATGCCGTTCTTCCTGTCCTTCCCCAATGGAGGCGTTAGGTTTTTTCTTGGGTGGCATCCAACAGCTGTTTATCTATAGGGTCTACAGTAGGGTCAAATCTCAAAATAGCGATGAAGCAACAGCTTCTCTTTTATCTTCCGATGCAAGCAGACCAATGTTTCCAGCGGTGTTTAGTATTTGCGCATGTGTACCCAATAATTTAATTAGTGAGAGTGCGTATATTTTTGTACTACCTTTTCTTTCATGAATGAGACCGTGAAAAAAAAAATCATGTGGACATCTTTACTGTTACAACAAAAAACATGCCAACTGGACCACATGAGATTCAACAATTTATAGGTGGACCATTAATACACTGTTACCAAACAAACCATGTGGATCCACATGGGCTATTTCTAACCAAAAAAATTATTCCATTTTTAGTGTTAATGAGTCAGACTAATTTGTAACACATTTTTAACAAACTATGACTCGATAAGATTGTTGTTTTGCCACGGAGCCCTCACAATGTACGGATCCCTGCTACGTGTCCTGTTAGCATATAACACGATTAAATCATTGGAGAAAGTAGATGGGAGATGATATTTAGTAATACAGTTCCTCTTGGGTCACGAATAAAGCTACGAAAAAACATTTCTATAATGTTCACGTTTTCTCTATACAAGATTTAATTTTCTAGAGATCAGATATTTATACTAAATCGAAGAGAATAAAGATGTTTTAACTCGTAGATTTTAATAATTATCACATGAAATTATAAAACCCATTTATGTACAGCTGTTCCATCTCTCGCCATGAAACATTCCACATGAGTTAGGTACCCTAGGTGTATGACAGTGCCATAAGGACAAATAGGGTATGCATCAAGATAAGTGTAATAGAAAAAGTTGCTGCCGCAATGCTTGGCTTCCCACTGGAGTTGCCAATGCTAACTTTACTGGATGCTAATATTGTAGAGTCCAATCAATCTTTTAAATTATGGTTTCTCCACTTCGTCATAAATTTTTAAGTTTAGCTAATCAAATATATCATCAAGATATTAATCATAACGTTTATTATTCACAGAAAAAATATTCTACACGACATACTTTATGAGTCTTATAAGGAAGTTGCTGAAACAAATGTTTTGTCATATCAAATACTTATTCATACGTGTTGAACGTATTGAAAAGGAGAATACTAGGTCTCCTGGTACAAGTTATAGAGAATTAAGGTTGTAATAGCTGTATTTAGCATCCCATTAGGGTAGGAGAGATCCATCGTGCTTGTCACCCATCCACCAAGACATAATTAACGAAGATGACCTTCTTAAGTTGGAGCTAGCTCCGGCGGGTAGGCTATTAAAAAGAAGACCTCATGTCAGTCATGAGGCAAATCACAACTCGGGACGTTCTAGAGTGGTGAACAAGACAGAGTGGTAGCGGATGTGGAGATCCTAACTTTACTTTAAAATGGAAGCACTTTTTTACAGTACACCGGTATAAACTTCACAATTTTAGGTAGGAGTACCAAAAAAATATGGCCATCCCTATAAGAGGGCAAATTGATTATTTTGGAGAGTATCTTGGCTATTTTCATGTAAAATAATAGACCCCATGAGTGCCCTCTCGGCTTGCAACGTATGCCCCTATGCCGTCACCGAGCGAAATCAGTATGTTGTAAATGAAGCTTCTTATTGATGTGACATTCATATTAAAAAATAATCTTTGTATTCCAATGATATTCTTTTGGCAGTAAATGTTCTACTATCATATTTTCCTTGAATACAGATGATATATGCATGTGTATTCATCCTCGTGCACCGCAACACTAGACATGTATAGTTCCGCAGCACCAGCCAGCTGTGCTTGCACAACACGGGGACCATCATGGTTCCTCTCCGATCTCTTGGTGGCGGTGGGCTTGTTATGGTCTATGGAAACCGCGACCGCCACACCTCCTCAAAACTAGGGCTCACCGAATTTGGGAATCGATCGAATGAAAATTCCTCGTTTGGGTTTGTGTGTGTTCTTTGTTTTAAAGTAGCGTCTAGGTGGCTGGTGAGGCTGGATGGAATATTACAGCTGGTGAACTACAGTTAATTTCCACGGAAGGAGGTATCACCAGACGAGTGGCAATGATGGAGGGCAACATTGTGCATGGGGAATGGTCTCTTGTCCAATTCACGAATGTTGCAAGACACTGGTCCAGCATTGTCCACCTCAATGAATGCATCTAGTGAGTGCCCAACAAGCTAGATTTGGGTGATAAAGGTTTTTCCCTCACCATTGGATTATAGTGAAGCAGGTGACCCACCTGAAGGTGGTGGTGCCACGCATGGACCGTCTAATCTCTTGTCACCTCCTTGGAAAAAATTAATGCGGGTCCTTGGAGCAAGAGGCATATTTGCACCATCCTTAATGCTGACCAATGGGGAAAGGATTCCTCCCTTGGCTATACGTCGTTAGGTTGAATTAGACTCTCCGGTGAATTATCTCTACAGATAATAATCCGTTTAGTCAAAGACTCTCCAGCAAATTATCTCTAGAGACGAGACTCGAACCTAGGTGGGCTCGGCTCAACACCAGAGCACAAGCCACCAAGCTAGCATTTGGTTTTTAGATTTGCACCATTGTTGACATTTCACATGATTTTTTATAATTTCATCCTTCCTATTGGAATATCTCGGATGGGCAGTGTTATATGGAATAATAAAGTAACTCAAGGAAGATTTCTCGATTGGAAGAACAAATGAATGAACGGATTGGAAAAAAACTAGTCACTACGGCCCCCAAGTACAGTCGGCAAAGATAATGAAAGCAAATTACGCAGATCCTTGATGATACTACTACTAATTGAAAACAAGAGATAAAGAAACAGATCGATATCTGGCTTTTGTCAACCAGATCAGCAAGGCCGGTGGAGAATTATTTTCTTGTGTCCCACGAGGCAGCGCAGGCCCCAGCTTTAATTCGTACTATATGTATGTCTCCCTCAGACAGCACAGGCTGGCCCTGTTCTTTCGTCTCCATATTAAGCACGATGCCCACACCTCGCTAGCTAGATAGGTACTCCTAGCTGACTCCATCGTCCATTTAGTTTGGATCACGTGCTTCTTCTTCCTCTCTGGCCCGTCGGCAGGTCTCGGCTGCCCGCCATGGATTCCACTCTGTTCATCATCGGAATCATAGGTATGCACAATTGCACAGGCACTTGCATCATCAAGTCTCTCTCTCTCCCTCTCACCATTAATTAAGCTTCTTAATTTGCTTGTTGCAGGAAACATCATCTCGGTTCTGGTCTTCGTTTCTCCCATGTACGTATATGAGCTGAGCTTACCATCCGCCATGCTTTCATTTACACAAGCTTTTAGTACTACTGTTACCTTTTGTTTTAGTTGTTGCTTATTACATGGATACATATGCGTGTGGCAGACCGACGTTCTGGAGGATCGTGAGGAGCAAGTCGACGGAGGATTTCGAGCCGGCGCCATACGTGCTCACGCTGCTCAACTCGATGCTATGGTTCTACTACGGCGTCACCAAACCAGACGGCCTGCTCGTCGCCACCGTCAACGGGTTCGGGGCCGTCATGGAGACCATCTACGTCGTGCTCTTCCTCGTCTACGCCGCCGATCAAGCCGCGAGGGTGAGCCCAGTACAGACATGGTCTTATGTTGAAACCTTTTGTTATAGAACAGGAATCAACATGGTTATTTTTTTTATATCTATGCACATCGAGTGCTCCACTAAGCGGTTTTTATCAGAAATGGCACAAGTTTATGATCAATTGTACCATATGTTACTATTTGCAGGTTAAAACCGCCAAGTTGGTGGCAATTTTGGACATTGGATTCTTTGTACTGGTGTTCGCAGCCACCACATTTGCCATTGGTGGGCTCGACATGAAAATCATGATTATAGGAATTATATGTGCTTGCCTCAACGTGTTCATGTACGGGTCCCCATTGGCTGCCGTCGTAAGTCATCCCACATCCACAAATAAATCAGATATATATGTTTTTCCTATGTATTTTCTAGAAATAGTTCCTTTCTTGTTCTGGTGGCTGAGATTGACAGGTTTCAGATAGGATGCTAATAATTGCAATATGTAGACAACAAGTTTCCGCATAGAAAAATATAATGAAATATGAAAAAACAGTACATCCTCTAAACTAGCCCCTGTTTTAGCTTTTGTCTTAGTTCTTTATTGTAAAGTTTGACAAATTATATACTCCAGTAAACATATCAATATATACGATATTATTTGATTAAAATTTACAAAGTTTAATCTTGACAAAACCTAAAGCAAGGTAAGAAAAAACAGTACTACGTACCTCGATTCCAAATTATAAGACATTTTTGGTATATGCCGTTTTAGCCTACAAAATATTTTACAATTTTGAAGCTCTGGCTGTCTTAGTTGTATTTTATATCCAAGTCGTTTTGCAACATAGTAGTCAAAAGCTTTGCGTGCTCAAAGATTGTGCGATCAGAAACCGTGCACGCAAGGGAGCATGTATCAAAATACACCTGCATTTAACAAATATAGAGCTATATATCCGACGTGCCTGGATAGACATTTAAGTCGATCTCTATAGTTCAAAAAAGAGCATATACGTATGGGTGGGTGTGAGCCGATTGTGTACACTGCAACACACGACATGTGCAATATATATATCCCACCACAATTAATATTATATTCTAAGCATGCATATGGCATGTTGAGTTGTGTATATTAGTATGTCGATGCATTCCCATTGTCAAAAGTCAGAAAGACACGTTCTTGCATGAATCAGTTATTAGGAACATACAGTACGACCATAGTGTTTTTTCAGACGAAGTAGTACTATGCACTGATTAACTACGCGCAAGTGGGCCAAAAGCATGATATCTGAAATCTGTGCACATGGCGAAACAGAGAACGGTGATCGCCACAAGGAGTGTGGAGTACATGCCGTTCTTCCTCTCCTTCTTCCTCTTCCTCAACGGAGGCGTCTGGGCTACATATGCCCTACTCGACAGAGACGTCTTTCTTGGGGTAAGTGTATATCTTACTTAGCTTAACTGCATAATGAACTGTATTTAATTCGTCGTATTTCTGCAGGTCCCAAATGGAATAGGCTTCTTCTTGGGCATCATCCAACTGGTTATCTATGCAGTCTATAGGAACAGTAGGGTAAAATCTCAAAGCAACGATGACGCCACATCTGATGGATCGGCTTCTCTTTTGTCCTCTGATGCAAGAGGCCATGGCGAGAAAAATGCTTTCAGTTTTGTTTAGTAGCATTTTTGCATGGTGTACCAAATAATTCAATGATTGTTTATGTATATGTATTTTTTATTTCATGAATGCGAAAATGCATTAAGAAAACAGTGTGAACATGTTTACTTCACAAAAAATGAGACACAATAATGGATAGGAGGAACATCATTACTTTCCAAAAAAACGTGTTGATTTGGTCATCGGCTTTTGGTCAAACAAAACATAACATATTCAGTAGTAATACCTTTAACGGGAATAATTCATAGCCCATGTGTTACTAAGTACTACTTATAACATCATTACAAAGATTGTGTTATAATTGCGACAAGTAAATAACGAAGAATGAGAAAGAAATCATAGCAAGGGGACACAGATTTAGCATGGAAAAACCTCTCCAACAAAGAGAGAAAAAACCACGGGCACCAGCCATCAAAACTTCACTATGTCAAGAAGTGTTTACAAACGCCGGAGACTTTCACAGATGCAACGTATCCCAACCGGCAACTTACAAGAGGTTTATATAGCGGTGGAAACCTAGATTTTCAACAATCAGTAGGCCTCACTCCGCTCATCAGAAGTTGGCCTTTAATTTGTAGAGTTTGAATCAACATATAACATATTGTTTCTGAGTTGTACATAAAATTTCGATTGATAGATGCATGCTATGTTCTATGAACTAGTTATGTTATAACTTTTGAGAACATTTAGCACGTCTAATATAGTTGCCTAAGTGCTAATGTAATAGTTTACTTAAGGGTTTGGAGTGTAGATTATGTGAGAATGTAGGGAGTTTGCAAACTAACAATGTCATGATTGAATCTACAATACGGCAGATCCATTGTCGACATGTTAAAGAACAACCTATTGAGAGGGCACCAGGGTCACACGATTTCGAAATATAATCTACTGTCCTTCAACCAATGCCAAAATGAGAACCCTTCTTCATAATCTTCTTAATAAGGTTTTAACCTCCTTTAGTGATTTAGGGTACATGCAAGTCTTCCCCTAAATGGTTCCGACACATTAGTGGATGTTCTCACTTGACGACCCCTTCACTGGAATACTGCCACATACGTGCCAACACGTCAATGGATGCCTTTTGGTCAGGACAAACCCGGCCTAATGAATGTTGCATATGTTGGGCCCAAGGCAGCCTACATTAGCCCCGATTATTGCTAACGAGTAGGTCCATATTAGTGTAATGAAGAACATCACACATCAAGATTTCAAGTCACACATCATAAACGATTATATCAGGTTACACATAGTTTAATCGTGACCATTTCACATCACTGAACTATGAAGTTATCATGTTATTACAAAGCAAATTGTATCGATGAGTGTTGGTGTTGGCTCGTACCGGGACATGAAGAATGCGCCAGAGTGGCATTGAACTCGCTGAATTGATGAAGAGCTTATTATGGAGAATGGTCGCAGATGGATTGTGGAGGCTAGCAAAGGTCTGCCTCTATTCGTAATCATCTTGTCTGTCGGAGCCAGCAGAGTGTAAGGCTGGTTATAGTGGGAGTAATATAGGTGGTAACATGCATGCCACCTAAGCAAAAAAAAGTGATATGGAGTAACATAATATGTTACTATCACATCACACTTCTCAATGCAAAATGAGTCTACAAATTAATCAATAAAGCTTTATATGTTACTACACATATAACACTCTTCACTATGGAAATAGTAATTTAGACTAGTAATATGAACATGTTAGTAGTCTAAGTTATTTTCCACTATGACCAGCCTAAGAGTGGGGCTGACAAAGCCAATTTATCAGCTACAGAAAAATAAAAATAAATCTAAAAGTTCCAGCCAACCTGTGCATGCCGCACCCTAGCAAATATAATTGGGATGGATCTGCCCACTGCCATAGCGTGACAAAACCTTCTCAAGTATTTTAATTTCCGCAGTCAATGCGGGATGGGTTCTCATTCTTGAGGAACTCATCCGTGGTAGCCTAGTCGTGATACCCACACATGACGGTCTCCTGCTTCCCCTAAATGGTTCCGACACATTAGTGGATGTTCTAACTTGTCGATCCTTTCACTGGAAGACTGCCACATACGTGCCAACACATCAATGGATGCCTTTTGGTCAGAACAAACCCGGACTAATGAATACTGCATATATTGGGCCCAAGGCAGCCTACATTACCCCGATTACTCCTAATGAGTAGAATAACTAATATAATAGTACAAATAAGGTCTATCTTAGTGTAATGAAGAACATCACACATCAAGATTTCAAGTCACACATCAAAAATGATTATATCAGGTTACACATAGTTTAATTGTGACCATTTCACATCACGGAACTATGAAGTTATCAAGTTATTACGGAGCAAATTGTATCGATGACTGTTGGTGTTGGCTCGTATCGGGACATGAAGAATGCGCCAGAGTGGCATTGAACTCGCTGAATTGATGAAGAGCTTATTATGGAGAATGGTCGCAGATGGATTGTGGAGGCTAGCAAAGGTCTGCCTCTATTCGTAATCATCTTGTCTGGCGGAGCCAGCAAAGTGTAAGGCTGGTTATAGTGGGAGTAATATAGGTGGTAACATGCATGCCACCTAAGCAAAAAAAGTGATATGGCAAGCAATTAATAGAAAGAGAGGCAAATGGAGTAACATAATATGTTACTATCACATCACACTTCTCAATGCAAAATGAGTCTACAAATTAATCAATAAAGCTTTATATATTACTACACATATAACACTCTTCACTATGGAAATAGTAATTTAGACTAGTAATATGAACATGTTAGTAGTCTAAGTTATTTTCCACTATGACCAGCCTAAGAGTGGGGCTGACAAAGCCAATTTATCAGCTACAGAAAAATAAAAATAAAATATAAAACTTCCAGCCAACCTGTGCATGCCACACCCTAGCAAATATAATTGGGCTAGATTCGCCCATTGCCATAGCGTGACAAAACCTTCTCAAGTATTTTAATTTTCGCAGCCAATGCAGGATGGGTTCTCATTCTTGAGGAACTCATCCGTGGTAGCCTAGTCGTGATACCCACACATGACGGTCTCCTGCTTCCCCTAAATGGTTCCGACACATTAGTGGATGTTCTAACTTGTCGACCCTTTCACTGGAAGACTGCCACATACGTGTCAACACATCAATGGATGCCTTTTGGTCAAAACAAACCCGGCCTAATGAATACTGCATATATTGGGCCCAAGGCAGCCTACATTAGCCCCGATTACTCCTAATGAGTAGAATAACTAATATAAGAGTACAAATAAGGTCTATCTTAGTGTAATGAAGAACATCACACATCAAGATTTCAAGTCACACATCATAAACGATTATATCAGGTTACACATAGTTTAATCGTGACCATTTCACATCACTGAACTATGAAGTTCTCAAGTTATTACAGAGCAAATTGTATCGATGATTATTGGTGTTGGCTCGTACCGGGACATGAAGAATGCGCCAGAGTGGCATTAAACTCGCTGAATTGATGAAGAGCTTATTATGGAGAATGGTCACAGATGGATTGCAGAGGCTCGCAAAGGTCTGCCTCTATTCATAATCATCTTGTCTGGCGGAGCCAGCAGAGTGTAAGACTGGTTATAGTGGGAGTAATATAGGTGGTAACATGCATGCCACCTAAGCAAAAAAAGTGATATGGCAAGCAATTAATAGAAATAGAGCCAAATGGAGTAACATAATATGTTACTATCACATCACACTTCTCAATGCAAAATGAGTCCACAAATTAATCAATAAAGCTTTATATGTTACTACACATATAACACTCTTCACTATGGAAATAGTAAATTAGACTAGTAATATGAACATGTTAGTAGTGTAAGTTATTTCCCACTATGACCAGCCTAAGAGTGGGAATGACAAAGCCAATTTATCAGCTATAGAAAAATAAAAATAAAATCTAAAAGTTCCAGCCAACCTGTGCATGTCGCACCCTAGCAAATATAATTGGGCTGGATCCGCCCACTTCCATAGAGTGACAAAACCTTCTCAAGTATTTTAATTTCCGCAGTCAATGCGGGATGGGTTCTCATTCTTGAGGAACTCATCCGTGGTAGCCTAGCCGTGATACCCACACATGACGGTCTCCTGCTTCCCCTAAATGGTTCCGAAACATTAATGGATGTTCTAACTTGTCGACCCTTTCACTGGAAGACTGCCACATACGTGCCAACACATCAATGGATGCCTTTTGGTCAGAACAAACTCGGCCTAATGAATACTGCATATATTGGGCCCAAGGCAGCCTACATTAGCCCCGATTACTCCTAATGAGTAGAATAACTAATATAATAGTACAAATAGGGTCTATCTTAGTGTAATGAAGAACATCACACATCAAGATTTCAAGGCACACATCATAAACGATTATATCAGGTTACACATAGTTTAATTGTGACCATTTCACATCACTGAACTATGAAGTTATCAAGTTATTACGGAGCAAATTGTATCGATGACTGTTGGTGTTGGCTCGTACCGGGACATGAAGAATGCGCCAGAGTGGCATTGAACTCGCTGAATTGATGAAGAGCTTATTATGGAGAATGGTCGCAGATGGATTGTGGAGGCTAGCGAAGGTCTGCCTCTATTCGTAATCATCTTGTCTGGCGGAGCCAGCAGAGTGTAAGGCTGGTTATAGTGGGAGTAATATAGGTGGTAACATGCATGCCACCTAAGCAAAAAAGTGATATGGCAAGCAATTAATAGAAAGAGAGGCAAATGGAGTAACATAATATGTTACTATGACATCACACTTCTCAATGCAAAATGAGTCTACAAATTAATCACTAAAGCTTTATATGTTACTACACATATAACACTCTTCACTATGGAAATAGTAATTTAGACTAGTAATATGAACATGTTAGTAGTCTAAGTTATTTTCCACTATGACCAGCCTAAGAGTGGGGCTGACAAAGCCAATTTATCAGCTACAGAAAAATAAAAATAAAATCTAAAAGTTCCAGCCAACCTGTGCATGCCGCACCCTAGCAAATATAATCGGGCTGGATCCGCCCACTGCCATAGCGTGACAAAACCTTCTCAAGTATTTTAATTTCCACAGCCAATGCGGGATTCGTTCTCATTCTTGAGGAACTCATCCGTGGTAGCCTAGCCGTGATACCCACACATGACGGTCTCCTGCATCCCCTAAATGGTTCCGACACATTAGTGGATGTTCTAACTTGTCGACCCTTTCACTTGAAGACTGCCACATACGTGCCAACACATCAATGGATGCCTTTTGGTCAAAACAAACCCGGCCTAATGAATACTACATATATTGGGCGCAAGGCAGCCTACATTAGCCCCGATTACTCCTAATGAGTAGAATAACTAATATAATAGTACAAATAAGGTCTATCTTAGTGTAATGAAGAACATCACACATCAAGATTTCAAGTCACACATCATAAACGATTATATCAGGTTACACATAGTTTAATCGTAACCATTTCACATCACTGAACTATGAAGTTATCAAGTTATTACAGAGCAAATTGTATTTATGACTATTGGTGTTGGCTCGTACCAGGACATGAAGAATGCGCCAGAGTGGCATTGAACTCGCTGAATTGATGAAGAGCTTATTATGGAGAATGGTCACAGATGGATTGTGGAGGCTAGCAAAGGTCTGCCTCTATTCGTAATCATCTTGTCTGGCGGAGCCAGCAAAGTGTAAGACTGGTTATAGTGGGAGTAATATAGGTGGTAACATGCATGCCACCTAAGCAAAAAAAGTGATATGGCAAGTAATTAATAGAAATAGAGCCAAATGGAGTAACATAATATGTTACTATCACATCACACTTCTCAATGCAAAATGAGTCTACAAATTAATCACTAAAGCTTTATATGTTACTACACATATAACACTCTTCACTATGGAAATAGTAATTTAGACTAGTAATATGAACATGTTAGTATTCTAAGTTATTTTCCACTATGACCAGCCTAAGAGTGGGGCTGACAAAGCCAATTTATCAGCTACAGAAAAATAAAAATAAAATCTAAAAGTTCCAGCCAACCTGTGCATGCCGCACCCTAGCAAATATAATTGGGCTGGATCCGCCCACTGCCATAGCTTGACAAAACCTTCTCAAGTATTTTAATTTCCGCAGCCAATGCGGGATGGGTTCTCATTCTTGAGGAACTCATCCGTGGTAGCCTAGCCGTGATACCCACACATGACGGCCTCCTGCTTCCCTAAATGGTTCCGACACATTAGTGGATGTTCTAACTTGTCAACCCTTTCATTGGAAGACTGTCACATACGTGCCAACACATAAATGGATGCCTTTTGGTCAAAACAAACCCGGCCTAATGAATACTGCATATATTGGGCCCAAGGCAGCCTACATTAGCCCCGATTACTCCTAATGAGTAGAATAACTAATATAATAGTACAAATAGGGTCTATCTTAGTGTAATGAAGAACATCACACATCAAGATTTCAAGTCACACATCATAAACGATTATATCAGGTTACACATAGTTTAATCGTGACCATTTCACATCACTGAACTATGAAGTTCTCAAGTTATTACAGAGCAAATTGTATCGATGATTATTGGTGTTGGCTCGTACCGGGACATGAAGAATGCGCCAGAGTGGCATTGAACTCGCTGAATTGATGAAGAGCTTATTATGGAGAATGGTCACAGATGGATTGCAGAGGCTAGCAAAGGTCTGCCTCTATTCATAATCATCTTGTCTGGCGGAGCCAGCAGAGTGTAAGACTGGTTATAGTGGGAGTAATATAGGTGGTAACATGCATGCCACCTAAGCAAAAAAAGTGATATGGCAAGCAATTAATAGAAATAGAGCCAAATGGAGTAATATAATATGTTACTATCACATCACACTTCTCAATGCAAAATGAGTCCACAAATTAATCAATAAAGCTTTATATGTTACTACACATATAACACTCTTCACTATGGAAATAGTAATTTAGACTAGTAATATGAACATGTTAGTAGTGTAAGTTATTTTCCACTATGACCAGCCTAAGAGTGGGGCTGACAAAGCCAATTTATCAGCTACAGAAAAATAAAAATAAAATCTAAAAGTTCCAGCCAACCTGTGCATGCCGCACCCTAGCAAATAGAATCGGGCTGGATCTGTCCACTGCCATAGCGCGACAAAACCTTCTCAAGTATTTTAATTTCCGTAGTCAATGCGGGATGGGTTCTCATTCTTGAGGAACTCATCCGTGGTACCCTAGTCGTGATACCCACACATGACGGTCTCCTGCTTCCCCTAAATGGTTCCGAAACATTAATGGATGTTCTAACTTGTCGACCCTTTCACTTGAAGACTGCCACATACGTGCCAACACATCAATGGATGCCTTTTGGTCAGAACAAACCCGGCCTAATGAATACTACATATATTGGGCCCAAGGCAGCCTACATTAGCCCCGATTACTCCTAATGAGTAGAATAACTGATATAATAGTACAAATAAGGTCTATCTTAGTGTAATGAAGAACATCACACATCAAGATTTCAAGTCACACATCATAAACGATTATATCAGGTTACACATAGTTTAATCGTGACCATTTCACATCACTGAACTATGAAGTTCTCAAGTTATTACGGAGCAAATTGTATCGATAACTATTGGTGTTGGCTCGTACCGGGACATGAAGAATGCGCCAGAGTGGCATTGAACTCGCTGAATTGATGAAGAGCTTATTATGGAGAATGGTCACAGATGGATTGTGGAGGCTAGCAAAGGTCTGCCTCTATTCGTAATCATCTTGTCTGGCGGAGCCAGCAAAGTGTAAGACTGGTTATAGTGGGAGTAATATAGGTGGTAACATGCATGCCACCTAAGCAAAAAAAGTGATATGGCAAGCAATTAATAGAAATAGAGCCAAATGGAGTAACATAATATGTTACTATCACATCACACTTCTCAATGCAAAATGAGTCTACAAATTAATCAATAAAGCTTTATATGTTACTACACATATAACACTCTTCACTATGGAAATAGTAATTTAGACTAGTAATATGAACATGTTAGTAGTCTAAGTTATTTTCCACTATGACCAGCCTAAGAGTGGGGCTGACAAAGCCAATTTATCAGCTACAAAAAAATAAAAATAAAATCTAAAAGTTCCAGCCAACCTGTGCATGCCGCACCCTAGCAAATATAGTCGGGCTGGATCTGCCCACTGCCATAGCGTGACAAAACCTTCTCAAGTATTTTAATTTCCGCAGCCAATGCGGGATGGGTTCTCATTCTTGAGGAACTCATCCGTGGTAGCCTAGCCGTGATACCCACACATGACGGTCTCCTGCTTCCCCTAAATGGTTCCGACACATTAGTGGATGTTCTAACTTGTCGACCCTTTCACTGGAAGACTGCCACATACGTGCCAACACATCAATGGATGCCTTTTGGTCAAAACAAACCCGGCCTAATGAATACTGCATATATTGGGCCCAAGGCAGCCTACATTAGCCCCGATTACTCCTAATGAGTAGAATAACTAATATAATAGTACAAATAAGGTCTATCTTAGTGTAATGAAGAACATCACACATCAATATTTCAAGTCACACATCATAAACGATTATATCAGGTTACACATAGTTTAATCGTGACCATTTCACATCACTGAACTATGAAGTTATCAAGTTATTACGGAGCAAATTGTATCGATGACTATTGGTGTTGGCTCGTACCGGAACATGAAGAATGCGCCAGCGTGGCATTGAACTCGCTGAATTGATGAAGAGCTTATTATGGAGAATGGTCACAGATGGATTGCAGAGGCTAGCAAAGGTATGCCTCTATTCTTAATCATCTTGTCTGGCGGAGCCAGCAGAGTGTAAGACTGGTTATAGTGGGAGTAATATAGGTGGTAACATGCATGCCACCTAAGCAAAAAAAAAGTGATATGGCAAGCAATTAATAGAAAGAGAGGCAAATGTAGTAACATAATATGTTACTATCACATCACACTTCTCAATGCAAAATGAGTCTACAAATTAATCAATAAAGCTTTATATGTTACTACACATATAACACTCTTCACTATGGAAATAGTAATTTAGACTAGTAATATGAACATGTTAGTAGTCTAAGTTATTTTCCACTATGACCAGCCTAAGAGTCGGGCTGACAAAGCCAATTTATCAGCTACAGAAAAATAAAAATAAAATCTAAAAGTTCCAGCCAACCTGTGCATGCCGCACCCTAGCAAATATAATTGGGCTGGATCCGCCCACTACCATAGCGTCACAAAACCTTCTCAAGTATTTTAATTTCCGCAGCCAATGCGGGATGGGTTCTCATTCTTGAGGAACTCATCCGTGGTAGCCTAGCCGTGATACCCACACATGACGGTCTCCTGCTTCCCCTAAATGGTTCCGACACATTAGTGGATGTTCTAACTTGTCGACCCTTTCACTGGAAGACTGCCACATACGTGCCAACACATCAATGGATTCCTTTTGGTGAGAACAAACCCGGCCTAATGAATACTGCATATATTGTGCCCAAGGCAGCCTACATTAGCCCCGATTACTCCTAATGAGTAGAATAACTAATATAATAGTACAAATAGGGTCTATCTTAGTGTAATGAAGAACATCACAAATCAAGATTTCAAGTCACACATCATAAACGATTATATCAGGTTACACATAGTTTAATCGTGACCATTTCACATCACTTAGCTATGAAGTTATCAAGTTATTACAGAGCAAATTGTATCGATGACTATTGGTGTTGGCTCGTACCGGGACATGAAGAATGCGCCAGAGTGGCATTGAACTCGCTGAATTGATGAAGAGCTTATTATGGAGAATGGTCACAGATGGATTGTGGAGGCTAGCAAAGGTCTGCCTCTATTCGTAATCATCTTGTCTGGCGGAGCCAGCAGAGTGTAAGACTTGTTATAGTGGGAGTAATAGGTGGTAACATGCATGCCACCTAAGCAAAAAAAGTGATATGGCAAGCAATTAATAGAAATAGAGCCAAATGGAGTATCATAATATGTTACTATCACATCACACTTCTCAATGCAAAATGAGTCTACAAATTAATCAATAAAGCTTTATATGTTACTACACATATAACACTCTTCACTATGGAAATAGTAATTTAGACTAGTAATATGAACATGTTAGTAGTCTAAGTTATTTTCCACTATGACCAGCCTAAGAGTGGGGCTGACAAAGCCAATTTATCAGCTACAGAAAAAGAAAATCTAAAAGTTCCAGCCAACCTGTGCATGCCGCACCCTAGCAAATATAATTGGGCTGGATCCGCCCACTGCCATAGCGTGACAAAACCTTCTCAAGTATTTTAATTTCCGCAGCCAATGCGGGATGGGTTCTCATTCTTGAGGAACTCATCCGTGGTAGCCTAGTCGTGATACCCACACATGACGGTCTCCTGCTTCCCCTAAATGGTTCCGACACATTAGTGGATGTTCTAACTTGTCGACCCTTTCACTGGAAGACTGCCACATACATGCCAACACATCAATGGATGCCTTTTGGTCAGAACAAACCCGGCCTAATGAATACTGCATATATTGGGCCCAAGGCAGCCTACATTAGCCCCGATTACTCCTAATGAGTAGAATAACTAATATAATAGTACAAATAGGGTCTATCTTAGTGTAATGAAGAACATCACGCATCAAGATTTCAAGTCACACATCATAAACGATTATATCAGGTTACACATAGTTTAATCGTGACCATTTCACATCACTGAACTATGAAGTTATCAAGTTATTACAGAGCAAATTGTATCGATGACTATTGGTGTTGGCTCGTACCGGGACATGAAGAATGCGCCAGAGTGGCATTGAACTCGCTAAATTGATGAAGAGCTTATTATGGAGAATGGTCGCAGATGGATTGTGGAGGCTAGCAAAGTTCTGCCTCTATTCGTAATCATGTTGTCTGGCGGAGCCAGCAGAGTGTAAGGCTGGTTATAGTGGGAGTAATATAGGTGGTAACATGCATGCCACCTAAGCAAAAAAAATTGATATGGCAAGCAATTAATAGAAAGAGAGCCAAATGGAGTAACATAATATGTTAGTATCACATCACACTTCTCAATGCAAAATGAGTCTAGAAATTAATCAATAAAGCTTTATCTGTTACTACACATATAACACTCTTCACTATGGAAATAGTAACTTAGACTAGTAATATGAGCATGTTAGTAGTCTAAGACATTTTCCACTATGACCAGTCTAAGAGTGGGGCTGACAAAGCCAATTTATCAGCTACAGAAAAATAAAAATAAAATCAAAAAGTTCCAGCCAACTTGTGCATGCCCCACCCTAGCAAATATAATTGCGCTTGATCCGCCCACTGTCATAGCGTGACAAAACCTTCTCAAGTATTTTAATTTCCACAGCCAATGCGGGATAGGTTCTCATTCTTGAGGAACTCATCCGTAGTAGCCTCGTCGTGATACCCACACATGACGGTCTCCTGCTTCTTCGGTTATTCCCCACCAAAGGCACTCAAGAGATTGCTAGTGTTCGAAGGAAGCAGTTCACATGACACCATACTGAAACTTGATGAATTTTCTTATGCTAACATTAAAATCAACACTAATTTTCTGCCCATGCCCCACCCTAGCAGTTGCAGAGATTGGAGTTCTGAAAATCAAGAGTAGATGTTAGGACATTCATAACATTCATAGGACACTAATAAGAGCCCGATGACGATGACGTTTTGGCTTGCTCCAAAAACCCATAAAACATTCATAATGCCACACTGCATAAAAGCGCGGTACATGGTAGGACATGCATATATGCTGGCTCGCCAAGATAATTCAGTAATTAGTGTCAATTGGGAGAGAGAAGTGGTCATCAAAGCAGCTGCAAGTGAATGTGACGACTCTCCCAAATGTAGCGTCAGACATTTTTATGTACGTGCAGTGCAGCGGTGCTGTTGGTCGGCGGCTACACCCGAAACTTCTTCCCTGACACGTAGGGCGTGCCGGTCCTGCAGGCGTTGGTAGAGGTTGTAATGACGCAAGACCTGAGGCTCGATCTGAAGAGGTTCAGGCCTACACTCTTGCGTGCCCTGGACCTTCTTCAGGCTTAACTAATTTTGTTTTCCTCGTTGCATTCTCTTGTAATACGAAGGCTCATGTTTGATTTCATTATTTTATTGTTCTGATATAAATAGCACACAAAATGGAATTTGGTTAACGTTTGATCTAATCATCCAGTGCCCATCTGTCTATGTAAAGTCCGCCAAGTCCCCAATTACTAAATAATCAGGGGATTCATGATTACTCGTAGGTTGCAAATTTACACCGTGGGTTCAGTACATGATTTCTGAAAATAATGTTGGTTTATTCATATTTGTCAGGCCCTGAAATATACTCTCTCCATTTCAAACTAGTAGTCCCAATCTAGATTCACATGTATATCTAGATGATTCCCGGGTCTTGCTCAAATGTACGTGGCTCGATGTATGTAGTGGTCAAGACCCTTGCTGTGATTTGTCATGTAAAGTGTTCAGTGGCGGGACGATATCTAGAGCTTAAAAAGATCTGATGCAAAATAACAAAATTTTCTACAGTACATATTAAAATATATATGATCCTAAGCATAAACACTTAGTACATTAGACAAACCTAAAATTCAAAATTGACAAAATAAAAAAATAAGACAAAAAATTATATCCATATACAAAATTCAGTAAATTTTTACCTTCCCGCTTTACCTAGTCTCTTATATCCCTATTCAATCAAGATTTACTGTCTCCATCTTAAAATGGATGACGAATATGTGTTTTAGTGTATAAATACATACGAATTTAGAAAATCTTTGATATTTATTCCAAGAAAAAGGTAGTATATACAATCAATGTAGCTGAGCCGTCAAGACCTCCAGTCACCCCGCCGCGCTGTCATGGTGTTTCCTAGTCACAACCACCCGCGGGAGAGTGGCTGACCTTTGAGTCCAGCCGTCGTCCTACCCGACCCCCCTTAGACCTAGAAGTCACATCGCCGCTAGCAATGCATGCTCCGTCCCCATGTATGGTTGTGTCGTCACTTGGTCTCTCGCTCGATTAGTCAAAGACAAGACAACAATCGAGCGATTCGAGTGGAAGAGAGTTGGAAAGTCGGTCCGGCTTAGCAAGAACGGCCCAAGGCCTCTGAGGCAACCTTTTTTCTACATCCTCCAATTCATACTAAGTACCGATGATTTAGTACGAAGTTGTACTAAATCACTATCCTTATTATGGATATGAGGGTATTTATTCTTTCCCAAAATGAGCAATGCAATATGAGCATTGCGTACCTAAAAATATTTCTTGTCGCGTACTTAACTACTTATCAATTTGTATACCTATTAAGATTTTTTTGTCGCGAGCCAAGGTAGGACGGGCGCTGGACCTTAGCACTTGATATGTGCTTTCATGGATTAATGTGGCATTTGAATTCACGCGCAAACCGGGCCCTCGAATTAAAAATGGTGAAAGAGAAAGCCTAATCATTTAGCCTATGAGACATTAGGAAAACCATTTTTTATCGAACGGGAATTCTATTTTCTGCCTAATGCGGGTCGGTGCGCCTTATGGTCCGGCCCAGTTAGCCCCTCTTTCTGTTATTTTATTTTCTTTTTGTTTTTTTCTTTTTTTATTTCCTTTTTCGCAAATCTTAATAATTTTGAGATTTGAATATTCTAAAATCAAACAAAAATTTCTATTTGAGCATTTTCTAAACTCTAAACATGTTTTAAATCTGAAAAATTCAAACCTAAACTTTTCAAAATTTGAACATTTTTAAAAGCTAAACAATTTATTCAAATTTGAACTTTTCAAATGTTGTTTAATATTTAATATTTTCATAATATAAACAATATTTAAATAGAAACCGATAAATAAAGTACAAAACATAAAAACCTAAAAAAATGAAAAATAGGAAGAAAAATATGTATCTATTTTACCATGCCACCATGAGGAGCAGGGCCATTGAGAATTGTCGCGGGCCAAGTGTAATCCAATTGGGGGAGTATAGGAGCCTGCTGCTAAATCCCGCTACAAGCGGCACGACCATCGACCGCCGCCTGAAGCGAGTCGTTGATGGGACAGTCCATTATCCTGTAACACTCCAAATCCTATAGGTGTGTGCCTTTTTATTTTTCCTTTTTTTTCTTTTTTAAATATGAAAATTTCAAATTTGAACAAATTTCAGATCTAAAGCAATATTTAAATCTAAAAAGTTGACTTTAAAAATAATATATAATTTCTAAAAATGAACAACAAAAAATGATGAACTAAATTCGAAAAAGGCATGTCAATTTTTGAAAAACATGGGCATGTTTAGAAAAGTTATGAACATTTTTCTAAAATCATGAACCATTTTCAAAAACAATGAACCAATTTCTAAAAAATCATGAACCGGGTTCAAAAGAATTATGAACCAATATTACAAATCATGAACCAAACTTAGAAAAAGCATGAACCAAATTCAAAAATTATAAAACAATTTTAAAATATAAACCAATTTTGAAGTTTTTAAATAGAAAAAATATAATAATAATAATAAAAGGAAACAAAAAACAAAATAGGAAAAAATATAAGAAGAAAAAGGAAAAGAAAAAGAGAAAAAAAGAACTGAATAAACCCAGCACCGGTGCGTAATAGGCCTGCCCAACAGGAGAAGCCCTTGTGCGACACGAGCCACCCGCGCTGCATTGAGCGGCAATTAGTATTCCGGGAGCCTCCCAGAGGACGGTGCGGGAACTAATCGATTATAGCCGAGTACAAACTATAATGGGCCTATGGGCCGCCGCTTCCCTTTGCTTTTGCAGAAAAAGGAATTCAGAGAAATTATAGATATATGTGTATAGTACTACAAGGCACGGTTATTTGTTGATCTTTCAAGGAGTGCAGCGTTTCTGCTCCTGAGCTCCAGTGAACTTTGTGTTACTTCCTTCTATCCATATTAGTTAATTTAAATTTAGATTCGGATGTATCTAGTATAAAAACATGTCTAGATACATTTAAATCTAGACAAATCCAAGTCAACTAATTTGGGTTGGCGGGAATATATAAATTCAAAAATTATATATCAAAGTTGCAAAATATTCTAAAATGAATTGCATGGATAGCACATGTACTCTACATGTCTAGATAGTTTCAGTAAATAATACGTTATATTTTGCCTACCCAATAATTTAAAAAACGTCACTTTGCCTAGGTCAAAAAATAACTCTATTTACCACAACATTCGTATTTTTTGTGGAGGCCATACATAAAATATATTTTAAGGCAAATTTGGGTATACATACTAAACATGTATATGTACTGGTGTATTTTTCAGAATTATTGAGACAAAAAATATAAAAAATTCGTTCTTTAAAAGGAGCTCACTAGAGCTCGGGAGCCGGAACCACTTTTTGACCTTTGCACACTTATAACTTGTTATACAAAGGGGTTATGTCTTGGTAAATGGTTTAGCGTTTAGGGTTTAGAATAAATAGTAAGATATGATTAATGGTAAATGGTAGAATATTCTAGAGATAAGATATTTGCAAACAATATCACATAATTATGATGCTTTGTATTTTTGGGTTTTTATGGTTGTCGCCTAAATTCCTAAGGCCAATCCAGTAATATATGAGTTCCAATTCTCACCATAAAACACCCAACATGAGATACCAAGCACACTAAGCTAAGCTATTAAATCAGGTTTTACCACTTTCAAGCGAGGTTCTAAGCTATCTATTAGGATCCATTGTCAAAGTTATTGTCCATACCATTTATTAGTGACATAAACTATCAAATATGTGTCTACATAAGTCATATAAGGCGGGTGCTGCAACAAATTGTCATAACAAAAAATGTTTTCTTCATAGGAAGTATGTAGACACGGTAGAATATCAATGTTGACAGTGTCAAAATGAAGAAGATGAGGTATTTGATATGTTTTATAAATGTGTAAGCTTGTAGTAGATGTATTTATGCGTCCATTAGGGTTGATAGCTCCGACAATGAGCTTGTTAACCTCTGTAAGGACACATTGCAAAATCCATGGTGGAACATGCACTGATAAAAAGCCCCTTGATTTTCCAGTTGAGCAATGTTTACAAGGATATTTACATATCACAAATAGTAATAACAGTCATGTCTAGCTAGAGACGTAATCAAATGTTAATATGGCCAGAATAATCGACAAGCTATCAATTATATCACGTCATTGTACAAGGTTAATGTATTCTCACTTATGTAGTAGTACATCCGCTGATCTTATAGTTGGCATTATGGTGGAGTCTGAACATCATGGAATAGGTGGCGAGTTGAAGTGGATTGGAGATGGCTGAGTCAGCGAATGGATATGGTTCGACAACAAATAACATAGTAGGAAGAGACGAGTTGGGAGTCGAGGGTATTCCATTTGGGTAGGGTGGACTTGGTTTCCTTGTTTTATTGATAGTGCTAGATTTTTTATAGTGCTACCATATCATTTCCTGTTAATGAGACACATTCGAGCAAAACACACACTACCATGTGAACGTGGCAACACACAAGTCTCCAACAATGCATGTGTAAACACTGTCTCCCTCTCCAATTAAGATTTTGACCGACCGATATACACCACAAGCGACATATGCATGACATATGCAGGACATTTGGCTTGTAAGTTAAAGGAATTTCTTCTGTTATCGCCATGCTAATGGATCCCGGCTCAATGGAGTCGTATGGAAAAAAACTGGGCACAACAGGAGGGAGTATGAACATAATAAAGCATAGTGTTGCATGTATGGCTTGCACACCATCTGTCTGCATTCCTTTAGCCATTGATCTTTTTTACGGGTTCTTATGACCACTGAATGATAATCCGAGGAGGCAATACGCCGGAAGATTCTTCCACTCCATTTTTAAAGGTCTGTTTTGGAAGAACATGCAGTTCTAAATAATTTGAAATCATATGTCTCCTCTTTACCAAAAAAGCATGTAAGGAGAGAAAGGGACTTTTTTGTGGAAAAAAAATTGATTCATATACTTTCTCCCAATCTAAATTAATGGTCCTAGATTTGTCTAAGTTAACATCTAGACAAATCTAGAATCATTAATTTGGATCAGAGGAATCTAGACAATTCTAGTCATTAATTTGGATCGGAAGGAGTAGGGATTTATGCTGCATGGGAAGGCACACGGAGAAGTAGATTTTGTTTGTTGCTCCATTTTGTTGTGAGGTTTCATTAAAATACTTGCATAATATATATTCTCTATAGTAATTGGTTGGTGTTGCGTCAACATCTGTCTCTCTTTTTCTCCCATACAAGAAAAGAATCAGCAAGCGTCGACCGGTACATTATAGCAGTCACGACATTAGGGCAACGTAAAAAACAGTTCACATGTCTATGAGGAGGCATTTTGCAGTAGTAACGAATTAATTTGGGGATCCCAGAACTACGGGCAATGCTTCGGGTATTAAGGTACGCGAAAGAAATACGGCGATGGATACAAACACGTGAAAGTGTGTACCATGCTGCAGGTGATGTCAACGAGTTTCTTTATACACCAGAGAAGAGATATGAATGATGCGATCAAAGATCGTGTCACGCACCAACGCACCGATGCACTTCAGGCACGGACGCACAGAAGATCGGAGGATGCAATCGAAGATCATGATTTATATAGGGTTTTAAGCAGCATGCCTAATTGGATGCCTGCAGCCGTAGCTTCTGTTTTCTTTTCTTGGATTGAGGTTACAATAGGTACAATTATGTTGACATTTTCATTATCATCAGTAACTGTGACTCCTTTAGAAGCCAAAACATGCATGTGCGGCCTGACGCCATAGATAAGATTGTGGATCCGTGTAATCCCTTTTTCAGAAAAATATGATGATATCTAACAACACTTACATCAAGGTTAAAGAAATTTACCGCAAATATCTATAATGTCACCTAATGTAAGCTGATTAACCAAACTTACTCAACCTCCATTTTTGTCAACCAACATTGTGCATCGAGGCATAAACCACCTAGATCTTCAATCACATCCATGAAGTTCTCACTCAAGGAACCAGGTTTTATCAGTAAAAGCGCCAGGCTCAACACAAGTTCTTCAAAGTCGCAACCGCTTCAACCTCATGTTCAAACTTGGTCTTCACTTTCTTCAACCACACACATTCCTTTTTATTTACGCCGATGCTACGCAAAGATCCAACATACGTCTAGAGCTTCAATGAGGACTGAATTTTTCATCATTATAAAGGCACTAGACTCAACATGGGTTCTACTTGGGGCAGAACCTTCTTCAACCATGTGTCCAGGCTAGAGCCTTAATCTATTAAAACATATTGTGTCCTCAAGATATTTGCATGTGAAATGTTTTCCAAAGATTGTGATTAACATTGAGAAGAACAAGTTTCACTTTCTTCCTTGAATATCTAACCCCTTTGATAATACAGTTTTTCCATTGCCCATTCAGTATTGTTGGTTTCTTCTTGGCATTTATTGGCTTGCTCGAAATGGGATATAAATAATATGACCCGCAAAGCCACTCTAGACTAGATCCATGTTCATGGAAGTTTTTATGGTTGGGGCTTCACGCATTTGGATAAGAGGAACAACTTTATATTCAATGGAGTAACATCTGATATAGGCTCTTGGAGGGCTAGATTCAGGACTGATTCTGAGCTATTGATCCATAGGACTAAGCCTGATCATCATCCCTTTGTCCACATCTTAGTTGCTCTTTGTAATTTATTTTAACAATGTGAGTTGTCGAGTTAGCATGTAAATATGTATTGTCCTTTTATCCTAATATATTGAAAAGGCTGTAAAATCCTATACAACTATTCAAGGTTCGAAAAAAGATTATATGGTTTTTTGTATTGACTCCAAAGCTATAATAAAAGACTACGTCTTCAACATTATTCAGCCTCTGAGTCTTCAAGCATGCCAAAATGAGCTCTTTCTTCAAGTGAGCATCTAAGTCCTGAGACCTCAACCTGTACTTTCTTTGACACTTTCTAAAGGGTTGTTCGTTAACATGTTTGAATCAAGTTAGCACAGTGTTTCTTATGACTATGAAGTATGGAAAATATTGAAGAACTTATTCATGTATTCATATTCATAGCCGCAACTGCTTAGTATTTATCTATGCATGTAACGCTCATGTGTCATGTGCGCCAGCACCATTCCTTCACGAGGGACACTTAGTTTATTAGGGACACCCTGCATCTTTTGGGGCATTCAGTTTCTTCAGAGATGAGCTATGCTAAGCTTCTTCACGGATGCTCAGGTTTTTTCATTCCTTCATATCATGCACATGGTTTGCTTCACTGCGATGACTCATTATGGTTGTGACCTTTGGTTAATCCAAAAACTAGGACTATATTTCTGTGTATACTTGGCAAATATATTAGTCCCTTAATAATTTTTCATCTATCGCCGAAAACCCACTTGGAGGTTACTAGATGTACTTTAAACCATCGTACTACGGTTGATTCTTCACATGGCACCCACACGAGCTCTGGCATAGATATATAAAAATGGTATATGTGTAGGGGTTCGTAGCATGGAAAACAAAAATTTTCTATCGCATACAAACAAACAAGCCAAGATCTATCTACTAGATTGTAGCAACGAGTCGATGGTGGAACTCACCCTCGAAGATTCCAAAGCGGTTAACGAGAGCAGATTCTCGTGGGTGATGTAGTCGTACTCTTTCCGATCTCAAGATCGCGTAGACGATCCTTCCGGCGCCGCGTTCCCGCAGCGCTCCCGCAGTCGGTCACACGTTCGGTACTCGACGAAGACCTTCCTCTCCCTTGTTCCAGCAGGCAGCGGAGGTTGTAGCACTCTCCTCGCGATTCCGGCAGCACAACGGTGTGGTACCGGAGGTAGAGGGGAAATCCCGCAGGGCTTCGCCTTAAGCCGGTGCGAGTATGGTGGAGCTTATGAGAGAGGCTATTAGTGGTCTAGTAATTAGACACACCAATTAGAGGGCTCTAAACCAATTAGAAGGCTCTAAACCGAAACAGCTCTAAACCGGGGTCTAGGTCTAGTTTCTAGTTTAGAGGATAGGAACTTGTGTGTCTTGTGTTGTATTGGGAGGGGAGCCCTGCCCCTCCCTTTATAGGTGGGAGGGCTGGCGCGCTAGGGGAGGGAGGGAGTCCCTCCCCAACTCGGCCTAGGGCTGGCCGCCGGCTTGGGGAGGAGGACTCCTCCCCCAATTCGGTTTCCTCCTCTCCTCCCACTTCCCAAAAACTGCCGTTTGACTTTCAAACTAGCCGTTTGACTTTTTCAATTTAGGATTCAATTTAATCCTTTATTTGGGACAGCAAGAACACTTAGTACATGATGCAATCATTCCAACATGCAATGACACATTCATGTACCCCTTCCCCTCCGGAGTGCCGGACATTCCGGGACCTTCTAGAATGTTCCTGATGAAAACACCGAAATCATTCCCGAACTCCGAAACGGGACTTTCCTTATATGAATCTTATTCTCCGGACCATTCCGGATCACCTCGTGATATCCCGGACCCCATCCGAGACTCCGAACAACATTCGGTCTCTTTCTCATAATACCATAACTACTCAAACAACGTCGAATCCTTAAGTGTGTCTCCCTACGGTTCGTGAATTATGCGGACATGATCGAGACACTTCTCCGAACAATAACCAATAGAGGAATCTGGAAATTCATATGGCTCCCACATATTTCTACGATTACTTTGCGATCGAATGAACCATTTACATACGATACCAATTTCCCTTTGTCTCACGATATGTTACTTATCCGAGGTTATGATCGTCGGTATCTCTGTATACCTAGTTCAACCTCGTTACTGATAAGTACTCTTTTCTCGTTCCCGTGATATGTGATCCCTTGTGACCAAGTCACATGCTTGCAAGCTAATTGGATGACATTTCACCGAGAGGGCCCAGAGAATATCTATCCGTCATGTGGATGGACAAATCCCATTCTTGATCCATGTGTTTCAACCAATACTTTCTGAACACCCAATGCCACTTTTATAGCCACCCTGTTACGGTGTGGTGTTTGATGACATCAAAGCATCCATCCAGTAAAGGCAATATGCATGATCTCATGGTCGAAGGAATTAGGTTACTATGTATCAGAAAGCATATAGCAATTGAACTATTGAAATGACTTGATCTTTATGCTACGCTTATCTATAGGAGTATGTCCATCACATCATTCTCCTAATGATATGATCCTGTTGTTAATAACATCTCTATGTTCATGATCAGGAAACCATGATCATATATTAACCAACAAGCTAGTTTAACAAGAGGCTTTACTAGGGACTCTTATTTTAGTTTACAAATCACACAAGTATTAATGTTTCCGTTTAATACAATTATAGCATGGTATGTAAACATTTATCATAAGTGTGAAGACATGATAATAACCACTTTATTATTGCCTCTTGGGCATATCTCCAACAATATGTTTTTCCTTAGTAATGAGGAGGAAGAGTTCCCCGACTTTATATTACGCAGAGTGGTGCGCCAACAAAAGAATTGCGAGCATATAGACTCAAACTCCCATGGGTAGGATGTACCAGCACGTCCTTACCATCCGGGCTGACCTCGGTTCGCTTAATGTTTGTTACAACATAGATACACAAATGCTAACTCATAATGTTATGGAAGGGAGTTGAATGACATCAAATATTTTTGCATGCCATTAGGTGTTTTCATAAACAACTCCTAAATTAAGGATGATATTTTATTTGTTTTTTCTTGATAAACCATTTTCATCTATTCATCAAGCAACGTTAATAGCTTTACAAATTCGTTTTGTGTTAGCATAATCTTTCTTGCAGCCAAGCCCTATCCTTTTGTGAATAACTAGATCGTTGCCATGAAGATTGTAGAATAAATATTAAGATGCGATTCATAGAAAATGGTAGAGAATTCAAGAGACAAGACATTTTTATATATCTGGAATGGAGATGTATTGTAGGTTTTTATGGTTATCAACTATAGTCTTGAGACCAATCCATTAGTATGTATAGGCTTTCCATATCTCCTATGAAAAACTAAGATGGGCTGCCAAGCGCCCTAAGTATGTACATGAGAGGTCCATAAGTAAATATATGTATCCATCAAGATAAGTTTATAAAAACTTGCTTCTTATGCAATGATGTGATGCACATCGAGATTCTAGTGTTGGCTAGCCAATAAAGTGTATTTGTTGGGTTAGAAACTAATAATTGTATCGTTTCAAAACTTCAAGGCGAGATTCTAAGCTCAGCTATTCGAAGTAAATTTATTACATCTAACTTTTTTATTCACAGAAATTATTAAATAGGTGATGAGCCGGGTATGTTAAAAAATGACACCATAACCAAAAAAATATGTTTCTATGTATCAAGAATTTATTCTCGATGTTGGGAGTGTTGAATATAAGAATATGAGATAATTAATATGGTTTATAAATATTTAAGGTTGTAATAGATGTATAAATATGTTGGGAGTGTTGGGAGTGTTGAATATAAATATTTAAGGTTTTTAAATCACCGAGAATCAATTCGGCCAATCCGGAAAATGAAACCCATTGATACATGGGGGAAAGAAAGAGTAATAGCGAACTTGGAGGATAAAATGGGTGCATAAGATGGGAAAAGAGAACGACATGGAGTAAAAAATGTTTCAGGAAGACGATGAGATGAAGAGATGCATGGAGATTTTTTTTGAACGTTTTGTAGTGGCCAATTATTTTCACAAAATTAATAAGTTGTATAGAATCATTTATCAAAGTTCATAGTTTTTTCTTCTATAAAAAAGTGTCTCCCTCTTCATTCAAAACAATGAATTGTTTAGGGCAAGTAACACAGAATATAAAACTGACTAATCCAAATGATTGTGAATTCGCCTTGTCTTATACTCCCTCCGTTTCAAAATATAAGATGTTTTAGATTTGTAAAGAAAATGAATCTAGACTTATTTTAGTACGTAGGTTCACTCAACTTTGGGGTGAATCTAAACACTAAAAAAAGTCTAGATTCATTTTCTTTACAAACCTAAAACGTCTTATATTTTGAAACGGAGGGAGTAGCATGTATCTATCGTGCACCACTTCACTATGAAGAGATAACCCAAGAGCGTTAGACATTGTAGAAGTGTTGTACTTATGGAATTGACTTACATTGTTTAACCTCCCTCCCACACGGTGTGGCAGTCAAATCATCGGGAATGTCATGAGATGCAAAACTTGATGTGCAAATTATGCCTTATAAAAATCCCACGTGTATGCAAAATATTCAAGTACAATGGATATACATGTAATGCAATTCATCGGGCCTCTTTCACATCGCACATTGGCCAGTATCCACAAGGTTGTGGAACTGCTCCTGCAATTCAGATGGAGTTATCTGCGTGCTTAGTCAAATAGCCAACATTTCAACCACATTGTTGAATGACATTAGCGATAAAGGGTAATCCTAATCGAGTCCTTTTTTTGTTTGGTAAGAATGACCAGCATGATCGTTGAATTTCATGTCCACACTACCTCCATGTACATATTCTTGCTTCTAGGTACGACGTTTTTCCAAGAGGCCATTCATTTCCCGATTGACGAAAGGAACATTTGACTTCTTCGTTGGACTTTCAAAATCACACCATTCATTTTGTTGGCTTAACTCATGGACTATCTCATGCAAGGATACCACTATGGCAAGGATGGTTATTCCTTGCATGAAGGTTGTCTCTATCGGTCTAACCATGTGTGCTCTGCCGCTTAATTAGCCTCATAGTCGTGAGACTCGTGACCTTCATCAAGATTTTGAAGCTGACATTTAGAAGGTATATCAGTTGATATTGTTGGATCAGTTCTGCCTCCTTAGTACTAAGCAACAAAATAATGTCCCTAGAGACTAATTTAAAGAACTTCAATTCTGTGGCGTGTAGAGCACTGAACGACTCTATGTGGTCAACGCAATTCTGTCTAAAAAAATCTGATAAAACTCAGTGGAAAAGGCATCTGAACTTGTAGCTCTATTATGTTGCATCATGAAAGTTGTCGTGCGGTGAAGAAATCTTCTGGATGTCTTCCAGTTGGGACTCATCAACATAAAAGTTTTTTCCCCTTGCACATCGAACATACATTTATAGTAAATTGTTACATATGTTTTTAGCTGATCATGACCTTTAATAGTTCCCTCGTGTGTGTGAACTATGTGAATGTCCCTATAGTATCGATACCTATACCCTCAACACTACTCACCCCCCAAGTACTCACTCCACTTCCAGGTCGGCAATACTTGCTAAGCCATCTAGGTGAAGCCCAACAGGAACAGAAGGATTATCTCCACAAAGCCTTTCACATTTCTTCAAAGATGAGGAATGCTAAGTTTCTTCAGGGATGCTCAGTTTCTTTATTCCTTCATAGCCTGCACATGCTTCACTTTACTGTGACGACTCATTATGTTTGTGACCTTGGTTAACCAAACAACTAGGACTATATTTTTGTGTATACTTGGCAAATAGATCAGTCCCTTAGTAATTTTTCATCTATCATCGAAAACCCCACTAGGAGGTCATTAGTAGTACTTTCACCCAACTCTATGCTACGGTTGATTCTTCCCATGATATTCGCACGAGCTCTCGCACAACAACATAAAAGTTTTATACGTTTTTCCTCGGTAATGAGGAGGGAGAGTTCCCCGACTTTATATCAAGCAGAGTGGTGCGCCAACAAAAGAATTGCGAGCATATAGACTCAAACTCCCATGCATAGGATGTATCAGCACGTCCTTACAATCTGGACTGACCTTGGTTTGCTTAATGTTTGTTACAACATAGATACACACATGCTAACTCATAATGTTGTGGAAGGGAGTTGAATGACGTAAAATATTTTTGCATGCCGTTAGGTGTTTTTATAAAGAAGTCTTAAATTAATGATGAGATTTTCTTTTGTTTTTCTTGAGAAACTATTTTTATCTATTCATCAAGCAACATTAATAGCTTTAGAAATTTGTTTTGTGTTAGCATAATCTTTCTCGCCATCCAAGCCCTATCCTTTTGTGAATAACTAGATCGTTGCCATGAAGATTGTAGAATAAATATTACGATGTGATTCATAGAAAATGGTAGAGAATTCTAGAGATAAGATATTTTTATAATATCTAGAATGAAGATGTATTCTAGGTTTGTATGGTTAACACCTAGCCTTGAGACAAATCCATTAGTACGTATAGGCTTTATATATCTCCCATGAAGAACTAAGATAGGCTGCCAAGTACCCTAATTATGTACATGGGAGGTCTGTAAGTAAATTTATGTATCCATCAAGATAAGTTTTATAAAAGCTTGAGCGTTATGCAATGTTGTGCTGCAAATAGAGATTCCAATGTTGGCTAGCCAAGAAAGTGTATTTGTTGGGTTAGAACCTAATAAATGTTTTAAATTATGGTTTCTCAACTTCAAGGCGAGATTCTAAGCTAAGCTATTCGAAACAAAGTTATTACATCTAACATTTTTTATTCACAAAAATTATTAAATATGTCATGAGGCGGATGTTTAAAAAATGGCACCATAACCAAAAAAATATATGTTTCTTTGTACCAAGTATTTATTCTCTAAGGAATATTGATCTTGGGAGTGTTGAATAGAAGAATATGGGGCAATTAATATGGTTTATAAATATTTAAGGTTGTAATAGATGTATTTAGGTGACCATTAGCGTATAAGAAATTCAACAGTCATCTATGTTAGACATCCGGAAACATGGTGGCAAATCAAAATTGGACTAGCCTATCACAAATCCCCTTCATTTATAGTTGATGCAAATACCATCTAAGGACTTAGTCAATAGTCACCACACCCACAAAAATCACTGAGAATCAATGTGGCCAATGCAGAAAATGAGATCTGTTGATACATGGAGAAAAAGAGGAGTAATGGCAAACTTAGAGGATAAACATGGGGGTGAAAAAGATGGGAAAATAGGACGACGTAGAGTAAAATCTTTGAGGAGGACGATGTGAGGAAGAGGTGCATGATAGGTTTTTGCTTTGTTTGTAATGGCCTATCATTTCCAAAAAATTAGTAAGTTTTACAGAATCATTAATCAAAGTTCATAGTTATTTTCTTACGTCAAAACAAAAGTGTCTGCCTCTTCATTCAAAATAATGAATTGTTTAGTGCAAGTAACACGAAATATGAACTGACTAGTCCAAATGATCATGCGTTCACCTTGTCTTATAGCATGTATCTATCATGCACCACTTCACTAAGAGATAACCCAACAGTGTTAGAAATTATGAAGAAGTGTTGTACTTATGGAATCCACTTACATTATGGAACCTCCCTTCCACACGGTGTGGTAGTCTAACATCGGGAATGACATGATATGCAAAACTTGATGTACAAAACATGCCTTATACAAATCAAACGGTGTGTGTGCAAAGTATTCAAGCACAATGGATATACATGTAATGCAAATCATCAGGGATCTTTACATCACACATTGGCCACTATCCACAAGACTATGGAACTGCTCCCACAATTATATTTAGATTGAGTTATTTGTGTGCTCAGTCAAATGGCTAACATTTCTACCACATTATTGAATAACATTAGCGATAGAGGGTAATCCTAAGGATTCTTTTTTCGTCTTGCATGATCGTTGAATTTCATGGCCACACTACCTCCATGCACATATTCTTGATTCTGGTTGCGATTCAGTATCAAGAAAGGGCCTTTTGACTTTGTTGTTGGACTTTCCAAAATCTATCTTGAAAATCATACCATTCTTTTTTTTGGCTTAACTCATGGACTATCTCGTGCAGAGATACCACTCAGTCAAGGATGTTTCTTCCTTGTATGAAGGTTGTCTCTATGGGTCCGACCATCTGTGGTCTGCTGCTTAATTAGCATCATAGTCGTGACCTTTATGAAGATTTTGAAGCTAGCATTTAGAAGGTATATCATTAAATATTGTTGGATCAGTTCCGTCTCCTTATTAGTACTAAGCAATCTGGACTAAGCAACCAAATAATGTACCTAGAGATTAATTTAAACAACTTCAATTATCACTACGGGAATAACAATATAGGCCGATGGCCCTTTTATAGGCCGACGGCAATATGTCGGGGTCGTCGGCGTAGCTTGATGGGCCCTCGGCCCAGTTTTACCGTCGGCGTAGGTTAAATAGGCCGAAGGCAGCCGTCGGTGTAAACGGGGCCGTCGACGTAGCATACTAGCCTAACGGCAGAGCGACGGCGTCAAGTCTACGCCGACGGCTAGCCATTTTTCTTTTTTGCCCCATTAATCTTAGAAAAATCATAACTAAATTATTTAAATTCAGAAAAATACATATAATATATCAAAATTTGCAGAAAAATAAGATCTATCTATATAAACTCAAATATTACATATTTGTTTACAAAAATTTATATATAATATAAATACTGTAACATATTTTTCATTTTTCGAGTGCAAAAACTGGGGTGTTTTGTGAAGCAACCACCAAATGAAAGTTTCAAAATAATAATATCACATTTTTCAAAAATATTATACCACATTTAATGCATAATTTCCCAAGCTAGATATCTCAAACCTTTTCGTCCACCCCTCGTAAAAAATACAAAATCCTGCTGAATCGGTAGGAAATGAGTTAGATTTGAACTACAGGTACATGATATGATGCTCATGATTTTTTGCAAAAATCATTTTTAGGTTCACAATATGCTATTTCATTAGAGATATACTGCAAGTTTAGTGAGGCTCAGCCCCGAGCTAAGAATCTTCATGCCCCTCGATTTACAAAGTTTGACGATAGTTTGAAACGAGCAAAAAAAATTCAAAAACGATCGAAACAATGCAAATCTTTCGCGTGGTGTCATATTATGTGACATAGTTGAATGGAAAAATACCAAACTTGGTATATTGATTGTGTCTCAAAAAACCTTCACAAAATGACCTATCTCAATCGAGGTTTTCTGGATTTCAGGTCAAATGACCAATGTTATTCCTAGAATCACGGTATAGTTTGCTATAATGTGCCCATATTATACATGCATATGTATCATAGGATGGCGAACAATGTTGCAGGAGGAAGTTTTCCTTTTCGTCGCACCAAAAGGCCAATTTTTATTTCCCGAGTGCAAAAACCAGAGCGTTTTGTGAAACAACCACCAAATAAAAGTGTCAAAATGATAATACCACATTTTCCAAAAATACTATAACATATTGAATGGACAATTTCTCAACCAACGTTTCTCAAACCTTTCCGTCCACCCCTCGTGAAAAAGACAAATTCCTGCCGAATTAGTAGGAAATGAGTTAGATTTAAACTACAGGTACATGATATGATGCTCATGATTTTTTGGAAAAATCATTTTTAGGTTCACAATATGCTATTTCATCAGAGATCTAATGCAAGTTTAGTGAGGCTCAGCCCCGAGCTAAGAATCTTCATGCCCGTCGATTTACAAAGTTTGACGATAGTTTGAAACGGGCATAAAAATTCATAAACGATCGAAACAATGCAAAACTTTCACGTGGTGTCATATTATGTGACATAGTTGCATGGAAAATACCAAACTTGGTATATTGATTGTGTCTCAGAAAACCTTCACAAAATGACCTATCTCAATCGAGCTTTTCTGGATTTCAGGTCAAATGACCAATGTTATTGCTAGAATCACGGTATAGTTTGCTATAATGCGCCCATATTATACACGCATGTGTATCATGGGATGGCGAACAATGTTGCAGGAGGAAGTTTTCCTTTTCGTCGCACCAAAAAGCCAATTTTTATTTTCCGAGTGCAAAAAACGGAGCGTTTTGTGAAACAACCACCAAATAAAAGTTTCAAAATGATAATACCATATTTTTCAAAAAATACTATACCACATTGAATGGACAATTTCCCAACCGGGATATCTCAAACCTTTCCGTCCACCCCTTGTGAAAAAGACAAATTCCTGCCAAATCAGCAGGAAATGAGTTAGATTTGAACTACAGGTACATGATATGATGCTCATGATTTTTTGAAAAAAATCATTTTTAGGTTCACAGTATACTATTTCATCAGAGATCTAATGCAAGTTTAGTGAGCCTCAGCCCCGAGCTAAGAATTTTCATGCCCCTCGATTTAGAAAGTTTGACGATAGTTTGAAACGGGCATAAAAAATTCAAAAACAATCGAAACAATGAAAAACCTTCACATGGTGTCATATTATGTGATATAGTTGCATGTAAAAATACAAAACTTGGTATATTGATCGTGTCCTAAAAAAACCTTCACAAGATGACCTATCTCAATTGAGGTTTTCTGGATTTTAGGTCAAATGACCAATGTTATTGCTAGAATCGCGATATAGTTTGCGCTAATGTTCACATATTGTGCACTCGTGTATATCATGGGATGGCGAACAATGTTGCAGGAGAAAGTTTTCCTTTTTGTCGCAGCAAAAAGCCATTTTTTATTTTTCGAGTGCCAAAAACGGGGTGTTTCATGAATCTTGACATAGTTTCAGTTGGTCTAATATTTCAAAGTTATGATATATAATTAAATAATGATAGGGATGTCATATTTGGATTCCTCTCATTTTTCTGATCGATTTGGATATATTGTTTGTCGAATTGTGATTTACGGATTTGTAGATATGAATTATTCAAATTTAAATTAAAAAAGCAAAGTAAATAAAATTTATTTTATTTTTATTTGAATTCAAGATTATTATTACTTATTCATTGTTGTTTACTCAAATAATTGTATGAAATGTAAGAAAATAAATATGTCTAACATTATAGTGTAATGGTTAATAGGTTTGATATGATAATATCCGCAACAAGTTTTAGTTTCTTTGTCGGAAGCTCATGTGAAAGGAATGAAGAAGTTTAGCGTGCTGGGGCTAAAGTAGTATTAGAATGAGTGACCGGTTGGGATGTTTGACTAATTGTGCAATTTGAGTTGAGTAAACAATTAAAAAATGTAAAAAAAAATTTAAAAAAAATAAACTTTTTTTTGGAAAAATCTAGGCCGACGGTAAAACCGTCGGCGTAGCCAAACTGCCGTTAGTCATCTAGATGGGCCCCATATGGTCTACGCCGACGGCAAAGCCCCGTCGGCCGACGGGAGGAGGGGCTACGCCTACGGAGCGGTACGCCGCCAGTATTTAGGGACTACGCCGACGGGACCCGACCGTCGGCCTATTCAACTTCTCCTACAGTGTATGTGGCATGTAGAGTACCGGACGACTCTATGTTTACAGTCGGCGTAGCCAAACTGCCGTTAGTCATCTAAGTGGGTCCCATATGGTCTACGCCGACGGCAAAGCCCCGTCGGCCGATGGGAGGAGGGGCTACGCCTACGGAGCGGTACGTCGCCAGTATTTAGGGACTACGCCGACGGGACCCGACCGTCGGCCTATTCAACTTTTCCTACAGTGTATGTGGCATGTAGAGTACCGGACGACTCTATGCGGTCAGCTCAATTCCGTCCAAAAACTCAGTGCAGAAACCATCTAGACTTAAAGCTCTATTTTATTTCATCATGAAAGTTTTCGTTCTCACTCCACGATAAAGGTGTGGCGTACAAAGCCACTGGATGTCTTCCAGTTTGGACTCATCAACATAATTTTTTTTTCTCTTGCACCTCAACCATACATTTATAGTAATTTGTTACATATATGTTTTCAGCTGATCAAGACCTTTAATAGTTCCCTCGGGAGAGATCGAGGGACCCGGAAAAAAAAACTCCCTCCCGTGTCGCTCCCGCGAGCGACCGGGGGGAAAAACCCTACCTCCACCTCAGGCTGCCGCTACCCTCCTTCCCTCCCCTCGCCGCCGCCGGGGCGCGCTGGCGGGCAAAGTCTGGCCGGCGTCGGCGGCGGCGGGGCTGCTTCTCCCTCCGCAAGGCGACAGACTGCGCGGGTGGGCCGGACCGAGCGGGGCGGCGCGCTGGTGCAGGGCGCGGCGGCACGGAGGCGGGCGTCGGCGGAGGAGGTCGTGGCATCGCAGCTCGGCGCGGAGGGCTGCAAGGTGGCGTGGTTCTGGCGGCGCGTTCCGGCGCGCCTCAGGTGGCGGCGGCGTGGTTGCCTCGTGCAGGCATGGCACATCCGGAGGATGGCGGCGGCAGTCTTCGGACGGCACGACGCTGCACTCCGATGTCGCGGTGGGGGGTCGTGGCTTGGCTCCAGGGGCGTGGTGGCGGCGCGGGGCGCCGGCAGGGTGGGGCATCGCGGGTGTGCGTCCTCGGGAAGCTTCGGCTAGCCCAGATCTGGGCCCACTTGGGCCCGATCTAGGCCTGGGGTGGGCCGTTCGCGACGCTGGCACTTTCTGGAGGAGGGGTTGAGGTGTGGGGCATGTAGGAAGGCAGCGGTGGCTGCGGCTGCGCTGTAGCAGCGTGGCGGCGGAGACTTTACGGGCCCGAGGCCTGGTGTGTCTCTGCTGCCGCGTTCGGACGACAACCGCCATTGGTGGTGGAGGTTGATCTCCTCCGCGCGGTTGTGCCGTGGCCTCCATCCTACATCAACCAAACCTACCCCCACCTTGCAGGTCACGCGACGAACCTGGCTTGGTGGGTGCGAGTCCGGCTCGTTGGACGCCGGGGCGGCGGCCTCGGAAGGTGGACGGCTTCGACTTCCCTTCGGCGGAGGAGGATCCGAGAGGTGACATGAGCTCCCCAGTCTGGTGGCGGTTCGGCGGGCCCGGGGGAGCTCAGTGGCGATGGTGCTACTGCTTGGTGGCCGAGATTTTCCATGGTGGCGGATCCCCTGGTGGAAGGAGGAGTAGAACTTGGGCGACGGTTGGTGTGTTCGATGGCACCCTTGCTGCAGTGCGGCGGTGGGACTTCACGAGCCTCCGCGGGCTCGGCCGGGCCAGAGGGCCTGGTTTGTCTTGCTGCTACATCCGGTCGGCTATCACCTGCCGGTAGTGGAGGTAGTTCCCTCCCGCGTGCTGTTGACAGGCCGACCCTCGCCGAAGTCTCCACTCTCTCGGCCTACCGGCTTCGCTCCGTGGCTCTCGGTGTGACGGCGGTGGCGACTTCAAGACTGGGATGGCACGTGCTCGTGGGTGACGTGATTGGTGGAGCTTTTCGAAGTGCTCGGGAGGGTGGTTCTGGAGGGGTCGGGAGAAATCCTTGTCTGTTGACACTGGCACGGTGACGCCCGAGGGTGTCACCTTCTTTCTTGAAGGGTGTCGGGGGCTTCCCTCCCCCACCCCCGTGCTGCGTATCGGGGGGAAACCCTAGGTCCCGACCGGACAGTAGTGTCGTTGTCGTCACTCCCCTTCCTGGAGGTGCTGTTTTGGTACGCAGTCGCTTTGGATTGTGGGTTGTGTGGTGGTACTTCTCTAGAGGGCGCACCGGTTGCGAGTTGTTTCCGTTTTTGGCACACCGCCGTTATCGCCTTTCTTCTTCTTTTATTTCTTCTTGCTTTTCGTGTTGGGCTTGGGGTCTCCCCGCGCCTTGTATCCTGTGATGTTTGTTCCTTTGAGCGATGTGCTGTCTAGCCTAGCAACGGTCTCACCTGTATGCATTATTTATAAAGCAGGACGAAAGGCTGTTTCGAGAGAGAGAATAGTTCCCTCGTCTGTGTGAAGTCTGTGAATGTCCCTGTAGTATCGATACCTATATCCCTGGCACTACTCACCCCAAGTACTCACTCCACTTCCACGTGGGCCATACTCGCCAAGCTTTGTGGGCATACTCCACAAAGCCATTCGCAGCATGCCTCCTTAGGGCTTCCGCCTTTAGCGGCATCTCCTAGCGCACCTTAAGCTCGTCCGGCGATGGGCTTGGGTCCATTTACATTTCACGCTTCTCAGTTTAAAAAAAAGTTGGTGCACCACTTCTTCCCTGTAAAGACATTTCTTCAGATTTTCAAAATGTTCAAGTTCTAAATTTGTTCACATTTAAATTTTGTTCAGATTCATAATTTATTCAAATTTTGAAAATGTTTGAATTAAAAAATTGTTCAAATTTAAAAAATATTAACAGTTTAAAAATGTTCAAAATTAAAAATTGTTGAAAATTAAAAATGTTCAAATTTGAAAATATCGGATGTTTGAAACAAAAGACAAAGAGAAAAGAAAAAGACAAGAAAACAGAAAAAACAGAAAAAACGAAATAAAAAAAAGGAAACCGACCTAACGGGCCGGCCCAAGGCGCGCGCCCGCGTGAGGGGAGTGGATAAACGCGCGCCTTGATCGGCAAAAAGCATTTGCCCGGCTCCTTGCCCTCGCGGCCTAAACTGGAGCATCCAGCCAAGCACGTTTCGACGGCCAAGCTCATGTATGCCCTGGACCTTCTTTAGGTTTAAGTAATTTTGTTTTCCTCACTGTATTATCTTTAAGTAAGGTCATGTTTGCTCCTTTGATTTCGTTCAATACTAGTAGTCACTACGGGACGCGCACGCTACACCGGCGTAGGCCAAAATGCCCTCGGCGTACGGTACGCCGAGGGCTGCCCTCGGCGTAGCCTCCTCGGCAAAGATCTCCCTCGGCGGAGCACAGTCAAGCCGTCGGCGTATCAAAATGCCGTCGGCATAGCCTGTCGACCGGTTACAAAAATATTTTTTTATTTTTTTTATTTTTGAATAATAATAATTATTTTTTTCTCAATTTTTTTATTCTTTGAATTGTTTCACTTGTTAATCTCCTACTTTGAACATTTTAACACTAATTATACTTACTATTTGATTAAATTCTAGTTTTAGTCAAACTTCCCAGCAGGTCACCCATCCTAATACTACTCCAGCTCAGCACGCTTAACTTTCTCGTTCCTTCAGAATCCGTTTCCGCAAAGCAATTCATACATTGGTGTCAATACTATGATATCAATCTTATTAACTCTTATATCATCATGTCACATGTTTGTATTTTTTGAAATTACAAACAATTATTTAAGTAAATATTAATGAGTAAGTAAAAATATTATTGAATTCAAATAAAAATATAATAATTTTATTTTTTTTGTATTTTTCTATTTAATATAGAATAATTAATATCTTTAAATCTGTAAATCGAAATTCAACAAATAATATGTTTAAATTGATCAGAAAAATGAGAGGAATCCAAATATGATATCCATATCAACTAATCACAAACCATCCGTTTTTGAATTAGCTATTTGGTGGTTGCTTTAGAAAATCCCCTTTTTGCGCATGGATAATGAAAAATGCCTTTTTGGTGCGATGAAAAGGAAAACTTGCATTGGATATTTGATAAAATAGCATATTGTGAACCTAAAAATGATTTTTGTAAAAAAACATGAGCATCAGATCATGTACCTGTAGTTCATATCTGACCCACTTCCTGCCGATTCGGCAGGAATTTGTCTTTTTCACCAAAGATGGACGGAAAGGTTTCGGATTCCCCTATTGGTACATTGTCCGTATAAGGTGGTATAGTATTTTTGTAAAATGTGGTGGTAGTATTTTGAATTAGCCATTTGGTGGTTGCTTCACAAAACCGTCCGTTTTTTATGCTCGAAAAATAGAAAATGGCTTTTTGGTGCGACGAAAAGGAAAACTTCCTCCTGCAACATTGTTCGCCATCCCATGATGCATGTGTATGCATAATATGGGCACATTATCACAAACTATGCCTTGATTCTAGCCATAACATTGGTCATTTGACCCGAAAGCCAAGAAACCTCGAATGAGATAGGTCATTTTGTGAAAGGTTTTTTGAGACATAATCAATATATCAACTTTGCTATTTTTACTTATAACTATGTCACATAATATGACACCACGCGAAGGTTTCACATTGTTTCGATCGTCTTTGAATTTTTTATGCCCGTTTTAAACTATCGTCAAACTTTGTCGAACGGCGGACATAAAGATTCTTAGCTCCTGGCAGAGCCTCGCTAAACTTTCATTAGATCTTTGATAAAATAGCATATTGTGAACCTAAAAATGATTTTTGTAAAAAAATATGAGCATCAGATCATGTACCTGTAGTTCATATCTGACCCACTTCCTGCCGATACGGCAGGAATTTGTGTTTTTCACCAAAGGTGGACAGAAAGGTTTCGGATTCCCCTATTTGTACATTGTCCGTATAAGGTGGTATAGTATTTTTGTAAAATGTGGTGGTAGTATTTTGAATTAGCCATTTGGTGGTTGCTTCACAAAACCGGCCGTTTTTTATGCTCGGAAAATGGGAAATGGCTTTTTGGTGCGACGAAAAGGAAAACTTCCTCCTGCAACATTGTTCGCCATCCCATGATACATGTGTATGCACAATATGAGCATATTATCACAAACTATGCCTTAATTCTAGTCATAATATTGGTCATTTGACCCGAAAGTCAAGAAACCTCGAATGAGATAGGACATTTTGTGAAGGTTTCTTTGAGACATAATCAATATACAAGGTTTGATATTTTTCCTTCTAACTATGTCACATAATATAACACCACGCGAAGGTTTCGCATTGTTTGGATCGTTTTTGAATTTTTTATGCCCGTTTTAAACTATATATAATGTTTTATGTTTTACTTAATTTTTATTTATAAATGTGTAATTTGAGTGTAGATAGATAGGTCTTATTTTTCTGCAAATTTTGATATATTATTTGTATTTTTCCGAATTAGAATGATTTAGTTATGATTTTTCAAAGTTTAATGAGATAAAATAAAAAATAGCTACGCCGAGGGCAGCCGTCGGCGTAGCATAGAATATGCCGAGGGCAAGTTTACGCCGACGGCTGCTTGGCGGGGCTGGCCTGAACGATGGCTACGCCGACGGCCCCGACGTTTGGCCGTCGGCGTAGCGACCGGCCATCGGCGTAGCTTCCCATTCATTCCTGTAGTGAGTATACAAAAACTGGAACTCAGTAACAGTTGTGTTGCTCGAATCAGTCTTCACTCACTTCCCATATGTATGTATTAATTAAAGAAACGACTGAATAATCAAAGGATTTTTATTCGTAGTTGCCAAACGTACCCTGGGCCGGGGCAGTAGTACGCATATTATAATAGCACGTGTAAAATTGTAAGAGCTATATATTCCTCGAACTAGAGAGCCACACGCGATGGGCCACAAGTAGTGGCACTCGTGGTTGCAAGATCTCTGCCGTTACACACCACGGGAACGGCGGCATGTTTTGGCATTAAAAACAGTCAGTCATACCAGTGACCGTTCCTTGTTGATCTGACTCGGGCTCAATGCAAAATTTTAGTTCTATAGTTAAATGTCCGTGCGTTGCTACGCGATAAAAAATTACATACAATAATCATACAATTATTTTAATAGTAAAGCGCATGTACATAGCGCTAAGACGAACCATATATTGTTGGTGTTTGGATTAACAACATGAATAACAAGTATAACTAAATATTAAGAAATGGTGATGAACAAAATAAAAATAGAAACTTGGCTCATACAAAGTATGCATTGTATAAATAAAAATAGAAATATAATTGTCTCTACTTATTATTATTCAACAACAATGGCGCAAATTTAAGACAATTTTGTTGCGCTACATCAACCATTGTGAATGTGAGTACTATCTTGCTACACACTATCATTGATAAATGTCATAACAATAAAAATGTTATCATCCTCTACCGATCTAATAAGAACTTTCCATGTGAAGCCGAAAATAGATCCGTCATCGCAGGCTCGTAGCTGCATAAAATTAGTCAAGCCATGAGTACGCAATATATTTTAAAAATGACATAAAGTGATATGAAATTTCTAAGAAAGACAAAATAATGTTCAAGTACACAGAACTGTACCGGCATTGGGCGGACAAAATCATTTAATGGAGCCGAGAGATAATTGGCAAGTTAATTAAACGGATCACATGATGCCTCATTTACATAACCTTAGATTCAAATATGAAATCTCATGTAGCAACATTTAACACATTTACCTGGCATAAAATGAACCACGAGGCATAATAGATTTAAACATATAAAAAGGTCTTCAACCAGTCATTTAATATCAACTCAAAACTGAAACAATGAATACTCTCTCTTGCTGCAAAATTTGATAAGGTAGGACATATACCGAGAATAAATGGCCAGGAAGTACACAACCACGGGAGAATATGTTTATGAATTTAAAGTCATCCCTTAATCAAACACCATTGAAGAAAAATGTTGCGCAGTTCTGAAAGAGATATAGCTATCTACATATGTCCCTAAGATTTACATCATATATTTTTGTTTCTTATTTTTCCTTGGATCTTTGCAAATGATTCAGGAGCAATGCTACAGAAAACTATGATGTAATAAGAGCTTTTGAATTCCAACCAAATAAAGAACACATGCCTAGTATATCACCTTGCTTCACATTAGTGCAGCGCTCATGAAACAGTGCTTAGTTTCTCGGTATTGATTTTATCTTTAAACCAGACTATACCTTGAAGAATGTGTAAGTCTATTGTGATGCGTGCACGAACCACTGAATTTCAGCTAAAAAGGTCGAAAACATGCACCAGACACCACTGAAAGCTTCTTAAGCTCTAAGCTCTGAGGTCGCTCCCAATGATTCTAAAACCCATATTCTCATTGAACCACAAGGAGAAAATGACAAGAAACTATCATATTTGGAGCAGCTTTGACACAAAACTACCATCTTTGCCTATTTTGACTGAAAACTACTAGTATTGGGCTAGTTGTTGACACATAGCACTGATTGTTCAGTTAAACCATGTTAAACCATTTTTAATAGTTTTGGCCCACTTGTCGGGTCTATGTGACAAAAATTAGGAAATTTATATTATTCTTTAATTTAATAAAAATAAGAAAAAGGAAAAATTCTTGGCGTTGACCTGTCTCAACAGCGCTCGCCTGCGCCTGCGCGCTCCGGCCACCGCGTGCGCCCTGCAGCTGGCCACGCCCATGCTGGAGCTAGGCGGACCGCTGCTAGCCACGCCCGCGCACTACCTCCCGCTCCGAGCGCCGCGCGCGCCTCGCAGCTCGCCCGCGCATGCACACTCTGGTCGCCGCGTGTGTCCTGCAGCTCGCGCCGGAGCTGTGCGGACCGCTACTGGCTGCACCCACGCATTGCCTCCTACTCCGGCCGCCGCCGCGCCCGCGTCGCAGCTCGCTCGCACGCGCGCACTTCGGACGCTGTGCGCACCGCAGCTAGCGTCGGAGCTAGCCGCACGCACTGTCTTCCACCGCCGCGTGCACCCCGCAGCTTGCCCGCGCCATATCTGACGGAGTGTGACGCCAAGGAGCTCGCCCGCCGTTGCTAGGCGAGGGAAAAAGGAGGGCGAAGAGGGGCGAGCGGGGCTGGCACCAATTGCGGCGGAGGGGCGGGTCGATTTGGAGGGAGCACGAGTGAGCTCCAGTAGGGGCGGCGCGGGCGAGGTACAACACGGGCCGACGCGGGTGAGGTCCGACAGGGGCGGCACATCGAGATCTGGTGCGGCTCTAGCACGTGCGAGGTCCGGCAGGGGCAGCGTGGTCTGGCTAGTGCGTAGACAAGGTTCGGTAGGGGCGGCATGGTGAGCTTCGGTACGACGCGTGCGCGGGCAAGGTACGCGAGGGTCCGGCGCAGGCGAGGTATGCAAGGTGTGGTGCGGCAGGGGCGGTGCGGTCCAGCAGGGACAACACAGGCCAAGGGACGACCTGCAGTTATCCGCGCGGCCTACCCCTAGGGGACGGCGTGGGCGGAGGCCCGGCAGGGTGCGGTGCCGGCGAGTTCTTCCAGGCTCCGACCAGGGGTGGTGCGGGCAAGGCGAGGACAGGTGCAGTGCGGGAGTGCTTCGCCATGGGCCAGCGCGGGCAAGCTCAAGACAGGGGCGGCGGCGGCGAGTTCTTCCAGGCTCCAACCAGGGGTGGTGCGGGCAAGGCGAGGACATGTACAACGCGGGAGAGCTTCACCAGGGCCAGCGCCGGCGAGTACCTCCATGGGCCGGCGCGGGCAAGCTCCAGACAGGGGTGGCGCCAGCAAGTTCTTCCAGGCTCCGACTAGGGGTGGTGCGGGCAAGGCGAGGACAGGTGCGGCGCGGGAGAGCTTCGCCAGGGCCAGCGTCGGCGAGTTTCGCCATGGGCCAGAGCGGGCAAGCTCCAGACAGGGGCGGCGCCGCCTCGGGCTCGCTCAGGGCTTGGGCATGGGTCAACACCAGGATATTTTTTTTTGTAAAATCAAAAGTATCTGAGATTGGAAGATATAATTTATGTAGGTTCTTTTTGTAAAATTAGCAGGACCGTGGACCTGACAGATGGGCCCAGCAGGTCAGAAAAGTGATTAAACTAACTAAAACAGCAGATCAGTGCTATATGTCAACGACTGACCCTAATATTGGTAGTTCTGCGATAAAACAGACAAAGTCGGTAGTTAGCTGATACCGCCGTCTTAAATGTGATAGTTTCTTGTCATTTTCTCAACCACGAGAGATCAAAGAAGCACTTTTAACAACCGCGACATCAATTTAGTGTTTCAGACAGGGCTCACTAACCTTGCATCTGTTTTTTTACTCTTAACCTTGCATCTGTTGCACACCGAGACACTTGAAGCTGATGTCAACCAAATAAACCACTCTAATCAATTTCTGGTACTTTTGAAGAAATTGTTCTAAAATTAGAAAGGAATATGTACTACATTACTATAGCAGTCAAGGGATGTTCCTTTAGATTTGTGGGTCAATACCTTTCTCTGAAGGAGTCTATTTGTGAGTATCTGCCTTTGTACAGAGGGGTGCGTTCCTTCATCTTGGACCAAGGGTAATTCATGGTTGGGTGCTTCCTCAAGTTGATGAAGGATGCCCAGAGCATCAACCTGCAGATGCATGAAAACTGAATTCACTTGATGATCTTTTTGGAAAGTAGAAAACTACTTATCTATAGTGATATAGGGCATACGGGAATATATTGGCTATGTGTAAACAGTGTAATGTAGCGAAAAGGAAGATGGACGATTTGCAAAAACTGTAAAGCGGAAAAGCGAATCAGCCCCAAGGACAACAGAAAAATAATCCCCTAAAGGCTGTACTTCTGAATCAGGGCGTAGTTTTAAGTGATTACCCAAGAACTACACCAGCTTAATCTTGACTGAATCCTCCCAAAATACATCTACAAACTTAGCTTTGACTTTAGAAAAAAAATCCCCACTGAGAAGTTTTTTCTTCGCACTCAACAGAGGAAGGATATAGAAACATGAATCTGGTTCAACGTACGCACCTCGATTCTCTTGATTGCCGGCTTTTTGAGCCTTTGAGGTGGTGGCGCATCCTCGTATGTAACAACCTCGCCGCGATAAAGAAGACCTTATGATGAAAGATCTGCAAACACCACTTCTAGAGAAATCGTACACAATGAAAGTTTAATGAAATCCTAGAAAAAAATTCATAGATATAAAAATGACAACGATGAGTTAGATTTTGAAAGAAAAGGACAAGGCTTGTAGGTACCTTTCCTAGAGGTTGAGTTCAAGGATCTTGGGCCAGGTGCTGAGGTTGTTCTCGGTTTTGACGCATGATCCTTCTCCTTAGAGAATCAGGCACCTAGATTTCAAAAGAAATGAAAGAAAAAAGGGTTAAATTACTACATATATTCCATTCATTCAGGATTCAGATCATATAAAAAATGTGACAAGAAAAAAGCGTCGATCAGCTATATCGATGTGTAGTTTACATGCAGGATAAAGACAATATTACTTGTTCCCTTTAGTAAGTTCTTGTTGTCATATAAATGACGTATAGCTGACAGCTGATTTGAACAGATCGGGACATGTTCTTTTTTTCTTACTGTTCTCAGATTCTTAGATTGGACCTATATCCTTTATGTAGAGTAAACGAATCAAACGATAAGCTTCAAGTAGGCATAAGCATGTGAATAATTGAGCGGATCTATGTGCGATATTTCGGATCAAGCGAAGCCTTTTATTCTAGTGATCTAGATCGGCTAAGAGAGAAGGTGTATACCAGAACAAGTTCAGACGAGGAAGATGCGGCACCGGCGGCCTCGGCCTCGAGGTATCAGCAGACCGCCGACGCCGCGTCTAGAAAATCCTTTACATGGAATGAATAGGAAGACAATGAAAACTTATATCATTAAAATGATCTCTACCCAGTGTAATATTTAGCATATCAATGTCTGGTCCCTCAGCCAAATTTCTAACCATGCCCCAATCTTTCTTAGTATAGTTCATGCCAAAATGAAAAAGGAGAATGCAAGCGAACAAGACACCCCTATGGTCAATCTTCTAGCTTCCACCTCAGGGATCAACAATCAAGACAGACTTGCATGTTACAGCGTACTTTTAGATGCAATTGTACATCTCGTGTATAGAAATAGCCAATGTCCTTATCTACAATTGGGCAATGCAATTCCCCCCGTAGGAGGGCCCCCGGCACCATCTCTGCTCTTCATTTGTTGGAGATTCGTGCTATGCGTTTTACAAAATAACCCTCCCACCTCATCTCTTAGGCATGCTGTAGTTTTTCATCTAACCCCTAACGTTTTCGGATATTCTAAAAAAAATCGCTTGTTTGTCTCCTCACAGTCGATAGTCTTCTACACGTTTTTGTTTTTTTTTCACCTTATTTTTCTCGTACAATTTCAGGAACATTCAACAATTTTTTATGTACATTTTTAATTCTAAAAATAAAACATGTATAATTTATTTTTTCAACAATCTCTTTTGATAATTTTTATTTTTCTACTTTTCATTTAACAATATTTAGACACTCTTACTTTGTTTTATCCTAGATTCAGAAGTTTCATACAAGATTCACACGTTTTACAAACTTGTTTCTGCCAAGAGATATTCATATAATTTTTTCACAGAATACATGCATAATCTCTGTTTCTTTTTCACCTCATTTTTTACGGAATACATATTTTGTTGCTATATGAAACCCTACACATGTTATACCGAGAACATGTTTCTTCAAACAATCTGCATAATGCGTGTTTCTTTTTCACCTTATTTTTTCTTGTAAAATTTCAGGAATATTCAACTTTTTATGTACATTTCTTATTCTGAAAATGAAATATCCATAATTTATTTTTTCAACAATTTCATTTGATAATATTTATTTTTATACTTTTTATTTAACAATTTTTAGACACTCTTAATTTGTTTTATCCTAGATTCAGAAGTTTTATACAAGATTCACACGTTTTACAAACTTGTTTCTGCCAATAGATATTTATATAATTTAATCAACAATTTCTTACATAATTATTTTTTCAATAATATTTCATAGAATTTTTTTTAAGAATTTTTCTAGAAATATCTGTACAAGTTTCATACTTTTTTCAAGATAATGTTTTCATACAAGATTCACAAGTTTTCATACAAGATTCATAATTGAATATAGTCACAAGTAGAAATCGACACACCGGTATTTATACACAGAGAATACATGTGTCATACACGGTTCATTGGCTTGCTTTTTCTACGGCTCATAAAACTGATTTTCTACATGCGTCATATACAAGAAACTTACTGGAGCTGGAACGATTCATGAACTTGCCTTTTCTACATGCGTCACTGGAAAAATTGTTCCACATGATTTTCCTTTTCAATTTCCACGTGAACTGGACATATGTTGCTTCCGTCAACGGACCAAAATTAACCCGTTTGATATATGTTTCATGATGATTCACAAAAAATATATAAGAAACTTCACTGAAAAAATTGAAAGAACCATAGAAGAATGAGATTCATCAAAGATCCATGCCTACATATGTCATCACAGGTCAATCTAAATAAACTGACCTTAAAAAGGAAAAATCTAGAAAAAAATGGAAAAGAAAATAGGTCCTTAGTTCATTAGCTTCACAGATTCAACCAAGACTGAATTTGTAGCATACAAGATTCATACAAGTAAAAAATCACTAGAACAAAATCACACAGATTCATCCATGGCAAGAATATGGAAAGAGGAAATTACATGTTTCATAGAACAAAAAAATAATAGAGAAATTTAGATCCGTCACTCAAACTTTTCTTGATTCAACAAAAATTCATAGAAGATAAATAAAGATTCATACAAGAATCACTCCCGATTCAGAACAAAATCCCATGAACTAGATATGGGTATTTTCCATACAGGTTTCCAACATCAATTTTTTGAAGATTCTTCAAAGATGTGTCCAAACAATAAACTCAAATCAAGATCCAAACATGAATAAAAAAGAAAGGAAAAAAAAAGCCTTGGATTCAAGCTGTTCCTAGCCAGATCACGCACGAGGTGGGTGGTCGTCGTCTAGATGGCCGGCGCCGCGTCTAGATGGCCGGCGTCGCGCGTGGTCGTCGTCGACTCGCCAGCGCGTGCGGTTCTCCATGGCCTGTCGCCTCCGTGGTTCTCCATGGTCAGATCTGGGGGAGGGGAGCACGGGGGAGGATGGGCAGCACATGGGGGAGCACGGGGAAGGGGGAGAGCACGGGGAGGCCAGAAACCGCTGGAGAGGGAGGAGCACGGGGGAGGGGGAGAGCATGGGGGTGGGATGCTTGGGGAGGAGCAGGCGGCGCATGGGAGAGGAGGTGGCGCTGGGAGGAGAGTCCCTGGGAAGGAGGAGTGTCTAGGTTAGGATTAGGTAGGAGGGGTTGATTTTCGTAAATATGGAGGATTAAAATGCAAAAAAACTAGACCCTTTGACTAGTGGACTTTTGCACGAATCTTGAGCAAATTGATGGCAACGATGGTGCCGGGGGCCCAACGCGAGTGTGGGAAATCCTCTCTCATCTACAATTGCTCTTCAATCTACAGGATTCACATGCTATGTAATACACTTTGTATTCTGTACTCGAGCTGAATGAATTTGGCAGCCTCCCTTTAGTTAAAAAAAAGAATCCTAAAATGAAAAAAATGATAAATGAATAGTAAAGGGGAATGAGTACTATAGCCACTACCGGTGAATAGGAATTAATCATCTAAAAGTAGAACAGGTACTGCAATGATGCTAGCTAACATCATACAGTCAAACCATATAATCATGGGCATGCTCTATAATTGAATGTACAATCTCAGTCGAAGGGTTCATTCCAGGATTATTAGTACTGCTTATAGTAATTGTGTAGAGAGAAATTCAAATATTTCTCTCAAGAGAAGATGAAGAAAGTCCAAAGAAATAACACAAGCAAGCAATTTATTATCATACAAGTTACATGGCCACAATGCCACTGATCTTGGATTCCTGATACCAAGAGACATAACTGGAACTCAACTCTTCTTAATTAGTACACTATCGGCGGTACATGGTTACATTAAGAAGTGCAATAATTAATCTTTTAGACTAAGGACGAAATACTACTCATTTTAACCGTCTCTCTCTCTGTTGTAAAATGCTTTGAGGATACTTCCAATAACTCTATCAGAACAAAAATATCAGGCACAAAGATTCAGTGTCAGGTTTAATACAGTACTACTATCAAAGAAGATAGAAGAGGTTCAAAATAATCTGCACATGCAACACACTAAAGGTAAATCCAAGACTTGAACCTAGATAATAGGAGGTAACTTGCATGAGAAATTTATGTGTTCCGCCCATGCATTCCAGGAGACTTGCAACACGTGAAGACACACACGATGCCTTCATCCTTTGAGGTAACACCCAATCCTTGCATCAATTCAAATTGTCTTATGTAACAAAAATGGACCATATTTTAAAAGAAAAGGTAAGATCACTTGATGTATCATGTAGAAGAGGCAACGAATTTATCCATGTAGCAACTTGACAGTCAGTAGCTAGAATAAACTGAATGATGGGTACTGACTTAAACTTGATTTAGCCAAGTACAATTCAAGAATTCAGTAAAACTATCTTAAGGAAAACACATATTGGCTGATGAGAGTACAACATTGCACCTTAGATTTTCTTCTCTGAACATATTCAGGGATATGGATAGTGCTCAAGCATATTAAGACAAACTATACGCCGTACATGACATGATTTGCAAAAACTGGTGATAATAAGATGAAATACTTTGCTTGATTTAAGTGCACACATATGATATGTTTGAAAATGAAACTGAAATCTTTACTATTATTTTCAAAGATGCGAGTGCCTGGTGTCACACTTTAACAAATTACACTAGAACTGCCACTGCCAACAAACTTTCTAAAACTCTCCCAACTGAAATACACACTTATCCATGCAATCCCAACAAACTCTCTCTCTTGCGAACATATACATTGCCCAACAACCCAGGCCCAGCATTTTTTTTACATGTCATATCCGGAGCACTCGTACAAGGCCTCCAAAATACTGGGTTCCCAAAAATAATTAATCTTTGAGTAAGCATTTGGTAATACAAAAATCTGTAGCATTTACTCATAGGAATCTGCATGCGGTAGAAACTTTTGGTATTTAGTGGTAAATCTAACGTTGGGGAGTAAATAGAATCTCAACTTATTTGAGCGACTACTATACGATGGTGATATGAAAAAAAATCATTGTGATTGCATGTTAATGCCTCTACCAATGTTCCACTTTGGTGCCGTCTCTTAGCACTTCACCTTTGATTTATGTCTACATGGCGCATAAATATTACCGAGAAGAGAAGATAAATCATCTCATATCTATAAATGATATTCATATAATCGAATACATATAGCTTTAAATATTTCATAAAAAATTCAAACCTGCCGTATCCGGTGTCAGACTTAAAGAAATTACACTCAAATTTCTACTCCACACCTCATATTTACTATGAAATTAAAAACAGTGGTGTCACACTTCACGCTAATTCATACCAAATCCCAACTAACATCTATGCATCTCTCGTTGAGTCGTGTTTCTGCCTCAACCGCCGCCTCTCTCTCTCTTCCTAAACATAGCCACCTCCACCCTCCGCCTCCTCCATAGTCGGTTCCCCCTTCTCTGGCCGGCCTCGTCGGCGCTGGGAGGAGTGGGGAACCTTATCTATGAGTTGAGTCTTTGATAAAAGTAGTGTTTTTAATAAATTAGATTAGGGTTTTGTCGCTTCTCCGTTGTTCCTACCGGCTGCGCCGCAATCCCGCTATTGAATCCATATTTGAACAAGTGTACTTCTTGGTCTCTCGCAGTAACATGTATATGCTCGAGCCAGGGAGCATCCATGTGCGGTCCTCTCCGATGAGTAAATTCAAGCGGTTGTCGACGAGAACGACGCTTAGCTGTCATAGCATCTGTCATGCCTAGGTCACCGCTCTCTCATACGACAATTTCGGTCGACCACCATCGGTGTGCCATTAACAGCCACAACGGCCCCATGTTCTTTCTCCTGCACCGTTCTACAATGTTTACCACCACAACACAAGCGTGGTCGCTTTCCTGCATAAAAATGGCGTCGTGCAGCGCCCTCCGTTGTACTAAATGAGGAACATCATCACTACCAGTTCCACGAGGTGCTGCACGACCACGAGTCGGGGACGTGGGACATGTGCTGTCGCATAGAACTAGATGTGACATTGCTAGAGGTCCTTCAGGTCATGTGCTACCACATCAGTCCAATCGCCTCCATATGGAAAATAGTCGTTGGCTCGCCGCCTCCTCTGGAGGGTGATTTGCCGGGGGCTCATCGTCTCCTTTTCCGAGCTATGAGTCGTCTACCGTAGAAGCACGCAGTCAGAGGCATGGCGTACATGCCGAAGACGAGGGACTGGGATCTCCTGCCGTTCGCCAAAGTCCTGATCATCTCTCATACCTACAAGTCTACAAACCACATAAATGGCTGGCCATGATCTGCACAAGCTACCAACGTCATCGACTTGTGAATGACCATGCAACATAGCAACCAAGAGTGAATCGGGCGGGTGTGTGACCGCCGCTCAAGCCTGCACTAGGGAACACCGAGTGTGCCTGTGGACGACTAGGTAGGCCTCGAGCCGGCCATGGACGGCTCATGGTGGGATCAGCGTAGTCTCCTATGCGGCGAGGAGGCTAGAGTGATAGTGGCGCGCGTGGTGCTTCTGGTGAAGGTTGCGTCCAACTAAGCATGCATGTGCTACCCCACTACCCCAGCCTAGCGGAAGCTCTCCCTCCTCGAGTGATGGCTAGCACGACACTCATCTGCTCTGTTGTTCCGCCTCCCACCTCCTAAACCGGAGCCATTAGTCGTATTAAAGGATCGCCCTCTTTATTTTTTACCATCAGAAAAGATGAGCGGCCAACATATTGATGTGATGTTCTTGTTTATTTTTTTACCATCACAAAATTCATCATTTTTTGTTTACATATTAATTTTTATATTACCTTGCATACACAAACGTGTATCCGAATCTCCATACAAAATAGTATGAGATGCCGCTTCACTAAAAGCCAAATAAATTTCACATTAGTGGCCTTGAGTAACTAAAATAGTTTCACATCAACACCATTGTCAAATTCTCGGCATTTTTTGTTTACACAATAAGATCAGACTAATTTCTCCATTGTACCTTGCATCTTTCCTTATCAACACCCAATTTCTTACTATAATTAGTCAATTCACATTTTAGAGATGATAATAAGATATAACCCATAGTACGACCTATTTTTATTGCCTTCTCTAGATTATGTGGAGGACTAAGAAAGGACCCGCCTTCTCTACCACTATACACACTCTTAGTAGGCAAAATCATGGTGGAGTGGATGCATTACCGTAAGTCGAACAATCCACCTTCCTCATTGTCAACTAATTAAGATGGACATCTTTTTTGTATGGCATATCATGTTTCATTATCATGTGAGGGGTCTAATGCAGTGCCATTTCTCACCTGTAATGAAAGGTACCAGTATTATCAAAATGATACTAAACTGACATGCGACAAAAGAACATAATGACCATACAAGGTGTCAAAGGAACCATAAAACAATAGACAGCTAAAGGGCGAAATTAGGGTTCTTGAGAGAGATAATTGATAAAAGAAAAAATATGATTCATTTTTTATACTCTCGTGGATGTGAGATTGATAATGATACATGAAAAAGAAAGTGAATAAAGAATGTACGATAACCACTAAATCTATGTACAACTTGGATGCTAACATTTGATGCCAGGGTCGATTTCCTGGCCATTAGGCCCGTCGATCATGTGATTTTGCTTAGTGGCACTACTAGATGAGTCATCGGGCGCTCCATCTTTTTTGCTGCTCAAATCAATTTTTCCAAGCAATCGGCACTACCCAGCCCAACAAATAAATCTTGTTAAACCCCTCAATTAGTGCTTTACATTGCAATGGGCCCTTGAGTGTACGCTAGGGTTATAGTCATGTTTTACAAAACATGACTACCTTTTATCGATTTGTGCTCTTTTAAATCTTTTTATTGAGAGTCGTAGCAACGCACGGGTATTTAACTAGTGGTGTTTAGTTGGCTGCTCATGGTATTTGCCAGTTTAGTCCTAGGGAGTTGTGTTCGGGTGTTTTACAGGATTTGTTCCAGCCTACGCGCTGAGATCAACCTTGAAAGATTGTAACCCAATTATTTTGAACTAATTAATGTACAACCCCTTTGAAAAAAAGAGAACCAAGGAAATGACCCAGCTTCATGCCACATGTCTTGTAAGCCCTTAAACAAACCAATCACATGAAGAAGTAGCATGATGCATCTTTCATTCAAAATTTTCTATAGCAGTAAACATCTTGTGTTCATCTCGTGGAAAACAAGAACATGCTTCTAGGTGAAATAGAAAATTTGGCAAGCAAAGAAAGTGTGGATTTTCACAAGTCAATACTCACCGGCGAAATGAATGGAATCCTTATTCTTGTATATGTCTTAATAAGCTAGAGAAGAACTTGAGTACTATCTTCAATAGGTCTTCAAATTAATTAAGGATAACATGATTTCTCTTGCTCCGGTAAATGCTTGCAACAATTTTGTAGACAAGGAAGCTTTCAGGATTGCTGTAGACAAGGAAAATCATTTGTTCAAGAACACTGACCTTTAAGATCTTTTCAAACACCAAGTTTGCTACTGCGATGATTTGCAAGATCATTTTCGTACCTGCATGCATTATAGGAGCTGAGAGGGATGAAAAGCAAAAGCTACAAGACCTAAGAGGGGTTATAAGTCTTACGGTTTGAACTCTTATCCATCAAAATCATTCACTTCAGACTCCATCAACAAGATATCTAATGTGCAGCAGAATCAAATTATGATAAGGATCAACGTTACTCCTGCAATTACCATTGATCTCCACGAAAACTCCTTCAATTGATATCATCTCTGCGTATGATATCCTGAAACACCATTGTATACAGTAAGAAGGATGTCGGAAGCGCGTACTAAACCAAGTCAAAGTAGCAGAACCATTGTTGATCCCACATTTCTTACCTCTCTTTATTGAGGTGTCATTATTTAACTGAACCGAGGAGAAATCACCCTTGGTATCTTATTTTGATTTGGAAGAAACATTCCTGGACTTTGATCTACCGTTCGATCCTAAAGTTATAATTTTGGAAAGATCCCGCTTTACACAAAAAAAGAAGTTAGTGAAGTGAAAATTATTTTGATCGATAATTAGTACAACCAAGAACAAACACAAATTTGACAGAAGCAATTAAAAATTCCAAATAGATGACTCATTGATAAACTGTGCATCACAACACCAACGATCGCATTAGTACAACACACAAAATTTCCAATCCTGAACTTCGAACACCAAATGCCATCAGCAAGAAGCACAAGCCCGCAAAATCTGGCACCGCATTGACACGTGCATTGCATGATTGAACTCCCTAATTACGTGCTAACCTTTTGTTAGGAAATCATCGGGAAGAATCGCCTCAAAACTTGGGCATGGAAGTCTGAAAATCCAAAACACATTACCCACAAAATTAGTGCGATGCAAAGTCGCATCCCATTTTCATTCCAAATTCCCGATCCATTATGATACTTTGAGCACAGTACCTTGAGAAGCTTGTGCTTCATTCCACCTGCAGATGCTTATGCTTCCGAGAACCATCTCTACACGCCCTAAATAACAAGACATAAATTTGTCATCAGATGATTAAACAGGTGGATAAAGAAGCCCAAAACCTGTTGTGGAAAATCTCACGGTGCTGGTGACAGCGGTGGTGCGTTCCTGCACTCCACACCCTGCAAGCACACACCAAATCAGCACAGATCATTGGAGACGACTCACGCAGGAAATGAAAAGGTAGTCAGGGGAAGGAGGATGGAGCCAGCATAGCCGTCGTCGCCATCGAAGTCGAGCTCCCCGGCCTCGGCCGCCGCGGCACCATTGGGAGTCCCGGGGGACGGCGCCGAGTCGCAGAACCCCGTGAAGGCTCTGATGACGACCGCAGGCGTGAGGCAGATCTTGGAGAGCACGGGGTGTTGGCGGCGGCGGCGCTTTGTCCAGGCAGCAGGCGGTGTTCTCGAGGATGGGGAACAACGGGAGGAGGTTGGCGCAGAAGGGGTCATCGGTGAGTGCTGGAGAGAAGGGGTCTCTGAGCGGCGGTGTGAGCGGCAGCAGTGCATGACATGCGGGAGGAGCGCTGACTGCGCAAGCTTTTCCTGGATTTGGTGTAGGAAAGGGAGGTTTGATTGGGGTTGATTCCACGATTTGGAAGAGGACGGACGAAGGACGAGACGGAGTGCAGAAATGGCAGGAAACGGAACCTTAATGTTCTTTTTAGATAGTAGAGATTACTGTTGGCACGAGTATCTTTCGAGTTGCCGTTATTCTTCCTTCTCACGGACATGGTATGGAGACGACCTATCACATACGTGATGCATATCTTCTAACTGGAGCCACACCACAAATACACAAACAAGCATCGATCATCAATATTTTGAAGGATGGAATCAGGGAATATGGAGAATGACGAGAAACCATGACTTCATCCTCCGAGGCACTCTTGTTCAGGTGTCAACTGCACTCTTGTTCAGGCCTTCATCTACATAGTGGTCGAGTGAACCCTGGCTGCGACCTGAGAAAGATGTATGTATGCCAAGTAATCCATTTTGTGTCACGGAAATGTGTTTCCATATGAATTTAGGCTGTGTTTGAATTCACAGGCCTAATTCTAATTGAACCGGGCTTTTCCTTCAAAATAAAATTGAACTGGGCCTATGGTCCATGGGCCTGTGGCCTACTTTTGTTTCTGCAGAAAAAAAAAAGAACAATGGCATGCCTTGATTCTTTCCAAGAAGAACTATAGAACAAATATGTACAAAAGGCAAGGTCATCTGTTGATTCCTGCACACTTAATGTCACGTAGTGTAAACACGATAAAACTCTCGGGTTTCAATTTTTGTTTGCTTGATCATCGACATCGACGTCAATTGTGCCATCTTTCTTTTCAAGGTGTGGTCACAAAAGATGTCAATCTGGGTACACATCATCTTATCTTAAGTGGTTGGACGTCATTTGGGCCTTGGTAGAGTTGTATTTTTTTTTACTTTCACTTTCCTTTTTCTTCTTGCTACTGTTGGCTTCCCCGGATCTAACCATATTTTTACCACTTGCTGACATTCTTTTGTTGTGGTGGTACAAATTGGAATAATTTCAAGACCATGTGTGTTGAATGATTCGACCGGTGTCAATGAGAGATCTTGACGTGTTATCTACTACTCCCTCCGTTTAGAAATTGAATCTAGACACTAAAAGATGTCTAGATACATCACATTCACAAACCTAAAACATCTTATATTTCCAAACGGAGGGAGTAGGGAGTACAACACAACGGGATTTTCTCTTATGAACCTTCTTTGAAACATTTCACACTCGCAAAATCAAATACATGTGAACTAGGATCAACTATAGAGGTTCAACCACTGGTGAGAAACGAGATAAATTATGTGTCCCCCTTTTCTTTTCCACATCCAAACTAATTCAACGTGGTGAAATGGGGAGCCAAATGTAAACACATCTTCATACAACATGCCACCTTTAGTTTTTTTGTACGCACAACTATGTTGTTTATCAAACAAGGTTTAAACTTGCACACATTCTTTTTCGCGTAGGACTATGTTGCATGCCGGCCTCTATTAGTAAGCGAATTACTTGACCATTAACATAAACATTTTATAATAAATTTTGAGATATTACTCATGGTAAATGGTAGATGATTCTAGACATAAGATATGTTTAGCAATATCATATTATAAAGATGTTTGATATTGTATGTTTCTATGGTTATCACCTAGAGTCATAAGGCAAATCCATTCGGCGTCTAGCTCTCCCCAATCACCCAAGGGAGTTGCCTATTACCGTAGATATGGCCGAGCATAAGTAGAGATATGTAGACATCATGATAAGTATATATGTGTGTTTATTATCAATGCTTTGATTGGAACCCAAGTTGCCGGTGCTAACATTTTGGCAAGCAAAGAAATATATTGAGTGTGACTATATGAGTCATGTAAGTAAATTATTGCAACAAATGTCCATAACCAAAAAATGATTTTCTTCATAAGAACTATGTACTAATTACTAAGAAATATCGATGCTAGTAGTGTTGAAAGGAGAGAATGATGTCATTGTTATGGTTTACAATTATTTAATCTTGTAATAGATGTATTTAGACACACTAGTACAAAATGATACTAAGGACACACCTATATGGAAACAACGTGAATAAAGGCCATAATCGCGTTCACAAAATCCATGGTAAAAAAGTGCATGTCACCCATGAAATCCAACAGGAACAGGAATCTGACACATTAGCATCGGTCAAAATAGATAACCATTGCCAATAACTTTTGCCATTTATGTTTGTTAATGTTCTTTTTTCTATGTAAGAATGCTATAGCAACATTTCTAAAGCTAATTGTTTGCAATATAATATCGCCTATGTACTCACATGATTTTTAGTATATAAAGTCTAGACCATAAGGTCCGTTGGGACAACCTTTATAAACACACATCAAACCCTATCCAGCTCCCCGACCTCACCCCCGTCACTCTCTCGAATCCTCCCATGTCCTATCTAATCTTCTCCCCCTCCCGTATCCTCTCAACTGGCGTGACGAACGGCGAGAAGTTGCACGGGCAAGTCCAGAGGAGCTGGCTGGACGTTGCGGATGTGTAGAGGGGAAGGGGATGACTGTAGGCACATTCCCTAGCAATAGAGGCTTCTCTCGTCCATGGTGTTCTCGGCCCTCAGCCATCTTCCTTGTTGTCTGGGCCATCCTGTTGTTTGGGGTCGGCATCACGCTATTCATGCTCCCCGTTGAGAAGGTGTGCCTCACTAGCTGATTCCAAATCCAGTTGGATTCGTTTTTAGTGGTTATTATAGATGATGGATTCAGTAATTTGTGACATATGCGCTTAGCATATGTGGTGTGGCATGAGAAAGGTCATGTGTGTTGTCCAAATCTAGATATGTGTTTGGCTCATGATTAGATGCAGAGGCTCTCCTGTTAAACGCTGGAAATGATGTCTATGTTGCTAATATTGCTTTGTGGTTAATCAAACTACTTATAGTCGTGAGGTTCACAACTGGAGATTATAGCGTTGGAACTATCTAGTAGTGACTGTATTTCTCGTTTGGGTTGTTTTTCTTTGTTTGTTTCTATGATATCGGCTCCTATTTTTGTATCTTTGACATGGATTTCAGTGAGGATAAGAGGCACATGAAGATGATTTGGAAGAGTATATATACATGTAGCATTGATTGGTTGTCTATTAATAAAATTTTGTTTGCGGACTAAGGTGAGGATCTACTGACTCTAGCCACATCTAGTAGAAATGATGATGTTTTTAGTTCAAGTGCAGTGCTAACAAAAAAACAGTGGCAGTGCACAAATATGAATCTGGTTTTATTTTTCATGGTGTCTAGGTATCCGTACTAAAAGTTACTCACCTCCATTTAAGGCTTGCATGATGCTCCATTCCTATCTGGATCGGTGTCCTTTTTGCATTGTTAATACTGTATATTGGTTGTCAATCAAGGCACACAATCATGTTGATTGTTTCTCTTGATTTTGAGCTTAGGTCCCATTTTTTTCATTTGAACAGTCCTCTAGGTACAGTGGTACTGAGATTGAAATATGCCATGCACAATTCCTAAATTCCATGTCAACTATATGTTCAAGAAAATAATATAGTGTGAATCCCGTTCTCTCGCAGTCAGTAATAGCAAAACCAACAGCCGAACCCGATGCTTCTGATGCCCACATGTCCAGTTTCCTCGCCATGGCATCCATGACCTATGTTTGCTCCTTCCTCTCACCTTTTATATTTGGTTTGTTGTGCCCATCTAGTATACTTGTTTCTTAATATGGTCTGGCCAAGAATTAAAAAATTATATGAAATGTTGAGATTCTGCAGACTACAATATATGATCGAGAATAATCAAATTTGTTTTAATTTCATATTGGTATTGCTTAAGTACTATTAGAAATTTGCATGCGAATGATCTGTGATTCTCTATTTCCTTTATAACTGAGAAAGACTTGGGAGCTTACTGGCTAGCACATGAGGTGGTGTGCTAGGCAGCCTCATGAGTGCATATTTGCATCATGTTTTAGATTATTATTTTGCATTGTAGTGGTAGGATCTTGATATGTTACGGCGTTCACACGCACCTTTTATGTTTATTTTCACCAGGATCAGATCAGATGATGGATATGATGGACACAATTCTTGGACCAGTTATATTGGAGTGAAAAGGAGTCAAAAACAACATAAACCTCGTACAACTGGATCAAAGAGACGACATACAGAACACCCAGAAATCGCCAAAACCTCGCCCCCGGAAGGTATATGGAGGGGGAACTCATCCACCGGGGGTCCATCTTCGCCCTGCGCAGATCCAGGAGGCTAAGGCATCGATCTTCATCATCAACCGCTGCATCACCACCATCTCCATCCAACCCATCTACATCTTGTCTAGATCTTGTTGTAATTTCCATACCCGTTGTGGATTTATACAAGTACTATTCATCTATGATAGATTCCATTGTATTTGCCATGATGTTGATTGCCTCCATGTCTGAGTAGATCATTAGTTCTTGGGGAGATGGAGAAACCCTAGTATGAGATTGGAATAAGATAAAATTTATTATGATATTTATCGTTCTGACGATGTGTTAGATTGTCTTCATCTTGATGTTGGGAGAAGTCAACCTCTCAATATTTGTCTCTTGTAGGAACTTGATGGAGGGAACTACTTGTTGGTAGACAGAGGTGTGTTAGCACTTACAGTGACTATAAAGCCGTTGACACTCCTTACGTATCAACTTGGGAATCGCGAAAACTCACAAAACACTATCCATGCCATGAGATACGTCATGCGGGATCAAGTCCCTTAATAGAGAGGTAATTCAATAAATGTTGATTGCTGTCTGTTATGGTTATGAGGATGATGTGAGCAGTGGTTGCTGCCTATTTGTCCAAATACGGAGTTCCTCCCACACATATATAGTTGAGAATGTTCATGATAATAATCTTTACCTTCCCTTTATAAATGCTAGAGGTGTATCCGCTACTCCCTGAGAACACTTTTCCCACTGAAGTTTCAAATATCTTTTACATACGCGATACTTATTTTATGTATTCAGTTTTGTTTACTTTACTCACTGTTCTCTTATATCAAAACCCCCAAAACACCTTTTTACACAACACTCATATTTTATCTTGTTACTTAGAACTTTATTTAGCATTTTTATTTTAGTATTTATTTTAAGAATTATTGGACTTCAGACTTCTTCTCTCTATGGGATCGATATCTTTATTTCGAAACTAGCTACCCACGATATGTGCACTTGTAGTCATCACAACCCAAGTTTGAGCCTCACTTCTCCTATATATATTTTTCTATTTCCTTTATAACTGGGCAGTATCAAAATGTCCTCACAAAAGTGTTAAGACTTTGTAGACTAAAACATAATAATATTGAATGCTCCTTTTTGCACACTATAAGCGATAACTAATATGGAACAGAGGGTGTATGTAAATTTATGTTGGATTTTGACATTTGTCCATTATTTACTGCAGATATCAATTCCTGAACACTTGCCTTATGAAGAAGCTCGACCTTTTTTTAAACTATAGGTGTTGCGGAATCATGGAGATGGAATACCCCATCAAACTCAGCTGCATGCTTCGCGGATGACTATAGTTTACACTTTTCTATCTGAGAAGGAGACGGTGCAATACACTTTTGTACGTTGCTTGTGTTAGCTATGTAAATGTTATATGTACGCAGCTTTGTGGGGACGAACTATGTAAAGTTGTGCTCTATATGGGTTGAAATTCGGAAAAGGAATATTCCTGGTACAAACTGGCGGGGATGACCTGTTTTTTTAACTATATGATACCCCTACTACATAAGTTGGGTGCTTTGAGGATAAATATGATATAAGATTAGAAAACTAAAGATAGGCTATTCTACCATTGCAGTTGGGTTTTCCCGAGATAAACAGAAATCTTGTCAAAATGAATGAAATGTAGATAACTTTTTTTAGAATATGTAAATTTTTAATATAACGTCTGCAGACGAAAGACGATACAATGCAAAGTGACTAGAAAAAAATAATTTTCTTGAGGCAACCATGTTCCAGCCTGACTACTACACTATGAATGCATTTTTTTCCCATATCGATGTCCACTTATTGATATCTGAATTGAAGGAAGAACTATATATATTCGTTGGAGCTTCGTGGCGGCAAAAGAAAACCAGGCCTATGCCTGCTTGTATAGAACACTTAAAAGCAAGGGGAGAACCCAACCATCATGGACCAACCATTTTGATCTAAGCAATGTTACCTGTTATTGTGCATCTTAGATCATGGTTTATAGAGATAATTATCTTCTAAAACAATAATTAGGTTGATGTGCAAGCACACTCACAATTTGATTCATATAATTGTAATAATTAATTTTTCTACAAGTATAGATATATAAAAACCATGGTTTCAGTATTAGTAAACAGAAAATATTGTACATATTAGATAGATACAAACCCCAAAGAAAAGAAACTAATTCACCTCACGAAATGAGTCTTAATTTCTTTACTGCACACACGTGTACAAAAAAAGAGAGGATACAACAGTAAAACCGACAAATGTAAAAAAAAAATCCACACATAAAAATATTTATAGAGGGGTACTGCTTTAGATCTTTGGATATAATTAACAACATCTGCAACAGATGAAACAATATGAAAAATATACTTACCTGAATGATAGCATGTAGAGAGGCTTGCACGCCCACAGGGAGCATGAACAGTACATACCATTATAAGTGTTGTATGTATGGCTTGCACGCAGCACGCCCATCTGTCTGCAATCCTGGAGCTAGCAACTGATCTTTCCTAGGGAATCCTCCAACCACAGAATGAAAATCAGGGGAGGCAGTACCCTGGAAGATTCTTCTACTCCGTTTTTAAAGAGGGGTTTTGGAAGCACATGCAGCTCTAAATAATTTGGATTCATATGGTTACTACTTTTCCAAAGGAACATGAAATTAATGGCCAGTTGAAGACTCTTTTGGGTGTGGAAATTGTTGATTTATATATGGATCTATGCCATGTGAGGAGACGCAAAGAGGTACTAGCTTTTGTTCGTTGCTCCATTTTGTTGTGAGATTGCAGTACAATTACTTGAATATCATATTTCCTCTACAGTAATTGGTTGGTGCGGCATCAGCATCATATAGGTCCCTCTCTCCTGGACAAGAAAGACTCAGCATTCAGCTAGTACATTATGGCAGTCACGGCATCATGACAGCGTAAACACAGTTCCCGCGCGTGTGTATTAATTAGAAGGCATTTTGCAGGAGTAATTAATCAATCTGTGATCCTAGATGCAAATCTGGTTAGTCATGAGCTAGCTAATTAAGCTGGGTATGGTTCAGCACCGGACTGCTGTCTGGCTATGAAATTCCCCACAGGAAATTGTTGAAGAAGCCACGAACACTGATTGTAATCCTCCAGCCATTCACTTCGTTCTCTCCCGCAAAAAAAAAAAGAAAAAAGAACAGCAGCAGCCGATAGCATGCTTCCGTGGACTAATAAGGCACGCGAAAGAAATACGGTGGTGGATACGAGCACGTGAAAGAGCGTACCATACGGGCATACGGCAGGTGAGGTCAACGAGTTTGTTTATACACAAGAGAAGGATGCGATCGAAGATCGTGTCAGGCACCGACGCAGCGATGCACTTCAGGCGACAGCGTGCAGGTCAAATGCCTATATGGAGTAGGACCATAGAATATATGCTACGTACTAAACAGATCAAAGAACATTTCTTTCTTTCTTAGATAATTAAGCAAGATTATTCAAAACTCAAGATATTTCGATTTGCCTCACCATGCAAGCATGATCTTGATTGTTAATCCCAGGTTGATATATATCTGCCACCAAACGATGTACATTCACATATACTAGTGTCACATCATAACTGACCCGTGATATATATGAACAATAAAAAAAATTCCATAGTATGCAACCTAACTTATAAATAATAATGCGGCACTATGAAATACTATATAATACTCCAGTATGAACGAAGTAGAATAGAGTGCTGCATGAATGCCCTCCAACCACACTTTGTATTGTTATTAGTGATGATTGGTCACGGGAGGTAGTACGTACGTTGGGAAAGACTCTTCCTGAATTTTTTTCTCAAAAAGAAGATTTACATGTTTGCAACAATAAGGTTCCAGTTTTCAGAACAATAATACTCTGTCCATCCAGAAAAAGATACCGAGATTTATTTAGATATGTATGTAGTATCTAGACGTATATTAGTATCTAGATACATGTGAATCTAGACAAATTTACGACATCCTTTTCTGGATGGATGGGGTAGTAGAGAATATATATGGCCATAGGTTGATCTATATTTATATTCTTGGAATGTAGGGGTTGATATATGGATTTATATATGCTGCATGCTAGGACACCAGCAGCCGTAGCTTCCGTTTGTTTTCTTGTTTTGAGGTTCACACGTACGATTACTTTGATATTTTATACGCTCTAACAGTACTTGGTAGGCGACGCATCATTATCGGTCCCTGTCTCTCCTCTGCAAGGAAAGAATCATCTTGGACTCGTCCATTATTATCTTCGATCGTGACAAACTAAAAACAATGCTCATGTGTATGAGGTGGCATTAACATTTCGTAGGGACATTTTTACTCCGGAGAAACAAAACCCAACCCCATTTTTTAGTCATGAAAAGAAGTTTCTTTTCGTCGCACCAAAAAACCATTTTCCATTTGCCCAGCGTAAAAACGGAGGATTTTATGAAGCAACCACCAAATGGCTAATTCAAAATGCTACCATCCTATTTTTTAAAAATACTAGACCACCTTAAATGGACGATGTCTCAACGGGGGATCTCAAATCTTTCTGTCCACTTCTGGTAAAAAAGATAAATTCCTGCCGAATCGATAGAAAGTGGGTCAGATATGAACTACAGGTGCATGATCTGATGGGCATGATTTTTCACAAAAATCATTTTTAGGTTCACAATATGCTATTTCATCAGAGATCCAATAAAAGTTTAGAGAGGCTCAGCTTCGAGCTAAGAATCTTCATACCCGTCGTTCGACAAAGTTTGTCGATAGTTTAAAAGAGTCATAAAAAATTCAAAAAAGATCAAAATAATGCAAAACCTTCGCGTGGTGTCATATTATGTGACATGGTTGGAAGGAAAAATATCAAACTTGTTATATTGATTATGTCTTAAAAAAACCTTCACAAAATGATCTATCTCATTCGAGGTTTCCTGGCTTTCGGGTCAAATGACTAATGTTATGGCTAGAATCAAGAAATAGTTTGTGATAATGTGCCTATATTGTGCATGCATGTGTATCATGGAATGTCGAACAATGTTGCAGGAGGAAATTTTCCTTTTCGTCGCACCAAAAAGCCATTTTCTATATTCCGAGCACAAAAAACAGGGGGTTTTATGAAGCAACCACCAAATGGCTAATTCAAAATGATACCACCCTATTTTTACAAGATTATATGGATGTCATATTTAGATTACTCACATTTTTCTGATCGATTTAGACATTTTATTTGTCGAATTCCGATTTACGGATTTAAATATATGAATTATTCCATATTAAATGGAAAAAAGAAATAAAATAAAATCATTTTATTTTTTATTTGGATTCAAGATTATTATTACTTTTCATTATTTTCTACTAAAATAATTGTTTCGAATCTAAAACTGAGATGTGTGACATCATGGTCCAAGAGTTAATAGGATTGATATAAAAGTATTATCAACAAGGTATGATTTCTTACTCGGAAGCTCATTCGGAAGCAACAAAGAAGTTAAGTATGCTAGAGCTAGAGTAGTGTTAGGATGAGTGACCACAGGGGAAGTTTGATTATGAGTGCAATTTGACCTAATATTTAACATACAAAGGGTTAAAATATCCTATATGAGATTATCAAGTAAATAATATTCAAAAAATTGAAACAAAATTGTTTTTTAATAAAAAAAGGCAGTTTCTTTGCCATGTACTTTTTCCACGAGCCACACGGCAAAGACAGCTTCTTTGACGTGTACTTTTCGAGAAGACACGTGATAAAGAATAGATACCGTCATCTCCGCGGGAATCGTCGTCTTATTTTACTTTGCCGTGTCTACGAGTAAGACACACGACAAAGCCTTTGCCGTGTCTTATTTAGAAAACACACGGCAAAAGGCCTTTGCCGTGGCGAACGTTGTCGTGTGACATTTATCGTGTGTATATATACGACAAAGCCTTTGCCGTGTTACGAAAAGTCTTTGCCGTGTCTTTTGCCTACACGGCAAAAAGCCCGTGTGCCGTAGTGCATGACCACCCTCTGATCCATGGATCCTCCTGCCGTTAGTCTCAGCCTCTCTAGACGACCTATCACATACATACATATAGACGTTTTGCACATTTGTTCAATACTTAAAAATGACGCTGCAGGAGGAAGCGCTCCTGGGATTCATGTTAAGAACGGTGGTGCCAAAAGAATACAAGCACAGACTCAATATCTGCAGCGAAAGAATCCTTACCATGCTTATCTTTTTTTTTGGAAATGGGCTTTTTATTACTCACGGCAATGTTTACACCCGGCCTCTGCATAACTAGGATGCACACAGCCAAAAATCCTCTCAAGTTACAACCAGAAGTAAACGAAAAGCAAGTACAAAAGTATACATGGCACAACGGATTGTGACTATGATATCTCTAATCGTAAGTCACGCTGCCATCCATGTCTAGAAAATATATCTCGCGCCACGGCTTCCAAACGCCTACACCCTTCCGCAAAGAAGTCTCGGAACTCCATCCGTTGAAGAATTATCCATGATCGCAGGATTGTCGTGGCCCGAAAGATAACCTGCAATGTAGAAGACATCATATTATTAAAAATCTTGTCATTCCTACATAGCCATAGCGACAAAATAATGGCAAGCGCTCCCACCCTAAAAACAGTCCCATATTTATCATCAATCCCATTCAACCAATTGCCAAAAACATTAGCAACCGATGAAGGGGGAGATAAACCAGAGGCCACTTGGGTGATTGACCATATAGTACGAGCAAATTTACACTGGAAGAATAAGTGTCTAATTGTCTCATTATGATTACAGAAGACACATTGTTTGCTTCCTTGCCAATTCCTCTTAACAAGATTATCTTTTGTAAGGATTACTCCTTTACGAAGATACCAAGCAAATACTTTCGTTTTCAAGGGAATTTTCATTTTCCAAATTTTATTATTATCATCAACTGGAATATTTGGTTGGATCAAAGCTCTATAAAACAAATCAACAGAAAATTTACCATTATATAAAAGTTTCCATTTAAATTCGTCCACCCCATCCGACAACTGTATCATAGACAGTCTCAATAAGAGATTGTTCCATGATAGTAATCTAGGACCAATTAGACTTCTACGGAAAGAGACATTAGGAGTATTATATTCCATTACTCTGGAAAGTGTGTCCCCTTTATGTCTAACTATCGAATATAGAGCAGGATATTGTTCTCTAAGGGGCATTTGGCCAAGCCATTTGTCTTCCCAGAACCTAATCTGTGATCCATCCTTAATATTAAAAGAACCAAAGCGTAGGAATTGTTTTTTGGCTGCCATCAGCCCCGCCCAAAAGTGTGAGTCTCCTGACTTCCAGACCACTTGGGACAAAGCTTTGGAACCAATATATTTCCTCCACAAAATGGTTTGCCAGACTCCTTGATCTGCAAGAAGTTTGAACAGCCATTTACCTAGGAGTGCAGTGTTCTTGACTTGCAAATCATGTATGCCAAGTCCACCGTATTCCTTTGGTCGGCAAACCACAGTCCATTTGGCCAGTCGATATTTCTTCTTCACTTCATCCCCTTGCCAAAAGAATCTTGAGCGGAAATAATCCACTTTCTTCAAAACCCCTTTTGGTATATGAAAGAATGAAATCATATATAGTACCATATTAGTTAGTACTGAATTAATGATTACAAGTCTTCCACCAAGGGAAAGTAGTTTTCCTTTCCATCTATTAAGACATTTTTGTAGTCTTTCCTCAACCCCTCTCCATTCAGCTATCGTGAGACGCCGATAATGTATCGGTATACCCAGATAGTTAATAGGGAAGATCCCGTGGCCACAGCCAAATAACTCAGCATATAAATGTGCCTCATTTTTAGCTTCGCCAAAACAATACAAGTCACTTTTATGGAAGTTGATTTTCAGTCCTGATAATTGCTCGAAAGCTGAAAGTATTAACTTCAGATTCTTAGCCTTCTCAAGATCATGCTCCATAAAAAGAATTGTATCATCGGCATATTGAAGGATTGAAAGTCCACCATCTACTAGATGTGGAACTAAACCTTCAATTTGACCATCAGTCTTAGCTCTCTCAATAAGGATCGCCAACATATCCGCCACTATATTAAATAATATAGGCGATAGTGGATCCCCTTGTCTTAATCCTTTGTTCGTCCGGAAATATGTGCCTATGTCATCGTTGACATTTATAGCAGCACTACCCCCAGAAACAAAAGACTGAATGAGATTGCACCACTCCTGAGAAAAACCTTTCATACGGAGTGTTTGCTGAAGGAAAGACCAATTAACCTTATCATATGCTTTCTCAAAATCAATCTTGAACACTACTCCATTCAATTTCTTTGAATGTAGTTCATGAATTGTCTCATGCAGGATTACTACACCGTCTAAGATGTTTCTTCCTTGCATAAAAGCCGTTTGAGAAGGGCGCACAACATTATCAGCTATTGAATTAAGCCTAATCGTTGCCACCTTTGTAAATATTTTAAAACTCACATTAAGAAGGCAGATTGGGCGGTATTGTTGTATTCGCTCTGCATTAATAACTTTAGGAAGCAAAATAATATTGCCAAAGTTCAGTCTGAAAATATCAAGCTGACCCTCATGCATAACATGAAACAAGTGCATCAAATCCTCCTTAATAACTTCCCAGAATTTCTGATAAAATTCAGCAGGAAAGCCATCAGGTCCTGGAGCTTTATTATGTTCCATTTGAAAGACAGCTTTCTTAACTTCCTCCTCCGTATAAGGGGCGGTTAGAAACCTGTTTTCCTCAACAGACACCTGGGGAATATCATATATTTGGGATTCCTCCAGTGATATGGAATTTTCTGGTGGTACCCCAAACAATGATTTGTAATACTTTGTAATGTAAGATTTTAGCTGCTCCTGTCCCTCAATTATACCTTCATCCTGAACCAAAGAATGAATAAGTTTCTTCTTATGCTTGCCATTGGCAATAGCATGGAAGTATCTTGTATTCATATCTCCTTCAAGGATAAATTTCGCTTTAGAGCGTTGGTACCACTTGAGTTCTTCCTCGCGGAAAATTCTAGCAATTTCTGCATTCGATTGTTTCTTAAGCTCAATCTCAGATGCAGTCAAAAGCCTTATTTCCGCAGAAGCCTCCAAATCATCAATAATATTTGAAAGACGTATTTTTTCTTTTTTCAAAATACCGGCAGTATGTCTAGCCCAACCGCGAAGGAATTTACGAAGAGCTCGCATTTTATTATTCCATCGCTGTATAGGCGTTTGACCAGCCACCGGTTTTTCCCACACTTCTTTCACTAAATCAAAAAAACCCTCTCTTTCAATCCATCCAAGTTCAAACTTGAAGCTATGTTTGGATCTTTGTGCTGGTGTTCCAACAGATAAAAGTAATGGAGCATGGTCTGATAAAGCCTCAATACGCTCTAGAGCCCGAACGGTTACTAATGGGAACTTCTCTTCCCACAATGTATCCATAAGTACTCTATCTAATTTCTCGTATGTCGGTTCTGGGAGACTATTAGCCCAAGTGAACTGTCTCCCAGTCATATTAAACTCTCTTAAATCCAGGCTATCTATGACAGCATTGAATAAAAAAGGCCAATGTTCATCGAACCTGCCTCGACTTTTCTCATGAGGGAATCTTAGCAAATTGAAGTCCCCACCTATAAGAATAGGGTAAGGATTATCCTTAGCTAGATTTACCAGCTCACGCAAAAAGTCAGCCTTATAAACATCCTGGGCAGCCCCGTATACAGCGACTAGAGACCATGTGAAATCGTCGGCCTTGTTACGTATATGGAGTTTAATAAAAAAATCTCCAACCGAACTGGCCAAGACTTCCATAGTCTCATTTCTGACGCCTAACAGGATCCCCCCGGATCTACCACGTGGAGGACGTGATACCCACGTAAAGTCCACTCCACCAGAAAGGCGATTGAGCAGAGCTTGTGAGAAATCACGTCTACCGGTTTCAGAAATACCCAAGAAATCCAAGTTATGTTCTCTTACACAATCGGCAAAGAATAGATGTTTAGCCAAGTCCCGAAGACCTCTGCTATTTGCAAACATTCCATTCATTGAGAAACACTAATGCTTTTGGATACACGGGTCCTTTTCTTAGACCTCTGGCTCTTTGATTTACGACCAGTAGCTTTTAGTTCAAACATTGAACCCAGCTCCGTCTCATCAAAGCCAACTTCTGATACTTCACCAACTAAATGAGAGAGTAGTTGACCATCTACTGTGGCATGCAACTCCTCCTCCTCAGCTGATAAAGAATCAGGAACAAAAGAGGCCTTAGGAGTAACCGTCAAACGGTCAACCTCCATACGCCTAAGTACATTACTAGATAAATTTACCTGTTGAGCAGAATAACCCAGACTAACACCAAGGTTTGCTAGTTTTTTAGTCATTACAGGTGTAGAAAATGAAAGAAAAGATTTCGAAGACTTCATACCATCTGAGTCAAGATTTATTGCCGCCTTCCTGCGCATTGCCTTGATCATCGAGTATTCATTCGTGGGCGTCGCCCCAAGAGCATCGACCCCATGACGCGAACTACGCCGCGACGGAGTGTCCTGAAGTGGCGAAAGCACCTCCAGGGAACCACCCAGCCCCGCCTGAGCCAGGTGTCCCCCAGAAAGATGCCCCTCCTACACCGGACAAGCGTCCACCCGCGACCCCTCCTGGGCCACGGGTCCGAGGCCCGCGTCCGGCCCATGGCAGACCTGGGCCACGTCAGGTAGCAGCCCCGCCTGGGCCACCGAATCATCAGAGGAAGGCGGCGTACCCCCGACACACCACCCCACCTGGGCAGCATCGATTTGTCTCACGAGGACAGGATCAGCGGGTCCTCCGCCATGTACAACAGCAGTGCGTAGGCCCAGCCGCTCCACATCAGATGACGGCCCATCCTGGGCCATCGATGCACCTGCATCCTGCCAAGGCAGCGAGAAAGCAGCAACCGGAGAACCCCCAACCGACATACTCGCCACCTGCAGAGCAGCCGACAGCTGAGAAGGAGAAACTCTGGGCGAACCACATGCCTTCCCACGCAGTGGAGAATCCTTTGGAAGAGCATTAAGAAGTTCCTTGCCCCTCGGAGTAGTGGGTGAAGCATTAAAGGGAGTCACCGCATAAACTGAGCCCGTAACCTGACGAGAATGAGTAGATGGCGCCCCCTGCTCAGAAGCCTGACCACCACACTGTCCATTCGAAGCGTGAGCACCAGACGAACCGTAAGTAGTGGTGTCCGCTGGTCCAGAAGTATCCATAGCATCATCACCATTATTCCCAGATCCATCATCCTCAGAATCATCCCTACTCTTTCTCCAAAGGAGAGGTGAAAAATCCGGTTCCGGCACAAAATCAACAGGTTCCAATCTGAAGCGTAGCTCATATCCTTTCAGATCAACCACCACATCAGATAAAAGGAAGAAACCTAAAGCATCCTTCTTCTTCTGGAAAACAGAAATATCACACATAGCCACATGTATACGGACGACACCCCTTCGACGGAGGCACAGAAGATCCACATCCAAAGTAGTGCCCAAAAGAGAACCCACATCCCAAAGCCCAAGAAAAGACCGCAGAGAATGCGGAACCCCCTCAACATGCACCCAGACCTGTTCAAGGATTATCTTATGCGGAACCTCCTGAGTCTTGTAGACCGAAACAGCAAGTTGTGTCCTACCAAGGGGCATCGAAAACTGGCTGCCATCCACTCTGTCCAGTACCTCAAATGAAGGAAAGCTTACCAAGTAATCATTATTCCCATAAGATAGAGCTTCCCACTTCCACTGAGACTGTAGTGGGCACCTTCTGGCAATCTGTTGTTGTACCACTTCAGCTGATACTGCATCACCTGAAACTTTGATCAAAGCAATAGGTGTCTGATTAGTCTCCAAATTTCTACGGACCACACTGTCAGGAATCTGAGCAAACAGGGTCTTGTCATGTCCAATCCCAGTCATAAAAGCGTTTGGTCTCGGTTGTTTCAGCACTGGACACCTCACGGTTGGATGAGACTTGACATCACAAATATAACAATAATGAATAGCTTTGCAATCTTTGGATGCATGAGTGTCCACAGCGCAGTTCCAACACCTAACCGGTTTCTTATTCTTCTTAGAAACAGGCACAACCTCCGCAGCGACAGGTGCATCCACCACAACAGAATTAAAATGCATCTGATTACCATTCAAATTACCTTGAAACTGGCCAGCAGGTGGGAAAGATGTTGAGGCAATAGCAGATGGACCGGGCGGATACCCAAATTGTTGCTGTCCAACCATAGCACTATGTTGAAAATTCAGCGGTTGCTGCTGCACATTAGTTCCAGGCGCAAACGTTTGCGCCACACCCTGCACCGGCTTCTTCTTCTTTTTCCTCTTAGGCACCGTCACCCCTGACGATACAGCCCCTGCAGCAAAGGAATTAGGCTGAAACATTCCCTGCATGTGTCCACCAGAAGCCACCCCTTGCCCGCCAGCAAACTGCGGCATCAAACCTCGATACGGTGGTTGAAGCGGCTACTGCTGGATCCCTTGCGCTGCGGCATAATACGTCGCGGGTGGCCTGAAGACAACCCCTGGGGGAAACCCAACGAACGGGGGCGGGAGTGGCATACCCCCAGAAGACGTCGGAGCAGACTGCTGAGGAGGCGCCCGAGGTTGCGGCCCGGTCGACGCTGCACCCAACTGAGCAATCGCTGGCTGGGCAGATTGCCCAAGCGACGGCTGCACCAGCGTCGCAGGCCGATGAGAAGATTGGGGCGCCATAGCCCTAGGGTTCCCCCTGGAACCTGGCCAGCCATCCTTGGTGAAGAAACAGCTGCCGAAAAGGACCGTCCGGGAACCACCGAGGAAGGAGACTCGCACAGCGAGGACGACGCTGGGAGCGAGGGTCGCTGGCGCGGCGAAGACGGCGAGAGCAGCTGAGCGCACGGCTTCGGCGGCTGTTGAGAAGCGCACGGGTACGTGGAGTTGCGATCGATCCTGCCCCAGGTCCACAACGCCCTAAGACGCCACGCCACAGCCGTCCAGGAGCAGACCGACCCCGACCCTTCCTCGGTCGAACGAATCGTCTCGGCCACGGTCGCCTCGCCCAAAACAGACTCGTCAGAACAGGGGTCCTCCAGCGTGGCAGCAGCCCGCGATGAGATCGGATTACGATCCGAAATTCGCGCGAGCATCTCCGCCTCCAAGAACTGGCCCAACACCGGCGGAGCTGACGATCTCCGACGAGGGATAGGACCCTTCCATGGCTTGATCTTTACCCCCACCGGAGGAGACATCGATCTGGCCTTCGACCTGGAGTGCCGCACCGGCGATAAAGTAGGCGAGGTAGGAGGAAGCGGCGGAGATGAAGCCACCGGAGACCTTTCCCAGAACCTCGACGCCGGCGTCGGGAAGCCTATGTCCTCCCAGAATTGCTGCCGCAGTTCCTCATCCGACAGCTGCCGACGTCTCGATGCACTCGTCCATCCCAGGTCGCCACTCTCATCTTCCAAAGAGTCCAGCACCTCCCGAGCCGCCCGCGCATCTTCTCCGTCTGAGCCCGAATCCGATCCCAAACATTGAAACCTCGATCCAGACCCTGAAGGCGCCGGCGAGGGGGAGGCCAGGCCCGGCGACCGCAATCCGGGAGCCAACGTCAAATGCCTCCGGCGCCGCATCCGCCACTCCTCAGCCACTCAGCTACAACCCGTCCCCAAATTTTCTCTTGAAAATAAAATAAAATTACCATGCTTATCTAAAAGAAATGTTGACTACAATACGCACGCACGCACACACGCACGCACACCACAAGTACATACCCATACATGCTCTAAAATTAAAACGTACGGGAGTCATGGAACATAGAAAATGACAAAATTTCATGTGATCATCTTTGTGTCACACATATATATTTACGCAAAGATGAAAAGCTCATGACAAATCATAAGAATGGCTACATGTTTTTCGAAAAGGGGAAAACCCTGACCTTTCATTAAAGGGATGCATATGGCCCTTTTATTTCATTATTTGGACTCAAAAGAGGATCACACAAGGTCAAGACACATGGGTCAACCCTTTAGAAACAGAGAATATGAGGCGTCTATGCATCAACATTTAATTATACTAAGAGGCCACCGGCCGCACTAGTTACACACCGGGTACAACTATTTCCAAACAGCTTTACCCAGAATCCATGACATACCTCTTCATTCGCCAGCTAGAGAAAATACAACATATGGATCCAATGAGCAGAAAAAGGGACTACCGGCTAAAACAAGCAGCTTGAAGTAGCTTTTTGTCTGTTAAACACAAATCATTATGTTTGTTTTATGTATCCCAAAGTAAAGCACGAACTCCCACCTAGATGTACTTTATTTTCTTATCAATTTCATTGAAATTTTTTGAACAAATTTGTTATATTAGTTGGGGGTTATATATTGGACTATGCGCTATATAATTTTAGCAAAGGGACATGCAATTAAAAAGTGTTTTATTGATTCATCCAAGATTACCAGCAAAAATCTTTGCACCGTACACTCAAAAACTCCCTACCGGGCCGCTCGCGCGGGCGGCTCCGGAGGGCTCCCAAAACCAGAGAACCAGCGCCCAAGATCCCTGACCGTCCTTGGCTGCTGCCGCCTCCGGCGCCCAGCCGCCGAAGGCGCAGGGCTGGTGACGGCTCCCACATGTCTCCCCTACGCGCGGAGGGGCAGCGTTTTCCAGGGGCACGCGGTGAGGCGAAGCGGCCGTGGGTGGTCGGCCGGCTGAGGAGGATGGGATGCAGAGGCGGTGGGCTGCGGTGGTGAGGACGACACGACCGTGCTAGGTGGGTGCTCCGACTGTTGCGACGCTCTCCTCGGCAGTCGTCGAGGCGCTGGTGGCCTACATGTGTTGGGATGGCTTCCAGGTGCTTGGCTGGAGGAAGAACCGGAGAAGAATGGTGCTAATCTTGTTGCATCCTCCTGTTGCTTATGCGGGAGATGAATGGCTTGATTCGTGTTGCATCCTCTGGTACAACAAGTGGTGGCCGTGCGGGAGCTAGAAGATAAGGAAGAGAAGGAGGTGCATGCGCAGTTCATGGCGTCCAGGTGCATTGGCAATGCCCGCGTTGTCAACGGCAAGGGATCGTTCTAGGTCTAGAGGGCAACAGTTGTTGCACGCAACATGCTGACTCGAGCCTGCAGAAGCTTGAGATGAATGGCACTGGAGGTGTTGCATCCTCCTGCCTGCTGCAGTGGAGAAGAAGTATAATGGCAGTGGGGTAGCGCGCCGGGTTGTGCAGCGCCGGCTGGGTCAAGTGAGCAGTTGCGTCGTCCAGCGTAGGGAGGAGGAAGATGAGCGAGTAGCGCATGGTCTGGCTTGGGAGATTTGGTCGGCCGTGGAGGCAGGTGTAGTGGTGGCGTGTTGCATGGTTGAGGGTCGCGGATCCTTGCATGGCGGCTGATTGGTTTCTAGTTGGGTTTGTGTGCTTGAGTTGCCGGTGAGCTGTGTCCAAAGCGGTCGATGTTAGAGCCTAAGGGAGTTGTTTTCTTGTTGAAGGCATCGATATAGCAACTCTCTCCTACCAGCCCCGACATTCTCCAGGGGAAACCCCACATCCGGTTTTCGGATGGGACAATGGCGGCGCTACTCAGTGTCGCGTTCCCTCTTGAAGGCATTGTTTGGGAGTTAGATCCGATCAGAGGGACTCGTGGATCGTGAGGTTGTGTGGCGGTAGCTTCTTGAGCCCACTCTACATGTAAGGAGCGTCGGATGAGCCCTTTGATCTTTGCTCGCGGATTTAGAGAGGCACATGTTCTTCTATCTTGACATGTCGTTTCTCTCTAGCGTCGTCGAGGTTGGCCCAAACGCTCATGGTAGAACAGATCGGTGCACCAGTGTTGTGTGTTCCACCTTCTGGCGTCTTGTATGTCTTCTAATGCTCTAGATGTGGGTTGCCGTTGTTAGAGTTTTTGCCTTGGTTTTCCTAAATTAACCAAGCAGTCCTTTTTCTATCTAATCAATGAATTTAGCAGTTCTCCTGCTAACATTAAAAAAAAAGATTACAGAAACAACACTTTGTAGTTCCTTGCCATCTTCTCTTAGATAAACTATATTTTTCTAAACGGATTTTGCTTTGAATGAACCACATGAATATCCTAATTTTCAGTAGCACTTTCAACTTGTAGATGAATCCAGTATGTACATTCATGTATTCTAAATAATTTGATTCGGCCATAAAATAACCCAAAGTTGTTAGCTTCCATACAAAATTTTTGGTGTTCCAATAAAACCACACTCATCAACCATAACTAAATGCAACTACCTTGTACATTTACTTCCATTTAATGCTCTTATAAAAGCTATTTTTAGCGGGGTATGAGACATAATATCTTCCACGAAAACTTCATTCATTGAACAATGTTATATAAACATGGATATTGAAGAGATAACAAAGTGCCTCCAAGCAAAGTGTACTCTCAGAATTAGACCATTCCCAACTTCAAAAGAACCTATACTAATCGAGCTTTCACTTTCAGAAGTCTTTTCCAAAAACGGGAGTCTGTTGATCCTGGTTTGACTTGAGACGGATTTCTAGAGAGAAGGTATTTGTAATGTAACATTGTTTGACACACACCTTCCTTGTGTATGAGTTGAAAGTTATTTTCTAAGCAAACACTTGTGTTTTATCCCTTACACTTCTTCCCCACGGTCACCATGACCTTTTGTCCTACATATAATATTTCATTTCATTAATCTATACTTTCTTTTGCGGTTGTCACTTTGACAAAAAGAATCTAGATCTAAATAAATATAATCTCTTTCGTACCCCTTGGGTATCTCAGACAAGGAAATCATAAACATCAGTAAGCTTATGAGAACATATTTAGTGAGCATTAATCGGTCTCTATATGATAACAATTTTCCAATCCAACTTGTTTGCGTTCACCGTTATCAGGTTTACGAAAATGAATATGGATTCCTAGATATCTAAAAGGAAAGGACACCAATTCATAACCAGACACAATTGGTATTGGTCCTCTATAATTTTTGCTTCATCGAAATAGAAAACACCCTTATGGAAGTTACTCTTTAGTCCCCAAATTTTTTAAAAATTTCATACTTAGCACTTTTTAATACTCCCTCCGATCCAAATTAATTGACTTGGATTTGTTTAGATTCGGAAGTATAGCTAGCACTAAAACATGTCTAGATATTTTGCATGTTTGTGAGATACCTTATTGGCTACATCCGTATTATTGTTCCAAATATTTTTAGTTAATGCACAGAAATATGATTTTCAGTTTTATTTAAAAAAGGAACACCGATGCCCATATGCACTGGCGGAGCTAGACCAAAGCTGTTCTACCATGCATGTAGAACAGCCCTGTTCTACCATGTAGACCAAAAAGAAAAAAGCTAATTTTTCTTCCATCTAAGCCCTGCTAAAAAAATTCTTTAAAAATATCTCCAAAGCTGGGGGGGCGGTGGCCCCTGCTGGCATGCATGTAGCTCCGCCTCTGCCCATATGCACCAAATCTCCACTCATGGAATAGCACTATATATATAGATGCTAGTAGTTAATTTATGAAAGAACATTCATATATTTCTTAGAGTTAGGGAGAAGAGCATTCCAGATTCATGATATTCTCATTTGCCTCACCATGCATGCATGCATGCATGCATGTTGTTAGTTGTTAATCCAAGTAGACATTTGCGACCAAACGCTCAAATATTCAAGATGCATGCTTTGATACGGTCCATCACATGAACAATTAATAAAACTTCATAATGAAACCTAACTAATAAATAATGCAGCATCATGATGTACTAATGTATAGTAGTATGGACGAAAGAGAGCAGAGTGCTAGCTGCAATGTATGTCCTGCACACCAGCCGCGGTATTGTCCGTCTGTATTCCTCCAACCGTTGGACGGTAGTGATCGATCGATCACGGGAGGTGGCACGTACATTTGCAGTCAGATATCCTTCTCTACTCAAAAGGGAAATTCGTATTCTTCAGATAGTACTAGAATAACGGCCACATTATGTAGCAGTAGTAGTACCAGTAGCCGGCCTTCATACGCCCCTCTACAGTAATTGGGCTGGTGCTGCATCGTTATCGTAAAGTAGAATCATCCTTGACCCGATCCATTATGGCAATCGTGAAACGCTAAAACCAATTCGCATGTGATGTGTATGAGCAGGCATTTCAGGGGACATTTCCCTGCAGAGCATGAGGACCATACCAATCGGGACCTGAGCTTGGAAACATGCATGCGTGGGGATGGCTAGCTAGATGCTCATAGTTGTTTGCAGAAATGGAGGAACAAGCATGTCCGTCTCTGAAGCATCTCGGACTTTTCTTGTCATTTTTGGGATCTTGTTAGGATTTGGATGTGTCGGGCCGGGGTTTCCGTTGCCAAATTTGAGTAGGCGTACATTTGTGTACCCATGGTAGTAAACAAGAGCACGTGAATGAGCGGATGTCAATACTGTACCATATATACTACCTCGGTGTACTTCTATCTTTTATCCTAAGTCAAATTTAACAAAGTTTGACTAAATTTATTGAAAAACGTGACAATATTTATGACACTAATTTGATACTACTGGATATGTTTTGAAATATAGTTTCATAATATATATTTTGATGTTCTCTATGTTGTTACATTTGTCTATATAGTCGGTCAAAGTTTTCATATTTTGACTTAAAACAAAAGCTAGAAGTATACTTTTCTATGAACGAAGAGAGTACTATAATATATGCAGTGGCCGGTGAGTGAGGTCAACGAGTTTGTTTGGAGGCATGTACATACATAGGATCGATCAGGAAGAACGTGGCATTCACCGACGGCCTGACGCACTGATGCACTTACAACTACAACCGTGCGCACATAATAACACACCATCGTAGAATATATATGTGCTCTTTTTTAATCTAGTAGAATTATATGCTAATTGATCAAATAAAATACATTTTATTTTCCTAGATAAATTGATAATACCGACTTGATAACTATTTTCCACCAAAATGCTAAATTGATCATATGTAGTATTTGATTTGCATATAGCGCATCCTCATAAACTGGGCCATGACGTATATGAACAATACTGGAGTAATGCAAGTTAGACGTAATAAGAGTATATGGAAAGTACTACTCCCCCCGTTTTAAGGTTTAAGGCGTTCTCGTTTTGCGTGTTTTTTCTTTAACCAAAAATTACTCTATATACGTAAGGCTGCTCATAGTGGGGAGTAACTTAGAGTGGTAACACGTGTATGTTACTAGTGTAAGTTACTACCTTCATAGTGGAAAATAACATATGTGTGGTGTCATGCAAAGACTTATTTATTGCAATGTAGACTTATTTTGTCTTGAAATGTGTAATGTTATGGTAACATAGCTAGTTACCACAAACCTCTCTCTCATCATTTAATTGCATGCCATGTCATCTAAATGCTTAGTTGGCAATACATGTAGGACTATGTTACTACTCAAGTTACTCCCACTATGACTAGCCTAAAGAGTTTTGGTATAAAACTAGTACCACTGGAAAGTATTTTTCAATATGAGTCCAACGGTACTAATTATGTACAATATAATCATGATTTTGTTGTTTAATTCTTTCAGTCAAACTTTTTTTTGGAAAGCGTGTGCGCCTTAAACCCTGAAACGGAGGTAGTATATAGTAAGACGAAGGAGAAAAGAGTGAGTGATATATTATATCATGGGAGGTAGAGGCGCACGCTAGAATAGATTCTCTCCTTTATTTTCTTAGAAGGAAATTTCTAATTTAGAAACCATGCGGTTTCAAAACATTTGAAATAATACTTCCTCGGTTCCATAATATAAAATGTTACTCAACCAATATAGTAGTATTACTTGGACGGTAGAAGTGGCAAATATAATAATGCATGGCCAAAGTATGATTTTTGTATTATGGCTTTTGTTCATTTTCTTGTACGTACAATTAGTTGGATACTTTATAAGCTCTAGCAGTACTTGGTTGGTGCTGCATCGTTATCCGTCTCTGTCTCTCCTCTACAAGGAAAACAATTCTCATTTGTATGGGGGTGGCATTAACTTAAGAATAAAATGCCCATTTTAAAAAAAAAAGTGTATAAATGGCATTAAATCTTTGCAGAAGAGACATTTTACTGCAGAGAAACAAAAACCTTTTTTTGGCCATGAAAACAAGTTTGTACTAGATCGCAAGATCCACGTAGCATGCACCATAAGTCTTGTTGTACATAATGAAAGCTTACGAGCAAATACAGTAATACTACACTGTCAATTACTAATACTTGTATAGCAGAACAATATCACGACCCAATGGGAAGCTAAAGCTTGGAAAGATGCATGGCCATGCTTGCATTGGATGCAAGCTAGATGCTCATATATAGTTGTTTAAATATTAGTATAAGTTTGGCTCTTTGTGGCTGCATCAACCACCAATGTCCGGACGCCAACTTGTACTTTCTTGTGAAGCCAAACCAACCATCGGTCATCCGGGCATTCTTGGAACCTTCTTATTAGTTTTCCAGAGCACTTTGTCCCCTTTTTTGATTTGGATGTGTTGGGAGCTTCCCTTGTCCCTTTGTTCTTTTGAGTAGGTGACGTATCGTACACATGTCACATGGTACTACTACTATGTCTACTGCTAAAGAAGTATATAGGAGAATATTGTTTTTTTACATTACCTTGTTGATATACAAAATGCTCCCATAGATTAGTTTTGAAGTGATCAATCGAATACCATAATGGATCAACAATTCAACATGCGTGGCCTCCACTCGTACGTGGTGATTATTGAAGGTGCATAGGAAAATTCAATGGAGCAGCATGGTCCTCCACAACACACGGAGATACTACAGCGGTGCGGTCCTGGAGTTAGAACTGGGGAGATCGAGGAGAGAACATGGTCCGGTCATGCTCTTGCACCAAGCCCACACCCACATATGGATGCTTTAATAACTATACTAGCTTGGCAATACACAGATGTTCTGGAGTAGTGTTTGTGTATAACGAGTTATTGTGTTCTGGACATTTCTACTTCATTACTCAAATTGTCTATACTAGCCTAACTAGGCAATAAATAGGTGTTTTGTCCAATGTTTTTTGGACTTCACTACTTTATTACTCAATGTGAATAGGACACTGAAACTTTAAAAATTATGAATTACATGTATAATACCACTGCGGAGTACTAGTACTCCCTCCGTCTCGGTTTATAAGACCTACGCGTATTTCTAGGTCGATAAATTAACCAACTTAGCCTGAGGTATATAAGATAAAAATTATACTATTAGAAACTTCAAATGTTATATTTTCTAATGATATAATTTTTATATTATATAATTCATATTATATAGCTCATACGGACGACCTAGGTATACGCGTAAGTCTTATAAACTGGGATAGAGGTAGTATTTTTTATGACAACAGTGATACAAAACCTATGCAATACATGAGGTTGCATCTTGAATGCAGAGGCCCCGGTTATCTTGTTTGAACGAAATTATATCTATCACATAATATTTACATGTGCAAAGCCAAAGTAAAAAAGAAATGACACGTTATAGACGTCACCTATTTTACACCCTTATGGTTGTTATAGTTATTATGTAACCCATTTATCAGTCACATTCACATGTTTGTCTTGGCGAGATGCGGGTGGCCAAAACATGACTATTATTATTATTTTTGACGACAAAGACATGATTTGTGAAATAGAAATAGAGAAATGAAATCTAGGTTTTGGGTATCACCTTAACATGCCTCTCTTCTAGCCTTATATCTAGATTTTCCTCTCATCTCATATAGTTAGAGCTCCTGCCGGATTAATCCCCCCAAAAAATATAGAAATAAACTTATAGATGTATACATGAAACATCATATTCGTAGTTTGTCCTCTTTGCTGAAAACGCAGTGTCGGTACGCTGCCTTGGCTCCACCGGGCAGGGCAGGGCAGGGCGCAGCAGCCGCACGCCAAGATAATATAAGCAGCCAGCTCCTTGTTCCCGTTTTCCTCCTCAAGAAGACGCTGCAGCTCGCCAGCTAGCCTAGCTTGGCCAATTGCCAAGCTTCCCCCCGTCTGGTCAACACCAGCAGGGACAAAGGATCCAAGACTTCCGGCGCCTCAGCTGTCAAGCTAGCTTGGCTCGCCGGGGCCGGCGAGGGGCAAGGTCTGCGCGCGCGCGGCATGAAGCAGCCGCAGCAGGGTGGCGGCGTCCTGGGCGTGCGGTTCGAGTCGCAGCGGTTCCGGCTGCTGTCCATCGTCGTCGGCTGCTTCCTCATCTCCGTCACCTTCCTCCTCTCCTCCCGTCCCGAGACCGCCGCCTTCGACACGCGTACGTTACCCCCTTTTTTCTCCGGGTCTCCGGCATTGCTTCCGGCCATGTTTCCGTGGTGCTGCCGTTACTCGGAATTCTGAAACCGATAGCCATGCATGTTGCGTGCAGTGAGCCCCAAGCCGTGGCTGGAAGAAGCGCGCAGCACGCCGACGACCGCCATCAAGACCGTCAAGTCCTCGCCCTCGCCCAAACTAGGTACGTGCGTGATTCTACGTCACAATTCTCTACCCTTTTTAGCACGGTGATCTTCGTCAGTTGCTTTGCATAGACGTGTCGGGTCTGATTTATTTGCCGGGTGGATCGAATTCAGGAGGTCGGGATTTCCTGGTGGACGTGGCGCCGCGGCAGGGGGCACAGGGAGAGGACCATGGACGGCTGCCGCAGCAGCAGAGCGCCGGCGAGAAGACAGAGACGGAATGTACGTATCGCTGACAACGATCGATGTGTATCATAATGTCACTTTGCCGGAATTACTCTTGTCGTTTTTGCGCCCTTCGTGGAGAATTTTTATTTACCACCTTTTGGTTGGACAACTCGCGGCAGGGGTAAAGGACACGGTGATAATCGAGGAGCGGGCCGGCGGCGCGGGCGCCGGCGGCAGCGAGAGAGCGGAGCAGGAGGAGGCGGAGAGCGGCACGGATCGTCAGCCCGGCGTCCAGGATGATGCGCGAGCAGGTACGCACATGCGCCGAATGAGCCAGGAACGTGCGCCTCCCACGACGTGAGCGAGTCAAAGAGGGCGCGAATCCTGGCGTTTGCCGGTGCGCGAGGCGTTGACGTGCTAACCGAACTGGTAGTAATTTTGCAGCTAGGACCACCGAGCAGGAGGAGGCGGTCCACCATGACGACTTGCCAGTGCAGACCACGACGAAGCCGGCCGTGGTGGAGACGACGAAGCCGGATCAGCAGGACCAGCTGCCAGTGCCAGGTAACCGGCCAAACCCTGCATCCCGCGCGCACGGCACGACGGCACACGAATCGGGGAATTCTTTCTTTCGAAGTTCAGTTGACACTTCTTGTTCTTCATCGTGACGCGACTAACGTTCGTGCCGGTCTCTTCAGGTCTGTTTTCAGACAAGGAGACGACGCAGAATGTCGGCGGCCGGATGATGAAGCTCCAGGCCGACCAGGCCACGGCCACGACGGGGCAGCAGCAGCAGCAGCAGACGCCGGCGATCATCGAGCCGACGACGCCGCTGCCCCCGCTGTGCGACTTCTCCGACCGCCGCGCTGACATCTGCGACTTCGCCGGCGACATCCGCCTGGACGCCAACGCGTCCACATACACCGTCGTCGTCGGCCCGGGGACACCCGCGCAGTCGCACAAGGTGCGGCCGTACCAGCGGAAGGGCGACCAGATGTGCATGGGCCGCATCACCGAGATCACCGTTCGCACGTCGTCCTCATCTCCGGCACCACCACCGCAGTGCACGCACACGCACACCGCCCCGGCCGTGACGTTCTCGATCGGCGGGTACACGGGGAACATCTTCCACGACTTCTCCGACGTGCTCGTCCCGCTCTACAACACGGCGCACCGGTACAACGGCGACGTGCACCTCGTGATGGCGAACGTGGCGCCCTGGTGGCTCATCAAGTACGACAAGCTGCTCCGCTCCATCTCGCGCCACGCGCCCATCGACCTGGCCAAGGCGGGCGCGGCCGGCGAGGTGCACTGCTTCCCGCACGCCGTCGTCAGCCTGCGCGCGCACCGGGAGCTCATCATCGAGCGCGACCGCAGCGCGGACGGCCTTGCCACCCCCGACTTCACCCGGTTCGTCCGCCGCGCCCTCTCCCTGCCCCGCGACGCGCCGACCCGCGTCGCGGACGGGACGGGACGCAAGCCCCGCCTCCTCATCATCGCGAGGCACCGCACCCGCATCCTGCTGAACCTCGCCGACTTCATCCGCGCGGCGGAGGAGGCCGGGTTCGAGGCGGCGATGAGCGAGTCGGACGTGGGCGACTCCATCTCCCGCGTCGGCGCGCAGATCAACTCGGCCGACGTGCTGGTGGGCGTGCACGGCGCCGGGCTCACCAACATGATGTTCCTGCCGCCCGGGGCGACGCTGGTGCAGGTGGTGCCCTGGGGCGGGCTGCAGTGGATCGCGCACATGGACTACGGCGACCCCGCGGAGGCCATGGGGCTCCGGTACGTGCAGTACGAGATCGGCGTGGAGGAGAGCTCGCTCAAGGACAAGTACCCCAGGGACCACGAGATCTTCACCAACCCGACGGGGATGCACAAGAAGGGCTTCGGCTTCATCCGCCAGACGCTCATGGACGGCCAGAACATCACCGTCGACATCGGCCGCTTCCGAGCCGTGCTCCAGGAGGCCATCGGCAACTACCTCGCGCAATAGATAGAGCGAGATTATACTACTATACTAGTATGAACATACCATCCAAATACCCAAATACAGTGTATGTATGTATCTACAGTTCTACACATACATACTTTGATTTTTTGTTCGTTTGTTTCTTTCTCTCGGGAAGATTGATTGTTGAGGTATTCGATCATCTTCCGGAGCAGTTCAAGGCTTCAAGCATATACTACATGTGTTGCACACGTGCATTGAGCCATTTGGTCACCAATGTATTTTTCTTTTTTGCGAGCTAGTACGACACTGTAATTTGGCTACACAATATAATGTGATCAAAGAGTTACCCGAAACAACGTCACAAAGTATGCTGACAGAGCTTCAACATATATATGTTTGTGCCACGAGTGCAACAAACTAAAACTAGTCCCTGATAACAAAACATGCATGTTTGCCGTCCTAGCCAGTGCTTGGACTTTTCTCTTGCGGTTGGCCCACAAGTTCCGATCTCGCACACTATACCACACTATCATGTCTTAATTAATTTCAGACGGTAGCTAGCTCGTTGCTCCTCCATTCAAAAATAATGTCACAACAGTACGTACTCGCTGGACGCTGGCCTGCCACGGAGTACTTGCATCTACTACAGGGCAAGAGCTATAGATCATAATACAAGTGTCAGCAGCAGCTGATCGACGCTGAAAGGTCATATACATACACGAGCCAAAAAGTGAAAGATGTTAGAGTATATGTCAGTTAGGCATATTATGTAGTTTAAGTCTGTAATTTAATTATATCTCTATTAGTTTTCTTATCTCTCAAGTCTTGTAATCTATATAAACAGCCCTTTGAAGCCACAATCAATACAGTTAATATTTCGCAATTCTACATGGTATCAGAGCGGTTCGCTCCGCCTAGGGTTTAGCCACTGCTTCCGCCGCCCCGCCCCTGGGGAGATCCTTCTCCGCCGGGGGCCGCGCAATAGTAGATTAGATCTTCGCCAAAATTTTCTCGTCGGCTGCTTGACCGGCGTTTCTTCTTCTTTCGCTGATCATAGATCAGATTACCCGCATGTCGTCACGCACCTCTACTTCCACCTCGGCGTCGACGCATCTCCGGCTACATCGTCATCGACCGCGCCGGATCATCTTCACCAACATCAACCGGGACGCAAGTCCCAAGTAAGCGTCTCGCCGTCAACAAAGGGTTGCACCTTCATCACTCGTGGTCATCATCGCCGACAACCATCTACACCAACAACATCGCCGCATCGTCGCCGCCACCACCAATTGTGGTCATCGTCAACGCCAACAAGTTCTTCTCCACGAGCGACGCCGCACTCATACAAGCGGAAAGTACGGGTCTAATCCCCAAAATTGACTACCGCAACAACTCAATCGCCATCAACAACTACCTCGTCATCTTCGTCCGCCATGACCTCGCCGCCAGAGTCGCAATCTAATTTTTATTTTGCACTAAATTAATTTTCTTCTTGCAACTACTTCATCTACTCCGACAAATCGGCGGACAACTTCTACACACCGACCGTTCACGGAGAATTTCTTTGATGATCCCTCCGGCTCTGGCGCGCATGGCTCGTGATGGTCCCTGTCTTCGCACGTCCGGTATTGGCAACACCGACGCGTGCCTTTGTCCCCGGTGTGCTCCCCAGTTTGGCAAGCTCGGCAAGGCGTGTCGCCTATCTCGACTACTCCGACTCAAACTACGTCTACCACAACTACTACGACGAATTCTCCCAGCTAAATGACGACATCGACCACAACACAACACCATCATCAATTTCATCGACTTCATTAACGGCGACAACTTCACCAACGACACTATCGACCACAACTACAGCGCCCTCACTCCCGGCCACATCGACATTGGCAACAAGAGCTACCACCTCACCTCCGGCTTATGCTCCAGTCAGACCGTCTGCGTCACTACCGATCCGACTGCGGGGGTGTTAGAGTATATGTCAGTTAGGCATATTAGGTAGTTTAAGTTTGTAATCCAATTATATCTCTAGTAGTCTTCTTGCCCCCCAAGTCTTGTAATCTATATAAACATCCTATTGAGGACACAATCAATACAGTTAATATTCTACAATTGTACAAAAGATTTTGAAGTTAGCAGGAAAAGCTAATTTTTAAACCAGGAGGTAACACAATGGAATTTTGTGTTTAATGCCATAATTGAACAAACTTGTTTAAGGCAACTAACTTTACATTGTAGAAATTTACTAGGGAATAATGTGGATAATCTCACCGTAGAGAAATTATTAGACAGGGTGGAAGAGAAATACCCCTAAGAACATATCTAGCCAATCCCTCAAAATCGGTTAGAGAAGTAAAGTTTCAGTTATAAGAGGTCAAACGCACCTAGCCGAATCCTTATCACTTTAGACAAGTATTACTTCTCGGCCGATCCCACTCTCAAAATACACTCCCCCAGGCCTCATCGGCATAAAAATTGTGGCTTCTTCGAATACTCCCTGTTAGACTATATGTTTACCTTGTAAAACAAGTTGATTAGGCAGCTAGGGTTTAGGTTGATTGAGGCCGGGGAGGTTTGTGACTCGGGCCTATATATATTCCTTGTACTCCCAACAATCAATATACGCAAGTTTTAGGGCATGTCTATGCCGCCCACCCCACCATAGTCGTCGCCGCCGCCCGGCTACTTTGAACGTTGGGCCGCCCTCGCCACTGCCAAAGCCAAGCTTGATTCTTCATCTTCCTCTACTCTCTCTCTAGCCCCAAAAATTCCTACCACCATCAACTATGCCGACACCATCTCAGATGTTAGCCCGTTCATCCCAATTACTTTAGACCTACCAAAGCACAATTACTACCATTGGCGTCATCTTTTTGAAGTTCACCTCGGCCGCTGCAATCTTCTGAACCACGTCGCCATTGAATCCATTCCCCGGCCCTTGGATCCTCGATGGGTCAAGGACGACCTCGCCATCATCTTGTGGATCTATCAGCATGTCTCCACCGAGATCTTCAACCTCGTCTTCCGCGACACCACCAACGTCGCGCCCTTTGGGTGGCTCTGCGCCAAATCTTGCAGGACAACGTCGACGCCCGCGTCAACAACCTCCACCGAGACTCTCAGGTGGGCGTCTACTGCCAACGCCTCAAGTCCATCGTCGACGAACTTCGCGAGCTCGAGGACCCCATCGACGATTGGCAACTCATCATTGTTCTTCTCGTCGGCCTCGGCAAACGCTTTGAAAACTAGGCGTCCTTTATCCCCATGATTCGGTCGGCCCCCTCCTTCACTGAGGTTCGCTCCATGATTCAATGGGCCGATTGCGCCAACACCAAGGAGTCACGCCCTTAGGTCTTCGTCGCCACTCCATGGCCCCCGCCTCCTGCACCTGCCATGCCGCCCATGACTTTGATGCAGCCTCCCTCCGTCTGGCACCCAATTCCGAATTACCGCGGCAAAAAACCCATATACAGGCCCCGGCCGCCGCCGCGACCACCGTATGCACTGGCGCCCCTCCCAGCGCCACACCACCTTGCACGCCCCCAGCATGGCATCCTCCACATGACCCCTGGACAGGTGTTGTCTAGGCCTGGCCGATGCCCTGGACTGCTCCCTCTCCGATCGGCGCCCCTCCTGCGTAATCCGGCTCCTGGCTGTCGGGCATGCGCCCGCACACGGGATTCCCTGGGCTGATGGGCTCCCGCCCTCCCACACAGACCTACCACGCTGCTCCGATGCTTTTCAGCTACATCACTCTGGCACCCTACACCATCGACAAAAGCGCCCTCTATCATCTGCAGCACTCGCTGTAGTCTACTCCGAATGCGCCATACTAGTTGCATGCACCGCCGCAGCCATCAACCGCACCGCCCATAATAGCTTCACCGACCCCTCATTGGGACCGAGCTGCCTTTTTGCAGGCCATGAACCACTTTGCTGCTCAGGGAACCTCAAGTATGGAATGGATTTTCGATTCTGGAGCCTCTAGCCACATGTCTAATTCGGGTACTATGTTGTCAAATTTCACCTCCTCTCCTTTTTCTTCTATTACTATTGGCAATGGCTCCACCATCCCCATCTAAAGCACCGGTCACACCGAATTACCCTCACACTTCAAACCTCTTTTACTTCGAGATGTTCTTGTTTCCCCTGCTCTAAACAAAAACTTAATATATGTGCGCAAATTCACCTATGATGATTTTGTATCTATTGAATTTGACCCCTTTGGCATGTCCATGAAGGATCTTCAAACCAAGGAGGAGATCGCTGGCTTCAATAGTTCTGGATATCTCTACTCTATCAATGGAGCCCCTACCTCAAGTCCACCATCATCCATGATGGTCTCCTTCCACCTTTGGCAACAGCGTCTCGGCCACCCCAATGAATCCACCACATCATCTTTACTTTGTGAATTTGCTCTTCCATGTAATAACGATCATCACGATCCCTCGATGTGTGAGTCGTGTCACCAAGGCAAACTTGTGCGCCTTCCCTTTAGTTCATCTAGTACTTTTCCTTTTGAATTATTGCATTGTGATATATAGACGCCTCCTCATATTAGTATCTCGGGATTTCAATATTATCTTGTTATTTTATATAACTTTTCTCACTTTGTTTGGAATTTTTCTCTCCGCAACAAATCAGATGTTCATACTATTTTTCTCAACTTTCAACGATATGTTTCTACACACTTATTTCTTCCTATTCGTTTTATTCAATGTGACAATGGCCGTGAATTTGATAACTTTAAAAATAGAAATTTCTTCCTTCAACATGGCATTCTTCTTCGCTTTTCCTGTCCCTTCACCTCCTGGCGAGGGTTCGACTCGTCAATGCCCATTGTTATGGACTTGGGTTTGGAGAAGATGGGTATTCTAGAGATCGTGGAAAGGTTAATAGACTCGCAACAAGGGGACACGAGGTTTACCCAGTTTCAGGCCCTAGAGGGAAAACCCTACTCCTGCTTGTCTGTTCTTGATTGATGGCGATGCCGATGGTTACAGGGGTGCACAGATGCAGTCTAGCGTGAGGTGTGTTCTAGGGTATGAGGTGAGATCCTCCTCGTCGTGCCCTTCTGGCCTTTATATGGGGAGGCCAGGTCTCGGTGTAGGTCGAGTCGGTTAAAGATTAGGTTTGAACCCTTTGAAATTCTACCTACATTAGCCGTGTCCTCCAAGAAGTCGAATACTCTCCGGGCTTGGGCCATCCGAAGTCTCCTTGGGCTTCATGATTGTAGAAGGTCATTCTTGTGGGCCTCCGCTGGGCTATACCAGGTAGGCTAACGTCAGGTACCCGTAGGGCATATCCATGTCAGTATCCCCCGAGTGTTCAGCCGAATCATAGATTCGACTGGGGACTCTATAGTATTTCGAGTGCTTTCCACCTGAACATGTTTCGGGTGGATATGTTGATTCATAGGGATTATTGATACGTGCGCCTGACTCACCCGACGGATCAGGGTTACTTAACTGTCTTCGGATACAACCCGATCTACTTCAGACTCGTCCTCGGACTCGATTCCAAAAATGCTTGCGTAATTTGACTCAGGCCGCGGAGGTCTTACAGGAGTGGATTTTCAGTGTTTTAAGTTATGTACCCAACGCGTCTGTAGGGATTTTTCATCCTACCTATTGACACGGTATGTTGCTGGTAGAGCGCAGTCAGGTGCGATAGCAGGCCATAAGATGATATCTGTAGGTCTTATCTTTGTGTCGTAGACACAACATCCGAAAATCTATCACCACGGAGGTATTTTGAGTGACCAAGGAGATGTTATCTCTCTCAGTATTAACTTGGGAAAAGTTGCCAATGTCAATCACTAACACCGAAAGAGTATCTTGATAACATCAACCATCACACCGTAACAGGGTGATTATAAAGATGGGTCAATACTACTAAAGTGTTATGTTAAGGCCCATGGATCGAGAGTGGAATTTGTTCATCCCGATTACAGATACATATGCTTTGGTCCCTCTCGGTGATATCACATTGATTAGCTTGCAAGCAAGTGATTTGATCACTAGAATGTTATATCACGGGAACGAAAAAAGAGTACATGTCAGTAACGATATCAAACTAGGTATGGAGATACCGATGATCGAATCTCGGAAATGTAATATATCGCGAAACAAAAGGATTAAGATACTAGCATAAAAGGTTCTCGCGATCACAAGAAAGTCATCGCTGAATGTGTGGGAGTCAGTATGGATCTCCAGGTCCCGTTTCTGATTATTGATCAGAGAGGGGTCTCGATCATGTCCGTATTATTCGTGAACCGTAGGGTGACACACTTAAGAGACACCCACATCCATTTGGAGCAAAAGTTTCATGCCGGAAAGAATAACAAGCGCAAGAATTTATTTTACTAGATACCGAAACGAGTTTTTGGGTGAAATTGCAGAAAGTGTTTTTGCATGTGAAATGAAATACTAGTAAGGGGTTATATGTGAATGTTTGTCATTAAATTAATTGACAAAATTCTGAATAAATAAAAGGAGTTTTATTTAATGAGAGTTTGCATTAAATTTGGTGTAAATTTAATGGGAATTTGAGTGGGTTTTTGAGTTGAGGGAATTGAAAGGCATTTTTGTGAGTGGAGTGTCCACCCACATCAATGGAGGTAGGCCAAGGGGGCAGCCCCATGCGCCGGCCACCCTCTTGGGGTGCCCCCCTCCTCCTCCTATAAAAGGAGCCCCCTCCCTCTCTCTCTCTCACTCACACCTCCTCGTGAAGGATCTCTCTCAATTTCTAGTATTTATCCCCCATGGTCTTGGACTAGCGAGATACTTATTCCCGGTGGCTATTCGGAAAGAAATAGTTGTGCTTATGCTGCATCGCTGGAGCGAGGAGGCGGAGGTTGCTCGGTGCCTCGGACATGTGTGCGAGCACAGATGCGCCGCTGTTTTGCGACGCAAGGATTTCCTCTCGATCTTGAGATCGGCAAGAGATCGTCTACATCAACCACGAGTTCAACCTCGTTAAGCTTTGTCGATCTTCAATGGTATGTTCTCTACAGATGTATATCCGCCCGTTGCTTGTATCTAGTAGATAGATCTTGGTATATAGTTGTTCCTATTGTAGGAAATTTTTTGTTTTCTATGTTGCGAACCCTACATTGCTAGCTTTCTTCCCTTGAGAGTTGCTGGCGTCACGGATGACGCTTGGTGAGCTCAACCGTCTGTGGCGTCAGCGATGTCAGTACTAGATGGTCATGGGTCCCACTTTATGATGGGAACTGGACTAGTCACGCGCTGTTTACGGAAAAGTTACTGCGTCTCCTCGATTTCTGCGCGTAGTGGACGACATGTTCACGATGGTTCGGGCGATTCCCGCCACGTGTACGGTGCGATGAGGTACACATGTTAGGGTAAGTGGATCGACGGTTCAGTGCCGTCGTCTTCGTTGATTTATATGGCGAGGCGTGGTGGTAATTTTTTACCTTCACCATTCGCTCTCGCTCCTCGTTTTCCTTTGCCATTTCCAGCGCTCGCGCGCACCATGCACTGGACATCCTTCGCATATTTCCTTCCTCTTTCCTTCGCACCCACCGTGTTGAGCGGCGCGCTAGCAAGATGGGGAAGTCCAAGAAGTCCGTTGCTGCTGCGGGGACGAGCGCCGTCGGCGCCGCCAATAAGAGCTCCAATACCGACCACGTCACCAAAGGCAACTAGCGGCGATCGACCGTGAGGGAGGCAGACCTGCGCCGCCTACGCGAGTCACATCTGATCTCAGATAAGAAGGGCGTCGTCCTCATCCCCGACACCAAGGTAATTCCTCGCCCTCCCAAGGGATTTGTTGTTGTCTTTGTTGCATTCCTTGTTCGAGGCCTTTCTCTTCCTACCCACGAATTTCTTCGTGGGCTTCTTTTCCTTTATGGGATTTAGCTCCACCAGCTGACGCCTGATGACCGCAAGTGCACAGATCGCTTGTAGCTAGTTTTGAAATAAAGATATCGATCCCACGGGGAGCGGGAGTTCTAAAGTCTAATAATTCTTGAATTAAATACTGAAATAGTAATACTAAATAACGTTCTAAGTAATAAGATAAAATGTGAGTGTTGTGTAAAAAGGTGTTTTTGGGTTTTTGTATAAGAGAACAATAAATAAAGTAAAACAAACTAAATACAGAAAGTAAGTATCGTGTATGTAAAAGAGATATGAAACTACAATGGGAAAAAGCATTCTCTGGGAGTAGCGGATACACCTCTAGCATTATAAAGGGTTTAAGATAAAGATTATCATCATGAACATTTTCAACTATGTATGTGTGGGAGAAACTCCATAATTGGACGAATAGACAACAACCACTGCTCACATCATCCTCATAACCAGAGAAGACAAGCAATCGACACCAATCAAATTACTACGCTATCAAGGGACTTTATCCCGTAGGATGTATCCCATGGCATGCATAATGTTCCGTGAGTTTCCTTGGTTCCCAAGTTCATACATAAGGAGTGCCAACAGCTTTATAGTCACCGCAAGTGCTAGCACACCTCCGTCTACCAACAAGTAGTTCCCTCCATCAAGTCCCCACAAGAGGCAAATATTGAGAGGTCGACTTCTCTCTACATCAAGATGAAGACAATCTAACACATGGTCACATCGATGAATATCATAATAAACTTTATCTTATTTCAATCTCATGCTAGGGTTTCTCCATCTCCCCAAGAACTAATGATCTACTCAGACATGGAGGCAATCAACATCATGGCAAAGACAATACAGATCAATAGTACTTGTATAAATCCACAACGAGTATGAAAATTACAACAATATCTAGACAAGATGTAGATGAGATGGATGGAGATGGTGGTGATGCAGCGGTTGATTATGAAGATCGATGCCTTAGCCTCCCGGATCTTCTTAGGGTGAATATGGATCCCTGGTGGATGAGTTCCCCCTCCAGATCCCTTCTGGAGGTGAGGTTTCTGTGATTTCTGGTCGTTTTGTATGTCATCTCCCCGATCCGATTGCACGGGGCGAAACTATTTAAGGAGGCAGTGGTGGCGCCAACTATACGGAGAAAATTATACGGCTGGAGAAATTCTTCATACTGTATAGTTGGTCGTTAAACCCACTGTTTTGAGAGCGTGGACTTTCTTCAAGATGAAAACCTAGATCTTTGATCAGACGATGGCAGTGTTTGTGCACTGTTCCCTTCTTGGAGGCGTCGTTTTTTTGGAGAAGATGGACTTCTATTGCTGTCTTGGTGGTGGTAGTACTGCTGTTTCAATGAATGAGGAACTATAGCAGGAATTTTCTTTTTATAATTCTTTTTTCTTTTTTTGGCCGTGTGCATCCATATGGCCGCTAGGGCAATGCGTTGTTGCAGAGGCTGGGTGTAATTGGTATCCTCTAATATTAATATATGCTCCTTTGCAAAAAAAAGGTATATGGTTCATATGCTTAACTCTTAGCATACTGCTTATTTTAAAAAAATCTTGATATTACCTCATCAATGTATGTGTCATGGAAGTTATCGACTTGATCTATTTTACATTTTTAGTTTAAGTATATGGTTCATATACTTTTTTTTTGAAATGGGAAAGATCACCCCAGCCTTTGCATCCAAGAGATGCACATAGCCTGTTTTATTAGATTATTCTCAGAAACCTTACAAAGACGACCAAAACAAGCGAAAACTCGCTAATCCTACAACCCTGATAAAGGGGTGTCTATGAATAAGGACAATATCCCTACCATTCCACTAGCGTGCATCATCTAAAACCGAAGGTATAAACAAGTCCCCGAATGGCGAGCAAGTGGCACAATCAATCCGGCAGACCCTCAACACGTACCAACATACACGCTCTAGAAAGTCCTAGCCATCGCCTTCTTTCGCATACCCAACTTCTAGAGAGATCAATGCACTGACTTGCGAGGCTTGCCATCGACGCCACAATGACTCCAGACGGCACCACCTCGCTGCGTGCATCCATCCAAGCACGCGTGATCACCACTGAGACCTCTCGGAACCATGCCGCTGGGCCCCACCAACAGACGCAACTAGAGACCTGTGGAAGATCTGTCGTGCGTAGCACCTACCGAACTAGGCATGACTGAGCGTAGCACCTGGCGGCTAGGCATGACTTGCCATCTCTACCGAAGATTCCGTGCAAGACGAAGCCGCTCCACCTCATGCCATTGCACTCCAACGCTGCTCCACAAACGATGCTCCTAAGAGAGAACATGACACCGTAGTGCCGCCATCGCCCGACCTGAAGATCTTAGGGTTCCCCCCAGAGCAGCATGATTAAGGTAGACACTATTTGCACGATGATGCCTTCATCATGGTAACGATGTATTAACGCTGCCATCGCCCGCCAATCGCTCGGTTTTCACCGGCACCTAAGTCTCCCCGCCTCGCTGCCGGGACTAGATGATGAATTCCAAGATTCGCCAAACCAGCCTCAGGCCGACTACCTCCGGCGAAGAAGAAAGCCACCTCCACCATCATACCTAGGGTCGATGCCCTAGGCGTCCTCGTGTTGCGGAAGAAACCCCGATGTCTCGTTTTGTCGTCCAGCAGGAGGTCACCGGGCCGTCCCCTCCCCATAGCGTGCCGCCACCCAAACATCCGGATCTCGTGGCTTCCCACCAACCTTCAAAGCCGCCGCCTCCGCCTGGACAACACAAGGTCGCACCTCCATTGAGGGCGCCGCTAGCACCACCAGTGTGGGAGGGCCACCATGGCCACGCCTCCGGGGCAAGAGAGGCGCCTGAATGGGGAGGATCCGCGCCACCAGGGAGAGGGACATGTCGCCATGGGGAGGGACAGACGACCACATCTTCAAGGAGATGCCAACGGCGGCCGAGAGAGGCCGCCGCCACCGCCACGCCGTCCAGGATTTGCCCAGCGGGGCCTCTGGTGGTGGCGGTGGGATTTGGGTTACGGGAGAGGGTTACAAGAAGGAGAGGATCTATGGTTCAAATGCTTACATCTCAGCTCGTTGATTATTTTTAAAAAAAAATCATATATTACTACATCAATATATGTTTGCGGATTATCAACCCATTAAAGATGACGCCCTCACATCTTCGAGGGCCACCATGGTACTTTAGAATAACATGTTTGCGGATAATTTTGACAAGGAAAATAGTGAGCTACTGAAGTGGGCAGAGACTCTTCAACCGTGTAAGAAATGATGTGTTCCAGACGTCTTTTGGGTGGTGTATGGGTAGTTCAAAAATTGTCTTTCTAATTATAATAGCTGCAAAAAACCGGGTTCAAATCACGGTATTCACTGTTGAACTAAACCGGGTTCTATCCGTGTGAAAAATGCCAGGAGAAGTCTCATCTCTACCTAACAACGTATAGCCATTCCTCCGTTGGCCAATTTTTTACGGTTCCGCTCTCCTAGGCTAGCTGTTCGAAAAATGGGGGAAAAGTTTTGTTTTGAGAGCTGCTGAGTGCTTCCTTATCTTTTCTTAAGATGTTAGACATTTCGTGCTGCAACGAAACACTGGTTTCTATTAATAGAAATCGGAGATGCTGCCCTCTTTTTCAAAAAAGGAAAAAAAGTGAAACGACAGGTGGTCTAGTTGCTGTGGTTAGCTTGGCAGTTACGGTCACAGGGGAAGATATGTATAATGTATGGTGGGTAGTCCTTGTTGGCTACATTCCCCGGATATCGTGCACGGGTTGATGAGCCCTGGCTGGGCACTATCGCATCACGAATTCACGATAGTTCGCTGGAGCTTCTGTTTTATTTAGTTCCGAGAGATGCGGCCGTTCAAACGTCCGGCTGCGCGGCACGACTTGCTTAATTATGCTAGTCCAATCATTTGGCACTCACCACACCAACAACAACACACGCAGTACTACGTAGCATGTGTGGAATAGATTATTGCATATGTGCGGACGTACTCGCACCATGAGAAAAAACAAACCATCTGACACACACACGCGGTACCAGACGCTGAAAATGCTGCTGTTGGTGAAGAAAACTGTACGATCGAGTTCATTACCATGTCGTAAACTTAGGGATCGGAGAGAGTATCTCTCTTAAAATTGGCGACGGAACTGTTTGGCGATCTGATTAATAAGATATTAGGAGATGTATAGTGGTAGTCAAGGAGAGAGACCGACAGAACGGAGCCGGCTGCACTGATTTTTCTCGTCGACTGACGCTGAGAGTGTAGCTACCGCGCTAGCTACAGAAATGCTGATGCAAATGCAGGTGCAAAGTGCAGACCGCAGACGGCATTGTCTGAGAGGATGGATCGGCCAGGGAAAGCCACAGCTGATGCCATGGATTGTCCTTCCTCAACCCTCGACCAACGTACGCTCCTCCTGGAACCAGCGCAAAGTGCGGCTGAAAAGGACATGGTGGCGTGTCCCAACCGAACTCCATCATCGCCGGTGGTTGCCATGGCGGCATCGATGGAGGCCAAGCTTGCACGTACTTGTAGCTTCTGCCGTTTGTAGTTCCTGGCAAAGGCATAACGACCAACAGATCAGCGTATATTGTGGGAGAAGCCTTTTTGCACAAGTCAGGTTTTGGATCGGTATGATTGGTGAGAGGAAGACAAGTCGTAGGGGAGAGATAGATAGATGCATGATCGATCAGGGACGACGACGACGAGGATGATTGATTAGGTCGGGGATCGGTGTCATGTCATCGTAATCACGGGCCAGATTAGTTGCCTTATTATCTCGCGAAGGCGACCAGACCACGGAGCCAGCAATGATGTCCAGCACGTCGGTCCAACCACAACATTTCAGTTCCGTGTCCACAAAGTACATGCATCCAGTTCCAACTTCCAAGCACCGGCCGGAACTGAACAAGCACGACCGCGCCTGTCCCGTCCGTTTCTATCACGAGTACACCCTACTACATGTAGTACTCCACGCCCTCGTTTCAAATCTGGATCTTAAAATGGGACATCATGTTAAATCATGCTCTCACAAGTCTCGTGTTCAGAAATAAATCAGAACATGCCGCTCTGCATGTCGTCGTTCATGTCGACATTTGTTATTTTCTAATATAGTTTACGAGGGTGTACTTGTGAAATTTGGCCATACCCTCGATTGTGGGTATTAGGCCGAGGAAGAAGGAGCGGATGCAGCAGAGAGCTAGGGCAACAAAGTAAAGGAGGAGATGGGAGGAGCAGCAAGAAGCTCATCGACAGCCGACAGGGTAACGTCGATAGCGAAGCGATAACATATGGTCGTAGGGGGGCTTAACGAATAATGAGAGCATTCCCTCCACTTGACATAGGCATGTTTCAGGAGTTGTTGCGCCAATAATTAAAACTATCGTTGGTGTGCGGGAGAGAAGAAGACAATGAGGTGGCTTCCCCGAAAAGAAAGAAACGGGTTTGGGAGGATAATAAGAGCAAATGCACTGGGTTAAGGAGGGAACAAAATCTGGGTAGGAAGCGCTAGTCCATGCAAGGAAGGGGCCATGTCATCTCCCTCATTGGCCAAGCCAAAAGCCTACACTACGGTGGCGGCAGGATATCATTTTTCTTTCTGATACTTCCTTCCTATATTCAGAGTTACATGTCGTTTTAAGAAAGGCCGGAATCAAATTTACACACTATGAATAATAATATGTGTAGAAAACATAATAATCTCGTGGATGAATATGATATCACAATATCTATTAACTGTTTCCATGATATTCAATCTTATAAACATTTGTGATACTCCCCTATCTATCAGTTTTTTTTAAAAAAATGATACCATGGAATTCATTAAAAAAAAAGTAAAACGATGGTTTAATTGTTGAGAAATATATCTCATATTTTTTTTGACAGAATTCATGATAAAAGTTTATTTACAACTACATGCCTGTTAAATTCAACCAGAGGGAGTAATATGGTTCTATAAAAACAATGGTTCAAGTTATATTTTGAAGACCGTGTCCATTTACATAAGATGTTGGCGTGAACTCTTAGTTTTTAACTTCAAAAAAATCTAATTAAGGGTTCATGCCAATAGTCTTGTTGGCGTGAAATAGACACACAAAGAATAAGAAAAGAAAAAAAGAAAAAAAATGTTTTGAGCGGAAGACACGGTCTTGTTGGCATGTAGAGGAGTTGGGCTAGCTCGGTGGTTCTCTTCGTTGTCCATTGAATAGATTGGGCTGTTCATGTGGGTTGGCCTGTATGTCGAGTTTTTTTTTTTGGGATAATATGTCGAGTTGGATGCTCATACGCAATTTATTTCAAATGGGCTAGGCCCGAGAGGCACCTATAATAAAAAAAGAGAGTAGATTACCGATTTTTTTGCCTGTTTAGATTAGGGAAAACTCGGATTATCAACCGGCTGTAGCTAAAGCCCCTTGTCTACAGTGGGTTTTGTTAACAGATTCATCGACGACCTGGAGCTTAGCAAGGCGGCGCCCCGGCCTGCTAGCGCTGCGAGGTTAAGTAGTGTACCGACAAGAGGTCGTTGGACTACCTCCTGGTGGAGTGTCCAAGATCAATGTTGATGCGGCGGTGGCGAAAACAGTTGCATGGGGATCGGTGGCTGCGGTATGCATGTCCTCTCAAGGTGACTTCATGGGTGCATCGGCGGTTTTTTTTATGGTATGACATGTCCGCGGATTCTAGAGGCACTCGCTTGTAGGGAGGGGCTTGCTGTCGCGGAAGAACTGAATATGGGCCCTGTTCTGCTGGCCTCGAATTGTTTAGAGGCAGTGAAAGGATTGCTCGGCGACGACCTAGGTGTGGGTAGTAGTATCCTGTCGGATATCAAGACTTTAGCTCGACATCGAGGGGAAGTTACGTTCCTTCATGAATGGAGGGAGTGTAATGTTGAGGCCCACAAGTTAGCAAGGTTTGCTTCGTCTTTGTCTGTGGGTCGTTTTATTTAGTTTTTAAAACCTCCTATTGATATTGAGATGCATGTAAACACTGTTATTTGATTAATGAATGGGAGGTGAAGTAAAAAAAAAAACCTGTAGCTACAGCCGGTTCCGTCCGTGCCGTCATTGCCCACATTTTATTCCTATTCCGCCTGGGCCGACTTTTGCTGTTGCCGCAGGTTCCATGCATGTCTGCTCTTGCTACCTTGCTAGTGTTTTTTTTTTGCTGGTTGCTACTTTGCTAGTTCAGATGGAGCGCGTTTCCGCGTCCGTCTATTTTCACATAAGAATTTTCTTTACTGACAGAAAATGCAATAGATATTATATTAGTAACTTTTTAGAAAATATGTGTTGAAAACTAATTTGAAATAAAATTTAGCATGTTTGTGTTGGCAGGAGCTCGTCATATAGATTTTTCCTTCACCATGTCTATTGTAGCCTGAGTGGTTGGTCAAGTCGATTGGTTCTACGGACGAGCTACTGGTTGCTTGCTCGCAGTAAATGGGCCTCATGCCGGTAAACCAACCCAATGCCAACGGTGATTAACAATAGGATTCCAAATTGACTACCGTAGCATCTCTATAGGACAAGCGGCCAGACAAGATTAGAAGCTAATCGAATGGTTAAGGATCATTATATCGGGAAGCCAGACGGCTTAGATGCTAATGGCCTGATAGAACTTCTAGTGTTTATTTGATTTTTAAGCCCAATTGATCTTAGCATTGGGATAGGACACGCGTTGACGTTGGCATTGGGACCAGTCATGTCGTCAAAGAGGTTGTCAGTGTCGGGGAAGAACGTTGGGGAAGATGTCATTGTTGTCCATGATGAAGCCAGTAGTTGCACGAGCGCTCCCAAAAAACTTATCGCCCTTCTTCCTACAAGACTTGAAGCTATGTGGTTTCAGAGGCCTACTGTCTTGGCTTCCGGTGCATGCCGCAAGATGGGATGAAAAAAGAGTGGTGACTTCTCAAAGCTATGGAGCTAGAGGCACTAGGAGTTAATGTGTTGTGTAGAAAGGAGCGACCTCTCTTATATAGACACGGGAGATAGAGATGAATAGGCTGCGAGAAGAGACAAAAAAAGGAGCCAGGAGACTAATATGGAGTGAGATTAAAAAAGGGCACCACTAGGAATCGGCGTCTGATCCTAGCTTCCCGTCGGACCGCTTCAGCATCGTCGGATCAATTCTCTCTGGAGCGTGAGATATTGCCAAGTAAAAAACATGGACGGGTCGCAGGGTAGTTAGTAGTTCCGTAAATCATGCCACGTTAAGGAAACTGATCCTAGATTTGTAGGGTATAACTCTCGTAAATTATGTTCTGTTTTCAGTACCTAATAAATCTCTGAATTATATGCTGATTGTTTTGAATTAATTCTTGATTGTTTCAATCCCGTGAATATTTTTGAAGGCAATGGAAGCATTATTACATGCAACGGAAACAAAGGGTAGACTTAGGGAACTCCTGTAACATGCCTAGGAAACACCGGCCCATTCTCATATGATTGATTCTTACCTTTTTAATTGGTGGAATCATTTCGCTTCGTTCATAATTTGATAAATCTTCATTATCATTCGAAACTTCGATACCTAAAAGCAAATTTGGTTGCTTCATTCAGCGTATCGGGAAACAATTTTAGTTGCTTCATTCATAATTTTACAAAGCTTCATGTCTTACCAATTAAAGCTTCGGTACCAAAAAAACAAAACACATGCTTCCTCACGTGCCATTCCTTGCTTCAGCAGTAGAGGAACATGAATAGATTACATACTTTATGTTGCTTCCGACTATGTGTATATTGCTTCCAAACTCAACGTTTGGTGCTTCAATTCTGGATCAACTTGATGGTCAGGTGCTAATGGAGCAGCCGGTGTACAGGGAGACATCAGTTTTTGGGAGAGGGAGAAGGTGGAGTCGGAGGCTCGGAGCACAAAAGTAGCAGAGGTGCGGATGGGGAGCGCAGTAGGAAGGCATGCGGCATGCCGGCATGATTTTCTGAGATGGAGGCGCGTTCGGCAACCAAATAGATGCTGCCTTGAGTGCACTGGTTGTGCGGCATGGCAGAGATCTCCAAATCTCCAATGGCACTAAGGCTGGTGGCATCGATGGGGATACATTAGCCCAGGAAGCATCACGATATGAACGGAAGCAAGAGACACCGAAGGTAGGTAACGTGCTTGCTGCCATGGCCTTAGATCGGCTTCCGGAGACAAAGGTAGCGATCTGCTACTCGCCGTGGGTCAGATCAGATCAACGGAGCCAGGCCAGGCAACATCTCTGCCAGAAGCTTTTGGGCGGCGTCGAGGAAGGGCCGGACATGGCTGCAACGGCGAGTGGCGGCGGCGAGCAGAGACAAGGAGGATCGAGGTAGTGATGGCGGCGACATTAGGGCTCGCTGGGGTGGGGTGAGAGGTGATGTGTTCGGGGTCATTATATAGCCTAACCTTGCATCGTTGGATCCATCCCTCTGGGTGAACGTCTAGATGCTAGTCCGGCAATCTGTTTCCCACCGGACTAGGATAGATAGTATTTACCATTAAAAAATCACTTGTATTCATTCTCCACTGATCCTATAATAAAAACCCACTCACGCAAACTGTTCAGTTTATGCAGCCTTTCCTACATGGCTAAAAGAAGCTTGGATCGGCAAGATTCCAGCAAACGTCAACCCGCGGAGCGCGTCGAGACTAGCAGGTGATGAAGGAGGAGCACGCGTATAGGTCTCTTTCGTTCTTATGTTTTTACAAGTTATAGATCAGCCTCCCTTATAAGAAGGTCAAACTTTCTTTCAACTAGCAATGTGAAACTAAAGGTTTGTCTCATATCTTGCCATGCATGAGTAGGCCAAGTGAGCCTCTAGTTTTTTAGGAATTATTGAATAATATAAATAGGTTGATCCTTTATTAGTAAAAAATTCCAACATTTTCTACAAGTGTGTCTTGTTTTTGTTGTGTAAGTATGCAAAAAGTGCTACATGTGTTGTCTCGTTTTATATGCTACATACGACATTTTGTCAATGTAATATACAGTGTTATGATTTTCTACATGTGTGTATCTTTTTGTTGTCTTAAGTATGGAATTCCTATGATGATTTGTGTGTGTGTGTGTGTGTGTGTGTGTGTGCGCGCTATAGAATATTACTCCAATGTTACATACGTTCTCTTTTATTGTTGGATGAGTAAGGAAAAATATTGGATGTATTGAAATTTTTGTTGTAGACTGTGGCACGTTTCTTATATTTTGATATAAACAAATGTGGTTTTGTTATATACGGTATTTGTTTTTTCTACATGGACAGGCTTGAAATGTTGCATAAGTTTTTCTACACGTTGCAAGTTTTTGACACATGTTGCAAAATGACATCGCATTTCTGAAAGTGCTACATGCACAGAAAAATGTTACGTTTAGTGTTCTTTTGCTACATAGACATGCTCGAAATGTTGCAGAAGTTTTTACTACATATCCATATCGTATTTCCTAAAATGCTACATTCACAGAAAAGTGTTTCTACATTTGCTCAAAATGTTAGATATTTGTCTATCAAAATAGAAATATGTTGGAGATCGTTTGTTTGTTGGGGTGGCTCAATTATGTATCCAATGCCAAAAAAAATACGGGCATTAACACGCTGGGCTATTGTATAGAACCAACGATGTGGCAAGCAATGGCAGAACCGCAAATGCTAAATGTCACCCGCTGTTGGGCCAACCCATTTCGCAGCCGTGGCGTTTTTCTTTCTGTTTTCCGTTTCCGTTTTCGTTTTCTGTTTTCTTTTTCTTCCCTTTTATTTTCTTTTTTCTGCTAGAATTTTTAGCCTTTTAAATTTAGTTCATGATGAAATTAGTTTGTGATTTTTTGAAATTAGTTCGGGAGAAAACCTTTTTGCTCGACCGACACCGACGTGGTGTCGCCTTCGGGTGACACCATTCCTTCCCGGAGGGCATCATAGATAACTTATGTCTACTTCCCTTAGTGTCGGGGGAAACCCTGGGACCAGTGCCCTGGTCCGGGCAGCAGCGTCTCGCTTTCCTTTTTTAAGGTGCTGCTTGATAGAAAATTCTGTGCTAGAAGCGCGGTGGAACATCTACGGAGGACGTAGTGGTTGTAGGTCACCATTGCATAATTGATCCGCCTTTGTCTCTATTTTTGGGGGGCATGTTTTGGTGTTGTCCTAGCATTTCTTTCATTTCTAAACTATCTATTGGTTGTATCGTGTGGTCATTATATGAACTAGCATAGTGGCCTCGCAAATGCGAGGGCATTATGGTTAGTATCACAAAGTGTCAAGTCTTCATGTTTGTCTTATCTTGTTTAGATATATTTTCTTTGCATTTGCCTTTTCAATGGAAACACATGCATAAACTTGGATAAATTTGTAATTATGTTTATATTACTTTGTCATGTCTAATAAGTAACAGAAGGACTCATGAAGCATAATTTTAGAAAATTTTAATATTTCTCAATGATTTTTTTTCAAAATTCACATTGTTTTGTAGTATATCGTGTGTCAAAAGTGATTGTCAAATAATTTTGCACTCATAAAATGCATGTTATTGCACGGAAAAATAATGGCCACCACTTATACTATGAGAAACAATTAGATAGTGTTATTTTTGTTTCTATAATATTTAATTCTCGCCCCATTTACTCATGCACTTAAGTATGATAATTTTATGGTCCCCACTGAATATCTTTTTTTCACATAACATGGCTACATGGCCATGAAATCATTTGGGATTAACCACTCATCGATTTAACTGTCTCTTTGATGATGATAGCACTGGTGGAAACAACCCTATTGGTCCCGGTTGGTAAGGGGCTTTAGTCCCGGTTGCCCAACCGGGACGGGGCAATCGGGACTAAAGCCCTAACCTTTAGTCCTGGTTGCCCCACCAACCGGAACAAATGGGTGCACACGTGGCAGCGGCAGAGGGCGAGGGGGGTGGAGCATTAGTCCCGGTTCGTAACACGAACCGGGACTAATAACCCGCAGAGATTTGGCCTATTTCTGTGCCGCGGCAGAGAATTCATTTTGGCATATTTTGTTGCCGCGGCAACATTTTCGTCACTTTTTGTGCCGCGGCAGAGAATTCATTTAGGTTGTTTTATTGTTTATTTAGTGTTTTGCACTTATCAATGAAGGAACCGTTATATTACATAAGATCATCATGACAATATTACATTCAATACACGGATCGAGTTCATGCACTACATACAAAAGTTGCTATTTTTACAATCCCTATTGTCTATACACAGCCGAATAGTATTCCCCTTTTGGGTTTAGGACTTCTGCATCCAAGAATCCCGCCAATTCCTCCTGAATTGCTCGTACGCGATCCTTTGGCAGAAGACCGTCCCGTAGACGTTCGATCTGATTTAAAAAAGGAGTCAGTCTATATGAATGAAACTAAACACAATTTGATTGTAATTAAAAACTATAGAAATTGTTTACGTAAGTGGAGTTGCTCTAAATTTCTGCCCTTCTCATCGCACGTCTGCCGGATGAACTTGCAAACATAGTATCCACATAGATTGTTACCTGGTCCCTGCGTCAGGCACTTTATGAGAACAGAGTTCAATCAAAATAATAATCAAGCATGATAATAAGTGTATCAAAACTAGAATTAAAGAGATGCGCGGATATAGCTGGTGGTGCTTACATTTAGTGGTTGAAATGTAAGATCCTCTTTCCAAACACCCCTAGCCTTGTTGGTGAACCGTTTCCAAGCGCTGCCCGGCGAAGAAAATGAATAAAAGAAGTTATTAATTACTTAATATCATAAAATTCACGAACGTTGCCGATATAGTGTCGTAATGATTAGAATTACCGCTGGAGAAGCATCTGCATGTCCTTCCACGTCTCAAGGGGTTTATGTTTCGAGTCCATGACTAGTACACGCCCTTTGTCAAGTTGAATGATTAACAAAATATAGTGGAAGTTGCGAATGCATAACTAATCAATTATATACTTAACATCGAGTAAGCGAAATAGAAAGTGTATACAAGACAATAACACTCACTCGAAGTTGTAAGGAAAAAGTATTTCCCTTCTGGTTTTTTGAAACCTTAACGCGTGTACTATATTATCCTCCGTATCCTGGGGGCTTGTTTTGAGATTAGCTTCATGAACCCAATATGGGTCAATGAAGCCAATGTCATAGATTTGTCCTCTGCTGCATTCGATAATCTTCATTCTGCATATTACAGTATGATTATATACATGCAATAAACCAGGTGAGATAGCTGGAGACTAAATTAATTACAGAATTAGTACTTACAGACAATAGGCACCGATGATCGATTTGTCCAAGGCGTCTTGATTGAATAATTGAAATAGTCCATCAAATTCAATGGATATCATGTCATCCTTTTCTTTCCCATGATGCTTTTTTGTAACCCTCAGCACTATCCTGTTAGCCCCGGCCTTTGTGGCATGCATGTACCAGTTATGCAATCTTCGTATTTTTGTTGGAAGATTGTTTACCTCCTTAGGTTTGACGAGAGGTTTGCCGTACTGGTATTTGTATGCTACTTCACTCACGGGGAAGAACTCTAACTGGGATAAGTACTGGGCAATACTCATACCTTGAGCAGCGGTAGCTTCTCCGTATTGTGCAACTACCTCTGGATAATACTGCTCTTCGGCCCTATATTTGCTCGACCCCACATTGGTTTGGGAAATCACCTTGAGAGGGGCGCAAGACTGTTTTGCTTGTTCTCCGAGCTGGGGAACAGATTTCTCGCTTGCATCAGTACTGCTCTTCGAGGCTTTTTGTGTCGCATGTGACTTGAGAATAGAACGCTCATAGTATGATGACAGCTTTGGCTCGGGTTGATGAAGAGTCTTTACCATTTTCAACACTTTGGCTTTTTCTTCTTTGGTGCTGGGGAACTCTGGCTCTTTCGGCCGCCTCAGCTTAGTGAAAAACGCTGTCGTTTCCGCATCAACGATCGCCGCAGTCTCCTCTTCAGTACAGTCATAAGCTCTCTTGGGAGGAACCTTTGGTACTTTTGGAAGAGGCTCTTGTTTACGTTTCGGCGATCGCTTACCACGACAGACAGTAGCGGTATTCTTACGCTTTTTATCCCGAGGGGCCGGCGATGGCTCCCGCGGCGATGGCTGCGCCGGAGATTGGTGAGGCGACGGAGCCGGGTGAGGCGACGAAGACGGCTGCCGCGGCGGCGACGACCTCACTGGAGACGGGTGAGGCGGCGGCGAAGATGGCCTTGGCGTGTGATTTCGAAGCACGATACATTCCTTCGGCCATAGAATGGTGACGTTTTTTGCGTCTCCCAGTACAGTCACATCCCCTTCACCTGCAGGGTAGTGAAGATCCAAAACTTCAAAGGTGGGCATGATTTCATCCACCCCGACAACAACGTAGCCCTCTGGAACCGGATGACAGTGGTAAGTTGGTGTGGGTCCAATTGGTAAGGCATAGCTGACCGCCACCTTCATTGATATGTTCACAATTTTGACATGTAGCTCGCAGTGTGTCATCTCTGTGATATCATCCACTGGGCAGCCAACCGGAGCCATCGTCGGTGCACCATCGTCATCGCCATTGTCATCACCCGGGATCTTGGTGGAAGCCACACTGCTTTTTCGATTATTCGATAGGCCGGTAGCATCGAATGTAGTGTGCTGCTGAGATGGTACGGTAGTACTTTGCTCTTTAAGTGCGTTAATTTCATCTTGTTGTTTCTTTAATCGTTCTTCAATTAAACGCATTCGCTCTTTTTGACTATCTGCTTCAACTTCCGCCCTGTCCTTTCTCCTCTGACGGCTTCTATCAGGATATTTCTTCCTCTCTTCGGGAAACCCAGTCCTCCATGGTTGGGAGCCTCTTGAGCCTCGTGTTCGTCCATCATGTTCCTTATTTCCAAGGGCAAGTGTGAGCTCATCATTCTCTCTATCGGGAATGAAGTCCCCATCTTTAACAGCCTTTACTGCTTTTCTCATCCTCTCGATTGGCAAGGGGTCTTCTTTATGTCGTATGTTATATATACACCTCCCTTCCGAGTCCAACGTGCCCCCATGCCCGTAAAACCAATTCCTTGCACGTTCTACCCAATCGTCTGTCTCTGGGGTGATCTTTTTAGCACGCAGTTCATTCTCAAGTTTCTCCCACTTAGGAATGCCAGCCCTGTAGCCACCTTGCCCCATAGTATGGTGATACTTCTTGTTAGCAGCATTCAGCTTATTCGTTGCAGACATTTTCTTAGATTTTTCTGATTTCTTGTATTCCACAAACTCAGGCCAGAATGGTTTTATCTTCTCAAACTGAATATTCTTGAAATCGAGAGTCTTCTCTTTCACGACATAGTCAAGGTGCAATCTTTTCTTCTAGTTGGTGAAACACTGGGCCATCTTCTTCAAAGCCCACTCCCTGACCTTAGTCTCCATGGCTCTCCCATGTTGTAAGGCGTCCTCAACTGGATCCTCCGCATTTGGATCCAGCTCTATCTTCGGTAGTTTGAAATTAACCATGATCCTCTTCCACAGTAAATCTTTGGCGTGGTTAGGGACAAATAAACATGTTCCCTCTTCATCCGCATTAGCAGGCCTATTCCAATTTCTAATGGTGATCGGGATTAAGTCCCTAACGATTACTCCGCATTGTGCCACAAATTTGTTTGCGACAACTTTGGGAGCCGTCGGTTTGCCGTCTTCAGCGACATCTTCGATCCCGAACCTCTCATGGTATTGCAACTTTTTGGTTGGGCCTCGTCTGCTCTTTTCAGTAGATTCCTTCGATCCGAAGGGCTAAACGAAGAAAGATTGTTGTTACTATTTCTATATAGATAGCAGATGATTAATTAATGAATTAATTATATTACATGCACCTCGCCGGAGCGGTCGTCTTCTCGATTACACAAGGCATCGCCTTCTCCCTCGCGGAAGGCAACACCTTCAACCTCAAACAAGTCGTCTATTCCGGTAAAAAGAGGATCACCCTCACCGGAGTTGTTCAGAAATGTTGATACGTCTAAATTTTCTTCCCCACGGATCACACCTTGGATAAACTCTTCCTTTTCTTCGTCTCTGACGTGTGGGTCCATATTTTCTGCATAGGTGGAAAAACGAATAAGTCAACGCGGCTAAAGGAGAAAGTTAGGTACGGTGTTGAGAGATATAAACCCTAATTCAGAGAAACCCTAATATATACATACACAATAATAAAAATGAAGAGAAACCCTAAACCTAGCTACAGAAAGGAAACCGTGTAGTAGATAGGTAACTCTAGCTAAAATAAACTAAAATCAATATTCCGGAGTTCCGAGGGGTGTAAAACCTAGTTCGGAGAAACCTCGGATGCATATGAGAGGGGAACATGAGTATAAGGCTACAAAAGGGAAACTATCCATGTAGGGTTTCGTAGCATGGAAAACAAAAAATTTCTATCGCATACAAACAAACAAGCCAAGATCTATCTACTAGATTGTAGCAACGAGTCGATGGAATAACTTACCCTCGAAGATTCCAAAGTGTTTAACGAGAGCGGATTCTCGTGGGTGATGTAGTCGTACTCTTCCCGATCTCAAGATCGCGTAGACGATCCTTCTGGCGCTGCGTTCCGGCAGCGCTCCCGCAGTCGGTCACACGTTCGGTACTCGACGAAGACCTTCCTCTCCCTTGTTCCAGCAGGCAGCGGAGGTTGTAGCACTCTCCTCGCGATTCCGGCAGCACAACGGCGTGGTACCGGAAGTAGAGGGGAGATCTCGCAGGGCTTCGCCTTAAGCCGGAGCGAGTATGGTGGAGTATGAGAGAGCTCCTCGGCGATCTAGGTTTTAGACACACCAAGGAGGAGAGGCTAGAGCCAGCGGCTAGGGTTCCGGGGACCCCCAAGTCGACGGATAGGGCAAAAAACCTAGGGGCGGCGGCTGCTATGGTGGTAGGCGCCAAGCTAGGGTTTTAGGAGAGGTACTTGTGTGTGCTAGGAGGGAGCCCTGTCCCTCCTTATATAGGTGGAGGGGCCGGCGGCCAAGGGGAGGGAGGGGAGTCCCTCCCCAAATTGGCTTGGGTGGTGCGCCGGCTTGGGGAGGAGGGACTCCCTCCCCAACTCGGTTTCAACCTCCTCCTCCTCTTTCCAAAACTTGCCGTTTGACTTTCAAACTAGCCGTTTGACTTTTCAATTTAGGATTTGAATAAACCCTTTATTTTGGACAGCGAAGACACTTAGTACATGATGCAATCATTCCAACTTGCAATGACACATTCATGTACCCCTTCCCCTCCGGAGTGCCGGACATTCCGGAACCTTCTAGAACATTCCCAATGAAAACACCGGAAACATTTCCCAACTCCGAAACGGGACTTTCCTTATATGAATCTTATTCTCCGGACCATTCCGGATCTCCTCATGATATCCCGGATCCCATCCGAGACTCCGAACAACATTCGGTCTCTTTCTCATTCATTCCATAACTACTCAAACAACGTCGAATCCTTAAGTGTGTCTCCCTACGGTTCGTGAATTATGCGGACATGATCGAGACACTTCTCCGAACAATAACCAATAGAGGAATCTGGAAATTCATATGGCTCCCACATATTTCTACGATTACTTTGCGATCGAATGAACCACTTACATACGATATCAATTTCCCTTTGTCTCATGATAATTTACTTATCCGAGGTTATGATCGTCGGTATCTCTGCATACCTAGTTCAACCTCGTTACTGATAAGTACTCTTTTCTCGTTCCCGTGATATGTGATCCCTTGTGAGCCAGTCACATGCTTGCAAGCTAATTGGATGACATTCCACCAAGAGGGCCTAGAGTATATCTATCCGTCATATGGATGGACAAATCCCACTCTTGATCCATGTGTTTCAACCAATACTTTCCGAACACTCAATGCCACCTTTATATCCACCCAGTTACGGTGTGGTGTTTGATGTCATCAAAGCATCCATACGGTAAAAGTGATATGCATGATCTCATGGTCGAAGGAATTAGGTTACTATGTATCAGAAAGCATATAGCAATTGAACTATTAAAATGACTTGATCTTTATGCTACGCTTATCTATAGGAGTATGTCCACCATATCATTCTCCTAACGATATGATCTTGTTGTTGATAACATCTCAATGTTCATGATAGGGAAACCACAATCATTTATCAACCAACAAGTTAGTGATGTACAGAGGCTATACTAGGGACTTCAAATTAAGTTTACAAATCACACAAGTATCAATGATTCCTTGTTAATACTATTATAGCATGAATGTAAACATTTATCATAAACACAAAGATATAATAATAACTACATTTATTATTGCCTCTAGGGCATATCTCCAACAGTCTCCCACTTGCACTAGAGTCATCTAATCTAGATTACATGGTAATATACCGAACACCCATGGCAGTTTGGTGTTGGTCATGTTTTGCCCTCGGGAGAGGTTTAGTCAACGGATCCGCCACATTCAGATCTGTGTGTACTTTGCAAATCTTTATATCCCCATCTTGGATATGTTCTCGAATAGCGTGAAAACGTAGCTTGATGTTGTAGGGGTCCCAATCTTTAATAAGATAGAGCCCTCTGTGTTTACAATGCTAGTCCCTGGATCAATAGCTAGCATCCACAGTTAAGATGTAATATCAAGAAACAAAGGTCATAATATAACTTTATAACCAGGAATAACATAATTTTATTACATCAAACATAGCTCATTTGGCTATTACATTACATTGCAGCGGAATGACTATAATCATGGGTCCTTCATCTTCAAAGTGCCACATGCAGATGTTGGTTGTAGACTTTGTAATCCTAATCAATCAGTCCTCACTAAATCAATCAAACCTGCAACATACAAGTTACAGCCACAAAGGGTCAATACATTTGAATTGTATTGGCAAGTGATACTATGGTAGTATTGTGGAGTCTATCAACTATATGCATTTGGCTAAGTGGAGTTGAGGCTTGCATTGCTTAAAATAGATTTTTCCTTAACTTTTGAAAATACTGAGTTTTTGCTTGACAAAATCATTTTCCTCAATCAAAGATTTCAAGATCCTTGTACCAAGCCATCTCTCCATCAATGATTGAAGAATTCAAACAACCCTTGTTCAAACCACAAGATTTTAATTTAGAAATTGGAATGATGAGATTCTTGATTGCTTCCATGTCTTGATGCTCAAATTGTCCTTTACCAGGGACATGGCTAAGTACTTAGATTTTACACTCTGCAGAGGTGGTGCACTTTACCCACAAGACTTGGTTTCCCAAGACAAGATCTTTTAGAAGCTTTCCCTTAGACCAAAATGGACGCGTTCCAACCTATCAAACACTACCACCCACTGTCCATATGGCTAAGTTCTTGCAACCTATATGATCATGGCAGAGCCCATATTGCCAAGTGGTTGCACTTGAAGCTTCTCAACATTTGACATCTCAAATCCCTTTGTTTCCTGGGTGGCATTCCACAAGTGAGATACACAATCCAAGCCCATGGCATTGTGAACCACTCAACCATTCTCCACCAAGCAAGCCCATTCCACCCAGGGGATTCATTAACTTAGTTGTTTTATTAAACAAAAACATAAGTCCTCAGACTTAGAATATTTTTCCATAGTGTGAATATATTTTCCACCCATGTTTTCTATTAGCTAGGCTAAGCTTGATAGTAGTAGGAATCTTTAACTTAGGAAAATCCTACTAAGGATTCATTACTATGTTTTCCTACAGCAAGATCTATACTTAGCAAAATCCATGCAAGTTTTACTTAGCAAAATTACTAATGCATAGTGAAAATAATAGGACAAAAGTATGAAGCATCACTTGCATTTTTGGTAGGGAATGGTGGTTCACTCCTTGATCTTTCTAGTCTCACTCTTCACTACAAGTCAAACAAGCAAACACTAATTCAATCTACATTCCAAACCAATAATCACTCAAACAACTTCACACACACAAGACAATGGAAACCAATTCATGCATGAGAGCATGCACAAGATAGTTTTATTTTGCAAAGGGTCTCTATGGGGTTTCTAAACTTTGAAATATCCAAATTGGTCATTTACCAAAGTGGCAAAGTCATTAGCAAGAGGGTTTTGTCCAAAAACTATTTTTAATTCCATTCATCATTTTATGTGGCGAAAAATGTTTTTATTAAGGCAAAAACTCTTAAGTTGTTCACCAAATGAGTTGCTATTGCAAAACTTGGTGTTTTGGGTCAGTAGGGTTGGTCCAAACCATTTTTCTCCAAAGTCCTTTACTCAAAATCATTTCCATAAACAATCCATTATTTTTATTTGGCTAGAAATTGGCTAAGTCAAATAATTCAACCTAAATTTCACCAAAATCATTTTTAACACCAAAGGTTGGTTCCTAAGGTCAGTAAGGTCACAACAATCCATTTTGCAAAAGTTTTAATCCAAAAATCATTTTTAAACAATTTTTATACTCTAAACAAGCATACATAAGTTTCTGCAAATTCAAACAGGATAACAGATACTATTTGCTAAACTAAGTGCATGGTTGGCTAGGGCTTGTTCTCCTGAATTCATTGATATAAAATTTGCAAAATTTGGACGTATGGTTTGAAAGTTACAAAGGTTTGAAGTTTGCAAATAATTCTGTTTTAAAATCTGTTTTTAAGCTGAATAAGTGACACGCGGCACACTCTGGTTGGACGTTACCGGTTTGGCCGGATCGGGCGATGCTGGCCGTTGGATTTAATTGACATCGCGTGGCTCAGAACGTTTGATACCCCTTCGCTTACTTTCTTTCTTAGCCACTGGATCAAAATCAGACGGTTGTCTTTGCATGGACCAGACTTGGGCGGCGCAGCGACGGTTGCTGGCGGCGGCGAGGTCAGTCGGCGGCAAAGTCGATGCTACAGGAAGCGAGGAAGGAGGAGAGGGGGCTCACGGTGATCGTCGTGGCACGGGGATGCTCAACCTGCCACTGGTTGATGAAGGGGCGCACTATGCTGGCTTGAATCTCTCGCCGGAGTTCGTGTCCGCGTCGGGCTTCTCTGTTCTTCGTCGGAGGCGACGACACAAGCCACGAAAAATCAAGATAACAGTTGCATTAGATGCGTACAGGGTCGGTGATCGTGTGTGCATCAACGAAACGGAAGGGTGTGGTCAGATATTACCTGGAGGACTCGCCGGAAAAGTAGCAGACGACGGCGGTGTATAGGTGGAGTTGTTGCCGACATTTTGGAGCGCCCGCAGGTGAATGGTTGGTATGGACGGATGCGTCCGGACGCGTGGAGTATGTGTGCTAGGTCGACGAGGCAAGGGGCGGCGTGTGGCAGCCGGAATCGGCCGGGAAAGTTGTCGGGGACAGGGGTGTTGTCGCAAGCAATTTGCGCAGCCTGGGGGCTCCGGTGAGATGTGGTCTGCGGAAGAAGGAAGAGGAGACTAGGGGGATTAATACAGCAGGGTCCAGGGGAGGATTAACCATGCATTTAAACGAATTCATTCGAATTAATTTGGCCAGAAACAGCGAGGTGAGTAAAAGGGGAGGAACAGGTCCGCGGCGGGTGAGGAAGAAGAGCAGTAGGGTGTGGGGTCCGCTGGCAGTGAAAGAAAGGAAGAAGGGGAGGAGTCCACTTGTCGGTTGCTCCGAGGGTTCTTTCTACGGTGGAAAAAACTTCGCTGCGGTGGGGTGGAAATTGGGCTAGGTGGGCTGTTTGGGCTGGCTCAGTTGGGTCAGTCCATTCCCATATTTTTTTTCTGTCTGATTCTTTTTCTATTTTCTATTTCTATTTCCTGATTTGTTATTTCAAACAATTCTCAAGCATTCATAACAATTCAAATTTTCACCAAACAATGTAACTAAGAATTTGGTTCTGTTTAGTAGTATAACCAACTTCCAAAATAAAATAATATTTTAAATCTTTTTAGGTTCCATTTATTAATTAAATAAAATGGACCATGGTTTATTAATAAAATAGGGTTTGGTTTATTTAATAAAATCTCCATTTTAAATCCAAATATTTTCCAAACCAATTAGTAGATTTTATTTGGAAATAAAGAATATTTGGAAAACTTGTTTAAAACAAAATAACCTTTTATTTTTAGGATCCATTAATAATTAAATAAAGTGGCCTTAGTTGTTAAATCAAATAGAGTTTGATTTTTATTTCTAAAGTCTTTATTTGAAACCTAAATATTTTCAAAATCAATTAGTGGGTTTTATTTGGGAAATATAGAATACTTGGAGATTTGTTAAAAATAAAATAACATTTTATTTTAGGGTCCATTATTAATTAAATATAATAGACTTTCATTATTATTTCAAATAGGTTTTATTTTATTGAGATATTTATTTTGAATCTAAAATAAAGCCAAAACATTTTAGTAGATTTTATTTGTGAATTTCAAATAATTGGAAAACCTATTTAAAATAATTTAACAAGTTTTGATGTTTCAATTAAATTGGTAAAACCTTTTATTTTAAAAGAGTTTGGATATTAATTCCTTATTATTTTATTTAAGCAAACCTTTGCTAATTTTATCTAAAATAAAATGTTTTAATTCCAAAGCTTGGCCAAGGTTTAATTTGGCTTTATAAAATATTCTTTATTTATAAACTTATATTTCATTTGAAAACAAATCTTTTCATTCAATTGTTTCAAAATAGTATTTCCAAATGTTTTTATTTTTTTATTTTATTAAATGTTTATCTTTTTAAATCCCTTTAGTTTTTATTTAATTCAAATGGGTTTGAAGTTCCAATTGAATTCAAAAGTTTCTTCTGGCTCTGAAAATCAAAAAAAGTTTTATTTTATTCATTTATTTTCACATTACAAGATTTGGAAAATCTTGGGATGTGACAGATGTGCTTCAGCTTCTTGTGTGACCTTGGTTCTTGCGCATTGGCTATGGCGCCCATGTTATCACAGTAGATAGACATTGGGTCCAGCGCACTAGGAACCACACCCAGCTCTGTAATGAACTCTTTCATCCATATCGCTTCTTGTGAAGCCTCCGAAGCAGCCATGTATTCCGATTCAGTTGAAGATCTCGCCACAACGCTTTGCTTTGCACTCCTCCAGCTAATTGCTGCACCATTCAAAATAAATACGTATCCAGATTGTGATTTAGAATCATCCGGATCGGTGTTCCAACTAGCATCGGTGTAACCATTAACAACGAGCTGTTCATCACCTCCATAAGAAAGAACCATATCCTTAGTTCTTCTCAAGTACTTAAGGATGTTTTTTACCGCTGTCCAATGATCCACTCCTGGATCACTTTGATATTTGCTAGTCAAACTAACAGCATATGCAATGTCGGGTCTAGTACATAGCATGGCATACATTAGAGATCCTATGGCTGAGGCATAGGGAGTCTTACTCATCCTTTCTCTATCTTCTGCCGATGTCGGACTTTGAGTTTTACTCAAGGTCGTATTGGGCAACATGGGCAAGAACCCTTTCTTGCTCTATTCCATTCCAAATCTCTTTAGAACTTTGTCCAAATATGTACTCTGTGACAATGATATTTGGCGTTTCGATCTATCTCTATAAATCTTTATGCCTAATATGTAAGCTGCTTCGCCAAGATCCTTCATTGAAAAACTATTATTCAAATATTCCTTGACACTATTAAGAAGGTCTACATCATTCCCAATCAATAATATGTCATCCACATATAGTATTAAGAATGCTACAGAGCTCCCACTCACTTTCTTGTAAATACAAGCTTCTCCATAAGTTTGTATAAAACCAAAACTTTTGATCACCTTATCAAAACGTTGATTCCAACTTCGGGATGCTTGCTTCAATCCATAGATGGACCGTTGAAGTTTACATACCTTGTTAGCATCTTTAGGATCGACAAAACCTTTGGGTTGGATCATATACAACTCTTCATCAATATCTCCATTGAGGAATGCTATTTTGACATCCATCTGCCATATATCTCATAATCATAATATGCAGCGATTGCTAACATAATCCTCACAGACTTTAGCTTCGCTACTGGTGAGAAAGTCTCATTGTAGTCAACTCCTTGATTTTGTCGAAACCCTTTTGCGACAAGTCGAGCTTTATAGACAGTAACATTACCATCAGCATCTGTTTTCTTCTTGAAGATCCATTTGTTCTCGACAGCCTTTCGGCCATCCGGTAAGTCCACCAAAGTCCATACTTGGTTTTCGTACATGGATCCAATCTCGGATTTCATGGCTTCTTGCCATTTATTGGAATCTGGGCTCATCATTGCTTCCTCATATGTCTCAGGGTCATCGGTGTTGTCCACCAACATGACACTCATAACGGGATCATACCAATCTGGAGTGGTACGAGTTCTCGTTGACCTTCGAGGCTCTGTAGCAACTTCAATCGAAGTTTCATGATCATCATCATTAGCTTCCTCTCTAATTGGTGCAGGCACCACAGGAACTTCTTCCGGTGCTGTGCTACTTGCAATTTCGAGAGAAGGTTTGACAACCTCGTCGAGTTCTACTTTCCTTCCAGTCACTTCTTTCGAGAGAAATTCCTTCTCTAGAAAGGATCCATTCTTGGCAACGAAGATTTTGCCTTCAGATCTATGATAGAAGGTATACCCAATAGTTTCCTTCGGGTATCCTATGAAGACGCATTTTTCCGCTTTGGGTTCATGCTTGTCTGGCTGTAACTTCTTTACATAGGCTTCGCAACCCCAAACTTTAAGGAACGACAATTTAGGTTTCTTCCCAAACCATAATTCATACGGTGTCGTTTCAACAGATTTAGACGGTGCCCTATTTAAAGTGAATGCGGCTGTTTCTAATGCATAACCCCAAAATGAGAGCGGTAAATCTATAAGTGACATCATAGAACGAACCATATCTAAGAGAGTTCGATTACGACGTTCGGACACACCATTACGCTGTGGTGTTCCCGGCGGTGTCAACTGTGAAAGTATTCCGCATTTCTTCAAATGCTCGCCAAACTCGTAACTTAGATATTCACCTCCACGATCAGAACGTAGAAATTTAATCTTCTTGTTACGTTGATTCTCTACCTCACTTTGAAACTCCTTAAACTTTTCGAAAGTTTCGGACTTATGTTTCATGAAATAGATATACCCATATCTACTCAAATCATCCGTGAAGGTAAGAACATAACGATAACCACCGCGCGATGCTACACTCATTGGACCACACACATCGGTATGTATGATTTCTAATAAGTCCGTAGCTCGCTCCATCATACCAGAAAATGGAGTCTTAGTCATTTTACCCATCAGACATGCTTCGCATCTATCAAGTGATTCGAAATCAAGTGATTCAAGAAGTCCATCGGAATGGAGTTTCTTCATACGCTTCACTCCAATGTGACCAAGACGACAGTGCCACATATAGGTCGAATTATCGCTTGATTTCAAACGTTTAGCCTCAATGTTATTAATATGTGTATTTCCACTATCGAGATTCAACAAGAATAGACCATCTATCAAAGGTGCATGTGCATAAAACATATTACTCATATAAATCGAACAACCATTATTCTCGGACTTAAACAAGTAACCGTCTCGCAATAAACAAGATCCCGATATAATGTTCATGCTCAACGCAGGCACCAAATAACAATTATTTTAAGTATAAAACTAATCCCGGTGGTAGATGAAGGGGTAGCGTGCCGACCGCGATCACATCAACCTTTGATCCGTTTCCCACGCGCATTGTCACCTCGTTCTTCGCTAGCTTCCGTTTATTCTGCAGCACCTGTTTCGAGTTACAAATATGAGCAACCGAACCAGTATCAAATACCCAGGCACTACTACGAGTACTAGTGAGATACATATCAATAAAATGTATATCAGATATACCTTTCTTCTTGATGTTGCCGTTCTTCAAATCCGCCAAGTACTTTGGGCAATTCCGCTTCCAGTGACCTTCTCCCTTGTAGTAAAAACACTCAGTATCAGGCTTAGGTCCAGCCTTGGTCTTCTTCGCCGGCGTGGTAACTTTCTTACCACCCTTCTTGAAGTGTCCCTTCTGCTTAGACTTGCCTTTCTTGAATTTGGTGGTCTTATTGACGAACAACACTTGGTGTTCTTTCTTGATCTCCACTTCTGCAGACTTTAACATAGCAAACAGTTCTGGCAACTGCTTATTCATGTTCTGCACGTTGTAGTTCATCACAAAGTTCTTGTAACTTGGTGGTAGTGATTGGAGGACACGATAAATCCCCAAAGCATTAGGAATCACTATACCCAAGCTTTGAAGTTTGTTTGCGTGCCCAGACATCTTAAGCACATGCTCACTGACGGAGCTGCCCTCTTCCATCTTGCAGTTAAAGAACTTTTCAGAAGCCTCATAACTTTCAATTGCCGCATGAGTCTCAAAGATCAATTTGAGATCCTCGACAATATCATATGGGTCTGAATTCTCAAACCTTTTCCGAAGCTCCGATTCCAAACCATACAAGATAGCACACTGAACTATGGAGTACTGATTCTTCCGAGCGAGGTAAACATTCTTTACTTCATCGGAAGCATCAGCTGCAGGTGGGTCACCCAGCGGTGCATCCAGCACATAGGTCAAATTACCAGCTGTGAGGACAATCCTCAAATTGCGGAACCAATCCGCGAAGTTGCTTCCATTGTTTTTCAACTTTTCTTTCTCTAGCAACGCATTAAAATTGATGGTAGGGGCTGCCATTGATCTACAACATATTTGCAATAGTTTAGACTAAGTTTATGACAAATTGAGTTCAAATTAATAATAAAGTTAATCTAGGTGAACTCCCACTCAAAACAACATCCCTCACATTGTTTTAGTGATCACACGAACCAAATCTACTACATCAACACCGATCATCACGAGAGTTGATATAGTTTCAATGGCGAACAATCGTCATGTTCATCATATCTACTATATGATTCATGCTTTACCTTTCGGTGATCCGTGTTCCGAGACCATGTCTGTACATGCTAGGCTCGTCAAGATCAAACCTTAGTTTCCGCATGAGCAAATCTGGCTTGCTCACGTTGTATACACTTGTAGAATCTAACACACCCGATCATCACGTGGTGCTTCGAAACAACAAGCTTTAGCAACGGTGCTAACTAAGGGTGAACACTTTATGACTTGAAATTCATGTGCATGAGGGATCATCTTATAATTCTACCGTCGTCTACTAAGCAATACAAGATGCATAAAGGATTAACATCACATGCAATTCATAATATGTGATATGATATTGTTGGAGATATGCCCTAGAGGCAATAATAAATGTAGTTATTATTATATCTTTGTGTTTATGATAAATGTTTACATTCATGCTATAATAGTATTAACAAGGAAACATTAATACTTGTGTGATTTTTAAACTTAATTTGAAGTCCCTAGTATAGCCTCTATACTTCACTAGCTTGTTGGTTGATAAATGATTGTGGTTTCCCTATCATGAACATTGAGATGTTATCAACAACAAGATCATATCGTTGGGAGAATGATATGGTGGACATACTCCTATAGATAAGCGTAGCATAAAGATCAAGTCATTTCAATAGTTCAATTGCTATATGCTTTCTGATACATAGTAACCTAATTCCTTCGACCATGAGATCATGCATATCACCTTTACCGGATGGATGCTTTGATGACATCAAACACCACACCGTAACTGGGTGGTTATAAAAGTGGCATTGAGTGTTCGGAAAGTATTGGTTGAGACACATGGATCAAGAGTGGGATTTGTCCATCCACATGACGGATAGATATACTCTGGGCCCTCTCGGTGGAATGTCATCCAATTAGCTTGCAAGCATGTGACTTGGTCACAAGGGATCACATATCACGGGAACGAGAAAAGAGTACTTATCAGTAACGAGGTTGAACTAGGTATGCAGAGATACCGACGATCATAACCTCGGATAAGTAACATATCGTGAGACAAAGGGAAATTGATATCGTATGTAAGTGGTTCATTCGATCGCAAAGTAATCGTAGAAATATGTGGGAGCCATATGAATTTCCAGATTCCTCTATTGGTTATTGTTCGGAGAAGTGTCTCGATCATGTCCGCATAATTCACGAACCGTAGGGAGACACACTTAAGGATTCGACGTTGTTTGAGTAGTTATGGTATTATGAGAAAGAGACCGAATGTTGTTCGGAGTCTCGGATGGGATCCGGGATATCACGAGGTGATCCGGAATGGTCCGGAGAATAAGATTCATATAAGGAAAGTCCCGTTTCGGAGTTGCGGAATGATTCCGGTGTTTTCATCGGGAATGTTCTAGAAGGTTCCGGATTGTCCGGCACTCCGAGGGGGGGGGGGAGGGGTACATGAATGTGTCATTACATATTGGAATGATTGCATCATGTACTAAGTGTTCTTGCTGTCCCAAATAAAGGATTAAATTGAATCCTAAAACAGAAAAGTCAAATGTCCAGTTTGAAAGTCAAACGGCTAAAACAAGAAACTGTGGGAAACAAGCAAGAGGAGTTGGAACCGACTTGGAGGAGGAGTTTCTCGCCTCCAAGCCGGCGGCCAGCCCTAGGCCGAGTTGGGGAGGGACTGCCTCCCTCCCTGGCGCGCCAAGCCCCCTCCCATCTATATAAGGAGGGGCAGCGCTCCCCTCCTTGGACATACAAGTTCCTATCTTCTAACTCTCCGGTTTAGAGCCGTTTTGGTTTAGAGCTTCTAATTGCTTTAGCCTGCGGTTTAGAGCCTTCTAATTGGTTTAGAGCCTTCTAATTGGTGTGTATAATTACTAGACCACTAATAGCCTCTCTCATACTCCACCATACTCGCACCGGCTTAAGGCGAAGCCCTGCGGGATTTCCCCTCTACTTCCGGTACCACGCCGTTGTGCTGCCGGAATCGCGAGGAGAGTGCTACAACCTCCGCTGCCTGCTGGAACAAGGGAGAGGAAGGTCTTCGTCGAGTACCAAACGTGTGACCAACTGCGGGAGCGCTGCCGGAACGTGGCGCCGGAAGGATCGTCTACACGATCTTGAGATCGGAAAGAGTACGACTACATCACCCACGAGAATCCGCTCTCGTTAAACGCTTTGGAATCTTCGAGGGTAAGTTATTCCATCGACTCGTTGCTACAATCTAGTAGATAGATCTTGGCTTGTTTGTTTGTATGCGATAGAAATTTTTTGTTTTCCATGCTACGAACCCCTACAGTGGTATCAGAGCCGTGTCTATATGTAGATCTGTTGCACGAGTAGAACACAATGGTCATTGTGGGCGTTGATGCTTTTATTGTCGATTGCTTCTTGTGTACTTTGCATCTTGCGGTATGTTGGGATGAAGCAGCCCGGGCTAACCTTACATGAAATCGTTCATGAGACTTGCTCCACGCTTGACATGCAACTTGTATTGCATAAGTGGCTTTGCGGGTGCCTGTTTCTCCTAGCATAGTTAAGATCCAATTTACAACGGGTGATTAACAATACTAGTATCAATGTTGTGGTTCATGTTCGTAAGTTAGAACGACACTTATCGAAAGCCCCAAACCACGTAAAATATGCAAAGAAAGTAGAGGCGTCTAACTTTGTTTTGCAGGGGTGTGCAGTGATGTGATATGGCCATGATTGTGATTATATTTGATGTATGCAATGTTCCTTATTGTAAGTCGGTAACCGGCAGGAGCCATATGGTTGTCTTTAGTTTATGTTAAGACCCGCGTGTCTATTCAAAGTAGTTGTAATAGTTGAAGCCGGTGGACGACAACCATGGAGTAGCATCATTGACCTTGATGCAATGCCGGTGATGATGGAGATCATGTTCGTGATTGAAGATGGAGATCGGAAGCACAAAGAAGAAAGGCCATATCATATCACATATATATTGAATTGCATGTGATGTTAATCCTTTATGCATCTTGTATTGCTTAGTAGACGACGGTAGCATTATAAGATGATCCCTCATGCACATGAATTTCAAGTCATAAAGTGTTCACCCTTAGTTAGCACCGTTGCTAAAGCTTGTTGTTTCGAAGCACCACGTGATGATCGGGTGTGTTAGATTCTGCAAGTGTATACAACGTGAGCAAGCCAGATTTGCTCATGCGGAAACTAAGGTTTGATCTTGACGAGCCTAGCATGTACAAACATGGTCTCGGAACACGGATCACCGAAAGGTAAAGCATGAATCATATAGTAGATATGATGAACATGACGATTGTTCGCCATTGAAACTATATCAACTCTCGTGATGATCGGTGTTGATGTAGTAGATTTGGTTCGTGTGATCACTAAAACAATGTGAGGGATATTATTTTGAGTGGGAGTTCACCTAGTTTAATTACATTAATTAATTTGAACTCAATTTGTCATAAACTTAGTCTAAACTATTGCAAATATGTTCTAGATCAATGGCAGCCCCTACCATCAATTTTAATGCGTTCCTAGAGAAAGAAAAGTTGAAAAACAATGGAAGCAACTTCGCGGATTGGTTCCGCAATTTGAGGATTGTCCTCACAGCTGGTAATTTGACCTATGTGCTGGATGCACCGCTGGGTGACCCACCTGCAACTGATGCTCCCGATGAAGTAAAGAATGTTTACCTCGCTCGGAAGAATCAGTACTCCATAGTTCAGTGTGCTATCTTGTATGGTTTGGAATCGGAGCTTCAGAAAAGGTTTGAGGATTCAGACCCATATGATATTGTCGAGGATCTCAAATTGATTTTTGAGACTCATGCGACAATTGAAAGCTATGAGGCTTCTGAAAAGTTCTTTAACTGCAAGATGGAAGAGGGCAGCTCCGTCAGTGAGCATGTGCTTAAGATGTCTGGGCACGCAAACAAACTTCAAAGCTTGGGTATAGTGATTCCTAATGCTTTGGGGATTTACCGTGTCCTCCAATCACTACCACCAAGTTACAAGAACCTTTTGATGAACTACAACATGCAGAACATGAACAAGACGTTGCCAGAACTCTTTGCCATGTTGAAATCTACAGAAGTGGAGATCAAGAAAGAGCACCAAGTGTTGTTGGTCAATAAGACCACCAAATTCAAGAAAGGCAAGTCTAAGCAAAAGGGACACTTCAAGAAGGGTGGTAAGAAAGTTACCACGCCGACGAAGAAGACCAAGGCTGGGCCTAAGCCTGATACTGAGTGCTTTTACTGCAAGGGAGAAGGTCACTGGAAGCGGAATTGCCCAAAGTACTTGGCGGATTTGAAGAACGGCAACATCAAGAAGAAAGGTATATCTGATATACATGTTATTGATGTGTATCTCACTAGTACTCGTAGTAGTGCCTGGGTATTTGATACTGGTTCGGTTGCTAATATTTGTAACTCGAAACAGGTGCTGCAGAATAAACGGAAGCTAGCGAAGAACGAGGTGACGATGCGCGTGGGAAACGGATCAAAGGTTGATGTGATCGCGGTCGGCACGCTACCCCTTCATCTACCATCGGGATTAGTTTTATACTTAAATAATTGTTATTTGGTGCCTGCGTTGAGCATGAACATTATATCGGGATCTTGTTTATTGCGAGACGGTTACTTGTTTAAATCCGAGAATAATGGTTTTTCTATTTATATGAGTAATATGTTTTATGCACATGCACCTTTGATAGATGGTCTATTCTTATTGAATCTCGATAGTGGAAATACACATATCAACAACATTGAGGCTAAACGTTTGAAATCAAGCGATAATTCGACCTATATGTGGCACTGTCGTCTTGGTCACATCGGAGTGAAACGTATGAAGAAACTCCATTCCGATGGACTTCTTGAATCACTTGATTTTGAATCACTTGAAAGATGCGAAGCATGTCTGATGGGAAAAATGACTAAGACTCCATTTTCTGGTATGATGGAGCGAGCTACGGACTTATTGGAAATCATACATACCGATGTGTGTGGTCCAATGAGTGTAGCATCGCGCGGTGGTTATCGTTATGTTCTTACCTTCACGGATGACTTGAGTAGATATGGGTATATCTATTTCATGAAACATAAGTCCGAAACTTTCGAGAAGTTTAAGGAGTTTCAAAGTGAGGTAGAGAATCAACGTAACAAGAAGATTAAATTTCTACGTTCTGATCGTGGAGGTGAATATCTAAGTTACGAGTTTGGCGAGCATTTGAAGAAATGCGGAATACTTTCACAATTGACACCGCCGGGAACACCACAGCGAAATGGTGTGTCCGAACGTCGTAATCAAACTCTCTTAGATATGGTTCGTTCTATGATGTCACTTACAGATTTACCGCTATCATTTTGGGGTTATGCATTAGAAACAGCCGCATTCACTTTAAATAGGGCACCATCTAAATCCGTTGAAACGACACCGTATGAATTATGGTTTGGGAAGAAACCTAAATTGTCGTTCCTTAAAGTTTGGGGATGCGAAGCCTATGTAAAGAAGTTACAGCCGGACAAGCTTGAACCCAAAGCGGAAAAATGCGTCTTCTTAGGATACCCGAAGGAAACTATTGGGTATACCTTCTATCATAGATCCGAAGGCAAAATCTTCGTTGCCAAGAATGGATCCTTTCTAGAGAAGGAATTTCTCTCGAAAGAAGTGACTAGAAGGAAAGTAGAACTCGACGAGGTTGTCGAACCTTCTCTCGAAATTGCGAGTAGCGCAGCACTGGAAGAAGTTCCTGTGGTGCCTGCACCAATAATAGAGGAAGCTAATGATGGTGATCATGAAACTTCGGTTGAAGTTGCTACAGAGCCTCGGAGGTCAACGAGAACTCGTACCACTCCAGATTGGTATGATTCCGTTATGAATGTCATGTTGGTGGACAACACCGATGACCCCGAGACATATGAGGAAGCGATGATGAGCCCAGATTCCAATAAATGGCAAGAACCCATGAAATCCGAGATTGGATCCATGTACGAAAACCAAGTATGGACTTTGGTGGACTTACCGGATGGCCGGAAGGCTGTCGAGAACAAATGGATTTTCAAGAAGAAAACAGATGCTGATGGTAATGTTACTGTCTATAAAGCTCGACTTGTCGCAAAAGGGTTTCGACAAATTCAAGGAGTTGACTACGATGAGACTTTCTCACCAGTAGCGAAGCTAAAGTCTGTGAGGATTATGTTAGCAATCGCTGCATATTATGATTATGAGATATGGCAGATGGATGTCAAAACAGCATTCCTCAATGGAGACATTGATGAAGAGTTGTATATGATGCAACCCAAAGGTTTTGTCGATCCTAAAGATGCTAACAAGGTATGCAAACTTCAACGGTCCATCTATGGATTGAAGCAAGCATCCCGAAGTTGGAATCAACGTTTTGATAAGGTAATCAAAAGTTTTGGTTTTATACAAACTTATGGAGAAGCTTGTATTTACAAGAAAGTGAGTGGGAGCTCTGTAGCATTCTTAATACTATATGTGGATGACATATTGTTGATTGGGAATGATGTAGACCTTCTTAATAGTGTCAAGGAATATTTGAATAATAGTTTTTCAATGAAGGATCTTGGCGAAGCAGCTTACATATTAGGCATAAAGATTTATAGAGATAGATCGAAATGCCAAATATCATTGTCACAGAGTACATATTTGGACAAGGTTCTAAAGAGGTTTGGAATGGAAGAAAGCAAGAAAGGGTTCTTGCCCATGTTGCCCAATACGACCTTGAGTAAAACTCAAAGTCCGACATCGGCAGAAGATAGAGAAAGGATGAGTAAGACTCCCTATGCCTCAGCCATAGGATCTCTAATGTATGCCATGCTATGTACTAGACCCGACATTGCATATGTTGTTAGTTTAACTAGCAGATATCAAAGTGATCCAGGAATGGATCATTGGACAACGGTCAAAAACATCCTTAAGTACTTGAGAAGAACTAAGGATATGGTTCTTTCTTATGGAGGTGATGAACAACTCGTTGTTAATGGTTACACCGATGTTAGTTGGAACACGGATCCGGATGATTCTAAATCACAATCCGGATATGTATTTATTTTGAATGGTGCAGCAGTTAGCTGGAGGAGTGCAAAGCAAAGCGTTGTGGCGAGATCTTCAACTGAATCGGAATACATGGCTGCTTCGGAGGCTTCACAAGAAGCGATATGGATGAAAGAGTTCATTACAGAGCTGGGTGTGGTTCCTAGTGCACTGGACCCAATGTCTATCTACTGTGATAACATGGGCGCTATAGCCAATGCGCAAGAACCAAGGTCACACAAGAAGCTGAAGCATATCAAGCTACGTTTTCACGCTATTCGAGAACATGTCCAGGATGGGGATATAAAGATTTGCAAAGTACACACAGATCTGAATGTGGCGGATCCGTTGACTAAACATCTCCCGATGGCAAAACATGACCAACACTAAACTGCCATGGGTGTTCGGTATATTACCATGTAATCTAGATTAGATGACTCTAGTGCAAGTGGGAGACTGTTGGAGATATGCCCTAGAGGCAATAATAAATGTAGTTATTATTATATCTTTGTGTTTATGATAAATGTTTACATTCATGCTATAATAGTATTAACAAGGAAACATTAATACTTGTGTGATTTGTAAACTTAATTTGAAGTCCCTAGTATAGCCTCTATACTTCACTAGCTTGTTGGTTGATAAATGATTGTGGTTTCCCTATCATGAACATTGAGATGTTATCAACAACAAGATCATATCGTTGGGAGAATGATATGGTGGACATACTCCTATAGATAAGCGTAGCATAAAGATCAAGTCATTTCAATAGTTCAATTGCTATATGCTTTTTGATACATAGTAACCTAATTCCTTCGACCATGAGATCATGCATATCACCTTTACCGGATGGATGCTTTGATGACATCAAACACCACACCATAACTGGGTGGTTATAAAGGTGGCATTGAGTGTTCGGAAAGTATTGGTTGAGACACATGGATCAAGAGTGGGATTTGTCCATCCACATGACAGATAGATATACTCTGGGCCCTCTCAGTGGAATGTCATCCAATTAGCTTGCAAGCATGTGACTTGGTCACAAGGGATCACATATCACGGGAACGAGAAAAGAGTACTTATCAGTAACGAGGTTGAACTAGGTATGCAGAGATACCGACGATCATAACCTCGGATAAGTAACATATCGTGAGACAAAGGGAAATTGGTATCGTATGTAAGTGGTTCATTCGATCGCAAAGTAATCGTAGAAATATGTGGGAGCCATATGAATTTCCAGATTCCTCTATTGGTTATTGTTCGGAGAAGTGTCTCGATCATGTCCGCATAATTCACGAACCGTAGGGAGACACACTTAAGGATTCGACGTTGTTTGAGTAGTTATGGTATTATGAGAAAGAGACCGAATGTTGTTCGGAGTCTCGGATGGGATCCGGGATATCACGAGGTGATCCGGAATGGTCCGGAGAATAAGATTCATATAAGTAAAGTCCCGTTTCGGAGTTGCGGAATGATTCCGGTTTTTCATCGGGAATGTTCTAGAAGGTTCCGGATTGTCCGGCACTCCGGGGGGGGGGGGGAGGGGTACATGAATGTGTCATTACATATTGGAATGATTGCATCATGTACTAAGTGTTCTTGCTGTCCCAAATAAAGGATTAAATTGAATCCTAAAACAGAAAAGTCAAATGTCCAGTTTGAAAGTCAAACGGCTAAAACAAGAAACTGTGGGAAACAAGCAAGAGGAGTTGGAACCGACTTGGAGGAGGAGTTTCTCTCCTCCAAGCCGGCGGCCAGCCCTAGGCCGAGTTGCGGAGGGACTCCCTCCCTCCCTGGCGCGCCAAGCCCCCTCCCATCTATATAAGGAGGGGCAGGGCTCCCCTCCTTGGACACACAAGTTCCTATCTTCTAACTCTCCGGTTTAGAGCCATTTTGGTTTAGAGCTTCTAATTGCTTTAGCCTGCGGTTTAGAGCCTTCTAATTGGTTTAGAGCCTTCTAATTGGTGTGTCTAACTACTAGACCACTAATAGCCTCTCTCATACTCCACCATACTCGCACCGGCTTAAGGCGAAGCCCTGCGGGATTTCCCCTCTACTTCCGGTACCACGCCGTTGTGCTGCCGGAATCGCGAGGAGAGTGCTACAACCTCCGCTGCCTGCTGGAACAAGGGAGAGGAAGGTCTTCGTCGAGTACCGAACGTGTGACCGACTGCGGGAGCGCTGACGGAACGTGGCGCCGGAAGGATCGTCTACACGATCTTGAGATCGGAAAGAGTACGACTACATCACCCACGAGAATCCGCTCTCGTTAAACGCTTTGGAATCTTTGAGGGTAAGTTATTCCATCGACTCGTTGCTACAATCTAGTAGATAGATCTTGGCTTGTTTTTTTGTATGCGATAGAAATTTTTTGTTTTCCATGCTACGAACCCCTACAGATATGGCCTTTCTTCTTTGTGATTCCGATCTCCATCTTCTTGCACGAACATGATCTCCATCATCACCGGCATTGCATCAAGGTCAATGACGCCTCTCCATGGTTGTCGTCCACCGGCTTCAACTATTACAACTACTTTGAATAGACATGCGGGTCTTAACATAAATTAAAGACAACCATATGGCTCCTGCCGGTTGCCAACTTACAATAAGGAACATTGCATACATCAAATATAATCACAATCATGGCCATATCACATCACTGCACACCCCTGCAAAACAAAGTTAGACGCCTCTACTTTCTTTGCATGTTTTACGTGGTTTGGGGCTTTCAATAAGTGTCGATCTAACTTACGAACATGAACCACAACATTGATACTAGTATTGTTAATCACCCGTTGTAAATTGGATCTTAACTATGCTAGGAGAAACAGGCACCCGCAAAGCCACTTATGCAATACAAGTTGCATGTCATGTAAGGTTAGCCCGGGCCGCTTCATCCCAACATACCGCAAGATGCAAAGTACACAAGAAGCAATCGACAATAAAAGCATCAACTCCCACAATGACCATTGTGTTCTACTCGTGCAACAGATCTACATATAGACACGGCTCTGATACCACTGTAGGGTTTCGTAGCATGGAAAACAAAAAATTTCTATCACATACAAACAAACAAGCCAAGATCTATCTACTAGATTGTAGCAACGAGTCGATGGAATAACTTACCCTCGAAGATTCCAAAGTGTTTAACGAGAGAGGATTCTCGTGGGTGATGTAGTCGTACTCTTCCCGATCTCAAGATCGCGTAGACGATCCTTCCGGTGCTGCGTTCCGGCAGCGCTCCCGCAGTCGGTCACACGTTCAGTACTCGACGAAGACCTTCCTCTCCCTTGTTCCAGCAGGCAGCGGAGGTTGTAGCACTCTCCTCGCGATTCCGGCAGCACAACGGCGTGGTACCGGAAGTAGAGGGGAGATCTCGCAGGGCTTCGCCTTAAGCCGGAGCGAGTATGGTGGAGTATGAGAGAGCTCCTCGGCGTTCTAGGTTTTAGACACACCAAGGAGGAGAGGCTAGAGTTGGCGGCTAGGGTTCCGGGGACCCCCAAGTCGGCGGCTAGGGCAAAAAACCTAGGGGCGGCGGCGGCTATGGTGGTATGCGCCAAACTAGGGTTTGAGGAGAGGTACTTGTGTGTGCTAGGAGGGAGCCCTGCCCCTCCTTATATAGGTGGAGGGGCCGGCGGCCAAGGGGAGGGAGGGGAGTCCCTCCCCAACTCGGCTTGGGTGGTGCACCGGCTTGGGGAGGAGGGACTCCCTCCCCAACTCGGTTTCAACCTCCTCCTCTTTCCAAAACTTGTCGTTTGACTTTCAAACTAGCCGTTTGACTTTTCAATTTAGGATTTGAATAAACCCTTTATTTTGGACAGCGAAGACACTTAGTACATGATGCAATCATTCCAACTTGCAATGACACGTTCATGTACCCCTTCCCCTCCGGAGTGCCGGACATTCCGGAACCTTCTAGAACATTCCCGATGAAAACACCGGAAACATTTCCCAACTCCGAAACGGGACTTTCCTTATATGAATCTTATTCTCCGGACCATTCCGGATCTCCTCGTGATATCCCGGATCGCATCCGAGACTCCGAACAACATTCGGTCTCTTTATCATTCATTCCATAACTACTCAAACAACGTCGAATCCTTAAGTGTGTCTCCCTACGGTTCGTGAATTATGCGGACATGATCGAGACACTTCTCCGAACAATAACCAATAGAGGAATCTGGAAATTCATATGGCTGCCACATATTTCTACGATTACTTTGCGATCGAATGAACCACTTACATACGATATAAATTTCCCTTTGTCTCACGATAGTTTACTTATCCGAGGTTATGATCGTCGGTATCTCTGCATACCTAGTTCAACCTCGTTACCGATAAGTATTCTTTTCTCGTTCCCGTGATATGTGATCCCTTGTGAGCCAGTCACATGCTTGCAAGCTAATTGGATGACATTCCACCGAGAGGTCCCAGAGTATATCTATCCGTCATGACGGATAGATATACTCTAGGCCCTCTCGGTGGAATGTCATCCAATTAACTTGCAAGCATGTGACTGACTCTATGGAAGATATACTCTGGGCCCTCTCGGTGGAATGTCATCCAATTAGCTTGCAAGCATGTGACTGGCTCACAAGGGATCAGATATCACGGGAACGAGAAAAGAGTACTTATCGGTAACGAGGTTGAACTAGGTATGCAGAGATACCGACGATCATAACCTCGGATAAGTAAACTATCGTGAGACAAAGGGAAATTGATATCGTATGTAAGTGGTTCATTCGATCGCAAAGTAATCGTAGAAATATGTGGGAGCCATATGAATTTCCATATTCCTCTATTGGTTATTGTTCGGAGAAGTGTCTCGATCATGTCCGCATAATTCACGAACCGTAGGGAGACACACTTAAGGATTCGACGTTGTTTGACTAGTTATGGAATGAATGAGAAAGAGACTGAATGTTGTTCAGAGTCTCGGATGGGATCCGGGATATCACGAGGAGATCCGGAATGGTCCGGAGAATAAGATTCATATAAGGAAAGTCCCGTTTCGGAGTTGGGAAATGTTTCCGGTGTTTTCATCGGGAATGTTCTAGAAGGTTCCGGAATGTCCGGCACTCCGAAGGGGAAGGGGTACATGAATGTGTCATTGCAAGTTGGAATGATTGCATCATGTACTAAGTGTCTTCGCTGTCCAAAATAAAGGGTTTATTCAAATCCTAAATTGAAAAGTCAAACGGCTAGTTTGAAAGTCAAACGGAAAGTTTTGGAAAGAGGAGGAGGAGGTTGAAACCGAGTTGGGGAGGGAGTCCCTCCTCCCCAAGCCGGCGCACCACCCAAGCCGAGTTGGGGAGGGACTCCCCTCCCTCCCCTTGGCCGTCGGCCCCTCCACCTATATAAGGCGCGGCAGGGCTCCCTCCTAGCACACACAAGTACCTCTCCTCAAACCCTAGCTTGGCGCCTACCACCATAGCCGCCGCCGCCCCCTAGGGTTTTCCTAGCCGCCGACTTGGGGTACCCCAAACCCTAGCCGCCGGCTCTAGCCTCTCCTCCTTGGTGTGTCTAAAACCTAGATCGCCGAGGAGCTCTCTCATACTCCACCATACTCGCTCCGGCTTAAGGCGAAGCCCTGCGAGATCTCCCCACTACTTCTGGTACCACGCCGTTGTGCTGCCGGAATCGCGAGGAGAGTGCTACAACCTCCGCTGCCTGCTGGAACAAGGGAGAGGAAGGTCTTCGTCGAGTACCGAACGTGTGACCGACTGCGGGAGCGCTGCCGGAACGCAGCGTCGGAAGGATCGTCTACGCGATCTTGAGATCGGGAAGAGTACGACTACATCACCCACGAGAATCCGCTCTCGTTAAACACTTTGGAATCTTCGAGGGTAAGTTATTCCATCGACTCGTTGCTACAATCTAGTAGATAGATCTTGGCTTGTTTGTTTGTAGGCGATAGAAATTTTTTGTTTTCCATGCTACGAAACCCTATAGTGGTATCAGAGCTGTGTCTATATGTAGATCTGTTGCACGAGTAGAACATAATGGTCATTGTGGGCGTTGATGCTTTTATTGTCGATTGCTTCTTGTGTACTTTGCATCTTGCGGTATGTTGGGATGAAGCGGCCCGGGCTAACCTTACATGACATCGTTCATGAGACTTGCTCCACGCTTGATATGCAACTTGTATTGCATAAGTGGCTTTGCGGGTGCCTGTTTCTCCTAGCATAGTTAAGATCCAATTTACAACGGGTGATTAACAATACTAGTATCAATGTTGTGGTTCATGTTCGTAAGTTAGAACGACACTTATTGAAAGCCCCAAATCACGTAAAACATGCAAAGAAAGTAGAGGCGTCTAACTTTGTTTTGCAGGGGTGTGCAGTGATGTGATATGGCCATGATTGTGATTATATTTTATGTATGCAATGTTCCTTATTGTAAGTTGGCAACCGGCAGGAGACATATGGTTGTCTTTAATTTATGTTAAGACCCGCGTGTCTATTCAAAGTAGTTGTAATAGTTGAAGCCGGTGGACGACAACCATGGAGAGGCGCCATTGACCTTGATGCAATGCCGGTGATGATGGAGATCATGTTCGTGCTAGAAGATGGAGATCAGAAGCACAAAGAAGAAAGGCCATATCATATCACATATTATGAATTGCATGTGATGTTAATCCTTTATGCATCTTGTATTGCTTAGTAGACGACGGTAGCATTATAAGATGATCCCTCATGCACATGAATTTCAAGTCATAAAGTGTTCACCCTTAGTTAGCACCGTTGCTAAAGCTTGTTGTTTCGAAGCACCACGTGATGATCGGGTGTGTTAGATTCTACAAGTGTATACAACGTGAGCAAGCCAGATTTGCTCATGCGGAAACTAAGGTTTGATCTTGACGATCCTAGCATGTACAGACATGGTCTCGGAACACGGATAACCGAAAGGTAAAGCATGAATCATATAGTAGATATGATGAACATGACGATTGTTCGCCATTGAAACTATATCAACTCTCGTGATGATCGGTGTTGATGTAGTAGATTTGGTTCGTGTGATCACTAAAACAATGTGAGGGATGGTGTTTTGAGTGGGAGTTCACCTAGATTAACTTTATTATTAATTTGAACTCAATTTGTCATAAACTTAGTCTAAACTATTGCAAATATGTTGTAGATCAATGGCAGCCCCTACCATCAATTTTAATGCGTTCCTAGAGAAAGAAAAGTTGAAAAACAATGGAAGCAACTTCGCGGATTGGTTCCGCAATTTGAGGATTGTCCTCACAGCTGGTAATTTGACCTATGTGCTGGATGCACCGCTGGGTGACCCACCTGCAGCTGATGCTTCCGATGAAGTAAAGAATGTTTACCTCGCTCGGAAGAATCAGTACTCCATAGTTCAGTGTGCTATCTTGTATGATTTGGAATCGGAGCTTCAGAAAAGGTTTGAGAATTCAGACCCATATGATATTGTCGAGGATCTCAAATTGATCTTTGAGACTCATGCGACAATTGAAAGTTATGAGGCTTCTGAAAAGTTCTTTAACTGCAAGATGGAAGAGGGCAGCTCCGGCAGTGAGCATGTGCTTAAGATGTCTGGGCACGCAAACAAACTTCAAAGCTTGGGTATAGTGATTCCTAATGCTTTGGGGATTTATCGTGTCCTCCAATCACTACCACCAAGTTACAAGAACTTTGTGATGAACTACAACATGCAGAACATGAACAAGCAGTTGCCAGAACTGTTTGCTATGTTAAAGTCTGCAGAAGTGGAGATCAAGAAAGAGCACCAAGTGTTGTTGGTCAATAAGACCACCAAATTCAAGAAAGGAAAGTCTAAGCAGAAGGGACACTTCAAGAAGGGTGGTAAGAAAGTTACCACGCCGACGAAGAAGACCAAGGCTGGACCTAAGCCTGATACTGAGTGCTTTTACTGCAAGGGAGAAGGTCACTGGAAGCGGAATTGCCCAAAGTACTTGGCGGATTTGAAGAACGGCAACATCAAGAAGAAAGGTATATCTGATATACATGTTATTGATGTGTATCTCACTAGTACTCGTAGTAGTGCCTGGGTATTTGATACTGGTTCGGTTGCTCATATTTGTAACTCGAAACAGGTGCTGCAGAATAAACGGAAGCTAGCGAAGAACAAGGTGACGATGCGCGTGGGAAACGGATCAAAGGTTGATGTGATCGCGGTCGGCACGCTACCCCTTCATCTACCATCGGGATTAGTTTTATACTTAAATAATTGTTATTTGGTGCCTGCGTTGAGCATGAACATTATATCAGGATCTTGTTTATTGCGAGACGGTTACTTGTTTAAGTCCGAGAATAATGGTTGTTCGATTTATATGAGTAATATGTTTTATGCCCATGCACCTTTGATAGATGGTCTATTTTTGTTGAATCTCGATAGTGGAAATACACATATTAATAACATTGAGGCTAAACGTTTGAAATCAAGCGATAATTCGACCTATATGTGGCACTGTCCTCTTGGTCACATTAGAGTGAAGCGTATGAAGAAACTCCATTCCGATGGACTTCTTGAATCACTTGATTTCGAATCACTTGATAGATGCGAAGCATGTCTGATGGGTAAAATGACTAAGAATCCATTTTCTGGTATGATGGAGCGAGCTATGAACTTATTAGAAATCATACATACCGATGTGTGTGGTCCAATGAGTGTAGCATCGCGCGGTGGTTATCGTTATGTTCTTACATTCACGGATGATTTGAGTAGATATGGGTATATCTATTTCATGAAACATAAGTCCGAAACTTTCGAGAAGTTTAAGGAGTTTCAAAGTGAGGTAGAGAATCAACGTAACAAGAAGATTAAATTTCTACGTTCTGATCGTGGAGGTGAATATCTAAGTTACGAGTTTGGCGAGCATTTGAAGAAATGTGGAATACTTTCACAGTTGACACCGCCGGGAACACCACAGCGTAATGGTGTGTCCGAACGTCGTAATCGAACTCTCTTAGATATGGTTCGTTCTATGATGTCACTTACAGATTTACCGCTATCATTTTGGGGTTATGCATTAGAAACAACCGCATTCACTTTAAATAGGGCACCGTCTAAATCCGTTGAAACGACACCGTATGAATTATGGTTTGGGAAGAAACCTAAATTGTCGTTCCTTAAAGTTTGGGGTTGCGAAGCCTATGTAAAGAAGTTACAGCCGGACAAGCTTGAACCCAAAGCGGAAAAATGCGTCTTCATAGGATACCCAAAGGAAACTATTGGGTATACCTTCTATCATAGATCCGAAGGCAAAATCTTCGTTGCCAAGAATGGATCCTTTCTAGAGAAGGAATTTCTCTCGAAATAAGTGACTGGAAGGAAAGTAGAACTCGACGAGGTTGTCGAACCTTCTCTCGAAATTGCGAGTAGCGTAGCACCGGAAGAAGTTCCTGTGGTGCCTGCACCAATTAGAGAGGAAGCTAATGATGATGATCATGAAACTTCGGTTGAAGTTGCTATAGAACCTCGGAGGTCAACAAGAACTCATACCACTCCAGATTGGTATGATCCCGTTATGAGTGTCATGTTGGTGGACAACACCGATGACCCTGAGACATATGAGGAAGCAATGATGAGCCCAGATTCCAATAAATGGCAAGAAGCAATGAAATCCGAGATTGGATCCATGTACGAAAACCAAGTATGGACCTTGGTGGACTTACCAGATGACCGGAAGGCTGTCAAGAACAAATGGATCTTCAAGAAGAAAACAGATGCTGATGGTAATGTTACTGTCTATAAAGCTCGACTTGTCGCAAAAGGGTTTCGACAAATTCAAGGATTTGACTACGATGAGACTTTCTCACCAGTAGCGAAGCTAAAGTCTGTGAGGATTATGTTAGCAATCGCTGCATATTATGATTATGAGATATGGCAGATGGATGTCAAAACAGCATTCCTCAATGGAGATATTGATGAAGAGTTGTATATGATGCAACCCAAAGGTTTTGTCGATCCTAAAGATGCTAACAAGGTATGCAAACTTCAACGGTCCATTTATGGATTGAAGCAAGCATCCCGAAGTTGGAATCAACGTTTTGATAAGGTGATCAAAAGTTTTGGTTTTATACAAACTTATGGAGAAGCTTGTATTTACAAGAAAGTGAGTGGGAGCTTTGTAGCATTCTTAATACTATATCTGGATGACATATTATTGATTGGGAATGATGTAGACCTTCTTAATAGTGTCAAGGAATATTTGAATAATAGTTTTTCAATGAAGGATCTTGGCGAAGCAGCTTACATATTAGGCATAAAGATTTACAGAGATAGATCGAAACGCCAAATATCATTGTCATAGAGTACATATTTGGACAAAGTTCTAAAGAGGTTTGGAATGGAAGATAGCAAGAAAGGGTTCTTGCCCATGTTGCCCAATACGACCTTGAGTAAAACTCAAAGTCCGACATCGGCAGAAGATAGAGAAAGGATGAGTAAGACTCCCTATGCCTCAGCCATAGGATCTCTAATGTATGCCATGCTATGTACTAGACCCGACATTGCATATGCTGTTAGTTTGACTAGCAGATATCAAAGTGATCCAGGAGTGGATCATTGGACAGCGGTCAAAAACATCCTTAAGTACTTGAGAAGAACTAAGGATATGGTTCTTTCTTATGGAGGTGATGAACAACTCGTTGTTAATGGTTACACCGATGCTAGTTGGAACACCGATCCGGATGATTCTAAATCACAATCTGGATACGTGTTTATTTTGAATGGTGCAACAGTTAGTTGGAGGAGTGCAAAGCAAAGCGTTGTGGCGAGATCTTCAACTGAATCGGAATACATGGCTGCTTCGGAGGCTTCACAAGAAGCGATATGGATGAAAGAGTTCATTACAGAGCTGGGTGTGGTTCCTAGTGCGCTGGACCCAATGTCTATCTACTGTGATAACATGGGGCCATAGCCAATGCGCAAGAACCAAGGTCACACAAGAAGCTGAAGCACATCAAGCTGCGTTTTCACGCTATTCGAGAACATATCCAAGATGGGGATATAAAGATTTGCAAAGTACACATAGATCTGAATGTGGCGGATCCGTTGACTAAACCTCTCCCGAGGGCAAAACATGACCAACACCAAACTGCCATGGGTGTTCGGTATATTACCATGTAATCTAGATTAGATGACTCTAGTGCAAGTGGGAGACTATTGGAGATATGCCCTAGAGGCAATAATAAATGTAGTTATTATTATATCTTTGTGTTTATGATAAATGTTTACATTCATGCTATAATAGTATTAACAAGGAAACATTGATACTTGTGTGATTTGTAAACTTAATTTGAAGTCCCTAGTATAGCCTCTATACATCACTAGCTTGTTGGTTGATAAATGATTGTGGTTTCTCTATCATGAACATTGAGATGTTATCAACAACAAGATCATATCGTTAGGAGAATGATATGATGGACATACTCCTATAGATAAGCGTAGCATAAAGATCAAGTCATTTTAATAGTTCAATTGCTATATGCTTTCTGATACATAGTAACCTAATTCCTTCGACTATGAGATCATGCATATCACCATTACCGGATGGATGCTTTGATGACATCAAACACCACATCGTAACTGGGTGGCTATAAAGGTGGCATTGAGTGTTCGGAAAGTATTGGTTGAAACACATGGATCAAGACTGGGATTTGTCCATCCATATGACGGATAGATATACTCTGGGCCCTCTTGGTGGAATGTCATCCAATTAGCTTGCAAGCATGTGACTGGCTCACAAGGGATCACATATCACGGGAACGAGAAAAGAGTACTTATCGGTAACGAGGTTGAACTAGGTATGCAGAGATACCGACGATCATAACCTCGGATAAGTAAACTATCGTGAGACAAAGGGAAATTGGTATCGTATGTAAGTGGTTCATTCGATCGCAAAGTAATCGTAGAAATATGTGGGAGCCATATGAATTTCCAGATTCCTCTATTGGTTATTGTTCGGAGAAGTGTCTCGATCATGTCCGCATAATTCACGAACCGTAGGGAGACACACTTAAGGATTCGACGTTGTTTGAGTAGTTATGGAATGAATGAGAAAGAGACCGAATGTTGTTCGAAGTCTCGGATGGGATCCAGGATATCACGAGGTGATCCGGAATGGTCCGGAGAATAAGATTCATATAAGGAATTGCGGAATGATTCCCGTGTTTTCATCGGGAATGTTCTAGAAGGTTCCAGAATGTCCGGCACTCCGAAGTGGAAGGGGTACATGAATGTGTCATTGCAAGTTGGAATGATTGCATCATGTACTAAGTGTCTTCGCTGTCCAAAATAAAGGGTTTATTCAAATCCTAAATTGAAAAGTCAAACGGCTAGTTTGAAAGTCAAACGGCAAGTTTTGGAAAGAGGAGGAGGAGGTTGAAACCGAGTTGGGGAGGGAGTCCCTCCTCCCCAAGCCGGCGCACCACCCAAGCCGAGTTGGGGAGGGACTCCCCTCCCTCCCCTTGGCCGCCGGCCCCTCCACCTATATAAGGAGCGGCAGGGCTCCCTCCTAGCACACACAAGTACCTCTCCTCAAACCCTAGCTTGGCGCCTACCACCATAGCCGCCGCCGCCCCCTAGGGTTTTGCCCTAGCCGCCGACTTGGGGTACCCCAAACCCTAGCCGCCGGCTCTAGCCTCTCCTCCTTGGTGTGTCTAAAACCTAGATCGCCGAGGAGCTCTCTCATACTCCACCAAACTCGCTCCGGCTTAAGGCGAAGCCCTGCGAGATCTCCCCACTACTTCTGGTACCACGCCGTTGTGCTGCCGGAATCGCGAGGAGAGTGCTACAACCTCCGCTGCCTGCTGGAACAAGGGAGAGGAAGGTCTTCGTCGAGTACCGAACGTGTGACCGACTGCGGGAGCGCTGCCGGAACGCAGCGTCGGAAGGATCGTCTACGCGATCTTGAGATCGGGAAGAGTACGACTACATCACCCACGAGAATCCGCTCTCGTTAAACACTTTGGAATCTTCGAGGGTAAGTTATTCCATCGACTCATTGCTACAATCTAGTAGATAGATCTTGGCTTGTTTGTTTGTATGCGATAGAATTTTTTGTTTTCCATGCTACGAAACCCTACACCATCTGCATCATATAAGTACGTTTATCAAAAAATAGGACATCATAAATAGTGAAATGACCAATTGACATCGACACATGCATTGTATCAATGACAGAGAAAAGATAAGATTGCTAACCTCGATCAAGGGAAATAAAGAGGAGAAAGCTCAAGTGCGTCTCGGACACCTTCTATATTTTTGTTCTATGAGAAATTGAACGGGATTATTCACTCAAACATTTCATCAAACACCTTCAATGCATGCATAGAAGAGAAAAAACTAGCACACCCCTCACACCTTCCACCAAGAGAAAAAACAGAGTGGAGGCAGAGGGGGCTGGGGCGTTGCATTTATAGAGGGAGGGAGAATACGTCCCGGTTGGAGCCAGCAACCGAGACTAAAGGTGTGTGCCACACCACGTGGCTGTGGCCAAACCTTTAGTCCCGGTTGCTGGCTCCAACCGGGACGTATGCCCCCTTACCAACCGGGACGCATGCCTCCTGGCCCTGTGCCCGCTCGAACCGGACGCGTGCCAGCATTAGTCCCGGTTGGTGGGGCAACCAGGACTAATGCTCTGAGGAGGCGCGAACGGATGACCCTTTTTCCACTAGTGTAGCTTAGCCTCCCAAAAGTATAGTTAATTATAAACAGTAACACAAAAGCGCATTTCATTTCATGATCAGAAAAAATAGGACATCATGAGACATAGGTATTTTTCCAAAAGTTTCAACTCAAAGAAAACATTCTTTTGAAATTTACTGTGACCTATAAAATCTTTCTAAGATTTCTAACCTACAAATAGAATCTATAAATGAGAAATTCCTAAGAGTTAATGTTTTATAATTCTTTTAGATACAAAAATGACATAGATCCATGTCATGGATATAGAACAAGAATCTTATGTATGACCTCTTCTGACAAAAAACATGGTTTTGCCATTGATATTTCTATTGGGGCACAAATCGTTCTTCCATGTAAAGTCACATGCTAGTTATTGAGCATCGAGAAAGTACCTCACATATTTGGTATGTGCTGGATTTTCTCTTCCATTTGACAACAACCATGCCAACAAATTATGAATGTTGGTTCCACTAAGAGCTTAATGGCACCATAATTCATGGCACCTCCACACATGGAACGAAATCATAAGTCCATATAGAGTATTCTATCCCACCTCATCTATATTTAAGCATTTTATCTTCAAACTTTCAATTTTGGAAAGCATCAGCCCTCATGTACTTTTCTTCTAACGGTAACATGCTTAGGTGCAATTTCAATCATCTAGAGTAATGATATGCTTAAGTAAACATTATGATCTATAGTATGATGTTTTACTTTTCTATGATAATCAGATAACAATTTTCCTTTGTGTAGTTAAATATATTGGGTGTAATTATTTGATATTCCTTAATGAAGATTTATTGGTTATGGTCTACTCACAAAGATTGATGGTATAATTTATTGTCATATGAATTTCTAGCGAACCACATTCTTTTAACCATATTGTACTTTTAATATACAATACATAGATGTGAGATTTCAATACCATGATAGTAGTACCCTTAAGTATGTGACCATAGGGAGTACAAGCCAATTAAGAACTTTTAAGAAATTTCGGAAATTTCAAGTTCATTATATCATGAAAACGATATATGTGCCTAGTGAGTTATCGATCATTTCAAACTCCACCGGTTCCCAACAATCGGACGACAAGAGGCAGCGAACAACAATTTAAACGTTTAGTGAGTAGTTTAGGTACCTTCTTTTATTATATTTGTGCATGACACTAGGAAATTCAAAGATGCAAAATTTAACCTTGAATCGGTTCCAATTGTTTTTTATTTACTAATTTTAATGATCTGCACTGAAACCAAAGTTTCATTCCAAGTGAGAAGTATAAGATGACATGCATACTTGAGCTAAATGTTTTAGGACCGTTGAATTGGTTTTTATTGGTTTAGACCCTTTTAAAGATATATCGGTTGTGATAGTAATCAAAAAGTTCAATAGATTTCATATCTAGAGAGAATTTCAAATATATCAGTTTGTTTCGACTATAATATGGTAGACACCACACGATCAACAAATAAAGAAGCTTTCTTTTGCGAATCAAAATAAAGAAGCTTTTGATTCAGCTTCACCATTATAAGAGATGTTCCTCATAACGACGATGTAAAATAGTCACCTCCTTATTTTTTCGCTTAATAGAATTTTGTTTACTACAAATTTCCAAAGTTTAGCCCAAAGATTTTTGACTAAATCTATATACTTGGTATTCAAACATGGTGTGAACACGCCTCTACACATTATTTTTTATCGATATCTGAAACTCTGACTTAATTGGCATGCTCCATATGAAAAAAAGATCAGTGCACATCCGTGCAACCGTGACCAAAGTAATTCTATTGGTCTTCGAGGGTTTCCCAATTTCTTTCCTTTCCTTTTTCTACTCATGATCTAATATTTGTCCGTTTCGTCCTATGAGTTTCCACTACAACCTTTACTTATTGCATGCAGACTATTTTTTTCGTCCTTGGCTGAGTCCGCGTGGGAATAATCCACGCACAACCAGGACTTTGGCTAGATTTCTTTCCGTTTTTCATAAAATTCCAAGCTCTTTCCCTACCTTTGTTTTTCTGCGTGTTACCTGCAAACTGTTTTTATTTTTTAATTGTGTCTTGTCTCTATCTCATGGACGCTTAAATTAAACGTGTCAATGCAGATATATAGCGTGGGCAAAAGCCTGGTTGTAGAAGGAATATGTACCGGTCAGGGGCGGACTCAGCATCCCTGTTGGCTGCCCGGCCCGCTTGGCTGCCCGGAGCCGGCCGCGCAGCCTAATTGCATGATTATTTGATTAATAATTAGCAACTTTAGACGTTTGAGTTAAAGGATTGCTCAGACTTTGCAACTTTCTTGGGTCCGCTTATGCTACCAGTGTAAGACCACTTGGCAACAACACTGTTTAGAGACTGTTTGTGGTGGTTGCTAATAAAGTCGCAGCAAATTTATCTCAAAAAGAAAATGTAAACATTTTGAAGACTGATTGTGGTGGTTGCTAATAAAGTCACAGCAAGTCTATCAAAAAAAATGTACCAACGTGAGATTGTGCCGACCGGGTCTTAAACCCAACACCTTAGCTTTTCAACACGTGCAGATTGCATGAATCAATCAACTCTCATAGCCTAAGCCGGTAGGAAAAAGTGAAAATGCACCCGTAGTTCATGAGGGTACGCATCAAACGGGAGATGCTGCTTATTAGCCTACAATTTCTTCTTTTTTCGAGCTTAGTGACGCCTCTGTGAACCTTGGATAGTCGTCGGATGGAAGACCATGCATGTGGAGTTGCATGTACAATCCATGAGTCCAATGCATGTGCATAACATGTGGTTCCACATGCTGACTTTGAACATAGATATACCAAATACTTTTGTAAGTGGGCGCAATTAGCTGCCAATCACGAGTTCGCTTGTACTACTAATTATGGAAGATAGAACTTGCGTGCTCATGTGTGACTGGATCTATACCCTGCAGTTTCGACTAATACTCCATATAAGAGATCAAGGTGGTTCATCCGGCTGCTACCGGTGAATAAAATGCATATAATTAATGGTGAAATCTAGTGATCGACGACCCCGGACAGTGATACGTACATTTTGAAAGGCCCTTGGCGACGCGCGCGGGACCATCCTCGTACGTTCCTTCCCAGCTAACTAACGAGTTAGATGTAGGCTGCTTAGCATTCGATGTTTTTATTATGCTTTGTTTGATTAGTTTCGGTGACCAGGCATGATTTGCTTGCGTCGTCACTTGGAGAAATAATATGCCTAGGCAACTAGGCATACATATGCCAGGATCAAAGCTTATACCTAATAGCTTCTTGGACTTCCAAGTGGACAGTAGTAATAAAAAAGAAAAAAACATCTTAAAATGGCATGTGCGCATGGACTATGGTCTAGCTCTATTTTCCGTCCCCGGGCATGAAGAGATGTGTATATACAAAAACATTCACCTTCATATATGAGATGTCACACGTGAGTATCTCCTTGAGTTGTGAGATGAAAAAGACAAATAAAACGGGTTCCGAGCTACTCCATATCTTCCATATTAATTAACTATCACGGATTTGTCTAGATACATACTGTCTAGATACATATGTAAATAGATTTGTTTTAGTATCTAGATGTATGCGAATCAGAAAAATCTGCAAGGGTTAATATGAAACCAAGGTAGTAAGGTTTTCGCATATTTGTAGAAACAACCTTGTGTTCCCAACAAAATCAACCACACTCTAGCTCGTTGAGATTATGCTTGTTGCTACATTTGTAAAAACTATTCTATATTTATATCAATATCAAGTATTCAATAGTCTCATAATGTTTTATGTTGTTTCATCAAGTTCTGATTTCATCTAGTTTTAGAAAATCAACGCAAAATGCCACGTCGTCATATGGAACTTAGATGACTTCCATATTCATAAATTGATAAGGCTTAGTTTTATTTGCTAATTAAATTCCACTCAAACCTTATGGGTGCACGCGAAGCAATGGTTTACCAAGTGCAGCGGATACATTCTTCTCCAAGGTGAGCTTAGAAATATGGGAGACATATATGCAAATACTGCTTGACTAGGGAGTGTCAAAATTACCTTTTGTTGAACATATGAGATTTGAAATTTGGGTGGAGTAGGGAGGGAAGCTGATCCCCTTACACGTTACCACAGCCCTGCCCTAACGTTTCAGTACGTGGAGCCCCTAGACATGGGACCCACCTGTTAGTGACTCAAAGGTAGGGAACGGCTGGGTTAGGTACCAGAGTTTGTATAGTATACAAGAAATTGGCGGAATTGGCCGCTAATAGCAATTATTTTTTCATGGAGGGTAACCTCGTGGAATCTGCATTGGTACAAGCAGCCGTAGTACCTCTTCCATTGCAGACAATTAGCATGTATGAGCAGTAGTACAGTGTCTCATGCGCAAGCGCTCAAATGACGATTATACTAATTAAAACGATGTTTGACTGTCAGAAACAGTGACATGCAGACCAGAGGAAGACGTAGGTACGAGGAGAGTTTCCTCCGGCTGCTAATGACTAGAAGATGCATGCATGTATGCTGCTAAATCTACCTTAAAAAAAGTTTGGTAAAATCTGTTGTTTGACGGCTGGCTCTGGACGTCTACTTAAAGGCCTCATGGTGGCGAGATGCTTTCTCACAGCTTCTTCCCACAGTAAACCATTACCTGGCTAGCTAGCGAATTCCCAAAGCTATCAGCTCCCATGGCGTCCACCGTCGCTGCCACTCATGATGAGATCCAGTCTGGCTACGAGCCCTCTCCATGGGGTGACTTCTTCACTGGATACCAGCCACAGCACCTGCAGGTATATACTCCTACGGGAACTTACCAAGCGATGGGTGTATGTATGTGTCGGTTTTCTGTAAGAATTAGTTTCCTTCAAGACATTTTGTTGGTTGTAGCTGGGAACACGGCATGAAATAATGTACGGTATGGTACATCTTTTATATAACTAAAACAGTTAAATTTGATAAATCTTTATTTAGATAGTCTTAGTACTTTATTGCTTTTGAAAACCGGGTATTTGCAAAGCTTTTCTGTTAACAAGTGTTTGTGGCTAGCTAGATTATAAGACACTGTTGCCTCATTTGCGCGTGTGAGCTATTACGATTCTAGCGCTTTTCACCAAATTTGCAATACTATTTGTTAATATTAACACATGTTGGCATTTATTTTGGTTAATTCAATTTCATCAACAACAGGAGAGGTCTGAGGAGTGGATGACGGTGAGAGCCGATGAACTGAAGGAAGAGGTCCGGAAGTTGTTTAAGACTTGTGACAACACCGCAGCTAGAATTTTCCTACTAGATACAATTCAACATCTCGGCATAGATCACCACTTTGAACAAGATATCGAGAATGCTTTAAGCCTAGTCCTGCGGAGTGACTTCAGTAACTTAAGCCTCCATGAGGTTGCTCTGGGGTTTCTCTTACTTAGGCAGCAGGGATATTGGGTGTCTCCAGGTATCTTACCGTACCATATCTGTCTATCATGATTTTTTTTGTAAATATCTGCACAGACTCTTATGATCCGTATAAAGAAACAAATAACTTATTTAGTTAACTACAACTACTAGATTGAGTTATCAAGCTTATATTTCTACTTTTAGACAAAGTAACTTCATAGGGTAGTGGATATATCATCGTCATACACAAGTTGACTTCACATACTTTAAATAGGTCTTAGATTGCTGACCATAATTTCTCCATTATTGCAGATGTGTTTAATAAATTCAAGGGTGAAGATGGGAGCTTCAACAAGGATATAACTAATGACACAAAAGGATTACTAAGTTTATACAATGGAGCACATCTTCTCATTCATGGTGAGGTGATACTCGAAGAAGCCAAGGCTTTTGCACAACATCATCTTGAATTGATGAAGGGTAGTCTCAGTTTTCCACTAGCAGAGCAAGTCAAGCGTGCTCTTCATGTACCACTACCAAGGACATGTAAGAGAATTGAAACACTTCACTACATCTCAGAGTACAATGAAGAAGAAGGGCATAACACAGTTCTACTGGAGCTCGCAAAATTGGATTTTAACCTTCTGCAACATGTTCACTTGAAGGAGCTCAAAGCTATTACTGAGTATGTTTACCTCTTAATTATCTATTAAATCCATCATGAATTAATATGAAAATGATAAAATATTGTGATGTGACTTGACATGATATTGATTGATGTACTGAACATGCTTTTCACATTAATTATTTTACTCTTGTAAATTTGATGTACAGGTGGTGGAACAGCTTTTCTGGAAACGTCGGACTAAGTTTTATTCGTGGTCGTATCGTGGAGAGCTACACTTGGGCCTATGTGGTGTACCATGAGAAAGGTTTTAAGCTCCCACGAAGTATCATCTCCAAGATGATAGTAATAATCACCACACTAGATGACATATATGATACCCATGCCACCATAGAGGAATGTCGGAAGCTAAATGGAGCAATACAAAGGTTAGACATTAGCGGTTTCATATTTTTACTGAACAAAATCAAGCTATAGATATTTTTATATGCTAATTTTATTCTAGAGATGTCATTATCAAGAAAACGGAAGGGGAAAATATTAAACACCTATGAGGGGGTTTGGTTGTACGATTTGGATGCGCGACTTAAACCCTTCTAGTATTGTTATACAATTAACATGAAGATACAATTATCAAGTCACACTAATGCAGTTTGTCTCGCTATTTTTGTTGCACTCCACAATTGGATATGTAGATGGGATGAGAGCGCGGTTTCTGTTCTACCGGAGTATCTCAAGAACCTATATATGGAGTTGTTGAGGACCTTCAGGAATATTGAGGCTGACGTGCCAATCGACATGAACTATGAAATTAGCTACCTCAGGAAATCGGTATTCCTTTGTGACATACAAACTTTATATATTTTTAGAAATGTTAGAAGGTAATGCTATTTAGAAGCTTGCATAGGTATGTGTCCTACTAGCAATAGGGTACATTAAAATTGGCATTTAAGCATGTATGATGCATGAAAATCAATACGACGTCCATAGCTAGTTGTGACTTTGGAATACAAGGGAATGAACCAAAAAACTTCCAAACATATAGGTTGAGTTTTCCTAGAACATGCGCTTATATTATGTATTACTTTACTTTTTGTTGCTAATTATCTTACATGGCATGTATGTGTGCATGCAGATACAAAATCATGTAACTGGTTACCTACAAGAAGCTGAATGGGCACACAAGAATTACACGCCGAGCTTTAAGGACCAAGTGGATTTGACTAGCCTTACAATAGGCGCACCTACTCTATCTGTGTCAGTGATGGCTGGCATGGCTGATGAAATAATGAAGCAAGCACTCGAGTGGGTCTCTACTGTGCCGAGTGTAGTCATATCAGCCGGAAAGATTGTACGTTTCATGAATGATATTGGTGCATTTAAGGTATATACATAATTACTCTTATTATCAACTAATTGTGCCTCATCCTTTATTTCACAATATAATATAGTATTGTGTTATACAGCGCCGAAAGTGCAAGGGTGATGCAGCAAGCTCCGTGGAGTGTTATATGCATGAGTATGGTGTCTCAGGTGATGTGGCCATTTCAAAGATTGACGCACTAATAGAAGATGAATGGAAGACTCTGAACCAAGCTCGTTTTGAAAATCATGCACTACTCCCAGCACTACAACGAATTATTGGCTTAGCTTATACTGCTTCGTTTTTCTATGATAACCGGAACGACGTATATACGAGCAGCACACTACTTCAGGAGATCATTGAGAGCTTCTTCGTCAAGCCCGTCTAGGATTCGCCAATTATAGGGATGTGCAACGGATTTTAGAAGAATCGTGTCGTGTATTTCATACTGCTGCCTAGTTTTTTTATGTAGATTCAAAAATTTATTTTTCCCATTTAGATGTCTCGAGTCATATTCTTACATACATGATTCCACCCACATGTATGTGCCATATATCTGTAGGGTTCGCAGCATAGAAAACAAAAAATTTCCTACGATGTGAACTATATACCAAGATCCATCTACTAGATACAAACAACGGGCGGATGTATATCCGTAGAGAACATACCCTTGAAGACCGACAAAGCTTCACGAGTTCAACTCGTGGTTGATGTAGACGATCTCTTGCCGATCTCAAGATCGAGAGGAAGTCCTAGCGCCGCAAATCAGCAGCGCATCCGTGCTCGCACACACGTTCGAGGCACCGAGCAACCTCCGCCTCCTCGCTCCAGCGATGCAGCGGAAGCACAACTCTTTCTTGCCGAATAGCCACCGGGAACATGTATCTCGCTAGTCCGAGACCATGGGGGATAAATTCTAGAGGGGGAGAGAGATCCTTCACGAGGAGGTGTGAGAGACAAGTGAGGAGGGGGGGCACCCAAGGGGGTGGCCGCCGGCCATGGGGGCTGCCCCCTCCCCTCCTTCATTCATGTGGGTGGACACTCCACTCACAAAATGCCCTTTAAATTTCCTTCACTCAAAAGTCCACTCAAATTCCCATTAAATTTCCACCAAATTTAATGCAAACTCTCATTAAATAAAACTCTTTTATTTTATTCAGAATTTTGTCAATTACTTTAATGACAAACATTCACAAATAACCCCTTGCTAGAATTCTATTTCACATGCATAACCACTTTATGCAATTTCACCCGAAAACCTGTTTCGGTATCTAGTGAAATAAATTCCTGCGCTTGTTCATTCTTTCGGCATGAAACATTTGCTCCAATTGGATGTCGGTGTCTCTTAAGTGTGTCACCCTACGGTTCGTGAATAATGCGGACATGATCGAGATCCCTCTCGGATCAATAATCAGAAGCGGGATCTGGAGACCCATACTGACTCCCACACATTCAACGATGACTTTCTTGTGATCGTCGGAACCTTTTACGCTAGTATCTTAATCCCTTTGTTTCACGATATATTACATGTCCGAGATTCGATCATCGGTATCTCCATACCTAGTTTGATCTCGTTACCGACATGCACTCTTTTCTCGTTCCTGTGATATAACATTCTAGTGATCAAATCACTTGCTTGCAAGCTAATCAATGTGATATCACCGAGAGGGCCCAGAGTATATCTATCTGTCATCGGGATGAACAAATTCCACTCTCGATCCATGAGCCTCAACATAACACTTTATTAGTTCTGAATCCATCTTTATAATCACCCTGTTACGGTGTGACGTTTGATGTTATCAAGAAACTCTTCCGGTGTTAGTGATTGACATGATCTCATGGTCTAAGGATTAGGATCACTTCGTAAGTTGTTATAGCAATATAAACTCAATGACTTTGATCGTAATGCTATACTTCGGATGAATGTTCATCACACCATTACACTAATGTTGTGATCCCGTTATTAACAACATCCAATGTCCATGATCAGGAAACCTTGATCATCTTGTTAATCAACGAGCTAGTTTATGAGAGAGGCATAACTAGGAACTTTCTGTTTGTTTATTAAACACACATGTATTAACGTTTCCGTATTAATACAATTATAGCATGCAAAATAAACATCTATCATATACTTGGAATACACATAATAAACACTTATTATTGCCTCTCAGGGCATATTCCCTCCAGTCTCCCACTTGCACTAGAGACAATAATCTAGTTACATAGTGATAAATCTAACACCCATTGAGTTCTGGTGTTGATCATGTTTTGCTCTAGGGAGAGTTTTAGTCAACGGATCTGCTACATTGAGATCCGTATGTACTTTACAAATCTTTATATCTCCATCCTTGACATGCTCGCGGATGGAGTGAAACCGGCGCTTAATATGCTTGGAATGCTTGTGAGACCTTGGCTCTTTGGCATTGGCAATGGCACCATTGTTGTCACAATAGATCACCATTGGGTCCAATGCGTTTGCCACCACTCCTAGTTCGGATATGAACTCCTTCATCCAAACTTCTTCCTGAGCCGCTTCTGAAGCAGCAACATATTCGGCCTCTGTTGTTGATCCCGCTACCACAGGTTGTTTGGAGCTCCTCCAACTAACCGCTCCGCCATTCATGAGAAATACGTATCCGGATTGAGACTTAGAGTCATCCGGATCGGTGTCAAAGCTAGCATCGACATAACACTTAGCGACGAGCTCTTCTTCACCTCCGTATACAAGAAACATATCCTTAGTTCTTCGTAAGTACTTAAGGATATTCTTGACCGCTATCCAGTGTTCCGAACCTGGATCCGATTGGTACCTACTAGTCAAACTAATAGCATGTGCCACATCCGGTCTTGTACATAGCATGGCGTACATTATAGAGCCTATGGCTGAAGCATAGGGGACTTTGTCCATTATCTCTCTTTCTTCCGCCGAAGCCGGACTTTGAGTCTTACTCAATGTCTTGCCTTGCAACATAGGTAAGAACCCCTTCTTACTTCCGTCCATTTTAAACTTCTTTAAAATCTTATCAAGGTATGTACTTTGCGATAGCCCTATTAGGCGCCTAGATCTATCTCTATAGATCTTTATGCCTAATATGTATGACGCTTCACCTAGGTCCTTCATTGAAAAATTGTTGTTTAGATAACTTTTAACACTGTTTAAAAGATCTATATCATTTCCGATCAATAATATGTCATCCACATATAATATCAGAAATGCCACATTGCTCCCACTCACTTTCTTGTAAATACAAGCTTCTCCATAAGTTTGGACAAATCCAAACTCTTTGATCACCTCATCAAAGCGGAGATTCCAACTTCGTGATGCTTGCTTCAATCCATAGATGGATCGCTGAAGCTTGCACACCTTGTTAGCATCCTTAGGATCGACAAAACCCTTTGGTTGTATCATATACAACTCTTCTTCAATATTCCCATTGAGAAACGCGGTTTTGACATCCATCTGCCATATCTCATAATCGAAATATGCAGCAATTGCTAACATAATCCTAACTAACTTTAGCATCGCTACGGGAGAGAAAGTATCATCGTAGTCAACTCCTTGAATTTGTCGAAACCCCTTTGCGACAAGTCGAGCTTTATAGACGGTCACATTACCATCAACATCAGTTTTCTTTTTGAAAATCCATTTGTTCTCCACGGCCTTTCGGCCGTGAGGTAGTTCCACCAAGTTCCAAACTTGATTTTCATACATGGATTCCATCTCGGATTTCATGGCTTCTAACCATTTGTTGGAATCCGGGCTCATCATCGCTTCTTCATACGTCACAGGGTCATCATTTTCATCAACCATGAAATTCATGAAAGGATTTCCGTACAGCTCGGGAGCTGCACGCGTCCTGTTTGACCTGCGAGGTTCGGTAGTACTCTCTTTCGGAGTTTCATGATCATTATCATTAGTTCCCTCTTCAACAGGTGGAGCCAACTCCGGAACAACTTCCGGCGCTGCGCTACTCGCCATACTTTGAAGAGAAGGTTCCACAACCTCTTCGAGTTCTACCTTCCGACTACTCACACCTTTCGCGAGAAACTCTTTCTCTAGAAAGGATCCATTCTTGGCAACAAAAACCTTGCCCTCGGATCTGTGATAGAAGGAATACCCAATAGTTTCTTTAGGGTATCCTATGAAGACGCATTTTTCCGCTTTGGGTTCGAGTTTATCCGGTTGAAGTTTCTTCACATAAACATCGCATCCCCAAACTTTAAGAAATGACAGCTTAGGTTTGTTTCCAAACCACAATTCATACGGTGTCTTTTCAACGGATTTAGATGGTGCCCGATTTAAAGTGAATGCAGCAGTTTCTAGTGCATATCCCCAAAATGACAACGGCAAGTCCGTCAGAGACATCATAGATCGAACCATATCTAATAAAGTACGATTACGATGTTCCGACACACCATTTCGCTGTGGTGTTCCGGCAGGTGTGAGTTGTGAAACAATTCCACACTCTTTCATGTGAGTGCTAAACTCGTAACTTAGATACTCACCTCCATGGTCGGACCGTAGAAATTTGATCTTTCTATTACGATGATTTTCCACTTCATTCTGAAATTCCTTGAACTTTTCAAAGGTTTCAGACTTGTGTTTCATCAAGTAGATATAACCGTATATACTCAAATCATCCGTGAAAGTAACAAAATAACGATATCCACCTCGCGCCGACACACTCATTGGACCACATACATCAGAATGTATGATTTCCAATAAATCTGTCGCCCGTTCCATTGAACCGGAAAACGGCGTTCTAGTCATCTTGCCCATAAGGCACGGCTCACATGTATCAAATGATTCATAATCAAGTGATTCCAAAAGTCCATCCGAATGGAGCTTCTTCATGCGTTTAACGCCAATATGACCTAGACGGCAGTGCCACATATATGCGGATATATCATCATTAAGTTTAATCCTTTTAGCATCAACATTATGAATATGTGTAACATTATCATCGAGATCTAATAGAAATAAACCATTCATCATCGGTGCATGACCATAAAAGATTTCATTCATATAAATGGAACAACCATTGTTCTCGGATTTAAATGAATAACCACTTCGCATCAAACACGATCCAGATACAATGTTCATGCTCAGTGCAGGCACCAGATAACATTTATTCAAGTTTATAACTAATCCCGACGGTAAGTGGAGAGGCAGCGTTCCGACGGCGATCACATCAACACTTGATCCATTGCCGACACGCATCTTGACCTCACCCCTTGCTAGCGGTCGCTTGTTCCGCAGCCCCTGATTCGAGTTACAAATATTAGCAACTGAACCGGTATCAAATACCCAGGTGCTACTGCGAGCACTAGTCAAGTACACATCAATAACATGTATATCATATATACCTTTGTTTGCCTTGCCGGCCTTCTTGTCTGCCAGATACTTGGGGCAGTTGCGCTTCCAATGGCCAGTCCCCTTACAATAGTAGCACTCGGAATCAGACTTAGGTCCAACTCGGGGTTTCTTTTCAGGCGCGGCAACCGGCTTGCCGCCCTTACTTCCCTTCCGTTTTCCCTTCTTGTCTTTCTTGAAACCAGTGTTCCTATTGATCATCAACACTTGATGTTCCTTTTTGATCTCCACTTCTGCAGTTTTAAGCATTGACAGAAGCTCGGGGAGAGACTTCTTCATGCCTTGCATATTATAGTTCATCACAAAGCTCTTATAGCTAGGTGGCAGAGACTGCAGAACACGATGGATGCCTAAATCAATGGGAATCGATATTCCCAAGGACACAAGCTTATCGGCGTAACCCGACATCTTGAGTACATGCTCACTAACGGAGCTGTGCTCTTCCATCATGCAGCTAAAGAACTTTTCTGAAGCGTTGTAGCTCTCTACAGCAGCATGTGTGTCGAAAATCATTTTCAACTCACCCATTGTATCAAATGCATTTCCGTTTTCGAAACGCTTTCGAAGTTCTGGCTCTAGCCCATACAATATGCCGCAATGAACTAAGTTGTGGTCCTCCTGACGAGTCTGATAGACATTCTTCTCCTCGTCAGGGGCATCATCAAAAGGTGGGGGGCCTAACGGCGCTTCTAGCACATATTGCTTTTGTGCAGCAGAGAGGAGAATCCTCAAATTCATGGCCCATTTGGTAAAGTTGCTACCGTTCGTTGCTAGTTTCTCTTTCTCCATGAACACATTGAAATTAAAAGCAGGTGGTGCCATCTACAACAGAATTTGTAAAGTTTAGACTAAGTGTATGATAGATTGAGTTCAACTAATCTTTATTACGAATGAACTCCCACTCAAAAATGACATCCCTCGTGCCTTTTTGGTGATTACATGAACCAAATCCACTACACCAAGTCCGATCATCACGTGAGTCGGTATAGCTTCAAAGGCGAGCATCAAATGGGCATCATATCAACTATATGACTCATGCTTAACCTTTCGGTCCGTGTTCCGAGGCCATGTCTGTACATGCTAGGCTCGCCAAGTTAGAACCTTAGTATTCGCATGTGTAACTGTTTTACACCCGAAATATGGTCGTGGATCCAAGAACACCCGATCATCACGTGATGTCTTGGAGCGACGAAAACATAATCGGTGCATACTAAAGGAAGAACACATTCTTATCTTGATATTTAAATGAGGGATCATCTTATTATGCTAACAAAGCGCTAAACAAGCAATATAAGATGCTATCAAACATAATATGTTTATCAGTGAAATTATATGGTTCCCGCTAGCCACTTATGCAAACTAGTTGCATGTCAAGCGTGGAACAGGTCTCATGTGCGAGGACATGTAAAGTTTGTCCGGGCCGCTTCATCCCACTATGCCACCAATATCCAAAATTACAACAAAGGAGCAACAACATGATCATCATCGCCCACATACTCATATGTGTACTACCCGTGTAAAGTATCTACGCATAGATCCGGCTCTGATACCACTGTAGGGTTCGCAACATAGAAAACAAAAATTTTCCTACGATGTGAACTATATACCAAGATCCATCTACTAGATACAAACAACGGGCGGATGTATATCCGTAGAGAACATACCCTTGAAGACCGACAAAGCTTAACGAGTTCAACTCGTGGTTGATGTAGACGATCTCTTGCCGATCTCAAGATCGAGAGGAAGTCCTAGCGCCGCAAATCAGCAGCGCATCCGTGCTCGCACACACGTTCGAGGCACCGAGCAACCTCCGCCTCCTCGCTCCAGCGATGCAGCGGAAGCACAACTCTTTCTTGCCGAATAGCCACCGGGAACATGTATCTCGCTAGTCCGAGACCATGGGGGATAAATTCTAGAGGGGGAGAGAGATCCTTCACGAGGAGGTGTGAGAGACAAGTGAGGAGGGGGGCTCCTTTTATAGGAGGAGGGGGGGCACCCAAGGGGGTGGCCGCCGGCCATGGGGGCTGCCCCCTCCCCTCCTTCATTCATGTGGGTGGACACTCCACTCACAAAATGCCCTTTAAATTTCCTCCACTCAAAAGTCCACTCAAATTCCCATTAAATTTCCACCAAATTTAATGCAAACTCTCATTAAATAAAACTCTTTTATTTTATTCAGAATTTTGTCAATTACTTTAATGACAAACATTCACAAATAACCCCTTGATAGAATTCTATTTCACATGCATAACCACTTTATGCAATTTCACCCGAAAACCTGTTTCGGTATCTAGTGAAATAAATTCCTGCGCTTGTTCATTCTTTCGGCATGAAACATTTGCTCCAATTGGATGTCGGTGTCTCTTAAGTGTGTCACCCTACGGTTCGTGAATAATGCGGACATGATCGAGACCCCTCTCGGATCAATAATCAGAAGCGGGATCTAGAGACCCATACTGACTCCCACACATTCAACGATGACTTTCTTGTGATCGTCGGAACCTTTTACGCTAGTATCTTAATCCCTTTGTTTCACGATATATTACATGTCCGAGATTCGATCATCGGTATCTCCATACCTAGTTTGATCTCATTACCGACATGCACTCTTTTCTCGTTCCTGTGATATAACATTCTAGTGATCAAATCACTTGCTTGCAAGCTCATCAATGTGATATCACCGAGAGGGCCCAGAGTATATCTATCCGTCATCGGGATGAACAAATTCCACTCTCGATCCATGAGCCTCAACATAACACTTTATTAGTTCTGAATCCATCTTTATAATCACCCTGTTACGGTGTGACGTTTGATGTTATCAAGAAACTCTTCCGGTGTTAGTGATTGACATGATCTCATGGTCTAAGGATTAGGATCACTTCGTAAGTTATTATAGCAATATAAACTCAATGACTTTGATCGTAATGCTATACTTCGGATGAATGTTCATCACACCATTACACTAATGTTGTGATCCCGTTATTAACAACATCCAATGTCCATGATCAGGAAACCTTGATCATCTTGTTAATCAACGAGCTAGTTTATGAGAGAGGCATAACTAGGAACTTTCTGTTTGTTTATTAAACACACATGTATTAACGTTTCCGTATTAATACAATTATAGCATGCAAAATAAACATCTATCATATACTTGGAATACACATAATAAACACTTTATTATTGCCTCTCAGGGCATATTCCCTTCAATATCTAGGATTTTCAGTCCATATGATGTTGTCGAGCTGCATGTCAAAGTTTGTTGGATAGATTGGTACAATTTGATCCAAGCATGCACAACATTTGACAACTTTGTTTTCCTTTTTGTAATGGATAAATAAAAGAGAGGCAAAAATACAACATCATCTATTATTTAGTATCAAATATTGTCATGATGTATTGGCTCTATGTGCGCATGCATGTTCTTAAAAGAGGGACTTTTAGCCCCTCGTGGGCCCTATATCTACCAAACTAAGTGGAAAAGAAAAAGGATCTCATTTTTCGCGAATAGATATGTGAACCTCATTCTCTACAGAGTTCATCATTTTCCTTCCAAACACCAGAATTTCCCTATAAATTGTTATTCTCGAGAAGATTTCTAAAACATCAAAAGAGTAAAAGGGAGTTTCTGACTTCTGATTATTAATATTTTTACTAAATAATACAAGTTAACAAATAATACTCCCTCCAGCCCATATTAATTGACTTGGATTTGTCAAAATTTGGATGAACCTATATATTAAATAGTGTCTAGATTCATCCAAATCTAGAAAATGTGAGTCAATTAATATGGGTCGGAGGGAGTATTGAAAATAGGTCATTAAACTGTACAATAGATATACAGAGTATATGAGTAATAGGTATTTGTTGCATGGTCGGGATTACCATATCTTGATATTAATATATTTTCATTTGTCAAGAAATCCTTTGAAATCAGTTGGTATAAGAGCATCTCCAATGGGATCCCCCAAATTTTGCACTCTTTTTTGTCCGATTTGGAGGGGGGGGGGATAGGGAGGTGGAGGGGACCTGTCCGCTCCTTACACCCAAAGACATCCCCCAAATCTTGTCCTCCCCCAAAATTCAAACTTGATTAGATTTTGATCAAACAAACATACATAGCATAGATTTCAAACCATAGTTCGGATACATACAAACCAAACTACACTAAACAAAAACTAAACTAGATATTGAACTAAACTCAAAATTAAATTAACTAGACATATATCTACACTAGTACAAACTCGTTAGTTAGAGACTTAGCCCTAAGACGGTTTCTTGAAAGTTTCAAAAAAGTCCACCTCTGCTCGCCTCCTCAGCCGGTCACAATTTCTAGACTGCCTCTAAGAGTCTTAGAGTGGGTCCCGAACATTCCCTGTCTCTAATAAGAATCCTACAAAAGGAGGTTACAAAAACAAACTGTCTCTTGTAATATATTTAGACGGTCATTCATATAAACTGTCTCCATGAATTATCATCCAGAGACGAATATTATTTTGGTCAGCCTCCAACTGTAGGACTAACATGTGCAGTTGCAGCAGACCCGAACAAGCGGTTCCATTGACTGTACCTTAGACTGATGGGAATAACAACCGTCTCTAAGAGTCGTCCCCTATAGGCGAATAGTTTTCCAACCCACCTCCTCGAATAAGAGAAAACGGTATCTATAGACCAAAAGGGTAGACACTACTAGGAAAACGGCTATAGGTAATCCACACATCCGTGGCGCACGTGCCAATGGTGCCCCACGGGTAAAATAGTCATGGCGCACTGCTAACAAGTGCCCTATGGCTAACTGGCATAACTATGGCCCACATGGTAGTGGCGCGCCTCGGTAACGTGTGGGTCAGTGCACGGCCGATCGCAGACCACCTAGTCGTAGCGCACATGTGAGTGGTGCACTACGGGTGTGGAAGGTAGCCGTGGCTCACATGGGCGCAGTGTGCTACGGGTAAAAGTGGTGCAGTCTATTTTGTAAGTGGACAAACTTACTTGTAGGTCAACATCTTGTAACAGTTGATGAGTGCAGCATCACGTCATTGGGAGACCCCAAGCGGAAGGTATGATGTAGTTCAACAGGCAAGTTTTGCTCAGTAAGAAACCAAGGTTATCGAACCAGTAGGAGGACGGAAACACCCCAAAGGTGCTACAAGCAACATGGAGACCTGCACAACACAAACTCAAGACTTTGCCCCAACTAACAGTGAGGTTGTTAATCTCACCGGTTGCTGTAACAAAGGATTAAACGTATGTGTGGAAGGTAATAGTTTGCATCAAGTAAACAAGTAACAGTGGATGATTTATCAATGGTAAAGACTGGACCGGGGTCCATAGTTCACTAGAGGTGCTCTCCTTAGATAAACAACAGGGCATGAAGGATAAACAAATTACAGCAGGGCAATTGACAGGAACTGAGCAAGGCATAACAATGCATTACCAGACAAAAAGATCCTATGAGATTCGATTGGGCAATACAAAAATATATATAGACCGCCATCCAACTGCATCTATGACAAGAAGTCCACCTTCAGATTATCATCCGAACCCCCTCCAGTATTAAGTTGCAAGCAACAGACAACTGCTTTAAGCAAAGTGTGTAAGGTAAACAATCCACTTGTTCCATGAACAAGAGACTGTTGTTTTCTCCCTTGTAGCAACAACACATCTACAACCGAAGATATTTCTGTCACTTCCCTTGGAAACTAGAGGCATGAACCCACTATCGAGCATAAATATCCCCTCTTGGAGTCACTAGCAACTACTCGGCCAAGATAGCTACTAACAACGGAGAGCATGCAAGATTACAAACAACACAGACATGGTAATATCAAATAGACAAAACCATTAATCAATCTGACATAGTATTCCATTCCCATTTTATTCCCGAACCTTCCCCAGAAAAATCCCGTTTTGGGTGGAATTTTCTGACTTTATCCAGCTATGTAGCAAGAAATAGGCGAGATAATCCTTCAGAGCATCTAACTTGATACAATTTATTTCTGCGTTTTAGCTCTTCTCTTTCAAGTATCATCGAAAGCGAAGCATGGACAATGTGCGGTAAATCGCACGCTAAAGTAGCGTTTCTGTTCGTTTATCTTGATGTGTTTCGGTTGCATATTGGTCAAAAAGTAGGACTATCTTCATCTTATTGGAGAAGAGGGTAGCTATAGCGCTCTCCTCCTTCATCTTGACCTTTTCTCTTTTACCACAGGAAGTTCTCCAAAAGGATTCTTTTTTTTTGCGAATGTGTCACAGCTGATTACACATTTTTTTCCATTTTAAAGAGTGGCTTTCTATGTCCAATATCTCGATCGAAGTATGGAGGTCAAAATAAATAGACTAATGATGAATGGAAAGGAATTTGGAGAGATTGGCTCTATAGAAAGGGGAGCGAGTCTTTGAAATATGTTAGCGCCGAGGGTTCACTAAACCTACTGTCCTTCTGACTTTCGTGTTTCGTAACTCATTAGATTCCTAGCTTTTTAGCTAGGGCTTTGGCAGATAAATAGCTAGATTTGTAACAATCAAAATAAGTCGGTGTTCAGTTTATTAGAGCAAGGAGAAAGTTCACTAGATAGACAGGTTGGACAATGAGGGCTTTTACTCTCCCTATCTCGAGTAGGATCATTGAAAAGAAAGAAAAGGAATGGTTTCTTCAACTGGCTTGTGCCACAGCTCATAGCTCGAATCGGTATTGGAAAAACGGAAGGAAAGTAAGGCTCTAGCGCCTTACTTTCTCGTTGAACTAATTCTTGCAATACATACAAATTGTTTAAGAAACTGGATGAACAGAGAGTAGTAAAGTCTCATATTTTGTAATAAAGTGACAATAGTCACATTGAACCTTCGAATATGCTCGAAGATCTCGAAATGATCTTCCAGTTCCGGGGAGAATTCACAAAACTCCGTTTCCATAAAGAATTTTATTGAGTTTTCCCGTATTTCGACTGGAGAATCTAACATAGACATTACTGTCAAGATTCTGACCAAAATATGGTACATTCCATGCCCTTGGAGAACGCTTTGTCGTGCAAAGTCAGGTCCTTTATTCTCTTGCTTGATAGGGTCAAGATAGGAAATATAGCATGGAGTGGCGGGGGAACTGTTTGCTTCTCAGCCCACTGATGTATGTATGGCTTGCTTTCTTTAATCAGAACTCTTGACTACGGATTGACTTCCAAAATACAACAAAGGGTTATGGTGAATCCCGGTGTCGGCCCAGATAGAAGACAACAAATTCATTATTCATTAGTTGCAATGGGGTGCCCGTCTTGCGTAACTGACCACTGCAAATCAAGTCTAAAGTGCTTATATGCTTAACACATTTTTGTCTCAATGACAGGCCGCTTGAACATTGTATGATTTTTTTAAGAGACTCGATCTTATGTATCTACTTATTGTCTTTTTGCCTTTGCTCAGTAGTTCCGTAGCCGTTTTTTGGACGTTTTCTAGGTTCTGAAGGAACCTCTATAATGACCACCACGTGCGTTTCATTTTATTCGATCTTATCTTTGATTGATTTTTATGAAGTCAATATCCATCGGATCCCCGCAAACACAACATGCATGATTACAAATAGATTAGATCTTGATCATGAACGGAGCTCACAAGATCTATACATGAAATCACAAGGAGGAGATACAACCATCTAGCTACTACATGGACCCATAGTCCAAGGTGGAACTACTCACGCATCATACCGGAGAAGAAGGCCTCCGGGATGATCTCCCCTCCCGCAGGGTGCCGGGAAGAACTTCAGATCTCCCCAATCTAGGGACGACGGTGGCGGCGGCTACGGAAGGTTTCGTGGAGTTTTGATCGGGGTGCCTAGGGTTTTTGCATCGGGGGCTTCTTATAGACGAAGAGGCAAGGATAGGAAGCGGCCGGAGGGCCCACACCCTACCTAGGCATGGGGTGGGCCCACCCGTGCCTAGGGAGTGTGGTCGCCCTAGTTCGCTTCTCCGTCTCTCCTCTGGACTTCGTGTCGCCCACGGTAAAATAATGACTTTGGCTTTTGTCCCGTCCGATTCCGAGAATATTGATTTTCTGTCTTTCTGGAACCAAATACAGAAGAAAACATGCAACTGGCACTGTGGCAACTTGTTAATAGGTTAGTTCCAGAAAAGATATAAAAATACCTCAAACTGTAGACAAAGCAAAGCAAAGTAGATACTAAACAAGCCTTGAGCATCAAAAACTATAGATACGTTTCCGACGTATCAAGCATCCCCAAGCTTAACTCCTGCTCATTCTCGAGTAGGGAAGTGGTAAAAGAATAATTTTTAAGGTGACATACACCATCAAAACCAAGATCAAACCATTTGCAAGCATTGCGAGTTGGGATCAAAGAACTCTAAACATGTGCATGAAATATGGAGTTCTAACAATAGGACATAGTAACTATGCATGCAACATGAAAGGCTACAAACAAAGATACTGAATAACATGCATTGAAAAACATTTGTTTGTTTCACATACAGAAAACATGGCATAGTGGCAATCATCTTGTCCCTCATAGAGTAGCAAATAGATGCATAGGACACCTTCAAAGTTCACAAGGGTGACTAGAAACAAGTAGCACAAGAACAAGTAATATCACAATATGCATTAATCAATAAGTTTTGGTACACTTCACACAGAATGACAACTATTCTCTCTTAATGGTGCCTAAAATTAGAAGGTGGAGACTCAAATAATGGTGGAAGAAAGGTCCTTCATAGGGAAGCAGGGATTTCAAGTTTCAAAAAGAGCTTCCAAAAATTATGGTACTTGTTAGCTTTCATCCCTCATTGCCCCTATCATAAGCATCTTGAAGTGATTAAGGTTAAAGTGAACAAATATGGAGTATATTCTTGACAAAGTATAAGTTGGCAATCTCAAGTCTCTTGAATACGAGGGCCACACCTCATGCTACTCAACTTCAGTCACCTGTAAGTTCTTGTCATTGTAAGTACATGCGTATCATAGATAACCGCCAACAAGGTACCCCTTGCACATGGTACAGGAGCTATCCCATAACCAAAATGACAAGGCAAGCAGACAATGAGCATCTCAGCGATCTTTTTATTTACTATATGCATAGCTTTTTCTTGAGGATGCTTCATAGATAGCTCACTATGGTGATGCTGCAAGTTTCCACCATGATTAGGCATGGCTTAGGCTAGCGGCCTAGGCGTTTCTTTAACAGAAAATACATACTCCATGGACTTACAAGTTCCCTCTTTATTTCACACCGGTGACATCCATAGACAAAAGAGCATGATATTAACCGAGTACAAAGTACAAGTGCAATGTTGAAAACATTCCCCATGACAGCACGGTTCTGCTAATTCCAACGTATAAGTGCAAACATATACAACATATATGACACAATGGTTCAAGTTTATTAGGGGCAAAGAATAATAAGTGTGCCATAAGGTTTGTGAGAGCTTTAATCACTAAGTTTTCACATAACAAAATATTTTTTTAATTGGAAGATAGCTGAAAACAAGAATATACTTGGAATGGTGTAACACACCATGCATAGGAGTTTATATTGGACACTTTGGAATAACTTTGTTTCTTGGGAGTTGGAACCATGAGTAGAACTTACTCATACAAGTGGAGGCTAGTAAAAGACTGGGATCAACCAACTAAGAGAGCAATAATGGCCATAATCATGCAATGCAACAAAGAAAACTAATCAAAGCAAAAATTGGTACTACAAGTCAAGGACTAAATGATCATAGAGGATAATGGTGACTTGTCATAGTCATAACAAGGTGTGAGCATGTGCCAAGTCAACCCAAGCAAAACATCAAAGGAGAATACCACAATACTATGCTTTTGCATGCTAAAACAACGCATAATTTCTTTAAGGAACACTAATCAATCCCAATTGTTTGGAACAATACATGCTATAGCAATAATCACTAAGCATAATGCCAAAACAACACCTAGCATGTCATGCTAAAGTCTAAGTCAAAGTCAATGCAAGCTCCTCTTGCACTTCTAGCAAGAAGTTACTACTCTTTTCCAAACACCAAGCAAACTTATTTGCAAAACAACACAACGAGAACGGGGGTCCAAAATACTAAAGAAAACTAAACAAACTAAGCAAAGCAAACGAAAACTAAGACGCTCCAAGAACAACACAACTGTGCATGAAACAATAAAACAAAGTGTCTAGACATACCTGAGCTTTTTATTGATGAAGAAGGGGATGCCTTGGGCATTCCCAAGCTTTGACGCTTGTACCTCTTGGATATTTCTTGGGGTGACACCATGGTGGCATCCCCAAGCTTGAGATTTTGTCCATTCTTCATCTCATTGCATCATTCTCTCTCTACACCTGAAATTTTTCCTCCATACAAAACTTCACACAATCTTCATTAGCAACATTAGCTTATTCAAAAGATATTAGACCACTGGCAAAGCTTTGGAACAGCAAGACTTTTCACTAAAAACACAAGATACTGTAGTAACTTCTTCAAAAAAAAACTGAATTTACCTGAAGAGAGCTAAAAAAGGAATCAATAAGAAGCAAATGCAAATAATGGCAGAAATCTGTCAAAACAGACCAGCAGGTAGAAACGATTTTTTTCGAACATCTTCTGTTGCTCAAATCGAAAAGTGTTGAACTAACGTAAGTTATCCAACATACTGGGGGATGTATTCGTAAATTTTGATCTCAATCCCAATTACAGAGCCTCCTCATGAATTTGTTTGGTGAAGGACATAAATCTGTTTCGGGATAGCAACTCCCCAAATCTTACTTCCCTCTCATTAGAGGTCATTCTTGGCACAACAAAGCAAACAAAAAGGATAAGGATAGGTTATTACAGAGGTAATAACTTCCAAGACTCAAGGAAACTCTTGGGTTATCTCCCAACAAGTACTTTTCTTTAACGCCTTTAAGTTAGGCACAAGAAGCAAGAAGAATCAAGTATTTTCAAATAAAGAATTGCCCCTCTTGTTCCTTCTTTTCTTACCTTTATTTTTATTCTTAGGGAAGATATGATTGCTTACCGGGGGAGTAAAGTGCATGATGCCTTCTCCCACGTCTATTACTGCCCCAAGGTGTTTCAGTAGAGATCTTCCAAGTGTGATCTGTCCTTTGCCTACACATTCATTAACAAGATAATCAATAAACACCATTTTCCCTGAGATTTTTGTAAACACACCTTCAGCTATTCCATTGTGTAATATAGTGGCATTGTTGGTAAGAGAGATTTCATCTCCTCCTTCAATAAGCCCCCAAAGACTCAGGGAATCAAAAATATCTTTAGGCATGAGACAAAATTCAGACATGATATCACAGCGAGCATCAAAAAGTGTAGTGTTTATTGAGACTTTAATTGTGGGAAAACAATTTGAAGGCTCAGAATTTATGGGAACATAATCATGGTAAGCCCTAAGAGTGTGATAGCAACTATTCATGGCAGCAATACTGGTCTCAAGATGGTTCAACCTAACTAAAATACTTGTGAAAGAGGAATCAGACTTGGAAGGTGTACCATAGATCATGATTAATTTTCTTATAGCATCATAAGATTCATCCTCAGTACAAAGCAAAAAATCTTTTCCAGCCACAACATCCAAAGCATATCTATAACGAAGAGCAATACTGCGGTAGAAACTGTCAATAACCAAGCTGAGGCTTACCTCAGGCTCAGTTTCCCTCTGGAAAGCAGAGATTCTAGACCAAGCTTCCCTCTGGAAAGCAATATTTGAAGGAATGATGCCGTTGCTTTTATCAAAAGAGTTGCCATTATCTCTGCTATCATCTCCTTTTCAGTTTGTTGCACTAAAGAGATCTTGGTCTGTGGCTTTCCAAGGAGACCTAGATTGGTAGTTTACTCCTAAGGATAGTATATCAGAGAGGGCTGTTAAGCATATAAAAAGTAGATCTATGGCTCGTGCTTTGTCGTTTGATAACTCTGATTGCTTGGGGGATGATCCCCCAGCATCGCCAGTGACTGCTACCAAGAAGCGTGCATCCAGAGGTAAGAGAGTAGTGGTTCAACAGACAGAACGAAGAATCACTAGAAGCCGTTTAAACAGTGATGGCATGAGACCCCAGCCTATAACTGATGTGGTGATGAGGCCAAAGAAAAAAATTCGGGCAAAGATGCTGATTGTGGAACACAATGCTGATGATGCTACAGATAATTGTCAGGATAACAACCAGTGTGCAGAAGATGATCAGAGTCCCTACCCTGCAACACCAATCTCAGTAATGCAGCATGTGGGTAGGGAGCTGGGGATTGATGGGCAGAAGCTGTCCAAGGAAAAGCTTGAGGCTGATCCTTCTAGAAACCAATCAGAAAGTGGTGATGGTAATTAGTGTTCCTCTCTAGGTGACAGGGACTCACCATTTTAATGGCATGTACCTTTTCTTATTTGTTTCTCAAATGTTTAGCTACTGGGGAGTTATTTTGGTCACTACTGCTACTTTGTGTCAGTCCTTGTGTTATATCAGTTTATGGTTCTGCCTGGAATTATGTCTCAGGTGCTCTGTTATTATTATGGATAATTATATTAATGAGTAGCTTGTCTAAAAGGAAGTGGCGTATTCTTTGCCGGAATATGCGTGGGTTGAATTCTAACGCACGTCAAAAAGAAGTGTTTCACAAGATAAATGAGAGTGAATGTGATGTCATTTGTTTACAATAAACTAAATGTGAATCCTTTGATTGGAAGTTAATTAGAAAATTCTGCCTAAAAGATTTGATAACTTCTCTTACTCTCCTTCGATTGGAGTTTCGGGGGGTATTATTGTTATATGGAATTCATCGGTTTTTGCTGGTATTTTGGTTGAAACTCAAAGATTTGTTCTGGTGGTCATTTTTACCTCTGCTCATAACTCAGCTCAGTGGGTTCTAGTTTGTGTCTATGGGCCGTGTTCTGGACAAGAGAGAGACAACTTTGTGTCATGGCTGTATAATTTACAAATACCAATCAATGATAATTGGCTAATCGTTGGAGATTTTAATTTTATTAGATCACAAGATAATCGTAACAGACCTGGGGTAATATTAATGACATGTTCTTGTTTAATGAAATTATTGGTCACCTTGGTCTGCTTGAGCTGCCCTTGAAAGGGAGAACATATACTTGGTCGAATATGCAAGCAAACCCACTTCTAGAGCAGCTTGATTGGTCTTTTACAAGTGCTAATTGGATTTTTGATTACCCAAATACTTTGGTTCTTCCTTTAGCAAAAACAGGTTTATACCATGTTCCCTGTATTGTGAATATTGATACAAATATTCCCAAGGCTAGAATTTTTAGATTCAAAAACTACTGGGTGGATTTACCTGGTTTTAAGGAATGTGTGAACAGTTCTTGGGAGAAACTTTCCAAAAAAAATATACCTCTGCTATTCTAGTGGATAAGCTGAAAACTCTAAGATTTGATCTAAAGAAGTGGCAAACTAGTCTTTCTAGACTGAAATTGCTCATTGAAGGCTGTAACAACGTCATCTTATTTCTGGATTCTTTAGAAGAGCATAGATGACCTCCTTATTGCTGAATGCAATTATTGGCGCAAGAGATGCACTATCCGTTGGATTAAACAGGGGGAGGATAACACTAATTTTTTTTCACGCTATGGCATCTGAGCGCTATCGCAGAAATAATATCACTATGCTGCGTGATGACCAAGGCAATGGATATTCTGATCATGCATCAATGGATGGTATGTTGTGGAACAGTTATAAGGAAAAGATGGGTCGATCAGATGGTATCTCAATGCAATTCGATCTTAATAATCTTCTGAAAAGAGTGGATGGTTTAAATGATCTAACGAAGCCTTTTGATAAAAAAGAAATGGATGATATCATCATGGCAATGCCTCCTGATCGTGCTCCTGGTCCAGATGGGTTTAATGGACTTTTATTAAAGAAATGTTGGCCAATTATTCAAAATGAATTCTACAGGTTAACAAAGGATTTTCATGATGGAACTTTGGATCTGCAGAATATTAATGGTTCCCAGATTACTCTTGTTCCTAAGAAACAAATTCCTATGGAAGTAAATGACTTCAGGCCAATTTCTTTAACAAATGTTTCTCTCAAATTTCTTACTAAGTTGGCTGCCAACAAACTTCAAGAGAATATTCTGGAATGCATACATAAGAATCAATATGGATTTCTGAGGTTTAGATCAATCCAAGACTGTTTGGCCTGGTCTTTTGAATATCTGTTTCTATGCCAAGCTTCTAAGAAACCAATCATTATCCTCAAACTGGACTTTGCCAAAGCATTTGATACGATTGAGCATGAGGCCATATTGGATATAATGCTGCATATGGGTTTCAACACACAATGGCTTGGTTGGATGAAACCTATATTGTCCTCTGGTACATCGGCTGTTCTTCTTAATGGTATCCCAGGAAAACAATTTATTTACAAACATGGAGTACGACAAGGCGATCCATTATCTCCACTGCTATACACCTTTGGTTCTGACTTATTGTAGTCTGCAGTCAACTTATCAGTTAGAATGGGAGAAATATGTAAACCTATTAATACAAATGATGCTGACTTTCCCATTATCCAATATGCGGATGATACATTGATGATCATGCCGGCTGATTTGGAACAGTTAAGAGCTCTTAAAAGATTGTTACATAAGTTCTCTTTATCCACTGTCCTGAAGATTAACTATGGCAAATCTCAGATGGTTCCACTTAATGTGCGAGATGATTTAGTTAAAGAACTATCTGAGGATTTTGGCTGTCAGATTGGCACAATGCCTTTCACATACCTTGGACTACCCCTGGGAACGACTAGGCCTACTATCACTGTCTAATGCCTCTAGTATGTAGACTGGAAAGGAAGTTGACATCCAGCTCTAGTTTTCTCTCTCAAGGTGCGAGACTGCAACTGATTAACTCGGCTTTGGCTTCCATGCCGCTTCATTTTATGTGCACCTTGCAATTGGCTAAAGGCTTTACTGTTCAATTGGATCGTATTCTAAGACAATGTCTCTGGAGAGACAAGAATGATGAACCAAAACAGTCCTCGGCGGCTTGGGAGTTAGTTTGTTTGCCAAAAGATAAGAGTGGTCTTGGTGTGGTTGATTTTCAGAAGAAGAATGCATCTTTATTGATCAAATTCCTCGATAAATTTTACAATAATAAGGGGATTCCTTGGGTACAGCTAGTATGGAGTTCCTACTATTTTGATAAGGTTCCCCATGCTGAAAATCTGTGTGGCTCTTTTTGGTCGCGAGACGTGCTCAAACAGGTTGATAATTTCAGAGCAGTGGAAGCGGTAACAATGGGAAAAGGTGATACTTTCCTTTTCTGGTCTGACAATTTGTCTCTATAGGGCAGCATCCAACCCCTAAAACTGAGATTCCCAAGGCTATTCTCATATGTTTTAAATGAAAATTTATCTGCCGCTGCGGTATATTCTATTCAGGATATCCATAATCTTTTTTATCTCCCACTTTCGGCTGTTCATACCAGGAACTCGATGAGCTAAAATTGTTGATGCAGTGTAACCCCTTGACCATGCAGAAGGATGTCTAGAGCTATAGATGGGGTGACACATATACTCCTGGTAACTTCTATAAGTTTATTCATGAGCATATTCAAGCACCAAAAGTTTTTTCTTGGATCTGGAAATCTAGCTGTATTATGAAAACAAAGGTGTTTGCTTGGCTTCTGCTCAGGGACTGACTAAATACAAGAGATCTTCTCCAGAGAAGACATTGGCATGTCATAGATGATGTTCACTATGAGCTTTGTCCATTGAGAGCATATGAGGATAGAATACACCTGTTTTTTGAGTGTAATTTCAGTGCTAGGATCTGGAACTATTTACAGATATCGTGGCAGCCCTATAATGACTTGCAGCAGATTGTCACTTTTGCTAAAAAGGATTTTGGCCATCCTTTCTTTATGGAGGTGTTAATAACTGCTTGCTGGAACATTTGGTTGGTTAGAAATGGGAAGATTTTCAACAATGAAAGGCCAACCTTTTCCAAGTGGAGAGCTCAGTTCATCCATGACATTATTCTGTTGCAGCACAGGATTAAACATAGATACAAAGATAAGCGTATGGCATGGATTGCCAACCTACATTAGAGCTTTCTGTATTTTTGTGTATAGGTAAGTTACAGGTGTTCTTGTGGTATTTTATGTTTTCCTTTTGTAAATAACTTCGTTTGGTTTTTGAGTAATAAAATACTGTGGGGCGGTTGCCTCACAATCAGGGGTCAAAAAAAAGCTTCCTTAAAACTTTCTTCACTTTTTTTCTTAAAAGTGGAGATTTCTACCATAGGGGAAATAAAGGCAGACCCCGACATGGCAGCAACTAGAGCAAGAACTAATTTTTTTGTGTTTTTAAATAAAGCAAGCAAACCAAACTAGACTAATTTTTTGGGTTTTTTGAAAAGAGGCAAACAAAACCAAGCAAAAGAAACAAAGCAAACTAAAAACAAAGCAAACTAAAAACAAAGTAAAGAGAAAGAAAGTGAAGGACTCCCCTAGTGAAGACGTCCTTAGCCTCCCCGGCAACGGCGCCAGAAAACTTGTTGATGACTCCTTGATGGCGCCAAATAACTTGGTGCTTGATGTGGAGTCTTGTTGGGAACCCCAAGAGCAAGGTGTGAAGAGTACAACATCAAGTCTTCCCTCAGTTGAGACCGAGGTTATCGAACCAGTAGGAGGAAGGAAACGTCACACAGGTGTTGCAAGAAACACAGAGACCTAAACAACAAAAACTCAAGAATTTTCCCCAACGAATCAGTGAGGTTGTTGTAACATCCTAGAATTAGCACCTAGAATTATAGAGGACACTCGTTTGAGCATTGCATTCATGCATGAAAAAATCCGGAGAATTTTCGCGCAAAACAAAAAGACCTATAGAGGGATCGAGGTCTCTCTTGTTCTAAAGGAAACACTAGAGCAAGTGCGATGAATTTTGACATGACCTCTACTGAATATTCATATTTGAGGGAAAACAATTTAAGTTGAATACTCAAATACTTTATTTGAATTCAAAAGTAAATTGAAAAGAATTAACAATAGAATTGAAATGGTAAATTATTGAATAAATAAATAGATATCATCATATTCACCATACATTTGAATTATACAATAATTTGGAATTATTATTTCAAAAACAATAAATATTACATAATATTTAATAATACAAGTGTATAATAGGTACAACAATTAGTAACTAGTACAATTTAGAAATGAAATAAAATAAAGCATTTACTTTATTACAATTAGAATAATCCAAAGTTTACAAAATGTATAAAGAAAATTACAAGTACTAAGAATAAAAAGAATTTCTTTATTACAATTATATTGAAATTACAATGCTTCCCACCTCACCCAAAATAAATAAAAGGGTAAATTACAAAAGAATAAAGTAAACCCCTAAAATATTTCTGAACTCAGTTTCCTAATTCATCTCTGGTATCTTCTTTTCTTCTTATTCCTTTGTCCCTGCAAAACAGCACAAAATATAACAAAACAAAAGAAAAAGAATAAAATAAAGATAATTGTTTGAGATGAATGCTACTCTCAGTTTGGCATTGTGATGCATTGTTGAACACATCATTGAGTATTTCTTTAAAAAGGGGCCAAAGAGTAGTATCTGTTCTTATTCTGGAATATTGCCTCGGACTAGTGCATCATAGGCTGGTATAGGGGCAAGTTTCACCAAGGACAGTTAAGTGGCAAAGTGATGATATTCAAACCAGCCGAGCACATCCACAAGGGATCAGCTTCCAGACTAGGAAATATATGGCAATGGGACAAAACCCCTGGAACAGGCAGACAACTTATACACACAGCTGCATGTGATGTGTTGTCGATTAAGCACGGGAAGTGACCAATATAGAAAGAGAAACTGCAACCACTACTGGGAGAGGTGCTGCTCACACATTCATTCTCTCCCACGACGGCACAAACTAAATCAACTCAAAACACAAGACCACATCACATATAACTCTAGCTTTGGATCTCAGCTAAACAACCAACCATACCACTAGCCATATTTCATCTCCACACCCCAACTCTAGTTGCTCCCTAAAAGCCATACAAGAGCTAGAACAAGAAGAAAATCAGGACACGATAATAAGCTAGCTCAAGAGGAGGAGGAGCAGGCCAGTAGCTAGGAAGAAGGAAGGATCCACAACATACCAAGGTGGAGTAGTTCAAGCCCAATAGAAAGAAGATCTAGTTGATCAAATCCAAACACATCCACAACACATTTCAGCAACTTGTGCAGTATCAGGTAAATATCCATTCCTATGAACAATCATAGGATCTGTTCTTTTATGAAAAGATTTTTAAAAGGGGGAAGCTCCCAGTCTTGCATAGAAATGCTATGCAAGGCTCATCATAGAGCTTTGGAGCACTCAAGCACCTGTTCTTATTTAAATATTGTGCCTCAGCCTTTGCATCATAGGCTAGAAGTGGTTACACACATAAATCATCAAGAACAAATGACCTTTGACCAATTACATTAGTCAAAGTACTAGCAGATCATATTAATTATGGTCATGCTGTTGTGCACCCGTTAATAAGGTTCCACAGTAGCAATCTCATAACTAATAAGGCCACTATAATTAACTAAATCATCTCATCATCAAAAGACAGATTTTAAGCTCATCTGCAAGCAAGTACAAATACCACATAAATCATATTCCTAGACAAATAGTTTAGGAATCATTGATAAGTTCACCTTATTTACATAAGATAACATGTGCTTACAGCCTCAGTCTATGCATCCTTGGCCTAGGAAATATTTCTAGTCAGCTGTAACACAACAGTAAGCCATGCTACCCAGCTGCTGCTATGCACACTCCAGGTAGAGGCACCACAACAACAACCAGTGCATTAGATGTCACGAGAGCCAGACACTATAACCATTTCATTATGCAGGAGAGATCAATTAAATGAATCTAATCATCTTCCTAGCCACCAAACTAGGAATCAAATCTTACATATGAGTTTCTGTCAAAAATTTACACTTCACTTCATCAAGTGATAAACCATAGAAACCAGGAGTATGACAAGTTAAAGCAACCAACACAACTAACCTGATACTAGAATAAATTCTAGGAGGTTAGGAGGGGTCACTATAACTATATCCTTCTCATATTCCCAAATTAATGATCATGGGATCATTTCCTTATAAATTTTCTTTATAAACATAGGCTCAGGCATATGAATGCTTAAGTAAACCTCCAGCACTAAGATCAATAGTCTAAATTAAAAATACCATCAACAAAGATCATATTCTATCATCTGTTCCAGCAAACCATGAAACATAGCTTCAGTTCAGCAATGCACTGAATCAAAAATTCAGATAAACAACAGTACCAATAATTAACATATCCTTGATGCTGGGATGGGTAATTCATCCAAACTGAAGCAAGACACTTCGTTGTATCACATATATTCTAGAAAAAATCCTAGGTATGTTAAGAACAGCATCACTAAACCATAATTTTGCACCTAAACAATTTCATCAGCGCGAAGGCTGGTCACTTAAGCAATTCCTGTCTGAATACATGGTTGTGGTAGTAAACAAGGAGGACGACACCGGGGTTGCGGAAGTTGCCTTCCCGCCGTTGTCGGAGAAGAAATGATACCTCGGTACCTCTCCCACCACCACAGGAAGGTCAGGAAGCAGCACGACGGAGCAACGAAGGGCGCCAGGGTTGCATCCCTGGATGCCGTCCCTCCGGCGTCAGGGATGGGGGTAGGTCGCAGTGGCGACTGCAGTAACATCATCGTGGGGGCGTGGATGAGAGGCGGGGGAAATCAAATCAAGCCAAGGAGGTGGTAGATCATAGCACGGTGGGCCAAAGCTCCATCTGGCTGGCGCCAGAGGGCGGAAGAAGCTGCCGGAATCGAGCAAGCAACAACGACTCTGGCGAGAAGTGCGAGAAGAGGAACATGGATAGATAGGTGTTGCGAGAGGGGGAAGTTGGGCCGGGTGGGGTTATCCCCCAGGCCTGGTCTAGTTGGACCAGGCCGTCCGATGCAGCCAACCAAGAAACCTCCAGCTGGATCCTTTGGGTCTGTTTCTAATAGATAAAAAGATAAAAAGTTGTTAAAGAATGAAATAAAAATTACCAAAATGCCCTTCTGACATTTAAAATTCTAGAATATTATAGAAAAATCATAAAAATACATCTAATATATGAAAATCATCATAAAATTAATATTTACCCAATAAAAAAATAACTTTACATGTTTAAAATAAAAATAAGGCAAATAAGTATTAACACCATTAAATCTTAAGTGAAATTTCATAAAATAAGGAAATACCCTAAAAATAAATAAAAAATCATTTTTGTATATTAAAATAACTCTACTGTTTTATAAAAACACTAATTTAGAATTTTACAAATAAAACATAAAGTAAATATTTAAAGACCCTTAATTCTTTGATGAATTTTATAAAAATAAAGGTAGTACTTAAAAATAAATAAAATTCATTTTTAAGGTCTTTAAATATGATGTTAATACTCATATATATATATATAATATGATGAACAATCATTATATATTAACCATTATTAACATAATTTTAAACTCTAACAAATTATTAAGATCATCTAATTATGCTCCCATTAAATAAATACATATTATTTTCTTAATAATCAAACAAATTTAATCTAAATCATTCACTTAAAATATAAAGTGAATAATTCCACACCTTAGTTATACCTATCATAAATCTAAAACTCGGGAATAATTAAAATATATTACATCTTAAGTTTACTTAACCTTTTAAAGTTAACTTTAGTCTCAAACCTTATAAACATCAGGTCTAATAAATCACTTATGTTTTTATAGTTAACTTTGGTCTATTTAACTTAAGACATAAAGTATCTCAAGTACAAACTAATAAATCAAACACCAAAAAACATTAATCATGTTTTATTAGCAATGATGATTGTTTAAACCTTAGAAAGGAAATCTTTTCTTCAAATGTTATTTTTTTGCCACTTCAAAGAATAATCTCATAATAAATTCTTCAACTCTTAACAACTAAAACCAAGGACTCTTACCTTAGTCACCAAATAACAATTAAACAAACTCACATTACTTTATACTGTACCTGTGTATTAAGAATTATTATCACTTAGGTTCCTTATAAAGATCATTACTTATAAAGTAAAACATGAAGATAGACAAGTAAGATTTAAGAAACCTTGTGTAGCATTCCATATGTGTGTATTTTATTGTTGTATAAATACATGTTGTTTCACACACACTCACAAGCCTTAATAAGAAGCACATGTATGAAACTTAATCTAAAAGGGCAACACATTCCAAGGAAACCAATTCCAGTATCCAAACCCTAAGACAACGTTATTCTCGAGATTGGCGTTTATTAACTTGCATTACCTTACCTATGCATAAAAGCATCTTGCTTCTTTAAAAATTAGTCCTTAACAGACCAATGATGCAGATTTCAACTATTGGATCTTATATTGTCTTGAAGACCATGAGTGCATAATCTTGCAATCACAAAAGGCAAGTTCACACTTGCTCATGTCCTTTGATTATTTTCTGTAAAGTATTTTAAAAATCCAGTGTTGTCATCACCTGCATTTGAAAAAGGGCAGAAAAGACTATTTTCATAATAATGTGATTATAGGTTATTTACCATGAGGTAATAACCTACTATAAGAGTTCCGGTGGTAAAGGAACATATTATCTAGGACTTAACAACCAATGTCTCCAGTGATTCTTGCGCCGTATATCACGCGTTGAGCATGAGATTTGGAATGGGACGAAGAAGTCAGTTGTATCTTTTCCCTCTCGCATGGAGCTGGATGTGCGGGTCGTGGCTGTTATCACTCGTAGCGTGCATGTTATATGGTAATTCATAGAGGATATGCAGCATATGGGTGGGAGCCCTCAACGTCCCACAATAGTTCTGGCATCTGAATGGTCTGTACAAATCATTGCCGTAATTCAAAAGGTGGGCATGGTGTACACCAAGGAGACATGCGGGGTCGCGGAGAAGGCAGTGATTGGCTTGGATCTTAGGTTGGGTCTCAAACCAAGGAAGTTTGAATGGGTACATACTCCCGGCCGTGCAACAAAACCTAAGGTCTCTCATGGGTAAAGTGATGCACCTCTGCAGAGTGTAAGAACTGTAACTTGTTACTCCCTGTTCCGGGAAGGAGCTGCGAACGCGGCGGGAAAGGAACTCCATGAAAGTTCTGGTAAACCCGTGAAGGCTGACGGACATAGCTTTTTAGAATAAAAGCAACCTTTGAAGAAATGTTTACGAAAACCTGCATTGCCTATGACCTATGGTCTGTGGCTGTAGCTATAGTGCATCAAACACTCCTTTTCTAGTGAACTTGCTGAGTACGCTCATACTCAACGTATCTTCTTAAGCATTGCTAGGTTCTAAAGCCAGTATAGACAATGTCTACATCAAGTTATGTTCCAGGAATCAACATTAAAAGCTAAAGCTCTTCAATGAAGTCAAGGAAGTCAACATATACATCAACTCAAGTGAAGACAAAGTTGCGAATTAGATAAGAATAGAATCTCTAGCCATAGAACCTACTTTTGTAGAGTACTACAATAGCAGCAGTACAAGCCAAATAGTTAGATGCTAATTTTATTAGCATAATAATTATGAGTTGTTTATTTCTGATTCTTCTTTGTAAAAAGTTTCTGTAGGGTTTGCAACATAGAAAACAAAAAATTCCTACGATGGGAACTATGTACCAAGATCTATCTACTAGATACAAACAACGGGCGGATGTATATCCGTAGAGAACATACCCTTGAAGACCGACAAAGCTTAACGAGTTCAACTCGTGGTTGATGTAGACGATCTCTTGCCGATCTCAAGATCGAGAGGAAGTCCTAGCGCCGCAAAGCAGCAGCGCATCCGTGCTCGCACACACGTACAAGACACCAGGCAACCTCCACCTCCTCGCTCCAGCGATGCAGAAGAAGCACAACCCTTTCTTGCCGAATAGCCACCGGGAACATGTATCTCGCTAGTCCGAGACCATGGGGGATAAATTCTAGAGGGGGAGAGAGATCCTTCACGAGGAGGTGTGAGAGACAAGTGAGAGGAGGGGCTCCTTTTATAGGAGGAGGGGGGAACCCCAAGGGGATGGCCGGCGCATGGGGGCTGCCCCCTTGCCCTCCCCTCTTCATGTGGGTGGACACTCCACTCACAAAATTCCTTTAAATTCCCTCCACTCAAAAGTCCGCCCAAATTCCCATTAAATTTCCACCAAATTTAATGCAAACTCTCATTAAATAAAACTCTTTAATTTTTATTCAGAATTTTGTCAATTACTTTAATGAAAAACATTCACAAATAACCCCTTGCTAGAATTACATTTCACATGCATAACCACTTTATGCAATTTCACCCGAAAACCTGTTTCGGTATCTAGTGAAATAAATTCCTGCGCTTGTTTATTCTTTCGGCATGAAACATTTGCTGCAACTGGATGCCAGTGTCCCTTAAGTGTGTCACCCTACGGTTCGCGAATAATGCAGACATGATCGAGACCCTTCTCCGATCAATAATCAGTAGCGGGACCTGGAGATCCATACTGAATCCCACACATTCAACGATGACTTTTCCTATGATCGTCGAAACCTTTTACGCTTGTATCTTAATCCCTTTGTTTCATGATATATTACATGTCCGAGATTCGATCATTGGTATCTCCATACCTAGTTTGATCTCGTTCCTGACATGCACTCTTTTCTCGTTCCCGTGATATAACATTCTAGTGATAAAATCACTTGCTTGCAAGCTAACCAATGTGATATCACCGAGAGGGCCCAGAGCATATCTATCCGTCATCGGATGAAAAAATTCCACTCTTGATCCATGATTCTCAACATAACACTTTAGTAGCTTTGAAGCCATCTTTATAATCACCCAGTTACGGAGTGATGGTTGATGTCAACAAGAAACTCTTCCGGTGTTAGTGATTGGCATGATCTCATGGTCTAAGGATTAGGACTACTTCGTAGTTTGTTTATAGCAATATAAATTCAATGACTTTGATCGTAATGCTATACTTCGGATGAATGTTCATCACACCATTACACTCATGTTGTGATCTCGTTATTAACAACATCCAATGTCTATGATCAGGAAACCGTGATCATCTTGTTAATCAACGAACTAGTTTATGAGAGAGGCATAACTAGGAACTTTCTGTTTGTTTATTAAACACACATGTATTAACGTTTCCGTATTAATACAATTATAGCATGCAAAATAAACATCTATCATATACTTGGAATACACATAATAAACATTTTATTATTGCCTCTCAGGGCATATTCCCTTCAGTCTCCCACTTGAACTAGAGACAATAATCTAGTTACATTGTGCTAACACCCATGGAGTTCTGGTGTAGATCATGTTTTGCTCTACGGAGAGTTTTAGTCAACGGATCTGCTACATTGAGATCCGTATGTACTTTACAAATCTTTATATCTCCATCCTTGACATGCTCGCGGATGGAGTGAAACCGGCGCTTAATATGCTTGGAATGCGTGTGAGACCTTGGCTCTTTGGCATTGGCAATGGCACCATTGTTGTCACAATAGATCACCATTGGGTCCAACGCGTTTGCAACCACACCTAGTTCGTATATGAACTCCTTCATCCAAACTGCTTCCTGAGCCGCTTCTGAAGCAGCAACATATTCGGCCTCCGTTGTTGATCCCGCCACCACAGGTTGTTTGGAGCTCCTCCAACTAACCGCTCCGCCATTCATGAGAAATATGTATCCGGATTGAGACTTAGAGTCATCCGGATCGGTGTCAAAACTAGCATCAACATAACACTTAGCGACGAGATCTTCTTCACCTCCGTATACAAGAAACATATCCTTAGTTCTTCGCAAGTACTTAAGGATATTCTTGACCGCTTTCCAGTGTTCTGAACCTGGATCCGATTGGTACCTACTAGTCAAACTAATAGCATGTGCCACATCCGGTCTTGTACATAGCATGGCGTACATTATATAGCCTATGGCTGAAGCATAGGGGACCTTGTCCATTATCTCTCTTTCTTCCGCCGAAGCCGGACTTTGAGTCTTACTCAATGTCGTGCCTTGTGTCATAGGTAAGAACCCTTTCTTACTATTTTCCATTTTAAACTTCTTTAAAATCTTATCAAGGTATGTACTTTGCGATAGCCCTATTAGGCGCCTAGATCTATCTCTATAGATCTTTATGCCTAATATGTATGACGCTTCACCTAGGTCCTTCATTGAAAATTTGTTGTTTAGATAACTTTTAACACTGTTTAAAAGATCTATATCATTTCTGATCAATAATATGTCATCCACATATAATATCAGAAATGCCACATTGCTCCCACTCACTTTCTTGTAAATACAAGATTCTCCATAAGTTTGGACAAATCCAAACTCTTTGATCACATCATCAAAGCGGAGATTCCAACTTCGTGATGCTTGCTTCAATCCATAGATGGATCGCTGAAGCTTGCACACCTTGTTAGCATCCTTAGGATCGACAAAACCCTTTGGTTGTATCATATAAAACTCTTCTTCAATATTACCATTGAGAAACGCGGTTTTGACATCCATCTGCCATATCTCATAATCGAAATATGCAGCAATTGCTAACATAATCCTAACTGACTTTAGCATCGCTAAGGGAGAGAATGTCTCATCGTAGTCAACTCCTTGAATTTGTCAAAACCCCTTTGCGAAAAGTCGAGCTTTATAGACGGTTACATTACCATCAGCATCAGTTTTCCTTTTGAAAATCCATTTGTTCTCCATGGCCTTTCGGTCGTGAGGTAAGTCCACCAAGTTCCAAACTTGATTTTCATACATGGATTCCATCTCGGATTTCATGGATTCTAACCATTTGTTGGAATCCGGGCTCATCATCGCTTCTTCATACATCGCAGGGTTATCATTTTCATCAACCATGAAATTCATGACAGGATTTCCGCACAGCTCGGGAGCTGCACGCGTCCTGCTTGACCTGCGAGGTTCGGTAGTACTCTCTTTCGGAGTTTCATGATCATTATCATTAGTTCCTTCTTCAACTGGTGGAGCCAACTCTGGAACAACTTCCGGCGTTGAGCCACTCGCCATACTTTGAAGAGAAGCTTCAATAACCTCTTCGAGTTCTACCTTCCGACTACTCACACCTTTCGCGAGAAACTCTTTCTCTAGAAAGGATCCATTCTTGGCAACAAAAACCTTGCCCTCAGATCTGTGATAGAAGGAATACCCAATAGTTTAATTAGGGTATCCAATGAAGACGCATTTTTCCGCTTTGGGTTCGATTTTATCCGGTTGAAGTTTCTTCACATAAACATCGCATCCCCAAACTTTAAGAAATGACAGCTTAGGTTAGTTTCCAAACCACAATTCATACGGTGTCTTTTCAACGGATTTAGATGGTGCCCGATTTAAAGTGAATGCAGCAGTTTCTAGTGCATAGCCCCAAAATGACAATGGCAAGTCCGTCAGAGACATCATAGATCGAACCATATCTAATAAAGTACGATTACGACGTTCCGACACACCATTTCGTTGTGGTGTTCCGGTAGGTGTGAGTTGTGAAACAATTCCACACTCTTTCATGTGAGTGCTAAACTCGTAACTTAGATACTCACCTCCACAGTCGGACCGTAGAAATTTGATCTTTCTATTACGATGATTTTCCACTTCATTCTGAAATTCCTTGAACTTTTCAAAGGTTTCAGACTTGTGTTTCATCAAGTAGATATAACCATATCTACTCAAATCATCAGTGAAAGTAACAAAATAATGATATCCACCTCGCGCCGACACACTCATTGGACCACATACATCAGAATGTATGATTTCCAATAAATCTGTCGCCCGTTCCATTGAACCGGAAAACGGCGTTCTAGTCATCTTGCCCATGAGGCATGGCTCACATGTATCAAATGATTCATAATCAAGTGATTCCAAAAGTCCATCCGAATGGAGCTTCTTCATGCGTTTAACGCCAATATGACCTAGACGGCAGTACCACATATATGCGGATATATCATCATTTAGTTTAATCCTTTTAGCATCAACATTATGAATATGTGTAACATTATTATCGAGATCCAAAAGAAATAAACCATTCATCATCGGTGCATGACCATAAAAGATTTCATTCATATAAATAGAACAACCATTGTTCTCGGATTTAAATGAATAACCACTTCGCATCAAACACGATCCAGATACAATGTTCATGCTCAGTGCAGGCACCAGATAACAATTATTCAAGTTTATAACTAATCCCGACGGCAAGTGGAGAGGCAGCATTCCAACGGCGATCACATCAACGCCTGATCCATTGCCGACACGCATCTTGACCTCACCCCTTGCTAGCGGTCGCTTGTTACGCAGCCCCTGATTCGAGTTACAAATATTAGCAACTGAACCGGTATCAAATACCCAGGTGCTACTGCGAGCACTAGTCAAGTACACATCAATAACATGTATATCATATATACCTTTGTTTGCCTTGCCGGCTTTCTTGTCTGCCAAATACTTGGGGAAGTTGCGCTTCCAGTGGCCAGTCCCCTTACAATAGTAGCACTCGGTATCAGACTTGGGTCCAACTCGGGGTTTCTTTTTAGGCACGGCAACAGGCTTGCCGCCCTTACTTCCCTTCCGTTTTCCCTTCTTGTCTTTCTTGAAACCAGTGTTCCTATTGATCATCAACACTTGATGTTCCTTTTTGATCTCCACTTCTGTAGTTTTAAGCATTGATAGAAGCTCGGGGACAGACTTCTTCATGCCTTGCATATTATAGTTCATCACGAAGCTCTTATAGCTAGGTGGCAGAGACGGCAGAACACGATGGATGCCTAAGTCAATGGTAATCGATATTCCCAAGGACACAAGCTTATCGGCGTAACCCGACATCTTGAGTACATGCTCACTAACGGAGCTGTGCTCTTCCATCATGCAGCTAAAGAACTTTTCTGAAGCGTTGTAGCTCTCTACAGCAGCATGTGTGTCGAAAATCATTTTCAACTCACCCATTGTATCAAAAGCATTGCCATTTTCGAAAACGCTTTCGAAGTTTCGGCTCTAGCCCATACAATATGCCGCAATGAACTAAGTTGTGGTCCTCCTGACGAGTCTGATAGACATTCTTCTCCTCGTCAGGGGCATCATCTAAAGGTGGGGGGCCTAACGGCGCTTCTACGACATATTGCTTTTGTGCAGCAGAGAGGAGAATCCTCAAATTCATGGCCCATTCGGTAAAGTTGCTACCGTTCGTTGCAAGTTTCTCTTTCTCCATGAACACATTGAAATTAAAAGCAGGTGGTGCCATCTACAACAGAATTTGTAAAGTTTAGACTAAGTGTATGATAGATTGAGTTCAACTAATCCATATTACGAATGAACTCCCACTAAAAAACGACATCCCTCGTGCCTTTTTGGTGATTACATGAACCAAATCCACTACACCAAGTCCGATCGTCACGTGAGTCGGTGTAGCTTCAAAGGCGAGCATCAAATGGGCATCATATCAACTATATGACTCATGCTTAACCTTTCGGTCCGTGTTCCGAGGCCATGTCTGTACATGCTAGGCTCACCAAGTTAGAACCTTAGTATTCGTGTGTGTAACTGTTTTACACCCGAAATATGGTCGTGGATCCAAGAACACCCGATCATCACGTGATGTCTTGGAGCGACGAAAACATAATCGGTGCATACTAAAGGAAGAACACATTCTTATCTTGATATTTAAATGAGGGATCATCTTATTATGCTAACAAAGCGCTAAACAAGCAATATAAGATGCTATCAAACATCACATGTTTATTAGTGAAATGATATGGTTCCCGCATATGATCTCTATCATGTGCACCGTGGTATGATCACTATCATACCTATATGTGTAAATCCAAGGTCTATGGAGTTTACACGCTATGTGTGTTGTAAGAGTATCATCTCATACTTCTACTTACAACATTACCATATCATAACACTAGCCCAGCAACAATCTAAACTAGACGCCTCTAATTTATCCATTGCAAGTTTTACGTGGCTTAGGGCTTTCGACATAGAACCGTTCTTACCTACGAACATGAACCACAACGAGGATAACCAAATTGTTGACAACTCGTTTGCAAAATAGATATTGACTATAGTAGGAGAGACAGACACCCGCTAGCCACTTATGCAAACTAGTTGCATATCAATCGTGGAATAGGTCTCATGTGCGAGGACATGTAAAGTTTGTCCGGGCCACTTCATCCCACTATGCCACCAATATCCAAAATTACAACAAAGGAGCAACAACATGATCATCATCGCCCACATACTCATATGTGTACTACCCGTGTAAAGTATCTATGCATAGATCCGGCTCTGATACCACTTTAGGGTTCGCAGCATAGAAAACAAAAATTTTCCTACGATGGGAACTATGTACCAATATCTATCTACTAGATACAAACAACGGGCGGATGTATATCCGTAGAGAACATACCCTTGAAGACCGACAAAGCTTAACGAGTTCAACAAGTGGTTGATGTAAACGATCTCTTGCCAATCTCAAGATCAAGAGGAAGTCCTAGCGCCGCAAAGCAGCAGCGCATCCGTGATCGCACACACGTACAAGACACCGGGCAACCTCCGCCTCCTCTCTCCAGCAATGCAGCGGAAGCACAACCCTTTCTTTCCGAATAGCCACCGGGAACATGTATCTCGCTAGTCCGAGACCATGGGGGATAAATTCTAGAGGAGGAGAGAGATCCTTCACGAGGACGAACCCCAAGGGAGTGGCCAGCGCATGGGGGCTGCCCCTTGCCCTCCCCTCTTCATGTGGGTGGACACTCCACTCACAAAATTCCTTTAAATTCCCTACACTCAAAAGTCCACTCAAATTCCCATTAAATTTCCACCAAATTTAATGCAAACTCTCATTAAATAAAACTCTTTTATTTTTATTCAGAATTTTGTCAATTACTTTAATGACAAAAATTCACAAATAACCCCTTGCTAGAATTACATTTCACATAACCACTTTATGCAGTTTCACCCAAAAACCTGTTTCGGTATCTAGTAAAATAAATTCCTGTGCTTGTTTATTCTTTCGGCATGAAACATTTGCTACAACTGGATACCAGTGTCACTTAAGTGTGTCACCCTACGGTTCGCGAATAATGCGGACATGATCGAGACCCTTCTCCGATCAATAATCAATAGCGGGACCTAGAGATCCATACTGACTCCCACACATTCAACGATGACTTTTCCTGTGATCGTCGGAACCTTTTACGCTTGTATCTTAATCCCTTTGTTTCACAATATATTACATGTCCGAGATTCGATCATTGGTATCTCCATACCTAGTTTGATCTCGTTACTGACATGCACTCTTTTCTCGTTCCCGTGATATAACATTCTAGTGATCAAATCACTTGCTTGCAAGCTAACCAATGTGATATCACCGAGAGGGCCCAGAGCATATCTATCCGTCATCAGGATGAAAAAATTCCAATCTTGATCCATGATTCTCAACATAACACTTTAGTAGCTTTGAAGCCATCTTTATAATCACCTAGTTACGGAGTGACGTTTGATGTCAACAAGAAAATCTTCCGGTGTTAGTGATTGGCATGATCTCATGGTCTAAGGATTAGGACTACTTCGTAGTTTGTTTATAGCAATATAAACTCAATGACTTCGATCGTAATGCTATACTTCGGATGAATGTTCATCACACCATTACACTAATGTTGTGATCTCGTTATTAACAACATCCAATGTCTATGATCAGGAAACTGTGATCATCTTGTTAATCAACAAACTAGTTTATGAGAGAGGCATAACTAGGAACTTTCTGTTTGTTTATTAAACACACATGTATTAACGTTTCCGTATTAATAAAATTATAGCATGCAAAATAAACATCTATCATATACTTGGAATACACATAATAAACATTTTATTATTGCCTCTCAGGGCATATTCTCTTCAGTTTCTTTCTCTCTCTTTAACCTAGAGTGTTCTCTGGATATTGTGTAAAGAGTTGGGTTGTAACCTATAGTCATGTCTTGGACCTGCTGTGTTTCTGTTGTACTACTCTGAGGGATGTAATACTAGTGAACGGTGTTTCATTGGTGTTATGTCAACGACTATAGTATAATACATCATGGAGTGGTATGCTGGGTCACCGCAGTTGGTATCAGAGCATATGCTTTGACCTTAGGATTGAAATCCTTTTAGGAAGATCTGTAGGTTGGATAGTGACTATAGGAGCCATCTTATCTAAACCAAATATTCTTATGACTTGTGATGAGTATCCACTTGAGGATAAACCTTGTCACACATAAGTCAGATGCTTAAGTCATACTTTCTTAGGAGTAGTTATTTATCTTTTCTCAAGTATAGTGTTCTTTAGTGTCTTCCGAGGGAGACATAAACCACCAAGATATTGTAGGAAAGTGTAAGCCATCAATTGAAGTAGTCTTAATGGTGTAGCCTAATCCTAGAATTTAAGTAAGAACAGTAAAATCTTAGTGTCAGTTGATAACCAAAGGCAACCTGATGAGTATCATTAGGATAAATGTGGATGTAATGAGTAGTAATCATGTGGGAGTCACTTGAGAATTCAACGTGATGAAGTGCAATTATGTTATGACTTAATAATAGTGTAGTGATAAGTAAAGTGATTATGGCTAGATTAGCTCTTAAACCATGATAAAAAGGTAAAACATAATAAGATCATGGTGAGATTAGCTCCGAAACCATGATGTAAGTGTAAGTATAACAAGTACTTAGTGAATTTTCTTGGAGTAGAAGTAAGAGAATAACATGGAAGAACTATGATAAAAGTCATGGGTGCTAAAAATTTCTAATAATCTTTGGTTTAAGTTAGTAATATAATCTGATTAGTCATTTGGAGAGATCATGTGAGGTTGTTGGCTAATAAAGAAAGGTTGAATATAGTTAATCATTCCAAAGGTGAGACCAAAGGTTAGTCAAAAGTAAATTTGAGACCACTTTGTCTAAAAATTATCTTGTTGCACTTGAGGAATTTGGGTAAATATTGAGATAAAGTATAGTTTGACCCTATGTGATAAGTATCACAACATAAACCTAGACGAGGAGGTGTCATATACTACACAACTAAGCCTGAATTCTAGAGATACTATACTCAACTACTATATTCTGGGCTTAGAATATTGTGTGTTATATGAACCACATTTGGATTTATTTGTTTTTCTTGAATCTTCTTGATTGACTAGATCTATACATGAAGTTTGACTTGGTGTGCAAATGCATGTTGCAACATCCAGTTATTACTTGATGTTATAGACCTAGATAGGAATGGGAATTTGTGTAGGGGAGAGACGAGTTTCGAAGACCAAGATGAAGACCTACCTGAAGGGTAAAGTCAATTATGAGGAGCATCAATCCAATTTGGAGGATGAATCAAGCTCAAATCATTGTTAGTCCCTAATAAGAAGGAAGATTAATGTAGGGAATAGATGGAACAACAAGATGGAACAACAAGAAGTAATAAACTTAAAGTTTACCCAAAATAGGTAATGTTGCCAAGAAGTTAATGAAGTAGTTGTACTAAAGTTCATGGAAGTATCATGAATTAGTACAAATAAGAAGCGGTGGAACCAAAATGGTATTCAAGCTCTGACAATTCAGAGAGAATGCTAGAAGTATGTTGGACACCATAGGATAATACATACACCCTAGGATGGTTCGCAGCTGGTAATTATCCACAACTGGTATTTGATCCATAACTAGTATTTGATCCAAAGTTGGTATCTTGACCATAACCGGTGTTGGTTGACATAGTTAACCAGATCTTCGTAGAAGTTGCATAAAGAGCATAAAATTTGGCCTAAGTTAAGAAAGACATGAAGGAGTATAAACATTAAAGCGACCGTCTTTCGAGACTCTTCGTGAAGTCAAACTTATCAAAGCGAAAATGTCCAATAGTAAGTAAGACAAATAATGCTGAAAGATTTGTTTCGGAGATCCACAATTGTGTGGATGCACCGTACAATCTTTCATAAGACTCTAATTAGGTAAAGGATAAGCTGAATAGAGACCAACATTCCAGTTATAAAGCCAATAAATACTATATAGACAATTTAAAAACTATTAGTAAACCCTAAGGGGGAGAGTAAACATAAGAAATGAAAGTATCATTATCTAACTTTCCAAATAAAGGTTGGAGAAGAAGGACTAACCTGCAACAACAGTAAGCCTTATTTTCATAAGGTTAAAAGAAAGTCATTATTATAAAAGTACTTAAGATAATAACAAAAGATTATCTAAAGCCTGCTAAGGTAAAAGCTTGAAGGAAATAGAATAGATTAATTCTAACGAACTAATCCTAAGAGGAAACAACTCTTAAGTGATCTTTAAGAGTGAATAATCACATCAAATTAGACATGTATAGAGAAACAAGGAAATTCCGATGGGTATGAACTAAATGAGTTCAAATCCAATTTTTCGAAGGACTACCAATATAAACCATATCATCACAAATCAAAAGTTAGACTTTTGATTTTAGTTATTGTTTAATGGAGTTAAAATCCTATGTTAGTGAGACTTCCTAAACCTTGTATAGTATAAGCAAGTAGGTTTAATGATCAAGTAAAGGAGTTGGATTAGGATACCGAATCAAGGAAATGAACTAAATATGAGACCCCAATTAAAAGGAGTTTATAACAAGGACATATCCCTAAGGAAGTAAAGTAAAAGGAACTTTGGAGTATTGGAGACAACAAGATTGAAGATTGCCAAGTATGGTAGGAATTCAAGAAAAGGATCTGGATATGGAATAGTACCATTATTTCCATTTGAGGTTACCATGAAGTGGAGAAATGCAGTACCCAATATAAGTAAATTCCTTACTCCTAAACGTGAGAGTTTACGAACTTCGACGACGAAGTTTATTTTAAGGGGGAGAGTCTATAACATCCTAGAATTAGCACCTAGAATTATAGAGGACACAGGTTTGAGTATTGAATTCATGCATGAGAAATTCGGAGAATTTTCACGCAAAACAAAAAGACCTATAGAGGGATCGAGGTCTCTCTTGTTCTAAAGGAAACACTAGAGCAAGTGCGACAGATTTTGACATGACCTCTACTGAATGTTCATATTTGAGGGAAAACAATTCAAGTTGAATATTCAATACTTTATTTGAATTCAAAAGTAAATTGAAAAGAATTAACAATAAAATTGAAATGGTAAATTCTTGAATAAACAAATAGATATCATCATATTCACCATACATTTGAATTATACAATAATTTGGAATTATTATTTCAAAAACAATAAATATTACATAATATTTAATAATACAAGTGTTAAGAGGTACAACAATTAGTAACTAGTACAATTTAGAAACGAAATAAAATAAAGCATTTACTTTATTACAATTAGAATAATCCAAAGTTTACAAAATGGATAAAGAAAATTACAAGTACTAAGAATAAAAAGAATTTCCTTATTACAATTATATTGAAATTACAATGCTTCCCACCTCACCCAAAATAAATAAAATGCTAAATTACAAAAGAATAAAGTAAAACCCTAAAACTATTTCTAAACTCAATTTCCTAATTCATCTCCGGTATCTTCTTTTCTTCTTATTCCTTTGTCCCTGCAAAACAGCACAAAAGATAACAAAACAAAAGAAAAATAATAAAATAAAGATAATTGTTTGAGATGAATGCTACTCTCAGTCTGGCAATGTGATGCATTGATGAACACATCATTGAGTATTTCTTTAACAAATGGCCAAAGAGTAGTATCTGTTCTTATTCTGGAATATTGCCTCAGACTAGTGCATCATAGGCTGGTATAGGGGAAAGTTTCACCAAGGATAGGTAAGTGGCAAAGAGATGATATTCAAACCAGACGAGCACATCCACAAGGGATCAGCTTCCAGACTAGGAAATATCTGTAAATGGAACAAAACCCCTGGAACAGGCAGGCAGCTTACACACACAGCTGCATGTGATGTGCTGTCGATTAAGCAAGGGAAGTGACCAATATAGAAAGAGCAACTACATCCACTACTGGGAGAGGTGTTGCTCACACATTCATTCTCTCCCAGGACAGCATAAACTAAATCAACTCAAAACACAAGACCACATCACATATAACTCTATCTTTGGATCTCAGCTAATCAACCAACCACACCACTAGCCAGATTTCATCTCCACACCCCAACTCTGGTTGCTCCCTAAAAGCCATCCAAGAGCTAGAACAAGAATAAAATCAGGACAGGATAATATGCTAGCTCAATAGGAGGAGGAGCAGGCCAGTAGCTAGGAAGAAGGAAGGATCCACAACATACCAAGGTGGAGTAGTTCAAGCCCAAGAGCAAGAAGATCTAGCTGATCAAATCCAAACACATCCACAACACATTTTAGCAACTTGTGCAGTATCGGGTAAATATCCATTCCTATGAACAATCGTAGCATCTATTCTTTTATGAAAAGATTTTTAAAAGGGGGAAGCTCTTAGTCTTGCATAGAAATGCTATGTAAGGCTCATCATAGAGCTTTGGAGCAGTCAAGCATCTGTTCTTATTTAAATCTTGTGCCTTAGCCTTTGCATCATAAGCTAGAACTGGTTACACACACAAATCATCAAGAACAAATGACCTTTGACCAGTTACATTAGTAGAAGTAGTAGCAGATCATATTCATTATGGTCATGCTGTTGTGCACCCGTTAATAAGGTTCCACAGTAGCAATCTCATAACTAATAAGGCCACTATAATTAACTAAATCATCTCATCATCAAAAGACAGATTTTAAGCTCATCTGCAAGCAAGTACAAATACCACATAAATCATCTTCCTAGACAAATAATTTAGGAGTCATTGATAAGGTCACCTTATTTACATAAGATAACATGTGCTTACAGCCTTAGTCTATGCATCCTTGGCCTGGGAAATATTTCCAGTCAGCTGTAACACAACAGTAAGCCATGCTACCCAGCTGCTGCTATGCACACTCCAGGTAGAGGCACCACAACAACAACCAGTGCATTAGATGTCACTAGAGCTAGACACTATACCCATTTCATTATGTAGTATAGATCAATTAAATGAATCTAATCATCTTCCTAGCCACCAAACTAGGAATAAAATCTTACAAATGAGTTGTTGTAAAAAATATACACTTCACTTCATCAAGTGATAAACCATAGAAACCAGGAGTATGACAAGTTAAAGCAACCAACACAACTAACCTGATACTAGAATAAATTCTAGGAGGTTAGGAGGGGTCACTATAACTATATCCTTCTCATATTCCCAAATTAATGATCATGGGATCATTTCCTTATAAATTTTCTTTATAAACATAGGCTCAGGCATATGAATGCTTAAGTAAACCTCCAGCACTAAGATCAATAGTCTAAATTAAAAATACCATCAACAAAGATCATATTCTATCATCTGTTCCAGCAAACCATGAAACATAGCTTCAGTTCAGCAATGCACTGAATCAAAAATTCAGATAAACAACAGTACCAATAATTAACATATCCTTGATGCTGGGATGGGTAATTCATCCAAACTGAAGCAAGACACTTCGCTGTATCACATATATTCCAGAAAAAATCCTAGGTATGTTAAGAACAACATCACTAAACCATAATTTTGCACCTAAACAATTTCATCAGCGCGAAGGCTGGTCACTTAAGCATTACCTGTCTGAATACATGGTTGTGGTAGTAAACAAGGAGGCCGACACCGGGGTTGCAGAAGTTGCCTTCCCACCGTTGTCGGAGAAGAAATGATACCTCGGTACCTCTCCCACCACCACAGGAAGGTCAGGAAGCAGCACGACGGAGCAACGAAGGGCGCCAGGGTTGCATCCCTGGATGCCGTCCCTCCGGCGTCAGGGATGGGGGTAGGTCGCAGTGGCGACTGCAGTAACATCATCATGGGGGCGTGCATGAGAGGCGGGGGAAATCAAATCAAGCCAAGGAGGTGGTAGGTCATAGCACGGTGGGCCAAAGCTCCATCTGGCTGGCGCTAGAGGGCGGCGGAAGCCGCCGGAATCGAGCAAGCAACAGCGGCGACAACGAGCAGTGCGAGAAGAGGAACATGGATAGATAGGTGTTGCGAGAGGGGGAAGTCGGGCCGGGTGGGGTTATCCCCCAGGCCTGGTCTAGTTGGACCAGGCCGTCCGATGCAGCCAACCAAGAAACCTCCAGCTGGATCCTTTGGGTCTGGTTCTAATAGAGAAAAAGAAAAAAACTGTTAAAGAATGAAATAAAAATTACCAAAATGCCCTTCTGACATTTAAAATTCTAGAATATTATAGAAAAATCATAAAAATACATCTAATATATGAAAATCATCATAAAAGTAATATTTACCTAATAAAAAAATAACTTGTTTAAAATAAAAATAAGGCAAATAAGTATTAACACCATTAAATCTTAAGTGAAATTTCATAAAATAAGGAAATACCCTAAAAATAAATAAAAAATCATTTTTGTATATTAAAATAACTCTACTGTTTTATAAAAACACTAATTTAGAATTTTACAAATAAAACATAAAGTACATATTTAAAGACCCTTAATTCTTTGATGAATTTTCTAAAAATAAAGGTAATACTTAAAAAATAAATAAAATTCATTTTAAGCTCTTGAATAAATATATTACACTAGAAAATATTAAATATATTATTAGATAAGTCTTTCATATTTTAAATAATAAATCCTTATCATACCTATTTTTTAAAATTCTTTAAAAGCAATTCTTAAGTAAGAATAATCACTATTTTTGTAAAACCTTGATTATTTAAAGTCTAAATACTAAATCCCAAATTCACAACTTAAATGCATACTCAAACTTAAGTATAACTTTTAACTTTAGGGTATTCTTTTAAAACTCTTATTGAGTATTACTCATATATATAATATGATGAACAATCATTATATATTAACCATTATTAACATAGCTTTAAACTCTAACAAATTATTAAGATCATCTAATTATGCTCCCATTAAATAAATACAGATTATTTTCTTAATAAGCAAAAAAAATTTAATCTAAATCATTCACTTAAAATATAAAGTGAATAATTCCACACCTTAGTTATACCTATCATAAATCTAAAACTCGGGAATAATTAAAATATATTACATCTTAAGTTTACTTAACCTTTTAAAGTTAACTTTAGTCTCAAACCTTATAAACATCAGGTCTAATAAATCACTTATGTTTTTATAGTTAACTTTGGTCTATTTAACTTAAGACATAAAGCATCTCAAGTACAAACTAATAATTCAAACACCAAAAGACATTAATCATGTTTTATTAACAATGATGATTGTTTAAACATTAGAAAGGAAATCTTTTCTTCAAATGTTATTTTTTTGCCACTTCAAAGAATAATCTCATAATAAATTCTTCAACTCTTAACAACTAAAACCAAGGACTCTTAGCTTAGTCACCAAATAACAATTAAATATAATCACATTACTTTATACTTTACCTGTGTATTAAGAATTATTATCACTTAGGTTCCTTATAAAGATCATTACTTATAAAGTAAAACTTGAAGATAGACAATTAAGATCTAAGAAACCTTGTGTAGCATTCCATATGTGTGTATTTTATTGTTGTATAAATACATGTTGTTTCACACACACTCACAAGCCTTAATAAGAAGCACATGTATGAAACTTAATCTAAAAGGGCAACACACTCCAAGGAAACCAATTCCAGTATCCAAACCCTAAGACAACGTTATTCTCGGGATTCGTGTTTATTAACTTGCATTACATTACCTATGCATAAAAGCATCTTGATTCTTTAAACATTAGTCCTTACCGGACCAATGATGCAGATTTCAACTATTGGATCTTATACTGTCTTGAAGACCATGAGTGCATAATCTTGCAATCACAAAAGGCAAGTTCACACTTGCTCATGTCCTTTGATTATTTTCTATAAAGTATTTTACAAATCCAGTGTTGTCATCACCTGCATTTGAAAAAGGGCAGAAAAGACTATTTTCATAATAATGTGATTATAGGTTATTTACCATGAGGTAATAACCTACTATAAGAGTTCCGGTGGTAAAGGAACATATTATCTAGGACTTAACAACCAATGTCTCCAGTGATTCTTGCGCCGTATATCACGCGTTGAACATGAGATTTGGAATGGGACGAAGAAGTCAGTTGTATCTTTTCCCTCTCCCATGGATCTGGATGTGCGGGTCATGGTTGTTATCAATCGTAGCGTGCATGTTATATGGTAATTCATAGAGGATATGCAGCATATGGGTGGGAGCCCTCAACGTCCCACAATAGTTCTGGCATCTGAACGGTCTGTACAAATCATTGCCGTAATTCAAAAGGTGGGCATGGTGTACACCAAGGAGACATGCGTGGTCGCGGAGAAGGCAATGATTGGCTTGGATCTTAGGTTGGGTCTCAAACCAAGGAAGTTTGAATGGGTACATACTCCCGTCCGTGCAACAAAACCTAAGGTCTCTCATGGGTAAAGTGACGCACCTCTGTAGAGTGTAAGAACTGTAACTTGTTACTCCCTGTTCCGGGAAGGAGCTGCGAACGCGGCGGGAAAGGAACTCCATGAAAGTTCTAGTAAACCCGTGAAGGCTGACGGACATAGCTTTTCAGAATAAAAGCAACCTTTGAAGAAATGTTTACGAAAACCTGCATTGCCTATGACCTATGGTCTGTGGCTGTAGCTATAGTGCATCAAACACTCCTTTTCTAGTGAACTTGCTGAGTACGCTCGTACTCAACGTATCTTCTTAACCCTTGCTAGGTTCTAAAGCCAGTATAGACGATGTCTACATCAAGTTATGCAGCAGGAATCAACATTAAAAGCTAAAGCTCTTCAATGAAGTCAAGGAAGTCAACATATACATCAACTCAAGTGAAGACAAAGTTGCGAATTAGATAAGAATAGAATCTCTAGCCATAGAACCTACTTCTGTAGAGTACTGCAATAGAAGCAGTACAAGCCAAATAGTTAGATGCTAATTTTATTAGCATAATAATTATGAGTTGTTTATTTCTGATTCTTCTCTATAAAAAGTTTCTTTCTCTCTTTTTAACCTAGAGTGTTCTCTGGATCTTGTGTAAAGAGTTGAGTTGTAACCTATAGTCATGTCTTGGACCTGCTGTGTTTCTGTTGTACTACTCTGAGGGATGTAATACTAGTGAACGGTCTTTCATTGGTGTTATGTCAACGACTATAGTGTACTACATCATGGAGTGGTATGCTGGGTCACCGCAGTTGTCAAGCTCACCAGTTTGCTGTAACAAAGGATTAAACGTAAGGTGTGGAAGGTAATGGTTTGCAGCAAGTAAAAAAGTAACAGTGGAAGATGTATCAATGGTAAAGATTGGACCGGGGTCCATAGTTCACTAGAGGTGCTCTCCTTAGATAAACAACATGGCATGAAGGGTAAAAAAATTACAGCGGGGCAATTGACAGGAACTGATCAAGGCATAACAATGCAATTACTAGCCAGAAAGATCCTATGAGGTTGATTGGGCAATACAACAATATACATAGACCGTCATCCAACTGCATCTATGACTAGAAGTCCACCTTCAGGTTATCATCCGAACCCCCTCCAGTATTAAGTTGCAAGCAACAGACAATTAGTTTAAGCAAAGTGTGTAAGGTAAACAGTCCACATGTTCCATGAACAAGAGACCGTTGATTTCTCCCTAGTAGCAACATCACATCTACAGCCGAAGATATTTCTGTCACTTCCCTTGGAAACTAGAGGCATGAACCCACTATCGAGCATAAATACCCCCTCTTGGAGTCACTAGAAACTACTTGGCCAAGATAACCACTAGCAACGAAGAGCATGCAAGGTCACAAACAACACAGACATGATAGAATCATACAGATAAAACCATTAATCAAACCAACATAATAATCTCAATATCCATCAGATCCTCGCAAACACAATATGCATGATTATAAATATATTAGATCTTGATCATGAACGGAGCTCACAAGATCTATACATGAAATCACAAAGGAGGAGATACAACCATCTAGCTACTACATGGACCCATAGTCCAAGGTGGAACTACTCACGAATCATACCGGAGAAAAGGCCTCCGGGATGATCTCCCCTCTGGTAGGGTGCCGGGAAGAATTTCAGACCCCCCCCAATCTAGGGACGATGGTGGCGGCGGCTACAGACGGTTTTGTGGATTTCTGATCGGGTACTCAGGGTTTCTGCATCGGGGGCTTCTTATATGCGAAGGAGCGAGACTGGGAGGCGGCCAGGGCCACCAAACCCTAGCCAGGCGCGGGCCCACCTACTCCTGCGCCTGGGGTGGGTCTTCCCCCCTGGCCGGCCCCTTCGGTTCTCCTCTGGACTTCTTGTTCCCCACTTAAATTAATTGACTTTAACGTTTGTCCCGTCCAGTTCCGAGAATATTTCTTTACTAACTTTTCTGAAACCAAAAACAGCAGAAAAACAGGCATCTGACACTGTTGCAACTTGTTAATAGGTTAGTACCAGAAAACATGTAAAAAGCACCTCAAAGTGTGGACAAGTAAAGCAAAGTAGATACTAAACAAGCATGGAGCATAAAAAATTATAGATACGTTTCCAACGTATCAAAATTACAGCAGGGCAATTGACAGGAACTGAGAAAGGCATAACAATGCAATACCAGACAAAAAGATCCTATGAGATTCGATTGGGAAATACAACAATATACATAGACCGCCATCCAACTGCATCTATGACTAGAAGTCCACCTTCAGGTTATCATCCGAACCCCCTCCAGTATTAAGCTGCAAGCAACAGACAACTGATTTAAGAAAAGTGTGTAAGGTAAACAATCCAATTGTTCCATGAATAACAGACCTTTGTTTTCTCCCTAGTATCAACAACACATCTACAACCGAAGATATTTCTGTCACTTCCCTTAGAAACTAGGACATGAACCCACTATCGAGCATAAATACCCCCTCTTGGAGTCACTAGTAACTACTCGCCCAAGATAGCTACTAACAACAGAGAGCATGCAAGATCACAAACAACACAGACATGATAATATCAAATAGACAAAACCATTAACCAAACCAACATAATAATCTCAATATCCATCGGATCCCCGCAATCACAACATGCATGATTACAAATAGATTAGATCTTGATCATGAACGGACCTCACAAGATCTATACATGAAAGCACAAGGAGGAGATACAACCATCTAGCTACTACATGGACTCATAGTCCAAGGTGGAACTACTCACACATCATACCGGAGAAGAAGGCCTCCGGGATGATATCCCCTCCGGCAGGGTGCCAGGAAGAACTTCAGATCCCCCCGATCTAGGGACGACGGTGGCAGCGGCTACAGAAGGTTTCGTGGAGTTTCGATCGGGGTGCCTAGGGGATTTTGCATTGGGGGCTTCTTATAGACGAAGAGGCAAGGCTGGGAGGCGGCCGGAGGGCCCACACCCTACCTAGGCGCGGGGTGGGCCCACCCGTGCCTAGGGAGTGTGGTTGCCCTAGTTCGCTTCTCCGTCTCTCCTCTGGACTTCGTGTCACCCACGGTAAAATATTGACTTTGGCTTTTGTCCCGTCCGATTCCGAGAATATTGATTTTCTGCCTTTCTGGAACCAAAAACAGAAGAAAACAGGCAACTGGCACTGTGGCAACTTGTTAATAGGTTAGTTCCAGAAAAGATATAAAAACACCTCAAAGTGTAGACAAAGCAAAGCAAAGTAGATATTAAACAAGCATGGAGCATCAAAAATTATAGATACATTTCCGACATATCAACGGTAACATCTGAAATGTCAAGAGACAAAACACTTAGTGCTTAGCTCCCCGATAACGGCGCCAGAAAATAGCTTGATGACTGCAAGTGCACAGATTGTTTGTAGCTAGTTTCGAAGTTCAGATATCGATCCCACAGGGAGCCTAAAGGTAAATGTTTATTGGTGAAGTCTTTGTCGCATTCGAAGTTGTCAGAGGTCTTCAAGTGAATTAACTGCAAGTCTTGCGAATAAGAATGGAATTTGGGTGTAAATGAAAGTACTTAAGTAAAGCTAAAGTGTAAAATTCAGAAATAAAAAGTATAAAAAGTAAAGGGCGATTTGTTTGTTCTTTTCTGCAGATGATGAAGTAGGCGCGTGGGAGTTTCAGTTCATGGTGATAGTGAATGTGCCGGTGAATGAGTGCTAAGTTTAACAATTATAATCTTATAAGTACGTGTGTAGGCGAGCAACCCATAATTAGTCGGAACTCCTCTTGGTAGGTTTTTTTGCGATAGGAATACTTGTATTACTCAAGAACAATAGGGATTACAATCATCTCGACAGATGGTCATGAGACCATCAGGTCTAGATCCAAGCCAAACAGCTGTGCGAGCATTTGTTCTAGCGAAGTTTGCCATAAAATGGATACTATTATTCTGACTTCGCCTAATATGAGTAATACAAGACTGACGAACCTTCATCAAGATTTTGATCTCTTCAATTGATGTTGAAAAAGTGATCGGTCCATCTCTTCATTTGTTAATGCTTTAACCATCTCCAAACAATCCACTTCAATAAGCAGAGTCTGGTTGCACCAATGTAAGGCCAACGAAATACCTTCAAGTAAGGCGCCTAGTTCTGCACCAAGTGCATCACGACATGAGAACAACTGGTGACAAGAAGATATAATTATATCACCACTATGATCTCGAAGAACAATGCCAACCCCAGCACCACCATTAGTATCAGAGGACCCATCGGTGTTAAGCTTTGCCCATCCTTCAGGTGGAGGCGTCCAACCCGGTAAGGCAGCAGGATGTTGTAATGTATGCACTTGATGCTCATCAGGATCCATAATAAACTTGCCCTTGGCTATATTCTCAAAAGAGTGATGCTTCATTTGGAATAGTGAATCGAGATAGCTCACAAGAAACTGTCTAGAGACTTCCAACGATGGAGGAATTTTTTCATGAACAACTTCATTACGAATGTGCCAAATCCGCCATAATGTCATCAAAACTTTGCTTATCATTGCATGTGTAAAATTGCTTAGGAAGTTTAGCAACCATTCAGAGCCTGTATTGACGATGGAATCTGGTGGCGGTAGGTTCCAACTTTGTGCCATATAGTCCCACAGTCGTCTGGCCATATCACACCTTAGGAAAGGGTAGAAATTATCCTCCGGCTCATGACGGCAAACAGGACATAAATCTGAGTGTTCCATATGCCGTACATGCTTATTTTTCCATGTGGGAAGAGAATTAGTTGCTAGACGCCACACGAAATGCTGCACTTTCGGTGGTACCATCGACTTCCAAACAAGATCCCAAATTTTCCTTGAGCCATCGGGAACCGAGCTGGTTGAAACTGTGGTCTCTGTCCATGTCTCATCCATTGCTAACCTGTACGCACTACACACCGTGAAAAGCCCATGTTTGGATGGAGCCCAGGCTAGCTGATCGTCCATTTGTCTCAAAGATGGCTTTATTTTTGAGATCTCCACCACATCATCTGGAACAAAGTACTAATATAACAGATCAGTTCTCCAAGAACCATTTTGATCAATCAACTCATAAACAAAACATAGGCGACATCTATTCTTCCGTGAAATTGGCCGATAGGAATAAGGTCTAGGTATCCAAGGATCACGCCATATCCTAGTATTCTGGTCGTTCCCAATACGCCATATTAAGCCTTTCTTCAATAATTCTAGACCATATGAAATAGCCTGCCAGGTGGAAGAGGCGTTACCCGTGAAAACTGTATCCTCTAGCTTCCCATTGGGGTAGTACTTGGCCTTCAAAACTCTTGCGCAGAGACTATTTGGCTTTGTGATTAATCTCCAAGCCTGCCTAGCAAGTAGAGCCTTATTAAACATCCGAAAATCTCGAAAACCCAAACCTCCTTGATTCTTTGGTCTCTGCATTTTCTCCCATGAACGCCAATGAGTTTTCCTTTTTCCGTCCTTGGATCCCCAATAGAAATTCCTCACCGTATTTGTTAAATCATCACATACCGAGAATGGAAGCTTAAAAACACCCATTAAATAGATTGGTAAGGCTTGAGCCACAACCTTAATGAAGACCTCCCGCCTGGCTTGCGATAAATTACCATCGCCCCACATCACAAGCCTCTTCGATAGCTGCGCCTGGAGGTTATGGAGTTTACCCCTCGACATACGGCCATCCGGAGTAGGGAGGCCCAAATACTTCTCATCGAAGGCTTGAGTTGTGACTTGGAGAGCTAGTCGAATACCCACTTGTGCCTCTGCCGCACATGAGTCACCAAACAACACCGAACATTTTGATGGGTTAATAATTTGGCCAGTAGAAGATGCATATATACCCAGAGCTTGTTTTACTACCTCCGCTTGGTCAGTATTTGCCTTGAAGAACAATAGTGTGTCATCAGCGAAGAGAAGATGTGAGATGCCAGGAGCATTCCGACACACTTTAATGGGTGATATCACATTCTCATCAATTCCTTTATTTAGAAGAGCGGACAAACCATCAGGAACAAAAAGGAATAAGAACAGAGATAAAGGGTCACCTTGCCATAGCCCACGCGATGGTGCAAATGAATCCAAGAGGGTTCCATTGAATTTTATGAAATACCTCACCGATTTTACACATGACATTATCCAATCAACGAAACGGTGAGAAAAACCCAACTTTTGCATCACTTGCCTCAAGAAAGACCAATCAACCCGGTCATATGCCTTTGAAAGATAGGGATTATATGCATAAAAACTCTTTGTAGGATCTTTTTCTTGTTTGATATGATGTATGCACTCGAAGGCTAGAAGTGCATTGTCAGTTATCATCCTTCCAGGAACGAAGGCACTTTGTGAAGGTGAAATAATATCATCTAGCAGAGGTCTTAACCGATTAACCAAACACTTAGACACATCTTTGTAAACAACGTTACACAAGCTAATTGGACGGTATTCGAAGAGCTTGGTTGTATTGGATACCTTAGGAATCAACACAATGGATGTGGTGTTAGCTCCTTCCGGCATAAGACCAGTTTTGAAGAATTCTTTAATGGCAGCAACAACCGTCTCCTTCAAAGCATCCCAATTCCTCTGAAAAAACCTAGCCGGAAAACCATCTGGACCAGGTGCCTTTAATGGGCCAATCTAAAAAAGAGAGTCAGCTATTTCTGATGGCGCCTGGTAGCGCTTCGTCAGGAAACCCCAAGAGCAAGGTGTGAAGAGCACATCATCAAGTATTCCCTTAGTAAGAAACCAAGGTTATCGAAACAATAGGAGGAAGGAAACGTCTCAAAGGTGTTGCTAGCAACTTGGAAACCTGCACAACACAAACTCAAGACTTTGCCCCAACAAATAGTGAGGTTGTCAATCTTACCGGTTCCTGTAACAAAGGATTAACTCTATGGTGTGGAAGGTAATAGTGGTTTGCAGAAAGTAAATAGGAACAGTGGAAGATGTATCAATGGTAAAGATTGGACCGGGGTCCATAGTTAACTAGAGGTGTTCTCCTTAAGATAAACAAACATGGCTTGCTGGGTAAACAAATTACAGCAGGACAATTGATAGGACTGAGCAAGGTATAACAATGCAATACTAGACATTCATGATCATATGAGATTCGATTGGGAAATACAACAAGATACATAGACCGCCATCCAACTGCATCTATGACTCGAAATCCACCTTCAGGTTATCATCCGAACCCCCTCCAGTATTAAGTTGCAAGCAACAGATAACAGCTTTAAGCAAAGTGTGTATGGTAAACAATCCACTTGTTCCATGAACAAGAGATCGTTATTTTCTCCCTAGTGGCAACAACACATCTACAACCTTATAGATTTCTGCCACTTCCCTTAGATTAAATAGAGGTATGAACCCACTATCTAGCATAAATACTCCCTCTTGGAGTCACTAGAATCTACTTGGCCAAGATAGCTATACTAGAAACGGAGAGCATGCAAGATCACAAACAACACAGACATGATAGCACAAAGGAGGAGATACAACCATCTAGCTACTACATGGACCCGTAGTCCAAGGTGGAACTACTCACGCTTCATACTGGAGGCTAGCATGATGAATAAGAAGGCCTCTGGGATGATCTCCCCTCCAGCAGGCTGCTAGGAAGAGCTTTAGATCCCCCCGATTTAGGGACGATGGTGGAGGCTACAGACAATTTCGTGGAATATTGATCGAGTGCTTAGGGTTTATGCATCGGGGGTCTTTATAGGCGAAGAGGCGAGGCAAGGGGCGGCCAGGGTGGTCACACCCTCCTAGGCGCGGCTAACCCTAGCTCGTGCCACCAGGGGGTGTGCCCCCCTGTGCCTCACCTCCGTCTTGTATTCTGTCTCTGTTTTCTTCACGGTAAAATATTGACTGGCTTTTGTCCCGTCCAATTCCGAGAATATTGATTTTCTGCCTTTCTAGAACCAAAAACAAAATAAATCAGGAAACTAGCACTGTAGCATTTTGTTAATAGGTTAGTACCAGAAAACATACAAAAACACCTCAAGGTGTAGACAAAGCAAAGCAAAGTAGATACTAAACAAGCATGGAACATCAAAAATTATAGATACGTTTCCGACGTATCAATATCCTTCTCAGTGAAATCTCTACATAGAAAATCATTTGATTCATCTGATATGCATCGCTGAAACAGGTCCACCACTGGGTTGGATCTAAACTTGCATCTGCAGTAAATAGAGAGGTAAAGTACTCGTTAACCATGGCATGCATGGTAGGAACATCATCATGAATGACACCACTATCATCCTGTAGTTTTCTAATCTTGTTCTTTCGAGCCCTCCACACTGCTTTTCTATGGAAATACTTTGTATTTCTACCCCCCTCTTTCAGCCATGTTAGCCTCGATCTCTATAACCACATCATCTCTCCATGGTATATTTGCTCATTCATACGATCAATTTCCTGCCTATCCGCATTCATGTGCATAAGCTGCTCCAACTGCTCTCGGGACTTCTGTAGCTCAAGTTTAACACTACTAAATTTTGCTTTGCTCCAAACTTGCAGTTTGGACATAGTTCTGCCAAGGGCATCCCCAATATCACCCAGGTCCTGAATTGAACCACATGAGTCCCATGAGTTTTTGATCACCTTAGGGAGGGAGCACTCACGTTTCCACATTAATTCATACTGCTTGCAACATTTGACACATTGCTATATCTCCTCGGCCTCACCAGAGATTAAAAATGCCACATGATCAGAACAGGGCGTGACAATGTGTTTGACAGAATAATGTGGAAATAAATTGCGCCAACGCCAAGAATTTGTAGCTAGAGCTTGATCTATTCTGACTTTAACATTTGCAGCACCAGATCTCTTGTTATCATATGTGTAGGGTACCCTAGAAAATACCGAATCTACTAGCTCACATGAGTCCACAACATCCCTGAAAGCAGACATCTGTGTGTCTGCTCGGGGAGTAGCTGAAAAATGTTCAAAACTCCAGAGACATTCATTGAAATCTCCTGTACCAAGACACGGAAGGTTATGACCAGTACTCAGCTGTAACATTTTGTCCCACATTGATTGTCTATGTTCAGCTCTTGGTTCCCCATATATGCATGTCAATCTCCATTAGGGAATATCGTCCAAGGAATTTATGATGATATCAATAAAGCGATCCTGTACATCCTTGACAGTGACATGTAGAGACTCATGCCAATAGACTACCAAACCACCGCTAAAACCCTCGCTGTCCTTGCCCGCAAAACCACATAAACCAAATTGACTACGGCCACTTTTCATTTTATCATACTTCTGCTGAATCTCGCACAAAAATACTAAATTGGGGAATGCGACTGGATTAGTGTCGCAACCTCTCGAACTATCCGAGGGTTCCCGCCCCCTCGACAATTCAGGCCTAAAAGATTCATTGGGACGGGCGGTGCCCCATCTCGGAGCCCGCCAAATTTGCAGCAGCTATATCAGAAGCATTCACCATCAAATTATTAGAAAAATCAACACCAGCCATAGTTCCAGCCGTAGCATCGCCTGTCCTGCTTCGTTTTGGATCCCGCTTCGGTGGTGGACTCGCCGGAACAGTCGAAGGCGGTATTTGAAATTGCTGTACCAAATCATTAACCATTGGCTGCGGTTGCAGATCATATGACGTAACTTTATCCCCTTGAGTTGTACTGGTAGGTCCAAGGCTCATTGGATCCACCAAATCATTGGTAACCTTGTCCTTTCCAAAATGTGTAGTTTCAAAATCATCGTAAGAGTCATCCAAGCTGCCTCTACCGCGGCCACGACTGGATCCTCTACCACGTCCTCTACCCCTTCAAGCACCTCGAATAGCCCAAGATGCCTTAAGATTTTTGAATATTAAAGTATCCAGGGCGTGAATCCCATCACCATATTTAATATCAAGGTGTCCAATCATCCCACAAAAGGAGCACCAATCCGGCAGACGCTCGTATTTGACAAGAAATAATTGGCGTTTACCTCCTCTGATCATTGATACAACAATTTTCAGCTACTTCCTCACATCAAACTTAATTCTCACATGGTAATAGTTCCCCACAAAATCAGACGACGGCGGCTCAACTGTAATTACTTCACCGACTTTTGTAGCTAGCACCTCAAGAAAAGGTCTGAAACCCTCTGGTAAATAATGAATTTGTATCCATATCTTGAACTTGTGGAGATCAATCAGCGATGGTTTGGTAAAGCCATCATACTCGGCCATCAAGACTGGATGTCCTCTGAACGTCCATGGACCTCCCTCCATCACTTTATCCCAATCGCCAAGACAAGAAAACTGCATAGTATTCATGTTGTTATCCACTGCACTGAATTTGACCTCATGCGCCAGATCCCATGCCGAACTCATGTTCTTGAAGAACCAAAAATCACTAAAGTACTGATCAGTAAAAACCCTAGTGATCGCCAACCATCGCATAGCATCCACCGGCGGCGGGTTTTGATCTCGTAGACCACATCATCCAGATCCTCCTCACGCTGCCCAAGACGCTTCATCATTATGTCCAGATCATCATTGGTGACACCCAAGTTGGATGCGGAAGAGGCCATCTACGCCCTCCCGAAGGGGGGCATAGAGTCGTTCGCGGGAAAAGCCCTAACCCTATCACCAAGGCAGCAGGAATGGCATGCAAGCCAACTGCGATCGGCAGGAAGGGGAGGGGAAGGAATTGGTAGGAGTCTCTACGCCGATTGCGATCGGCGGGAGGAAGTGAAACCCTAATGAGAGGGGGGAAATTTCCAGTGGCTCATGTCACTTTTCCCATTGTCTATCTGTAACATCCCAACATTAGATCCTAGAAATAAGCTGAACTTAGATGTGTGCATTGCATTCATGCATAGAAAATCCGATGAGTTGATGGAATTGAAGTAGATCATCAAGTTGACTGCGATAAGTTTCAATATGACCTTTGCTAAAACCTTATTTTGGGTAAGGGAGATTTGATCTAAGGGTAGATCAAATGTAACAAAAGTTAAACCTTAATACATTATGATTTATATTTGATCCTTAGGCAATCATATCATAGTATTTATTATAATCACTCATGAGTACCAAGTTAAGGATATAACACAAATAATAAGAATGTAACCACTATATCTTGAACTCATCTGCTTATACCATGAGTATCATGGTAATACCTAGCCCTACTTCTTAAGTAAGATTGGTAAGGGAAGAAACTAAGTCTAGATCATTCACCATATACTTTTCTTCCATATCAATCCTTATGGAATCCTATCTCAATATCTATTGTTCATCAATATTGGGAAATCAACCATTGATTCTCCAATTCTTAATCTATCAACTCCTGACCATATAATAGCATACATTTAAGTGTCTATAAAGAAACAACTAACAAGAGGTAAATAGTTATGCTAGTTTTAGATATCATCTATGGGATGGGAGTGGTGGAATTAGAATAAATCAATGTGATAATTAATAGAGTTGAACTCACTCCTGAAATGATAGAAGAGTTATTGGTATATATAATTATATGGTAGGAAAGAAGATTACAAGTATGAATCCTGAAGATAGTTACTAGTAGTAATTCCATTAGATCAAGTGGGCATAGTCCTTGAATAATAGCCTTAATCCAATTAGAGATACTAAGAAGATAATTCCAATACAATTGTAAGGTTGTATTGATGAAGCCTTGATTAGCCAATTGGAAACCTAAGCTATAAATGATTAAAGGATTAAAATGATCATGCCTTGCTCACCAAGGTTGTATACTTATATCTAGTATAAGTGACATTGGTGGGTAGAACATGATTGAAACCCTAGCATAGGTAAGTTATCCTAGAGTAGTTATTAAAGGTCACATTAAAATAATGTGAGATTGAAGTAGGAGTATTAGAGTGAAGTGAATGTAGGATAGTATGATTAAATTGAAGCTAGTATGGCATAGAGTTATGGAAGTAATGCTATTCATCTTAAAGGATAGAAAGCTTTAGAGAAAGGTAGTTGGATGTATACATCTAATGAATAAATATTAGTGATGGATGATTAAGGAAGATTATGAGTGGAGTTTGAAGGAACTACTTATTGGATTGAAGATTACCAGCAGAAGAGTAGTTGATAGAGCCAAGTCTGGATAGATGAAGATCATGAAATGCTTTAGTATCAAACTCATTGGATTCATCCCTGAGTTTAGAATAATAAAAGGTGAATAAGAACATTCTTGTGAAGTAAAGCTCATCATGTTAATCATGATGATAGATAGGAAAAAGTAGTATATCTAGGAAAGGAATTCCTTAATTAAAAGTACAAGATTGTGAATTATGAAAATAGACATTATTGGTTAACACCCAACTCTAAATCTCAAACCAAACATAAGATTCCTTTCATATTGTTAATCAATCATCTAATTTCCATAATGGTTTATAGGAATATTTTCCTATCAAATCACTTAAGCACATCTTTGCCATTTTCAATCATAATTATCCTAGGTGCTTAAGAACTAACTTTATCAATTCTTTCTCATAAGTTAGCCTAGAAAGCAAATCCACTATTTTACTTGAAATGGTGATATTAGTAAAAAATCACAAATATAAAGACCTTATGCTTAGTGACTAAACCATTACTTACATCAACAAAGGAATCTAGGTATATTAAAAACCCTAAACCCTAGGGTAAATATTCACAATTCAAACCCTAAACTTCTATGTTTATCATAATAGAATATATATATTTCCATTTTCTAAGTTAATGTAAGTAGTATTAACCACATTAATTTCTTTTGTATTTCATGTATCAAATAATGATATAGGATCACTATACATATAACAATTTCTATTCAAACTATGAGCCAACTAGAGTTAAGTTTTATAAACAAATAAGAAAATATCATATAATAAAGCCATGGTTTAATGTAGAAAGAAAAATAAATCAAATAAGGGCTCCTACATATTATAAAAAAGGGTTTTTGATAGAAAATAAATAAAGAAATAATATCACTATATGAAAAACTCATAAAAGAACCTTAATATACTTTATTAGTGCTGCAATCACTCAACAAATCAAATCTATAAAGAGAATTCAAATAAAATAAGTAAAATTCAAATCTGAAAGTAAAACAGAAAATAGAAAAAAAGAAAACAAATAAAAAACATTTCCTGGCCATGGCCCAACTCCTCTCTTTACCTGTCGCCCATGTGCATCCCACAAAATCCCAGCAGCCAGCCCAGCTCGTTCTCGTCTGTGACTGACAAGTAGGACCGAAGAAGGACTGTGGGTTGAGCTAAAAGATTCGCTAGGGGGTTTTCCGCAAAAGCGACGTCATCGTTATCCTCACGCACACAGGCAGCTTGCTCGAGGAGCTCGACGCCGCCCGATGCCGTCGTCGTCGTCCGCCGTGCGTCAAGATGCTCACTGTCGTTCCAGAGGGGGATAAGAAGGCCACCGCGACGCCCTGCCTCAATCCCTATCCACAATCCCTCCTTATCCTCTCTGATTTGAATGGGGCCGAAACCCTAGCTCACTGGAGCCACACCTCGCCGTCGAACCGCACCTCCCCACACTCTTCTAAGTAGCCATGGAGAAGCCCCGTCCTCCGTATATCCTCTGGGTGAAATCTTGCATCAAAGGGAACACTCGAGTGGACGAATTTTGCCGTTCCTATTTGCGGCAATTCGTCGGGAATCTTGTCGAAGAGCTCGCCTCCGACCACGCTTGTCCTCGCCGACCTCTCTATCGTCATCAGGGTGAGTTCCTGAACCTTCTAGTATCCTTAAATCGCCTTATCTCGATGTGAATCGCTGAGGCTCCGATGACCATTTCCGTGCGGTGCCGCCACTTTAGGGTTCAGCGAGTTGCGCTGATTCGAACTAGGTTAGTTTCGTTTGTTGGGGCGTCGTGGATCGTCGCCGGCGACCACCCACCGACGGCGGTGGTGGTGCTGACGCCATAGCGACGTCAAGCCGACGCCACCCTGGACCCAGTCCTCTGTTTGTCTGGCGTGGCCATGACGTGGCCCATGGCCCATCTGCCATTGTCTAAGAGAAGCAATCTAGTCGGTAACAAACACATTGACTAAATCTGAGAAGCTGAGGTGGCCACTGGCCCAGTGGTCAGTGACTAGAGCTAGGTGTAGGTGTGGTGTAAAAAGTTATTTCCCGTTTAAGAAATAAATAAAATGTTATAAGCTCAATTATTGATATTCCAGAAATAAAATAAATGATCAAATCTTGTTTAATTAATAACTTTTGATTTATAATTCAGAAAAACGTGTATAATATATGAAAATTTGTAGAAAAATAAAATCTACAACTTAAAATTATTATCAAATATTATTATGATGATTATTTAAATAAATATTATTTAATCAAAGTTTTATAAGTAATAAAACTTTGATAATTCATATTTTAATTATGGTAAATGTTAAAAATATAAATAGAATACCAAAAATCTTAGAAAAATAAGAATTATAATTTAAAACCATAATCATGCATTATTATTCCACTTAATTAAAAATTTGTTATTTATTAAGTCTTTATAAAGTAATAACTATTATAAAAAAAATCATATCTTATTATTTTTAAATCACAAAAATAAGTGTAATATACCAAAATGATCACAAAAATAATACCTATATGTTAAAAATATAATATTTCACTTTTGAGTTAAATAAAAAATTCAAATATTTTAGTAACTCAAATTTAAACTTATTCACTTAATTGAGGATTCATATAAGGGTAAATAAAAAATTGTTAATATTTCTAAAAATTAGTCAATTAAGTCTAATAAATAGTATTAGTCTTAAATATTCATATTATGAAGTCATAATAATTCAAAACATTATAAATACAATCTTGGTAAATTATCCTTCAACCAAAGGAGTAATTATTTTCTAAAAAGGTCCTAAACAATTATAAAACCCCAAGAATAATTGTAACTAAATCCAATCTTTTCCATATACTCCAGCCATCAGTTTACAAAACCATCACAACACTACGGTGAATCCATAAGTAGTTAAGCAATATTATTTCCTTCTTTGCAAAATATAACCACTCATCCTTAAAAAGGTAAATGATACTATTTCATTATAAAATCAAGAAACCATTACAACAAGTAAAAAATATAACCCTTCTTAAGCAACCTTAAGGCAACATTCCCAAGTACACAAGGCACAAATGTTATAAGCATTATACTTTCAAATTATCTATGTTTTAAAGTTAACTTTAGTCTACAAGAATCTAAATATAATACTATAAACATTGCTATATGTTTTATAGTTAACTTTGGTCTGATATAGTTAAGTCATAAAGCATCTCAATCTAAAACTATTCAAGCAAGCATAAATAACATCGACTAGACTCAACTAACCGCAAAGACTGACTAGACCTCAAAAAAGAAATCTTTTCTTCAAATGTTATTCGTTTTGCCACTTCAAAACAACAATTCTTATATAAGCAATCTTAAGTAGCATTTCACAATTAAGTGTGTCTCATTATTTTATGATATTGTAACTACATATTGTTTCACACACACTCACAAGCCCTGATAAGAAGCACAAGTATAAAACTCATCTAAAAGTACAACACATTTCAAAGACATCATTTTTAGTATCCAAACCCTAGAACAACATTATCCCCGGGATACGCGTTTATAAAGTGCATCACATTACTTATGCATAAGAGCATATTGCTTCTTTAAACATTAGTCCTTACCAGACCAATGATGCTGATTTTAGATATTGGATCTTATATTATCTTGAAACCGTGAGTGCATAATCTTGCAATCACAAAAGGCAAGTTCACACTTGCTCATGTCCTTTGTTTATTTTCTGTAAAGTATTTTACAAATCCAGTGTTGTCATCACCTGCATTTGAAAAAGGTCAGAAAACACTATTTTTTATAATAATGTGAACTATTGGTTACTGATCCAGGGTGATCAGCTAATCTATTAAATCTGACAGTTGGAATATCACTGTTCAGAACTATACCACCTAAGACTTAACAACCAATGTCGCCAGTGATTCTTGCGCCGTATATTACGCGTTGACCATGAGATTTGGAATGGGACGAAGAATTCAGCTGTATCTTCTTCCTCTCGCATGAAGCTGGATGTGCAGGTCGTGGCTGTTATCCTCGTAGCGTGCATATTAATTGGTAATTCATAGAGGATATGCAGCATATGGGTGGGAACCCTCAACGTCCCACGATAGTTCTGGCATCTAACGGTTTGTACAAACCATTGTCGTAATCCAATATGTGGGCATGGTGTACACCAATGAGGCATGCGAGGTCGCGAAGGGGGCAGTGATTGGCTTGGATCATCTTCTGGGCCCCACATCATGGAATTGTGGACGGGAATAAGCTGCCTGGTTATGCAACAAAGAGTTGATCTCTCATGGGTAAAGTAACGCACCTCTGCAGAGTGTAAGAACTGTAACTTGGTACTCCCTGTTCCGGGAAGGAGCTGCGAACGCGGCGGGAAAGGAACTTCATGGAAGTTCTGGTAAACCCGTGAAGGTTGACGGACTTAGCTTTTCAGAATAAAAGCAACCTTTGAAGAAATGTTTACGAAAACTTGCATTACTTACGACCTACGGTCTGTGGTTGTAGTTATAGTGCATCAAACACTCCTTTTCTAGTGAACTTGTTGAGTACGCTCGTACTCAAAGTATCTTCTTAACCCTTTCTAGATTCTGAAGCCATGAAGACGACGTCTACACCAAGTTATGCTCCAGGTATCATCATTCAAAGTTAAAGTTCAACAAAGACAAGGAAGTCAACAAATACCTCAACTGAAGTAAAGACGAAGTTACTGATTAAATAGGAACATACTCTCTAACCAAAGAACCTATTCTATAGTGCGTTGCAATAACAGCAATGCCAACCCCCTTAGTTAAAATACTCGTCTTAAAAGTATAATAATTGGTTCATTATTTATCTTTGATTCCTCTTTGTAAGAAGTTTTTTCTCTCTCTTTAACCTAGAGTGTTCTCTGGATCTTGTGTAAAGAGTGAGTTGTAACCTTTAGCCATGTATTGGACCCGTTGTGTTTCTGTTGTGCCATTCTGAGGGACGTAATACTAGTGAACGGTGTTTCATTGGTGTTATGTCAACGACTATAGTATACTACACCATGCAGTGGTATGCTGGGTTACCGCACTATCCCTCTTGGTAGATTTCATCCCAACTTCAGTAATCCTACAAGCATGTTTACCACAACCATGGTTAGTCGCTAGACGATTAAGATCCTTCAGGTTGCTTAGCAATTAAGCTCCTTGGATCAGACTAATGCAATAAGCTTGGTTGTTCCCTGTTATCCTCAAGTTAAACTAGTTTCCGATTGATATCCCCGTGTCAGTCAAGGGTCGCCGGTCTGCTAGAAAACACGATCTTATCTATGTAGAACAAAGCATCAAGTTGTCTGGGCCCTTAATTGGACAACAGGAATCCCACAGATAGTCAAGCACACATAATATAGCAATTACAATTAACCACAAACTTGATGGAAATTGTGTAGGCACATCACATCTCACCAATCCCCTACATCTCCCACGCCCAAGAGAACTTACTCACACATAAGAGAAGAAAGCATTATCAATATAATTAAATAAATGGAGTTTTTCTCTATATTACCGTGGAGATCCACTATAAGAAATAGAAACAAATCCAACACAATTCAAGATAGGAAGAACAATCTCAAACCCTAATCTTGCAAATTGGATCTCTCTCTCTCTCTCTCAAGTACAAGTAATGGCTACGGAGGTGTGGTGGCTTGGAGATTGAAGATCATGGAGCGAGATGAAGAACGTCTTCGCTTTCTTCTCCGGATCCCTTCTCTCTCCCTTCTGGATGGTATGTCGGCTTGTGTGTTCTGTTTTCGACCTTGGCCTCTTCACGAAAGTTGTCCTTTTTAATAAGACGAAGGAGATGGCAACTATACGGCGGCGTCCCGTATAGTTGGTCGTTAAACTTGAGGTGAATTCCCCTCTATTTCTTCCAAAAAGGGACTTGCTTTTTTTCACCTCAATATTGTGTTTTTGCTGTTAAATCCCTCTATTGATGTTCAGAACCTGAAACACATATTAAAAACCAAATTTTCTTTGCTACCGAAGTATTACCGTTAGGTAAAGCGGGAAAACGATGAATTCCAAATGAAAACCATTGATAGAAGCCATCAAAATGTGTAGAATCTCACAACTATCACCAATTTGAGGCATCCGTAGGGTATATCCATGTCAACCTCCTCCTCCGGCTACTGCCGCCACCTCCTCCTTTGGCCACCAACTCCTCCTCCTCCGGCCGCCACCGCCACCTCCTCCTTCAACCGGAACCTCCTCCTCCTTCGTCTACGACCACCTCCTTTGGTCGCCACTTTCTCCTCCTCCGGACGCCACCTCCTCCTCATCCTGGCACCTCCCGCTCGAGACCTAACACGAACACGGCCTCCTGCACCTCCCTATGGTGGTAGGTTGTGGCCGCGGCGAGGCGAGGAAACATGACGGCGGCGAGACCATGCTCCGGCGAGGCGACACAACATCTGCGATGTGCGGACCTGATTGGTTTTTCAATTCAAAACGAGGGTGTTATGCATTTTTTTGTTTTCAAAAAATATAGCCGTGGGGCACCTGGAACAGTTCCTGTGGCGCACTAGGTGGTGCGCCACAGGTAATTTTTTTACCCGTAACACAACAGGTAGTGCGCTACCGGTAAATCTTAGCCGTAGCGCGCGGCTCGTGGCGCACTGCTAGTGCACTACGGATGTCCTTTTTTGGTGCGCCACGGATGTCCTTTTTTGGTGCGCCAAGGATAGCCACTAGAAAACAGCTAATCCATGGCGCACTTGTTTTCATCATCCGTGGCGCACTAGGGGTGCGCCACGAGGTCTACGCTATGGCTAAAATTTATCCGTAGAGCACTGCCTGGTGCACTAATGGTAAAAAAGTTAGCCATGGCGCACCACCTGGTGCGCCACGGGTAGAGGTACACGGTGTGCTACGGGTACGAATTTCAAAAATAAAAAAGCGGGATCTAGATCTAGATAGCGCCACCGCCATTGTCGTCGTTGTTTTCACCTACCACGGAGGTGCGGGAGGTCATGGCCATATCCTACCACCGCAAGGAGGTGCGGGAATCTGTGGCCACAACCTACCACGGAGGAGGGCGTGGCCGTAGGTGGGCAGATAAGGTGCAAGAGGTGGTCAGAGGTTGCCGGAGGTGGAGAAGGTGGCGGCAGGAGGTAGTTGGAGGAGGGGCACATCGTCAGAAGAGGGAGCCATCGGAATGTAGGGTTCGCAACATAGAAAACAAAAAAATTACTATGATGGAAACAACTAAGTACCAATATCTATCTACTAGATACAAGCAACGGGTGGATATACATCCATAGAATACATACCCTCGAAGACCGTATAGTGTTAATGAGGTTGTACTCGTGGATGATGTAGTCGAACGCTTGCCGATTTCAAGATCATGATGAAGTCCATCTGATCCAGCCGGTCCAGCACCATCACGTCCAGCACCACAAAGCAGTGGTGCATCCATGATTGCACACATGTCTGGGTACCCCGACAACCTCCACGTTCTCGCTCTGGCGAAGCAGCGGAAGCAACAAATCCTTCCAGAAAAAACAAACCGGGAACATGTATCTCGCTGATCCGAGACAATGGGGAATTCTAAAAGGGGAAGAGAGATACTTCACGAGAATGTGTGAGAGAGAAGTGATAGGAGGGGGTCCTTTTATAGGGGAGGGGGAATCCCAAGGGGGCATGGCCGCCGGCCATGGAGGGTTCCCCCACCTCTCCCTCATTCATGTGGTGGATGCTCCACTCACATAAAAACACCTCCACTAACAATTCCACTCACATGCATTATTTAATAAAACTCCACCAAAATTAATGCAAGCTCTCATTTAATAAAACTCTTTTATTTATTTTATTCAGAATTTTGTTAATTAATCTAATTAAAAAAATCAAATAAAACCCCTTATAACATTTCAATTTCACATGCAGAACCAGTTTCAGCAATTTCAACTGAAACGATTTTGGTGTCTAGTGAAATAAATTCCTGCGCTTTCTTTTTCTTTCTCTAGCATATCATTTGCTCCGAATGGTGTCGGTATCCCTTAAGTGTGTCACCCTACGGTTCGCGAATAATGTAGACATGATCAAGACCCCTCTCCGATCAATAATCAGCAGCGGGATCTGGAGATCCGTACTGACTCCCACATATTCAACGATGACTTCTGTGATCGTGTGAACCTTATACGCATGTAACTCAATCCCTTTGTCTCGCGATATATGATATGTCCAAGATTCGATCATCGGTATCTCCATACCTAGTTTGATCTCGTTACCGACATGTACTCTTTTCTTGTTCCCGTGATATAACATTCTAGTGATCAAATCACTTGCTTGCAAGCTAACTAATGTGATATCACCGAGAGGGCCCAGAGTATATCTCTTCGTCATCGGGATGGACAAATTCCACTCTTGATCCATGAGCCGCAATATAACACCTTCGTAGCACTGAACCCATCTTTATAGTCACCCTGTTACGGTGTGACGTTTGATGTTATCAAGATACTCTTTCGGTGTTAGTGATTGACATGATCTCATGGTCTAAGGACTAAGATTACTTCGTATGATGTTATAGCAATATAAACACAATGACCTTGATCGTAATGCTATACTTTGGATGAATGTTCATCACATCATCGGTATTTCCATATATTACATGTCCGAGATTCGATCATCGGTATCTCCATACCTAGTTTGATCATGTTACTGACATGTACTCTTTTCTCGTTCCCGTGATATAACATTCTAGTGATCAAATCACTTGCTTGCAAGCTAACTAATGTGATATCACCGAGAGGGCCCAGAGTATATCTCTCCATCATCGGGATGGACACAGTGGCGGAGCCAGCGCGTCCATGTAGCCTGGGCAAGGTTAGCTGGCTCTAAAGTCAGCAGTCAAATGTCCACACAAGCTAATGATAAAACCATACTTATGTAGCGAAATTAATGAAGCATTCGCTGATAGAGCCCGGGCAGCTGCCCGGGGTTGCCGGGCTAAAGCTCCGCCACTGGATGGACAAATTCCACTCTTGATAAATGAGCCTCAACATAACACCTTCGTAGAACTGAACCCATCTTTGTAGTCACCCTATTTCGGTGTGACGTTTGATGTTATCAAGATACTCTTCCGGTGTTAGTGATTGACATGATCTCATGGTCTAAGGACTAAGATTACTTCATATGATGTTATAGAAATATAAACACAATGACCTTGATCATAATGCTATACTTTGGATGAATGTTCATCACATCATTCCAACAATGTTGTGACCTCGTTATTAACAACATCCAATGTCCATGATCAGGAAACCTTTGATCATCTTGTTAATCAACGAGCTAGTTTATAAGAGAGGCATAACTAGGAACTTACTTTTTGTTTATTAAACACACATGTATTAACGTTTCCGTATTAATACAATTATAGCATGCAAAATAAACTTTTATCATAAATAAGGAATATGATAATAACCACTTTCTTATTGCCTCTCAGGCATATTCCCTTCACGGAGGTGGGTGCATCCGGAGAGAGGAATCCGAAGAAGGAGGAGAGGAGAGGAGAAGTGGAGAAGTGGAGAAGGGAGGAGAAGGAGAGGAGAAGGAGTAGTGGAGAAGTGGAGAACAGAGGAGAAGGAGAGGAAAGGGAGAAGTGTGGAAGTGGAGGAGATGGAGAAGGGTAAGTGGAAGATAAGGAGGGTTAGGTGGCCGGGTGGTGATTTGAATTTTGAATCCCGCCCACTTAATCGTGGCGCACTAGGGGTGGTGCTCCATGGGTAAGTGGCCTCCATTTTTTTCTGCAGGAAAAAATGATCTTTTGACCATAACTTTTTACTCTTTTTGAATTTTGAAAATCTAAAAAAATTCTAATTGACCATGGGTCGTTACGAGCGGATGAGAAATTTCATTCTCGTCCTTTTGGTATATTAAACGTTTTTTTTACATCCTATGCATAAGTTACACCCATTTTACTGTGGCATGACCTTTTTTCCAGAAAAAGTCAAAATTCATGTTTGTTAATTTTCCTAAAAACTAGACTACATTACCTACCTACATGTGAAAGGATTTTATTTTTTGAAGTGTTTAACATTGTCTTTTATTTTTTGCAAGGCTAAAAAGGCAAACCACTGGAAGGGGTGTGGTTGGAGTTGTTGTAGGAAACTTACAAGTGACGCACTAGTGCCCTACGGATAAGTTGGCCCAGCTGCCCAGCAGGCCGCAACCCACATACCCGTGGCGCACTAGGTCAGAGTGCGCTACGACTAAGTTTCACACCTGTAGCGCACCGCGCATAGGTACGCTATGGCTAGGTGGTCTGCGCCACATGTGCCCTGGCCCACACGTAGTCGTGGCGCACCACCTCGATGTGTGCCATGCTTACGACAGTTAGGTGTAGGGCACCTGTGAACAGCGTGCCACGCCTATTTTATCCGTGAGGCACCACTAGCATGTACGTCACTGATGTGTGGATTACCTATAGACGTTTTGCTAGTAGTGGTTTCAACGACATTACAAAACTTCGGCCACATGTATTTCTTCCTCTCCTCTTCTTTCTATTTGATTTATTTCTCTAGATTTACTCTAATCATTCGTAGATTCTTCATAATAGAAGTAAAGTGTACTTCTCCATTTCCTTTCCCAGATCAACGGTGAGATTTACTTCCTCTGTATTTCCCCCACTTTGTCTACTGTAGAGAGATTATGCAGTTTGCCCTTTGTTCTGATTTTTCTTCTCCATCTTGTTCCTTCTTCTTGTTTGTCTTCTTCTTCTTCTTAAGCTTCTTATATTTTAGTGTGTGGAAGAAAGGGCGATGGAGATATGTCCTTCTGCACCCAGCCACATGATAACTTTGGTCGTTCAAACAGGAATGCAGAGTCGTTCAACATCATCATGAACTAGCCAAACTTTCAGGATGATGTGGTGAGTAAATTTTAGTAGTTCAAAAAGACATGCATGTTTTCTGGTACCCGTGCGTGAAATTCGTGAAAAAGGAATCGTGTGTGATGCATTGGACATAGCACACGGTGTGAAGATTCGTCACATCACACATAGGTTATGTCGACTGTGTGCGGTTGTCATGGTTAAATGGGTCAATATTAGTGGAAGTAGCACTGGAAGGAAATGCCGAAAAAAGTTTGGACCTCGCGTCGTCCTCCCTAGGGCAACTCGGGTTTCCCCATGTAGCCGCCCCCTCGAGCCCCCGCTGCCTTGCCGCCACCTAAGAAGGGCTCCATGCAAGCCTATGTAGCCTTCGTATCGCACTGTGTTTCACGTGGCGGATAGCGGACGTCGGGAAGAAACCTTGGTCAAGGTGGGAAGCACTGACTATCCTGTGGGGTGGCGCTTGCTTGGATGTTGGGTACTATCCTCGGATGCGTGGGCAGTGACATGACATCAGGTGTTAGCCTGGCGCGCGGGCTCTTCGGCGTCTCTTGTGCCCAGATCTAAAGGCTGATGGGTGGTTCGGCACATCGCAAGAGATCCCTGACCTCTCCTGGATACCCTAGCTTGGCTAGGTGGGTCAAGATGGGCTAGGGGCTAGGGCCTCCGGGAGAAATCCCTGGCTCGGATGGCCATGATGGCGGTGACACCTGCGGGCATCGTCTTCCTCAGTGGATGTGTCTTCAAGGTTTTCCCCTCCCTCCAACCTTTCCCCTGCTACCTGGGTGAAAACCTGATTCCTCTAAAATGGGCGGCGACATCGCTTCGGCGTTGTGTCCTTATTCAAGTTTCTACTTTCAGCAAAGGGACAGTGATGTGCTAGTCCAATTCCCATATATTGATAGAAATGGTTCCTTTAGCGACACCCTTCTTTGAATCTCTGGTGATGGTAACATTCTTGTGGGCTGTTGTCCCTTCGTGATGCACTAGATGCTTCTGTAAAGAACAGATGAGCTGTCGTGGCCGGTGGTGGAGTTTTCCTGTCAGCGGATCTCACCTGATCTAGATCATCCAACTGTCCATGGAAACCGTGTCTGCATTGCCAATCAAGCTCTAGGGGTAGCGACTCCGGCCGATGGTGTGGCACCCTTCGAACCAGGGCAAGAGAGAAGGGGCTCTCTTTGGTATCGGAGATGGATCGTGACATTGCTCCTGCCATTTGGTGTAGATGCGGGATGCATTCTCTTCGACAGCGAGTTCCACCCAAGCGCTTATGTTGCCTCTCGTGCATGGCTTTGCCTTGGTGGATGAGGACTTCGACGATCAAGTTGTGTGTGTGTCTTGTGTATTCTATGTTTGCTTGGGTGCGTTGTTTTCTTGTAAGCTAATCCCTCGGCATCTTGTATCTTTAGCTGTTCTTTGCTTTGTTATTAATTTAAATTCGGGCACTTGTTGCCTCAATTTTAAAAAAATGGGTCAATATGTACTACCAGTGGCAGCGCCAGGAAATGGTTGGCAGGTATTTATTGTATAATCTTTTGGGGTCTCAATTAACAATATGAACTATGACAACTGATAGCATCAACACAAAATAACATTGCAGTCACAATTCATAAATCATAAGAGATAAGCCAATAATTTTATAATAACTATAAAGTACCAATCAACTACAATAGTACAAAACAATTCCACATTGAGGCATTTCATCTTGATTGAAGCCTGGCATTTCATCTTGATTGAATCCTTGATCATATTTCATCTTACAAATTACAATATATCTTTGCGATCATCTTGTTGGAAGAGATTGATGACATTGTCTTCCTTTGCGTCATTGAACTCTCTCTCAACTAATGTAAACAAACAATTGTTCAAATATCCATCTCCCATTTTGTTTCTTAGCTTATTCTTCACATAGTTCACTGAAAAAATGATCTCAACAGTTGTTGTCGCCGCTGGTAAAATCAATACCAACTTAAGAAGCTTGTAAACAACAAAATATTGTTCATGCTTGTTTCTCTCAACAAGCATAATTGAAAGCTAACACTCGTACGGTACTACTCCCTTTGTTCGGAAATATAAAACACCCTAGCTTTTTGAAATGAATATACCTAGACGCCTTGTAGTGTATAGGTTTACTCCGAAACTCTACGAATCTATACACTAAAAAAGGTCTAGATATATTTGATTCACAAAGCTAAAACATCTTATATTTCTGAATGGAGGGAGTACTAGTGTTAGATTGTGTCAACCTGGTTTTAAACCCCACACCCTCTAATTCTTCAACAATACCATGTAAATCGCATGAATCAACCTGGTTTTTTTTTGTTTTGGGTATGTTTCTGCTACTAGCCCAGCATTTCTTTCGCTTCGGAACTCTATTTGGTTGTATCTTGTGGTTATTATATTAATATAGTGAGACAAAAACCTGCTTCGAGTAGAAATATGTACTAGTGTTATATTGTGTCGACCGGGTCTTAAACCCGACACCTCTTGGCTTCAATACCGTGCAGATTGGATGAACCAATCAACTCAGTATCCTAAGATGGTAGGAAAATAGTGAGCGTACGGTAGGAAAATAGAGGCGGCTTAGCATACAATTTTTTCTTCTGTTTTTCGTGCTTAGTGACGCCTTTATGAACCTCGGAAAGTCGGATGCAAGACCATATGGAGATGGATGCATGCATGCATGAGTTCAATACGTGCATAACATGTGCTTCCACATGCAGACTTTGAACATTAGATATATACCATATCCGCCAATCACGAGTTCGCTGGTACTACTAATTATGGAAGATATATACTTGCATGTTCGTGTGTGACCGGATCTAGACCTGCATTTTCGGTAAATATACTCCATATAAGAGGTCAAGGTGGTTAATCCGGCTGCTACCGGCGAATATAATGCATATACGTAGCAGGGGTGAAATCTAGTGATCGCGTTGATCCTGACAGGGATATGTACATTTTGAAATGCCCCTTGGCGACGGGCGACCACCCACGTACGTTCCTTCCCAGCCAACTAATAAGTAAAAATAACAAGCTAGCTAGCAAGGTGCAGGCTGCTTAGCATTTGTTTTTTTTATTATGCTTATTATTAGTTCCCATGACCAAGCATGATTAGTTTACTTGCGTAACTTGGAGGAATAATATGCGCAGGCAACTAGGCATACTGATACCAGGATCAAAGCTTAGTCCTAATTGCTTCTTGGACTTCCAAGTGTACTGTGCTCCATTTCCAAAAAAAGTGTACTGTGCTAAGAAAGAAAAAACATCTTTGAACCCAGGTGCATCTATTTGCCATCCTTGTTTAGCTCTATTTGCCATCCTTGTTTTACCATTTCTTTTACCGGCCGACATGGAGAGATGTGCATTTACAAAAACATTCACCTTCATACATGAGATAAAACACCTGACTATCTCCTTGTGTTGTGAGATGAAACAAGTGACAAATAAGACCGGTTCCAAGCTGCTCCCTACATTTAGATACAAAAATTCCTAAGAATTTTTAGATACAAAATTCTTAAGAGTTAATGTTCTATAATTCCTAGAACAAAAATGATATAGATCCATGTCATGGATATAGAACAAGAATCTTATGGATGACCTCTTCTGACAAAAAACATGGGTTTGCCATTGATATTTCTATTGGGGCACAAATCGTTCTTCCATGTAAAGTCACATGCTAGTTATTGAGCATCGAGAAAGTACCTCACATATTTGGTATGTGCTGGATTTTCTCTTCCATTTGACAACAACCATGCCAACAAATTATGAATGTTGGTTCCACTAAGAGCTTAATGGCACCATAATTCATGGCACCTCCACACATGGAACGAAATCATAAGTCCATATAGAGTATTCTATCCCACCTCATCTATATTTAAGCATTTTATCTTCAAACTTTCAATTTTGGAAAGCATCAGCCCTCATGTACTTTTCTTCTAACGGTAACATGCTTAGGTGCAATTTCAATCATCTAGAGTAATGATATGCTTAAGTAAACATTATGATCTATAGTATGATGTTTTACTTTTCTATGATAATCAGATAACAATTTTCCTTTGTGTAGTTAAATATATTGGGTGTAATTATTTGATATTCCTTAATGAAGATTTATTGGTTATGGTCTACTCACAAAGATTGATGGTATAATTTATTGTCATATGAATTTCTAGCGAACCACATTCTTTTAACCATATTGTACTTTTAATATACAATACATAGATGTGAGATTTCAATACCATGATAGTAGTACCCTTAAGTATGTGACCATAGGGAGTACAAGCCAATTAAGAACTTTTAAGAAATTTCGGAAATTTCAAGTTCATTATATCATGAAAACGATATATGTGCCTAGTGAGTTATCGATCATTTCAAACTCCACCGGTTCCCAACAATCGGACGACAAGAGGCAGCGAACAACAATTTAAACGTTTAGTGAGTAGTTTAGGTACCTTCTTTTATTATATTTGTGCATGACACTAGGAAATTCAAAGATGCAAAATTTAACCTTGAATCGGTTCCAATTGTTTTTTATTTACTAATTTTAATGATCTGCACTGAAACCAAAGTTTCATTCCAAGTGAGAAGTATAAGATGACATGCATACTTGAGCTAAATGTTTTAGGACCGTTGAATTGGTTTTTATTGGTTTAGACCCTTTTAAAGATATATCGGTTGTGATAGTAATCAAAAAGTTCAATAGATTTCATATCTAGAGAGAATTTCAAATATATCAGTTTGTTTCGACTATAATATGGTAGACACCACACGATCAACAAATAAAGAAGCTTTCTTTTGCGAATCAAAATAAAGAAGCTTTTGATTCAGCTTCACCATTATAAGAGATGTTCCTCATAACGACGATGTAAAATAGTCACCTCCTTATTTTTTCGCTTAATAGAATTTTGTTTACTACAAATTTCCAAAGTTTAGCCCAAAGATTTTTGACTAAATCTATATACTTGGTATTCAAACATGGTGTGAACACGCCTCTACACATTATTTTTTATCGATATCTGAAACTCTGACTTAATTGGCATGCTCCATATGAAAAAAAGATCAGTGCGCATCCGTGCAACCGTGACCAAAGTAATTCTATTGGTCTTCGAGGGTTTCCCAATTTCTTTCCTTTCCTTTTTCTACTCATGATCTAATATTTGTCCGTTTCGTCCTATGAGTTTCCACTACAACCTTTACTTATTGCATGCAGACTATTTTTTTCGTCCTTGGCTGAGTCCGCGTGGGAATAATCCACGCACAACCAGGACTTTGGCTAGATTTCTTTCCGTTTTTCATAAAATTCCAAGCTCTTTCCCTACCTTTGTTTTTCTGCGTGTTACCTGCAAACTGTTTTTATTTTTTAATTGTGTCTTGTCTCTATCTCATGGACGCTTAAATTAAACGTGTCAATGCAGATATATAGCGTGGGCAAAAGCCTGGTTGTAGAAGGAATATGTACCGGTCAGGGGCGGACTCAGCATCCCTGTTGGCTGCCCGGCCCGCTTGGCTGCCCGGAGCCGGCCGCGCAGCCTAATTGCATGATTATTTGATTAATAATTAGCAACTTTAGACGTTTGAGTTAAAGGATTGCTCAGACTTTGCAACTTTCTTGGGTCCGCTTATGCTACCAGTGTAAGACCACTTGGCAACAACACTGTTTAGAGACTGTTTGTGGTGGTTGCTAATAAAGTCGCAGCAAGTTTATCTCAAAAAGAAAATGTAAACATTTTGAAGACTGATTGTGGTGGTTGCTAATAAAGTCACAGCAAGTCTATCAAAAAAAATGTACCAACGTGAGATTGTGCCGACCGGGTCTTAAACCCAACACCTTAGCTTTTCAACACGTGCAGATTGCATGAATCAATCAACTCTCATAGCCTAAGCCGGTAGGAAAAAGTGAAAATGCACCCGTAGTTCATGAGGGTACGCATCAAACGGGAGATGCTGCTTATTAGCCTACAATTTCTTCTTTTTTTCGAGCTTAGTGACGCCTCTGTGAACCTTGGATAGTCGTCGGATGGAAGACCATGCATGTGGAGTTGCATGTACAATCCATGAGTCCAATGCATGTGCATAACATGTGGTTCCACATGCTGACTTTGAACATAGATATACCAAATACTTTTGTAAGTGGGCGCAATTAGCTGCCAATCACGAGTTCGCTTGTACTACTAATTATGGAAGATAGAACTTGCGTGCTCATGTGTGACTGGATCTATACCCTGCAGTTTCGACTAATACTCCATATAAGAGATCAAGGTGGTTCATCCGGCTGCTACCGGTGAATAAAATGCATATAATTAATGGTGAAATCTAGTGATCGACGACCCCGGACAGTGATACGTACATTTTGAAAGGCCCTTGGCGACGCGCGCGGGACCATCCTCGTACGTTCCTTCCCAGCTAACTAACGAGTTAGATGTAGGCTGCTTAGCATTCGATGTTTTTATTATGCTTTGTTTGATTAGTTTCGGTGACCAGGCATGATTTGCTTGCGTCGTCACTTGGAGAAATAATATGCCTAGGCAACTAGGCATACATATGCCAGGATCAAAGCTTATACCTAATAGCTTCTTGGACTTCCAAGTGGACAGTAGTAATAAAAAAGAAAAAAACATCTTAAAATGGCATGTGCGCATGGACTATGGTCTAGCTCTATTTTCCGTCCCCGGGCATGAAGAGATGTGTATATACAAAAACATTCACCTTCATATATGAGATGTCACACGTGAGTATCTCCTTGAGTTGTGAGATGAAAAAGACAAATAAAACGGGTTCCGAGCTACTCCATATCTTCCATATTAATTAACTATCACGGATTTGTCTAGATACATACTGTCTAGATACATATGTAAATAGATTTGTTTTAGTATCTAGATGTATGCGAATCAGAAAAATCTGCAAGGGTTAATATGAAACCAAGGTAGTAAGGTTTTCGCATATTTGTAGAAACAACCTTGTGTTCCCAACAAAATCAACCACACTCTAGCTCGTTGAGATTATGCTTGTTGCTACATTTGTAAAAACTATTCTATATTTATATCAATATCAAGTATTCAATAGTCTCATAATGTTTTATGTTGTTTCATCAAGTTCTGATTTCATCTAGTTTTAGAAAATCAACGCAAAATGCCACGTCGTCATATGGAACTTAGATGACTTCCATATTCATAAATTGATAAGGCTTAGTTTTATTTGCTAATTAAATTCCACTCAAACCTTATGGGTGCACGCGAAGCAATGGTTTACCAAGTGCAGCGGATACATTCTTCTCCAAGGTGAGCTTAGAAATATGGGAGACATATATGCAAATACTGCTTGACTAGGGAGTGTCAAAATTACCTTTTGTTGAACATATGAGATTTGAAATTTGGGTGGAGTAGGGAGGGAAGCTGATCCCCTTACACGTTACCACAGCCCTGCCCTAACGTTTCAGTACGTGGAGCCCCTAGACATGGGACCCACCTGTTAGTGACTCAAAGGTAGGGAACGGCTGGGTTAGGTACCAGAGTTTGTATAGTATACAAGAAATTGGCGGAATTGGCCGCTAATAGCAATTATTTTTTCATGGAGGGTAACCTCGTGGAATCTGCATTGGTACAAGCAGCCGTAGTACCTCTTCCATTGCAGACAATTAGCATGTATGAGCAGTAGTACAGTGTCTCATGCGCAAGCGCTCAAATGACGATTATACTAATTAAAACGATGTTTGACTGTCAGAAACAGTGACATGCAGACCAGAGGAAGACGTAGGTACGAGGAGAGTTTCCTCCGGCTGCTAATGACTAGAAGATGCATGCATGTATGCTGCTAAATCTACCTTAAAAAAAGTTTGGTAAAATCTGTTGTTTGACGGCTGGCTCTGGACGTCTACTTAAAGGCCTCATGGTGGCGAGATGCTTTCTCACAGCTTCTTCCCACAGTAAACCATTACCTGGCTAGCTAGCGAATTCCCAAAGCTATCAGCTCCCATGGCGTCCACCGTCGCTGCCACTCATGATGAGATCCAGTCTGGCTACGAGCCCTCTCCATGGGGTGACTTCTTCACTGGATACCAGCCACAGCACCTGCAGGTATATACTCCTACGGGAACTTACCAAGCGATGGGTGTATGTATGTGTCGGTTTTCTGTAAGAATTAGTTTCCTTCAAGACATTTTGTTGGTTGTAGCTGGGAACACGGCATGAAATAATGTACGGTATGGTACATCTTTTATATAACTAAAATAGTTAAATTTGATAAATCTTTATTTAGATAGTCTTAGTACTTTATTGCTTTTGAAAACCGGGTATTTGCAAAGCTTTTCTGTTAACAAGTGTTTGTGGCTAGCTAGATTATAAGACACTGTTGCCTCATTTGCGCGTGTGAGCTATTACGATTCTAGCGCTTTTCACCAAATTTGCAATACTATTTGTTAATATTAACACATGTTGGCATTTATTTTGGTTAATTCAATTTCATCAACAACAGGAGAGGTCTGAGGAGTGGATGACGGTGAGAGCCGATGAACTGAAGGAAGAGGTCCGGAAGTTGTTTAAGACTTGTGACAACACCGCAGCTAGAATTTTCCTACTAGATACAATTCAACATCTCGGCATAGATCACCACTTTGAACAAGATATCGAGAATGCTTTAAGCCTAGTCCTGCGGAGTGACTTCAGTAACTTAAGCCTCCATGAGGTTGCTCTGGGGTTTCTCTTACTTAGGCAGCAGGGATATTGGGTGTCTCCAGGTATCTTACCGTACCATATCTGTCTATCATGATTTTTTTTGTAAATATCTGCACAGACTCTTATGATCCGTATAAAGAAACAAATAACTTATTTAGTTAACTACAACTACTAGATTGAGTTATCAAGCTTATATTTCTACTTTTAGACAAAGTAACTTCATAGGGTAGTGGATATATCATCGTCATACACAAGTTGACTTCACATACTTTAAATAGGTCTTAGATTGCTGACCATAATTTCTCCATTATTGCAGATGTGTTTAATAAATTCAAGGGTGAAGATGGGAGCTTCAACAAGGATATAACTAATGACACAAAAGGATTACTAAGTTTATACAATGGAGCACATCTTCTCATTCATGGTGAGGTGATACTCGAAGAAGCCAAGGCTTTTGCACAACATCATCTTGAATTGATGAAGGGTAGTCTCAGTTTTCCACTAGCAGAGCAAGTCAAGCGTGCTCTTCATGTACCACTACCAAGGACATGTAAGAGAATTGAAACACTTCACTACATCTCAGAGTACAATGAAGAAGAAGGGCATAACACAGTTCTACTGGAGCTCGCAAAATTGGATTTTAACCTTCTGCAACATGTTCACTTGAAGGAGCTCAAAGCTATTACTGAGTATGTTTACCTCTTAATTATCTATTAAATCCATCATGAATTAATATGAAAATGATAAAATATTGTGATGTGACTTGACATGATATTGATTGATGTACTGAACATGCTTTTCACATTAATTATTTTACTCTTGTAAATTTGATGTACAGGTGGTGGAACAGCTTTTCTGGAAACGTCGGACTAAGTTTTATTCGTGGTCGTATCGTGGAGAGCTACACTTGGGCCTATGTGGTGTACCATGAGAAAGGTTTTAAGCTCCCACGAAGTATCATCTCCAAGATGATAGTAATAATCACCACACTAGATGACATATATGATACCCATGCCACCATAGAGGAATGTCGGAAGCTAAATGGAGCAATACAAAGGTTAGACATTAGCGGTTTCATATTTTTACTGAACAAAATCAAGCTATAGATATTTTTATATGCTAATTTTATTCTAGAGATGTCATTATCAAGAAAACGGAAGGGGAAAATATTAAACACCTATGAGGGGGTTTGGTTGTACGATTTGGATGCGCGACTTAAACCCTTCTAGTATTGTTATACAATTAACATGAAGATACAATTATCAAGTCACACTAATGCAGTTTGTCTCGCTATTTTTGTTGCACTCCACAATTGGATATGTAGATGGGATGAGAGCGCGGTTTCTGTTCTACCGGAGTATCTCAAGAACCTATATATGGAGTTGTTGAGGACCTTCAGGAATATTGAGGCTGACGTGCCAATCGACATGAACTATGAAATTAGCTACCTCAGGAAATCGGTATTCCTTTGTGACATACAAACTTTATATATTTTTAGAAATGTTAGAAGGTAATGCTATTTAGAAGCTTGCATAGGTATGTGTCCTACTAGCAATAGGGTACATTAAAATTGGCATTTAAGCATGTATGATGCATGAAAATCAATACGACGTCCATAGCTAGTTGTGACTTTGGAATACAAGGGAATGAACCAAAAAACTTCCAAACATATAGGTTGAGTTTTCCTAGAACATGCGCTTATATTATGTATTACTTTACTTTTTGTTGCTAATTATCTTACATGGCATGTATGTGTGCATGCAGATACAAAATCATGTAACTGGTTACCTACAAGAAGCTGAATGGGCACACAAGAATTACACGCCGAGCTTTAAGGACCAAGTGGATTTGACTAGCCTTACAATAGGCGCACCTACTCTATCTGTGTCAGTGATGGCTGGCATGGCTGATGAAATAATGAAGCAAGCACTCGAGTGGGTCTCTACTGTGCCGAGTGTAGTCATATCAGCCGGAAAGATTGTACGTTTCATGAATGATATTGGTGCATTTAAGGTATATACATAATTACTCTTATTATCAACTAATTGTGCCTCATCCTTTATTTCACAATATAATATAGTATTGTGTTATACAGCGCCGAAAGTGCAAGGGTGATGCAGCAAGCTCCGTGGAGTGTTATATGCATGAGTATGGTGTCTCAGGTGATGTGGCCATTTCAAAGATTGACGCACTAATAGAAGATGAATGGAAGACTCTGAACCAAGCTCGTTTTGAAAATCATGCACTACTCCCAGCACTACAACGAATTATTGGCTTAGCTTATACTGCTTCGTTTTTCTATGATAACCGGAACGACGTATATACGAGCAGCACACTACTTCAGGAGATCATTGAGAGCTTCTTCGTCAAGCCCGTCTAGGATTCGCCAATTATAGGGATGTGCAACGGATTTTAGAAGAATCGTGTCGTGTATTTCATACTGCTGCCTAGTTTTTTTATGTAGATTCAAAAATTTATTTTTCCCATTTAGATGTCTCGAGTCATATTCTTAAATACATGATTCCATCCACATGTATGTGCCATATATCTGTAGGGTTCGCAGCATAGAAAACAAAAAATTTCCTACGATGTGAACTATATACCAAGATCCATCTACTAGATACAAACAACGGGCGGATGTATATCCGTAGAGAACATACCCTTGAAGACCGACAAAGCTTCACGAGTTCAACTCGTGGTTGATGTAGACGATCTCTTGCCGATCTCAAGATCGAGAGGAAGTCCTAGCGCCGCAAATCAGCAGCGCATCCGTGCTCGCACACACGTTCGAGGCACCGAGCAACCTCCGCCTCCTCGCTCCAGCGATGCAGCGGAAGCACAACTCTTTCTTGCCGAATAGCCACCGGGAACATGTATCTCGCTAGTCCGAGACCATGGGGGATAAATTCTAGAGGGGGAGAGAGATCCTTCACGAGGAGGTGTGAGAGACAAGTGAGGAGGGGGGGCACCCAAGGGGGTGGCCGCCGGCCATGGGGGCTGCCCCCTCCCCTCCTTCATTCATGTGGGTGGACACTCCACTCACAAAATGCCCTTTAAATTTCCTTCACTCAAAAGTCCACTCAAATTCCCATTAAATTTCCACCAAATTTAATGCAAACTCTCATTAAATAAAACTCTTTTATTTTATTCAGAATTTTGTCAATTACTTTAATGACAAACATTCACAAATAACCCCTTGCTAGAATTCTATTTCACATGCATAACCACTTTATGCAATTTCACCCGAAAACCTGTTTCGGTATCTAGTGAAATAAATTCCTGCGCTTGTTCATTCTTTCGGCATGAAACATTTGCTCCAATTGGATGTCGGTGTCTCTTAAGTGTGTTACCCTACGGTTCGTGAATAATGCGGACATGATCGAGATCCCTCTCGGATCAATAATCAGAAGCGGGATCTGGAGACCCATACTGACTCCCACACATTCAACGATGACTTTCTTGTGATCGTCGGAACCTTTTACGCTAGTATCTTAATCCCTTTGTTTCACGATATATTACATGTCCGAGATTCGATCATCGGTATCTCCATACCTAGTTTGATCTCGTTACCGACATGCACTCTTTTCTCGTTCCTGTGATATAACATTCTAGTGATCAAATCACTTGCTTGCAAGCTAATCAATGTGATATCACCGAGAGGGCCCAGAGTATATCTATCCGTCATCGGGATGAACAAATTCCACTCTCGATCCATGAGCCTCAACATAACACTTTATTAGTTCTGAATCCATCTTTATAATCACCCTGTTACGGTGTGACGTTTGATGTTATCAAGAAACTCTTCCGGTGTTAGTGATTGACATGATCTCATGGTCTAAGGATTAGGATCACTTCGTAAGTTGTTATAGCAATATAAACTCAATGACTTTGATCGTAATGCTATACTTCGGATGAATGTTCATCACACCATTACACTAATGTTGTGATCCCGTTATTAACAACATCCAATGTCCATGATCAGGAAACCTTGATCATCTTGTTAATCAACGAGCTAGTTTATGAGAGAGGCATAACTAGGAACTTTCTGTTTGTTTATTAAACACACATGTATTAACGTTTCCGTATTAATACAATTATAGCATGCAAAATAGACATCTATCATATACTTGGAATACACATAATAAACACTTTATTATTGCCTCTCAGGGCATATTCCCTCCAGTCTCCCACTTGCACTAGAGACAATAATCTAGTTACATAGTGATAAATCTAACACCCATTGAGTTCTGGTGTTGATCATGTTTTGATCTAGGGAGAGTTTTAGTCAACGGATCTGCTACATTGAGATCCGTATGTACTTTACAAATCTTTATATCTCCATCCTTGACATGCTCGCGGATGGAGTGAAACCGGCGCTTAATATGCTTGGAATGCTTGTGAGACCTTGGCTCTTTGGCATTGGCAATGGCACCATTGTTGTCACAATAGATCACCATTGGGTCCAATGCGTTTGCCACCACTCCTAGTTCGGATATGAACTCCTTCATCCAAACTTCTTCCTGAGCCGCTTCTGAAGCAGCAACATATTCGGCCTCCGTTGTTGATCCCACTACCACAGGTTGTTTGGAGCTCCTCCAACTAACCGCTCCGCCATTCATGAGAAATACGTATCCGGATTGAGACTTAGAGTCATCCGGATCGGTGTCAAAGCTAGCGTCGACATAACACTTAGAGACGAGCTCTTCTTCACCTCCGTATACAAGAAACATATCCTTAGTTCTTCGTAAGTACTTAAGGATATTCTTGACCGCTATCCAGTGTTCCGAACCTGGATCCGATTGGTACCTACTAGTCAAACTAATAGCATGTGCCACATCCGGTCTTGTACATAGCATGGCGTACATTATAGAGCCTATGGCTGAAGCATAGGGGACTTTGTCCATTATCTCTCTTTCTTCCGCCGAAGCCGGACTTTGAGTCTTACTCAATGTCTTGCCTTGCAACATAGGTAAGAACCCCTTCTTACTTCCGTCCATTTTAAACTTCTTTAAAATCTTATCAAGGTATGTACTTTGCGATAGCCCTATTAGGCGCCTAGATCTATCTCTATAGATCTTTATGCCTAATATGTATGACGCTTCACCTAGGTCCTTCATTGAAAAATTGTTGTTTAGATAACTTTTAACACTGTTTAAAAGATCTATATCATTTCCGATCAATAATATGTCATCCACATATAATATCAGAAATGCCACATTGCTCCCACTCACTTTCTTGTAAATACAAGCTTCTCCATAAGTTTGGACAAATCCAAACTCTTTGATCACCTCATCAAAGCGGAGATTCCAACTTCGTGATGCTTGCTTCAATCCATAGATGGATCGCTGAAGCTTGCACACCTTGTTAGCATCCTTAGGATCGACAAAACCCTTTGGTTGTATCATATACAACTCTTCTTCAATATTCCCATTGAGAAACGCGGTTTTGACATCCATCTGCCATATCTCATAATCGAAATATGCAGCAATTGCTAACATAATCCTAACTAACTTTAGCATCGCTACGGGAGAGAAAGTCTCATCGTAGTCAACTCCTTGAATTTGTCGAAACCCCTTTGCGACAAGTCGAGCTTTATAGACGGTCACATTACCATCAACATCAGTTTTCTTTTTGAAAATCCATTTGTTCTCCACGGCCTTTCGGCCGTGAGGTAGTTCCACCAAGTTCCAAACTTGATTTTCATACATGGATTCCATCTCGGATTTCATGGCTCCTAACCATTTGTTGGAATCCGGGCTCATCATCGCTTCTTCATACGTCACAGGGTTATCATTTTCATCAACCATGAAATTCATGAAAGGATTTCCGTACAGCTCGGGAGCTGCACGCGTCCTGTTTGACCTGCGAGGTTCGGTAGTACTCTCTTTCGGAGTTTCATGATCATTATCATTAGTTCCCTCTTCAACAGGTGGAGCCAACTCCGGAACAACTTCCGGCGCTGCGCTACTCGCCATACTTTGAAGAGAAGGTTCCACAACCTCTTCGAGTTCTACCTTCCGACTACTCACACCTTTCGCGAGAAACTCTTTCTCTAGAAAGGATCCATTCTTGGCAACAAAAACCTTGCCCTCGGATCTGTGATAGAAGGAATACCCAATAGTTTCTTTAGGGTATCCTATGAAGACGCATTTTTCCGCTTTGGGTTCGAGTTTATCCGGTTGAAGTTTCTTCACATAAACATCGCATCCCCAAACTTTAAGAAATGACAGCTTAGGTTTGTTTCCAAACCACAATTCATACGGTGTCTTTTCAACGGATTTAGATGGTGCCCGATTTAAAGTGAATGCAGCAGTTTCTAGTGCATATCCCCAAAATGACAACGGCAAGTCCGTCAGAGACATCATAGATCGAACCATATCTAATAAAGTACGATTACGATGTTCCGACACACCATTTCGCTGTGGTGTTCCGGCAGGTGTGAGTTGTGAAACAATTCCACACTCTTTCATGTGAGTGCTAAACTCGTAACTTAGATACTCACCTCCATGGTCGGACCGTAGAAATTTGATCTTTCTATTACGATGATTTTCCACTTCATTCTGAAATTCCTTGAACTTTTCAAAGGTTTCAGACTTGTGTTTCATCAAGTAGATATAACCGTATCTACTCAAATCATCCGTGAAAGTAACAAAATAACGATATCCACCTCGCGCCGACACACTCATTGGACCACATACATCAGAATGTATGATTTCCAATAAATCTGTCGCCCGTTCCATTGAACCGGAAAACGGCGTTCTAGTCATCTTGCCCATAAGGCACGGCTCACATGTATCAAATGATTCATAATCAAGTGATTCCAAAAGTCCATCCGAATGGAGCTTCTTCATGCGTTTAACGCCAATATGACCTAGACGGCAGTGCCACATATATGCGGATATATCATCATTAAGTTTAATCCTTTTAGCATCAACATTATGAATATGTGTAACATTATCATCGAGATCTAATAGAAATAAACCATTCATCATCGGTGCATGACCATAAAAGATTTCATTCATATAAATGGAACAACCATTGTTCTCGGATTTAAATGAATAACCACTTCGCATCAAACACGATCCAGATACAATGTTCATGCTCAGTGCAGGCACCAGATAACATTTATTCAAGTTTATAACTAATCCCGACGGTAAGTGGAGAGGCAGCGTTCCGACGGCGATCACATCAACACTTGATCCATTGCCGACACGCATCTTGACCTCACCCCTTGCTAGCGGTCGCTTGTTCCGCAGCCCCTGATTCGAGTTACAAATATTAGCAACTGAACCGGTATCAAATACCCAGGTGCTACTGCGAGCACTAGTCAAGTACACATCAATAACATGTATATCATATATACCTTTGTTTGCCTTGCCGGCCTTCTTGTCTGCCAGATACTTGGGGCAGTTGCGCTTCCAATGGCCAGTCCCCTTACAATAGTAGCACTCGGAATCAGACTTAGGTCCAACTCGGGGTTTCTTTTCAGGCGCGGCAACCGGCTTGCCGCCCTTACTTCCCTTCCGTTTTCCCTTCTTGTCTTTCTTGAAACCAGTGTTCCTATTGATCATCAACACTTGATGTTCCTTTTTGATCTCCACTTCTGCAGTTTTAAGCATTGACAGAAGCTCGGGGAGAGACTTCTTCATGCCTTGCATATTATAGTTCATCACAAAGCTCTTATAGCTAGGTGGCAGAGACTGCAGAACACGATGGATGCCTAAATCAATGGGAATCGATATTCCCAAGGACACAAGCTTATCGACGTAACCCGACATCTTGAGTACATGCTCACTAACGGAGCTGTGCTCTTCCATCATGCAGCTAAAGAACTTTTCTGAAGCGTTGTAGCTCTCTACAGCAGCATGTGTGTCGAAAATCATTTTCAACTCACCCATTGTATCAAATGCATTTCCGTTTTCGAAACGCTTTCGAAGTTCTGGCTCTAGCCCATACAATATGCCGCAATGAACTAAGTTGTGGTCCTCCTGACGAGTCTGATAGACATTCTTCTCCTCGTCAGGGGCATCATCAAAAGGTGGGGGGCCTAACGGCGCTTCTAGCACATATTGCTTTTGTGCAGCAGAGAGGAGAATCCTCAAATTCATGGCCCATTCGGTAAAGTTGCTACCGTTCGTTGCTAGTTTCTCTTTCTCCATGAACACATTGAAATTAAAAGCAGGTGGTGCCATCTACAACAGAATTTGTAAAGTTTAGACTAAGTGTATGATAGATTGAGTTCAACTAATCTTTATTACGAATGAACTCCCACTCAAAAATGACATCCCTCGTGCCTTTTTGGTGATTACATGAACCAAATCCACTACACCAAGTCCGATCATCACGTGAGTCGGTATAGCTTCAAAGGCGAGCATCAAATGGGCATCATATCAACTATATGACTCATGCTTAACCTTTCGGTCCGTGTTCCGAGGCCATGTCTGTACATGCTAGGCTCGCCAAGTTAGAACCTTAGTATTCGCATGTGTAACTGTTTTACACCCGAAATATGGTCGTGGATCCAAGAACACCCGATCATCACGTGATGTCTTGGAGCGACGAAAACATAATCGGTGCATACTAAAGGAAGAACACATTCTTATCTTGATATTTAAATGAGGGATCATCTTATTATGCTAACAAAGCGCTAAACAAGCAATATAAGATGCTATCAAACATAATATGTTTATCAGTGAAATTATATGGTTCCCGCAGATGATCTCTATCATGTGCATCGTGGTATGATCACTATCATACCTATATGTGTAAACCCAAGGTCTATGGATTTTACACGCTATGTGTGTTGTAAGAGTATCATCTCATACTTCTACTTACAACACTACCATATCATAACACTAGCCCAGCAACAATCTAAACTAGACGCCTCTAATTTATCCATTGCAAGTTTTACGTGGCTTAGGGCTTTCGAGATAGAACCGTTCTTACCTACGAACATGAACCACAACGAGGATAATCAAATTGTTGACAACTCGCTTGCAAAATAGATATTGGCTATAGTAGGAGAGACAGACACCCGCTAGCCACTTATGCAAACTAGTTGCATGTCAAGCGTGGAACAGGTCTCATGTGCGAGGACATGTAAAGTTTGTCCGGGCCGCTTCATCCCACTATGCCACCAATATCCAAAATTACAACAAAGGAGAAACAACATGATCATCATCGCCCACATACTCATATGTGTACTACCCGTGTAAAGTATCTACGCATAGATCCGGCTCTGATACCACTGTAGGGTTCGCAACATAGAAAACAAAAATTTTCCTACGATGTGAACTATATACCAAGATCCATCTACTAGATACAAACAACGGGCGGATGTATATCCGTAGAGAACATACCCTTGAAGACCGACAAAGCTTAACGAGTTCAACTCGTGGTTGATGTAGACGATCTCTTGCCGATCTCAAGATCGAGAGGAAGTCCTAGCGCCGCAAATCAGCAGCGCATCCGTGCTCGCACACACGTTCGAGGCACCGAGCAACCTCCGCCTCCTCGCTCCAGCGATGCAGCGGAAGCACAACTCTTTCTTGCCGAATAGCCACCGGGAACATGTATCTCGCTAGTCCGAGACCATGGGGGATAAATTCTAGAGGGGGAGAGAGATCCTTCACGAGGAGGTGTGAGAGACAAGTGAGGAGGGGGGCTCCTTTTATAGGAGGAGCGGGGGCACCCAAGGGGGTGGCCGCCGGCCATGGGGGCTGCCCCCTCCCCTCCTTCATTCATGTGGGTGGACACTCCACTCACAAAATGCCCTTTAAATTTCCTCCACTCAAAAGTCCACTCAAATTCCCATTAAATTTCCACCAAATTTAATGCAAACTCTCATTAAATAAAACTCTTTTATTTTATTCAGAATTTTGTCAATTACTTTAATGACAAACATTCACAAATAACCCCTTGATAGAATTCTATTTCACATGCATAACCACTTTATGCAATTTCACCCGAAAACCTGTTTCGGTATCTAGTGAAATAAATTCCTGCGCTTGTTCATTCTTTCGGCATGAAACATTTGCTCCAATTGGATGTCGGTGTCTCTTAAGTGTGTCACCCTACGGTTCGTGAATAATGCGGACATGATCGAGACCCCTCTCGGATCAATAATCAGAAGCGGGATCTAGAGACCCATACTGACTCCCACACATTCAACGATGACTTTCTTGTGATCGTCGGAACCTTTTACGCTAGTATCTTAATCCCTTTGTTTCACGATATATTACATGTCCGAGATTCGATCATCGGTATCTCCATACCTAGTTTGATCTCATTACCGACATGCACTCTTTTCTCGTTCCTGTGATATAACATTCTAGTGATCAAATCACTTGCTTGCAAGCTCATCAATGTGATATCACCGAGAGGGCCCAGAGTATATCTATCCGTCATCGGGATGAACAAATTCCACTCTCGATCCATGAGCCTCAACATAACACTTTATTAGTTCTGAATCCATCTTTATAATCACCCTGTTATGGTGTGACGTTTGATGTTATCAAGAAACTCTTCCGGTGTTAGTGATTGACATGATCTCATGGTCTAAGGATTAGGATCACTTCGTAAGTTATTATAGCAATATAAACTCAATGAATTTGATCGTAATGCTATACTTCGGATGAATGTTCATCACACCATTACACTAATGTTGTGATCCCGTTATTAACAACATCCAATGTCCATGATCAGGAAACCTTGATCATCTTGTTAATCAACGAGCTAGTTTATGAGAGAGGCATAACTAGGAACTTTCTGTTTGTTTATTAAACACACATGTATTAACGTTTCCGTATTAATACAATTATAGCATGCAAAATAAACATCTATCATATACTTGGAATACACATAATAAACACTTTATTATTGCCTCTCAGGGCATATTCCCTTCAATATCTAGGATTTTCAGTCCATATGATGTTGTCGAGCTGCATGTCAAAGTTTGTTGGATAGATTGGTACAATTTGATCCAAGCATGCACAACATTTGACAACTTTGTTTTCCTTTTTGTAATGGATAAATAAAAGAGAGGCAAAAATACAACATCATCTATTATTTAGTATCAAATATTGTCATGATGTATTGGCTCTATGTGCGCATGCATGTTCTTAAAAGAGGGACTTTTAGCCCCTCGTGGGCCCTATATCTACCAAACTAAGTGGAAAAGAAAAAGGATCTCATTTTTCGCGAATAGATATGTGAACCTCATTCTCTACACAGTTCATCATTTTCCTTCCAAACACCAGAATTTCCCTATAAATTGTTATTCTCGAGAAGATTTCTAAAACATCAAAAGAGTAAAAGGGAGTTTCTGACTTCTGATTATTAATATTTTTACTAAATAATGCAAGTTAACAAATAATACTCCCTCCAGCCCATATTAATTGACTTGGATTTGTCAAAATTTGGATGAACCTATATATTAAATAGTGTCTAGATTCATCCAAATCTAGAAAATGTGAGTCAATTAATATGGGTCGGAGGGAGTATTGAAAATAGGTCATTAAACTGTACAATAGATATACAGAGTATATGAGTAATAGGTATTTGTTGCATGGTCGGGATTACCATATCTTGATATTAATATATTTTCATTTGTCAAGAAATCCTTTGAAATCAGTTGGTATAAGAGCATCTCCAATGGGATCCCCCAAATTTTGCACTCTTTTTTGTCCGATTTGGAGGGGAGGGGATAGGGAGGTGGAGGGGACCTGTCCGCTCCTTACACCCAAAGACATCCCCCAAATCTTGTCCTCCCCCAAAATTCAAACTTGATTAGATTTTGATCAAACAAACATACATAGCATAGATTCAAACCATAGTTCGGATACATACAAACCAAACTACACTAAACAAAAACTAAACTAGATATTGAACTAAACTCAAAATTAAATTAACTAGACATATATCTACACTAGTACAAACTCGTTAGTTAGAGACTTAGCCCTAAGACGGTTTCTTGAAAGTTTCAAAAAAGTCCACCTCTGCTCGCCTCCTCAGCCGGTCACAATTTCTAGACTGCCTCTAAGAGTCTTAGAGTGGGTCCCGAACATTCCCTGTCTCTAATAAGAATCCTACAAAAGGAGGTTACAAAAACAAACCGTCTCTTGTAATATATTTAGAAGGTCATTCATATAAACTGTCTCCATGAATTATCATCCAGAGACGAATATTATTTTGGTCAGCCTCCAACTGTAGGACTAACATGTGCAGTTGCAGCAGACCCGAACAAGCGGTTCCATTGACTGTACCTTAGACTGATGGGAATAACAACCGTCTCTAAGAGTCGTCCCCTATAGGCGAATAGTTTTCCAACCCACCTCCTCGAATAAGAGAAAACGGTATCTATAGACCAAAAGGGTAGACACTACTAGGAAAACGGCTATAGGTAATCCACACATCCGTGGCGCACGTGCCAATGGTGCCCCACGGGTAAAATAGTCATGGCGCACTGCTAACAAGTGCCCTATGGCTAACTGGCATAACTATGGCCCACATGGTAGTGGCGCGCCTCGGTAACGTGTGGGTCAGTGCACGGCCGATCGCAGACCACCTAGTCGTAGCGCACATGTGAGTGGTGCACTACGGGTGTGGAAGGTAGCCGTGGCGCACATGGGCGCAGTGTGCTACGGGTAAAAGTGGTGCAGTCTATTTTGTAAGTGGACAAACTTACTTGTAGGTCAACATCTTGTAACAGTTGATGAGTGCAGCATCACGTCATTGGGAGACCCCAAGCGGAAGGTATGATGTAGTTCAGCAGGCAAGTTTTGCTCAGTAAGAAACCAAGGTTATCGAACCAGTAGGAGGACGGAAACACCCCAAAGGTGCTACAAGCAACATGGAGACCTGCACAACACAAACTCAAGACTTTGCCCCAACTAACAGTGAGGTTGTTAATCTCACCGGTTGCTGTAACAAAGTATTAAACGTATGTGTGGAAGGTAATAGTTTGCATCAAGTAAACAAGTAACAGTGGATGATTTATCAATGGTAAAGACTGGACCGGGGTCCATAGTTCACTAGAGGTGCTCTCCTTAGATAAACAACAGGGCATGAAGGATAAACAAATTACAGCAGGGCAATTGACAGGAACTGAGCAAGGCATAACAATGCATTACCAGACAAAAAGATCCTATGAGATTCGATTGGGCAATACAAAAATATATATAGACCGCCATCCAACTGCATCTATGACAAGAAGTCCACCTTCAGATTATCATCCGAACCCCCTCCAGTATTAAGTTGCAAGCAACAGACAACTGCTTTAAGCAAAGTGTGTAAGGTAAACAATCCACTTGTTCCATGAACAAGAGACTGTTGTTTTCTCCCTTGTAGCAACAACACATCTACAACCGAAGATATTTCTGTCACTTCCCTTGGAAACTAGAGGCATGAACCCACTATCGAGCATAAATATCCCCTCTTGGAGTCACTAGCAACTACTCGGCCAAGATAGCTACTAACAACGGAGAGCATGCAAGATTACAAACAACACAGACATGGTAATATCAAATAGACAAAACCATTAATCAATCTGACATAGTATTCCATTCCCATTTTATTCCTGAACCTTCCCCAGAAAAATCCCGTTTTGGGTGGAATTTTCTGACTTTATCCAGCTATGTAGCAAGAAATAGGCGAGATAATCCTTCAGAGCATCTAACTTGATACAATTTATTTCTGCGTTTTAGCTCTTCTCTTTCAAGTATCATCGAAAGCGAAGCATGGACAATGTGCGGTAAATCGCACGCTAAAGTAGCGTTTCTGTTCGTTTATCTTGATGTGTTTCGGTTGCATATTGGTCAAAAAGTAGGACTATCTTCATCTTATTGGAGAAGAGGGTAGCTATAGCGCTCTCCTCCTTCATCTTGACCTTTTCTCTTTTACCACAGGAAGTTCTCCAAAAGGATTCTTTTTTTTGCGAATGTGTCACAGCTGATTACACATTTTTTTCCATTTTAAAGAGTGGCTTTCTATGTCCAATATCTCGATCGAAGTATGGAGGTCAAAATAAATAGACTAATGATGAATGGAAAGGAATTTGGAGAGATTGGCTCTATAGAAAGGGAAGCGAGTCTTTGAAATATGTTAGCGCCGAGGGTTCACTAAACCTACTGTCCTTCTGACTTTCGTGTTTCGTAACTCATTAGATTCCTAGCTTTTTAGCTAGGGCTTTGGCAGATAAATAGCTAGATTTGTAACAATCAAAATAAGTCGGTGTTCAGTTTATTAGAGCAAGGAGAAAGTTCACTAGATAGACAGGTTGGACAATGAGGGCTTTTACTCTCCCTATCTCGAGTAGGATCATTGAAAAGAAAGAAAAGGAATGGTTTCTTCAACTGGCTTGTGCCACAGCTCATAGCTCGAATCGGTATTGGAAAAACGGAAGGAAAGTAAGGCTCTAGCGCCTTACTTTCTCGTTGAACTAATTCTTGCAATACATACAAATTGTTTAAGAAACTGGATGAAAAGAGAGTAGTAAAGTCTCATATTTTGTAATAAAGTGACAATAGTCACATTGAACCTTCGAATATGCTCGAAGATCTCGAAATGATCTTCCAGTTCCGGGGAGAATTCACAAAACTCCGTTTCCATAAAGAATTTTATTGAGTTTTCCCGTATTTCGACTGGAGAATCTAACATAGACATTACTGTCAAGATTCTGACCAAAATATGGTACATTCCATGCCCTTGGAGAACGCTTTGTCGTGCAAAGTCAGGTCCTTTATTCTCTTGCTTGATAGGGTCAAGATAGGAAATATAGCATGGAGTGGCGGGGGAACTGTTTGCTTCTCAGCCCACTGATGTATGTATGGCTTGCTTTCTTTAATCAGAACTCTTGACTACGGATTGACTTCCAAAATACAACAAAGGGTTATGGTGAATCCCGGTGTCGGCCCAGATAGAAGACAACAAATTCATTATTCATTAGTTGCAATGGGGTGCCCGTCTTGCGTAACTGACCACTGCAAATCAAGTCTAAAGTGCTTATATGCTTAACACATTTTTGTCTCAATGACAGGCCGCTTGAACATTGTATGATTTTTTAAGAGACTCGATCTTATGTATCTACTTATTGTCTTTTTGCCTTTGCTCAGAAGTTCCGTAGCCGTTTTTTGGACGTTTTCTAGGTTCTGAAGGAACCTCTATAATGACCACCACGTGCGTTTCATTTTATTCGATCTTATCTTTGATTGATTTTTATGAAGTCAATATCCATCGGATCCCCGCAAACACAACATGCATGATTACAAATAGATTAGATCTTGATCATGAACGGAGCTCACAAGATCTATACATGAAATCACAAGGAGGAGATACAACCATCTAGCTACTACATGGACCCATAGTCCAAGGTGGAACTACTCACGCATCATACCGGAGAAGAAGGCCTCCGGGATGATCTCCCCTCCCGCAGGGTGCCGGGAAGAACTTCAGATCTCCCCAATCTAGGGACGACGGTGGCGGCGGCTACGGAAGGTTTCGTGGAGTTTTGATCGGGGTGCCTAGGGTTTTTGCATCGGGGGCTTCTTATAGACGAAGAGGCAAGGATAGGAGGCGGCCGGAGGGCCCACACCCTACCTAGGCATGGGGTGGGCCCACCCATGCCTAGGGAGTGTGGTCGCCCTAGTTCGCTTCTCCGTCTCTCCTCTGGACTTCGTGTCGCCCACGGTAAAATAATGACTTTGGCTTTTGTCCCGTCCGATTCCGAGAATATTGATTTTCTGTCTTTTTGGAACCAAATACAGAAGAAAACATGCAACTGGCACTGTGGCAACTTGTTAATAGGTTAGTTCCAGAAAAGATATAAAAATACCTCAAACTGTAGACAAAGCAAAGCAAAGTAGATACTAAACAAGCCTTGAGCATCAAAAACTATAGATACGTTTCCGACGTATCAAGCATCCCCAAGCTTAACTCCTGCTCATTCTCGAGTAGGGAAGTGGTAAAAGAATAATTTTTAAGGTGACATACACCATCAAAACCAAGATCAAACCATTTGCAAGCATTGCGAGTTGGGATCAAAGAACTCTAAACATGTGCATGAAATATGGAGTTCTAACAATAGGACATAGTAACTATGCATGCAACATGAAAGGCTACAAACAAAGATACTGAATAACATGCATTGAAAAACATTTGTTTGTTTCACATACAGAAAACATGGCATAGTGGCAATCATCTTGTCCCTCATAGAGTAGCAAATAGATGCATAGGACACCTTCAAAGTTCACAAGGGTGACTAGAAACAAGTAGCACAAGAACAAGTAATATCACAATATGCATTAATCAATAAGTTTTGGTACACTTCACACATAATGACAACTATTCTCTCTTAATGGTGCCTAAAATTAGAAGGTGGAGACTCAAATAATGGTGGAAGAAAGGTCCTTCATAGGGAAGCAGGGATTTCAAGTTTCAAAAAGAGCTTCCAAAAATTATGGTACTTGTTAGCTTTCATCCCTCATTGCCCCTATCATAAGCATCTTGAAGTGATTAAGGTTAAAGTGAACAAATATGGAGTATATTCTTGACAAAGTATAAGTTGGCAATCTCAAGTCTCTTGAATACGAGGGCCACACCTCATGCTACTCAACTTCAGTCACCTGTAAGTTCTTGTCATTGTAAGTACATGCGTATCATAGATAACCGCCAACAAGGTACCCCTTGCACATGGTACAGGAGCTATCCCATAACCAAAATGACAAGGCAAGCAGACAATGAGCATCTCAGCGATCTTTTTATTTACTATATGCATAGCTTTTTCTTGAGGATGCTTCATAGATAGCTCACTATGGTGATGCTGCAAGTTTCCACCATGATTAGGCATGGCTTAGGCTAGCGGCCTAGGCGTTTCTTTAACAGAAAATACATACTCCATGGACTTACAAGTTCCCTCTTTATTTCACACCGGTGACATCCATAGACAAAAGAGCATGATATTAACCGAGTACAAAGTACAAGTGCAATGTTGAAAACATTCCCCATGACAGCACGGTTCTGCTAATTCCAACGTATAAGTGCAAACATATACAACATATATGACACAATGGTTCAAGTTTATTAGGGGCAAAGAATAATAAGTGTGCCATAAGGTTTGTGAGAGCTTTAATCACTAAGTTTTCACATAACAAAATATTTTTTTAATTGGAAGATAGCTGAAAACAAGAATATACTTGGAATGGTGTAACACACCATGCATAGGAGTTTATATTGGACACTTTGGAATAACTTTGTTTCTTGGGAGTTGGAACCATGAGTAGAACTTACTCATACAAGTGGAGGCTAGCAAAAGACTGGGATCAACCAACTAAGAGAGCAATAATGGCCATAATCATGCAATGCAACAAAGAAAACTAATCAAAGCAAAAATTGGTACTACAAGTCAAGGACTAAATGATCATAGAGGATAATGGTGACTTGTCATAGTCATAACAAGGTGTGAGCATGTGCCAAGTCAACCCAAGCAAAACATCAAAGGAGAATACCACAATACTATGCTTTTGCATGCTAAAACAACGCATAATTTCTTTAAGGAACACTAATCAATCCCAATTGTTTGGAACAATACATGCTATAGCAATAATCACTAAGCATAATGCCAAAACAACACCTAGCATGTCATGCTAAAGTCTAAGTCAAAGTCAATGCAAGCTCCTCTTGCACTTCTAGCAAGAAGTTACTACTCTTTTCCAAACACCAAGCAAACTTATTTGCAAAACAACACAACGAGAACGGGGGTCCAAAATACTAAAGAAAACTAAACAAACTAAGCAAAGCAAACGAAAACTAAGACGCTCCAAGAACAACACAACTGTGCATGAAACAATAAAACAAAGTGTCTAGACATACCTGAGCTTTTTATTGATGAAGAAGGGGAAGCCTTGGGCATTCCCAAGCTTTGACGCTTGTACCTCTTGGATATTTCTTGGGGTGACACCATGGTGGCATCCCCAAGCTTGAGATTTTGTCCATTCTTCATCTCATTGCATCATTCTCTCTCTACACCTGAAATTTTTCCTCCATACAAAACTTCACACAATCTTCATTAGCAACATTAGCTTATTCAAAAGATATTAGACCACTGGCAAAGCTTTGGAACAGCAAGACTTTTCACTAAAAACACAAGATACTGTAGTAACTTCTTCAAAAAAAAAACTGAATTTACCTGAAGAGAGCTAAAAAAGGAATCAATAAGAAGCAAATGCAAATAATGGCAGAAATCTGTCAAAACAGACCAGCAGGTAGAAACGATTTTTTTCGAACATCTTCTGTTGCTCAAATCGAAAAGTGTTGAACTAACGTAAGTTAGCCAACATACTGGGGGATGTATTCGTAAATTTTGATCTCAATCCCAATTACAGAGCCTCCTCATGAATTTGTTTGGTGAAGGACATAAATCTGTTTCGGGATAGCAACTCCCCAAATCTTACTTCCCTCTCATTAGAGGTCATTCTTGGCACAACAAAGCAAACAAAAAGGATAAGGATAGGTTATTACAGAGGTAATAACTTCCAAGACTCAAGGAAACTCTTGGGTTATCTCCCAACAAGTACTTTTCTTTAACGCCTTTAAGTTAGGCACAAGAAGCAAGAAGAATCAAGTATTTTCAAATAAAGAATTGCCCCTCTTGTTCCTTCTTTTCTTACCTTTATTTTTATTCTTAGGGAAGATATGATTGCTTACCGGGGGAGTAAAGTGCATGATGCCTTCTCCCACGTCTATTACTGCCCCAAGGTGTTTCAGTAGAGATCTTCCAAGTGTGATCTGTCCTTTGCCTACACATTCATTAACAAGATAATCAATAAACACCATTTTCCCTGAGATTTTTGTAAACACACCTTCAGCTATTCCATTGTGTAATATAGTGGCATTGTTGGTAAGAGAGATTTCATCTCCTCCTTCAATAAGCCCCCAAAGACTCAGGGAATCAAAAATATCTTTAGGCATGAGACAAAATTCAGACATGATATCACAGCGAGCATCAAAAAGTGTAGTGTTTATTGAGACTTTAATTGTGGGAAAACAATTTGAAGGCTCAGAATTTATGGGAACATAATCATGGTAAGCCCTAAGAGTGTGATAGCAACTATTCATGGCAGCAATACTGGTCTCAAGATGGTTCAACCTAACTAAAATACTTGTGAAAGAGGAATCAGACTTGGAAGGTGTACCATAGATCATGATTAATTTTCTTATAGCATCATAAGATTCATCCTCAGTACAAAGCAAAAAATCTTTTCCAGCCACAACATCCAAAGCATATCTATAACGAAGAGCAATACTGCGGTAGAAACTGTCAATAACCAAGCTGAGGCTTACCTCAGGCTCAGTTTCCCTCTGGAAAGCAGAGATTCTAGACCAAGCTTCCCTCTGGAAAGCAATATTTGAAGGAATGATGCCGTTGCTTTTATCAAAAGAGTTGCCATTATCTCTGCTATCATCTCCTTTTCAGTTTGTTGCACTAAAGAGATCTTGGTCTGTGGCTTTCCAAGGAGACCTAGATTGGTAGTTTACTCCTAAGGATAGTATATCAGAGAGGGCTATTAAGCATATAAAAAGTAGATCTATGGCTCGTGCTTTGTCGTTTGATAACTCTGATTGCTTGGGGGATGATCCCCCAGCATCGCCAGTGACTGCTACCAAGAAGCGTGCATCCAGAGGTAAGAGAGTAGTGGTTCAACAGACAGAACGAAGAATCACTAGAAGCCGTTTAAACAGTGATGGCATGAGACCCCATCCTATAACTGATGTGGTGATGAGGCCAAAGAAAAAAATTCGGGCAAAGATGCTGATTGTGGAACACAATGCTGATGATGCTACAGATAATTGTCAGGATAACAACCAGTGTGCAGAAGATGATCAGAGTCCCTACCCTGCAACACCAATCTCAGTAATGCAGCATGTGGGTAGGGAGCTGGGGATTGATGGGCAGAAGCTGTCCAAGGAAAAGCTTGAGGCTGATCCTTCTAGAAACCAATCAGAAAGTGGTGATGGTAATTAGTGTTCCTCTCTAGGTGACAGGGACTCACCATTTTAATGGCATGTACCTTTTCTTATTTGTTTCTCAAATGTTTAGCTACTGGGGAGTTATTTTGGTCACTACTGCTACTTTGTGTCAGTCCTTGTGTTATATCAGTTTATGGTTCTGCCTGGAATTATGTCTCAGGTGCTCTGTTATTATTATGGATAATTATATTAATGAGTAGCTTGTCTAAAAGGAAGTGGCGTATTCTTTGCCGGAATATGCGTGGGTTGAATTCTAACGCACGTCAAAAAGAAGTGTTTCACAAGATAAATGAGAGTGAATGTGATGTCATTTGTTTACAATAAACTAAATGTGAATCCTTTGATTGGAAGTTAATTAGAAAATTCTGCCTAAAAGATTTGATAACTTCTCTTACTCTCCTTCGATTGGAGTTTCGGGGGGTATTATTGTTATATGGAATTCATCGGTTTTTGCTGGTATTTTGGTTGAAACTCAAAGATTTGTTCTGGTGGTCATTTTTACCTCTGCTCATAACTCAGCTCAGTGGGTTCTAGTTTGTGTCTATGGGCCGTGTTCTGGACAAGAGAGAGACAACTTTGTGTCATGGCTGTATAATTTACAAATACCAATCAATGATAATTGGCTAATCGTTGGAGATTTTAATTTTATTAGATCACAAGATAATCGTAACAGACCTGGGGTAATATTAATGACATGTTCTTGTTTAATGAAATTATTGGTCACCTTGGTCTGCTTGAGCTGCCCTTGAAAGGGAGAACATATACTTGGTCGAATATGCAAGCAAACCCACTTCTAGAGCAGCTTGATTGGTCTTTTACAAGTGCTAATTGGATTTTTGATTACCCAAATACTTTGGTTCTTCCTTTAGCAAAAACAGGTTTATACCATGTTCCCTGTATTGTGAATATTGATACAAATATTCCCAAGGCTAGAATTTTTAGATTCAAAAACTACTGGGTGGATTTACCTGGTTTTAAGGAATGTGTGAACAGTTCTTGGGAGAAACTTTCCAAAAAAAATATACCTCTGCTATTCTAGTGGATAAGCTGAAAACTCTAAGATTTGATCTAAAGAAGTGGCAAACTAGTCTTTCTAGACTGAAATTGCTCATTGAAGGCTGTAACAACGTCATCTTATTTCTGGATTCTTTAGAAGAGCATAGATGACCTCCTTATTGCTGAATGCAATTATTGGCGCAAGAGATGCACTATCCGTTGGATTAAACAGGGGGAGGATAACACTAATTTTTTTTCACGCTATGGCATCTGAGCGCTATCGCAGAAATAATATCACTATGCTGCGTGATGACCAAGGCAATGGATATTCTGATCATGCATCAATGGATGGTATGTTGTGGAACAGTTATAAGGAAAAGATGGGTCGATCAGATGGTATCTCAATGCAATTCGATCTTAATAATCTTCTGAAAAGAGTGGATGGTTTAAATGATCTAACGAAGCCTTTTGATAAAAAAGAAATGGATGATATCATCATGGCAATGCCTCCTGATCGTGCTCCTGGTCCAGATGGGTTTAATGGACTTTTATTAAAGAAATGTTGGCCAATTATTCAAAATGAATTCTACAGGTTAACAAAGGATTTTCATGATGGAACTTTGGATCTGCAGAATATTAATGGTTCCCAGATTACTCTTGTTCCTAAGAAACAAATTCCTATGGAAGTAAATGACTTCAGGCCAATTTCTTTAACAAATGTTTCTCTCAAATTTCTTACTAAGTTGGCTGCCAACAAACTTCAAGAGAATATTCTGGAATGCATACATAAGAATCAATATGGATTTCTTAGGTTTAGATCAATCCAAGACTGTTTGGCCTGGTCTTTTGAATATCTGTTTCTATGCCAAGCTTCTAAGAAACCAATCATTATCCTCAAACTGGACTTTGCCAAAGCATTTGATACGATTGAGCATGAGGCCATATTGGATATAATGCTGCATATGGGTTTCAACACACAATGGCTTGGTTGGATGAAACCTATATTGTCCTCTGGTACATCGGCTGTTCTTCTTAATGGTATCCCAGGAAAACAATTTATTTACAAACATGGAGTACGACAAGGCGATCCATTATCTCCACTGCTATACACCTTTGGTTCTGACTTATTGTAGTCTGCAGTCAACTTATCAGTTAGAATGGGAGAAATATGTAAACCTATTAATACAAATGATGCTGACTTTCCCATTATCCAATATGCGGATGATACATTGATGATCATGCCGGCTGATTTGGAACAGTTAAGAGCTCTTAAAAGATTGTTACATAAGTTCTCTTTATCCACTGGCCTGAAGATTAACTATGGCAAATCTCAGATGGTTCCACTTAATGTGCCAGATGATTTAGTTAAAGAACTATCTGAGGATTTTGGCTGTCAGATTGGCACAATGCCTTTCACATACCTTGGACTACCCCTGGGAACGACTAGGCCTACTATCACTGTCTAATGCCTCTAGTATGTAGACTGGAAAGGAAGTTGACATCCAGCTCTAGTTTTCTCTCTCAAGGTGCGAGACTGCAACTGATTAACTCGGCTTTGGCTTCCATGCCGCTTCATTTTATGTGCACCTTGCAATTGGCTAAAGGCTTTACTGTTCAATTGGATCGTATTCTAAGACAATGTCTCTGGAGAGACAAGAATGATGAACCAAAACAGTCCTCGGCGGCTTGGGAGTTAGTTTGTTTGCCAAAAGATAAGAGTGGTCTTGGTGTGGTTGATTTTCAGAAGAAGAATGCATCTTTATTGATCAAATTCCTCGATAAATTTTACAATAATAAGGGGATTCCTTGGGTACAGCTAGTATGGAGTTCCTACTATTTTGATAAGGTTCCCCATGCTGAAAATCTGTGTGGCTCTTTTTGGTCGCGAGACGTGCTCAAACAGGTTGATAATTTCAGAGCAGTGGAAGCGGTAACAATGGGAAAAGGTGATACTTTCCTTTTCTGGTCTGACAATTTGTCTCTATAGGGCAGCATCCAACCCCTAAAACTGAGATTCCCAAGGCTATTCTCATATGTTTTAAATGAAAATTTATCTGCCGCTGCGGTATATTCTATTCAGGATATCCATAATCTTTTTTATCTCCCACTTTCGGCTGTTCATACCAGGAACTCGATGAGCTAAAATTGTTGATGCAGTGTAACCCCTTGACCATGCAGAAGGATGTCTAGAGCTATAGATGGGGTGACACATATACTCCTGGTAACTTCTATAAGTTTATTCATGAGCATATTCAAGCACCAAAAGTTTTTTCTTGGATCTGGAAATCTAGCTGTATTATGAAAACAAAGGTGTTTGCTTGGCTTCTGCTCAGGGACTGACTAAATACAAGAGATCTTCTCCAGAGAAGACATTGGCATGTCATAGATGATGTTCACTATGAGCTTTGTCCATTGAGAGCATATGAGGATAGAATACACCTGTTTTTTGAGTGTAATTTCAGTGCTAGGATCTGGAACTATTTACAGATATCGTGGCAGCCCTATAATGACTTGCAGCAGATTGTCACTTTTGCTAAAAAGGATTTTGGCCATCCTTTCTTTATGGAGGTGTTAATAACTGCTTGCTGGAACATTTGGTTGGTTAGAAATGGGAAGATTTTCAACAATGAAAGGCCAACCTTTTCCAAGTGGAGAGCTCAGTTCATCCATGACATTATTCTGTTGCAGCACAGGATTAAACATAGATACAAAGATAAGCGTATGGCATGGATTGCCAACCTACATTAGAGCTTTCTGTATTTTTGTGTATAGGTAAGTTACAGGTGTTCTTGTGGTATTTTATGTTTTCCTTTTGTAAATAACTTCGTTTGGTTTTTGAGTAATAAAATACTGTGGGGCGGTTGCCTCACAATCAGGGGTCAAAAAAAAGCTTCCTTAAAACTTTCTTCACTTTTTTTCTTAAAAGTGGAGATTTCTACCATAGGGGAAATAAAGGCAGACCCCGACATGGCAGCAACTAGAGCAAGAACTAATTTTTTTGTGTTTTTTAATAAAGCAAGCAAACCAAACTAGACTAATTTTTTGGGTTTTTTGAAAAGAGGCAAACAAAACCAAGCAAAAGAAACAAAGCAAACTAAAAACAAAGTAAAGAGAAAGAAAGTGAAGGACTCCCCTAGTGAAGACGTCCTTAGCCTCCCCGGCAACGGCGCCAGAAAACTTGTTGATGACTCCTTGATGGCGCCAAAGAACTTGGTGCTTGATGTGGAGTCTTGTTGGGAACCCCAAGAGCAAGGTGTGAAGAGTACAACATCAAGTCTTCCCTCAGTTGAGACCGAGGTTATCGAACCAGTAGGAGGAAGGAAACGTCACACAGGTGTTGCAAGAAACACAGAGACCTACACAACAAAAACTCAAGAATTTTCCCCAACGAATCAGTGAGGTTGTTGTAACATCCTAGAATTAGCACCTAGAATTATAGAGGACACTCGTTTGAGCATTGCATTCATGCATGAAAAAATCCGGAGAATTTTCGCGCAAAACAAAAAGACCTATAGAGGGATCGAGGTCTCTCTTGTTCTAAAGGAAACACTAGAGCAAGTGCGATGAATTTTGACATGACCTCTACTGAATATTCATATTTGAGGGAAAACAATTTAAGTTGAATACTCAAATACTTTATTTGAATTCAAAAGTAAATTGAAAATAATTAACAATAGAATTGAAATGGTAAATTATTGAATAAATAAATAGATATCATCATATTCACCATACATTTGAATTATACAATAATTTGGAATTATTATTTCAAAAACAATAAATATTACATAATATTTAATAATACAAGTGTATAATAGGTACAACAATTAGTAACTAGTACAATTTAGAAATGAAATAAAATAAAGCATTTACTTTATTACAATTAGAATAATCCAAAGTTTACAAAATGGATAAAGAAAATTACAAGTACTAAGAATAAAAAGAATTTCTTTATTACAATTATATTGAAATTACAATGCTTCCCACCTCACCCAAAATAAATAAAAGGGTAAATTACAAAAGAATAAAGTAAACCCCTAAAATATTTCTGAACTCAGTTTCCTAATTCATCTCTGGTATCTTCTTTTCTTCTTATTCCTTTGTCCCTGCAAAACAGCACAAAATATAACAAAACAAAAGAAAAAGAATAAAATAAAGATAATTGTTTGAGATGAATGCTACTCTCAGTTTGGCATTGTGATGCATTGTTGAACACATCATTGAGTATTTCTTTAAAAAGGGGCCAAAGAGTAGTATCTGTTCTTATTCTGGAATATTGCCTCGGACTAGTGCATCATAGGCTGGTATAGGGGCAAGTTTCACCAAGGACAGTTAAGTGGCAAAGTGATGATATTCAAACCAGCCGAGCACATCCACAAGGGATCAGCTTCCAGACTAGGAAATATATGGCAATGGGACAAAACCCCTGGAACAGGCAGACAACTTATACACACAGCTGCATGTGATGTGTTGTCGATTAAGCACGGGAAGTGACCAATATAGAAAGAGAAACTGCAACCACTACTGGGAGAGGTGCTGCTCACACATTCATTCTCTCCCACGACGGCACAAACTAAATCAACTCAAAACACAAGACCACATCACATATAACTCTAGCTTTGGATCTCAGCTAAACAACCAACCACACCACTAGACATATTTCATCTCCACACCCCAACTCTAGTTGCTCCCTAAAAGCCATACAAGAGCTAGAACAAGAAGAAAATCAGGACACGATAATAAGCTAGCTCAAGAGGAGGAGGAGCAGGCCAGTAGCTAGGAAGAAGGAAGGATCCACAACATACCAAGGTGGAGTAGTTCAAGCCCAATAGAAAGAAGATCTAGTTGATCAAATCCAAACACATCCACAACACATTTCAGCAACTTGTGCAGTATCAGGTAAATATCCATTCCTATGAACAATCATAGGATCTGTTCTTTTATGAAAAGATTTTTAAAAGGGGGAAGCTCCCAGTCTTGCATAGAAATGCTATGCAAGGCTCATCATAGAGCTTTGGAGCACTCAAGCACCTGTTCTTATTTAAATATTGTGCCTCAGCCTTTGCATCATAGGCTAGAAGTGGTTACACACATAAATCATCAAGAACAAATGACCTTTGACCAATTACATTAGTCAAAGTACTAGCAGATCATATTAATTATGGTCATGCTGTTGTGCACCCGTTAATAAGGTTCCACAGTAGCAATCTCATAACTAATAAGGCCACTATAATTAACTAAATCATCTCATCATCAAAAGACAGATTTTAAGCTCATCTGCAAGCAAGTACAAATACCACATAAATCATATTCCTAGACAAATAGTTTAGGAATCATTGATAAGTTCACCTTATTTACATAAGATAACATGTGCTTACAGCCTCAGTCTATGCATCCTTGGCCTGGGAAATATTTCTAGTCAGCTGTAACACAACAGTAAGCCATGCTACCCAGCTGCTGCTATGCACACTCCAGGTAGAGGCACCACAACAACAACCAGTGCATTAGATGTCACGAGAGCCAGACACTATAACCATTTCATTATGCAGCAGAGATCAATTAAATGAATCTAATCATCTTCCTAGCCACCAAACTAGGAATCAAATCTTACATATGAGTTTCTGTCAAAAATTTACACTTCACTTCATCAAGTGATAAACCATAGAAACCAGGAGTATGACAAGTTAAAGCAACCAACACAACTAACCTGATACTAGAATAAATTCTAGGAGGTTAGGAGGGGTCACTATAACTATATCCTTCTCATATTCCCAAATTAATGATCATGGGATCATTTCCTTATAAATTTTCTTTATAAACATAGGCTCAGGCATATGAATGCTTAAGTAAACCTCCAGCACTAAGATCAATAGTCTAAATTAAAAATACCATCAACAAAGATCATATTCTATCATCTGTTCCAGCAAACCATGAAACATAGCTTCAGTTCAGCAATGCACTGAATCAAAAATTCAGATAAACAACAGTACCAATAATTAACATATCCTTGATGCTGGGATGGGTAATTCATCCAAACTGAAGCAAGACACTTCGTTGTATCACATATATTCCAGAAAAAATCCTAGGTATGTTAAGAACAGCATCACTAAACCATAATTTTGCACCTAAACAATTTCATCAGCGCGAAGGCTGGTCACTTAAGCATTACCTGTCTGAATACATGGTTGTGGTAGTAAACAAGGAGGACGACACCGGGGTTGCGGAAGTTGCCTTCCCGCCGTTGTCGGAGAAGAAATGATACCTCAGTACCTCTCCCACCACCACAGGAAGGTCAGGAAGCAGCACGACGGAGCAACGAAGGGCGCCAGGGTTGCATCCCTGGATGCCGTCCCTCCGGCGTCAGGGATGGGGGTAGGTCGCAGTGGCGACTGCAGTAACATCATCGTGGGGGCGTGCATGAGAGGCGGGGGAAATCAAATCAAGCCAAGGAGGTGGTAGATCATAGCACGGTGGGCCAAAGCTCCATCTGGCTGGCGCCAGAGGGCGGAAGAAGCTGCCGGAATCGAGCAAGCAACAACGACTCTGGCGAGAAGTGCGAGAAGAGGAACATGGATAGATAGGTGTTGCGAGAGGGGGAAGTTGGGCCGGGTGGGGTTATCCCCCAGGCCTGGTCTAGTTGGACCAGGCCGTCCGATGCAGCCAACCAAGAAACCTCCAGCTGGATCCTTTGGGTCTGTTTCTAATAGATAAAAAGATAAAAAGTTGTTAAAGAATGAAATAAAAATTACCAAAATGCCCTTCTGACATTTAAAATTCTAGAATATTATAGAAAAATCATAAAAATACATCTAATATATGAAAATCATCATAAAATTAATATTTACCCAATAAAAAAATAACTTTACATGTTTAAAATAAAAATAAGGCAAATAAGTATTAACACCATTAAATCTTAAGTGAAATTTCATAAAATAAGGAAATACCCTAAAAATAAATAAAAATCATTTTTGTATATTAAAATAACTCTAATGTTTTATAAAAACACTAATTTAGAATTTTACAAATAAAACATAAAGTAAATATTTAAAGACCCTTAATTCTTTGATGAATTTTATAAAAATAAAGGTAGTACTTAAAAATAAATAAAATTCATTTTTAAGGTCTTTAAATATGATGTTAATACTCATATATATATAATATGATGAACAATCATTATATATTAACCATTATTAACATAATTTTAAACTCTAACAAATTATTAAGATCATCTAATTATGCTCCCATTAAATAAATACATATTATTTTCTTAATAATCAAACAAATTTAATCTAAATCATTCACTTAAAATATAAAGTGAATAATTCCACACCTTAGTTATACCTATCATAAATCTAAAACTCGGGAATAATTAAAATATATTACATCTTAAGTTTACTTAACCTTTTAAAGTTAACTTTAGTCTCAAACCTTATAAACATCAGGTCTAATAAATCACTTATGTTTTTATAGTTAACTTTGGTCTATTTAACTTAAGACATAAAGTATCTCAAGTACAAACTAATAAATCAAACACCAAAAAACATTAATCATGTTTTATTAGCAATGATGATTGTTTAAACCTTAGAAAGGAAATCTTTTCTTCAAATGTTATTTTTTTTGCCACTTCAAAGAATAATCTCATAATAAATTCTTCAACTCTTAACAACTAAAACCAAGGACTCTTACCTTAGTCACCAAATAACAATTAAACAAACTCACATTACTTTATACTGTACCTGTGTATTAAGAATTATTATCACTTAGGTTCCTTATAAAGATCATTACTTATAAAGTAAAACATGAAGATAGACAAGTAAGATTTAAGAAACCTTGTGTAGCATTCCATATGTGTGTATTTTATTGTTGTATAAATACATGTTGTTTCACACACACTCACAAGCCTTAATAAGAAGCACATGTATGAAACTTAATCTAAAAGGGCAACACATTCCAAGGAAACCAATTCCAGTATCCAAACCCTAAGACAACGTTATTCTCGAGATTCGCGTTTATTAACTTGCATTACCTTACCTATGCATAAAAGCATCTTGCTTCTTTAAAAATTAGTCCTTAACGGACCAATGATGCAGATTTCAACTATTGGATCTTATATTGTCTTGAAGACCATGAGTGCATAATCTTGCAATCACAAAAGGCAAGTTCACACTTGCTCATGTCCTTTGATTATTTTCTGTAAAGTATTTTAAAAATCCAGTGTTGTCATCACCTGCATTTGAAAAAGGGCAGAAAAGACTATTTTCATAATAATGTGATTATAGGTTAATTACCATGAGGTAATAACCTACTATAAGAGTTCCGGTGGTAAAGGAACATATTATCTAGGACTTAACAACCAATGTCTCCAGTGATTCTTGCGCCGTATATCACGCGTTGAACATGAGATTTGGAATGGGACGAAGAAGTCAGTTGTATCTTTTCCCTCTCACATGGAGCTGGAGGTGCGGGTCGTGGCTGTTATCACTCGTAGCGTGCATGTTATATGGTAATTCATAGAGGATATGCAGCATATGGGTGGGAGCCCTCAACGTCCCACAATAGTTCTGGCATCTGAACGGTCTGTACAAATCATTGCCGTAATTCAAAAGGTGGGCATGGTGTACACCAAGGAGACATGCGGGGTCGCGGAGAAGGCAGTGATTGGCTTGGATCTTAGGTTGGGTCTCAAACCAAGGAAGTTTGAATGGGTACATACTCCCGGTCGTGCAACAAAACCTAAGGTCTCTCATGGGTAAAGTGATGCACCTCTGCAGAGTGTAAGAACTGTAACTTGTTACTCCCTGTTCCGGGAAGGAGCTGCGAACGCGGCGGGAAAGGAACTCCATGAAAGTTCTGGTAAACCCGTGAAGGCTGACGGACATAGCTTTTCAGAATAAAAGCAACCTTTGAAGAAATGTTTACGAAAACCTGCATTGCCTATGACCTATGGTCTGTGGCTGTAGCTATAGTGCATCAAACACTCCTTTTCTAGTGAACTTGCTGAGTACGCTCATACTCAACGTATCTTCTTAAGCATTGCTAGGTTCTAAAGCCAGTATAGACAATGTCTACATCAAGTTATGTTCCAGGAATCAACATTAAAAGCTAAAGCTCTTCAATGAAGTCAAGGAAGTCAACATATACATCAACTCAAGTGAAGACAAAGTTGCGAATTAGATAAGAATAGAATCTCTAGCCATAGAACCTACTTTTGTAGAGTACTACAATAGCAGCAGTACAAGCCAAATAGTTAGATGCTAATTTTATTAGCATAATAATTATGAGTTGTTTATTTCTGATTCTTCTTTGTAAAAAGTTTCTGTAGGGTTTGCAACATAGAAAACAAAAAATTCCTACGATGGGAACTATGTACCAAGATCTATCTACTAGATACAAACAACGGGCGGATGTATATCCGTAGAGAACATACCCTTGAAGACCGACAAAGCTTAACGAGTTCAACTCGTGGTTGATGTAGACGATCTCTTGCCGATCTCAAGATCGAGAGGAAGTCCTAGCGCCGCAAAGCAGCAGCGCATCCGTGCTCGCACACACGTACAAGACACCAGGCAACCTCCACCTCCTCGCTCCAGCGATGCAGAAGAAGCACAACCCTTTCTTGCCGAATAGCCACCGGGAACATGTATCTCGCTAGTCCGAGACCATGGGGGATAAATTCTAGAGGGGGAGAGAGATCCTTCACGAGGAGGTGTGAGAGACAAGTGAGAGGAGGGGCTCCTTTTATAGGAGGAGGGGGGAACCCCAAGGGGATGGCCGGCGCATGGGGGCTGCCCCCTTGCCCTCCCCTCTTCATGTGGGTGGACACTCCACTCACAAAATTCCTTTAAATTCCCTCCACTCAAAAGTCCGCCCAAATTCCCATTAAATTTCCACCAAATTTAATGCAAACTCTCATTAAATAAAACTCTTTAATTTTTATTCAGAATTTTGTCAATTACTTTAATGAAAAACATTCACAAATAACCCCTTTCTAGAATTACATTTCACATGCATAACCACTTTATGCAATTTCACCCGAAAACCTGTTTCGGTATCTAGTGAAATAAATTCCTGCGCTTGTTTATTCTTTCGGCATGAAACATTTGCTGCAACTGGATGCCAGTGTCCCTTAAGTGTGTCACCCTACGGTTCGCGAATAATGCAGACATGATCGAGACCCTTCTCCGATCAATAATCAGTAGCGGGACCTGGAGATCCATACTGAATCCCACACATTCAACGATGACTTTTCCTATGATCGTCGAAACCTTTTACGCTTGTATCTTAATCCCTTTGTTTCATGATATATTACATGTCCGAGATTCGATCATTGGTATCTCCATACCTAGTTTGATCTCGTTCCTGACATGCACTCTTTTCTCGTTCCCGTGATATAACATTCTAGTGATAAAATCACTTGCTTGCAAGCTAACCAATGTGATATCACCGAGAGGGCCCAGAGCATATCTATCCGTCATCAGGATGAAAAAATTCCACTCTTGATCCATGATTCTCAACATAACACTTTAGTAGCTTTGAAGCCATCTTTATAATCACCCAGTTACGGAGTGATGGTTGATGTCAACAAGAAACTCTTCCGGTGTTAGTGATTGGCATGATCTCATGGTCTAAGGATTAGGACTACTTCGTAGTTTGTTTATAGCAATATAAATTCAATGACTTTGATCGTAATGCTATACTTCGGATGAATGTTCATCACACCATTACACTCATGTTGTGATCTCGTTATTAACAACATCCAATGTCTACGATCAGGAAACCGTGATCATCTTGTTAATCAACGAACTAGTTTATGAGAGAGGCATAACTAGGAACTTTCTGTTTGTTTATTAAACACACATGTATTAACGTTTCCGTATTAATACAATTATAGGATGCAAAATAAACATCTATCATATACTTGGAATACACATAATAAACATTTTATTATTGCCTCTCAGGGCATATTCCCTTCAGTCTCCCACTTGAACTAGAGACAATAATCTAGTTACATTGTGCTAACACCCATGGAGTTCTGGTGTAGATCATGTTTTGTTCTACGGAGAGTTTTAGTCAACGGATCTGCTACATTGAGATCCGTATGTACTTTACAAATCTTTATATCTCCATCCTTGACATGCTCGCGGATGGAGTGAAACTGGCGCTTAATATGCTTGGAATGCGTGTGAGACCTTGGCTCTTTGGCATTGGCAATGGCACCATTGTTGTCACAATAGATCACCATTGGGTCCAACGCGTTTGCAACCACACCTAGTTCGTATATGAACTCCTTCATCCAAACTGCTTCCTGAGCCGCTTCTGAAGCAGCAACATATTCGGCCTCCGTTGTTGATCCCGCCACCACAGGTTGTTTGGAGCTCCTCCAACTAACCGCTCCGCCATTCATGAGAAATACGTATCCGGATTGAGACTTAGAGTCATCCGGATCGGTGTCAAAACTAGCATCAACATAACACTTAGCGACGAGATCTTCTTCACCTCCGTATACAAGAAACATATCCTTAGTTCTTCGCAAGTACTTAAGGATATTCTTGACCGCTTTCCAGTGTTCTGAACCTGGATCCGATTGGTACCTACTAGTCAAACTAATAGCATGTGCCACATCCGGTCTTGTACATAGCATGGCGTACATTATATAGCCTATGGCTGAAGCATAGGGGACCTTGTCCATTATCTCTCTTTCTTCCGCCGAAGCCGGACTTTGAGTCTTACTCAATGTCGTGCCTTGTGTCATAGGTAAGAACCCTTTCTTACTATTTTCCATTTTAAACTTCTTTAAAATCTTATCAAGGTATGTACTTTGCGATAGCCCTATTAGGCGCCTAGATCTATCTCTATAGATCTTTATGCCTAATATGTATGACGCTTCACCTAGGTCCTTCATTGAAAATTTGTTGTTTAGATAACTTTTAACACTGTTTAAAAGATCTATATCATTTCTGATCAATAATATGTCATCCACATATAATATCAGAAATGCCACATTGCTCCCACTCACTTTCTTGTAAATACAAGATTCTCCATAAGTTTGGACAAATCCAAACTCTTTGATCACATCATCAAAGCGGAGATTCCAACTTCGTGATGCTTGCTTCAATCCATAAATGGATCGCTGAAGCTTGCACACCTTGTTAGCATCCTTAGGATCGACAAAACCCTTTGGTTGTATCATATAAAACTCTTCTTCAATATTACCATTGAGAAACGCGGTTTTGACATCCATCTGCCATATCTCATAATCGAAATATGCAGCAATTGCTAACATAATCCTAACTGACTTTAGCATTGCTAAGGGAGAGAATGTCTCATCGTAGTCAACTCCTTGAATTTGTCAAAACCCCTTTGCGAAAAGTCGAGCTTTATAGACGGTTACATTACCATCAGCATCAGTTTTCCTTTTGAAAATCCATTTGTTCTCCATGGCCTTTCGGTCGTGAGGTAAGTCCACCAAGTTCCAAACTTGATTTTCATACATGGATTCCATCTCGGATTTCATGGATTCTAACCATTTGTTGGAATCCGGGCTCATCATCGCTTCTTCATACGTCGCAGGGTTATCATTTTCATCAACCATGAAATTCATGACAGGATTTCCGCACAGCTCGGGAGCTGCACGCGTCCTGCTTGACCTGCGAGGTTCGGTAGTACTCTCTTTCGGAGTTTCATGATCATTATCATTAGTTCCTTCTTCAACTGGTGGAGCCAACTCTGGAACAACTTCCGGCGTTGAGCCACTCGCCATACTTTGAAGAGAAGGTTCAATAACCTCTTCGAGTTCTACCTTCCGACTACTCACACCTTTCGCGAGAAACTCTTTCTCTAGAAAGGATCCATTCTTGGCAACAAAAACCTTGCCCTCAGATCTGTGATAGAAGGAATACCCAATAGTTTAATTAGGGTATCCAATGAAGACGCATTTTTCCGCTTTGGGTTCGATTTTATCCGGTTGAAGTTTCTTCACATAAACATCGCATCCCCAAACTTTAAGAAATGACAGCTTAGGTTTGTTTCCAAACCACAATTCATACGGTGTCTTTTCAACGGATTTAGATGGTGCCCGATTTAAAGTGAATGCAGCAGTTTCTAGTGCATAGCCCCAAAATGACAATGGCAAGTCCGTCAGAGACATCATAGATCGAACCATATCTAATAAAGTACGATTACGACGTTCCGACACACCATTTCGTTGTGGTGTTCCGGTAGGTGTGAGTTGTGAAACAATTCCACACTCTTTCATGTGAGTGCTAAACTCGTAACTTAGATACTCACCTCCACAGTCGGACCGTAGAAATTTGATCTTTCTATTACGATGATTTTCCACTTCATTCTGAAATTCCTTGAACTTTTCAAAGGTTTCAGACTTGTGTTTCATCAAGTAGATATAACCATATCTACTCAAATCATCAGTGAAAGTAACAAAATAATGATATCCACCTCGCGCCGACACACTCATTGGACCACATACATCAGAATGTATGATTTCCAATAAATCTGTCGCCCGTTCCATTGAACCGGAAAACAGCGTTCTAGTCATCTTGCCCATGAGGCATGGCTCACATGTATCAAATGATTCATAATCAAGTGATTCCAAAAGTCCATCCGAATGGAGCTTCTTCATGCGTTTAACGCCAATATGACCTAGACGGCAGTACCACATATATGCGGATATATCATCATTTAGTTTAATCCTTTTAGCATCAACATTATGAATATGTGTAACATTATTATCGAGATCCAAAAGAAATAAACCATTCATCATCGGTGCATGACCATAAAAGATTTCATTCATATAAATAGAACAACCATTGTTCTCGGATTTAAATGAATAACCACTTCGCATCAAACACGATCCAGATACAATGTTCATGCTCAGTGCAGGCACCAGATAACAATTATTCAAGTTTATAACTAATCCCGACGGCAAGTGGAGAGGCAGCATTCCAACGGCGATCACATCAACGCCTGATCCATTGCCGAAACGCATCTTGACCTCACCCCTTGCTAGCGGTCGCTTGTTACGCAGCCCCTGATTCGAGTTACAAATATTAGCAACTGAACCGGTATCAAATACCCAGGTGCTACTGCGAGCACTAGTCAAGTACACATCAATAACATGTATATCATATATACCTTTGTTTGCCTTGCCGGCTTTCTTGTCTGCCAAATACTTGAGGAAGTTGCGCTTCCAGTGGCCAGTCCCCTTACAATAGTAGCACTCGGTATCAGACTTGGGTCCAACTCGGGGTTTCTTTTTAGGCACGGCAACAGGCTTGCCGCCCTTACTTCCCTTCCGTTTTCCCTTCTTGTCTTTCTTGAAACCAGTGTTCCTATTGATCATCAACACTTGATGTTCCTTTTTGATCTCCACTTCTGTAGTTTTAAGCATTGATAGAAGCTCGGGGACAGACTTCTTCATGCCTTGCATATTATAGTTCATCACGAAGCTCTTATAGCTAGGTGGCAGAGACGGCAGAACACGATGGATGCCTAAGTCAATGGTAATCGATATTCCCAAGGACACAAGCTTATCGGCGTAACCCGACATCTTGAGTACATGCTCACTAACGGAGCTGTGCTCTTCCATCATGCAGCTAAAGAACTTTTCTGAAGCGTTGTAGCTCTCTACAGCAGCATGTGTGTCGAAAATCATTTTCAACTCACCCATTGTATCAAAAGCATTGCCATTTTCGAAAACGCTTTCGAAGTTTCGGCTCTAGCCCATACAATATGCCGCAATGAACTAAGTTGTGGTCCTCCTGACGAGTCTGATAGACATTCTTCTCCTCGTCAGGGGCATCATCTAAAGGTGGGGGGCCTAACGGCGCTTCTACGACATATTGCTTTTGTGCAGCAGAGAGGAGAATCCTCAAATTCATGGCCCATTCGGTAAAGTTGCTACCGTTCGTTGCAAGTTTCTCTTTCTCCATGAACACATTGAAATTAAAAGCAGGTGGTGCCATCTACAACAGAATTTGTAAAGTTTAGACTAAGTGTATGATAGATTGAGTTCAACTAATCCATATTACGAATGAACTCCCACTAAAAAACGACATCCCTCGTGCCTTTTTGGTGATTACATGAACCAAATCCACTACACCAAGTCCGATCGTCACGTGAGTCGGTGTAGCTTCAAAGGCGAGCATCAAATGGGCATCATATCAACTATATGACTCATGCTTAACCTTTCGGTCCGTGTTCCGAGGCCATGTCTGTACATGCTAGGCTCGCCAAGTTAGAACCTTAGTATTCGTGTGTGTAACTGTTTTACACCCGAAATATGGTCGTGGATCCAAGAACACCCGATCATCACGTGATGTCTTGGAGCGACGAAAACATAATCGGTGCATACTAAAGGAAGAACACATTCTTATCTTGATATTTAAATGAGGGATCATCTTATTATGCTAACAAAGCGCTAAACAAGCAATATAAGATGCTATCAAACATCACATGTTTATTAGTGAAATGATATGGTTCCCGCATATGATCTCTATCATGTGCACCGTGGTATGATCACTATCATACCTATATGTGTAAATCCAAGGTCTATGGAGTTTACACGCTATGTGTGTTGTAAGAGTATCATCTCATACTTCTACTTACAACATTACCATATCATAACACTAGCCCAGCAACAATCTAAACTAGACGCCTCTAATTTATCCATTGCAAGTTTTACGTGGCTTAGGGCTTTCGACATAGAACCGTTCTTACCTACGAACATGAACCACAACGAGGATAACCAAATTGTTGACAACTCGTTTGCAAAATAGATATTGACTATAGTAGGAGAGACAGACACCCGCTAGCCACTTATGCAAACTAGTTGCATATCAATCATGGAATAGGTCTCATGTGCGAGGACATGTAAAGTTTGTCCGGGCCACTTCATCCCACTATGCCACCAATATCCAAAATTACAACAAAGGAGCAACAACATGATCATCATCGCCCACATACTCATATGTGTACTACCCGTGTAAAGTATCTACGCATAGATCCGGCTCTGATACCACTTTAGGGTTCGCAGCATAGAAAACAAAAATTTTCCTACGATGGGAACTATGTACCAATATCTATCTACTAGATACAAACAACGGGCGGATGTATATCCGTAGAGAACATACCCTTGAAGACCGACAAAGCTTAACGAGTTCAACAAGTGGTTGATGTAAACGATCTCTTGCCAATCTCAAGATCAAGAGGAAGTCCTAGCGCCGCAAAGCAGCAGCGCATCCGTGATCGCACACACGTACAAGACACCGGGCAACCTCCGCCTCCTCTCTCCAGCAATGCAGCGGAAGCACAACCCTTTCTTTCCGAATAGCCACCGGGAACATGTATCTCGCTAGTCCGAGACCATGGGGGATAAATTCTAGAGGAGGAGAGAGATCCTTCACGAGGACGAACCCCAAGGGGGTGGCCAGCGCATGGGGGCTGCCCCTTGCCCTCCCCTCTTCATGTGGGTGGACACTCCACTCACAAAATTCCTTTAAATTCCCTACACTCAAAAGTCCACTCAAATTCCCATTAAATTTCCACCAAATTTAATGCAAACTCTCATTAAATAAAACTCTTTTATTTTTATTCAGAATTTTGTCAATTACTTTAATGACAAAAATTCACAAATAACCCCTTGCTAGAATTACATTTCACATAACCACTTTATGCAGTTTCACCCAAAAACCTGTTTCGGTATCTAGTAAAATAAATTCCTGTGCTTGTTTATTCTTTCGGCATGAAACATTTGCTACAACTGGATACCAGTGTCACTTAAGTGTGTCACCCTACGGTTCGCGAATAATGCGGACATGATCGAGACCCTTCTCCGATCAATAATCAATAGCGGGACCTAGAGATCCATACTGACTCCCACACATTCAACGATGACTTTTCCTGTGATCGTCGGAACCTTTTACGCTTGTATCTTAATCCCTTTGTTTCACAATATATTACATGTCCGAGATTCGATCATTGGTATCTCCATACCTAGTTTGATTTCGTTACTGACATGCACTCTTTTCTCGTTCCCGTGATATAACATTCTAGTGATCAAATCACTTGCTTGCAAGCTAACCAATGTGATATCACCGAGAGGGCCCAGAGCATATCTATCCGTCATCAGGATGAAAAAATTCCAATCTTGATCCATGATTCTCAACATAACACTTTAGTAGCTTTGAAGCCATCTTTATAATCACCTAGTTACGGAGTGACGTTTGATGTCAACAAGAAAATCTTCCGGTGTTAGTGATTGGCATGATCTCATGGTCTAAGGATTAGGACTACTTCGTAGTTTGTTTATAGCAATATAAACTCAATGACTTCGATCGTAATGCTATACTTCGGATGAATGTTCATCACACCATTACACTAATGTTGTGATCTCGTTATTAACAACATCCAATGTCTATGATCAGGAAACTGTGATCATCTTGTTAATCAACGAACTAGTTTATGAGAGAGGCATAACTAGGATCTTTCTGTTTGTTTATTAAACACACATGTATTAACGTTTCCGTATTAATAAAATTATAGCATGCAAAATAAACATCTATCATATACTTGGAATACACATAATAAACATTTTATTATTGCCTCTCAGGGCATATTCCCTTCAGTTTCTTTCTCTCTCTTTAACCTAGAGTGTTCTCTGGATATTGTGTAAAGAGTTGGGTTGTAACCTATAGTCATGTCTTGGACCTGCTGTGTTTCTGTTGTACTACTCTGAGGGATGTAATACTAGTGAACGGTGTTTCATTGGTGTTATGTCAACGACTATAGTATAATACATCATGGAGTGGTATGCTGGGTCACCGCAGTTGGTATCAGAGCATATGCTTTGACCTTAGGATTGAAATCCTTTTAGGAAGATCTGTAGGTTGGATAGTGACTATAGGAGCCATCTTATCTAAACCAAATATTCTTATGACTTGTGATGAGTATCCACTTGAGGATAAACCTTGTCACACATAAGTCAGATGCTTAAGTCATACTTTCTTAGGAGTAGTTATTTATCTTTTCTCAAGTATAGTGTTCTTTAGTGTCTTCCGAGGGAGACATAAACCACCAAGATACTGTAGGAAAGTGTAAGCCATCAATTGAAGTAGTCTTAATGGTGTAGCCTAATCCTAGAATTTAAGTAAGAACAGTAAAATCTTAGTGTCAGTTGATAACCAAAGGCAACCTGATGAGTATCATTAGGATAAATGTGGATGTAATGAGTAGTAATCATGTGGGAGTCACTTGAGAATTCAACGTGATGAAGTGCAATTATGTTATGACTTAATAATAGTGTAGTGATAAGTAAAGTGATTATGGCTAGATTAGCTCTTAAACCATGATAAAAAGGTAAAACATAATAAGATCATGGTGAGATTAGCTCCGAAACCATGATGTAAGTGTAAGTATAACAAGTACTTAGTGAATTTTCTTGGAGTAGAAGTAAGAGAATAACATGGAAGAACTATGATAAAAGTCATGGGTGCTAAAAATTTCTAATAATCTTTGGTTTAAGTTAGTAATATAATCTGATTAGTCATTTGGAGAGATCATGTGAGGTTGTTGGCTAATAAAGAAAGGTTGAATATAGTTAATCATTCCAAAGGTGAGACCAAAGGTTAGTCAAAAGTAAATTTGAGACCACTTTGTCTAAAAATTATCTTGTTGCACTTGAGGAATTTGGGTAAATATTGAGATAAAGTATAGTTTGACCCTATGTGATAAGTATCACAACATAAACCTAGACGAGGAGGTGTCATATACTACACAACTAAGCCTGAATTCTAGAGATACTATACTCAACTACTATATTCCGGGCTTAGAATATTGTGTGTTATATGAACCACATTTGGATTTATTTGTTTTTCTTGGATCTTCTTGATTGACTAGATCTATACATGAAGTTTGACTTGGTGTGCAAATGCATGTTGCAACATCCAGTTATTACTTGATGTTATAGACCTAGATAGGAATGGGAATTTTTGTAGGGGAGAGACGAGTTTCGAAGACCAAGATGAAGACCTACCTGAAGGGTAAAGTCAATTATGAGGAGCATCAATCCAATTTGGAGGATGAATCAAGCTCAAATCATTGTTAGTCCCTAATAAGAAGGAAGATTAATGTAGGGAATAGATGGAACAACAAGAAGTAATAAACTTAAAGTTTACCCAAAATAGGTAATGTTGCCAAGAAGTTAATGAAGTAGTTGTACTAAAGTTCATGGAAGTATCATGAATTAGTACAAAGAAGAAGCGGTGGAACCAAAATGGTATTCAAGCTCTGACAATTCAGAGAGAATGCTAGAAGTATGTTGGACACCATAGGATAATACATACACCCTAGGATGGTTCGCAGCTGGTAATTATCCACAACTGGTATTTGATCCATAACTAGTATTTGATCCAAAGTTGGTATCTTGACCATAACCGGTGTTGGTTGACATAGTTAACCAGATCTTCGTAGAAGTTGCATAAAGAGCATAAAATTTGGCCTAAGTTAAGAAAGACATGAAGGAGTATAAACATTAAAGCGACCGTCTTTCGAGACTCTTCGTGAAGTCAAACTTATCAAAGCGAAAATGTCCAATAGTAAGTAAGACAAATAATGCTGAAAGATTTGTTTCGGAGATCCACAATTGTGTGGATGCACCGTACAATCTTTCATAAGACTCTAATTAGGTAAAGGATAAGCTGAATAGAGACCAACATTCCAGTTATAAAGCCAATAAATACTATATAGACAATTTAAAAACTATTAGTAAACCCTAAGGGGGAGAGTAAACATAAGAAATGAAAGTATCATTATCTAACTTTCCAAATAAAGGTTGGAGAAGAAGGACTAACCTGCAACAACAGTAAGCCTTATTTTCATAAGGTTAAAAGAAAGTCATTATTATAAAAGTACTTAAGATAATAACAAAAGATTATCTAAAGCCTGCTAAGGTAAAAGCTTGAAGGAAATAGAATAGATTAATTCTAACGAACTAATCCTAAGAGGAAACAACTCTAAAGTGATCTTTAAGAGTGAATAATCACATCAAATTAGACATGTATAGAGAAACAAGGAAATTCCGATGGGTATGAACTAAATGAGTTCAAATCCAATTTTTCGAAGGACTACCAATATAAACCATATCATCACAAATCAAAAGTTAGACTTTTGATTTTAGTTATTGTTTAATGGAGTTAAAATCCTATGTTAGTGAGACTTCCTAAACCTTGTATAGTATAAGCAAGTAGGTTTAATGATCAAGTAAAGGAGTTGGATTAGGATACCGAATCAAGGAAATGAACTAAATATGAGACCCCAATTAAAAGGAGTTTATAACAAGGACATATCCCTAAGGAAGTAAAGTAAAAGGAACTTTGGAGTATTGGAGACAACAAGATTGAAGATTGCCAAGTATGGTAGGAATTCAAGAAAAGGATCTGGATATGGAATAGTACCATTATTTCCATTTGAGGTTACCATGAAGTGGAGAAATGCAGTACCCAATATAAGTAAATTCCTTACTCCTAAACGTGAGAGTTTACGAACTTCGACGACGAAGTTTATTTTAAGGGGGAGAGTCTATAACATCCTAGAATTAGCACCTAGAATTATAGAGGACACAGGTTTGAGTATTGAATTCATGCATGAGAAATTCGGAGAATTTTCACGCAAAACAAAAAGACCTATAGAGGGATCGAGGTCTCTCTTGTTCTAAAGGAAACACTAGAGCAAGTGCGACAGATTTTGACATGACCTCTACTGAATGTTCATATTTGAGGGAAAACAATTCAAGTTGAATATTCAATACTTTATTTGAATTCAAAAGTAAATTGAAAAGAATTAACAATAAAATTGAAATGGTAAATTCTTGAATAAACAAATAGATATCATCATATTCACCATACATTTGAATTATACAATAATTTGGAATTATTATTTCAAAAACAATAAATATTACATAATATTTAATAATACAAGTGTTAAGAGGTACAACAATTAGTAACTAGTACAATTTAGAAACGAAATAAAATAAAGCATTTACTTTATTACAATTAGAATAATCCAAAGTTTACAAAATGGATAAAGAAAATTACAAGTACTAAGAATAAAAAGAATTTCCTTATTACAATTATATTGAAATTACAATGCTTCCCACCTCACCCAAAATAAATAAAAGGCTAAATTACAAAAGAATAAAGTAAAACCCTAAAACTATTTCTAAACTCAATTTCCTAATTCATCTCCGGTATCTTCTTTTCTTCTTATTCCTTTGTCCCTGCAAAACAGCACAAAAGATAACAAAACAAAAGAAAAATAATAAAATAAAGATAATTGTTTGAGATGAATGCTACTCTCAGTCTGGCAATGTGATGCATTGATGAACACATCATTGAGTATTTCTTTAACAAATGGCCAAAGAGTAGTATCTGTTCTTATTCTGGAATATTGCCTCAGACTAGTGCATCATAGGCTGGTATAGGGGAAAGTTTCACCAAGGATAGGTAAGTGGCAAAGAGATGATATTCAAACCAGACGAGCACATCCACAAGGGATCAGCTTCCAGACTAGGAAATATCTGTAAATGGAACAAAACCCCTGGAACAGGCAGGCAGCTTACACACACAGCTGCATGTGATGTGCTGTCGATTAAGCAAGGGAAGTGACCAATATAGAAAGAGCAACTACATCCACTACTGGGAGAGGTGTTGCTCACACATTCATTCTCTCCCAGGACAGCATAAACTAAATCAACTCAAAACACAAGACCACATCACATATAACTCTATCTTTGGATCTCAACTAATCAACCAACCACACCACTAGCCAGATTTCATCTCCACACCCCAACTCTGGTTGCTCCCTAAAAGCCATCCAAGAGCTAGAACAAGAATAAAATCAGGACAGGATAATATGCTAGCTCAATAGGAGGAGGAGCAGGCCAGTAGCTAGGAAGAAGGAAGGATCCACAACATACCAAGGTGGAGTAGTTCAAGCCCAAGAGCAAGAAGATCTAGCTGATCAAATCCAAACACATCCACAACACATTTTAGCAACTTGTGCAGTATCGGGTAAATATCCATTCCTATGAACAATCGTAGCATCTATTCTTTTATGAAAAGATTTTTAAAAGGGGGAAGCTCTTAGTATTGCATAGAAATGCTATGTAAGGCTCATCATAGAGCTTTGGAGCAGTCAAGCATCTGTTCTTATTTAAATCTTGTGCCTTAGCCTTTGCATCATAAGCTAGAACTAGTTACACACACAAATCATCAAGAACAAATGACCTTTGACCAGTTACATTAGTAGAAGTAGTAGCAGATCATATTCATTATGGTCATGCTGTTGTGCACCCGTTAATAAGGTTCCACAGTAGCAATATCATAACTAATAAGGCCACTATAATTAACTAAATCATCTCATCATCAAAAGACAGATTTTAAGCTCATCTGCAAGCAAGTACAAATACCACATAAATCATCTTCCTAGACAAATAATTTAGGAGTCATTGATAAGGTCACCTTATTTACATAAGATAACATGTGCTTACAGCCTTAGTCTATGCATCCTTGGCCTGGGAAATATTTCCAGTCAGCTGTAACACAACAGTAAGCCATGCTACCCAGCTGCTGCTATGCACACTCCAGGTAGAGGCACCACAACAACAACCAGTGCATTAGATGTCACTAGAGCCAGACACTATACCCATTTCATTATGCAGTATAGATCAATTAAATGAATCTAATCATCTTCCTAGCCACCAAACTAGGAATAAAATCTTACAAATGAGTTGTTGTAAAAAATATACACTTCACTTCATCAAGTGATAAACCATAGAAACCAGGAGTATGACAAGTTAAAGCAACCAACACAACTAACCTGATACTAGAATAAATTCTAGGAGGTTAGGAGGGGTCACTATAACTATATCCTTCTCATATTCCCAAATTAATGATCATGGGATCATTTCCTTATAAATTTTCTTTATAAACATAGGCTCAGGCATATGAATGCTTAAGTAAACCTCCAGCACTAAGATCAATAGTCTAAATTAAAAATACCATCAACAAAGATCATATTCTATCATCTGTTCCAGCAAACCATGAAACATAGCTTCAGTTCAGCAATGCACTGAATCAAAAATTCAGATAAACAACAGTACCAATAATTAACATATCCTTGATGCTGGGATGGGTAATTCATCCAAACTGAAGCAAGACACTTCGCTGTATCACATATATTCCAGAAAAAATCCTAGGTATGTTAAGAACAACATCACTAAACCATAATTTTGCACCTAAACAATTTCATCAGCGCGAAGGCTGGTCACTTAAGCATTACCTGTCTGAATACATGGTTGTGGTAGTAAACAAGGAGGCCGACACCGGGGTTGCAGAAGTTGCCTTCCCGCCGTTGTCGGAGAAGAAATGATACCTCGGTACCTCTCCCACCACCACAGGAAGGTCAGGAAGCAGCACGACGGAGCAACGAAGGGCGCCAGGGTTGCATCCCTGGATGCCGTCCCTCCGGCGTCAGGGATGGGGGTAGGTCGCAGTGGCGACTGCAGTAACATCATCATGGGGGCGTGCATGAGAGGCGGGGGAAATCAAATCAAGCCAAGGAGGTGGTAGGTCATAGCACGGTGGGCCAAAGCTCCATCTGGCTGGCGCTAGAGGGCGGCGGAAGCCGCCGGAATCGAGCAAGCAACAGCGGCGACAACGAGCAGTGCGAGAAGAGGAACATGGATAGATAGGTGTTGCGAGAGGGGGAAGTCGGGCCGGGTGGGGTTATCCCCCAGGCCTGGTCTAGTTGGACCAGGCCGTCCGATGCAGCCAACCAAGAAACCTCCAGCTGGATCCTTTGGGTCTGGTTCTAATAGAGAAAAAGAAAAAAACTGTTAAAGAATGAAATAAAAATTACCAAAATGCCCTTCTGACATTTAAAATTCTAGAATATTATAGAAAAATCATAAAAATACATCTAATATATGAAAATCATCATAAAAGTAATATTTACCTAATAAAAAAATAACTTGTTTAAAATAAAAATAAGGCAAATAAGTATTAACACCATTAAATCTTAAGTGAAATTTCATAAAATAAGGAAATACCCTAAAAATAAATAAAAAATCATTTTTGTATATTAAAATAACTCTACTGTTTTATAAAAACACTAATTTAGAATTTTACAAATAAAACATAAAGTACATATTTAAAGACCCTTAATTCTTTGATGAATTTTCTAAAAATAAAGGTAATACTTAAAAAATAAATAAAATTCATTTTAAGCTCTTGAATAAATATATTACACTAGAAAATATTAAATATATTATTAGATAAGTCTTTCATATTTTAAATAATAAATCCTTATCTATTACCTATTTTTTAAAATTCTTTAAAAGCAATTCTTAAGTAAGAATAATCACTATTTTTGTAAAACCTTGATTATTTAAAGTCTAAATACTAAATCCCAAATTCACAACTTAAATGCATACTCAAACTTAAGTATAACTTTTAACTTTAGGGTATTCTTTTAAAACTCTTATTGAGTATTACTCATATATATAATATGATGAACAATCATTATATATTAACCATTATTAACATAGCTTTAAACTCTAACAAATTATTAAGATCATCTAATTATGCTCCCATTAAATAAATACAGATTATTTTCTTAATAAGCAAAACAAATTTAATCTAAATCATTCACTTAAAATATAAAGTGAATAATTCCACACCTTAGTTATACCTATCATAAATCTAAAACTCGGGAATAATTAAAATATATTACATCTTAAGTTTACTTAACCTTTTAAAGTTAACTTTAGTCTCAAACCTTATAAACATCAGGTCTAATAAATCACTTATGTTTTTATAGTTAACTTTGGTCTATTTAACTTAAGACATAAAGCATCTCAAGTACAAACTAATAATTCAAACACCAAAAGACATTAATCATGTTTTATTAACAATGATGATTGTTTAAACATTAGAAAGGAAATCTTTTCTTCAAATGTTATTTTTTTGCCACTTCAAAGAATAATCTCATAATAAATTCTTCAACTCTTAACAACTAAAACCAAGGACTCTTAGCTTAGTCACCAAATAACAATTAAATATAATCACATTACTTTATACTTTACCTGTGTATTAAGAATTATTATCACTTAGGTTCCTTATAAAGATCATTACTTATAAAGTAAAACTTGAAGATAGACAATTAAGATCTAAGAAACCTTGTGTAGCATTCCATATGTGTGTATTTTATTGTTGTATAAATACATGTTGTTTCACACACACTCACAAGCCTTAATAAGAAGCACATGTATGAAACTTAATCTAAAAGGGCAACACACTCCAAGGAAACCAATTCCAGTATCCAAACCCTAAGACAACGTTATTCTCGGGATTCGTGTTTATTAACTTGCATTACATTACCTATGCATAAAAGCATCTTGATTCTTTAAACATTAGTCCTTACCGGACCAATGATGCAGATTTCAACTATTGGATCTTATATTGTCTTGAAGACCATGAGTGCATAATCTTGCAATCACAAAAGGCAAGTTCACACTTGCTCATGTCCTTTGATTATTTTCTATAAAGTATTTTACAAATCCAGTGTTGTCATCACCTGCATTTGAAAAAGGGCAGAAAAGACTATTTTCATAATAATGTGATTATAGGTTATTTACCATGTGGTAATAACCTACTATAAGAGTTCCGGTGGTAAAGGAACATATTATCTAGGACTTAACAACCAATGTCTCCAGTGATTCTTGCGCCGTATATCACGCGTTGAACATGAGATTTGGAATGGGACGAAGAAGTCAGTTGTATCTTTTCCCTCTCCCATGGATCTGGATGTGCGGGTCATGGTTGTTATCAATCGTAGCGTGCATGTTATATGGTAATTCGTAGAGGATATGCAGCATATGGGTGGGAGCCCTCAACGTCCCACAATAGTTCTGGCATCTGAACGGTCTGTACAAATCATTGCCGTAATTCAAAAGGTGGGCATGGTGTACACCAAGGAGACATGCGTGGTCGCGGAGAAGGCAATGATTGGCTTGGATCTTAGGTTGGGTCTCAAACCAAGGAAGTTTGAATGGGTACATACTCCCGTCCGTGCAACAAAACCTAAGGTCTCTCATGGGTAAAGTGACGCACCTCTGCAGAGTGTAAGAACTGTAACTTGTTACTCCCTGTTCCGGGAAGGAGCTGCGAACGCGGCGGGAAAGGAACTCCATGAAAGTTCTAGTAAACCCGTGAAGGCTGACGGACATAGCTTTTCAGAATAAAAGCAACCTTTGAAGAAATGTTTACGAAAACCTGCATTGCCTATGACCTATGGTCTGTGGCTGTAGCTATAGTGCATCAAACACTCCTTTTCTAGTGAACTTGCTGAGTACGCTCGTACTCAACGTATCTTCTTAACCCTTGCTAGGTTCTAAAGCCAGTATAGACGATGTCTACATCAAGTTATGCAGCAGGAATCAACATTAAAAGCTAAAGCTCTTCAATGAAGTCAAGGAAGTCAACATATACATCAACTCAAGTGAAGACAAAGTTGCGAATTAGATAAGAATAGAATCTCTAGCCATAGAACCTACTTCTGTAGAGTACTGCAATAGAAGCAGTACAAGCCAAATAGTTAGATGCTAATTTTATTAGCATAATAATTATGAGTTGTTTATTTCTGATTCTTCTCTATAAAAAGTTTCTTTCTCTCTTTTTAACCTAGAGTGTTCTCTGGATCTTGTGTAAAGAGTTGAGTTGTAACCTATAGTCATGTCTTGGACCTGCTGTGTTTCTGTTGTACTACTCTGAGGGATGTAATACTAGTGAACGGTCTTTCATTGGTGTTATGTCAACGACTATAGTGTACTACATCATGGAGTGGTATGCTGGGTCACCGCAGTTGTCAAGCTCACCAGTTTGCTGTAACAAAGGATTAAACGTAAGGTGTGGAAGGTAATGGTTTGCAGCAAGTAAAAAAGTAACAGTGGAAGATGTATCAATGGTAAAGATTGGACCGGGGTCCATAGTTCACTAGAGGTGCTCTCCTTAGATAAACAACATGGCATGAAGGGTAAAAAAATTACAGCGGGGCAATTGACAGGAACTGATCAAGGCATAACAATCCAATTACTAGCCAGAAAGATCCTATGAGGTTGATTGGGCAATACAACAATATACATAGACCGTCATCCAACTGCATCTATGACTAGAAGTCCACCTTCAGGTTATCATCCGAACCCCCCCCAGTATTAAGTTGCAAGCAACAGACAATTAGTTTAAGCAAAGTGTGTAAGGTAAACAGTCCACATGTTCCATGAACAAGAGACCGTTGATTTCTCCCTAGTAGCAACATCACATCTACAGCCGAAGATATTTCTGTCACTTCCCTTGGAAACTAGAGGCATGAACCCACTATCGAGCATAAATACCCCCTCTTGGAGTCACTAGCAACTACTTGGCCAAGATAACCACTAGCAACGAAGAGCATGCAAGGTCACAAACAACACAGACATGATAGAATCATACAGATAAAACCATTAATCAAACCAACATAATAATCTCAATATCCATCAGATCCTCGCAAACACAATATGCATGATTATAAATATATTAGATCTTGATCATGAACGGAGCTCACAAGATCTATACATGAAATCACAAAGGAGGAGATACAACCATCTAGCTACTACATGGACCCATAGTCCAAGGTGGAACTACTCACGAATCATACCGGAGAAAAGGCCTCCGGGATGATCTCCCCTCCGGTAGGGTGCCGGGAAGAATTTCAGACCCCCCCCAATCTAGGGACGATGGTGGCGGCGGCTACAGACGGTTTTGTGGATTTCTGATCGGGTACTCAGGGTTTCTGCATCGGGGGCTTCTTATATGCGAAGGAGCGAGACTGGGAGGCGGCCAGGGCCACCAAACCCTAGCCAGGCGCGGGCCCACCTACTCCTGCGCCTGGGGTGGGTCTTCCCCCCTGGCCGGCCCCTTCGGTTCTCCTCTGGACTTCTTGTTCCCCACTTAAATTAATTGACTTTAACGTTTGTCCCGTCCAGTTCCGAGAATATTTCTTTACTAACTTTTCTGAAACCAAAAACAGCAGAAAAACAGGCATCTGACACTGTTGCAACTTGTTAATAGGTTAGTACCAGAAAACATGTAAAAAGCACCTCAAAGTGTGGACAAGTAAAGCAAAGTAGATACTAAACAAGCATGGAGCATAAAAAATTATAGATACGTTTCCAACGTATCAAAATTACAGCAGGGCAATTGACAGGAACTGAGAAAGGCATAACAATGCAATACCAGACAAAAAGATCCTATGAGATTCGATTGGGCAATACAACAATATACATAGACCGCCATCCAACTGCATCTATGACTAGAAGTCCACCTTTAGGTTATCATCCGAACCCCCTCCAGTATTAAGCTGCAAGCAACAGACAACTGATTTAAGAAAAGTGTGTAAGGTAAACAATCCAATTGTTCCATGAATAACAGACCTTTGTTTTCTCCCTAGTATCAACAACACATCTACAACCGAAGATATTTCTGTCACTTCCCTTAGAAACTAGGACATGAACCCACTATCGAGCATAAATACCCCCTCTTGGAGTCACTAGTAACTACTCGCCCAAGATAGCTACTAACAACAGAGAGCATGCAAGATCACAAACAACACAGACATGATAATATCAAATAGACAAAACCATTAACCAAACCAACATAATAATCTCAATATCCATCGGATCCCCGCAATCACAACATGCATGATTACAAATAGATTAGATCTTGATCATGAACGGACCTCACAAGATCTATACATGAAAGCACAAGGAGGAGATACAACCATCTAGCTACTACATGGACTCATAGTCCAAGGTGGAACTACTCACACATCATACCGGAGAAGAAGGCCTCCGGGATGATATCCCCTCCGGCAGGGTGCCAGGAAGAACTTCAGATCCCCCCGATCTAGGGACGACGGTGGCAGCGGCTACAGACGGTTTCGTGGAGTTTCGATCGGGGTGCCTAGGGGATTTTGCATTGGGGGCTTCTTATAGACGAAGAGGCAAGGCTGGGAGGCGGCCGGAGGGCCCACACCCTACCTAGGCGCGGGGTGGGCCCACCCGTGCCTAGGGAGTGTGGTTGCCCTAGTTCGCTTCTCCGTCTCTCCTCTGGACTTCGTGTCACCCACGGTAAAATATTGACTTTGGCTTTTGTCCCGTCCGATTCCGAGAATATTGATTTTCTGCCTTTCTGGAACCAAAAACAGAAGAAAACAGGCAACTGGCACTGTGGCAACTTGTTAATAGGTTAGTTCCAGAAAAGATATAAAAACACCTCAAAGTGTAGACAAAGCAAAGCAAAGTAGATATTAAACAAGCATGGAGCATCAAAAATTATAGATACATTTCCGACATATCAACGGTAACATCTGAAATGTCAAGAGACAAAACACTTAGTGCTTAGCTCCCCGATAACGGCGCCAGAAAATAGCTTGATGACTGCAAGTGCACAGATTGTTTGTAGCTAGTTTCGAAGTTCAGATATCGATCCCACAGGGAGCCTAAAGGTAAATGTTTATTGGTGAAGTCTTTGTCGCATTCAAAGTTGTCAGAGGTCTTCAAGTGAATTAACTGCAAGTCTTGCGAATAAGAATGGAATTTGGGTGTAAATGAAAGTACTTAAGTAAAGCTAAAGTGTAAAATTCAGAAATAAAAAGTATAAAAAGTAAAGGGCGATTTGTTTGTTCTTTTCTGCAGATGATGAAGTAGGCGCGTGGGAGTTTCAGTTCATGGTGATAGTGAATGTGCCGGTGAATGAGTGCTAAGTTTAACAATTATAATCTTATAAGTACGTGTGTAGGCGAGCAACCCATAATTAGTCGGAACTCCTCTTGGTAGGTTTTTTTGCGATAGGAATACTTGTATTACTCAAGAACAATAGGGATTACAATCATCTCGACAGATGGTCATGAGACCATCAGGTCTAGATCCAAGCCAAACAGCTGTGCGAGCATTTGTTCTAGCGAAGTTTGCCATAAAATGGATACTATTATTCTGACTTCGCCTAATATGTGTAATACAAGACTGACGAACCTTCATCAAGATTTTGATCTCTTCAATTGATGTTGAAAAAGTGATCGGTCCATCTCTTCATTTGTTAATGCTTTAACCATCTCCAAACAATCCACTTCAATAAGCAGAGTCTGGTTGCACCAATGTAAGGCCAACGAAATACCTTCAAGTAAGGCGCCTAGTTCTGCACCAAGTGCATCACGACATGAGAACAACTGGTGACAAGAAGATATAATTATATCACCACTATGATCTCGAAGAACAATGCCAACCCCAGCACCACCATTAGTATCAGAGGACCCATCGGTGTTAAGCTTTGCCCATCCTTCAGGTGGAGGCGTCCAACCCGGTAAGGCAGCAGGATGTTGTAATGTATGCACTTGATGCTCATCAGGATCCATAATAAACTTGCCCTTGGCTATATTCTCAAAAGAGTGATGCTTGATTTGGAATAGTGAATCGAGATAGCTCACAAGAAACTGTCTAGAGACTTCCAACGATGGAGGAATTTTTTCATGAACAACTTCATTACGAATGTGCCAAATCCGCCATAATGTCATCAAAACTTTGCTTATCATTGCATGTGTAAAATTGCTTAGGAAGTTTAGCAACCATTCAGAGCCTGTATTGACGATGGAATCTGGTGGCGGTAGGTTCCAACTTTGTGCCATATAGTCCCACAGTCGTCTGGCCATATCACATCTTAGGAAAGGGTAGAAATTATCCTCCGGCTCATGACGGCAAACAGGACATAAATCTGAGTGTTCCATATGCCGTACATGCTTATTTTTCCATGTGGGAAGAGAATTAGTTGCTAGACGCCACACGAAATGCTGCACTTTCGGTGGTACCATCGACTTCCAAACAAGATCCCAAATTTTCCTTGAGCCATCAGGAACCGAGCTGGTTGAAACTGTGGTCTCTGTCCATGTCTCATCCATTGCTAACCTGTACGCACTACACACCGTGAAAAGCCCATGTTTGGATGGAGCCCAGGCTAGCTGATCGTCCATTTGTCTCAAAGATGGCTTTATTTTTAAGATCTCCACCACATCATCTGGAACAAAGTACTAATATAACAGATCAGTTCTCCAAGCACCATTTTGATCAATCAACTCATAAACAAAACATAGGCGACATCTATTCTTCCGTGAAATTGGCCGATAGGAATAAGGTCTAGGTATCCAAGGATCACGCCATATCCTAGTATTCTGGTCGTTCCCAATACGCCATATTAAGCCTTTCTTCAATAATTCTAGACCATATGAAATAGCCTGCCAGGTGGAAGAGGCGTTACCCGTGAAAACTGTATCCTCTAGCTTCCCATTGGGGTAGTACTTGGCCTTCAAAACTCTTGCGCAGAGACTATTTGGCTTTGTGATTAATCTCCAAGCCTGCCTAGCAAGTAGAGCCTTATTAAACATCCGAAAATCTCGAAAACCCAAACCTCCTTGATTCTTTGGTCTCTGCATTTTCTCCCATGAACGCCAATGAGTTTTCCTTTTTCCGTCCTTGGATCCCCAATAGAAATTCCTCACCGTATTTGTTAAATCATCACATACCGAGAATGGAAGCTTAAAAACACCCATTAAATAGATTGCTAAGGCTTGAGCCACAACCTTAATGAAGACCTCCCGCCTGGCTTGCGATAAATTACCATCGCCCCACATCACAAGCCTCTTCGATAGCTGCGCCTGGAGGTTATGGAGTTTACCCCTCGACATACGGCCATCCGGAGTAGGGAGGCCCAAATACTTCTCATCGAAGGCTTGAGTTGTGACTTGGAGAGCTAGTCGAATACCCACTTGTGCCTCTGCCGCACATGAGTCACCAAACAACACCGAACATTTTGATGGGTTAATAATTTGGCCAGTAGAAGATGCATATATATCCAGAGCTTGTTTTACTACCTCCGCTTGGTCAGTATTTGCCTTGAAGAACAATAGTGTGTCATCAGCGAAGAGAAGATGTGAGATGCCAGGAGCATTCCGACACACTTTAATGGGTGATATCACATTCTCATCAATTCCTTTATTTAGAAGAGCGGACAAACCATCAGGAACAAAAAGGAATAAGAACAGAGATAAAGGGTCACCTTGCCATAGCCCACGCGATGGTGCAAATGAATCCAAGAGGGTTCCATTGAATTTTATGAAATACCTCACCGATTTTACACATGACATTATCCAATCAACGAAACGGTGAGAAAAACCCAACTTTTGCATCACTTGCCTCAAGAAAGACCAATCAACCCGGTCATATGCCTTTGAAAGATAGGGATTATATGCATAAAAACTCTTTGTAGGATCTTTTTCTTGTTTGATATGATGTATGCACTCGAAGGCTAGAAGTGCATTGTCAGTTATCATCCTTCCAGGAACGAAGGCACTTTGTGAAGGTGAAATAATATCATCTAGCAGAGGTCTTAACCGATTAACCAAACACTTAGACACATCTTTGTAAACAACGTTACACAAGCTAATTGGACGGTATTCGAAGAGCTTGGTTGTATTGGATACCTTAGGAATCAACACAATGGATGTGGTGTTAGCTCCTTCCGGCATAAGACCAGTTTTGAAGAATTCTTTAATGGCAGCAACAACCGTCTCCTTCAAAGCATCCCAATTCCTCTGAAAAAACCTAGCCGGAAAACCATCTGGACCAGGTGCCTTTAATGGGCCAATCTAAAAAAGAGAGTCAGCTATTTCTGATGGCGCCTGGTAGCGCTTCGTCAGGAAACCCCAAGAGCAAGGTGTGAAGAGCACATCATCAAGTATTCCCTTAGTAAGAAACCAAGGTTATCGAAACAATAGGAGGAAGGAAACGTCTCAAAGGTGTTGCTAGCAAATTGGAAACCTGCACAACACAAACTCAAGACTTTGCCCCAACAAATAGTGAGGTTGTCAATCTTACCGGTTCCTGTAATAAAGGATTAACTCTATGGTGTGGAAGGTAATAGTGGTTTGCAGAAAGTAAATAGGAACAGTGGAAGATGTATCAATGGTAAAGATTGGACCGGGGTCCATAGTTAACTAGAGGTGTTCTCCTTAAGATAAACAAACATGGCTTGCTGGGTAAACAAATTACAGCAGGACAATTGATAGGACTGAGCAAGGTATAACAATGCAATACTAGACATTCATGATCATATGAGATTCGATTGGGAAATACAACAAGATACATAGACCGCCATCCAACTGCATCTATGACTCGAAATCCACCTTCAGGTTATCATCCGAACCCCCTCCAGTATTAAGTTGCAAGCAACAGATAACAGCTTTAAGCAAAGTGTGTATGGTAAACAATCCACTTGTTCCATGAACAAGAGATCGTTATTTTCTCCCTAGTGGCAACAACACATCTACAACCTTATAGATTTCTGCCACTTCCCTTAGATTAAATAGAGGTATGAACCCACTATCTAGCATAAATACTCCCTCTTGGAGTCACTAGAATCTACTTGGCCAAGATAGCTATACTAGAAACGGAGAGCATGCAAGATCACAAACAACACAGACATGATAGCACAAAGGAGGAGATACAACCATCTAGCTACTACATGGACCCGTAGTCCAAGGTGGAACTACTCACGCTTCATACTGGAGGCTAGCATGATGAATAAGAAGGCCTCTGGGATGATCTCCCCTCCAGCAGGCTGCTAGGAAGAGCTTTAGATCCCCCCGATTTAGGGACGATGGTGGAGGCTACAGACAATTTCGTGGAATATTGATCGAGTGCTTAGGGTTTATGCATCGGGGGTCTTTATAGGCGAAGAGGCGAGGCAAGGGGCGGCCAGGGTGGTCACACCCTCCTAGGCGCGGCTAACCCTAGCTCGTGCCACCAGGGGGTGTGCCCCCCTGTGCCTCACCTCCGTCTTGTATTCTGTCTCTGTTTTCTTCACGGTAAAATATTGACTGGCTTTTGTCCCGTCCAATTCCGAGAATATTGATTTTCTGCCTTTCTAGAACCAAAAACAAAATAAATCAGGCAACTAGCACTGTAGCATTTTGTTAATAGGTTAGTACCAGAAAACATACAAAAACACCTCAAGGTGTAGACAAAGCAAAGCAAAGTAGATACTAAACAAGCATGGAACATCAAAAATTATAGATACGTTTCCGACGTATCAATATCCTTCTCAGTGAAATCTCTACATAGAAAATCATTTGATTCATCTAATATGCATCGCTGAAACAGGTCCACCACTGGGTTGGATCTAAACTTGCATCTGCAGTAAATAGAGAGGTAAAGTACTCGTTAACCATGGCATGCATGGTAGGAACATCATCATGAATGACACCACTATCATCCTGTAGTTTTCTAATCTTGTTCTTTCAAGCCCTCCACACTGCTTTTCTATGGAAATACTTTGTATTTCTACCCCCCTCTTTCAGCCATGTTAGCCTCGATCTCTATAACCACATCATCTCTCCATGGTATATTTGCTCATTCATACGATCAATTTCCTGCCTATCCGCATTCATGTGCATAAGCTGCTCCAACTGCTCTCGGGACTTCTGTAGCTCAAGTTTAACACTACTAAATTTTGCTTTGCTCCAATCTTGCAGTTTGGACATAGTTCTGCCAAGGGCATCCCCAATATCACCCAGGTCCTGAATTGAACCACATGAGTCCCATGAGTTTTTGATCACCTTAGGGAGGGAGCACTCACGTTTCCACATTAATTCATACTGCTTGCAACATTTGACACATTGCTATATCTCCTCGGCCTCACCAGAGATTAAAAATGCCACATGATCAGAACAGGGCGTGACAATGTGTTTGACAGAATAATGTGGAAATAAATTGCGCCAACGCCAAGAATTTGTAGCTAGAGCTTGATCTATTCTGACTTTAACATTTGCAGCACCAGATCTCTTGTTATCATATGTGTAGGGTACCCTAGAAAATACCGAATCTACTAGCTCACATGAGTCCACAACATCCCTGAAAGCAGACATCTGTGTGTCTGCTCGGGGAGTAGCTGAAAAATGTTCAAAACTCCAGAGACATTCATTGAAATCTCCTGTACCAAGACACGGAAGGTTATGACCAGTACTCAGCTGTAACATTTTGTCCCACATTGATTGTCTATGTTCAGCTCTTGGTTCCCCATATATGCATGTCAATCTCCATTAGGGAATATCGTCCAAGGAATTTATGATGATATCAATAAAGCGATCCTGTACATCCTTGACAGTGACATGTAGAGACTCATGCCAATAGACTACCAAACCACCGCTAAAACCCTCGCTGTCCTTGCCCGCAAAACCACATAAACCAAATTGACTACGACCACTTTTCATTTTATCATACTTCTGCTGAATCTCGCACAAAAATACTAAATTGGGGAATGCGACTGGATTAGTGTCGCAACCTCTCGAACTATCCGAGGGTTCCCGCCCCCTCGACAATTCAGGCCTAAAAGATTCATTGGGACGGGCGGTGCCCCATCTCGGAGCCCGCCAAATTTGCAGCAGCTATATCAGAAGCATTCACCATCAAATTATTAGAAAAATCAACACCAGCCATAGTTCCAGCTGTAGCATCGCCTGTCCTGCTTCGTTTTGGATCCCGCTTCGGTGGTGGACTCGCCGGAACAGTCGAAGGCGGTATTTGAAATTGCTGTACCAAATCATTAACCATTGGCTGCGGTTGCAGATCATATGACGTAACTTTATCCCCTTGAGTTGTACTGGTAGGTCCAAGGCTCATTGGATCCACCAAATCATTGGTAACCTTGTCCTTTCCAAAATGTGTAGTTTCAAAATCATCGTAAGAGTCATCCAAGCTGCCTCTACCGCGGCCACGACTGGATCCTCTACCACGTCCTCTACCCCTTCAAGCACCTCGAATAGCCCAAGATGCCTTAAGATTTTTGAATATTAAAGTATCCAGGGCGTGAATCCCATCACCATATTTAATATCAAGGTGTCCAATCATCCCACAAAAGGAGCACCAATCCGGCAGACGCTCGTATTTGACAAGAAATAATTGGCGTTTACCTCCTCTGATCATTGATACAACAATTTTCAGCTACTTCCTCACATCAAACTTAATTCTCACATGGTAATAGTTCCCCACAAAATCAGACGACGGCGGCTCAACTGTAATTACTTCACCGACTTTTGTAGCTAGCACCTCAAGAAAAGGTCTGAAACCCTCTGGTAAATAATGAATTTGTATCCATATCTTGAACTTGTGGAGATCAATCAGCGATGGTTTGGTAAAGCCATCATACTCGGCCATCAAGACTGGATGTCCTCTGAACGTCCATGGACCTCCCTCCATCACTTTATCCCAATCGCCAAGACAAGAAAACTGCATAGTATTCATGTTGTTATCCACTGCACTGAATTTGACCTCATGCGCCAGATCCCATGCCGAACTCATGTTCTTGAAGAACCAAAAATCACTAAAGTACTGATCAGTAAAAACCCTAGTGATCGCCAACCATCGCATAGCATCCACCGGCGGCGGGTTTTGATCTCGTAGACCACATCATCCAGATCCTCCTCACGCTGCCCAAGACGCTTCATCATTATGTCCAGATCATCATTGGTGACACCCAAGTTGGATGCGGAAGAGGCCATCTACGCCTTCCCGAAGGGGGGCATAGAGTCGTTCGCGGGAAAAGCCCTAACCCTATCACCAAGGCAGCAGGAATGGCATGCAAGCCAACTGCGATCGGCAGGAAGGGGAGGGGAAGGAATTGGTAGGAGTCTCTACGCCGATTGCGATCGGCGGGAGGAAGTGAAACCCTAATGAGAGGGGGGAAATTTCCAGTGGCTCATGTCACTTTTCCCATTGTCTATCTGTAACATCCCAACATTAGATCCTAGAAATAAGCTGAACTTAGATGTGTGCATTGCATTCATGCATAGAAAATCCGATGAGTTGATGGAATTGAAGTAGATCATCAAGTTGACTGCGATAAGTTTCAATATGACCTTTGCTAAAACCTTATTTTGGGTAAGGGAGATTTGATCTAAGGGTAGATCAAATGTAACAAAAGTTAAACCTTAATACATTATGATTTATATTTGATCCTTAGGCAATCATATCATAGTATTTATTATAATCACTCATGAGTACCAAGTTAAGGATATAACACAAATAATAAGAATGTAACCACTATATCTTGAACTCATCTTCTTATACCATGAGTATCATGGTAATACCTAGCCCTACTTCTTAAGTAAGATTGGTAAGGGAAGAAACTAAGTCTAGATCATTCACCATATACTTTTCTTCCATATCAATCCTTATGGAATCCTATCTCAATATCTATTGTTCATCAATATTGGGAAATCAACCATTGATTCTCCAATTCTTAATCTATCAACTCCTGACCATATAATAGCATACATTTAAGTGTCTATAAAGAAACAACTAACAAGAGGTAAATAGTTATGCTAGTTTTAGATATCATCTATGGGATGGGAGTGGTGGAATTAGAATAAATCAATGTGATAATTAATAGAGTTGAACTCACTCCTGAAATGATAGAAGAGTTATTGGTATATATAATTATATGGTAGGAAAGAAGATTACAAGTATGAATCCTGAAGATAGTTACTAGTAGTAATTCCATTAGATCAAGTGGGCATAGTCCTTGAATAATAGCCTTAATCCAATTAGAGATACTAAGAAGATAATTCCAATACAATTGTAAGGTTGTATTGATGAAGCCTTGATTAGCCAATTGGAAACCTAAGCTATAAATGATTAAAGGATTAAAATGATCATGCCTTGCTCACCAAGGTTGTATACTTATATCTAGTATAAGTGACATTGGTGGGTAGAACATGATTGAAACCCTAGCATAGGTAAGTTATCCTAGAGTAGTTATTAAAGGTCACATTAAAATAATGTGAGATTGAAGTAGGAGTATTAGAGTGAAGTGAATGTAGGATAGTATGATTAAATTGAAGCTAGTATGGCATAGAGTTATGGAAGTAATGCTATTCATCTTAAAGGATAGAAAGCTTTAGAGAAAGGTAGTTGGATGTATACATCTAATGAATAAATATTAGTGATGGATGATTAAGGAAGATTATGAGTGGAGTTTGAAGGAACTACTTATTGGATTGAAGATTACCAGCAGAAGAGTAGTTGATAGAGCCAAGTCTGGATAGATGAAGATCATGAAATGCTTTAGTATCAAACTCATTGGATTCATCCCTGAGTTTAGAATAATAAAAGGTGAATAAGAACATTCTTGTGAAGTAAAGCTCATCATGTTAATCATGATGATAGATAGGAAAAAGTAGTATATCTAGGAAAGGAATTCCTTAATTAAAAGTACAAGATTGTGAATTATGAAAATAGACATTATTGGTTAACACCCAACTCTAAATCTCAAACCAAACATAAGATTCCTTTCATATTGTTAATCAATCATCTAATTTCCATAATGGTTTCTAGGAATATTTTCCTATCAAATCACTTAAGCACATCTTTGCCATTTTCAATCATAATTATCCTAGGTGCTTAAGAACTAACTTTATCAATTCTTTCTCATAAGTTAGCCTAGAAAGCAAATCCACTATTTTACTTGAAATGGTGATATTAGTAAAAAATCACAAATATAAAGACCTTATGCTTAGTGACTAAACCATTACTTACATCAACAAAGGAATCTAGGTATATTAAAAACCCTAAACCCTAGGGTAAATATTCACAATTCAAACCCTAAACTTCTATGTTTATCATAATAGAATATATATATTTCCATTTTCTAAGTTAATGTAAGTAGTATTAACCACATTAATTTCTTTTGTATTTCATGTATCAAATAATGATATAGGATCACTATACATATAACAATTTCTATTCAAACTATGAGCCAACTAGAGTTAAGTTTTATAAACAAATAAGAAAATATCATATAATAAAGCCATGGTTTAATGTAGAAAGAAAAATAAATCAAATAAGGGCTCCTACATATTATAAAAAAGGGTTTTTGATAGAAAATAAATAAAGAAATAATATCACTATATGAAAAACTCATAAAAGAACCTTAATATACTTTATTAGTGCTGCAATCACTCAACAAATCAAATCTATAAAGAGAATTCAAATAAAATAAGTAAAATTCAAATCTGAAAGTAAAACATAAAATAGAAAAAAAGAAAACAAATAAAAAACATTTCCTGGCCATGGCCCAACTCCTCTCTTTACCTGTCGCCCATGTGCATCCCACAAAATCCCAGCAGCCAGCCCAGCTCGTTCTCGTCTGTGACTGACAAGTAGGACCGAAGAAGGACTGTGGGTTGAGCTAAAAGATTCGCTAGGGGGTTTTCCGCAAAAGCGACGTCATCGTTATCCTCACGCACACAGGCAGCTTGCTCGAGGAGCTCGACGCCGCCCGATGCCGTCGTCGTCGTCCGCCGTGCGTCAAGATGCTCACCGTCGTTCCAGAGGGGGATAAGAAGGCCACCGCGACGCCCTGCCTCAATCCCTATCCACAATCCCTCCTTATCCTCTCTGATTTGAATGGGGCCGAAACCCTAGCTCACTGGAGCCACACCTCGCCGTCGAACCGCACCTCCCCACACTCTTCCAAGTAGCCATGGAGAAGCCCCGTCCTCCGTATATCCTCTGGGTGAAATCTTGCATCAAAGGGAACACTCGAGTGGACGAATTTTGCCGTTCCTATTTGCGGCAATTCGTCGGGAATCTTGTCGAAGAGCTCGCCTCCGACCACGCTTGTCCTCGCCGACCTCTCTATCGTCATCAGGGTGAGTTCCTGAACCTTCTAGTATCCTTAAATCGCCTTATCTCGATGTGAATCGCTGAGGCTCCGATGACCATTTCCGTGCGGTGCCGCCACTTTAGGGTTCAGCGAGTTGCGCTGATTCGAACTAGGTTAGTTTCGTTTGTTGGGGCGTCGTGGATCGTCGCCGGCGACCACCCACCGACGGCGGTGGTGGTGCTGACGCCATAGCGACGTCAAGCCGACGCCACCCTGGACCCAGTCCTCTGTTTGTCTGGCGTGGCCATGACGTGGCCCATGGCCCATCTGTCATTGTCTAAGAGAAGCAATCTAGTCGGTAACAAACACATTGACTAAATCTGAGAAGCTGAGGTGGCCACTGGCCCAGTGGTCAGTGACTAGAGCTAGGTGTAGGTGTGGTGTAAAAAGTTATTTCCCGTTTAAGAAATAAATAAAATGTTATAAGCTCAATTATTGATATTCCAGAAATAAAATAAATGATCAAATCTTGTTTAATTAATAACTTTTGATTTATAATTCAGAAAAACGTGTATAATATATGAAAATTTGTAGAAAAATAAAATCTACAACTTAAAATTATTATCAAATATTATTATGATGATTATTTAAATAAATATTATTTAATCAAAGTTTTATAAGTAATAAAACTTTGATAATTCATATTTTAATTATGGTAAATGTTAAAAATATAAATAGAATACCAAAAATCTTAGAAAAATAAGAATTATAATTTAAAACCATAATCATGCATTATTATTCCACTTAATTAAAAATTTGTTATTTATTAAGTCTTTATAAAGTAATAACTATTATAAAAAAATCATATCTTATTATTTTTAAATCACAAAAATAAGTGTAATATACCAAAATGATCACAAAAATAATACCTATATGTTAAAAATATAATATTTCACTTTTGAGTTAAATAAAAAATTCAAATATTTTAGTAACTCAAATTTAAACTTATTCACTTAATTGATGATTCATATAAGGGTAAATAAAAAATTGTTAATATTTCTAAAAATTAGTCAATTAAGTCTAATAAATAGTATTAGTCTTAAATATTCATATTATGAAGTCATAATAATTCAAAACATTATAAATACAATCTTGGTAAATTATCCTTCAACCAAAGGAGTAATTATTTTCTAAAAAGGTCCTAAACAATTATAAAACCCCAAGAATAATTGTAACTAAATCCAATCTTTTCCATATACCCCAGCCATCAGTTTACAAAACCATCACAACACTACGGTGAATCCATAAGTAGTTAAGCAATATTATTTCCTTCTTTGCAAAATATAACCACTCATCCTTAAAAAGGTAAATGATACTATTTCATTATAAAATCAAGAAACCATTACAACAAGTAAAAAATATAACCCTTCTTAAGCAACCTTAAGGCAACATTCCCAAGTACACAAGGCACAAATGTTATAAGCATTATACTTTCAAATTATCTATGTTTTAAAGTTAACTTTAGTCTACAAGAATCTAAATATAATACTATAAACATTGCTATATGTTTTATAGTTAACTTTGGTCTGATATAGTTAAGTCATAAAGCATCTCAATCTAAAACTATTCAAGCAAGCATAAATAACATCGACTAGACTCAACTAACCGCAAAGACTGACTAGACCTCAAAAAAGAAATCTTTTCTTCAAATGTTATTCGTTTTGCCACTTCAAAACAACAATTCTTATATAAGCAATCTTAAGTAGCATTTCACAATTAAGTGTGTCTCATTATTTTATGATATTGTAACTACATATTGTTTCACACACACTCACAAGCCCTGATAAGAAGCACAAGTATAAAACTCATCTAAAAGTAACACATTTCAAAGACATCATTTTTAGTATCCAAACCCTAGAACAACATTATCCCCGGGATACGCGTTTATAAAGTGCATCACATTACTTATGCATAAGAGCATATTGCTTCTTTAAACATTAGTCCTTACCAGACCAATGATGCTGATTTTAGATATTGGATCTTATATTATCTTGAAACCGTGAGTGCATAATCTTGCAATCACAAAAGGCAAGTTCACACTTGCTCATGTCCTTTGTTTATTTTCTGTAAAGTATTTTACAAATCCAGTGTTGTCATCACCTGCATTTGAAAAAGGTCAGAAAACACTATTTTTTATAATAATGTGAACTATTGGTTACTGATCCAGGGTGATCAGCTAATCTATTAAATCTGACAGTTGGAATATCACTGTTCAGAACTATACCACCTAAGACTTAACAACCAATGTCGCCAGTGATTCTTGCGCCGTATATTACGCGTTGACCATGAGATTTGGAATGGGACGAAGAATTCAGCTGTATCTTCTTCCTCTCGCATGAAGCTGGATGTGCAGGTCGTGGCTGTTATCCTCGTAGCGTGCATATTAATTGGTAATTCATAGAGGATATGCAGCATATGGGTGGGAACCCTCAACGTCCCATGATAGTTCTGGCATCTAACGGTTTGTACAAACCATTGTCGTAATCCAATATGTGGGCATGGTGTACACCAATGAGGCATGCGAGGTCGCGAAGGGGGCAGTGATTGGCTTGGATCATCTTCTGGGCCCCACATCATGGAATTGTGGACGGGAATAAGCTGCCTGGTTATGCAACAAAGAGTTGATCTCTCATGGGTAAAGTAACGCACCTCTGCAGAGTGTAAGAACTGTAACTTGGTACTCCCTGTCCCGGGAAGGAGCTGCGAACGCGGCGGGAAAGGAACTTCATGGAAGTTCTGGTAAACCCGTGAAGGTTGACGGACTTAGCTTTTCAGAATAAAAGCAACCTTTGAAGAAATGTTTACGAAAACTTGCATTACTTACGACCTACGGTCTGTGGTTGTAGTTATAGTGCATCAAACACTCCTTTTCTAGTGAACTTGTTGAGTACGCTCGTACTCAAAGTATCTTCTTAACCCTTTCTAGATTCTGAAGCCATGAAGACGACGTCTACACCAAGTTATGCTCCAGGTATCATCATTCAAAGTTAAAGTTCAACAAAGACAAGGAAGTCAACAAATACCTCAACTGAAGTAAAGACGAAGTTACTGATTAAATAGGAACATACTCTCTAACCAAAGAACCTATTCTATAGTGCGTTGCAATAACAGCAATGCCAACCCCCTTAGTTAAAATACTCGTCTTAAAAGTATAATAATTGGTTCATTATTTATCTTTGATTCCTCTTTGTAAGAAGTTTTTTCTCTCTCTTTAACCTAGAGTGTTCTCTGGATCTTGTGTAAAGAGTGAGTTGTAACCTTTAGCCATGTATTGGACCCGTTGTGTTTCTGTTGTGCCATTCTGAGGGACGTAATACTAGTGAACGGTGTTTCATTGGTGTTATGTCAACGACTATAGTATACTACACCATGCAGTGGTATGCTGGGTTACCGCACTATCCCTCTTGGTAGATTTCATCCCAACTTCAGTAATCCTACAAGCATGTTTACCACAACCATGGTTAGTCGCTAGACGATTAAGATCCTTCAGGTTGCTTAGCAATTAAGCTCCTTGGATCAGACTAATGCAATAAGCTTGGTTGTTCCCTGTTATCCTCAAGTTAAACTAGTTTCCGATTGATATCCCCGTGTCAGTCAAGGGTCGCCGGTCTGCTAGAAAACACGATCTTATCTATGTAGAACAAAGCATCAAGTTGTCTGGGCCCTTAATTGGACAACAGGAATCCCACAGATAGTCAAGCACACATAATATAGCAATTACAATTAACCACAAACTTGATGGAAATTGTGTAGGCACATCACATCTCACCAATCCCCTACATCTCCCACGCCCAAGAGAACTTACTCACACATAAGAGAAGAAAGCATTATCAATATAATTAAATAAATGGAGTTTTTCTCTATATTACCGTGGAGATCCACTATAAGAAATAGAAACAAATCCAACACAATTCAAGATAGGAAGAACAATCTCAAACCCTAATCTTGCAAATTGGATCTCTCTCTCTCTCTCAAGTACAAGTAATGGCTACGGAGGTGTGGTGGCTAGGAGATTGAAGATCATGGAGCGAGATGAAGAACGTCTTCGCTTTCTTCTCCGGATCCCTTCTCTCTCCCTTCTGGATGGTATGTCGGCTTGTGTGTTCTGTTTTCGACCTTGGCCTCTTCACGAAAGTTGTCCTTTTTAATAAGACGAAGGAGATGGCAACTATACGGCGGCGTCCCGTATAGTTGGTCGTTAAACTTGAGGTGAATTCCCCTCTATTTCTTCCAAAAAGGGACTTGCTTTTTTTCACCTCAATATTGTGTTTTTGCTGTTAAATCCCTCTATTGATGTTCAGAACCTGAAACACATATTAAAAACCAAATTTTCTTTGCTACCGAAGTATTACCGTTAGGTAAAGCGGGAAAACGATGAATTCCAAATGAAAACCATTGATAGAAGCCATCAAAATGTGTAGAATCTCACAACTATCACCAATTTGAGGCATCCGTAGGGTATATCCATGTCAACCTCCTCCTCCGGCTACTGCCGCCACCTCCTCCTTTGGCCACCAACTCCTCCTCCTCCGGCCGCCACCGCCACCTCCTCCTTCGACCGGAACCTCCTCCTCCTTCGTCTACGACCACCTCCTTTGGTCGCCACTTTCTCCTCCTCCGGACGCCACCTCCTCCTCATCCTGGCACCTCCCGCTCGAGACCTAACACGAACACGGCCTCCTGCACCTCCCTATGGTGGTAGGTTGTGGCCGCGGCGAGGCGAGGAAACATGACGGCGGCGAGACCATGCTCCGGCGAGGCGACACAACATCTGCGATGTGCGGACCTGATTGGTTTTTCAATTCAAAACGAGGGTGTTATGCATTTTTTTGTTTTCAAAAAATATAGCCGTGGGGCACCTGGAACAGTTCCTGTGGCGCACTAGGTGGTGCGCCACAGGTAATTTTTTTACCCGTAACACAACAGGTAGTGCGCTACCGGTAAATCTTAGCCGTAGCGCGCGGCTCGTGGCGCACTGCTAGTGCACTACGGATGTCCTTTTTTGGTGCGCCACGGATGTCCTTTTTTGGTGCGCCAAGGATAGCCACTAGAAAACAGCTAATCCATGGCGCACTTGTTTTCATCATCCGTGGCGCACTAGGGGTGCGCCACGAGGTCTACGCTATGGCTAAAATTTATCCGTAGAGCACTGCCTGGTGCACTAATGGTAAAAAAGTTAGCCATGGCGCACCACCTGGTGCGCCACGGGTAGAGGTACACGGTGTGCTACGGGTACGAATTTCAAAAATAAAAAAGCGGGATCTAGATCTAGATAGCGCCACCGCCATTGTCGTCGTTGTTTTCACCTACCACGGAGGTGCGGGAGGTCATGGCCATATCCTACCACCGCAAGGAGGTGCGGGAATCTGTGGCCACAACCTACCACGGAGGAGGGCGTGGCCGTAGGTGGGCAGATAAGGTGCAAGAGGTGGTCAGAGGTTGCCGGAGGTGGAGAAGGTGGCGGCAGGAGGTAGTTGGAGGAGGGGCACATCGTCAGAAGAGGGAGCCATCGGAATGTAGGGTTCGCAACATAGAAAACAAAAAAATTACTATGATGGAAACAACTAAGTACCAATATCTATCTACTAGATACAAGCAACGGGTGGATATACATCCATAGAATACATACCCTCGAAGACCGTATAGTGTTAATGAGGTTGTACTCGTGGATGATGTAGTCGAACGCTTGCCGATTTCAAGATCATGATGAAGTCCATCTGATCCAGCCGGTCCAGCACCATCACGTCCAGCACCACAAAGCAGTGGTGCATCCATGATTGCACACATGTCTGGGTACCCCGACAACCTCCACGTTCTCGCTCTGGCGAAGCAGCGGAAGCAACAAATCCTTCCAGAAAAAACAAACCGGGAACATGTATCTCGCTGATCCGAGACAATGGGGAATTCTAAAAGGGGAAGAGAGATACTTCACGAGAATGTGTGAGAGAGAAGTGATAGGAGGGGGTCCTTTTATAGGGGAGGGGGAATCCCAAGGGGGCATGGCCGCCGGCCATGGAGGGTTCCCCCACCTCTCCCTCATTCATGTGGTGGATGCTCCACTCACATAAAAACACCTCCACTAACAATTCCACTCACATGCATTATTTAATAAAACTCCACCAAAATTAATGCAAGCTCTCATTTAATAAAACTCTTTTATTTATTTTATTCAGAATTTTGTTAATTAATCTAATTAAAAAAATCACATAAAACCCCTTATAACATTTCAATTTCACATGCAGAACCAGTTTCAGCAATTTCAACTGAAACGATTTTGGTGTCTAGTGAAATAAATTCCTGCGCTTTCTTTTTCTTTCTCTGGCATATCATTTGCTCCGAATGGTGTCGGTATCCCTTAAGTGTGTCACCCTACGGTTCGCGAATAATGTAGACATGATCAAGACCCCTCTCCGATCAATAATCAGCAGCGGGATCTGGAGATCCGTACTGACTCCCACATATTCAACGATGACTTCTGTGATCGTGTGAACCTTATACGCATGTAACTCAATCCCTTTGTCTCGCGATATATTATATGTCCAAGATTCGATCATCGGTATCTCCATACCTAGTTTGATCTCGTTACCGACATGTACTCTTTTCTTGTTCCCGTGATATAACATTCTAGTGATCAAATCACTTGCTTGCAAGCTAACTAATGTGATATCACCGAGAGGGCCCAGAGTATATCTCTTCGTCATCGGGATGGACAAATTCCACTCTTGATCCATGAGCCGCAATATAACACCTTCGTAGCACTGAACCCATCTTTATAGTCACCCTGTTACGGTGTGACATTTGATGTTATCAAGATACTCTTTCGGTGTTAGTGATTGACATGATCTCATGGTCTAAGGACTAAGATTACTTCGTATGATGTTATAGCAATATAAACACAATGACCTTGATCGTAATGCTATACTTTGGATGAATGTTCATCACATCATCGGTATTTCCATATATTACATGTCCGAGATTCGATCATCGGTATCTCCATACCTAGTTTGATCATGTTACTGACATGTACTCTTTTCTCGTTCCCGTGATATAACATTCTAGTGATCAAATCACTTGCTTGCAAGCTAACTAATGTGATATCACCGAGAGGGCCCAGAGTATATCTCTCCATCATCGGGATGGACACAGTGGCGGAGCCAGCGCGTCCATGTAGCCTGGGCAAGGTTAGCTGGCTCTAAAGTCAGCAGTCAAATGTCCACACAAGCTAATGATAAAACCATACTTATGTAGCGAAATTAATGAAGCATTCGCTGATAGAGCCCGGGCAGCTGCCCGGGGTTGCCGGGCTGAAGCTCCGCCACTGGATGGACAAATTCCACTCTTGATAAATGAGCCTCAACATAACACCTTCGTAGAACTGAACCCATCTTTGTAGTCACCCTATTTCGGTGTGACGTTTGATGTTATCAAGATACTCTTCCGGTGTTAGTGATTGACATGATCTCATGGTCTAAGGACTAAGATTACTTCATATGATGTTATAGAAATATAAACACAATGACCTTGATCATAATGCTATACTTTGGATGAATGTTCATCACATCATTCCAACAATGTTGTGACCTCGTTATTAACAACATCCAATGTCCATGATCAGGAAACCTTTGATCATCTTGTTAATCAACGAGCTAGTTTATAAGAGAGGCATAACTAGGAACTTCCTTTTTGTTTATTAAACACACATGTATTAACGTTTCCGTATTAATACAATTATAGCATGCAAAATAAACTTTTATCATAAATAAGGAATATGATAATAACCACTTTCTTATTGCCTCTCAGGCATATTCCCTTCACGGAGGTGGGTGCATCCGGAGAGAGGAATCCGAAGAAGGAGGAGAGGAGAGGAGAAGTGGAGAAGTGGAGAAGGGAGGAGAAGGAGAGGAGAAGGAGTAGTGGAGAAGTGGAGAACAGAGGAGAAGGAGAGGAAAGGGAGAAGTGTGGAAGTGGAGGAGATGGAGAAGGGTAAGTGGAAGATAAGGAGGGTTAGGTGGCCGGGTGGTGATTCGAATTTTGAATCCCGCCCACTTAATCGTGGCGCACTAGGGGTGGTGCTCCATGGGTAAGTGGCCTCCATTTTTTTCTGCAGGAAAAAATGATCTTTTGACCATAACTTTTTACTTTTTTGAATTTTGAAAATCTAAAAAAATTCTAATTGACCATGGGTCGTTACGAGCGGATGAGAAATTTCATTCTCGTCCTTTTGGTATATTAAACGTTTTTTTTACATCCTATGCATAAGTTACACCCATTTTACTGTGGCATGACCTTTTTTCCAGAAAAAGTCAAAATTCATGTTTGTTAATTTTCCTAAAAACTAGACTACATTACCTACCTACATGTGAAAGGATTTTATTTTTTGAAGTGTTTAACATTGTCTTTTATTTTTTGCAAGGCTAAAAAGGCAAACCACTGGAAGGGGTGTGGTTGGAGTTGTTGTAGGAAACTTACAAGTGACGCACTAGTGCCCTACGGATAAGTTGGCCCAGCTGCCCAGCAGGCCGCAACCCACATACCCGTGGCGCACTAGGTCAGAGTGCGCTACGACTAAGTTTCACACCTGTAGCGCACCGCGCATAGGTACGCTATGGCTAGGTGGTCTGCGCCACATGTGCCCTGGCCCACACGTAGTCGTGACGCACCACCTCGATGTGTGCCATGCTTACGACAGTTAGGTGTAGGGCACCTGTGAACAGCGTGCCACGCCTATTTTATCCGTGAGGCACCACTAGCATGTACGTCACTGATGTGTGGATTACCTATAGACGTTTTGCTAGTAGTGGTTTCAACGACATTACAAAACTTCGGCCACATGTATTTCTTCCTCTCCTCTTCTTTCTATTTGATTTATTTCTCTAGATTTACTCTAATCATTCGTAGATTCTTCATAATAGAAGTAAAGTGTACTTCTCCATTTCCTTTCCCAGATCAACGGTGAGATTTACTTCCTCTGTATTTCCCCCACTTTGTCTACTGTAGAGAGATTATGCAGTTTGCCCTTTGTTTTGATTTTTCTTCTCCATCTTGTTCCTTCTTCTTGTTTGTCTTCTTCTTCTTCTTAAGCTTCTTATATTTTAGTGTGTGGAAGAAAGGGCGATGGAGATATGTCCTTCTGCACCCAGCCACATGATAACTTTGGTCGTTCAAACAGGAATGCAGAGTCGTTCAACATCATCATGAACTAGCCAAACTTTCAGGATGATGTGGTGAGTAAATTTTAGTAGTTCAAAAAGACATGCATGTTTTCTGGTACCCGTGCGTGAAATTCGTGAAAAAGGAATCGTGTGTGATGCATTGGACATAGCACACGGTGTGAAGATTCGTCACATCACACATAGGTTATGTCGACTGTGTGCGGTTGTCATGGTTAAATGGGTCAATATTAGTGGAAGTAGCACTGGAAGGAAATGCCGAAAAAAGTTTGGACCTCGCGTCGTCCTCCCTAGGGCAACTCGGGTTTCCCCATGTAGCCGCCCCCTCGAGCCCCCGCTGCCTTGCCGCCACCTAAGAAGGGCTCCATGCAAGCCTATGTAGCCTTCGTATCGCACTGTGTTTCACGTGGCGGATAGCGGACGTCGGGAAGAAACCTTGGTCAAGGTGGGAAGCACTGACTATCCTGTGGGGTGGCGCTTGCTTGGATGTTGGGTACTATCCTCGGATGCGTGGGCAGTGACATGACATCAGGTGTTAGCCTGGCGCGCGGGCTCTTCGGCGTCTCTTGTGCCCAGATCTAAAGGCTGATGGGTGGTTCGGCACATCGCAAGAGATCCCTGACCTCTCCTGGATACCCTAGCTTGGCTAGGTGGGTCAAGATGGGCTAGGGGCTAGGGCCTCCGGGAGAAATCCCTGGCTCGGATGGCCATGATGGCGGTGACACCTGCGGGCATCGTCTTCCTCAGTGGATGTGTCTTCAAGGTTTTCCCCTCCCTCCAACCTTTCCCCTGCTACTTGGGTGAAAACCTGATTCCTCTAAAATGGGCGGCGACATCGCTTCGGCGTTGTGTCCTTATTCAAGTTTCTACTTTCAGCAAAGGGACAGTGATGTGCTAGTCCAATTCCCATATATTGATAGCAATGGTTCCTTTAGCGACACCCTTCTTTGAATCTCTGGTGATGGTAACATTCTTGTGGGCTGTTGTCCCTTCGTGATGCACTAGATGCTTCTGTAAAGAACAGATGAGCTGTCGTGGCCGGTGGTGGAGTTTTCCTGTTAGCGGATCTCACCTGATCTAGATCATCCAACTGTCCATGGAAACCGTGTCTGCATTGCCAATCAAGCTCTAGGGGTAGCGACTCCGGCCGATGGTGTGGCACCCTTCGAACCAGGGCAAGAGAGAAGGGGCTCTCTTTGGTATCGGAGATGGATCGTGACATTGCTCCTGCCATTTGGTGTAGATGCGGGATGCATTCTCTTCGACAGCGAGTTCCACCCAAGCGCTTATGTTGCCTCTCGTGCATGGCTTTGCCTTGGTGGATGAGGACTTCGACGATCAAGTTGTGTGTGTGTCTTGTGTATTCTATGTTTGCTTGGGTGCGTTGTTTTCTTGTAAGCTAATCCCTCGGCATCTTGTATCTTTAGCTGTTCTTTGCTTTGTTATTAATTTAAATTCGGGCACTTGTTGCCTCAATTTTAAAAAAATGGGTCAATATGTACTACCAGTGGCAGCGCCAGGAAATGGTTGGCAGGTATTTATTGTATAATCTTTTGGGGTCTTAATTAACAATATGAACTATGACAACTGATAGCATCAACACAAAATAACATTGCAGTCACAATTCATAAATCATAAGAGATAAGCCAATAATTTTATAATAACTATAAAGTACCAATCAACTACAATAGTACAAAACAATTCCACATTGAGGCATTTCATCTTGATTGAAGCCTGGCATTTCATCTTGATTGAATCCTTGATCATATTTCATCTTACAAATTACAATATATCTTTGCGATCATCTTGTTGGAAGAGATTGATGACATTGTCTTCCTTTGCGTCATTGAACTCTCTCTCAACTAATGTAAACAAACAATTGTTCAAATATCCATCTCCCATTTTGTTTCTTAGCTTATTCTTCACATAGTTCACTGAAAAAATGATCTCAACAGTTGTTGTCGCCGCTGGTAAAATCAATACCAACTTAAGAAGCTTGTAAACAACAAAATATTGTTCATGCTTGTTTCTCTCAACAAGCATAATTGAAAGCTAACACTCATACGGTACTACTCCCTCTGTTCGGAAATATAAAACACCCTAGCTTTTTGAAATGAATATACCTAGACGCCTTGTAGTGTATAGGTTTACTCCGAAACTCTACGAATCTATACACTAAAAAAGGTCTAGATACATTTGATTCACAAAGCTAAAACATCTTATATTTCTGAATGGAGGGAGTACTAGTGTTAGATTGTGTCAACCTGGTTTTAAACCCCACACCCTCTAATTCTTCAACAATACCATGTAAATCGCATGAATCAACCTGGTTTTTTTTTGTTTTGGGTATGTTTCTGCTACTAGCCCAGCATTTCTTTCGCTTCGGAACTCTATTTGGTTGTATCTTGTGGTTATTATATTAATATAGTGAGACAAAAACCTGCTTCGAGTAGAAATATGTACTAGTGTTATATTGTGTCGACCGGGTCTTAAACCCGACACCTCTTGGCTTCAATACCGTGCAGATTGGATGAACCAATCAACTCAGTATCCTAAGATGGTAGGAAAATAGTGAGCGTACGGTAGGAAAATAGAGGCGGCTTAGCATACAATTTTTTCTTCTGTTTTTCGTGCTTAGTGACGCCTTTATGAACCTCGGAAAGTCGGATGCAAGACCATATGGAGATGGATGCATGCATGCATGAGTTCAATACGTGCATAACATGTGCTTCCACATGCAGACTTTGAACATTAGATATATACCATATCCGCCAATCACGAGTTCGCTGGTACTACTAATTATGGAAGATATATACTTGCATGTTCGTGTGTGACCGGATCTAGACCTGCATTTTCGGTAAATATACTCCATATAAGAGGTCAAGGTGGTTAATCCGGCTGCTACCGGCGAATATAATGCATATACGTAGCAGGGGTGAAATCTAGTGATCGCGTTGATCCTGACAGGGATATGTACATTTTGAAATGCCCCTTGGCGACGGGCGACCACCCACGTACGTTCCTTCCCAGCCAACTAATAAGTAAAAATAACAAGCTAGCTAGCAAGGTGCAGGCTGCTTAGCATTTGTTTTTTTTATTATGCTTATTATTAGTTCCCATGACCAAGCATGATTAGTTTACTTGCGTAACTTGGAGGAATAATATGCGCAGGCAACTAGGCATACTGATACCAGGATCAAAGCTTAGTCCTAATTGCTTCTTGGACTTCCAAGTGTACTGTGCTCCATTTCCAAAAAAAGTGTACTGTGCTAAGAAAGAAAAAACATCTTTGAACCCAGGTGCATCTATTTGCCATCCTTGTTTAGCTCTATTTGCCATCCTTGTTTTACCATTTCTTTTACCGGCCGACATGGAGAGATGTGCATTTACAAAAACATTCACCTTCATACATGAGATAAAACACCTGACTATCTCCTTGTGTTGTGAGATGAAACAAGTGACAAATAAGACCGGTTCCAAGCTGCTCCCTACATTTAGATACAAAAATTCCTAAGAATTTTTAGATACAAAATTCTTAAGAGTTAATGTTCTATAATTCCTAGAACAAAAATGATATAGATCCATGTCATGGATATAGAACAAGAATCTTATGGATGACCTCTTCTGACAAAAAACATGGGTTTGCCATTGATATTTCTATTGGGGCACAAATCGTTCTTCCATGTAAAGTCACATGCTAGTTATTGAGCATCGAGAAAGTACCTCACATATTTGGTATGTGCTGGATTTTCTCTTCCATTTGACAACAACCATGCCAACAAATTATGAATGTTGGTTCCACTAAGAGCTTAATGGCACCATAATTCATGGCACCTCCACACATGGAACGAAATCATAAGTCCATATAGAGTATTCTATCCCACCTCATCTATATTTAAGCATTTTATCTTCAAACTTTCAATTTTGGAAAGCATCAGCCCTCATGTACTTTTCTTCTAACGGTAACATGCTTAGGTGCAATTTCAATCATCTAGAGTAATGATATGCTTAAGTAAACATTATGATCTATAGTATGATGTTTTACTTTTCTATGATAATCAGATAACAATTTTCCTTTGTGTAGTTAAATATATTGGGTGTAATTATTTGATATTCCTTAATGAAGATTTATTGGTTATGGTCTACTCACAAAGATTGATGGTATAATTTATTGTCATATGAATTTCTAGCGAACCACATTCTTTTAACCATATTGTACTTTTAATATACAATACATAGATGTGAGATTTCAATACCATGATAGTAGTACCCTTAAGTATGTGACCATAGGGAGTACAAGCCAATTAAGAACTTTTAAGAAATTTCGGAAATTTCAAGTTCATTATATCATGAAAACGATATATGTGCCTAGTGAGTTATCGATCATTTCAAACTCCACCGGTTCCCAACAATCGGACGACAAGAGGCAGCGAACAACAATTTAAACGTTTAGTGAGTAGTTTAGGTACCTTCTTTTATTATATTTGTGCATGACACTAGGAAATTCAAAGATGCAAAATTTAACCTTGAATCGGTTCCAATTGTTTTTTATTTACTAATTTTAATGATCTGCACTGAAACCAAAGTTTCATTCCAAGTGAGAAGTATAAGATGACATGCATACTTGAGCTAAATGTTTTAGGACCGTTGAATTGGTTTTTATTGGTTTAGACCCTTTTAAAGATATATCGGTTGTGATAGTAATCAAAAAGTTCAATAGATTTCATATCTAGAGAGAATTTCAAATATATCAGTTTGTTTCGACTATAATATGGTAGACACCACACGATCAACAAATAAAGAAGCTTTCTTTTGCGAATCAAAATAAAGAAGCTTTTGATTCAGCTTCACCATTATAAGAGATGTTCCTCATAACGACGATGTAAAATAGTCACCTCCTTATTTTTTCGCTTAATAGAATTTTGTTTACTACAAATTTCCAAAGTTTAGCCCAAAGATTTTTGACTAAATCTATATACTTGGTATTCAAACATGGTGTGAACACGCCTCTACACATTATTTTTTATCGATATCTGAAACTCTGACTTAATTGGCATGCTCCATATGAAAAAAAGATCAGTGCGCATCCGTGCAACCGTGACCAAAGTAATTCTATTGGTCTTCGAGGGTTTCCCAATTTCTTTCCTTTCCTTTTTCTACTCATGATCTAATATTTGTCCGTTTCGTCCTATGAGTTTCCACTACAACCTTTCCTTATTGCATGCAGACTATTTTTTTCGTCCTTGGCTGAGTCCGCGTGGGAATAATCCACGCACAACCAGGACTTTGGCTAGATTTCTTTCCGTTTTTCATAAAATTCCAAGCTCTTTCCCTACCTTTGTTTTTCTGCGTGTTGCCTGCAAACTGTTTTTATTTTTTAATTGTGTCTTGTCTCTATCTCATGGACGCTTAAATTAAACGTGTCAATGCAGATATATAGCGTGGGCAAAAGCCTGGTTGTAGAAGGAATATGTACCGGTCAGGGGCGGACTCAGCATCCCTGTTGGCTGCCCGGCCCGCTTGGCTGCCCGGAGCCGGCCGCGCAGCCTAATTGCATGATTATTTGATTAATAATTAGCAACTTTAGACGTTTGAGTTAAAGGATTGCTCAGACTTTGCAACTTTCTTGGGTCCGCTTATGCTACCAGTGTAAGACCACTTGGCAACAACACTGTTTAGAGACTGTTTGTGGTGGTTGCTAATAAAGTCGCAGCAAATTTATCTCAAAAAGAAAATGTAAACATTTTGAAGACTGATTGTGGTGGTTGCTAATAAAGTCACAGCAAGTCTATAAAAAAAAATGTACCAACGTGAGATTGTGCCGACCGGGTCTTAAACCCAACACCTTAGCTTTTCAACACGTGCAGATTGCATGAATCAATCAACTCTCATAGCCTAAGCCGGTAGGAAAAAGTGAAAATGCACCCGTAGTTCATGAGGGTACGCATCAAACGGGAGATGCTGCTTATTAGCCTACAATTTCTTCTTTTTTCGAGCTTAGTGACGCCTCTGTGAACCTTGGATAGTCGTCGGATGGAAGACCATGCATGTGGAGTTGCATGTACAATCCATGAGTCCAATGCATGTGCATAACATGTGGTTCCACATGCTGACTTTGAACATAGATATACCAAATACTTTTGTAAGTGGGCGCAATTAGCTGCCAATCACGAGTTCGCTTGTACTACTAATTATGGAAGATAGAACTTGCGTGCTCATGTGTGACTGGATCTATACCCTGCAGTTTCGACTAATACTCCATATAAGAGATCAAGGTGGTTCATCCGGCTGCTACCGGTGAATAAAATGCATATAATTAATGGTGAAATCTAGTGATCGACGACCCCGGACAGTGATACGTACATTTTGAAAGGCCCTTGGCGACGCGCGCGGGACCATCCTCGTACGTTCCTTCCCAGCTAACTAACGAGTTAGATGTAGGCTGCTTAGCATTCGATGTTTTTATTATGCTTTGTTTGATTAGTTTCGGTGACCAGGCATGATTTGCTTGCGTCGTCACTTGGAGAAATAATATGCCTAGGCAACTAGGCATACATATGCCAGGATCAAAGCTTATACCTAATAGCTTCTTGGACTTCCAAGTGGACAGTAGTAATAAAAAAGAAAAAAACATCTTAAAATGGCATGTGCGCATGGACTATGGTCTAGCTCTATTTTCCGTCCCCGGGCATGAAGAGATGTGTATATACAAAAACATTCACCTTCATATATGAGATGTCACACGTGAGTATCTCCTTGAGTTGTGAGATGAAAAAGACAAATAAAACGGGTTCCGAGCTACTCCATATCTTCCATATTAATTAACTATCACGGATTTGTCTAGATACATACTGTCTAGATACATATGTAAATAGATTTGTTTTAGTATCTAGATGTATGCGAATCAGAAAAATCTGCAAGGGTTAATATGAAACCAAGGTAGTAAGGTTTTCGCATATTTGTAGAAACAACCTTGTGTTCCCAACAAAATCAACCACACTCTAGCTCGTTGAGATTATGCTTGTTGCTACATTTGTAAAAACTATTCTATATTTATATCAATATCAAGTATTCAATAGTCTCATAATGTTTTATGTTGTTTCATCAAGTTCTGATTTCATCTAGTTTTAGAAAATCAACACAAAATGCCACGTCGTCATATGGAACTTAGATGACTTCCATATTCATAAATTGATAAGGCTTAGTTTTATTTGCTAATTAAATTCCACTCAAACCTTATGGGTGCACGCGAAGCAATGGTTTACCAAGTGCAGCGGATACATTCTTCTCCAAGGTGAGCTTAGAAATATGGGAGACATATATGCAAATACTGCTTGACTAGGGAGTGTCAAAATTACCTTTTGTTGAACATATGAGATTTGAAATTTGGGTGGAGTAGGGAGGGAAGCTGATCCCCTTACACGTTACCACAGCCCTGCCCTAACGTTTCAGTACGTGGAGCCCCTAGACATGGGACCCACCTGTTAGTGACTCAAAGGTAGGGAACGGCTGGGTTAGGTACCAGAGTTTGTATAGTATACAAGAAATTGGCGGAATTGGCCGCTAATAGCAATTATTTTTTCATGGAGGGTAACCTCGTGGAATCTGCATTGGTACAAGCAGCCGTAGTACCTCTTCCATTGCAGACAATTAGCATGTATGAGCAGTAGTACAGTGTCTCATGCGCAAGCGCTCAAATGACGATTATACTAATTAAAACGATGTTTGACTGTCAGAAACAGTGACATGCAGACCAGAGGAAGACGTAGGTACGAGGAGAGTTTCCTCCGGCTGCTAATGACTAGAAGATGCATGCATGTATGCTGCTAAATCTACCTTAAAAAAAGTTTGGTAAAATCTGTTGTTTGACGGCTGGCTCTGGACGTCTACTTAAAGGCCTCATGGTGGCGAGATGCTTTCTCACAGCTTCTTCCCACAGTAAACCATTACCTGGCTAGCTAGCGAATTCCCAAAGCTATCAGCTCCCATGGCGTCCACCGTCGCTGCCACTCATGATGAGATCCAGTCTGGCTACGAGCCCTCTCCATGGGGTGACTTCTTCACTGGATACCAGCCACAGCACCTGCAGGTATATACTCCTACGGGAACTTACCAAGCGATGGGTGTATGTATGTGTCGGTTTTCTGTAAGAATTAGTTTCCTTCAAGACATTTTGTTGGTTGTAGCTGGGAACACGGCATGAAATAATGTACGGTATGGTACATCTTTTATATAACTAAAACAGTTAAATTTGATAAATCTTTATTTAGATAGTCTTAGTACTTTATTGCTTTTGAAAACCGGGTATTTGCAAAGCTTTTCTGTTAACAAGTGTTTGTGGCTAGCTAGATTATAAGACACTGTTGCCTCATTTGCGCGTGTGAGCTATTACGATTCTAGCGCTTTTCACCAAATTTGCAATACTATTTGTTAATATTAACACAGGTTGGCATTTATTTTGGTTAATTCAATTTCATCAACAAAAGGAGAGGTCTGAGGAGTGGATGACGGTGAGAGCCGATGAACTGAAGGAAGAGGTCCGGAAGTTGTTTAAGACTTGTGACAACACCGCAGCTAGAATTTTCCTACTAGATACAATTCAACATCTCGGCATAGATCACCACTTTGAACAAGATATCGAGAATGCTTTAAGCCTAGTCCTGCGGAGTGACTTCAGTAACTTAAGCCTCCATGAGGTTGCTCTGGGGTTTCTCTTACTTAGGCAGCAGGGATATTGGGTGTCTCCAGGTATCTTACCGTACCATATCTGTCTATCATGATTTTTTTTGTAAATATCTGCACAGACTCTTATGATCCGTATAAAGAAACAAATAACTTATTTAGTTAACTACAACTACTAGATTGAGTTATCAAGCTTATATTTCTACTTTTAGACAAAGTAACTTCATAGGGTAGTGGATATATCATCGTCATACACAAGTTGACTTCACATACTTTAAATAGGTCTTAGATTGCTGACCATAATTTCTCCATTATTGCAGATGTGTTTAATAAATTCAAGGGTGAAGATGGGAGCTTCAACAAGGATATAACTAATGACACAAAAGGATTACTAAGTTTATACAATGGAGCACATCTTCTCATTCATGGTGAGGTGATACTCGAAGAAGCCAAGGCTTTTGCACAACATCATCTTGAATTGATGAAGGGTAGTCTCAGTTTTCCACTAGCAGAGCAAGTCAAGCGTGCTCTTCATGTACCACTACCAAGGACATGTAAGAGAATTGAAACACTTCACTACATCTCAGAGTACAATGAAGAAGAAGGGCATAACACAGTTCTACTGGAGCTCGCAAAATTGGATTTTAACCTTCTGCAACATGTTCACTTGAAGGAGCTCAAAGCTATTACCGAGTATGTTTACCTCTTAATTATCTATTAAATCCATCATGAATTAATATGAAAATGATAAAATATTGTGATGTGACTTGACATGATATTGATTGATGTACTGAACATGCTTTTCACATTAATTATTTTACTCTTGTAAATTTGATGTACAGGTGGTGGAACAGCTTTTCTGGAAACGTCGGACTAAGTTTTATTCGTGGTCGTATCGTGGAGAGCTACACTTGGGCCTATGTGGTGTACCATGAGAAAGGTTTTAAGCTCCCACGAAGTATCATCTCCAAGATGATAGTAATAATCACCACACTAGATGACATATATGATACCCATGCCACCATAGAGGAATGTCGGAAGCTAAATGGAGCAATACAAAGGTTAGACATTAGCGGTTTCATATTTTTACTGAACAAAATCAAGCTATAGATATTTTTATATGCTAATTTTATTCTAGAGATGTCATTATCAAGAAAACGGAAGGGGAAAATATTAAACACCTATGAGGGGGTTTGGTTGTACGATTTGGATGCGCGACTTAAACCCTTCTAGTATTGTTATACAATTAACATGAAGATACAATTATCAAGTCACACTAATGCAGTTTGTCTCGCTATTTTTGTTGCACTCCACAATTGGATATGTAGATGGGATGAGAGCGCGGTTTCTGTTCTACCGGAGTATCTCAAGAACCTATATATGGAGTTGTTGAGGACCTTCAGGAATATTGAGGCTGACGTGCCAATCGACATGAACTATGAAATTAGCTACCTCAGGAAATCGGTATTCCTTTGTGACATACAAACTTTATATATTTTTAGAAATGTTAGAAGGTAATGCTATTTAGAAGCTTGCATAGGTATGTGTCCTACTAGCAATAGGGTACATTAAAATTGGCATTTAAGCATGTATGATGCATGAAAATCAATACGACGTCCATAGCTAGTTGTGACTTTGGAATACAAGGGAATGAACCAAAAAACTTCCAAACATATAGGTTGAGTTTTCCTAGAACATGCGCTTATATTATGTATTACTTTAGTTTTTGTTGCTAATTATCTTACATGGCATGTATGTGTGCATGCAGATACAAAATCATGTAACTGGTTACCTACAAGAAGCTGAATGGGCACACAAGAATTACACGCCGAGCTTTAAGGACCAAGTGGATTTGACTAGCCTTACAATAGGCGCACCTACTCTATCTGTGTCAGTGATGGCTGGCATGGCTGATGAAATAATGAAGCAAGCACTCGAGTGGGTCTCTACTGTGCCGAGTGTAGTCATATCAGCCGGAAAGATTGTACGTTTCATGAATGATATTGGTGCATTTAAGGTATATACATAATTACTCTTATTATCAACTAATTGTGCCTCATCCTTTATTTCACAATATAATATAGTATTGTGTTATACAGCGCCGAAAGTGCAAGGGTGATGCAGCAAGCTCCGTGGAGTGTTATATGCATGAGTATGGTGTCTCAGGTGATGTGGCCATTTCAAAGATTGACGCACTAATAGAAGATGAATGGAAGACTCTGAACCAAGCTCGTTTTGAAAATCATGCACTACTCCCAGCACTACAACGAATTATTGGCTTAGCTTATACTGCTTCGTTTTTCTATGATAACCGGAACGACGTATATACAAGCAGCACACTACTTCAGGAGATCATTGAGAGCTTCTTCGTCAAGCCCGTCTAGGATTCGCCAATTATAGGGATGTGCAACGGATTTTAGAAGAATCGTGTCGTGTATTTCATACTTCTGCCTAGTTTTTTTATGTAGATTCAAAAATTTATTTTTCCCATTTAGATGTCTCGAGTCATATTCTTAAATACATGATTCCACCCACATGTATGTGCCATATATCTAGGATTTTCAGTCCATATGATGTTGTCGAGCTGCATGTCAAAGTTTGTTGGATAGATTGGTACAATTTGATCCAAGCATGCACAACATTTGACAACTTTGTTTTCCTTTTTGTAATGGATAAATAAAAGAGAGGCAAAAATACAACATCATCTATTATTTAGTATCAAATATTGTCATGATGTATTGGCTCTATGTGCGCATGCATGTTCTTAAAAGAGGGACTTTTAGCCCCTCGTGGGCCCTATATCTACCAAACTAAGTGGAAAAGAAAAATGATCTCATTTTTCGCGAATAGATATGTGAACCTCATTCTCTACAGAGTTCATCATTTTCCTTCCAAACACCAGAATTTCCCTATAAATTGTTATTCTCGAGAAGATTTCTAAAACATCAAAAGAGTAAAAGGGAGTTTCTGACTTCTGATTATTAATATTTTTACTAAATAATACAAGTTAACAAATAATACTCCCTCCAGCCCATATTAATTGACTTGGATTTGTCAAAATTTGGATGAACCTATATATTAAATAGTGTCTAGATTCATCAAAATCTAGACAAATGTGAGTCAATTAATATGGGTCGGAGGGAGTATTGAAAATAGGTCATTAAACTGTACAATAGATATACAGAGTATATGAGTAATAGGTATTTGTTGCATGGTTGGGATTACCATATCTTGATATTAATATATTTTCATTTGTCAAGAAATCCTTTGAAATCAGTTGGTATAAGAGCATCTCCAATGGGATCCCCCAAATTTTGCACTCTTTTTTGTCCGATTTGGAGGGGGGGGATAGGGAGGTGGAGGGGACCTGTCCGCTCATTACACCCAAAGACATCCCCCAAATATTGTCCTCCCCCAAAATTCAAACTTGATTAGATTTTGATCAAACGAACATACATAGCATAGATTCAAACCATAGTTCGGATACATACAAACCAAACTACACTAAACAAAAACTAAACTAGATATTGAACTAAACTCAAAATTAAATTAACTAGACATATATCTACACTAGTACAAACTCGTTAGTTAGAGACTTAGCCCTAAGACGGTTTCTTGAAAGTTTCAAAAAAGTCCACCTCTGCTCGCCTCCTCAGCCGGTCACAATTTCTAGACTGCCTCTAAGAGTCTTAGAGTGGGTCCCGAACATTCCCTGTCTCTAATAAGAATCCTACAAAAGGAGGTTACAAAAACAAACCGTCTCTTGTAATATATTTAGACGGTCATTCATATAAACTGTCTCCATGAATTATCATCCAGAGACGAATGTTATTTTGGTCCGCCTCCAACTGTAGGACTAACATGTGCAGTTGCAGCAGACCCGAACAAGAGGTTCCATTGACTGTACCTTAGACTGATGGGAATAACAACCGTCTCTAAGAGTCGTCCCCTATAGGCGAATAGTTTTCCAACTCACCTCCTCGAATAAGAGAAAACGGTATCTATAGACCAAAAGGGTAGACACTACTAGGAAAACGGCTATAGGTAATCCACACATCCGTGGCGCACGTGCCAATGGTGCCCCACGGGTAAAATAGTCATGGCGCACTGCTAACAAGTGCCCTATGGCTAACTGGCATAACTATGGCCCACATGGTAGTGGCGCGCCTCGGTAACGTGTGGGTCAGTGCACGGCCGATCGCAGAGCACCTAGCCATAGCGCACATGTGCGTGGTGCACTACGGGTGTGGAAGGTAGCCGTGGCGCACATGGGCGCAGTGTGCTACCGGTAAAAGTGGTGCAGTCTATTGTGTAAGTGGACAAACTTACTTGTAGGTCAACATCTTGTAACAGTTGATGAGTGCAGCATCACGTCATTGGGAGACCCCAAGCGGAAGGTATGATGTAGTTCAGCAGGCAAGTTTTGCTCAGTAAGAAACCAAGGTTATCGAACCAGTAGGAGGACGGAAACACCCCAAAGGTGCTACAAGCAACATGGAGACCTGCACAACACAAACTCAAGACTTTGCCCCAACTAACAGTGAGGTTGTTAATCTCACCGGTTGCTGTAACAAAGGATTAAACGTATGTGTGGAAGGTAATAGTTTGCATCAAGTAAACAAGTAACAGTTGATGATTTATCAATGGTAAAGACTGGACCGGGGTCCATAGTTCACTAGAGGTGCTCTCCTTAGATAAACAACATGGCATGTAGGATAAACAAATTACAGCAGGGCAATTGACAGGAACTGAGCAAGGCATAACAATGCATTACCAGACAAAAAGATCCTATGAGATTCGATTGGGCAATACAACAATATATATAGACCGCCATCCAACTGCATCTATGACAAGAAGTCCACCTTCAGATTATCATCCGAACCCCCTCCAGTATTAAGTTGCAAGCAACAGACAACTGCTTTAAGCAAAGTGTGTAAGGTAAACAATCCACTTGTTCCATGAACAAGAGACTGTTGTTTTCTCCCTTGTAGCAACAACACATCTACAACCGAAGATATTTATGTCACTTTCCTTGGAAACTAGAGGCATGAACCCACTATATATCGAGCATAAATATCCCCTCTTGGAGTCACTAGCAACTACTCGGCCAAGATAGCTACTAACAACGGAGAGCATGCAAGATTACAAACAACACAGACATGGTAATATCAAATAGACAAAACCATTAATCAATCTGACATAGTATTCCATTTCCATTTTATTCCCGAACCTTCCCCAGAAAAATCCCGTTTTGGGTGGAATTTTCCGACTTTATCCAGCTATGTAGCAAGAAATAGGCGAGATAATCCTTCAGAGCATCTAACTTGATACAATTTATTTCTGCGTTTTAGCTCTTCTCTTTCAAGTATCATCAAAAGCGAAGCATGGACAATGTGCGGTAAATCGCACGCTAAAGTAGCGTTTCCGTTCGTTTATCTTGATGTGTTTCGGTTGCATATTGGTCAAAAAGTAGGACTATCTTCATCTTATTGGAGAAGAGGGTAGCTATAGCGCTCTCCTCCTTCATCTTGACCTTTTCTCTTTTACCACAGGAAGTTCTCCAAAAGGATTCTTTTTTTTGCGAATGTGTCACAGCTGATTACACCTTTTTTTCCATTTTAAAGAGTGGCTTTCTATGTCCAATATCTCGATCGAAGTATGGAGGTCAAAATAAATAGACTAATGATGAATGGAAAGGAATTTGGAGAGATTGGCTCTATAGAAAGGGAAGCGAGTCTTTGAAATATGTTAGCGCCGAGGGTTCACTAAACCTACTATCCTTCTGACTTTCGTGTTTCGTAACTCATTAGATTCCTAGCTTTTTAGTTGGGGCTTTGGCAGATAAATAGCTAGATCTGTAACAATCAAAATAAGTCGGTGTTCAGTTTATTAGAGCAAGGAGAAAGTTCACTAGATAGGTTGGACAATGAGGGCGTTTACTCTCCCTATCTCGAGTAGGATCATTGAAAAGAAAGAAAAGGAATGGTTTCTTCAACTGGCTTGTGCCACAGCTCATAGCTCGAATCGGTATTGGAAAAACGGAAGGAAAGTAAGGCTCTAGCGCCTTACTTTCTCGTTGAACTAATTCTTGCAATACATACAAATTGTTTAAGAATCTGGATGAACAGAAAGTAGTAAAGTCTCATATTTTGTAATAAAGTGACAATAGTCACATTGAACCTTCGAATATGCTCGAAGATCTCGAAATGATCTTCCAGTTCCGGGGAGAATTCACAAAACTCCGTTTCCATAAAGAATTTTATGGAGTTTTCCCGTATTTCGACCGGAGAATCTAACATAGACATTACTGTCAAGATTCTGACCAAAAAATGGTACATTCCATGCCCTTGGAGAACGCTTTGTCGTGCAAAGTCAGGTCCTTTATTATCTTGCTTGATAGGGTCAAGATAGGAAATATAGCATGGAGTGGCGGGGGAACTATTTGCTTCTCAGCCCACTGATGTATGTATGGCTTGCTTTCTTTAATCAGAACTCTTGACTACGGATTGACTTCCAAAATACAACAAAGGGTTATGGTGAATCCCGGTGTCGGCCCAGATAGAAGACAACAAATTCATTATTCATTAGTTGCAATGGGGTGCCCGTCTTGCGTAACTGACCACTGCAAATCAAGTCTAAAGTGCTTATATGCTTAACACATTTTTGTCTCAATGACAGGCCGCTTGAACATTGTATGATTTTTTTAAGAGACTCAATCTTATGTATCTACTTATTGTCTTTTTGCCTTTGCTCAGTAGTTCCGTAGCCGTTTTTTTGGACGTTTTCTAGGTTCTGAAGGAACCGCTATAATGACCACCACGTGCGTTTCATTTTATTCGATCTTATCTTTGATTGATTTTTATGAAGTCAATATCCATCGGATCCCCGCAAACACAACATGCATGATTACAAATAGATTAGATCTTGATCATGAACGGAGCTCACAAGATCTATACATGAAATCACAAGGAGGAGATACAACCATCTAGCTACTACATGGACCCATAGTCCAAGGTGGAACTACTCACGCATCATACCGGAGAAGAAGGCCTCCGGGATGATCTCCCCTCCGGCAGGGTGCCGGGAAGAACTTCAGATCTCCCCAATCTAGGGACGACGGTGGCGGCGGCTACGGAAGGTTTCGTGGAGTTTTGATCGGGGTGCCTAGGGTTTTTGCATCGGGGGCTTCTTATAGACGAAGAGGCAAGGCTAGGAGGCGGCCGGAGGGCCCACACCCTACCTAGGCATGGGGTGGGCCCACCCGTGCCTAGGGAGTGTGGTCGCCCTGGTTCGCTTCTCCGTCTCTCCTCTGGACTTCGTGTCGCCCACGGTAAAATAATGACTTTGGCTTTTGTCCCGTCCGATTCCGAGAATATTGATTTTCTGCCTTTCTGGAACCAAAAACAGAAGAAAACATGCAACTGGCACTGTGGCAACTTGTTAATAGGTTAGTTCCAGAAAAGATATAAAAATACCTCAAACTGTAGACAAAGCAAAGCAAAGTAGATACTAAACAAGCATTGAGCATCAAAAACTATAGATACGTTTCCGACGTATCAAGCATCCCCAAGCTTAACTCCTGCTCATTCTCGAGTAGGTAAGTGGTAAAAGAATAATTTTTAAGGTGACATACACCATCAAAACCAAGATCAAACCATTTGCAAGCATTGCGAGTTGGGATGAAAGAACTCTAAACATGTGCATGAAATATGGAGTTCTAACAATAGGACATAGTAACTATGCATGCAACATGAAAGGCTACAAACAAAGATACTGAATAACATATGCATTGAAAAACATTTGTTTGTTTCACATACAGAAAACATGGCATAGTGGCAATCAGCTTGTCCCTCATAGAGTAGCAAATAGATGCATAGGACACCTTCAAAGTTCACAAGGGTGACTAGAAACAAGTAGCACAAGAACAAGTAATATCACAATATGCATTAATCAATAAGTTTTGGTACACTTCACACAGAATGACAACTATTCTCTCTTAATGGTGCCTAAAATTAGAAGGTGGAGACTCAAATAATGGTGGAAGAAAGGTCCTTCATAGGGAAGCAGGGATTTCAAGTTTCAAAAAGAGCTTCCAAAAATTATGGTACTTGTTAGCTTTCATCCCTCATTGCCCCTATCATAAGCATCTTGAAGTGATTAAGGTTAAAGTGAACAAAGATGGAGTATATTCTTGACAAAGTATAAGTTGGCAATCTCAAGTCTCTTGAATACGAGGGCCACACCTCATGCTACTCAACTTCAGTCACCTGTAAGTTCTTGTCATTGTAAGTACATGCGTATCATAGATAACTGCCAACAAGGTACCCCTTGCACATGGTACAGGAGCTATCCCATAACCAAAATGACAAGGCAAGCAGACAATGAGCATCTCAGCGATCTTTTTATTTACTATATGCATAGCTTTTTCTTGAGGATGCTTCATAGATAGCTCACTATGGTGATGCTGCAAGTTTCCACCATGATTAGGCATGGCTTAGGCTAGCGGCCTAGGCGTTTCTTTAACAGAAAATACATACTCCATGGACTTACAAGTTCCCTCTTTATTTCACACCGGTGACATCCATAGACAAAAGAGCATGATATCAACCGAGTACAAAGTACAAGTGCAATGTTGAAAACATTCCCCATGACAGCACGGTTCTGCTAATTCCAACGTATAAGTGCAAACATATACAACATATATGACACAATGGTTCAAGTTTATTAGGGGCAAAGAATAATAAGTGTGCCATAAGGTTTGTGAGAGCTTTAATCACTAAGTTTTCACATAACAAAATATTTTTTTAATTGGAAGATAGCTGAAAACAAGAATATACTTGGAATGGTGTAACACACCATGCATAGGAGTTTATAGTGGACACTTTGGAATAACTTTGTTTCTTGGGAGTTGGAACCATGAGTAGAACTTACTCATACAAGTGGAGGCTAGCAAAAGACTGGGATCAACCAACTAAGAGAGCAATAATGGCCATAATCATGCAATGCAACAAAGCAAACTAATCAAAGCAAAAATTGGTACTACAAGTCAAGGACTAAATGATCATAGAGGATAATGGTGACTTGTCATAGTCATAACAAGGTGTGAGCATGTGCCAAGTCAACCCAAGCAAAACATCAAAGGAGAATACCACAATACTATGCTTTTGCAAGCTAAAACAACGCATAATTTCTTTCAGGAACACTAATCAATCCCAATTGTTTGGAACAATACATGCTATAGCAATAATCACTAAGCATAATGCCAAAACAACACCTAGCATGTCATGCTAAAGTCTAAGTCAAAGTCAATGCAAGCTCCTCTTGCACTTCTAGCAAGAACTTACTACTCTTTTCCAAACACCAAGCAAACTTATTTGCAAAACAACACAACGAGAAAAGGGGTCCAAAATACTAAAGAAAACTAAACAAACTAAGCAAAGCAAACGAAAACTAAGACGCTCCAAGAACAACACAACTGTGCATGAAACAATAAAACAAAGTGTCTAGACATACCTGAGCTTTTTATTGATGAAGAAGGGGATGTCTTGGGCATTCCCAAGCTTTGACGCTTGTACCTCTTGGATATTTCTTGGGGTGACACCATGGTGGCATCCCCAAGCTTGAGATTTTGTCCATTCTTCATCTCATTGCATCATTCTCTCTCTACACCTGAAATTTTTCCTTCATACAAAACTTCACACAATCTTCATTAGCAACATTAGCTTATTCAAAAGATATTAGACCACTGGCAAAGCTTTGGAACAGCAAGACTTTTCACTAAAAACACAAGATACTGTAGTAACTTCTTCAAAAAAAACTGAATTTACCTGAAGAGAGCTCAAAAAGGAATCAATAAGAAGCAAATGCAAATAATGGCAGAAATCTGTCAAAACAGACCAGTAGGTAGAAACGATTTTTTTCGAACATCTTCTGTTGCTCAAATCGAAAAGTGTTGAAATAACGTAAGTTAGCCAACATACCGGGGGATGTATTCGTAAATTTTGATCTCAATCCCAATTACAGAGCCTCCTCATGAATTTGTTTGGTGAAGGACATAAATCTGTTTCGGGATAGCAACTCCCCAAATCTTACTTCCCTCTCATTAGAGGTCATTCTTGGCACAACAAAGCAAACAAAAAGGATAAGGATAGGTTATTACAGAGGTAATAACTTCCAAGACTCAAGGAAACTCTTGGGTTATCTCCCAACAAGTACTTTTCTTTAACGTCTTTAAGTTAGGCACAAGAAGCAAGAAGAATCAAGTATTTTCAAATAAAGAATTGCCCCTCTTGTTCCTTCTTTTCTTACCTTTATTTTTATTCTTAGGGAAGATATGATTGCTTACCGGGGGAGTAAAGTGCATGATGCCTTCTCCCACGTCTATTACTGCCCCAAGGTGTTTCAGTAGAGATCTTCCAAGTGTGATCTGTCCTTTGCCTACACATTCATTAACAAGATAATCAATAAACACCATTTTCCCTGAGATTTTTGTAAACACACCTTCAGCTATTCCATTGTGCAATATAGTGGCATTGTTGGTAAGAGAGATTTCCTCTCCTCCTTCAATAAGCCCCCAAAGACTCAGGGAATCAAAAATATCTTTAGGCATGAGACAAAATTCAGACATGATATCACAGCGAGCATCAAAAAGTGTAGTGTTTATTGAGACTTTAATTGTGGGAAAACAATTTGAAGGCTCAGAATTTATGGGAACATAATCATGGTAAGCCCTAAGAGTGTGATAGCAACTATTCATGGCAGCAATACTGGTCTCAAGATGGTTCAACCTAACTAAAATACTTGTGAAAGAGGAATCAGACTTGGAAGGTGTACCATAGATCATGATTAATTTTCTTATAGCATCATAAGATTCATCCTCAGTACAAAGCAAAAAATCTATTCCAGCCACAACATCCAAAGCATATCTATAACGAAGAGCAATACTGCGGTAGAAACTGTCAATAACCAAGCTGAGGCTTACCTCAGGCTCAGTTTCCCTCTGGAAAGCAGAGATTCTAGACCAAGCTTCCCTCTGGAAAGCAATATTTGAAGGAATGATGCCGTTGCTTTTATCAAAAGAGTTGCCATTATCTCTGCTATCATCTCCTTTTCAGTTTGTTGCACTAAAGAGATCTTGGTCTGTGGCTTTCCAAGGAGACCTGGATTGGTAGTTTACTCCTAAGGATAGTATATCAGAGAGGGCTGTTAAGCATATAAAAAGTAGATCTGTGGCTCGTGCTTTGTCGTTTGATAACTCTGATTGCTTGGGGGATGATCCCCCAGCATCGCCAGTGACTGCTACCAAGAAGCGTGCATCCAGAGGTAAGAGAGTAGTGGTTCAACATACAGAACGAAGAATCACTAGAAGCCGTTTAAACAGTGATGGCATGAGACCCCAGCCTATAACTGATGTGGTGATGAGGCCAAAGAAAAAAATTCGGGCAAAGATGCTGATTGTGGAACACAATGCTGATGATGCTACAGATAATTGTCAGGATAACAACCAGTGTGCAGAAGATGATCAGAGTCCCTACCCTGCAACACCAATATCAATAATGCAGCATGTGGGTAGGGAGCTGGGGATTGATGGGCAGAAGCTGGCCAAGGAAAAGCTTGAGGCTGATCCTTCTGGAAACCAATCAGAAAGTGGTGATGGTAATTAGTGTTCCTCTCTAGGTGACAGGGACTCACCATTTTAATTGCATGTACCTTTTCTTATTTGTTTCTCAAATGTTTAGCTACTGGGGAGTTATTTTGGTCACTACTGCTACTTTGTGTCAGTCCTTGTGTTATATCAGTTTATGGTTCTGCCTGGAATTATGTCTCAGGTGCTCTGTTATTATTATGGATAATTATATTAATGAGTAGCTTGTCTAAAAGGAAGTGGCGTATTCTTTGCCGGAATATGCGTGGGTTGAATTCTAACGCACGTCAAAAAGAAGTGTTTCACAAGATAAATGAGAGTGAATGTGATGTCATTTGTTTACAATAAACTAAATGTGAATCCTTTGATTGGAAGTTAATTAGAAAATTCTGCCTAAAAGATTTGATAACTTCTCTTACTCTCCTTCGATTGGAGTTTCGGGGGGTATTATTGTTATATGGAATTCATCGGTTTTTGCTGGTATTTTGGTTGAAACTCAAAGATTTGTTCTGGTGGTCATTTTTACCTCTGCTCATAACTCAGCTCAGTGGGTTCTAGTTTGTGTCTATGGGCCGTGTTCTGGACAAGAGAGAGACAACTTTGTGTCATGGCTGTATAATTTACAAATACCAATCAATGATAATTGGCTAATCGTTGGAGATTTTAATTTTATTAGATCACAAGATAATCGTAACAGACCTGGGGTAATATTAATGACATGTTCTTGTTTAATGAAATTATTGGTCACCTTGGTCTGATTGAGCTGCCCTTGAAAGGGAGAACATATACTTGGTCGAATATGCAAGCAAACCCACTTCTAGAGCATCTTGATTGGTCTTTTACAAGTGCTAATTGGATTTTTGATTACCCAAATACTTTGGTTCTTCCTTTAGCAAAAACAGGTTTATACCATGTTCCCTGTATTGTGAATATTGATACAAATATTCCCAAGGCTAGAATTTTTAGATTCAAAAACTACTGGGTGGATCTACCTGGTTTTAAGGAATGTGTGAACAATTCTTGGGAGAAACTTTCCAAAAAAAATATACCTCTGCTATTCTAGTGGATAAGCTGAAAACTCTAAGATTTGATCTAAAGAAGTGGCAAACTAGTCTTTCTAGACTGAAATTGCTCATTGAAGGCTGTAACAAGGTCATCTTATTTCTGGATTCATTAGAAGAGCATAGATGACCTCCTTATTGCTGAATGCAATTATTGGCGCAAGAGATGCACTATCCGTTGGAATAAACAGGGGGAGGATAACACTAAAAATTTTTCACGCGATGGCATCTGAGCGCTATCGCAGAAATAATATCACTATGCTGCGTGATGACCAAGGCAATGGATATTCTGATCATGCATCAATGGCTGGTATGTTGTGGAACAGTTATAAGGAAAAGATGGGTCGATCGGATGGTATCTCAATGCAATTCGATCTTAATAATCTTCTGAAAAGAGTGGATGGTTTAAATGATCTAACGAAGCCTTTTGATAAAAAAGAAATGGATGATATCATCATGGCAATGCCTCCTGATCGTGCTCCTGGTCCAGATGGGTTTAATGGACTTTTATTAAAGAAATGCTGGCCAATTATTCAAAATGAATTCTACAGGTTAACAAAGGATTTTCATGATGGAACTTTGGATCTGCAGAATATTAATGGTTCCCAGATTACTCTTGTTCCTAAGAAACAAATTCCTATGGAAGTAAATGACTTCAGGCCAATTTCTTTAACAAATGTTTGTCTCAAATTTCTTACTAAGTTGGCTGCCAACAAACTTCAAGAGAAGATTCTGGAATGCATACATAAGAATCAATATGGATTTCTTAGGTCTAGATCAATCCAAGACTGTTTGGCCTGGTCTTTTGAATATCTGTTTCTATGCCAAGCTTCTAAGAAACCAATCATTATCCTCAAACTGGACTTTGCCAAAGCATTTGATACGATTGAGCATGAGGCCATATTGGATATAATGCTGCATATGGGTTTCAACACACAATGGCTTGGTTGGATGAAACCTATATTGTCCTCTGGTACATCGGCTGTTCTTCTTAATGGTATCCCAGGAAAACAATTTATTTACAAACATGGAGTACGACAAGGCGATCCATTATCTCCACTGCTATACACCTTTGGTTCTGACTTATTGTAGTCTGCAGTCAACTTATCGGTTAGAATGGGAGAAATATGTAAACCTATTAATACAAATGATGCTGACTTTCCCATTATCCAATATGCGGATGATACATTGATGATCATGCCGGCTGATTTGGAACAGTTAAGAGCTCTTAAAAGATTGTTACATAAGTTCTCTTTATCCACTGGCCTGAAGATTAACTATGGCAAATCTCAGATGGTTCCACTTAATGTGCCAGATGATTTACTTAAAGAACTATCTGAGGATTTTGGCTGTCAGATTGGCACAATGCCTTTCACATACCTTGGACTACCCCTGGGAACGACTAGGCCTACTATCACTGTCTAATGCCTCTAGTATGTAGACTGGAAAGGAAGTTGACATCCAGCTCTAGTTTTCTCTCTCAAGGTGCGAGACTGCAACTGATTAACTCGGCTTTGGCTTCCATGCCGCTTCATTTTATGTGCACCTTGCAATTGGCTAAAGGCTTTACTGTTCAATTGGATCGTATTCTAAGACAATGTCTCTGGAGAGACAAGCATGATGAACCAAAACAGTCCTCGGCGGCTTGGGAGTTAGTTTGTTTGCCAAAAGATAAGAGTGGTCTTGGTGTGGTTGATTTTCAGAAGAAGAATGCATCTTTGTTGATCAAATTCCTCGATAAATTTTACAATAATAAGGGGATTCCTTGGGTACAGCTAGTATGGAGTTCCTACTATTTTGATAAGGTTCCCCATGCTGAAAATCTGTGTGGCTCTTTTTGGTCGCGAGACGTGCTCAAACAGGTTGATAATTTCAGAGCAGTGGAAGCGGTAACAATGGGAAAAGGTGATACTTTCCTTTTCTGGTCTGACAATTTGTCTCTATAGGGCAGCATCCAACCCCTAAAACTGAGATTCCCAAGGCTATTCTCATATGTTTTAAATGAAAATTTATCTGCCGCTGCGGTATATTCTATTCAGGATATCCATAATCTTTTTTATCTCCCACTTTCGGCTGTTCATACCAGGAACTCGATGAGCTAAAATTGTTGATGCAGTGTAATGACCATGCAGAAGGATGTCTAGAGCTATAGATGGGGTGACACATATACTCCTGGTAACTTCTATAAGTTTATTCATGAGCATATTCAAGCACCAAAAGTTTTTTCTTGGATCTGGAAATCTAGCTGTATTATGAAAACAAAGGTGTTTGCTTGGCTTCTGCTCAGGGACTGACTAAATACAAGAGATCTTCTCCAGAGAAGACATTGGCATGTCATAGATGATGTTCACTATGAGCTTTGTCCATTGAGAGCATATGAGGATAGAATACACCTGTTTTTTGAGTGTAATTTCAGTGCTAGGATCTGGAACTATTTACAGATATCGTGGCAGCCCTATAATGACTTGCAGCAGATTGTCACTTTTGCTAAAAAGGATTTTGGCCATCCTTTCTTTATGGAGGTGTTAATAACTGCTTGCTGGAACATTTGGTTGGTTAGAAATGGGAAGATTTTCAACAATGAAAGGCCAACCTTTTCCAAGTGGAGAGCTCAGTTCATCCATGACATTATTCTGTTGCAGCACAGGATTAAACATAGATACAAAGATAAGCGTATGGCATGGATTGCCAACCTACATTAGAGCTTTCTGTATTTTTGTGTATAGGTAAGTTACAGGTGTTCTTGTGGTATTTTATGTTTTCCTTTTGTAAATAACTTCGTTTGGTTTTTGAGTAATAAAATACTGTGGGGCGGTTGCCTCACAGTCAGGGGTCAAAAAAAGCTTCCTTAAAACTTTCTTCACTTTTTTTCTTAAAAGTGGAGATTTCTACCATAGGGGAAATAAAGGCAGACCCTGACATGGCAGCAACTAGAGCAAGAACTAATTTTTTTGTGTTTTTAAATAAAGCAAGCAAACCAAACTAGACTAATTTTTTGGGTTTTTTGAAAAGAGGCAAACAAAACCAAGCAAAAGAAACAAAGCAAACTAAAAACAAAGTAAAGAGAAAGGAAGTGAAGGACTCCCCTAGTGAAGACGTCCTTAGCCTCCCCGGCAACGGCGCCAGAAAACTTGTTGATGACTCCTTGATGGCGCCAAAGAACTTGGTGCTTGATGTGGAGTCTTGTTGGGAACCCCAAGAGAAAGGTGTGAAGAGTACAACATCAAGTCTTCCCTCAGTTGAGACCGAGGTTATCGAACCATCAGGAGGAAGGAAACGTCACACAGGTGTTGCAAGAAACACAGAGACCTACACAACAAAAACTCAAGAATTTGCCCCAACGAATCAGTGAGGGTTTTGTAACATCCTAGAATTAGCACCTAGAATTATAGAGGACACTCGTTTGAGCATTGCATTCATGCATGAAAAAATCCGGAGAATTTTCGCGCAAAACAAAAAGACCTATAGAGGGATCGAGGTCTCTCTTGTTCTAAAGGAAACACTAGAGCAAGTGCGATGAATTTTGACATGACCTCTACTGAATATTCATATTTGAGGGAAAACAATTTAAGTTGAATACTCAAATACTTTATTTGAATTCAAAAGTAAATTGAAAAGAATTAACAATAGAATAGAAATGGTAAATTATTGAATAAATAAATAGATATCATCATATTCACCATACATTTGAATTATACAATAATTTGGAATTATTATTTCAAAAACAATAAATATTACATAATATTTAATAATACAACTGTATAACAGGTACAACAATTAGTAACTAGTACAATTTAGAAATGAAATAAAATAAAGCATTACTTTATTACAATTAGAATAATCCAAAGTTTACAAAATGGATAAAGAAAATTACAAGTACTAAGAATAAAAAGAATTTCTTTATTACAATTATATTGAAATTACAATGCTTCCCACCTCACCCAAAATAAATAAAAGGGTAAATTACAAAAGAATAAAGTAAACCCCTAAAATATTTCTGAACTCAGTTTCCTAATTCATCTCTGGTATCTTCTTTTCTTCTTATTCCTTTGTCCCTGCAAAACAGCACAAAAGATAACAAAACAAAAGAAAAAGAATAAAATAAAGATAATTGTTTGAGATGAATGCTACTCTCAGTTTGGCATTGTGATGCATTGTTGAACACATCATTGAGTATTTCTTTAAAAAGGGGCCAAAGAGTAGTATCTGTTCTTATTCTGGAATATTGCCTCAGACTAGTGCATCATAGGCTGGTATAGGGGCAAGTTTCACCAAGGACAGTTAAGTGGCAAAGTGATGATATTCAAACCAGCCGAGCACATCCACAAGGGATCAGCTTCCAGACTAGGAAATATATGGCAATGGGACAAAACCCCTGGAACAGGCAGGCAACTTATACACACAGCTGCATGTGATGTGTTGTCGATTAAGCACGGGAAGTGACCAATATAGAAAGAGCAACTGCAACCACTACTGGGAGAGGTGCTGCTCACACATTCATTCTCTCCCAGGACGGCACAAACTAAATCAACTCAAAACACAAGACCACATCACATATAACTCTAGCTTTGGATCTCAGCTAAACAACCAACCACACCACTAGCCATATTTCATCTCCACACCCCAACTCTAGTTGCTCCCTAAAAGCCATCCAAGAGCTAGAACAAGAAGAAAATCAGGACACGATAATAAGCTAGCTCAAGAGGAGGAGGAGCAGGCTAGTAGCTAGGAAGAAGGAAGGATCCACAACATACCAAGGTGGAGTAGTTCAAGCCCAATAGAAAGAAGATCTAGTTGATCAAATCCAAACACATCCACAACACATTTCAGCAACTTGTGCAGTATCAGGTAAATATCCATTCCTATGAACAATCATAGCATCTGTTCTTTTATGAAAAGATTTTTAAAAGGGGGAAGCTCCCAGTCTTGCATAGAAATGCTATGCAAGGCTCATCATAGAGCTTTGGAGCACTCAAGCACCTGTTCTTATTTAAATATTGTGCCTCAGCCTTTGCATCATAGGCTAGAAGTGGTTACACACATAAATCATCAAGAACAAATGACCTTTGACCAATTACATTAGTCAAAGTAGTAGCAGATCATATTAATTATGGTCATGCTGTTGTGCACCCGTTAATAAGGTTCCACAGTAGCAATCTCATAAATAATAAGGCCACTATAATTAACTAAATCATCTCATCATCAAAAGACAGATTTTAAGCTCATCTGCAAGCAAGTACAAATACCACATAAATCATATTCCTAGACAAATAGTTTAGGAATCATTGATAAGGTCACCTTATTTACATAAGATAACATGTGCTTACAACCTCAGTCTATGCATCCTTGGCCTGGGAAATATTTCTAGTCAGCTGTAACACAACAGTAAGCCATGCTACCCAGCTGCTGCTATGCACACTCCAGGTAGAGGCACCACAACAACCAGTGCATTAGATGTCACGAGAGCCAGACACTATAACCATTTCATTATGCAGCAGAGATCAATTAAATGAATCTAATCATCTTCCTAGCCACCAAACTAGGAATCAAATCTTACATATGAGTTTCTGTCAAAAATTTACACTTCACTTCATCAAGTGATAAACCATAGAAACCAGGAGTATGACAAGTTAAAGCAACCAACACAACTAACCTGATACTAGAATAAATTCTAGGAGGTTAGGAGGGGTCACTATAACTATATCCTTCTCATATTCCCAAATTAATGATCATGGGATCATTTCCTTATAAATTTTCTTTATAAACATAGGCTCAGGCATATGAATGCTTAAGTAAACCTCCAGCACTAAGATCAATAGTCTAAATTAAAAATACCATCAGCAAAGATCATATTCTATCATCTGTTCCAGCAAACCATGAAACATAGCTTCAGTTCAGCAATGCATTGAATCAAAAATTCAGATAAACAACAGTACCAATAATTAACATATCCTTGATGCTGGGATGGGTAATTCATCCAAACTGAAGCAAGACACTTCGTTGTATCACATATATTCCAGAAATAATCCTAGGTATGTTAAGAACAGCATCAATAAACCATAATTTTGCACCTAAACAATTTCATCAGCGCGAAGGCTGGTCACTTAAGCATTACCTGTCTGAATACATGGTTGTGGTAGTAAACAAGGAGGACGACACCGGGGTTGCGGAAGTTGCCTTCCCGCCGTTGTCGGAGAAGAAATGATACCTCGGTACCTATCCCACCACCACAGGAAGGTCAGGAAGTAGCACGACGGAGCAACGAAGGGCGCCAGGGTTGCATCCCTGGATGCCGTCCCTCCGACGTCAGGGATGGGGGTAGGTCGTAGTGGCGACTGCAGTAACATCATCGTGGGGGCGTGCATGAGAGGCGGGGGAAATCAAATCAAGCCAAGGAGGTGGTAGATCATAGCACGGTGGGCCAAAGCTCCATCTGGCTGGCGCCAGAGGGCGGAAGAAGCTGCCGGAATCGAGCAAGCAACAACGACTCTGGCGAGAAGTGCGAGAAGAGGAACATGGATAGATAGGTGTTGCGAGAGGGGGAAGTTGGGCCGGGTGGGGTTATCCCCCAGGCCTGGTCTAGTTGGACCAGGCCGTCCGATGCAGCCAACCAAGAAACCTCCAGCTGGATCCTATGGGTCTGTTTCTAATAGATAAAAAGATAAAAAGTTGTTAAAGAATGAAATAAAAATTACCAAAATGCCCTTCTGACATTTAAAATTCTAGAATATTATAGAAAAATCATAAAAATACATCTAATATATGAAAATCATCATAAAATTAATATTTACCGAATAAAAAAATAACTTTACATGTTTAAAATAAAAATAAGGCAAATAAGTATTAACACCATTAAATCTTAAGTGAAATTTCATAAAATAAGGAAATACCCTAAAAATAAATAAAAAATCATTTTTGTATATTAAAATAACTCTACTGTTTTATAAAAACGCTAATTTAGAATTTTACAAATAAAACATAAAGTAAATATTTAAAGACCCTTAATTCTTTGATGAATTTTATAAAAATAAAGGTAATACTTAAAAATAAATAAAATTCATTTTTAAGGTCTTTAAATATGATGTTAATACTCATATATATATAATATGATGAACAATCATTATATATTAACCATTATTAACATAATTTTAAACTCTAACAAATTATTAAGATCATCTAATTATGCTCCCATTAAATAAATACATATTATTTTCTTAATAAGCAAAACAAATTTAATCTAAATCATTCACTTAAAATATAAAGTGAATAATTCCACACCTTAGTTATACCTATCATAAATCTAAAACTCGGGAATAATTAAAATATATTACATCTTAAGTTTACTTAACCTTTTAAAGTTAACTTTAGTCTCAAACCTTATAAACATTAGGTCTAATAAATCACTTATGTTTTTATAGTTAACTTTGGTCTATTTAACTTAAGACATAAAGCATCTCAAGTACAAACTAATAAATCAAACACCAAAAGACATTAATCATGTTTTATTAGCAATGATGATTGTTTAAACCTTAGAAAGGAAATCTTTTCTTCAAATGTTATTTTTTTTGCCACTTCAAAGAATAATCTCATAATAAATTCTTCAACTCTTAACAACTAAAACCAAGGACTCTTACCTTAGTCACCAAATAACAATTAAACATACTCACATTACTTTATACTGTACCTGTGTATTAAGAATTATTATCACTTAGGTTCCTTATAAAGATCATTACTTATAAAGTAAAACATGAAGATAGACAAGTAAGATTTAAGAAACCTTGTGTAGCATTCCATATGTGTGTATTTTATTGTTGTATAAATACATGTTGTTTCACACACACTCACAAGCCTTAATAAGAAGCACATGTATGAAACTTAATCTAAAAGGGCAACACATTCCAAGGAAACCAATTCCAGTATCCAAACCCTAAGACAACGTTATTCTCGAGATTCGCGTTTGTTAACTTGCATTACCTTACCTATGCATAAAAGCATCTTGCTTCTTTAAAAATTAGTCTTTAACGGACCAATGATGCAGATTTCAACTATTGGATCTTATATTGTCTTGAAGACCATGAGTGCATAATCTTGCAATCACAAAAGGCAAGTTCACACTTGCTCATGTCCTTTGATTATTTTCTGTAAAGTATTTTACAAATCCAGTGTTGTCATCACCTGCATTTGAAAAGGGCAGAAAAGACTATTTTCATAATAATGTGATTATAGGTTATTTACCATGAGGTAATAACCTACTATAAGAGTTCCGGTGGTAAAGGAACATATTATCTAGGACTTAACAACCAATGTCTCCAGTGATTCTTGCGCCGTATATCACGCGTTGAACATGAGATTTGGAATGGGACGAAGAAGTCAGTTGTATCTTTTCCCTCTCGCATGGAGCTGGATGTGCGGGTCGTGGCTGTTATCACTCGTAGCGTGCATGTTATATGGTAATTCATAGAGGATATGCAGCATATGGGTGGGAGCCCTCAACATCCCACAATAGTTCTGGCATCTGAACGGTCTGTACAAATCATTGCCGTAATTCAAAAGGTGGACATGGTGTACACCAAGGAGACATGCGGGGTCGCGGAGAAGGCAGTGATTGGCTTGGATCTTAGGTTGCGTCTCAAACCAAGGAAGTTTGAATGGGTACATACTCCCGGCCGTGCAACAAAACCTAAGGTCTCTCATGGGTAAAGTGACGCACCTCTGCAGAGTGTAAGAACTGTAACTTGTTACTCCCTGTTCCGGGAAGGAGCTGCGAACGCGGCAGGAAAGGAACTCCATGAAAGTTCTGGTAAACCCGTGAAGGCTGACGGACATAGATTTTCAGAATAAAAGCAACCTTTGAAGAAATGTTTACGAAAACCTGCATTGCCTATGACCTATGGTCTGTGGCTGTAGCTATAGTGCATCAAACACTCCTTTTCTAGTGAACTTGCTGAGTACGCTCGTACTCAACGTATCTTCTTAAGCATTGCTAGGTTCTAAAGCCAGTATAGACAATGTCTACATCAAGTTATGTTCCAGGAATCAACATTAAAAGCTAAAGCTCTTCAATGAAGTCAAGGAAGTCAACATATACATCAACTCAAGTGAAGACAAAGTTGCGAATTAGATAAGAATAGAATCTCTAGCCATAGAACCTACTTTTGTAGAGTACTACAATAGCAGCAGTACAAGCCAAATAGTTAGATGCTAATTTTATTAGCATAATAATTATGAGTTGTTTATTTCTGATTCTTCTTTGTAAAAAGTTTCTGTAGGGTTTGCAGCATAGAAAACAAAAAAATTCCTACGATGGGAACTATGTACCAAGATCTATCTACTAGATACAAACAACGGGCGGATGTATATCCGTAGAGAACATACCCTTGAAGACCGACAAAGCTTAACGAGTTCAACTCGTGGTTGATGTAGACGATCTCTTGCCGATCTCAAGATCGAGAGGAAGTCCTAGCGCCGCAAAGCAGCAGCGCATCAGTGCTCGCACACACGTACAAGACACCAGGCAACCTCCACCTCCTCGCTCCAGCGATGCAGAAGAAGCACAACCCTTTCTTGCCGAATAGCCACCGGGAACATGTATCTCGCTAGTCCGAGACCATAGGGGATAAATTCTAGAGGGGAAGAGAGATCCTTCACGAGGAGGTGTGAGAGACAAGTGAGAGGAGGGGCTCCTTTGATAGGAGGAGGGGGGAACCCCAAGGGGATGGCCGGCACATGGGGGCTGCCCCCTTGCCCTCCCCTCTTCATGTGGGTGGACACTCCACTCACAAAATTCCTTTAAATTCCCTCCACTCAAAAGTCCTCCCAAATTCCCATTAAATTTCCACCAAATTTAATGCAAACTCTCATTAAATAAAACTCTTTAATTTTTATTAAGAATTTTGTCAATTACTTTAATGACAAACATTCACAAATAACCCCTTGCTAGAATTACATTTCACATGCATAACCACTTTATGCAATTTCACCCGAAAACCTGTTTCGGTATCTAGTGAAATAAATTCCTGCGCTTGTTTATTCTTTCGGCATGAAACATTTGCTCCAACTGGATGCCAGTGTCCCTTAAGTGTGTCACCCTACGGTTCACGAATAATGCAGACATGATCGAGACCCTTCTCCGATCAATAATCAGTAGCGGGACCTGGAGATCCATACTGAATCCCACACATTCAACGATGACTTTTCCTATGATCGTCGAAACCTTTTATGATTGTATCTTAATCCCTTTGTTTCATGATATATTACATGTCTGAGATTCGATCATTGGTATCTCCATACCTAGTTTGATCTCGTTCCTGACATGCACTCTTTTCTCGTTCCCGTGATATAACATTCTAGTGATAAAATCACTTGCTTGCAAGCTAACCAATGTGATATCACCGAGAGGGCCCAGAGCATATCTATCCGTCATCGGATGAAAAAATTCCACTCTTGATCCATGATTCTCAACATAACACTTTAGTAGCTTTGAAGCCATCTTTATAATCACCCAATTACGGAGTGATGGTTGATGTCAACAAGAAACTCTTCCGGTGTTAGTGATTGGCATGATCTCATGGTCTAAGGATTAGGACTACTTCGTAGTTTGTTTATAGCAATATAAATTCAATGACTTTGATCGTAATGCTATACTTCGGATGAATGTTCATCACACCATTACACTCATGTTGTGATCTCGTTATTAACAACATCCAATGTCTATGATCAGGAAACCGTGATCATCTTGTTAATCAACGAACTAGTTATGAGAGAGGCATAACTAGGAACTTTCTGTTTGTTTATTAAACACACATGTATTAACGTTTCCGTATTAATACAATTATAGCATGCAAAATAAACATCTATCATATACTTGGAATACACATAATAAACATTTTATTATTGCCTCTCAGGGCATATTCCCTTCAGTCTCCCACTTGAACTAGAGACAATAATCTAGTTACATTGTGCTAACACCCATGGAGTTCTGGTGTAGATCATGTTTTGCTCTACGGAGAGTTTTAGTCAACGGATCTGCTACATTGAGATCTGTATGTACTTTACAAATCTTTATATCTCCATCCTTGACATGCTCGCGGATGGAGTGAAACCGGCGCTTAATATGCTTGGAATGCGTGTGAGACCTTGGCTCTTTGGCATTGGCAATGGCACCATTGTTGTCACAATAGATCACCATTGGGTCCAACGCGTTTGCAACCACACCTAGTTCATATATGAGCTCCTTCATCCAAACTGCTTCCTGAGCCGCTTCTGAAGCAGCAACATATTCGGCCTCCGTTGTTGATCCCGCCACCACAGGTTGTTTGGAGCTCCTCCAACTAACCGCTCCGCCATTCATGAGAAATACGTATCCGGATTGAGACTTAGAGTCATCCGGATCGGTGTCAAAGCTAGCATCAACATAACACTTAGCGACGAGCTCTTCTTCACCTCCGTATACAAGAAACATATCCTTAGTTCTTCGCAAGTACTTAAGGATATTCTTGACCGCTTTCCAGTGTTCTGAACCTGGATCCGATTGGTACCTACTAGTCAAACTAATAGCATGTGACACATCCGGTCTTGTACATAGCATGGCGTACATTATATAGCCTATGGCTGAAGCATAGGGGACCTTGTCCATTATCTCTCTTTCTTCTGCCGAAGCCGGACTTTGAGTCTTACTCAATGTCGTGCCTTGTGTCATAGGTAAGAACCCTTTCTTACTATTTTCCATTTTAAACTTCTTTAAAATCTTATCAAGGTATGTACTTTGCGATAGCCCTATTAGGCGCCTAGATCTATCTCTATAGATCTTTATGCCTAATATGTATGACGCTTCACCTAGGTCCTTCATTGAAAATTTGCTGTTTAGATAACTTTTTACACTGTTTAAAAGATCTATATCATTTCCGATCAATAATATGTCATCCACATATAATATCAGAAATGCCACATTGCTCCCACTCACTTTCTTGTAAATACAAGATTCTCCATAAGTTTGGACAAATCCAAACTCTTTGATCACATCATCAAAGCGGAGATTCCAACTTCGTGATGCTTGCTTCAATCCATAGATGGATCGCTGAAGCTTGCACACCTTGTTAGCATCCTTAGGATCGACAAAACCCTTTGGTTGTATCATATAAAACTCTTCTTCAATATTACCATTGAGAAACACGGTTTTGACATCCATCTGCCATATCTCATAATCGAAATATGCAGCAATTGCTAACATAATCCTAACTGACTTTAGCATCGCTAAGGGAGAGAATGTCTCATCGTAGTCAACTCCTTGAATTTGTCAAAACCCCTTTGCGAAAAGTCGAGCTTTATAGACGGTTACATTACCATCAGCATCAGTTTTCCTTTTGAAAATCCATTTGTTCTCCATGGCCTTTCGGTCGTGAGGTAAGTCCACCAAGTTCCAAACTTGATTTTCATACATGGATTCCATCTCGGATTTCATGGATTCTAACCATTTGTTGGAATCCGGGCTCATCATCGCTTCTTCATACGTCGCAGGGTTATCATTTTCATCAACCATGAAATTCATGACAGGATTTCCATACAGCTCGGGAGCTGCACGCGTCCTGCTTGACCTGCGAGGTTCAGTAGTACTCTCTTTCGGAGTTTCATGATCATTATCATTAGTTCCTTCTTCAACTGGTGGAGCCAACTCTGGAACAACTTCCGGCGCTGAGCCACTCGCCATACTTTGAAGAGAAGGTTCAATAACCTCTTCGAGTTCTACCTTCCGACTACTCACATCTTTCGCGAGAAACTCTTTCTCTAGAAAGGATCCATTCTTGGCAACAAAAACCTTGCCCTCAGATCTGTGATAGAAGGAATACCCAATAGTTTAATTAGGGTATCCAATGAAGACGCATTTTTCCGCTTTGGGTTCGATTTTATCCGGTTGAAGTTTCTTCACATAAACATCGCATCTCCAAACTTTAAGAAATGACAGCTTAGGTTTGTTTCCAAACCACAATTCATACGGTGTCTTTTCAACGGATTTAGATGGTGCCCGATTTAAAGTGAATGCAGCAGTTTCTAGTGCATAGCCCCAAAATGACAATGGCAAGTCCGTCAGAGACATCATAGATCGAACCATATCTAATAAAGTACGATTACGACGTTCCAACACACCATTTCGTTGTGGTGTTCCGGCAGGTGTGAGTTGTGAAACAATTCCACACTCTTTCATGTGAGTGCTAAACTCGTAACTTAGATACTCACCTCCACGGTCGGACCGTAGAAATTTGATCTTTCTATTACGATGGTTTTCCACTTCATTCTGAAATTCCTTGAACTTTTCAAAGGTTTCAGACTTGTGTTTCATCAAGTAGATATAACCATATCTACTCAAATCATCCGTGAAAGTAACAAAATAATGATATCCACCTCACGCCGACACACTCATTGGACCACATACATCAGAATGTATGATTTCCAATAAATCTGTCGCCCGTTCCATTGAACCGGAAAACGGTGTTCTAGTCATCTTGCCCATGAGGCATGGCTCACATGTATCAAATGATTCATAATCAAGTGATTCCAAAAGTCCATCCGAATGGAGCTTCTTCATGCGTTTAACGCCAATATGACCTAGACGGAAGTGCCACATATATGCGGATATATCATCATTTAGTTTAATCCTTTTAGCATCAAAATTATGAATATGTGTAACATTATTATCGAGATCCAAAAGAAATAAACCATTCATCATCGGTGCATGACCATAAAAGATTTCATTCATATAAATAGAACAACCATTGTTCTCGGATTTAAATGAATAACCACTTCGCATCAAACACGATCCAGATACAATGTTCATGCTTAGTGCAGGCACTAGATAACAATTATTCAAGTTTATAACTAATCCCGACGGCAAGTGGAGAGGCAGCGTTCCAACGGCGATCACATCAACGCCTGATCCATTGCCGACACGCATCTTGACCTCACCCCTTGCTAGCGGTCGCTTGTTCCGCATCCCCTGATTCGAGTTACAAATATTAGCAACTGAACCGGTATCAAATACCCAGGTGCTACTGCGAGCACTAGTCAAGTACACATCAATAACATGTATATCATATATACCTTTGTTTGCCTTGCCGGGTTTCTTGTCTGCCAAATACTTGGGGAAGTTGCGCTTCCAGTGGCCAGTCCCCTTACAATAGTAGCACTCGGTATCAGACTTGGGTCCAACTCGGGGTTTCTTTTCAGGAACGGCAACAGGCTTGCCGCCCTTACTTCCCTTCCGTTTTCCCTTCTTGTCTTTCTTGAAACCAGTCTTCCTATTGATCATCAACACTTGATGTTCCTTTTTGATCTCCACTTCTATAGTTTTAAGCATTGATAGAAGCTCGGGGACAGACTTCTTCATGCCTTGCATATTATAGTTCATCACGAAGCTCTTATAGCTAGGTGGCAGAGACGGCAGAACACGATGGATGCCTAAGTCAATGGTAATCAATATTCCCAAGGACACAAGCTTATCGGCGTAACCCGACATCTTGAGTACATGCTCACTAACGGAGCTGTGCTCTTCCATCATGCAGCTAAAGAACTTTTCTGAAGCGTTGTAGCTCTCTACAGCAGCATGTGTGTCGAAAATCATTTTCAACTCACCCATTGTATCAAAAGCATTGCCATTTTCGAAAACGCTTTCGAAGTTTCGGCTCTAGCCCATACAATATGCCGCAATGAACTAAGTTGTGGTCCTCCTGACGAGTCTGATAGACATTCTTCTCCTCGTCAGGGGCATCATCTAAAGGTGGGGGGCCTAACGGCGCTTCTAGGACATATTGCTTTTGTGCAGCAGAGAGGAGAATCCTCAAATTCATGGCCCAATCGATAAAGTTGCTACCGTTCGTTGCAAGTTTCTCTTTCTCCATGAACACATTGAAATTAAAAGCAGGTGGTGCCATCTACAACAGAATTTGTAAAGTTTAGACTAAGTGTATGATAGATTGAGTTCAACTAATCCATATTACGAATGAACTCCCACTAAAAAACGACATCCCTCGTGCCTTTTTGGTGATTACATGAACCAAATCCACTACACCAAGTCCGATCGTCACGTGAGTCGGTGTAGCTTCAAAGGCGAGCATCAAATGGGCATCATATCAACTATATGACTCATGCTTAACCTTTCGGTCCGTGTTCCGAGGCCATGTCTGTACATGCTAGGCTCGCCAAGTTAGAACCTTAGTATTCGCGTGTGTAACTGTTTTACACCCGAAATATGGTCGTGGATCCAAGAACACCCGATCATCACGTGATGTCTTGGAGCGACGAAAACATAATCGGTGCATACTAAAGGAAGAACACATTCTTATCTTGATATTTAAATGAGGGATCAATTTATTATGCTAACAAAGCGCTAAACAAGCAATATAAGATGCTATCAAACATCACATGTTTATTAGTGAAATGATATGGTTCCCGCATATGATCTCTATCATGTGCATCGTGGTATGATCACTATCATACCTATATGTGTAAATCCAAGGTCTATGGAGTTTACACGCTATGTGTGTTGTAACAGTATCATCTCATACTTCTACTTACAACATTACCATATCATAACACTAGCCTAGCAACAATCTAAACTAGACGCCTCTAATTTATCCATTGCAAGTTTTACGTGGCTTAGGGCTTTCGACATAGAACCGTTCTTACCTACGAACATGAACCACAACGAGGATAACCAAATTGTTGACAACTCGTTTGCAAAATAGATATTGACTATAGTAGGAGAGACAGACACCCGCTAGCCACTTATGCAAACTATTTGCATATCAATCGTGGAATAGGTCTCATGTGCGAGGACATGTAAAGTTTGTCCGGGCCACTTCATCCCACTATGCCACCAATATCCAAAATTACAACAAAGGAGCAACAACATGATCATCATCGCCCACATACTCATATGTGTACTACCCGTGTAAAGTATCTACGCATAGATCCGGCTCTGATACCACTTTAGGGTTCGCAGCATAGAAAACAAAAATTTTCCTATGATGGGAACTATGTACCAATATCTATCTACTAGATACAAACAACGGGCGGATGTATATCCGTAGAGAACATACCCTTGAAGACCGACAAAGCTTAACGAGTTCAACAAGTGGTTGATGTAAACGATCTCTTGCCAATCTCAAGATCAAGAGGAAGTCCTACGCCGCAAAGCAGCAGCGCATCCGTGATCGCACACGCGTACAAGACACCGGGCAACCTCCGCCTCCTCTCTCCAGCAATGCAGCGGAAGCACAACCCTTTCTTTCCGAATAGCCACCGGGAACATGTATCTCGCTAGTCCGAGACCATGGGGGATAAATTCTAGAGGAGGAGAGAGATCCTTCACGAGGAGGAACCCCAAGGGGGTGGCCAGCGCATGGGGGCTGCCCCTTGCCCTCCCCTCTTCATGTGGGTGGACACTCCACTCACAAAATTCCTTTAAATTCCCTACACTCAAAAGTCCACTCAAATTCCCATTAAATTTCCACCAAATTTAATGCAAACTCTCATTAAATAAAACTCTTTTATTTTTATTCAGAATTTTGTCAATTACTTTAATGAAAAAAATTCACAAATAACCCCTTGCTAGAATTACATTTCACATGCATAACCACTTTATGCAGTTTCACCCAAAAACCTGTTTCGGTATCTAGTGAAATAATAAATTCATGTGCTTGTTTATTCTTTCGGCATGAAACATTTGCTACAACTGGATACCAGTGTCACTTAAGTGTGTCACCCTACGGTTCGCGAATAATGCGGACATGATCGAGACCCTTCTCCGATCAATAATCAATAGCGGGACCTAGAGATCCATACTGACTCCCACACATTCAACGATGACTTTTCCTGTGATCGTCGGAACCTTTTACGCTTCTATCTTAATCCCTTTGTTTCACAATATATTACATGTCCGAGATTCGATCATTGGTATCTCCATACCTAGTTTGATCTCGTTACTGACATGCACTCTTTTCTCGTTCCCGTGATATAACATTCTAGTGATCAAATCACTTGCTTGCAAGCTAACCAATGTGATATCACCGAGAGGGCCCAGAGCATATCTATCCGTCATTAGGATGAACAAATTCCAATCTTGATCCATGATTCTCAACATAACACTTTAGTAGCTTTGAAGCCATCTTTATAATCACCTAGTTACGGAGTGACGTTTGATGTCAACAAGAAAATCTTCCGGTGTTAGTGATTGGCATGATCTCATGGTCTAAGGATTAGGACTACTTTGTAGTTTGTTTATAGCAATATAAACTCAATGACTTTGATCGTAATGCTATACTTCGGATGAATGTTCATCACACCATTACACTAATGTTGTGATCTCGTTATTAACAACATCTAATGTCTATGATCAGGAAACTGTGATCATCTTGTTAATCAACGAACTAGTTTATGAGAGAGGCATAACTAGGAACTTTCTGTTTGTTTATTAAACACACATGTATTAATGTTTCCGTATTAATAAAATTATAGCATGCAAAATAAACATCTATCATATACTTGGAATACACGTAATAAACATTTTATTATTGCCTCTCAGGGCATATTCCCTTCAGTTTCTTTCTCTCTCTTTAACCTAGAGTGTTCTCTGGATATTGTGTAAAGAGTTGGGTTGTAACCTATAGTCATGTCTTGGACCTGCTGTGTTTCTGTTGTACTACTCTGAGGGATGTAATACTAGTGAACGGTGTTTCATTGGTGTTATGTCAACGACTATAGTATAATACATCATGGAGTGGTATGCTGGGTCACCGCAGTTGGTATCAGAGCATATGCTTTGACCTTAGGATTGAAATCCTTTTAGGAAGATCTGTAGGTTGGATAGTGATTATAGGAGCCATCTTATCTAAACCAAATATTCTTATGACTTGTGATGAGTATCCACTTGAGGATAAACCTTGTCACACATAAGTCAGATGCTTAAGTCATACTTTCTTAGGAGTAGTTATTTATCTTTTCTCAAGTATAGTGTTCTTTAGTGTCTTCCGAGGGAGACATAAACCACCAAGATACTGTAGGAAAGTGTAAGCCATCAATTGAAGTAGTCTTAATGGTGTAGCCTAATCCTAGAATTTAAGTAAGAACAGTAAAATCTTAGTGTCAGTTGATAACCAAAGGCAACCTGATGAGTATCATTAGGATAAATGTGGATGTAATGAGTAGTAATCATGTGGGAGTCACTTGAGAATTCAACGTGATAAAGTGCAATTATGTTATGACTTAATAATAGTGTAGTGATAAGTAAAGTGATTATGGCTAGATTAGCTCTTAAACCATGATAAAAAGGTAAAACATAATAAGATCATGGTGAGATTAGCTCCGAAACCATGATGTAAGTGTAAGTATAACAAGTACTTAGTGAATTTTCTTCGAGTAGAAGTAAGAGAATAACATGGAAGAACTATGATAAAAGTCATGGGTGCTAAAAATTTCTAATAATCTTTGGTTTAAGTTAGTAATATAATCTGATTAGTCATTTGGAGAGATCATGTAAGGTTGTTGGCTAATAAAGAAAGGTTGAATATAGTTAATCATTCCAAAGGTGAGACCAAAGATTAGTCAAAAGTAAATTTGAGACCACTTTGTCTAAAAATTATCTTGTTGCACTTGAGCAATTTGGGTAAATATTGAGATAAAGTATAGTTTGACCCTATGTGATAAGTATCACAACATAAACCTAGACGAGGAGGTGTCATATACTACACAACTAAGCCTGAATTCTAGAGATACTATACTCAACTACTATATTCCAGGCTTAGAATATTGTGTGTTATATGAACCACATTTGGATTTATTTGTTTTTCTTGGATCTTCTTGATTGACTAGATCTATACATGAAGTTTGACTTGGTGTGCAAATGCATGTTGCAACATCCAGTTATTACTTGATGTTATAGACCTAGATAGGAATGGGAATTTGTGTAGGGGAATGACGAGTTTCGAAGACCAAGATGAAGACCTACCTGAAGGGTAAAGTCAATTATGAGGAGCATCAATCCAATTTGGAGGATGAATCAAGCTCACATCATTGTTAGTCCCTAATAAGAAGGAAGATTAATGTAGGGAATAGATGGAACAACAAGAAGTAATAAACTTAAAGTTTACCCAAAATAGGTAATGTTGCCAAGAAGTTAATGAAGTAGTTGTACTAAAGTTCATGGAAGTATCATGAATTAGTACAAAGAAGAAGCGGTGGAACCAAAATGGTATTCAAGCTCTGACAATTCAGAGAGAATGCTAGAAGTATGTTGGACACCATAGGATAATACATACACCCTAGGATGGTTCGCAGCTGGTAATTATCCACAGCTGGTATTTGATCCATAACTAGTATTTGATCCAAAGTTGGTATCTTGACCATAACCGGTGTTGGTTGACATAGTTAACCAGATCTTCGTAGAAGTTGCATAAAGAGCATAAAATTTGCCCTAAGTTAAGAAAGACATGAAGGAGTATAAACATTAAAGCGACCGTCTTTCGAGACTCTTCGTGAAGTCAAACTTATCAAAGCGAAAATGTCCAATAGTAAGTAAGACAAATAATGCTGAAAGATTTGTTTCGGAGATCCACAATTGTGTGGATGCACCGTATAATCTTTCATAAGACTCTAATTAGGTAAAGGATAAGATGAATAGAGACCAACATTCCAGTTATAAAGCCAATAAATACTATATAGACAATTTAAAAACTATTAGTAAACCCTAAGGGGGAGAGTAAACATAAGAAATGAAAGTAGCATTATCTAACTTTCCAAATAAAGGTTGGAGAAGAAGGACTAACCTGCAACAACAGTAAGCCTTATTTTCATAAGGTTAAAAGAAAGTCATTATTATAAAAGTACTTAAGATAATAACAAAATATTATCTAAAGCCTGCTAAGGTAAAAGCTTGAAGGAAATAGAATAGATTAATTCTAACGAACTAATCCTAAGAGGAAACAACTCTTAAGTGATCTTTAAGAGTGAATAATCACATCAAATTAGACATGTATAGAGAAATAAGGAAATTCCGATGGGTATGAACTAAATGAGTTCAAATCCAATTTTTCGAAGGACTACCAATATAAACCATATCATCACAAATCAAAAGTTAGACTTTTGATTTTAGTTATTGTTTAATGGAGTTAAAATCCTATGTTAGTGAGACTTCCTAAACCTTGTATAGTATAAGCAAGTAGGTTTAATGATCAAGTAAAGGAGTTGGATTAGGATACCGAATCAAGGAAATGAACTAAATATGAGACCCCAATTAAAAGGAGTTTATAACAAGGACATATCCCTAAGGAAGTAAAGTAAAAGGAACTTTGGAGTATTGGAGAGAACAAGATTGAAGATTGCCAAGTATGGTAGGAATTCAAGAAAAGGATCTGGATATGGAATAGTCCCATTATTTCCATTTGAGGTTACCATGAAGTGGAGAAATGTAGTACCCAATATAAGTAAATTCCTTACTCCTAAACGTGAGAGTTTATGAACTTCGACGACGAAGTTTATTTTAAGGGGGAGAGTCTATAACATCCTAGAATTAGCACCTAGAATTATAGAGGACACAGGTTTGAGTATTGAATTCATGCATGAGAAATTCGGAGAATTTTCGCGCAAAACAAAAATACCTATAGAGGGATCGAGGTCTCTCTTGTTCTAAAGGAAACACTAGAGCAAGTGCGACAGATTTTGACATGACCTCTACTGAATGTTCATATTTGAGGGAAAACAATTCAAGTTGAATATTCAAATACTTTATTTGAATTCAAAAGTAAATTGAAAAGAATTAACAATAGAATTGAAATGGTAAATTCTTGAATAAACAAATAGATATCATCATATTCACCATACATTTGATTTATACAATAATTTGGAATTATTATTTCAAAAACAATAAATATTACATAATATTTAATAATACAAGTGTATAAGAGGTACAACAATTAGTAACTAGTACAATTTAGAAACGAAATAAAATAAAGCATTTACTTTATTACAATTAGAATAATCCAAAGTTTACAAAATGGATAAAGAAAATTACAAGTACTAAGAATAAAAAGAATTTCCTTATTACAATTATATTGAAATTACAATGCTTCCCACCTCACCCAAAATAAATAAAAGGCTAAATTATAAAAGAATAAAGTAAAAACCTAAAACTATTTCTAAACTCAATTTCCTAATTCATCTCCGGTATCTTCTTTTCTTCTTATTCCTTTGTCCCTGCAAAACAGCACAAAAGATAACAAAACAAAAGAAAAATAATAAAATAAAGATAATTGTTTGAGATGAATGCTACTCTCAGTCTGGCAATGTGATGCATTGATGAACACATCATTGAGTATTTCTTTAACAAATGGCCAAAGAGTAGTATCTGTTCTTATTCTGGAATATTGCCTCAGACTAGTGCATCATAGGCTGGTATAGGGGCAAGTTTCACCAAGGATAGGTAAGTGTCAAAGAGATGATATTCAAACCAGACGAGCACATCCACAAGGGATCAGCTTCCAGACTAGGAAATATCTGGCAATGGAACAAAACCCCTGGAACAGGCAGGCAGCTTACACACACAGCTGCATGTGATGTGCTGTCGATTAAGCAAGGGAAGTGACCAATATAGAAAGAGCAACTACATCCACTACTGGGAGAGGTGTTGCTCACACATTCATTCTCTCCCAGGACAGCACAAACGAAATCAACTCAAAACACAAGACCACATCACATATAACTCTAGCTTTGGATCTCAGCTAATCAACCAACCACACCACTAGCCAGATTTCATCTCCACACCCCAACTCTGGTTGCTCCCTAAAAGCCATCCAAGAGCTAGAACAAGAATAAAATCAGGACAGGATAATAAGCTAGCTCAATAGGAGGAGGAGCAGGCCAGTAGCTAGGAAGAAGGAAGGATCCACAACATACCAAGGTGGAGTAGTTCAAGCCCAAGAGCAAGAAGATCTAGCTGATCAAATCCAAACACATCCACAACACATTTTAGCAACTTGTGCAGTATCAGGTAAATATCCATTCCTATGAACAATCATAGCATCTATTCTTTTATGAAAAGATTTTTAAAAGGGGGAAGCTCTTAGTCTTGCATAGAAATGCTATGTAAGGCTCATCATAGAGCTTTGGAGCAGTCAAGCATCTGTTCTTATTTAAATCTTGTGCCTTAGCCTTTGCATCATAAGCTAGAACTGGTTACACACACAAATCATCAAGAACAAATGACCTTTCACCAGTTACATTAGTAGAAGTAGTAGCAGATCATATTCATTATGGTCATGCTGTTGTGCACCCGTTAATAAGGTTCCACAGTAGCAATCTCATAACTAATAAGGCCACTATAATTAACTAAATCATCTCATCATCAAAAGACATATTTTAAGCTCATCTGCAAGCAAGTACAAATACCACATAAATCATCTTCCTAGACAAATAATTTAGGAGTCATTGATAAGGTCACCTTATTTACATAAGATAACATGTGCTTACAGCCTTAGTCTATGCATCCTTGGCCTGGGAAATATTTCCAGTCAGCTGTAACACAACAGTAAGCCATGCTACCCATCTGCTGCTATGCACACACTCCAGTTAGAGGCACCACAACAACAACCAGTGCATTAGATGTCACTAGAGCCAGACACTATACCCATTTCATTATGCAGTATAGATCAATTAAATGAATCTAATCATCTTCCTAGCCACCAAACTAGGAATAAAATCTTACAAATGAGTTGTTGTAAAAAATATACACTTCACTTCATCAAGTGATAAACCATAGAAACCAGGAGTATGACAAGTTAAAGCAACCAACACAACTAACCTGATACTAGAATAAATTCTAGGAGGTTAGGAGGGGTCACTATAACTATATCCTTCTCATATTCCCAGATTAATGATCATGGGATCATTTCCTTATAAATTTTCTTTATAAACATAGGCTCAGGCATATGAATGCTTAAGTAAACCTCCAGCACTAAGATCAATAGTCTAAATTAAAAATACCATCAACAAAGATCATATTCTATCATCTGTTCCAGCAAACCATTAAACATAGATTCAGTTCAGCAATGCACTGAATAAAAAATTCAGATAAACAACAGTACCAATAATTAACATATCCTTGATGCTGGGATGGGTAATTCATCCAAACTGAAGCAAGACACTTCGCTGTATCACATATATTCCAGAAAAAAAATCCTAGGTATGTTAAGAACAGCATCACTAAACCGTAATTTTGCACCTAAACAATTTCATCAGCGCGAAGGCTGGTCACTTAAGCATTACCTGTCTGAATACATGGTTGTGGTAGTAAACAAGGAGGCCGACACCGGGGTTGCAGAAGTTGCCTTCCCGCCGTTGTCGGAGAAGAAATGATACCTCGGTACCTCTCCCACCACCACCACAGGAAGGTCAGGAAGCAGCACGACGGAGCAACGAAGGGCGCCAGGGTTGCATCCCTGGATGTCGTCCCTCCGGCGTCAGGGATGGGGGTAGGTCGCAGTGGCGACTGCAGTAACATCATCGTGGGGGCGTGCATGAGAGGCGGGGGAAATCAAATCAAGCCAAGGAGGTGGTAGATCATAGCACGGTGGGCCAAAGCTCCATCTGGCTGGCGCTAGAGGGCGGCGGAAGCCGCTGGAATCGAGCAAGCAACAGCGGCGACAACGAGCAGTGCGAGAAGAGGAACGTGGATAGATAGGTGTTCCGAGAGGGGGAAGTCGGGCCGGGTGGGGTTATCCCCCAGGCCTGGTCTAGTTGGACCAGGCCGTCCGATGCAGCCAACCAAGAAACCTCCAGCTGGATCCTTTGGGTCTGGTTTTAATAGAGAAAAAGAAAAAAACTGTTAAAGAATGAAATAAAAATTACCAAAATGCCCTTCTGACATTTAAAATTCTAGAATATTATAGAAAAATCATAAAAATACATCTAATATATGAAAATCATTATAAAAGTAATATTTACCTAATAAAAAAATAACTTGTTTAAAATAAAAATAAGGCAAATAAGTATTAACACCATTAAATCTTAAGTGAAATTTCATAAAATAAGGAAATACCATAAAAATAAATAAAAAATCATTTTTGTATATTAAAATAACTCTACTGTTTTATAAAAACACTAATTTAGAATTTTACAAATAAAACATAAAGTAAATATTTAAAGACCCTTAATTCTTTGATGAATTTTCTAAAAATAAAGGTAATACTTAAAAAATAAATAAAATTCATTTTAAGCTCTTGAATAAATATATTACACTAGAAAATATTAAATATATTATTAGATAAGTCTTTCATATTTTAAATAATAAATCCTTATCTATTACCTATTTTTTAAAATTCTTTAAAAGCAATTCTTAAGTAAGAATAATCACTATTTTTGTAAAACCTTGACTAATTAAAGTCTAAATACTAAATCCCAAATTCACAACTTAAATGCATACTCAAACTTAAGTATAACTTTTAACTTTAGGGTATTCTTTTAAAACTCTTATTAAGTATTACTCATATATATAATATGATGAACAATCATTATATATTAACCATTATTAACATAGCTTTAAACTCTAACAAATTATTAAGATCATCTAATTATGCTCCCATTAAATAAATACAGATTATTTTCTTAATAAGCAAAACAAATTTAATCTAAATCATTCACTTAAAATATAAAGTGTATAATTCCACACCTTAGTTATACCTATCATAAATCTAAAACTCGGGAATAATTAAAATATATTACATCTTAAGTTTACTTAACCTTTTAAAGTTAACTTTAGTCTCAAACCTTATAAACATCAGGTCTAATAAATCACTTATGTTTTTATAGTTAACTTTGGTCTATTTAACTTAAGACATAAAGCATCTCAAGTACAAACTAATAATTCAAACACCAAAAGACATTAATCATGTTTTATTAACAATGATGATTGTTTAAACATTAGAAAGGAAATCTTTTCTTCAAATGTTATTTTTTTGCCACTTCAAAGAATAATCTCATAATAAATTCTTCAACTCTTAACAACTAAAACCAAGGACTCTTAGCTTAGTCACCAAATAACAATTAAATATAATCACATTACTTTATACTTTACCTGTGTATTAAGAATTATTATCACTTAGGTTCCTTATAAAGATCATTACTTATAAAGTAAAACTTGAAGATAGACAATTAAGATCTAAGAAACCTTGTGTAGCATTCCATATGTGTGTATTTTATTGTTGTATAAATACATGTTGTTTCACACACACTCACAAGCCTTAATAAGAAGCACATGTATGAAACTTAATCTAAAAGGGCAACACACTCCAAGGAAACCAATTCCAGTATCCAAACCCTAAGACAATGTTATTCTCGAGATTCGTGTTTATTAACTTTCATTACATTACCTATGCATAAAAGCATCTTGATTCTTTAAACATTAGTCCTTACCGGACCAATGATGCAGATTTCAACTATTGGATCTTATATTGTCTTGAAGACCATGAGTGCATAATCTTGCAATCACAAAAGGCAAGTTCACACTTGCTCATGTCCTTTGATTATTTTCTGTAAAGTATTTTACAAATCCAGTGTTGTCATCACCTGCATTTGAAAAAGGGCAGAAAAGAATATTTTCATAATAATGTGATTATAGGTTATTTACCATGAGGTAATAACCTACTATAAGAGTTCCGGTGGTAAAGGAACATATTATCTAGGACTTAACAACCAATGTCTCCAGTGATTCTTGCGCCGTATATCACGCGTTGAACATGAGATTTGGAATGGGACGAAGAAGTCAGTTGTATCTTTTCCCTCTCCCATGGATCTGGATGTGCGGGTCATGGCTGTTATCAATCGTAGCGTGCATGTTATATGGTAATTCATAGAGGATATGCAGCATATGGGTGGGAGCCCTCAACGTCCCACAATAGTTCTGGCATCTGAACGGTCTGTACAAATAATTGCCATAATTCAAAAGGTGGGCATGGTGTACACCAAGGAGACATGCGGGGTCACGGAGAAGGCAGTGATTGGCTTGGATCTTAGGTTGGGTCTCAAACCAAGGAAGTTTGAATGGGTACATACTCCCGGCCGTGCAACAAAACCTAAGGTCTCTCATGGGTAAAGTGACGCACCTCTGCAGAGTGTAAGAACTGTAACTTGTTACTCCCTGTTCCGGGAAGGAGCTGCGAACGCGGCGGGAAAGGAACTACATGAAAGTTCTGGTAAACCCGTGAAGGCTGACGGACATAGCTTTTCAGAATAAAAGCAACCTTTGAAGAAATGTTTACGAAAACCTGCATTGCCTATGACCTATGGTCTGTGGCTGTAGCTATAGTGCATCAAACACTCCTTTTCTAGTGAACTTGCTGAGTACGCTCGTACTCAACGTATCTTCTTAACCCTTGCTAGGTTCTAAAGCCAGTATAGACGATGTCTACATCAAGTTATGCAGCAGGAATCAACATTAAAAGCTAAAGCTCTTCAATGAAGTCAAGGAAGTCAACATATACATCAACTCAAGTGAAGACAAAGTTGCGAATTAGATAAGAATAGAATCTCTAGCCATAGAACCTACTTCTGTAGAGTACTGCAATAGAAGCAGTACAAGCCAAATAGTTAGATGCTAATTTTATTAGCATAATAATTATGAGTTGTTTATTTCTGATTCTTCTCTATAAAAAGTTTCTTTCTCTCTTCTTAACCTAGAGTGTTCTCTGGAACTTGTGTAAAGAGTTGAGTTGTAACCTATAGTCATGTCTTGGACCTGCTGTGTTTCTGTTGTACTACTCTGAGGGATGTAATACTAGTGAACGGTCTTTCATTGGTGTTATGTCAACGACTATAGTGTACTACATCATGGAGTGGTATGCTGGGTCACCGCAGTTGTCAAGCTCACCAGTTTGCTGTAACAAAGGATTAAACGTAAGGTGTGGAAGGTAATGGTTTGCAGCAAGTAAAAAAGTAACAGTGGAAGATGTATCAATGGTAAAGATTGGACCGGGGTCCATAGTTCACTAGAGGTGCTCTCCTTAGATAAACAACATGGCATGAAGGGTAAAAAAATTACAGCGGGGCAATTGATAGGAACTGATCAAGGCATAACAATGCAATTACTAGCCAGAAAGATCCTATGAGGTTGATTGGGCAATACAACAATATACATAGACCGTCATCCAACTGCATCTATGACTAGAAGTCCACCTTCAGGTTATCATTCGAACCCCCTCCAGTATTAAGTTGCAAGCAACAGACAATTAGTTTAAGCAAAGTGTGTAAGGTAAACAGTCCACATGTTCCATGAACAAGAGACCGTTGTTTTCTCCCTAGTAGCAACATCACATCTACAGCCGAAGATATTTCTGTCACTTCCCTTGGAAACTAGAGGCATGAACCCACTATCGAGCATAAATACCCCCTCTTGGAGTCACTAGCAACTACTTGGCCAAGATAACCACTAGCAACGAAGAGCATGCAAGGTCACAAACAACACAGACATGATAGAATCATACAGATAAAACCATTAATCAAACCAACATAATAATCTCAATATCCATCGGATCCCCGCAAACACAATATGCATGATTATAAATATATTAGATCTTGATCATGAACGGAGCTCACAAGATCTATACATGAAATCACAAAGGAGGAGATACAACCATCTAGCTACTACATGGACCCATAGTCCAAGGTGGAACTACTCACGAATCATACCGGAGAAAAGGCCTCCGGGATGATCTCCCCTCCGGTAGGGTGCCAGGAAGAATTTCAGACCCCCCCAATCTAGGGACGATGGTGGCGGCGGCTACAGACGGTTTTGTGGATTTTTGATCGGGTACTCAGGGTTTCTGCATCGGGGGCTTCTTATATGCGAAGGAGCGAGACTGGGAGGCGGCCAGGGCCACCAAACCCTAGCCAGGCGCGGGCCCACCTACTCCTGCGCCTGGGGTGGGTCTTCCCCCCTGGCTGGCCCCTTCGGTTCTCCTCTAGACTTCTTGTTCCCCACTTAAATTAATTGACTTTAACGTTTGTCCCGTCCAGTTCCGAGAATATTTCTTTACTAACTTTTCTGAAACCAAAAACAGCATAAAAACAGGCATCTGACACTGTTGCAACTTGTTAATAGGTTAGTACCAGAAAACATGTAAAAAGCACCTCAAAGTGTGGACAAGTAAAGCAAAGTAGATACTAAACAAGCATGGAGCATAAAAAATTATAGATACGTTTCCAACGTATCAAAATGACAGCAGGGCAATTGACAGGAACTGAGAAAGGCATAACAATGCAATACCAGACAAAAAGATCCTATGAGATTCGATTGGGCAATACAACAATATACATAGACCGCCATCCAACTGCATCTATGACTAGAAGTCCACCTTCAGGTTATCATCCGAACCCCCTCCAGTATTAAGCTGCAAGCAACAGACAACTGATTTAAGAAAAGTGTGTAAGGTAAACAATCCACTTGTTCCATGAATAACAGACCTTTGTTTTCTCCCTAGTATCAACAACACATCTACAACCGAAGATATTTCTGTCACTTCCCTTAGAAACTAGAGGCATGAACCCACTATCGAGCATAAATACCCCCTCTTGGAGTCACTAGTAACTACTCGCCCAAGATAGCTACTAACAACAGAGAGCATGCAAGATCACAAACAACACAGACATGATAATATCAAATAGACAAAACCATTAATCAAACCAACATAATAATCTCAATATCCATCGGATCCCCGCAATCACAACATGCATGATTACAAATAGATTAGATCTTGATCATGAACGGACCTCACAAGATCTATACATGAAAGCACAAGGAGGAGATACAACCATCTAGCTACTACATGGACTCATAGTCCAAGGTGGAACTACTCACACATCATACCGGAGAAGAAGGCCTCCGGGATGATATCCCCTCCGGCAGGGTGCCGGGAAGAACTTCAGATCCCCCCGATCTAGGGACGACGGTGGCAGCGGCTACAGAAGGTTTCGTGGAGTTTTGATCGGGGTGCCTAGGGGATTTTGCATTGGGGGCTTCTTATAGACGAAGAGGCAAGGCTGGGAGGCGGCCGGAGGGCCCACACCCTACCTAGCCGCGGGGTGGGCCCACCCGTGCCTAGGGAGTGTGGTTGCCCTAGTTCGCTTCTCCGTCTCTCCTCTGGACTTCGTGTCACCCACGGTAAAATATTGACTTTGGCTTTTGTCCCGTCCGATTCCGAGAATATTGATTTTCTGCCTTTCTGGAACCAAAAACAGAAGAAAACAGGCAACTGGCACTGTGGCAACTTGTTAATAGGTTAGTTCCAGAAAAGATATAAAAACACCTCAATGTGTAGACAAAGCAAAGCAAAGTAGATATTAAACAAGCATGGAGCATCAAAAATTATAGATACATTTCCGACATATCAACGGTAACATCTGAAATGTCAAGAGACAAAACACTTAGTGCTTAGCTCCCCGATAACGGCGCCAGAAAATAGCTTGATGACTGCAAGTGCACAGATTGTTTGTAGCTAGTTTCGAAGTTCAGATATCGATCCCACAGGGAGCCTAAAGGTAAATGTTTATTGGTGAAGTCTTTGTCGCATTCGAAGTTGTCAGAGGTCTTCAAGTGAATTAACTGCAAGTCTTGCGAATAAGAATGGAATTTGGGTGTAAATGAAAGTACTTAATTAAAGCTAAAGTGTAAAATTCAGATATAAAAAGTATAAAAAGTAAAGGGCGATTTGTTTGTTCTTTTCTACAGATGACGAAGTAGGCGCGTGGGAGTTTCAGTTCATGGTGATAGTGAATGTGCCGGTGAATGAGTGCTAAGTTTAACAATTATAATCTTATAATTACGTGTGTAGGCGAGCAACCCATAATTAGTCGGAACTCCTCTTGGTAGGTTTTTTTGCGATAGGAATACTTGTATTACTCAAGAACAATAGGGATTACAATCATCTCGACAGATGGTCATGAGACCATCAGGTCTAGATCCAAGCCAAACAGCTGTGCGAGCATTTGTTCTAGCGAAGTTTGCCATAAAATGGATACTATTATTCTGACTTCGCCTAATATGAGTAATACAAGACTAGTGAACCTTCATCAAGATTTTGATCTCTTCAATTGATGTTGAAAAAGTGATCGGTCCATCTCTTCATTTGTTAATGCTTTAACCATCTCCAAACAATCCACTTCAATAAGCAGAGTCTGGTTGCACCAATGTAAGGCCAACGAAATACCTTCAAGTAAGGCGCCTAGTTCTGCACCAAGTGCATCACGACATGAGAACAACTGGTGACAAGAAGATATAATTATATCACCACTATGATCTCGAAGAACAATGCCAACCCCAGCACCACCATTAGTATCAGAGGACCCATCGGTGTTAAGCTTTGCCCATCCTTCAGGTGGAGGCGTCCAACCCGGTAAGGCAGCAGGATGTTGTAATGTATGCACTTGATGCTCATCAGGATCCATAATAAACTTGCCCTTGGCTATATTCTCAAAAGAGTGATGCTTGATTTGGAATAATGAATCGAGATAGCTCACAAGAAACTGTCTAGAGACTTCCAACGATGGAGGAATTTTTTCATGAACAACTTCATTACGAATGTGCCAAATCCGCCATAATGTCATCAAAACTTTGCTTATCATTGCATGTGTAAAATTGCTTAGGAAGTTTAGCAACCATTCAGAGCCTGTATTGACGATGGAATCTGGTGGCGGTAGGTTCCAACTTTGTGCCATATAGTCCCACAGTCGTCTGGCCATATCACACCTTAGGAAAGGGTAGAAATTATCCTCCGGCTCACGACGGCAAACAGGACATAAATCTGAGTGTTCCATATGCCGTACATGCTTATTTTTCCATGTGGGAAGAGAATTAGTTGCTAGACGCCACACGAAATGCTGCACTTTCGGTGGTACCATCGACTTCCAAACAAGATCCCAAATTTTCCTTGAGCCATCAGGAACCGAGCTGGTTGAATCTGTGGTCTCTGTCCATGTCTCATCCATTGCTAACCTGTACGCACTACGCACCGTGAAAAGCCCATGTTTGGATGGAGCCCAGGCTAGCTGATCGTCCATTTGTCTCAAAGATGGCTTTATTTTTAAGATCTCCACCACATCAGCTGGAACAAAGTACTAATATAACAGATCAGTTCTCCAAGCACCATTTTGATCAATCAACTCATAAACAAAACATAGGCGACATCTATTCTTCCGTGAAATTGGCCGATAGGAATAAGGTCTAGGTATCCAAGGATCACGCCATATCCTAGTATTCTGGCCGTTCCCAATACGCCATATTAAGCCTTTCTTCAATAATTCTAGACCATATGAAATAGCCTTCCAGGTGGAAGAGGCGTTACCCGTGAAAACTGTATCCTCTAGCTTCCCATTGGGGTAGTACTTGGCCTTCAAAACTCTTGCGCAGAGACTATTTGGCTTTGTGATTAATCTCCAAGCCTGCCTAGCAAGTAGAGCCTGATTAAACATCCGAAAATCTCGAAAACCCAAACCTCCTTGATTCTTTGGTCTCTGCATTTTCTCCCATGAACGCCAATGCGTTTTCCTTTTTCCGTCCTTGGATCCCCAATAGAAATTCCTCACCGTATTTGTTAAATCATCACATACCGAGAATGGAAGCTTAAAAACACCCATTAAATAGATTGGTAAGGCTTGAGCCACAACCTTAATGAAGACCTCACGACTCGCTTGCGATAAATTACCATCGCCCCACATCACAAGCCTCTTCGATAGCTGCGCCTGGAGGTTATGGAGTTTACCCCTCGACATACGGCCATCCGGAGTAGGGAGGCCCAAATACTTCTCATCGAAGGCTTGAGTTGTGACTTGGAGAGCTAGTCGAATACCCACTTGTGCCTCTGCCGCACATGAGTCACCAAACAACACCGAACATTTTGATGGGTTAATAATTTGGCCAGTAGAAGATGCATATATATCTAGATCTTGTTTTACTACCTCCGCTTGGTCAGTATTTGCCTTGAAGAACAATAGTGTGTCATCAGCGAAGAGAAGATGTGAGATGCCAGGAGCATTCCGACACACTTTAATGGGTGATATCACATTCTCATCAATTCCTTTATTTAGAAGAGCGGACAAACCACCAGGAACAAAAAGGAACAAGAACAGAGATAAAGGGTCACCTTGCCATAGCCCACGCGATGGTGCAAATGAATCCAAGAGGGTTCCTTTGAATTTTATGAAATACCTCACCGATTTTACACATGACATTATCCAATCAACGAAACGGTGAGAAAAACCCAACTTTTGCATCACTTGCCTCAAGAAAGACCAATCAACCCGGTCATATGCCTTTGAAAGATAGGGATTATATGCATAAGAACTCTTTGTAGGATCTTTTTCTTGTTTGATATGATGTATGCACTCGAAGGCTAGAAGTGCATTGTCAGTTATCATCCTTGCAGGAACGAAGGCACTTTGTGAAGGTGAAATAATATCATCTAGCAGAGGTCTTAACCGATTAACCAAACACTTAGACACATCTTTGTAAACAACGTTACACAAGCTAATTGGACGGTATTCGAAGAGCTTGGTTGTATTGGATACCTTAGGAATCAACACAATGGATGTGGTGTTAGCTCCTTCCGGCATAAGACCAGTTTTGAAGAATTCTTTAATGGCAGCAACAACCGTCTCCTTCAAAGCATCCCAATTCCTCTGAAAAAACCTAGCCGGAAAACCATCTGGACCAGGTGCCTTTAATGGGCCAATCTAAAAAAGAGAGTCAGCTATTTCTGATGGCGCCTGATAGCGCTTCGTCAGGAAACCCCAAGAGCAAGGTGTGAAGAGCACATCATCAAGTATTCCCTTAGTAAGAAACCAAGGTTATCGAAACAATAGGAGGAAGGAAACGTCTCAAAGGTGTTGCTAGCAACTTGGAAACCTGCACAACACAAACTCAAGACTTTGCCCCAACAAATAGTGAGGTTGTCAATCTTACCGGTTCCTGTAACAAAGGATTAACTCTATGGTGTGGAAGGTAATAGTGGTTTGCAGAAAGTAAACAGGAACAGTGGAAGATGTATCAATGGTAAAGATTGGACCGGGGTCCATAGTTAACTAGAGGTGTTCTCCTTAAGATAAACAAACATGGCTTGCTGGGTAAACAAATTACAGCAGGGCAATTGATAGGACTGAGCAAGGTATAACAATGCAATACTAGACATTCATGATCATATGAGATTCGATTGGGCAATACAACAAGATACATAGACCGCCATCCAACTGCATCTATGACTCGAAATCCACCTTCAGGTTATCATCCGAACCCCCTCCAGTATTAAGTTGCAAGCAACAGATAACAGCTTTAAGCAAAGTGTGTATGGTAAACAATCCACTTGTTCCATGAACAAGAGATCGTTATTTTCTCCCTAGTGGCAACAACACATCTACAACCTTATTGATTTCTTCCACTTTCCTTAGATTAAATAGAGGTATGAACCCACTATCTAGCATAAATACTCCCTCTTGGAGTCACTAGAATCTACTTGGCCAAGATAGCTATACTAGAAACGGAGAGCATGCAAGATCACAAACAACACAGACATGATAGCACAAAGGAGGAGATACAACCATCTAGCTACTACATGGACCCGTAGTCCAAGGTGGAACTACTCACGCTTCATACTGGAGGCTAGCATGATGAAGAAGAAGGCCTCTGGGATGATCTCCCCTCCAGCAGGGTGCTAGGAAGAGCTTTAGATCCCCCCGATTTAGGGACGATGGTGGAGGCTACAGACAATTTCGTGGAATATTGATCGAGTGCTTAGGGTTTATGCATCGGGGGTCTTTATAGGCGAAGAGGCGAGGCAGGGGCGGCCAGGGTGGTCACACCCTCCTAGGCGCGGCTAACCCTAGCTCGTGCCACCAGGGGGTGTGCCCCCTGTGCCTCACCTCCGTCTTGTATTCTGTCTCTGTTTTCTTCACGGTAAAATATTGACTTTGGCTTTTGTCCCGTCCAATTCCGAGAATATTGATTTTCTGCCTTTCTGGAACCAAAAACAAAAGAAATCAGGCAACTAGCACTGTAGCATTTTGTTAATAGGTTAGTACCAGAAAACATACAAAAACACCTCAAGGTGTAGACAAAGCAAAGTAGATACTAAACAAGCATGGAACATCAAAAATTATAGATACGTTTCCGACGTATCAATATCCTTCTCAGTGAAATCTCTACATAGAAAATCATTTGATTCATCTGATATGCATCGCTGAAACAGGTCCACCACTGGGTTGGATCTAAACTTGCATCTGCAGTAAATAGAGAGGTAAAGTACTCGTTAACCATGGCATGCATGGTAGGAACATCATCATGAATGACACCACTATCATCCTGTAGTTTTCTAATCTTGTTCTTTCGAGCCCTCCACACTGCTTTTCTATGGAAATACTTTGTATTTCTACCCCCCTCTTTCAGCCATGTTAGCCTCGATCTCTATAACCACATCATCTCTCCATGGTATATTTGCTCATTCATACGATCAATTTCCTGCCTAACCGCATTCATGTGCATAAGCTGCTCCAACTGCTCTCGGGACTTCTGTAGCTCAAGTTTAACACTACTAAATTTTGCTTTGCTCCAATCTTGCAGTTTGGACATAGTTCTGCCAAGGGCATCCCCAATATCACCCAGGTCCTGAATTGAACCACAGGAGTCCCATGAGTTTTTGATCACCTTAGGGAGGGAGCACTCACGTTTCCACATTAATTCATACTGCTTGCAACATTTGACACATTGCTATATCTCCTCGGCCTCACCAGAGATTAAAAATGCCACATGATCAGAACAGGGCGTGACAATGTGTTTGACAGAATAATGTGGAAATAAATTGCGCCAACGCCAAGAATTTGTAGCTAGAGCTTGATCTATTCTGACTTTAACATTTGCAGCACCAGATCTCTTGTTATCATATGTGTAGGGTACCCTAGAAAATACCGAATCTACTAGCTCACATGAGTCCACAACATCCCTGAAAGCAGACATCTGTGTGTCTGCTCGGGGAGTAGCTGAAAAATGTTCAAAACTCCAGAGACATTCATTGAAATCTCCTGTACCAAGACACGGAAGGTTATGACCAGTACTCAGCTGTAACATTTTGTCCCACATTGATTGTCTATGTTCAGCTCTTGGTTCCCCATATATGCATGTCAATCTCCATTAGGGAATATCGTCCAAGGAATTTATGATGATATCAATAAAGCGATCCTGTACATCCTTGACAGTGACATGTAGAGACTCATGCCAATAGACTACCAAACCACCGCTAAAACCCTCGCTGTCCTTGCCCGCAAAACCACATAAACCAAATTGACTACGGCCACTTTTCATTTTATCATACTTCTGCTGAATCTCGCACAAAAATACTAAATTGGGGAATGCGACTGGATTAGTGTCGTAACCTCTCGAACTATCCGAGGGTTCCCGCCCCCTCGACAATTCAGGCCTAAAAGATTCATTGGGACGGGCGGTGCCCCATCTCGGAGCCCGCCAAATTTGCAGCAGCTATATCAGAAGCATTCACCATCAAATTATCAGAAAAATCAACACCAGCCATAGTTCCAGCCGTAGCATCGCCTGTCCTGCTTCGTTTTGGATCCCGCTTCGGTGGTGGACTCGCCGGAACAGTCGAAGGCGGTATTTGAAATTGCTGTACCAAATCATTAACCATCGGCTGCGGTTGCAGATCATATGACGTAACTTTATCCCCTTGAGTTGTACTGGTAGGTCCAAGGCTCATTGGATCCACCAAATCATTGGTAACCTTGTCCTTTCCAAAATGTGTAGTTTCAAAATCATCGTAAGAGTCATCCAAGCTGCCTCTACCGCGGCCACGACTGGATCCTCTACCACGTCCTCTACCCCTTCAAGCACCTCGAATAGCCCAAGATGCCTTAAGATTTTTGAATATTAAAGTATCCAGGGCGTGAATCCCATCACCATGTTTAATATCAAGGTGTCCAATCATCCCACAAAAGGAGCACCAATCCGGCAGACGCTCGTATTTGACAAGAAATAATTGGCGTTTACCTCCTCTGATCATTGATACAACAATTTTCAGCTACTTCCTCACATCAAACTTAATTCTCACATGGTAATAGTTCCCCACAAAATCAGACGACGGCGGCTCAACTGTAATTACTTCACCGACTTTTGTAGCTAGCACCTCAAGAAAAGGTCTAAAACCCTCTGGTAAATCATGAATTTGTATCCATATCTTGAACTTGTGGAGATCAATCAGCGATGGTTCGGTAAAGCCATCATACTCGGCCATCAAGACTGGATGTCCTCTGAACGTCCATGGACCTCCCTCCATCACTTTATCCCAATCGCCAAGACAAGAAAACTGCATAGTATTCATGTTGTTATCCACTGCACTGAATTTGACCTCATGCGCCAGATCCCATGCCGAACTCATGTTCTTGAAGAACCAAAAATCACTAAAGTACTGATCAGTAAAAACCCTAGCGATCACCAACCATCACGTAGCATCCACCGGCGGCGGGTTTTGATCTCGTAGACCACATCATCCAGATCCTCCTCACGCTGCCCAAGACGCTTCATCATTATGTCCAGATCATCATTGGCGACACCCAAGTTGGATGCGGAAGAGGCCATCTACGCCCTCCCGAAGGGGGGCATAGAGTCGTTCGCGGGAAAAGCCCTAACCCTATCACCAAGGCAGCAGGAATGGCATGCAAGCCAACTGCGATCGGCGGGAAGGGGAGGGGAAGGAATTGGTAGGAGTCTCTATGCCGATTGCGATCGGCGGGAGGAAGTGAAACCCTAATGAGAGGGGGGAAATTTCCAGTGGCTCATGTCACTTTTCCCATTGTCTATCTGTAACATCCCAACATTAGATCCTAGAAATAAGCTGAACTCAGATGTGTGCATTGCATTCATGCATAGAAAATCCGATGAGTTGATGGAATTGAAGTAGATCATCAAGTTGACTGCGATAAGTTTCAATATGACCTTTGCTAAAACCTTATTTTGGGTAAGGGAGATTTGATCTAAGGGTAGATCAAATGTAACAAAAGTTAAACCTTAATACATTATGATTTATATTTGATCCTTAGGCAATCATATCATAGTATTTATTATAATCACTCATGAGTACCAAGTTAAGGATATAACACAAATAATAAGAATGTAACCACTATATCTTAAACTCATCTGCTTATACCATGAGTATCATGGTAATACCTAGCCCTACTTCTTAAGTAAGATTGGGAAGGGAAGAAACTAAGTCTATATCATTCACCATATACTTTTCTTCCATATCAATCCTTATGGAATCCTATCTCAATATCTATTGTTCATCAATATTGGGAAATCAACCATTGATTCTCCAATTCTTAATCTATCAACTCCTGACCATATAATAGCATACATTTAAGTGTCTATAAAGAAACAACTAACAAGAGGTAAATAGTTATGCTAGTTTTAGATATCATCTATGGGATGGGAGTGGTGGAATTAGAATAAATCAATGTGATAATTAATAGAGTTGAACTCACTCCTGAAATGATAGAAGAGTTATTGGGATATATAATTATATGGTAGGAAAGAAGATTACAAGTATGAATCCTGAAGATAGTTACCAGTAGTAATTCCATTAGATCAAGTGGGCATAGTCCTTGAATAATAGCCTTAATCCAATTAGAGATACTAAGAAGATAATTCCAATACAATTGTAAGGTTGTATTGATGAAGCCTTGATTAGCCAATTGGAAACCTAAGCTATAAATGATTAAAGGATTAAAATGATCATGCCTTGCTCACCAAGGTTGTATACTTATATCTAGTATAAGTGACATTGGTGGGTAGAACATGATTGAAACACTAGCATAGGTAAGTTATCCTAGAGTAGTTATTAAAGGTCACATTAAAATAATGTGAGATTGAAGTAGGAGTATTAGAGTGAAGTGAATGTAGGATAGTATGATTAAATTGAAGCTAGTATGGCATAGAGTTATGGAAGTAATGCTATTCATCTTAAAGGATATAAAGCTTTAGAGAAAGGTAGTTGGATGTATACATCTAATGAAGAAATATTAGTGATGGATGATTAAGGAAGATTATGAGTGGAGTTTGAAGGAACTACTTATTGGATTGAAGATTACCATCAGAAGAGTAGTTGATAGAGCCAAGTCTGGATAGATGAAGATCATGAAATGCTTTAGTATCAAACTCATTGGATTCATCTCTGAGTTTAGAATAATAAAAGGTGAATAAGAACATTCTTGTGAAGTAAAGCTCATCATGTTAATCATGATGATAGATAGGAAAAAGTAGTATATCTAGGAAAGGAATTCCTTAATTAAAAGTACAAGATTGTGAATTATAGAAAATAGACATTATTGGTTAACACCCAACTCTAAATCTCAAACCAAACATAAGATTCCTTTCATATTGTTAATCAATCATCTAATTTCCATAATGGTTTATAGGAATATTTTCCTATCAAATCACTTAAGCACATCTTTGCCATTTTCAATCATAATTATCCTAGGTGCTTAAGAACTAACTTTATCAATTCTTTCTCATAAGTTAGCCTAGAAAGCAAATCCACTATTTTACTTGAAATGGTGATATTAGTAAAAAATCACAAATATAAAGACCTTATGCTTAGTGACTAAACCATTACTTACATCAACAAAGGAATCTAGGTATATTAAAAAACCTAAACCCTAGGGTAAATATTCACAATTCAAACCCTAAACTTCTATGTTTATCATAATAGAATATATATATTTCCATTTTCTAAGTTAATGTAAGTAGTATTAACCACATTAATTTCTTTTGTATTTCATGTATCAAATAATGATATAGGATCACTATACATATAACAATTTCTATTCAAACTATGAGCCAACTAGAGTTAAGTTTTATAAACAAATAAGAAAATATCATATAATAAAGCCATGGTTTAATGTAGAAAGAAAAATAAATCAAATAAGGGCTCCTACATATTATAAAAAAGGGTTTTTGATAGAAAATAAATAAAGAAATAATATCACTATATGAAAAACTCATAAAAGAACCTTAATATACTTTATTAGTGCTGCAATCACTCAAAAAATCAAATCTATAAAGAGAATTCAAATAAAATAAGTAAAATTCAAATCTAAAAGTAAAACAGAAAATAGAAAAAAAGAAAACAAATAAAAACATTTCCTGGCCATGGCCCAACTCCTCTCTTTACCTGTCGCCCATGTGCAGCCCACAAAAGCCCAGCAGCCAGCCCAGCTCGTTCTCGTCTGTGACTGACAAGTAGGACCGAAGAAGGACTGTGGGTTGAGCTAAAAGATTCGCTAGGGGGTTTTCCGCAAAAGCGACGTCATCATTATCCTCACGCACACAGGCAGCTTGCTCGAGGAGCTCGACGCCACCCGATGCCGTCGTCGTCCGCCGTGCGTCAAGATGCTCGCCGTCGTTCCAGAGGGGTATAAGAAGGCCACCGCGACGCCCTGCCTCAATCCCTATCCACAATCCCTCCTTATCCTCTCTGATTTGAATGGGGCCGAAACCCTAGCTCACTGGAGCCACACCTCGCCGTCGAACCGCACCTCCCCACACTCTTCCAAGTAGCCATGGAGAAGCCCCGTCCTCCGTAGATCCTCTGGGTGAAATCTTGCATCAAAGGGAACACTCGAGTGGACGAATTTTGTCGTTCCTATTTGCGGCAATTCGTCGGAAATCTTGTCGAAGAGCTCGCCTCCGACCACGCTTGTCCTCGCCGACCTCTCTATCGTCATCAGGGTGAGTTCCTGAACCTTCTAGTATCCTTAAATCGCCTTATCTCGATGTGAATCGCTGAGGCTCCGATGACCATTTCCGTGCGGTGCCGCCACTTTAGGGTTCAGCGAGTTGCGCTGATTCGAACTAGGTTAGTTTCGTTTGTTGGGGCATCGTGGATCGTCGCCGGCGACCACCCACCGACGGCGGTGGTGGTGCTGACGCCATAGCGACGTCACGCCGACGCCACCCTGGACCCAGTCCTCTGTTTGTCTGGCGTGGCCATGACGTGGCCCATGGCCCATCTGTCATTGTCTAAGAGAAGCAATCTAGTCGGTAACAAACAAATTGACTAAATCTGAGAAGCTGAGGTGGCCACTGGCCCACTGGTCAGTGACTAGAGCTAGGTGTGGGTGTGGTGTAAAAAGTTATTTCCCGTTTAAGAAATAAATAAAATGTTATAAGCTCAATTATTGATATTCCAGAAATAAAATAAATGATCAAATCTTGTTTAATTAATAACTTTTGATTTATAATTCAGAAAAACGTGTATAATATATGAAAAATTGTAGAAAAATAAAATCTACAACTTAAAATTATTATCAAATATTATTATGATGATTATTTAAATAAATATTATTTAATCAAAGTTTCATAAGTAATAAAAGTTTGATAATTCATATTTTAATTATGGTAAATGTTAAAAATATAAATAGAATACCAAAAATCTTAGAAAAATAAGAATTATAATTTAAAACCATAATCATGCATTATTATTCCACTTAATTAAAAATTTGTTATTTATTAAGTCTTTATAAAGTAATAACTATTATAAAAAAATCATATCTTATTATTTTTAAATCACAAAAATAAGTGTAATATACCAAAATGATCACAAAAATAATACCTATATGTTAAAAATATAATATTTCACTTTTGAGTTAAATAAAAAATTCAAATATTTTAGTAACTCAAATTTAAACTTATTCACTTAATTGATGAGTCATATAAGGGTAAATAAAAAATTGTTAATATTTCTAAAAATTAGTCAATTAAGTCTAATAAATAGTATTAGTCTTAAATATTCATATTATGAAGTCATAATAATTCAAAACATTATAAATACAATCTTGGTAAATTATCCTTCAACCAAAGGAGTAATTATTTTCTAAAAAGGTCCTAAAAAATTATAAAACCCCAAGAATAATTGTAACTAAATCCAATCTTTTCCATATACTCCAGCCATCAGTTTACAAAACCATCACAACACTACGGTGAATCCATAAGTAGTTAAGCAATATTATTTCCTTGTTTGCAAAATATAACCACTCATCCTTAAAAAGGTAAATGATACTATTTCATTATAAAATCAAGAAACCATTACAACAAGTAAAAAATATAACCCTTCTTAAGCAACCTTAAGGCAACATTCCCAAGTACACAAGGCACAAATGTTATAAGCATTATACTTTCAAATTATCTATGTTTTAAAGTTAACTTTAGTCTACAAGAATCTAAATATAATACTATAAACATTGCTATATGTTTTATAGTTAACTTTGGTCTGATATAGTTAATTCATAAAGCATCTCAAGCTCAAACTATTCAAGCAAGCATAAATAACATCGACTAGACTCAACTAACCGCAAAGACTGACTAGACCTCAAAAAAGAAATCTTTTCTTCAAATGTTATTCTTTTTGCCACTTCAAAACAACAATTCTTATATAAGCAATCTTAAGTAGCATTTCACAATTAAGTGTGTCTCATTATTTTATGATATTGTAACTACATATTGTTTCACACACACTCACAAGCCCTGATAAGAAGCACAAGTATAAAACTCATCTAAAAGTATAACACATTTCAAAGACATCATTTTTAGTATCCAAACCCTAGAACAACATTATCCCCGGGATACGCGTTTATAAAGTGCATCACATTACTTATGCATAAGAGCATATTGCTTCTTTAAACATTAGTCCTTAACAGACCAATGATGCTGATTTTAGATATTGGATCTTATATTATCTTGAAACCGTGAGTGCATAATCTTGCAATCACAAAAGGCAAGTTCACACTTGCTCATGTCCTTTGTTTATTTTCTGTAAAGTATTTTACAAATCCAGTGTTGTCATCACCTGCATTTGAAAAAGGTCAGAAAACACTATTTTTTTATAATAATGTGAACTATTGGTTACTGATCCAGGGTGATCAGCTAATCTATTAAACCTGACAGTTGGAATATCACTGTTCAGAACTATACCACCTAAGACTTAACAACCAATGTCGCCAGTGATTCTTGCGTCGTATATTACGCGTTGACCATGAGATTTGGAATGGGACGAAGAATTCAGCTGTATCTTCTTCCTCTCGCATGAAGCTGAATGTGCAGGTCGTGGCTGTTATCCTCGTAGCGTGCATATTAATTGGTAATTCATAGAGGATATGCAGCATATGGGTGGGAACCCTCAACGTCCCACGATAGTTCTGGCATCTAACGGTTTGTACAAACCATTGTCGTAATCCAATATGTGGGCATGGTGTACACCAATGAGGCATGCGAGGTCGCGAAGGGGGCAGTGATTGGCTTGGATCATCTTCTGGGCCCCACATCATGGAATTGTGGACGGGAATAAGCTGCCTGGTTATGCAACAAAGAGTTGATCTCTCATGGGTAAAGTAACGCACCTCTGCAGAGTGTAAGAACTGTAACTTGGTACTCCCTGTTCCGGGAAGGAGCTGCGAACGCGGCGGGAAAGGAACTTCATGGAAGTTCTGGTAAACCCGTGAAGGTTGACGGACTTAGCTTTTCAGAATAAAAGCAACCTTTGAAGAAATGTTTACGAAAACTTGCATTACTTACGACCTACGGTCTGTGGTTGTAGTTATAGTGCATCAAACACTCCTTTTCTAGTGAACTTGTTGAGTACGCTCGTACTCAAAGTATCTTCTTAACCCTTTCTAGATTCTGAAGCCATGAAGACGACGTCTACACCAAGTTATGCTCCAGGTATCATCATTCAAAGTTAAAGTTCAACAAAGACAAGGAAGTCAACAAATACCTCAACTGAAGTAAAGACGAAGTTACTGATTAAATAGGAACATACTCTCTAACCAAAGAACCTATTCTATAGTGCGTTGCAATAACAGCAATGCCAACCCCCTTAGTTAAAATACTCGTCTTAAAAGTATAATAATTGGTTCATTATTTATCTTTGATTCCTCTTTGTAAGAAGTTTTTTCTCTCTCTTTAACCTAGAGTGTTCTCTGGATCTTGTGTAAAGAGTGAGTTGTAACCTTTAGCCATGTATTGGACCCGTTGTGTTTCTGTTGTGCCATTCTGAGGGACGTAATACTAGTGAACGGTGTTTCATTGGTGTTATGTCAACGACTATAGTATACTACACCATGCAGTGGTATGCTGGGTTACCGCACTATCCCTCTTGGTAGATTTCATCCCAACTTCAGTAATCCTACAAGCATGTTTACCACAACCATGGTTAGTCGCTAGACGATTCAGATCCTTCAGGTTGCTTAGCAATTAAGCTCCTTGGATCAGACTAATGCAATAAGCTTGGTTGTTCCCTGTTATCCTCAAGTTAAACTAGTTTCCGATTGATATCCCCGTGTCAGTCAAGGGTCGCCGGTCTGCTAGAAAACACGATCTTATCTATGTAGAACAAAGCATCAAGTTGTCTGGGCCCTTAATTGGACAACAGGAATCCCACAGATAGTCAAGCACACATAATATAGTCGCCACTTTCTCCTCCTCCGGACGCCACCTCCTCCTCATCCTGGCACCTCCCGCTCGAGACCTAGCGCGAACACGGCCTCCTGCACCTCCCTATGGTGGTAGGTTGTGGCCGCGGCGAGGCGAGGAAACATGACGGCGGCGAGGCCATGCTCCGGCGAGGCGACACAACATCTGCGATGTGCGGACCTGATTGCTTTTTCAATTCAAAACGAGGGTGTTATGCATTTTTTTGTTTTCAAAAAATATAGCCGTGGGGCACCTGGAACCCTTCCCGTGGCGCACTAGGTGGTGCGCCACGGGTAATTTTTTTACCCGTAACACACCAGGTAGTGCACTACCGGTAAATCTTAGCCGTAGCACGCGGCTCGTGGCGCACTGCTAGTGCACTACGGATGTCCTTTTTTGGTGCGCCACGGATGTCCTTTTTTGGTGCGCCAAGGATAGCCACTAGAAAACAGCTAATCCATGGCGCACTTGTTTTCATCATCCGTGGCGCACTAGGGGTGCGCCACGAGGTCTACGCTATGGCTAAAATTTATCCGTAGAGCACTGCCTGGTGCACTACTGGTAAAAAAGTTAGCCATGGCGCACCACCTGGTGCGCCACGGGTAGAGGTACACGGTGTGCTACGGGTACGAATTTCAAAAATAAAAAAGCGGGATCTAGATCTAGATAGCGCCACCGCCATTGTCGTCGTTGTTTTCACCTACCACGGAGGTGCGGGAGGTCATGGCCATATCCTACCACCGCAAGGAGGTGCGGGAATCTGTGGCCACAACCTACCACGGAGGAGGGCGCGGCCGTAGGTGGGCAGATAAGGTGCAAGAGGTGGTCAGAGGTTGCCGGAGGTGGAGAAGGTGGCGGCAGGAGGTGGTTGGAGGAGTGGCACATCGTCGGAAGAGGGAGCCATCGGAATGTAGGGTTCGCAACATAGAAAACAAAAAATTACTATGATGGAAACAACTAAGTACCAATATCTATCTACTAGATACAAGCAACGGGTGGATATACATCCATAGAATACATACCCTCGAAGACCGTATAGTGTTAATGAGGTTGTACTCGTGGATGATGTAGTCGAACGCTTGCCGATTTCAAGATCATGATGAAGTCCATCTGATCCAGCCGGTCCAGCACCATCACGTCCAGCACCACAAAGCAGTGGTGCATCCGTGATTGCACACATGTCTGGGTACCCCGACAACCTCCATGTTCTCGCTCCGGCAAAGCAGCGGAAGCAACAAATCCTTCCAGAAAAAACAAACCGGGAACATGTATCTCGCTGATCCGAGACAATGGGGAATTCTAAAAGGGGAAGAGAGATACTTCGCGAGAAGGTGTGAGAGAGAAGTGATAGGAGGGGGTCCTTTTATAGGGGAGGGGGAATCCCAAGGGGGCATGGCCGCCGGCCATGGAGGGTTCCCCCACCTCTCCCTCATTCATGTGGTGGATGCTCCACTCACATAAAAACACCTCCACTAACAATTCCACTCACATGCATTATTTAATAAAACTCCAACAAAATTAATGCAAGCTCTCATTTAATAAAACTCTTTTATTTATTTTATTCAGAATTTTGTTAATTAATCTAATTAAAAAAAATCACATAAAACCCCTTATAACATTTCAATTTCACATGCAGAACCAGTTTCAGCAATTTCAACCGAAACGATTTTGGTGTCTAGTGAAATAAATTCCTGCGCTTTCTTTTTCTTTCTCTGGCATATCATTTGCTCCGAATGGTGTCGGTACCCCTTAAGTGTGTCACCCTACGGTTCGCGAATAATGTAGACATGATCAAGACCCCTCTCCGATCAATAATCAGCAGCGGGATCTGGAGATCCGTACTGACTCCCACATATTCAACGATGACTTATGTGATCGTGTGAACCTTATACGCATGTAACTCAATCCCTTTGTCTCGCGATATATTATATGTCCGAGATTCGATCATCGGTATCTCCATACCTAGTTTGATCTCGTTACCGACATGTACTCTTTTCTTGTTCCCGTGATATAACATTCTAGTGATCAAATCACTTGCTTGCAAGCTAACTAATGTGATATCACCGAGAGGGCCCAGAGTATATCTCTTCGTCATCGGGATGGACAAATTCCACTCTTGATCCATGAGCCGCAATATAACACCTTCGTAGCACTGAACCCATCTTTATAGTCACCCTGTTACGGTGTGACGTTTGATGTTATCAAGATACTCTTTCGGTGTTAGTGATTGACATGATCTCATGGTCTAAGGACTAAGATTACTTCGTATGATGTTATAGCAATATAAACACAATGACCTTGATCGTAATGCTATACTTTGGATGAATGTTCATCACATCATCGGTATTTCCATATATTACATGTCCGAGATTCGATCATCGGTATCTCCATACCTAGTTTGATCATGTTACTGACATGTACTCTTTTCTCGTTCCCGTGATATAACATTCTAGTGATCAAATCACTTGCTTGCAAGCTAACTAATGTGATATCACCGAGAGGGCCCAGAGTATATCTCTCCATCATCGGGATGGACACAGTGGCGGAGCCAGCGCGTCCATGTAGCCTGGGCAAGGTCAGCTGGCTCTAAAGTCAGCAGTCAAATGTCCACACAAGCTAATGATAAAACCATACTTATGTAGCGAAATTAATGAAGCATTCGCTGATAGAGCCCGGGCAGCTGCCCGGGGTTGCCGGGCTGAAGCTCCGCCACTGGATGGACAAATTCCACTCTTGATACATGAGCCTCAACATAACACCTTCGTAGAACTGAACCCATCTTTGTAGTCACCCTATTACAGTGTGACATTTGATGTTATCAAGATACTCTTCCGGTGTTAGTGATTGACATGATCTCATGGTCTAAGGACTAAGATTACTTCATATGATGTTATAGCAATATAAACACAATGACCTTGATCATAATGCTATACTTTGGATGAATGTTCATCACATCATTCCAACAATGTTGTGACCTCGTTATTAACAACATCCAATGTCCATGATCAGGAAACCTTTGATCATCTTGTTAATCAACGAGCTAGTTTATAAGAGAGGCATAACTAGGAACTTCCTTTTTGTTTATTAAACACACATGTATTAACGTTTCCGTATGATAATAACTAGGAACATACAATTATAGCATGCAAAATAAACTTTTATCATAAATAAGGAATATGATAATAACCACTTTCTTATTGCCTCTCAGGCATATTCCCTTCACGGAGGTGGCTGCATCCGGAGAGAGGAATCCGAAGAAGGAGGAGAGGAGAGGAGAAGTGGAGAAGTGGAGAAGGGAGGAGAAGGAGAGGAGAAGGAGTAGTGGAGAAGTGGAGAACAGAGGAGAAGGAGAGGAAAGGGAGAAGTGTGGAAGTGGAGGAGATGGAGAAGGGTAAGTGGAAGATAAGGAGGGTTAGGTGGCCGGGTGGTGATTCGAATTTTGAATCCCGCCCACTTACTCGTGGCGCACTAGGGGTGGTGCTCCATGGGTAAGTGGCCTCCATTTTTTTCTGCAGGAAAAAATGATCTTTTGACCATAACTTTTACTCTTTTTGAATTTTGAAAATCTAAAAAAATTCTAATTGACCATGGGTCGTTACGAGCGGATGAGAAATTTCATTCTCGTCCTTTTGGTATATTAAACGTTTTTTTTTACATCGTATGCATAAGTTACACCCATTTTACTGTGGCATGACCTTTTTTGCAGAAAAAGTCAAAATTCATGTTTGTTAATTTTCCTAAAAACTAGACTACATTACCTACCTACATGTGAAAGGATTTTATTTTTTGAAGTGTTTAACATTGTCTTTTATTTTTTGCAAGGCTAAAAAGGCAAACCACTGGAAGGGGTGTGGTTGGAGTTGGTGTAGGAAACTTACCAGTGACGCACTAGTGCCCTACGGATAAGTTGGCCCAGCTGCCCAGCAGGCCGCAACCCACATACCCGTGGCGCACTAGGTCAGAGTGCGCTACGACTAAGTTTCACACCTGTAGCGCACCGCGCATAGGTACGCTATGGCTAGGTGGTCTGCGCCACATGTGCCCTGGCCCACACGTAGTCGTGGCGCACCACCTCGATGTGTGCCATGCTTACGACAGTTAGGTGTAGGGCACCTGTGGACAGCGTGCCACGCCTATTTTACCCGTGAGGCACCACTAGCATGTGCGCCACGGATGTGTGGATTACCTATAGCCGTTTTGCTAGTAGTGGTTTCAACGACATTACAAAACTTCGGCCACATGTATTTCTTCCTCTCCTCTCCTTTCTATTTGATTTATTTCTCTAGATTTACTCTAATCATTCGTAGATTCTTCATACTAGAAGTAAAGTGTACTTCTCCATTTCCTTTCCCAGATCAACGGTGAGATTTACTTCCTCTGTATTTCCCCCACTTTGTCTACTGTAGAGAGATTATGCAGTTTGCCCTTTGTTCTGATTTTTCTTCTCCATCTTGTTCCTTCTTCTTTTTTGTCTTTTTCTTCTTCTTCTTCTTCTTCTTCTTCTTCTTAAGCTTCTTATATTTTAGTGTGTGGAAGAAAGGGCGATGGAGATATGTCCTTCTGCACCCAGCCACATGATAACTTTGGTCGTTCAAACAGGAATGCAGAGTTGTTCAACATCATCATGAACTAGCCAAACTTTCAGGATGATGTGGTGAGTAAATTTTAGTAGTTCAAAAAGACATGCATGTTTTCTGGTACCCATGCGTGAAATTCGTGAAAAAGGAATCGTGTGTGATGCATTGGACATAGCACACGGTGTGACGATTCGTCACATCACACATAGGTTATGTCGACTGTGTGCGGTTGTCATGGTTAAATGGGTCAATATTAGTGGAAGTAGCACTGAAAGGAAATGCCGAAAAAAGTTTGGACCTCGCGTCGTCCTTCCTAGGGCAACTCGGGTTTCCCCATGTAGCCGCCCCCTCCAGCCCCCGCTGCCTTGCCGCCACCTAAGAAGGGCTCCATGCAAGCCTATGTAGCCTTCGTATCGCACTGTGTTTCACGTGGCGGATAGCGGACGCCGGGAAGAAACCTTGGTCAAGGTGGGAAGCACTGACTATCATGTGGGGTGGCGCTTGCTTGGATGTTGGGTACTATCCTCGGATGCGTGGGCAGTGACATGACATCAGGTGTTAGCCTGGCGCGCGGGCTCTTCGGCGTCTCTTGTGCCCAGATCTAAAGGCGGATGGGTGGTTCAGCACATCGCAAGAGATCCCTGACCTCTCCTGGATACCCTAGCTTGGCTAGGTGGGTCAAGATGGGCTAGGGGCTAGGGCCTCCGGGAGAAATCCCTGGCTCGGATGGCCATGATGGCGGTGACACCTGCGGGCATCGTCTTCCTCACTGGATGCGTCTTCAAGGTTTTCCCCTCCCTCCAACCTTTCCCCTGCTACCCGGGTGAAAACCTGATTCCTCTAAAATGGGCGGCGACATCGCTTCGGCGTTGTGTCCTTATTCAAGTTTCTACTTTCAGCAAAGGGACAGTGATGTGCTAGTCCAATTCCCATATATTGATAGCAATGGTTCCTTTAGCGACACCCTTCTTTGAATCTCTGGTGATGGTAACATTCTTGTGGGCTGTTGTCCCTTCGTGATGCACTAGATGCTTCTGTAAAGAACAGATGAGCTGTCGTGGCCGGTGGTGGAGTTTTCCTGTCAGCGGATCTCACCTGATCTAGATCATCCAACTGTCCATGGAAACCGTGTCTGCATTGCCAATCAAGCTCTAGGGGTAGCGACTCCGGCCGATGGTGTGGCACCCTTCGAACCAGGGCAAGAGAGAAGGGGCTCTCTTTGGTATTGGAGATGGATCGTGACATTGCTCCTGCCATTTGGTGTAGATGCGGGATGCATTCTCTTCGACGACGAGTTCCACCCAAGCGCTTATGTTGCCTCTCGTGCATGGCTTTGCCTTGGTGGATGAGGACTTCGACGATCAAGTTGTGTGTGTGTCTTGTGTATTCTATGTTTGCTTGGGTGCGTTGTTTTCTTGTAAGCTAATCCCTCGGCATCTTGTATCTTTAGCTGTTCTTTGCTTTGTTATTAATTTAAATTCGGGCACTTGTTGCCTCAATTTAAAAAAAATGGTTCAATATGTACTACCAGTGGCAGCGCCAGGAAATGGTTGGCAGGTATTTATTGTATAATCTTTTGGGGTCTCAATTAACAATATGAACTATGACAACTGATAGCATCAACACAAAATAACATTGCAGTCACAATTCATAAATCATAAGAGATAAGCCAATAATTTTATAATAACTATAAAGTACCAATCAACTACAATAGTACAAAACAATTCCACATTGAGGCATTTCATCTTGATTGAAGCCTGGCATTTCATCTTGATTGAAGCCTTGATCATATTTCATCTTACAAATTACAATATATCTTTGCGATCATCTTGTTGGAAGAGATTGATGACATTGTCTTCCTTTGCGTCATTGAACTCTCTCTCAACTAATGTAAACAAACAATTGTTCAAAAATCCATCTCCCATTTTGTTTCTTAGCTTATTCTTCACATAGTTCACTGAAAAAATGATCTCAATAGTTGTTGTCGCCGCTGGTAAAATCAATACCAACTTAAGAAGCTTGTAAACAACAAAATATTGTTCATGCTTGTTTCTCTCAACAAGCATAATTGAAAGCTAACACTCGTACGGTACTACTCCCTCTGTTCGGAAATATAAAACACCCTAGCTTTTTGAAAAGAATATACCTAGACGCCTTGTAGTGTATAGGTTTACTCCGAAACTCTACGAATCTATACACTAAAAAACATCTAGATACATTTGATTCACAAAGCTAAAACATCTTATATTTCTGAATGGAGGGAGTACTAGTGTTAGATTGTGTCAACCTGGTTTTAAACCCCACACCCTCTCATTCTTCAACAATACCATGTAAATCGCATGAATCAACCTGTTTTTTTTGTTTTGGGTATGTTTCTGCTGCTAGCCCAGCATTTCTTTCGCTTCGGAACTCTATTTGGTTGTATCTTGTGGTTATTATATTAATATAGTGAGACAAAAACCTGCTTCGAGTAGAAATATGTACTAGTGTTATATTGTGTCGACCGGGTCTTAAACCCGACACCTCTTGGCTTCAATACCGTGCAGATTGGATGAACCAATCAACTCAGTATCCTAAGACGGTAGGAAAATAGTGAGCGTACGGTAGGAAAATAGAGGCTGCTTAGCATACAATTTGTTCTTCTGTTTTTCGTGCTTAGTGACGCCTTTATGAACCTCGGAAAGTCGGATGCAAGACCATATGGAGATGGATGCATGCATGCATGAGTTCAATACGTGCATAACATGTGCTTCCACATGCAGACTTTGAACATTAGATATATACCATATCCGCCAATCACGAGTTCGCTGGTACTACTAATTATGGAAGATATATAGAACTTGCATGTTCGTGTGTGACCGGATCTAGACCTGCATTTTCGGTAAATATACTCCATATAAGAGGTCAAGGTGGTTAATCCGGCTGCTACCGGCGAATATAATGCATATACGTAGCAGGGGTGAAATCTAGTGATCGCGTTGACCCTGACAGGGATATGTACATTTTGAAATGCCCCTTGGCGACGGGCGACCACCCACGTACGTTCCTTCCCAGCCAACTAATAAGTAAAAATAACAAGCTAGCTAGCAAGGTGCAGGCTGCTTAGCATTTGTTTTTTTATTATGCTTATTATTAGTTCCCATGACCAAGCATGATTAGTTTACTTGCGTAACTTGGAGGAATAATATGCGCAGGCAACTAGGCATACTGATACCAGGATCAAAGCTTAGTCCTAATTGCTTCTTGGACTTCCAAGTGTACTGTGCTCCATTTCCAAAAAAAGTGTACTGTGCTAAGAAAGAAAAAACATCTTTGAACCCAGGTGCATCTATTTGCCATCCTTGTTTAGCTCTATTTGCCATCCTTGTTTTACTATTTCTTTTACCGGCCGACATGGAGAGATGTGCATTTACAAAAACATTCACCTTCATACATGAGATAACACACCTGACTATCTCCTTGTGTTGTGAGATGAAAATATACTCCATATAAGAGGTCAAGGTGGTTATTAATTCGACTGCTACCGGCGAATATAATGCATATACCTGTGGTGACAGGGATATGTGCATATACCTGTGGTGTAATTGGCGACCACCCTCGTACGTTCCTTCCCAGCCAACTAACGAGCTAGCAAGGTGCAGGCTGCTTAGCATTTGATTCTTTTATTATGCTTAGTTCCCATGATCAAGCATGATTAATTTGCTTGTGTAACTTGGAGGAATAATATGCGAAGCAATGGTTTATTTGCTAAATTCCACTCAAACCTTATGGGTGCACGCGAAGCAATGGTTTACCAAGTGCAGCGGATACATTCTTCTCCAAGGTGAGCTTAGAAATATGGGAGACATATATGCAAATACTGCTTGACTAGGGAGTGTCAAAATTACCTTTTGTTGAACATATGAGATTTGAAATTTGGGTGGAGTAGGGAGGGAAGCTGATCCCCTTACACGTTACCACAGCCCTGCCCTAACGTTTCAGTACGCCAGTCAGTGGCACGTGGAGCCCCTAGACATGGGACCCACCTGTTAGTGACTCAAAGGTAGGGAACGGCAGGGTAAGGTACCCGAGTCTGTATAGTACAACAAGTTGGTGGAATTGGCCGCTAATTGCAATTTTTTTGGATGGAGGGTAACCTCGTGGAATCTGCATTGATACAAGCAGCCGTACCTCTTCCATTGCAAACAATTAGCATGTATGAGCAGTAGTACATTGTCTCATGCGCAAGCACTCAAATGACGTTTATACTAATTTAAAACGATGTTTGACTGTCAGAAACAGTGACATACAGACCAGAGGAAGACGACGAGAGTTTCCTCCGGCTGCTAATTAATGGCTAGAAGATGCATGAATGTATGCTGCTAAATCTACCTTAAAAAAATTCTGGTAAAATCTGTTGTTTCAGGGAGACGGAGTATAGTATTCAGACGACCTGGGCTGGACGTCTACTTAAAAGGCCTCACGGTGGCCATGCATTCTCACAGCTTCTTCCCAAAGCGAATCATTTCTAGGCTAGCTACCGAATTTCCAGGCTCTCATGGCGTCCACCGTTGTTGCCACTCCTGAGGAATTCCAGTCCGGCTACGAGCCCTCGCCGTGGGGTGACTTCTTCACTGGATACCAGCCACAGCACCTGCAGGTATACTCCTACGGGAACCTACCAAGCTACCTAGGCGATGGGTGTATGTACGTGTATGTACTTGCTAGCGGTGTATCATGCATTAATCAACAACTTCAGTTTTCTGTAAGAATTAATTTCCTTCAAGTCATTTTGTTGGTTATGGCTAGGAACACGGCATGCAATAATGTACTGTATGCATGGTACATATTTTATATAACTACAATAGTTAAAATTTGATAACTCTTTATTTAGATAGTGTTAATATTCACACATGTTGCCATTTCTTTTGGTTAATTCAATTTCATCAACAGGAGAGGTCTGAGGAGTGGATGACGGTGAGAGCCGATGAACTGAAGGAAGCGGTCCAAAAGTTGTTTAAGACTTGTGACAACACTGCGGCAAGAATTTTCTTAGTAGATACAATTCAACATCTCGGCATAGATCACCACTTTGAACAAGATATTGAGAATGCTTTAAGCCTAATCCTGCAGAGTGACTTCAGTAACTTAAGCCTCCATGAGGTTGCTCTGGGGTTTCGCTTACTTAGGGAGCAAGGACATTGGGTGTCTCCAGGTATCTAATCACACCATATATGTATGTCATGATTTTTTAAAACATGTGCATGGGTTTATTTGATATGTATAAAGAAACAAATCACTTAATTGGTTAGTTATGTCTACAAGTTGAGTTACCAACCTTATATTTCTATTTTTAGGCAAAGTAACTTCATAGATTGAAGTGGATACTCCATCATCATACACAAGTTGACATCACATACTTTAGAGAGGTCTTAGATTACATATCATAATTTTTCCAATATTGCAGATGTGTTCGACAAATTCAAGGGTGCAGATGGGAGCTTCAACAAGGACATAACTAATGACACAAAAGGACTACTAAGTTTATACAATGGAGCACATCTTCTCATTCATGGTGAGGTGATACTCGAAGAAGCCAAGGCTTTTGCACAACATCATCTTGAATTGATGACAGGTAGTCTCGGTTTCCCACTAGCTGAGCAAGTCAAGCGTTCCCTTCATGCACCACTACCAAGGACCTGTAAGAGAATAGAAACACTTCATTACATCTCGGAGTACAGTCAAGAAGAAGGGCATGACACTGTTCTACTGGAGCTCGCAAAATTAGATTTTAATCTTCTGCAGCATGTTCACTTGAAGGAGCTCAAAGCTATTACTGAGTATGTTTACCTCTTAATTATCATTTAAATCCACCAGAATTAATAGGAAAATAATAAACTATTTTTGTGTGCCTTCACATGATATTGATTGACCGAACTAAACCTGTTTTTCACATTACTTATTGTATGCTTGAAAATTTAATGTACAGGTGGTGGAACAGTTTTTCTAGAAACGTCGGACTAAGTTTTATTCGTGGCCGAATTGTGGAGAGCTACACTTGGGCCTATGTGGTGTACCATGAGAAAGGTTTTAAACTCCCACGAAGTATCATCGCCAAGATGATAGTGATAATTACCACATTAGATGACATATATGATACCCATGCCACCATAGAGGAATGTCGGAAGCTACATGGAGCAATACAAAGGTTAGGCATTGGCAGTTTCATATCTTAACTGAACAAAATCAATCTATATATATTTATATAAACGCTAATTTTAACCTAGGGATTTCATTTCCAAGAAAACGGAAGGACAAATATTAACCACCTATGAGGGGTTTTTGTTTTACAAATGCATGTGCAAGTTAAACCCTTCTAGTATTATTATACAATTAACATGCAGATACAATTGTCAAGTCGCCCTAACGTAGTTTGTCTTCCTATTTTTTGTTGCACTCCACAATTGGATTTGTAGATGGGATGAGAGGGCCGTTTCAGTTCTACCAGAGTACTTGAAGAACTTATATATCGAGTTATTGAGGACCTTCAGGAATATTGAGGCTGATGTGCCGATCGACATGAACTATGAAATTAGCTACCTCAGAAAATCGGTATGCCTTTGTGCCATACGAACTTCATATATTTTTACAAATGTTAGAAGGTAATGTTATTTAGAAGCTTGTATAGGTATATGTGCTAGCAATAGGGTACATACAAATTGGCATTTAAACATGTGTATGATGCATGAATATCAATAAGCCATCCCTTGCTAGTTGTCACTTTGGAATACAAGTGAATGAACCAAGAAAAACTTCCAAACTTATAGGTTGCGCTTTACTAGAACATGCACTTGTATTACTACATATTACTTTAGTTTTCTTTTGCTAATTATCTTACATTACATGTATGTGTGTATGCAGATCCAAAATCACGTAACTGGTTACCTACAAGAAGCTGAATGGGCACACAAGAATTACACGCCGAGCTTTAAGGACCAAGTAGATTTGACTAGCCTTACGATAGGTGCACCTACTCTATCTGTGTCAGTGATGGCTGGCATGACTGATGAAATAATGAAGCAAGCACTCGAGTGGGCCTCTACTATCCCGAGTGTAGTCATATCAGCTGGAAAGATTGTACGTTTCATGAATGATATTGGTGCATTTAAGGTATACATACATAATTAATCTTTATTGTCAACTAATTATGCCTAATCCTTTATTTCACAACATAATATATTATTATGTTATACAGCGCCGAAAATGTAAGGGGGACGCAGCAAGCTCTGTAGAGTGTTATAGTCATGAGTATGGCGTCTCAGGTGAAGTGGCCATTCCAAGGATTGATGCATTAATTGAAGAAGAATGGAAGACTCTGAACCAAGCTCGTTTTGGAAATCGTGCACTTCTCCCAGCACTACAACGAATTATTGGCTTAGCGTATACCGCTTCGTTTTTCTATGATAACAGAAATGACGTATATACGAGCAGCTACTTCAGGAGATCATTGAGAGCTTCTTCGTCAAGCCCCTCTAGGTTTCCCCAAATATAAGGATGTGCAACTGTTTGTCGAAGAATCGTGGGACATATTTCATACCGGTGCCTAGGTTTCTTCAATCAAAGCTTTATTTTTCCTATTCGGATGTATGTGCCGTATATCTAGGATTTTCAGTCCATATGATGTTGTCGAGCTGCATGTCAAAGTTTGTTGGATAGATTGGTACAATTTGATCCAAAAATATACTACCTTTTAACAATTTTTTCCTTTTTGTAATGGATAAATAAAAGAAAGACGCCAAAACAACAACAACCGTTATGTAGTATCAAATATTTCCATGATCTATTGGTTCTATGTGCGCATGTTCTTAAAAGAGGGGCTTTGAGCCCATCGTGGGCCCTATATGTCTACCTAACTAAGTGTAAAAGGAAGAGGAACTCAATTTTCGTGAATAGATATGTGAACCTCCATCTCTGCAGAGTTCATCATTTCCTTCCAAAACAAATACCAGAATTTTCCCATATTCTTGCATTCTAGGGAAGATTCCTAAAATATCAAAAGACTAAAAGGGAGTTTATGCCTTCTAATTATTAATAATTTTGACTAAATAAATAATACAAGTTGGCAAATAACATTGAAAATATGACATTAAACTGTAAAAGCATTAAATATACGGAGTATATGAGCACTAGGTATCTGTTGCATGGGCCGGCCTTACCGAATCTTGATATTAATATATTTCCATTTGTCAAAAATACATTTGAAATCAGTTGTTGCAGAGCATCTCCAATGGGATCCCCCAAATTTTGTCCTCTGTTTGTCCAATTTGGGGGGAAGAAGGACCCATGTCCGCTCCTTGCACTCAAAGACGTCCCCCAAATAGTGTCCTCTCCCAAAATTCAAACTTTATTAGATTTTGTTCAAAAAACATACATTGCATAGATTCAAACCATAGTTCAGATACATTCAAACCAAACTACACTAAACAAGAACTAAGCTAGATATTAAATTAAACTCGAAATTAAATTAAACTAGAGACATATCTAGGATGAACCCTAGATCTACTCGATGTATACAATGTAGGGCTTCATAGCATGGAAAACAAAAAAAATCTATCGCATGAACACACAAGCCAAGATCTAATCTACTAGATCGGAGCAACGAGTTGATAGAGTACTAACCCTTGAAGATCCAAAGTGGTTAACGAGATCGGATTCTCGTGGTTGATGTAGTCGTTCACTTGCTGATCTCAAGATCACGAAGACGATCCTTCTGGCGCCGCATTCCGGAAGCGCTTCCGCAGTTGGTCACATGTCCAGTACTCGATGAAGACCTTCCTCTCCCTTGTTCCAGCAGCCAACGGAGGCTGTAGATCTCTCCTCGCGATTCCAGCAGCACAACGGTGTGGTGGTGGAAGTAGAGGGGAAATACCGCAGGGCTTCGCCTAAGTCGGAGCGGGTATGGTGGATTAGAGAGGTCCCTTGGAAACAAGGGTTTAGAGGCCAAGGAGAGGTGGTGGTCGGCGGGTAGATAGGGAATCTAGCCAGCGGAGACTGCTTGAGGAGGTCTAGGGCGGCGACGACTTGGGGGGCATGCCCGAGCTAGGGTTTTTTTAGGGTGAGGGGTAAGGATCGCCCTACCCCTCCTTATATAGGTGGGAGAGGCGGTTTGGGGGGAGGGGAGTCCTCCCCCAACTCCTATTCATGTCCAACGGCTTGGGAGGGAGGGAAACCTTTCCTAAGTGGGTTTCCTTTCCTCCCTCCACTAGGCAACCATGTTGGAATTTAACTTTCAAATTGGCGTTTGACTTTCCAAACTAGAGTTCGATTTCTCTCTTCCCATTGCCTATCCAAGTCACCTAGGACATGATGCAACCATTCCACGTTGGTATGACACATCCATGTACCCTTCCCACTCCGGATCGATAGACCTTCTAGACCCTTCTAGGACATTACGGTCAAAACACAAAAACATTTCCGAACTCCGAAATTGGACTTTCCTTATGTGAATCTTATTTCTCTGGACCATTTGGGATCTCCTCATGATGTCCTGGATCCAATCTAAGGCTCCAAACAACATTAGGTCACCAACTCATTACCATATCTACTAAACAACATCGAATTCTTAAGTGTGTCTCCCTATGGTTCGTGAATTATGCAGACATGATCAAGACTCTTCTCCGATCAATAACCCATATAGGAATATGGAAATTCATATGGCTCCCACATATTTCTAGATTACTTCGTGATTGAATGAACCATTACATACGATACAAATTTCCCTTTGATCGTCGGCATCTCTGCATACCTAGTTCAACCTCGTTACCGATAAGTAATCTTTACTCAATCATGTGATATGTGATCCCTTGTGAGCCAGTCACATGCTTGCAAGCTAATTGGATGACATTCCACTGATAGGGCCCAGAGTATATCTATTCGTCATATGGATGGACAAATCCCACTCTTGATCCATGTGCCTCAACAAATACTTTTAGAACACTCAATGCCACCTTTATAACCACCTACTTACGAAGTGGTTTTTGATGTCATCAAAGCATCCATCCGGTGATGGTGATTAACAGGATATCATGGTCGAAGGATTTAGGTTACTATGTATCTGAAATCTTATAGCAAATGAACTATTGAAATGAATTAATCTTATGCTACGCTTAACTATAGGAGTATGTCCATCACATCATTCTCCTAATGATATGATCTTGTTATTAATAGCATCCAATGTTCATGATTAGGAAACCATAATCATCTATTAATCAACAAGCTAGTATTACAAAGAGGCTTTACTAGGGACTCTTACATGCTTACAAATCACACAAGTATTAATGTTTCTGGTTAATACAATTATAGCATGGATATAAACATTTCTCATAAACACAAAGATATAATAATAACTACTTTCATTATTGCCTCTTGGGAATATCTCCAACAGTCTCCCACTTGCACCAGAGTCAATAATCTAGATTACATGGTAATATACCTAACACCCATGGCGGCCTGGTGTTGGTCATGTTTTGCCCTTAGGAGAGGTTAGTCAATGATCAGCCACATTCAGATACGTGTATACTTTGCAAATCTTTATGTCATCATCTTCGACATGCTCGCGAATAGCGTAAGAATGTAGCTTGATATGCTTTAGCTTCGTGTGTGACCTTGGCTCCTGTGCATTGTCTATGGCACCCATGTTATCATAATACATAGCCATTGGGTATAGCTCACTGGGAACCACACCAAGCTCTGCAATGAATTCCTTCATCCATATCGCCTCTTGTGAAGCCTCCGAAGCAGCTCTGTATTCCAATTCAATTAAAGATCTCGCCACACCTCTTTGCTTTTCCCTCCTCCAGCTCGTTGCTGCACCATTCAAAGTAAATACGTATCCAGATTGTGATTTAGAATCATCCGGATCGGTGTTCCAACTAGCATCGGTGTAACCGTTTACAACAAGTTGTTCATCACCTCCATAAGAAAGAACCATATCCTTAGTCCTTCTCAAGTACTTAAGGATGTTTTTGACCGCTATCCAGTGATCTACTCCTGGATCACTTTGATATCTGCTAGTCAAAATAACAGCATATGCAATATCTGGTCTTGTACATAGCATGGCATACATGATAGATCCTATGGCTAAGGCATAGGGAGTCTTACTCATCCTCTCTCTATCTTCTGCCGTAGCGGGACTTTGAGTTTTACTCAAGGTCGTATTGGGAAACATGGGCAAGAACCCTTTCTTGCTATCATCTATTCCAAACCTCTTTAGAACCTTGTCCAAATATGTACTTTGTGAAAGCGCTATTAAGCATCTCGATCTATCTCTATAAATATTTATGCCTAATATATAAGTAGCTTCGCCAAGATCCGTTATTGAAAAACTATTATTCAAATCATATTTGACACTTTTAAGAAGTTATGTATCATTCCCAATCAGCAATATATCATCTACATATAGTACTAGGAATGCTACAAAGCTCCCACTCACTTTCTTATAAATACAAGCTTCTCCATAAGTTTGTATAAATCCAAAACTTTTGATTACCTTATCAAAATATTGATTCCATCTTCGGGATGCTTGCTTCAATTCATAAATGGATCGCTGAAGTTTGCTTACCTTGTTAGCATCTTTAGGATCGAAAAAACCTTTGGGTTGTACCATATACAATTCTTCCTCAATATCACCACTGAGGAATGCCATTTTGACATCCATCTACCATATCTCATAATCATAATGTGTAGCGATTGCTAACAAAATCCTCATAGACTTTAGCTTCTCTACCGATGAGAAAGTATCTTAGTCAACTCCTTGAATTGTCGGAACCCTTTCGCGACAAGTCGAGCTTTATAGATGGTTACATTACCATCAACATCTGTTTTCTTCTTGAAAATCCATTTGTTCTCGATAGCCTTGCGGCCATCTAGTAAGTCCACCAAAGTACACACTTGGTTTTCGTACATGGATCAAATCTCGGATTTCATGGCTTCTTGCCATTGGTTAGAATCTAGGATCATCATTGCTTCCTCATATGTCGTAGGGTCTTCAGTGTTGTCCACCAACATAACACTCATAACAGGATCATACCAATCGGGAGTGATACGAGTCCCCGTTGACCTGCGAGGTTCCGTAGTAACTTTGTTTAAAGGAACTTCTTCCGGTGCTGCACTACTATCAAATCCGATAGAAGCTTCAACAACCTCGTCAAGTTCTACTTTCCTTCCAGTCACTTCTTTCGAGAGAAACTCCTTCTCTAGAAAGTATCCATATTGGCAACAAATATTTTGCCTTCGGATCTATGATAGAAGGTATACCCAGTAGTTTCCTTCGGGTATTGGCAACAAATATTTTTCCGCTTTGGGTTCAAGATTGTCGGGCTGTAACTTCTTTACATAAGCTTCATAACCCCAAACTTTAAGGAATGAAAATTTAGGTTTCTTCCCAAACCATAATTCATACGCTGTCATTTCAACGGATTTAGATGGTGCCCTATTTAAAGTGAATGCGGCTGTTTCTAATGCATAACCCCAAAACGATAATGGTAAATCTATGAGTGATATCATAGAATGAACCATATCTAAGAGAGTTCGATTATGACGTTCGAATAGACCATTAGGTTGTGGTGTTCTCGGAGGTGTCAATTGTGAAAGTATTCCGCATTTCTTCAAATGCTCGCCAAACTCGTAACTTAGATATTCACCTCCATGATCAGATCGTAGAAATTTAATCTTCTTGTTACGTTGATTCTCTACTTCACTTTGAAATTCCTTAAACTTTTCGAAAGTTTCAGACTTATGTTTCATGAAATAGATATACCCATATCTACTCAAGTTATCCATGAAAGTAAAAACATAACGATAACCACCGCGCGATGCCACACTCATCGGGCCACACACATCGGTGTGTACGATTTCCAATAAGTCTGTAGCTCGCTCCATAAAACAGAGAATGGAGTCTTAGTCATTTTTCCCATCAGACATGCTTCGCATCTTTCAAGTGATTCAAAATCAAGTGATTTAAGAAGTCCATCGGAATGGAGTTTCTTTATACGCTTCACTCAAATGTGACCAAGACGACAGTGCCACATGTATGCAAAATTATCATTCAATTTCAAATGTTTAGCATCTATATTATGAACATGTATATCACTACTATCGAGATTCAATAAGAATAGACCATATATCAAAGGTGCATGACCATAAAAGATATTACTCATATAAATCGAACAACCATTATTATCAGACTTGAACAAGTAACCGTCTAGCAATAAACAAGATCCATATATAATGTTCATGCTCCACGCATGCACTAAATAACGATTATTCAAGTATAAAACTAATCCCGATGGTAGATGAAGAGGGAGCGTGCTGACCGTGATCACATCAACCTTTGAGCCATTTCCAATGCGCATCGTCACTTCGTCTTTCGCTAGTCTCCATTTATTCTGCAACACCTGTTTCGAGTTACAAATATAAGCAACCAAACCAGCATCAAATACACAGGAACTAATACGGTTACTAGTAAGATACACATCAATAACATGTATATCAGATATACCTTTCTTCTTGATGTTGTCATTCTTCAGATCTGTCAGGTACTTGGGGCAATTCCGCTTACAGTGACCTTCTCCCTTGTAGTAAAAGCACTCAGTATCTGGCTTAGGCCCAGCCTTGGTATTCTTTGCAGGCGCGGTAGCTTTCTTACCGCCCTTCTTAAAGTTACCCTTTTTCTTAGGATTGCCTTGATTCTTAAAATTGGTGGTCTTATTGACCATCAACACTTGGTGCTCTTTCTTGATATCCACTTCTGCAGACTTCACCATAGAGAAGATTTCTGGTAACGACTTATCCATGTGATGAATGTTGTAGTTCATCATGAAGTTCTTGTAACTAGGTGGTAGTGATTGGAGGACACGATAAATCCCCAATGCATTATGAATCACTATACCCAAGCTTTGGAGCTTATTGGCGTGCCTAGACATCTTAAGAACATGCTCACTAACGGAGTTGCCCTCTTGCATCTTGCAGTTAAAGAACTTTTCAGAAGCTTCATAACTCTCAACTGCCGCGTGAGCCTCAAATATCATTTTGAGTTCACGGACAATATCATGTGGGTCAAAGTTCTCAAACCTCTTTTGAAGCTCCGATTCCAAACCATACAAGATAGCACACTGAACTGTGGAGTATTGATTCTTCCGAGTGAGGAAAACATTCTTCACCTCATCAGTATCATCAGCTGCAGGTGGGTCACCCAGCAGTGCATCCAGCACATAGGTCAACTGACCAGCATTGAGGACAATCCTGAAATTGCGGAACCAATCCGCAAAGTTGCTTCCATTTTTTTTCAACTTTTCTTTCTCTAGGAACGCATTAAAATTGATGGTAGGGAGCACACGGCTTCGACATCATCACAGCACACCATGATGGTGGTCCCGGCGCCACCCGGCATCTTGACCAGGTTGTAGGCATTGTGCGTGACCGCCATGAACCTCACCAGTACCGGGTAGCCTAGGATGGCGTTGTAGGGTAAGCTGATCCGAGCAACGTCAAAGTCTATGAGCTCCGGGTGGTATTTGTCGCTCGTCCCAAAGGTGACAGGGAGCTGGATTCAGCCAAGGGGCATGGTGGTGCCTGTCATGGCCCCGAAGAATGGAAAGGCAGGAAGAAGGTGCATGGTGGGCACCTGCAACTGAACGCTCCTTTTGAGAGCATGTTTAGCCCCGCCCCGCCATCGATGAGAGTCTTGGACATGGCAACCCCGCTGATGGTGGGGGTACATACCATGGGCATGGTTCCCACCAGGCGGGTGGAGCCAGGGTGATCCGTGATGCCGAAGGAGATCGGCTGCTGTAACCACACGAGGAGGGCAGTGGTAGCGCTAGGCCTTGCCACCGCCAATCCACCAGAGAACTGTTTGAACTGCCGCCCGAAGGCGGGAGCCTGGGAGCCACCCAAGATGCAGGCGATGATCCCGGACATTCCTCAATGCGGGGTGCTTCCTAGGCTGGCCTCTGCGCAAGGGCTCGTCTCCATGGTGTCGACCTTCCGTCGAAGATTTGTCCCGCGAAGGAAACTAGGGTCGTACGATCCCTTGGTTCAAGAGGGGGCTGAACAATCAGTTCCAAGGATCCTCGAAAACGGTGGCGACGGCAGAGCAAGCACACGACAGACAGGTGACACATTGGTTTTTTCCCAAGTTAGGGACCCTCGTGAGGAGGTAAAGCCCCTACTCCTGCTTTGTTGTATTGCTCGCGTGCTTCACAAGGGTACAATGGAGGATGAAAGTCTAGGGTTTTAGATCTCATGGATTGACCTGTTATAAGGTAGGAGAAGGGCTCCTTATATAGGGCGGCGGTGGGCCTCTTCCCCCAATATTTGTGCGGTAAGGGTTACCACAGAGCCGATCCTCGAGGTCCCGATCCAAGAGACTACTTTGCGTGGGATGGGTTTATCCTTCCAGAAAGCGCTGGTCCTGTTAGGCATTTCGTTCATCGCTGACGTCCCGCACCGTGGCGTGTCTTCTTCTGGCCTCTTGCACCAAATTGGGAGGGAACACTATCCTACCAACCGAGGCCCCGACAACTCTGCTTTTGACCGAGTCCCACCCCCTCGGGACCGCCTCGGAGTGGAATCCAATGCCATCGGTGGCCTTGTCGTTTCCCCAGGGCTGGGTCGCCCATGGCACCAACGAAATACTCCATATCATACACTCCCAGGGGGTATCCCAAGCCGTCGATTAGCTATGGACGTTTCCTGGTGGGCTCGGCACAATGACCCTCGGGAGGGGGACTCCTTCCTCCTCGTGAGGGCCGAAGAAGCCTCGATGGGCAAGCCAGTCATGGACGGACCTGGGTATCTGACACTATATATTGACAGCAACGGTTCCTTTAGCAACGCCGTTCTTCGGATCTCCGGTGACGGTAACATTCTTGTGGGTTGTTGTACTTTCATGATGCACTATATGCTTCTATCAAGACTAGATGAGCTCTCGTGACCGGTGGTGGAGTTTTCCTATTGGCAATCTCACCTGATCTAGACTGTCCAACTGTCCATGGAAACAGTGTCTGCATTGACATTGGAGCTCTAGAGGTAGCGACTCCGGCCGACGGTGTGGCACCCTTTGAACCAGGGCCAGAGAGCAAGGGCTCTCTTAGGTATCGGAGATGGATCATGACATTGCTCCAGCCATTTGGTGTAGATGCGGGATGTATTCTCTTCGACGGCGAGTTCCGCCCAAGCGCTTCTGTTTCCTCTCGTGCATGCCTTTTCCTATGTGGATGAGGACTTCGATGATCAAGTTGTGTGTGTGTGTCTTGTGTATTCTCTCTTTCCTTGTGTGCGTTGTTTTGTTATAAGTTGATCCCTCAGCATCTTGTATCTTTAGCCGTTATTTGCTTTGTTATTACTTTAAAGTTGGGCACTTGTTGCCTTGGTTTTTTAAAATGGGTCAATATGTACTACCAGTGGCAGCGCCAGGAAATGGTTGGCAGGTATTTACTATACAAACTTTTTTGGTCTCAATTAACAATACGAACTATGACAATTGATAGCATTAGCACAAAATAACATTGCAATCACAATTCATAAATCATAAGAGAGAAGCCAATAATTTTATAATAACTATAAAGTACCAATCAACTATAATAGTACAAAACAATTCCACATTGATGCATTTCATCTTGATTGAAGCCTTGATCATATTTCATCTTACAAATTACAATATAACTTTGCAATCATCTTGTTGGAAGAGATTGATGACATCGTCTTCCTTTCCGTCATTGAAGAACTCTCTCTCAACAAATGTAACCAAACAATTGTTCAAATACTCATCGCCCATTTTGTTCCTTAGCTTATTCTTCACATAGTTCACTAAAAAAACCATTTCAACAGTTGTTGTAGCTACTGGTAAAATAAATAACATCTTAAGAAGCTTGTAAACAACAAAATATTGTCCATGCTTGTTTGTCTCAACAATCATAATTAAAAGGTAACACTCGTACAGTTCTACTCCCTCCATTTATAAATATAAGACACTTTAGTTTTGTGAAATGAATGTATCTAGACATCTTGTAGTGTACGAGTTCACTCCAAAACTCTACGAACCTATACACTAAAAAATGTCTAGATACATTTGATTCACAAAGCTAAAACATCTTATATTTCTGAATGGAGGGAGTACTAGTGTTAGATTGTGCCAACCTGGTTTTAAACCTCACACCCTCTCATTCTTCAACAATACCATGTAAATTGCATGAATCAACCTGATTTTTTTCGTTTTGGGCATGTTTTTGTTGCTAGCCCAGCATTTATTTCGCTTCCGAACTCTATTTGGTTGTATCTTGTGGTTACTATATTAATATAGTGAGACGAAAGTAGAAATATGTACTGGTGTTAAATTGTGCCGTCTTAAACCCGACACCTCTTGGGTTCAATACCGTGCAGATTGGATGAACCGATCAACTCAGTAGCCTAAGACGGTAGGAAAATAGGGAGCGTACGCATCAAACGGGAGAGGCTGCTTAGCATACAATTTCTTTTTGTGTTTTTTCGTGCTTAGTGACGCCTTTGTGAACCTCGAATAGTCGGATGCAAGACCATATGGAGATGGATGCATGCATGCATGAGTCCAATGTGCATAACATGTGCTTCCACATGCAGACTTTGAACATAGGAAGCCCGTTTGGGACACCAAGGAGTCTGGGCACCAAGCGTGAGAACCGTACGATCGTGTATCCAGATCTTGCAAACTTGATGTGTGTTTGATTATCGGGTTTGACCCATTAGTGTGTTTTAACCCAGAAAAAAGGCATGCATGCGGCATGCTAGTATTGAATATTTTTATTAATTTTTGAATTTATGGTTTCCTCTTTACGGTTACTCGTCAGGTATGTCATGCCCATATTTCCTTAATTATATGCACTGTCTGTTTTAATGGGCCATTATTACTAAAAATTAAGAAATTGACCAGGCTAAAAATCATGCATGTGACATGCTAAGAGTAAATCATGCATGCAATATTAATGTTTCGCAAGCTTTTATAACCAAGAATTACTCAATAATCTACTCTTGTGCATACTAAAGAGCAGGTTATGTGCACGTACCATTTCATATGCATTACCGTTGCATTGCTAAAACGAATGATGAATGTTGGGTTGGTGTGACGTGTTCAACATATTAATGTTAAACAGTATGCACAAATGGAGACTAGAAATGGTATTAATCTTGATTAGGTATATAGGTATACAAGTATGTGATGTTGGACGAATTTGTTATTTGTATGTGATACCCAATGTATACCTAGTAAGCAGGAATATGATACCGGATACGGGTATGCAGGTATTTGATACCGGATGTATATTTCGGCTATTAGGGAAAGTTTTTTTGGAAAGTAGGTAAAATGATCAGAATTGTCATACCGGACAAATATTTCTGAAGAAATGGTAGAGGATTATGTGGGTATGTGATACCCGATGAATGAGATTGGTGCTCGCTATTAGGTATGTAGGTATACAAGTATGTGATGCTGGACGAAATTGGTATTGGGTATGTGAAATCCAATAAGGCATTGATAGCACGCCAAATCAGGGGCGATTTATTAAAATTAATGACGGTCAACTCATTTGGAAAGAGATTGGTAGCTTAATTGCCACACATGAATGCAAATCACCAATTCACGGTGAATTCATTTGATAAATAGTTGGTTAGCATGTTAATTATGATGCATGCATGCAATATTAAAGATGGTAGGAAGTTAATGATTTGACGTGTGTGACCGGATCTAGACCTGCAGTTTCGGTAAATATACTCCATATATAAGAGGTGAAGGTGGTTAATTCAGCTGCTACCGGCGAATATAATGCATATACCTGTCGTCCAATTCCCATATATTGACAGCAATGGTTCCTTTAGCGACGCCCTTCTTCGAATCTCCGGTGATGGTAACATTCTTGTGGGTTGTTGTTCCTTCGTGATGCACTAGATTCTTCTGTCAAGAACAGATGAGTTGTCGTGGCCGGTGGTGGAGTTTTCCTGTCGATGATCTCACCTGATCTAGATCATCCAACTATCCATGGAAACCGTGTCTGCATTGCCAATCAAGCTCTAGGGGCAGCGACTCCGGCCGATGGTGTGGCACCCTTCGAACCAAGGCAAGAGAGAAGGGGCACTCTTTGGTATCGGAGATGGATTGTGACATTGCTCCTGCCATTTGTTGTAGATGCAGGATGGATTCTCTTCAACGGCGAGTTCCACCCAAGCGCTTATGTTGCCTATCGTGCATGGCTTTGCCTTGGTGGATGAGGACTTCGACGATCAAGTTGTGTGCGCTGTTTTCTTGTAAGCTGATCCCTCGGCATCTTGTATCTTTAGCCGTTCTTTGCTTTGTTATTAATTTAAATTCGGGCACTTGTTGCCTCAATTTAAAAAAAAACGGTCAATATGTACTACCAGTGGCAGCGCCAGGAAATGGTTGGCAAGTATTTATTGTACAAACTTTTTGGGTCTCAATTAATAATATGAACTATGAAAACTGATAGCATCAACACAAATAACATTGCAGTCACAATTCATAAATCATAAGAGAGAAGCCAATAATTTTATAATAACTATAAAGTACCAATCAACTACAATAGTACAAAACAATACCACATTGAGGCATTTCATCTTGATTGAAGCCTGGCATTTCATTGATTGAAGCCTTGATCATATTTCATCTTACAAATTACAATATAACTTTGCGATCATCTTGTTGGAAGAGATTGATTACATTGTCTTCCTTTGCGTCATTGAAATCTCTCTCAACTAATGTAACCAAACAATTGTTCAAATATCCATCTCCCATTTTGTTCCTTAGCTTATTCTTCACATAGTTCACTGGAAAAAAATGATCTCAACAGTTGTTGTAGCTGCTGGTAAAATCAATACCAACTTAAGATGCTTGTAAACAACAAAATATTATTCTTTCTTGTTTCTCTCAACAAGCATAATTGAAAGCTAACACTCCTACGGTACTACTCCCTCCGTTCAGAAATATAAAACACTCTAGCTTTGTGAAATGAATATACCTAGACGCCTTGTAGTGTATAGGTTTACTCCGAAACTCTACGACCTATACACTAAAAAAAACGTCTAGATACATTTGATTCACAAAGCTAAAACATCTTATATTTCTGAATGGAGGGAGTACTAGTGTTAGATTGTGTCAACCTGGTTTTAAACCCCACACCCTCTCATTCTTCAACAATACCATGTAAATCGCATGAATCAACCTGGTTTTTTTGTTTTGGGTATGTTTCTGCTGCTAGACCAACATTTCTTTCGCTTCGGAACTCTATTTGGTTGTATCTTATGGTTATTATATTAGTATAGTGAGACGAAAACCTGCTTCGAGTAGAAACCCCACGTGCAGACTCTGAACATAGATATATACTAATAATGTTATGTTGGGTGCAAAATAACAATTCTGCATCCTGGGTGTCGAATATGATTATATATATAGAGAGAGAGCATGCTACATGTGTATACTAATCCAACCATTGGATATTGGGTGCAAAATGTGCAAAATATACATGTGCAAAATATATTAATAGGATTATATATATGTTGGGTGCAAAATAACTATTTTGCACCCTGGAAAATAGTGGGCTATCTAGGATGCTACATGTGTACACTAATCCAACCATTGGATATTCTATAGAGAGCATGAAGTTGAGCAGCAGGAGCACAAAAATCTAACGAAAAACATCACCCCCGTTACATCAAGAGCATTTTTTGCATGCATTGCTAGTACATGCAAGTACACATGCAAACTAGCAACAATACTAGTAGACCACTAAACTGGCTAAAATTTCAGCACGCATTCTAGCAATACTAGCTTGTGTATCAAAAAAATCTAGCGGGAACGGACGCGGGAAGCACCCCGCTAAAACGAAAGCCACGCGTGGAAATATTGGCCGAAATTTGTGCAACCTAGAACACATGATAACTTGCTTGATATGGTGGACTACTCCCATGGTTGGTTTTATTGCAGAAATTTTTGTATGTTTTCATGTTAGGATTCATGCTAACATGCACACATCCACCATCAACTAGTACAACTCGTCAGGTCTAGTGCATGCAAGTACAACTAACAACCGCGTGCAATTTGTAGAAATATTTGCAACAATATAGGATGGTTCGTATGCTACAATACAGTCTGTTCTTGCCATTCTACAAACGGCAAATAACACCGTTAACTGTATGCAAAATTTTGGCTCTCTCTTATCTTGGCAGCTAGTTCACGTACTCCCTATATCCAACGTCAACGCTTGCGTGCATTGGTAGCATCTTAGATGATGTGGACATCCCTTCTATTAATACAACCGTTGTACCTACAGCAACACACATACAAGGACCCATCACAAGATCTCGTGCCATGACAACTTAACTATCAGGTACTTTCGTTTCTTGGAACTATTCCTCACATACATGAGAATATGATGCTGCCTAAATCAGATGTATTTCTTACTCTTAGGAATGATGGACCAAGCATGGATGAGAGGGACAAGCATTGGAGCATGGCCATGCATGGTGATGGCAGCAAGCATGTGATGATCCAAGAGAAGGCCACGGATGAAGATTTCAGAACTTTGAGGCCACCATAATGAAGAAAGAAGGCTTGCACAAAATATTCAAGATCAATACTTCACAAATTCGTCCATAGCTTAATATGGTGCTGCGACACCTTTATTTTGGGCCAGGCCCATGTAATTCTCGCAGGATTTTAATTAGCCACTTTTTAGAGTCCGTATTTGAGGGGAAAAGGACTTCTAGGGTTGGATTCGGCCACCACTTCCATGGCTGGCCGAAACCCCACCTTTTCCTCCTTAAATACTCCCCATAGCCGTCACCCTAGACTCGGATTTTGTTTAGACATTAAGTTAGCCATCGTAGCAACTTCGCCAAGGCTCGAGCGTCGCAGAGGCCTCTTGTACTTCGCACCTATTCAGGATCCCACCTTTTCAATAAAGCTTTCCTCTTAATCCGCAATATCTTGATTGCAATATTGGTTCTTACCTGTTCTCGATTTTAGGTAGGAATTATGACCCTCGCTGGTCAGGATGATCATGTTCCCGCAGGATCGGTAACCTCCAGGAGATTGGCCTAGAGATTGCATTGGCGCTCGTGCTCGCACGTGTAGTCGGATTGTCAAGCCCGAACTCCACCAAATCGATTATCGCCATCTCATCGAAAGATCGGACACCTTTGCCCTATCAAGTGGTATCAGATTTCAGGTTGCTCGGTGAGATTATACTGTTTTCGTAGATTAGATCTGTTTTTACCTATAACAGTTTTTGCATTATCTTTTAGACACAGTTAGCGTTTAGATCCATACCATCACCAATCTACGCCTCGCATTATCTTTTCAGTTTTTGCATTGTTGAATTTGTGTCTACATCGTCGCGTCGAGTTGCTGGTCTTAGTGTCTCGTCCCTTAGAGTTTCGAGTTCTAATCACAGTAGTCACCGCCACACTCACTGATCACCACCACCATATTCCGCCACCATATTCCACCGCCATACACCCAGCCACCATAAACCCTAAAAAATCCGCCACCGCCTTCCTACCGCGACACGGATCCGATCACCTATCCTGCCACGGCACGAGTCCGAGTTTAGTTATTGTTTCCTCGTTATTTCTTTTTACTTTCCTTCTTTGTTGTTTCCGTGTTTAGCTAAAGTCCGTGTCGAGCTCAGAGTTCGGTCATAAGTCCAGAAGGAGAGCAAAAAAAAAAGTCTGGAACAGCCTCCGAATTTTTTTTCTGGCTATACTGTTTTTCGACCCCGGGGATCACTTTTCTCCATCGGCCGTTATAGCGACATTTTTTTGGCGCCTGCGTGCTTTCCAGAGCATAATAGAATTTTTTTTAAAAAAGAATTTGGGGCTAACCTATTTTTAGACCCCGTAGATCAGTTTTAGACACTCGCCATCATAGTGATTTTTCGCATCTCGGTTCGCTTTTCAGGGTGCCATATCATCATACATTGCTTGTTGTGTCGTGTCGTGACATCGTTGGTGATCTAGGCTCGCGTCTCTAGTACGGTCTAGCCTAGGACCAGCACAGTACTTTCGTTAAGCATTCTTTCAACTTTTGCATTGCTGTTTTGATAATTTCTAACCCCTTTGCTAAGCCTTCCCGGAGCTCCACAGATATTCTCCACGTGCGGTGTCTCGACTCCCGGTAATCGCTCGGTTCAATCTCTGGACCCACTGATCCTCGCGGTTACACATCGCCTTTTCCTGCTGTTTGGTAAGAACTTGTAAGAGCTTCGCATATTGCTTAACGGATTACGCGTGCCTTCCACCATATTTCCGTAGTATATACCTGTGCTTTTTCAAGGACTAACCATGACAGATACTTCGCGGAACCCTGCCAAATGACGAATGAAGAACTACATGCCCACTTCTCCGAGCTCTTGGTCAGTCGCGCTGAAGACGTGGATACACGCCTAGGGGAGTTTGACACCAAGCTCACCAACGCCGTGGACAAGATCGATAGACTCGAGAAATCCTTCAACGCCAAGTTTGACGCTCGATTCAAGGAGATTTTGAACAGATTGCCCGCACCCGCAACCGCACATGGCGCACGGTGCATTCCGATGACGGGTTGGACTGCTGGTTCGGCTGCCGCCGCACCCCAGGCGGCTACCGCTACAGCTGACGCACCTCAGACTTCTGCCGCGGTTGCTGCTGCAACATTGGGGACAGACGATGGGTACTACTACGACCCCGACGATGACGATCTGTTTGACGAGGAGGTTGAACAACCTCCATAGGTACCTGCTGGCCGTCCCCGACATTACTACCGCAACGCTCGACCATCGGTACATGATGATGATCATGTTGCAAAGCTTAAATTAAATATTCCATATTTTCAGGGTAAATATAATCCTAATGCTGATGAAGAGACAGAGGTAATGGGAGCTGAAGCTGCTGATCAATACAAGAGCTTAATTACACAACGTGTGTTGAGTGTGCAATTGAGCAAATCTGAGCAAGTTCAACGCCACAACCTGTTCCAAACACGTGGTGTTGTCAAGGAAAGAGTTATACGGATCATCGTTGATGGAGGGAGTTGTAATAATCTGGCTAGTGTTGACATGGTAGAGAAGCTTGCACTTCCAACAAGACAACGCACACATTCATATTACATCCAATGGTTTGAGAGTTCCCGCAAGATCAAGGTAACAAGAACGGTACGCGTGCATTTTACTATTTGTACATATTCTGATTTTGTTGATTGTGATGTTGTACCTATGCAAGCTTGTTCTTTGTTACTTGGTAGACCATGGCAATTTGATAGAGAATCTGTTCATAATGGCAAAACTAATCACTATTCTCTTATGCATGATGGAAACAAAATTGGTCTAAAACCTATGACTCCCGAACAGATTTTAAAAGATGATCTTGCTAGAGCTAGTAGAGCTAAAACTAAGGAGAAACATAAAAGTGAGAATCAGATTGTTGCTGCAGATTTTGTACCACCAAAGAACACTAAATCTGATTCTACCCATGCTACTGAAATTCGTTTAAAGAGTCCATGTATGCTTGCAAATAAATTTGATATTGCTGAACTAGATGTAAACAATACTCAATGTTATGCAATTATTTGCAAAGAAGTTTGTTTTCATTTGAGGATATGCCTCCTTCTTTGCCACCCGCTATTGCTAACCTTTTGCAGGAATATGACGACGTCTTTCCCGCTGAGCTGCCACCAGGACTACCTCCTATTAGAGGAATTGAGCACCAAATTGATCTAATTCCTGGTGCTACGTTGCCCAACCGCGCGCCATGTAGAACCAATCCAGAGGAGACAAAGGAGATACAACGCCAAATTCAGGAACTACTCGACAGAGATCATATTCGTGAGTCCCTTAGACCCTGTGTTGTTCCTATTATTTTGGTACCTAAGAAAGATGGTTCTTCGCGCATGTGTACTGATTGTAGAGCTATCAATAATATTACTATTCGATATCGTCATCCTATTCCACGTTTAGATGACATGCTTGATGAATTGAGTGGCTCTACCATGTTTTCTAAAGTTGATTTGCGTAGTGGTTACCACCAGATTCGTATGAAATTAGGAGATGAATGGAAAACATCATTTAAAACTAAGTTCGGTTTATATGAGTGGTTAGTAATGCCGTTTGGTTTAACTAATGCACCTAGCACTTTCATGAGATTAATGAACGAAGTTTTACGTGCTTTCATTGGATGTTTTGTGGTAGACTACTTTGATGATATTCTGATTTATAGCAAATCTTTAGAGGATCATTTGGACCATTTACGTGCTGTTTTCAATGCTTTACGTGATGCACGTTTATTTGGTAAACTTGAGAAGTGCACCTTTTACACCAATCGAGTTTCGTTTCTTGGCTATGTTGTTACATCACAGGGTATTGAAGTGGATCCATCCAAGATTGAAGCTATTGAGAATTGGCCGCAGCCCAAGACGGTCACACAAGTGAGGAGTTTTCTTGGCCTCGCTGGTTTTTATAGGCGCTTTGTCAAAGAGTTTGGATCAATTGCCGCGCCGCTGAATGAGCTTACGAAGAAGGATGTGCCCTTTGTTTGGGGCGATGCACAACAACAGGCCTTCGTCATATTGAAAGATAAGCTAACACATGCTCCCTTACTCCAACTTCCTGATTTTACTAAGACTTTTGAGCTTGAAAGTGATGCTAGTGGAATTGGTTTGGGAGGGGTGTTATTACAAGAGGAGAAACCTGTTGCATATTTTAGTGAAAAATTGAGTGGGGCTAGTCTGAACTATTCTACTTATGATAAAGAATTATATGCGTTGGTTCGGACATTAGAAACTTGGCAACATTATCTATGGCCTAAAGAATTTGTTATTCATTCTGATCATGAATCTTTGAAGCATATTCGTAGTCAAGCTAAGTTGAATCGTCGCCATGCAAAGTGGGTTGAATTTATTGAGTCTTTTCCTTATGTTATCAAACACAAAAAGGGTAAAGATAATATTATTGCTGATGCTTTGTTGCCCCGTTATACTTTGTTATCTCAACTTGACATCAAAATATTTGGATTAGAAACTATCAATATGTGCATGATGCTGAATTTAAAGATGTGTTGCAGAATTGTAGAGATGGTAGAACATGGAACAAGTTCGTCTTCAATAATGGATTTGTGTTTCGTGCTAACAAACTATGCATTCCGGATAGTTCTGCTCGTCTTTTGTTGTTACAGGAGGCGCATGGAGGAGGATTGATGGGACACTTTGGTGTCAAGAAAACGGAGGATGTTCTTGCTGCACACTTCTTTTGGCCACGTATGCGTCGAGATGTTGAGAGATTTGTGGCACGCTGCACTACTTGTCAAAAAGCTAAGTCTCGCCTTAATCCACATGGTTTATATATGCCTCTTCATGTTCCTAGTGTTCCTTGGGAGGATATTTCTATGGACTTTTTTTTGGGATTGCCACGAACACAGAAGGGAAGGGATAGTATTTTTGTTGTTGTGGATCGGTATTCTAAGATGGCACACTTTATTCCTTGTCATAAAACGGATGATGCTGCGCATATTGCTGATTTGTTCTTTCGTGAAATTGTTCGTTTGCATGGTGTGCCAAATACTATTGTTTCTGATTGTGATAATAAATTTCTTAGTCACTTTTGGAGATGTTTATGGGCTAAGTTGGGGACTAAATTCCTGTTTATTACTACATGTCATCCCCAAACTGATGGACAAACTGAAGTAGTAAATAGAACTTTGTCTACTATGTTACGGGTTGTTTTAAAGAAGAACTTAAAATTGTGGGAAGAGTGTTTACCTCATATAGAATTTGCTTATATCGGTCGCTACATTCTACCACAAAGATGTGCCCATTTGAGATTGTGTATGGTTTTGTTCCTCGTGCACCTATTGATTTATTGTCTTTACCTTCTTCGGTGCAAAATAATTTGGATGCTACACAACGTGCTGAAATGATATTAAACTTGCATAAGACTACTAAAGATAACATTGAACACATGAATGCTAAGTATAAACTTGCTGGGGATAAAGGGAGAAAACATGTTGTGTTTGATGTTGGAGATCTTGTTTGCTTACATTTGCGTAAAGATCGTTTTCCTGATTTACGCAAATCTAAGTTAATGCCGCGTGCTGCTGGTCCCTTTAAAGTGTTAGAGAAAATAAATGATAATGCATATAAACTTGAGTTGCCTGCAGACTTTGGTACGGTAAGTCCTACGTTTAACATTGCAGATTTGAAGCCTTACTTTGGTGAGGAAGATGAGATTGCGTCGAGGACGACTTCAATTCAAGAAGGGGAGCATGATGTGGACATCCCTTCTATTGATACAACCGTTGTACCTACATCAACACACATACAGGGACCCATCACAAGATCTCGTGCCAAACAACTTAACTATCAGGTACTTCCGTTTCTTGGAACTATTCCTCACATACATGAGAATATGATGCTGCCTAAATCAGATGTATTTCTTACTCTTAGGAATGATGGACCAAGCATGGATGAGAGGGACAAGCATTGGAGCATGGCCATGCATGGAGATGGCAGCAAGCATGTGATGATCCAAGAGAAGGCCACGGATGAATATTTCAGAACTTTGAGGCCACCATAATGAAGAAAGAAGGCTTGGACGAAATATTCAAGATCAATACTTCACGAATTCGTCCAAAGCTTAATATGGTGTTGCGACACCTTTATTTTGGGCCAGGCCCATGTAATTTTCGGAGGATTTTAATTAGCCACTTTTTAGAGTCCGTATTTGAGGGGAAAAGGACTTCTAGGGTTGGATTCGGCCACCACTTCCATGGCTGGCCGAAACCCCACCTTTTCCTCCTTAAATACTCCCCATAGCCGTCACCCTAGACTGGGATTTTGTTTAGACATTAAGTTAGCCATCGTAGAAACTTCGCCAAGGCTCGAGCGTCGCAGAGGCCTCTTGTACTTCGCACCTATTCAGGATCCCACCTTTTCAATAAAGCTTTCCTCTTAATCCGCAATATCTTGATTGCAATATTGGTTCTTACTTGTTCTCGATTTCAGGTAGGAATTAAGACCCTCGCTGGTCAGGCTGATCATGTTCCCACATGATCGGTAACCTCCAGGAGATTGGCCTAGCGATTGCATTGGCGCTCGTGCTCGCACGTGTAGTCGGATCGTCAAACCCGAACTCCACCAAATCGATTATCGCCATCTCATCAAAAGATCGGACACCTTTGCCCTATCATTAGATAGCAAATCCGCGTTTATATATATAGGGTAGCGCTATTTGACCCCAAGAGTGTAGAATACTATTCTACACCCACCCTCTATCTTTAGAACTATATATTATTTTTACGTCGCGTAAATTTTGTCTTACCTCGAGAGTTAAGAAGAACGTAAGAAAATATAGACATGTCATAATTTTTTTTGCTTACATGCCGTATAAAAATACGACGTAAAATGCATATTTTTAGTGGTTTTTACACTATAATTACTCACAAACTATTTTTATGTCAATTTTTTTGCGTCATGGACGAATATGAACATAATTATTTGTATACAAAACATAAATTTCTAATATGACAACATAAAGTTATGTTGGGTGCAAAATAACTATTCTGCACCCTAGGTGCAAAATAACTATATATATATATATATATATATATATATATATATATATATATACGACATATATATATGTCATATATATATACGACAGGACTATTCAGAAACACCCCCTTAAGAGGTTCCAAGATAACTATCTAGGAACCACCTACTTTTTGGAAAGTGTCTCCTAACCCAAACTGGCCCCGACCCGGACATCCTGTCCCCATCATGGATATCCCCGGACTTCCCCGACCTGGACACGATTCCAGAGACGCCGCCTTCCGGACCACGCCCCCTTCCTTCTTCAAAGACCCGCCCCAGAGCGGAAACACCTCTCGGCGATTTCCTAGAGTCTACCATACCTGCGCCGGCGACGAGCGAGCGGCGGAGGCCGACGCGAGGGAGGAGGCGCCGGAGTTCCCCGCTTTTTCCCAAGCTAAAGACCTTCTTCTGGGTCGCGCCGACGTCGACGAGCGAGCCGTGGCGGAAGCCGACGCGAGGGAGGAGGCGCCGGAGTACCCTGCTTTTTCCCAAGCTAAAGACCTCCTTCCAGGGTGCGGCGGAGCAGGCTAGCAAGCTGCAGTAGCGGCAGACGCGAGAAGGAGGTGTCGGATTCCCCGGCGAGGGCACCAACCATCCGCCGCATCGCTGCAGGCGAGATACCGCTAGTATTCATGGCACCTATCAGGCGGAAAGGGGTGTCCCTGGAAAAATCTGAGGTGTGTGCCTAAAATCCTGCTAGTTAACTGCTAGAATATTATGGTGAGCTAAGAGGAACCTGCAAATCACTAGTGTGTCTGGTTTCGTGTTTTTTTGGAAGTTAATTGAAACAATCCATGGTAGTTAGCACATGATGGGGGTTAGCACCTTGCAAACTTCTTCTAGTTAACTGCTTAAATTTGTCTTGTGAAATTAATGAAACCTTGTAAAAAATAACTGATGTGTTTGTTTTGTGATGGTTTTTTTTGGAGTTAACTGAACGTGTCAAATGTAGTTTCAGAAAATACATTACTGGGTCAGGTCAGGATTTTTTGGGAGTTACCATGTTATAGTATGAGAAGTTAACTATGGTTACTTGTGTTTTAAAGTTGATTATCACTGTTGTGTGGGTTCACTTAGACTTCTGAAAAAACAGAAAGTTAACTAGTAGTATTTTGTATTGTTGCTGTGTTACTCATTGTGGGAGTTAAGATGTTAAATTGATAGAAGTTAATTATGGTTACATGTGACTGGGGTGTTCAATACTGAAGTTGAAATAGTGACTAATTATGTAATTGAGAAAGTAGAAACGGATGTTGAAAAAGAAATATCAAGCTTCTGTGACAAAAGATTTCAGGTATAAAAAAATAGAGTAAATATTTTAATGTAAACTCCTCTAATTATGTTTGTATGGGAGTTAACTATGTTCAACTAGGGGGATTTTGGTTGTTGTGAAAATATGAAATGTGTTGCACCACCAAAAAATCTTTGGAACAAAATTGTTCATATATGGTAGTTAGCAATGGTAAACTGTGGAGGTTGGGATGTTGAAAAACAACATGTGCTTGATCAGGAATGACAACAAAAATGATGCTAACTAATTTCATGTATGGAAGTTAGCTACTAGGCAATGTGGAAGTTAGGTGTTCAATAAAATTAACACATGCTGTGTCTTTTTCTCCGCAGATTTTTTGAAACAGATATAGATCTAAAAATGGCCCATGGAAACAATGATATGGTTGAAAAGATGGTAGATGGAGGTGAAGAAATATATTGCTGGTCTGGCCCACCAAAGCGTAAACGTTCTCCTGTGATATGTGATGAGCCTATAGGTCGTTTTGAACCTATGATGCGTCTTCCAAGACGACAAGCTGGTAGCAGAGCATGCCCCAATCCCATTGCCAAGTCTACATCAGTGCAGAACAGTGTGGATGTGAATCCGTCAAGTGTTGTTTCAAGCAATCCAAGTGTTGTAGCTAGGAATCATATGCAACACAAGAGGCAGAATGTAGTAGATGCGGACAATATTGACATTGTTCACATTTATGGTAACTCAGGAATCAGCACTGGGCAGTTAAGTCTCCATCAAGAAGCAATTAGGTAAATTCCAGACTCATCGGACAGCCACTCCAATGACGATGAGATCATGATGTGGTCTGGTCCAAAAAAACCACGCTCACCTGTACGCTGCAATGAGCCAATTGTTGTTACAGATCTAGTTTTCGTCTTCCACGAAGGGCAATGCAAAGTAACAGTGGGGAGTCAAGATGTGCACATAATGAAGTTGAGAAGAAAACATCAGATGTACAGATCAAATCAAAGCTGCCAGTAAGATCATCAAAGGATACGAGGCCAGATGGTAAATCTGAGAATGATGCAATGCATAAAAATGGGACTTCATCAAATCATATGCCTCCGAAAGATCCTTTGCTTCATGTATCTGTTGTCACGCCACCTTGCCCCATCAAACATGGGCATGAAGAAACACCAACTCCTCTACAATCGTACACACATGTGAGTGCCTGTAAAAAATAATTGTTTCAATTAATTATGAAATAACAAAAATATAGTATTCTAGATATGGTGAAAAATGAAAAATATTGTTTATTTTATCTTTGTTACTTAGAAAAGATAATAAAACTAATAGTGACTGACATATTATTCCTGGAAAACATATGCAGGCACCTGAGCTCCCAGAGAGTTTCATACCTACAGTTGCCCAGGAATTCGAAACATTTGATGAGGCTTTTTAGTTTTACAACACATATGCTAAGTACACTAGGTTTGGCATTAAGAAAGCCCAACATGACAAGAGACGGTGGTATCTGCGATGTGTCTGCGAGGGAACACACAACACAGGTTTCGATGAATCTGACAGACAACGGGATAAAGTGAGCAAAAAACTGGCTGCAAAGCATTTATGAGATTAAAAGAGAGAGATGATGGTAGTTGTGTTGTGATGGATATAATCCTAGAACACAATCACCCATTGCTGTTAACTCCATCAATGCAAGTGTTCTTGCATTCACACAAACATGTTGACGCAACGCCGCAGGATTTGATTAAAGACCTCCAGTTTAGCAACGTTAAACATGCTAGCATAATGGGATTCCTATCTAGGATGAATGGTGGACGCAACAAGTTACCATGCCATGACAAGGATATAAAGAACATGTAAGTATCAGCGCATAAAAAAAACAAAAAAGAAATCATATAAACTCATATTCTCTCGCAATAATTGATATTTATAAACTACAAATTTTGCAGGAAAGCGCGTAATACCCGCCTCGACAACGCAGACGATGTGCAGAAACTATTCAAGTTCTTTGCTGATATGAAAGCTGAAAACGAGAATATCTATTCTAATGTGCAAGTTGATTCAGAAAACACAATTAGAAATATTTTCTGGTCAAATGCTAGCTGCAGAGCTGCATATGCTGATTTCGGCGACTGTATCACATTCGATACAACATACCAGAGCAATATATACCACACGCCACTTGCAGTTTTTGTTGGCGTCAATAATCATTTGCAGTCGACCATTTTTGGTGTCGCGCTGATGGGCGATGAAAGCATAGAATCATTCAAATGGGTATTCAGCACATTCTTGAAGTGCATGGGCGGGAAACAGCCAATTTGTATTTTAACAGGTATGTCAATATTAACCTTGAAAAAAGGTTAGCTAGCTATTTTTATGAAAGTCCATTTGTTTTTTCCATTGAAGTTATGTATCTATTTATTAAGAAAAATGATGATGCTTGCTCTGCTTATGGAAGTTAGGTACCTATTTTTATGGAAGCCAACTTGTTATCTTATGATAGTTAGGTATCTGTTTTATATGATAAAAACTGTGGCTTTCTCTGCATCTGAAAGTTAACTATATGTTTGCACTAAGGTTCACTTGCTCTGATTTGGGAAATTAACTAGCTGTTGTTATGGCAAACTTAGATATATATTAATTAATATGAATAACGAATAATTTAAATATAATATTAATTGGGGAAAATGACAAAGTTAGGTAGCTGTATTTATGAAAAGCCAACTTCTTTGCCTATTGGGAGTTAGGTAGCTATTTTAATATGAAAAAAATCTCTGGCTTGCTGAGTATCTGGAAGTTAACTATATGTTGTCATGAAAGTCCACTTGCTATTTTTAGGAAAGTTAACTACATGTCGATATGACTAACTTAGCTATTATATATTGATATGAATTTCAATATAATATTGATTGTGAAAAATTTGACAAAGTGTTACTGCTGTTGGATACAGATCAGTGTCCCTCTATGGCGTAGGCTATACAGGCGATTTTTCCACGGTCTCTCCATAAGCTGTGCATATGGCACATAATGAGAAAGCATAAAGTTCCGCTGAGAAAGCTTTACCAACGTTTTTCTTACCTGAAAGAGCAGCTAGGTGCAATTTTGAACCATCCGCTAATGCCGTCGGAATTTGAAGCAGCATGGCAAGAACTGATTGATAAGTACGGGCTACACGATATCAATGTGATGATCAACCTGTGGAACGAGAGGACTACATGGATCTCGGCATATTGGAAGGATGTTTTCTGCGCTAGAATGACATCGACACATAGAAGTGAGAGCATGAACCATGTGTTGAAGAAAGGATTCGTGAAGGAACAAGATAATCTCCATATATTTGCGAAACAAGTAAATAGCTGTATACAAACAAGGCGAGAAGCAGAAAATGCAGAAACACTTGCATCGATGGTACAAATCGCAAACATGTTTCTTTATTTTTTAAGTAAAGGATACATATTTAAGTTATGTTTGAACATGGAAATTATCTTACAATAAATATTGAAGTTAAGTATGTCACACTACTGAAGTTAACTTATAAAAAAATTGAAGTATACATAAGAAAAAACTGTAGAGGTTGGGTTTGTAATAGATGTTTTAAGTAAAGGATAAAATATGTAAAACAATACTTCATAGTGCATTGGCTGATATGTTAGTTTACATATGCAGGGTGCAAGGAAATCTTTGACCAGATATGGATTTGAGGAACAAGCACTAAAGGAGTACACGAGAGCAGTGTACTCGGTGTTTAAAGAACGCCTATATCATAGCACAACTTTCAGAATTAAAACATCTTCGGAAAACCCAACACACTTCCTTGTCCATCACTACAACCAAAGTAGGGTATTTGCTTGGTCAAGGCATGAGTTCCGTGTGCTAGCGGATGAAACAGAAGACAGATTTGAGTGCGAGTGCAAACTATGGGAGCATACAGGTAAATTATCTGAGTAACATTACTGAGAATATGTTGCCGCAAACAAATTATTGATTTGCTTTTTTTATTAAAATTACATGAATGCTTTTATAGAAAATTTGTTTTACAAAAACAATAAAAGGGATTAAATATCAGGAATACATTAAAAATAGTTAGCATTTATGGAGAAAAAATATGCCAAGTCAATAAATGAAGATATGGAAGTTAAGTTTGTAGAAAAACGGAGGTTAACTGTATTGAAGTTGACTTCACTGAAGTTATTTTACTTACTAAACTATGGAAGTTAAGTTTCCATTCATATAGAAGTTGACCTCAATCAATGTATTTTTAAAAATGTGTGCTAAATTCTCTATTTTTAATTTACGCAAAAGTTAAAAACTATTTTTACAGGGTTATTTTGCCATCATGTCCTATCTGTTTTTGAGCACGTAAGACTGGAAAAGATCCCAAAGAAGTATATACTGCAAAGGTATACAAAAAATGCAGTCACGGATCCAAATTTCAACCGCAAAGATTACAAAACATCAGAGACAGGAGGAACATCACTTGAATACAGACGAACTATACTATACAATAAGGCAATGAAGACTGTGAATAGAGGATGCTACTCAGACGAAAATTTCGAGATGGTTCTGGCAGCTTTTCGAGAAGTTAATGCACGAATGGAAACCAGTGAATTAGATATTGACAGTAACAATCGGACATCAACGAATGGAGAAGTTCCGCAAGGGTCTAGTTCCATCTGACAATGTCCCTGTTACTGAATATGGTGACCAGTTCGCAGATTTACAGCCACCACCAGTAGCAAGAACAAAAGGGAGTCGGAATAAAGAACAAAAGGGAAAGAATTCTGCCCCTGCACGTCCACAGCCAGAGCTCGACAACCATGGCGTTCCCAAAGGTCAGAGACTCTGCAGCATATGCAAAAAAAATCACAGGGCACAATGCAAGAAGAGGCAGCTCGCGGCAAAACTACTTGATACACATCATAAAGTGTACGACACTTCTAGCCCTACAGAGAAAGTAAAAAAATGCATCCAGAATTTGCTAGCAACTCAGGAAATCACAGACGATGATGAAGCTGTTCTGGATACAGATGAGGATGAAGATTATGAAGACAATAGCAACGGATCTGAAGATGATGATGAAGCTCATACAGAAACAGAAAGTGAAGTTGACCCTAAACCATATCCGCCAATCACGAGTTCGCCGGTACTACTAATTATGGAAGATATATAGAACTTGCATGTTCGTGTGTGACCGGATCTAGACCTGCATTTTCGGTAAATATACTCCATATAAGAGGTCAAGGTGGTTAATCCGGCTGCTACCGGCGAATATAATGCATATACGTAGCAGGGGTGAAATCTAGTGATCGCGTTGACCCTGACAGGGATATGTACATTTTGAAATGCCCCTTGGCGACGGGCGACCACCCACGTACGTTCCTTCCCAGCCAACTAATAAGTAAAAATAACAAGCTAGCTAGCAAGGTGCAGGCTTCTTAGCATTTGTTTTTTTATTATGCTTATTATTAGTTCCCATGACCAAGCATGATTAGTTTACTTGCGTAACTTGGAGGAATAATATGCGCAGGCAACTAGGCATACTGATACCAGGATCAAAGCTTAGTCCTAATTGCTTCTTGGACTTCCAAGTGTACTGTGCTCCATTTCCAAAAAAAGTGTACTGTGCTAAGAAAGAAAAAACATCTTTGAACCCAGGTGCATCTATTTGCCATCCTTGTTTAGCTCTATTTGCCATCCTTGTTTTACCATTTCTTTTACCGGCCGACATGGAGAGATGTGCATTTACAAAAACATTCACCTTCATACATGAGATAACACACCTGACTATCTCCTTGTGTTGTGAGATGAAAATATACTCCATATAAGAGGTCAAGGTGGTTATTAATTCGACTGCTACCGGCGAATATAATGCATATACCTGTGGTGACAGGGATATGTGCATATACCTGTGGTGTAATTGGCGACCACCCTCGTACGTTCCTTCCCAGCCAACTAACGAGCTAGCAAGGTGCAGGCTGCTTAGCATTTGATTCTTTTATTATGCTTAGTTCCCATGATCAAGCATGATTAATTTGCTTGTGTAACTTGGAGGAATAATATGCGAAGCAATGGTTTATTTGCTAAATTCCACTCAAACCTTATGGGTGCACGCGAAGCAATGGTTTACCAAGTGCAGCGGATACATTCTTCTCCAAGGTGAGCTTAGAAATATGGGAGACATATATGCAAATACTGCTTGACTAGGGAGTGTCAAAATTACCTTTTGTTGAACATATGAGATTTGAAATTTGGGTGGAGTAGGGAGGGAAGCTGATCCCCTTACACGTTACCACAGCCCTGCCCTAACGTTTCAGTACGCCAGTCAGTGGCACGTGGAGCCCCTAGACATGGGACCCACCTGTTAGTGACTCAAAGGTAGGGAACGGCAGGGTAAGGTACCCGAGTCTGTATAGTACAACAAGTTGGTGGAATTGGCCGCTAATTGCAATTTTTTTGGATGGAGGGTAACCTCGTGGAATCTGCATTGATACAAGCAGCCGTACCTCTTCCATTGCAAACAATTAGCATGTATGAGCAGTAGTACATTGTCTCATGCGCAAGCACTCAAATGACGTTTATACTAATTTAAAACGATGTTTGACTGTCAGAAACAGTGACATACAGACCAGAGGAAGACGACGAGAGTTTCCTCCGGCTGCTAATTAATGGCTAGAAGATGCATGAATGTATGCTGCTAAATCTACCTTAAAAAAATTCTGGTAAAATCTGTTGTTTCAGGGAGACGGAGTATAGTATTCAGACGACCTGGGCTGGACGTCTACTTAAAAGGCCTCACGGTGGCCATGCATTCTCACAGCTTCTTCCCAAAGCGAATCATTTCTAGGCTAGCTACCGAATTTCCAGGCTCTCATGGCGTCCACCGTTGTTGCCACTCCTGAGGAATTCCAGTCCGGCTACGAGCCCTCGCCGTGGGGTGACTTCTTCACTGGATACCAGCCACAGCACCTGCAGGTATACTCCTACGGGAACCTACCAAGCTACCTAGGCGATGGGTGTATGTACGTGTATGTACTTGCTAGCGGTGTATCATGCATTAATCAACAACTTCAGTTTTCTGTAAGAATTAATTTCCTTCAAGTCATTTTGTTGGTTATGGCTAGGAACACGGCATGCAATAATGTACTGTATGCATGGTACATATTTTATATAACTACAATAGTTAAAATTTGATAACTCTTTATTTAGATAGTGTTAATATTCACACATGTTGCCATTTCTTTTGGTTAATTCAATTTCATCAACAGGAGAGGTCTGAGGAGTGGATGACGGTGAGAGCCGATGAACTGAAGGAAGCGGTCCAAAAGTTGTTTAAGACTTGTGACAACACTGCGGCAAGAATTTTCTTAGTAGATACAATTCAACATCTCGGCATAGATCACCACTTTGAACAAGATATTGAGAATGCTTTAAGCCTAATCCTGCAGAGTGACTTCAGTAACTTAAGCCTCCATGAGGTTGCTCTGGGGTTTCGCTTACTTAGGGAGCAAGGACATTGGGTGTCTCCAGGTATCTAATCATACCATATATGTATGTCATGATTTTTTAAAACATGTGCATGGGTTTATTTGATATGTATAAAGAAACAAATCACTTAATTGGTTAGTTATGTCTACAAGTTGAGTTACCAACCTTATATTTCTATTTTTAGGCAAAGTAACTTCATAGAGTGAAGTGGATACTCCATCATCATACACAAGTTGACATCACATACTTTAGAGAGGTCTTAGATTACATATCATAATTTTTCCAATATTGCAGATGTGTTCGACAAATTCAAGGGTGCAGATGGGAGCTTCAACAAGGACATAACTAATGACACAAAAGGACTACTAAGTTTATACAATGGAGCACATCTTCTCATTCATGGTGAGGTGATACTCGAAGAAGCCAAGGCTTTTGCACAACATCATCTTGAATTGATGACAGGTAGTCTCGGTTTCCCACTAGCTGAGCAAGTCAAGCGTTCCCTTCATGCACCACTACCAAGGACCTGTAAGAGAATAGAAACACTTCATTACATCTCGGAGTACAGTCAAGAAGAAGGGCATGACACTGTTCTACTGGAGCTCGCAAAATTAGATTTTAATCTTCTGCAGCATGTTCACTTGAAGGAGCTCAAAGCTATTACTGAGTATGTTTACCTCTTAATTATCTTTTAAATCCACCAGAATTAATAGGAAAATAATAAACTATTTTTGTGTGCCTTCACATGATATTGATTGACCGAACTAAACCTGTTTTTCACATTACTTATTGTATGCTTGAAAATTTAATGTACAGGTGGTGGAACAGTTTTTCTAGAAACGTCGGACTAAGTTTTATTCGTGGCCGAATTGTGGAGAGCTACACTTGGGCCTATGTGGTGTACCATGAGAAAGGTTTTAAACTCCCACGAAGTATCATCGCCAAGATGATAGTGATAATTACCACATTAGATGACATATATGATACCCATGCCACCATAGAGGAATGTCGGAAGCTACATGGAGCAATACAAAGGTTAGGCATTGGCAGTTTCATATCTTAACTGAACAAAATCAATCTATATATATTTATATAAACGCTAATTTTAACCTAGGGATTTCATTTCCAAGAAAACGGAAGGACAAATATTAACCACCTATGAGGGGTTTTTGTTTTACAAATGCATGTGCAAGTTAAACCCTTCTAGTATTATTATACAATTAACATGCAGATACAATTGTCAAGTCGCCCTAACGTAGTTTGTCTTCCTATTTTTTGTTGCACTCCACAATTGGATTTGTAGATGGGATGAGAGGGCCGTTTCAGTTCTACCAGAGTACTTGAAGAACTTATATATCGAGTTATTGAGGACCTTCAGGAATATTGAGGCTGATGTGCCGATCGACATGAACTATGAAATTAGCTACCTCAGAAAATCGGTATGCCTTTGTGCCATACGAACTTCATATATTTTTACAAATGTTAGAAGGTAATGTTATTTAGAAGCTTGTATAGGTATATGTGCTAGCAATAGGGTACATACAAATTGGCATTTAAACATGTGTATGATGCATGAATATCAATAAGCCATCCCTTGCTAGTTGTCACTTTGGAATACAAGTGAATGAACCAAGAAAAACTTCCAAACTTATAGGTTGCGCTTTACTAGAACATGCACTTGTATTACTACATATTACTTTAGTTTTCTTTTGCTAATTATCTTACATTACATGTATGTGTGTATGCAGATCCAAAATCACGTAACTGGTTACCTACAAGAAGCTGAATGGGCACACAAGAATTACACGCCGAGCTTTAAGGACCAAGTAGATTTGACTAGCCTTACGATAGGTGCACCTACTCTATCTGTGTCAGTGATGGCTGGCATGACTGATGAAATAATGAAGCAAGCACTCGAGTGGGCCTCTACTATCCCGAGTGTAGTCATATCAGCTGGAAAGATTGTACGTTTCATGAATGATATTGGTGCATTTAAGGTATACATACATAATTAATCTTTATTGTCAACTAATTATGCCTAATCCTTTATTTCACAACATAATATATTATTATGTTATACAGCGCCGAAAATGTAAGGGGGATGCAGCAAGCTCTGTAGAGTGTTATAGTCATGAGTATGGCGTCTCAGGTGAAGTGGCCATTCCAAGGATTGATGCATTAATTGAAGAAGAATGGAAGACTCTGAACCAAGCTCGTTTTGGAAATCGTGCACTTCTCCCAGCACTACAACGAATTATTGGCTTAGCGTATACCGCTTCGTTTTTCTATGATAACAGAAATGACGTATATACGAGCAGCTACTTCAGGAGATCATTGAGAGCTTCTTCGTCAAGCCCCTCTAGGTTTCCCCAAATATAAGGATGTGCAACTGTTTGTCGAAGAATCGTGGGACATATTTCATACCGGTGCCTAGGTTTCTTCAATCAAAGCTTTATTTTTCCTATTCGGATGTATGTGCCGTATATCTAGGATTTTCAGTCCATATGATGTTGTCGAGCTGCATGTCAAAGTTTGTTGGATAGATTGGTACAATTTGATCCAAAAATATACTACCTTTTAACAATTTTTTCCTTTTTGTAATGGATAAATAAAAGAAAGACGCCAAAACAACAACAACCGTTATGTAGTATCAAATATTTCCATGATCTATTGGTTCTATGTGCGCATGTTCTTAAAAGAGGGGCTTTGAGCCCATCGTGGGCCCTATATGTCTACCTAACTAAGTGTAAAAGGAAGAGGAACTCAATTTTCGTGAATAGATATGTGAACCTCCATCTCTGCAGAGTTCATCATTTCCTTCCAAAACAAATACCAGAATTTTCCCATATTCTTGCATTCTAGGGAAGATTCCTAAAATATCAAAAGACTAAAAGGGAGTTTATGCCTTCTAATTATTAATAATTTTGACTAAATAAATAATACAAGTTGGCAAATAACATTGAAAATATGACATTAAACTGTAAAAGCATTAAATATACGGAGTATATGAGTACTAGGTATCTGTTGCATGGGCCGGCCTTACCGAATCTTGATATTAATATATTTCCATTTGTCAAAAATACATTTGAAATCAGTTGTTGGAGAGCATCTCCAATGGGATCCCCCAAATTTTGTCCTCTGTTTGTCCAATTTGGGGGGAAGAACGACCCATGTCCGCTCCTTGCACTCAAAGACGTCCCCCAAATAGTGTCCTCTCCCAAAATTCAAACTTTATTAGATTTTGTTCAAAAAACATACATTGCATAGATTCAAACCATAGTTCAGATACATTCAAACCAAACTACACTAAACAAGAACTAAGCTAGATATTAAATTAAACTCGAAATTAAATTAAACTAGAGACATATCTAGGATGAACCCTAGATCTACTCGATGTATACAATGTAGGGCTTCATAGCATGGAAAACAAAAAAATTCTATCGCATGAACACACAAGCCAAGATCTAATCTACTAGATCGGAGCAACGAGTTGATAGAGTACTAACCCTTGAAGATCCAAAGTGGTTAACGAGATCGGATTCTCGTGGTTGATGTAGTCGTTCACTTGCTGATCTCAAGATCACGAAGACGATCCTTCTGGCGCCGCATTCCGGAAGAGCTTCCGCAGTCGGTCACATGTTCAGTACTCGATGAAGACCTTCCTCTCCCTTGTTCCAGCAGCCAACGGAGGCTGTAGATCTCTCCTCGCGATTCCAGCAGCACGACGGTGTGGTGGTGGAAGTAGAGGGGAAATACCGCAGGGCTTCGCCTAAGTCGGAGCGGGTATGGTTGATTAGAGAGGTCCCTTGGAAACAAGGGTTTAGAGGCCAAGGAGAGGTGGTGGTCGGTGGGTAGATAGGGAATCTAGCCAGCGGAGACTGCTTGAGGAGGTCTAGGGCGGCGACGACTTGGGGGGCACGCCCGAGCTAGGGTTTTTTTAGGGTGAGGGGTAAGGGTCGCCCTACCCCTCCTTATATAGGTGGGAGAGGCGGTTTGGGGGGAGGGGAGTCCTCCCCCAACTCCTATTCATGGCCAACGGCTTGGGAGGGAGGGAAACCTTTCCTAAGTGGGTTTCCTTTCCTCCCTCCACTAGGCAACCATGTTGGAATTTGACTTTCAAATTGGCGTTTGACTTTCCAAACTAGAGTTCGATTTCTCTCTTCCCATTGCCTATCCAAGTGACCTAGGACATGATGCAACCATTCCACGTTGGTATGACACATCCATGTACCCTTCCCACTCCGGATCGGTAGACCTTCTAGACCCTTCTAGGACATTACGGTCAAAACACAAAAACATTTCCGAACTCCGAAATTGGACTTTCCTTATGTGAATCTTATTTCTCTGGACCATTTGGGATCTCCTCATGATGTCCTGGATCCAATCTGAGGCTCCAAACAACATTAGGTCACCAACTCATTACCATATCTACTAAACAACATCGAATTCTTAAGTGTGTCTCCCTATGGTTCGTGAATTATGCAGACATGATCAAGACTCTTCTCCGATCAATAACCCATATAGGAATATGGAAATTCATATGGCTCCCACATATTTCTAGATTACTTCGTGATTGAATGAACCATTACATACGATACAAATTTCCCTTTGATCGTCGGCATCTCTGCATACCTAGTTCAACCTCGTTACCGATAAGTAATCTTTACTCATTCATGTGATATGTGATCCCTTGTGAGCCAGTCACATGCTTGCAAGCTAATTGGATGACATTCCACTGATAGGGCCCAGAGTATATCTATTCGTCATATGGATGGACAAATCCCACTCTTTATCCATGTGCCTCAACAAATACTTTTAGAACACTCAATGCCACCTTTATAACCACCTAGTTACGAAGTGGTTTTTGATGTCATCAAAGCATCCATCCGGTGATGGTGATTAACAGGATATCATGGTCGAAGGATTTAGGTTACTATGTATCTGAAATCTTATAGCAAATGAACTATTGAAATGAATTAATCTTATGCTACACTTAACTATAGGAGTATGTCCATCACATCATTCTCCTAATGATATGATCTTGTTATTAATAGCATCCAATGTTCATGATTAGGAAACCATAATCATCTATTAATCAACAAGCTAGTATTACAAAGAGGCTTTACTAGGGACTCTTACATGCTTACAAATCACACAAGTATTAATGTTTCTGGTTAATACAATTATAGCATGGATATAAACATTTCTCATAAACACAAAGATATAATAATAACTACTTTCATTATTGCCTCTTGGGAATATCTCCAACAGTCTCCCACTTGCACCAGAGTCAATAATCTAGATTACATGGTAATATACCTAACACCCATGGCGGCTTGGTGTTGGTCATGTTTTGCCCTTAGGAGAGCTTAGTCAATGATCAGCCACATTCAGATACGTGTATACTTTGCAAATCTTTATGTCATCATCTTCGACATGCTCGCGAATAGCGTAAGAATGTAGCTTGATATGCTTTAGCTTCGTGTGTGACCTTGGCTCCTGTGCATTGTCTATGGCACCCATGTTATCATAATACATAGCCATTGGGTATAGCGCACTGGGAACCACACCAAGCTCTGCAATGAACTCCTTCATCCATATCGCCTCTTGTGAAGCCTCCGGAGCAGCTATGTATTCCAATTCAATTAAAGATCTCGCCACACCTCTTTGCTTTTCCCTCCTCCAGCTCGTTGCTGCACCATTCAAAGTAAATACGTATCCAGATTGTGATTTAGAATCATCCGGATCGGTGTTCCAACTAGCATCGGTGTAACCGTTTACAACAAGTTGTTCATCACCTCCATAAGAAAGAACCATATCCTTAGTCCTTCTCAAGTACTTAAGGATGTTTTTGACCGCTATCCAGTGATCTACTCCTGGATCACTTTGATATCTGCTAGTCAAAATAACAGCATATGCAATATCTGGTCTTGTACATAGCATGGCATACATGATAGATCCTATGGCTAAGGCATAGGGAGTCTTACTCATCCTCTCTCTATCTTCTGCCGTAGCGGGACTTTGAGTTTTACTCAAGGTCGTATTGGGAAACATGGGCAAGAACCCTTTCTTGCTATCATCTATTCCAAACCTCTTTAGAACCTTGTCCAAATATGTACTTTGTGAAAGCGCTATTAAGCATCTCGATCTATCTCTATAAATATTTATGCCTAATATATAAGTAGCTTCGCCAAGATCCGTTATTGAAAAACTATTATTCAAATCATATTTGACACTTTTAAGAAGTTCTGTATCATTCCCAATCAGCAATATATCATCTACATATAGTACTAGGAATGCTACAAAGCTCCCACTCACTTTCTTATAAATACAAGCTTCTCCATAAGTTTGTATAAATCCAAAACTTTTGATTACCTTATCAAAACATTGATTCCATCTTCGGGATGCTTGCTTCAATTCATAAATGGATCGCTGAAGTTTGCTTACCTTGTTAGCATCTTTAGGATCGAAAAAAACCTTTGGGTTGTACCATATACAATTCTTCCTCAATATCACCACTGAGGAATGCCATTTTGACATCCATCTGCCATATCTCATAATCATAATGTGTAGCGATTGCTAACAAAATCCTCATAGACTTTAGCTTCTCCACCGATGAGAAAGTCTCTTAGTCAACTCCTTGAATTGTCGGAACCCTTTCGCGACAAGTCGAGCTTTATAGATGGTTACATTACCATCAACATCTGTTTTCTTCTTGAAAATCCATTTGTTCTCGATAGCCTTGCGGCCATCTAGTAAGTCCACCAAAGTACACACTTGGTTTTCGTACATGGATCAAATCTCGGATTTCATGGCTTCTTGCCATTTGATAGAATCTAGGATCATCATTGCTTCCTCATATATCGTAGGGTATTCAGTGTTGTCCACCAACATAACACTCATAACGGGATCATACCAATCGGGAGTGATACGAGTCCCCGTTGACCTGCGAGGTTCCGTAGTAACTTTGTTTAAAGGAACTTCTTCCGGTGATGCACTACTATCAAATCCGATAGAAGCTTCAACAACCTCGTCAAGTTCTACTTTCCTTCCAGTCACTTCTTTCGAGAGAAACTCCTTCTCTAGAAAGTATCCATATTGGCAACAAATATTTTGCCTTCGGATCTATGATAGAAGGTATACCCAGTAGTTTCCTTCGGGTATTGGCAACAAATATTTTTCCGCTTTGGGTTCAAGATTGTCGGGCTGTAACTTCTTTACATAAGCTTCATAACCCCAAACTTTAAGGAACGACAATTTAGGTTTCTTCCCAAACCATAATTCATACGCTGTCATTTCAACGGATTTAGATGGTGCCCTATTTAAAGTGAATGCGGCTGTTTCTAATGCATAACCCCAAAACGATAATGGTAAATCTATGAGTGATATCATAGAATGAACCATATCTAAGAGAGTTCGATTATGACGTTCAAATAGACCATTAGGTTGTGGTGTTCTCGGCGGTGTCAATTGTGAAAGTATTCCGCATTTCTTCAAATGCTCGCGAAACTCGTAACTTAGATATTCACCTCCATGATCAGATCGTAGAAATTTAATCTTCTTGTTACGTTGATTCTCTACTTCACTTTGAAATTCCTTAAACTTTTCGAAAGTTTCAGACTTATGTTTCATGAAATAGATATACCCATATCTACTCAAGTTATCCATGAAAGTAAAAACATAACGATAACCACCGCGCGATGCCACACTCATCGGGCCACACACATCGGTGTGTACGATTTCCAATAAGTCTATAGCTCGCTCCATAAAACAGAGAATGGAGTCTTAGTCATTTTTCCCATCAGACATGCTTCGCATCTTTCAAGTGATTCAAAATCAAGTGATTTAAGAAGTCCATCGGAATGGAGTTTCTTTATACGCTTCACTCAAATGTGACCAAGACGACAGTGCCACATGTATGCAAAATTATCATTCAATTTCAAATGTTTAGCATCTATATTATGAACATGTATATCACTACTATCGAGATTCAATAAGAATAGACCATATATCAAAGGTGCATGACCATAAAAGATATTACTCATATAAATCGAACAACCATTATTATCAGAATTGAACAAGTAACTGTCTAGCAATAAACAAGATCCATATATAATGTTCATGCTCCACGCATGCACTAAATAACAATTATTCAAGTATAAAACTAATCCCGATGGTAGATGAAGAGGGAGCGTGCTGACCGTGATCACATCAACCTTTGAGCCATTTCCAATGCGCATCGTCACCTCGTCTTTCGCTAGTCTCCATTTATTCTGCAACACCTGTTTCGAGTTACAAATATAAGCAACCAAACCAGCATCAAATACCCAGGAACTAATACGGTTACTAGTAAGATACACATCAATAACATGTATATCAGATATACCTTTCTTCTTGATGTTGTCATTCTTCAGATATGTCAGGTACTTGGGGCAATTCCGCTTCCAGTGACCTTCTCCCTTGTAGTAAAAGCACTCAGTATCTGGCTTAGGCCCAGCCTTGGTATTCTTTGCAGGCGCGGTAGCTTTCTTACCGCCCTTCTTAAAGTTACCCTTTTTCTTAGGCTTGCCTTGATTCTTAAAATTGGTGGTCTTATTGACCATCAACACTTGGTGCTCTTTCTTGATATCCACTTCTGCAGACTTCACCATAGAGAAGAGTTCTGGTAACGACTTATCCATGTGATGAATGTTGTAGTTCATCATGAAGTTCTTGTAACTAGGTGGTAGTGATTGGAGGACACGATAAATCCCCAATGCATTATGAATCACTATACCCAAGCTTTGGAGCTTATTGGCGTGCCTAGACATCTTAAGAACATGCTCACTAACGGAGTTGCCCTCTTGCATCTTGCAGTTAAAGAACTTTTCAGAAGCTTCATAACTCTCAACTGCCGCGTGAGCCTCAAATATCATTTTGAGTTCACGGACAATATCATGTGGGTCAAAGTTCTCAAACCTCTTTTGAAGCTCTGATTCCAAACCATACAAGATAGCACACTGAACTGTGGAGTATTGATTCTTCCGAGTGAGGAAAACATTCTTCACCTCATCAGTATCATCAGCTGCAGGTGGGTCACCCAGCAGTGCATCCAGCACATAGGTCAACTGACCAGCATTGAGGACAATCCTGAAATTACGGAACCAATCCGCAAAGTTGCTTCCATTGTTTTTCAACTTTTCTTTCTCTAGGAACGCATTAAAATTGATGGTAGGGAGCACACGGCTTCGACATCATCACAGCACACCATGATGGTGGTCCCGGCGCCACCCGGCATCTTGACCAGGTTGTAGGCATTGTGCGTGACCGCCATGAACCTCACCAGTACCGGGTAGCCTAGGATGGCGTTGTAGGGTAAGCTGATCCGAGCAACATCAAAGTCTATGAGCTCCGGGTGGTATTTGTCGCTCGTCCCAAAGGTGACAGGGAGCTGGATTCAGCCAAGGGGCATGGTGGTGCCTGTCGTGGCCCCGACGAATGGAAAGGCAGGAAGAAGGTGCATGGTGGGCACCTGCAACTGAACGCTCCTTTTGAGAGCATGTTTAGCCCCACCCCGCCATTGATGAGGGTCTTGGACATGGCAACCCCGCTGATGGTGGGGGTACATACCATGGGCATGGTTCCCACCAGGCGGGTGGAGCCAGGGTGATCCGTGATGCCGAAGGAGATCAGCTGCTGTAACCACACGAGGAGGGCAGTGGTAGCGCTAGGCCTTGCCGCCGCCAATCCACCAGAGAACTGTTTGAACTGCCGCCCGAAGGCGGGAGCCTGGGAGCCACCCTAGATGCAGGCGACGATCCCGGACATTCCTCAATGCGGGGTGCTTCCTAGGCTGGCCTCTGCGCAAGGGCTCGTCGCCATGGTGTCGACCTTCCGTCGAAGATTTGTCCCGCGAAGGAAACTAGGGTCGTACGATCCCTTGGTTCAAGAGGGGGCTGAACAATCAGTTCCAAGGATCCTCGAGAACGGTGGCGACGGCGGAGCAAGCACACGACAGACAGGTGACACATTGGTTTTTCCCCAAGTTAGGGACCCTCGTGAGGAGGTAAAGCCCCTACTCCTGCTTTGTTGTATTGCTCGCGTGCTTCACAAGGGTACAATGGAGGATGAAAGTCTAGGGTTTTAGATCTCATGGATTGACCTGTTATAAGGTAGGAGAAGGGCTCCTTATATAGGGCGGCGGTGGGCCTCTTACCCCAATATTTGTGCGGTAAGGGTTACCACAGAGCCGATCCTCGAGGTCCCGATCCAAGAGACTACTTTGCGTGGGATGGGTTTATCCTTCCAGAAAGCGCTGGTCCTGTTAGACATTTCGTTCATCGCTGACGTCCCGCACCGTGGCGTGTCTTCTTCTGGCCTCTTGCACCAAATTGGGAGGGAACACTATCCTACCAACCGAGGCCCCGATAACTCTGCTTTTGACCGAGTCCCACCCCCTCGGGACCGCCTCGGAGTGGAATCCAATGCCATCGGTGGCCTTGTCGTTTCCCCAGGGCTGGGTCGCCCATGGCACCAATGAAATACTCCATCTCATACACTCCCAGGGGGTATCCCAAGCCGTCGATTAGCTATGGACGTTTCCTGGTGGGCTCGGCACAATGACCCTCGGGAGGGGGACTCCTTCCTCCTCGTGAGGGCCGAAGAAGCCTCGATGGGCAAGCCAGTCATGGACGGACCTGGGTATCTGACACTATATATTGACAGCAACGGTTCCTTTAGCAACGCCGTTCTTCGGATCTCCGGTGACGGTAACATTCTTGTGGGTTGTTGTACTTTCATGATGCACTATATGCTTCTATCAAGACCAGATGAGCTCTCGTGACCGGTGGTGGGGTTTTCCTATTGGCAATCTCACCTGATCTAGACCGTCCAACTGTCCATGGAAACAGTGTCTGCATTGACGTTCGAGCTCTAGAGGTAGCGACTCCGGCCGACGGTGTGGCACCCTTTGAACCAGGGCCAGAGAGCAAGGCCTCTCTTAGGTATCGGAGATGGATCATGACATTGCTCCAACCATTTGGTGTAGATGCGGGATGTATTCTCTTCGACGGAGAGTTCCGCCCAAGCGCTTCTGTTTCCTCTCGTGCATGCCTTTTCCTATGTGGATGAGGACTTCGATGATCAAGTTGTGTGTGTGTCTTGTGTATTCTCTCTTTGCTTGTGTGCGTTGTTTTGTTATAAGTTGATCCCTCAGCATCTTGTATCTTTAGCCGTTATTTGCTTTGTTATTAATTTAAAGTTGGGCACTTGTTGCCTTGGTTTTTTAAAATGGGTCAATATGTACTACCAGTGGCAGCGCCAGGAAATGGTTGGCAGGTATTTACTATACAAACTTTTTTGGTCTCAATTAACAATACGAACTATGACAACTGATAGCATTAGCACAAAATAACATTGCAATCACAATTCATAAATCATAAGAGATAATCCAATAATTTTATAATAACTATAAAGTACCAATCAACTATAATAGTACAAAACAATTCCACATTGATGCATTTCATCTTGATTGAAGCCTTGATCATATTTCATCTTACAAATTACAATATAACTTTGCAATCATCTTGTTGGAAGAGATTGATGACATCGTCTTCCTTTCCGTCATTGAAGAACTCGCTCTCAACAAATGTAACCAAACAATTGTTCAAATACTCATCGCCCATTTTGTTCCTTAGCTTATTCTTCACATAGTTCACTAAAAAAACCATTTCAACAGTTGTTGTAGATACTGGTAAAATAAATAACATCTTAAGAAGCTTGTAAACAACAAAATATTGTCCATGCTTGTTTGTCTCAACAATCATAATTAAAAGGTAACACTCGTACAGTTCTACTCCCTCCATTTATAAATATAAGACACTTTAGTTTTGTGAAATGAATGTATCTAGACATCTTGTAGTGTACGAGTTTACTTCAAAACTCTACGAACCTATACACTAAAAAATGTCTAGATACATTTGATTCACAAAGCTAAAACATCTTATATTTCTGAATGGAGGGAGTACTAATGTTAGATTGTGCCAACCTGGTTTTAAACCTCACACCCTCTCATTCTTCAACAATACCATGTAAATTGCATGAATCAACCTGATTTTTTTCGTTTTGGGCATGTTTTTGTTGCTAGCCCAGCATTTATTTCGCTTCCGAACTCTATTTGGTTGTATCTTGTGGTTACTATATTAATATAGTGAGACGAAAGTAGAAATATGTACTGGTGTTAAATTGTGCCGTCTTAAACCCGACACCTCTTGGGTTCAATACCGTGCAGATTGGATGAACCGATCAACTCAGTAGCCTAAGACGGTAGGAAAATAGGGAGCGTACGCATCAAACGGGAGAGGCTGCTTAGCATACAATTTCTTCTTGTGTTTTTTCGTGCTTAGTGACGCCTTTGTGAACCTCGGATAGTCGGATGCAAGACCATATGGAGATGGATGCATGCATGCATGAGTCCAATGTGCATAACATGTGCTTCCACATGCAGACTTTGAACATAGGAAGCCCGTTTGGGACACCAAGGAGTCTGGACACCAAGCATGAGAACCGTACGATCGTGTATCCAGATCTTGCAAACTTGATGTGTGTTTGGTTATCGGGTTTGACCCATTAGTGTGTTTTAACCCAGAAAAAAGGCATGCATGCGGCATGCTAGTATTGAATATTTTTATTAATTTTTAAATTTATGGTTTCCTCTTTACGGTTACTCGTCTCGTCAGGTATGTCATACCCATATTTCCTTATATGCACTGTCTGTTTTAATGGGCCATTATTACTAAAAATTAAGAAATTGACCAGGCTAAAAATCATGCATGTGACATGCTAAGAGTAAATCATGCATGCAATATTAATGTTACGCAAGCTTTTATAACCAAGAATTACTCAATAATCTACTCTTGTGCATACTAAAGAGCAGGTTATGTGCACGTACCATTTCATATGCATTACCGTTGCATTGCTAAAACGAATGATGAATGTTGGGTTGGTGTGACGTGTTAACCATATTAATGTTAAACATTATGCACAAATGGAGACTAGAAATGGTATTAATCTTGATTAGGTATATAGGTATACAAGTATGTGATGTTGGACGAATTTGTTATTTGTATGTGATACCCAATGTATACCTAGTAAGCAGGAATATGATACCGGATACGGGTATGCAGGTATTTGCTACCGGATGTATATTTCGGCTATTAGGGAAAGTTTTTTTGGAAAGTAGGTAAAATGATCAGAATTGTCATACCAGACAAATATTTCTGAAGAAATGGTAGAGGATTATGTGGGTATGTGATACCCGATGAATGAGATTGGTGCTCGCTATTAGGTATGTAGGTATACAAGTATGTGATGCTGGACGAAATTGGTATTGGGTATGTGAAATCCAATAAGGCATTGATAGCACGCCAAATCAGGGGCGATTTATTAAAATTAATGACGGTCAACTCATTTGGAAAGAGATTGGTAGCTTAATTGCCACACATGAATGCAAATCACCAATTCACGGTGAATTCATTTGATAAATAGTTGGTTAGCATGTTAATTATGATGCATGCATGCAATATTAAAGGTGGTAGGAAGTTAATGATTTGACGTGTGTGACCGGATCTAGACCTGCAGTTTCGGTAAATATACTCCATATATAAGAGGTGAAGGTGGTTAATTCAGCTGCTACCGGCGAATATAATGCATATACCTGTCGTCCAATTCCCATATATTGACAGCAATGGTTCCTTTAGCGACGCCCTTCTTCGAATCTCCGGTGATGGTAACATTCTTGTGGGTTGTTGTTCCTTCGTGATGCACTAGATTCTTCTGTCAAGAACAGATGAGCTGTCATGGCCGGTGGTGGAGTTTTCCTGTCGATGATCTCACCTGATCTAGATCATCCAACTGTCCATGGAAACCGTGTCTGCATTGCCAATCAAGCTCTAGGGGCAGCGACTCCGGCCGATGGTGTGGCACCCTTCGAACCAAGGCAAGAGAGAAGGGGCACTCTTTGGTATCGGAGATGGATTGTGACATTGATCCTGCCATTTGTTGTAGATGCAGGATGGATTCTCTTCAACGGCGAGTTCCACCCAAGCGCTTATGTTGCCTCTCGTGGATGGCTTTGCCTTGGTGGATGAGGACTTCGACGATCAAGTTGTGTGCGCTGTTTTCTTGTAATCTGATCCCTCGGCATCTTGTATCTTTAGCCATTCTTTGCTTTGTTATTAATTTAAATTCGGGCACTTGTTGCCTCAATTTAAAAAAAAAATGGGTCAATATGTACTACCAGTGGCAGCGCCAGGAAATGGTTGGCAAGTATTTATTGTACAAACTTTTTGGGTCTCAATTAATAATATGAACTATGACAACTGATAGCATCAACACAAATAACATTGCAGTTACAATTCATAAATCATAAGAGAGAAGCCAATAATTTTATAATAACTATAAAGTACCAATCAACTACAATAGTACAAAACAATACCACATTGAGGCATTTCATCTTGATTGAAGCCTGGCATTTCATTGATTGAAGCCTTGATCATATTTCATCTTACAAATTACAATATAACTTTGCGATCATCTTGTTGGAAGAGATTGATTACATTGTCTTCCTTTGCGTCATTGAAATCTCTCTCAACTAATGTAACCAAACAATTGTTCAAATATCCATCTCCCATTTTGTTCCTTAGCTTATTCTTCACATAGTTCACTGGAAAAAAAATGATCTCAGCAGTTGTTGTAGCTGCTGGTAAAATCAATACCAACTTAAGATGCTTGTAAACAACAAAATATTATTCATTCTTGTTTCTCTCAACAAGCATAATTGAAAGCTAACACTCCTACGGTACTACTCCCTCTGTTCAGAAATATAAAACACTCTAGCTTTGTGAAATGAATATACCTAGACGCCTTGTAGTGTATAGGTTTACTCCGAAACTCTACGACCTATACACTAAAAAAACGTCTAGATACATTTGATTCACAAAGCTACATCTTATATTTCTGAATGGAGGGAGTACTAGTGTTGGATTGTGTCAACCTGGTTTTAAACCCCACACCCTCTCATTCTTCAACAATACCATGTAAATCGCATGAATCAACCTGGTTTTTTTGTTTTGGGTATGTTTCTGCTGCTAGACCAACATTTCTTTCGCTTCGGAACTCTATTTGGTTGTATCTTATGGTTATTATATTAATATAGTGAGACGAAAACCTGCTTCGAGTAGAAACCCCACGTGCAGACTTTGAACATAGATATATACTAATAAAGTTATGTTGGGTGCAAAATAACAATTCTGCATCCTGGGTGTCGAATATGATTATATATATAGAGAGAGAGCATGCTACATGTGTATACTAATCCAACCATTGGATATTGGGTGCAAAATGTGCAAAATATACATGTGCAAAATATATTAATAGGATTATATATATGTTGGGTGCAAAATAACTATTCTGCACCCAGGAAAATAGTGGGCTATCTAGGATGCTACATGTGTACACTAATCCAACCATTGGATATTCTATAGAGAGCATGAAGTTGAGCAGCAGGAGCACAAAAATCTAACGAAAAACATCACCCCCGTTAAATCAAGAGCATTTTTTGCATGCATTGCTAGTACATGCAAGTACACATGCAAACTAGCAACAATACTAGTAGACCACTAAACTGGCTAAAATTTCAGCACGCATTCTAGCAATACTAGCTTGTGTATCAAAAAAATCTAGCGGGAACGGACGCGGGAAGCACCCCGCTAAAACGAAAGCCACGCGTGGAAATATTGGCCGAAATTTGTGCAACCTAGAACACATGATAACTTGCTTGATATGGTGGACTACTCCCATGGTTGGTTTTATTGCAGAAATTTTTGTATGTTTTCATGTTAGGATTCATGCTAACATGCACACATCCCCATCAACTAGTACAACTAGTCAGGTCTAGTGCATGCAAGTACAACTAACAACCGCGTGCAATTTGTAGAAATATTTGCAACAATATAGGCTGGTTGGTAGGCTACAATACAGTATGGTCTTGCCATTCTACAAACGGCAAATAACACCGTTAACTGTATGCAAAATTTTGGCTCTCTCTTATCTTGGCATCTAGTTCACGTACTACCTATATCCAACGTCAACGCTTGCGTGCATTGGTAGCATCTTAGATGATGTGGACATCCCTTCTATTAATACAACCGTTGTACCTACAGCAACACACATACAAGGACCCATCACAAGATCTCGTGCCATGACAACTTAACTATCAGGTACTTTCGTTTCTTGGAACTATTCCTCACATACATGAGAATATGATGCTGCCTAAATCAGATGTATTTCTTACTCTTAGGAATGATGGACCAAGCATGGATGAGAGGGACAAGCATTGGAGCATGACCATGCATGGTGATGGCAACAAGCATGTGATGATCCAAGAGAAGGCCACGGATGAAGATTTCAGAACTTTGAGGCCACCATAATGAAGAAAGAAGGCTTGCACAAAATATTCAAGATCAATACTTCACGAATTCGTCCATAGCTTAATATGCTGCTGCGACACCTTTATTTTGGGCCAGGCCCATGTAATTCTCGCAGGATTTTAATTAGCCACTTTTTAGAGTCCGTATTTGAGGGGAAAAGGACTTCTAGGGTTGGATTCGGCCACCACTTCCATGGCTGGCCGAAACCCCACCTTTTCCTCCTTAAATACTCCCCATAGCCGTCACCCTAGACTCGGATTTTGTTTAGACATTAAGTTAGCCATCGTAGCAACTTCGCCAAGGCTAGAGCGTCGCAGAGGCCTCTTGTACTTCGCACCTATTCAGGATCCCACCTTTTCAATAAAGCTTTCCTCTTAATCCGCAATATCTTGATTGCAATATTGGTTCTTACTTGTTCTCGATTTTAGGTAGGAATTATGACCCTCGCTGGTCAGGCTGATCATGTTCTCGCAGGATCGGTAACCTCCAGGAGATTGGCCTAGCGATTGCATTGACGCTCGTGCTCGCACGTGTAGTCGGATTGTCAAGCCCGAACTCCACCAAATCGATTATCGCCATCTCATCGAAAGATCGGACACCTTTGCCCTATCAAGTGGTATCAGATTTCAGGTTGCTCGGTGAGATTATACTGTTTTCGTAGATTAGATCTGTTTTTACCTATAACAGTTTTTGCATTATCTTTTAGACACAGTTAGCGTTTAGATCCATCCCATCACCAATCTACGCCTCGCATTATCTTTTCAGTTTTTGCATTGTTGAATTTGTGTCTACATCGTCGCGTCGAGTTGCTGGTCTTAGTGTCTCGTCCCTTAGAGTTTCGAGTTCTAATCACAGTAGTCACCGCCACACTCACTGATCACCACCACCATATTCCGCCACCATATTCCACCGCCATACACCCAGCCACCATAAACCCTAAAAAATCCGCCACCGCCTTCCTACCGCGACACGGATCCGATCACCTATCCTGCCGCGGCACGAGTCCGAGTTAAGTTATTGTTTCCTCGTTATTTCTTTTTACTTTCCTTATTTGTTGTTTCCGTGTTTAGCTAAAGTCCTTGTCGAGCTCAGAGTTCGGTCGTAAGTCCAGAAGGAGAGCAAAAAAAAAGTCTGGAACAGCCTCCGATTTTTTTTTCTGGCTATACTGTTTTTCGACCCCGGGGATCACTTTTCTCCATCGGCCGTTATAGCGAAATTTTTTTGGCGCCTGCGTGCTTTCCAGAGCATAATAGAAATTTTTTTTAAAAAGAATTTGGGGCTAACCTATTTTTAGACCCCGTAGATCAGTTTTAGACACTCGCCATCATAGTGATTTTTCGCATCTCGGTTCGCTTTTCAGGGTGCCATATCATCATACATTGCTTGTTGTGTCGTGTCGTGACATCGTTGGTGATCTAGGCTCGCGTCTCTAGTACGGTCTAGCCTAGGACCAGCACAGTACTTTCGTTAAGCATTCTTTCAACTTTTGCATTGCTGTTTTGATAATTTCTAACCCCTTTGCTAAGCCTTCCCAGAGCTCCACAGATATTCTCCACGTGCGGTGTCTCGACTCCCGGTAATCGCTCGGTTCAATCTCTGGACCCACTGATCCTCGCGGTTACACATCGCCTTTTCCTGCTGTTTGGTAAGAACTTGTAAGAGCTTCGCATATTGCTTAACGGATTACGCGTGCCTTCCACCATATTTCCGTAGTATATACCTGTGCTTTTTCAAGGACTAACCATGACAGATACTTCGCGGAACCCTGCCACAATGACGAATGAAGAACTACATGCCCACTTCTCTGAGCTCTTGGTCAGTCGCGCTGAAGACGTGGATACACGCCTAGGGGAGTTTGACACCAAGCTCACCAACGCCGTGGACAAGATCGATAGACTCGAGAAATCCTTCAACGCCAAGCTTGACGCTCGATTCAAGGAGATTTTGAACAGATTGCCCGCACCCGCAACCGCACATGGCGCACGGCGCATTCCGATGACGGGTTGGACTGCTGGTTCGGCAGCCGCCGCACCCCAGGCGGCTACCGCTACAGCTGACGCACCTCAGACTTCTGCCGCGGCTGCTGCTGCGACATTGGGGACAGACGACGGGTACTACTACGACCCCGACGATGACGATCTGTTTGACGAGGAGGTTGAACAACCTCCATAGGTACCTGCTGGCCGTCCCCGACATTACTACCGCAACGCTCGACCACCGGTACATGATGATGATCATGTTGCAAAGCTTAAATTAAATATTCCATATTTTCAGGGTAAATATAATCCTAATGCTGATGAAGAGACAGAGGTAATGGGAGCTGAAGCTGCTGATCAATACAAGAGCTTAATTACACAACGTGTGTTGAGTGTGCAATTGAGCAAATCTGAGCAAGTTCAACGCCACAACCTGTTCCAAACACGTGGTGTTGTCAAGGAAAGAGCTATACGGATCATCATTGATGGAGGGAGTTGTAATAATCTGGCTAGTGTTGACATGGTAGAGAAGCTTGCACTTCCAACAAGACAACGCACACATTCATATTACATCCAATGGTTTGAGAGTTCCCGCAAGATAAAGGTAACAAGAACGGTACACGTGCATTTTACTATTTGTACATATTCTGATTTTGTTGATTGTGATGTTGTACCTATGCAAGCTTGTTCTTTGTTACTTGGTAGACCATGGCAATTTGATAGAGAATCTGTTCATAATGGCAAAACTAATCACTATTCTCTTATGCATGATGGAAACAAAATTGGTCTAAAACCTATGACTCCCGAACAGATTTTAAAAGATGATCTTGCTAGAGCTAGTAGAGCTAAAACTAAGGAGAAACATAAAAGTGAGAATCAGATTGTTGCTGCAGATTTTGTACCACCAAAGAACACTAAATCTGATTCTACCCATGCTACTGAAATTCGTTTAAAGAGTTATTGTATGCTTGCAAATAAATTTGATATTGCTGAACTAGATGTAAACAATACTCAATGTTATCCAATTATTTGCAAAGAAGTTTTGTTTTCATTTGAGGATATGCCTCCTTCTTTGCCACCCGCTATTGCTAACCTTTTGCAGGAATATGAGAACGTCTTTCCCGCTGAGCTGCCACCAGGACTACCTCCTATTAGAGGAATTGAGCACCAAATTGATATAATTCCTGGTGCTACGTTGCCCAACCGCGCGCCATGTAGAACCAATCCAGAGGAGACAAAGGAGATACAACGCCAAATTCAGGAACTACTCGACAGAGATCATATTCGTGAGTCCCTTAGCCCCTGTGTTGTTCCTATTATTTTGGTACCTAAGAAAGATGGTTCTTCGCGCATGTGTACTGATTGTAGAGCTATCAATAATATTACTATTCGATATCGTCATCCTATTCCACGTTTAGATGACATGCTTGATGAATTGAGTGGCTCTACCATGTTTTCTAAAGTTGATTTGCGTAGTGGTTACCACCAGATTCGTATGAAATTAGGAGATGAATGGAAAACATCATTTAAAACTAAGTTCGGTTTATATGAGTGGTTAGTAATGCCGTTTGGTTTAACTAATGCACCTAGCACTTTCATGAGATTAATGAACGAAGTTTTACGTGCTTTCATTGGATGTTTTGTGGTAGTCTACTTTGATGATATTCTGATTTATAGCAAATCTTTAGAGGATCATTTGGACCATTTACGTGCTGTTTTCAATGCTTTACGTGATGCACGTTTATTTGGTAAACTTGAGAAGTGCACCTTTTACATCAATCGAGTTTCGTTTCTTGGCTATGTTGTTACATCACAGGGTATTGAAGTGGATCCAGCCAAGATTGAAGCTATTGAGAATTGGCCGCAGCCCAAGACGGTCACACAAGTGAGGAGTTTTCTTGGCCTCGCTGGTTTTTATAGGCGCTTTGTCAAAGAGTTTGGATCAATTGCCGCGCCGCTGAATGAGCTTACGAAGAAGGATGTGCCCTTTTTTTGGGGCGATGCACAACAACAGGCCTTCGTCATATTGAAAGATAAGCTAACACATGCTCCCTTACTCCAACTTCCTGATTTTACTAAGACTTTTGAGCTTGAAAGTGATGCTAGTGGAATTGGTTTGGGAGGGGTGTTATTACAAGAGGAGAAACCTGTTGCATATTTTAGTGAAAAATTGAGTGGGGCTAGTCTGAACTATTCTACTTATGATAAAGAATTATATGCGTTGGTTCGGACATTAGAAACTTGGCAACATTATCTATGGCCTAAAGAATTTGTTATTCATTCTGATCATGAATCTTTGAAGCATATTCGTAGTCAAGCTAAGTTGAATCGTCGCCATGCAAAGCGGGTTGAATTTATTGAGTCTTTTCCTTATGTTATCAAACACAAAAAGGGTAAAGATAATATTATTGCTGATGCTTTGTTGCGCCGTTATACTTTGTTATCTCAACTTGACATCAAAATATTTGGATTAGAAACTATCAATATGTGCATGATGCTGAATTTAAAGATGTGTTGCAGAATTGTAGAGATGGTAGAACATGGAGCAAGTTCGTCTTCAATAATGGATTTGTGTTCCGTGCTAACAAACTATGCATTCCGGATAGTTCTGCTCGTCTTTTGTTGTTACAGGAGGCGCATGGAGGAGGATTGATGGGACACTTTGGTGTCAAGAAAACGGAGGATGTTCTTGCTGCACACTTCTTTTGGCCACGTATGCGTCGAGATGTTGAGAGATTTGTGGCACGCTGCACTACTTGTCAAAAAGCTAAGTCTCGCCTTAATCCACATGGTTTATATATGCCTCTTCATGTTCCTAGTGTTCCTTGGGAGGATATTTCTATGGACTTTGTTTTGGGATTGCCACGAACACAGAAGGGAAGGGATAGTATTTTTGTTGTTGTGGATCGGTATTCTAAGATGGCACACTTTATTCCTTGTCATAAAACGGATGATGCTGCGCATATTGCTGATTTGTTCTTTCGTGAAATTGTTCGTTTGCATGGTGTGCCAAATACTATTGTTTCTGATTGTGATACTAAATTTCTTAGTCACTTTTGGAGATGTTTATGGGCTAAGTTGGGGACTAAATTCCTGTTTATTACTACATGTCATCCCCAAACTGATGGACAAACTGAAGTAGTAAATAGAACTTTGTCTACTATGTTACGGGTTGTTTTAAAGAAGAACTTAAAATTGTGGGAAGAGTGTTTACCTCATATAGAATTTGCTTATATCGGTCGCTACATTCTACCACAAAGCTGTGCCCATTTGAGATTGTGTATGGTTTTGTTCCTCGTGCACCTATTGATTTATTGTCTTTACCTTCTTCGGTGCAAAATAATTTGGATGCTACACAACGTGCTGAAATGATATTAAACTTGCATAAGACTACTAAAGATAACATTGAACACATGAATGCTAAGTATAAACTTGCTGGGGATAAAGGGAGAAAACATGTTGTGTTTGATGTTGGAGATCTTGTTTGCTTACATTTGCGTAAAGATCGTTTTCCTGATTTACGCAAGTCTAAGTTAATGCCGCGTGCTGCTGGTCCCTTTAAAGTGTTAGAGAAAATAAATGATAATGCATATAAACTTGAGTTGCCTGCAGACTTTGGTACGGTAAGTCCTACGTTTAACATTGCAGATTTGAAGCCTTACTTTGGTGAGGAAGATGAGATTGCGTCGAGGACGACTTCAATTCAAGAAGGGGAGCATGATGTGGACATCCCTTCTATTGATACAACCGTTGTACCTACAGCAACACACATACAGGGACCCATCACAAGATCTCGTGCCAAACAACTTAACTATCAGGTACTTACGTTTCTTGGAACTATTCCTCACATACATGAGAATATGATGCTGCCTAAATCAGATGTATTTCTTACTCTTAGGAATGATGGACCAAGCATGGATGAGAGGGACAAGCATTGGAGCATGGCCATGCATGGAGATGGCAGCAAGCATGTGATGATCCAAGAGAAGGCCACGGATGAATATTTCAGAACTTTGAGGCCACCATAATGAAGAAAGAAGGCTTGGACGAAATATTCAAGATCAATACTTCACCAATTCGTCCATAGCTTAATATGGTGTTGCGACACCTTTATTTTGGGCCAGGCCCATATAATTTTCGCAGGATTTTAATTAGCCACTTTTTAGAGTCCGTATGTGAGGGGAAAAGGACTTCTAGGGTTGGATTCGGCCACCACTTCCATGGCTGGCCGAAACCCCACCTTTTCCTCCTTAAATACTCCCCATATACGTCACCCTAGACTCGGATTTTGTTTAGACATTAAGTTAGCCATCGTAGAAACTTCGCCAAGGCTCGAGCGTCGCAGAGGCCTCTTGTACTTCGCATCTATTCAGGATCCCACCTTTTCAATAAAGCTTTCCTCTTAATCCGCAATATCTTGATTGCAATATTGGTTCTTACTTGTTCTCGATTTCAGGTAGGAATTAAGACCCTCGCTGGTCAGGCTGATCATGTTCCCACATGATCGGTAACCTCCAGGAGATTGGCCTAGCGATTGCATTGGCGCTCGTGCTCGCACGTGTAGTCGGATCGTCAAACCCGAACTCCACCAAATCGATTATCGCCATCTCATCGAAAGATCGGACACCTTTGCCCTATCATTAGATAGCAAATCCGCGTTTATATATATTGGGTAGCGCTATTTGACCCCAAGAGTGTAGAATACTATTCTACACCCACCCTCTATCATTAGAACTGTATATTATTTTTACGTCGCGTAAATTTTGTCTTACCTCGAGAGTTGAGAAGAACGTAAGAAAATATAGACATGTCATAATTTTTTTTGTTTACATTCCGTATAAAAATACGACGTAAAATGCATATTTTTAGTGGTTTTTACACTATAATTACTCACAAACTATTTTTATGTCAATTTTTTGCGTCATGGACGAATATGAACATAATTATTTGTATACAAAACATAAATTTCTAAATATGACAACATAAAGTTATGTTGGGTGCAAAATAACTATTCTGCACCCTAGGTGCAAAATAACTATATATATATATACGACATATATATATGTTGTATATATATACGACAGGACTATTCAGAAACACCCCCTTAAGAGGTTCCTAGATAACTATCTAGGAACCACCTACTTTTTGGATAGTGTCTCCTAACCCAAACTGGCCCCGACCCGGACATCCCGTCCCCAACATGGATATCCCCGGACTTCCCCGACCTGGACACGATTCCAGAGACGCCGCCTTCCGGACCACGCCCCCTTCCTTCTTCAAAGACCCGCCCCAGAGCAGAGACACCTCTCGGCGATTTCCTAGAGTCTACCATTCCTGCGCCGGCGACGAGCGAGCGGCGGAGGCCGGCGCGAGGGAGGAGGCGCCGGAGTTCCCCGCTTTTTCCCAAGCTAAAGACCTCCTTCCAGGGTGCGGCGGAGCAGGCTAGCAAGCTGTAGTAGCGGCAGACGTGAGAAGGAGGTGTCGGATTCGCCGGCGAGGGCACCAACCATCCGCCGCATCGCTGCAGGCGAGATACCGCTAGTATTCATGGCACCTATCAGGCGGAAAGGGGTGTCCCTGGAAAAATCTGAGGTGTGTGCCTAAAATCCTGCTAGAATATTATGGTGAGCTAAGAGGAACCTGCAAATCACTAGTGTGTCTGGTTTCGTGTTTTTTTGGAAGTTAATTGAAACAATCCATGGTAGTTAGCACCTTGCAAACTTCTTCTAGTTAACTGCTTAAATTTGTCTTGTGAAATTAATGAAACCTTGTAAAAAATAACTGATGTGTTTGTTTTGTGATGGTTTTTTTGGAGTTAACTGAACGTGTCAAATGTAGTTTCAGAAAATACATTACTGGGTCAGGTCAGGATTTTTTGGGAGTTACCATGTTATAGTATGAGAAGTTAACTATGGTTACTTGTGTTTTAAAGTTGATTATCACTATTGTGTGGGTTCACTTAGACTTCTGAAAAAACAGAAAGTTAACTAGTAGTATTTTGTATTGCTGCTGTGTTACTCATTGTGGGAGTTAAGATGTTAAATTGATAGAAGTTAATTATGGTTACATGTGACTGGGGTGTTCAATACTGAAGTTGAAATAGTGACTAATTATGTAATTGAGAAAGTAGAAACGGATGTTGAAAAAGAAATATCAAGCTTCTGTGACCAAAGATTTCAGGTATAGAAAAATAGAGTAAATATTTTAATGTAAACTCCTCTAATTATGTTTGTATGGGAGTTAACTATGTTCAACTAGGGTGATTTTGGTTGTTGTGAAAATATGAAATGTGTTGCACCACCAAAAAATCTTTGGAACAAAATTGTTCATATATGGTAGTTAGCAATGGTAAACTGTGGAGGTTGGGATGTTGAAAAACAACATGTGCTTGATCAGGAATGACAACAAAAATGATGCTAACTAATTTCATGTATGGAAGTTAGCTACTAGGGAATGTGGAAGTTAGGTGTTCAATAAAATTAACACATGTTGTGTCTTTTTCTCCGCAGATTTTTGAAACAGATACAGATCTAAAAATGGCCCATGGAAACAATGATATGGTTGAAAAGATGGTAGATGGAGGTGAAGAAATATACTGCTGGTCTGGCCCACCAAAGCGTAAACGTTCTCCTGTGATATGTGATGAGCCTATAGGTCGTTTTGAACCTATGATGCGTCTTCCAAGACGGCAAGCTGGTAGCAGAGCATGCCCCAATCCCATTGCCAAGTCTACATCAGTGCAGAACAGTGTGGATGTGAATCTGTCAAGTGGTGTTTCAAGCAATTCAAGTGTTGTAGCTAGGAATCATATGCAACACAAGAGGCAGAAAGTAGTAGATGCGGACAATGTTGACATTGTTCACATTTATGGTAACTCAGGAATCAGCATTGGGCAGTTAAGTCTCCATCAAGAAGCAATTAGGTAAATTCCAGACTCATCGGACAGCCACTCCAATGACGATGAGATCATGATGTGGTCTGGTCCAAAAAAAACCACGCTCACCTGTACGCTGCAATGAGCCAATTGTTGTTACAGATCCAGTTTTCGTCTTCCACGAAAGGCAATGCAAAGTAACAGTGGGGAGTCAAGATGTGCACATAATGAAGTTGAGAAGAGAACATCAGATGTACAGATCAAATCAAAGCTGCCAGTAAGATCATCAAAGGATACGAGGCCAGATGGTAAATCTGAGAATGATGCAATGCATAAAAATGGGACTTCATCAAATCATATGCCTCTGAAAGATCCTTTGCTTCATGTACCTGTTGTCACGCCACCTTGCCCCATCAAACATGGGCATGAAGAAACACCAACTCCTCTACAATCGTACACACATGTGAGTGCCTGTTAAAAATAATTGTTTCAATTAATTATGAAATAACAAAAATATAGCATTCTAGATATGGTGAAAAATGAAAAATATTGTTTATTTTATCTTTGTTACTTAGAAAAGATAATAAAACTAATAGTGACTGACATATTATTCCTGGAAAACATATGCAGGCACCTGATCTCCCAGAGAGTTTCATACCTACAGTTGCCCAGGAATTCGAAACATTTGATGAGGCTTTTTAGTTTTACAACACATATGCTAAGCACACTAGGTTTGGCATTAAGAAACCCCAACGTGACAAGAGACGGCGGTATCTGCGATGTGTCTGCGAGGGAACACACAACACAGGTTTCGATGAATCTGACAGACAACGCAAAAAAACTGGCTGCAAAGCATTTATGAGATTAAAAGAGAGAGATGATGGTAGTTGTGTTGTGATGGATATAATCCTAGAACACAATCACCCATTGCTGTTAACTCCATCAATGCAAGTGTTCTTGCATTCACACAAACATGTTGACGCAACGCCGCAGGATTTGATTAAAGACCTCCAGTTTAGCAACGTTAAATATACTAGCATAATGGGATTCCTATCTAGGATGAATGGTGGACGCAACAAGTTACCATGCCATGACAAGGATATAAAGAACATGTAAGTATCAGCGCATAAAAAAACAAAAAAGAAATCATATAAACTCATATTCTCTCGCAATAACTGATATTTATAAACTACAAATTTTGCAGGAAAGCGCGTAATACCCGCCTCGACAACGCAGACGATGTGCAGAAACTATTCAAGTTCTTTGCTGATATGAAAGCTGAAAACAAGAATTTCTATTCTAATGTGCAAGTTGATTCAGAAAACACAATTAGAAATATTTTCTGGTCAAATGCTAGCTGAAGAGATGCATATGCTGATTTCGGCGACTGTATCACATTCGATACAACATACCAGAGCAATATATACCACACGCCACTTGTAGTTTTTGTTGGCGTCAATAATCATTTGCTGTCGACCATTTTTGGTGTCGCGCTGATGGGCGACGAAAGCATAGAATCATTCAAATGGGTATTCAGCACATTCTTGAAGTGCATGGGCGGGAAACAGCCAATTTGTATTTTAACAGGTATGTCAATATTAACCTTGAAAAAAGGTTAGCTAGCTATTTTTATGAAAGTCCATTTTTTTTTTCATTGAAGTTATGTATCTATTTATTAAGAAAAATGATGATGCTTGCTCTGCTTATGGAAGTTACGTACCTATTTTTATGGAAGCCAACTTGTTATCTTATGATAGTTAGGTATCTGTTTTATATGATAAAAACTGTGGCTTTCTCTGCATCTGAAAGTTAACTATATGTTTGCACTAAGGTTCACTTGCTCTGATTTGGGAAATTAACTAGCTGTTGTTATGGCAAACTTAGATATATATTAATTAATATGAATAACGAATAATTTAAATATAATATTAATTGGGGAAATGACAAAGTTAGGTAGCTGTATTTATGAAAAGCCAACTTCTTTGCCTATTGGGAGATAGGTAGCTATTTTAATATGAAAAAAATCTCTGGCTTGCTGAGTATCTGGAAGTTAACTATATGTTGTCATGAAAGTCCACTTGCTATTTTTAGGGAAGTTAACTACATGTCGATATGACTAACTTAGCTATTATATATTGATATGAATTTCAATATAATATTGATTGTGAAAAATTTGACAGTGTTACTGCTGTTGGATACAGATCAGTGTCCCTCTATGGCGTAGGCTATACCGGCGATTTTTCCACGGTCTCTCCATAAGCTGTGCATATGGCACATAATGAGAAAGCATAAAGTTCCGCTGAGAAAGCTTTACCAACGTTTTCCTGACCTGAAAGAGCAGCTAGGTGCAATTTAGAACCATCCGCTAATGCCGTCGGAATTTGAAGCAGCATGGCAAGAACTGATTGATAAGTACGGGCTACACGATATCAATGTGATGATCAACCTGTGGAACGAGAGGACTACATGGATCTCGGCATATTGGAAGGATGTTTTCTGCGCTAGAATGACATCGACACATAGAAGTGAGAGCATGAACCATGTGTTGAAGAAAGGATTCGTGAAGGAACAAGATAATCTCCATATATTTGCGAAACAAGTAAATAGCTGTATACAAACAAGGCGAGAAGCAGAAAATGCAGAAACACTTGCATCGATGGTACAAATCGCAAACATGTTTCTTTATTTTTTAAGTAAAGGATACATATTTAATTTATGTTTGAATATGGAAATTATCTTACAATAAATATTGAAGTTAAGTATGTCACACTACTGAAGTTAACTTATAAAAAAATTGAAGTATACATAAGAAAAAACTGTAGAGGTTGGGTTTGTAATAGATGTTTTAAGTAAAGGATAAAATATGTAAAACAATACTTCATAGTGCATTGGCTGATATGTTAGTTTACATATGCAAGGTGCAAGGAAATCTTTGACCAGATATGGATTTGAGGAACAAGCACTAAAGGAGTACACGAGAGCAGTGTACTCGGTGTTTAAAGAACGCCTATATCATAGCACAGCTTTCAGAATTAAAACATCTTCGGAAAACCCAACACACTTCCTTGTCCATCACTACAACCAAAGTAGGGTATTTGCTTGGTCAAGGCATGAGTTTCGTGTGCTAGCGGATGAAACAGAAGACAGATTTGAGTGAGAGTGCAAACTATGGGAGCATACAGGTAAATTATCTGAGTAACATTACTGAGAATATGTTGTCGCAAACAAATTATTGATTTGCTTTTTTTTATTAAAATTACATGAATGCTTTTATAGCAAAATTTGTTTTACAAAAACAATAAAAGGGATTAAATATCAGGAATACATTAAAAATAGTTAGCATTTATGGAGAAAAAATATGCCAAGTCAATAAATGAAGATATGGAAGTTAAGTTTGTAGAAAAACGGAGGTTAACTGTACTGAAGTTGACTTCATTGAAGTTATTTTACTTACTAAACTATGGAAGTTAAGTTTCCATTCATATAGAAGTTGACCTCAATCAATGTATTTTTAAAAATGTGTGCTAAATCCTCTATTTTTAATTTACGCAAAAGTTAAAAACTATTTTTACAGGGTTATTTTGCCATCATGTCCTATCTGTTTTTGAGCACGTAAGACTGGAAAAGATCCCAAAGAAGTATATACTGCAAAGGTATACAAAAAATGCAGTCACGGATCCAAATTTCAACCGCAAAGATTACAAAACATCAGAGACAGGAGGAACATCACTTGAATACAGACGAACTATACTATACAATAAGGCAATGAAGACTGTGAATAGAGGATGCTACTCAGACGAAAATTTCGAGATGGTTCTGGCAGCTTTTCGAGAAGTTAATGCACGAATGGAAACCAGTGAATTAGATATTGGCAGTAACAATCGGACATCAACGAATGGAGAAGTTCCGCAAGGGTCTAGTTCCATCTGACAATGTCCCTGTTACTGAATATGGTGACCAGTTCGCAGATTTACAGCCACCACCAGTAGCAAGAACAAAAGGGAGTCGGAATAAAGAACAAAAGGGAAAGAATTCTGCCCCTGCACGTCCACAGCCAGAGCACGACAACCATGGCGTTCCCAAAGGTCAGAGACTCTGCAGCATATGTAAAAAAAATCACAGGGCACAATGCAAGAAGAGGCAGCTCGCGGCAAAACTACTTGATACACATCATAAAGTGTACGACACTTCTAGCCCTACAGAGAAAGTCAAAAAATGCATCCAGAATTTGCTAGCAACTCAGGAAATCACAGACGATGATGAAGCTGTTCTGGATACAGATGAGGATGAAGATTATGAAGACAATAGCAACGGATCTGAAGATGATGATGAAGCTCATACAGAAACAGAAAGTGAAGTTGACCCAAGTCCTAATGTAGATGCTCAACAAGGACGCAACAATTGCAAAAAGAGAGCTCCACAGAAAACAACAGCTACACAGATGAAGCCACAAGGAATACGTACTTGTGGCGAGTGTGGGAAAATTAGAGGACACAACGCAAGGATGTGCAAGAGATTGCAACTAGAAGAACAACTGCGGAAACAACAGCTAGAATTGAATACAGAACAGAAATCTTCAAATAGCACACCAAAACAACACAAGAAATGAGCAAAGGAAAAAGATGACACACAACAGGAGAATCAAATAAGAAGGAGCAGCAGATTTAAGAAAAGTTGAACAGATCATATATGTGTCCAAAAAATAGAGCCAGAAAACCAGATAGTGTTGTACAGATAAAACTTATATAGATGTTCTCTTATTGCTTGTTTAAAACGTTGGACTTCCGGAGTGATAATATATCCTTGCAGAATTCCCCTAATTTATTTGGTTGTAAATTTTTGTTGGTTTTGTAATTGGGATGACTCTTTCCAGTCGACACATTGTAAGTTAATTAGCTAAAAAGTATTGTTTAATAGTGTCACATTTACATGTGTGTGGATGTATGGATATATGAAAATCTGGAAGTTATTTTTGAACAACATGGAAGTTAGAACAGTGCACTGCGACCGAAGGCAGTGCAACGCAGTACAACAAGGCACTGTCTGGACAGCGCGTAGTGCACGTGCAGTTCACTATGACCCAAGGCAGTGCAACGCAGAACAACTAGGCAGTGCAAAGGAAGTTAACTTGTACACACAAGTTAAACATTAGGAAGTGCAACGCAGTAGAACAAAGGCAGTGCATGGACTGTGCACTGGCTGGACAGCACGCAGTGCACTGCCTGGATACCGCGCAGTGCACTGTGAGCTTAGGCAGTGCAACATAGTACAACAAGTCAGTGCATGGACGGTGCACTGCCAGGACACCGTGCAATGCACTGCGACCGAAGACAGTGCATCGCAGAACAACTAGGCAGTGCAAAAGAAGTTAACTTGCATAGAAAGTGGTAGTTAACTTGTACACATAAGTTAAACATTAGGCAGTGGAACGCAGCACAACAAGGCAGTGCATGGACGGTGCACTACCTGGACAGCGCGCAGTGCACTGCCAGAAAACCGTGCAGTGCACTGCAACCGAAGGCAGTACATTGCAATACAACTAGGCAGTGCAAAGGAAGTTAACTTGCATAGAAAGTGGTAGTTAACTTGTACACACAAGTTAAACATTAGACAGTGCAACGCAGTACAACCAGACAGTGCATGGACGGTGCACTTTCTGGACAGCGCGCAGTGCACTGTGAACTAAGGCAGTGCAACATAGAACAACAAGGCAGTGCGTCAGTGGTGGTACAAGGGGCGAGCTGGTGACCATTTTTTGCTACCTGTGGTGGTTAAATTTGCTACATACGGCTGTCGGCTACCTGCGGCTTAGCTTATAATAAAGTAGGTTAGAATTAGAACTACATGAACGTTAGCTTAAAAAGAAAAGATAGATAAAAATTTGGAATAGTAGATGTAAGCTTATCGAAAATGAAGTGGACAAGAATTAAAAATTTAAAAATTTACCTTTAAAAAATTTGAAGGTTAAAATTACAGATAATGGAGGTTAACTATACAATAATGTGGGCTTGAGCTTGCTTTAAACTCTTTGTTGTGAAAAAAAGAATATACCCTTGTAGATAAAATGAGAGATAATTCGAAGTAAACCTGAACATTCACTAGTTTACTTTTATAAAAATAGATTGGAAGTTAAGTTCATGTAAACCTGGAATTTAAGTTTCAGAAACCTTGGAAGTTAACTTTCATAAAACAAACATGTTTGAGCTGCTAACAACAAATACTAGACAAACAACAAATATAGTTCACAAATCTGGTACTTCCACAAAAATACCAATAATATATGGTAATACATCGAAACAATAGAAAAGTTAGTAATACAAATCATATACAATGTACAACATGTTTTCACAAAACTACAATGCATCTTGCTACCACCCGAACAAATTGATTGATAGTTGCTAGTGAATGGTTCAAAGAAGTGCCTATTCAGCAACAAGTTTCTGTAAAACACTTGGCCAATCTAATGGACCTAGTTCATTGTTCATGTGGAACAAGAGCTGGAACATGAATTCAGCCTTCCAGTCTTCAACACGTACCTGGTTTCAAAAAAATAAAGCCAAAAGAATACAAGTAAGTTGATAAAAATGGAGTGGAGTTCAAGCAATATCATAAACAGAAAAAAGTGGCAGTGTTTCAGGAAAAAAATATAGAAACTAACATCCTTGTTTTTATCTGCTCTGTAATCTTAATGCCATCGTAGACAAGAGCCATCTTCATCATGTAAAATGCGCACTCGTTGACACCCTTCTCTGGGGTCAGCACATATCTGCACCTGTCTGCAACTACATCCCACTGGACTGTGTCTTTCTTGTTGAAAGCAGAAACCCCATAAACCTCCTTCATAACCGCAACCATTCTTTTGATCTGTTTGGTTGTGTTCAAGAACAAAACACAAGGGTAATAAAATACATAAAACATTAGAGTTTACAAAGACACATAGATATTGCAGATTTTAAAATTCAAAACCAAAGAGAAAAAGAAAAACATACAATTTCGACACGGTCGGCGTGGAATTCACTCCTAGATAAGTTCTGAAGATTAGAGTACCTCCTTGAATCAAAAATATCAAGCGTCTGAGTATACCGATTCATCACGTAAAGAGTGTGATGATCTCTGTTGAAGTAAGGGATAAGAATCTGTGTAGCAAACAAATATGGAAGTTAAGTGATGCATATGTACCAAAAAATAACTTTTTGTAACAGACAACTATGGAAGTTAAGTGATGCATATGTAGAATGTTAACTTCAGTACCACCATGCAAAAACAATTTACACACAAAAGTCAAAATGGACAAAAAATTACCAAATTTGCAGCCAGCAGGTTTTCTCCTTCACTAAGTCAAGAAGGTACTGCAAAACAAATTGAACACAAAAATAAGCCAATAAAAACCAAAAATGACAAAATGAGAAAAAACCAAAAGGAACATAAGTTTGCGGAATTTACAGGGACAGTATAAGGCGGAAGTAAAACACGCTCCCCAGACTCAAACATTTTCTTTATAGTGGGATCATCCTTCCAGAAAGAGAATATATAATCCATAATCTCAGATTCCATCTGTTGACCACGGCCAAAAAGTCTGAACATGTAATTGCCATCGATAGATACAGGATCACCGCAAGTGTTTGTGAACATAACCAAATCCGACCTGCAAAAAAGTCAAAAAAATGATGAAAAAGCATAAGTTCAGATTCGGGTAACACACCAGCTAGCAAAAAACAAATTAACATATAAAACACGCATAAAACAATAGAAAAAGGGAGACTTTGGTCGGCCTTGTTCCTTCAGGTAATCCGGGCCTTCAGGTAATCCGGGCTTACTCCCCATGTTACTTACTCCCCATGTTCCTTCAGGTAATCCGGGCTTAAAATTAAATATCTGAATTGTTTGGCCTTGACTAAGCATGGGAATTTGTAAGGAACAAACCCGGGGACATCTTTCATGAGATTCTTAGAGACTTTGGTCGGCCTCTTGTTAGAAAGTACAAGAGCTTGGGCAGGTGGTTGATACTTTCGGAACCGAGTTTCAAAGTCATCACTGCTGGTAGCTGAGCAGATAACTGTATCTTTCTGAACAGATTTTACAACAGTCCTCGGGGGTGGCGGAGAGACAAAATCATCATCGTCATCATCCACATTTACTAATACCTTCTTCTCCTTCACATCTACTAATGACTTAGTGGTATTTGGTTTCTTCACTGGATAGCCATGCAGTCTCGCGATAGCCTTCTTCGCCTTGCTAATAGCTTGCAACTGAAATTCTTCTTCTCGTAAAGCTATAACTTCTGGTGTGAAGAACTGAGTTTCAAATAACGCGAAGTTATCTTCCTCTATGGCAAGAGGAATTCCTGAAACACGTATGAAAAGTTAACAACACTATAAAAAAAATAACAGTTCAGTGTATCATGGGCAGTTAGCATCATATTATAGTAGAAGTTAACTTCAAACAGCTGAAGAGTTAAGATAAAATGAGGGGGTTAACACCCTTCTATAACAGAAGTTATGTTAAAAACAAAAAAAAACATAGAGGCAAAGTTAGGTATAAAAACAAACAATAGGTGCACATATATATATATTTAAAATAAAGGTAAAAAATAGACAGCATACCTGGATCAATACCAAACATTTCTATTAAATCAATTTTAAAATAAGGTGTAGTCAACCAACTGTACAATGTGGTCATCCTTATATTTAAGATATTTTTCTGGTGAAAAGAAACCAAACCATCTCCATCAAAATTTAAGAAGAATTGGAGCATGAAAAACCCACAACAATGACTGAATCAAAAAAAAAAGATCAATATTAAAAAATGCAAAAAATTAATATCAAAAAGAGCAAAAATTCTAAAAATACACAAGACATATAACGGAAAGCACAGAGAAAGTTAGCATGAAAACTATAAAAATTGCAAATAAAACTTACGGAGTTGACTGTTTCGGCACTCTAACGTAGTCAATCCCCCAGCTATCAATATTTGGTGGATCAAACTTTTCACCTTTGGAATTGGCAGCTTCCCTCCATAACTTCCTGATGTTTTGAACCATCGTGTGTATTACCCTCTGAGCATCTGGATCATCGGCGCCACGCATAGAATCAAGAAACTGAAAACGCTTCTTGCGCATGTTGATACCAACAACACAAAAGTGGCCCACCACACCAGGGACTGGAGGGTCAGGAGAATCGAAAGTAGCAAAAAGAATCTACAAAGAAATAAAAAAGGATCAAGAGTTAACTGAAATATAATGATGAAACAAACTGAAAAATGAACCTAAAACAAAAATACAGAGAGAAACAATATGTTAAACAAAAATCTTCACACTTACAATATCTTTCTGGTCCAAACGGTCTTCCGAATCTACACTGAAAAGTTTCTGCACGCGCCTGCTATGCAGGTTTCCTTCGAAAATATGCCTCTGATTAAAACCATCATAGCCCACGTAAAGAAAAAATATACAAAAATATTATGGGAGTTAACTATCTAAAAACAATAGAATATACAAAAATATTATGGATCCATCCATACCAAAAACAAAAAAGTAGTGAAGACAAAAATACAAGGAATTAACTTACATAGCAAATATACGGTACAATCAACTTCTCTGATCCCTTATATTTTTTTCCAAGCAGATAAGTTCCGACAGATACTGTGTATGAGCAAAGAAACCCAGATGGCTGGAAAGCCCTCGCAATTTTCCCTATTGTGCAATCACAATCGTCATTCCTGAAGAGTGTGATGCCCCTAAAAAAAAAGAAAAATATCACAGACATCAAAATAAATCAAGAAAAATCGCACTGGAAAACAAATATGGTGATGGATAGAAACAAAAATAAAAAAAAATGTGAAGAGAAGTACTCTTTCTTCTTGTCATTCCTCAACCTACACACTGCATGATAAACCTTTCTGATCTTCTCCAAAGCTGGAGCAGTGGACGGGGTAGAGAACACAGAGGATGCTGTTAAAAAAAGAAAAAAGAATGGAAGTTCACATGCCGGTAAACGCGTAGTTGATTCAGACTACGCATGGAAAAAAACAAAAGAAATGATACACATCATATGCAAAAACATAAAAAAAAGAAACTGTACAATACATATATCATTTTAAAAGTCTTATTACATTACAACATTAAAAAAGTTCCACCCACTACCACCCGCCTCCCCCCACCTAGTGCTTACCCAGAATAAAGTAAAATTAGATATCAGGGTAATAATACATAACAGCAGAGATGTGAGGAGTAAAAACAAAAAAAAACACAAAAGCACTGACGAGGGAGAATACGAGGGTATGTGGCAGGGGCGTAGGAACATTAGAAAAATATACTCTGGGAATCATTGCATGTATCTTCCTCCTGCGTCTTCTTATATCCAGCTTGCTCCTGCGTATGGTTATCTACAGAATGTTCAAATACAGCCACAATAGGCGGCTCAGCCGATAGTGCACATTTATCTGCCTCAGAATCTGCTAAAGACAAAAACATCAGTACAAACAAAAATAACGTTCTGAAGTGACAGCAAACATATATCACGGGCAAAAAAAGCACCCACCATCATCAGCAACATGACAATCATCTGCATTGTTGACATCAACATCTTCTAGAAAAAGCACATCAGGGGGAGCGTCATTTTTCTCTTCAAAATTATCAAGACCATCATCATCTTCATTACTGTAGGCCTGCGGCGGTGACATAGGAACTGGCGCACGGTTAACACGAGGACTAGATTCCTCAAAAATGCATTCATCCAGTCCTCCACCGAATTCTTCAATATCTTGCGAAGCATTCTCCTCAGCTACTCTAGCTTCTTCCTGTGAGAAGTTAAGATGTCAAGAAAATAAAACTAACAACGGGGAGTTAACAAAACCACGAAAAATAAACATGATGCAAATCTGTTTTAAGAAAATAAGATGTCTAGTAAATAAAACAATGCCAGTCAAAAAAGTACAATAGTGAAGTTAAAAACATCATATAGCCCTGGTAGTTAACTTCTTACAGTAACAGGAGTTTACAATTAACAAAAGGATAAAATACAAAAATATGTACTTTCAGAAATTACAAAAAAGAAGTTAAGTTACAGAGATCCTAGAAGTTAAGTTACATAAATCCTAAAAGTTATCAAACAAGATACAAAAAATTTCACGTGTTTTAAATAATAAAAACAGAAAAGGCAATGAAAAAAACCTCTAAGCAAAAAGAATGGGAAAAGAGAGAAAACATTATACCTGAGCCTCAGCAGCTGATTGCCCTAGAACTGTAGTGAAGGTGGATTTGTCAACGCCACCACAAGCAGGGACATCATCATTCAAATCCATCTGTCTTGCTATAGTATCAGCTTCTCTTTCGTAGGGTGTGCATATCAAATCTTGATTACGACCAAAATTAGCTAAACCTTTGCGCAAAAACTTTACAGCAGACACCATGTCTCCAAGGAAACTAACTTCAAGATCAGAAGCCTCTTTCATAACTTCTTTGATAGGCCCATGCCCAGCAGGAAAAAGGCCAGCTATACTGCCAAGACGATCAACTGTAGTCGGAACAACTTTAATAGTATCACTAACTTTCTTCAGCAGCTGATCAATATCTTTTATGGCCGTAGAGGACGTAGACTTTCCACTTTTAGAAAACATTGATGCATCAGCAAACCTATCACCAGCAACTGGAGCCTGTTCACTCACCAAATCGAGCTGAGACCTCTCGATATGCTCATCAGGGTGCTCAGACCTCTCAATAGGCTCATCGCGATGCTCAGACCTCTCAATATGCTCATGAGGATGCTGAGATATTACCAAAGGATCATGGGACCGAATGTCATCGATGTACATATCTTCGACGCGGATGGAGTATGAATAAACAATGTCATTGCGACCCTTCCATTGCATATCAATAAAAAGGGGATAGACAAAATAAATGAATCAGAATTCACATTAGGACCAGACAGAAAAAGGTGGAAGTTAACTTCTCATAAAAATGGTAATTAACTTTCATAAACGATGGAGGTTACCACCATGTAAACAAAAAAATCATACATAAAAAACAAAAACTTAAAACTTTCAGAAACTAGGAGGCTAACTTTTACTATGGTCAAAGTAAAAACCCTTATAAAAAAGCCATGTATCCTAAATTTCTTATGTAGTGCACATCGAATTCTATTCTCAAAATAGGAATAAAAGTTACAGTAAGTTAACTGAAAATAAAAGGAAGTTAACTATATAAAACCAAGAAGTTAACAGTGGAATAAATGGGGGTTAAACATTCTTCAAATAATTGTCGTTAACTGTAACAGTAAGAATGAACATATAGGGGAATTAAATAACAAATCAGAAACACGAGTTCACTCATCGTATATACAACATAAAAAGCATGGGGGGTGGTTTATGACCGGAAGCTTCCCAAAAACATACTTGGACAAATCACTTTTGCCATTCTTGATAATGTCTTCAGAATAAATGGCTTTCAATGGTTTATCGTGCAAGAAGTTAGCACGAGGGGTCATGAGATGCATCACAGAATGCTTATTTGAATGACAGATATCCAAATACATAACTACAGGGACAATACCACACCCTTCGGGACCGGCGTGTGCTATATTGGGATCCTGATATTTCTCCGCTGCTCGCTTCAACTCATCAACAACTAATTGGCAGAAATCACTTGAATCCATCTTATTATAATCCATGTTTACAAGCATTTCCGCCTCTCTACCAAGACAAACGGCAGATCCAGGACATACAAGCTTCGTGAAAATGATAGCAAAGAACACCTTAACAGATGTGTCAACTTTTTATTCATCCTTGACAAGCTCAACAAGAAGTTTACGAAGATCCTTGGTATCAATAGCAGCATTACTCTCAAAACCAAGCTCTGCCTTAAGACTCGCCATTGAGGAATCATGACCACTCCCTGTGTGCCTTGGGTCTGTTTCACCTCCCATTGGGAACCCAAAAATGTGATGCACTACTTCCCTGTTAACACACAGGATCCTTCCAGCGCCGCAATCTATTTTCATAGTTGTTGTGTCAATTTTCTTGAGCAGGAAATACATGAGAACACGCGACACATTGCCCTCCAACACCCAATCAAACACACATCCGAAACCTGCTTCTATGAGTTTTTTTTGTGAGCATCCTCCAGCAACTTCACAGCCTCCAGAACTTCTCCCAACGAACAACGAACAGTCTGTTGGAAGCGATCTCGAGCATTGTCGTCATTTCCAGCTTTTTTTTATGCCACGCGGCTTCCTCGTCACAGCAACTTTAATCTTTTTACCAACATTTTTAGGAGATGTGTCCACAACAACTCTACCCCTCTTATTATTTGTAGACTGATAAAAAAATTGAAAAACAAAGAAAAAATATATCAAATATGGTGAAAGTTAACATTGATGATACAAGAAGTTAGCACAACAAAAAAAAGTGGCAGCAAAGATGAATGGTAACCTTTTCGGGACAAGCTGCAGCGGTATCCTCCCCACCAGAATCATCATCTGCGTCTGGCACATATGTTTCATCCATGGTACGGCGACGCTTAGACGATGAACCTTTCACAAGTGATGCTTGCTGAGCAGAAATCATATCATTCATCATCACAGCAACACGAGGACTATGGCGAGTAGGAGTCATAGCAGACAACGACCTCTTAGCAACAGCAACCCTATTCTTCTTGGTTGATTCTGCTGGAGGATCATTTTGCATGCCTAACACACCGGAATTTTGTTGCTTTGACTTCGACGAGCGCTTCCTACAGAACATCTTAACCTTCTCATTGTAAGCAGCAAGCCTAGAACTGTGTTGCTTGGCATACAATTCAAGCTGCGCTTTCACATTATGTTCCTGTGTAACCTCCTCTGTATCATCTACAGATTGAGACGGAGTGTCCTGCCATACAGGGAAACCATCATCCTGCTCTTGCACACCAGGTGTGCTATAAAAAATAGGTCCAACTATCCTATCACCAGAACCCTCTACATCAGCTCCACGAATAGGTGTATGCTCATCATACGAGGCTGGCCCTCTTACACCATCGGGACCCAAAGCACTAGCAGGCACAGTATAAGATGCAACAACAACTTCTTCAGGTTGGTCTAGATCAACATAATCAGCATTCAACATATCCAAGGTTTGCTTAATAGTTTCATCAGCTGGTATAACAAAAACAAATGCATTAGTGATAAAAAATGAATGCAGTTACTATAGGAATGCAAGTTACCTTCAAAAACTGGTTAAGATGTTATTACAGAATTGGCATTATGTCCAAAAAACTAAACACAAAGCTATAAAAATATCAAATATAATGCACATAATCTAGGAAGTTAAGATAAAATATATGATAGAAGTTATAAAAGTTAAGATAAAGAAGACAAGGTGCACTAGTAGTATATATTTAAAATATGAAAGTTAGACGCAAAGATTTAAATAGTTAAGATACAAACAAGTTGAGAGTTACAATGAATTATAAAGATCAAAGATGTAAAGTTCACATATAAATGCACATAAAATCAAGGAAGTTAAGATAAATGAATGATAGAAGTTATAATTAGAGGTAGACAATGTGTACTAGTAGTCTCAATTTTAAATAGGACAGTTAAAACACATATCTAACAGGAAAAAAAATATAACAGGTGTTTCATTTTACAAAAAAACTAGGTCGCAGCACATAAACAAAAATAAGACAAAGAGTTAACAGAAGTAGTGAAAGTATTAGAGAAGAAACCTCCATCAGCAGTAGATAAATCTTCCAAATTAGGATTATTTGCCACAGATATAACTGCCAAATGAACATAATGAAACTAGGAGTTAATTATATGAGTAAAAAAGGATGAAATTAAACATAAAAAAATTACAAGTTAAACAAAGAAAAAGAATGAAAAAATAATAAAACCATACCAGGTGGAGATACGGGTTTTTCGACAGGATCAACCGCATGGTGATCGTCCTTGGTCATATCCCGCGTCTGCGGGATATATTCAGAAACTAGAGAAGCATGACTAAGCACTAAAGGAATGCCAGCATGACAACTCAATTTTCCATCACGGGCAACTAATTTCGCTTTCTTAATAACCGTAACAGGGTTTGAACTCTCAGAAGCATCACTAGATCCTGGGAAAACACACACACAATTAACAGAAATCATTACAAAAACGCAACATAAAAAAAGAACATACTGTAACAAACAAGAATTAACTAATACAAATGTGAAGTTCACATAATGATCTTGATAAGTTAACTTGTCAGTAATATGCCTAAGATGTTATTACAGAATTTGCATTGTGTTGCAAAAAAACTAAAAATAAAAGATTGAAAGTTCAGATACACTAAAAATATAACTTAAAAAAAGGAAAGCTAGCTGCAAAAAAAATGAAAAAGTTAAGATACAAAAAAGTTGGGAGTTACACTGAACTATAAAAATTCAAAATATAGGAAGTTAAGATAAATGTATGACAGAAGTTATAATTAGAAGTTATAAAAGTTAAAATAAAGTAGTCAATATAATGTGCAATAATAGTATAAATTTAAAATATGAAAGTTAGAAGTTAATATAACAGGAACTATAAAAGTTGAAAGCTACAAAGTTGAGATATAATACACATAATTCATAAAAACAAGAAACTAACAGGAAAAAAACATATCACAAGTGTTTCATTTTACAAAATTAAACTCACAAAACATATATCAAATTGGAAAAATAATAAATATACGACAATGAACCCTATAATTTATTATAGCATCATAATATACTAGAAGTTAACTTCAAACAACTGGAAAAGTTCAGACAAAACAGGGGAGCTAACACCCTCTTATAACAGAAGTTAGGTTCAACTACCATCATACAACTAGCATAAATCAACTAACATCAACTAGCAGGATATTTTTAGGCTGAAATTAGCATAAAATTTAACATCAGCAGAACAAACAAATAATCATAAAACAGTAGGAGATATACGACAATGAACCCTATAATTTATTATAGCATCATAATATACTAGAAGTTAACTTCAAACAACTGGAAATGTTTGGACAAAACAGGGGAGTTAACACCCTCTTATAACAGAAGTTAGGTTCAATTAACATCATACAACTAGCATAAATCAACTAACATCAACTAGGAGGATTTTTTTAGGATGAAGTTAGCATCATTTGAACATCAGTAGAACAAAAAATAATCGAAAAACAGCAGGAGATATACGACAATGAACCCTATAATTTATTATAGCATCATAATATACTAGAAGTTAACTTCAAACAACTGGAAAAGTTCAGACAAAACAGGGGAGTTAACACCCTCTTATAACAGAAGTTAGGTTCAAATAACATCATACAACTAGCATAAATCAACTAACATCAACTAGCAGGATATTTTTAGGCTGTAGTTAGCATCATTTTAACATCAGCAGAAACAAAAATAATGGAAAAACAACAAGAGTTAACATCATACACAGACAAAATTAACTACAAAATCGAAAGAAACTTAGTAATGAAATTAAAAAAACCTCTTTGTCCTAGATAACGAGAATCATCCATAGAAATCAACTAACACACAACTAGCAGGAGATTCCTCCCTACACAGACATCGAATTTGGGGATCTCAGTAAAGCATCCGCGACCCAAAAAACCAAATCATGATAGAGAGGATATGGAGTAGGTTTCGGTGAACTAACCAACCTCCAGATAAGAGCAAGAGAATACGCAGCACGTTGGTCCTCCACCGATAAACACAAGCCGTCAATGGTGCCGGTGGAGGAAACGCCGGCAACTGCTCCGCCTCCGCCGAAAAACCCTAGACACCTGGAAAAATCCGAGCACCGGAAGCGCCTGCGAGTACGAGGAGGAGCGCAAGGGGTACCACGCGGGTGAGGCAATGATGGAGCGAGAAGAGGTAGTGGATGATTTCTACGGGGCGACGGCGACTGCCGAAAATCGTGACTCCGAGCGGTTAGTGCGGGGTGGGAAGAGAAGATGTCGGCAAGGGGAGTTATGGCACCCAACCATACCACGTTAAAACAACCGCCCGGACACGGACCCGCACGATACGAGCCCAAGCAGCCCGTTAAAAATACGCACGAACCAACTTTTTACGTGAAAAATAACGTCTGCGGTGGTCCAGAACGGAAGTTAACATATGCAACGTACGGAAGTTAACACCTGTTACCCGGAAAGTTAGGATGGGGTTCCTGAATAGTTATTCAGAAACTGGTTCTTAAATAGCATATATATATATATATATATATATATATATAAATGGGCGCAATTAGCCGCCAATCACGAGTTTGCTGGTACTACTAATTATGGAAGATATATAGAACTTGTGTGTTCGTGTGTGACCGGATCTAGACCTGCATTTTACGGAAAGGATAAAATTTAGAAGGTTGTGGAAAAAAAAGTTCAAACAAAAATCCAACTATATTCCGTAGTTCACTTCAGACAAAAGATAAAATTTAGAAGGTTTTTGGATAAAATGAAAGTTCACATGCACTAAAAAGAAAGTTCACTATACAGAAAAACATAGTTCACTTCGAGCGCACCTAGGACACTCATTATATTTTGTAGTTCACATCAGACAAGATAAAAAATTCCAGAAAGCGTGTTCGATAAAAAAGAAAGTTCATAAGCATTAAAAAGGAAGTTAACTCTATTGTAAAAAAAGTTCGGTTTATAATTTGAAAGTTCACTTCGGACATGCCTATAAATAAAAAAAATACATTTCACTCAGTTGTCCGAAAGAAATTTCACTCTGCGGGAAAACAAAGTTCACTTCAAACATATTTGAAAGTTCACTTCGGGCGAGTCTATAAATTCTTAAAATTCACTCTGAACAAGGAGGACATTCGTTAAAAAAAAGTTCAGATGCGTCGAAAAAAGAAGTTTACTTTGTTTATTGGAAAAGTTCAGAAGGGTTCCTGTATAGTTATACAGGAAATAGTTCATGTTTAGCTCTCGTATATATATACTATTTGACCCCAGGGTGTAGAATAGTTATTCTACACCCACCCTCTATCTTTAGAACTATATATTATTTTTACGTCATGTAAATTTTATTTTACCTCGAGAGTTGAGAAGAACGTAAAAAAATATAGGCATGCCATAATTTTTTTGTTTACATGTCGTATAAAAATATGAAGTAAAATGCATATTTTTAGTGTATTTTACACTATAATTACTCATAAACTATTTTTTATGTTATTTTTTGCATTGTGGATGAATATGAACATAATTATTTATATACAAAACATAAATTTCTAAATATGACAACATAAAGTTATGTTGGATGCAAAATAACTATTGTGCATCCTAAGTGTCGAATAGAGTTATATATATATAGTTTTATAAATGGGCGCAATTAGCCGCCAATCACGAGTTCGCTGGTACTATTAATTATGGAAGATATATAACACTTGTGTCTTCGTGTGTGACCGGATCTAGACCTGCATTTTAGGTAAATATACTCCATATAAGAGGTCCGGCTGCTACCGGCGAATATAATGCACATACGTACCAGGGGTGAAATCTAGTGATCTATCGTCGACCCCTGACAGGGATATGTACATTTTGAAATGCCCCTTGGCGACGGGCGACCACCCTCGTACGTTCCTTCCCAGCCAACTAATAAGTAAAAATAACGAGCTAGCAAGGTGCAGGCCGCTTAGCATTTGTTTTTTTATTATACTTATTAGTTCCCATGACCAAGCATGATTAGTTTACTTGCGTAACTTGGAGGAATAATATGCGCAGGCAACTAGATAGGCATACTGATATCAGGATCAAAGCTTAGTCCTAATTGCTTCTTGGACTTCCAAGTTTACTGTGCTCCATTTCCAAAAAAAGTGTATTGTGCTAAGAAAGAAAAAACATCTTTGAACCCAGGTGCATCTATTTGTCATCCTTGTTTTAGCTCTATTTGCCATCCTTGTTTAGCTCTATTTGCCATCCTTGTTTTTCCATTTCTTTTACCAGCCGGCATGGAGAGATGTGCATTTACAAAAACATTCACCTTCATACATGAGATAACACACCTGACTATCTCCTTACACTGGTAGAAAACGCCCTATAGGTCCCGATTGGTAAGGGGCATTAGTCCCGGTTGCCCAACCGGGACGGGGCAATCGGGACTAAAGCTCTAACCTTTAGTCCCGGTTGCCCCACCAACCGGGACAAATGGGGGCACGTGGCGGCATCAGAGCGCGAGGGGTGTGGAGCATTAGTCCTGGTTCGCAACACGAACCGGGACTAATAACCTGCTGCCGCGGCAGAGATTTGGCCCATTTCTCTGCCGCGGCAGAGAATTCATTTTGGCACATTTTGTTGCCGCGGCAGCATTTTCACCACTTTTTGTGCCACGGCAGAGAATTCATTTAGGGTTGTTTTATTTTTTATTTAGTGATTTGCACTTATCAATGAAGGAACCCTATATTACATCATGATGACAACATTATATTCAATACACGGATCGAGTTCATGCACTACATACAAAATTTGCTATTCGATGCTACCGGCCAATTTCTTGAAAGTTGCTATTTTTACAATTCATATTGTCTATACACAGCCGAGTAGTATTCTCCTTGTGTGTTTAGGACTTCTGCATCCAAGAATCCCGCCAATTCCTTCTGAATTGCTCGTACGCGATCCTTTGGCAGAAACCGTCCCGTAGACGTTCGATCTGATTTAAAAAAGGAGTCAGCCTATATGAGTGAAACTAAACACAATTTGATTGTAATTAAAAACTATAGAAATTGTTTACGTACGTGAAGTTGCTCTAAATTTCTGCCCTTCTCATCGCACGTCTGCCGGATGAACTCGCATACATAGTATCCACATAGATTGTTACCTGGTCCCTGCGTCAGGTACTTTACGAGAACAGAGTTCAATCAAAATAATAATCAAGCATGATAATAACTTTATCAAAACTAGAATCAAATAGATGCGCGGATATAGCTAGTGGTGCTTACATCTAGTGGTTGAAATGTAAGCTCCTCTTTCCAAACACCCCTAGCCTTGTTGGTGAACCGTTTCCAAGCGCTGCCCGGCGTAGAAAACGAATAAAATAAGTTATTAAGTACTTGATATCATAAAATTCACCAACGTTGCCGATATAGTGTCGTAATGATTAGAATTACCGCTGGAGAAGTATCTGCATGTCCTTCCACGTCTCAAGGGGTTTATGTTTCGAGTCCATGACTACACTACAAGAAATCTGGCAATATATGACCCTCCATTTTCGTCACAAAATCGTCATAGTAGTCCATTTATGACGATTCTATGACGATTTTGAGATCGTCGAAAGTTGGGCGTCGCAAATGAACTATAACGACGATTTTGATAAAATCGTCATAACCATCTATGACGATATTAGATCGTCATAACCGTTATGACGATCCAATATCGTCATGGCCCATCTCGCCTGGACAGATCAGATCCTACGTGGCTGATCTGACGTGGCAAAATTATGACGAAATAAAATCGTCAAAGTGTGAAATCAGCCCGGTCCATTTTGGCGGTATATATGGGCCAAGCCCAAAAAATTCAGCCTTTTATTGAATTGAGCGTGGCCTTCTCCGTGACATTTTTCTTTTAGGGCTGGTGCTTTTATTATCCATTTCAATGTTGGGCTTTGGCCTTTTTGGTCCATTCAATCTTCCCTTTTCACAGTACAATCCTTATTCTATTTTAACCTTTTTATTCTTTTATTCTAAATTATACACAGTTGTGAATCAGGTTTTTTGTTGGATTGTGGCCTGCTTAGAGCCCAAATGTGATCCATATCACTGGTACAACAACCAAGCAAAACAAATAATACACAGATAAATCAAATTTCAATCTCAACATTTAACAAAACATCGAAGTCTCATCTGTTGATAATCAAAACACTTAAAATGTATTTCAAACACCAAGTACACATAGAGAGTAGAACAGATAGCTCCTGACAAAGAAGCGACAAAGTCATTTCTCAAAAAGAGAATCCAGCTGATCAACTTCTGCCACCTTGTTCTTCAGAGCATCAGGTGAACCATGGTCTGGTCCATCTCAAGAAGCATTCCAGTAACCTTAGATGACTGATCATACTCCAGTTGATCGATAAGTGGTACAATATTTCACCAAGCATCTGCAAAAACTATAGAAGTTAGTTATGTCCTAGAAGTTAGTTATGAAATTATCATGTGAATCTACCTACAATTAATGCTGGCAAGAACAATCAGATGATGATTGAAAAGCTTAAATAGAGAAAATAAGTTCAACAATCTAATATATATCAACCCAACATCAACAGATATGCTACATCAAAAAGTGGTTCCACAGACGAGTAGAACCAAAAGATAGGAGGTTCTCGAGCTGACAAATTAGAAACATCCCTGACAAATTACAAACAGGCATCTAGGGGCGCATAGCTGGTTATCATTTCCAGTGATTCACATCATAACAAAATGAATTATATAGATACAACCGGAACTTCAGGTCTAGCCATTTTCAATTCAGTAGTTAATAAGAGAAGAGGGCATAGAACCTTGAGGCATTCTTGTGGGGTTGTGGATGATGAAGGTTGTCCTCGCAATATGTAGTGGTCGTCGTGGTGCTTGAAGCTAAATAAGGTACCTTCCACAGGGTCGAGGAAGAACCGGGGATGGCATGCAACTCCATAATGAGATGTCTAACTTATCTAATCTGTAGAAGACAGTGTTGCTGCTGTTACATCACTCCATCAGGTCTGCGAGAACAACCAGTATGAATACACGTTAATAGTAGCATCAAGCATTAAATCTCAGGTAAAGCTAGTAGTACAAGAGTGTGCTATGAACAGAGAACATCCAATTACTCGGATAGTAATGCTTACATCATCGCTGCATATTCTGCTCATGGTATGGGTAGTTGACTAGGTTAGCTGAATACTTGCCTAAAAAGAACTCCAGAAAAATAACACCATTTCCTGTTGAATATATGCAGAATATTAAAACACAACTTCTCCATAGGAATCAAAAAGAGGGGCAACAATTGATCTAAAACTCAATCAATGGCCGATAACTACAACCTATATGCGACCATGCTCCCTCCAATTTCTGCTAACAGTACATGAGGGTATGGCGGGGTACCAAATGCACGATCTGGTAGACAAACCCACTAGTGCCTGAGACCGCCCCTGCTTACTTACCCATATACTGAATCACAAACAGATCAAGTTCTGATTTTGAGATCTCACAAACAATAAAGTTTATAAGTTAAGCCTTTATTAAACAAATAGCATGCCTGAAACAAGTTCTTGCAGATGAAACTATACTAGGACAAACAAACTACATCTAAAACTGATTATACTTTCAAGCTTGTATCAGGCATACAAGCAAGAACTAATGTCCAGATAAATTAACAACCCAGGAAAAAGCATGTGATCTTCCTTTCCATCAAAGAATGAAATCAATTTCAGACCAGAAAGGTATACAGTCAATGCTACAAATAGGGAGCTTGTTTATTTCTATAGGATACAACATAATATGTATATACAAAGGTCAAATTATCTGTGAAATCAAAGTAAATGAAGCAACAAATATGTCAATGCAAGTAGATGTATGTTCGTACCCCACTAGAAAATATATAACTGCACTTTGTTGAATGTAAAGACTGACAAGCATTGACAAATGTAATATCAGGCATTTATCTCAAGACTTACACAATTGAGAATGGATGTAAGTAAGGGAATAAAATTATTCTATATATAATGAAAATTAGGGGAAATCACAAATTATTGTAAGATATTGCCTTCATGAAAATATTCTACATAGAATGCAAAAAAAATGATGGCAGAAACGACAGGGTAAACCATTATGCTATTATCACCCATGATGAGAAACTAAACCATCCAACCCAGATAAACTCAAACCATTTTCAGATTTACCTGTATAGCCTATGAGCAGCTAGCATCTAGGAGCTAACAGTCCTAATTTAGGTATCATATCAGAAAATGATACATACATGAATGATACAGCCCAATATACTGACTACTACACTTCATCTATTTATTATAAAACTGACATGGGTAATCATACACCCAATAAAGCATCATAATGGACATTTCAACTTAAACCTGAAACTTTTGTGCTAACTAAACTAACGATGAATTTAGCAGTGCTTACATATGGTCTAAACCGACGCTATAAGAATAGTAGCCGCACATCAGAGGCTATAACAACATGCAAGCATTACCACAAGCACCTAGCATGCACGAGAATAGTATATTATAGTCATTACACAGTTCAATCAAAACAGCTAGATATTGTTAGAAGGATAAATAACTATAGTGGGAAGAAAAACTACAGATTTAGATGCACAAATAAGAACTTCAATCATCACATTCAAGTAAATGCTAAACAAAAGCACAACAAGCTGCAGGTATTGTTTGCAAAATAAATACAGTCTATACATACATTATAACCTGTAGTGATGCAATCTCAACTATCTAAAAATATGGTACTCATCCAAAGCATCTGAAAAAGCAAGAGAAGGAGAAGGTTTAGAAGCCCTGGAAGACTCCATTAGAGGCAGTCCATCACAGGCTGGCCAGCGTGTCTCGAGCCCAGCGAATTCCTCCGCTCGCGACCTCACACCGCAGTAGAAATAGGTCAACCTGTGAGAACAACCAAACAAAGTAGCTGTCAGTAAGCATCAAGGATGTTGCTGCTTCAGCATCAAATAGGAAATCAAGTAATGTACATAGTTATATCATGATAGTACTATCAATGATCACAACAGATTCATCTCAATTTATGCAAATGAGCACAGGTTCAAGAATGTATAACTCATTTCTAGGTCAGTAGGTGATATAATTTCCCCCTTTAATTTTGTAAGAGAAACATTAAGCTTTGCGTCCATTCTGGGTTTTTTAGTTTCATGAAAAATATGACCAATCAAGCATCTATACATAGGGACATATACAAGACAAGGAGTCTATGAAACCGTTCCTACAAAACAAGGACCATGTTTTCCTTTTCAAATAGAAACCAATTATGCGCATTCATGAAATTGTTCTAGTGTAAAGCTTTTTAGTTATAACATCCTATAGTAGAATGCATTATATACTTACTGATTATCACTTAATCATGTCAACTGTATAGTGGAATGGTGAATGCATCTGATCAATAAGGGCTTGTACATGCACACAAACAAACACGGGCAAATTAATCAAGATTTTAAATAACCAGCTCCTCAGATTACTATAAGCATGGTGTTTTCCTTCAGAAGGACATAGCATAGCTTCTAAAGGTCATCTTAGGATTTTAGGCATAATTCAGCAGCCTTCTAGCTACTACCTACCAATTAATAAGACATAAAGCAAACCTGATATAAGATTAATTTCTAGAACAATATCACCCATACAGTTGATATCAATCTATGAATAAATTAATTTCTTGCTGTTACGGCTCAAGCACAAAGTTAAAGAACACACTTAGAGAACACACTTAAAGAACACACTTAAAGAACACTACTCTGCATAGTCCAACAGAATATGAAAAGAACCTGTACAATTTTCATCCCCTCCCTCTAATTTAAGCACATCATATATGTATCAATAAAACCACAGAAGAATGCACAAGCCACTAGCTATGCCACGAACATGAACAAGCCACTAGCTAGGGTTTGCTAGGGAGTACAACTTGCTAGGGTTTGCTAGGGATTTTGGGGAGATGGGAGAGGAAGGGACTCACAGGTTGATGGCGTATCGGTTCTAGATCTCGACCTCGCACGAAGTCATGGACGCGACCAGACTTTCTAGCACCATTCGCCTTCAGCCGTTGTGACCAAGAAAGTCTTGAGATCCGCATCCGCCTATGGCGCTTCCCTTGGCCGGAGAACGAGGAGGAAAGATGGCGACGACGCCACGACGGCATCCTCCTGCTAGCTGCGGGGATGTCGTGCCGGAGAGAGGGAGGATAGGGCCGCCCTGTGCTAAGCTCCCTCATCGATGAAACCAAAAAAGAGGGGACACAGAGGGCAATGAGGGGGATGGAATCAGCAAGACAAGAGAGCTGTTGGGGAGATTGGATCAGCGCAGAGGTGGGTTCTAGTACATAGTTCATACCTGCTTCGACTCCTCGTCGGTGGATGCCTGGCCTCGTCTAGCCATCATTCGACTCCACCTGCATCGTATATGAACTCGTCATCGTGCTTTTTGGCTGGAGGCGGCGCTTTGCTCACGGAGGAGGTGGACACGGAGGCGGATGAAGCGGGAGTAGCCACCGGCCGTGGATCTGGGTCGACGAGCTCGACCTTGGTGTCCATGGGAAGAACTTCCGCTTCCTCGAAGTCGTTGGTGTCGCCAGCGTCCCAGATGGCAGTGATGTTCTAGTCGGTCACCATGACGACCCACCACCACCCATCAACGTGGGGCAGCCTCCATGGATGGAATGGTCGAAATCCTACCTCCTACAATTCTCTGTAGATCCGGGTCTTGGCCTAGGGTTTCGATTGGAGGTAAGGATTGGTGGTTCCATGCGGTGGAATAGAGAGGGGACGAGGGGATTCGGGGGATGTATTCGGCGGAGCAGGGGATGGATAGAAATGGCTGGGATTTTAGCCGGCGGAAGAGGTGGGGAGGGGAACCATGGAGGAGTAAAGGCATTGGGAGTCCGGGAGGGTAGGGTTCGCTAACTTGGTTCATCTCACGCTCGCGCCTATTGGACCCAAAATTTTGCTGGGCCGCGCGCGATGGGTGGTGCCAGGTCATCGATCCACGGCAAGTTCCCAGGACACAGATCACATCTCAGCCGTCCATCCTATTGAGATCCAACGGCTGTTATTTCCCTCCGCTTATATTTTGTCCTTCCTAGCACTATGACGATTTTACGTAATAAAACTATGACGTTTTCGGACCAAATCGTCTTAATTTTCTGGGTTTTTACGCCTACAAACCACTTGAGTCCATCAGTTGTGAAATCAGAATGGATATATGACAATTTCTTCCATGGTCACTATCAAAAGGTCATAGATGAACACATTTCTTGTAGTGCTAGTACACGCCCTTTGTCAAGTTGAATGATTAATAGAATATAGTGGAAGCTGCAAATGCATAACTAATCAATTATATACTTAACATCGAGTAAGCGAAATAGAAAGTGTATACAAGACAATAACACTCACTCGAAGTTGTAAGGAAATAGTATTTCCCTTTTGGTTTCTTGAAACCTTAACCCGTGTACTATATTATCCTCCGTATCCTGGGGGCTTATTTTGAGATTAGCTTCATGAACCCAATATGGGTCAATGAAGCCAATGTCATAGATTTGTCCTCTGCTGCATTCGAGAATCTTCATTCTGCATATTACAGTATGATTATATACATGCAATAAACAAAATAATATAGCTGGAGACTAAATTAATTACAGAATTAGTACTTACAGACAATAGGCACTGATGATCGATTTGTCCAAGGTGTCTTGATTGAATAATTGAAATAGTTCATCAAATTCAATGGATATCATGTCATCCTTATCTTTCCCATGATGCTTTTTTGTAACCCTCAGCACTATCCAGTTAGCCCCGGCCCTTGTGGCATGCATGTACCAGTTATGCAATCTTCGCATTTTTGTTGGAAGATTGTTTACCTCCTCAGGTTTGACGAGACGTTTTCCGTACTGGTATTTGTATGCTACTTCACTCACGGGGAAGAACTCTAACTGGGATAAGTACTGGGCAATACTCATACCTTGAGCAGCGGCAGCTTCTCCGTATTGTGCAACTACCTCTGGATCATACTGCTCTTCGGCCCCATATTTGCTCGACCCCACATTGGTTTGAGAAATCACCTTGAGAGGGGCGCAAGTCTGTTTTGCTTGTTCTCCGAGCTGGGCAATAGATTTCCCGCTTGCATCAGTACTGCTCTTCGAGGCTTTTTGTGCCGCATGTGACTTGAGAATAGAAAGCTCATAGTCTGATGACAGCTTTGGCTCGGGTTGATGAAGATTCTTTAGCATTTTCAACACTCTGGCTTTTTCTTCTTTGGTGCTGGGGAACTCTGGCTCTTTCGGCCGCCTCAGCTTAGCGAAAAACACTATCGTTTCCGCATCAATGATCGCCGCAGTCTCCTCTTCAGTACAGTCATAAGCTCTCTTGGGAGGAACCTTTGGTACTTTTGGAAGAGGCTCTTGTTTACGTTTCGGCGATCGCTTACGACGCACAGTAGCGGTACGCTTACGTTTTTATCCTGAGGCGCCGGCGATGGCTCCCGCGACGATGGCTGCACCGGAGATTGGTGAGGCGACGGAGCCGAGTGAAGCGACGAAGACGGCTGCCGCGGCGGCGACGACCTCGCTGGAGACGGATGAGGCGGCGGCGAAGATGGCCTTGGCGTGTGATTTCGAAGCACGATACATTCCTTCGGCCATAGAATGGTGACGTTTTTTGCGTCACCCAGCACAGTCACATCCCCTTCACCAGCAGGGTAGTGAAGATCCAAAACCTCAAAGGTGGGCATGATTTCATCCACGCCGACAACAGCGTAGCCCTCTGGAACCGGACGACAGTGGTAAGTTGGTGTGGGTCCATTTGGTAAGGCATAGGCGACCGCCACCTTCATTGATATGTTCACAACTTTGACATGTAGCTCGCAGTGTGTCATCTCTGTGATATCATCCACTGGGTAGCCAACAGGAGCCATCGTCGGTGCATCATCGTCATCGCCATTGTCATCACCCGGGACCTCGGTGGAAGCCACACTGCTTTTTCGATTATTCGATAGGCCGGTAGCATAGAATGCAGTGTGCTGCTGAGATGGGCTGGTAGTACTTTGCTCTTTAAGTGCGTTAATTTCATCTTGTTGTTGCTTTAATCGTTCTTCAATTAAACGCATTCGCTCTTTCTGACTATCTGCTTCAACTGCCGCCCTGTCCTTACTCCTCTGACGGCTTCTATCAGGATATTTTTCCTCTCTTCGGGAAACCCAGTCCTCCATGGTTGGGAGCCTCTTGTGCCTCGTGTTCGTCCATCATGTTCCTTATTTCCAAGGGTGAGTGTGAGCTCATCATTCTCTCTATTGGGAATGAAGTCCCCATCTTTAACAGCCTTTACTGCTTTTTTGATCCTCTCGATTGGCAAGGGGTCTTCTTTATGTCGAATTTTATATATACACCTCCCTTCCGAGTGCAACATGCCCCCATGCCCGTAAAACCAATTCCTTGCACGTTCTACCCAATCGTCTGTCTCTGGGGTGATCTTTTTATCACGCAGTTCCTGCTCAAGTTTCTCCCACTTAGGAATGCCAGCCCTGTAGCCACCTTGCCCCATAGTATGGTGATACTTCTTGTTAGCAGCATTCAGCTTATTCGTTTCAGACATTTTCTTAGCTTTTTCTGATGTCTTGTATTCCACAAACTCAGCCCAGAATGGTTTTATATTCTCAAACTGAATATTCTTGAAATCGGGAGTCTTCTTTTTCACGACATAGTCAAGGTGCAATCTTTTCTTCCAGTTGGTGAAACACTGGGCCATCTTCTTCAAAGCCCACTCCCTGACCTTAGCCTCCATGGCTCTCCCATGTTGTAAGGTGTCCTCAACTGGATCCTCTGCATTTGGATCCAGCTCTATCTTCGGTAGTTTGAAATTAACCATGAGCCTCTTCCACAGTAAATCTTTGGCGTGGTTAGGGACAAATAAACATGTTCCCTCTTCATCCGCATTAGCAGGCCTATTCCAATTTCTAATGGTGATCGGGATTAAGTCCCTAACGATTACTCCGCATTGTGCCACAAATTTGGTTGCGACAACTTCAGGAGCCGTCGGTTTGCCGTCTTCAGCGACATCTTCGATCCTCAACCTCTCATGGTCTTGCAACTTTTTGGTTGGGCCTCGTCCGCTCTTTTCAATAGATTCCTTCGATCCGGAGGGCTAAAAGAATAAAGATCATCGTTACTATTTCTATATAGATAGAAGATGATTAATTAATGAATTGATTTATATTACATGCACCTCGCCGGAGCGGTCGTCTTCTCGATTACACAAGGCATCGCCTTCTCCCTCGCGGAAGGCAACACCTTCAACCTCAAACAAGTTGTCTACTCCGGTAAAAAGAGGATCACCCTCACCGGAGTTGTTCAGAAACGTTGATACGTCTAAATTATCTTCCCCACGGATCACACCTTGGATCAACTCTTCCTTTTCTTCGTCTCTGACGTGTGGGTCCATATTTTCTGCATAGGTGGAAAAACAAATAAGTCAAAGCGGCTAAAGGAGAAAGTTAATTAAGTGCGGTGTTGAGAGATATAAACCCTAATTCAGAGAAACCCTAATATATACATACACAATAATAAAAATGAAGAGAAAGGGAAACCGTGTAGTAGATAGGCACATCGTCGAACCCACATGCACCTAAGTTGCTTGACAATGTGAATCGGGTCTGGGGCTACCCACAGTGACTGACCAGTGGGGCCGAAGACCAATAATACCAAAATAATTAATAAACCTAATAATACCTAACTAATAATAAACCTAATAATCGAAACACCGAAAAGAAAGGGAAACAATCAACACATGGCATCGATGCAATGCTCAAGCAAGTATGATGATATGACAAGTTAATTTTCATTGAATGTAACCCTAAGACATGCTCGACGATTTAATCGGGGTTCCGAGGGGTGAAAACCCTAACTCGGGGAAACTCCGGAACATATGAGAGGGGTGCATTTGTTCTTCTAATTATACTTGTCATTTAAGTTGTTGAACAATGCATGATTATAGTTTAGATAGATAGGTTTCATTTTTCTGAACAATTTGATATATTATTTGTATTTTTCTGACTTATAAACAATAAGTTATTGATTTTACAATATTAAATCATTTTCTGGAATTAAAAAAAGGCAAATAGTTTTTACACCGGGGCGCCCCCTAGCCAGTGAGACTGACAGAAGGGCCCCAGTGCCAACTCAGCCTCCACGCGTACAGATCATTTTCCTACGACAGAGAAGCCTACCCACTGAGGCTGACTGATGGGCCCTAGGCCACATCAGCTGCCACGCGAGCACGAGTGACGTCAGCACGACGTCACGCTGGCGGTGAGCTCCCAGGCAGCGGCAGCGGCGGCGATAGCGGGCACCCCTGGACGCGCGGATGGGCGCGTTAGAGAGAGCGCGATGCAGGGAGAAAGGGAGTGGCGGCGCCGCTCCTTGTTGGTCACCGGAGCGTCGCCTCCATCGAGCTCGAGCGGCGGCGTCGTCGGGCACACGCGGGGAGAGTAGTACAGGAGGAGAGGGAGAGAAAGAAGAACACCGTGAGGATCAGCAGCTCACCAGGAAAACGACGGAGGTGGTGGCGAGGCCGGGCGAGCTCGGGAGACGCCGGAATCGACGGAGGCGACGCGCGGACGGAGCTTCCAATCCAGACGATTGAGGTCACGCGCGAGGGGGAAAAGTAGCAGGGGCGCGCGTGGACGGAGGCAGCGGCGGTGGCGGACGGAACGCGCGGGTGGCGGCGAGCTCGGGCAGCCTGCCGGCATCGGGGGTGCGCGCGTCGGTGAGAAGCAGAGAAGTGAGATGGGGAAGAAGAAAAGGAGGCGCGTCAGTTATAAACAAAGGGCCTTTAGTCCTGGTTGGTGGCTCCAACCGGGACTAAAGGGGCATACGTCCCGGTTGGAGCCACCAACCGGGACGTATAGTCCAATATTTTCAGCAAACCAAGGGTTGGCGCGCAGGGGGTCTTTAGTCCCGGTTGGTGGCTCCAACCGGGACATATTCCCCTGATTTCAAATTTTTTCAGGTATTTTCTCTCTGTTCCCGCCTTATTTTTTATTTTGGGGTTTAAATTTGTATTGTTTTTTAAATGATAATTAATTTGGAATTTAGAAAAACTTTAAACATAAAAAGTGTTTGGATTTGAATAAATAATTCAAAACCATTTTCTGTTTTAAAAAATAATTAATGTAACCATTTAAAATATGAACCATTTACAATTAAAAATGAATTAACTTATATTTTTTTAATATCAATTTGGAATTTAGAAAAACTTTAAACATAAGAAGTGTATGGATTTGAATAAATAATCCAAAACCATTTTCTATTTTTAAAAAATAATTAATGTAACCTTTTAAAATGAATTAACTTATATTTTTGAATATTAATTTGGAATTTAGAAAAACTTTAAACATAAAAAGTGTTTGGATTTGAATAAATAATTCAAAACCATTTTCTGTTTTAAAAAACAATTAATGTAACCATTTAAAATATGAACCATTTACAATTAAAAATGAATTAACTTATATTTTTTTAATATCAATTTGGAATTTAGAAAAACTTTAAACATAAGAAGTGTATGGATTTGAATAAATAATCCAAAACCATTTTCTATTTTTAAAAAATAATTAATGTAACCTTTTAAAATAAATTAACTTATATTTTTGAATATTAATTTAGAATTTAGAAAAACTTTAAACATAAAAAGTGTTTGGATTTGAATAAATAATTCAAAACCATTTTCTGTTTTAAAAAACAATGAATGTAACCATTTAAAATATGAACCATATACAATTAAAAATGAATTAACTTATATTTTTTTAATATCAATTTGGAATTTAGAAAAACTTTAAACATAAGAAGTGTATGGATTTGAATAAATAATCCAAAACCATTTTCTATTTCTAAAAAATAATTAATGTAACCTTTTAAAATGAATTAACTTATATTTTTGAATATTAATTTGGAATTTATAAAAACTTTAAACATAAGAAGTGTATGGATTTGAATAAATAATCCAAAACCATTTTCTATTTTTAAAAAATAATTAATGTAACCTTTTAAAATGAAGATAGGGGACGAGCATCGTTAGAACTTGCATTGGATCTCTGAAGAATCCACATATTGCGAGTCTAAAAATGATTTTTTCAAAAAATCACGGGCGATAGATCATGTACCTGTAGTACAAACCGGACCCACTTCCTACCGATTCGGCAGATATTTGTCCTGTTTACCCGGGATGGACGAAAAGGTTTGAGATGTACCGGTTGGGAGATAGTCCATGTAAGGTGGTCTAGTATTTTAGGAAAATGGGACGGTAGCATTCTGAAACGGCATTTTGGTGGTTACTTCATAAAACGACCCTTTTTTGCGCTCGGAAAATGGAAAAGGGCTTTTCCGTGCGACAAAAAGGAAAACTTCCTCCTGCAATATTGTTCTCCATACCAATTTCCACACATATGCATAATATGGGCACAACATCACAAACTATGCCATGATTCAGCACATAAAATCGATCATTTGGACCGAAAGCCATGAAACCTCGAATATGATAGGTCATTTTGTGAAGGTTTTTTCGAAACATGATCAATATACCAAGTCTGGTATTTTTCCTTTCAACTATGTAACAAAATATGACACCACGCGAAGGATTTTCATTGTTCGGATTTTTTTTGAATTTATTATATGCCCGTTTTGAATTATCTGAATTTCTAACTATGGTCGAACCGGTGTGCATGAAGATAGGGGACGAGCATCGTTAGAACTTGCATTGGATCTCTGAAGAAACCACATATTGCGAGTCTAAAAATGATTTTTTTCAAAAAATCACGGGCGATAGATCATATACCTGTAGTACAAACCGGACCCACTTCCTGCCGATTCGGCAGACATTTGTCCTTTTTACCCGGGATGGACGAAAAGGTTTGAGATGTACCGGTTGGGAGATAGTCCATGTAAGGTGGTCTAGTATTTTAGGAAAATGGGACGGTAGCATTCTGAAACGGCATTTTGGTGGTTACTTCACAAAACGACCCGTTTTTTGCGCTCGAAAAATGGAAAAGGGCTTTTCCGTGCGACAAAAAGGAAATATTCCTCCTGCAACATTGTTCTCCATACCAATGTCCACACACATACATAATATGGGCACAACATCACAAACTATGCCGTGATTCAGCACATAACATCGGTCATTTGGACCGAAAGCCATGAAACCTCGAACATGATAGGTCATTTTGTGAAGGTTTTTTCGAAACATGATCAATATACCAAGTCTGGTATTTTTCCTTTCAACTATGTAACAAAATATGACACCACGCGAAGGATTTTCATTGTTCGGATTTTTTTTGAATTTATTATATGCCCGTTTTGAATTATCTGAATTTCTAACTATGGTCGAACCGGTGTGCATGAAGATAGAGTACGAGCATCGTTAGCACTTGCATTGGATATCTGAAGTCTAAAAATGATTTTTTCAAAAAATCACGGGCGATAGATCATGTACCTGTAGTACAAACCGGACCCACTTCCTGCCGATTCGGCAGACATTTGTCCTTTTTACCCGGGATGGACGAAAAGGTTTGAGATGTACCGGTTGGGAGATGTCCATGTAAGGTGGTCTAGTATTTTAGGAAAATGGGACGGTAGCATTCTGAAACGGCATTTTGGTGGTTACTTCTCAAAACGACCCGTTTTTTGCGCTCGGAAAATGGAAAAGGGCTTTTCCGTGCGACAAAAAGGAAAACTTCCTCCTGCAACATTGTTCTCCATACCAATGTCCACACACATGCATAATATGGGCACAACATCACAAACTAGGCCGTGATTCAGCACATAACATTGGTCATTTGGACTGAAAGCCATGAAACCTCGAACATGATAGGTCATTTTGTGAAGGTTTTTTTGAAACATGATCAATATACCAAGTCTGGTATTTTTCCTTTCAACTATGTAACAAAATATGACACCACGCGATGGATTTTCATTGTTCGGATTTTTTTTGAATTTATTATGCCCGTTTTGAATTATCTGAATTTCTAACTATGGTCGAACCGGTGTGCATGAAGATAGGGGACGAGCATCGTTAGAACTTGCATTGGATCTCTGAATAAACCACATATTGCGAGTCTAAAAATGATTTTTTCAAAAAATCACGGGCGATAGATCATATACCTGTAGTACAAACCGGACCCACTTCCTGCCGATTCGGAAGACATTTGTCCTTTTTACCCGGGATGGACGAAAAGGTTTGAGATGTACCGGTTGGGAGATAGTCCATGTAAGGTGGTCTAGTATTTTAGGAAAATGGGACGGTAGCATTCTGAAACGGCATTTTGGTGGTTACTTCTCAAAACGACCCGTTTTTTGCGCTCGGAAAATGGAAAAGGGCTTTTCCGTGCGACAAAAAGGAAAACTTCCTCCTGCAACATTGTTCTCCATACCAATGTCCACACACATGCATAATATGGGCACAACATCACAAACTATGCCGTGATTCAGCACATAACATTGGTCATTTGGACCGAAAGCCATGAAACCTCGAACATGATAGGTCATTTTGTGAAGGTTTTTTTGAAACATGATCAATATACCAAGTCTGGTATTTTTCCTTTCAACTATGTAACAAAATATGACACCACGCGAAGGATTTTCATTGTTCAGATTTTTTTTGAATTTATTATGCCCGTTTTGAATTATCTGAATTTCTAACTATGGTCGAACCGGTGTGCATGAAGATAGGGTACGAGCATCGTTAGAACTTGCATTGGATATCTGAAGAAACCACATATTGCGAGTCTAAAAATGATTTTTTCAAAAAATCACGGGCGATAGATCATGTACCTGTAGTACAAACCGGACCCACTTCCTACCGATTCGGCAGACATTTGTCCTTTTTACCCGGGATGGACGAAAAGGTTTGAGATGTACCGGTTGGGATATAGTCCATGTAAGGTGGTCTAGTATTTTAGAAAAATGGGACGGTAGCATTCTGAAACGGTATTTTGGTGGTTACTTCACAAAACGACCCGTTTTTTGCGCTCGGCAAATGGAAAAGGGCTTTTCCGTGCGACAAAAAGGAAAACTTCCTCCTGCAACATTGTTCTCCATACCAATGTCCACACACATGCATAATATGGGCACAACATCACAAACTATGCCGTGATTCAGCACATAACATCGGTCATTTGGATCGAAAGCCATGAAACCTCGAACATGATAGGTCATTTTGTGAAGGTTTTTTTGAAACATGATCAATATACCAAGTCTGGTATTTTTCCTTTCAACTATATAACAAAATATGACACCACGCGATGGATTTTCATTGTTCGGATTTTTTTTGAATTTATTATGCCCGTTTTGAATTATCTGAATTTCTAACTATGGTCAAACCGGTGTGCATGAAGATAGGGGACGAGCATCGTTAGAACTTGCATTGGATCTCTGAATAAACCACATTGCGAGTCTAAAAATGATTTTTTCAAAAAATCACGGGCGATAGATCATGTACCTGTAGTACAAACCGGACCCACTTCCTACCGATTCGGCAGACATTTGTCCTTTTTACCCGGGATGGATGAAAAGGTTTGAGATGTACCGGTTAGGAGATAGTCCATGTAAGGTGGTCTAGTATTTTAGGAAAATAGGACGGTAGCATTCTGAAACGTCATTTTGGTGGTTACTTCACAAAACGACCCGTTTTTTGCGCTCGGAAAATGGAAAAGGGCTTTTCCATGCGACAAAAAGGAAAACTTCCTCCTGCAACATTGTTCTCCATACCAATGTCCACACACATGCATAATATGGGCACAACATCATAAACTATGCCGTGATTCAGCACATAACATCGGTCATTTGGACCGAAAGCCATGAAACCTCGAACATGATAGGTCATTTTGTGAAGGTTTTTTTGAAACATGATCAATATACCAAGTCTGGTATTTTTCCTTTCAACTATGTAACAAAATATGACACCACGCGAAGGATTTTCATTGTTCGTATTTTTTTTGAATTTATTATGCCCGTTTTGAATTATCTGAATTTCTAACTATGGTCGAACCGGTGTGCATGAAGATAGGGGACGAGCATCGTTAGCACTTGCATTGGATATCTGAAGTCTAAAATGATTTTTTCAAAAAATCACGAGCGATAGATCATGTACCTGTAGTACAAACCGGACCCACTTCCTTCCGATTCGGCAGACATTTGTCCTTTTTACTCGGGATGGAAGAAAAGGTTTGAGATGTACCGGTTGGGAGATTGTCCATGTAAGGTGGTCTAGTATTTTAGGAAAATGGGACGGTAGCATTCTGAAACGGCATTTTGGTGGTTACTTCACAAAACGACCCGTTTTTTGCGCTCGGAAAATGGAAAAGGCTTTTCCGTGCGACAAAAAGGAAAACTTCCTCCTGCAACATTGTTCTCCATACCAATGTCCACACACATGCATAATATGGGCACAACATCACAAACTATGCCGTGATTCAGCACATAACATCGGTCATTTGGACCGAAAGCCATGAAACCTCGAACATGATAGGTCATTTTGTGAAGGTTTTTTTGAAACATGATCAATATACCAAGTCTGGTATTTTTCCTTTCAACTATGTAACAAAATATGACACCACGCGATGGATTTTCATTGTTCGGATTTTTTTTGAATTTATTATGCCCGTTTTGAATTATCTGAATTTCTAACTATGGTCGAACCGGTGTGCATGAAGATAGGGGACGAGCATCGTTAGAACATGCATTGGATCTCTGAATAAACCACATATTGCGAGTCTAAAAATGATTTTTTCAAAAAATCACGGGCGATAGATCATGTACCTGTAGTACAAACCGGACCCACTTCCCACCGATTCGGCAGATATTTGTCCTTTTTACCCGGGCTGGATGAAAAGGTTTGAGATGTACCGGTTGGGAGATAGTCCAGGTAAGGTGGTCTAGTATTTTAGGAAAATGGGACGGTAGCATTCTGAAACGTCATTTTGGTGGTTACTTCACAAAACGACCCGTTTTTTGCGCTCGGAAAATGGAAAAGGGTTTTTCCGTGCGACAAAAAGGAAATATTCCTCCTGCAACATTGTTCTCCATACCAATGTCCACACACATGCATAATATGGGCACAACATCACAAACTATGCCGTGATTCAGCACATAACATCGGTCATTTGGACCGAAAGCCATGAAACCTCGAACATGATAGGTCATTTTGTGAAGGTTTTTTCGAAACATGATCAATATACCAAGTCTGGTATTTTTCCTTTCAACTATGTAACAAAATATGACACCACGCGAAGGATTTTCATTGTTCGGATTTTTTTTGAATTTATTATATGCCCGTTTTGAATTATCTGAATTTCTAACTATGGTCGAACCGGTGTGCATGAAGATAGAGTACGAGCATCGTTAGAACTTGCATTGGATATCTCAAGAAACCACATATTGTGAGTCTAAAAATGATTTATTCAAAAAATCACGGGCGATAGATCATGTACCTGTAGTACAAACCGGACCCACTTCCTACCGATTCGGCAGACATTTGTCCTTTTTACCCGGGATGGACGAAAAGGTTTGAGATGTACCGGTTGGGAGATAGTCCATGTAAGGTGGTCTAGTATTTTAGGAAAATGGGACGGTAGCATTCTGAAACGGCATTTTGGTGGTTACTTCACAAAACGACCCGTTTTTTGCGCTCGGAAAATGGAAAAGGGTTTTTCCGTGCGACAAAAAGGAAATATTCCTCCTGCAACATTGTTGTCCATACCAATGTCCACACACATGCATAATATGGGCACAACATCACAAACTATGCCATGATTCAGCACATAACATCGGTCATTTGGACCGAAAGCCATGAAACCTCGAACATGATAGGTCATTTTGTGAAGGTTTTTTTGAAACATGATCAATATACCAAGTCTGGTATTTTTCCTTTCAACTATGTAACAAAATATGACACCACGCGATGGATTTTCATTGTTCAGATTTTTTTTGAATTTATTATGCCCGTTTTGAATTATCTGAATTTCTAACTATGGTCGAACCGGTGTGCATGAAGATAGGGGACGAGCATCGTTAGAACTTGCATTGGATCTCTGAATAAACCACATATTGCGAGTCTAAAAATGATTTTTTCAAAAAATCACGGGCGATAGATCATGTACCTGTAGTACAAACCGGACCCACTTCCTACCGATTCGGCAGACATTTGTCCTTTTTACCCGGGATGGATGAAAAGGTTTGAGATGTACCGGTTGGGAGATAGTCCATGTAAGGTGGTCTAGTATTTTAGGAAAATGGGACGATAGCATTCTGAAACGTCATTTTGGTGGTTACTTCACAAAACGACCTGTTTTTTGCGCTCGGAAAATTGAAAAGGGCTTTTCCATGCGACAAAAAGGAAAACTTCCTCCTGCAACATTGTTCTCCATACCAATGTCCACACACATGCATAATATGGGCACAACATCACAAACTATGCCGTAATTCAGCACATAACATCGGTCATTTGGACCGAAAGCCATGAAACCTCGAACATGATAGGTCATTTTGTGAAGGTTTTTTCGAAACATGATCAATATACCAAGTCTGGTATTTTTCCTTTCAACTATGTAACAAAATATGACACCACGCGAAGGATTTTCATTGTTCGGATTTTTTTGAATTTATTATGCCCGTTTTGAATTATCTGAATTTCTAACTATGGTCGAACCGGTGTGCATGAAGATAGGGTACGAGCATCGTTAGAACTTGCATTGGATATCTGAAGAAACCACATATGGCGAGTCTAAAAATGATTTTTTCAAAAAATCACGGGCGATAGATCATGTACCTGTAGTACAAACCGGACCCACTTCCCACCGATTCGGCAGACATTTGTCCTTTTTACCCGGGCTGGATGAAAAGGTTTGAGATGTACCGGTTGGGAGATAGTCCAGGTAAGGTGGTCTAGTATTTTAGGAAAATGGGACGGTAGCATTCTGAAACGTCATTTTGGTGGTTACTTCACAAAACGACCCGTTTTTTGCGCTCGGAAAATGGAAAAGGGTTTTTCCGTGCGACAAAAAGGAAATATTCCTCCTGCAACATTGTTCTCCATACCAATGTCCACACACATGCATAATATGGGCACAACATCACAAACTATGCCGTGATTCAGCACATAACATCGGTCATTTGGACCGAAAGCCATGAAACCTCGAACATGATAGGTCATTTTGTGAAGGTTTTTTCGAAACATGATCAATATACCAAGTCTGGTATTTTTCCTTTCAACTATGTAACAAAATATGACACCACGCGAAGGATTTTCATTGTTCGGATTTTTTTTGAATTTATTATATGCCCGTTTTGAATTATCTGAATTTCTAACTATGGTCGAACCGGTGTGCATGAAGATAGAGTACGAGCATCGTTAGAACTTGCATTGGATATCTCAAGAAACCACATATTGCGAGTCTAAAAATGATTTATTCAAAAAATCACGGGCGATAGATCATGTACCTGTAGTACAAACCGGACCCACTTCCTACCGATTCGGCAGACATTTGTCCTTTTTACCCGGGATGGACGAAAAGGTTTGAGATGTACCGGTTGGGAGATAGTCCATGTAAGGTGGTCTAGTATTTTAGGAAAATGGGACGGTAGCATTCTGAAACGGCATTTTGGTGGTTACTTCACAAAACGACCCGTTTTTTGCGCTCGGAAAATGGAAAAGGGTTTTTCCGTGCGACAAAAAGGAAATATTCCTCCTGCAACATTGTTCTCCATACCAATGTCCACACACATGCATAATATGGGCACAACATCACAAACTATGCCATGATTCAGCACATAACATCGGTCATTTGGACCGAAAGCCATGAAACCTCGAACATGATAGGTCATTTTGTGAAGGTTTTTTTGAAACATGATCAATATACCAAGTCTAGTATTTTTCCTTTCAACTATGTAACAAAATATGACACCACGCGATGGATTTTCATTGTTCGGATTTTTTTTGAATTTATTATGCCCGTTTTGAATTATCTGAATTTCTAACTATGGTCGAACCGGTGTGCATGAAGATAGGGGACGAGCATCGTTAGAACTTGCATTGGATCTCTGAATAAACCACATATTGCGAGTCTAAAAATGATTTTTTCAAAAAATCACGGGCGATAGATCATGTACCTGTAGTACAAACCGGACCCACTTCCTACCGATTCGGCAGACATTTGTCCTTTTTACCCGGGATGGATGAAAAGGTTTGAGATGTACCGGTTGGGAGATAGTCCATGTAAGGTGGTCTAGTATTTTAGGAAAATGGGACGATAGCATTCTGAAACGTCATTTTGGTGGTTACTTCACAAAACGACCTGTTTTTTGCGCTCGGAAAATTGAAAAGGGCTTTTCCATGCGACAAAAAGGAAAACTTCCTCCTGCAACATTGTTCTCCATACCAATGTCCACACACATGCATAATATGGGCACAACATCACAAACTATGCCGTAATTCAGCACATAACATCGGTCATTTGGACCGAAAGCCATGAAACCTCGAACATGATAGGTCATTTTGTGAAGGTTTTTTCGAAACATGATCAATATACCAAGTCTGGTATTTTTCCTTTCAACTATGTAATAAAATATGACACCACGCGAAGGATTTTCATTGTTCGGATTTTTTTGAATTTATTATGCCCGTTTTGAATTATCTGAATTTCTAACTATGGTCGAACCGGTGTGCATGAAGATAGGGTACGAGCATCGTTAGAACTTGCATTGGATATCTGAAGAAACCACATATGGCGAGTCTAAAAATGATTTTTTCAAAAAATCACGGGCGATAGATCATGTACCTGTTGTACAAACCGGACCCACTTCCTTCCGATTCGGCAGACATTTGTCCTTTTTACCTGGGATGGACGAAAAGGTTTGAGATGTACCGGTTGGGAGATTGTCCATGTAAGGTGGTCTAGTATTTTAGGAAAATGGGACGGTAGCATTCTGAAACGGCATTTTGGTGGTTACTTCACAAAACGACCCGTTTTTTGCGCTCGGAAAATGGAAAAGGCTTTTCCGTGCGACAAAAAGGAAAACTTCCTCCTGCAACATTGTTCTCCATACCAATGTCCACACACATGCATAATATGGGCACAACATCACAAACTATGCCGTGATTCAGCACATAACGTCGGTCATTTGGACCGAAAGCCATGAAACCTCGAACATGATAGGTCATTTTGTGAAGGTTTTTTTGAAACATGATCAATATACCAAGTCTGGTATTTTTCCTTTCAACTATGTAACAAAATATGACACCACGCGATGGATTTTCATTGTTCGGATTTTTTTTGAATTTATTATGCCCGTCTTGAATTATCTGAATTTCTAACTATGGTCGAACCGGTGTGCATGAAGATAGGGGACGAGCATCGTTAGAACATGCATTGGATATCTGAAGAAACCACATATTGCGAGTCTAAAAATGATTTTTTCAAAAAATCACGGGCGATAGATCATGTACCTGTAGTACAAACCGGACCCACTTCCTACCGATTCGGCAGACATTTGTCCTTTTTACCCGGGATGGATGAAAAGGTTTGAGATGTACCGGTTGGGAGATAATACATTTAAGGTGGTCTAGTATTTTAGGAAAATGGGATGGTAGCATTCTGAAACGTCATTTTGGTGGTTACTTCACAAAACGACCCGTTTTTTGCGCTCGGAAAATGGAAAAGGGTTTTTCCGTGCGACAAAAAGGAAATATTCCTCCTGCAACATTGTTCTCCATACCAATGTCCACACACATGCATAATATGGGCACAACATCACAAACTATGCCGTGATTCAGCACATAACATCGGTCATTTGGACCGAAAGCCATGAAACCTCGAACATGATAGGTCAGTTTGTGAAGGTTTTTTCGAAACATGATCAATATACCAAGTCTGGTATTTTTCCTTTCAACTATGTAACAAAATATGACACCACGCGAAGGATTTTCATTGTTCGGATTTTTTTTGAATTTATTATATGCCCGTTTTGAATTATCTGAATTTCTAACTATGGTCGAACCGGTGTGCATGAAGATAGAGTACGAGCATCGTTAGAACTTGCATTGGATATCTCAAGAAACCACATATTGCGAGTCTAAAAATGATTTTTTCAAAAAATCACGGGCGATAGATCATGTACCTGTAGTACAAACCGGACCCACTTCCTACCGATTCGGCAGACATTTGTCCTTTTTACCCGGGATGGACGAAAAGGTTTGAGATGTACCGGTTGGGAGATAGTCCATGTAAGGTGGTCTAGTATTTTAGGAAAATGGGACGGTAGCATTCTGAAACGGCATTTTGGTGGTTACTTCACAAAACGACCCGTTTTTTGCGCTCAGAAAATGGAAAAGGTCTTTTCCGTGCGACAAAAAGGAAAACTTCCTCCTGCAACATTGTTCTCCATACCAATGTCCACACACATGCATAATATGGGCACAACATCACAAACTATGCCGTGATTCAGCACATAACATCGGTCATTTGGACCGAAAGCCATAAAACCTCGAACATGATAGGTCATTTTGTGAAGGTTTTTTTGAAACATGATCAATATACCAAGTCTGGTATTTTTCCTTTCAACTATGTAACAAAATATGACACCACGCGATGGATTTTCATTGTTCGGATTTTTTTTGAATTTATTATGCCCGTTTTGAATTATCTGAATTTCTAACTATGGTCGAACCGGTGTGCATGAAGATAGGGGACGAGCATCGTTAGAACTTGCATTGGATCTCTGAATAAACCACATATTGCGAGTCTAAAAATGATTTTTTCAAAAAATCACGGGCGATAGATCATGTACCTGTAGTACAAACCGGACCCACTTCCTACCGATTCGGCAGACATTTGTCCTTTTTACCCGGGATGGATGAAAAGGTTTGAGATGTACCGGTTGGGAGATAGTCCATGTAAGGTGGTCTAGTATTTTAGGAAAATGGGACGGTAGCATTCTGAAACGTCATTTTGGTGGTTACTTCACAAAACGACCTGTTTTTTGCGCTCGGAAAATTGAAAAGGGCTATTCCATGCGACAAAAAGGAAAACTTCCTCCTGCAACATTGTTCTCCATACCAATGTCCACACACATGCATAATATGGGCACAACATCACAAACTATGCCGTGATTCAGCACATAACATCGGTCATTTGGACCGAAAGCCATGAAACCTCGAACATGATAGGTCATTTTGTGAAGGTTTTTTCGAAACATGATCAATATACCAAGTCTGGTATTTTTCCTTTCAACTATGTAACAAAATATGACACCACGCGATGGATTTTCATTGTTCGGATTTTTTTGAATTTATTATGCCCGTTTTGAATTATCTGAATTTCTAACTATGGTCGAACCGGTGTGCATGAAGATAGGGGACGAGCATCGTTAGAACTTGCATTGGATCCCTGAAGAAACCACATATGGCGAGTCTAAAAATGATTTTTTCAAAAAATCACGGGCGATAGATCATGTACCTGTTGTACAAACCGGACCCACTTCCTACCGATTCGGCAGACATTTGTCCTTTTTACCTGGGATGGACGAAAAGGTTTGAGATGTACCGTTTGGGAGATAGTCCATGTAAGGTGGTCTAGTATTTTAGGAAAATGGGACGGTAGCATTCTGAAACGTCATTTTGGTGGTTACTTCACAAAACGACCCGTTTTTTGCGCTCGGAAAATGGAAAAGGCTTTTCCGTGCGACAAAAAGGAAAACTTCCTCCTGCAACATTGTTCTCCATACCAATGTCCACACACATGCATAATATGGGCACAACATCACAAACTATGCCGTGATTCAGCACATAACATCGGTCATTTGGACCGAAAGCCATGAAACCTCGAACATGATAGGTCATTTTGTCAAGGTTTTTTTGAAACATGATCAATATACCAAGTCTGGTATTTTTCCTTTCAACTATGTAACAAAATATGACACCACGCGATGGATTTTCATTGTTCGGATTTTTTTTGAATTTATTATGCCCGTTTTGAATTATCTGAATTTCTAACTATGGTCGAACCGGTGTGCATGAAGATAGGGGACGAGCATCGTTAGAACATGCATTGGATATCTGAAGAAACCACATATTGCGAGTCTAAAAATGATTTTTTCAAAAAATCACGGGCGATAGATCATGTACCTGTAGTACAAACCGGACCCACTTCCTGCCGATTCGGCAGACATTTGTCCTTTTTACCTGGGATGGATGAAAAGGTTTGAGATGTACCGGTTGGGAGATAATACATGTAAGGTGGTCTAGTATTTTAGGAAAATGGGACGGTAGCATTCTGAAACGTCATTTTGGTGGTTACTTTACAAAACGACCCGTTTTTTGCGCTCGGAAAATGGAAAAGGGCTTTTCCGTGCGACAAAAAGGAAAACTTCCTCCTGCAACATTGTTCTCCATACCAATGTCCACACACATGCATAATATGGGCACAACATCACAAACTATGCCGTGATTCAGCACATAACATCGGTCATTTGGACCGAAAGCCATGAAACCTCGAACATGATAGGTCATTTTGTGAAGGTTTTTTCGAAACATGATCAATATACCAAGTCTGGTATTTTTCCTTTCAACTATGTAACAAAATATGACACCACACGAAGGATTTTCATTGTTCGGATTTTTTTTGAATTTATTATATGCCCGTTTTGAATTATCTGAATTTCTAACTATGGTCGAACCGGTGTGCATGAAGATAGGGGATGAGCATCGTTAGAACTTGCATTGGATATCTGAAGAAACCACATATTGCGAGTCTAAAAATGATTTTTTTTCAAAAAATCACGGGCGATATATCATTTACCTGTAGTACAAACCGGACCCACTTCCTGCCGATTCGGCAGACATTTGTCCTTTTTACCCGGGATGGAGGAAAAGGTTTGAGATGTACCGGTTGGGAGATAATACATGTAAGGTGGTCTAGTATTTTAGGAAAATGGGACGGTAGCGTTCTGAAACGGCATTTTGGTGGTTACTTCACAAAACGACCCGTTTTTTGCGCTCGGAAAATGGAAAAGGGCTTTTCCGTGCGACAAAAAGGAAAACTTCGTCCTGCAACATTGTTCTCCATAGCAATGTCCACACACATGCATAATATGGGCACAACATCACAAACTATGCCGTGATTCAGCACATAACATCGGTCATTTGGACCGAAAGCCATGAAACCTCGAACATGATAGGTCATTTTGTGAAGGTTTTTTCGAAACATGATCAATATACCAAGTTTGGTATTTTTCCTTTCAACTATGTAACAAAATATGACACCACGCGAAGGATTTTCATTGTTCAGATTTTTTTTGAATTTATTCTGCCCGTTTTGAATTATCTGAATTTCTAACTATGGTCGAACCGGTGTGCATGAAGATAGGGGACGAGCATCGTTAGAACATGCATTGGATATCTGAATAAACCACATATTGCGAGTCTAAAAATGATTTTTTCAAAAAATCACGGGCGATAGATCATGTACCTGTAGTACAAACCGGACCCACTTCCTACCGATTCGACAGACATTTGTCCTTTTTACCCGGGATGGATGAAAAGGTTTGAGATGTACCGGTTGGGAGATAGTCCATGTAAGGTGGTCTAGTATTTTAGGAAAATGGGACGATAGCATTCTGAAACGTCATTTTGGTGGTTACTTCACAAAACGACCTGTTTTTTGCGCTCGGAAAATTGAAAAGGGCTTTTCCATGCGACAAAAAGGAAAACTTCCTCCTGCAACATTGTTCTCCATACCAATGTCCACACACATGCATAATATGGGCACAACATCACAAACTATGCCGTGATTCAGCACATAACATCGGTCATTTGGACCGAAAGCCATGAAACCTCGAAGATGATAGGTCATTTTGTGAAGGTTTTTTCGAAACATGATCAATATACCAAGTCTGGTATTTTTCCTTTCAACTATGTAACAAAATATGACACCACGCGAAGGATTTTCATTGTTCGGATTTTTTTGAATTTATTATGCCCGTTTTGAATTATCTGAATTTCTAACTATGGTCGAACCGGTGTGCATGAAGATAGGGTATGAGCATCGTTAGAACTTGCATTGGATATCTGAAGAAACCACATATGAAGAGTCTAAAAATGATTTTTTCAAAAAATCACGGGCGATAGATCATGTACCTGTTGTACAAACCGGACCCACTTCCTACAGATTCGGCAGACATTTGTCCTTTTTACCTGGGATGGACGAAAAGGTTTGAGATGTACCGGTTGGGAGATAGTCCATGTAAGGTGGTCTAGTATTTTAGGAAAATGGGACGGTAGCATTCTGAAACGGCATTTTGGTGGTTACTTCACAAAACGACCCGTTTTTTGCGCTCGGAAAATGGAAAAGGCTTTTCCGTGCGACAAAAAGGAAAACTTCCTCCTGCAACATTGTTCTCCATACCAATGTCCACACACATGCATAATATGGGCACAACATCACAAACTATGCCGTCATTCAGCACATAACATCGGTCATTTGGACTGAAAGCCATGAAACCTCGAACATGATAGGTCATTTTGTGAAGGTTTTTTTGAAACATGATCAATATACCAAGTCTGGTATTTTTCCTTTCAACTATGTAACAAAATATGACACCACGCGATGGATTTTCATTGTTCGGATTTTTTTTGAATTTATTATGCCCGTTTTGAATTATCTGAATTTTTAACTATGGTCGAACCGGTGTGCATGAAGATAGGGGACGAGCATCGTTAGAACATGCATTGGATATATGAAGAAACCACATATTGCGAGTCTAAAAATGATTTTTTCAAAAAATCACGGGCGATAGATCATGTACCTGTAGTACAAACCGGACCCACTTCCTACCGATTCGGCAGACATTTGTCCTTTTTACCCGGGATGGATGAAAAGGTTTGAGATGTACCGGTTGGGAGATAATACATGTAAGGTGGTCTAGTATTTTAGTTAAATGGGACGGTAGCATTCTGAAACGTCATTTTGGTGGTTACTTCACAAAACGACCCGTTTTTTGCGCTCGGAAAATGGAAAAGGGTTTTTCCGTGCGACAAAAAGGAAATATTCCTCCTGCAACATTGTTCTCCATACCAATGTCCACACACATGCATAATATGGGCACAACATCACAAACTATGCCGTGATTCAGCACATAACATCGGTCATTTGGACCGAAAGCCATGAAACCTCGAACATCATAGGTCATTTTGTGAAGGTTTTTTCGAAACATGATCAATATACCAAGTCTGGTATTTTTCCTTTCAACTATGTAACAAAATATGACACCACGCGAAGGATTTTCATTGTTCGGATTTTTTTTGAATTTATTATATGCCCGTTTTGAATTATCTGAATTTCTAACTATGGTCGAACCGGTGTGCATGAAGATAGAGTACGAGCATCGTTAGAACTTGCATTGGATATCTCAAGAAACCACATATTGCGAGTCTAAAAATGATTTTTTCAAAAAATCACGGGCGATAGATCATGTACCTGTAGTACAAACCGGACCCACTTCCTACCGATTCGGCAGACATTTGTCCTTTTTACCCGGGATGGACGAAAAGGTTTGAGATGTACCGGTTGGGAGATAGTCCATGTAAGGTGGTCTAGTATTTTAGGAAAATGGGACGGTAGCATTCTGAAATTGCATTTTGGTGGTTACTTCACAAAACGACCCGTTTTTTGCGCTCAGAAAATGGAAAAGGTCTTTTCCGTGCGACAAAAAGGAAAACTTCCTCCTGCAACATTGTTCTCCATACCAATGTCCACACACATGCATAATATGGGCACAACATCACAAACTATGCCGTGATTCAGCACATAACATCGGTCATTTGGACCGAAAGCCAAGAAACCTCGAACATGATAGGTCATTTTGTGAAGGTTTTTTTGAAACATGATCAATATACCAAGTCTGGTATTTTTCCTTTCAACTATGTAACAAAATATGACACCACGCGATGGATTTTCATTGTTCGGATTTTTTTTGAATTTATTATGCCCGTTTTGAATTATCTGAATTTCTAACTATGGTCGAACCGGTGTGCATGAAGATAGGGGACGAGCATCGTTAGAACTTGCATTGGATCTCTGAATAAACCACATATTGCGAGTCTAAAAATGATTTTTTCAAAAAATCACGGGCGATAGATCATGTACCTGTAGTACAAACCGGACCCACTTCCTACCGATTCGGCAGACATTTGTCCTCTTTACCCGGGATGGATGAAAAGGTTTGAGATGTACCGGTTGGGAGATAGTCCATGTAAGGTGGTCTAGTATTTTAGGAAAATGGGACGATAGCATTCTGAAACGTCATTTTGGTGGTTACTTCACAAAACGACCTGTTTTTTGCGCTCGGAAAATTGAAAAGGGCTTTTCCATGCGACAAAAAGGAAAACTTCCTCCTGCAACATTGTTCTCCATACCAATGTCCACACACATGCATAATATGGGCACAACATCACAAACTATGCCGTAATTCAGCACATAACATCGGTCATTTGGACCGAAAGCCATGAAACCTCGAACATGATAGGTCATTTTGTGAAGGTTTTTTCGAAACATGATCAATATACCAAGTCTGGTATTTTTCCTTTCAACTATGTAACAAAATATGACACCACGCGAAGGATTTTCATTGTTCGGATTTTTTTGAATTTATTATGCCCGTTTTGAATTATCTGAATTTCTAACTATGGTCGAACCGGTGTGCATGAAGATAGGGTACGAGCATCGTTAGAACTTGCATTGGATATCTGAAGAAACCACATATGGCGAGTCTAAAAATGATTTTTTCAAAAAATCACGGGCGATAGATCATGTACCTGTTGTACAAACCGGACCCACTTCCTGCCGATTCGGCAGACATTTGTCCTTTTTACCTGGGATGGACGAAAAGGTTTGAGATGTACCGGTTGGGAGATAGTCCATGTAAGGTGGTCTAGTATTTTAGGAAAATGGGACGGTAGCATTCTGAAACGGCATTTTGGTGGTTACTTCACAAAACGACCCGTTTTTTGCGCTCGGAAAATGGAAAAGGGCTTTTCCGTGCGACAAAAAGGAAAACTTCCTCCTGCAACATTGTTCTCCATACCAATGTCCACACACATGCATAATATGGGCACAACATCATAAACTATGCCGTGATTCAGCACATAACATCGGTCATTTGGACCGAAAGCCATGAAACCTCGAACATGATAGGTCATTTTGTGAAGGTTTTTTCGAAACATGATCAATATACCAAGTCTGGTATTTTTCCTTTCAACTATGTAACAAAATATGACACCACGCGAAGGATTTTCATTGTTCGGATTTTTTTTGAATTTATTATGCCTGTTTTGAATTATCTGAATTTCTAACTATGGTCGAACCGGTGTGCATGAAGATAGGGGATGAGCATCGTTAGAACTTGCATTGGATATCTGAAGAAACCACATATTGCGAGTCTAAAAATGATTTTTTTTCAAAAAATCACGGGCGATATATCATTTACCTGTAGTACAAACCGGACCCACTTCCTGCCGATTCGGCATACATTTGTCCTTTTTACCCGGGATGGACGAAAAGGTTTGAGATGTACCGGTTGGGAGATAATACATGTAAGGTGGTCTAGTATTTTAGGAAAATGGGACGGTAGCATTCTGAAACGGCATTTTGGTGGTTACTTCACAAAACGACCCGTTTTTTGCGCTCGGAAAATGGAAAAGGGCTTTTCCGTGCGACAAAAAGGAAAACTTCGTCCTGCAACATTGTTCTCCATAGCAATGTCCACACACATGCATAATATGGGCACAACATCACAAACTATGCCGTGATTCAGCACATAACATCGGTCATTTGGACCGAAAGCCATGAAACCTCGAACATGATAGGTCATTTTGTGAAGGTTTTTTCGAAACATGATCAATATACCAAGTCTGGTATTTTTCCTTTCAACTATGTAACAAAATATGACACCACGCGAAGGATTTTCATTGTTCGGATTTTTTTTGAATTTATTCTGCCTGTTTTGAATTATCTGAATTTCTAACTATGGTCGAACCGGTGTGCATGAAGATAGGGGACGAGCATCGTTAGAACATGCATTGGATCTCTGAATAAACCACATATTGCGAGTCTAAAAATGATTTTTTCAAAAAAATCACGGGCGATAGATCATGTACCTGTAGTACAAACCGGACCCACTTCCTACCGATTCGGCAGACATTTGTCCTTTTTACCCGGGATGGACGAAAAGGTTTGAGATGTACCGGTTGGGAGATAGTCCATGTAAGGTGGTCTAGTATTTTAGGAAAATGGGACGGTAGCATTCTGAAACGGCATTTTGGTTGTTACTTCACAAAACGACCCGTTTTTTGCGCTCAGAAAATGGAAAAGGTCTTTTCCGTGCGACAAAAAGGAAAACTTCCTCCTGCAACATTGTTCTCCATACCAATGTCCACACACATGCATAATATGGGCACAACATCACAAACTATGCCGTGATTCAGCACATAACATCGGTCATTTGGACCGAAAGCCATGAAACCTCGAACATGATAGGTCATTTTGTGAAGGTTTTTTTGAAACATGATCAATATACCAAGTCTGGTATTTTTCCTTTCAACTATGTAACAAAATATGACACCACGCGATGGATTTTCATTGTTCGGATTTTTTTTGAATTTATTATGCCCGTTTTGAATTATCTGAATTTCTAACTATGGTCGAACCGGTGTGCATGAAGATAGGGGACGAGCATCGTTAGAACTTGCATTGGATCTCTGAATAAACCACATATTGCGAGTCTAAAAATGATTTTTACAAAAAAATCACGGGCGATAGATCATGTACCTGTAGTACAAACCGGACCCACTTCCTACCGATTCGGCAGACATTTGTCCTTTTTACCCGGGATGGATGAAAAGGTTTGAGATGTACCGGTTGGGAGATAGTCCATGTAAGGTGGTCTAGTATTTTAGGAAAATGGGACGATAGCATTCTGAAACGTCATTTTGGTGGTTACTTCACAAAACGACCTGTTTTTTGCGCTCGGAAAATTGAAAAGGGCTTTTCCATGCGACAAAAAGGAAAACTTCCTCCTGCAACATTGTTCTCCATACCAATGTCCACACACATGCATAATATGGGCACAACATCACAAACTATGCCGTCATTCAGCACATAACATCGGTCATTTGGACCGAAAGCCATGAAACCTCGAACATGATAGGTCATTTTGTGAAGGTTTTTTCGAAACATGATCAATATACCAAGTCTGGTATTTTTCCTTTCAACTATGTAACAAAATATGACACCACGCGAAGGATTTTCATTGTTCGGATTTTTTTTGAATTTATTATATGCCCGTTTTGAATTATCTGAATTTCTAACTATGGTCGAACCGGTGTGCATGAAGATAGAGTACGAGCATCGTTAGAACTTGCATTGGATATCTCAAGAAACCACATATTGCGAGTCTAAAAATGATTTTTTCAAAAAATCACGGGCGATAGATCATGTACCTGTAGTACAAACGGGACCCACTTCCTACCGATTCGGCAGACATTTGTCCTTTTTACCCGGGATGGACGAAAAGGTTTGAGATGTACCGGTTGGGAGATAGTCCATGTAAGGTGGTCTAGTATTTTAGGAAAATGGGACGGTAGCATTCTGAAACGGCATTTTGGTGGTTACTTCACAAAACGACCCGTTTTTTGCGCTCAGAAAATGGAAAAGGTCTTTTCCGTGCGACAAAAAGGAAAACTTCCTCCTGCAACATTGTTCTCCATACCAATGTCCACACACATGCATAATATGGGCACAACATCACAAACTATGCCGTTATTCAGCACATAACATCGGTCATTTGGACCGAAAGCCATGAAACCTCGAACATGATAGGTCATTTTGTGAAGGTTTTTTCGAAACATGATCAATATACCAAGTCTGGTATTTTTCCTTTCAACTATGTAACAAAATATGACACCACGCGAAGGATTTTCATTGTTCGGATTTTTTTGAATTTATTATGCCCGTTTTGAATTATCTGAATTTCTAACTATGGTCGAACCGGTGTGCATGAAGATAGGGTACGAGCATCGTTAGAACTTGCATTGGATATCTGAAGAAACCACATATGGCGAGTCTAAAAATGATTTTTTCAAAAAATCACGGGCGATAGATCATGTACCTGTTGTACAAACCGGACCCACTTCCTGCCGATTCGGCAGACATTTGTCCTTTTTACCTGGGATGGACGAAAAGGTTTGAGATGTACCGGTTGGGAGATAGTCCATGTAAGGTGGTCTAGTATTTTAGGAAAATGGGACGGTAGCATTCTGAAACGGCATTTTGGTGGTTACTTCACAAAACGACCCGTTTTTTGCGCTCGGAAAATGGAAAAGGGCTTTTCCGTGCGACAAAAAGGAAAACTTCCTCCTGCAACATTGTTCTCCATACCAATGTCCACACACATGCATAATATGGGCACAACATCATAAACTATGCCGTGATTCAGCACATAACATCGGTCATTTGGACCGAAAGCCATGAAACCTCGAACATGATAGGTCATTTTGTGAAGGTTTTTTCGAAACATGATCAATATACCAAGTCTGGTATTTTTCCTTTCAACTATGTAACAAAATATGACACCACGCGAAGGATTTTCATTGTTCGGATTTTTTTTGAATTTATTATGCCCGTTTTGAATTATCTGAATTTCTAACTATGGTCGAACCGGTGTGCATGAAGATAGGGGATGAGCATCGTTAGAACTTGCATTGGATATCTGAAGAAACCACATATTGCGAGTCTAAAAATGATTTTTTTTCAAAAAATCACGGGCGATATATCATTTACCTGTAGTACAAACCGGACCCACTTCCTGCCGATTCGGCATACATTTGTCCTTTTTACCCGGGATGGACGAAAAGGTTTGAGATGTACCGGTTGGGAGATAATACATGTAAGGTGGTCTAGTATTTTAGGAAAATGGGACGGTAGCATTCTGAAACGGCATTTTGGTGGTTACTTCACAAAACGACCCGTTTTTTGCGCTCGGAAAATGGAAAAGGGCTTTTCCATGCGACAAAAAGGAAAACTTCGTCCTGCAACATTGTTCTCCATAGCAATGTCCACACACATGCATAATATGGGCACAACATCACAAACTATGCCGTGATTCAGCACATAACATCGGTCATTTGGACCGAAAGCCATGAAACCTCGAACATGATAGGTCATTTTGTGAAGGTTTTTTCGAAACATGATCAATATACCAAGTCTGGTATTTTTCCTTTCAACTATGTAACAAAATATGACACCACGCGAAGGATTTTCATTGTTCGGATTTTTTTTGAATTTATTCTGCCCGTTTTGAATTATCTGAATTTCTAACTATGGTCGAACCGGTGTGCATGAAGATAGGGGACGAGCATCGTTAGAACATGCATTGGATCTCTGAATAAACCACATATTGCGAGTCTAAAAATGATTTTTTCAAAAAAATCACGGGCGATAGATCATGTACCTGTAGTACAAACCGGACCCACTTCCTACCGATTCGGCAGACATTTGTCCTTTTTACCCGGGATGGACGAAAAGGTTTGAGATGTACCGGTTGGGAGATAGTCCATGTAAGGTGGTCTAGTATTTTAGGAAAATGGGACGGTAGCATTCTGAAACGGCATTTTGGTGGTTACTTCACAAAACGACCCGTTTTTTGCGCTCAGAAAATGGAAAAGGTCTTTTCCGTGCGACAAAAAGGAAAACTTCCTCCTGCAACATTGTTCTCCATACCAATGTCCACACACATGCATAATATGGGCACAACATCACAAACTATGCCGTGATTCAGCACATAACATCGGTCATTTGGACCGAAAGCCATGAAACCTTGAACATGATAGGTCATTTTGTGAAGGTTTTTTTGAAACATGATCAATATACCAAGTCTGGTATTTTTCCTTTCAACTATGTAACAAAATATGACACCACGCGATGGATTTTCATTGTTCGGATTTTTTTTGAATTTATTATGCCCGTTTTGAATTATCTGAATTTCTAACTATGGTCGAACCGGTGTGCATGAAGATAGGGGACGAGCATCGTTAGAACTTGCATTGGATCTCTGAATAAACCACATATTGCGAGTCTAAAAATGATTTTTACAAAAAATCACGGGCGATAGATCATGTACCTGTAGTACAAACCGGACCCACTTCCTACCGATTCGGCAGACATTTGTCCTTTTTACCCGGGATGGACGAAAAGGTTTGAGATGTACCGGTTGGGAGATAGTCCATGTAAGGTGGTCTAGTATTTTAGGAAAATGGGACGGTAGCATTCTGAAACGGCATTTTGGTGGTTACTTCACAAAACGACCCGTTTTTTGCGCTCAGAAAATGGAAAAGGTCTTTTCCGTGCGACAAAAAGGAAAACTTCCTCCTGCAACATTGTTCTCCATACCAATGTCCACACACATGCATAATATGGGCACAACATCACAAACTATGCCGTGATTCAGCACATAACATCGGTCATTTGGACCGAAAGCCATGAAACCTCGAACATGATAGGTCATTTTGTGAAGGTTTTTTTGAAACATGATCAATATACCAAGTCTGGTATTTTTCCTTTCAACTATGTAACAAAATATGACACCACGCGATGGATTTTCATTGTTCGGATTTTTTTTGAATTTATTATGCCCGTTTTGAATTATCTGAATTTCTAACTATGGTCGAACCGGTGTGCATGAAGATAGGGGACGAGCATCGTTAGAACTTGCATTGGATCTCTGAATAAACCACATATTGCGAGTCTAAAAATGATTTTTACAAAAAATCACGGGCGATAGATCATGTACCTGTAGTACAAACCGGACCCACTTCCTACCGATTCGGCAGACATTTGTCCTTTTTACCCGGGATGGATGAAAAGGTTTGAGATGTACCGGTTGGGAGATAGTCCATGTAAGGTGGTCTAGTATTTTAGGAAAATGGGACGATAGCATTCTGAAACGTCATTTTGGTGGTTACTTCACAAAACGACCTGTTTTTTGCGCTCGGAAAATTGAAAAGGGCTTTTCCATGCGACAAAAAGGAAAACTTCCTCCTGCAACATTGTTCTCCATACCAATGTCCACACACATGCATAATATGGGCACAACATCACAAACTATGCCGTCATTCAGCACATAACATCGGTCATTTGGACCGAAAGCCATGAAACCTCGAACATGATAGGTCATTTTGTGAAGGTTTTTTCGAAACATGATCAATATACCAAGTCTGGTATTTTTCCTTTCAACTATGTAACAAAATATGAAACCACGCGAAGGATTTTCATTGTTCGGATTTTTTTGAATTTATTATGCCCGTTTTGAATTATCTGAATTTCTAACTATGGTCGAACCGGTGTGCATGAAGATAGGGTACGAGCATCGTTAGAACTTGCATTGGATATCTGAAGAAACCACATATGGCGAGTCTAAAAATGATTTTTTCAAAAAATCACGGGCGATAGATCATGTACCTGTTGTACAAACCGGACCCACTTCCTGCCGATTCGGCAGACATTTGTCCTTTTTACCTGGGATGGACGAAAAGGTTTGAGATGTACCGGTTGGGAGATAGTCCATGTAAGGTGGTCTAGTATTTTAGGAAAATGGGACGGTAGCATTCTGAAACGGCATTTTGGTGGTTACTTCACAAAACGACCCGTTTTTTACGCTCGGAAAATGGAAAAGGGCTTTTCCGTGCGACAAAAAGGAAAACTTCCTCCTGCAACATTGTTCTCCATACCAATGTCCACACACATGCATAATATGGGCACAACATCACAAACTATGCCGTGATTCAGCACATAACATCGGTCATTTGGACCGAAAGCCATGAAACCTCGAACATGATAGGTCATTTTGTGAAGGTTTTTTCGAAACATGATCAATATACCAAGTCTGGTATTTTTCCTTTCAACTATGTAACAAAATATGACACCACGCGAAGGATTTTCATTGTTCGGATTTTTTTTGAATTTATTATGCCCGTTTTGAATTATCTGAATTTCTAACTATGGTCGAACCGGTGTGCATGAAGATAGGGGATGAGCATCGTTAGAACTTGCATTGGATATCTGAAGAAACCACATATTGCGAGTCTAAAAATGATTTTTTTTCAAAAAATCACGGGCGATATATCATTTACCTGTAGTACAAACCGGACCCACTTCCTACCGATTCGGCAGACATTTGTCCTTTTTACCCGGGATGGACGAAAAGGTTTGAGATGTACCGGTTGGGAGATAATACATGTAAGGTGGTCTAGTATTTTAGGAAAATGGGACGGTAGCATTCTGAAACGGCATTTTGGTGGTTACTTCACAAAACGACCCGTTTTTTGCGCTCGGAAAATGGAAAAGGTCTTTTCCGTGCGACAAAAAGGAAAACTTCGTCCTGCAACATTGTTCTCCATAGCAATGTCCACACACATGCATAATATGGGCACAACATCACAAACTATGCCGTGATTCAGCACATAACATCGGTCATTTGGACCGAAAGCCATGAAACCTCGAACATGATAGGTCATTTTGTGAAGGTTTTTTCGAAACATGATCAATATACCAAGTTTGGTATTTTTCCTTTCAACTATGTAACAAAATATGACACCACGCGAAGGATTTTCATTGTTCGGATTTTTTTTGAATTTATTCTGCCCGTTTTGAATTATCTGAATTTCTAACTATGGTCGAACCGGTGTGCATGAAGATAGGGGACGAGCATCGTTAGAACTTGCATTGGATCTCTGAAGAAACCACATATTGCGAGTCTAAAAATGATTTTTTCAAAAAATCACGGGCGATAGATCATGTACCTATAGTACAAACCGGACCCACTTCCTACCGATTCGGCAGACATTTGTCCTTTTTACCCGGGATGGACGAAAAGGTTTGAGATGTACCGGTTGGGAGATAGTCCATGTAAGGTGGTCTAGTATTTTAGAAAAAATGGGACGGTAGCATTCTGAAACGGCATTTTGGTGGTTACTTCACAAAACGACCCGTTTTTTGCGCTCGAAAAATGGAAAAGGGCTTTTCCGTGCGACAAAAAGGAAAACTTCCTCCTGCAACATTGTTCTCCATACCATTTTCCACACACATGCATAATATGGGCACAACATCACAAACTATGCCGTGATTCAGCACATAACATCAGTCATTTGGACCGGAAAAGCCATGAAACCTCGAACATGATAGGTCATTTTGTGAAAGTTTTTTCGAAACATGATCATTGTTCGTCAGACATTTAGTCCCGGATGTAGTCACAAACCCGGACTAAAAATATTTTCCTCCATTTCCCACCTCTTCCCGCCAAGTTTTCCCGCCCTTTCCTTTCTACTAGAGCTTTTAGTCCCGGATGTAGTCACTAACCGGGACTAAAGATATTTCCCGCCATTTCCCAAAGCTTCACGCCAAGTTTTCCCGCCCTTTCCCTCTATATTTAGGGTGATCATGTCATGGCTATCCACACATCCACACCTTCCTCTCTTAGAACAATGGACAACTCCTACTGGGCCATTCTGACCCTCGAGGAGAACGAGGCGCTGTGCGCCTCCAACTACCCTTGTCCGTCGGGCTACCGGCCGCCCGCCGGCTGGATGCTGAGCGCTGGAGGGGTTCCTGTCCCTCCTGTCCCTCAAGGTTCCGCACGCCAGGCGTGAAGGGAATATGCCCTGAGAGGCAATAATAAAGTGTTTATTATGTGTATTCCAAGTATATGATAGATGTTTATTTTGCATGCTATAATTGTATTAATACGGAAACGTTAATACATGTGTGTTTAATAAACAAACAGAAAGTTCCTAGTTATGCCTCTCTCATAAACTAGCTCGTTGATTAACAAGATGATCAAGTTTTCCTGATCATGGACATTGGATGTTGTTAATAACGGGATCACAACATTAGTGTAATGGTGTGATGAACATTCATCCGAAGTATAGCATTACGATCAAAGTCATTGAGTTTATATTGCTATAACAACTTACGAAGTGATCCTAATCCTTAGACCATGAGATCATGTCAATCACTGACACCGGAAGAGTTTCTTGATAACATCAAACGTCACACCATAACAGGGTGATTATAAAGATGGATTCAGAACTAATAAAGTGTTATGTTGAGGCTCATGGATCGAGAGTGGAATTTGTTCATCCCGATGACGGATAGATATACTCTGGGCCCTCTCGGTGATATCACATTGATTAGCTTGCAAGCAAGTGATTTGATCACTAGAATGTTATATCACAGGAACGAGAAAAGAGTGCATGTCGGTAACGAGATCAAACTAGGTATGGAGATACCGATGATCGAATCTCGGACATGTAATATATCGTGAAACAAAGGGATTAAGATACTAGCGTAAAAAGGTTCCGACGATCACAAGAAAGTCATCGTTGAATGTGTGGGAGTCAGTATGGGTCTCCAGATCTCGCTTCTGATTATTGATCCGAGAGGGGTCTCGATCATGTCCGCATTATTCACGAACCGTAGGGTGACACACTTAAGAGACACCGACATCCAATTGGAGCAAATGTTTCATGCCGAAAGAATGAACAAGCGCAGGAATTTATTTCACTAGATACCGAAACAGGTTTTCGGGTGAAATTGCATAAAGTGGTTATGCATGTGAAATAGAATTCTAGCAAGGGGTTATTTGTGAATGTTTGTCATTAAAGTAATTGAAAAAATTCTGAATAAAATAAAAGAGTTTTATTTAATGAGAGTTTGCATTAAATTTGGTGGAAATGTAATGGGAATTTGAGTGGACTTTTGAGTGGAGGGAATTTAAAGGAGATTTGTGAGTGGAGTGTCCACCCACATGAAGAGGGGAGGGCAAGGGGGCAGCCCCCATGCGCCGGCCACCCCCTTGGGGTTCCCCCCTCCTCCTATAAAAGGAGCCCCCCTCCTCACTTGTCTCTCACACCTCCTCGTGAAGGATCTCTCTCCCCCTCTAGAATTTATTCCCCATGGTCTCGGACTAGCGAGATACATGTTCCCGGTCGCTATTCGGCAAGAAAGAGTTGTGCTTCCGCTGCATCGCTGGAGCGAGGAGGCGGAGGTTGCTCGGTTCCTCGAACGTGTGTGCGAGCACGGATGTGCTGCTGATTTGCGGCGCTAGGACTTCCTCTCGATCTTGAGATCGGCAACAGATCGTCTACATCAACCACGAGTTGAATTCGTTAAGTTTTGTCGGTCTTCAAGGGTATGTTCTCTACGGATATACATCCGCCCGTTGTTTGTATCTAGGAGATAGATCTTGGTATATAGTTCACATTGTAGGAAATTTTTTGTTTTCTATGCTGCGAACCCTACAAGGCGGCCATCACAAACCACTTCTACCACGAGCTCACGCCGGAGCAGCGGATGGATCCCCAGTGGGATCCCGACAACTACGACACCTAGAATGCCTTCTTCGCTAATAGGCGGGAAAGGGAGCTCGCCAGGTACGAGGGTGATGGCCCGCCACCGGTGAACCACAACGAAGTCGGCCGTCGTCTGTGGTGGGCGAACCGTACTATCATCGGAGTGATGCGCTACATCGCCGGGGGAGACCATCCTCGCCTACGGTGCCCACGAGTCCACCCGCCACAGGTCCCACACTGTCTCGGCGGTAGCGGCATCGTCTTCCAAGAGACCCCTCTCCCACCCGCCGTGAATGCGAGGCTGGAATGGCCCCTGGTATATGCCATGGATGGGCTGAGGATCCCCGGAGTGGCAGGTGACGATGACGATGATGATGACGACGACGATGAAGACCCTGAAGCTGTGTACTATAGGACTAGGCATGATTATGACTAAAGGGGCGGCTTTAGTCCTGAGTGTTAGCTAGTCCCGGTTTGTCCTGGTTTTTAATATTAATAAATGTCTTGAGTGTTACCTAATAAATAGAGGGAAATGCCTATATAAAGAGAGGGTTCATATTTAGTCCCGGTTGGAGAAACCAACCGCGACTGAAGGGATTGCGGCAGAGTGGGCCAGGCAACACTAATAATAGGGGTGAGTGTCGACATTATGTCGTGCGGCTTGTACCTTGTCCCGGATGGTGTCACCAACCGGGACTAAAGATGAACCTTTAGTCCCGGTTGGAGACACCAACCGGGACTAAAGATGAGTCAGCACTAATAATAGGGGTGAGTGTCGACATTATGTCGTGAGTGTCGACATTATGCCAAGCTGCTTGTACTATAAATATGCATCCTTGTGAGTCCAGTCCTCCAGCCAGTTTGAGGCATCTCCAAGATGGTTTTAGAGAGCAGGGACACCACTACTGCCAGTTTCAGGGAGATGCCGACGGAGCCCAGTCCTCCGGCATCTCCGAGAAACTGGTCATAGAGGCACTCCCTAATATGTGAAATTAGTTAGCTCCGAGGCGTATTGATCTAGTTAGTGAAGTTACGAGCTGCAAGATGGTTTTCGAGAGCAGGGACACCATTGCGGCCAGTTTTAGGGAGATGCCAACGGAGCCCAGTCCTCCGGCATCTCCGAGAAACTGGTCATAGAGGCACTCCCTAATATGTGAAATTAGTTAGCTCCGAGGCGTATTGATCTACTTAGTGAAGTTACAAGCTGCAAGATGGTTTTTGAGAGCAGGGACACCACTACGGCCAGTTTCAGGGAGATGCCGACGGAGCCCAGTCCTCCGGCATCTCCGAGAAACTGGTCATAGAGGCACTCCCTAATATGTGAATTAGTTAGCTCCGAGGCGTATTGATCTAGTTAGTGAAGTTACAAGCTGCAAGATGGTTTTCGAGAGCAGGGACACCACTACGACCAGTTTCAGGGAGATGCCGACGGAGCCCAGTCCTCCGGCATCTCCAAGAAACTGGTCATAGAGGCACTCCCAGTCCAGCCACAAAATGGGACTAACACTCAAGACATTTATTAATATTAAAAACTGAGACTACAAAACCGGGACTAAAGGCCACAAACCGCGAAAGATATCCTTCGGTCAAGCCACAAACCGCGAAAGACATGAACTAGAGTTACATAATATGAGCATGAACTTCTTGGCATATGTCATTCCTTATGACCGCTTCAGACGTAACCATGGAGCATCTTCTTTACTTAACGGAATGCTTGGGTCAGTTTTCACTGTGAAGGGCGGAATTTCATAAAACTTATTATAATCTTCTGACATGTCTGTCTTGTCCTCGATTCCCATGATGTTTCTTTTCCCTGAAAGAACTATGTGACGCTTTGGCTCATCATATGATGTATTCGTTTGCATATTTTTTCTTTTTTTCGGTCTGGAGGACATGTCCTTCACATAGAAAACCTGAGACACATCATTGGCTAGGACGAATGGTTCATCTCTATAACCAAGATTGTTGAGATCCACTGTTGTCATTCCGTACAACTGGTCTATCTTTACCCCTTCCCCATTTAGGTTGACCCATTTGCAGCGAAACAAAGGGACCTTAAAAGAGACTCCATAGTCTAGTTCCCATATCTCCTCTATGTAACCATAATATGTGTCCTTTTGTCCATTCTCGTCTATTGCATCAAAGCGGACACCACTATTTTGGTTGGTACTCTTTTTATCTTGGGAGATCGTGTAGAATGTATTCCCATTTATTTCGTACCCTTGGAAATTCAATACAGTAGAAGATGGTGACGCGGCCAACAAGTATAGCTGATCTCCAATAGTGGTGTCATTCAAGAGATGTGTCCGCATCCAACCACCGAAAGACTTCATGTGTTCATCTGTAATCCATGATTCAGGCTTCCCGGGTTTTTGGAGCGTACAATATTCTTGTGTTCCTCGATTTACGGAGCTGCCAAGGTGGAATTATGTAGAACTGTGTAGTGTGCTTTAGTGAAAGAATCCCCTTCCCTACATATCATTGCTTTCTTTCCCAGCGTGCCTTTTCCACTTAGTCTTCCCTCATGCCGCGAGTCAGAAACACCAATCGGCTTAAGGTCAGGAATAAAGTCAACACAAAACTCAATGACCTCCTCTGTTCCATATCCCTTGGAGATGCTTCCTTCTGGTCTAGCACGGTTATGAACATATTTCTTTAAGACTCCCATGAACCTCTCAAAGGGGAACATATTGTGCAGAAATACCGGACCGAGAATGGCAATCTCTTCCACTAGATGAACCAGGAGATGCGTCATAATATTGAAGAAGGATGGTGGGAACACCAATTCAAAACTAACAAGAAATTGTACCACATCCTTCTGTAACCTTGGCAGAATATCTAGATTGATTACCTTCTGAGATATTGCATTGAGGAATGCACACAGCTTCACAATGGGTACTCGAACATTTCCCGGTAGAAGCCCCCTCAATGCAATTGGAAGCAACTGCGTCATAATCACGTGACAGTCATGAGACTTTAGGTTTTGGAACTTTTTCTCTGCCATATTTATTATCCCCTTTATATTAGATGAGAAGCCCGACGGTACCTTGATACTGTAAAGGACTTCAAAAAATATTTCCTTCTCTGCTTTGGTAAGAGCATAGCTGGCACGACTTAAGTGACGCCCTTTATCCGTCTTGTTATGTGTATGCATGTTCTTTGGGTCTTTCATAATTTGTTGGTCCTCCCGTGCTTCAGGTGTATCTTTTGTCTTCCCATACACGCCTAGGAATCCTAGCAGGTTGACGCAGAGATTCTTCGTCACGTGCATCACGTTGATTGAAGAGCGGACACGCAGGACTTTCCAATATGGCAGCTCCCAAAATATAGATTTCTTCTTCCACATGGGTGCGTGTCCTGTAGCGACGTCGTTCGGAACTGATTGACCGCCGGGACCCTTTCCAAATATTACTTCTATGTCCTTGACCATACCAAATACATCATCACCAGCAGGGAGTTCAGGCTTCTTCCGGTGATCTGCCTCACCTTTGAAATGCTTGCCTTTCTTTCTTACGGGATGATTGGTCGGAAGAAATCGTTGATTTGCCAGGTACACAACCTTCTTGCATTTATGCAAATATGTACCTTCGGTCTTATCTAAACAGTGGGTGCATGCCTTATATCCCTTGTTTGTCTGTCCTGAAAGGTTACTAAGAGCAGGCCAATCATTGATGGTTACGAATAACAACCCTCGTAGATTAAATGGCTCCTGTTTGTTCTCATCCCACGCACGTACACCTGGTTTGCCCCACAACTGTAAGAGTTCTTCAACTAATGGCCTAAGGTACACATCAATGTCGTGGCGCGGTTGCTTCGGGCCTTGGATGAGCACTGGCATCATAATGAACTTACGCTTCATGCACAACCAAGGAGGCAGGTTGTAGATACATAGAGTCACGGGCCAGGTGCTGTGACTGCAGCTCTGCTCCCCAAAAGGATTCATGCCATCTGTACTTAGACCAAACCATAAGCTCCTTGCGTCACATGCAAAGTCTGGGAAGTCTCTCTCGATTTTTCTCCACTGTGACCCGTCAGCAGGGTGTCTCAACTTCCCGTCTTTCTTACGGTCTTATTTGTGCCATCGCAACAACCTGGCATGCTCTTTGTTTCTGAACATGTGTTTCAACCTTGGTATTATAGGAGCATACCACATAACCTTAGCAGGAACCCTCTTCCGGAGGGGCTCTCCCTCAACGTCACCAGGGTCATCTCGTCTGATCTTATACCGCAATGCGTTGCATACCGGGCATTTATCTAAATTCTCATACTCCTTACCGCGGTAGAGGATGCAGTCATTAATGCATGCATGTATCTTTTGCACATCTAATCCCAGAGGACAGAGAGTCTTCTTTGCTTCGTAGGTACTCTCAGGAAGTTCGTTATGTTTTGGAAACTTCGGCTTCATTATTTTCAGCATCTTTTCAAATGAGGAGTCAGTTAGACCACACTCTGCCTTCCATCGCAACAATTCCAGTGTGGTACCGAGCTTTGTGCTGCCATCTTCACAATTTGGGTACAACAATTTCTTGTGATCTTCTAACATGCCCTCTAACTTCAACTTCTCATTTTCTGTTTCACAGTCTCGCTTTGCATCAGAAATGACCCTACCAAGTTCATCAGCCGGCTCATCTGATGCCCGTTCTTCACCTCTTTCCTCTCCATTGTCTTCCATTGCAGTATCACTGTATTCAGGAAACATATGATGATAGTTGTTATCATCATCTTCTTCTTCACCATCTTCCATCATAACCCCTCTTTCCCCGTGCTTGGTCCAGCAATTATAGTTGGGCATGAAACCCTTTCATAATCAGGTGGCCGCGAATGATTTTCGAGGAAGAGTACTCCTTGTTGTTCCGACATTGAACACATGGACAACGTATAAATCCATTCTCTTTGTTTGCCGTAGCCACATCGATAAATTTATCCACGCCTTTGATATACCCGGCTACGCGCCGGTCACCGTACATCCATTCCCGACCGTTCATCTGCATCATATAAGTAAGTTTATCAAAAAACAGGACATTATAAATAGTGAAATAACCAATTCACACCGACACATGAATTGTATCAATGACCTAGAAAAGATAAGATTGCTAACCTCGATCGAGGGAAATAACGAGGAGAAAGCTCAAGTGCGTCTCGGACACCTTCTATATTTTTGTTCTATGAGAAATTCAACGGGATTATTCACTCAAACATTTCAACAAACACCTTCAATGCATGCATGATAAAAAACTAGCACACCCCCTCACACCTTCCACCATTCGAAAAAACAGAGTGGAGGCAGAGGGGGCTGGGGCGTTGCATTTATAGAGGGCAGGGGGTCTTTAGTCCCGGTTGGAACCAGCAACCTGGACTAAAGGTGCGTGCCACGCCACGTGGCTGTGGACGCAATCTTAATTTAGTCCCGGTTGCTGGCTCTAACCGGGACGTATTGCCCTTACCAACCGGGACGCATGCCCCCTGGCCCCGTGCCCGCTCCAACCGGGACGCGTGCCAGCATTAGTCCCGGTTGGTGGCGCAACCGGGACAAATGCTCTGAGGGGTCGCGGGATAGCCCCTTTTTCCACTGGTGTTATGTTGTGAGATGAAAATATACTCCATATAAGAGGTCAAGGTGGTTATTAATTCGACTGCTACCGGCGAATATAATGCATATACCTGTGGTGACAGGGATATGTGCATATACCTGTGGTGTAATTGGCGACCACCCTCGTACGTTCCTTCCCAGCCAACTAACGAGCTAGCAAGGTGCAGGCTGCTTAGCATTTGATTCTTTTATTATGCTTAGTTCCCATGATCAAGCATGATTAATTTGCTTGTGTAACTTGGAGGAATAATATGCGAAGCAATGGTTTATTTGCTAAATTCCACTCAAACCTTATGGGTGCACGCGAAGCAATGGTTTACCAAGTGCAGCGGATACATTCTTCTCCAAGGTGAGCTTAGAAATATGGGAGACATATATGCAAATACTGCTTGACTAGGGAGTGTCAAAATTACCTTTTGTTGAACATATGAGATTTGAAATTTGGGTGGAGTAGGGAGGGAAGCTGATCCCCTTACACGTTACCACAGCCCTGCCCTAACGTTTCAGTACGCCAGTCAGTGGCACGTGGAGCCCCTAGACATGGGACCCACCTGTTAGTGACTCAAAGGTAGGGAACGGCAGGGTAAGGTACCCGAGTCTGTATAGTACAACAAGTTGGTGGAATTGGCCGCTAATTGCAATTTTTTTGGATGGAGGGTAACCTCGTGGAATCTGCATTGATACAAGCAGCCGTACCTCTTCCATTGCAAACAATTAGCATGTATGAGCAGTAGTACATTGTCTCATGCGCAAGCACTCAAATGACGTTTATACTAATTTAAAACGATGTTTGACTGTCAGAAACAGTGACATACAGACCAGAGGAAGACGACGAGAGTTTCCTCCGGCTGCTAATTAATGGCTAGAAGATGCATGAATGTATGCTGCTAAATCTACCTTAAAAAAATTCTGGTAAAATCTGTTGTTTCAGGGAGACGGAGTATAGTATTCAGACGACCTGGGCTGGACGTCTACTTAAAAGGCCTCACGGTGGCCATGCATTCTCACAGCTTCTTCCCAAAGCGAATCATTTCTAGGCTAGCTACCGAATTTCCAGGCTCTCATGGCGTCCACCGTTGTTGCCACTCCTGAGGAATTCCAGTCCGGCTACGAGCCCTCGCCGTGGGGTGACTTCTTCACTGGATACCAGCCACAGCACCTGCAGGTATACTAATATAACCTACCAAGCTACCTAGGCGATGGGTGTATGTATGTGTACTCGCTAGCGGTGTATCATCGATTAATCTACAACTTCAGTTTTCTGTAAGAATTAATTTCCTTCAAGACATTTTGTTGGTTATGGCTAGGAACACGGCATGCAATAATGTACTCTATGGTACATATTGTATATAACTACAATAGTTAAAATTTGATTACTCTTTATTTAGATAGTTTTAGATAGTGTTAATATTCACACATGTTGGCATTTCTTTTGGTTAATTCAATTTCATCAACAGGAGAGGTCTGAGGAGTGGATGGCGGTGAGAGCCGATGAACTGAAGGAAGCGGTCCAAAAGTTGTTTAAGACTTGTGACAACACTGTGGCAAGAATTTTCTTAGTGGATACAATTCAACATCTCGGCATAGATCACCACTTTGAACAAGATATCGAGAATGCTTTAAGCCTAATCCTACAGAGTGACTTCAGTAACTTAAGCCTCCATGAGGTTGCTCTAGGGTTTCGCTTACTTAGGGAGCAGGGACATTGGGTGTCTCCAGGTATCTAATCATACCATATATGTATATGTCATGATTTTTGAAAATATGTGCATGGGTTTATTTGATATGTATAAAGAAAAAAATCACTTAATTGGTTAGTTATGTCTACAAGTTGAGTTACCAACCTTATATTTCTATTTTTAGGCAAAGTAACTTCATAGAGTGAAGTGGATACCCCATCATCATACACAAGTTGACATCACATACTTTAGAGAGGTCTTAGATTACATATCATAATTTTTTCAATATTGCAGATGTGTTCAACAAATTCAAGGGTGAAGATGGGAGCTTCAACAAGGATATAACTAATGACACAAAAGGACTACTAAGTTTATACAATGGAGCACATCTTCTCATTCATGGTGAGGTGATACTCGAAGAAGCCAAATCTTTTGCACAACATCATCTTGAATTGATGACGGGTAGTCTCGATTTCCCACTAGCTGAGCAAGTCAAGCGTGCCCTTCATCTGTAAGAGAATAGAAACACTTCATTACATCTCGGAGTACAGTCAAGAAGGGCATGACACTGTTCTACTGGAGCTCGCAAAATTAGATTTTAATCTTCTGCAGCATGTTCACTTGAAGGAGCTCAAAGCTATTACTGAGTATGTTTACCTCTTAATTATCTTTTAAATCCACCAGAATAAATAGGAAAATAATAAACTATTTTTGTGTGCCTTCACATGATATTGATTGACCGAACTAAACATGTTTTTCACATTACTTATTGTATGCTTGAAAATTTAATGTACAGGTGGTGGAACAGTTTTTCTAGAAACGTCGGACTAAGTTTTATTCGTGGCTGAATTGTGGAGAGCTACACTTGGGCCTATGTGGTGTACCATGAGAAAGGTTTTAAACTCCCACGAAGTATCATCGCCAAGATGATAGTGATAATTACCACATTAGATGACATATATGATACCCATGCCACCATAGAGGAATGTCGGAAGCTACATGGAGCAATACAAAGGTTAGGCATTGGCAGTTTCATATCTTTACTGAACAAAATCAATCTATATATATTTATATAAACGCTAATTTTAACCTAGGGATTTCATTTCCAAGAAAACGGAAGGACAAATATTAACCACCTATGAGGGGTTTTTGTTTTACAAATGCATGTGCAAGTTAAACCCTTCTAGTATTATTATACAATTAACATGCAGATACAATTGTCAAGTCTCCCTAACGTAGTTTGTCTTCCTATTTTTTGTTGCACTCCACAATTGGATTTGTAGATGGGATGAGAGAGCCGTTTCAGTTCTACCAGAGTACTTGAAGAACTTATATATCGAGTTATTGAGGACCTTCAGGAATATTGAGGCTGATGTGCCAATCGACATGAACTATAAAATTAGCTACCTCAGAAAATCGGTATGCCTTTGTGCCATACGAACTTCATATATTTTTACAAATGTTAGAAGGTAATGTTATTTAGAAGCTTGTATAGGTATATGTGCTAGCAATAGGGTACATACAAATTGGCATTTAAACATGTGTATGATGCATGAATATCAATAAGCCATCCCTTGCTAGTTGTCACTTTGGAATACAAGTGAATGAACCAAGAAAAACATCCAAACTTATAGGTTGCGCTTTACTAGAACATGCACTTATATTACTACATATTACTTTAGTTTTCTTTTGCTAATTATCTTACATTACATGTATGTGTGTATGCAGATCCAAAATCACGTAACTGGTTACCTACAAGAAGCTGAATGGGCACACAAGAATTACACGCCGAGCTTTAAGGACCAAGTAGATTTGACTAGCCTTACGATAGGTGCACCTACTCTATCTGTGTCAGTGATGGCTGGCATGACTGATGAAATAATGAAGCAAGCACTCGAGTGGGCCTCTACTATCCCGAGTGTAGTCATATCAGCTGGAAAGATTGTACGTTTCATGAATGATATTGGTGCATTTAAGGTATACATACATAATTAATCTTTATTATCAACTAATTATGCCTAATCCTTTATTTCACAACATAATATATTATTATGTTATACAGCGCCGAAAATGTAAGGGGGATGCAACAAGCTCTGTAGAGTGTTATATGCATGAGTATGGCGTCTCAGGTGAAGTGGCCATTGCAAGGATTGATGCATTAATTGAAGAAGAATGGAAGACTCTGAACCAAGCTCGTTTTGGAAATCGTGCACTTCTCCCAGCACTACAACGAATTATTGGCTTAGCGTATACCGCTTCGTTTTTCTATGATAACAGAAATGACGTATATACGAGCAGCACGCTACTTCAGGAGATCATTGAGAGCTTCTTCGTCAAGCCCCTCTAGGCTTCCCCAAATATAAGGATGTGCAACTGTTTGTCGAAGAATCGTGGGACATATTTCATACCGGTGCCTAGGTTTCTTCAATCAAAGCTTTATTTTTCCTATTCGGATGTATGTGCCGTATATCTAGGATTTTCAGTCCATATGATGTTGTCGAGCTGCATGTCAAAGTTTGTTGGATAGATTGGTACAATTTGATCCAAGCATACACTATGTTTGACAACGTTTTTTCCTTTCTAGCTATAATGGATAAATAAAAGAGAGGCGACAAAACAATAGCAATCGTTATGTAGTATCAAATATTTTCATGATCCGTTGGTTCTATGTGCGCATGTTCTTAAAAGAGGGGCTTTGAGCCCATCGTGGGCCCTATGTTTACCTAACTAAGTTTAAAATAAAGAGGAACTCATTTTTCGTGAATAGGTATGTGAACCTCCATCTCTGCAGAGTTCATCCTTTCCTTCTAAAACAAACACCAGAATTTTCCCATATTCTTGCATTCTAGGGAAGATTTCCTAAAATATCAAAAGAGTAAAAGGGAGTTTATGCCTTCTAATTATTAATAATTTTGACTAAATAAATAATACAAGTTGGCAAATAACATTGAAAATATGACATTAAATTGTAAAAGCAATAAATATACGGAGTATATGAGTACTAGGTATCTGTTGCATGGGCCGGCCTTACCGAATCTTGATATTAATATATTTCCATTTGTCAAAAATACCTTCGAAATCAGTTGTTGTAAGAGCATCTTCAATGGAATACCCCAAATTTTGTCCTCTTTTTGTCCAATTTGGGGGGAAGAAGGACCCATGTCCGCTCCTTGCACCGAACGACGTCCCCCAAATATTGTCCTCTCCCAAAATTCAAACTTGATTAGATTTTGTTCAAACAAACATACATTGCATAGATTCAAACCATAGTTCAGATACATTCAAACCAAACTACACTAAACAAGAACTAAACTAGATATTAAATTAAACTCGAAATTAAATTAAACTAGATACATATCTAGGATGAACCCTAGATCTACTCGATGTACACAATGGGTGTGTGGGCCAGGATGATGGCAGGCTTTGGCACTGTCACAGGGACGCGGCGAAATCCCCATGCACGGCGGCGAGTGCTCCTCCAGCAACCACGCGTACATTTCGGAGTCGGGCTTGGAGGTTCAGAGTCGTCGAACCCAGGGTATAAATGGGTTCGCGGAGGAACCATTACTAGTAGTGATAGGGCTAGTGATGACATTCATAAAAGTGGGTCAGGAATGTTCATTTCATGCGCTGCTATTATGCGTCGTTGGTAAAGATTATTGGGGACGTCTGTTGGAATTATGCCCTAGAGGCAATAATAAAGATGTTATTATTATAATTCTTGTTCATGATAATGTTTATATTCCATGCTAGAATTGTATTAAGCGGAAACTTCAATACTTGTGTGGTTTGTGAACAACACCGTGTCCCTGGTATGCCTCTATGGACTAGCTCATTGATTAATGATGGTTAAGGTTTCTTAACCATGGACATGAGTTGTCAATTAATAATGAGATCATATCATTGGGAGAATGATATGGTGCACAGACCCAAACTAAGCGAAGCAATTAGATCGTGTCATCGTGCTCGTCTTTGCGAAGCTTTTCTTATGTCAAATATTGTATTCTTTAGACCATGAGATAATACAACTCCCTGGTATCGGAAGAAAGCTTTGAGGTCATCAAACATCATCCTATGAGAGGGTGATCATAAAGGTGTCTCTCAGGTGATCGGAAAGTATCTGTTGGGTTGTATGTATCGAGATGGGATTTGTCCCTCCCAAGTCGGAGAGATATACTTTGGGCCCACTAGGTAATCGATATCAACACCGCTTGCAAGCATGTGGTTAAAGAGTTAATCACAAAGTGATATCGGATTATGGAACGAGTAAAGTACTTGCTGTGAACGAGATTGAACTAGGTATGACGGTACCGATGATCGAATCTCGGGCAAGTAAAATATTGCGAGACGAAGGGAATATATATATGGGATTGATTGAATCCTGGCATCGTGGTTCATCCGATATGATCATCGATGAATGTGTGGGAGTCGATTGATAGAAGATCATGTCTGCATATTCTCGAACCCGCAGGGTCACACACTTAACGTGTCTCGACGCTAGGATAGATTGGATAATTGGTTTATGAGTTTTTGTTCGGAGTCTCGGATGGGATCCGGGACATCACGAGAAGTTCCGGAGTGGTCCGGAGAATAAGATTCATATAAGGCAGTGCAGTTTTTGGAGTTCGGAATTGTTCCGGATTAATCGGTATTGTACCGGAAGCTTATAGAACCTTCCAGAAGGGGACCAACATGGCCACACCTTCCGGGAGGGGGCATGGGCCTTTGAGGGAGTACCCTGGCCGCATTGGGCCAGAGGCACAAGGCCCCACAGGGCCCAGCCGGCCAAAGAGGGTTTAAACCCTAGATAGAGCTTCTAGAAGGGGGGTTTCCTTGCCCCCCCCCCACTCCTCCTCCTTGGCCGCCGGCCTTGGCTTGGGGGAGGGGGCTAGGGTTGCCTCCCCACCCCTCTATATAAAGAGGGCTAGGGGCGCACCACCCCCCACACCTTCCCCTCCAACCCTAGCCGCCCTGCTGCCCTCCTCTCTCCCTCCCGACTGTTTGTAGGCGAAGCCCTGCTGAAGAAATTCTCCACCATATACACCACGCCGTCGTGTTGTAGATCCAATCCGTCTCTCCACCATACTTGCTGGTCCTAGGAAGGAGGAGACGTCGAGGTGCTGCACGTGTGCATCTCACGGAGGCACCGCCACTTGTGGTGCTAGATCGGATCGGATCGCGAGGAGGAGAAGCGAGTACGACTACACCACCCACGTTCCGACGAACGTTCCGCTGTGCGAATCTTCAAGGGTATGAAGATCTAATCCAATCTCTCTCGTTTTTTGCATCTCCTAGATTAGATCTTGTCTTTCCCTCTGTTTGCATCCGTAGAAAATTTTGATTTACTATGCCGCGAAACCCTTCAGTGGTATCAGAGCTAGATCTATGCGTAGATGTGTTTCACGAGTAGAACGCAACATGGTTGTTGCGGGCGTTGATGTTTTCTGTTGCAAGCCTCTTGTTTGTGTTCTTCTTATGACGCGGGATAGTGAGATTGAAGCGGTCCAGGCCAACCTTCGCGACGTCGTTCGCGAGACCGGCTCCGCACTTGACGTCTGGCTTGTTCCACACATGCGGCTGGTGGATGTCAGTTTCTCTCACTATAGTTGTCATGGGATTAACACCGGAGTTTGGCAACCATAATATCACCGTTGTGGCTTTCCGTAGGTAATAATCGTTCTTAGCTTCTACTCCCATAAGCCACGTAAAACATGCAACAACAAAGTAGAGGCGTCTAACTTGTTTTTGCAGGGAGTGTTTTCTGTGATATGGTATGGCCCAAGATGTGATGTGTATAATGTATGCGATGATCATGTTTTGTAATGTTTCACGACTTGCATGTCGATGAGTACACAACCGGCAGGAGCCATATGGTTGTCTTTATAATTGTGTATGACCTGTGTGTCAACTTCTTATGCGCCATGTAATAGTTTCACTTTATCGCTAAGTAGTTAGCAATAGTTGTAGTTGCTATTCGTGGTGGAGGCAATCATGGTGGAGTGATGGAGATCATGCCGGAACGCACAAGATGGAGATCATTGCGCGAAGATTGGCTATATCATGTCACATGAAGTTATATGCATGTGATGTTTATCCTTTTATGTATCTTATTATGCTTAGATCGCGACGGTAGCATTATAAGATGATTCCTCACTTAAAGATCAAGATAAAAACTGTGTTCTCCCCAAGTATGCACCGTTGCGGAAGTTCGTCGTGTCCAAGCATCATGTGATGATCGGGTGCTATAGACTCTACGCTCACATACAACGGGTGTAAGCCAGTTTTGCACACGCGGAAATACTTGGGTCTAACTTGACGAGCCTAGCATGTACAGACATGGCCTCGGAACACATGAACCAAAAGGTTAAGCATGAGTCATATGAATGATATGATCGACACTTCGTTGTCCACCATTGAAGCCACATCTCTTCTCGTGATGATCGGATTAGGTGTGGTGAATTTGGATCGTGTTCACTAAACAACTTGAGGGATGTTGAATTTAGTGGGAGTTCATCTAGTAATTTGATTAAGTTGAACTATTTATCATGAACATAGTCTAAATTGTACTTGCAAATACTGTAGATCACATGGCCAAGTCCAACTTCAACTTCAACGTTTTTGCTGAGATAGAAAAGCTTAGAAACAATGGGTCTAACTTCACCAAATGGTTCCGCATTCTGAGAATCATTCTCGCTGGCGGACAAAAGGACTATGTCCTTGAGAAAGCGCTAGGTGACGCCCCTGCTATAGATGCACCGGCTAATGAAAAAGCTGTTTATCAGTCGCGCAAGGATGATTATGATTTGATTAAGATCGCCATGTTGTATGCTATGGAATTGGATCTTCAAAATCGTTTTGAGGAGTTCGCTGGGCCCTTTGAGATTCTCGAGGACCTGAAAAACATGTTTCAAACTCAAGCCCGTTCTGAGAAATATGAGATCTCTAAGAAATTCTTTAACTACAAGATGGAGGAAGGGAGTTCCGTTAGTGAGCACGCCATTAAGATGTCGGGCTAGACTCAACGCCTTGAGCAACTGGACTGCAAGATTCCAGGAGCTCAAGATTGACAGAGTTCCATAGTCACTCCCTCCTAGCTACAAAAGTTTTGTAGTTGCTCACGATCAGATTGGTTCCACTGATATGATCATTGAGCTCTTCGCTAAGATGAAAGTAGCGGAGGTGGACATCAAAAAGAATAATCATGTGTTGATGGTCAACAAGCCCCCCAACTTCAAGAAGGGCGGCGACAAGCGCACTGCCCCTACTGAGAAGAAGCTCAAGTATGGTCCTAAGCTGGACACTGAGTGCTTCTATTGCAAGGACAAGGGTCACTGGAAGCGCAACTATCTGAAGTACTTAGCGGACAAGAAGGCTGGCACCATCAAAGGTATATTTGATATACATGTTATTGATGTTTTCCTTACTAGCCCTCGTTGTAGTGCCTGGGTATTTGATACCGGTTCAGTTGCTAATGTTTGTAACTCGAAACAGGAGCTACGGAATAGACGGCGTCTTGCGAGGGATGAGGTGACGATGCACGTTGGCAACGGATCAAGAGTTGATGTGATGGTCATCGGCACGCTCTCCTTAGTTTTACCTTCGGGATTAGTTTTAAACCTTAATAAGTGTTATTATGTGCCTGCGTTGAGCATGAACATTATTTCTGGATCTTGTTTATTGCAAGACGGTTATTCATTTAAATCGGAGAATAATGGTTGTTCTATTTATATGAGTAACATCTTTTATGGTCATGCACCGATTGTGAATGGTTTATTTCTTCTAAATCTCGAAAGGGATGAAACACACATCCATAACATTGAGGCTAAGAGATGCAAAGTAGATAGTGATAATACTACTTATTTGTGGCACTGTCGTCTAGGTCATATTGGTGTAAAGCGCATGAAGAAACTCCATTCTGATGGACTTTTGGAGTCTCTTGATTTTGAATCATTTGACACATGCGAACCATGCCTCATGGGCAAGATGATCAAAACCCCGTTCTCCGGTATGATGGAGCGAGCAACGGACTTGTTGGAAATCATACATACCGATGTATGCAGACCGATGAGTGTTTCGACGCGCGGTGGATATCGCTATTTTCTCACTTTTACCGATGACTTAAGTAGATATGGGTATGTCTATTTAATGAAACATAAATCTGAAACGTTTGAAAAGTTCAAAGAATTTCAGAATGAAGTGGAGAACCATCGTAACAGAAAGATTAAGTTTCTACGATCCGATCGTGGAGGTGAATATTTGAGTTATGATTTTCTCACGCATCTTAAAGCAAGTGGAATCGTTTCAGAACTCACGCCACCCGGAACACCACAGCGCAATGGTGTGTCTGAACGCCGGAACCGAACCCTATTAGATATGGTCCGGTCGATGATGTCTCTTACTGATTTGCCGTTATCATTTTGGGGTTATGCATTAGAAACCGCTGCATTCACTTTAAATAGGGCTCCATCTAAATCCGTTGAGACGACACCTTATGAACTGTGGTTTGGTACTAAACCTAAGTTGTCGTTTCTTAAAGTTTGGGGATGTGAAGCTTACGTCAAGAAATTTATGCCGGACAAGCTCGAACCCAAAGCGGAGAAATGCGTCTTCATAGGATGCCCTAAGGAAACTATTGGGTATACCTTCTATCACAGAACCGAAGGCAAAGTGTTTGTCGCAAAGAACGGTTCCTTTCTTGAGAAGGAGTTTCTCTCGAAAGAAGTGAGTGGGAGGAAAGTAGAGCTAGACGAGGTTATTGAACCTTCTCTTGAATTGGAGAGTAGCGCAACACTTGAAATTGTTCCAGTGCCGCCTGCACCAACAATATAGGAAGCTAATGACAAGGATCATGAAGCTTCGGACGATGCATCTACTGAACGTCGCAGGTCGACAAGGTCGCGTGCCCCTCCTGAGTGGTACGGCAACCCTGTCTTGACTGTCTTGTTAGTAGAAGACAGTGAACCTACGAACTATGAGGAAGCGATGATGAGCCCAGACTTTGAGAAATGGCTAGAAGCCATGAAATCCGAATTGGGATCCATAAGCGAAAACCAAGTATGGACTTTGGTGGACCCTCCTAGCGACCGAAAGGCCGTTGAGTGCAAGTGGATCTTCAAGAAGAAAACGGACGCGGATGGTAATGTTACCGTCTATAAAGCACGGCTTGTCGCGAAAGGTTTTCGGCAAGTTCAAGGTGTTGACTACAATGAGACTTTATCTCCCGTAGCGATGTTTAAGTCCATTCGGATTTTATTAGCAATTGCGGTGTTTCATGATTATGAAATATGGCAGATGGATGTCAAGACTGCTTTCCTCAATGGAAACATTGATGAAGAGTTGTATATGATGCAACCCGAAGGTTTTGTCGATCCTAAGGATGCTGATAAAGTATGCAAACTTCAGCGTTCCATTTATGGACTGAAGCAAGCATCTCGGAGTTGGAACCTTCGTTTTGATCAAGTGATCAAGAGCTTTGGATTTGTTCCAAATTGCTACGAAGCTTGCATCTACAAGAAAGTGAGTGGGAGCTCGGTGAAGTTTCTGGTACTATATGTGGATGACATATTGATTATTGGAAATGACATCAACATGCTTAACGATGTGAAGAGTTATTTGAACAAGTGTTTTTCAATGAAAGACCTAGGTGAAGCTGCTTATATATTGGGCATCAAGATCTATAGAGATAAACAAAGACGCCTGATAGCTTTAAGCCAGAGTACATACCTAGACAAAGTTCTGAAAAGGTTCAGAATGGATAAGGCAAAGAAAGGTTCGGTGCCCATGTTGTCAGGTAAGATATTGAGCAAGGCTCAGTATCCAGCTATGGTAAATGATAGGGAAGCTATGAGCAAAGTGCCTTATTCCTCGGCCATAGGTTCTATCATGTATGCCATGTTGTGTACTAGACCGGATGTGTCCAATGCCCTTAGTTTGACGAGCAGGTATCAAAGTGATCCAGGAGTGGAACACTGGACAGCCGTGAAGAACATCCTAAAGTACCTAAATAGGACTAAAGAAATTTTCTTAGTCTATGGGGGTGATGAACAGCTCGTCGTAAAAGGTTACGTCGACGCTAGTTTTGACACCGACAAGGATGATTCTAAATCTCAGACAGGATACGTGTATATTTTTAATGGAGGAGCTGTGAGCTGGAGAAGCTGCAAGCAAAGCGTGATCGCGAGATCTACAGTAGAAGCGGAATACATGGCTGCTGCAGAAGCGTCAAGTGAAGGAGTTTGGATCAGGAACTTCATCACTGAGCTTGGCGTGGTTCCAAGTGCATTGGACCCACTAGAGATATTGTGTGACAACACTGGCGCCATAGCACTCGCTAAGGAACCAAGATATCATCCAAATACCAAGCATATCAACCGCAAGTTTCATATAATCTGAGATTATATAGCAGATGGAGATCTGAAGATTAGCAAAGTACATACAGATCTGAATGTCGCAGATCCATTGACTAAACCTCTTCCACGTGTAAAACATGATCAGCACCTCAGAGCCATGGGTGTGAGATTGTTGCCAGATGTAAACTAGATTATTGACTCTAGTACAAGTGGGAGACTGTTGGAATTATGCCCTAGAGGCAATAATAAAGATGTTATTATTATAATTCTTGTTCATCATAATGTTTATATTCCATGCTAGAATTTTATTAAGCGGGAGACTGTTTATATTCCATGCTAGAATTGACTCTAGTGCAAGTGGGAGACTGTTTGTGAACAACACCGTGTCCCTAGTATGCCTCTATGGACTAGCTCATTGATTAATGATGGTTAAGGTTTCCTAACCATGGACATGAGTTGTCAATTAATAATGAGATCATATCATTGGGAGAATGATATGGTGGACAGACCCAAACTAAGCGAAGCAATTAGATCGTGTCATCGTGCTCGTCTTTGCGAAGCTTTTCCTATGTCAAATATTGTATTCCTTAGACCATGAGATAATACAACTCCCTGGTATCGGAAGAAAGCTTTGAGGTCATCAAACGTCATCCTATGAGAGGGTGATCATAAAGGTGTCTCTCAGGTGATCGGAAAGTATCTGTTGGGTTGTATGTATCGAGATGGGATTTGTCCCTCCCAAGTCGGAGAGATATACTTCGGGCCCACTCGGTAATCGATATCAACACCGCTTGCAAGCATGTGGTTAAAGAGTAAATCACAAAGTGATATCGGATTATGGAACGAGTAAAGTACTTGCTGTGAACGAGATTGAACTAGGTATGACGGTACCGACGATCGAATCTCGGGCAAGTAAAATATCGCGAGACGAAGGGAATATATATATGGGATTGATTGAATCCTGGCATTGTGGTTCATCCAATATAATCATTGATGAATGTGTGGGAGTCAATATGGGTTTCCAGACCCCGCTGTTGATTATTGATAGAAGATCATGTCTGCATATTCTCGAACCCGCAGGGTCACACACTTAACGTGTCTCGACGCTAGGATAGATTGGATAATTGGTTTATGAGTTTTTGTTCGGAGTCTCAGATGGGATCCGGGACATCACGAGAGGTTCCGGAGTGGTCCGGAGAATAAGATTCATATAAGGCAGTGCAGTTTTTGGAGTTCGGAATTGTTCCGGATTAATCGGTATTGTACCGGAAGCTTCTAGAACCTTCCGGAAGGGGACTAACGTGTCCACACCTTCCGGGAGGGGGCATGGGCCTATGAGGGAGTGCCCTGGCCGCATTGGGCCAGGGGCACAAGGCCCCATAGGGCCCAGCCGGCCAAAGAGGGTTTAAACCCTAGATAGAGCTTCTAGAAGGGGGGTTTCCTTGCCCCCCACTCCTCCTCCTTGGCCGCCGGCCTTGGCTTGGGGAAGGGGTCTAGGGTTGCCGCCTCACCCCTCTATATAAAGAGGGCTGGGGGCACACCACCCCCCACACCTTCCCCTCCAACCCTAGCCGCCCTGCTGCCCTCCTCTCTCCCTCCCGACTGTTTGTAGGCGAAGCCCTGCTGCAGAAATTCTCCACCATATACACCACGCCGTCGTGTTGTAGATCCAATCCATCTCTCCACCATACTTGCTGGTCCAAGGAAGGAGGAGACGTCGAGGTTCTGCACGTGTGCATCTCATGGAGGCACCGCCACTTGTGGTGCTATAGATCGGATCGCGAGGAGGAGAAGCGAGTACGACTACATCACCCACGTTCCGACTAACGTTCCGCTGTGCGAATCTTCAAGGGTATGAAGATCTAATCCAATCTCTCTCGTTTTTTGCATCTCCTAGATTAGATCTTGGCTTTCCCTCTGTTCGCATCCGTAGAAAATGTTGATTTACTATGCCGCGAAACCCTTCAACGTCTCCTACCCACGCCCCTATAAACAATATACCGGCCAGGGCATTGCCGCTTTGAACACCACCGATAAACTTACTGGTGGCGCTGAGAGTGCCCCCAGAGCGCTGAGACGCGTGCCTCCAGTTACCTTAGGCATTTACAAAAATTAATATTTAGACCAAGACAAACTGAGGCGCACCAGCTATTTACACACAAATTTGATCCATGGAATAAAAGGCTATCATTCGAATTTAAAATATATTACACATTATCACCCGCCGATATACATTGCATGGAGAGTGTCTGCAAGTCTAATCCATAGCTTCTCCAAAATCTTCTCAAAGATGCTTTCTTCATGACTTGCACCTCTCCTACCCGAGTTCGTCTCTGTAAGTCATTCGGCCTTCATAAACAAGCCTTCGACATGGTAAGTTGGCCATAGCTCCTGGAGCTGATGGAAAAATTGGGTTTTGGCCCAAGATGGAAAAGAAGGGTTTGTCTTTTTTAAAGTATATAAGTGGATTGCACTAGATCTTTCCATCAGTTCAGACTTTTGGTTGCGTTGGCTAGTGCATAAAGCTTGACATGGTATCAGAGCCTAAGGTCTCGAGTTCGAGTCCTGGCTTTCGCAATTTATCCTAAAATTGCTGTTGACCCCTCTGTGTCCACGTATAGGCCTCTTGAGTCATACGTGAGTTTTGCGCGTCATCGCTCTCTTCCGGTTGCACGTGCTGACTTTTCCCCATGTCAAGCTTTGTATTTTATTCATTGATGATTTTTCTCGGTACACTTGGTTGTATTTTATGCGCTCTCGCAGTGAAGTGCTCTCTCCATATATCAGCGTTTTGCGGCCATGGTCCATACTCAATATTCTACCCTCATTCGTGTGTTTCGCGCTGATTTTGCTGGTGAGTATATCTCCCAGATGTTGCGAGGTGTTCTTGCTGCACTCTTGCTCAGTTCTCCTGTCCTGGCGCACATGCCCAGAATGGCGTTGCTGAGCGTAAGCATCGCCATCTTCTTGAGACCACTCGTGCCATGATGATTGCTTCTTCTCTTCCGCCGCATTTCTGGGCTGAGGCTGTCGCTACATCGGCTTACCTCATCAATATTCAGCCTTCTGCCGCTCTGCAGGGTGGTATCCCTCTTGTGCGCCTATCTGGACAGTCTCCAGACTACTCCATGCTTCGCTTGTTTGGTTGTGTTTGCTACGTTCTCCTTGCTCCTCGCGAACGCACCAAACTGACCGCTCGGTCTGTTGAGTGTGTCTTCCTTGGATACAGTGATGAGCATAAGGGCTATCTCTATTGGGATCCCGTTGATCGTCGGATACGTATCTCTAGTGATGTTATTTTTGATGAGACGCGCCCTTTCTATCCTCGTCCCACCGCTGGTACCTACCCGGTGGAAGATATCTCTTTTCTCCTCTTTCTTGACACACCTCCTTCTACTCCTATTGTGTCTTCTTTAGGATCTTCTCCCCCTGATGTCTCTTCTTCGACACCGTCCTCCTCTGCTCCTTCTAGTTCTCCTAGTTCTCCTCGTTCTCCGGAGTCTTCCTCTACTATTCCCTCTTCTTCATCGTCGTCTCCTGAGTCGTCTTCCTCTGATGAGCTTCCCTCTACTCGTCATGTTCGTCAACGTCGTGCCCCCAACCGTTACTCTCCTAGTCAGTATGGTTTTTCTGTTGCCTCCGAGCCGACTTATTATCGGGATGCTGAGCATCATCCTGAATGGCAACTGGCCATGGCTGAAGAGATTGTTGCGCTTGAGCGCACTGGCACCTGGGATATTATTTCTCCCCCTCCCGGTGTTCATCCTATCACGTGTAAGTGGGTTTATAAGATTAAGACCCGCTCTGATGGATCTCTTGAGCGCTATAAAGCGCGTCTTGTGGCTCGTGGTTTTCAGCAGGAGCATGGTCGTGACTATGATGAGACCTTTGCTCATGTGGCTCATATGACCATTGTGCATACTCTTCTTGCTGTTGCTTATGTTCTTCACTGGTCTGTGTCCCAGCTTGATGTTCAGAACGCCTTTCTCAATGGCGAGTTGAGTGAGGAGGTTTATATGCAGCCTCCTCCTGGGTATTCTGTTCCCGAGGGTAGGGGTGGGCATTCGGGTTTTTCGGTTAATTCGGTTCGGTTTTTCGGGTTTTTCTATAATTCGGTTTCTATAAAATAGGCACCGAAATTATTTCGGTTTTCTAATTAATTAATAGTTCGGTTAGTAGAGAATTTGGTTCGGTGTTCGGTTTTTAACCGAACTTCTGAAAATAACAACATTGTGTCATAATTTATGTCAGATCCATACGAGCTAAACCACTCATCGGCGCACCGGAAGCAACCTTCAGGTCGTTGAGTACCTGAAGCTATACATGGCTAGCCGATGTCTTGAACGCATATGTAGAAAAAAAACATAATAAGCATGATGTTTGTCTTGCTCGTTCAAAAAAAAATAATGTCTATCTTCCAAGCTGTATACATTCAAAAAATTATATGTGTTGAGAGTTCAGCTAAAATACATGATTATATCTGAAATAGGAAAAAAATTGAAAGACTTCCAAAAAAATTCATAGACACAATTGACAGTTAAACCACGAACATGTATGTGCATATGGCTAGAGACATACGTACATGCATGGGCTGCCTGTCAGCTTTTGCACGCATGTTTTTTTGTCGTATGAGCTAGTATCTACATACAGTAATGTACGCCTGGGACAGAATCACAAATATATTTAGCTCTGTCACGTATATTTTTCGGTTTGTACGGTTATTTCGGTTAACAGAGAGTCAAAACCGAATTAATATTTATAAATTCGGTTAATCATATTTACTAACCGAAATTAGTTTCGGCTAATTCGGGTTCGGTGTATTCGGTTTCGATTCCGCTTAATTCGGTTTCGGTGTTCGGTTTCGGTTTTTTATGCCCACCCCTACCCGAGGGGATGGTTTGTCGTCTTCGATGTTCTCTTTATGGCCTCAAATAGGCCCCTCGTGCCTGGTTTGAGCACTTTGCTTCTGTAGTGACTGCTGCTGGTTTCTCCCCTAGTGCTCATGATCCAACGTTGTTTGTTCACACTTCTCCTCATGGACGCACTCTTCTTCTTCTCTATGTTGATGATATGATCATTACTGGTGATGATTCTGAGTATATCGCCTTTGTTAAGACTCGTCTTCGTGATCAGTTTCTTATGACTGATCTTGGTCCTCTTTGATACTTTCTTGGGATTGAGGTTTTCTCCACTTCTGATGGCTTTTACATCTCCCAGGAAAGGTATATTCAGGATCTTCTTACTCGTGCTGCTCTTGGGGATGAGCGCACTGTTGAGACCCCTATGGAGCTTAATGTTAAGCTTCAACCTACTGATGTGATCCTCTTACTGATTCGACGCGTTATCGTCATCTTGTTGGGAGTCTTGTTTATCTTGCTGTCACTCGTCCTGACATCTCTTATCCTGTTCATATTCTCAGTCAGTTTGTTTCTGCTCCTACCACTATTCACTATAGTCATCGTCTCCGTGTTCTTCGTTATCTTCGTGGTACGATCACTCGTCGCCTTTTCTTTCCTCGTTCCAGCTCCAGTGCTATTCGGACTCTACGTGGGCGAGTGATCCTTCGGATCGCTGTTCACTTTCTGCTTACTGTGTGTTTCTTGGTGGTTCGCTCATTGCTTAGAAGACGAAGAAACAGACAGCGGTTTCCTGTTCGAGTGTTGAGGCTGAGTTGTGTGCTATGGCCTTGTTGACTGCTGAGGTGACCTGGTTACGGTGGTTACTTGCGGATTTTGGGGTCTCTATTACCACACCCACTCTGGTTTTGTCTGACAGTACAGGTGCTATTAGTGTTGCACATGATCCGGTCAAGCATGAGCTTACCAAGCATATTGGTGTTGATGCTTTCTATACACATGCTCAGGTGCAGGCTCAGGTTGTTGCGCTTCAGTATGTGCCTTCAGATTTACAGTTGGCGGATTTATTTACAAAGGCACAGACCAGAGCGCAGCATGATTTCTTACTCTCCAAACTCAGTGTTGTGGATCCACCATGAGTTTGAGAGGGGGTGTTAAAAGTGTATAAGTGGATTGCACTGGATCTTTCCATCAGTTCGGACTTTTGGTTGCGTTGGCTAGTGCATAAAGCTTGACATGGTATCAGAGCCTAAGGTCTCGAGTTCGAGTCCTGTCTTTCGCAATTTATCCTAAAATTGTTGTTGACCCCTCTTTGTCCATTTATAGGCCTCTTGAGTCATACGTGAGTTTCGCGCGCCGTCGCTCTCTTCCGGTTGCACGTGCTAACTTCTCTCCGTCACACGTGAGAGGGGTGTTGAAGTGTATAAGTGGATTGCACTGGCCCTTTCCATCAGTTCGGACTTTTGGTTGTGTTGGCTAGTGAATAAAGCTTGACAGTCTTCTCCTCTCTACAGAAACCTCCAAAGTTCTACTCGACGGGAAGTAGGGGCCTTCTACTTTTAATGCTAGAGGGTTGCGCCAGGGATACCCGATCTTGCACATGTTTTTTATCTAGGAAATTGACCATCTCCATCATCGTTTCCACCTCGATCGCCATGGAGCAAGGCATCCTTTGCCTGATCGGGACCAAGCCCATGCGATTCATTATCCAGATGATGCACTAGTGCAGAAAGGCCCATACGTCCCGGTTGGTAAGGGGCATTAGTCCCGGTTACCCCACCGGGACGGGGCAATCGGGACTAAAGCCCCAACCTTTAGTCCCGGTTGCCCTACCAACCGAGACAAAAGGGGGTACACGTGGCCGCGGCAGAGGGCGAGGGGGGGTGGAGCAACCTTCCCGGTTCGTAACACGAACCGGGACAAATAAACTTCTGTCGCGGCAGAGATTTGGCACATTTCTCTGCCGCGGCAGAGAATTCATTTTGACAACTTTTGTTGTCGCGGCAGCATTTTGGCCACTTTGTGCCGCGGCAGAGAATTCATTTATGTTGTTTTATTGTTTATTTAGTGTTTTGCACTCATCAATGAAGGAACCATTATATTACACAAGATCATCATGACAATATTACATTCGATAGATGGATCGAGTTCATGCACTACATACAAAAATTGCTCTTTGTACAATCCCTATTGTTTATACACACCCGAATAGTATTACCCTTTTGGGTTTAGGACTTCTGCATCCAAGAATCCCGCCAATTCCTCCTGAATTGCTCGTACGCGATCCTTTGGCAGAAGACCGTCCCGTAGACGTTCGATCTAATTTAAAAAAGGTGTCAGCCTATATGAATGAAACTAAACACAATTTGATGGTAATTAAAAACTATAGAAATTGTTTGCATACGTGGAGTTGCTCTAAATTTCTGCCCTTCTCATCGCACGTCTGTCGGATGAACTCGCAAACATAGTATCCACATAGATTGTTACCTGGTCCCTGCGTTAGGCACTTTACGAGAACATAGTTCAATCAAAATAATAATCAAGCATGATAATAACGGTATCAAAACTAGAATCAAAGAGATGCGCGGATATAGCTAGTGGTGCTTACATCTAGTGCTTGAAATGTAAGCTCCGCTTTCCAAACACCCCTAGCCTTGTTGGTGAACCATTTCCAAGCGCTGCCCGGCGAAGAAAACAAATAAAATAAGTTATTAATTACTTGATAACATAAAGTTCACGAACGTTGCCGATATAGTGTCGTAATGATTAGAATTACTGCTGGAGAAGCATCTGCATGTCCTTCCACTGCTCAAGGGGTTTATGTTTCGAGTCCATGACTAGTACACGCCCTTTGTCAAGTTGAATGATTAACAGAATATAGTGGAAGATGCAAATGCATAACTAATAAATTATATACTTAACATCGAGTAAGCGAAATAGAAAGTGTATACAAGACAATAACACTCACTCGAAGTTATAAGGAAATAGTATTTCCCTTCTGGTTTCTTGAAACCTTAACGCATGTACTATATTATCCTCCATATCCTGGGGGCTTGTTTTGAGATTATCTTGATGAACCCAATATGGGTCAATGAAGCCAATGTCATAGATTTGTCCTCTGCTGCATTCGAGAATCTTCATTCTACATATTACAGTATGATTATATACATGCAATAAACAAGGTGAGATAGTTGGAGACTAAATTAATTACAGAATTAGTACTTACAGACAATAGGCACTGATGATCGATTTGTCCAAGGCGACTTGATTGAATAATTGAAATAGTTCATCAAATTCAATGGATATCAGGTCATCTATTTCTTTCCTATAATGCTTTTTTGTAACCTTCAGCACTATCCAGATAGCCCCGGCCTTTGTGGCATGCATGTACCAGTTATGCAATCTTTGCATTTTTGTTGGAAGATTATTTACCTCCTCAGGCTTCACGAGAGGTTTGCCATACTGGTATTTGTATGCTACTTCACTCACGGGGAAGTACTCTAACTGGGATAAGTACTGGGCAATACTCATACCTTGAGCAGCGGCAGCTTCTCCGTATTCCGCAACTACCTCTGGATCATACTTCTCTTCGGCCCCATATTTGCTCGACCCCACATTGGTATGGGAAATCACCTTGAGAGGGGCGCAAGACTGTTTTGCTTGTTCTCCGAGCTGGGCAACAGATTTCTCGCTTGCATTGGTACTGCTCTTCGAGACTTGTTGTGTCGCATGTGACTTGAGAATAGAACGCTCATAGTCTGATGACAGCTTTGGCTCGGGTTGATGAAGAGTCTTTAGCATTTTCAACACTCTGGCTTTTTCTTCTTTGGTGCTGGGGAACTCTGGCTCTTTCGGCCGCCTCAGCTTAGAGAAAAACGCTGTCGTTTTCGCATCAACGATCGCCGTAGTCTCCTCTTCTGTACAGTCATAAGCTCTCTTGGGAGGAACCTTTGGTACTTTTGGAAGAGGCTCTTGTTTACGTTTCGGCGATCGCTTTCCACGACGCAGAGTAGCGGTACGCTTACGCTTTTTATCCTGAGGCGTTGGCGATGGCTCCCGCGGTGATGGCTGCGCCGGAGATTGGTGAGGCGACGGAGTCGGGTGAGGCGACGAAGACGGCTGCCGCGGCGGCGACGATCTCGCTGGAGACGGGTGAGGCTGCGGCGAAGATGGCCTTGGCGTGTGATTTCGAAGCACGATACATTTCTTTGGCCATAGAATGGTGGCGTTTGTTGCGTCTCCCAGTACAGTCACATCCCCTTCACCTGCAGGGTAGTCAAGATCCAAAACTTCAAAGGTGGGCATGATTTCATCCACCCCGACAATAGCGTAGCCCTTTGGAACCGGACGACAGTGGTAAGTTGGTGTGGGTCCAATTGGTAAGGCATAGCCGACCGCCACCTTCATTGATATGTTCACAACTTTGACATGTAGCTCGCAGTGTGTCATCTATGTGATATCATCCATTGGGTAGCCAATAGGAGCCATCGTCGGTGCACCATCCTCATCGTCATTGTCATCACCCGGGACCTCGGTGGAAGCCACACTGCTTTTTCGATTATTTGATAGGCCGGTAGCATCGAACGCAGTGTGCTGCTGAGATGGGCCGGTAGGTCTTTGCTCTTTAAGTGCGTTAATTTCATCTTGTTGTTGCTTTATTCGTTCTTCAATTATACGCATTTGCTCTTTCTGAATATCTGCTTCAACTTCTGCCTTGTCCTTTATCCTCTGATGGCTTCTATTAGGATATTTCTTCCTCTCTTCGGGAAACCAGTCCTCCATGGTTTGGAGCCGCTTGTGCCTCGTGTTCATCCATCATGTTCTTTATTTCCAAGGGCGAGTGTGAGCTCATCATTCTCTCTATCGGGAATGAAGTCCCCATCTTTAACAGCCTTTACTGCTTTTCTAATCTTCTCGATTGGCAAGGGGTCTTCTGTATGTCGTATGTTATATATACACATCCCTTCCGAGTCCAACGTGCCCCCATGCCCGTAAAACCAATTCCTTGCACGTTCTACCCAATCGTCTGTCTCTGGGGTGATCTTTTTAGCACGTAGTTCATTCTCAAGTTTCTTCCACTTAGGAATGCCAACCCTGTAGCCACCTTGCCCCATAGTATGGTGATACTTCTTGTTAGCAGCATTCAGCTTATTCGTTGTAGACATTTTCTTAGCTTTTTCTGATGTCTTGTAATTCACAAACTCAGCCCAGAATGGTTTTATCTTCTCAAACTGAATCTTCTTGAAATCCGGAGTCTTCTCTTTCACGACATAGTCAAGGTGCAATCTTTTCTTCCAGTTGGTGAAACACTGGGCCATCTTCTTCATATCCCACTCCCTGACCTTAGCATCCATGGCTCTCCCATGTTCTAAGGCGTCCTCAACTGGATCCTCCGCATTTGGATCTAGCTCTATCTTCGGTAGTTTGAAATTAAGCATGAGCCTCTTCCACAGTAAATCTTTGGCCTTGTTAGGGACAAACAAACATGTTCCCTCTTCTTACGCATCAACATGCCTATTACAATTTTGAATGGTGATCGGGATTAAGTCCCTAACGATTACTCCGCATTGTGCCACAAATTTGATTGCAACAACTTCGGGAGCCGTTAGTTTGCCATCTTCAGCGATATCTTCGATCCTGAACCTCTCATGGTCTTCCAACTTTTTGGTTGGGCCTCGTCCGCTCTTTTCAGTAGATTTGTTTGATCCGGAGGGCTAAAAGAAGAAAGATCGTCATTACTATTTCTATATAGATAGCAGATGATTAATTAATGAATTAATTATATTACATGCACCTCGCCAGAGCGGTCGTCTTCTCGATTACACAAGGAATCGCCTTCTCCCTCGCGGAAGGCATCACCTTCAACCTCAAACAAGTCGTCTCTTCCGGCAAAAACATGATCACCCTCACCGGAGTTGTTCAGAAACGTCGATACATCTAAATTTTCTTCCCCGCGGATCACACCTTGGATCAACACTTCCTTTTCTTCGTCTCTGTCGTGTGGGTCCATATTTTCTGCATAGGTGGAAAAACAGATAAGTCAAAGCGGCTAAGGGAGAATGTTAGGTATGATGTTGAGAGATATAAACCCTAATTTAGAGAAACCCTAATATATACATACACAATAATAAAAATGAATTTACAATATCATAAACCCTAATTCGGAGAAACCCTCGGGCTCGGATCCTATTGCGAAGAACAAATACCGGAAAGAAAGGCGGCAATCAATACATGGCATACTACATGCGCAATCAATATGTACATCAGCAGAGGGGGTAGTTTTTCATCGGGTCTGGGGCTACCCACAGTGACTGACCAGTGGGGCCGAAGACTAATAATACCTAACTAATTAATAAACCTAATAATACCTAACTAATAATAAACCTAATAATACAAACTAATAAACCTAATAAACCTAATATGCTAGGAGCAGTGGATCAGGTAATATAAGTTCAAAGGGGTAATGCAATAGATAGGACACGCTATCTATCGATAAAAGACCACAGTAGAATCGTATGCATCATGGCAAGAATTGAAATGCTTTCGAAATCATAGGATTATAGCATGGTAGGGTTATGCTTGCCTTTGCCTGTTGATAGCCGAAAGCAGAGCTTCAGGATACTTGTACTTGACTTGATTACAGTTGGTCAAGTATTTGTCTTCGAGCTTCGACGGTGCTGATCTCTGGCTTCGATCTCGATCTCGATATCGTATTATACCGGGAAGAACCAAACACCGGAAAGAAAGGGAAACAATTAACACATGGCACCAATGCGATGCTCAAGAAATTATGATGATATGACAAGTTGAATTGCATTGAAATGTAACCCCAAAGCATGCTCGACAATTAATCGGGGTTCCGAGGGGTGAAAACCCTAACTCGGAGAAACTCCAGAATCACCTGTGAGGGGTTACTATGTTCTTCTAATTAAACTTGTTATGAACATTTTGATATATTATACATATTTTTCTGAGTTATAATGAATTACTTATTGAATTTACAAGATTATTACATTTTCTGGAATTATTTAATCAATTTAAATGGAATTATTGCATCACTGTGACATCAGCACAGGGGTGAAGGTCATTTGTCACCGGGGCAGAGGCTACCCACTACGGCTGACAGGTGGGGCCGAGGCCACGTCGTCAGCCACGCAAGCGAATGGGGCCAGGGAGGGGGTTTGACTTGGTTGACCCACAGGCTGGCGTCACAATGACATCAGCCTGACATAACCCGACGGTGAACCTCTCAGGCGATGCACGGGGACAGCGAAGGATGGCTCGGAGGACTATGCGGGTAGGCAGGTTGGACAGAGCGCAGCACGGCGACCATATGGTGGTGGCGCCGCCCTGTTTTGGCAGCCGAATCTACGTCGGCGAGCATGAACTGCAGCGGTGGAAAGAGACGCTCGACGCGGGATCGAAACAGAGCGAGATGGAGGACGGGAGAGGATCCAGGAGGAAGGAGAGCTCACCACGAGCATGATGGGGTGGTTGGGGAAGCACGGCGTGGCCGGGAGCGGTAGTATTTGGCGGTGACGTCCGTCGGAGCAGGAGATCTTCGGGCTCGATTCCGGCAAGAAGGAGGCTCCCCTGCTTGCGTGTGTTGGCTAGAATGACGAGGGTGACAGTGCGCGGACAGGACGGAGACGGCGAGCTCGGGCAGCCTGCCGGCGTCGGGGGCGGTTCCTGTGCGCGCATCGGTGAGAAACAGAGAAGTGAGATGGGGAAGAAGAAGAGGAGGCAAGCGAGTTATAACCAAAGGACCTTTTCTCCCGGTTGGTGGCTCCAACCGGGACTAAAGTGTCATACGTCTCGGTTGGAGGCTCCAACCGGGACGTATACTCCACTTTTTTCAGCAGACCAAGGGTTGGCGCGTGCAGGGGTCTTTAGTCACGGTTGGTGGCTCCAACCGGGACATATGACCCTGTTTTCAAAAAAATTCAGGAATTTTCACTCTGTTCCCGCCTTATTTTTTATTTTGGGGTTTAAATTTGTAATGTTTTTTAAATGATAATTACTTTGTAATTTAGAAAAACTTTAAACATAAAAAGTGTTTGAATTTGAATAACTAATTCAAAACCATTTTCTGTTTTTAAAAATAATTAATGTAACCATTTAAACTATGAACCATTTAAAATTAAAAATGAATTAACTTATATTTTTTGAATATTAATTTGGAATTTAGAAAAACTTTAAACATAAAAAGTGTTTGAATTTGAATAACTAATTCAAAACATTTTCTGTTTTAAAAAATAATTAATGTAACCATTTACAATTAAAAATGAATTAACTTATATTTTTTGAATATTAATTTGGAATTTAGAAAAACTTTAAACATAAAAAGTGTTTGGATTCGAATAACTAATTAAAAACCATTTTCTATTTTTAAAAAATAATTAATGTAACCATTTAAACTATGAACCATTTAAAATTAAAATGAATTAACTTATATTTTTTGAATATTAATTTGGAATTTAGAAAAACTTTAAACATAAAAAGTGTTTGGATTTGAATGAATAATTCAAAACCATTTTCTATTTTAAAAAATAATTAATGTAACCATTTAAAATATGAACCATTTACAATTAAAAATGAATTAACTTATATTTTTTGAATATTAATTTGGCATTTAGAAAAACTTTTAACATAAAAAGTGTTTGGATTTGAATAACTAATTCAAAACCATTTTCTGTTTTTAATTTTGATTTGAATTAACTTATATTTTTTATATATTAATGGGCGGGAAAAAAGGACGGGAAATAATGGGCGGAAAGAAATTTTATTAGGATAGAACTGGAATTAAAGTACATAACGCAACTAACACAAAGTTACATAGAAGAACTGAGTACGAGTGGGATGGGAAATATTGGCCGTCGTCGCTGTCGTCGTCGGGTCGCCGTAGTTGAACCTTGAAGGCTGAGTACGAGTGGGATGGACTTGAGGGTAGCGCAGGCCGGGGCTAGAGTCGGCGGCCGTGTCGTATGCCATGACGCTCTAGAGAGTCCGGCCGCGCCACCACAGCCGACGGCCGGCCTCGTTGAAGTTCGAAGGAGGTGGGCCATCCTCCTCGTGCCTGGCGAGCGCCCTCTCACGCCGATCCACGAATAAGGCTTCCCAAGTCGGGAAATAGTTGGGATGCCATCTAGGATTCCTCCGCTGCTCCAGCGTGAGCTCAAAGTAGTAGTAGTTCGTGATGGCCATCCGGCGCGCCACACCTAGAGGGACAGGAGGAACCGGCACGCCTCCGGCGCTTAGCATCCAGCCGAAGGAGACACAGTATCCCGGCGGGCAGGGGTAGTTCGAGGCGCAAAGCGCCTCGTCCTCCCTAGGAGTTAGTGCTACGGTGGAAGTCATGGGAAAGAGTGATGAGGTTGCAGATATGAGTCTAGAGATGTGCAATGATAATGGAGGCCAACCCTACATATATATATAGTGAGAAATGACAGGAAGATAACTGGAGGGAAGAACTTGCGGGAAGAACTGGCAGGAAAAACTGGCGGGAAGAAATGACGGGAAGAAAAATGGTGGGAAGAAATGGCGGGAAAAAGTGGCTCATTTAGAACTTGCATTGGATCTCTGAAGAAACCACATATTGCGAGTCCAAAAATGATTTTTTCAAAAAATCACGGGCGATAGATCATGTACCTGTAGTACAAAATGGACCCACTTCCTACCGATTCGGCAGACATCTGTCCTTTTTATCCGGGATGGACGAAAAGGGGTCTAGTATTTTAGGAAAATGGGACGGTAGCATTCTGAAACAGAATTTTGGTGGTTACTTCACAAAATGACCCTTTTTTGCGCTCGGAAAATGGAAAAGGGCTTTTCCGTGCGACAAAAAGGAAAACTTCCTCCTGCAACATTGTTCTCCGTACCAATGTCCACATGCATGCATTATATGGGCACAACATCACAAACTATGCCGTGATTCAGCACATAACATCGGTCATTGGACCGAAAGCCATGAAACCTCGAACATGATAGGTCATATTGTGAAGGTTTTTCGAGACATGATCAATATACAAAGTCTGATATTTTTCCTTTCAACTATGTCACATAATATGACACCACGCGAAGGATTTTCATTGTTCGGATTTATTTTGAATTTATTATGCCCGTTTTGAATTTTTTGAATTTCTAACTATGGTCAAACCGGCGTGCATGAAGATAGGGCACGAGCATCGTTAGAACTTGCATTGGATCTCTGAAGAAACCACATATTACGAGTCTAAAAATGATTTTTTCAAAAAATCACGGGTGATAGATCATGTACTTGTAGTACAAACCAGACCCACTTCCTACCGATTCGGCAGACATTTGTCCTTTTTACCCGGGATGGACGAAAAGGTTTGAGATGTCCCGGTTGGGAGATTGTCCATGTAAGGTGGTCAAGTATTTTAGGAAAATGGGACTGTATCATTCTGAAACAGCATTTTGGTGGTTACTTCACAAAACGACCCGTTTTTTGCGCTCGGAAAATGGAAATGGGCTTTTCCGTGCGACAAAAAGGAAAACTTCCTCCTGCAACATTATTCTCCATACCAATGCCCACATGCATGCATAATATGGGCACAACATCACAAACTATGTCGTGATTCGGCACATAACATCGGTCATTTGGACCGAAAGCCATGAAACCTCGAACATGATAGGTCATTTTGTGAAGGTTTTTTGAGACATGATCAATATACCAAGTCTGGTATTTTTCCTTTTAACTATGTCACATAATATGACACCACGTGAAGGATTTTCATTGTTCAGATTTTTTTTGAATTTTTCATTGTTCGGATTTTCAATATACTAAAGGTTCATCTTTAGTCCCGGTTGGAGGGATTTCGGCAGGCTAGGCCAGGCAGCACTAATGATAGGGGTGAGTGTCGACATTATGTCGTGCGGCGTGTACCTTGTCCCGGATGGTGTCACCAACCGGGACTAAAGATGAACCTTTAGTCCCGGTTGGAGACACCAACCGGGACAAAACACAAGTCAGCACTAATAATAGGGGTGAGTGTCGACATTATGTCGTAAGTGTCGACACTATGCCGAGCTGCTTGTACTATAAATAGGCATCCTTGTGAGTCCAATCCTCCAGCCAGATTGAGGCATCTTCAATATTGTTTTCGAGAGCAGGGACACCACTACGACCAGTTTCAGGGTGATGCCGCCGGATCCCAGTCCTCCGGCATCTCCAAGAAACTGGTCATAGAGGCACTCCCTAATATGTGAAATTAGTTAGCTCCCAGGTGTATTAATCTAGTTAGAGAAGTTACAATCTGCAAGATGGTTTTCGAGAGAAGGGACACCACTACGACCAGTTTTAGGGAGATGCCGCCGGATCCCAGTCCTCCGGCATCTCCAAGAAACTGGTCATAGAGGCACTCCCTAATATGTGAAATTAGTTAGCTCCCAGGTGTATTGATCTAGTTAGAGAAGTTACAAGCTGCAAGATGGTTTTCGGGAGCAGGGACACCACTATGACCAGTTTCAGGGAGATGCCGCCGGATCCCAGTCCTCCGGCATCTCCAAGAAACTGGTCATAGAGGCACTCCCTAATATGTGACCTCGCGCGTTTGGATATCAGATCTTAATGGTAAGTACGAATCGGGACAACTTCTTCATAGTCCCGCTCCAGCCACAAAACGGGACTAACACTCAAGACATTTATTAATATTAAAAACTGAGACTACAAAACCGGGACTAAAGTCCCCCCTATATATAGTCCCGGTCAAGCCACAAACCGCGAAAGATATCCTTCGGTCAAGCCACAAACCGCGAAAGACATGAACTAGAGTTACATAATATGAGCATGAACTTCTTGGCATATGTCCTTCCTTATGATCGCTTCAGACATAACCATAGAGCATCTTATTTACTTAATGGAATGCTTGGGTCAGTTTTCACTGTGAAGGGCGGAATTTCATCAAACTTATTATAATCTTCTAACATGTCTGTCTTGTCCTCGATTCCCACGATGTTTCTTTTCCCTGAAAGAACTATGTGATGCTTTGGCTCATCATATGATGTATTCGTTTGCATATTTTTTCTTTTTTTTGGTCTGGAGGACATATCCTTCACATAGAAAACTTGAAACACATGATTGGCTAGGACGAATGGTTCATCTCTATAAACAAGATTGTTGAGATACATTATTGTCATTCCGTACAACTGGTCTATCTTTACCCCTTCCCCATTCAGGTTGACCCATTTGCAGCGAAACAAAGGGACCTTAAAAGAGACTCCATAGTCTAGTTCCCATATCTCCTCTATGTAACCATAGTATGTGTCCTTTTGTCCATTCTCGTTTATTGCATCAAAGCGGACACCATGATTTTGGTTGGTGCTCTTTTTATCTTGGGCGATCGTGTAGAATGTATTCCCATTTATTTCGTACCCTTGGAAATTCAATACAGTAGAAGATGGTAACGCGGCCAAAAAGTATAGCTGATCTCCAACTGTGGTGTCATTCAAGAGATGTGTCCGCATCCAACCACCGAAAGACTTCATGTGTTCATCTGTAATCCATGATTCAGGCTTCCCCGGGTTTTTGGAGCGTACAATATTCTTGTGTTCCTCGATATACGGAGCTACCAAGGTGGAATTATGTAGAACTGTGTAGTGTGCTTTAGTGAAAGAATCCACATCCCTACATATCATTGCTTTCTTTCCCAGCGTGCCTTTTCCACTTAGTCTTCCCTCATGCCGCGAGTCAGACACACCAATCGCCTTAAGGTCAGGAATAAAGTCAACACAAAACTCAATGACCTCCTTTGTTACATATCCCTTGGAGATGCTTCCTTCTGGTCTAGCACGGTTATGAACATATTTCTTTAAGACTCCCATGAACCTCTCAAAGGGGAACATATTATGCAGAAATACCGGACCGAGAATGACAATCTCTTCCACTAGGTGAACCAGGAGATGTGTCATAATATTGAAGAAGGATGGTGGGAACACCAACTCAAAACTAACAAGACATTGTACCACATCCTTCTGTAACCTTGGCAGAATATCTGGATTGATTACCTTCTAAGATACTGCATTGAGGAATGCACACAGCTTCACAATGGGTACTCGAATATTTTCCGGTAGAAGCCCCCTCAATGCAATCGGAAGCAACTGCGTCATAATCACGTGACAGTCATGAGACTTCAGGTTTTGGAACTTTTTCTCTGCCATATTTATTATCCCCTTTATATTAGATGAGAATCCATAGGGCACCTTGATACTGTAAATGACTTCAAAAAAGATTTCCTTCTCTGCTTTGGTAAGAGCATAGCTGGCACGACTTAAGTGACGCCCTTTATCCGTCTTGTTCTGTGTATGCATGTTCTTTGGGTCTTTCATAATTTGTTGGTCCTCCCGTGCTTCTGGTGTATCTTTTGTCTTCCCATACACGCCTAGGAATCCTAGCAGGTTCACGCAAAGATTCTTCGTCATGTACATCATGTCGATTGAAGAACGAACACGCAGGACTTTCCAATATGGCAGCTCCCAAAATATAGATTTCTTATTCCACATGGGTGCATGTCCTGTAGCGACGTCGTTCGAAACCGATTGACCGTCGGGGCCCTTTCCAAAGATTACTTCTATGTCCTTGACCATACCAAATACATCATCACCAGCAGGGAGTTCAGGCTTCTTCCGGTGATCTGCCTCACCTTTGAAATGCTTGCCTTTCTTTCTTACGGGATGATTGGTCGGAAGAAATCGTCGATTCGCCAGGTACACAACCTTCTTGTATTTATGCAAATATGTACCTTCAGTCTTATCTAAATAGTGTGTGCATGCCTTATATCCCTTGTTGTCTGTCCTGAAAGGTTACTAAGAGCAGGCCAATCATTGATGGTTACGAATAGCAACCCTCGTAGATCAAATGGCTCATGTTTGTTCTGTTGGAATTATGCCCTAGAGGCAATAATAAAGATGTTATTATTATAATTCTTGTTCATGATAAAGTTTATGTTCCATGATAGAATTGTATTAAGTGGAAACTTTAATACTTGTGTGGTTTGTAAACAACACCGTGTCCCTAGTACGCCTCTATGGACTAGCTCATTGATCAATGATGGTTAAGGTTTCCTAACCATAGACATGAGTTGTCAATTGATAATGAGATCATATCATTGGGAGAATGATATGGTGGATAGACCCAAACAAAGCAGAGCAATTAGATCGTGTCATCGTGTTCGTCTTTGCGAAGCTTTTCCTATGTCAAATATTGTATTCCTTAGACCATGAGATAATGCAACTCCCTGGTATCGGAAGAAAGCTTTGAGGTCATCAAACGTCATCCTATGAGAGGGTGATCATAAAGGTGTCTCTCAGGTGATCGGAAAGTATCTGTTGGGTTGTATGTATCGAGATGGAATTTGTCCCTCCCAAGTCGGAGAGATATACTTCGGGCCCACTCGGTAATCGATATCAACACCGCTTGCAAGCATGTGGTTAAGGAGTTAATCACAAAGTGATATCGGATTACGGAACGAGTAAAGTACTTGCTGTGAACGAGATTGAACTAGGTATGACGGTACCGACGATCGAATCTCGGGCAAGTAAAATATCGCGAGACAAAGGGAATATATATATGGGATTGATTGAATCCTGGCATCGTGGTTCATCCGATATGATCATCGATGAATGTGTGGGAGTCAATATGGGTGCCCAGACCCCGCTGTTGATTATTGATAGAAGATCATGTCTGCATATTCTCGAACCCGCAGGGTCACACACTTAACGTATCTCGACGCTAGGATAGATTGGATAATTGGTTTATGAATTTTTGTTCGGAGTCTCGGATGGGATCCGGGATATCACGAGAGGTTCCGGAATGGTCCGGAGAATAAGATTCATATAAGGCAGTGCAGTTTTTGGAGTTCGGAATTGTTCCGGGTTAATCGGTATTGTACCGGAAGCTTCTAGAACCTTCCGGAAGGGGACCAACGTGGCCCCACCTTCCGGGAGGGGGCATGGGCCTATGAGGGAGTGTCCTGGCCGCATTGGGCCAGGGGCACAAGGCCCCATAGGGCCCAGCCGATCCTGGATAAGTTTAAATTATTTAAACTAGAGATAGGCTTGGAGGACGGGCAAGGGCTGGCCGCCCCCCCCTCTATATATAGAGGGGTGGTGCGCCCCCTCCCCAATACACACACCTTCCTCCAAGCCCTAGCAGCCTTGCTATCTTCCTCTCTCCCTCCCGAATGTTTGTAGGTGAAGCCCTGCAGGAGAAATTCTCCACCATATACACCACGCCGTCATGCTGTAGATCCAATCTATCTCTCCACCATACTCGCTGGTCCGAGGAAGGAGGAGATGTCGAGGTGCTGCACGTGTGCATCTCACGGAGGCACCTCCACTTGTGGTGCTAGATCGGATCGGATCGCGAGGAGGAGAAGTGAGTACGACTACATCACCCACGTTCCGACGAACGTTCCGCTGTGCGAATCTTCAAGGGTATGAAGATCTAATCCAATCTCTCTCGTTGTTTGCATCTCCTAGATTAGATCTTGGATTTCCCTCTGTTCGCTCCGTAGAAAATTTTGATTTACTATGCCGCGAAACCCATCAGTTGTATCAGAGCTAGATCTATGCGTAGATGTGTTTCACGAGTAGAACGCAACATGGTTGTTGCGGGCGTTGATGTTTTCTGTTGCAAGCCTCTTGTTTGTGTTCTTCTTATGACGCGGGATAGTGAGATTGAAGCGGTCCAGGCCAACCTTACGCGACGTCGTTCGCGAGACCGGCTCCGCACTTGACGTGTGGCTTGTTCCACACATGCGGCTGGTGGATGTCAGTTTCTCTCACTATAGTTGTCATGGGATTAACACCGGAGTTTGGCAACCATAATATCACCGTTGTGGCTTTCCGTAGGTAAGAATCGTTCTTAGCATCTACTCCCATAAGCCACGTAAAACATGCAACAACAAAGTAGAGGCGTCTAACTTGTTTTTGCAGGGAGTGTTTTCTGTGATATGGTATGGCCCAAGATGTGATGTGTATAATGTATGCGATGATCATGTTTTGTAATGTTTCACGACTTGCATGTCGATGAGTACACAACCGGCAGGAGCCATATGGTTGTCTTTATAATTGTGTATGACCTGCGAGTCAACTTCTTATACGCCATGTAATAGCTTTACTTTATCGCTAAGTAGTTAGCAATAGTTGTAGTTGCTATTCGTGGTGGAGGCAATCATGGTGGAGTGATGGAGATCATGCCGGAACGCACAAGATGGAGATCATTGCGCGAAGATAGGCTATACCATGTCACATAAAGTTATATGCATGTGATGTTTATCCTTTTATGTATCTTATCATGCTTAGATCGCGACGGTAGCATTATAAGATGATTCCTCACTTAAAGATCAAGATAAAAACTGTGTTCTCCCCAAGTATGCACCGTTGCGAAAGTTCTCGTGTCCAAGCATCACGTGATGATCGGGTGCTATAGACTCTACGCTCACATACAACGGGTGCAAGCCAGTTTTTGCACACGCGGAAATACTTGGGTCTAACTTGACGAGCCTAGCATGTACAGACATGGCCTCGGAACACAAGAACCGAAAGGTTAAGCATGAGTCATATGAATGATATGATCGACACTTCGTTGTCCACCATTGAAACCACATCTCTTCTCGTGATGATCGGATTAGGTGTGGTGAATTTGGATCGTGTTCACTAAACAACTTGAGGGATGTTGAATTTAGTGGGAGTTCATCTAGTAATTTGATTAAGTTGAACTATTTATCATGAACATAGTCTAAATTGTACTTGCAAATACTGTAGATCACATGGCCAAATCCAACTTCAACTTCAACGTTTTTGCTGAGAAAGAAAAGCTTAGAAACAATGGGTCTAACTTCACCAACTGGTTCCGCAATCTAAGAATCATTCTGTCTGGCGGACAAAAGGACTATGTCCTTGAGAAAGCGTTAGGTAACCCCCCTGCTGCAACTGCGCCGGCTGATGAGAAAGCTGTCTATCAGTCGCGCAAAGATGATTATGGTGTGATTAAGAGCACCATGTTGTTTGCTATGGAACCGGAGCTTCAAAATCGTTTTGAAACCTATCCCGGGCCCTTTGAGATTCTCGAGGAGCTGAAAACCATGTTTCAGACTCAAGCCCGTTCTGAGAGATATGAGATCTCTGAGAAGTTCTTTAACTGCAATATGGGGGAAGGGAGTTCCGTTAGTGAGCACGCCATAAAGATGTCGGGCTACACTCAACGCCTTGAGCAACTAGAATGCACGATTCCAGAGGAGCTCAAGATTGACAGGGTTCTGCAATCACTCCCTCCCAGCTACAAAAGTTTTGTAGTGACTCATAATCAGATTGGTTCCACTGATACGATCACCGAGCTCTTCGCAAAGCTGAAGGCTGCGGAAGTGGACATCAAGAAGGATAATCATGTGTTGATGGTCAACAAGCCCTCGTTTAAGAAAGGTAAGGGAGCAAAGAAGCCCTTCAAGAAGGGCGGCGGCAAGCGCAATGCCCCTGCTGAGAAGAAGCTCAGGTCTGGTCCCAAGCCGGACACTGAGTGCTTCTATTGCAAGGACAAGGGTCACTGGAAGCGCAACTGTCCGAAGTACTTAGCGGACAAGAAGGCTGGCACCATCAAAGGTATATTTGATATACATGTTATTGATGTTTTCCTTACTAGACCTCGTTGTAGTGCCTGGGTATTTGATACCGGTTCAGTTGCTAATATTTGTAACTCGAAACAGGAGCTACGGAATAGACGGCGGCTTGCGAGGGATGAGGTGACGATGCGCGTTGGCAACGGATCAAGAGTTGATGTGATGGCCGTCGGCACGCTCTCCTTAGTTTTACCTTCGGGATTAGTATTAAACCTTAATAAATGCTATTATGTGCCTGCGTTGAGCATGAACATCATTTCCGGATCGTGTTTATTGCAAGACGGTTATTCATTTAAATCGGAGAATAATGGTTGTTCTATTTATATGAGTAACATCTTTTATGTTCATGCACCTCTTGTGAATGGTTTATTTCTTCTAAATCTCGAAAGGGATGAAACACACATCCATAACATTGAGGCTAAGAGATGCAAAGTAGATAGTGATAATACTACTTATTTGTGGCACTGTCGTCTAGGTCATATTGGTGTAAAGCGCATGAAGAAACTCCATTCTGATGGACTTTTGGAGTCTCTTGATTTTGAATCATTTGACACATGCGAACCATGCCTCATGGGCAAGATGATCAAAACCCCGTTCTCCGGTATGATGGAGCGAGCAACGGACTTGTTGGAAATCATACATACCGATGTATGCGGACCGATGAGTGTTTCGACGCGCGGTGGATATCGCTATTTCCTCACTTTTACCGATGACTTAAGTAGATATGGGTATATCTATTTAATGAAACATAAATCTGAAACGTTTGAAAAGTTCAAAGAATTTCAGAATGAAGTGGAGAACCATCGTAACAGAAAGATTAAGTTTCTACGATCCGATCGTGGGGGCGAATATTTGAGTTATGATTTTCTCACGCATCTTAAAGTAAGCGGAATTGTTTCGCAAATCACGCCACCCGGAACACCACAGCGCAATGGTGTGTCTGAACGCCGGAATCGAACCCTATTAGATATGGTCCGATCGATGATGTCTCTTACTGATTTGCCGTTATCATTTTGGGGTTATGCATTAGAAACCGCTGCATTCACTTTAAATAGGGCTCCATCTAAATCCGTTGAGACGACACCTTATGAACTGTGGTTTGGTACTAAACCTAAGTTGTCGTTTCTTAAAGTTTGGGGATGCGAAGCTTACGTCAAGAAGTTGATGCCGGACAAGCTCGAACCCAAAGCGGAGAAATGCGTCTTCATAGGATACCCTAAGGAAACTATTGGGTATACCTTCTATCACAGAACCGAAGGCAAAGTGTTTGTCGCAAAGAACGGTTCCTTTCTTGAGAAGGAGTTTCTCTCGAAAGAAGTGAGTGGGAGGAAAGTAGAGCTAGACGAGGTTATTGAACCTTCTCTTGAATTGGAGAGTAGCGCAACACTTGAAATTGTTCCAGTGCCGCCTGCACCAACAATATAGGAAGCTAATGACAAGGATCATGAAGCTTCGGACGATGCAGCTACTGAACGTCGCAGGTCGACAAGGTCGCGTGCCCCTCCTGAGTGGTACGGCAACCCTGTCTTGACTGTCTTGTTAGTAGAAGACAGTGAACCTACGAACTATGAGGAAGCGATGATGAGCCCAGACTTTGAGAAATGGCTAGAAGCCATGAAATCTGAATTGGGATCCATAAGCGAAAACCAAGTATGGACTTTGGTGGACCCTCCTAGCGACCGAAAGGCCGTTGAGTGCAAGTGGATCTTCAAGAAGAAAACGGACGCGGATGGTAATGTTACCGTCTATAAAGCACGGCTTGTCGCGAAAGGTTTTCGACAAGTTCAAGGTGTTGACTATGATGAGACTTTATCTCCCGTAGCGATGTTTAAGTCCATTCGGATTTTATTAGCAATTGCGGTGTTTCATGATTATGAAATATGGCAGATGGATGTCAAGACTGCTTTCCTCAATGGCAACATTGATGAAGAGTTGTATATGATGCAACCCGAAGGTTTTGTCGATCCTAAGGATGCTGATAAAGTATGCAAACTTCTGCGTTCCATTTATGGACTGAAGCAAGCATCTCGGAGTTGGAACCTTCGTTTTGATCAAGTGATCAAGAGCTTTGGATTTGTTCCAAATTGCTACGAATCTTGTATCTACAAGAAAGTGAGTGGGAGCTCGGTGACGTTTCTGGTACTGTATGTGGATGACATATTGATTATCGGAAATGACATCAACATGCTTAACGATGTGAAGAGTTATTTGAACAAGTGTTTTTCAATGAAAGACCTAGGTGAAGCTGCTTATATATTGGGCATCAAGATCTATAGAGATAGACAAAGACGCCTGATAGCTTTAAGCCAGAGTACATACCTAGACAAAGTTCTGGAAAGGTTCAGAATGGATAAGGCAAAGAAAGGTTCAGTGCCTATGTTGTCAGGTAAGATATTGAGCAAGGCTCAGTGTCCAGCTACGGTAAATGATAGGGAAGCTATGAGCAAAGTGCCTTATGCCTCGGCCATAGGTTCCATCATGTATGCCATGTTGTGTACTAGACCGGATGTGTCCAATGCTCTTAGTTTGACGAGCAGATATCAAAGTGATCCAGGAGTGGAACACTGGACAGCCGTGAAGAACATCCTAAAGTACCTAAATAGAACTAAAGAAATGTTCTTAGTCTATGGGGGTGATGAACAGCTTGTCGTAAAAGGTTACGTCGATGCTAGTTTCGACACCGACAAGGATGATTCTAAATCTCAGACAGGATACGTTTATATTTTGAATGGAGGAGCTGTGAGCTGGAGAAGCTGCAAGCAAAGCGTGCTCGCGGGATCTACAGTAGAAGCGGAATACATGGCTGCTGCAGAAGCGTCAAGTGAAGGAGTTTGGATCAGAAACTTCATCACTGAGCTTGGCGTGGTTCCAAGTGCATTGGACCCACTGGAGATATTGTGTGACAACACTGGCGCCATAGCACTCGCTAAGGAACCAAGATATCATCCAAAGACCAAGCATATCAACCGCAAGTTTCATATAATCCGAGATTATATAGCAGATGGAGATCTGAAGATTAGCAAAGTACATACGATCTGAATGTCGCAGATCCATTGACTAAACCTCTTCCACGTGTAAAACATGATCAACACCTCAGTGCCATGGGTGTGAGATTGTTGCCAGATGTAAACTAGATTATTGACTCTAGTGCAAGTGGGAGACTGTTGGAATTATGCCCTAGAGGCAATAATAAAGATGTTATTATTATAATTCTTGTTCATGATAAAGTTTATGTTCCATGCTAGAATTGTATTAAGTGGAAACTTTAATACTTGTGTGGTTTGTAAACAACACCGTGTCCCTAGTACGCCTCTATGGACTAGCTCATTGATCAATGATGGTTAAGGTTTCCTAACCATAGACATGAGTTGTCAATTGATAATGAGATCATATCATTGGGAGAATGATATGTTGGATAGACCCAAACAAAGCAGAGCAATTAGATCGTGTCATCGTGTTCGTCTTTGCGAAGCTTTTCCTATGTCAAATATTGTATTCCTTAGACCATGAGATAATGCAACTCCCTGGTATCGGAAGAAAGCTTTGAGGTCATCAAACGTCATCCTATGAGAGGGTGATCATAAAGGTGTCTCTCAGGTGATCGGAAAGTATCTGTTGGGTTGTATGTATCGAGATGGAATTTGTCCCTCCCAAGTCGGAGAGATATACTTCGGGCCCACTCGGTAATCGATATCAACACCGCTTGCAAGCATGTGGTTAAGGAGTTAATCACAAAGTGATATCGGATTACGGAACGAGTAAAGTACTTGCTGTGAACGAGATTGAACTAGGTATGACGGTACCGACGATCGAATCTCGGGCAAGTAAAATATCGCGAGACGAAGGGAATATATATATGGGATTGATTGAATCCTGACATCGTGGTTCATCCGATATGATCATCGATGAATGTGTGGGAGTCAATATGGGTGCCCAGACCCCGCTGTTGATTATTGATAGAAGATCATGTCTGCATATTCTCGAACCCGCAGGGTCACACACTTAACGTGTCTCGACGCTAGGATAGATTGGATAATTGGTTTATGAATTTTTGTTCGGAGTCTCGGATGGGATCCGGGATATCACGAGAGGTTCCGGAATGGTCCGGAGAATAAGATTCATATAAGGCAGTGCAGTTTTTGGAGTTCGGAATTGTTCCGGGTTAATCGGTATTGTACCGGAAGCTTCTAGAACCTTCCGGAAGGGGACCAACGTGGCCCCACCTTCCGGGAGGGGGCATGGGCCTATGAGGGAGTGTCCTGGCCGCATTGGGCCAGGGGCACAAGGCCCCATAGGGCCCAGCCGATCCTGGATAAGTTTAAATTGTTTAAACTAGAGATAGGCTTGGAGGAGGGGCAAGGGCTGGCCGCCCCCCCCCCCTCTATATATAGAGGGGTGGTGCGCCCCCTCCCCAATACACACACCTTCCTCCAAGCCCTAGCAGCCTTGCTATCTTCCTCTCTCCCTCCCGACTGTTTGTAGGCGAAGCCCTACAGCAGAAATTCTCCACCATATACACCACGCCGTCGTGCTGTAGATCCAATCTATCTCTCCACCATACTCGCTGGTCCGAGGAAGGAGGAGACATCGAGGTGCTGCACGTGTGCATCTCACGGAGGCACCGCCACTTGTGGTGCTAGATCGGATCGGATCGCGAGGAGGAGAAGTGAGTATGACTACATCACCCACGTTCCGACGAACGTTCCGCTGTGCGAATCTTCAAGGGTATGAAGATCTAATCCAATCTCTCTCGTTGTTTGCATCTCCTAGATTAGATCTTGGCTTTCCCTCTGTTCGCTCCGTAGAAAATTTTGATTTACTATGCCGCGAAACCCATCATGTTCTTATCCCACGCACGTACACCTGGTTTGCCCCACAACTGTAAGAGTTCTTCAACTAATGGCCTAAGGTACACATCAATGTCGTTGCCCGGTTGCTTCGGGCCTTGGATGAGCACTGGCATCATAATAAACTTACGCTTCATGCACAACCAAGGAGGCAGGTTGTAGATACATAGAGTCACGGGCCAGGTGCTGTGACTGCAGCTCTGCTCCCCAAAAGGATTCATTCCATCCGTACTTATACCAAACCATAAGTTCCTTGCGTCACCTGCAAAGTTTGGGAAGTCTCTCTCGACTTTTCTCCACTGTGACCCATCAGCAGGGTGTCTCAACTTCCCGTCTTTCTTACGGTCTTCTTTGTGCCATCGCAACAACCTGGCATGCTCTTTGTTTCTGAACATGCGTTTCAACCTTGGTATTATAGGAGCATACCACATAACCTTAGAAGGAACCCTCTTCCGGAGGGGCTCTTCCTCAACATCACCAGGGTCATCTCGTCTGATCTTATACCGCAATGCATTACATACCGAGCATTTATCTAAATTCCCATACTCCTTACAGCGGTAGAGGATGCAGTCATTAATGCATGCATGTATCTTTTGCACATCTAATCCTAGAGGACAGAAAGTCTTCTTTGCTTCGTAGGTACTCTCGGGAAGTTCATTATGTTTTGGAAACTTCGGCTTCATTATTTTCAGCCTCTTTTCAAATGAGGAGTCAGCTAGACCACACTCTGCCTTCCATCGCAACAATTCCAGTGCGGTACCGAGCTTTGTGCTGCCATCTTCACAATTTGGGTACAACAATTTCTTGTGATCTTCTAACATGCTCTCTAACTTCAACTTCTCATTTTCTGTTTCACAGTCTCGCTTTGCATCAGAAATGACCCTACCAAGTTCATCAGCCGGCTCATCTGATGCCCTTTCTTCACCTCCTTCCTCTCCATTGTCTTCTATTGCAGTATCACTGTATTCAGGAAACATATGATGATAGTTGTTATCATCATCTTCTTCTTCACAATCTTCCATCATAACCCCTCTTTCCCCGTGCTTGGTCCAGCAATTATAGTTGGGCATGAAACCTTTCATAATCAGGTGGCCGCGAATGATTTTCGAGGAAGAGTACTCCTTGTTGTTCCGACATTGAACACATGGACAATGTATAAAACCATTCTCTTTGTTTGACGTAGCCACATCGATAAATTTATCCACGCCTTTCATATACCCGGGTACACGCCGGTCACCGTACATCCATTCCCGACCGTTCATCTGCATCACATAAGTAAGTTTATCAAAAACAGGACATCATAAATAGTAAAATGGCCAATTCACATCGACACATGCATTGTATCCATGACAGAGAAAAGATAAGATTGCTAACCTCGATCGAGGGAAATAAAGAGGAGAAAGCTCAAGTGCGTCTCGGACACCTTCTATATTTTTGTTCTATGAGAAATTGAACGGGATCATTGACTCAAATATTTCATCAAACACCTTGAATGCATGCATTGGGGAAAAAAATTAGCACACCCCTCACACCTTCCACCAAGAAAAAACAGAGTGGAGGCAGAGGGCTGGGACGTTGCATTTATAGAGGGCGGGAGCATACGTCCCGGTTTGTAACACAAACCGGGACTAAAGGTGCTGGCAACGCCACGTGGCTGACACCAAACCTTTAGTCCCGGTTTGTGTTACAAACCGGAACGTATTCCCCCGTACCAACCGGGACGCATGCCTCCGGGCCCCGTGCCCGTTCGAACCGGGACGCATGTCCGCATTAGTCCCGGTTCATGGAGAAACCGGGACTAATGCTGTTAGAAGGCACGAACAGATAGCCTCTTTTCTACTAGTGATGGTCCGACCTGAGCCACAACATATATATGAGAGTGGTGTGCCAAATTCTCGGCACCATTGGGAATGCAAGCGGGCTGTGGAAAAACCTTGCAAAGTTAGAAGATTTCCCAGTTCAATGCACGAACGAACACATCTCAACAGTGTTGGCGATCTTTCCTGCAAAAGGGGGAGCCTTCACGTGCACATACGAAGGAACACATCTCAATGGCATTCACTTCCATCCGTTGATCAATAAACTTGGAGCTAGGCTTGTTGGTTGGTGGGGCAAACGTACAAAGACAGTAAGGGTGCTCCATTGCCGCACCGTACTGACTTCCATGGTCATCTACCACCTAGAAGTTTTCACATTGCCAAAGTGGATCATCAAAATAATTGACAAGATCAAGCGTGGTTTCCTCTCGATGAACCGACCGCATCCTTTCGTGATTTGGAGCACGGTCTACAACTACAAGCCTATGGAGATGGGAGGCCTTGGAGTATTCAACATCATGAAAATCAGAAGGACGATGTGACTGCTGAGATGGCCATGGTATGCATGGATAGATCCAGATCCCCCGGCATGGCGCTCCTTCGTGACGCCGACGACATGGAATTATTTCAAAACATCTACGGACATCTCAATTGATGAAGGTGCCAATATTATTTTGAGAGCACAGACTTTTTTCAGGGTGAAAACCTAGATCTTTGATAGGCGATGACGGTGTTTGTGCACTGTTCCGTTTTTGGAGACGTCGTTTTTGTAGAAGCTGGACTTCTGGTGTTTTCTTGGTGGTGACAGTACTGTTGTTTCAATGAATGAGTCGCTATAGTGGGACTTTTCTCTTTTATAATTCTTCTTTTTTTTAATTGTGTGCTAGGACCATCACTACAGGACGCGCGCGCTACGCCGAGGGAAAAAAGCCGTCGGCGTATGGTACACCGACGGCTGCCCTCGGCAAAGGTCTTCCTCGGCGGAGCACGTAGAGGCCGTCGGCATAGCTTGTCGACAGGTTGCAAAAACATTTTTTAAAAAAATTATTTTTTTTGAATCTTTGAATTGTTTGACTCGTTAATCTCTCACTTTGAACAATTTTAACACTAATTACATTTAATATTTAATTAAATTACAGTCTTGGTCAAACTTCCCGGCCGGTCACCCATCCTAATACTACTCCAGCTCCAGCAGGCATAACTTCCTCGTTCCTTCAGAATCTGTTTCCGCAAAGTAATTAATACATTGTTGTCAATACTATGATATCAATTCTATTAACTCTTATATCATTATATCACATGTTTGTATTTTTTGAAATTACAAACAATTATTTAAGTAAACATTCATGAATAAGTAAAAATATTATTGAATTCAAATAAAAATATAATAATTTTACTTTTTTGTATTTTTATATTTAATATGGAATAATTAATATCTTTAAATCCGTAGATTGGAATTCGACAAATAATATGTCTAAATTGATCAGAAAAATGAGAGGAATCCAAATATGATATCCATATCAACTAATCACAAACCCTCCGTTTTTTAATTAGCTATTTGGTGGTTGCTTCAGAAAATCCCCCTTTTTGCGCTTGGAAAATGAAAATTTTCTTTTGTGTGCGATGAAAAGGAAAACTTGCATTGGATCTTTGATACAATAGCATATTATGAAACTAAAAATGATTTTTGTAAAAAAACATGGGCATCAGATCATGTACCTATAGTTCATATCTGACCCACTTCCTGCCGATTCGGCAGGAATTTGTCTTTTTCATCAGAGGTGGACGAAAAGGTTTCAGGTCCCCCTCTTGGGACATTGTCCATATAAGATGGTCTAGTATTTTTTTAAAATATGGTGATAGTATTTTGAATTAGCCATTTGGTGGTTGGTTCACAAAACCGTCTGTTTTTTGTGCTCGGAAAATGGAAAATGGATTTTTGGTGTGACAAAAAGGAAAACTTCCTCCTGCAACATTGTTCGTCATCCCAAGATGCACATATATGCACAATATGGGGACACTATCATAAACTATGCCTTGATTCTAGCTATAACATTGGTCATTTGACCCGAAAGCCAAGAAACCTCGAATGAGATAGGTCATTTTATGAAGGTTTTTTGCGACATAATCAATATACCAAGTTTGATATTTTTCCTTCTAACTATGTCACATAATATAACACCAGGCGAAGGTTTCGCATTGTTTTGATCGTTTTGAATTTTTTATGCCCGTTTTAAACTATCGTCAAACTTTGTCGAACGACGGGCATGAAGATTCTTAGCTCGGGGCCGAGCCTCGCTAAACTTGCATTGGATCTTTGATACAATAGCATATTATGAAACTAAAAATGATTTTTGTAAAAAAATATGGGCATCAGATCATGTACCTATAGTTCATATCTGACCCACTTCCTGCCGATTCGGCAGGAGTTTGTCTTTTTCACCAGAGGTGGACGGAAAGGTTTCATATCTCCGTGTTGGGACATTGTCCATATAAGGTGGTCTAGTATTTTTGTAAAATGTGGTGGTAGTATTTTTAATTAGCCATTTGGTGGTTGGTTCACAAAACCGTCCGTTTTTTGTGCTCGGAAAATGGAAAATGGCTTTTTGGTGCGACAAAAAGGAAAACTTCCTCCTGAAACATTGTTCGACATCCCATGATGCACATGTATGCACAATATGGAGATATTATCACAAACTATGCCTTGATTCTAGCTATAATATTGGTCATTTGACCCGAAAGCCAAGAAACCTCGAATGAGATATGTCATTTTGTGAAGGTTTTTTTGAGACATAATCAATATACCAAGTTTGATATTTTTCCTTCTAAATATGTCACATAATATAACACCACGCGAAGGTTTCGCATTGTTTTGATCGTTTTTGAATTTTTTATGCCCATTTTAAACTATCGTCAAACTTTGTCGAACGACGGACATGAAGATTCTTAGCTCAGGGCTGAGCCTCGCTGTCACATCCCAAATTTTAGATTTGGTAATACATATCATACATGTCATTCCATCATGATCATCATTGCAAAAATTCAGTTTGAAAAGGTATTGGCAAAACAACTCACTTGCAATTGCATTTTGACACCTACACTTGAGTGCTCGGTTTTTACCATGCTTCTCTTAAAACAGTACATTTTAGTTGTTTGGAAGGCACAGGTGCGTAGAGGGTTCCGTCACGAACCCATAGTACTGTGAATCGCCTCAATCGGAGCTCCGAAGCAAATTCTATAGCATTCTGAATTTTTGACTTAACTCTAGACAGATTCAGATAAAAATTCAGTTAACTAAATCATCAGGAAAAGGAAAAGAAAAATCAAAAAAAAGAGAAAGGGGCGAGCCAGCGCAGCCAGCCCGCCCGCGGCCTAGCCGGAGCCTGCCAGGCCCGCAGCAGCAGCGCGCGCGGGGGGCGGATATTAGGCGCCGCCACCACCTCGCCAGCCCCGTTGACGAGCAGGACCCGCCCGTCAGCCACCGCCTGCCACCGCCAGGTGGGACCCACGTGTCACCCACCGTGTTCTTCTCCAACTCGCAGTTTGCTCCGATTCCTCCGGAATCGGGCCGGATTCAAACTGTTTTCACCGAGATTCTTTGCCCATATTAATCTCTACGAACCCCTCTTCCAAACCCCCCACTAATCGCACCCTACGCTACCGCCATCGCCGAGCAATTGCTCGCTGGAGTTGCGAGCCGCCACCGCCTTCGAGCTCGGTAAGAGCACGCCGCCGCCGCCCGCGACCTCCCCTCACCTCGCTCGCCCCGCTGGGAGCCCCCGCCGCCACCCCTGACCCGTTTCTCCTTCTCCCCGCAGGCCACCGACGCCACCGTGAGCGCGCCGCCTCGCCACCGACGCCGCCCGCGTTCCAGCCGCCCGTCGCTGTCGCCCGCCGCCGCGCCAACCATCGCCGCCACCCCCACAAGCTTCGCCGCCTCGCCACCGACACCGTCGCACCACCGCCGCCGGCCGGAGATCGCCCGAGCACCGCCGCCGCCATCGCAGCCGTCAGCCGCCGCCGATGAGCACGCCACCCCTCCCCTTATCGTTGATCTGGAATCCAACGGTCCAGATGGACCGTGGACCGCGGGTTGACTGTTGACTGGTCAGCGCTGCGCCACGTCAGCGTAGACCAGTCAAGAGACAATTGACTTTTCATTTTAGTTCGAATTATTTTGGCAGAAATTAGATGGAACTTGTAAAATCGATAGAAAATGATCTACTGGCCCAAAAATTACAAATAAAATATGTATGGATTCACTGTTTCACGTAGAATATTTCTGTACAGTTGTTTTATAATTTTGCAGCAAGGATTTGTATTGGTTAATTAAATGGTTTAATGTCCTTTTCAGAGTATTAAATTCCTAGTAAAAATTCTACAACTCCAAAAATTGCAAATAAGATGTCCCTCGAATCAGTAGAACAAGAGGAATCCTACAGTGAATTAAAAAGGTAGACTTAAAGTATTGGAATTTGCAGAATCTATAAAAGGGCTTACTGGAGTATTTTAATTGCCTAGGGAATTATATAAATCCTTTTTGAGTGATTCCAGTTGGTACTTGTTCTATTTTAGGTGGTCTACACAGTGGATATTTTCCAAGATTTTACAAACAGTTTATTAGCAGTGGCTAAATATTAGGGTTATAACTCAATTGTTTGGGCAATTAAAATTGCATGCCTTGTTTTCTATGCACTTAAAATGTTTTCCATTCATGCATACAGTAGGTATACTGAATAAGAATATATAAAGCTATTGTAGCATTGTTCCACTTGTCATGCATGCATCTTGTATTGTCATTGTTTGTATATGATTGTGTTTGGTTTGTTTATGTGATTACAATTGTATCGTGTAGATTGTGACGAGTGCAACGCTTGCTCGCGTGAGGATT